>OY728130.1:631926687-634896632 GCA_963277665.1 Viscum album
TTTCCTAAAACAAATTACATTTGTCTCATAATCAACTATTATAATTGGATGCTCAGCCACTAGTAAATTAGGATCAACATCAATATACTCCCAAATCAATACATGATAATGGTAAAAAAGATACTTGTAAAGTTGTTATACATGAAAATTATTATGCATTGATTTCAACTATGGTGGAACTAATAACTGGAAATCCCACTTCCCCACCTTCTAAATGACCTCAAAAGGTCCGATAAACTGATTAGTAAGTTTACATTGACTTCTAATCAATTAATACCCTAAATGAGGTGAAGCTATCCACCTGTTCACCCACTACAAAATCCCATGATCACCTATGAATGTTATAGTGATTTCTGTATCTGCTCTTGCCATCAACATTATATGATGAATCACATATATCATTGATGTCATATCTTAGACTGAGCTCGGTCCAACAAAGGAAGTTTCATGAATCTATGATCAGTAAAACAAGGATTTATATGGCCTTCCATACAAGTCCTAAAAAGGATACATTCTAATTGTAGAGTCCAAACAATTTTTATATGAAAAATAAACCAATATGAAATGGTATTACCAAGCTCCAAAAATGTTGATAACACTATCATGAAGCATATCTTTAAGAATCATACATCCCATTTGTATGGCCATCTGTCAATGGATGGAATACCATACATATTAAAATTTGATATTCCATTGCATCTAGGAGGCCTCACAAAAAAGGTAAAATGGGGATCTCTATTAGAGACTATAGAAAATGGGACTCAATGAAAATGAAAATTCTCTTTCACATACATATTTCCCAAATTTCCAACTTTGGTTGTATTGTGAATGGGTAAATTTGAAATAATTTTGCCATCCTATTGATCAAAAACCGTATCAAAATCTTCATTCAAGGGGTAACTGGAAACCCTACCACCAATTCCATCAATATCTAATCCCACTTCCATGTTGGAACTAAAATTTGATGAAGTAAACCCAAAGGTATTTTGTGCACAAACCTGATTTTTTGGTAGGTATAAAAATGATGAATGAATTTATAAATGTACCATCACATACATGACCACCAGAATCATCATTTCATGTATTAAAATATCTTAATCATTCTAGGGTACAATTCCCACCATGAATTACGAAAATCCCAATAGACACCACTAAATGTGTTCCATGAAATTATCTACAAAATATCCTAAACCGGGCTCAAAAAATTCATGGTGTGACTTTGAATTTTTTATGGGGTCAGTGATGGTAGTGAAGGAACCAGTCTGAAGGGTTGGGACCATAGCTCGACATTAATCCAAAGAATGGGTGTGAGGGTATAGCCCCTGCTATATGGAGAAATAAATTTGGCTAAGTCCTCAAAGTGGAACCCAAAGGTACTAGTGGTACGCTAATACTTGCGCACGCCCATGATGACGTGAAATCCTACTTGAGATCCCAATATCTTTTTGCCTAGGGTCCTATTATTTCCTATAAATAGATCTATAGGGTCATTTGGATGAAAAAATTTCTCTAAATCCCAATTGCTACTCTGGTCGCCCTAGTGCTTCTCCCAAGTATTCCAAAACCTTGAAGTTATTTCATTAACAACTATAGCAGAGGAATTGATGGAGGATCATAAGACTTAAGTACCTTTAGTGTTTGAAAACCTAAATACTTGCGTGCCTAAAGTGCCTAACCTCTTGAAATTAGAAACACTTGTACACCATCAATTCCTCTCAAAGGAACTTGAGCGCCCCACTTATGGGAAAAACAATTAATACTCTTGAATGATCGAGTCTAGTTTCACCCATGTTTTAACTTCTAGGTTTTTTGTCACTTAATTAACATCAGGTCACCCATTCCTACCTAAACAACCATACCTATACACCAGATACCAGCTGGGGCACCCTTATTTGATTCACCTTATCCCTTTATCCTATATAAGCCTTTCATAAAACCTTCATCAAATTAATTCATGGAATGTCTTCCCCTTCATTTGATCCCTTATCTAAAAGGGATTATATTGAAACCACCAGAAAAAACTCCCAACTTATCAAACCTTTGGGAAGGACACATTATCATGTATCCTATTCAGGTTTGTATATCCAGAATCTGAGGTTTCCCACATTTTTCTTCAATGGGGTTAGGATTAAGGGAGTGTTTGTGGGTTTGTATATCCTTAGTCACATGGAACATTCTCCTAGGAATATTTTTGGTGAGTTTCTGGTATGGAGGATTAGGGTTTGGGCCATGACCATCCCTTATCATCTCTAAAACAAGGAGCCTCTCCCTAGTAGGAAAGGTATTATTCACACCTACTTTTCCTTTCAAACAAAAGATAAGTCTCCCTCCCCTACCAGTAGAAATTTTAGGGCAGCCATTCTCGTGTAATCCCCTAGAAATTCATGTATGAGGTTACAGTCTACCTTATCTATACTTCCTTCACATTCACTCCTTTCTTACACAGGATCCTCATCTAATTTAAATTTAAGAGGGTGAAGTTTTGTTGCCTCGACCTCATCCACCATTGCATCCACAGGCTCATCCTCTTCCACCACCGGAGGAGTAAAAGTGTGTGTTCCATTGTCAAATATTTCACATACTCTTGTTTCTCACACCGAGCATGACTCACGTGGGCTTATAGATTTCTGTTGATCACAAAATTTTCACAAATACATCATTGAATGAACTATGAGAACTCTTGTTACCATCAAAATTGAGATACATAGGAAGCCTTCCTAAGGGTTGATATCCATATCATTTCATCCATAAATGGGAATCCTACATTGGAGTAAGTCCTAAATTAAACCCCCAAATCACCAAGTTTTCCTTTTCAGGAAGTTAGCCCAAATTCATTTCTCTAAAAGGAATACACTCTCATATGAGACGCCCTAAACTGCATGAGATTTTATTCCCATCCAAATGGGATATGCCAAAATCCTTCCTTAGGTTCAAACCCAAAACTCTAAAACAACCCTACTCTTCCAAGGCCATATTCCCAAAAAGGTCTAATACAACTTGGAAAATCATATCTTTTGCAGGTTCCTTGGGCTTCTTACGCATAAGTCACACACCAATATTTGACTAAGAACCTTCTTATTAGATGTCCTTACCACATGACATTAAATTGTATGGTTAGGTCCTTATCAGATGACCTTAAAAGGTATGATGTGTAACATTAAGTGGAACTAAACTACAGGGGTACTAATTCTTTTCAAAAGGATACATATACATCCCATTAATGGGTATGATCCCAAAATCAAAACAAACTTTCATCTCCCTAGAAGACAATAAATTATATAGTGCCCTATTGAGTGGCTTAAAAACCAATATTATCGTAACAATGGTTAAAAGAATATATAAATAGTATATGAAGGGATAACATTGATGGAGAACCTCTAATAAATATATATGTCTCCATTAATTAAGAACCTCAAATACATATAGATGATTCTAAATTTCACACATGATAATGGTTGATTTCAAATTTCAGGGGAAACCAATATTATAAATGGTAAATTAAAAAGGATTCAAGAAAATATCTTAAATCTATATGATATTATCAGAGTAGGCAATAATTCCACCCAAAAGGGTGTGATGAGTCCGACCTACCATCCTCTAGACCAATGTATGTTCTTAAGTATCGTAGGACCAAACCTAAAGAACATCGGCCTTTGGAAAAAAAGTACCTTTAGATAAAGAACTGTTGGATGTTTCCGATTCCATAAATAAATCCAAGGAAACTTCCCAGAAGTATTGATTCCTAACCAGAACACACATTCCAAGAGGTGAGAAACAACCCCCCATCACATATTTTCTTACTGGAAAAGTTACAATATAGCATTTCAGAAAACATTGTATACCCTCAAACGAGAATGACCACTCACCAACAGTTTTCCCAGGACAAAGAGTGTGCCTAATTCCATAGAATTCATCATCAAGATGATTCTCCTAAAGAATAATCTCACAAAGATAAGATGAAATCTGAACACTTTCTAAGAAAACCTTGGACTCCTCCTTCTAAACTTTTAAATGAAAATGTGCAAAAAGAGAAATCAATTTCCACTCTTCTGATGATTCGTTCATAGGATGTGTCAGATGCTTTCTCTATAATGCATACACAATGATATTTTTATTCCTTATGGTATAGCTAATGTTGAAATAAAAATATTAAAGGTACACCACCTTGTTACCTTATACAAGATATAAGTAACCAAAACAATGTCAGATACTTCCTAAAAAATACCATTATTTGAGGAAATAGATACTTATTATTTACCATAGCCTAGTTAAGAATCCGATAATCAACAAAAAGTCAAAGTGTTCCACTTTTTTCTTATCAAAGTGAATAGGCACCTCCCATAGTGACATACTCTGGTGCATAAATAATTTCATAAGAAATTCATCCATTTGTGTCTTTATCTCTTTTAGTTATGCTATACCATGTGGTAAAAAGGAATAAATAATTTTTATGTACCAGGAACTCAATAAATAGAAACTTTACCCCGCTTACCAGTGGGAAATAAGATAAATTAGAAGGAAACACATCGGGAAACTTGATGACATCTGGATATAGATTGTAACTGAATGATTCCCACTCCAGAATAAAAGAAAACAATATTATTACATTACAAACTCTGGATAGTAAGGTATATATATACTCAAACTCAGGTACCATTTTACCATAAAGATACATAACACCCCATTAAGCATAGTAAAGGAGACCCACCAATGATATAAATTAGTTTAGGCTTTATTAGTAATGAGGTAATCCATCCTAAAAATAAATCAATAGGTCCCGTGTCAAGAAGCAGAAAATCCCAGACAGGTTCAATATCTGCTAAAGAGAAAACAAAGTAAGAAAATGAATACCCTAAAATATAAAAACCCAAGATTTTATGGTTCATTTTCTTTTTAAATTTAATAACATCCATTTCACGCAATACTAAGCTTAAACAAACTGTGATATACTATTAAATATTATTATTTTAACACTAGAAATTAAGTTAGCAGAAATGAATAGTATTAGTAAAATTATGAAATTTATATATTATATATTAAATCAAATGTTTTTACATTCATCAAAATTATTTTATAGGCATAAGATAATAATTAATATAACCTTACAAATTAAAACATATATTTTTCTAATGACACTATTTCCACATTTTAATGGAAAAGTTAATTTAAATCCATTTTTTGAAAATCTTCTATCAATTATATGAAATAAACTTCTTATTTTATTTTAGAATATAAAAATTTACATTGGTTTATTTTTTGGTCTTTTTATGTTAAGTTTCATGTTTTGATTAATAGTGACAAAAATATCATTTTAATTAAAAACTGTTTTTTCATCAAACTTATTTATAGTGTAAAATTATATATTTGAATGGTTTTAAAGTATAATAAGATCAATTTTTCCTCATTTATTCCAATTTATTTTATTATAATCAATATCAAATTTAATTTTGAAATAAAAACATTTCAATCTTTAGAATTTTTTCACTTAAAAACATGTCTCCTTATTTCGTCAATGAGATTAATTTTAAATTAATTACAGGCAATGCTATGTTTTGAAGTTTGAAAAATGGATTCCATATTTAGAATCATAAGTTAAAAATTTATTAAATATTTCAATTTTATCTTTGTAAAAAATATTATTTTAAATTTAGTAATATTTTCATTACCACGGTTAAGAGTAAATCAGATAATTTAGGGAAAAATAATCTTACAAATATTATAAAATTACCATAACAGCTATCTTAATTTTATTGAATGAATATTTTTAGTACTTAATCATTAAAAAATCAGTTATGATACCATTTATGGCCTTTTGGAAGAGAATATAAACTTTATAATATTATATTCAAAGGAATATCAATTTTGTCACACTTTTGGTTTTAAAAAGTGAAATATTTTTTAAGTGGGAATATATAAGGGTTATGCTCAATACAAATTTTATTTGTAAATATAAAAAGTTTATATACATGATTGTAAGTTTTTAAATTTATAGTGAAGAAATAATTAAATTAATGGCTTGCACAATGATGATCTAGTAATTGTCTAATTAATGGAAATATTAAATAAATGACATTATAAATATTTAAGTAAATATATTTGGATATTATTAATTTCATACAAGGATTTAATATATGAATTGGACATTTTAGGTATGTTTTAAATGTTTTTGAAGATATCTCTTTGTTATGATAATTTTAAAAATTCAAGTAATGAATAGTGTCAAAATTTATAATATTGATATTTGAAAATAAATAATATATTATTAAATGATATAAAATTCCAAAAAACATAAACATTGAAAAAATGATTGGTATAATTAATAAAATTTCATAAATTACTCTCTTATTTTTCCTTTAACAATTTTTAGTAATTATATTAACAATTAAAATGAAAAAAATATGTGTTGTCACCATAAGAGATAAAGGGTTTAAATAAGGATTAAAACAAATATATAACGTTATAACCATGACCTAAACGTGTATAAAAATTATTGAATGAATATTATTATGAAATTATTACCTTATTACTTAATTTTAGATGTTTAATATAGAATTATCTAAGAAAATAAATTATATATCATTTAAATCAAAGATTGGTACCAAATGTCACTCGCTTTGTATTTAATTTCATTTATGTGTCCACATAGTTAAAAAACCAAATATGAACACCCATAAATGCCTATATTAATAGTAATTATATTATTTTCATTAAATGAACTTATTTTTATTTTTTAAAAATTATATAATTACCTTAAAATCTTCTTCAATACCAAAATAATATTTATTTAATTAAGAGAATAATAAAATAATTGATTTTAAAAGTATTATTTTTGATATATTTGGGATGATTTTTATCACCCCTAGTGTGATGTAATTAACCCTTTTATTCATTTTTATGTGTATAAATTGGTTGGGTATGGTTTGGGATACTCTAGTATCATTTTTGGAAGGTTTCGTGGCTTTTCCAAGGGTGCATGGTTTGAGGACGGTTTATGGAAACCATGCAGATTCTCTTGGAAACTATGCATCTTGAGATAGTGGTATTTTACATGATTCGCACATGGTTGTCTGAATATGTGGGTGAATCATTCAGGTACCCTATTGAGAATGTACCAAGAACATGGTTGGCACTCGGGTTTCCAAATCATGTGTGACTTAAAAAAAGGTTTTTAAAAATGGGGCTTGGTTAGGATTTTCCTTAAACACCCCATTGCTTATCCCACTCAGACCCAACTCAGGATTTCAACTTATAAGGGGTTTAGGAAGCACTCCCAATCATTTTTGAAGTAATTAAAAGGGATTTCAAAGTGCTTTGTTGGAAATTATTCCTCGATAAGTCTCCTCTTTTGGTGTTTTGGTGAATTTCTTTAGAACCACTTCTCTTTATATCCCATTTTCCTAGATATACTTCTAATGAATGTAGATATATGATTATTATTACATATAATGGTATTATTTGGTCTTTTGATGTTATTTGATGGTATCTAAGGATATTCTATGTATTTTTCACCTGGATTCAGTGTGCGGTTGTTTGGTGGGTTGATTTCACAAACCCTAAGGTAGGTGGCTTCTCCCTGAACTCCATTGTTTCTAGAAATATTAGGATTAATTTAAAATTAATTGGTTTTTATTGAAATTTTTATTGAATTTGATGTAAAAATCTTGATTGAATCTCATTATTTATGATTTGTGTATTTTTGGGAAAATGGGTTCTTGTGGTGAAATGTTATTCATTTTTGTGTTTTAAAATGTTTATTTTAAAATTGGTGGCTTTGATGATTTATGGAAATGTTTTTCAATATAAATTTTGTTTTATTGTAACATGGTTTGGCATGGATAATGGATTATGGGTGTTTCAATAATGGGTGATTTATTGAAGTGTTTTTGCCATGTTGTTGGAATTGTTAATTTTCTTAAAGGGGTATTGGTTTGGAAATTTTTTGGTAGTATGGATTGGAATTTGTTTTTGAAATGATCTTGGCAGTTTTTTATTTTCATGTTATCCTAATTTTGGTAAAAAAAATTGGCTTTCAGGTTAAGAATTGGTGGAAATGGGGGGATAATGGATGAGAAGGACCACTATAAAAAGGGTATGGATAATGGGCATTAAGAAAAATCATCAAGGATAAGAGGGCATGAAGTACCACTATAACGTAAGAGGGGTGGACTGGCTTGGTAGTGAAGATCCACCATCATGGTTATACTAGTTTTGGGGGTATGTAAATAGTGAATATGGTTGGATTATGCTTGTGACTATCCAAGGGGAAATGGGTTAAACCAATATGTTTTGAGATAATGGTTTATGGTGTCTTTAGTTTCATTCAATGGTATTTTTTTGATTTTGGTGACATGGTTGGAAAGGGTGTGTTTGAATTATTCAAAATTGTTTCCTTGTTTCATGATTTTATATAATTTTTTTATATAAAAGTTATAACTAGTTCTATCCCCGTGGCCTGTATAGATAATTAATTTGGGGAAAACCTACCAAGTATTTTTACTCACCCCCTACATTGGAACATTTTTTATTTTCCAAATGTTGTATTCCAAGACATATTAAAAGTTAAGGCATCTCATTTCTTTAGTGGTACTTCTTGATGCTTGGGCGGTATTGTGGTGATTGGAGCATGGATCTTAGCGTGGATTTGTGGATCTATGTCATGGTTTCTTTTGGTTTTTTGTTTGGTCTTTCACTTGGTAATTTGATTATGGTATTGTGATAGTTTCATTTTTTTAGTCCTTGGATAATGTTGAATTTTAATAAATTTTTGACATACATCATGTTGTGGTTTTTGGTATTAATATGTTTGGTTAGCTATATTTATTTCAAATGGATAATATCCCCCACCTCTATTGAATCCCTCAATATTTATTTCTATAATTTGGTTCCATGGGGATGTTGTCGAAGTCCATGTGGTACTTATGCCTGTACTCATGACAATAAGTGGGGAAGGATGTTACAAGTTGTATCAGTCTGTTCTTTCCTTTACATGCATGTGAAATAAGTTTTGTTTAGTTCTTTAGAATGGGTTGTCAGACTTGGATTTGGTACTCATTCTTGGTTCATTCCTTGAGTTTAGATGGTATCAAGGAGTAATATTTTCAGAAATTTAAATTTATGTCATAAAAGGATGTAGCTAATGCTTTTATGTTGAACTTCATATTACCAGGGAGTTGGGTAAATAAGTGTTTTGGAGACACTTATAGTAGTGTGATATCATTTTCATGGGTTTAGCCAATGATATGAGCATTGAATTCATGGTATAAATGATTTCCCACTAGGATTTAATATTTCATTTGGCATAATGATTTATGTTTTAGCTATGAATGTTTTGATTTTTGAAAGATGTCAAAATTGTTTTCAAATGTTAAATTTTGAAATGATAATGGTTGTGGTATTTTGAAAAATGGTTAATTTTCAGAACATAGTGTATTTTTCAAAAAATTGGCTAGAAATGGAAAAATGGTAATATTGGAAAGAACTGTTGTGATTGATGAAATGTTATATAATTTGAAACTGTAATCATTTAGTTACTAGATAGTGGGACTTATGGTGCTTGTGTTTTCTTGATAGAAATAAAACTGGGTAGGAGTTTTAGAGACCCACTAGAGGAAGCTATTGAATATGTTATTTCACCTGAGACCTAGGTGAACCAAAAGCTAGTTCAGAGCATAGTTAAAGCCTCCCAAGCCACGAAATGTGGGAATAGAATGGATGATCCAAAGCCTTGGGATCAATCGGTTCAGTTTCAGAAGAAGAATCCACCAATCATTATGGGTTATTTTTAACTGTAATGGGTGAAAGAATGGTTGAACAGGATGAATCGAACATATGATTTCCTTGGAACACCACTTTAGTAAAAAATTCAATTTAGTGGAATATATGTTAGATGAGATGGGATGTCAGTGGTGGGAGTTAGTGGTCCAGTCTAAAGGGGACCAGGGTTTGGAATGGGATGATTTTGGGGAATTTTTTAACAAATAATTCTATCCTCACATGTTTAGAATTCATCTAATGATAGATTTATATACCTTGAAGTAAGATAACCTTTTAGTGATGGATTATGTAGCTAAATTCACGAATTAAGTCCAGTTTTCACCCAATGTGGTTGCTAGTGAATCATTGAAGGCACACATCATTGAATAAGGGTTAAGGTTGGAAATCCATTCGAAGATAGTGGTGCTCTTTATAATATATTATATAGACACTTTAAATAGAGAAATGTTTTATGAAAGGGGTATCCAGGGAGATATAGGCAGGGGTATCATGTTGTTAACTATGGGAAATTGTGGGATGTCTAACACGTGGATCAATTAGGAGATGAATACTTATTTACATGGTTAGAGTATGGCTTAGAATCCAATGATAGGATCAGTAAGTCTTTCTTTGAATCCTAAAATTAATATAAGATGTTTCCAGTGTTTTTATACATGACACATTAATTGGGATTGTATGACATAGCCTCAAGCATGCCATAACTGTAAGCAGATGGTTCATCTTCATTGTTATTATCCCAATGCTCTGAGATCTTTTGTTCACGACAATCCTCTAGGGTCCCAGGCATCGTATGCCTCAAATGGGTGAGGGAATAAATATAAAACTCATCAAAAAATCATATTTAGTCATGTGGAATCTATAAATACCACAACCCCTCAGCAAGGGAAGTTTCATTAGGGCAATGAAGAGAAAATTTTAGCTAGTAAGTAGGTGTGTGGAACATAGCAAGTTTTGGTGGATGATCAGTCATGAACATCCATGGTGAGAGGTATGATTCCTTTGAATTGTACCATGATGAAAGTTTTTTTTTGATACAGGTGTGTCTCATTCTTTCATTTATTCTCATTTTTTTTGAGTTTTTGGGTTTAATTGTGAAATAATGCCTTCAATCTTGAAACCTCAAACTCTTCTGGGTCAAAGAGAGTGTTGAGTGTTTATATATAGATAATGTGGTATATTTATTGATGGAGTTGAGTTTATTTTTTAAATATCAATGCTTGAGATGTAATTTTATGATATAACCCTAGTTATAGATTGGTTTATGGTGTTTAAGGACCACATCAACTACTATGCGTGAACAACTAGTTTAACGACTGATAATGGAATCGAGAATCTGTTTAGAGGAGAGAAAAATGTGAATTTGGATGAAACATTCTTGTTGGAACAATAATTTTGTATGATCTCATATTATTTTGAAGATTTTTCATTGACATCATTGGAAGAAATTGAGAAGAGCAGTTTTCTAGTAATTATTGAATAGTTTCTAGATGTCTTTTCTAAATAATTATCAGGGTTTCTACCCCTAAGAGAGATGGAGTTTAAGATTGATCTCCTTTTGGGTAATATACCTATATCACTTACATATAATATAATGAAACTAGCATAATTGAGGTAATTTATGGTTAAGTTATATGAGTTAGAAAACAAAGGGTTCATTTGGCCTAGCACGTCTTTGTGAGTAGCACCAGTGTTGTTCGTAAAAAAGTAAAATGGAACACTAATGTTGTGTATTGATTATCCTAATCATAACCAAGTTTTGATAATGAATCGATATCCACTCCCATGCATTGATGATCTATTTAATTATTTTAGGGGAGATTAGTGGTCATTCAAAATTTACTTGTGAACAGGATATTATAAATTATTGGTGTGGAAAGAGGATATCCCAAAAAAGATTTCAGGAGTAGATATGGCCATCAGGAATATATTTCTAGGCCCTTAGGTCTAATGAATGCACTAGCTATCTTTATGAAATTGAAAAATAAGATATATTAGAGATATCTGGATTCTTTTGTGGTGGTGTCTATGGATGATATATTGGTGTATTCAAGGACAAGGGATAAGCATGAGAAACATTTGGCAATAGTTTTGGGGATATTGAGAGACCATTAGTTTTATGAAAAATTATCATTGTGTGATTTTTGGATAAAATAAGTTAATTTCCTTGGCTATGTTATTCCTGAGAAAGGTGTTTCAGTGGATCCATGCAAGATAGAGGCTATTATCTCATGGAAAATTCCAAAGAATGTATTTTTTCTCCAGATATTCCTTGGTATAGTTGGGTATTACTGATTTTTTGTTCATGATTTCCTATGACATGCTCCACTGATGAGAGATTTGATAAGGAAAAATTTTCCATTTCAATGGAATGAGTAGTGTGAGAAGTATTTTGAAGAGCATAAGGGTCACCTTACATCATCACCAATCTTGGTTTTTATAGAACCAAGGAAAGGGTACGTGGTGTATTTTCATGCATCAAGATCAGGTTTGGGGTGTGTTCTCATGCAATGGGATCATGTTGATGTGTGAGGATCATGGAAATTGAGGTTTCATGGGAAGAACTACATAATTAATGATTTGGAGTTAATGATTGTGGTGAATGATTTAATAACTTGGCATCATTCTCTCTTTAGTGAGAAATTCATGGTGGTTATAGATCATAAGACTCTAAATCATATTTTCTCCAAGAGATATTTGAATATGAGGAAGAGTATATGGATGGAGTATATTGATCTGTTTGAAATCGACAAGATGTACATACATGGTAAATCCAATTTAGTGGTGGATGCATTAAGTATAAAGTCATATGCTCAAGTGGTAAAGCAGGCATTAGATCAGTGGCAGTTAATGTCGGTTATATGAAAAATGTGGTTGGAATGTGAAGATCAGGGTGATGTAGTAGTTCTCCTTTCAGTCTCGTTGGTTCCTGACTTGGTTAGTGTTGTTAAAGTGATGAATATTTCTGATTCAAAGTGTGTGGATATGAGTCTGAAAGTCAATGGTGGGGGAGACCATTGACGGATAGAAAATGGATGGGCATTCAATGTTGTGCTTTCAGAATCAGATGGTTATACCAATGTCTTTTCAGGAGAAACTTCTTAGTGTTTATCATAATTCTAGATGGACTTTCCATCCTAGAATTTAGAAAATTTATATTGTGTGGAAAGAACAATTTTGGTGGGATAGTATTAAGTGGAAGGTGAATGGGTTTTTTTCAAGATGCTTGACTTGTTAACATGTTAAGGCATAACGTCAGTGACCAACAAGGATGTTGTAGTCATTACCTATCCCTATGTCGAAGTGGAAATAAATAGATATGAATTTTTTATAGGTCTCCCAAGAATGGTTAGGAATCACAATTCCATATGGGTGATGGTGGATCATCTCACAATGTTGTCCCATTTAATCCCCATTCATGAATCTCATAAAGTGGAGGATCGGTACAAAATATATATCTGTGAGGTGGTAAAGAAGGATGGTGTTCCAGTTATGATTGTATCGGATATATATTAGAGGTTCATGTCACATTTCTATTAATCATCATTATAATAACCTCGTACTAAATTGATGATTTGTATGACATATCATACCTATACTAATGGGAAATTCGAGAGGATGATAAATGTTTTCAAAGACTTGTTGTGGGCTTATGTCATGGATTTTGGTGGCTCATTGGAGGAGTAATTTCCATCAGTGGAGGTCTAATATAATAAAAGTTATCATGGATTGATGTATATAGCTATGTTTGAAGTGTTTTATGGGTTTCCATGTCATTCACCGCTATGTTGGGTGGAAATGGGAGAGACTTCGATGGATGGGTCGAGCCTTTTGAAGAGACTACGATGTAGATTAAGTTGATCCAAAAGATAATTGAGACCACACATAGTCATTAGAAATTGTATGTGGACCATAATTTATAACCTTTTTGATTCAGGGTGGGTGATCATGTGTTATTGAGAATCTCTCCTAGGAAGGGACATCATCATTTTTGAAAGAAGGTTAAGTTATCTTTGACGTATATTAGGACATTTGAGATACTTAAACAGGTTAGTAAGGTGGAATATAAATTGGATTTTCTACCATGGTTCAGTTCACTACACAATGTGGTTCATGTTTCTCAATTGAAGAAGAATCAACCAGATCCTGACCATATGAATTGATGGGATCAGGTTGAGCTAGAGTCGAATACTTCAATGGGGCATGTGCTAGTGTGGATTGTGGATAGGTAAGAGAACGTCTTGGGTGATAAAATAATATATCTAGTATAGGTTTTTTCACAACATGGGAAGATTCAAGAGGAGACTTGGGAGAAGGAGAAAGATATAGCTGATCAATGGACCGAGCTCTTTCGGTTAAGCATTGTTTATCTACTTTCTTAGAATGAAAAGTAGAATGATGAGGATAATTTAACACACCCAGTTAGAGGTATGTAACCACTTTTTAAGAATTTTTATTTGTATGAAGTGTTTTTATAAGGTTTTGGGAGATTTTGGAAGGGTTTTTGGAAGGTTTTGGGGCCTTTCCAAGGGTACACTATTTGAGCATGGTTTTGGGAAACCATGCAGCTTCTCAAGGAACCCATTTATCTTTAGATTGTGGGATTTCTCATAGTTGAAACATGGGTTTCTAACCCTGATGGCCATCCATTTAGGGTTCCTCTTGAGTTTTTATCAGACACATGGTTAGTGCACGGGTTTCCAAACCATTCGATTAAACCATGCACGGCTTAAAAAGATGGTTTTTAAAAATGGAGCTTGGTCAGGATTTTTTGTAAACACCCTATTTCTTCTCCCACTCAAACCCAACTCATTATTTCGTCCTCTCAGTGGTTAGTAAGGCTATTCCACTTAATTTGTAAGTGATTTGAAGCGGTTTCAAGGTTTTTTGAAGGTTAATCTCCCTTGGTAAGTCTCCTCTCTAGGTGGTTTTGTGGGTTTCTCTAGATTTAATTCTCTTTCTCTCTCGATTTCTTAGGTCTACTTCCATTGCATTTAGATGTAGAGTTTTTTTCCTATAATGGTAATATTTGGAAATTTTGATGTCAGGTAAATGGATCTAAGGATATTTTGTGGAAGTTTCACCCGGATTCAGTGTGCAGTTGTGTAGTGGGTCTATTTCACCAAACCCTAAGGTATGTGGATTCACTCTCGACTCTATTTTTTTATAATTAGAAGGCTTACTTTCAAAAATAATTTGATTTTAAATAAATTGGTTGTGAATTTTATGTTCGAAGGTTTATTTAATCCCATTTTTTATGATTTATTGATTTGGGTAAAATGAGTTATTGTTTTGAAATATTATTCGTTGTTGGGTTATAAAATGTTGATTTTAAAATATGTGGCATGGTTGATTTATGGAAGTGGTTTTTGAAAAAAAAATCAATAATTTTTTTTTATTGAAGTGTGGTTTGGAATGGATAATGTATGGTTTTTTTCAATAATGGGTGATTTATTGAAGTCATCTTTTCATGTTGTGGGAATTTTTAATTTGAATAAAAGGTTATTGGTTTGGAAATTTTTGGGTAGTATGGATTGGAATGATATTGTTGATATGATCTTAGTAATTGTAGATTTCATGTTTTTGTGATTTTTGTAAATGTTTTTGGATTTCTGGGTAAGAAAGTGTTGAAATGGGTGGATAGTGGAATAGAAGGACCACTATAAAAAGGGGATGGATTGTTGGCATGAAGAACCACCATCGAGGATAAGTGGGAATGAAGTACCACTATAAAGCACGAGGGGTGGACAAGCTTGGATGTGAAGCTCCATCATCATGGTTATACCATGTTTGGGGGTGTGGAAATACTGAATATGGTTGGATTATGAGTGTGTCTATACAAGGGGAAATGGGATATACCAATATGAGTTTGGAGAATTTTTAATGACATGTTTGGATTCCTTCCTTAGTATTCTATTTATTTAGGTAAACTTATTGGTAAGTGTGTGTTTCGTTTTTTAGAAATTGTTGCCCTATTTCGTGATTTAAAAAATGTTAATATAAATTTGTGAATATACTTTATCCTAGGGGTGTGTGTATAGAATTCATTTTGAAAAAACTACTGCGTATTTTTACTCACCCCCTGCTTTGGTAGTTTGGTGCTTTTATAGATGTTTTAATTTGAGACATGGTAAAATGTAAGGAATCCCAATTATTTAGTGGTTAATATAGATGATTGGGAGTTATTGTGGTGTCTTTACCATGGATCTTGGTGTGGAGTCATGTAGTTGTGTCATGGATTCTTTGGGTTTTGTTGTTTAGTATCCTGCTTGGTACTCTGAATATGGTATTGTGATGGTATTGGTTTTTTGGTCTTTAGATAATATTGAATAATAATACTTTTTTTACATGAATCATATAGTAGTTTTTTGGTATTTAAATGTTTGGTTTGTTGTTTTCATTTCAAATGGAAAAACATCACCCACCATTCATGAATCCCTTAACATTTATTTCCATCCTTTAGCGCATTGGGTATGTCTCCTAAGGCCATGTGGCACTTCTACCTCTACTCAAGACAATGAGGAGGGTAGGGATATTACAAGTTAATTTGAATAATTAATTTTATAGATCTATAAGATATATTAGAGATATGGGAAATCATTATATTCTAATTATAACTTTTTATTGATTTATTTAATGTCAAATAAAATGAATAGTATCAAATTGGACAATAATGATATTTTCTTAAATTTTTAATTTGTTAAATTATTTAAAATCATAAAAATATTAAATAATAA
The DNA here is from genome assembly GCA_963277665.1 of Viscum album. Taxonomy (NCBI): domain Eukaryota; kingdom Viridiplantae; phylum Streptophyta; class Magnoliopsida; order Santalales; family Viscaceae; genus Viscum; species Viscum album. The sequence goes on from OY728130.1 coordinate 631,943,196, forward strand.
TAAAGGGTATACGATATGGCCTAACATTTATTACCCTATTAATTTATAGTCCATTTGAAAGTCTTTCGCTCTAGAATATCCTTATTATATTTAATATTTTGAGGATTTAAGAAAGTCCTCCTCACCTCAATTATAAAAGGGTAAATCCAACTTCACTCATTCTAACAAATTTTTTCCATCTATCATGATCAAAATATGCCCAAAGTTCAACCCTATATCCATTAAGAAGAGATATAAATGAAGTTTACAGAAGAAGAGGTAATCATTTTTACTAATTTGTTCAAGTTCATTTCTTCTTATATGTATTATTTTAGTGTTTTTTCAATTATAAAGTAATAAATTTAGTATAACCTATATTCTAAGATGTTATTATGATTATGGGGCTCCCATATTCCACCTTTTAGCTATATAATGAAAAATGAAAGCACCACACATGTGTACGCATGGATTACCATCTCCACATCGTGGTGTAATCTACTTTTCATCACTATTTTACTTTGATGGGTATAATGATGGAAGTAACAGATATATATATATATATATGATAATAATAAAATGATATTTATTCTTTAAAAATCAATATACTATCCACTTCCTTACAATTTTATAGATAAGGGAATTTTACCATCGTTTGTGTGTACATACGGACTATCATCTCTACAATATGATGTGATTCATTTCCCATGTTAACTATTCCTTAATGATTTTAAATTTATATCTAATAAGTAAATATAATTTATATGAACTTAATATCATTATGGATATGAAGTAAATATATCCTATACATAAGAATTAAGACTTACAAAACAAAACATTCATAGGAAGATGAAGGAGATAACACAAGAAACAAGGGTAATAGTGAAATATTAATAACAAGAGGGTGATAAAATGAAATAAGAAGACATATAAGATATAATCAATATGAAAATTGTTCTGGTATAAATTAATAACCTGATTCAAACCACTATACATGTGGTTAATGTACATACAACCAAAAGTAAGTGTGAGGTAAGGGACTTTGTCTCAATCTCCTTTCATTGAGGCATTGTTTGATGTTACACACCCACATTTTTTTATAACATGCATATAATGCCAATTTGACTTATCATTAACTTTGTTTATTTTGCTGCTAATAATTTTTTTTCATTTTAAAAATCTGGCCTAAGGGTGCCCGATGCCCAACATACAAAGCCGAAGAAAAACAAAACAGAAAAGAACACCACAAACAGAGAGTTATATATCATAATAACTGTAGTCATCACCGCAACCCAAACTGGATTTCTCTTCCCCCATGGCTGATTCCCACCTTGGGCTCCTCCAAAAAATCACACTTTGAACACGATTTCTAAGTTGTTCCAGGGGAGCCATGTCTGGTGGAGACTTCTTGGTCTTGCTGCCCTTCTTAACTGCAAGAACCACCTGGTTATTCTTTTTTGAGGTAGACCTTGTCCGCATTGGTCGCGGAAGATAGGAATAATCCTTCCTTGATCTCCTTGTTGAAGTTACTGCCAATCGCCCCTCACCTGCATTATATTTATGAATACCAGTTTGAACAATCTCACTCAAAGAACAGCCAACTGGGGCACTCGGGATCTCCTTGCCCTTCCTAGAGTTTTCCTTCCCCGCCCCAGGCTGTTAGACGCTTCTTTCTCCTTTTGGTCTGGTGTTACATTCTCTCTCAAAGGAGGGTGTTCCTCTTCCATAGGAAAATTCTCCACAACCGTGAGATGTGCCTCTATCCCTGAACCTCAAGCCCAGGGAATTCTAGACCTCTGGTCTGCACCTTCCACCAGAAAACCACTCATGTCCAAGCTGGCATTGTTCCCCATGCTTAGGACAGCATGATTCTGCCCCAGGTCATCCAATGGTTGAATCTCCACAAGCTCCCTACCCTTCCTAGCATGTTCATCACCCAAGGATTTCTCCCCTACTTCTCCAAGACCACCATTTCATCCCCCTTACCTGCATTATCTTCCACCTACATTTATTCATCCAACAAATCCTCAGACAATACATTGAACCTGTTGCTCAAGGAAATAAAAGGAGTAGCCAAAGGGTCCAAACTTGTAGAAATCCTATCACCTATCATGACAACCACTTCTTATGTATTTGATACCCTTTCAACCCCAGCCTGCTCTGAACTCAAATCTACCATTAAACCAGAAGAAACATCAACATTTTGTAAAGAATCTTTGTTGGTCCATGTTTTTTTACTCTCCACAACCGCACCAAGCACACATGAGACCTCCCCTATTTCACTAGGACCTTCTAGGGTCGAGTCCCTGCCCATATCCATTGCATCCCCCACAACTTTGTTTCTAATATTGACATCTGAGCTCACAGGAGCACCTTTTCTATAGTGCTCCTCCCTCAACCGTGCTGAAAAAGCACTATGGAAAACCTCAACCGAGTGTCCCAGCCTCTTGTAAGAGCTACAAAAATTGGTCCAGTTCTCATATATAACCTTCTTCTTGCAACGGTATTCATCACTAATTGTGATCCAGACAAAATCAAAAGGGGTGCGAGAGGAATCAACCTCAACACAGACCCAAGGATTCACCGTGTGGCAAACAGCCTCAGTACGGCTATCAGAGCAAAGAAAACGACCCACCAGATTTATTAATATACGAATTATTGAAGGATTTTGAAATTGTAGTGGAAGATTAGGAAAACATACCCAAACCACCATGGAAGGAGAGTCGCGATTCATATGAAGTTCAAAGGACCGCCAAAGAAGCATGAAACGAGATCTGTTGAAGATGTGAGGAGCTCTCGACCATGCTCGAATTAGATCTTCCTCCGTCTCGAACCGAATCATGATTTTCTTGCTATCCAGTAATCCAACCACCGCTCGTTCCCAAAGATCCCAAGAACTGAAGATGAATCGATCGAAGGCATCAACTGATGGCCTCTTTTGAATGAAACGAGCCACCATTGTGAGGTTTAACAAGCCTGAAGCTTCATAAAATCCAGAGTTGGAAAGCTGAAGATTTAGAACTCCATCAACTAGATCCACAGCCTTAGGGTTAAGTACTATTTTCGGAAAGTAAGGGAGGAAATCCAGATTGGAGAAGGGCTGGAAGAACCTTGTGCTCTTATGCAACGACGATTCCCCCTCCCCCACCACAGGGGGAGGAGCTGGTGTGGTGGTCGTCGTCGTCACCGAAGGGGAAGACTCATCGAGGGTTCCTTATAAAGCGCCCTCCATTCATTACCTTTGTTTATTTATTATCATGTTATCTAATATTTTGTTAAATGTTATTCTTTAATGGGAATTATGATTTATATGTTCAAAGTGGTATGGGAGATCTTAAATGTTTAAATATTTAATTATCAAATATTTTTATCCATATCAATATTCTGAATAATATTTTACATATTTATTTATATGGATATATAATGATTATAAATAAAATTTTATACCTATTTTTAATTTCATTCAAGGGTCTTAAAAATTAATATTCTTATCATTTTCTAAAAGAAGGTACTTTATGGCTTTTTCATAAAAAATATAGTAGGAATGTTTTTTAACTTATATAGCATAATGTTATTTTTCCACAGTCATGACACCTTAATTTCTTAAAGATTCCATTAAAAAATTTCAAGATTCCTTTCAATGAAAATATTTTATTTTAAAATATTAAGACCATTTAAATAAATTATATCAAATTAAAATAGGGTATTTCTCTCAAGAAATTTTTAATGATTTCATTAGAGTATTTTTATCTTGGTCAATAAATTTTTTTGAATCTTATGCTTGATTGCGGTTGATATCTTATGATACCATCTACCATATTTTATTGAAGGTTGTATGATCATTTTCACAATGGATGTGATATTTTTATACAATTCATGGTTTATGGTTAAAGTATTCGCATTTCGTATTCTAGTTTTTTAATAATAATGTTTATGTTTTTTTATGTTTCATCCTTTTCGTATGTAGAATTAATTGGACTTGATATGTGATAGACAGGGACATATATATCCCCTAGATGCATCAATAGGTCTCATGAGACAAACTAGTTTGGGTTTTGACTTCTATATTGCTCATTTATGTATGGTGTCTTCTTTGAAGCTATGACGGTGAGTTTTAGATGTCTGATATTATGCATTACCTCATTATTAGATTAGTTGTTAATATTAAATGTGATTATTTAACTATTACAATATCTACTGTAAAGTTTCTTATATCATTTGATTATTTAAATTACATGTGTTTTGTTTATTTACCTTTTCATATTTTTACTCCACATTTATCCATGGATTCCACTATAAACATACCATTACTGAGCATTTGAGCTCACCATTATCATATGTTTCATTTTACCTTGGATTATATGTATTATATTATGACTATTATGAAGGTTTACAAAAAGGAGGAATAATTGAATACTGAATGAAATTATTTTTGTATTTTATGTTTAAAAATGTAATGTGGTTTTCCTGTATGTATCCTGTTTAATAAGTCTACTAAACTATTTGGTCGTTCAGGATTTAATTCCTTATAATCATGCTAATGTAATAAATTATGGCACTAGCTTTGATCTTCTAGGGTTGGGGTGTTATAGTTGGTATCAAAAGAAGTTTAGTATAAACCTTGGAAACTAGATTTAGGAAATCATGGATTTGAAAACTCAAGCATATGACAGAATTTTTTGATATGGATAAGTATAAGATATCATCCTTTTGATTTGGTAATGAAAATGGATAGCCTAGGTTAAAACCGTGGACTCATAGAATGTCAAAAAAAAATCATGATTTATACATAATATAAATGATTCTTCATGACTATATAACAATGATTAGTGTTTATCACTTTTCCCCTTGGGTTTTGGTCAATGTTTAGAATTGGCTAGGTTATACAAGTAGTGGTTATTCTACTGATGATGAAGATATTACCAAATAAAAATAAAAGGAATTATGTATTAAGGAATAAGATGATGAATCATAGTTAATGATTTAAGAATGATATATAATGATTAATGTTCTTTTTTATTTGGATTCAAGAATTATTTCATCAATGATGCTCTGATTATAAGAATCATGAGTTATATGAAGATTTTACTGCATTAATTGTTATTTAAATAACTTGAAGCTTGAATGTTTTCATTAAGGTTTTTATTGTGATGAAATATTTGGTATGTGATAATAAGAGATACATTATGTTGTTTGGGGAATACGATGTTATGATTGATTTTGGAAATTTAGAGACCTCTTTGGATAGTAAATTTGAGAAGAAGTATTTTGGCCAAGTCTTATGTTTGGAATGGATTAAGTTGAAATTTAAATATTATTGTTTGAGGTTAAAGTATAATCAATTGGAAAAACTATTCTAACAATTTATCTGTTGATAATTTTTAATTTTTGAAGTAATGACTTACAGATCATTTGATAAAGGATCTTCAAGCATGAAATTCATCTTAAATATCCATCGTTTGGTTCAAGAAATAAAGTGTCAATATATTGACGCACAACTAAAGGATAATATTATGATTATGAAATAGAAATTAATCAAGTGAGTTTATTTTATAAAGTGATTTATCAATATGGTAAAATAATCACTCAACGATTTTAGAAATATTTTTGAATAAAAACGTTATCTATTTAGTTTTCTTTATGAAAAATTTATGGTCTTTTAACCGATCATAGATTTACGGTTTTGTGAGGGTTAACTATCTAATGACCATATTCTATATCACTCACCATAAAAACCTTATAGACATATTTATCATCCATTTCTATATTTTATCTATCCACTAATTATATCCTATTTTAAAGCCTAATTTTGTGGTAATCTTTACATTTCCCTTTCCCTCTTACTAAGGGGATGTTTTATTAACCCTATTTCCGATGTGGGTTTCCCGAAAAAGAATTTTCAAGTATCTAAAATTGATTTTTAAAGTGGAATTTAAAATTGTGAGGATAGATTTTATTGAAGGAGGGGATAAGTTAACACTCCAAGTTTTTATGGCATGTTTTCATTTTAAATATAATATATTTTGTTTCACGCAATACCAAGATTAAACAAAATGTGATATACTATTAAATATTGTTATTTTAACATTAGCTGTTAATATGGAGGGAATGAATAGTACTATAAAAATTATTAAATTTATATATTATATATTTATTCAAATGTTTTTACTTTCATCCAAATGATTTTATGGGCATATGATAATAATAAATACAATTTTATGTATTAAAACCCAATATTTTTATAAAGTCAGTTTTACTACCTTTTAATGGAAAACATATATTAAATACAATTTTGACACTTTTATATAATTTATTTTACAATATAAAATTCTTTTTTAATGCATAATATAAAAATTTATTTTAGTTGATTTTTTGGTATTTTTCTGATAATTTTCATGTTTGGATGAATAATAATAAAATATTTCATTTTTATTGAAAACTGCTTTTTCCTAAATTTATTTAAAGTGTAAAATTAGATATTTGAATGGGTTTAATGCATAATTAGATCAATTTTATATCATTTATTATAATTTAGATAATTGGAATTAATTTCACATTTAATTTGGATATAAAAACATTTCAATGTTTTGAACCTTTTCACCTAAAAACACGTCTTCTCATTTTATCAACGAGATTAGTTTTAAAGTAATTTTATCCAATTAGGTTTTTTAATTATGAAAAATGGATTCCGTATTTTTAATTATAAGGTCCGAATTGAATAAATAGTTCTATTTTATTTTGGTACAATATGTGAATAATAAATTTAGTAATATTTTTATTACCATGGTTAAGAGTAAATCAGGTAATTAATGTAAAAATAATATTATAAAAGTTTTAAAATTTCCATAACATTTGTCAAAATTTTATTGGATAAATATATTTCATCCTTATGCATTAAATAATTGGTTATGAGTCCATTTATGGCCTTTTATATGAGAATATAACCTTTATAATATTATATTCAATGGAATGTAAATTTTGTGACACTTTTGTTTTTAACATGTGAAATATTTTTAATACGGGGATATATAAAGGATATGAATGACTATAAATATTTTTTGGAAATATAAAATGTTAATATAGATGATTATAATTTATTGATATTTTTAGGGAATAAATAATTAAATTAAGGGAAAGCATAATGATGATGCAACAACTGTTTAATTAAAGGAAGTATAAAATAAATGATATTGAAAATTTTGAAATAAAAAAAATTTTATATAATTAATGTCATCCACAAATTTTCTAGATGACTTTGAAATTTTAGTGACGTGTTGATTCATTTTTTAATATATCACGTGGTTATGATATTTTAAAAATTTCAAGTAATGGACAGTGTCAAAATTGACAATAATGATATTTGAAAATAAATAATATTTTATTAAATGACATAAAATTCATAAAAATGTAAAATTTAAAAAAATTAATGGTATATGTCATAAAATGTTATAAATGACTCATTTATCATTTTTTGGAACTTTATAGTAATTATATTAACCATGAAATAGTAAAACACCTGTTGTCATGGTAAGAGTTAAAGGGTTTAAATAAGGGTTAAAACAAACATATAAGGTTATAGTCAAGAACTAAACTTTGATAAAAATTATTTAATGAACACTATTAGACACTTATCACCTTAGTATCTAATTGGAGTTGTTTAATGGAAACTTCTCTTTAGAAATAAATTATATATCATTTAATTAAAATATTGTTACAAAATGTCAATCCCATTGAATTTAATATCATTTATGTGCCCATGTAGTGACAAAACAAAGATATGAATGAAACTAAATGTCTATATTAATCCTAATTAAATTAATTTCATTTTCATAATTTTTTTTAGAAATTATATATTAAACTTAAAATATTATTTAATACTAAAAAATATTTATTTAATTAACTGAAAAACAAAATATTTGATTTTAAAAGTATTACTTCAGATGTATTTGGGATGAGTTAACATGTATAATTAATTTTATAGATCTATAAGATTTATTTGAGATGTTTAAAGCATTATATTGGAATTAAAACTTGTTCATGATGTATTTAATGTTAAATTAAATGAATAGTATCAAATTAGAAAATAATGATATTTTATTGAATTATTATTTTATTAAATTATTTAAAATCATAAAATTATTAAATAATTACAATGGGGATAATATATGGCCTAAAATTTCTTCCCATGTTCATTTATATTCTATTTTAAAGTCATTGGATATAGAATAGTCTAATTATATTTTAATATTTTATGGATTTATGAAAGTGATACTACTTGAAATTTCACATATACCAATGCCCCTATCCCGAAGGTTTCATAAAACCATTGGGATATGTCAGTTTAGACATTATTTTCCCAACAGTTTTATAGAACCATTGGGATAAAGTTAATTTGATAGAGGGTATCCCAACAGTCTTTTAAAACCATTGGGATAGTTTACACCCAAATAGACAACGACAATTCTCCTTCCTCTGGAATCTATAGAACCACATTTTTCTCTAAATGATAGTTCTCATATTCTTCCCATCATGTGAATAGTTCTCCAACTAGTGATACATCCTTGATTCAATTCAATTTGTTTTTCTTCCCCTTAAAATTAGTAACTTCTAACAGATTTATATCTTCTACCTCAATTTATATTGTATTTTTTCATTCAACTTCCACTATAATATATCCTCACGTTAAACTTGAACACTGTTATGATGTGTTTGTTTTAGAAACTACTTATTATTATCCCTTGTGATATTAATTGTTTTAACTCAACATTCATAAATGGATATACACATAAACATACTAGTTGTGTGTGAATATGAATTTTTTTTAGAAAATAGTATTGCAAATGATGAGTAAATCTTTTATAATCCCCCTTTAAATTGAAACTATGGTAATTATATTGGTTGAAATATATTTATATGAATTCTAGTTTGTATTATATTCTTAAATTTTTATTTTTTAGATATTTTTTGAAATTATGGTGATGGTGATGACCATTTCCGATGTATATTATGTTGAATAAGTGAATTTGTGGTCAGATTTGCATGAGATACATTTAGGGATGGTCAGTGGTGAATGGCAGATGGTTGTTATTCTGTGATGGTTATGGTTTTGTGATGGATTAGTTGTGGGATGTGCTGGAAGTTATTAAAATCCTAATGTATTTTTGTACGGTGGTATTTTTGTAGTTTCCTAGTGGCTATGAAATATGATTGGTAATAATACAATGGGAATGACATGTGGTTAAATTAAAAAAGTTTTGTATGGAATAAAATATGTGTCAATTTATTAAAAAATTGAATGTTGATAAATAGAAATAAATTTGGGTGATGAGATTTTGGGTTTTCAATAAATATGGACTTAAATGGATATTTAACAAGTCTTGGTTGATAGATTGGAAGATATATAAATGGGTTGGATCTATAAATGAAAGAGAGGAATTATGGGTTGTGTGTTTCTATTTTGTGTATTGAGTTGCATTTTGTGGTGGGAGTTGTTGGTGAAAGATTTTGTGGATGGACATAGTAATTATTGACAATGTATTTAATGATACATACGTGCTATATTATTATTTAAATAAATATTTAGTTTTTTTGGCTCAATAAAACATGATAAATATGGATAATTTTATTTTGTATACATGCAATTAAATTTTGTGTTTTATTGTGAAACGATTTAGAGAAAATATAGTGATAATAGGGGATGTGTCATAGATAGGATATTTGGAAATCATCCACCAATATGGTCTTTATACAATGATTTTCCAACACATCCATTGTGTTTCACATAATCTCCCAATTTATTCCTTGTTATGATAACTCACTAAATAAACTAAATGTAAATGAAATGATCAGACGATAAGAAAACTGAATTATACCAAACTGGCCTAATAAGTCTTGAAAATAAATTAAGTAAACCTATCAAACCTTTATACACAAAAACTGAACTAAAATAACAATTCCAATCTATATCATAACCAAATCAACTTAATTTAATTCAAATGAATTCATTTGACCCAAGTAGACTTGAGTAGACCTGAACAATACTAAAATTCATAAAACCAAACTAAAATAAGAAGAAGTGAACTAAATTGAACCTACTAAAACAAACTTTATAGTAATGATAAAAATGAACTCACTTGAAAATCCATTAATAAAACACTAATAGGTATGAACTGACCCAATCCAAATAAAATAACCAAACCCAAATATTATCATGGAATTATATTTATAAAGGAATTCAATATCAACATTTTATATGTGTAGTATTTTGTTATATATATAGAATTGTTTTATCATTTATATTATTATTATCATCTAGATTAGTTGTTTAGTTATGGTTTCATGTAAAGTGAGAAGTTATTTTTTACTTAAATATATTTTTTAATAATCATCAATCTTATTGAGTTGCTTTTATGAAATGAATTATAACATTTTTTACAGTACGGATAGAAGTTGGATGTATGAAATCGGTTAGATCTCAATCAATTTTCAAAAAAAATTGGAGATATTTTTATATTTTTCATTTGAAAATACTTTATATAGTGGTCACATGCACTGCCCATGTTATAATTGTGTTATAATTCCTTGGTTGAGTCCTGAAGAAGTTAGATACCATATAACCAAATATAGTTTTCAGACAAACTACTATGTGTGGTATCACAATGGGGAGAAAATGGAATCTAAAAATATTGCTAATCCAATGAGAAGACTGGATTGGAGAATTTGTTATATGACCGGATTACTTTTATCCATCATCATGAGTAGGAAAGGATGTCCACCAAGAAGAATTTTATATGAGAAAAAATGATGTGTCTAATGAAAATGACGATCTTGACATGTTGAAAAAATTGAATGACGTTGCAACGAATCTAGTATATCGATAATGTCGTAAAATAAAAAATATAGAATTTTTTATCTGATTGTTTCATGGGAAAACCATGTATGGGATTTCTAATACTACCATAGATTACATTATTACCTTCTTGAAGGTCTTAATTCCATATTATTAAGACATTACATCAAACCACTATATGGAATGGAATTTATTTCAGGAACATGGATTTTCAAAAAACAAAATTCATGATTTCCCAAAATATTTCCACTTATTTTGGGAGAAAACTATTGAATGAAATGATTGTATAACATGTGTAACATCTTAATGAAAGCCAAAGGTTGATGTAACACCACCCCATATTCTATAAAAAGTTATGTGGAACATTCCATTGATCACAAGACTCCATAATATTTTCATGTTTTATAAAGTATCAAAAGAAATGAGATGGCATGATACCAAGAGAAATATGAATAATGATGAGTTAATTCACCCTAAAGATGGATTTTCATAGTATAAATTTGATGCTTGATGTTCTGATTTCATAGATAACGTGAATAATTTGAGTCTAGGTCATTCATGGGACAATTTTATTATGTTTGGGTAGATTCTTACTTCACACGGCACATGACTGGTTTTTGTACACATTTATAACCTTCCTCTATGGATGTGTAAGAAAAATAATTTTGATTTCTTGAGTATAATGTTATACGACCCTTCTGGTTTGGGGAATGACATAGATGTATACATGTAACCTTTAATATAATAGTTTAAACTTCTTTGGAATGTGGGTGTGTGCACATACGATGCATGTTCAAAAGATATATTTCAGATATGTGTTGTTCTTATATGGATGATAAATGATTTTCATGCTTATTAAGTGAGGTATGGATGGAGTAATAATAGAAAACTACCATGTCCTACATGTATTAAGAATAAATGATCAAGAAGACTGAAATATCACCATAGTTTTATTTTTATGGGACATTGATGATTCTTCCAATAAACCATCCATATAAAAATAATAATCATAGATTTGACAATACCATGGAGACTAACGATCCACCTCAGAATATTTCTAGAAATAATGTGATTAATGAAATGAAAGATTTTAGTTTTTCATTCAGGAAGGGTTAAATGAAATCTAGATAGAGAAAGAAAGTTTCCACTGAAACCTGTTACAATTGGAAGAAGAGGAGTATCTTCTTTGAGTTTCCTTACTGGTAAACCAATTTGTTACATCATTTCTTAGATATAATGCACATTGGAAATAATATATGTGAAATATTTCTTTTGATTTTTATTTATTTCAAGGGAAATAAAAAGATATTATTTAGCATCTCAGTGTGACTTGGTGGATTAGGGGATCTAACCAGAATTGAAACCTATGTATATCAGTGAAAATAAATGGAAATTTCCATGTTCTTATTATATTATGCTACCTATGGAAAAATACCAATTTCTTCAATTACTAGATACTATTAATGTTCCTGATGGATATTCAAGTAATATATCAAAATAGGTCAGTAGAAGAGAGTTGAATCTAAAATCATTGAAGACTTCTAATTATCATGTCATTATGCATGAGTTGATTCCAATATAAGTCCTTCATATTTTTTCTAATAATATAAGGCTTTCAGTTATTTGGTTGTGCTCATTTTTCATAGAAATTTTTACAATTAAATTTTCCATGTATTTCTTGAAATAAATGTTGGAAGATACACCATTAATTTTTCGTGAGTTAGAGAAAACATTTCCTCCATCATTTTTTTCACATGATTGTTACATATAACTATCCATATTCCAACCAAAATACTTCTTAGAGGACCCTTTACTTATTTTTGGATGTATCCAAATTAATGAAATATGTATGCATTGAATTCTTATATCCAGAACATGAATCATCCCAAATGTTCTCTTTTGAACAGTTATTAGGCTCAAGAATGTATGGATTACTGTGCAATGTATTTGTATGATCTTACTATGAGAATGAAGAGACTAATTAGAAATGAAGAAGAACAATATGAGAAATTTGAACCTATTTTTCCATCACTTCCTCAAATTGGATGAATTCTCAGATCATATACATTGATGACATTAATCCTTGAAGAGAGGGAGATGGCACATCCCACAGTTTTTTTCAACTGTGGTTTATTCCATGACTACATCAAGTAATTAAATTGACCATGTATATCTTATCTAATATGATATAATTTTACATATATGTTAATCTATTTATATTTTTATCTACAAGAAACATAAAGAATTAATAAATAGTAGGAATCATTATTTTTTTAGGAGAAGAGTGGTTTTTCGTAGAAAAGGGTTTTCTTCTTGGTTAAAATTAAAGGTAGAAATTTCATTGTAATAAATAAATAAAATTAATATTTAATTAAGTTTAATATTCATTTATATTTCAGGTATTGAGTTTTCTTGATGACTCATTATCTGAGGAAATAAAATTGTTGGCTTTTGGTCATAATATTGTGGTTCATGACTATAAATAAATTGTGATAAATGAGTATAGATTAATAATCACTGAATAAGAAAGAAAACATGAGAACACGACACGATGGTGTTATACTAACTACCACAACATTCTATTATACTAGTTAATTTGATATAAGACCTCAATTTGAAAATGTATCTTATTATGGAGTCATTTAAAATAATAATAATATTATACTCTAACTTTAATATCCGAATCACTATGATGAATATATAGTTGTTTGATTTAATGATGAGGAATGACACGTTTATTGATGTCTGTGGGTTTTGAGTTATTTACATGACTTGCGCTCTGGAAACCAATGAACTGTATGTATTGGAATCAATAGTGAAACAAGTGTTTTATGTGAAATATAATCTTTTAACTAAATTTGGTTTCATTATTTTAGTAATTCCATGTCATATTTTTTATGATAGTGATGATGGAATTGACACCATCACTATTTCCATTGTCCCTGATCCTTTATTACTTATGATGACCCTAATAGATCAATTATTAGAGTTGATTGTGAACTTAATGTTATGGTGGGAAATATATAGAATCATCCATATGTGTTCTCAATTATTTTGATTTATCTTGACTTGGTTTGTCAAGGTTGCTACTATTCAAATTATTTTAATATTGATTACAAATATTTTATATCTATCTTGAAATTAATGTGAATTTTCACCCTTTATTAGTTATAGTTTTATTTGAGTTTCATTTTCTAATATTGAATTAAGATTTATAAAAACCTATAAAACCAAATACAACTAAAACAATTAAATTAGAAAAAAAAGAGGAATTGAATTTTTATATATTAAACTTACTGATATGAAAATAAAAACAAATTAAACTAATGACCTAACCAAAAAAACAAAAAAAAATCCTAACCCAAAATATGAATCAAATTACCTAAGATAAATAAAAATGAAAATAATTATCTACTCAATTAAAGAAATTGAACCAAAAGACCATAGAGAAATAAAAAAAGACAAATGACCTACTCAATAGACAAAAATGAACCAAATGACCTAAGATAAATAAAAATGGACAAATGAACTAACCAAAATTGAAGCAGATCAAATTGAAAATAGAATAAAACTATATCATACGTATGCTAAATAAGAAAATTTGAATGTATTATTTGTTCTAGGATATGTATTCTGTTTTGATATTCTTTCCACTAAATTTATAATTGATTTTGTTATATAACTGTGTATGTTGTATTTTGTTTGAAAAGTGATATTCCTTAATTAAGTAAAGTATCATCATTTTTTTGTTTGGGTTACTTATTAGTTATCAATTTATAATTAATTCCATGTTTTTTTAAATGTATTAAATGTAACCAATTGAAGAGATGTAAAGAAAAAAGGATAATGGGAAACAATCTCCAAATAACTGATATGGGAATTCCTCCATTTGTGCCTATTGTGAGTATTTTATTTCATATATATATATATATATAACATATAATGTCATGTGATTAATTTTGTTTTAAAATTTTATGAAGGATCCATCAATTAGGCACCTGTTGTTCGATGAGCAGCATAGTGGTACCAGTACTCAGGCCTGCGGTACGAGGGTGGGGTGGTATTAGAGATAGGTTCTCTAGTCTACATACCCGATTAGACCCAGTCCCTCCCAAAAATGTACCATCTACAACACATTATGATCACACAGTTTCATTAGGGACACATGAGAAAATTAGGCCACCCGTGTTTTCACCAGAATTTACATCTGAGTCTCCTCACCCATATTTCTTATATCTGATGATGATTCCTACTCATCATCTATATCATAAATTTATCCATCCATCCATGCTAGATTAATTTCCATATACTTCTTTCTCTCTTAAAATAAACATTACTTCTTCTTCAACTCCTACCATGACATATACTGAGCCTACATAGCATACTCAAGGACCCACTCCATCTATATAGGGTGATGTCATTTCAGTTCATGTTGATCTAGTGATGTCCATTGGTCAGATTGATAATGGTACATTTATAGAACCCTAATATTTTTTTACCATATTTTATTTTCATTACAAGATTTATTGATATAATATTTATTTATCTTCTATAACATCTAGATATAATGATAGGCAGTGTGGGAATACATGTATATATGTAATGTGGAACTACCAAAAGAAGTTGATGGTTGACTATAATGAAGACATCCTAATGATTGAAAAAAAATGGCTCAATGTAGTAGTTTTTTTTACGATTCTTTCAAAATACTCCGAAATCATTCTTGTCATTCCACTCTCCTAGAGATACCTTCCAAATGAAGTCATGGATAATGCTTCAGAAGAAATATGGGTAAAAAATTTATTGTATTTAATGTTATAATATTATTGTATTAAATGAATTACTATTTTGGTTCAAGCATTGTTTTAATTTTTCATATGGTGTGGGTGCGAGTAAAACATAGCTAATGAAATTAGGTGAGTTGTGGAGATCCTATAATCATTAGATGTATATTTTCAAGTGTGCAAGATTTTTCATAGATTTAGAGTCCATAATTGACATGGATGATTGTTCGATAAAACATTATCTACAAATGATTACTCATTGGATGAGTACCATGTTCAAGGTATTAATAAAATTTTATTGTTTTAAATGTAAATATTCATGTTTTGCATTAATAATTTATTTTACATTATTTATTTTTTAGGAATCATCAAGAAAAAATAATAAAAACATTGATTTAATAAAATACCTCCACACTTTGGGGTGTATGACGATGTCATGCCATGAGAGGAAGTAGGTATGATATTTATTTATAATTTTTCTTTATGACTTTCACATTCTATTGTTTCCACAAAAATTCATTTTATTTCTAATTTTTTTAGAGAAGTAGATATTGAATATCAACCTAAACCACACTAAACTGAAATAAATTGAACCAAAAAGAATAAAATCTATCCTAACTAAATAAACTATATTAGAACCATATTCATTTGACCTTAATTTACATAGATAAAATTTAATTAAACCTAAAGGGATCAATTCAAATCAATTAGATGAAATTAATATTGAATTAAATCAAACTAAATCAAATAGAACTGAACTAAACTAGCCCAGGAATACATAAATTGAAGTAAACCAAAAAAACATGTATACACTAATTCAAGTAGCGGTGAACCAAATGAAATTGACTATAAAGATTTATATTTGTATTAAAAAGATGAAAACCTACCAAAACCCAATAAAATAAAATATTTTCTAAAAAATACATAGTAAAAAATAATTATATTTAATTTAATAAAATTGTTCAAAAATAAATAAATAAATTTTGATATCATAGAATTCAATTGAGACAACTCAAATCTAACCAAATAAATATGAATTTAATTGAATAAAATTTAACTAACTTCACCTAAATAGACTCAACCATATCTAAAACTAATTGAAAATATCAAACTAAACTAAATTAAACAATAGTAAATAAAACCAATCAAAACCAAATAAAATTGTATTGGACCAACATGAATTAATCTACCATATGTTTTTCTTTTCAGATTTATTTAAAATTAATATCCATTATATTTTATTTATGAAATTCATTATTAGTAACCTATTTTAAATTATGATTTCCTATAGTCAATTTCATTCTAGAGGGAGGTATTGAATATTAAAGGATATGTTCATGGAGTAAAACTGTTTTGTTCGAGCAGAAAGAAAAAATAAAGAAGTGTAATTATCAAAATAACACATAATCATATTATGCATTTTAATTTTTTGATTTAAAATTTTATATCTATTTTTTAACTTAATAATCTATTTATATTTGTATCAGGCTACTTTGAAGGCCCCTGATTCCCATAAAATTGACAACATTTGGCCAAATGATCATTTACATCATGTTTTGGGAGATGAGAACCATGGTAGAGTACACTACTGACCTAGGAATAGTATAGTACTGAAGAGGTATTGGCCCACTTCAGGTACTAGTTTTAGTTCCATCGCATTGGAAAAGGATAATTCATGAGTAGAATAGGTTGAGGCTAAGGTACAAAATACTAAAAAAGGGTCACACCGATGGAAGATCTGGCTGAAAGAGAAAACACTAAATTTATGAATCTGATGAATGTTTTATGTCCATCACTTCCACCATAGAACACTATTTATTTTTATAAATTTATTTTGTCAATGAATTCATTATATAGTGCCATGAGCGGTATTCGTAGTGGTGGTAGAGATGATGTTTTTTCTAGTGATGGTGATGTAGAAGATGATGGTGAGGAAGAGGTAGAGGACAAGGAGAGGGGTGAGGACTGGGACAGGGAAAAGGTCAGCAATGAGGGCTAGGATGAGGCTGATGATAACAGTGATGATAATGATGGTGAGGATGGACATATTGGTATGTTACATTTTTGATAGATATTTATGAAAATTTGTGTTTGTTGATTTGGTGTGAATGAATATATATGACATATATGGTATGTTTGTTATCATTGGTTAAATGAATCACTTGTTATTTTTTTATTATCAATTAGTTATTATGTTCTTCAATTTTTATTAGATGGTGTTCTGTTTTTATTTGTAGGTGAATCATGTTTTGATTCTTTGATTTTAGGTGCATTGAATTTTATTTTTTGATTGTAGGCACATTTTATTGCAGGTAGTTCTATAGTTATTTTTTAAAGTGTTAGTTATATAGTTCTATTTTGATGGTGTAAGTCTATTTTGAAGTTGTCAGTCTGTTTTGATGTTGTAGGGGAATTGTAGGTATTTTTGTAGGTCTGTTGATTATAGGTGCATTACATTATAGGTGTAGGTCTGTTTTTCATTGTAGAACTATTTTATAGGTTCAGGGTTGTTGTAGTTCTATTTTCAGTTGTAGGTGCACTGTAGGAGGTGAATTGTAGGTGCTAGGTTGTCGTTGAGTTGGGGGAGTCTATACTAATAGTTTTTAAATCATTTGGATATTCCATTCTCAATGGTTCAAAACTAATGGGATATCCATATAACAATGGTTATAACCATTGAGATAAGGCTATTCCAATGGTTTTGAACCATTGGGAAAGTCTTATCCCAACTGTTCATCGTGAAGCATTGTGAATATACTATTTTACACAACCTATACCAATAGTTCTCTCGTAACCATTTGTATATGTTTATCCCAATACCTCACATTCCAATGTTTCCTGGAACCATTAGGATATGTCATGTTTTCAATAGTGTTCCCCTCCACTCAATTATAAAAGGATACCTCCTCCCCAACTTCTTCAAACCAATTTGATCCATCTAGTTTGACGAATCTCAGACCATTTCTCTCCCAATAACCCTTATCCAAGTTCTAGAAGTTCTGTATAACACCCTAAGATTTTATTTTATCTATCTTATTAAATAATTTCAATTCATCCAATAGCTTACATTGCACAAAAAATTATTTCATATAGTATAAACCATATAAATTCATATATAGAACACCAAAAAAACTCTATAATGAAGAATGAATGAAATATGAGGCTTTTCTAGAAATTGAGGAACATGTACCAAAGAAATAGTTACTTCACCTATGGAATAAAAAAGTAAACCTTATGAAAAGTAATTCAAACAATTGAATAGTAACCTCACCTAAAAAATTATAAATAAACTTTTGAAATCTTATAAATGGTAATATGATATAATTATATCATAGTATAAGTGAATAAATGTTTTAGAAATTATTAATTAAGTATTGATGTTTTTATAAAATATAAAAATATATTTTCAATTTTATAAGACATATAATGATTAAAAAAATAATAAAATAAAATCATAAATTAATATATTGATCTCTTTTGATTATAAGATAATTTCATGAGATCATAGTTAATTATTCAAAGTGTTATAAAATCAGTTATAATTATAAATTATATTTTTTCAAGTAAATGATGAGTTTAATTAAAAATTAAATTTATCATTTCTCCAAAATTATTTACATAAAAGGAGGATATTTTTTATTTATATATCTCAAAAAATGGTTAGGATTAATTTTTTGTATTTTTCTAAAATACTTGAATTTTTTGTGAATAGAAAAATACGATAATTTATAGTATATATACATTATAAGTGAAATAAAATATTACTTGAGTCATGAATGATGTAAGAACCATTTTTTCAAACTCAAAAGAACCAATTACTATATTTATTCATTAGAATCATCAATATTTCTTGTCTGAAACCAAAATAATAAATTAATGAATAAAATATTCAAAAAACACTCCTCTCATCCACTATAAAAACCACCCATAACCATCTCTTATCCGCACACTTTAGAAGCCTTGAAGTTTGACATTATTCTACCAATTTAATCAATAAATACTCTCCCCCAAGTTTTGGTATTTCTTTTCTCACCAAATGGTCATTCCCATATCCCTTAAGGAGATTCTCAAGGAGAATAATTCAAGATGTTAATCCTTTTTTGTTTTCATTGAATATTTTTTAATTTATTTTCATCTTATTCTATCTTGAAATATTCTATCCAAACACAAATGATAACTCTAGTATCATATATATAATTTAATTTTATTATGTTAATAGAAATTACATCATCAAAGACCTTTATCATCTCCTTTCTATTTAAAAAATGGAAACATTATCCATGAGGTGCTGATTTACTACCTATGTGAATGACGAGTTTTTGTTTTTATATTTCACCATCAAGGATGGTCATAAAGAAATTTTTGTGGTTAAAAAATATTATAATATATGTATCATATATTTTTTAATGTTCTATACCATGTATATATGAATAATATTAATTAATAAAACAAAACTAGTTCACGATGATCGAAAAAATGCCAAAATAATCATGATTATCACAAACAGTTTATCTAATGACTCATCATCATACCATATAAATTAATGAAACATATAAACATTTAATATTATATAAGTTAATTAATAACATATAATTTCAATTTTTGGAAAGTATTTTCATTTTACATGATTTTTCTATATATGTATACAAGTAAACAGTTCATGAAAATCAAGGAAATGAACGTTTTCGAATGATAAAATTATATCTTATAACTCATCAAAAAGGGAAAAATGAACTTAATAAAATTATAATAAATAACATATATGTATAAAAGGTTCTTAATTAATTAATTAAATGATATAATGTAATTTTCCAGGATATTAAGAGTAAGTGCAGAACACATTTGAACATAATGTAAGGGACTTCGTCTCAATTTCCATTTCATTGAGACTTACTTTGTATTGTGAACCTAATAATTTTTTATATGGTGTATCTACATCCCATTTGAGAAAATTATTCATTTTAAATTATATTTATATTAAATATTAATATTATTTTATCATATAAATGATTATTGTCTTATCCATATACAATTTTACAAACGATGTTTAATTTGAATGTTGTTTTAACAGTAGATATATTAATGAATTTGTATCCTCTTATCAATAAAAATATTTATTAAGAATATGGTTCTTGAATTAAATATATTCATAGATAATTATTTGGACATTCGGTGAAGGGCAAGGCCCATTATATCCCCTTGATTCATTGATAGGTCTCATGAGATAGAAAAGTTGGCAATAAACTCTTTTTTTTTGTTTCTAAAACATAATCAGATGAGTAGCTAACCAAAAACTTAAACCATCTCGATGGAATGATAGTTCATGTTCCAGATACATAACATCCAATAATTAATCAATTTTCTTAATTCAGATTTTAGATATCATTATCTAGAGTATTTTCCCTATGATAAAATATATGGATGCATTTTTATTCTCAATATATTGAAAACATGTATTTTCAGTTACTCGCCATTACTTTTTGAATATACCTAATTTTTTATGATTAACTTATTGTCGATCTATTCTTCCACCATATTTTACCATTAATAATAATGTAAACTCACATTTTTTTTCTTCTCTAGGTTGTGATGAAGAAATATTTGAATAAGGGCCAAGATTCAGATTGTTTTCTTTTTTTATGTACAATGTTTAATTAGAAATATAATAAGGGAACCATGTATGTATCTAGTATTTTCAAGACAACTAAACTATTCAATCCTTGGAGATGTGATCTATTGTATATATTCCATTATAATAAAACGATCATCGAATATGGGATACTGGGGTCAGGGTTGTTATAGTTAGTATAAGAAAAATTTAGTAAAAACATTGGGAACTAGATTTAGAAAACAAAATTTAGAGAACATAACCTCACGATAGACTTTAAGGATAAGCATAGAATAACATCCTAGAATTTTTTGTAAGGTATAGATTATGTGGGTATTCCTATAAATACATCCATGTATGTATACTACAAGTGGATATGGTTCTAGAAAAAATGTACCTAGGGGAAACAACTCCAACAAGGTATCTCAGACCCAACTCGGGGTAACCTGGTACAAAAAAATGGGCCTTAATGCACAACTACTTTGACACTCCTGGGGGATATTCTTAGAATAATTCAAATTTTCTTTACAAACCATTATGAAGGATTTAAAAGTAAATATGTCCCCAAAGAAACCATGTATATGATTATGAGATTATCTAAGCATAAACTTTCGATCTATGTAAAGTGTTTTTCTAGTTCTAAATTACGAGTTATGATTCATATTCTAATTTAGTGTACGCTATAGTTTAAAAATGGGGCCTAACAAAAGTAAAGAATCAATAACTACAGACAATGTAGAGATTTACCCACTAAAAAATTCAACATAGTTATTTTTGGAGTTGAGCTGATCATGACCATATTATAATATCTTAGTGAGTTTATGATGGATATTCATACTATACCTATGTTGGATCATTTCGTATGGTAGAAGCCCCCATATTTTACTGGGGATACTAATCCATTGGAAGATAAGTAGTGGATCAAGTCCCTTGAAAGGGTATTTCTAGCATTGGGATGCAATTAAAACAAAAATGTAGTAATATAAGTATATTGTCTCAAGGTTGATGTTGACCAATGGTTATCTTTGATCCAGAATACTAAGAAGTAATACAAAATAAAATACATGGGATGGATAACTTTTAAGGAAACATTATTTGAAAAATACTTCCCTCATGAGCAATTAACTGATATGAAGATAAAATTCCTTAGCTTAAAGGAAAGGGAATAAGAGTGTTTTGTGAAGTATGAGGCTACTTTCACAAGACTTGCCAAGTATTTTATAGATTACATATGTGATTCAAAATAAAATATTTATCATTTATTTGAAGTTCTTAAGCTATTTATCTTAATGGAACTAACTTCTCAAACAATTTCATCATATGATGAAATATTATTAATTTCAATCAATATGAAGAGGGCATTGAAAGATATTATTTGTTCATGGGAAATAAAGATAATAATATGACTTCTGATAACCATGTAAAGGGTGAAGTTTCAATTAAGAATAAGGGAATAAAAAAATTTCCATTATGTGAAATTTGTGAAAAGAATCATCATGGGAAATGATTGAAAGACGTGGGATTTTTTTTATAAGTGTGGAGAAAAGGGTCATCGAGCTAATGATTCTAAGGGGAAGAAACAAATCAATGATGTTCAATTCCTATAATGTAATGAATTTGGGAATTACAAAAATCAATGTCCTAAGAATCAGAGGAATCTATCACATAAGAGGAAAGGGGAGATGAACATGATTTTGTGATCCTAACTACATAGGTTGAAGTTCCTAATGAAATCGTGGAAGTTAATTTAATCATTTCCTCAAACTTACCTAATTCTTTATTTGAGTCAGGATAATTACATTATTTTATATCTTCCATGTTTTCAAATAAGATTAGACATTTTCCTTTTGATTTAATAAACGATTTGTTAGTCAAAACCCTTAAAGAAAGTATCATTTACATGAAGATGTGTTGGTAAATACCCTTTATGACACATAAACATGATTTAGTTTCAAACATTTTCATCACAACTATGGTTAATTTATATATAATTCTTGGTATGGAATGGTTTTGAATATATTATGTAAGAATATATTGCAAGAATAATGAAGTGCAAATTTGTGAGGAAGATATAGAATCCCTCATATTTAGAGAAGAAACTTCATCATATGATTCTTATCTAGATCCACTAACTATAGATCTACGAAATGAAATTATTGGGGTGGAAGAGAAAACTACATTTATGGATGAGGAATGTAATCTTTGAATTTAGGATATACCAATTTTTCATGAATACATTGATTTATTTCCTAAATAATTATCTAGGAAACCCCCAGAGTGTGAAGTTGAATTTAAAAATGATATATCCAAGATGCAACACCAATATCAAATATCTTTTATATAATGGAAACTATAGAATTAGTGGATCCAAAGAAACAAATAGAGTATTTATGTAATAATAGATTTATTATTTGTAGTGTTTCTCCATAGGGATCCCCTGTTTTGTTTGTGAAGAAGAAAGATGGATCCTTGAGGATATGCATTGATATAAAGAAATAAATGCTATTATAATAATGAAAAGGTACCATATGCCTCATATTGATGATTTATTTGATCAAATCCATGAAGATTTATATTTTTTTGAAACTAAAATTCATTATGGATATCATCAATTGCGTATGAGAAAGGAATATATTCCTAAGAAAATATTACGAACCAGGTATAGACATTATGAGTTTATTGTAATTCCATTTCTATTTACCAATGCTTCCTCTATTTTTATGGATCTAATTAACATAATGTTCAAGGAATATCATGATTTTTTTGTTATTTAATGATCATATCTTGATATTTCCAAAATATATAAGGATCCTGAAAATCACATGAGGATTGTTATAAGACTCTTAGAAGAACATAGTTATATGGGAAGTTTCTCAAGTTTAAATTATGGATTCAAACTGTTTCCATTGTTTTCCATATTGTATCTAAGGATGGAATCTCAGTTGATCCTACAAAGAAAGATTCAATCCAAGAAGGGTCTATGCTAACAAACATAACAGAGGTATGTATTTTATTGGATTAGCGGGTTATTAGAGACGTTTCGTTCATAATGATTCCTAATTGGATAACCTACTGAGAAATATCACATATAAAAGGGTTATGTTTATATAGAAAAAACAATGTACATAATTTTTTTGAAGAATTCAAGAGAATATTGGTAAATTCTCAAATTTTGACTCCTCCATCAAGAAATTATGGTTTTGTGATATATAGTGATACATTAAATAATGGACTGGGTTTTGTCCTCATTAAATGTTGTAAAGTTATTTCTTATGCATTAAATAAGTTTAAGGCACAAGAAAAAAATTATCTAACTCGTGATATTGAGTAAGAATTTGTAATATTCTATATGAGAATATTGAGACACGATCTCTATGGTGAAAGAGGTGAGATATATACAGATCAGAAGAGTTTGAAATACATTTTTACACATAATGAAATCAATATGAGGAAAAGGAGATGGCTTGAGTTACTCAAAGATTATGATTGTTTAATACACTACTATACCCGAAAATCCAATAAGGTGGTAGATGCATTAATTAGGAAATATCATAGACTTCTTACCTAATTGAGGATTGAGAAAGATTATATATACATGGATTTAGTAAATATGGACATAGGAATTGTTGAGGAAGGGTAAAAATAATTCCATTTTGAAATGATTTCTAAAACATGTTTATTGGAGAAGATAAAAAACACTCAATTTTATGATGAGAATTTTCCAAAAAACAATTAAATTCATTAGGGATAAAAGACTAGAAAACTTCATCTATGTGGATGGATTTCTGATATTTGGAAATATATTATGTGTTCTGTCAATACCATAGATAAAAAAGTAACTATTATATAATGATAATAGCTAAAATTCCTCTATATACTTAGGTAATACCAATATGTATAGAGATCAGAAGGAAAATTTTTTGGGGGATAATATGATGTAGGATATTTCTTACTATATATCAAGGTGTCTAGTTTATCAATAAGTAAAGGTCAAGAGGAAACATCCTATAGGATTCATGATTCCTCTTTATATTCCTATGTGTAAGTGGGATGACATTACAATGGACATTTTAATAGGACAACCAAGGAATCATAGAAGGAATGATACAATATTGGTAATTGTTGATCAACTTAAAAAATCTGTAAATTTTCTCACTATAAGGGAGGAATACCAACTTGAGCGCCTAGAAAGACTCTATATTAATGATGTTGTAAGACTTCATGGATCAACTCTATCAATTATTTCTGATCGAGATCCCCATATCACATTAAAATTCTAAAATGGATTTGAGAAATATTTGGATACTGAACTTCTTATGAGTACTACCTATCACCCTCAAAATGATAGATAGTCTAAAAGTACTATTAAAACATTGGATGACATGTTGATATCATGCTCACTTGAATTTCAAGGTTTTCAGGATCCATATTCACCACTGATGTAATTTTTTTACAATAATAGTTTCCATTCTAGTATTCAAATGGTGCCATATGAAGCATTATATGGAAAGATATGTTAAACTCTAACTTGTTGGGATGAAGTTTGTGAGAGGAAACTTGTAGTCTAAAAACTTATTAAGGAAACGATAAAAAGGTAAATACAATTGTAGATCATATCAAAGTAGAAAAAAGTAGGAAAAAGAGTTATGCTAACAACTATAGAAATAATTTGGAATGTAATGTGGGAGATCATGTCTTTATAAATGTATCTCCTCGGAAGGGTGTATTATATTTCAAAAAGAAAGGGAAACTAAGCCCTCGATACATCAAATCATTTGAAATTTTGGAAATAATTGGAGTTGTATATTAATGTTTAACAATGCCACAAGGTCTCTCCACTGTCCATGTTGTTTTCCATGTGTCATTTTTAATGATGTACATGGAAAACCCAACACATGTACTCACCTATGAAAAATAAAACTGGAACATGATTTTTCTTATTGTGAAGAGAATATTGAAATTATTGACATAAGAGAGAAAGTATTGAGAAATCAGATAAATCTACTGGTAAAGGTTATTTAGAGAAACCATAAAATGGATTAACCAAAATGGGATCTTGAGGTTGCTATGAAGAAAAACCACCCACATCAGATTAAATGGTAATATTCATGAAAATTTCGAGGAGAAATTTTCTTTAGGAGGGAAGAATATAACATCCCAAGATTTTATGGAATGTATCTTACAAAATAATTTCAATTCATTAAATGGATTACATTGCGAAAAAAAATATTTCATATAGTATAAATCATATAAAATCACATAGAGAACACAAAAGAAACCACCAAATAAATAATTAGTGAAATAAGATTTTTTTTCTAAAAATTAAGGAATATATACAAATGAAATAGTAACTTGACCTTTGGAATAGAAATGTGACCCTTATGAATAGTAATTCAACTAATGGAATAGTTACCTCTCCTATAAGAGTATAAATATAATTTAGGGATCTGGTAAATTCTAATATGATATAATTATATCATAGTATATGTAAATAAATGTTTTAGAAATTATTAATTAAGCATTATTTTTTTTATAAATCTTAAATGTCTATTTACAATTTAATAATTAATATAATGTTTTAAATGAAAATATAGTTTCATAAATTAGAAACAAAAATTAATATTTTTATGTATTCTGATTATAATATAATTGTATGGGACCTTAGTTAATTTTTCAAAGTATTATAAAATAAATTATAATTTTAAAATTAGTAGTTTTAGAGTAAATGAAGATTTTAATAAAAAATTGAATTTATGATATATATAAAATTATTTTTATAAAATTTATTTCCTTTCAAATTCTACACATCAAAAAATAATCTATGTAAATTTTTTATATTTTTCTAAAATACTTGATTTTGTTAATAGTAAAATACGATAATTTACAATATATATATATATATATATTATAAGTTAAATATAGTATTCACTGAGTCATGGAAGATGTATGAAAAATTGATTCAAACTCAAAATCATCAATTACTGTGTTTAGTCACAAGAATTATCACTATTTCATTTCCTGAGCTAAAATAATAAAATAATGAATAAAATATTCAAAAACACCCCTCTTCTCAACTATAAATACCACCCATCACCACCCCTTATCCTCACACATAAAAAGACTTAAATATTTATAATATTATTATAATTTACTCTCCCAAACCTCTCCCTGACGTTATGGTCTTTCAGGTCTCACCAAAAGACCATTTCCGAGTCCCTTAAAGAGGTTCTCAAGGGGAAGAATTCAAGAGGTAAATCCTTCTTTGTTCTCATTCAATTTCTTTTAATTTCTTTTTTATCTTATTCTATCCTTAACTATTCTATCCAAAAATGAATTATAAATAAAGTATCATATATATACTATAATTTTATTTTGTTAATTTAAAATCCATCATCAAACCCCTTTCTCTTCTCTTTTTTATTCTAGAAATGAAAACAGTGTCCATGAGTTGTCGATTTACCACCTTTTGGATGATGAGTTTTAGCTTTTCAATTACACCTTCAAGGCTATATATAAAACAATATTTATAGTTAAAACATATTATACTATATGTATCATAGATTTTTTAATATTATGGAAATAGTATATTTGAATAATATTATTTAATAAAACAAAATTGGTTAATCATGATCGAAAAAACCTCCAAATAACCACGATTATGACTAACATTTTATCTAATGATTCATCCTAATAAAATATTAACCAATGAAATATATAACCATTTAATATTAATGAAGTTCATTAATAACATGTCACTTCAATTATAGACAAATATTCTCATTTTAAATGATTTTTTCATACATGTATACAAGTAAACTGATCATGAAAACCAACGAAATGAACACTTCTAAATGATAAAATTGTATCTTATAACTCATAAAAAAGGGAATAAATGATCCTAATAAAAGTATAATAAAAAAATTCATGTATAAAAAGTTTCTAATTAATTAATTAATGGGTTTGATCTAATTATCCAGAACATTAAGATCATGTTCAGAACACATTCGGACATAAGGTAAGGGACTTGATCTCAATTTCCATTTCATTGAGACTTACTTGGTATTGTGCACCTAATCATTTTAAGGGTTTTATCTACTGACCCATTGAGATAATTTTTCATTTTTAATTATATTTCTATTAAATATCCATATTCTTGAATTATAGATATGGTTATAATCTTAGTCTTATACCATTTTACATACAATGTTTATTTTAATGGTTGTTTTAACTAGAGAAATAATGATGAATTTTCATCCTCTACTCAATACAGATATTAATTTGGAATATTTGTATCAGATTAAATCATTTTTTGAAGAATTATTTTGACTTTTAATGATGGTAGGGGCTTGTTATATCCCCTCGATGCATCAACATGCCTAATGAGACAAAACAGCTTACGGAAAACCCTTCATGTTTGTTTACAAAACATAATCAGACATGTATATACCCATATAATTAAAAAAAATGGATGGTATTATGGTTCATGTTAAAGATAAATGATGTCCAAAAATTAAGAAATTTTTTAATTCATCTTTTAGTTATCATTATCTAGGGGATTTTCACTATGAAAAAATCTATGGATGCATTTTCATTCTCAGTATATTGATGGTGTGTGTTTTTTATTTACTCATTATGCTATATTGATTGTGTCTCATTTTTTATGAATCACTTATTATTGATTCAAGATTACACTATATGTAACCCTTACTGAGAATTTTAGATCACACTTTATTTTATTTCCCTTCCCCAGGTTGTGAAGAATAAATCTTTGAATAAGGGTTAAGAAGTAGTTTATTTTCTTTTGTTATGTATAATGTTTAATAACCTATATAATAATGTAACTGTATATGTATCTAGTTTATTCAAGACTACTAAACTAATAAATATATGGATATTTTATCTCTTGTATCTATTAAATTTTAATAAAATGAACACTAACTAAGGGATACTGGTGTTGGGGTTGTTACATTCTTGTCCTTCCAAAAGACCAACCATATACCTCTTAAGAAGAGATTTAAAGGAAGCCTACCGAAGAAAGGGTAATCATTTTTACTAACTCGTTCTTGTTAATTTATTATTATAATTCATATTTATGTGTTTTTTGCATTATAATGTAATATATATTGTATCATATATATTTTTGTATATTATTATGATTATGGGACAATCATATTTACTTTTTTATACAGTCTAGTAAAAATGAAAGCACCACACATGCATACGTATGACTTACCGTCTCCACACAGTAGTGTAATCTATTTTTCATCCCCACATTAATTCTATGGGAATAATGATGGGAATATTAGATATATATTATAATTATAAAATCATATTTATTCTTGAAAAATTAATATATCATCCACTTCCTTACCCATTCACCAATAGGTTAATGATACCATCGCTCATGTGTACGTACGACCTACCATCTCCATGACATGATGCAATTAATTTTCCAAGTAAACCATTAAATAATGATTATAAAAATGTATATAATTATTAAATATAAAATATATGAACTTAATATAATTCTTTAAATTATTTAAATATATCCTATCCATATGAATCAAGACTTGTACAACAAAACATATATAGGAATTTGAAGCACTTAACACCCTAAACAAGGGTAATAATGAAACATTAATAACAAGTGGGTAATAAAATGATATAAAAGGATTATATAAGATATCATAAATATGAAAATGGTTTTGTTATAAATTTTAGAACATTCTTTAAACCATTATACATGAGGTTAATTCACGTACAACCAGAAGGAAGTGTGAGGTAAAGGACTTCGTCTTAATCTGCTTTCATTGAGGCATAGTTTGATGTTATACACCCACCTTATTTTATAAGGTATATATGAAGAACCTTTAACTTAAAATGTCATTAATTTATTTATTATCATTCTATATAATTTTTTGTTAAATGTTATTCATTCATGTGGATTATGATTTAAATGTTCAAAGTGTCCTGGGATAACTTGAATGTTTAATGATTTAATTATCAAATATTTTTCTCCATGTAAATATTCTTGATATTATTTTAAATATTTATTTACATTGATAAAAAATTATTATAAAAGAATTTTTATGTATATTTTTAATATCATTCAACATTTTTCAAATGGAATATTTGTATCATTTTCCTAAAACAGGTTAGTTTATGACTTTTTGGACAAAAATACGAAAGGAATGTTTTCTTAACTTACATATAATGAGATTATTTTTCTAAAATCATGATACCTTAATGTATTAAATCCTAATTTACAAGCTTAAAATATTATTTTCAATGAAAAGTTTATATTTTAATTTTTTTGGCTTTTTAAATAAACGATTTCGAAGTAAAACAGGTATTTCTCTTTTGAAATTTTTAATTATTTTAGTAGTTTATTATCATCTATTCCAAAATAATTTGTTGGAACATATTATTGATTGAGGTTTAACTATTATGATACCATATACCATATTTAATTGAAGGGAATAAGACCAGTTTGACTGTGGATGTGCTATTTTGATACCATTCCTGGTTTATATTTAATGTATTCACATTTCATATGCTAGTTTTTCAATATGAATGTTTATGTTGTTTATGTTTCCCCTTTTTCATACAAGGAATGTATTATAAATAGTAACTGTCTTGTAGAGACTGATATAGCCCCTCAATGCATCACGATTTCTCATGAATTAAACAGGTTTGAGTTTTGTCTTAGGTCTTTCTCGTTTATGTATAGTTTCTTGGCCAAAGACATGATGATGAGTTAGATGTATGGAATTATGCATTACCTCGTTATAGGATTAGTTATTGATATTCAATGTGATTATTTTACTATTAAAAATATTCATGGTTATGTTTCATATCTCATGTTATTGTTTAAATGGCACGTTTTTTAGTTGTTTACATTTCCATATTATTTATGCCATATTTACTCACAAATTCCACTATACGCTTACCCTTACTGAGAATTTGATCCCACCCCTTTCTTATAGATCATTTTTCAAATAGTATTACATGAATTATATTATTATGGATATTCAAGTTTACACAAATGAGGAGTAATATAAGAATCAATGAAATGATTTGTGTATATTATGTTTTAATGTGTTTATCAAGTATGTATATAGTTTACCAAGACTACTAAATTATTAGATCCTATAGGATTTTATTAATTTTAATCATTAAAATGTAATAAATTAAGGCACTGTCTTTGGGATTATATGGACAGGGTGTTACATACTCTCTGTAACACCCTAAGATTGTGTGAATCATTTTTTAGAATTAATTTATCTTTTTGATATTTTACATTTCACGTGACACTCAATATTTATATATACTAAAAAATGAATTCAAACATTCCTTTCACATGACACCAACATGGATTTTTCTACAGATAATATCGATTTGGCTTGCGCTACTCTCAACACCAACATCGCGTACGATACATGCAACAACGATGTTTCTAGGAGATATTATTTTATTGTTATAAATATTTAAATGAGATAATTATAAAATATCTATTAAACATAGTTATAATAATAGTAATAAATAATTTTCAAAGATTATTTATTATTGTTTTATAGAGAAAAAACATATTGATAATGGAAGATGTGATTTTTGGTACAGTCCTTCTATGTTTAAAAATATCGTTTTCTCGAATGAACCACTTTTAATGATTAAATTAATTTTATACAGATTAATAAATTTAATTTGAAAAAATAAAATTAATTTTTTAATTTGAATTTTTTAAATTATCTTTGGTTGATGTTTTGGGATTTTTTTAAGGAACCTCATTTTTTTATTAATAGTGAAAAATATTGTATTTTAGTTAATAACTACCTTTTTGTTTGAATAATTATTAATGTAAAATTATACATTAAATTTGTTTTCTGATTAAATTAGATAATTTATATATATATATATATATTAATAAAATTTTGGTCATCATATTCATTTTCACTTTGAAATTGATTAAAAAAACATAACAAGCTTTTGAACATTTTTCCTCATTAAAAACCCGTTCTTTCATCCTGTCTGCGGGAATATAATTAATAATAATTTTGTAAATTATGTGAATTTAATTTTTAAAAACCAAAATACACAATTTTAATCAGTATAATATTTATATTCTAATAAAATAAAATTAATTTGTGTACCAAAAATATTTGTAAAAGTGAATAAAATTAATCACTGTGATTAAGGTCAAATTAAGCCGGGTTAGGGACTAGACCATAATATTTGGGTGCCAAATGACCTATAAAATTTACCAAAACACATTTTATAGAAATATTTATTCCCCACACCTTCCATTATTTATTTAATTTGGTTTGAAATGATTTTTTTAGTAATATCATGTTTACGCCTAACTTGTTTTCAAACATTCCAAATGAGTCCTTTTCTATCCCTATAAAGGACACCACCTCTCCAACATCCCCACACATCTCAAACCTCTTTGGTTAAGCCAATATTATACAAATAAAATTTAAAAAATACCTAAATTTCTCTTTTAATCATTCCCTTGGTAAGAAGGAAATCCATGGAATCCTTTTGGCAAAAACGAAAAGGAGTTACACGATTAAGAGGTAACGTATTCTCTCAAGTACTTTATTTTATCTTCCTTATCTGTAACTACAATCTATTTATTCAATTATTGTATAAAAAAAACATACTAAATATACTGTGATGTTTTTATGATAATTTTTTTACCTACACTTACACAAACCTCCATCTATGGGGTAACAAACAATATGTTTACGTGTACTACGAACTTTTATGTCACTAAAAGATAGTTGTTCAATTTTTTGTACTGCCTCTGATGGTGAAAATTATGATGGAAACATTATTTACATATGTTATATATTATATTTATTATTTATTTAAAAATATGTATTCATTTTATAAAACACATCTTTTTTACTTTCCATTTGTTGTTAATACGATAATTTTGTTTGAGGAACTATGGACTACCACCCCCTCAAAGTGATGTGATTCATTCACACACTGCATGGAATTTAATAAGGATGGTTTTAGTGAAAATAAATGATATATATGATTCAATAATGCTATTGGAATAATTATATATATATAAATATAAATATATATATATATATACACATATGTAATTTACTATCTTTTCAATACAACATTAATAACGGAAACAACGGTCATTCATAGGTACGGCTTACCATCTCCATGAATGTTGTATTACATTTCATAATTATATATGTTATAGATTATTATAATAAAAATATAATTGACATAAATTATATTTAATTCATGGTTTACATTCTAGAATCTTGATATAAGTATTACGACCAACGATAGATAAAATTAAGATATATGCGAAGAGCCAACTGAATATTATCTGATGTGAAACCTTAACAGAGAATTATTAACAAGTTGGTAACATAAAGTAATAACCAAACCATAAATTCTATTATATAAAATAATATGATTCATTAAAATATTTAAAATAAATTTATATGTATTTTATATGTGATTAGAATGATTACGACGAGTGTCATGAAAAAAGCTAAGGGGATTTCATCTCACTTTTTATTTCTGTGAGATACATTCTATATTATCCACTCTTTAATTTAGTGTGGTGTATGTACTTCCAATGATTGTATTATATGTATCTTATAATTAAATTTATGTTTATTCACATTACCATTTTATGATCTCTCTTTATTGGGGTTTACGTTTTAAAAGTTACCAAATCGGTAAAATAGTTCTATCTCAATTTGCCTTCTTTGAAACTCGTGTTTTTATGCACCTAAATTCATTTTTGAGGTGTATATACTTCCATTTTACAAGTTATATAATACAATTTCCACTTTTAAATGTATTTTATTCTTCCATTAATTTAATTTTATTACATGGAGAGTATGATCTCATGTTACCAAGTTATAAGAGTGTATTGACACAATGTCATTGATTTTCAAGATTGTATTTGTTTATACTTCCTTTGATGAAATATTATGATCCATATCTCTATAAAATTCATAATAATTATTCTTCTATATTTATTCATGATATATTCATGTATTATTACCATATTTCAACTATTTGATACGTAATATAGTTAAGAAATTATTTTTAATAAATCTTGACTTTACCCTCACGTCGGTCAAAAATCAGTATTTTTTAAAAAGGGTTAGAAGAATATTCTACTCTTATACTAAAAAATTTAAATTAAAGTTTTACCCCTTTCTTACATTTACCAATGTTTTCAAATGAATATCCTTGTTTACTTATTAATGAGTAATTTTTTTATAATATTTTCACCATGCAAAATGAATGGTCTTTTTACCTCGTATGACATGTACGGAATTACCCACCATCAAATCTTTGAAAACACTGTTTCATGTTAAAATATATAAGTTAAAAAATATTAAAATATATTATCATGTAAATGGGTTTCAAAGGTTTTTGAATATTCTTTTATATGTTCTTAAGGAAAATTGTTTTCAAAAGTTTTAATGTTTTAAAGATCATTTTTCAAAGAAGAAAGGAAATTTACCTCAACACATGTTTTCAAAATATAATTCCAAGTTATTTTACATAAATAATAAAATACATTGATTTTACTCATTCCATTCTTGTAAATTATCCAAAGGTTCCATTCATATTCTTTCTTTAGTGGTTTATGTTTTGATAGAATGATGCTTAAGACACCCATTCCACTTCTATGGGTTTTATGCTTTTGAAACCTACTTATTTTAATGGGTTATGTCTTCCTAAATTAATTATTAAACCAATATATTTTAATAGGTTATTATGTGATGAAATGTTAATGATACCCATTTAATTTCATGGGTTATGATTTGATGTTTTCAAAACCTATCTATTTTTATGGTTTATGATATGATGAATGATATATTATCTAATAGAACATGCATGAATGATTTTATTATGATATGGATTGGACCAATATCTACCTCCAATGCATTGGGTAATGATAAGTTATATATGATCTCAAAGGGTACATGGGTTGTATCCAAATCCCAAAAACAAGATGGTGCATGCGTTGGAGCCCATGCCTAAAAGTAAGAGGGTACACGGGTTGTAGCAGAATCCCAAAAACAAGAAGGTTTATGGGTTGTAGCCCCAACATAAATGTAAGAGGGTACATGAGTTGTTAGTTCAAACCTAAAATAGGTAAACTGGTTGTATCCTAATCCCAAAAACAATAAGGTGTCTGGGTCACATCCAGATCCTAAAAGTAATAGGTTAAACATGTTATTAGAATAAGCTCGAAGTAGGTACACAAGTTGTATCCCAAGCCTAAAAACATGTAGGTGCATGGGTTTTAGCTAGAAACTAAACTTAATAGGGTACATAGTTTTTTAGATGAATCCTAAAGTAGGAACATAGGTTATATACCAAGCCTAACATGTTATAAAAGTCTTGGTAGTTATCCTTGATATAATATTTTCTATTATTATGTGCATTCCAAAAGATCCAAGTTTTATTCCTATGTTATGCTTTCATGGATTATTTCATTTATTTCCTTATAATTAATGACTTATGAGAATATAATATTAATTATGATCTATAATAGGGTGGGTATGATCCTAAAATGTGAAGAACAAGTTCCATACCCTTTTGTTAATGTTATGCTTACACATTTCATGTATTTAACCTTACCAAGAATTTGGTCTCACCCCTTTATTATGTTTCCTTTACCCATGTTATGAAGAAATGTTTTAGGTAAAATTATTAGAGGTGGCTATATTTATAGGATATGTTGAATATATTTCACCAGGAAAGAAGATTTTATTTCTATGTTTCCAAAGACACAAAACTATTATGGTCCTCAGGCATGTATTTCTGTAATGTACTAAATATTAATCTAAAATGATGTAATATACATGTATGTTAATCCTGGGTAGTTATAGATGGAATCAAAGAAAAGGTTTAGTCAGCCATTTTAAACTATGATGATAAAACATTAGTGAGATTCAAAGGTATAATTCTAAGGATATGTCAAGGGATGTCTCTAAGGATAAGTATATGGGATGAGTAAACATTTTAGAAAATTTACTAGAATTTTGGTAAGGGGTGTATCCATGTATGGATAGTACAAGTGGATGTGGATCTAGAATAGATATACCTAGGGGTAAAAACTTCAACAAGATGTTCTAATCCTGAATCGGGGTTGTCTGGTACATGACAGTGAGCCTTTCTGCACACCCGGTTTGACACTCTGAGGGAATATGCTTTGGGAATTAAAAAACTCTACATGAATCATTTTGAAGTATTTAATTATAATTAGGATGTGAAAAAACCTATGATGATCCTAGGGTGTAATATATTAAGGAAGTTTTCATTATTTATACATCCTATAAGTAATTCATTTTTGGACTATGTGGTTTTCTTCTATGATAAGTAATAATCACATTATTCTTCTGGTTTTAGTCAATGGAAAGAACTAGATTAAAGTTAAATGTGAGGGAAGATTTTATAATGACCATTAATGTAAGTTGATCAATATATTGAGAGATGTTGGGATCATGCCAAATTAGTTTTCATGAAACTTGATTAATAACATGTACCTTAGACAGCTCTCAAACTAACCTAGGAAGAGAAAAAAGGAGTTCATTGAGAGTTTCAGTAATAGATATAATGGAGGAAATACGATTAGGTTTCTTTTGTGTAAATAATTTGGAAATAATCACCTAAGTGAATGTCCTAAAAGAACAAGAATGTGTTTTGACTGTGGAAAATAAGGACACAAATCAAGTTATTTCAAGGGAAAAAATGATGAGTTCGATTAATAAGATGGATGATAATATTGGACACCCTATGATATCATAAAAGGTTAGGTGTTTTAAATGTGTAATAAATGTTAATTATGTGACTCAATGTCCCAAGAAAAATTCACTTTAAGAGAATAAACATGGTGGTGCATGTACTGGTTACATTGCAGATGATGAAGATACTACCGATGAAATGAGAAAGTAAATTGGTATTACAATGAGTTAGCATTGTCAAAGGCTTAAGGATGAAGTAATAAATGTTTTTATGTATTTGTTTTCAAGAAGTATGTTATGTGAAATGTAAAATATATATGGATTTTTCAGTTTATGTTTTTACTACGGATTTACAATAACATATTGAATGGTTTTTATGGAATAGGAAAGTGATATAATGTAAAGGTTATGTCCATGGAAAACACGTGATTAAGGGATATATAACCCTTAATATGTTACTTATGTTATGATAAATTGTTTGTATGAAGATACGTGGGATATGAATAAGTAAATTGGATGGTACATATTACCTTGTAACTAATTAATGACATGTTGACAAGTAGTTTATGCTATCTTGGATGAAGTTTACAACTTCTTGGATTTATGGAATATATCCAGTAATCTATGGAACAAGGAGGAATGCATGTTTTCTAGAATTGTTTTTGGTAATTCGGGTTGTTACTATGTTCCAAGAGGATTTCCCATGAGGGTGTTCACATGTTTGGAATGTGACCACCAAGAAATACTTGGTGATATATGGGGGCAATTTTAAGATGATTTCAAAAATCTCTCTATAATGTTTTTATTTTCAAATATGATAAGGGTTATAAGTTTAACCATTTGGGATATGTTTAAGTTAAACATCAAAGGAATTTTTTATGCACTGGTTTTTTATTGAAAACCTTGCTTAAAAAGATATTTGGTGATTAAATGTATTTCAAGGATGTCCATATTATTTTATTTCAAAATTATATTAGTTCTATTTTAGAAAAGGAAATCATGTACGGTGGGTAAAAACCAATCACGTTTTGAAATGATGTGGGTTTTGAACCCATGACCGAAGAACAATACAGGTTTTACACAAACCACTGGCCTACAGGATGTCTTGGTTAATGGGTATATATTTTTGTTAAATAATTATTAATAATGAACAAGTAGAGTTACTTTTCATGTTTATATATTAATGTATTAACCATATTTATTTTTAAGAATAGTTAGAGGAAAATTGTTATACTTTTCATTATTTTATGGGCCTTAATATCTGCTAAATGTGTATTTAATCACTTTAGGAATCAAAGGTAATTTATGGAAATATATTACACGAAGTAATAGATGATTTAGAAATGGATAAAATCATAACTAAAGAATGAAATTTTGTTTATAGAAATAAATCAAGTAAGTAAATTTCCTTATACTCTTGGTCAATAAAATAATTACTCAATATTAGAATAATAATAAAAAAATGTGTTTTCCTAATACCTTAATTTTTTTGAACTGATATCCTTTTAAATCATAAAATATTTATGAATTTTAGGCACTAAAATTTTCATTGATCATTCACTTTTTTTGATTGATGAACTCAATAACTCCCTATAGATATTTATGATTTTCCTCCATGTATAATCTTCCCTCCCAACCAATGTTATCCTTTGTCGAAACCTAGTTGTATGTTACTTTGGGTCACTATTACGATTCTAAATTTCCTTTTTTAAGGGAAGTTTTAGTATTGGTTTTTATTATGTGGTTTTATATGAATGAAACATTCAACTATTAATCCTTTTATAACCTAGAAAAAAATTTATGATGATATTTTTTTAAGGGTGTAGAATGTAAAACCATGATATTTTTTGAATATTTTTTTTCAAATTCAATTATCCTTGTTATATTTTACATTTCTGGTGACACTAAATATATATATATATATATATCAAAACACAGAGTCAAACATTCATTTCACATAATATCCACTAGGTTTTTTCTACATGAAATATCTACTTGGCTTGCGCTACTCACAACACTGATATAGAATATGTAACACACAACACCAAAGTTTCTACAAAACATCATTTTATTATTATAATTATTTAAATGAGAAAATTATATCTTGTCCATTAAAACTTGTTATTTTAATATTAATAACTAATTTTAAAATATTATTTATAATTTTTTTATATAGAAAAATAATATTAAAAATGAAAGATATGATTTTTGGTAATGTCCTTCTCTGTTGAAAAATAATTTTTCTCAAACGAACTGTTTTTAAAAATAAAGCTAGTTTTAGAAATATTTAAAAATTAAACATGGTAATATAAGCTAAATTTTTAATTTGTATTTTCCAATTTAGGTTAGGGTTATTAATGTTTATTTTTCTAAAAAACATCATTTTTTAATGAATATTGAAAAATACTTCATTTTAGTTAACAACTACTTTTCGTTTAAATAATTTATAACATCAAATTACAAATTAAATTTTTTTTAGGAAAAATTTTAGTATTCATAAATATATTAATATGATTTAGGTTATTATAAAAAATTTCACTTTAAAATTGAATATAAAAAATTAATGAACTTTTGAATATATTTCTACTTTAAAAACCTATTATTTCATCATGTTTGTAGGATTAGTATTAATCATAATTTTTTCAATTATGTGAATTTAATTTCAAAAAACAAATATAAAACATTTGAATAATTATAATATTTATATTCTAATAAGTTCAACTTAATTGTTTGAGCAAAATAATTAGTAAAAGTGATTAAAATTAATCAAATTGATTAAGGTCAAATTAAGCTGAATTAGGGACTAAACCATAATATTAGTGTCCCAAATGATGTATCAACCTTTAAAAACCTATTATATTGAAAATTTAAGGCACAAAACTTTCATTATTAACTTATGTTGGCTTGGTATGTCTTTTTTAGGTAATAACATGTGTGCACCTAACTTGTTTTCAAAAAATCCAAGTGAGTCCTTTTTCCATCCCTATAAAAGGAAAACACATATCTCACATCCTCACACCTATCAGACATTTTAAATTCCTCCATGATCTTCCTGATCTACTTCCAAAAATACCTACCTTCCTCTTATAATCCTTACCTTAGGAATAATTCAATCCAAGGAGGGGTTTTTCTCCAAACCAAAATGAGTTACCTAATTAAGAGGTAACATCTTCTCTCAAGTCCTTTATTTTATTTTCCTTCTCCACTCAATCGACTATATTTATTACATGATTCTATAACAACACCAATATCCTTATTATACTAGTACGTTGTTATATTAATGGTTTTAACAAAAATTACACATACCTCCATCTAATGGGTAACGAACATACTGTTTACGTGTGTGGTGAACTACCACATCACTAAATGACGATTGTTCAAATTTCCTTACCGCCTCTCTTGATGAAAATTATGATGGACACTCTATTTATATATATTCTATATTATATTTATTATTTCATTGTGCTAAAATATTCCTTTTACAACAAATATCATTTTTATTTACATTTGGCATTGATTTGATAATTTTGTTTGAGGATGTGTGGACTAATGCCCCTTCAAAGCAATGTGATTCATTCACACACTTCATTGAATTTAATAAGGATGGGTTTAATGAACTTAAATGATTTTTATAATATAATAATACTACGGGAATAATGACACACACACACACACACACACATATATATATATACATATATATACATATTTCATTTACCTTTCTTCATTTAATATGACAATGAAAACAGAAACAATGTTCATGTGTTCATATGGCTTACCATCTCCATGAATGATGTATTCCATTTCATAATTCTATATTATAAAGATTATTATAATAAAAATATACTGAATATATAGGATATTTATATCATGTTTTACATTTTTCAATCAGGATATATGTATAAGGACCAACAATATAACAAATTAAGACACATGTGAAGAGCAAAGAGAATATTACTTAAAGTGAAACCTTAACACATGATTATTAACAAGGAGGTAATATAAGGTAATAATAAAGAAATATATGGTATTAGATATAAAAATATGGTTCATTGAAAGTTTTATAATAAATTTATATTTATAGTACAGGTGGTTTGAATGATTATGAAGAGAGTTAAGACACTTGGTAAGGGGATTTCATCTCATTTTTTATTTCTGTGAGATACATGTTATGTTCGCCACTCTTTACTTTTTTATAGTGTATGTACTATTTGGAATGTATTGTCTCAACAATACTGTAGATTTCATGATATGTTTTATGTTTATAAAAACCTCTATTTTTTCTAATAATTTTTTTTTAGGTTAGCTTTATAAGAATTTATATTCTAATTTAAAGGAATTTAGTGTTATGGGAATGATTCTGAAAACACTATTTTCAACCCTACGTTATGCTGAAAAACTAACATTTTCATATGGTATCAACCCTATGTTATGCTAGATATTTTTAATTTTTATCTTCATCCTTATGTTCGGAAAATTGACGCACATATGGATCAATAACCCGATAATAGAGTTTGGAATTACTGTTTGCAACCCTAGGTTCGGGAAAAATGAACGTATAGTTTATCAATGTTACATTTGGGATTTTATGATGACATGGTTAAAAAAAATGTATAAATATTCCTAAACTACATCAAGAAAACCTACGATATGCAAAGTAACCCTACTTGATGTAAAGGAATCCTACACTATGCAATGTAACCCTACGTTACTTAAAGAAACCCTACACTACGCAGCTCACACTGTGTTCTCAATGATGAAGTTCTTCAAACCGCATTTTCAATCTGAGATTTTAGAAATAGTCCAGACAGAAATAAATACCAATTAAAGGATCATTTATATTTATTCAAAGAACTATGTTCATCAGATAAAATATCTCATATTTCTAAGGGATGCGACAACACTCCTAGTTAATTGAAATTTGAATTTTTGCAACCAATCGGGCTATTATTTTGGATCTGGAACACTAAAGAATGTCTATTCTGTACTACATATTTATTAATAATAGCTATTAAAAAATATGTGGGATAATTTAATCACATAAAAGACTACATTATTGATTTTTTTTTCAGTTCTACAGCAAACAAGAAACTCTGTTAAAGAACTAAATTTTGGAGATATACATGCTTTATCTTGTTATATTATAAGTTTGTGACTACTATGTTTTGTTTTTTCTTTTAAATTTAATATCTATATGTAACCTAGATCTATTTATACTTGTTATCTCTTGAATAGTATTATTTTTGAAGAAGAATATCCATCTACTGTTAATTGTGTGCTGTAGAAATTGTGAAGTTTAACCTGTTTCAAAAAATCATTCTCTTTTGATTTATTTGAGTTTCAATTGCTCGTACTCGGTTGTGGTAGCATATCAGCTTCTCAATCTATGTTGTGGATTATTATATCTCTATTATAGAACCAAAAATCTTTTTAATCTTTATTGATTGTAAGGTGTCGACTACCTACACTCTATTGTGGATTCTTGGTCTTGTGATAAGAGAACCATAATAGTGGAATTTACCAAGATTGCTGAGAGAGTGATTGGAAGAGTGGACTAGGGGATCTTGGTGCCTTGAACCACTATAAAAAGTTTTTTTCCTTTATTTTTATTTATCTTCTTCATTTTTTCATACATAATAATAACACTTTATATTTTCATAAATTATAGTTGGTGTTAAAATTCAGAA
The DNA here is from genome assembly GCA_963277665.1 of Viscum album. Lineage (NCBI taxonomy): Eukaryota > Viridiplantae > Streptophyta > Magnoliopsida > Santalales > Viscaceae > Viscum > Viscum album. The sequence continues at coordinate 631,985,849 of OY728130.1, forward strand.
TTGTTGAATATTATGAAAAGACACAATTCACCCCCCCCCCCTATTGTGTATTACGTTGTATATTCTGACCTAAAAATCGGTATTAGAAGAGATATTTTGGATAAAATTATAGTAAGATAAAATTAAAAGGTATATAAAAGGATAAAAATGGCTGATCCAAGTGAATGGATGTTCATGGTTCGTGCTCTGTTCATCAATGTGGAAAATTATTGTTTCTGGAAATCAAGGATGGCTATATATATATAAAATATTGATTCAGAGTCTATTCAAAAATCTACAGTCCCTATAAAATTATTGAGAAACCAAAAACATGGGATGTTGAAACTGAAACTGAATATATTATGAATTCAAAATCTATGAATGTGATTATCTATGGTCTTGGACCAGATGAGTTCAATCAAGTTTCACAATTTCCTAATGCATATAAATGTGTAAAACTATTACAGTTACCAATGAAGGGATAGTTAATGTGAGAAAAATGAGGTATGATACATTTAATATGAAATTTGACACATTCAGGATGTTTGATGGATAAACCATCATATATATTAATGAAAGGATTATAGAAATTATCAATAATATTACAGCCTTAGGTGAACATATTAAAAAATATGATCAAGAATTGAATGTACTAAGAGTAATACCTTTTAAATGAAATGTCATATCTTCCTCTATTCAACAATCATCTCCTGTAAAAGATCTGACAATAAAAGAACAGGTTGGTAAATTCATTATGTATGAATTAGAAATGAAATACGAAGCTCAAGATCATAAAATAATTATGAAAAAAGAGAATGATGCTCTAAAGGTAGCATTTAATAATCCAAGAAGAAAAATGAAAAAAGAAGAAAGAAATGAGAAGAATTCGATTTCATCTGATTATAAAATAGAAATGGTTCAGTTAGCCAGAAATTTTATCAAGTTTTATAAGAAGAAAATAGGATTTAGAAAATAATTCAAGAAGGATAAAAAGAGTCAAAATTAGTCAGATTCTATGATTGTAAGAAATTAGGTCACATTAGATCTAATTTTACTCATCTAAAAGATGAAAAGAGAAATACATAAAAGAGATATCAAAAAAATGATGATTATGAAATTGAGGGTATAATAACAATAAAATCCACATGGATTGTTTCTAAAGACTCCAAAAATCCATTAAAGTATAATTTTGAGAAGTAGAAATCAAATCTAAAGGTCAATATTTTCTTTATGGACAATGAATAAGAAGAAAATGTTCAAACTTAGTATTATTCTAGTTCTGAAACTAGTTATTTCTCAAATGATAAACTAGTTGCCTATTATTAAATAAGAGAAGACAAATATGATTATTTATTAAAAAATCGCAAATCTTTAAAGAAAATTCATAATGATTTTTTATGTGAAAGTTATACTTTTCTAAAACAACATCAAGAGTTAAATCAAAATTTTAACTCATCTACATCAAACTATGTTTATCATGAAAAGAAGATCAATGATTTATAGGATGAAGTGAAATAATATAAGAGTGAAAATCTTGTATTTACTAAAGGGGAAAATATCTTAAATTAAATCCTTTGAAATAATTCTATTAAAAGAGAATTATTTAGTATATTAAGTAAGGGTGAAAAATCTAAACTGTAAAAGAATTATTTTTTCCCCAATTCAAAAAATGAAACTTGTTATTTTTGTGGGATAAAGGGTCTTGTGAAAAATAACTATTATTTGAGATATCCTCAAATCAGTGGAATTAAAAGAGCCTTTATTTAAAAGAGTTTATCTGAATCCAATGATAAAAGTTATGGAAAAAAAGAAACTCTATATTATTAGATCTCTTCTAGATATCACTGGTGGACCCAAGAATGTGTGGGTACCAAAACTAACATTTTTTAAAACAAATTGTAGACAACTGGACAAAGAAACAAAAATTATATATATTATATGGACAATGGATGTTTGAGGCATATGAGTAAAGATCCATAAAATTTTCACACACAGACTCAAATTGATGTAGGCCTTATCACGTTTGGTTACAATGCCAAAGGAAAAATAATTGGAGTTGGAAATGTTGGAGATCTAAAAACTATCCCAATAAACAAGTTAATCTATGTAAAAGGGTTAAAAAAGAATCCGATAAGAATTTCACAACTTTTTGATAATGGATTTTATATTGATTTTTATAATAATTGGTGTTCTGTGTATAAAGACATGTTACTTAAATTTAGATCACCTAGAACTGATAATGTTTAGACTTTGGATTTAAATTACTTATATAAAAAGAAATTGAATTGTTTCACTACTATGAAAAATGAATCATGGATTTGGAAAAGAAGACATGGACATTGTAATATTTATGTTTTAAAAAAATTTTATAATAAATAGTTAGTTTCTAATTTTCTTAGTATAAAGTATGACAATGACATATTCTGTGATGCATGCCAAATTAGCAAGAAGAACACATAATCTTTCAAATATATTAAAAGAATTGATATATCTATACCTTTAAAACATATCCATATGTATTTTTGGACCATCAAGGATAACATTTTTTCTTAGTAAATTATATGTTTATGTTTTAGTAGGTTATTATACTAAATTTACTTGGGTTTATTTTTTAAACTGAAAAGTGATTTTTTGACAATTTTTGAATTTTTTTGTAAAAATTTTCAAAATGAAAAAGGTTTTTAAATAATTTAATTAAGAATTAATCATGGTGGAGAATTTGATAATCAAGAATTTAAGTATTTTTGCTCTAATATATGCATTAAACACACCTTATCTACACAAAGAAAAACTCAAAAAAATGGAATTGTTGAAAAGAGAAATTGAACTATTCATGAAATAGAAAGGATTATGCTGAATGAATACAGTTTTACTACCTTTTTTGGGAAGAATCTATAAGCACAACCTACTATATCATGAATAGTTTTTTAATTAGGACTATATTCAAAAAGTAACTTTATGAACTTTGGAATAATAGAAAACCAAAATTAAAGTATTTTAATGTATTTTGATGCAAGGTGTATATCTTTAATACCAAGGAAAACCTTGTTATGTTTGATCCAAAAGATGATGAAGGAATATTTTTAGGATATTCTAGTACCTCAAAAGCTTATAGAGTGTTCAATAAAAATTCTAGGATTTGTGAATAATCAGTTCATGTGGTGTTTGATGAAACTAACCATTTCATTAAATAAAAAGATCAAACTGATGAAGTCACTAACTATTTTCATAACATTAGATTTAAAAGACATAAAATGATTTTGAAAATGAAATTGACAAAAATTAGTCAACTTTAGAAGAATGTGATACTAAAGAACCTAAAATTGTCTTTCCAAGATAATCTAGAACCCTAAAGAACCATCCATTATAAAATGTAATAGGAGATCTAGAACCATGAATTAGAACTAGAAGAAATATTGGAAACCTAGTATAATTTTATGCCTTTCTATCTCAGTTAGAACCCAATACTATTGAAGAATCCTTAAAAGATGATATTTGAATGTTATCCATGCAAGAATAGCTAAATAAATTAAAAAAAATTATTTTTAGGAACTATAAGAGAGACCAACCAATTATCTGGTTATACGACCCAAAAGGGACTTTAGAAATAAATAGGATGATTAAGGGATTATAACTCGAAATAAAGACATATTAGTTTCTAAAGGATATAATCAGAAATAAGGTATAGATTATGATGAAAAAATTTCCCCATGTAGCAAGATTGGAATCCATTATAATTCATTTAGGTTGTTCATCTCATATGAATTTTAAATTATATCAGATAGATGTTAAATATTACTTTTAAAATGGTTACATAATGGAGGATTTTTATGTTGAACAACCCCATGGTATTGAAAATTCTCAAATACTGAATTATGTTTTCAAACATACCAATGCTCTCTATGGACATAAAAAATCACCTAGAGCTTTGTATGAAAGACTAAGTTCTTTTATTTTAAAAAATTGTTTTGCTGTTGGTTTTGGAGATCCAAAACTCTGAGAAAATATGTTGTTCTAATATTTTATTACTACAAATTTATGTTGATGATGTTGTTTTTGGATCAACTAATAAAAATATTTGTCTTGATTTCTCATATTTAATGAAAAAGTAATTTTAAATGAGTATGATGAGAGAACTAAATTTATTTTTCGGATTTAAGATTCACCAAAAATATTTGGGAAATTATTTAAACCCAAGAAATTATATTATTGATTTATTGAAAACTTTTGGACTTGAGAGAAATAAGGCATATGCAACTCCTATGTGTACCAATACAAAACTTGATTTGGATTAAGTGAGAACATCATTTGAAAACAAGTTATATAGAGGAATAATTGGAAGTTTGTTATATATTACAACTAGTAGAATAAATATTATTTTATCTTTATGTATTTCTGCTATATTTCTATCAAATCCAAAAGAATCCCACCTTACTGCTATTAAAATAATTTTTAGATATTTAAAGGGAACTATTTCTGAATCTATTCTTTACCCAAAAACTTATGATTTTAATTTAATATCATATTCTCCTGATGACTTTAGAGGATGTAGATTATATATAAAAAGTACCTTAGTAATCTATCCCTATTTAGGAAAATCATTAGTTTCATGGTCTAGTAAGAAAAAACAGTTAATTTCTCTATCAACCAGTGAGGCTGAATATGTGTCTGCTGGCGGTTACTGTTCACAAGTATTATGGATGAAAAACACTTTAATAAAATTTAGACTAACATTTAATAGTATTCCTATTTTATGTTATAATACTAGTGCTACTAATTTTTCTAAAAATTATATAAGTCAGTCTAGAACTAAGAATATTGATATAAGGAACCATTTTCTAAGATATCATGTCCTTAAAAATATATATTTCTTTAGAATTGGTTAATAGAAAATATCAATTAGCTAATATTTTTACAAAACCACTTCCTAGTGGTAGTTTTGATTTTATTATGGGGGGTTAGGAATATTTGAGTTTAAGTTAATATTTATTAATTTATTTTATATTTCTCTAATTTAATTTTATTATGGTTTAATAAACATGTTTTATTAAATTTCATTTTAATTTATCTTGAAATTAATTTCATTTCAATTTTATTTTATTTGTCTTTTCAAAATAAAAAACATAATGAGTACATCCTTCATCAGTGCGAGAAAATGGTTTTCTCTCTCCAACTCTCATACTCATCTCCATTCGACTCATAGATTACCTCTCTCTTTCGATTCCCATCTACCAAAAACCCTAAACCATTAATCCATTCTATCTATAAACCTTCTGATAGGAAAAAATCACAATCATTCTTGGATTCTAAGTTGGATAACAATTTATGTGCCTCAAGAAAAGCTCACAAGGTGTTTCATGGAAAGGTAATATATTTTGGCTATCAAAACTCAAAATTATATCACTCAAGGAAGAGTTACATTTTCAAGGTCTGGATATGCATTTGGTGATGATAACATGCCAATGGTTTATGAAATTGAATATAAAGAGTTTTTTTAAATAATTTATTTATATCATGGTTTTAATGAAGACACTATTATCTCTTAGATTGATAATAATAATTTTTATTTGTCACCTTTTGAAATGGATAAGATGCTTCATTGTCCCCATGAGTGGGAGTTTTAATTAAATTTATGGAATATCAATAATAGAATACATACGTCTGGGGATATTATGATTTTTTATTTGGTACAAGAACTATCAAAAAGGTGTTTACGAAAGAACATTCTTCTGACCACCGTTTGATGATGAATTTTATTCAATCTGGAATTTTTCCTTGGATTACTGAGCTTAATAAGGTTCTCTAACAATACATGTATATAATGTTTATGCATCCAACTAATGTAATTTTAAAATTTTCACCATTTATGATAAGGTATATAAACCATCAATGCCCTGAGGATGTGAATATGGGTTATTATACCTATGGTAGGATTCTTTCTCTCTTTATATTAAAAAAAAGAATGATTGTGAATATTTTTTTTTGGAAAAACATGTCACCACAACAACATGTTGAATGATGGAATGGTAATGAAGATTTGTTTTTTCTAGAGAAACTCATGAAATAGTTTGTTTCCAGTTGGTGTGGAGTAACAGAAAAGGTTGTAGCAGCTATACAGGGGGAGGAAAAGGTTATCCCTTTAGTTATCTCAGTTTATTAGAGGTTGTTAGGTCCAAAAGGGGCCTAGATACCCTGATGGGGGGTTGAATCAGGGTATGGATATTCTATTTCAAAAAATTTATTGCCCCACTGGATCTTGACCTCTATATTATAAGGGTCACTTTTTTTCTCTTATATGTTTATGTTGATCAATTATTTTTATCTTTATCTGATGGTTATGCTTTAGATACAATGTAGGGAAGCAACCAGGCAGACACAAAGATTTTTACTTGGTTCACCCTCACTGGGATACATACAAGGAGCATACAATGGTGATGTGCCACTGTACCAAATCCACTAAAGCTCACTGCCAATAATGTTCGGGCTAGATCACTTCTATGCCCAGGCTCACTACCTTAATAATGTTTAGGGTGAGCTCATTACTTTCCCAAGGGTCGCTCCCTATATCTCTCTCTCTGGCTCACTATTAGTAGAAAGGATAACCTTCTTCCTTTTCCTTTTCTCACTGCACTTAGAAGGGATCCACTCACAGTTTATAGACCTTTAGGTCTTTTTATTTTCATGAAAGAATGAATACTAAACTCTTGATAGATACTCTATTGAAGTTAAAAGTTCATCCACTGATGAATACCCCTTTTCCCTTGAATACCGAGAAACTAACTTTGGAAACACCTTTACAAAGCACCCTACTTCGCGATGCTTCCAATTTCATATAGCTCAAACAAGCCTTCGTAAAGCTCCTTCCTTTTCTCTAAGCTCAAGCATTTGCAAAGCATAGGCTGTCGCGAAGCTCCTGGCTCTTCGCGATGCACACTCCTTAGAGCACGCGGCCTCGTGAAGTGCACTTCCTTCGTGGAGCTAGATTAGCTACCACAAAGCACCTCTCTTTTTCAAAGAATACTACCTTCATGAACCACCTTTGTGAACCGAGAGTAAAATATTTTCTTTGAAAAATCTCAGCTTCTCTCGAGGGGGTCGACCACTATTTATAAGAAATTCCACCGACCCTCGACCCTTCCGCGTGAAGTTAGCGCCACGTCATCTCCAACTGCGAAGATCCTAAATTTCCGTTATAATTCTCTCAAAACTGTGAAGCACCTCATAAATTCTTAGATCGCGAAGCTCGTCATAATCGCAGAGCGTTCTGTCAATTACCTCGCGCCACTGCCGCGAAGCTCCATCGTGTTTCCTTTCAACACTGTCGTTCGTGAAGCTCATCGTAAACGTGAAACATCACCATTAACATTTTTCTTGTCTTCGTGAAATCCAATCCATGAATCCTATCTTCATGAAATTAATGCTTTTTCCATATTTAAATTAGATCTCCAAGGAAATCCAATTTTCGCGATGCTTACAAAACTCCAAATTTTGGACCCCAAAAATTTGGAAAACACTGGGAAATGGTGCCACCTTGTACTTCTATTTTGTACCGCCTCCATATCATCCATTCCTTTATCATGGTTCTTTGTCAACATTGATTGTCGACAATATCTCTGGAACTTGACAATTTACCATAGAAACCTTCTTTGTCAATAAACACAATCAACCCAAAAATGCTACAATGTTACCTTAAGGGATTTTTTCCCAATAGAGGCCCGATGAAGAAGTCAATTCAAGCCTGGAGAAATCTTCTATATATGAAAGTAGAAGTGTTTCAGTAATTTTACCAAAATTTTTTATCAAAACTGCTTCTGGAAGTGTGGATGCCTCTCCACCTACAAAGAAAAGAGAATATATAAATAAGGATCAAGTGAATGAGCAAGGTGAGAAGGAGGATCAAAGTTAATAACTTCATATGTAAGATATCCATGACCCTAGAAATCATGTTGTTTATAATCCCGGTGTTTTGGGAGGATCTAATTTAGAAAATATACCAAAAGGAACTGGTGATCCAAACCTAGATATTATTTAAGTTGATCAAGCATGTGATAATTCTCCTGAATCTTCAGATTCCAAGGAAAATTCCTAAGTTATAATGAAATAGTTGTTCGAGGATCATTATTTCTTTTAAGATAATATTTAGAAGATGAGAAGAACAAGTTTGAAGAATACAAGGTTGTTTCAATACCAAGATCATATTTTGAAGTTCAAATTCTTCATTTAATAGAATTGAAATAAAATCTCATTTCAGTTGGAGATATTAAGTATCTTATAGACAAGATGTCAAGAGAAATTTTATTTTTTAAATGAATATTCTATCAATAATATAGAGTTTTATGAATTTAAGTTGATGATTGGGAGAGAGTTTCAGTGTCTCAGAGTAAGAACTAAAGTATATACTTCTTCTCAATTGACAATGCTAGCATTACATAGACAGTTTGAACAAATTACCTCAGTGTTGGATGATTTTAATGACAGGATACACACTCTTCAGTGTGATAGCATACATTAAAATATTTAGTTGGAAAATCAGATACATATGGTGAGTCAACTAACCTTGAATGAATCTTGGTTGATACAAGTGATTAACCAAGTTAAAGAAAAGTTGACCTCTTTCATTCAATCATAAGAAGATGTGAATACATTTGTAATGGTCAATTTGATTTTAAGTGTGAACGTTGTAAATGATACTAAGAAGCTACTTTAGCATTGGAAAAAAGTGTTTGACAACCATTTTCAGATCCTTTTGTTGAAGCTGATTGATCTTAGTAGTGCAGTTCATCCTTTTCCTCATCCAAAATAACCCTCTATCCCTATCAAAAATAAAATTTATCCAATCATTTTTAGGACCCTTTTTATTTTGGATTATACTATAACCTTTCAAACCATTTGAATATCTGATTAACTTCATTTTATTTATCTTTGGATTTATTTATTTCTATATCATTTCAATACTTCTATGAAAATCTTAGATTTATTTTTATTATGCCAGAATACATAGATATTCATTTATAGTCTTGTGATATATAAATTTGTGGTTTATTTCATTTATACTTTCAAACCATATTTTTGATACCACAAAAGGGGTAGAAGCTCTATGCTTATAAAATGGGAACTATCTCTAGGGGAGATGGTTGGAATATTTCTAGGGTGGATAGGGATAATATTTCTAACCACAATAGTTTCTTTTGAAAACTTTCTTTATCAAAATAATTATGTAAAATCTAGATTTTGATAAAATTTCTTTAACTACTTTTTTTTTACCAATCCTGTATTTTCTTTAATTTTTCTTAAGGATTATGTTTTGGGTTTTGTGATCATAAAAAAGGTGGATATTGTTGGGAATGTATTTTCTACACAATAATCTATATTTTATGATGATTTTGATGTTCACAAATATCCCTATTTTTTTATAATAATGGTTTTTTTATGTGAGTCTTATAGAAATTTTTATTATTTTTTAAAAGAATTTAGCTTTATAGAAATTATTATAGAAACAATACTTTTAACCCGATATTATGCTGAAAAACTCAATTATATATATGGTATCAACCTTATGTTACACTAAAGATATTTCATTTGTATCTTCATCCTTATGTTCAAAAAATTGACATGGGTATAGATCAGAAACCCTGCGTTTGGAAAAAATGAACGTATGGTTAATGAATGATACGTTTGGGATTTTAGGTTGACAAGGACAAAACATATAGATCATTATCTCTATGATACACAAAGGAACCCTACAATATGTAAAGTAACCCTATGTTATGAAATGTAATCCTATTCTATGCAAAGGAATACAACGCTACTCAAAGGAACCCATGCACTATGAAACTCAACCCTACATTGTGTTCTCAAGGGTGAAGTTCTCCAAAATGCATTTTCAATACAAGATTTCTACAATGGTAAAGATAGAAATAAAGACTGATTCAAGGATTTTTTTGATTGTTTCAAAGAACAATTTACATTGGTAAAAATCTATCCTATTTCTAAGGGAAGTTACGAATCTCATAGTTAATTAAATTATTAATTTTTGTGACCAATCAAGCTATTCTTTTGAATCTAGAACCCTGAAGAAAGTCTTTTTTGTACTATATTTTTCTTCAAAAAAACTCTTGAAGAATAAGTGGGATAAGTGATTCATATAAAATACTACATTATTGAAATTCTTTTTACATTTCTACAGTAAATGAACAAATTTTTTAAAGGACTATATTTTGGAGATATTCATGTTCTATTTTGTTCTAATATATGTTTACGACTGCTCTATTTGGTTGCTACTTTTATATTGAAGATCTATATGCAACCAAAATTTCTTCATAATTGTTATTTCTTGAAGACTGTTATTTTTAATTAATAATATCCATCTAATTTCAATTGTGTGATGCAACAATTGTGATGTTTAACCCCTTTCAACAAATCAATATCTCTTGATTTCTTTGAATTTAAATTGTTCATACTCAATTGTGGTAGAGTATTAGCTTCATGATCTAAGCCATGGATTATTGGTTCTCTATTGTAGAACTAGAAGGATTTTTAATTTTTCTTTTTTGTAAAGTTTCAACTGCCTACACTTAGTTGTGGATTCTTGGTCGTGATAAGAGGACTATACTAGTGGAATTTACCAAGCTCACTAAGAGATTGATTGGTAGAGTGGACTAGGGGATCTCTATTCCCCGAATCACTATGAAAAGTTGTGTTATTTATTTATGTTTAACATCTATATATTTTTATATAGAATAATAACACTACATATTCACATAAATTATAGCGGGTGTTAAAAGCCAGAATTGTGGAAGATTTTGAAAAGACACAATTCACCACCTCTTGTGTATTACTTTGTATATTCCGACCAAATATGTACAACCCACGATTATATTATATGTATATTATAGATAAATTAATGGGTATTAACATATCCATATTATGATCTTTCTTTCATGGGTTTAGGTTTCAAAAGTTTCCAAATCGGTAAAATAATTGTGTCCTAATTTTCCTTCATTGAGACTTCTGTTATGTTATGCACATAAATTCGTTTTTAGGTGTATATACTTACATTTTAAATGTTATATCATGAAATTTATTCTTTTCAATATTTTTTAAGAATAATTTATTTCTCTTTTCTTACATGGATTGCATGATCCCAGTTTACTAATTAATAAGAGTGTATTGAGATAATCTCATCGCTTTTCAAGATTATTTATGTTTATGCTTCCTTTGATGAAATTTTATGATCCATCTCTCAAAAAAAATCATGAAATTTATTATACTCTAGTTATTTAGGATATATTCTTGTATTGGTACCATATTTCTACTCTTTTATAAATAAGATATTAAAGAGAGTTTTTTTAAGAAAGCCCATCTTTACCCACTCTTTGGTCAGAAATCTATGTTCTCTAAAAAGGGTTCCAAGAATATTCTACTATTATACTAAAATATTTAAAAGAAATTTTTACCCCATTGTCTCTTTTTCCAATGTTTTAAAAGGAATCCCCTTGTTTCCTTCTTAATGAGGCATTTTCAAATGTTTTTACCATTCAAAAGCAATGTTCTTTTTTACCTCATATGACATGAACATATTTACCTACTATTAATTAATTGAAATTTTATTTTCATGTTTAAAAATTAAAATGTTAAGAAAACGTTCATAAAATAGATTTTCAATGAACTGGTTTTCAATATTATTTCAAGCTTCTTGTATATATTTTTAAGGAAAATGGTTTTCAAAGGATTTTATGTTTTAAAGATCCTTTTTCAAAAAAGAAAGGATATTTACCTCAATAAATGTTTTCTAAATATCCTTCAATGTTATTTTCCATCTATGATAACATCCATTGACTATACTCTTTCTCTTATATGAAATTATCCTAAGGATTCGTTCATATTCTTTCTTGATTCATTTATGTTTTTATGGAATGATGATTTAGACACTTGTTTCACTTCCATGAGTTTTATACTTTTGAAACCTACTTCTTTTCACATGTTATGCATTCATTAAGTAATAATGAAACCCATATCTTTTCATAGATTATGATTTGATTAAATATTAATGATACCCATTTCATTTCATGGGTTATTATTTTATGTTTATAAAACCAGTCTATTTTTATGAGTCATGATATGATGAAAGTTTTATTATCTTGTAGCACATAAATAAATGATTTTATTGTGAAATGGGTGAGACCTATAGCTCCCTCCAAATCATTGGGTAAAGATAATTTATATATGTGCTCAAAGGTTACATGGGATGTTTCATAAGCCTTAAAACAAGAAGGTTTATGGGTTATATCACATCCCTAAAAGTAAGAGGTTTCATGGGTTATAGACCAAGCCTAAAAACAAGAATGTGCATGGGTTGTAGCCTGGGACTAAAAGTAAGAGGGTACATGGGTTGTTAGCCAAATAATAAAGCAGGTACATGGGTTGTATCCCAAGCCTCAAAACTAAAAGGTGCGTGGGTTATATCCCAAGTCTGAAAGTAAGAGGGCGCATGGGTTGTTACCCAAGACCAAATCAGTTATATGGTTTATATCCTAAGATTGAAAACAAGAAGGTGCATCGGTTATAGCCTGATCCTAAAAGTGATAGGGTACATAGGGTGTTATACTAATCCTGAATCAGGTACATGGGTCATAGCATAATCCTAACATTTTATATATGTATTTGTAGGTAGAATTAACATAATATTTTGTATTATTAGGTGAATTCCACAAATTCCATGTTTTATTCTCTTGTTATGATTTCATGGAATATGTTCATAATTTATATATAATTCATGACTTATGATATGTGAATATTTATTATGATCTTTAATATGTAGGGTATGATCTTCAAATTTTATGCAAAAGTTACATACCCTTTTGTTCATGTTATGCTTACGCATTTTCTTTATTTACTCATACCGAGCATTTGATATCACCATTTTCCTATGTTTGCTTTTACAAGGTTATGAAGAAAGTTTTTAGGAAGATTTAATAAAATTGGAGATATTTATGGGAGATGTCAAAGATATTTCACCAGGATAAAAGTTTTTGTTTCCATGATTCCAAATACACTAAATTATTATGGTCCTCGGGCATGTATTATTTTAATGTACTGAATATTCATATAAAATGATGTATTGTCCATGTTTGTTAAGTTTCGGTCATTATAATCACTCTTCATTCTGATTGGTGTTGTAATATCCATCACAAAAGACAAAATCACCATATAAATATTTACCTGGTTATAATACGAGTCAATATAAATGAATGATACGCACTTGTATCAAATAAAGTAGTTAGTAAAATGAATCTATAGTGATGGCACCTGTCATTGTCATTTTACTTATATCAGCTTCATCCATAGAATATTACACTATGTGAAGAAGCTTCATTATAGAGGCATGTGGTTGGAACCACTTAGATCTCACTGTATTTGATTGCATCACAATAGATTTAGGTCTTTATGATCTCGTGCCACTATGTGGGGAAGAAAATAAATGGTTGAAATTCTCTAGCTGTATTGAGTGACCATTAGAACTATATATCCTTGGTGCCTCCATAGAAACATGTTTTTAATTCACAACCTTCCCACACTCAAATATAGTAAAAGGACCTCTTCCATGCATTATAGGAGGTCTAGAGGATGCATACTATCGAGAAACACCATGAAACTTATCACAATTTATTTTACTTTTATAAGAACTCATAGAAAAAGATCTGGAAGAAAAAGGAACTCCCTTCAACCCTCACTTACCAACCAGGTTAATTTCAACCATTAAGACCCTATCCATTACATCACTATATGAGGAGTGATTCTTTAAGAAGATGTGTTAATGGATATTGGTTTGTAGACCCATCTCAAATCATCTTTTCTTAATGTTCCCATTCTATAAAATCTCAGGTGAAAACTTTGAAAGCATAGAGAATTGGTTTTCATACTCATTATTGGTCATGTCAGCCTGATAAAGTTGGAAAAACTATATATCCTTAGACATTACCATATATTTTGGATAGAATTGATTAGTGATAAGAACTATAATGTCTTTCTACTTTAAACCCTCATGCTTATTTTCAATTACCATTGAATCCCACATTAACATAACAGGTCCTTATAGCTTGAAGGTGGCACATTTCACCTTAATAAAATTAAGAGTTTCCAAGAAATAAATTAAAATATCTCTCATTCCCAACCAATATACAACATATTGAGGATAATTGGAGCCTTGGAATATTGGTGGTATATAGATAAGGAACTATTGACCACAATTCTGAGATTTATCCTTATGAGGTTACACAAATAAAGACTAAATGAGAGTGTGTGTGGGTTTCAATCCCAAATATTGGATAGCATGAAAAGAAATCTCAATGAGATTCTTCTCCAAGAGAGGATCTAGTTAATATGATTTACTTGAAGCTTCCTCCTATAGACTATTCAAACATCTTATAGGAGGCATGATGCTATAAAACATCAACAAACAACACTAAATACATCATAATATAACTCATATCATCAACTCAAATAAGATCATTGGGGAAAACAATCCCATTTGATAAGATATAAATATTATAGTTTCAACCAATCAAAAAAAAGTAGGTAAAAGGCTATAATCAGATGAAATTATTCATCAAGATGCCTTTACCCAAACACCCATGAAGACGTAAGGATCATTACAACGAGAGATAGCTAGGAACACACTTGCAACTACCTCTTAAGTCCTGAAAATTCATCCTAAACTTCATACACATATTAAGGAAACATTCTTGACATGCACCATTGATATCACTTTTTCATGAACCAACCCATATACCGTTGTACCATAATAGTTTAGCTAGAACTTACATGGATATAAGGGCATTACTAACCCCTAAGGGTTGGATACAATCACCTGGTATGATAAAATATCAATATGGAATGAATTTTACACAATAATAATAGAATATAAAATATTAAATGTTGGTATTCTCAACAGTCCAAAGGGATAAAGTACAAGAAAAATAGGTATAAAAAACCCAATGAAATAAATTATAAATTTATGCTATATAAAATAAGATAAAACATCAAACCCCCCATGAAACAATGGGATAAAATATCCACTTGTAACCTATGACACTCTATGGTCCAAAGGATCAAGAAAATCAACCACCTCCAAATTGGTGTGTTCCCTTTACCCAGAACTATAATAAGAAGGTCTATAAATTCAGGAAGGAAAATGTACGGTGTGATCTATAAATCCCATTAGGGTCTTAGAAACTGTTCCATAAGAAATAAAAATAATAATAAAAAATTATGATATCAAGTTAAATAAAACAAGACATGTCATAAAATTTAAATATTTTCAACAAAATAATATTTTCTATCATAATATGAAATAAATGTAAAAATATAATTCAATAGGATTAAATAAAAATTA
Source organism: Viscum album (assembly GCA_963277665.1). Classification (NCBI taxonomy): domain Eukaryota; kingdom Viridiplantae; phylum Streptophyta; class Magnoliopsida; order Santalales; family Viscaceae; genus Viscum; species Viscum album. The sequence goes on from OY728130.1 coordinate 632,001,222, forward strand.
TATATAAAATTTTTATATAAATTAACTCACATGAGTAAAATATTTATAGTCATAGGTATTCATGTCATGTCAAATAACTCATAACACCATGGTTGGATACCTTGCAGTACATTACTTAATGAATATATGATCCTCATAGATCTCATAGGTGATCATATCTAAATATAAAATCCCAATTATAGGAAAATTATAATTATCCACTCACAAATAAATGAAAATTATAGTCATCCACTCCCACTTAAGGAAAAATTACTAGAATAACATGGTTTAGTTAGTTTTGCGATCAAAAATCTAGTGTTAGGGGATCAAGATCCTAGTGTGTTTATCCCAACCACCTACTAACTTCCCAGGATCTCCTATTCTTAAATATATCAATCAATTAAATGGTAATGTTATCATTTTAAAACATTATTAAAATACAATTTCACTATTTCTATTTTCAACATTCCTTTTATCATTAAAAACCAAAACATAGGTTTTCATCATTACATTCCATTCAAAATCAATTTTATATTTAATCATTTCTCTCAAAATAAACTAAAAATAATTTAATCATAAAATTTTATAAATCAACCCCTCATTTTTCAAAAATTGACCCCATAATTTCAATTCCATTAAAATTAGGGTTTTTTCTCAAATTCCATACCCAATTAAAATCAAATATCAAATTATAACATTTCCATGTTTTTAATAAATTTAAAAAAAATAATTTCAATTTCATCAAAAAATTCATGGTTTTATTTCTATGTAAAAGAAATATGGAATCACATACCATTAATGAAATATCCTAAATCAATATATGCAATGAGAGCTCTAGTTTAGATCGAAGGTGATGGAGATCTGGAAGTCAAACTAAGGATCAAGATCCAATAAAATATAGTTTATATCTATCCAACATGTGATGATAAATCAAACTCTTTATAAAAATCAAGATGGTATTTTAAGAAACTATTAGAGTGGATATCCACTTACTAGAGAGGGATCAAATCTTCCACTAACACTTTGATTCTCCAAAGGAAGAGGTTAGAGGAACCAAAATCGCTTCCAGGGAGCCTTCACAACACTTGAAATCACATTACTATTGATTATGGTGATTAATAATCCTAAACAATGTAACATTAGTTTTTAAAATAGTTTTAATAATAATTAAATCTTGTGTGAGTAATTTCATAGAGGTCCTCATGGTTAGAAAAACCGCACAACCTCATTGTGCGTTCCTACTTTCTTGGGTGCTCGATTTATCCTTGGTGGGTGAAAATTTTTTCAAACCAAGAACCAACCCTTTAAAACCTCACTATCTGAGGTTTCATTGTTTTGATAGTCTATTTCCATAGTCTGAGAAATTATTCACCCCCTCTAGAGAACTATTAAAGGACACACTGTTTACTAGGACAAACCTCACAATTTTTCCTAATTGCACGCTAATCATGTACAAACCCTTGAGGTTCCAAAATTCACCAACGTCCACTATAAAAAATGCAAGACAAGACCTAACTGAGAAATGACAAAAAAGGGTCAAGGATTACCTAAAAAATTAATTAAATGTTATAATGGTTATCATTAAAATGGGTTTATAAGGGGGTAAACCAAGAGATAAGTGTATGTTGGAAAATTTTAAATTGCATTAATCATATTTTCTAGACTTTTTTAGATATAATTCTATCCTACCTTGGAATATCTATCCACATGGAATCATTTTTCTTGAAAATTTATTTATTATGTTTTAATATTTTATGAAATTCAAAGGATTCCCTTGACCCCACTTATAAAAGGAAACCCCTCTTTTATCTTCTTTATAAAAATTTAAGCCATCTAGATCAGCCAAAACTTTCCCAATTATCATATAAAGTTACCTGACAATGGTGTATTGGTTATGGTCTTCTCTTAAGACTATTCAAAATGCCCTCATGAAAGTATATATTAGAGTCCTACTAAAGAAAAGGTAATCATCATACTTAGACTCTTTCAAATTATTTATCCTTATACCTCCTATAAATTCATTCTATTAATCATAATATAATAAATTCAACATAATCAGTATGATTAAATGTTATTATGATTATGACATCAATATTATTCACTCTCTTTTTCATCAAATGGAAAGTGAATGTATCTATTATGTGTACACATGGACTAGCATCTCCACATAGTGATACAATTAATTTTCCATCACTATCTATAATGGAAGGTTAATATGATGTGTTTAATTTTTATATGTGATATTTTTTATATTATTATGTTTATGTAAATATGATATAATATCTTTCTTCTTATATTTTCATCATTTGGAAAAAGAGAATGTCTTTGAGGCGTACGTGTGGACTACCACTTCTTGAAGCTATGTGATTCATTTTTCGATTATGATTTACATGGATAGTAATATGGAAATATTTAATAAATATATAATATATATGTGATTTAATAATGATTTTTTATAGGTGAATGTTTATTTATATTTCTTTTATTACATCCATCAAAAACTGAAAATAGAATTTATGTGTATGTATGACCTATCTTCTACACAAATAGTGTAATTCATTTTATATCTCTATATTTTATGGATGTATATATATAATGAATTTATATGATATCTATATCATTATTAAAATTATAGAGATGATGAAAATATTATAAATGTATACTACTAAAACTACAGAACCAAAATTCTCATGAAAAAATTGTTGACACTGGGATATGATGATTTTAAAATAGAATTATTAATAAATAGTTGTTAAAATGTTATAATTGGATAATATATGATATTATAATTATTTTAATTACAATGGTATATAATTGAAATGAATTTAAATTTATTATATAATTGTTTAGAGTGATTATGAATCATGTTGAACTTGATTTAATAGATTCATGTCATAGCCTCATTGTTCGTCAAAAATTTTTATGATTATGTTTACAATGAGGAAATTTTATGACCTATATTTCAAGAATATAATGAATTTTATTCTGCTATGTTTAATTTTAGATTCAATAATTTTTCATTAATTCTATACTCACTAATCACTCAAGAGACTGAAATAATGTGTTAATGGAAAACTAACTTTATTTCTCCGTTAGGTTGAAAATCCATTTTGTTCAATATAAATGTTTTCTAAAATGTTTTACAAAATATTTTTACTAATATCTAATTATTATTTAATTAAATTTTTATCCATTTTTAACATTTTATTAAAATAGTTTAACTAAAATAATTTGTTTTTGAATGAAGAACTTTTGACTTTTTACAAAACAAAATGTAAAAGGAATCATTATTTTAAGGTACATGAAATGAACATAATTTCCCACCATCATGGATGCTCAAAGATTTTAATATTCCTTTAAAATTTCCATGGTTATTTTCAAATAAAATTTTTCCATAATACTTTATAAATAATTTGATTTTAAAGAAGTTATTCCAAAATGAAAATGATAGTTTCCTCAAAAAAAATTTCAAAGTGATATTTTGATGGAATTTTAATTTATGAAAACATACTTTGATGTTAATTTTAACTTATATGGGAATGATCAAAGGATATTATCATTATTCATTATATATATGGTTTACAATTGTGATGATGAGATTTTTGTGAAACCTATTTATTTTACATAGGATATGCTATGCTGAATTGTCGAAATGTTTAAGATACCCACTTTATTCTTGGGGTTATGATATATAATGAACATTTTATGATATTGTGTCACACATATGAATAGATTATGATTATCGTTTGGGTCATATAGAAATTATATGTTCATAAAATGCATTAGTTAAATATGGATATATCATGATTTAATAATGAATAGAATGGAGAGTGAACCCAGTTCAGTAAGTGACATTGTCCACTATGATAGTCTTAGTAGTGATCCTTGACTAAGTATATGATGTAATGGGGTGTGAAGCCAATCCACTATGATAGTCTCTCAATTGATCCTTGACTAAGGAAATGATTTTATATGCTTATATGTATTCCAAAAACATATTCCAATGTATTCTCCCATGGTTCATGTTCTTTGATTCTTTTATGATTTATTTATATTGAAATTCCAAGATTTATTTCATGACATGAGATTGTGATATGTGATATGATTGGACTGGTTTTCAAATTCTAATCTCATGGTATTATATCATCTTTCTCATGTGATCATTGATTTCTCTTTTGTTTACCCTTACTGAGAATATGATATCATCCTTTCTTATATTTTCATTTCCTAGGTTATGAAGAATGGTTTTAAGTATGATATATCTAAGAAGGGTTATATTAATTGAGAACATAGTGTGAGGTGATGTATATCTCTTCTGAACAAATTATTTATGTATACATGTTACCAAAGACACTAAATCGATATGAGTCTGGCATAGACCATTATGTTATGTATTGAATATTCATCTAATAAGATATAATATTTATTTATGAAATGTATGAGTCACTATAAGAATGTGGATACAACATAAAAATGATTCATTAATAATTAGATCACCATGGTTCAATACCAAGGTTTCATAAATAATATTATCGAGGTTATTCACCAAGGTATCGTAAAACATGTCCTCTATATAGATTAATTATTTTACCAATTTGTTAGATCACTATCAGAGTTAACCCTTCATATGTATTATTTAATGTGTGCCACATTGATCAAAATAAATCATTTCATCAATAACCCATGGAGAATAATGAAAGGGTTTCATATATATCATTGAGTACATACGTGTTTAAAAATATTAAATTATCATCATTTTTAACCCATGATAAGGGAATGTGGATTTAATACATAGAAGTTCCCAATAAAATAATTATAATCAAATCTATATGAATACCCTTAAATAAAAATAGATTTGGGTATTAAAAACATAAAAAGAGAGGCATGGAAAAACAAAGATAGATTTAGATATTATAACAAGCATGAAATATGGCTCACAGAATGGATTAATGAGAGATAATGGAAGTCCCTCATTGATAGAAACATATATCTTCAGTAATGGAATGATCATAAGTTTATGTGAAGATAATAACACTGAAATTATAATACTAACTACCAAAAAGTACATTGATAAAAATAGAGAGGAATAGAATCCCTTTAATAGTGATATATATTCTAAAATCATTATTAGAGTTACATGAATCCTTAAAAACACGTTGAAATGATATATAGAAGGAAAATGGGGGGAAATTGATGCTTAATGGTTTTGGAGTGAATGAAATGGGGTGGAGAGGTGTGTATTTATATCAAATGTTGGAGTCTTGTTTATTTATTTTAAAAAATTGGCCTTAAAAATGTAGGTTGTTGAAAATGGAAGATGATTGGATAACCCATGGTTATGGATCATGGTTCATGACATAAAGATGGTGTTTTTTGAAAAACTTTAGTTTCATAACAATACATAAATCTGTTATTATACTTTTGGCATGGAAAAATTATTATTCATTAAAATAATTATTTTATAACATTAATTTCTATTTTATACTTTGGTATGATATTTATAGGATTTTAAACTATTATTAATACCATATATAAATAAAATAAAATATATTTTATTTTAGAATCTATTTTATTAATTATTATATCATTATTACATATTTATGATGTTATAAAATATATAAAGAATACAAAAAAATATTTTTACCCTTCACAGAAAAATACTATATTAATTTAAACATGCTAATTAAAAATATTATATTTATTTTATCAAAATAATAATCTAAATATGAGAATTTTAAATTTTAAATAAAAATATTTATTTATTAAAAAATGGTAGTTTTATAACATAATTAACTTCATGACACTTATAAAAAATACTTGGGACATTATAAAATTATATTATCATTTATATATAAATAAATTGTGTTTTATAATACTATTTAATCAAATTAACATTTATTTAGAATATTTATTTTTTTATAAAATATTATATAAATTATGAAAATAAAATAATGATTTATTAGTAAATGAAAATATATTTATTATATTCATCTTACATTTGTGTGTGTTTAATTAAACAAATTAATAATGAAAATGAGATTGTAGAAACCACTATTTCATTTATTAAAAGAAAATTAAACCTTTATAATAAAATTTTCTAGATACATAACCCCTTATTAAACCTTCATAAACCCTAATTATAAGTTGTGTGATAGTGGTACTTTCATGGGGTGGCTCAGCTAACATTGACCGAGTGATGATCTCCACTAAATCTAAATTATCTTGTAGTGGATTCCACTCGAGCCTTAATCATTTAAGATCTTCTTAGGAGTGTTCATGGGTGAACCCCTATAATTCTACATCCCTCCCATGTTATAATAAATGGGCTTTAAAGTGAATGATCCTACATGTTGAGGCCATTTTTTCCATTGTGCATCAATTATCTTTTTCCAGTACCCTTTATATACACTAATTATACTGGTAACATTATTATAGATGATCATAATTCCCAATGGTCATATTGACCAATTGTCAGGAAATAATTACCTTATCCCCTATACCCTATATATACTCCAGAATTCTCATACCTCATCATTCACTACTAAACTTACAAAATTTCTACACTTACCATGAAAATTTCTATAATATTCCTAACTCTCCTATTTCTTTTTCTTATTTTTATAGTTCAAGTGATCTATATTGGAGAATTAAATCATATGGAGTTTATAATACTATGTACATTGTTCTTTTTTATCTTCATGTATTGTATCTAGCAATTATAGTCAATATTAATTCATGATATATAATTTTTTTACGAAATTTAATATTTTTTATGTGATCACAATCAAACAATCAATATAAAATATAAAGTTAGTAACAATATAATGGAATTTTTGAGTCATTATATGGATGAAAAAATGATATAATGTGAGATGGGACCCATATAGTATGTGATGTTTGTGCAAGGTGAGGGAGCCTATTATGGTTGAGGTGTACCTTGTGATAATAGTGAGTGATTGTCAAAAATGAGTAGGAGAGAACATTCTGGTTATTTTTAGGGGTTATTTTTTATGTTTTAGGGTAACCCAAGAAAAGGGTTATCTTAGTATTATGATCCCCATTAGAGGAATGATGTACGAATATATTCCTTGTGTTATAAATACAAAAAAAATCAGTGTATGATCATTGATTCAATTGGTCACGAGGATTACATAGGAATTCTGAATTATAATATGTGGGTATTCCTTGTTGGTTATGAGTTTTTTTAAGGATGGTTAAGTATGATTTTACTAATAAAACCAATGCATCTGGATATATCCAGTGTGTGAGATGGGGTCCTTCATATGTGAAGGGAGGAAAACCAAGGTATAATAAAATTATAGATTTATGAAGATGGAAAATTTGGTATCCTTTTGTGAGAAAGGACACTGTAAATTTATTATAAGATGTGAGATTTAACTTTTTGTGAAAATTAAAATGTAGTGAATTGACTATGGGATCATGAGAAACACTAAAGGGATAAGTAGATTTGTGTTATAGATAAGGAATCAAAGAGCACCCAAACTATGATGACTTATGAACTAATGTAATTAGTAATTATACTATGATAAGCCAGGTCCTAGAGTGGGATGAAATGAGAGAGTTTCATAATGGTGACCAAGGTCATAGGAAATGAGTTAGATCCTTTGAGACTGGGTATGAGGTGTTTTATTATCGATTGTGTTGGAATATAGTTGTGTGGTGATTTGAATTATCATTAGAGAATAGTCAAGAAACAATTAGTGGGGATCGTGTGTGTCAATGTTCAATTGGGTATGGATATTTGGAAGGATTATGCTCATAGACTAGTAATAATGGTAGTTATATTGTTTGGGGAATACCATAAATATCCAAATCTTGTTATACTTATTTTGATCAGTTTTTTGGTAAACATTGAGGGTAGAATGTTGATAGAACTAAACCGGTGTTGGTTGTTGTTTTGATATTCCATTCTGATGAATATGGAATTTTTATGTGTGATAAATTGAAAATAACTAGATGTGTGTATCATTAAATGATAATATAGATTAATCTATATATTTGGTGATTGGAAAGAGCTAAAAATGGGATGATAGAAGGGTTTTGTGACTAAGTTTAAAACTAATGGAACAAACTAGGTTGATGTTCAATTATGTGGAACATTAGAACTCATGGAGAATTAGTATGGTTGTTTATAAGGAGTGGATATCCATATTATGAATATAGTATCATGAGTGAGACTGTGGGTTTTAATGAGAAGGTTTTGGTGATTTTTGGGTACAGTGATGAGTGAGTGTTAGTTCAGTGTAGACCAATGACATAAATAGATGGGGTGTGATGTGAATATAATGGGAATTCAAGAATTCCATTGGGATTGGGGAATTTTTTTGATGTTGGTGGAAGTAGTCAGAACTAAAATTCATTGGCCAATGAGGTTTTGAATAGTGGATCTGGTTTGGTTATGGTGTTGGTATGACCATGACCAATATGGTATATGAGATTTGGGTCATGAATTGATAATTGGATACCATAATGGTTTATGAATTATTTATGATGAGTCTTCTTTAGGAATAGAAACATTATATTGGAGAGGATATAAGGATTTATAGTGTACGAGTTAGTGAAGAATAAGGTAAATTTTATTTTTTTCAATTTTGGAAATATTTTTAGAATTTGGATATGGAATATAATTTTGGGAGTTAAAACATATTACAAAGATGTATTTTTATGTGTTTGATGTCTTGATAGGTTCTTATTGTGATCGGGTGAGTGTTGGATCTTGGTCTTCGTTCCCTTAATATAAATTTATCATACAGAAATTTGGTTGTAGTGTGGTTAGTGTTAGAGTATGTCTGAATGAAAAACATTAATTGAAAATGGTAGAATTACTATTTTAAAATATTTGGAATGGTTGTTGATAAAGTTTTTATTTCATAACAACTTAGGAATTGGTATATAAATATTAAATAAGGTTTGATAATTTTTCCAATGACATTTGATGTATTTTGAAATGTTTTTCAGGTGGCTAATATTTTTTCTCAGCATGTTTGGAAGTAGAAAATTAATTTTGGTGGGTTTTGTGAGTTTCATCACATTTTTTGAAAAGTTTAACCATCTTCCATATGTATGGGTCACCATGTTTTGTGCACGAGATTATATTTTAGGAAATATAAAAGTTATAGTTTTTGAAAAAACTTGAAGAGTGGGATCAATTTACTTGTTAATGGTTGGAACTACTGGAATATTGGAAGTTTAGTAGTGGGAAATTCAGAAGCATTGTATCCAATAATTAAGTAGTGGTTCGTTGAAGTTAACTATCTGAAAGATAAACCATGGATGCTAAAAAATGAAGGTTCAAGAGTCTAAAATTAGATCCAATAGAAGAAGATCAACTAGAAGAAGATATACTAGAAGTATATTTATAAGATGCAAAGTCATCCTGAGTAGTGGTTAGCATAAGGCTAAAGAGTTTTAAAGAGTTTGGGTTTATTTCTTAAGTTTTTAATTTATCTAAATTGAATTATAGGTTTTTAAGTGATTTTGGATAGGTTGTTTAATTTTGATTTAAATCTGGAAATTTTCAAAGTCCATTCAAGAGGGTCCTTATATTATTTGAAGTTTGGGATTAGTGTTGAGTAAAAAGTATATATTTAAGGGTCATTACTGATATGCAAGTGTTAGAAAATGATAAAATCTGTTTGTGCATAAACTTCATCCCATGAAAAAGGGTGATTCATAATGGTCACCAAGGGAGTATAATAAATTTAATGGGGGTTGTATGTAAATTTTACAAAGTAGTTATTCATAAGTTACATGTCTAGTGGATGAACTATAAGTTTTTATTAGATTAATGTCCAGATCTTTTGGTAGTCTAAGTTTTCATGAGGTTTTTATTTTATTATATATTTAGAATTTGTCCATAGAAAATATTCTCCATACCCATGAATTTATTATGCGTTGAAATTACATGTGATGCATAAAGGGTATTTCAATATGTGAAGATGTTTAAATGGTAATGTGTTAAAATATGTAAAGATAAATTTATGTTTTCCCATTATATGTAAGGGTCATAGTGATGCATGAGTTCAAAAAAAGTTAAATTCATAGAACCTTATGTATTCCATCTAAATTAGAGGAGTACATTTATATATATATTAGATGTTACTGCATCTAATGTTATGTTCAAAGAGTTTAATAATTTAAGAGTAAAAGGATTCATAATTATTCCAGAAGTGAATATTAGATTTGATTCAGATGTTAAGGTTTCAAAAGTTGGAGTCTCATAGGGTGTATATCCAAAATTTAGATATGTAAGAGTCTACCTCTATTGATAAAATCAACATTGGGAATCCTTTATATATAATGGCTCTCCGAGGTGATATACAAGGGTCCAAAATATTTCAAAAAATAAATGTGTATTATTCTTTATATAATTTATAAAATATTAATAAAATGATTATATGAAATAAAAGTTTTTTTCTAGAAATTTGAATGCAGTGAACATGCATGTTCCTCCCTTTCACTCCTCTATTCAACTCTAAGATATATATTCTTTAAATATTATCATATATTCATTATATTTGTTCTTAGTGATACCTAAAGAAAAATATATCAATTCTCTTATATTATTTCTTCGTTTCTTCACCTTTTGGATAGCTAATGATTTATTGTTGCTCAATATATTGTTCGTTGTTGATTTCATTATAACATGGAAGAACTGGTCTTAGATGATGAAAAAAACATTTGTGTGGGTAGATGAGATTTTCAGAGGTTAAAAGAAATAATTATTATATATATTCAGTAATTTATTATACTACCGTGAAATATGAATTATTTTACATAAATTTGGGTGAAATTTATGGATAAATTGAGGTTTGAAATTTGTTCTTTTGTATGTTAATTGTCTAGGTGGATGCTAGGGAATTTTCACGCCCCTATGCTCAAGGATTTGATCAAAAGAGACACCATATATGTGATGTTTGGATTATTATATTGGAATTAATTATAGAATTATTATTTTATTTATTTATAAAATTAATTATATGATTTTAAATTCATTTGAGTGGATTTTTTTGGATTTTGGGGGTTATGTAGTTGTGATATGGTTAGTCAGGCATGGATGGGATTAAGCGAGTGTGACCGAGACTGTATAAAAGGAAATAAATATTAATGAGGTAGGTGTTCCCAAAATATATTCCTAAGGTTTATTTTTTGTGAGATGTAGAATGTGATATAAGGTCTTAAAACTTTTCTGTGATCACCATTAAATTATAATTGAATCATTTCATTCAAAATCGATTCCTATAATGGATGTATCCTAGCCCCTGATGAACCTTGGGAACTAGTGTGATGATTTTCTCATTGATGTCCATGTTTTTAACCATAAATATGTGTAATGTCATATAAATACCATTTAAGGGTTTAAATAAGATGAATGAGGAATAGTGGGACTTCAGAAATGTGCCATTAGTTGTAACACCCCAAGGTTTTAAAAATAAATCAAAATGAATAAAACATTGTTTTAAGTGGATGTTAATAAACTAGCCATTAAACATAATTTTTTCACTTCTCTGATTTGAATTTCAAAAATGTCCATCAATGGTTGTGATTAGTAATTTATTTAAGGTCTGATAGTGCTAACTAATTTTTTGGTGAATAGTAACATGCCCTTATGAATAGTAATACAATAAGTAATTTAACCCTTATAAATAGTACATAATATTATTATTTTATTTTTATAAGGTTATAAGATAATAATATCTTGAATAATTTTTCAAGGTGATAAAATTAGTTACAGTTTTTAAATTGTTATTTTTAGAATAAAATATGATTTAATTTAAATATTAAATTAATCATATTTAGAAAATTATTTTCAAAAATGGAGTTAATTTTTGAATTCCACTATTAAAAATGGTTAGGGTGAATTTTTGTTATTTTTCTAAAATATTTGGAATTTTGGTGTATAGTGAAATTCGATAATTACGAAATATGATAAATAAATGAATTTATACATCATGCTTGAGTCATGGATGATGTAAACAGACATTGGTTCAAACTCACAAACACATATTACTATATTTGGTCATATTAATCAAGTATATTCATAGTCTTGAGAAAAAAATATTAAACTAATGATTAAAATAATGTAAAACCCCTCCTCTCCTCCACTACAAATACCACCATCACCCCCCTCTTCCTATCACACCACTCAAGCCTTGATCCTTGTATATGTTCTGCCAAATACCACAATCACGCCCCCCCCCCCTCTTATTATCACCCTCATGCCCAAGACCAATTGTTCTAACCAAAAGGCCCAAACCAAAGGCCTTAATAAGGATCTCATGGGGAAGAGATCAAGAGGTAAAAATCCTCTTTTTATTTTCATGTGATTTCTTTTCAATTATTTTATTTTCTTATACCCTCTAATCCTCCCATTATAAAAAGCCATGAATGCTCCAAAATCCTATATATTTTGGATTTTATCATGTTTATGAAAAAAATAATCAATTTACTTCTTCTCCTCCCCCTGTTATTCTAAAAAGTAGAACAACATCTATGGTGGGCTGATTTACCAAAATCGTGGATGATGTATTTTCAATTTCAATTAATTCCTTAAAAAATGGTTATAAACCCATTTAAATGGTTGAAACAGATTTTATATTTTATTATATATCCTATTTAATGTTTTGTAGTTAACATATATACATAATATTATGTTATATATTAAAAGTAGTTCTTGATTATCAAACAACCGCCAAAATGATCTAAGCAGATATCACTAAAGATTTACTTAATGATTCATCCTCATACCATTTAACCAAAATGATTAATGGGGTCATTTAATATTATAGAAAAATATTAATACCATTTCATTATACTTTAGTAATTTCATTTCCATGTCATATGAAAATCAAATACAAACCGACCATGGAAATCATGTAAAGAACGCACCCGAAACCATGGAAGGAATAAAATACTAATAATTAAAGGGTAGAATGATGTTATGAAATGATCATATAAGGTGTTATGAACAAGAATATGTTTCTATAAGATATTAATAAAACTCTTTCAACAATTATACAATAGTTTTAAACACATTTTAATTAATACAAACTTGAGGTAAGGGAATTCTTAACCCAATTTTCATTCTTTGGGTAAACCTTGTACTTCATTAATTAAGTGGTATTTAAATTGTTTGTGTGATGATTTTTTTATACTATGTTGAATTATATATTTTATAGTTTATATACATATTCCATCCACCTTATTAAGCCTCACTTCAGTTATACGATATTTTTAAGGGAATTTTCTTTTAAATTCCTCTTTTAAAATTCAATTTTACAAAATTTAAAAGCAATGTTTTTATGTAATTATTAATGTTATACGATTATTTTTCAGTTATTTGGAATTTTTTATGAATAAGGGTGGAACATATATCTCCCTACAATTCATTGGGTGTGTATATTTTTGAGGTTGGTTGTATGGTTACTCCAAGGGTAACTGCGATTGTTTCACAATAAGGTAGTTGTGTGGGATACATTGTAAGGTAGCCGTGAGGGTAAACAATTATAAGGTAGAAAAGAGTGTTAAAATATTATGTATGTAATTCCTCAACATACCTTTATGGTTCTATTTATGATCTTTACATTGTGTGTAAATCTTGTGTAAATCTCAAGTTTTACAAAGTAATTATATATGGGTGACAAGCATGTCTTTTTAGAAATAATCTCATACGTTGACAAGTATTCATGAACTATGTTTTCTTTCCTCATTTTTTATATCCCTTGCCTCGATTTTTGTTCTAATACCATGTTTTTTAATGATTTTAATAGTTTATAATGATGTGTATGAAAAATAAAGAACCCAAATTAAATGTTATGAAGATTTTTAAAAGAAAACATGTTTTATTTTGAAAAGTTTTATATTTTGTAAGTAATGGATACTATTTTAATGGAATTCACTCGGTATAAATATAGAATGTTGTGTATTTTTTATATCCCAATTCTCTAAAACTATAAACTTTAAAATATTATCAATGTGAAAGGAAGTGAGTTCTTGACTAAAATTCAAGATAATGAAACATAATAAGGTCGATACCTTATTGTTGGTATCATAGGACGGTTTAGATGAATTTAGGGGTTAGGATGATGTTAATAGAACACCATAAATGACTTTTAATCTATGGATAACTTGAAATGTTATAGAATTTAATTATTTTCATGTTTCTTCAACTAATATATGTTTGTTCAGAATGGTTTTCTACAGAAGAAACAGGGAAGCTGAAGTGGAAAGGCACTAACACAATGATATCCTTCCGAATCTATAGCCAGGAATGGTAGGGATTGGAACCGAGTAGGTTTTGACAGTAATGGCTCAACTGACATATGAAATAAATGGTGGTGTCATATATTTAAGATAATAACCAAAGGTACCATAAAGGAACATTATGATAGTAGAAAATTTCATGATGCAACACCCTCCAACTTTCAATGGATCTTCAGACCCAATAGCAGCTGAAGGATGGATTAAAGCCCTTGAAAAGATATTTGATGTTATGGGATGTTCAAATAATCAGAAGGTAAGTCTTTATATTTATCATTTTAAAGGTGAAGCTGATCAATGGTGGTGAATGGTCAAGAATATTAGGGATATATAGAAGATTGATTCCTTAGAGTGTGATAAAATTAAAAGCCTTTTCCTTAAAAAATATTTTCCTAAGATGGTTTGACATAGGATGAAGAAGAAAGTTCATTAATTGAAGAAAAATGAAGAATATTTTTTTGTCGTGTATGAAGAGAACTTCACCCGACAAGCAAGGTATGCTCTAAATATTATTTTGGTTCTTGATAGAAAAATTAACAATTTTTAATCAGGATTGAAACCAAGATATTGAAGGGAATTGTCTTCCTGTGAGTTCAAAAGTTATGAGAAACTTGTCTGATGTGCTAAGAGGGTAGAAATGGAGCTTGATGATGATAATGAAAACTTAGAAAAAAAGGAGAAGAAGAGGTCCATAGGAAAAGTGATGGGTAAGAATCAATCAATGAAATCAAATGGTAAGATAGTCCAGTTTCTAGTTTGTGAAAAGTTTGGGAAAAAGCACCCTTAGGAATGCCTTACCAAAACTAGGAAGTGTTTTCTATGTGGTTGTTTTGGACATATGGCTTGAGATTGTAATGAAAATTATCAAAAGTATTATTCTAAAAAGAAAATTGTATTGTGTTTTAAATATGGTGAGATGGGTCATTATGAAAATACCTGCCCAAAGAGAGATTTGAATGATGCAAAAAATCCATACTATAAGAAAAAAGGTGCAGTAAGACCCTTTGTGACTATATTAGCAGACGTTAGGCCATCAAATGATATTGAATCATGTAACTTTTTTTACTCAGATTTTTCTAATGTCTTGTTTGATATGAGGTCTACACATTCCTTGATTTTTAACAAATTTTCTTGTAAATTGAAAATATCACATAAACAAATGTGACCAAAATTTATTCTTAAAAAATTATAGGGAAAATATTATAGTAAAGTAGAATTATAATAATATTTCTATTATAGTATGTGGAAAGACCATACCTACAAACCTTGTGTTTTTCACTTAGTAGAGTTTTATGTAATTCTTGGTATTGATTGGATTTCTATTTATCATGTTAAGATTGATTGTAGAGATAAAGAAGTTGTTTTTCATAAATATTTTTAGTTTGTATACAAGAATGAAACCATACAACTAATAACATATCAGGAAGAGGAGAAAATTTTTAAATATGGAAATGAATGTTATCTTGATCAAATTTTTAAAAACAAGGGAACTATTCATGTTAATGATGTGCCAGTGGTAAATGAATGTCTTTATGTTCTTCATAATGTGTTACTAGGTGTTAAACCTGATCAAGAAGTTGAATTCACAATTTACTTGGTTCCTGATGCTAATCCAATTTCAAAAAATCCTTATCGAATGGCTCAAATGTAACTTATTGAATTGAAAAATTAGTAGCAGGTGTTTCTTGATAAAGGCTTCATTCATCCTAGCACTTCATCATAGGGTGCTCTAATTTTGTTCATTAAAAATAAATATGGTTCCTTGATACTTTTAATTGATTATAGAGCCTTGAATAAAGTCATTGTTAAAAAGAAGTATTCTTTAGATCATATCAATGACTTGTTTGACCAACTCCAAGGAGTATATTATTTTTTGAAGGTTTACCTGAGGTCGGGGTACCATCAGTTGAAAGTAAAGGAAGAAGACATCCCGAAGACTATGTTTCATACTCGATACGAGCATTATGATTTTTTTATGCCATTTCGGTCAACTAATGCACCTACT
This sequence comes from Viscum album, assembly GCA_963277665.1. NCBI lineage: Eukaryota > Viridiplantae > Streptophyta > Magnoliopsida > Santalales > Viscaceae > Viscum > Viscum album. The sequence goes on from OY728130.1 coordinate 632,017,486, forward strand.
ATATTCATGGATATTTGAATAGAATATTTCACGAGTTCATGGATATGTTTGTAGTTGTTTTTATGGATGACATTCTGGTATTTTATAAAAGTAAATAAGATCATGAAAAACATCTAAGGGTTGTTTTATAAAACATAATGAAAAATAAACTATATTTAAAATTCATTAAGTATGAATTTTGGTTCTAACATATTTCTTTTCTTGGGAATATTATAAATAAATATGGAATAATAGTTGATCTTATCAAAACAAAAGTGGTTAATCAATTTCCATGACCTAAAAATGTTGTAGATATTCATAGTTTTCTTATACTATAAGGTTATTACTGATGGTCTATTAAAAAAATTCATGGTTATCAGTCTTGCTAACTAAGTTAAGATTAAAAGGGTTTAAATTTATATTGAAATAATAATGTGATGTTTGTTTTCAAGAACTGAAGAATAGATTGGTGAATTCTACAGTTTTGGTTCTTCCTTCCAGAAATGGTGATTTTGTAATCTATATTGATTCTTCATTGAAGGTACTTGGTTGTGTTCTGATGAATAATGATCAGGTAGTCTCTTATGCTTCAAGACAACTAAAACACCAGGTGTTAAATTATCCCACACATGATTTGAAATTAGTAGCTGTGGTTTTTTATTTGAAAATTTAGAGGCATCATTTATACAGAGCCAAATGCCAAATATATACTGACCATAAATTTATGTAGTATATATTAACTCAAAAGGAATTAAACCTGAGGTAGAGAAAATGGATTAAAATAACAAAGGATTATTATTGCATGATAAATTACCATATTAGAAAATAAAAAAATGTGGCAGATGCCTTGAGTCGAAAACATCATGCATCATTAACCATGTAACATTTGGAATAAGATACCTTTATTAATGATTTGATGAATTTTGTCTTAGAAGTTATTGGTGTAAGAGATAGCTCTATTTTGTTTCATGTTTTAGTGAAGTCATCATTATCAAATTTAATTAACCAACTGCTGAAGGAAGACCATGATCTACAGAAAAATGTATAATTGGTTAAAAAATTTAAGTTGCTATAATTTAACATTGATAAATATTGTGTTATGATATTTGGAAGAAGATTTTGTGTTCCTTGTGATTCTCAGATGAAGAGAGAGTTGTTGTGAGAAGATTATATTTCTCCATTTTCAGTTCCTCCTAGAAGCATAATGATGTATAGAGACCTTCAAGAGTATTTCCAATGGGATGGAATGAAAAGAGATATTGTAGAATTTATAGTGAAATGTTTGACATGTCAACAGTTTAAAAAAGAGTGGAAATTACCGAAGAGGATGCTTCAACCTTTACGCGTTTCATAGTAGAAATGGGAAAATATATCCATGGGCATCATTGTGGGACTACAAATTACTTCTGGAGGTAACAATGCCATCTGTGTTATTGTTGACGGATTGAAAAAATATGCACATTTCCTTCCTATTCGTGATACAATGTCTTTGGTTTAGCTTTCTACAATGTACCTCAAAGAGATTTTTAGGTTTCATAGAGTTCCTATTTCCATTGTATCTGACCAGGGTCTCAGGTTTACTTTAATTTTTTGGAAGGGCCTTTATAAATCATTGGAAATAGAATTAAAATTCAGTACAAATTTTCATCCTCAATCAGATGGGAAGTCAGAACAAATGATTAATACCTTTTAGGATACACTTTGAGCATATTAAATGGACTACTAGGGAGGTTGGTATTATCATATTTATTTAGTTTAGTACTATTATAATAAATGTTATCATTCCAGTATACATATGACACCTTTTGAGGAATTGTATGGGAAGCGGGGTCAAAATCCATATTTTTGGGATGAAGTCGGGTAAAGGAAGTTGATGAGACCAGAATTAGTAGAGGAAGAGGTTGAGAAAGTGAAGATGATAAAGAAACGCATGAGGAAAACTCAAAGAAGGAAGAAACTTTAGGCAGAAAAGAGGAGGAAATACTTTTCTTTTGAGGTATGTGATAATTTTTTTCATATAATCTCACCATGGAAAAGTGTTATGCATTTTGGTAAGAAATTAAAGCTAAGTACACGGTTCATTGGACCTTATGAAATCTTGGATAAAGTTGGACCAGTCACCTACTGAGTGTCTTTACCTCTAATTTTATCTCAGGTAATTTTTTATCATGTTACCATGTTGAAAAAGTATGTGCCAGAGTCATCAAATGTCTTGAACCCGGAAGTAGTTCAGTTGGAAGAGAACCTTTCTTATGAAGATAAAGTTGTTCACATTCTAGATTGAAGAGAAAACATATAGCAGAATAAGGTAATCCACCATGTAAAGGTTTTTTGGAGAAACCACATGATTGAAGAAGAAACATGGGAATCTGAAAATGCTATGAGGGAAAGGTACCCTTATTTGTTTAATAAGTAAATGAAATTATGAGGACACGATTTCTAGAAGGTGGGGAGAATGTAACGCCACAATGTTTTAAAAATAAATTGAAATGAATAATACTTTGTTTTAACTGAATAGTTATAAACTAGCCATTAAAATTAATTTTTCCACTCTATGATTTGAATTTCAAAAAACTGTCATATATGGTTATTATTAGTAAGTTATTTGGAGTCTGATAGAACCAACAATTTTTTTGGTGAATAGTATTATACCCTTATGTATAGTAATATTAATGGAAATATGACCCTTATAAATAGGAAATCATAATATTTTTTTATTTTTTAAGGTTATAAGATAATGAGATCTTGATTAATTTTTCATGGTGATGTAAAATCAGTTATAGGTTTAAAATTATTATTTTTGGAATAAAATATGATTTTATTTAAAAATTAAATTAATCATATTTAGAGAATTATTTCAAAAAATAAATTTCATTTTTTAATTCTACACATCAAAAAATGGTTAGGGTGATTTTTTTGGATTTTCCTGAAATATTTGATTTTTTTGGTGAATAGTGATATTCAACAATTACGAAATATGATAAATAAATGAATTTCTGAATCATTTTTGAGTTATGGATGAGGTAAATAGACATTTTTTGGAACTCAAATTCCCTTATTACTATTTTTTGTCATATTAATCATGAATGTTTATATTCTTAAGAAGAAATATTAAACTAATGATTAAAATAATGGAAAACCCTCCTCTCCTCCACTATAAATACCACCCAACTCTCTCTTCCTCTCACACCACTCAAGCCTTGATCATTATCTATGATCTGCCAAATACTCTTCTCAAGGATCTTCCTCACGTCCAAGACTTTTTGGTCTCACCAAAAGGCCAAAAACAAAGTCCATAAGTAGGATCTCAAGGAGAAGAGATCAAGAGGTAAAAATCCTCTTTTATTTTCACGTGATTTCTCTTCAATTATTTTCTTTTATTATAATATACTATCCTCCCCTTATCCAAGATTCATTCAAGCTAAAAAATCATATATATTCTAGTTGTTATCATTTTTATGAAAAAAATCATCAATTTACTTCTTCTCCTTCCCCCCTCTTATTCTAAAAAAAAGAGCATCATCCCTAATGTGACAATTTACCAAAATTGTGGATAATGTGTTTCCAATTTCAATTACTACATTAAAAACTAGTTATAAAACCATTTTTCTAGGTTGAAACAGATTTTTATATGTATTATATATCCTTTTTAATGTTCTGGATTTAACAAATATACATAATATTATGATATATAATTAATCTAGTTTCATGATTATCGAAGATCTACCAAAATGATCTAAACATATATCATTAAAGATTTATCTAATGATTCATCCTCCTACCATATAACCAAAATTATTTATGGAATCATTTAATATTATTTAAACAAATGAATACCATTTCATTCCACTAATGTAATTTCATTTCCTTGCGACAAGAAAATCAAAAACAAACCGGCCATGGAAATCATGTAAAGAACGCACCCAAAACAATGGAACGTACAAAATACTAATAATTAAAGGGTGGAATGATGTTATGAAATTATCATATAAGGTGTTATAAACATGAATAAATTTATATAATACATTAATAACACTCTTTTAACCATTATACAGTTAGTTTAAACATGTTTTAAGTAAGACTAAACCAAGGTAAGTGAATTCTTAACCCAATTTCCATTATTTGGGTTAACCTTCTACTTCATTAATTATGTGGTATTAAAATTATTTGTGTGATAAATTTTGTTTATATTAATTTTAATTATGTGTTTTACAGTGTATATACATATTAAATCCACTCTATTAAGTCTCATTTCAATAATATGATATTTTTAAAGGGATTTTCTTTTTAAAATCCTCTTTCAAAATTTGGTTTTACAAAATTCAAAAGCAATGTTTTTATGAAATTATTAATGTTTTATGATTATGTTCTAGTATTTGGAAATTTTTTATGATGAATTGTGGGACCTATATCTCCTTCTAATGAATTGGGTATGTGTATGTTGGAGTTTGGCCTTATGGTAACTCTAAGTGTAACTGCGATGGTTACATAATAAGGTAGCTGTGAGGGTTACATTGTAAGGTAGCCGTGAGGGTTACAAATTATTAGGTATGTGAGAGGGTTACAAGATTATGTAATTAATTACCCAAGATCCCATTATGGTTCTATTTATTTTCTTTATGTTTTTTTATATATCATGAAGAAGTCAAGTTTTACAAATTAAGAATATATGGGTGATAAGTATGTCTTTTTGGAAATGATTTCATATGTTGACAAGAATTCAAGGATAAATGTTTTCCTTCCTTATTTTTATATACCTTACTGATAATTTTGTGCTCATACCAATTTATTAAATTATTTTAATAAGTTAAAATTATTTTTAATACAAAGAAGGAATCCAAGTTAAATGTTATGACGATTTGTCAAAGAAAACATGTTTTATTTTGAAATGGTTTATATTCTAGAAGTAATGAATACTGCATTTGTGGTATCCTATCTATATAAATGTAGAATTTTATTTATTTATTATATCCTAATTATCTAAAACTCTTAACATGAAAATATCCTCAAAGTGAAAGGAAGTTATTTCTTGACTAAAATTCAATATTATGTAATGTAATGAGGAAGGGACCTTATATTAGTCCTCTCATTGTATAAGAGGTTAATAGATTTGAAATGGTTGGATGAGGGGTATAATCTATGGAATATTATAGTACCATAGATCCTCTATAAGAAATGATATATTTTTGGAATAAATGTTCCTCCTATACATATACATGTGCGTATCTGAGTGAGGATTCCATGGGAAGGATGTATAAGTCCGTTTAGTGTGAGAGGATTGAACAAGTTTAATATGGGAATTGAGATGGTTATTAAGAAACTCCCTTATATAGATTTATATGGAGTTTCCAATTTAACTAGTTAGGTCATGATCTAAGAAAGGCTATTTTAAGGGACATTATGTCTACTAATTAAGGATTTTTTACATTGAGTGTTAGAAATGATATAAATGAACCAGTGTGGGGTTCCCAAACCATAATGTTACCTAGGGGACCACTATGGGTGACCTTATTTGATGTTGAATCTAGAGATTAATTGTATAGGGAGGTGAGTGAGGTAATACACTAGTATGGATGTAGTGATGAAAATTATGTGTGCTTGAGAGGTTGACCTGGGAAAAGTACATCAGGTGTGAGTGAGTGGACAACCCATGTGGTGTGTGTGTGTACGATGTTTTGGGGTGGGAAAATATATCCTCAATGATTTATTATGGTATTATGGGGTATACATTATCCCCCTGATGATACTGATATATGATGGTTTTAGTGTGTGGGAACTATTCCCTTGATGATTATGTTATCTGATGGGTATTATAGGGCGAGTAATATTCCACCCGATTACGATGGGCAGAGATATATCGGGTCGGCTCATATCCGCTTGATGACTTATTATATATGATGATATACATAAGTAGGAACATATACCCCAAATAAATTATGATATATGTAGATATTTTGGGATAGGTTTGTGTCCCCCTAATGACTTATAATATGTAGAGATATATGGGGGAATCTATATTCCCCTTAATTACGAGATATTGATTTTTTAAGGTAGTGCTCATTTTCCCCATGGGTGTAAGATTATTATGGTATTAAGGGGATGATTATTATTCCCCCTAATTATCTTATATATTATTGTATTATGTGTGGGTGTTTATCCAACCCTTTGTATGGTTATTTGACTTGTTTAGAGACATCCAACACTATCTAAAGACAGTATGGTCTATAACACCCCCAAAAATAGCCACCTAGACGTGGTGGGTTATTTATTACAAATAAATCATATTACATGTTATTATATTCTATATATCAAGGTATAATAGTATTTATGATACTAGATACATAAATAATTCATTAAAAATTTCATATTACATCATTTGAGTAAAAAAATTGTTCCTTAATTTTATCCCTAGAGTTGATAACAACAAGCATTACTCTTCATTAACTAGGGAAAATAGAAACATAATGAAATTTTGATCTCAAATAAGATTTAAGGGATATCATAAAATAGAACTTAACATGCAATAATAATGGAATAAAAAAATATATCATGAATAAATAAACAAATCATTCCATATCAATGAGAACATAAACATTACATAATACATAGATAAAAAAAATAATCACATGGATAAAATCAAATGATCACATAATTATGGATATTAAGGTAATGTATAATTTAAAATAACATAAATATGTTATCAATCTCTTATGTCAAGGAATCATTCATAATTAGAAAGGATTCTTTCAGTACTATATCTTATTTATCTCATGAGACCTATTAGTGTAGTGAGGGAATATATAATTCTAGGACCCAAAAATCATATAAAAGTCTAACTAATTCCATTATATAGTATAATTTCATAGTCAATACATCAAATAATGTTCAATAACTTTTAAAATTGAAATTATTATCATAATTTCGTAATGATATATATCTTATAATATTTTATTATATCGAACAAAAGATTATACGGGAATTTCAATAGCTTTCCCTAGTAAATTAATTAAGAATGGTGTATATGATGAATACATTTAATCGTATTAATGATAATTTTGGGATTCACAATGTTCAAATAAGTACCTTTATCAAGTAAAGGATGAGAAATTTTCGTTATTAGGAACTTAAAAAAATTTAGATTGTTAATTAGTTTTGGAAATTAAATACATTTATCTTCAATGATAGGATACTAAGGAAATTTTAGATAAATACCATCTAAAAATATTAATATATAATCAACCATATTTTATACACATTATGGTTATAAAATTTTGTTGAGGAAATACTTCCATGCTGGTATACTTTGATGACAAAGGTGAACCTGTGAAAAATAAATTTTAATCTACTTAGGTACCAATAGAGGCTCCACCATCTATATCAACATAATTATTCACTATAAAAATACCACCTCCTAGAAATATTACATCCATAATAACACAAATATATGGTATATAATAATTTTTTTACCATGTGACAATTTATAGTTTATACATCTTGGGGAATTTTGGTATTAAAACTACTTATTAATGGGGTATAATGTTAGTGAAATGGGGTATCACATGTATAAATTATCATAATGATAATAATTATAATAATATTTTAATAATATTGTAATAATAATTTTAAATTTAAAAGTATAATGTAATGGGAATATAAATATGAATTTAAAAGAGGGAGAAGTATGATTATTAATTCATCATGGTAACGTCTTATTAAAAGGGTAATATAAGAAGGATTGGATAATATATCATGGATAAAATATATAAGGTAAGATAATTACATATAATGTTAAACATGTAATTATATAAATTATAATATTTAATTAAAATAAATCTAGATAATTACATTTGGAAAAGATAGAAGGATGATTAAGGACTATTATCTATCTTGAGATTCTAAGCCTATATTCGGCCCATAAACCAACCAAACTCTAAAAATTTTTACAAAGATTTATGGGGGAGAAACCCTAAGATATCTAAAAAAGATAAATTCTATATTTTTTGTGGGAGAAATGAGAAAATGGAGTGTGAATTTATAGGCACGGTGAGTGGAATTTCATGGAATAAAGTAATGAATATTTTATTTTTTCTATTATCATAAGTTCTCCACTACCTTCTATAGTTTCCCATTACCTCTGTTAATTATCCAGTATAATTTGTAGTTTAATAATTATAAAAGGAGTACTACCTTGTCTATATTGAGTCATGAATACAAATATTTTTTTTCATATTTATAGTAGTTCAACATATTTCACCATTTTTACCATATTTTACTATTCGTAAAAAATTACCAAATTTAACCCATTGGATAATTTATACATCCAGAATAAAAATATTTAATACATTTTATCAAATTCATCCAATAATTAGGTGAATCTTAACATTTATATAATAATTATACATTTTATAAAATTGCAGCATCAAAGAAAACCCCATTTCATTTCATAAATAACTTTATCATTAATACCACTTAAACCCTAGATATATAACACCTTATCACTCAATAATAACCCCTAAGATTAATTTGTGAAATGGTGTTACATTCATGGGGAAGTTTGGCTAACATTGATCTTGAGGTGATTTTGACTAACATAAAATTATTTCATAAATAATTCCATATGAATCTCAATTGTTAAAGTTATATTTTGGCTTTGGTCAAGGGTTGACCCCAATGATTCAACCTCAATTTTTAGATATAAAAAATTAACTTCAATATGTATTTTATATTAGTTTAATCATTTTTATATATTTTCCATCCATGAGGTCTCATTATTACTCAGAATATACACTAATTACAATAGTCACTTTATGAAGGATAAATCAACAATATTCATAATGCCTGATGGTCATAATTCTCTATGATCATAATACACAAAATTCAAAATTCATAACATTAATTTTTATCAAAGGTCATGAAATGAATATATTTACATACTTTAAACTCATTTAAACCAATCTACTAAATAATAATTCTCATTTTTCCCTTAAATATATTGATTCCCTAGTTTTTATTATTTTTCATTTATATTGTTCTTGTTATAGTTGTGATGTTCATTAGAGAATATGACCAAGGAGACATATATAATGAACTTGAATTATTATTATTTTCTATTTACCTTTATTATTATAAAGGTCTTAATAATTTTTTACTCTTTATTTTTATTATGTCATTTGTAATAAAAATATTCATATTTATTACTATAATTTCTTGGGTATTAAATTATTTCCAACTAATAATAAAATTTCCTTTGAAATTTTAAATAAATACTTGAAAAAAGTAGATAAACCATTATCATTGAATCCTCAGGCTCCCATGTTTCCTCCCCTAGTATGTGGTTCCTCAAAATAACCTTCACTAGTTTAGTTTTACAATTGTTTAAAACTTCCTCTACCATATCAGGAATTTTTATTTGATCTTCAATATATGATAATTTAGGCTCCAACTAAACTTGATCTACCGTTTGAATACATGTAAGGGTCTAGCTTATTATTCTAAAAAAAAGTGATATATATAAGACTTCATGCACTTGTGATAGACTTAGAGACATGGATAAATGTTATGAAACAATTATTATTGGATCAAATATTTCAAATGACCCAATTTACCTTGGAAATTTCTTCTATTTTTTATAAATCTAATTATACCTTTTCATGGAGATATCTTTAGGAATACATAGTCCCTTATTTTGAATTAAATATTTTTTTCTTTGGTTGGAAGAATAAATTTTCTACATACTTTGATGTATCTTGATATGCGTCAAGATGATTCCTTGGAACTCTAATGTCTATTAAAAAAGATTTGGACTCAATAAATTCCATTCTCCAATATCATCACAATATATTAGTGTTTGATATATCTTTCCAAACAAGGATTTATATGGTGATATTTTTATGATAGGGTGGTAACTGTTATTGTATGAAAACTAATATAGAGGTAAATACCATTCCAAAAATCCTTTGAATTTAATAGTGCATGATTATAGAATATACTCCATTGTATGTATTGTAATTTTAGAATAATCATCCATTTGAGGGTGATATATTAATATATGATTAATAACATTATTTAATTCAGTATAGAGATTCCTCAAAATTTTTGATCTGATTCATGGATTATTATTAGAAACTATTGATATGGGTGTTCCATCAAGTCTCACAAAATCATTTATATATAACCCATCAATATAATCCATAGGAAAGCCTTCTCAAATTTATTTGAAATGAGATTACTTTATAAGATGATATACAATGGACCATTTTTAATTATTCCATTTGGATGTACTAGGTATCTTAGTGATGAAATAATTTGTAATATTATCATATTTATAATCTAGTATAAATAATGGTTACATGAATTATTTGGGAATTTGCCTTTTATACTTAGTTACTGGTGTACTAAACATCTTAGGATATATTCCATAGTATTTCGTTATATAATTTTCTACTAGAAATTCTCTTAGACATGTCTATATATCTTTGAGTTTTCATGATGAATAGATAATTTGTTCTATGATCCTCATGCAATAGATCTTTGTTCACCTATAGTATTTATGAAACATATAACCTATTACCAGGACCTAAAACTTTATCTTATTTAATGTTAATCTCTAGAAATTTCATAGTCCTCGTATATTCCATACTTTATTGTATAACCTTATTATCATGTTGATATTTCCTAACCATTTTTAGTAATTAGGGTTAGTAAATTATGTGTAATAAGAATGATATTTCCCCTTAAATTATAATATATAATTCCATTCTTACTAAATCATTTAGAATTTCTCTATCCTCAACACTGATAAGATACCATGGTAATTTTTACTCAATATATTTTATACCTAGTTTTATTTTCCTTGATGATAATGTATAACACAATCATAATCCCTGAGTAGTTCTATCCATATCCTTTTCCTTTTATTAATATATTTATAGGTAAAAAAATATTTAGTACTCTTTTGATCAGATTATATATCACATCTCCCACTACCGGGATAATGTCTCTATATATTTACTAAAAAGGTCACCACTCTGAACTCTAAATCATGAATTGTATAATTAATCTCAGGGGGTTTCAAATATCAATATTAATGAGACAAAAAATGGTTTTTTTCATTATAAAAAATCCATGATGTTTCCTCAATGAATAAATATAAATAAAAACGACTTTTTATAAGATAGATATCAATGTAGGTAAATTTACCAATATAATTTCTAATTCCCCAAGGTTATATTTACATTCCTTTTTCAATTCTAATTTTAACCCCTTACATATTAACTTGGTTAGTGAATTTTCTAATTGAGAAAATGTTTCACAAAAATAATGATAATATTATGTTATTTGAAGGAAACTTGTATTTTATTTATATTGGTGGGTCTTATACATTCCTTGAAAATATTATGAAATTAACCTCATACTTATCCACTACCTCTTCTTAATTTTTTCATAAATTTAAGAAATGGATTTCCATCTTAGAATGTTTCTCACAAGGAAAATTTTTTTCTAGAAAAAATCCTCTTAAATTCATTCCACTTCATGTTTTCTTTCTCCTCTTCCTTTTTTAGTATTATGAATTAGGGAAGACTATTGGTCAAAATATCACTTTAAATGATACACAGCCATGTTTTTTCCCATATTAATACAAACCAATTATATAAATATATTATCTAACGAATTTATCCACCACTCTACCACAATTTAATTAATAGAACCACTAAATTATAGTATTTTTTTCCACATTAAACAATATAAATTTGTTTATCCTTTTTAGGGGAAACTATTCTCTCCATGAATTAATGGTTATTTTTTATGACTAGAGTTAATTTTCCTAGAATATTAATAATTTTTTTTCACCAACATCAACCCCATTATCCAGATTATTTAGAAAATCCCTACATTATCCTTGATTGTTGCCTTAGTTTTTGTTTATTATAGTAATTTCCATTATCTAAAAAATTACATAACATAATAAGTATTATTATAAACTAATGATGTATAAAACATTACTTATATAAAAAGTTTTCCAAAAATATGTTCTTATTCATGATATACCTATCAAAAATAATTCTAGAATGGTCTCTATAATTTTATATAAATAAAATTTATCTTTATTATTTATGTTATTCTTTTAAATCTAATTCCCAATGTTTCTACCAAATATTTCATAGATAGAAACTACAAGACCCCCAACCCTAATCGCCCATAGTTTTTTGGGTTATTTATTACATGGTAATTATATTATATGATATCATACTACCAAAATCAAGGTTCAATAATTATTTATAGAGAAGATACATAAAAATTACATTATGACACGAAATATCACATTATTTGAGTAAAAAATAAAATTCCTTAATTTTATTCTTAAATATGATCAAACATAGAAATAATCTTCATTATCTGGGGAAATTTGAAACATAAATAAAGGGTGAGATCAGATTCTCAGAAAGGGATAACATATAATAGAATATATCGTACCATAATATTATCATAAAAAATATTGAAAGGATAGATAAACAAATGATTCTATATAAATGAATATAGATGACTAATGTAATACATGGATGAAAAAAATAATAAATAATAACATGGATAAAATTAAATGATCAGACAATAAAAGAAATGAAATTAATGCATAATTACAGAAAACATAAACATACCATTGAGGCCTTGAGATAAAATATCAAACATATAGGGTAAGGACTCTCCCATTATCCTATCATAGTTGTCTCATGAGAACTAACATTGTATTGAGGGACTATTTAATTTTCGGCCACAAACATCACCTAAATTTCTATTTCATTCCATCATACACTAAATTTTTTTATCAACACTTGGAATAATATTAAAAACTAAGCAACTTAAATATTTTTAGCATAATTGATTAATTAACCATACATTACATTATTTTTACATATAGAGAGAAGGATTATATAAAATTTTGATAGATTTCTCATATCAATGGATTAAAATGGACTTATACCATAATTCACAACAAATATACTAATTAGGGATTCAAAATGTTCAAATATGTTCATTTATCAAGTGAAGAATATGGGATTATAGTTATTAGGTACTTAATAAGATTATGATTATCAGTGAGTCCAGGTAGTTAAATGCATGAAATTTAATTGGTAGGATGCCATTTTTTTTTGAATAAGTCCCCAATAAAAAGTAGAGTATTTAATCCCACATATTTGATATGTATTAGGGATATAAAATTTCTTTTAAGGAAAGACTTTATGGTTGGAATTCTTTTATGGTAAAGATTAACTTATAATAAAACTAAGTTTAATACACCTAAGACCCAATTGAGACTATAAAAACTATATCACTGTCATACTTCCTTATAAAAATCCCACCTATGGGAAATGATACATCCATAATACCATAAAATATAGTATATATATGGATTTTTGATGATAGGTCAATGTAGAGTTTTATGCCATAAGAGAAATTTTTAGCATTACAAAAACTTATGAATGGGGTATAATTTTTGATAAATGGGGTATCACATGTACAACGTATCACATATATAGAAATTATAATGATATTAAAAAAATATTAGAATAATGAATTGGAAAATGTAAAGGATACTATAATGGTAATTTAAATAAGAATTTAATATTTAGAGAAGTAAGATCCTTAGACAAGTTAAATTCTTATGAAAATGGTCATATGATAGAAATTATATTAAATATCATGGAAAAAAGATAATGGGATTATAATATAATATAATTTTAACCATTTAAACTTATAATGTTTTAGTTTTAATGAAATTAAAAGGAAAGAATAACATTTGAAAATAAGTAAGAAATATTAGGAACCTTTACATCTCTTACACTTCTCAGGCTAGAGGCAACCCCCAAAACCAACCAAAATCATAAATATTAAATAAAGTGCTATGGTAGAGACTCCTTGAGAGATATGAGTACAGAAAATTTTGAATTTTTTATGGTAGAAATGAGAATATGGTATGGGTATTTATATGTGTGGTGAGTGAAATTTCATGGAAAAAAGTAATGAATATTTCATCTCTCCATTATCCTAGGTGCTCCATCAACCCCAATATATCCCCAATATCTCTGTTAGTTCAGTAATATAATTTTTTGTGCCAAAAATAGGAAAATATAACTACGTTTTCCATGTTTATCCATTCTCACAAAAATTTGATGTCATATTTACCATATTTCACAACATTTCACCATTTTTACCATATTTTACTATTTCTACCCAAAATTAAAAAAATTCAACCCTTGGATATATTTTTTTGTCTTGAATTAAAATAAGCAATTAATTTATCAAATTGATTCCCTAATTTTTTTTATTTTATATTTTATATAAGGTTGATATAGTGGATAAAAATTTTGTATCAAAGTAAACATTATTCTATTTTTAAAATAATTTTCAATTTAATACTACATAACCCCTATATAAAAAACCCATTATCACACTAGAATAATATACAAGGGTATGGTGCAAAATTATGGTAATTATATGTTGTGTTTTGACCTACATTGATATGGTATTATTTCCAACTAACTTGCACATATCCCATTAATGATTTCACTCAAACCTCAATTGTTGAAGTTAAGCATTGCCTTTGTTAAGGGGGATCCCCAATTATGATACCTACTTACCAGGATATAATAAATAAATATCATAAAGGATGTTTCTATTAGTAACGTCCATGGATTATCCATTATGAATAAATTATCTCCCATAATTAACTTTAATATTTACTAATTATTATGGTCACATAATTTCTATATCACCAATGGTCAAAATAACCAATGGTCATGAGGCTTAGTAGTCATAATGAAAAAAAATTAATAAAAAATGGTCACAACTACCAAAATTAATAAATACCAATTTTAATTATTCTCAATGATCATTTAACATAAAAAATTTACTTCCTATAAATTCATTCAAACCAGTCCCCTAAAGAATAATTCTTTTTTAGTTAATTCAATATATCAATTTTGTGGTTGGGATTATTCTTATATTATAATGTTATTATTATATATATTATTTTATTTATACAATACTTGTCATGAGACATCTATATTTCACATGGATTATTTATTTTTGTCTATTATCTATTATTAGTTATAACGGTCTTGATAAATTTTACCTTTGATTTGCATTAAATGGTTTTTAATAAAAATATAGTTTTTTAACTATAACATCTCTAGTATAACATGGTCAAACTCATGTTTTTCCTTAGAACCTAAGGATTTAAAATTAATATTTTATTGTTCTTCCACATTTTATTCAATTATTTTGATCATATCACCTTTTACACAGACTGTATTTACTGGTTAAGTTAAGGAAATCATTGGTGGGAGCTTACTGAGTTTTAATGACATCCTGATTGGGTTTCCTTCACACATTGGTATCTAATTAGACCTCATAATCAATGTTTTAGGTAGTTTAGAGGATTGTTTTTTTATGGTTCTTCTAGATATCTTGGATGCAGTTGGAAGATGGGGCCAAATTTAGACTTAGGACCAGGAAGTTAATATCATTCTATTTTGTATATTTTTAGTTTGGGGAGTCTATGATCTTCCCATGGTGATCCAATTGTTGTTTGTGTAACTCATATTACATTTTAAATATTAATTTTTCTACACCATGGTTTTATTATTTATTTATGGTGGTTTGGGATGTTTTTTATTTATTTCTATAGATATTGTGATATCTGATTATATAATATTTCTACTATTTGTATTTCTTTGATATGAGTGTATAGTATCTCTATAATAATATAATAGAACTTATTTTCTAACCAAGTGATTATGGAGGATGAGGAGGCAGTCCTGATGTCATGTAATAAAATTGTCTGGATACTATACAGTGAGTCAAGCCAGGATGTTACATAATGAGAATCGACTCTCCAACAAACCATCAATATCAATATCCATCAATAACTAGGTTTCATCACACATACAATGTATGTTGAGTAAGAAAATAATCACACAACTAAACTCAAGTCTAATAATCATCCAGAAAGAAATTACCGCTTATGAACTCATATGTTATCATTACATCCTCTAGAATTTCCATATCCTTAACAAATAAAACATAAGGGAAATTATGTTTCATTTATTGATTCATTTAGTTTACTAAACCAATATATATATTTTATTATCCTATCCATATCATCATAAGTGATACCCAAATTTAATCACAATATTATCACATCATTATAATATTTTATTTGTATATCTAACTAAATAAATTTATCACTCTAATTTATATCATTTATGTAACCATTCATTGTCATCATCATAAGTATCACATGGAATATACTAATTATTTAAAAAATACAAAAGGAATATTATATCGCACTATAATATTTATTTATCATCACCATGATTATACTTATTCTTCATTTTATGGATCACAATTTTTATATTTTTCATTATTATAATACATTTAATCCATTTATAAGACGTCAATATTTCTCAATTGAATTTTCATTTAATATCACAAATTAATTCACCCCGTTTTAATTTTTAATTACTTTAAAATTAGTAATAAATTTATGTTCTACTAAAAAAATAAATATCATTTTGAGAAACTCCTGAAATTGAATAATATTTCTTTATTCTTCTAGATAACGTGAGTTAACTAAATATGCTTAACAAATAATTATCATACATATAATGATATGTATTTTTATCTTAATTAATTATCAAACATATCCACTTTAATTTTAATTAATTTACACAGTTAATAAGTATCCAATATAATCACATGAAGTTTGTGCCACCATATTAATTTTATATGTACTACTATGACTTTAAAATACTCACAAGATATATTATAAAAAATTTATAAATTATTTATTTTATTTTCATTAACAACTAATCATACCATATTATTTATATAGATTCATCATCATAAAAAATTTAATTAGACATCATAGTGAGTACACATCACTAATGAAAATATTTTAATAAAATTATTTCATAAAAAAATTCCACTTGAACTCATGGGTTTTTTAAGGAAAATTCATCATCATAGGATTTCCAAATGATCTAATAGAGGACACTATTGTATTCTACCTATAAAAACAAAAAATAGTAGTATTTAATTTTTCATAGGACTAGTTATCATCAAAGTCAGTTTCAATTTATCTAAATTTTGAAATATTCCCATTAAATGACTATAATTGGATTCAAAAATCCCATCATTGTGATATAATGGGAGAAATGAGAAAGATAGACTTTTCATTTTTTTTAAATGGAAACCGACCTAAATATATTTACTTTTACACAATTAAATATATATATAATTACATATTATTATTATATTACAATAATAATTACTCAATTTTTATTATAAACGCACACAAATATATTTAGTTGACGATGATGATTATTATACATAGAATCTTATACCCAAACAGACATATTTAATTTCAAATTATTATTATCATTATTATAATAATTCTTAACTAATCTGGAAATTGATTACATTTTATAAATAGGAAGCTCCAGACACATGAGAATTAATTGAATCAATAATTT
The DNA here is from genome assembly GCA_963277665.1 of Viscum album. Lineage (NCBI taxonomy): Eukaryota > Viridiplantae > Streptophyta > Magnoliopsida > Santalales > Viscaceae > Viscum > Viscum album. The sequence continues at coordinate 632,034,996 of OY728130.1, forward strand.
TAAATATTTATTCTATCTAATATATATATATATATATATTAAAATAAATTTTAAATACAACATTATGTGGGAGATTTGGGAACACCTACAACTATTATAAAACTAATACACAAATTTTCTAATTATTTTCTAAAATTTATCTAATAAAATAAAATTTTAATTAATCCAAAATTTTATAAAATTTTAGGGTTTAATTTAAATGTCATGATATATAAATTATTCTGCTATATAAAATCTAAATTCACAACCATTTTAGAAATAATCATAGTCAATGTTAATTAATTTATATGTTTTGATAATTGTTTCATAGATTTTCATTAGGATAATTGACACAAACCACATATCCTTAAAATCATTTGACTAGAAATATTTTATAAAATTAAATTTTTTTATTCAAAATAATTCATTAAGAGTATGAAAATTTATAGATAATATTATATTCAAAGAAAATTATCTCTTATATATCTACTATTATACATATTATATCATTGTATTCTTCCTCTTTTTTGAATCAATTAATTGAAATATATTGAATGTAATATCATTTTTAATTTTATTGTCCATGTATTATTGATATTCTAAATTTTATCAAATATAATCTCAAAACATCCCTCTAGAATAACTCAGTAACTATAATTTAGAGAATCACAAATCTTATATTAATTGAGATATCTTAAAGAAATTAATCCAAAAATGTAAACCATGTAATTTAAATTTATTTCTATTGCATTCAAATATTAAAAATAAGGTTAGGATCGTCAAATAGATTTAAATGAAAAACCTTATTTTGTTACTCTAATTTATAACATTAGCATTTTACCCACTCATACGAAGGTAAATATTTTTTAAAGGTTAAACCTCACAAAACCATGATTATTATTTAATCTATATCATAATTTAATTTAATGAAAAAATTATACTTACATATCATAGAATACAATGTGTAAAGGAAGGCCATCGATAATTAATTTAATTTTGTATGGGATGAAAGATCCATTCATATAAGGATTTTTTTAACATTCATGGATTTATAATCATCCTAATGGTTACTTCCACATATAGATAACTCTCTATTTCTAGGTCTAGTATTATACCATGATAATTTCTCTAAAATATTAATTTATAGAGAAAAATCGATCAAAATATATTTTTAAAATAAATGTATCAATTTTTTTTAAAAATAATCCCTGGAAAAATAAATTGTAATGGTGGTGGAAATATATCAAAATAAAAAACAAAAGGAAAATCCATGTTTAAGAGTTAATGATTAAGTTTGTTTCTCAATAAGAAAATATGTTAAAATTGGAATTTCAATTAAATTTTTTTACATAAAAACCATATTTATATTTCAAATCTTCTTAAATTGTATAATGAAACCATTTGATAATATTATTTAATAAATAAGAGAACTAATGAATCAAATGGATGGGGTTCCAAATTTCATGTAAAAATAATTTTATTCCCATGGAAAATTCATACTATTACATTTATATTATTACATTCTCCTCAACTATAAAAATTTCATTCATCAAATAATAATTAATCCTTAAATAATATAATCATTACATCTATTTTGTAATGTGTAACCACTCACGTGAACTAGACAAACTCATGGCTCATGAAATTGAGTAGTAAGAATACATATACAATATAGTGATATTTACCCAAATCCAAACCATATAGTTCATACATTCCAAGAAATATAATTATTTAATAGCATAAAAAATAATTTACTATTTCTATCAATTTAATATGGATTTTGAGCGATATTACCCCCCCCCCACCAGGGGGTGATTCAGGCTATGAAAATTAATTAGCTAATTAAAACTTTTAATACTTTAAAGAATCCATTTCCTTAAGTATCATGACCTCTCAAACCTAAAATTCACTAATATTTCCCTTTACTTATATATTAATATATTCTAATTTCTCTTAACCATTTCTTTACTATAAATTAATTATATTTCATGACCCATATAAGTGTTCATGTGTAAAGAAAATTGGGACAAGTGAACTTATGTGGCTCACCCTAATTGGGATGCATCAAAGGAGTATCTATGCATCAACATTGAATCATGTGCCAAAATAAACTATTGAGAGGGTTGTTCTTCAGATGGGTCCTTACCCTTATAATTCTTCAGGATAGGTCCCTCCATCCCCAAGATGACTACCTTACAATCTTTAGGTACAACTAAATTCATCCTAAGGGTAACTCCCTTGAACGTTCCTTCTGATGATCACTTATAGTAGAAAGGATCCCCTTAAAAATTTAATGGGAATATATATCCCTTATTTGAAATCAATTTAATGGAATACATACTAAATTTTAGATAGATTATGTATTAAATTTCACATGAGCTAATTATTCATATTATTTGAAAAACACCTCATGAAACACTTCTCATTTTACATTGGAGAAAAACATGTTGTTTTTTCTTTCGAAGAGTCATCAATAGATGCTAATTATTAAAGCTTCCATCACCTCACATAGATAAATTCTCCTCTATGGGTATCATAAATTCAATATTATGCTTGTCGCCTATCTTCGTTTTTCTGTAATCTGAATATGTAAATATGTTCTGAGAGACTCGATCAATATACTTTCATTTAGAAAATTTTTATATCTATTTTAATAATAGGGATCATGTAATATTAAATAGGTGGATTTAATAACTGAAATGGGTCATTAAAAATGTCCATAAATCCTTCATAAAACCACTATGATCACATCATAGATATAGTCACGAAAAATAACTACCTGATGGAATATTTCTATTTATGTACAACATAGATTAAATATAGTTTTAGTCCAATAATTGCAGTGATTAAATATATTTTATCATTGTATTTAATAAAGGATAAATTATGAGGCACATGATTATAAACCATAAAAAATCATCTCACACATCACCTGAGTGAGATACACATGATTTTCAATTATAGAGTATGACATGCCCAACAGCATGGGATGGTGTAATATCCTGGGCTATTTTTTCCACCATAATAACAAACACCAAGAACACTCGTCTTTACTTGTGGAAATTTTGACATGCCTCTCCATATTTTGACCATGAATTTATTTGATCTCCAACATACACATTTTGGGTTTCCCAGTGTAACACATGGATACATCACACATACCATGGCCTACACCATAGGTTTGTTCAAGACTATGTAGGATTTTTTCACTGTAGATCATTATCGTAGTATATTATTCATACATATCCTTTCCCATGTCCATATTGGCCTTTTATATTTCACACATTCACACCACCAATTCATTGTGATCTTTTTTATGGTGTAGTGAAATATGTGTTGTCATTTTTTTCTTCCCATGAACATTAAAACACATATAGGAATACTAAAATGAAACCACCTACATTGAAAAGGGTGTGATCTTTCCCAAATTTTGAATACTTATCATTAACATTCCCTATACCATGGGTGTGTCCTAGAATCTTCTTTGTGTAACATTATTATACAATACAACTCATGTTGCTTCACTTCTGGATTTGATATTGACTTCTTTCACTTGATGAATCAACAAATTTTCAATAATTATGACATGAATATCAGTTAATATTTATGAAAAAAATCACCTTTTCCATCACTATTTGGGATAAAATCAATCTCCGAATAATCACTTCTTATTATCAATAATCCTCTTGTCAACAAAACCAACCCCATTGTTAACAAATCCAATTGAATCCTTTGGGATTTTTAACAATATGATTTTTTTTATTTTGTTGATATGATTCAATTTCACATATTTCTCCCTCTTATTGGTAATGAAATTCAATGAGACAAAATTCTTCCTTAAAATGTGGGGATTTTCATTTTACAAACATAATACCCCTTTTTAATGGGGCCACCTTCTTTCATTTCATTAACAATGTACCCCCTTGATGTTTGGGATGAAACTAAAAGAATGATTAACTCCCAATTTATATTTAATTTCCTAGAGTACTTACCCATGGGAATTAAATTCCCCTATGAGGATATAGAGGAATTCCATATCTCTTGTCCTCTATTCATATTTAAAAATACCTTCATCTATTCACATTGACAACCTATTTATTTCACAAATACATTGAGAATAATTGATGTTTGGAATGCATAACAACATAAAATTTCACAATCCATCCTCCATCATTACTGCTATTTCACTAGAGATTCTTTGAGTGAATTTACCACTTATTACTTGAGATGTAAATAAATCCACTAAATATTTTTGAGTTATAGAACAATGTAGGAAATAATAGTTCTTATAGAAAAAAAACATGGATGTACTATTCATTCATGAATACGAATGAAAAAATGATACAATATTTGGATATTTAATTTCATAACACTACCCATGATCACTATCACTTTATAAAAAATTGTTAGTATATTACATTAAATCACTCAGTTGTGATGATCATACAACATGATTATGTAATTGTTATCACTTGTTCAAAATTTGATACCACATGTTGAAAAAGTGGTTCAATTTGAAGAAATGATTCCACTTGAAATCCATTATTTCAGTTTTTCACATGATTTAAAAACTAATTATATGGATTAATAACATTTAATTTTCATCACAAATATCTTTGAATCCTTAGTTTAGGACACAAATTGTTCCATCTCAATTTGGGGAAACCACTTGTTGATGTTTTTTTCAAATATTTTTTCTCAATTACATGTTCTTTTCTATCACAGTCATCCTAAGGTTCATATCACCCCATAAATTCTTTATTTAATTTAAAATAGTTAGAAACGTAAAAATTAATATTTGGTGATGGGTACCTTCATGTTCCAAAAGTTGAGGAATATGTACGACCATGATAAATGAACCTATCTCACTGAATTTTTCCATTCCCCCTATTCAACCTTTAGGAAAGGAATGAAATATTATTTTATAGTTCTTCGTCAACATATGTATCTATATAACCTGAAATCTTTATAAATGATTTTACTTGAATTGTACCCCACTAACACATATATTTATGTATAAAATCATTGGAAAACTTCCCTAGCTTGATATTTTTCACAATTTTGGAATCAATCACACTCAAACAATTAACTTCTTATTTTTCATCATAATTTGATATCATCTTTGTCTTTATTTTAGATTACAAAATAACAATATTTTGTTTTATTATTTTGTGTTGATTTTTTTTTGAAAAATCCTTCATTTATGGCCAAGATTTCCATCTTGGAATGCTTCTTCATCATCAGTGTATTCCTTTTCATTGATCTTGCACCATTCTAAAATCTGGCACAATGTATTGATTTTTTCCCATAGTTACATCATTGTATTTCAGAAGGGTTGTTGAGAGTACTTGAATCTTGGTCCTTGAAACATCATTTTTTGAGGTCATTTTCTTTCTTCAAAATAATGAACCTATTTTCCATATTATTATGTCTTCTTATAGGATAAAAATTCTCCTTATAAGTCGTAAGAGTGAAGTGTATCTATATGTATTAATTACCTTTACATGAATTACTTCAATTTAAATTTATTTCCATGTGACCTATGTTAGAAAAAAAAATTACTATAATATTCATACCACATTTAGTCTCTCCTTGATTAAGATAATGGAACTTCTGAATTTCTTCTCATATCTTTGGGATTTATGGCTTCGAAGAATCTACTCATGGTGGTCCCAATTCTTTTACAATATTAGAACTTGGGTTCCTCCATTTTTGGATCACATCTTCCATAATTATTATTGAATAATATTTTTCTTCCATATTTTATATATGGACACTCTTTATTTATTTCAAGGCCAATTTTGGGGTATTTTTATCTTCTAAAGTGAGGTGTCTATCCTATCATTGAGTTATATGATCTTCAAATATTTATTCTTAAATTCATTAATCATTCCTTTAAACTTAATGAAAAAAAATTTGGTTTAAAGTACTTTCATTCCTTCTCTATGGTAATTCCTTTTTCAAAATATCTTGGGAGAGGTCTTCTATAATGTTTCTTTGTTATTTTTTTTATCATATTCATTGTGATGAGATTTAGTTACACGAATTATCTTATAAATGATTACTTTAAAAAAAATATTCAATCATAAAATAGTATACTTCATCAATGATTCCCCATTGGTATTCATTATCAATTCATGAGAATTCCTTAGAATAATTACGTGATTATTTTTCCTCATTACCACATAAACCACATATCTTTTTTAGCTCCAAGAGATAGTATAAAAAATTTTATATTTTTTCCCATGAGGATTATAATATAAAATTATATTAAGTTTTGATTTTACCGTGACCAAAGAACCCAAATTTAGGGATTAGTTCCTCTATTATTATTTTCATTTGACATAAGGCTATTTTCTTTTGAATTCTCTTTTTATCCAAAAATATAATCCAACATCATCCACGTATCATTAGAGAATATACAATGATTAATCTCTTTGTAGGTATTTTTATCGAGATATTAAATCAATGCATCTTTTAATATAAAATCAATTTCAATTTTTCCTTGATCTTTCTCCAAGATAACTATTTGTTATCTTAATAGAATAATTCCATATTCAAACACTTCACAAGGAATTCCAAGAAAATATCCTATAAAACTAATAAACTCTTCTTTCAATGTTTTGAAATGTATCCCATAAAATAAATGAGACTTAATTGTGGGTACCATTTTTCATCAAAACTCTATATTAAGTTTTGGTAATGTTAAATCGATGAAAAATGAACTTATTATTTTGATAGAATTTTTTTGGACCTTCAATAGGGTCTTAGAGTGAGATTACCCCAATAGGGGGAAGATGAACCTGTGTACAAAAAGTGTTTAACAAATTAAAAATCTCAATCATTTAAATACTCAATTACCCTAAGGATCTTGACCACTAACCTTAAGGGTCATATGGATTTATCTTTACTTATATTTTTTTATTACAATATCTCATGTCCCATTATTTACAAGATGTTCTTCATATTTCATGACCCATTTTGGTGATAATGTATAATGTAAATAGGGACATCAGAATTTACTTGGTTCAACCTTATAGGTGTAAATCAAATGAGAAAGAATTATTGTTGATACATGCACCAAAATCAATTGTTGAGATCACTGATCTACATAGGGATCACTCCTATTCCAATGGTTTGGGCTAGGTTACTCGTTGTATAGCCCCACTACCTTACAATGTGTAGGGATAACTCACTAATTCCCAAGGATTAATTCCTTAAAAATTCATTTTTATGATCACTAATCGTGGAAAGGATCACCTTAACATATCTTATGGATATAAATCTCCCTTCTCTAGTATTATTTTTGTGGAATAAATCCTCATATGTATATAAATGCATTGTTAAAGTACACTTGTACTGATTCTTTATAATATGTGAAAAATTCCTCATATAATACTTCTTCTTTTCCACTTTACAGTAAACTCCTTCATATTATTTGGATAAGGATTCAATGGATTCCAAATCTTGATGCTCCCCTTATCATCATGAATAAATTTTCCTCTATGATAATCAGATCTTGATGTGCTACAAGCCTACTCTCTTCTTTTATCTATATTCTAAATATGAAAATATGTGTATAGAGACTCCCTAAATATACTTTAAATCGAAAAATATTGATCACCATTATTATAAGATGGATTTTGGGATAATAAATGGCTAGTATATATCACTAAATTGGGTCATTCAAAATGGTCATAATTCCTTCATAAAACCACTATGATTTCCTCATAACTGCATTCAACAAAATAACCACCTTTTGGAGAACTTCTCATTCATTACAAAATAGATTTAATAAAATTTTAATCTCCCAATTTTCAAACTCACACATTGGTAGAGTGTGAAGCTCTAGATTTTATACATCAGACCATGAATCACCCAACACCACAATATGGTGAAATATCCTTGTCTATTTTTCCTAGAACACTAAAAAAATTACCAGGATCCTCTACTTGTGTCCATTTTGGATTTCTTCTCCACCTACCAATAATGAATTCCTTTGAACACTACCACACCAATTTTGTACTTCCTTATGGTACATAGAGAGAAATATAAATACCATAGTCTACACCATGATCATAGCCATTTTCCCCTCTTTTACTGCATGTATTCACCATAGTATAGTCCCCATAAAATTACCTTCCCTGCAACTATATTGGCCTTGTACGTTTCTCAAAATCACTCCACAAAAGAACCATGACAACACCTATGACATGGTATGAGATTTGTGAAAATTTTCACTTTTAACAACCATTAAAACTCCCATAAGTACACTATAATGACACCATGGAAATGGACTAGGGCATATCCTTTCCCTTGTTGGTCCTCCTTGTCATCAAAATTACCTCTACCATTGGTGTGTCCTTTTTGGATTTGACGCGATTCACTCTTATGCAATACCACTCATGGTGATTTGCTTTAAAAATTCATTGATACTTGTTATTCTTATCAAATCACCTATTTTTTCAATAATTATTACATGAATATCAATGGAACTTTTTTCAACCACTCATATTGGACATTACTATATGGGATGAACTAGTCTCCCAAGCATCACTTATTCTTGTCAACAATCCTCTTATCAAAAGATTTGACACCTATTTTCAGAACAGATAACATATTCCTTTTGAATTTATAACATAGTCTAGAAACCAACCCTAAAATACCAAGGTTTTATCCCAACTGTATAAAAGGAAAAATGTTCATTTGTTAAGACAACACATCTCCTCCATCACTGAAAATCAAAAAATTAGCTACAAATCATGAATAATCCTAGATATTAATCTTTCACATGGTAGAAACTAAAAATATGAAATTATATAACAAAAAATTATGTTTCTTAATGAATCATAGTCATGTATATTTATAATTTATATCAAAATATTCAAATCACCATAACAAAAAAGTGTGAGAAAAAATATATAGTTTCTTTCATAACTGGTCAAATTAATCTATTTATTTCTAGAAATGAGTACCAATATCCCCACCTTTAAGATGAAAAATAATTGTTTTTCACCTAAGGATATATAATCATGAAAAATTACCTAATCAAACACTTCCTAATAAATCACTATCGAATCAACATGGAAGCATTCCAAGTCAATCCTAATAACATCACATGATAATTCATAATTTTATTTGAGTAAATCGACCACTAATTGGAATTCAATAAAATCAAAATAGTGAGTTAGAATCATATTTGATTACTTTTTTAAGAATAACATAAAATGACCAAATTCTTTTATAGTTCCCACCTAAATAGTTTATACTTTGAAAAGATAAGAGATATCATATACCTTTACAGTGGAACAATTGAGTAGAGCTCAATAGAAAAGTAATTATCGAACTTCATCATAGAAATATATATACATGGAAATATTATATAATTCCTTAATTATATATGATGATGATTAAAAAAGAATATCCTCCACCTCATGTAAATAACTCTTCACCATATCACTTATTACTCTAGCCAATAACAATCCTTTCTTTATCATATACTTATAATTATATGTTGACACCAAAACACATGGAACAGCCCCATAAATTCTATGTTTTCATCAATTAAAACATTATCATCATTATCTAATAATGACTACAGGTCATAAATATATTCATATCACTCAATAAAAGATACCTTTACTCCCATCTCATTTCAGTCATCCACCCACCAGTTAAGATTATTATAATGACGTTGCTCGTATTTCATAAAATAAAACACTAACCTCATCATTCTACATCTATCATCACACTATATTGAAGACTGATATTTTCACCTCAAATTATTCAATTATAAATCTTTGTAAAATTAAATTCTATTAACATTAGTTATCCAATATTTTCATTATATCAATAAGATGAATCAATCAAACCATTTTCACTCTTCTATATATATTACCATCAGAGAGGTTTGATAAAAAATAATCATTTTTTTATCTCCTACAGCAATTGTAAAAATGGTTAATACACAAAGACCCATATCTCTATTTCTGAAGAATATTATCCTGCATACTTATAACTGAGTATGATCAGTTTGGTTTGTACACCTATAATAACACTTAATAAATCTAGGGTAACACTAATGTAAATAAAATAATCACATATTCCAACTACTTTGTGATGGGGTTCTAAGGATAAAATAACACTTATTATTTTATTTAAATACATGAAGAAACCCAAAACCCAATATCACTATTCCAAAAAACTATAACCATGTGTATAAAATATGAATAACTTGTGTACCTTACACCGATATTGGTTGTAACTAATGTCTTCAATCATGATTTTAATGAACATCACTGAGAAGATACCAATTCCATCCTTCGTCTATGGTGTATCTATAGACTAACCAAAATAAAATTTCACTTGGGTGTTATTATCCTTTAAAAAAGGATATACCAGTATCATCAGAGAAAAAATGTAAAGAAGAAAATGAGCTTCAGGAAAGGAGAATAAAAGAGTGTATTTTATCTATGAGACAACCATATCAATAGTTTCAACATTGTTTATATAGGAATCATGAAAATCCCAATCCATTTGTGAATTTACTCAATTTTTATAAAAAAATCAATAAAATTCCTTTAGTTATAACATTTCTGACCATTGGTCATCAAATAATGCATTTACCCTATAAATTCATTTAACTTTTCTCCCATACATTTTATCTTATGAAACTTTAATCATTAATAATACATTATATAGAATATAAATTGAATACTACAATTTATTATTCATATTCTATTCAATAATAAGGTGTGATTGTAATCAGAAAAATTGAATCACTAGATTATGATATACCGATGTCATACACTATAACTGACTGAGGTAATATCATGATATCCAATATCATGCATTACAATATACCCATCACCAATGAATATGATATGCCTTGTATTTTGGTATTTAATACCATACAATATATATATCCTCTAATATGATATATCCTATATACATAATATGCATACATGTTATAGGTCATATCTCTATAAATACACTACCTGCCCTAAAGCCTAATATACCTTTTGGTATATCACCTAATTTTGTATCATATAGAATAACTTAAGACACCATATAAAAAACTTTTTGGATATCTTCAAAAACACTTCTTCAAAGATATTACTAAATTCACCATTTATCACATCATATGAAATACCTTATAACTATCCATCCAAAACAAATAATAGATAAAATATAAAACACTTTTAGAGTTTATCTCGATGTTTCATAAAACTCATTTCCAGTTTAGTTAACCATAACATAGAAACTGATAATCCATTATAGTGTTAAGGAAAAATATGAATTCTTGAGTTCATTAATTTATACAAAGTGCAACAGCTAGAAAATAATTAGTATTACTCAATCTAAAATGGGTTATAGAATGATCTCCATCAAACAAATATATATTAGTACTTTTTGTCCACAAAATATATCATATGAAGGAATTTATTTTCATATGATTAATTTTTCTAATACATCATTTAACCACAAGAAAATTTGTATTTTAATCTTGTATAGAGACCCATACATTATTAATTCTCCAAATATAGATTTATAAGATTAATGGACACATCACATGTCATTCACTGTGATTATTAAACATATCACATACTCATTATCCAATAGTTTAGCACATCGCATGTCACTAGTCGTTTTTTGGATATATACCCATTTAGTCTATCTCAATCAGGGTTCTAGATGTTATACTCATCATATGAGATGAAAAATACCATATTCATTAAACTAAATCAATGATATGATCAGAAAAAGAGACAACAACACCCTCATGAGATCAAGATAAAGGATAACATAAGAATTGAATAAAATTATTAAGGCTCTCATAATATGTAAATTTTATAACATTAGGAAATGGGGAAATATTAATATGAAATATGTACCCCAAGTAAATCAAAAACATAGTGTATAACACTCCATGTGGTATACTCCATGGTGAATCTAGTAAAAAAATCACTTTTTCATGAGTATATTCCCTACCCCAATACAAAATCAAAATCATTTTAACCAAAAAAATTATTAAAAAACTATCATAAAAAACTTTTTTTAGGGATCCCTCAAATTTATACATTGAGAGTTCAATTTTAATTTCACATCAGGTAATATATAAAGATTACTTGAAAGAATGATAAAGTGAATACCTACTTTTGTATAACATGACTCAATTTAAATTCCAATATCATTTTAGAATGCTAAAAAAACATACATAAAAACCATCTAATCATATTACTTATGACTGGATACTAGAGAGACATTATGTTTACTATACTTCTAGGGTTTTTTTTCATCTTATGGCTTCTCTATATAATTACTTTTGTATATCTTTCTGGATATGAAATAAAACTTATTCCCTACAGTTACAATATCTAAGAAATAAATTATCAACGACCATATCATATATGGTATTTTATGTATTTGGATAAAATTAAATAAAAAAGTCATTATTCTATAAAATATTCCACTAATAGTTTTTTGGAATCTCAATTCCTCATAATTTTACAAATATTTGGGATGAACTCTTTAATCCTAGTTAAAAAAATATATCCTTGTCTCATTTTAAAGACAGTTTTTATAGTTTTTTGAATCAGAAACCATATAAATAATCTCACTTTGTTTATAATTACTTTTTTTACATATAACTTCTCTTATCACAAAAGTGAAATTATACAATAATACACAACCTTTATTCAGATCTATCTAAGAAGGAAAAACTCATCTTAAATATTTGAATTAAATCTAAAAGGCCTATCAATTATTACCTTGATTATAAACTCTATTATCTTTATAATATTTGTAAATTATAAATTTGGTATCATATACACTTCTATATCAAATAATTTTCCTCTGTAATATTAATACTTGATGTAGGCTATCCACAAAATTTCCCAAATCCCTTCAGGTATCATGAATAATTATATCCTATAAAATCATTACTTCTCCATCCTAACACCTCCTTTAGATTTCAATAACTTTGATTGGAAATTGGAAGATCAATTGTTGGATCTTTTAAAAGATTTTTATTCATCCTGTTAATTTTTTTACTTATTTATAAAATCAATACAACACCATATACTGCATATCACAAGACCAGTTCAACTATCCCCAACACATTGACAATCTTTTATTGAAGTTATTCACATATTTGGAAAATTTACAACTATGATTATAGAATAAACTCTATTTCATGAACATTACTTAAAGAAAAAAAATAAGTGAATCCATATTATAATTTTTATAATCATCTATATCAATTTTTTTAATTGATTTACCTTTGGGATATTTTGGAATTTGTTGCTCAAACATATGATATTTTCTTTATTGATTAAGAATTATTCTTATGTTTTTGTAACAATATAGAAAGTTTATTTCATTATGGTTTTATTTATTAAGGATTGATATCAAAATTAAGGTTGATAATGATGGTTTCATTTATCTATAATATATTATTTTTTCAGATGAGTATTATGTTTTACATTTATTTAATAAATAAATATATCAATTGGGATCATAATAAAATAATGACACCATTTAAAATTCACCATATGAATCATTGGGATAAGATCTATATTTAAATAGTATTTTTAATACTTTAACATTTATCCCATAACATCACTATTTATGTAGCCTATCATTCTAATCATATCAAATATGAATCTAGGAAAGTTGATCATTTTAATTTTATCCAAATCCATCACATGGATTCACTCAGCATTATTCCTATGGTATCTTAATATAAAAAGTGTTTTCCAGCTATATATAACCCAATTATCACACTAGATAAGGGAAGATAATCCTATTAGGGTCATCTATAACCTGATTTTTATACACATGATAATACACAAGAACCCAACTTTAACATGACCTATAAGGTTGGTTTCTCTTGGAATTGAGAAGTTTTTATTTAAATGTAATCTTACAAAAAATATTTTAAACTATATTTTACATCTCAATATATTATCTCATATATCCCCATTATATATATTTATGCTTCTAATTATTTATTTTTTAATCCCTATTCCTCTAATGAAATCAATTTATCTAATCTATATTGATGTAAAACTCTTTACAAAACCCATAGCTTGTGTTACTAACCCATATTAAAAACCAATTAATCAAATATAAAAATTCTTCACATGAATAAGGTTCATGAATCCATTTCATGTAAAGGATTAGAATTATATGAAACTAATAATTCTTATAATATTAAGCATGTAGTGATAAGTATCAATCCCAAGCTTTTCTTAATAGAGCCTAAGATCTTGGTCCATTAAGAAGTACAATCCGAATTCCCTCCCAAATTCCATCTTTGTATAGTTATTTACTCAAGAGAAACCTCATCTCCATTAGAATTTTAATATCTATTACATATAAACTATAATTAAATTCATAACATAGGCTCACAAATAACCAAAATATAAATTCAATGTATAAGAAAACAAAATCAATTATTATACCTAACATATAACTCCTTAAATTCATCTATGATAATTTATATAAGCAATTTTTCACTAAAAACCATATATCCATTCATAATTTAAAGAATTTTTATCTATGAATCAACTAGGGGATAGCACTAATAAAATGAAAAATTTATAAATTTAGACTTGAGATATAAATTTATGAAAAATTTATAAATCAAATATTTATAAAAAAACTTATAATTTATCAATTGATTATAAAAACCTTAATAAATAAATATTTTCAATATGAACTCCTCCATATTATCCTTTATATAGAAAATAATTAAATATAGGATATCAAATGAAATATAAAAACTTTATATTCAAAATTTATAATGAAAAAAATTACATAATTAAAATATCATATATTAAATATTATTTTAAACTTGGTCATATCAATTATCAAAAATTATTTTCATATGGTTCAAATACATTTCAAAAAAAAGGAATTTAAATGTGAACATTTCAAATTAATAATTATGAACAATTCACAATTCAATATAAACTCTTTTATATTTTTAATTATTTTTAATTTATAATCACTTTATAGATTACCCATATAGTTTCTATGTAAACATTTTATATTGAAACTATAAGTCAAGGGAAATAAATTCAAAAAGGTATTTTAATATTAATAATTTATATTTATTATATTTATTTATTAAATGTTTCATAAAAAAATTTATAATTAATTTTAAATACATTATATTCAATTAATTTTTAAACTGATTATAAATTATATAAATATCTGAAAATAAATTTACCTATAATTTATAAACATTTTATAAATCATATAATTAAATTATTAACTAAAAAACATAAAAAAAGTATTTTATATATATCACCATTAATAATATCATTGGTATCGTAATTCTCTATAGGGTTCAAAACTATATCATGTCTTATAACTGATTTTCCACGACGTAGATTGATAATCTAGTGATGTCAATGTTATTTTATGATATCATTATGTACCATAATCATTCCCTAGAATATTTTCTATTGGGAATAGTATATTACATCTTGTACTAATATCAATAAGGAAATATGATGCTATGTTTTCATCAATAATAGTCAGCACTATCATATTAGTTTACTCCCTACATAGTACATTACGATATGTCAAAACAAAAGGATTCTCACTGGATCATAAGCTACAATATCTTATATTGTATTTTATAGTCAAATCACATCTTATCAAATCATTTTCCATAATCCAATCCTCTATTAAAAATCAATATCATTTTTTTCTAAGTAATATAATATCTATTTTCTGAAAGAAAGAAAATTTATATTAAATGATTCACATATGGTATATATTTTCATTATTTTAAACATGATTTCAAGAATCAAAATGAATGGAATTTATCTTATACCATTAATGGGTTTCTAAGGATCGAATGAAACTTATTATAGTAAAATAATACATCAAGAAACCCAAAACAAATGATCACTAAGCTATGAAACTGAATCCATGTTTAAAAAAGAACTTTGGTTCCTTACATTATTGTTGGTCAATAAAACTATCTCCAATAATGGTTTTTATTAATATTACTAGGAAGTGATGAATAGGATCCTTCCTTCATAGTGTATCTATAGGCTATCCTGAATCACCCAATGCTTGGGTAGGATTCTCCTTTCAACCATGATATGCTAGTATCTTAGGAGAGAAATAATGAAGGATAAAGAAATATTCAATTGAGTATAACTGATAGGAGTATTAGATTGCTTGGGAAACCATGTCAATATTTTTAGCCTCTTTTATATAGTCCTCAAGACACTCTCGACCCTTCCACGAATTTAATGAAATTTTATGAAACATTATTTTAAATGCCTATGGTTATAACATTTGTATCTTCAGACTGTACGTGCATTCATTTATCATATAAATTCATTAAATGATTCTCCCATACATTTCAAATTATAAATATTTTATCACTAATGAATTTTTATACTGAAGAGAAAATGAATTCTAACATTTAAAATTCATCTTCCTTTCAATCATAGGATTACATAGTAATCATACAATAAAAATAACTGCATTATGATAGGACCATATTGTGCATTATTACAATAATAAGTAGAATAATGATATTATATATCATTCCTTTCGATAAAACCCACACCAAGGAATACGATATTCCTTGGTTTCCAATATTTCATATAATACAACACACACACAAATATATATATATATATATATCATACCATATGATTGACATAAATAAATCATATTCAAATATAATTTAGGGAATATCTCCATCACTTCTAATCAACCATCATTATATCATAGGATCCACTATTCTAAATTATTTTTATGTCACCTAAATAACTCATGTTTCTATCTCTTAGAAGAGTTATGTTGATCATCGATATATAAAATCCATTATTTCAATCATTTCATCATAAAGAAATCCAAATTAAAAGTATACATCAATGTGATAATATTAAATAAACTTCTCACTATAACATAAAAAAACATGTATGTGAATCATCATCCATTTTTCTTTCTATCATATAAATAGTTCATAAAAAAGGATCAATTTTAATCTTCTCACAAAAACCTGACTAATCATCTTCATACATCCCCAGAAACTACAAAATCAAAAATAAATCTAGTTAACAATAAATTTAAATCTTCACGACACACATCATGTTGTGTCCCCACGTCTAAAAAATAAAATAAATGTACTAATTAACATATCTTTCATAAAATTTCCCCTCTATATTGACAATAAATAAGTCTTATTTGGGAAAGAATTTCTCATAGATATATATTTCATTATAAGAAAAGTATCAAGATGAATCCTTATCCAACTGAATTATAATATTCATCAATAGAATATACTTATAAAATTCATTATCTATGAGATCTATCTCATCTTCCATAAAGAGATAAATTTTATAATAGATATTATTAAAGATAACTTACATATTTTCCTAAAATACACACTATGTCATGATCCATCACACATGACACTATAATTGGTGAAATTAAATAGTTTAAACTTTTAACTTTATGAATGATTCATTAAAATTTTTAAAGTATTATATATATATATATATAAATTCAAAATCCTAATAAAATTTTATTCCAAATAAGATATAAATTTAAAATATATAGATAAATATGTCTATATTCTGGTAGGGAATTAGTTAAACTATAAAAAAGGAGTTTGTTTAAGTTTACTCGGGTATTTTATAAATCTTTATCCCAGAAATCATTAATGATATAGGTCAAAATAACTTATTTTTTATATCTTTATAAGCTATCTTTAATTACCACTACTTTATAATGAAATAACCCAGTCAATGTGAATATTTCCTATCGTCTCTATAATAACCTGTATATCCTAACCTCATAGCATATGATGTTGATATTAATAGATGTTCCTTCAATTTGGTATACCCAATCCCACATTAAATCCTATAAAATCATGTAAATGTAGAATCAAAGAATCATGACATGAGTATAGAATTTGTATGATTACCTCTATTACACTTGAATATTATAATTATGGTTACGCAACCATGTGTCATCAATGGGAGTCCCACTCAAGAATATATTGCCTTCCCACATCCTTTAGCTTCCTCTATTATGAATCAATGAACTAAATTTACTTAATAAAAGTATTCTATATTATCCAAAAAAACCTTTCATGTATCTAACTTTAAAATACATCCCTACACTCTCGTACCAATATTCCATGCCTTGATATACTAGTGATATTTTCTCCAGAATCCCACCTCAGAATAACATTGAATCGCTTATCATTTTATATATATACAACATAACCTTATATGGTATATATGAATAATAAATAATGTAGTATGAAAAATCCATATATAATAAGAATATTAATTTTCCCATGTGGATTTGTGACACATGTATTGTATTTTATATGAATTTATTTGATGGAAGGTAGTCAAAACTTATAGAAAATGGGTGATTTTTTGAGTATCACCAAATTACATAGATATTGATGTTTTTTCCCATATGGTTTCGAAAAGGATGAAGATCCAAGGAATCCATTAAAATAAAAATGAACTTTACATGCTTGAAATGAAAGTTTTAAAGAAGGATTTTATTTATGAAATTGTTAAATAAGATTATTTTTGAAATGGACCTCTTGTTAAAGACATGTGTGAATGTGTGTGAGAGTTTTATCTTTAATAGTCCCACAAGTAGTGTTATTCTATTCGGGTGAATAACATGTCTAAGTTGTGATTTACAAAGTTAAATGATATCTTAAATGAAGATATGAAGTGGATATGTGTTGTAGAGTCCATCCATGTGTGACTTTATTATTTAATGGTAAAATTATTGTTAATAAACACTTGCGTAATAGTTTGTAAATGATAAGGAGGAATCTGGAAATAGAGTGGAGTGTTATTTCGTAATAATAATTTATTTTGAGTATTTAATGTTATACTAGTTCATAGTAATTATGTTAAAAGATTATAGATTGTTTTCTAAATTCCCAAAGGGTTTATAATTTGTTTTACATATTTTATCACGACTAGAGTTCTTTTTAATAATCTTTGTAATTGCTCTAAGTGATCTACAATTTCTATATTGAGTGTAAGTCATTGAATCATATAACTTTTCTAAGAAGTGTATGACATTGTTTTTGAGTGTATGTCTTTGAGGTTCTATTGATTTTATGAATTTTGACTTTGTATGACTAAAAATTCTTATGAAATGGAAAAATGAATACTTTTTGACTTTATAGGACTTTAAGAAATCAAAATTAATACAAACGATACATTATATGACTTCTATAAGAATATGACTTCATCGATCATATGACTTTAGTACATAGAGAATTTTTTGGTGAATTTGATAGTGTTAAATTTGGATAAGTAAATTATCTTATGGGGTATCCACATAAGCCAATTATCATATGATTATTAAATTTGTGATCGCATGTGATATTTGAGTTTTCTATGTACTGAGAAATATGAGATTTTATGACTTTTGTGATTCCCATATAAATTTTATAAAATGAAATTTACCTACTTGGAAGAGTAGTGGATAAATAATACAATATTTACCTTTATGATATATCTTGTTCTGTATGATATTTGAGGAAGTATCATATAATAATTTCAATTTAGAAAAATCATATTACTTATACTGTGATATTATAAAGAATTAAAATTTGATGATTCCTAAACCATTTTTAATATCCCAAAAATTATATTTAAAATATTATTCAAGTTGATTCATGTAAATTTTCAAATATTGTGATCTATTTTATTAGTGAGGTTGTTTTGGAGCTCGAAGATGAGATTACTAAGGAAGAATCTCTAGGTTCTGAGCACAGTGGAAGCACCAGAAGGGGCATGACTAATTTGATTTTTTTTGTCATAATCTATGATTAATATGAGGTGTACATCGATGATAGAAACCATGAACAATAGAATTGAATAAAAAAATAGATTATGATTGAACATCAGAACCAAAATGTAGGGTCATCACATAATATTTACAACTACTTTAAACAATTAAATAATTATCTTGCGATGAATTATTTCTTTGTTAATGATTCTGAAAAAGTATCTATGTCATACCATCATTTAATTGTATGAATAAAAAGTATTTTCCCTCTAGAGTAGATCCAAACATTCCCCACAAACCACTGAACATCGTCATAGGAGTATCTGGGTGATTGTGTGGTAGATCCAAATACTTGTGTCATTTTCCTTTGATTTACCCTAGAATCCCTTCAAGGAAGGGTTATATTTCCTCCCTCTAGAATTGAGAGTGGTGGGGGAGGATAATCACTCTCTGTTCTTCATAGTATTCTTGGAGAGGGGTCAATCTATGGCTTTAAGATAATTTTCTCAAGATTTCATTCTACACAATAAATGAAAATGTAAAATATAATATAATAATAATTGGGTTTATATACCACTATGTTTAGAAAATAATAATCATGAAAACGCCCTTATTATTTTTCAGAATTCCTATAGGATCCCATATCAATAATAATAATAGTAATAATAATGTTTCTTGACATGCACTAAAATATTGAATTAAATTAAATATTATTTATTAATAAATAATCAATATATATTATTTTATACCATTCCATTAAAAAGGGTTTTCAAATATTCCATAATATTTATCAAAAATTGAATAATAAGTATTAATTTAACAAATAAATATCACTTTATTATTCACCAGTTGATAAAATAATACTATATTTTCTAAATAGAAAATAAATATTTATTAAATATCTCGTTCATAAAATATTCTCTCAAATAACTAGTGACAGAATAGATGTAATCACGCAAACATGAATAATTATTAGTCCTCATGTAGGAATAATATTTATTGAAATTGATAAATAATAAATTATATTATTATTTAATTGAGGTTTTAGATAAGATTAGTGTGTGACACTTTATGACTCTTTCTCATTGAAATTAGGAAATGTAGCTTAAATTCAAAGGTTTGCATCTAGATACATGCCATGGTTACCATAGAGAAGGAAGTTAATGTTGAAATGACATAAAACCTCATATAGATGCTTACTTTGTAATATAATGCCTTTATCATGACATATATAATCATGTAGGTTGTATGCTAGTGCAATCAACACATGTATTTGATGTCTCCTTTTACTTTCCTAAAATTGAACTCACATACAAAGCATCATAGCCATGGATTCCATTAGGCTGTATAATTTCTGTCAAAGTCCCTGATATATCAACTCCATTTAAAGAACAGAAGGGATAGATCATTTCTCACATTATTCACTAATGAATTATTACTCATGACACACTCAATGTATCCTACTTCTCTGTGAGCATATGTCATCACAGTTTTATTCAATGCATCAAAAAATGTGACTCATAACATCCTTTAATAGTAATAATAAAATCTAAGGACCAATAAACATACCTATAGGTAGGAACATCCAATGAAACATATAAATTTAGATTTCAAACTAGCGTGTATCGTTCTCAAAATTTCCTACACTAAAAATTACCAATGACATACACCATGAGAAAGTGCCTAAACGTCCCATGAGTCTACACCGCTGATAGATATATCATTTGTTACCCTAAAATGAATCATCTAGCTATAGAACATATATATTTAAGAATATCATCATGTCACTTTTGGGTTCTCATCATAGTAATGAAATTATATGAACTATTAGTGTGAAAACTACTCTTAGAACACTATCTATGTCATGACAAAGAATAATCATGATGTTATAAGAAGTTTATTAATAATAAAAAAACAAGTACATGTTATCATAAAGTATAAAAATGTTGGTTCTAGGGAATAAACTCCAATAGACACCCACTAATAGTATATCAAACTACTAAATTTTTTTAGTCCTCTAGATTTTACATTATATTCATGGTTCTACAAAGATATTATTTTAGTTTAGGGGACCACATTGTTTTCCTCCATGAATTATATGATCACTGTAACATCGCCCCTATGAGAAATATCCTTCAAGAGATGACACTTCTAGAGTATGTTTTTTTTCTATTAGTGTGACCTTTTATCTTTTTCAAGATCAACCACTAAACTATTATCACAATATAACGTGACATGGTCTTTACTACTAGGTACCACACAATGTTCCGAAAAAAAGTTTTATATCTAAAAGGATTCTTTAGATGCATCAAAATATAATATATTTTTTTCACTCTTCTATAGAATCTATGATAATGGGATTCTTTGAGCTCTTTTAGATCACATCTCCTCTATTGAAATATAAAAAATATCTTGATTGTGACTTTAGATCAATATGACATGTTTGAAAGGTAGCATTAGTATAACACCTAATGACTAGTTCAACGTATCCACAATATACTAGGAACATATCCTTAGTTATTCATAGATATTAAGGATAATGTCAATAATAGAATAATGCTTCTCCCCTATATCATCTTGATATGTCTTATCATGATTAATGTGTAGGAAACATCAAGTCTGGTACATTACATGACATACCTAATTTATCCAATCACTAAATCATATGAGATCTTTACTCATTCCATCTTTATCCAATTGTATTTGAGGACATTGTCATGGAAATATGTATAAAACAGGACACTATACCTAATCCCCTATTAAATGATTCTATAATAAATATCTATAGTATCTAGTAAATGTATATTATTTGACATAGTACAATAATCTCATTGGAACTATAAAGAATGATCTTGATCCATAGAATGTAGTTTTCTTCACCTAAGTCCTTAATGGAGAAACACTTGTTTAATCTTTCATTAACACACTCTAAGACTAGTATATCATATCCAATGAGTAATTTATAATGAAAATATATTACTATTATAATGACAACATTTCCATTAAAACTCTTGTAAACACATGGATCAAATTTATCCTCAATGAAACAAAAATCATTTATGTATTCACTGAATTGAATGTTTCATGAATTGGATTCTTTATTAAATCCATAAATAGATCTCCTCAATTTTCTTATCCTTTCATCATCACATAGAATCAAAAACCCTTATATTTATGTCATGTACATATCTTCCTGAAGGTTCCCATTATGGGTACTTACTTTACCTTCAATGTCTTATTTTATCTTGAATACCCATTTTCACGTAACAAAGATTTGCATCAAAATGTGGATCAACAAGAAATCAAACATGGTTTTGATATGTGGAGTCCATTTCAAAATTCATTTCATATTACCATCTTACATATTTTGATATCTCTACTAAGTCTTTATAGAAGGGATGTTCATTTTTGAAACCAATAATTAGTCACCAAATTTAGTAAATAGAAAACCATATCTCTCCGATTATTTTACCTCTATGGTTCTCCTATATAGTACTTCTGTTTCAAGAACTAATTATTCCACAAAGAATTGGGTAATGTGTTAATATACCAAATATAATGTATCATGACCATCAGCATCAATGAAGTCAGTCTTTCTCCCACCATCCTTCTTAAGGATGTGCTCTCTCTTAAGAAAGATAACTTTTCTGGTGAAAATAACCTTCTTCTTTGAGTGGTTTTATATGCGGAATCCCAATATCTCCTTTGGATACACAATAAAGACACGCTTTTTCCCAAGGTTAATAGTTTTTTTCTTGATAAGGCCTTAAAAAATTCCTCACAACCCCATACAGAAGTGTGAAATAAAATACATTTATTTTCACACCATAACATTAATGGAATTCCATTTATTGCTTTAGTTGTTACTCAGTTAAATATGTATATTGTAGCATACAATGCCTATCCCCAAAAGGATAATGGAAGATCTGCATGATTTATTATTGAACCCACCCTATCTAACAAGGAATTGTTCCTCCATTCACTAACTTCATTCCACTATGGTGTGTTAGGTGGATTGATTTCATACAGAATCCCAAATTCCAATAAAAAGTTGATAAAATGTTATTTAATATATTCACCACCTTGATCTTATTAAATCACATTTTACTACATCACATGATTATTTTTTTACTTCATTCTTGAATTCGTTGAATTTCTTAAAGCAATCTATTTCATACCTCATCAACTTGACATATCTATATCTACTCAATTCATTAGTAAAAATATGAATTAAGAATACCCACCACTAGATTTTACTTGGAATTGTCCACAAAAATTTGTATTTATGAATCATAGAATCTCTATATCCCTTTCACCTCATCAACCAAAGGGTGGTTTGGTCATTTACCTAGTAAAAAAGAAAGGAATGTTTCAACTAGTTTTAACTCAATTGAGTGTAAATAACCATCATGATAGAGATTTTTGAAATACTTCTCCTTTACATGACCATGAATTTGATTTCATAATTGGGTGTTACATGAGTCTTACAAACGTGATTAATTATTAGTTTCCAATACTTGGTTTTCTCAATTAATACATATATACCATTATTTAAATGTTCCATACCATAAAATATATTGTATTTATATAAATAAATAACTTTTTTCCCAATTTGAAAATAAAACCATCTATATCTAGGAAGGATATAGAAATTATGTTATTGGTAATAGTTGTTATAGAATGAAAATCTCTTAAAACCAATATCACTTCCATTCGAAATGAAAGGTGGTAATATATAATGGATAGAGAATCCAAGCATTCACCATTTGAAGCTCACAAATACACCTCCCATCTATAAATGATTCATAATGTACTTGGTTCTTGAATTTGGATATAGATTTTGTAACCTCAATATTTATATAATACTGAATGTTTAGATATATAATTATTACACTCAATAATGAATACACCATTATATTCTTCTTGCTTCTTGGTGAAGGTCCTCTTCCATTGGCCTTCCTTACCAAATGAAAAACATAATGCTTCATTTTCCTTTCATTTCATTTTGATATTCCTCTTCTTATAAGGATGGTACATGGGGGATTTAGATTTTTTATGAGCATGGGGTACATTTTCCTTATTCTTCCTTTTGTTATTCTCTATATGGATGGTGAGTTTTTCATTTCCCATGTCCTTTTCCACAAGTAAATTTTGATTAATAAGTTCATAAAAAACACTTCTGATTATTAATAATTCTATAATTAAAAATAAAAATAGATAAGGAATTTGGTAGTGGGGAAATTATGAGATCTATGTGAAACTCATATTGGGAATTAATCCCTAGATGTCTAAGCATTCAATGTGTAACAGCACAAGATTTTATAAAAAAATATTCTTTTTAATTTTATTAAAGTCTTGTGTTGTACGCTACACCAAAAGGAGCTTGCACAACACGCATCCTTGACTTGCCTTGCATTACACGCAATCACGACCTTCCTCGATAGCGTGTGTAATACGCAATACCGAGTTTCACTAAACAACGATATGCTATTAAAATATTATTAAAACTAGCCGTTATGAATAGTAATAACCACTTTTTAAAACTCTGTAAATCTTATTTTTCAAAATGAACTTCATTTTTGGATTCGGAGTATCGAATTTAGCCTAAGGTGAAATTTTGGTACTTTTCGGATAACTTTCATATTCTGATGAATAGTGAAAATTACTAAATTATAATTAAAAACAAATTTTTTAATCGAAATAATTAATAGTGATAAATTATTAATTTGAGTGGTTTTAAAGTATATTTAGAATATATTTTTACAATTTAATACAATTTTGGTCATTGGATGTAATTTCACATTTAAACCAGACATAATCAAGTGTCAATCTTTTGATAGATATTGTTTCTTAAAAACACGCTATTTGTTTTAACAGCGGGATTTAATTATAAAATTAATTAATGCAAATTCTATGATATGAATTTGGTAAAATAGACTTCATTTTTGAATTCGGAATATGAAATATAGCTTAGGATGAAATTTTGGCATTGTTCTGAAAAACATCAATTTTTGATGAATAGTGAAACTACTAAGTGGTAGTTAAAAAAATTAATTTCTTCATAAATCTTAATTTTACCACTTCTGTGAATGGAATTTCAAAAATCCGAGAGACACGGTTGATGTCAGTAAGTAAAATGTGGTTCAATGAGATGAAAATAATTTTTGGTGAATAGTAACTTTTTACTTTTTTTTACCACGGTTAATAGTAAATAGGGTAACTAAGGGTAAATATGATATTACTATTACCCTAACACATGTCCTAATTCTATTGGATAAGTGTAATTAGACCAAAAACAACCTTATGAATATAATATGACCATTTAGGTCCACTTGGATTAGATTATGACATTTAATATTATATTATTTAATGAATAGTTAAAATAGTTAAAATCAAAGTTTAATAACTAAAACATTTTTAATATGGGGTTATAAATAAGATAAATTCGACTATAAATATTAATTAGAAAGATAAAAAGATTTCCTACATAATGATATTTTATTTGTAATTTTTAGACTTTAAATAAATTAATTTATTTATGACACAACGATGATGCAGTAATTACCCTTTTAAGGAAATATTAACATAATTGATGTTATAAATGCTCAAATGAATGTAATTTGAGACTTTTTATGAATTCCACTAATTTTATAGGTTACTATGATATATTAATGTTGATTTAATCAACTTGGTTCGAACATATAATTCTGTTATGACTTTCACAAAAATCATATATCAAATAGTGTCAAAATTGAAACAAAATAGTTTTTAAATCAAATATTATATTATTAATTGTTATTGTATTCCTAAAAATCTAAGGTTCGGCCAAATGACTTAGATAAAGATATATATATTAATAATAAACAATTTGGGGTTCGTTTGGCATGTTATAGTAAGTGTATTAACCATATAGTGAAAGAAAACAAAAAGACACGGTAAAAGTTAAATTAATTAACTTAGAGTTAAATCTAATTGATAAGGTTAAAATAATACCCTAAACTTGTCTAAATCCTATTGGTTGATAGGATTTCGACCCATACCCACTTTATCTTCTAAATAAGACCCTTTGGAACCATTATAAACCGATTTTGACTTTAATATAAAATAATATTTTGAGATATTCCTAAGGTGCCCCTCTCCTCCCTTATAAAAGGACACCTCCTCCCCCTCCTCCTCACACCAATTTGAGCACTCAAGCTCGTCCAACCCCTGCCATTTTCTCCTCTCCACTTCCCTAGAATAATCCTAGAGGTCCTGGTCTTCTCCAAAGACCAATCTTAGTTCCTTAAGTGGAGGATTCAAAGAGGTGTTCCAAAGAAGAGGTAATATCCATTACCGATCTTTTCAATTTCTTTCTTCTTCAACTTCTTCTTCTTTAGTTGTTTCATGATAAAGTAATAACATAAGTATTACTTACATACTGATATGTTATTATAAATATGAAACAACCCTAATTCACCTTCTATCCATCCTACGGAAAAATGAAATCACCGCGCGTGCGTACGTACGGAATACCGTCTCCACGCCGTGGTGTAATCTATTTTTCCACCATCACCTTACAAGGATGGGTATAATGGTGTAATGAGTAACTATATATGATTATTATGAAGTAATATTGATACTGAAATAATATATATATATACTCCAATACAATTCCACGATCATAGGAACGATATCATCACTCGTGCGTACGTACGGAATACCATCTCCACGATGTGATGCGACTCGTTCTACATGATCTTCATTTCATAATGATTATATAAATGAATTGAATGAATGAATATGGTATATAATACACTAATACCATTCTGTAAATGAATTATCTATAACCTAAAGATAAGAATAAGAATTTATTCGACAAAACACGCATAAGAACAAAAAGTTATAAAGACCCGAGTAACAAGTAACAATGAAATATTACTAACAAGAAGCTAATAATATGACCATATATGATATCATATAAATATGTATGATTCTGGAATAAGTCAATAACATTATTTAAACCATTATACAGGATCTTCGGACACGAACAAAGCAAATCGGACCTAAGGTAAGGGAATATATCACAATCTCATTTTTTATCCGAGATTGTTTATACTTTGGTATTTACTGGGGTGTATTTTATCATCCACATCCATGTTTCCTCAATATGTAATATTATTTCCATACACGTACAATTTTTTAAATCCAATTTTACCATTCGGTGAGTTTTTAGTAAAAGATATGAAAGGAATCTTTTTTTCGTTTTTCATACGTGGTACTTTTTGACTTTTCTGACAAAAGTACGAAGAATGTTTTTTTAACATATACGGCATGAATGGATTTTTAAAAAATTATTTCCAAGAAGCTTCCTTTACAAGTATTCAAGTTTATTTTTAATCAACTTCTTTTATTTTAAAATTGTATGACATGTTAAGAAAGGAAAAGTGTTTTTGAAGTAGAAAGGATATTTTCCTCAAGAATGAAGTTCAATTATTTTATCAAAATTATTTTCCATATAAGATAATAAAAGGGTTCTGTTTTTATCCCTATTATTACATGGATTTGATTATGTTGTGATGGAAACATTTTTATGAATTCCTTTATCTTATATGAATTGTTTTATGATGTCATGTTGTTTAAGAATCCCATTTTTATTACATGGGTTATGCAATGATGTATGATTTATGATTATGTGGCACACATAAGAAAGGATTCATTATAAGATGGGTGGGACCTATATCTCCCTCCAATGCATTGGGTAAAGATTTTATATCTCATGAGATAGACAGGGCTGGAACGGTAGGTTATACCGGTTCAGTGATACAGGACTGAAACGAGGGTTACTCGATTCAGAAAGGGACTTTGTCCACTAAGATAGTCTTGGCAATGAGTCTTGACTAACAAGAAATGATTCTCTATGATTATGTGTGAATTCCACAAAGTTTCATGTTTTATGTTATGATTATTGTGATTACATTTCACTGCCATGATTTACCCCATGTTATGAAATTATGATCTCTTTTGCAGGTTAAGATTTCCAAAAGTTATGTGCTTATGTATATGATGTGATTGATATTTCTTTTGTTTACCCTTACTGAGCATTTGAGCTCACCCTTTTATGTTTTCTTTTCCCCAGGATATAAAGAAAGGTTTTAGGTATAAAAAAAAGAAGATCTTTATGGGAGATGTTGAAGATCTTTCACCACGATTAGAAGATTATATTCCGAGTTTCCAAAGACACTAAACTATTACGGTCCTTGTGTGTGTGTTTTTGTTATGTACTAAGTATTCCGCAAAATTAATGTAATGTCAATGTACGTCTATCTTCGGGTCTCTACAGTTGGTATCAGAGGAAAGGTCTAGTCAACCTTTGGAAACTAGGATGCGAAAACGTTAGTGAGATCCCTAGAGATATTTCTAAGGTATGTCTAGGGATGTCTCTAAGGTTAAGTATACGTATAGGTTATAGTCCTAGAATTGCGCTAACAATCTTCGAATTTAACCTAAGATGTTAGATATTGAGGGTACTACCCCTTTATTATGTTGTTTTCCCTAGCATGATTTTTGCCTCTCATACTATTCTTTTGGGGTTTTAGACGATGGCTGGAACCCGAAGGAACCGTGTTAATGCGGAATGTGATGGGCAATGCAATGATTGTCCCCCTGAGCAACCAAACGATATGGGAGCCGGAATGCAAAATCTTGTAGCCATGCTCACACAACTTTCTCAGGCTATGAATCATGCAGGACTTCCAAACGAGCAGAGGAAGGAGCAACATTCTGTTGAATCCTTCATGAGGCAGCGTCCACCTTCTTTCAGTGGGTCTACTGATCCATTAGTTGCTGAACAATGGATTAGTACTACTGAAAAGATATTTTCAGTTCTTCAATGTTCTGAACATGATAAAGTCATCCTAGCGGTGTATCGTTTGGAAGGAGATGTTGATCAATGGTGGAATCTTATTAAGAATACGAGGCAAAGGGATGAAATTGAGTCTATGGAATGGGACGAGTTCAAGAAATTATTTTTCAATAAGTACTTCCCTCGTATTCTCCGAGCAAAGATGGAGAAAGAGTTTCTTGAACTGAAGCAAAGGGATGATGAATCTGTTGGTACCTATGAAGCGAATTTTACAAGACTTGCAAGGTACGCTTCTGGTATTATCATCCAACCTGAAAGTAAAGTTGATCGATTTTTCAGTGGCTTAAAACCAAGTCTTCAAAGGGCATTAGCTATAAGAGACTTCGGTAGCTATGAAGAAATTGTGCGTTGTGCTATCAAGGTAGAAATGGAAGTTGGTGTTACATATCCATCTCATGGGTTTGACAAGAAACGAAAGATGGAGTTCAAGGAGAAAACTCAGAATAATGGTGAAAAGAAGATGAATGTTTCCTTATGCACAAAGTGTGGAAAGAAGCATGGTGGAGATTGTCTTAAAGGGACTAGAAAATGTTTTAAGTGTGGAAAAGAAGGTCATCGAGCAGCTGAGTGTCGAAGTAATGGAAAATGGGATTCTAATGAAGTGAATAAAGAAAACATTGCAGAGAACGTACAACCAACACTTCAATGCTTCAAGTGCAAGGAAATGGGGCATTATGCTAATAAATGCCCTAATCCAAGGGTTAGTGATGATCGACATGAGCAACCGCTTAAAGCAAAGGACAAAGGGAAGTCACATGCGATCACTATTGGCAATGTTGAATATGACAACGATGTGGTGGAATGATTAAGTGTTTATGTAATGGGATTCCAAAATAATGTTGTATCTTGGAATATTGGAATATTTATGTATTGGTCTAATGTGGTATTCAAAGTGATTGAGATATTATGCGCATAATGAAGGGAAAACGAGAAAATGAAATGTTTAACAGTATTCATGAGCTCATGATTGATATAAGGACTAAGTGATATCATGGTTTGAGTATATAGAATTTTGAGGATTTTAGTATGTGGAAGGTGTTAACTTTTAACTGCATTCATGTTTTCACTAAGGTATTCAAGAGAATACACGATTAAGGACTTTGAATGTTTGGAATGTGACCAACAAAACATATCTTATGATATATGGGGATCGATGATGGTGTTAAATCTCTGGTAATCATTTTCACTATATTATGAGAGTCGACTGCAGTATTATGGATAAGCCTAAAAGATTGGAATGGATTATGTTGGACATAAGTTAGTATTGTTTGTTTTTTCGATATTATTGATGGGATGTTATATAGTTTTGGAAAAAGGACAACCTGCAGGACGGGCGACAGCCCATCGCTTCGGACAAGGCTGTGGGAATCGAACCCACAACCGAAGTGCGATTGGCCTTTATCGCCTACCACTGGCCTACAGGAAGTCCCTGTTTAGTAGAAACTAGTTTTATTATATTAAGCAGTATGATATATGAAGTATAAGTTCATTTTAGGAACCATATATGATTAATCTCACTATAGATCGACTTATGCATATAATTTTTGCTAACCTTTTGTTTGAGACAGATGGAATGACCCATCATTCTATCACATGATCTGCTAACACTTCATGAATAACAAATTCAACTTCATTTATTTAAGAGATGAAGTGGAAATTGTTCAAGGCACGAACAACAGTGAGATTGTACCAAAATAAAGTAAGTATTTATTCTAATTCAAATTTTCAACTTTAGGGAAATGATCTTGAAAACCAAAAATGTTGTCCTAGTGATCTTATACCTGATGAATCAGATGGTACCTTATATCATCACAAATCTATGGATTTGTGATTACTGGCTTTTCCATAGCCATGTTCTCTACCACTCTCCATCAGAACATGATGGTTAGATTTCTCTTCCATATCCATATTTTCACCTATGTGGAAACCCAATGATTAGTTTATTTGGGTAACCGTTACGTTTCATACTTTTATTTTTAAAGATTGGTTTTGATATTCCTTTTTACGATGTGGGTTTATATTAAAGAAACTTTTCGAATAGTAAACCATTTATAACCCCGACGAATTTCGAGGGCGAAATTCATTTTAAGGGGGGTAGAATGTAACAGCCCAAGATTTTATAAAAAAATATTCTTTTTAATTTTATTAAAGTCTTGTGTTGTACGCTACACCAAAAGGAGCTTGCACAACACGCATCCTTGACTTGCCTTGCATTACACGCAATCACGACCTTCCTCGATAGCGTGTGTAATACGCAATACCGAGTTTCACTAAACAACGATATGCTATTAAAATATTATTAAAACTAGCTGTTATGAATAGTAATAACCACTTTTTAAAACTATGTAAATCTTATTTTTCAAAATGAACTTCATTTTTGGATTCGGAGTATCGAATTTAGCCTAAGGTGAAATTTTGGTACTTTTCGGATAACTTTCATATTCTGATGAATAGTGAAAATTACTAAATTATAATTAAAAACAACTTTTTTAATCGAAATAATTAATAGTGATAAATTATTAATTTGAGTGGTTTTAAAGTATATTTAGAATATATTTTTACAATTTAATACAATGTTGGTCATTGGATGTAATTTCACATTTAAACCAGACATAATCAAGTGTCAATCTTTTGATAGATATTGTTTCTTAAAAACACAATATTTGTTTTAACAGCGGGATTTAATTATAAAATTAATTAATGCAAATTCTATGATATGAATTTGGTAAAATAGACTTCATTTTTGAATTCATAATATGAAATATAGCTTAGGATGAAATTTTGGCATTGTTCTGAAAAACATCAATTTTTGATGAATAGTGAAACTACTAAGTGGTAGTTAAAAAAATTAATTTCTTCATAAATCTTAATTTTACCGCTTCTGTGAATGGAATTTCAAAAATCCGAGAGACACGGTTGATGTCAGTAAGTAAAATGTGGTTCAATGGGATGAAAATAATTTTTGGTGAATAGTAACTTTTTACTTTTTTTTACCACGGTTAATAGTAAATAGGGTAACTAAGGGTAAATATGATATTACTATTACCCTAACACATGTCCTAATTCTATTGGATAAGTGTAATTCGACCAAAAACAACCTTATGAATATAATATGACCATTTAGGTCCACTTGAATTAGATTATGACATTTAATATTATATTATTTAATGAATAGTTAAAATAGTTAAAATCAAAGTTTAATAACTAAAACATTTTTAATATGGGGTTATACATAAGATAAATTCGACTATAAATATTCATTAAAAATCTAAAAAGATTTCCTACATAATGATATTTTATTTGTAATTTTTAGACTTTAAATAAATTAATTTATTTATGACACAACGATGATGCAGTAATTACCCTTTTAAGGAAATATTAACATAATTGATGTTATAAATGCTCAAATGAATGTAATTTGAGACTTTTTATGAATTCCACTAATTTTCTAGGTTACTATGATATATTAATGTTGATTTAATCAACTTGGTTCGAACATATAATTCTGTTATGACTTTCACAAAAATCATATATCAAATAGTGTCAAAATTGACACAAAATAGTTTTTAAATCAAATATTATATTATTAATTGTTATTGTATTCCTAAAAATCTAAGGTTCGGCCAAATGACTTAGATAAGGATATATATATTAATAATAAACAATTTGGGGTTCGTTTGGCATGTTATAGTAAGTGTATTAACCATATAGTGAAAGAAAACAAAAAGACACGGTAAAAGTTAAATTAATTAACTTAGAGTTAAATCTAATTGATAAGGTTAAAATAATACCCTAAACTTGTCTAAATCCTATTGGTTGATAGGATTTCGACCCATCCCCACTTTAGCTTCTAAATAAGACCCTTTGGAACCATTATAAACCGATTTTGACTTTAATATAAAATAATATTTTGAGATATTCCTAAGGTGCCCCTCTCCTCCCTTATAAAAGGACACCTCCTCCCCCTCCTCCTCACACCAATTTGAGCACTCAAGCTCGGCCAACCCCTGCCATTTTCTCCTCTCCACTTCCCTAGAATAATCCTAGAGATCCTGGTCTTCTCCAAAGACCAATATTAGTTCCTTAAGTGGAGGATTCAAAGAGGCGTTCCAAAGAAGAGGTAATATCCATTACCGATCTTTTCAATTTCTTTCTTCTTCAACTTCTTCTTCTTTAGTTGTTTCATGATAAAGTAATAACATCAGTATTACTTACATACTGATATGTTATTATAAATATGAAACAACCCTAATTCACCTTCTATCCATCCTACGGAAAAATGAAATCACCGCGCGTGCGTACGTACGGAATACCGTCTCCACGCCGTGGTGTAATCTATTTTTCCATCATCACCTTACAAGGATGGGTATAATGGTGTAATGAGTAACTATATATGATTATTATGAAGTAATATTGATACTGAAATAATATATATATATACTCCAATACAATTCCACGATCATAGGAACGATATCATCACTCGTGCGTACGTACGGAATACCGTCTCCACGATGTGATGCGACTCGTTCTACATGATCTTCATTTCATAATGATTATATAAATGAATTGAATGAATGAATATGGTATATACTACACTAATACCATTCTTTAAATGAATTATCTATAACCTAAAGATAAGAATAAGAATTTATTCGACAAAACACGCATAAGAACAAAAAGTTATAAAGACCCGAGTAACAAGTAACAATGAAATATTACTAACAAGAAGCTAATAATATGACCATATATGATATCATATCAATATGTATGATTCTGGAATAAGTCAATAACATTATTTAAACCATTATACAGGAGCTTCGGAAACGAACAAAGCAAATCGGACCTAAGGTAAGGGAATATATCACAATCTCATTTTTTATCCGAGATTGTTTATACTTTGGTATTTACTGGGGTGTATTTTATCATCCACATCCATGTTTCCTCAATATGTAATATTATTTCCATCCACGTACAATTTTTTAAATCCAATTTTACCATTCGGTGAGTTTTTAGTAAAAGATATGAAAGGAATCTTTTTTTCGTTTTTCATACGTGGTACTTTTTGACTTTTCCGACAAAAGTACGAAGAATGTTTTTTTAACATATACGGCATGAATGGATTTTTAAAACATTATTTCCAAGAAGATTCCTTTACAAGTATTCAAGTTTATTTTTAATCAACTTCTTTTATTTTAAAATTGTATGACATGTTAAGAAAGGAAAAGTGTTTTTGAAGTAGAAAGGATATTTTCCTCAAGAATGAAGTTCAATTATTTTATCAAAATTATTTTCCATATAAGATAATAAAAGGGTTCTGTTTTTATCCCTATTATTACATGGATTTGATTATGTTGTGATGGAAACATTTTTATGAATTCCTTTATCTTATATGAATTGTTTTATGATGTCATGTTGTTTAAGAATCCCATTTTTATTACATGGGTTATGCAATGATGTATGATTTATGATTATGTGGCACACATAAGAAAGGATTCATTATAAGATGGGTGGGACCTATATCTCCCTCCAATGCATTGGGTAAAGATTTTATATCTCATGAGATAGACAGGGCTGGAACGGTAGGTTATACCGGTTCAGTGATACAGGACTGAAACGAGGGTTACTCGATTCAGAAAAGGACTTTGTCCACTAAGATAGTCTTGGCAATGAGTCTTGACTAACAAGAAATGATTCTCTATGATTATGTGTGAATTCCACAAAGTTTCATGTTTTATGTTATGATTATTGTGATTACATTTCACTGCCATGATTTACCCCATGTTATGAAATTATGATCTCTTTTGCAGGTTAAGATTTCCAAAAGTTATGTGCTTATGTATATGATGTGATTGATATTTCTTTTGTTTACCCTTACTGAGCATTTGAGCTCACCCTTTTATGTTTTCTTTTCCCCAGGATATAAAGAAAGGTTTTAGGTATAAAAAAAAGAAGATCTTTATGGGAGATGTTGAAGATCTTTCACCACGATTAGAAGATTATATTCCGAGTTTCCAAAGACACTAAACTATTACGGTCCTTGTGTGTGTGTTTTTGTTATGTACTAAGTATTCCGCAAATGTAATGTAATGTCCATGTACGTCAAGATACGGGTCTCTACACAATGTATACAATAAGATTGACTACATGAGGCCTAGATACACTGACTCTCCAAGATTGGTTGTAAACGAAGCATTAGAGATATCATATAACTCTTTTCTCACCTTCCCTTGATAGAGATACCAATGATGAGACTTGATTCTATACACATCCATTTCCCCATTATTATTATTATGATGCTCGTTGTTCATTTATGATAGTATAAAACACTAAACATCTATGGCATCATTCAAATGTTTCTCATAGAGTGAAAAATCTTCCTCCCTCTTTACCAGGAGCTTCGAGAATTGGTTCTTACAACACATAAAATTTCCATTCATGGAATTGGATATCACATAAGGTCCTTTTACACTCTAGGAAATTAGTCCATTAGAGAAGTTTATCCTTATCTAGTATGAGTCATAGTGAAATATTTGAATCCATATTTAATTTTATTTCAACAAATAAGTTGATCAAATTTTTAGTATCCATCAACATTGGCTTAAGAATATCTCATTTCATAGACATTCTAGTGTCAAGGATCTATATTCCACATATTATCGCCCTAAATTTAGCCGATCAAGAAATTTGAGTTGTTCTAGGTATGTATTCCAAATTCCAAATTCATTAACTCATAGTTCCTTGTTATGTAGAGTGGATTACCCAATCATTAAATCCTTAAATTGATTTTCCTCAACCTTTTCTCTTAGTTACACCATATACTACTATTTTTGTCAACCATTTATTGGAACTAAGTTAAGTCAACCCAAAAACTTAACGTTATAATTCCTCGATAATTGAAATCCCCACAACTTTAGTTGACCAAGAACTACAAACTATAATTTGATTTTATCTTATGTAGTGGAAGGATAAGTGGACTGAATACATATAATTGATGGATTTTATCTTTATGTTCAATTTTTAAATTTAATATTTATTATATGATTTTTAATATTAAGTGGATTTAATTATGTGATTAATATGGTATTAGATAAACATAATGCATAATCCAATTTATTTTAGTTTTATATTGCATTCTAGTTAATTTATTAATTCATGTGATCATAAAAAAGCATACATAATGAATTTAACCATGAATTTTTTTAGAAATGAAATAATTAATTGGTATGATCATGAGATTTTACTAATGGTTAGTTTATCTAAAATATGAAAAAATAATCGTCGAACTATAGGGAAAACATGATCCATTTTATGGTCCATGTTACTACTTTCCATCTATCCTCCAATGTATCTCTCATGGATTGGTTTCACCTTGGATCCAAACTTGAACCACCTACACTATCTCAAGAGATCCATCCATTACATATTCTTTTATTCAATCATAGGTGAGGGAAACCAAAGGATTTGTTAAATTGGTTTACATAAAAGAAACAATGGGCTTACAGGGCCATACATAATGAGAGGAGGGATAACATGCATTCCATCAATTTATTTTAATAATAAATTAAAAGGAAACCAATTGCACACAATGATATGGTCTATACTCATGATCATCCACATACATGAAATGTATTATGCAATTAATAAAATTGAATTCAATTCTAGTCATTCTTATTTAAGTTAAATTGTGATTGAATCAATTTATTATCTTCTTTAATTACTCAATTCTTTTATCTTCATTAGTATCAAAACTTTTTTGAGATTATCATCAATAATAATTTTAAACAAAATAAAATTATTTTAGACTAACTATATAAAATACATGTACATTAGAGGAAACATGGTGATTACCCATTCAAACTTCCCAATGTGTATTATTTTTGTATACTGTTTAATCATGTTGAATATAGAATTCAAAAATTATCACATAATTTCATGGTGCTTACATAGTTAAATAACTGACATACGAAAGACGTGATTTTATAATACATGTTATGTTTCAATTTGTGTAGAGTGATTACTATATTATGACTTATACATGATATGCACTTCCAAACATTATGAAAAAATTATTTAGAAATTTAATTTATAAAAAAATCATCACATGGAAAGTACATATTCAAATAAATTTGACACAAAATAAATGTTGATAGGATTTAATCATTAAAAGAAACTAATTTTAATTCTGTATAATTTGGTAATATACACTTCGTGTACTATCCATCTACACAACATGTATATTTATCATTGTCTATCTAGGAAACGTGCCTTGGTACTCAGCATGTAATTGTTCCATAGAAAATAATGGATTATATGTTGTGTACATGGGCTACATAGTGGGTGGTCTCCGAGTTACATAGTCACTAGCCATGAAGACCATGTAAGAGAATACATCACCTACCTTTGACTAATGGACTACATACAATGTTTAGATGTTACACATCATGTAGTCTAGATGACCATGTTCCGGCCTAGACTGATCAGCTTGAAGTGTATTAAATACACACCACATATCATAAATGCACACACAACTTGAATTAATATTAAATTAATTATTGTTTAATTGATCACAGGTAGATGATGAGTATCAAAGGGCTACAAGTAATGTACTATTGTTCCACCAAACAGTAATCCTTTTCACCTCGAGATGAGTTCTTAGAATGTTATTCATTCATAAAATTAATATATTTGATTATATCTGAGAGAACTAAGAGGAAAAAGTGTAGATGTCATGATATGGATTAATGAAAGATTAAAATTCAATTGAAAAATAACGATAAATTCATAAATCAATCAATGATATTTAAAAAATTATAAAAAATTATAAATCCCCTCTGAAACTACGTGTAGGTTCTGGGCATAGTGGAAGAATTGGATGGGGCATGAATTGTTAATCTTTTTTTTCATAATCGATGATTAATCTGAGATGTACATAGATGATAAATGTCATGACCAAGATAGTTGAATCAAAGATTAATTGGTGATTTAATATTACAACCAAGACGCATGTGTAAAGACCCATAAATTTCAAGGAAATTTTTTTCTTAATTTTCTTTGCAATTTTACAAGAACGTAGTTTCTGACGGCACCTGATTCCGAGGCCCGGTGTGCCCGGAATAATATTCTGAAGTTTGGCTCGAGTACGTTCAGTGAACAGACGAGCGGGGTTTTCTAACTTTTGAACCGGTGCTCGGAATCAAATTCTGAGGGCACCGATGAAATCGCAGTGCTGGTAATTGCTTATAAACGCCTCTTCCAGAGTTGTGTTTGCTCGGGTGTGGTTTTTAATTTTTGGGTTTAAAGTTAAGAAATAAAATAAATTGTACGACAAACTTTATTTTATTTCACTTAAGCCGCTTGGAAGCCACTTGAAGCCACTTAAAGCAGCTTAAGCCGAGTTGATGCAGATAGGGTGCTATCTAGAAATATCATACCCTCTTGGTAGGATATTTGTGAGGTGGGGCCCGCACGAGCCCCACTGTTTCTTTCCGCTAAGTAATGCACCCGCGAAAACCCATCATTATGAAAGTCAACTGACGCGTTTTCTTAATTTCTTAACGCAACAATTAATTGGGCGGTTTTATTCGTTGAATTAATTCGATGAATTAATTTAATTGTTTCTTAACCAATTTTCAATCTGTTGGCGTAATAATAAAATAAGACCAACGCACGACTTCTGGAAAAATGCTCGTTGAGAGGTTTTGACAACTTTGTGCCTTCATCCTCCGTCGTGAAGAACGCGAAGAACGCAAAGAATGCGAAGAACGCCGTCACCCTCGGAGATTGACGACACTTCTTCTGAGACGTTCTTCCCCGCAACGATCTCCGATCACCAACTGCTTGAGGTAGGAGATTTCGGGTTTCTTTTAAATCTTCTTTGTGGTTTATAACAACACATGGATTTAATCGATATAATTAAATCTTCATGTTCTTGAACCTCGGAGTTTGACGACGAGTCACCTTATTCTGCGACGACGCGACACCCTTACGCGACGCAATGATCGCCTCCTTCCGCGGCGATCAAATCCGCGAAGAACGCGCGTGCGACGACTTGACGAGGTAGGGGTTGTTGTGAAATAATTTATATTCCCGTGATCATTTCTTTTAAAATGAAGAACCCGGTTCATAAGAACAATTTTAATTCCTTAAAATTGTTTTTGGTTATGTTTTCTATGTGTTGATTAATCCTCCCGATTGATACCGCCTAACGCGGAGGGTGCAGGCCAAACGAACACGGCCCGACAACCCTCCGTAGTTCTTCGTTATTGTGCGGATTTGGCGGGCGACGATAAAACGTTACGCAAGGGCGATTTGATGTTTCCGTAGTGAAGAACAGGACCCGGGAGGAGCAGCGACGCAGATGGGAAGGAAAACGGACCACCGGAGCAACTCCGGTGGCCCGCAGAAGCCTCCGGCGGTGCGGGTCGCCGGCGCGCCGCCGAAACGGGCCGCCGCGGCTTAAGCCGCGGCGGCGGCAGCCAGCGGACCCACGGCCACGCGGGTCCGGCTCACACGCACGGGATGCGGCCTTTTCCACGTCCGTTGACTCCAGCGCGGCCCCTCGAGGGCCGCGTCTTCTTCATCCCGCGGGGGCAGCGCCACGCGGCTCCCTCGGTCGGCCACTCGGCCGAGCCGAGCCAGGCCGGGTCGCGCCCTAGCCGAACCGGGCCGCGTCGAACCGGGTCCGACCCAGACCCCCCCCCCCCCCCCCCCCTTCGGACCGTTTTTGGTCTTTTTCCTGTAACTTGAGCTGCGGGCCTCCGAACGACGCTCCGTCAGTGGCGATGCGATCCTTGGATCGAGATGGTCATTTCGGTATATCGCACTCAAGGTTTCGGAAAACTTTGGATTCAACCGGGTTGGTTCGTTCACGAAACCAACCGGGCCCTCGGAGCGGAAACGCTCATATCTTGAGCTACGGACGTCCGATTGACGTGTTGTCGACTTCGTTGAATTCATCTGAGTGAGACGGGTCTTTTGGATCACTCCGCCCGAGGTTTGGAGGTAGGTGGAGTATGGTCGGGTTGGTTTTGCCTTAAAAACTAACCGGTCCCATGGGACGAAAAAGCCAATAACTCTCAGACCGGGCGTCCGATTGACGCGATGTCTGCGACGTGAAGTTCCTGTTGACGATACGGAACTTTTGGGATACATAAAATTCGGACTTTGTGTCAGTTGATGTATCAGCCTCTCGTCTCGTGGAGCGGACCCTCCCGAACGAGCTTGCTGTGTGCGGGAACCCTATAGCTGGCTGCGACTGCTACTGTGACGACGACTGTGCTGAGATCCTCAGTGGACTGAGACGACGACTGTGCAGAGATCCTCAGTGGACTGCGATGACTACAGCACTCAGTGATCCTTTGTGGGTCAGTGCTACAGGTCCTGTGTGGGCCCGATCCTGTGTGGGTCCGATCCTGTGTGGGTCAGCGCTCAGCGGTTCTGTGTGAGCCAGCGCCTACAGGCCCTGTGTGGGCCCGATCCTGTATGGGTCTTTGCGGGGGTTAGTTACCTATCGATCCTTTGTGGGTCATATCCTTTGTGGGTCATTGCGGGGGTTAGTACCTATAGATCCTTCGTGGGTCCGACGACTTAGATGGATCAGTGATCATCTCTATCGTCATTTGAAGAAGTATACATGTGTGAGATGAAACTCTGTTTTAGCTTCCTTTGTGGATTGTGTTGAGTTGTCCTGTGTGGATTAACGTTTTACTTTCCTTTGTGGATTGTGTTGAACTATCCTATGTGGATTTTATGTTTGGCTTTCCTGTGTGGACTGGGTTGTACTTGAGCTCAGATGTTGGAGACGAGCGAGTATTGATGACTTAGGTATATGTATGGGAATATACCTAAGTCGTGTCGGATGTTACTTCGTGATTGTATCTTTCCTTTGTGGATTATACTTTGTGGATTTCGGGAGACCTTCGGGGGTCTCGGGGTCCCTACTGAGTAGCTTATAATCACCCCTGCACGGGCTATGCCCGCACTTCATTGTGTTGGAT
Organism: Viscum album; assembly: GCA_963277665.1. NCBI lineage: Eukaryota > Viridiplantae > Streptophyta > Magnoliopsida > Santalales > Viscaceae > Viscum > Viscum album. The sequence goes on from OY728130.1 coordinate 632,076,687, forward strand.
GCAGACGACGGACAACGCTGATCGTGGTGGAGGCTTGCGGAGCAGGACGGTACCTGGAGGTGGACCACTGGGCGGGACGCACTCGGAGCGGCCGGCTGGACCTGAGGAGCAGTGGAGGCTTTCTGTACCCACCCTTCAGGTGGGACTTCCAGAGGACGGCTCGACGTTGCGGCTTTACTTTTCAGTTGTTGTTTTTCCCCTTTCAGTTGGGCTTTACAGTTGGGCTGGTATTTCCGGCCCCCTTTACTTTTCCACACTTACTGTTGTACCAGATTTTACTTAGTGTTTACCTTTCCGCTTGCTTACTCTGTAGTGCTTGTTTACTTTTCAAAGGCAATGCCTTCCCTTTTTCCGGGATTTTACGCCTTGGTGCTAGTCGCCAGCCCCTGGCCTATGGAAGGCGGGCTTGGGGTAGTCACGGCACGGGTCCCGAGGACGGGTCGTGACAAATTGGTATCAGAGGAGTTCGGTTCTACCGTAGACTCTGATCTTTCTTCTATGTGAAGCAATAGTGTTAAGCGTATTGAGTGTGGTTATCAGTCCAGGGAGCCCAGTGTTGGTGTGGCGACCGACGTATCCGTACACCAGGACCCTGACTTCTGATTTCCGACTTAATGCATGAAAACATTGATTGCATGTGTGTTTCAAGTTTTCTTTGTGATTACTTCATATCAGCTCACCAGGTATATTGTTCTGACCGTGGCGCACCTGTTTCCTTTTCAGGATGGCCCCACGACGGCAGCCATATAGGGTTCCGAGAGTGGTACGTGACGACAGCCTGCCGAGTGATGAGGCCTCAGTACAGGGCCCTTTGACGGCGGAGGCACCGGCGGTACCTCTACCCGCCGAGCCACCGATGCTTCCAGCACCAGCCGCTGATGATGCACGTCACCTCAGTGCACTGTATGAGTTCCAGCGCCAGCGACTGCCCAGGTTCCGCGGGGAGACGGACCTCCAGGCAGCCGAGGACTGGCTGGAGGCAGTCGTACGAGTTTTCAGACTAGTGAGGACACCAGCAGACCTCATGGTGATCCTCGCAGCGAGTCTACTGCATGCAGTAGCAGGACGATGGTGGAGCTTGATGCTCCAGGTGCACGATGAGGCCTCTCTCATCTGGATAGACTTTGAGGGCCTCTTCCGCTCAGAGTTCGTCCCGGACACCCTCTGTGCGGTGCGCATCCAGGAGCTTCTTCAGCTGCGGCAGGGCAGCTTGACGGTCGCCCAGTACTCGGCGAGATTCACCGATCTCTCGCGCTACTCGACCGACATGGTACGTGACCCGTTCTTTCGGGCCTGGACCTTTGAGCAGGGATTGAGACACGAGATCAGGGCATCCCTGATCTCCCTCAGCATCCCAACCCAGGTAGGAGTACTGGAGTGGGCCCTCTTGATCGAGAGCTTCCTTGCTGAGACTTCTCCAGCGGAGAGACTTATCGTGGGGAGGCACGTAGCAGAGTCTTCCGCAGTGGGCAGCCGACGGATGACTCAGGGGTCCCGGCAGACCAGACCCTCACGCAGACGGCCTCAGGACACTGGCTCAGCAGTGCGGGGCACACAGCGCGAAGCCAGTCTTTCGAGAGGCAGGCAGTGCTACACTTGCGGCGGGCAGGGTCACATGGCTCGTGACTGCCCGACCCACCGTGCTGAGGAGCAGCAGACAGTTGAGGGGCTACCCAGGCAGAGGCAGAGGGTCGACTGTGGCGGTCCGCAGGAAGGAGGCGGACGAGGCAGAGGAGCTGGCCGAGCAGTAGGTGGTGGGCGACGCTTTGAGGCTCTACCACCACCACCACCAGGAGGTCCGCCACGACCACAGGGAGCTGGCGGGCAGAGACAGGCACAGCTCCAGGCAGCAGAGGCCTACGACCACGGCACGCCCGAGATGATTCGAGGTACGATCTGTGTCTATTCCACCCTTGATGCGGTTCTTATAGACACAAGAGTGAGTCACTCTTTCATAGCCGCTGCCCTTGTTCAGAGCTCGGAGATTCCGACAGAGCCGTTGGCTCGATCCTTACGGGTAGAGACTCCTACGGGAGCAGACTCGATGATTACGCACTAGTGCCAGCAGTGTGAGCTTACTCTAGGAGGCGAGAGATTCGGCTAGGATCTTCTTGTAGCATCGTCGAGGCCTTACGACGTCATCTTGGGCATGGATTGGTTATCTACAGTCCATGCACAGATTGACTATATTAGGCGCAAGGTGCGATGTGTACGCACCGACGGGAGCAGGTTCACCTTTAACGGCGAGAAGGGAGCCTTCGCAGCACAGGATGGACTTCCGCAGAGGAAAGGACAGCCCATCACTCATCAGTTGGATAGCCTCATCCTAGGAGCCGTTGACGTGCGGAGTCCTAGTTTTCCTGTAGTGGTGGATCAGTATGCAGACGTCTTTCCCGACGATGTTCCAGGACTACCTCCTCGCATAGAGGTAGACTTCCATCTTGACCTGTACCCCGGGACAACCCCGATATCGACTCCGGCGTATCGGATGGCCCCCGCTGAGCTTCGAGATCTACGGGTACAGTTGGAGGACTTGCAGGGCAAGGGTTTCATCCGACCCAGTGTTTCACCCTGGGCTTCGCCGATATTGTTCGCCAAGAAGGCGGACGGGATCTTGCGACTTTGTGTCGATTATCGTCGCCTAAACCAGTTGACAGTGAGGAACAAGTATCCACTGCCGAGGATTGATGACCTCTTCGATCATCTCAAGGGAGCACGGTGGTTCTCGAATATAGACCTCAGGTCAGGCTATCATCAGCTCAGAGTTCGAGACGAGGACGTGCAGAAGACGGCCTTCAGATGTCAGTATGGCCACTATGAGTTCTTGGTTATGCCATTCGGCGGAACCAATGCTCCAACGGTGTTCATGGGCCTCATGAACAGGATCTTTCAGCCATACCTCGACCAATTTGTCGTGGTCTTCATCGACGACATTTTGATTTACTCGACGACTGAGGAGGAGCACGCCTACAACTTACGTGTTGTACTAGACATACTCCGAGAGCACCAGCTTTATGGAAAGCTCTCGAAGTGTCAGTTCTGGATACGTGAGGTCCACTTCTTGGGCACGTCATTTCTAAGGTGGGAGTTGCAGTGGATCCTGTGAAGATTGAGGCGGTGCTAGCTTGGGAGCCACCCAGGAGCGTGACAGAGGTGCGGAGTTTCTTTGGACTAGCTGGATACTATCAGAGGTTTGTTCCAGACTTCTCCAGAGTTGCGGCACCACTCTCCGCTTTGATGAAGAAGGGGAAACCCTTTGTATGGTCAGAAAGATGTCAGCAGAGCTTCCGGGAGCTGAGACAGAGATTGACCAGCGCACCTATCTTGAGGTTTCCTGAGGAGGGAGTTGGATACATAGTCTACTACAATGCATCAGGGACCGGACTCGGATGTGTCTTGATGCAGGAGAGGGCAGTGATCGCCTATGGATCACATCAGTTGAGGCCGCATGAGTAGAACTACGCTACCCATGACCTGGAGTTAGCAGCAGTGGTCTTCGCTCTGAAGACATGGCTGCACTATCTGATGGGCGAGCGCTTTACAGTCTTTTCTGACCATCAGAGTCTCAAGTACATCTTCTCACAGAAGGACCTGAACCTGAGACAGCAGCGATGGGTCGAGTTCCTCCAGGACTATGACTTTGAGATAGTCTATACTCCTGGGAAGGGGAACATGGTAGCTGATGCCCTCAGCAGGAGAACGAGCATTCAGATACTTGAGGAGGCGACCGAGAAGCTAGCCGCTTTGCAGATATCCTTCGTGGATAGAGATGGAGCAGCCTTCCTTCAGTCTCTCACATTCACTCCTCCACTACTGCAGCGGGTCAGAGAGGCACAGCGTGGGGACGCCGACTGTGAGACGCGGCGTGCACAGTTATCCTCAGGACAGGCACTTGATGGCTTCTCCTTTGGAGCAGAGCACGACATCCTTTTCAGAGGACGTACCTTGGTACCAGTCGCTTTACGAGAGGAGGTGCTGAGAGAGTTTCACACTTCTCATTTGGAGGTACATCTTGGGGTGGAGAAGATGTACCAGGACCTCATACGACAGCACTGGTGTCCAGGCATGAAGAAGGTTGTGGCAGAGTTCATTTCTCGATGCCTCACCTGTCAGCAGGTGAAGGCAGAGCATCAGGTACCAGCAGGCTTGGTACAACCCTTGGAGGTCCCGAAGTGGAAGTGGGATGGGATATCTATGGACTTCGTGACTGGACTTCCACGCACTTCCAGAGGTCACGACTCTATCTGGGTGACTGTCGACCGACTCACCAAGTCGGCTCACTTCTTACCCATCATAGAGCAGGGCTCAGTGGAGAGCTTGGGGTGTCTCTATGTTCAGGAGATTGTACGGCTTCACGGTGTGCCATCATCTATCATCTCCGATCAAGATGCTCGTTTTACATCCCGGCTTTGGAAGGGATTGCAGGAGGCGTTCGGGACGCAGCTACGCGATAGCATAGCCTTTCACCCTCAAACAGATGGTCAGACGGAGAGAACCATTCAGACTCTCGAGGACATGCTCTGTGCATGCGTCCTCGACTTTGGTCACAGCTAGGAGGACCACCTACCCTTGGTGGAGTTCGCGTACAACAACAGCTACCACTCGACCATCGGGATGGCACCATACGAGGTGTTGTATGACCAACCTTGCAGATCTTCTTTGTGCTGGACAGACCCTGGGGAGTCAACACTTGTGGGACCGGAGATGGTCCGGGCCACGACAGAAAAGTTCCAGGTCATCCAGGAGCAGATGAGGACAGCTCAGAGCCGGAAGAAGTCTTATGCTGACAGGAGGCGGAGGCCACTAGAGTTCGAGGATGGCGACCACGTCTTCTTGTGTGTCTCACCTCGACGTGGATTACGGAGATTTGGCCGAGGCGGCAAGTTGTCTCCACGCTTCATAGGACCATTCCAGGTCCTCAGCGGGATTGGCGAGGTGGCTTATCGCCTGTCTCTACCACCTCAGTTGCACCGGGTGCACGACGTCTTCCACATATCTCAGCTGAGGAGATACGTGCATGACCCGACACACATCATTGACCATGGGGAGCTAGACGTGGATGATGGGGCGACTTTTGCGGAGGTTCCGGTGGAGATCGAGGATCGACATGAGCGGTTCCTACGTGGACGATCGATTCCTCTTGTGCGCATCAGATGGCAGCACAGGAACCTCCAGGAGAGCACTTGGGAGCGGGAGGCTCAGATGCGTGCTCAGTACCCACATTTGTTTCCCTAGTTTATGATGTATCTTTACGGGGACATAAAGCCCTGAGGTGGGAGTGATGTAAAGACCCGTAAATTTCAAGGAAATTTTTTTCTTAATTTTCTTTGGAATTTTACAAGAACGAAGTTTCTGACGGCACCTAATTCTGAGGCCCGGTGTGCCCGGAATCATGTTCCGAAGTTTGGCTTGGGTACGTTCAGTGAACGGACGAGCGGGTTTTTCTAACTTTTGAATCGGTGCTCGGAATCGAATTCTGAGGTCACCGATGAAATCGCAGCGCTGATAATTGCTTATAAACGCCTCTTCTGGAGTTGCGTTTTCTCGGATGTGGTTTTTAATTTTTGGGTTTAAAGTTAAGAAATAAAATAAATTGTACGACAAACTTTATTTTATTTCACTTAAGCCGCTTGGAAGCCACTTGATGTCACTTAAAGCAGCTTAAGCCGAGTTGATGCAGATAGGGTGCTATCCAGAAATATCATACTCTCTTGGTAGGATATTTGTGAGGTGGGGCCCGCACGAGCCCCACCGTTTCTTTCCGCTAAGTAACGCACCCACGAAAACACGTCATTATGAAAGTCAACTGACGCGTTTTCTTAATTTCTTAACGCACCAATTAATTGGGCGGTTTTATTCGTTGAATTAATTCGATGAATTAATTTAATTGTTTGTCTAACCTGTTTTAAATCGTTGGCGTAATAATAAAATAATACCAATGCACGACTTCTGAAAAAATGCTCGTTGAGAGGTTTTGACAACTTTGTGCCTTCATCCTCCTTCACGAAGAACGCGAAGAACGCAAAGAACGTGAAGAACGCAAAGAACGTGAAGAACGCCATCACCCTCAGAGATTGACGATGCTTCATCTGAGACGTTCTTCCCCGCAACGATCTCCGATCACCAACTGCTTGAGGTAGGAGATTTCGGGTTTCTTTTAAATCTTCTTTGTGGTTTATAATAACACATGGATTTAATCGATATAATTAAATCTTCAAGTTCTTGAACCTCGGAGTTCGACGACACGTCACCGTATTCCGTGACGACGCGACGCCCTTCCGCGACGCGACGATCGCCTCCTTCCACGGCGATCAAATCCCCGAAGAACGCGCGTGCGACGACTTGACGAGGTAGGGGTTGTTGTGAAATAATTTATATTCTCGTGATCATTTCTTTTAAAATGAAGAACCCGGTTCATAAGAACAATTTTAATTCATTAAAATTGTTTTTGGTTATGTTTTCTATGTGTTGATTAATCATCCCGATTAATACCGCCTAACGCGGAGGGTGTGGGCCAAACGAACACGGCCCGACAACCCTCCGCAGTTCTTTGTTATTGTGCGGATTTGGCGGGCTACGATAAAACATGACGTAAGGGCGATTTGATGTTTCCGCAGTGAAGAACGAGACCCAGGAGGAGCAGCAGCGCAGACGGGAAGGAAAACGGACCACCGGAGCAACTCTGGTGGCCCGCGGAAGCCTCTGTCGCGCCGCCGGATAGGGCCGCCGCGGTTGAAGCCGCGGCGACGGTGGCTAGCGGACCCGCGGCCACGCGGGTCCGGCTCACACGCACGGGACGCGGCCTTTGCCGCGTCCGTTGACTCCAGCGCGGCCCCTCGAGGGTCGCGGCTTCTTCATCCCGTGAGGGCAGCGCCACGCGGCTCCCTCGGTCGGCCACTCGGCCGAGCCGAGCCAGGCCGGGTCGCGCCCTAGCTGGACCGGGCCGCGCCGAACCGGGTCCGACCCAGACCCGGGTCGGGTCGACCCAGTTCGGGCCGACCCAGGGGGGTTGGGCCGGGTCGGTCCGGGCCCAGACCCCCCCTCTTCGAACCGTTTTCGGTCTTTTGCCTGTAACTTGAGCTGCAGGCCTCCGAACGACGCCCCGTCAGTGGCGATGCGATCCTTGGATCGAGACGGTCTTTTCGGTATATCGCACTCAAGGTTTCAGAAAACTTTGGGTTCGGCCGGGTTGGTTCGTTCACGAAACCAACCGGGCCCTCGGAGCAGAAACACTCATATCTTGAGCTACGGACGTCCGATTGACGTGTTGTCGACTTCGTTGAATTCCTCTAAGTGAGACGGATCTTTTGGCTCACTCCGCCCGAGGTTTGGAGGCCGGTGGAGTACGGTCGGGTTGGTTTTGCCTTAAAAACCAACCGGGCCCCTGGGACGAAAAGGCCAATAACTCTCAGACCGGACGTCCGATTGACGCGCCATCTGCAACGTGAAGTTCCTGTTGACGATACGGAACTTTTGGGATACTTCAAATTCGTACTTTGTGTCAGTTGATGTATCAGCCTCTCGGCTCATGGAGCGGACCCTCCCGAACGAGCTTGCTGTGTGCGGGAATCCTATAGCTGGCTGCGACTGCTACTGTGACGACGACTGTGCAGAGATCCTCAGTGGACTACGACGACGACTGTGCAGAGATCCTCAGTGGACTGCGACGACGATTGTGCAGAGATCCTCAGGGGACTGCGACGACTACAGCACTCAGTGACCCTTTGTGGGCCAGTGCTACAGGTCCTGTGTGGGCCCGATCCTATGTGGGTCTGATCCTGTGTGGGTCAGCGCTCAGCGGTTCTGTGTGAGCCAGCGCCTACAGGTCCTGTGTGGGCCCAATCCTATGTGGGTCTTTGCGGGGGTTAGTTACCTATCGATCCTTTGTGGGTCAGATCCTTTGTGGGTCATTACGGGGGTTAGTACCTATCGATCCTTCGTGGGTCCGACGACTTAGATGGATCAGTGATCATCTCTATCGTCATTTGAAGAAGTATACCTGTGTGAGCTGAAACTCTATTTTACCTTCCTTTGTGGATTGTGTTGAGCTATCCTGTGTGGATTTACGTTTTACTTTCCTTTGTGGATTGTGTTGAGCTATCCTGTGTGGATTTTATGTTTGGATTTCCTGTGTGGACTGGGTTGTACTTGAGCTCAAATGTTGGAGCCGAGCGAGTATTGATGACTTAGGTATATGTATGGGCATATACCTAAGCCGTGTCGGATGTTACTTCGTGATTGTATCTTTCCTTTGTGGATTATTCTTTGTGGATTTCGGGAGACCTTCGGGGGTATCGGGGTCCCTACTGAGTAGCTTATACTCACCCCTGCACGGGCTATGCCCGCACTTCGTTGTGTTGGATGCAGACGACGGACATCGCTGATCGTGGTGGAGGCTTGCGGAGTAGGACGGTACCTGGAGGTGGACCACTGGGCGGGACGCACTCGGAGCGGTCGGCTGGACCCGAGGAGCAGTTGAGGCTTTCTGTACCCACCCTTCAGGTGGGACTTCCAGAGGACGGCTCGACGTTGCGGCTTTACTTTTCAGTTGCTGTTTTTCCCCTTTCAGTTGGGCTTTACAGTTGGGCTTGTATTTCCGGCCCCCTTTACTTTTCCACACTTACTGTTGTACCATCTTTTACTTAGTGTTTACCTTTCTTCTTGCTTACTCTGTAGTGCTTGTTTACTTTTCAAAGGCAATGTCTTCCCTTTTACCAGGATTTTACGCCTTGGTGCTAGTCGCCAGCCCCTGGCCTATGGAAGGCGGGCTTGGGGTAGTCACGGCACGGGTCCTGAGGACGGGTCGTGACAGCATGATAATAACATTTTATTTATAATTAATATATACAATTAAATAATTACCTTGTGATGAATTATTTCTTCATTGATGAATCCGAGAACATCTCTATGACACAACATCATTGTTTTGTAGTAATCAAGAGTTGATTCCCTCCATTGGTGATCCAAATATGATCCATGAACCTCTTATGGTTTCCGAAGGAATATCTAGGTTCTAGTACAATATATCCTAATGATTTTGTGATTCACATTTGATCACCTTGAGAATCCCTTCAAGTAAGAGTTCTCTTTCCTCCCTCTATACTTATGAGTGGTGAGAGTGGAAGACCACTCTATGTTCTTGAGAGTTTTCTTGGAGAGGGATCTCCCTAGGAATTCATAAGAGTTCTCTATGAATTTCATTGTGCACAACAAATGAAAATAAAAACTTTAAGAAAATAATTTAATTTTGTTTATATTCCATGAGGGATAAAAAATAATAATTTCATACGTTCATTTATTATTTTTCTTATTTCTTGCGGAACCCCATGTCTGCAATAATAATGATAATGATAATAATTATAACAATTATAATATTTCTTAACATGTGATAAACTCCATAATTAAATTAAATATTACTTATTCGAATAATATTCAATTTACATTATTTATCACCATTGCATTAAACACAGTTCTTCATTCCTCCAAAATATTTATCGAATGTTGAATTATGAATATTTATTTAAGATATAAAAATCGCCATATTATTCAGCAATAAAAAAATAAATATTATATTCACTAAATAAATATTAGATATTTATTAAATATTCTTCGAAAAAATATTATCTTGAATCACTAGTGATAGAATATATGTGACAAAAAAAATGAATAATTATTAAATCGCATGAGTGGATAAAATTATTCAACTTGTTAAATAATAAATAATATTATTATTTAATTGAGGTTCTGAATACACTTAGTGTGCTACCCTCTAGGCCTCTTTATTAGTGGAATAAGGAGAAGCAATCCAAAGTCCAAGGTTAGAGTCTAGAAACACAATAAGGTACCTAGAGAGTATGAATTTAATATCAGAACGACCTAAAAATTCATACTGATGATTACTGTGTAATATAATCTCTTTATCGCTACATCTCTAATCATGTAGGTTGCATGTTAGTGTCATCATCCCATTCACACAATATATCCTTGTTTGAATTTTTTTAAATTAGACTCGCATACAAAACGTGATGGTCATGGATTTATTTAGTCTATATCATTTCCATCAAAGAGTATTAGATATAAAATTCTGTTAAATAATATGAGGGGAAAATTTTTTCTCCCATTATTCATTAATGAATTATTACTCATATCACATCCAATGTATCCTACTTTTTCGTGAAATTATGTCCTCAAAATTTTTATCAATAAATAAAAGAACACAAGTCATAACATCAATTAATAATAATCTTGATGTCTAGGGACCAATAGACATGTATGTAGATATTAACATCCAAATACATATATAAATTTCAATTTTTTACTTGAGGGTCTCATTGTCATAATTTACTATAATAGAAATTATCATGGCAATACACCTTGAGAAGGTCCCTAAAATTCTTATGAGTATCCACACCTAATATCCAATATCATTTATTTCATTAAAATAATTTATCCAACCATATAATATATAAATTTTGGAATACTATCGTGACAGTACTGAGTTCTCATCATAGTGGGGAAATTCTATTCCCTTTCAGTGGGATAACTACTCTTTGAACATTATCACATAATATTTCATGCAGAATAACACTGTTGAAGTGATAATAATTTTATGAATATTAAAATTAATAAATATAGGTTGTCATAATTACATAGAAGTTATATCTAGAGCTCTAACTCCAACATAATCTCTAGATATTAAATTAGAAATATTAATGTGATGGTTCAAAATTGATTTTTAATTCAAATAATCACATGCATTTTTTATGATGTTTTTTAAGATGAATTTTTCGAGTTTTATGATGAGTTTCTGTGTGGTATTCCATTGAACGCACCTCATTCCATATGCACAAATAAGATTATCTCCATTTGAAACTATGAAAACAAGAATATGGTTATTACAAGAAATTCACAAATTCATTATTCTTGTGAATTATACTCATATGGTGACGAATGATGGAGAATATTCAAGAATGATTCCTTATAGGGCATCGAATTTGATTATTGTTATAAGTGAATTTTTTTAGATACATGAAGTTAATTAAAATAGAGAATATGAAATACATTATGGTGCATGCTTGTGATACCAACCAATTATGAAAATTAGGAGGGAGCATGGGGTATGAGTTTTTTGATAAAATGGCCGAGAATGCTTATCTAGAATTTATTATGGCCGATTTATTTAAATATCAAAAATTTTAAAAATACCAAATATAGGGAGAAACCAAATAGATAGAAAGTGTGCTTCCAGAATGTCATGATAATAAGGTGAGAAACATGTGGATATCTCAAGAATGCTCGAAGGATTTAGAAGATATTCTTCTCGCTAAAACAAATGACAAATGAGAAAAGAAAAAAAAATAAAGGTCAATCATGGAATTCTATAAGAGATAGCCGAGTAATGAAAAAAGAAAATCCTAAAACATGGAGACACATCCATATTCTTTTTAAATTAGAATGTAAATGAAATCAAGGGAGAGAACCCAAAACAATTTAGTGGGATATATTATATTTCTAATATAGAATAATATATTGTTGTTGGTGTAGATATAAAATGAAAACGAAAGAAATAGTGAGAGTGTGTGTGTGTCTATGTGTGTTCTAGAATCCGAGAACCACGATGTTGTGTGATATATTAAATATAACTCATAAAGATGAAAAAATAGGATCTGACATGCAGATGATGTTTTGGATCTCATCATGGTATCAAAGTAGATGTTTTTACAAGGATTTAGACATCATTTGGTGATAATTGTAGTGAGATGAATTTGAGAAGGAAGAAAGATTAAGAAACTGAGTGAGATAGACAACCAAATTATAAGATTATATTGAAGCCTATGAAGCTATGCTCTATGTAGGATATGAGTTTCATTTATGGACTTGAAGAGCTGAAGGCATTCAAAGATATTGTACTGAGGTTGAATTAGATCAATTATAGATGATTTAGATACATCATGGGTATAAATGGTGATCTACTTCCAATGAGGAGTATTGAGGAACTAATTGAATATACATGGTGGGAAGACATAGAAAATGTGTGAAACATAGTATGCAGGGATATCACATTGTGACTCTGTGACTATAGTGTGAAGCTTCTTTAAGAATCCCATTGGGAAGCTAACAAGATAAGTCCAATTGGATAATAGAAATTATAGGTTTTGGATGCACTAAACCCATTTTAATAAGATATTGATTATATTGGATAATACTTGATCGGGGTGAACAATCAATCAAAGAAAGTTTTAGGTATTTATAACATTATAGCAAAAAATTCAGGAACAAGACCCTTTATTAGAAAATAGAAAAATAAAACAGGAACCCTTTTGAGTTGGTTTAAGGGAGAACCCATGACAAGCCCATAGGCCCATTGGCACATAGCCGTAATGTTTAGTGGTCTGAGATCCTATTGAAAAAAACACATTATAAAACCAAAGAAAAAAAATTCTGAATCTCATACCCTTTACAATAGTGGATCAAGAGCCCATTGGAACCAAGACACCTTTCACATCATTTCCACATCTTCCCATGTTCGAATCCCACTTGCCCTCCACCCGCCACCCGTCACCCGCAACGCTACCTCACGGACCTCAACTGTACACTGCCGCCCTTACGTCATCCGCCCTACCAGATCTCCATCGTGGGCTCATCCAATTTCGTCTTTTAAATTCATCATCCAACCACCCCGATACAGATCCCACCATGCACCGTCACTTGCAGCTGCCAAGACAAGATCACCTGCCTCTGACCAATAGTTGACCTCCACTAACAGTGAGCTCCACTGCACGCTTCTTCTTTTCTGGGACAAACCTCATCATCATGACCCGATGTGGTCCACCAACTCACCACCTGTACTCGGCCCACCAGGACACCTCTGATGTGCACCCCCTTATCGCAAATGCATCTTCTCTTACTCCTTGACCATGAGGTTGCCAACAACTCGACTAGATCTACCCAGAAACAACATATCTTGACCAGATCTAACACCACCAGGAAGAAAACACCCGCCACCACAAGAGGGGGGATATAATTCATGAAATTTCCATAACTTTAAAAAAACCCTTTTAAGGTATGACTGATTCTAATGTTTTCTTATACAGGAAGGAAGTACAAATAAAAGTAGTAAGAAAAAGTTCAAAATCATGAGATTTATAGTTGGATGGGGAAAAAATATACCCAAGCTTACTCCAAAAAAACCCAAACTCCTAAAGATTGGAGATTTTACTAAAACTACTAATTTTTATAGATATTTACCAATTGAATTTATCCATCCATCACATCTTACAAATCTTGGAGATTTTACTGGGTTTCTATAAGGATTTATAAAAATAGACTTCAGCACTCAGTGCAAGGAGTTTTCACTTATTGCGATAAAATAGAATAAAGTTATTTTACAAAATGAATCACATTGCTGAATGATGAAACAGAAAGAAGGCAAATAATTATCCAGATAAGATGAGTATCCTCAATGAGCAGCTCTGGAGTTTCATTGATTGAAAAAGATAAACATGTAAGCACAACAACTGTAGTGTAATATTTGAGTTTGTATTTCATGTATCAAGTGAAGGAGTATCATCTATCTTCTATGTACACATATATCTTGTACACACTAGAAAACTATTATATTTATATCCCCTCTTTTGAATTTGAACATCATAAACCTTGATAATCTCAATAGTCAAGTGGATAAACTTTCTATAAAACTAAAGCGATGAGATCTTAATTAGTGGGTATAATTATTTTCGAAATATGGAATGAATTGAGATGGTATGGATAGAAGAAATCAAAATTTTCAAATTTTTTGTATTCATGGGAAAAATTTGCTTCGTCCAAATTAATCATTCCTCGTTTAGAAAAGTCCTTTTCTGATTTATTTAATAAAACACTTCTTGCTTCATGGAATTATTCAGCATGTACGATAAAAAATAAAAATTTCTGAGATCTGTAAGATAATTCATTATCATTAGTCATAATAAGATAAACATTTTTTAATGTAAGTTAAACAACTTATATCGTTCCCTTTAACTTCTGTAAGATAATTCATTTATGAAGTTCATTTTCCTAAGATAAAATAATTTATTTATTTTCCACATGAATGATTGACCCTTACAAAATACAATTCATTTACTCCATAAGATAATATAATTATATTTTTATATAATATTTTATTCTAATATTTCATATGATAATATCATTTAATTAATACTTGAGATTCCAATGAAATTGCTGAGTTTTATCCATAAGATAATTTTTTTAAACCTAAGATAAACTTGAAATGTAAGATAAATTCCAATTACAAATTTGAAATCCAGCATTCATAAAATAGATCTTTTGACATTTACAGGATTTATTATATTGACCTATTATACACATAAGTTAAAGTGATTTTTGAATTTATTTAGAAAAAAAATCACATCTTTTAAGAATAGATAATAATAAAACCCTAAAACCCATCAGATAAAATAATTAGTAAATAAATATGGATTCTTTGAATCATGATAACTTATAAACTAATAAGATATGTCGGAAAAAATAATTCTATCATACAATATCACTTGTTTTCATGATCAAACAACCGATAATCAGATAATCAATAAAGAATATTTTATTGTAAAATATTTTAAGTAAATGTTTTTCATGTTGTGTTCTCTTATTTTATAATACATTTTCAGATTTATTCACTCAATTTTTGTGACATAATAGATAATGAGGGTATGAGATGAACACCTTCATTGTCTCACATGAACAAGTTTAAACTACTAAAATAGAAGATACAGAATGTGAATTAAATTTATAATTAACTTACAAGGGAAAGAAAATGTATCCAAATAAAATTTAATATAAATGAAGAGAGAAAAAAATTAGAAAATAGATAATATAACTAATGTAATGAAAAGAAGTGAAATATAAACAAGTAAACAACCAAGAAACATTTAATACTTTCATGTAAATTAAATTACTATTCAATCTTTTATGGAGAAACCAAGAAATACCAGTTAATCATAACATAGGTAAGAAATAATACCAATCATTTGGCATAGGGTCCACATGGTGATTATTATGAGGTGGTAACTTGAAGAACTAAGGATTGGATTGGGGTAAGTATGATGTAGGTATTGGGGAATCATCACATCCACTATAAATATCTCCCAATGGGTCATCTAATAAAAACAAACCTCTACGGCTGGCTCTATCACACAGTGATGTCCTCATTGTACTTGATTGAATGTTGATAGATGGATGATGAGCTCGAGATAGATCCATGATAGAGAAAGGAAATTTTTTTGATTCATTCAGAGTAGTTTTCACTATTTTAGTTCTAAGATTAAGATTCTACATTAAATAAATCTTTTTATGACCAAATATTTCTTTCGACCACTGTGATGTATTAGGATGGAGATCTTGAATGGAAGTTAGGAGGGAATGTATACCTCATAAATTAAACACTGCATCCATACATGCTGATACTTTTTACAACATCATTCTTATGATATTACATCAAGGTTATGAAACCATTCCATGAATTTTGAGAAAAGTTGGTGAATTAGTTCTGTAGATCAACCTTCAACACAAAACTGAGGACTAAATTCTTCAAAAAATACAAATGGTACCTATAAAAATGCACTAAATTGGTTATCAAGGATCAAACAACTAGGATGGCTTGAGAAGTACTAGATACAATTTTTTTTTCCTTTTGAGGTAAGATGATCCTCCTTTGGTTCTGAAAAAGGAATATTCTTCCTCAAAAGAAGAACATGATATCACTGAATTTACAACCAACTGATGCTGGATACCATGATTTTCTTCAAAAATATAAATTTTATTAGATAAATATCCTGTCATATTACTGAGTCATGTATTGATGAAATATTCATCACTCTTAGCTTGCACTGATGTGTCCCTAATTAATAAAAGAATCACCTTAATCATACTGTTAGAATCTATTAGGGACTAGTGCATGATGGTTATGGGTGGTATTAGGAATTATGGGAATACTCTAAATCTCAGCAACCAAATTCATGATTGACCACTTTCAATATATCAGGTGAACGAAATTTACACTATTTTAGTAGATTATAGTAGTAATGGAATCAAGAACCTAAAAATTGATATCCAGCCTAGTTGCCCTTTTAGTATGATCTAAAGATATTTACTTTTAGGATTACCTAGTAGAATACATTAAATATTTATCCAAAAATATTGGATCATGATTTTGTGCCATCAAAATAATTTTTCGAGATAAAATTTAGGCGAGTCGTGGGTATTCTTTGAATACGGTAGAGTATTAGAAAGTGTAGGAGCGTCAAAAATAACCTTATTCACTTCAAATTTAACTTATTGTAAAGATTCATTAGGTCTAGTGTCATAGAGACGGATCTAATCATAAACTACTACTTGAACAATGTGTCACTGATCAACAAGAGTCACAAATTCCAATGAATCTTTCACCACTACACTTACAATGAATTATTCGTTCACTTCAGCAATAATGATTGCTTGAGATTTATCCTATTTAACTAGAGTAAGGTTTAATTAAATATAATTTTCAATTCCAAACGGAAAGAGATTCCTATCTAATAATGTCTAGAAAAAACCACTTCTCTTCAATAGTCCAACACTGAGATTTTTTAAACCATAATAATGTGTAGCTGTAGTTTCATTCAATCATTTACTATAATTTAAAAATATGAATATTAAAATTCACCCAAACAGATAAAATTTGATTGTCTTTTTTTAATGTGGAACATATATCTCACAATATATCATAAAAAATTTACACTATTCTCAAACAAAAACAATTATTCCAATGAAATGTCTTGTAATAGGTTCTTTTCAAACTCGCCATTTTGTTGAGAAATTTCTGATTGAATAAATTTGATGAGGAACATTCTCTTAGGTTTGAGATCCTTCAATGATTTTTTCCATGTTAGTCATTCCAAATTGGGATTTTATAATCACAGGAGGACTAACATGATGAAAAAAGAGAGTGGTATTGAAATAGAAACTCCTTTATGAGGTCATATAAAAAAACAATACATCACTGCTGTAGACATAATAAATCTTTTCCAATACATGGTTGATAATACAAGATCTTAAGAATCTATGAAATACAAAAAATTGTTCATAGAAAGTATGATATTCTTTTTCGAATAGAAACTGTTTTCCATTCTAGTCATTAACTTATTCATGTCCTTGAAGATTAATGACCTTGTTAGAAACATATTTGTTCTATCCATCCAATTAAAGTTGATGGACCTACCATTGATCACTTTCCAAACAGACCACGAATGTTATTTTAGGAAGGATGGAAGGTTTGAAGGTTCAATGGGAAAGAGGGTAATATAACGAAGGGTGATAGCATTGAGGTTTGCAAAGGGCTTGCACGTAATACTAGTTTTATTTCTTAAAAGATAGAAGAATGGTCACAGAGTATTGGGAAATGTAATCATAACAATAACATGCTACGTATCACACTAAAAATTAATAATACTAAAAATGATGGCTCAAAATAAATAAAATAAGTTTCATAATCTCACCTTGGTGGCTGGGTTTGGTCCAGTGAAACCTTACCTAGAGGTGTTCAGGTCCTTTGTGGACTCCTGGGGTTTGCATCACCCAGTGGATGTTTTGGAAATTTCATAGTTTGCGTTTTGCATTCATCTCAACAGCAACGAAGATTTCCTGCGGGCGTGGGCTCGGGGGGAGAGGCGTTGTTGTTCCCATCGGTTTACACTCTCACGCTAGTCTTGGGAGTGTCACTATGGCAGAGAATCCTCCATGGCTGCGGTTTGGATCAAACTTCCGGGACACCCCCTCCGTTTTCACAACCCCTCAATTTTGGCGGCGGTGGGTGACTCTCTGGGGACTTCCTTTGTTCTGATTCAAGCACGGATGTGCTAATGGACGCGGCTAATCCACACATTTGTGTTGAGATGAACCTTTCGGTAAAATTTCCTTCTCGTTTACTCTTTAAATCGCCTGAGGGTTTCTAATGGTGGCAACGGTTGGTGTTCCAAGCCCCACCCAGATTTTGCTCGGTCTGTGGATTCCAAGGGCATTCTGTGGATTTCAATAGAAAGGGGAAGGCAAGGCATCGAAATCAGGGGTCCCTGCATGGCCATAGTGCTTGTCCAGAGTCTTCTTTGGCTGGGGTTCAGGTTGGCTCTCGTGGCAAGATGACCGTTTTGGGAGTCATCGGCGCGGCGTCGTCTTCACGGGATAGTCCGTCATCTTCCTCGGAGGAGGTGGCAAAAGTCAACGATCCAGCGGAGTATTTTGAATTTTTGAATCCTATCGATCTCACGGCAGAAAAGTCCTGTAGTATCGAGGAGGGGACCAAGGGGAGCTTCTTTTTGTCAGAGGAATCTGAGTTGTCCAATTTGTTACCGTTACAACCAATTGGATTGTTGATAGTGTCTTCAGAAGCGGATGTGACGGATCTTAATATGTCGACGTTCGCTACCGTTTTCTCTGGAAGAAAGGGTCTCTTCCTTGCGTGGTTGCTGGTATACCTAAGGGATTATCTCCATCCTCTTCAGGTGCTTTGATCCCCTCTCCGCTTTGTTCTGAAATTATTCAATCTTCTTATTTGGCCAGGATGGGGTACTCCGGAGATTACACCAATAATCCTTCGGGGCGGGCTTTACCGGAGGGGGCGGCGAAGGAAATCGTTACTTCTCGTAGATCACCTACTCGGTTGGTGTTCGATGGCTTGCATCAGAAGGAGGCGGAGCCAATGCCTCTTCGTTCTCCGATGAGGAATAGGATCACCGTATTGGATGAGGCGGATAACCCTTTGAGAAAGAAGATCCTAGTACCTAAGAAAAGATCCTTTTCGGAAGGATCTTCTAGACCAGTTTCTCAGTCGATGTCCAAAAACTTCATGTTTCTTTGATTATATAGAATGCGCGGGGTCTGGGAGTACATGCATAATGTGCATTCTTGGCGTCTGAATCTCAGAGATGTTGTGTTTCCTTATAAGTGATTTTGAAACCTAAACATGATATCAGTAAAATAAGCTATTTTGCAAAGAATATGGGTTTCAGGCGTTGCTTACATGATCATCCCGCGAATAAACACATCTGGTAGTTTTGGAAATGGAGCATACAGGTGGAATTAATTGAGGAAACGAATCAATGTATAACGGTGAAGATTGGGTTCAATGGTACTGAAATATATTTTTCATTCATTTACACTAGTAATGTCATGCAGGAAAGAACGGACCTATGAGAGTACCTAGAGACTGTCGAACCAGCGGGCTTACCCTGGTTCATCGATGGAGACTTCAATACGATTACTGATGTTTCGGAAAAGAGAGGTGGATCGTAGAATTCTATTTGTGGTGTGCCTGACTTCAGGAACTTCATGTCTAGGAAGGGCTTGTTGGACCTTGGCTTCAACAGACACCTGGTGTAACAATCACAAGGGGATTAGGCACATACGGAGTTGTCTGCACAAATGCCTCTCCAACATCCATGGGTTAGATACCTTTTCTCTTTCATCTGTCTCGCACTTATCCTGTGCTTTTTCAGACCATGCTCCGCTACTGGTTGAGCTCAAACAAGGGGGTCAGGAGTTGAAGTCTTTCATGTATTCATCTAACTGACACAGTTCGGAGGGCTTTTTACAAATGATGAGGAACTTCTGGGAACATGAGATTGATGGGAGGGCTTGGGCGGGGCTTACTGGGAGGTTGAAGCATCTCAAGGCAGATAGTTCTTATTGGCTTACTAGTAATTCAATGGAGGACAATTCTGTGATTTCTCTATAGTTAGAAATTTATAATTTGGAGGAACAACTTCAGTGGAGATGGGATGAGGGTAGCTTCCTCATGACATGTGATAAAGGTGCCTACTTGGTTGAGAGATTACTTGAGATTGAAAGGGACTATAGGCTCCTCTCGAGGGTCAGATGTCTTAAAGAGGGTGATCATAATACTGCTTTCTTCCATTCATGATTGAAGGAGCGACATAATATGAAAATTAACATTAAACTTGAGGATGACTCCTAAACCTCAGATGTCAATGTAGCTGGCCAGTTGGCGTTGGAACACTTCAAGATGCTACTTGCTGGAGGTGCTCAGAGAATCTGCTGAATGGTGTTTCAGTGGAGGAGGAGTCATTCATGGGGTTCATTCCTAGCAGACTTGGGGTGGAGGATATAAATATCCTCCTGGCTATTCCAGTAGGTGAGGAGGTTTGGGACACAGTCTGCCATATGTCCTTGGACAGTGCACCTGGTCCAGATGGTTTTCCAGGGAGTTTCTTTGTGGCGACATGGGATTTTGTGGGGATACATGTGACTGAGGCCATTCAGGGTTTTTTAGTGGCGGGTCCATTAGCAGGAGCACTTATTCCTATAGGGTGGTTTTGTTACCAAAAATGAAAGACACTTCATATATTGACCATTTCAAACACATTTGTTTATGTAACGTCTCTTATAAGATTTTGGGAAGTCTGATTGCTAGGAGACTCAGCATGATGATCCTGGAAGTAATTTCCCAGGAACATCATGGTTTTATTAAGGGTAGAAGCATACAATGGGCGATTGGAATTGCCAAAGAGTTGGTAGAAGATGTTAATAAAAGGGTGATTGGGTCCAATATCATCATACAAGTGGATATGGACAAGACATATGACAAAATGAATTGGAGTTTTATTATTCATCTCATGAGAAAATGGGATTTAATGAATGGGTGTGTGATCAATGATTTCGGTGTTATTCATCACCATGACTTACCATCTCTCTTTTGGGTAGGGGCTTTGGTTATTTCAAAAGCGTACGGGGAGTGAGGCAGGGGGACCCTTTGTATTCCATAATGTTTGTCATTGCACCGGAGGACCTCTCACAGAGTTTACATAGTGGCATGGAGAAAAGTTGGATCCTTCTTTATCACTCCAAAGCCTTGGATGGATACCTCTCACATCTCATGTTTGCTGATGATATTATGATTTTTTGGAATGGAAAGAGATCTTCTATTCTGAATCTTATGAGAAATATGGAAGCCTATAGTCTACTGAGTGGACAACGTATTAATGTGAGGAAGATCCGTATCTTCATTTCAAATAAATTTTCTTGAGGAAGGGATCAACACATCCAGGACATCCTAGGAATCCAACAGAAGTAGTTTCCAATGATGTATCTTGGGGCGCTTATTGCTATTGGGCGTGTTAAAAAGTTATTCTTTGAGGTGATCATCAATAGAATGCTAGGGAGGATTATAAGTTGGAAGAGCAGATTTATTTCCTTCGGTGGACGAGTCTCATTGATCAACGGTGTGATAAGATAAATTCCAATAAATGTAATGTCCATTATAACTCCACCCAAAGTTGATATTTCATTGATGGAGAAAACTTTTATTCCTCTCTATGGGATGCCAATTCCAAGGGTAGAGCTCATTGATCGTACCACGATTCACTGTTTTATTTCACCCTTACACCGCAGTTTTAAACTAGTTTTGTAATTAATATTCCAAATATAATAATAAATTTCACTTCATGTTTGAATAAATCAATTAATGTTAATCAATATTATAATGGTAAATGTTACTTGTTTTTATTGTTTCAATGTAGGTGAAGGTGATTTGGAGGGCCTTTGATGAAGTGGAAGAAAAATGGGCCAAAGTTGCATGGATCCATGGACATCTGTCCACTGTTTTGCATAGTACACGAAATCCGTGCATCCAAATGGGCTGAACTTTTGTGGGGCTGTCCAAAATTTAATAGGCTACATTTCCTATTGAGGAACCAAATGCTTATTCGGCTTCTATGGGGCCCATCCGAACTAATCTATCTAAGCCACCGAATTTGGACCAAGTCAAATGCGGTGTTCTGTATTTTATCAATATCTTGAGTTGTAGTTGTCCAAAGGGTGCCAAACATTCATTGGAGATAGTAAAGAGGTAGGGATAAAACTTTTATATTTTCTCCAAAGCGATTTAAGACTTTCTGAAAGCCGAAACGCGTGGTACAAGTGGATTGAAGAAATCTGTGTGCCTAAAACCACCTTTCAATTTTCCTATAAAATGGCACCTTGGGCCCCCCATTTGCAAGTTCGGCCAAGAGGTAAGGTGCTTCCATTTTGGAGTCCCCAAGGAGTCTTCTCAACATCTCTAGAGGTTCTGGAGGCTATGGGAGGTGCTACTTCAACATCTTCTTCTTCTTCCCCTCCCATGGGTTTCTAAACCCCTTGTGATCACCTGGGGAGGAACGTGATGTACATCCCGAGCTTCATGTTTGTAATATTTGAATGATCTTTTAAATTCCAGATTGTTGTATTGTTTTTCATCATCCTCTATTCTTATTTTATTGAGTTATGTACTGGTATGTCATGCTCAACTCATATGATCATGTTTGGGGGTACCCATTCATGTGATGTTTCACACACCGTTCACCACTTTCTTTCCCCCTTTCAATTGCGGTGTTTGTGTGGTTTATATTGGTCAATTGAACTCACACAAGCACTATAAAGGCTATTTACATTTATGTCATGGTATCAAAAAGAAATAACATACAAATCTGGACAGCGCATTGAGTTTTTCGTGTGTTGCCTTGGTGAGTTTTGGTTATGAAGTCAAACACAATTCACCCAATCATCAGCGGTGTCCGGTGAATCATTGTGTGTTTTTGACTGAACCCTAGTAGGTATCCTAGTATAAACTCAGTAAAATTCTAGTTCTAGGTGTTACAAACCAGGGATTAAAAGATCATAACCCCATCCCTTAAAGCGATGAAGGATGAGCATCACGAGACATCCCCAGGTTGATCACGTTTAATCAATCTTGTTCATTTCTATTTTGTTTTATCGCTTTCATTTTCTATTGTCATCATTAATCATAAAACCCCCAAGTTTTACAAAACCTAATTCACCTTCTAATTTCATAATCAGAACCCTATTTTTAAATTAATGATCTAAGGCTCCATCGAGAGACGACCTAGGGTTGCTGCTATACTGCAGAAATTCTAGTCAAAATTAAACAACTAATTTGACGCGCACGACAACGCGATCAAATTTTGGCGCTGTTGCCAGGGAGCCAAGATCATTTTTTTATTTATTTACTTTTATTAGGTTATTTTACTTCTTGATTAGTACTCCTCTAAATACCCCAACCCCATTTGATTGTTTTTGTTTTGGGTTTTGTCTTTATTTTTTGTTGTTTTTGGTGTGTTCTCTCTCTCTCTCTCTCTCTCTCTCTCTCTCTTCTTCTCCATATCCCTCTCTAATTCTATAGTATAACATTCTATTATTCTTTCACCCTTCTTAAGTTTTTTTATCCATCTCAAATAAAAAAAACACAACAAAAAAATCAATCAATCAAACTAGACATCATTGTTTCATGACAAGATATGGTAAATGAACACTACTTGAATTTGATCCTGAAATTGAAAAGTCACTTCACACACAAATCAAGGCATCTAGAGAAGGTCAATCAAGTAACATTGTGGAACCCCTTGTGGAACCTCAAGTGGTCCTAAACCAATCCAAAATTGAACCAAATCAAACCCCAGAGATCATGGCTGCAAATAACAGAACATTAAAAGAACTGACCACCCCAGATGTGGAGTACCAACCTGCGTACATCCAATATCCTGAGGAAGCGGCCAATTTTGAGCTAAGATCAGGCCTCATCCATCTACTTCCAAAATTCCATGGTCTTCCCGGAGAGGACCCTCACAAACATCTAACGGAGTTTCTCATAGTGTGCTCCACCATGAAACCCCAAAATGTGTCTGAGGACCTCATTAAGTTTATGGCCTTCCCTTTCTCCCTTGATGGTGTAGCCAAAGATTGGATATACTATTTTCCTTCCACAATTGGGGGCTGGAATGACCCAAAAAGACTTTTTCTAGAGAAGTTCTTCCCTTCCTTATGAACTGCATCAATTAGGAAAGAAATCTATGGAATTAGGCAATCACAAGGAGAGACCCTTCATGAATACTGGGAGAGATTCAAAAGACTTTGCTCAAGATGCCCCCACCACCAGATTAGTGAACAAATTTTAATTCAATACTTCTATGAGGGACTTATCCCCATGGATCGTGGAATGATTGATGCTGCGGCTGGTGGTGCCATAGTTGACAAAACTCCTTCTGCCGCTCGTGACTTAATAGCCAACATGGCTCAAAATGCACAAAAATTTGGTACACGAGCTATTGCACCAACCCGAGGAGTTCATGAGGTAAGTCATTCAGCCTTAGAACAAAAGGTAGATACTAAACTTGATGAGATGCATACCCTTCTAAGGCAATTATCTCAAGCACAAGGTAACTCACTCTCTACTTCTATTCCATTACATTGTGGGATTTTTTCTGATAACACTCATTTTTCTGACCCGTGCCCACAACTTCAAGATTCATCTGAGTCCTGTGCAGCTGTGTTCCCAGGGCGTCCATTCCAAAAAGTCCCTCCCTTAAAGCAAGAACCATTCAGGCCAAATCCAAACCCCGGGTGGCAAGCACAACCACAATACCGACAAGGAGGAAACTCAAGCTACCCAAATCAGAATTGGTATCAACAAGGCCAAGGTATGAAACCTTCTTATCCTTCAACTTCTCAAAACAATCATCCTCCTCCTCCTCCCAAATCTGAACCAAGCCTCGAGGACATGGTGAAACAAATGGCAACCCAGAACCTTCAGTTCCAACAGACCACACAATCAGTTATTCAAGACCTACGAACCCAAGTGGGGAAATTGACAAACACCATCGGTGATCTAAGATGCAAGGTTCTGGACAACTACCATCCCAACCCATTGCCAATCCAAAGGACAAAGGTAATGTATGTGCAGTTACACTTCATAGTGGTAAAGAAGTTTCTCCTTCTACTGATTCAGCATAGCAGGTATGTCCCCCTCATGAAAAATCTCTTTCCCAACCCTCAAAAACTTCATGTAAAGGAAAACAAGAAAAAAATGGCAATCAAATAGTCATTGATGATTCAAATGAACAATCCATTCCTCTTCCTTTCCCTCAAATACTCTCTAAATATAAGAAAACCTTTTATAATGAGATTGACAATGAAATAATGGATACATTTAAAAAAGTTCAAGTTAATATTCCATTGTTGGATGTAGTCAAGAAAATTCTCCGTTATGCCAAATTTCTTAAAGAGATTTTCACCCATCGACGAAGGCTGAAGGGGAATGAGAGAGTCAACCTAGGAAGGAATGTCTCGGCCTTGATTTAACCAGCAATTCCAACCAAATGCAAGGATCCCGGCACAGTCACCATACCTTATACCATAGGGAATACTTTCTTTTCTGATGTTATGCTAGATTTAGGTGCTTCCATTAATGTAATGCCTCACTCCGTGTATACTTCTCTACAGGTTGGAGAGCTTCAACCATCAGGAATTGTTGTGAAACTTTCCAACCGGAGTACAACACATCCAAAAGGAGTGATTGAGGATGTCCTTGTTAGAGTGAAGAATCTCATCTTCCCCGCTGATTTCTACATTATTGAGATGGAAGATACCCGAACCCAAGGACATTCCCCTTTCATACTTGGGAGGCCATTCCTAAAAACAGTGAAGACGAACATCAATGTTCACAATGGTACGCTGCCTATGGAATTCAGAGGAGAAAAGGTAAGTTTTAACATCCTTGAGGCTATGAAACACCCTGTTAAAGAGTACTCCACTCTTCCTGTCTATTCGATGGAAGTGCTTTCAAACGATGCACACACACACAATTCTCTCCTCAACCCAAACTCTGATTCTTTTTTGTTTTCTTCACCCTTGGATGATTTGAGTTTTGGTTCTTCTTTTGAATGTTGTGTGGGTTCAGAAAAATGTAAATTTTGTGCTTTAATTGATGAGTGTGTTTATTCTGAGGTACCCATGACTATCGATGATTCTAAAAATCTCATTTCAATAGATTCTCTTTCCTTTGAGAATAAACATGAGCATATAGATAGTTTCATGGACCTCACTCCCCCTAAATCCCCTCCCTCAATCCAGAAACAACTGGTTTTTGAACTTAAACAACGTCCTTCTAATTTAAAATATGCATATCTTGAGGGTATTGACCAATTTCCCATCATTATTGCCAATAACCTCTCTCCACAACAGGAATTGAAACTGCTCAAACTTTCGAGAGAGTGTAAAAAGGCAATAGGATGGAAATTGGCTGATATTACCGGGATTAGCCCATCTATTTGTATGCACCATATACTTTTGGATGATGAGGCTAAGCCCGTAAGACAATCTCAACGCTGGTTGAATCCCACTCTACTTGAAGTGGTAAAATTGGAAGTCAGTAAATTACCTGCTGCAGGGATCATTTATCCTATATCTGATAGTAAAAGGGTTAGCCCAGTGCAAATTGTGCCTAAAAAACAGGAATAACAGTTGTGTCAAATGAAAGGAATGAATTGGTTCCAACACGTGTGCAAAACAGTTGGCGAGTCTGTATTGACTACCGTCGACTGAATCAAGCCACGCGGAAGGACCACTTTCCTTTACCTTTCATTGACCAAATGTTAGAACGATTGGCTGGTAAGTCCCATTATTGTTTCCTTGATGGCTATTCGGGTTATTTCCAAATCCATATAGCCCCTGAGGATCAAGAAAAGACAACATTTACCTGTCCATTTGGCACATTTGCATACAGAAGGATGCCATTCGGTCTATGTAATGCTCCTGGTACTTTTTAGCGATGTATGTTGAGTATTTTTTCTGAGTACCTTGAGAGTTGTATGGAAGTCTTTATGGATGATTTCATGGTTTATGGTTCTTCTTTTGATGATTGTTTAGAAAACCTAGGTTCTGTCCTCCGCCGCTGCATTGAAAAAGATCTTGTTTTAAATTATGAAAAATGTCATTTCATGGTTGAGCGGGGGATAGTTCTCGGGAATATCATTTCAAATAAGGGAATTCAAGTTGATAAATCTAAAATTGAATTAATTTCATCCCTTCCATATCCAAAATATGTTCTTGAGGCGCGGTCTTTCTTGGGTCATGCTGGTTTTTACCGCCGATTCATTAAAGACTTTAGTAAGATCGCACTTCCCTTATCTCGGTTGTTACAAAAGGATTCTGAATTTGTTTTTGATAAAAATTGCGAGGATGCATTCAATTCACTAAAAAAGAGTCTCACATCACCTCCCATAATACAACCACCAAGGTGGGATCTCCCCTTCGAGCTTATGTGTGATGCCCCTAACTTTGCAGTTGGGGCAGTTTTATCACAAAGGGTTGAAAAGGCTCCTCATGTCATTGCGTATGCCTCGCGTACCCTTGACCCTGCCCAGGTAAACTACACAACCACAGAAAAAGAACTCCTTTATATTTTGTTTTCCTTGGAAAAATTCCGTTCATATCTTCTTGGGTCAAAAGTGATTGTGTTTTCTGACCATGCTGCCCTTCGTTTCCTCCTAAAGAAACCTGAAGCCAAGCCCCACCTCATTCGGTGGATGCTCCTCCTCCAAGAGTTTAACCTTGATATTAGAGATAAGAGAGGAGTGGAGAATGTTGTAGCTGACCACATTAGTAGGATTTCCCCACCATTGGACCATCATGTTGACTCACCCCTACCCATTGAAGAATTCTTCCCTCATGAGAA
Source organism: Viscum album (assembly GCA_963277665.1). Classification (NCBI taxonomy): domain Eukaryota; kingdom Viridiplantae; phylum Streptophyta; class Magnoliopsida; order Santalales; family Viscaceae; genus Viscum; species Viscum album. Next base: position 632,104,240 of record OY728130.1, read on the forward strand.
CCTTTGTGATGTTATGGACATTACCCTCTGGTATGCAGACATTGTGAATTTTCTAGCAACATCTAGGGTCCCCACTGATTTTAGCACTTCACAATCCCAGAGACTTAAACATGATTCTCGATGGTACATTTGGGATGACCCATACTTATGGAGAATTTGTAGTGACCAGGTTGTTCATAGGTGTGTCCCTGACCATGAGTTCACCTCTGTTTTGACCTTCTGCCACACCTTGGCATGTGGGGGACACTTTGGCTCTCAACGTACAGCTCGAAAGGTCCTTGACTCAAGATTATATTGGCCAACATTGTATAGAGATGCCCATAGGTTTTGTAAATCATGTACTCGATGTCAATTCACTGGGAATATATCTAAGAGGAATTAAATGCCCCAACAGCCCATGTTATTCTGTGAAATCTTCGATGCATGGGGCATTGACTTCATGGGGCCTTTTACAAATTCATTTGGCTTTGTGTACATCTTATTGGCTATTGACTATGTATCTAAATGGGTGGAAGAAAAGACCACCAGGACCGATGAATCTCGAGTGGTTGTTGATTTTGTGAGGTCCCAGATTTTCAGTAGGTTTGGTCTACCAAGATTCATCATTAGTGATCAGGGTTCACATTTTTGCAATCGTAACATGAAAAACTTGATTCGTAAGTATGGGGTTGTTCATAAAGTCTCCACTTCATATCATCCCCAAACTAACGGACAAGCAGAAATTTCAAATCGGGAAGTTAAGCGAATCTTGGAGAAAACGGTACAACCCAATAGGAAAGATTGGAGTTTGCGCTTGGATGATGCACTTTGGGCGTACCGTACTGCTTTTAAAACATCGATCGGAATGTCACCATATAGGATTGTGTTTGGAAAATCTTGTCACCTCCCAGTGGAGGTAGAACACCATGCATATTGGGCTGTTAAACAATGTAATATGAACCTTTCAGATGCAGGTGAGGAAAGAAAGCTGCAAATTCAAGAGTTAGAAGAAATTCGACGTGATGCATATGACAACTCCCGAATCTATAAAGAGAAGACAAAGGCTATTCATGATAGCATGATTCACCAGTGAAAGTTCCATATTGGTGAGAAGGACCTCATGTACAATTCCAGGCTTAAGCTCCACCCAGGTAAGCTTCATTCCCGATGGCTCGGTCCTTATACTGTTACTAATGTTTACCCTTTTGGTGAAATACAGGTTTTTCATGAGCAGAGTGGATGAAGTCTTACCTTCAATGGGCAGAGACTTAAACACTTCTATGAGGATTTTCCAAAGAATCTGGTGGAGTAAATCCACCTTCTCGACGCATCATACCAATAAAACACACCAGGTTTTATCCTTCCTTCCCACATTTTCAATTATTTCAGTGAGGACACTGCACATTCTAGGTGTGGGGGGGTGGATACATTCCTGGGTTAGTTAGGATTTTTCATCGTTTTCTCCTTTTGTTTTCTCTTTTTGGCCTTCTTTATGGTATTTTTATTTTTCCCCATCAACAATTTCGAAATTCCATGATGTGGCGACCATAAAGTGGGGAAAGTAAAAATACCATAATGAAGGCTAAAAAGAATTTGTGTATGAGTTTACCATCAAGGGGTGATTTTTAGTGAATTGGTTTTCTGTCAATGATATAAATGGTTGTATCTATGTGAAACCTTTGAGATAATTGATGCCCTTTGTGTGAGTAGTTTTTTGGAAAACTGTGTCACTAATATCTCCACAAATTTTTGCACCAAACCACAAAGTGTGATTATTTATTACTTAATATAAGGTAAATATATGTTGGGTTAATATTTTTCAGCTTTAAATGATATTTCCATACGTTCGTTCCTTATCCGATCTGTTTCATTACTGTACCAGATTGACCTATGCGTGTGTACCTAATGTCCGACTGTTGTACGCCCTCAAAAAAAAAAAAAAATGTGCCTTGGGCAGGTCAAAAACCACTCCTCCTCAACCTTTTATCTTGTTATAACTATTTCAATTAGTGTCGTGAGAAGATCAAACAAGGGTTGAGAGATGAGTGTGAGATTTGTTCCAATTGCAACTTCAATATATATATATATATATATATATATATATATATAATAAATGAGGGGAGTGATGAAATGTGCAACATATGGGGATATCTAGGTTGGGAGCTAATGGTTTGACTTCTGGGAATGCTTAAATGAGTGGGTCTTGAAATATGATTACAAAGGATGTATGACAGGTTCGGTGACAAAATCATTTAAGCTGAAAAATGTTAAAATAACATATATTTATTGGATAACAAGTGGAAAGAATAGCATGGAATGGTTTTCACACACACACATGGAGATTTAGTGTCATGGTTTACTTCTGAATTCCTTTATCAATTGGGTATCATGAATCTTTTGAATTTCGCTATGATATGATTTATGAGACATCTTTTTCTATTTTCACTAGGAAGAACTCCTTGGTGTGGTTCGTGCATTGATCACTTTACTTTAAATAAAATTTCCTAAAATGATAAATCTTCAAGATGTTGGAAATATATATATATGAATCATTGTATTTGGATATGTGACTTTTCCTAGGAGTGCAAATGTTTAGGTGTGGGGGTGTGATCGTACCACGATTCACTGTTTTATTTCACCTTTACACCGCAGTTTTAAACTAGTTTTGTAATGAATATTCCAAATATAATAATAAATTGCACTTCATGTTTGAATAAATCAATTAATTTTAATCAATATTATAATGGGAAATGTTACTTGTTTTTATTGTTTCAATGTAGGTGGAGGTGATTTGGAGGGCCTTTGATGAAGTGGAAGAAAAATGGGCCAAAGTTGCATGGATCCATGGACATCTGTCCACTGTTTTGCATAGTAAAAGAAATCCGTGCATCCAAATGGGATGAATTTTTTTGGGCCTGTCCAAAATGTAATAGGCTCCATTTCCTATTAAGGAATCCAATGCTGATTCGGCTTCTATGGGGCCCATCCAAACTAATCTGTCCAAGACACCGAATTTGGACCAAGTCAAATGCGGTGTTCTGTATTTTATCAATATCTTGATCTATAGATGTCCAAAGGGTGCCAAACTTTCGGTGGGGATAGTCAAGAGGTAGGGATACAAATTTTATATTTTCTCCAAAGCGAGTTAAGACTGTATGAAGGCCGAAACGCGTGGTACAAGTGGATTGAAGAAATATGTGTGCCTAAAACCACCTTCCAATTTTCCTATAAAATGGCACCTTGGGCTCCCCAATTGCAAGTTCGGCCAAGAGGAAAGGTGCTGCCATTTTGGAGTCCCCAAGGGGTCTTCAAAACATCTCTAGAGGTTCTGGAGGATATGGGAGGTGCTACTTCAACATCTTCTTCTTCTTCCCCTCCCATGGGTTTCTAAACCCCTTGTGATCACCCGGGGAGGAACGTGATGTACATCCCGAGCTTCATGTATGTAATATTTGAATGATCTTTTAAATTCCAGATTGTTGTGTTATTTTTCATCATCCTCTATTATTATTTTATTGAGTTATGTACTGGTATGTCATGATCAACTCATATTATCATGTTTGGGGGTACCCATTCATGTGATGTTTCACACACCGTTCACCACTTTCTTTCCCCCTTTCAATTGCTGTGTTTGTGTGGTTTATATTGGTCAATTGAACTCACAAAAGCACTGTCAAGGATATGTAAATTTATGTCATGGTATCACAAAGAAATAACATACAAATCTGGACAGTGCATCGAGTTTTTCGTGTGTTGCCTTGGTGAGTTTTGGTTATGAAGTCAAACACAATTCACCCAATCATCGGCGGTGTCTGGTGAATCATTGTGTGTTTTTGACTGAACCCTAGGAGGTATCCTAGTATAAAATCAGTAACATTCTAGTTCTAGGTGTTACAAACCAGGGATTAAAAGATCATAACCCCATCCCTTGAAGCGATGAAGGATGAGCATCACGAGACTTCCCCGGGTTGATCACGTTTAATCAATCTTGTTCATTTCTATTTTGTTTTATCGCTTTCATTTTCTATTTTCAACATTAATCATAAAACCCACAAGTTTTACAAAACCTAATTCACCTTCTACTTTCATAATCAGAACCCTATTTTTAAATTAATGATCTAAGGCTCCGTCGAGAGACGACCTAGGGTTGCTGCTATACTGCAGAAATTCTAGTCAAAATTAAACAACTAATTTGACACGCACGACAACGCGATCACTCATTGGGATTTATGGATTCGTATGGCTAAGACAATAAAGGAGGGAGGAGTTGGTCTCATGGAAATTTCTTTAACAATACAATCCATGAGGGCTCGTATGGATTGGGATTTTATTGTTGGTGAATCATTGTGGGACAAAGTCCTCTGAAATAAACACGGACATCATTGGGAGGAGTGGGACAAATGGAAGCTGTCAAATCTAGAAAAAACAGTGCTACATCATCTGGAAATTCTCTAGGACTTCTCTTGTTGGGTGGTGGGGATAGGTGAGATCAATTTATGGAGTGTTAATTGAGTCGGTGAGAAGCTATTTTTCCCATTTTTTCCAGTGCCAGATATGATGGTTAGGGAGGACTCACGATTTTCTAGACTCCTAGATTCTATTCTAAGAGAGGAGTAGATGGAAACCTTTAGAGAGATAGTGTTTAATGAGGAGACTGATCAGGTTTGTTTTACAGGTGTGGCTTCTGACCTTTTCAATGGGAAGGAGTATCAGATGCTGCTGAATCATGGAGGGGAACATGATGAATGGGATGCTCAGTTATGGTGTAAAGAGGTTCCAATAAAAAATGAAATTCTTGGTATGGAGGGAATGAAATCACACACTGCCTATAAAAGATAATGTTCAGAATAAGGGGATAGCATTGGCCACACGCCGCTATTTCTGTAAGTACCTACAGAGAAAGTCAGCCTTTCATCTCTCTATTCAAGGAGAATGTGCCAACAATTTATGGTCTATCATAGGAAACTGGGGCTGTTTCAATTCATCGTACTCTTCCATGCAGAAATTTATCGTTAACTGGTTTCTAGGAGCAGGAAACTAGGAAATGGATTACAAGATTCATGGAATTATTGTTACATCTATTTTTTGGACATTATGGGAGGCTTGGAATAAGGCGAGGACAGAGGTGCGACCTTTGGTCTCCTTTCTTCATGTTATAATGAAGGGGTAGGTTCACGAGCTGGGTTCCTTGGTAAAAGGTAGAAATAACTCTCATACCATATGAAAGTTACTCAACAGGACAACTGAAACGACTATATCATAGGGAAGCTGGATTAGATAGAGACCATCTGTATGGTTATAAGCGGAATGTGGATGGATCATTTATGAATGTTCAAATGCGCGGGGAGGGGGGGATTACTACGTGATGCGTATGGTTTAGTGATGTTCACCTTCAGTAGTTTTTATAGTCTGGGGAGATCGCTGGGCGTGAAGTTGAAGGAAATTCACACAGGTATCATGCTTTACAATGACTTAGCGTTGATGTGTTCCGAGGTGGAGTCCGATTCTAAAACCACTGTAAGAGGTGTAAACTGACAGGTGGATCCTCCTTGGCACCTGACTTATCTTGTTCACAGTTGTTCGATAGAGCTAGGACGTGGTTTCTTGGTTCGACATGTGCATTAGGAGGCCAACTTCACTGTAGATTCCCTTTACTGAGGGAGTACTCTGGAGGATACCTTGATTGTGTTTTCTAGTTTGGGCTCATTGCCTCAGGAATGTTATAATTTTGTGCAGGGGGATGCTCTTTGGTTGTACCATTTTAGACCTCAGTGAGGACTCTATTGTCTAATGGGAAATTTTCCATACTTTATAATAAAACAATCAATTTTCGATCGAGAAAAAAATGAAACTGTATATCTATATTCTTTATTATGGAATGGTTTATTGTATTTTTTATAATCTTAATAGAACTAGTGGAATAACATTTAATTGGAACGTGATTAAAAATGAATATTAAAAACAATAATGTGTGTTTTATCCAAAAAAATATGAATAACATCTATATACTTTTCTTTGATAGTGTATAATGTTACTATGTTCCATTTCGTACTAGGTCAAGATACCTGAGATTTACCTAGAATGTGATAGGTTCTTGAGGTGCTCTTCCTACATAGTCTACACCCACTAAAGTCCGTATCCTAGTATGTTGTCAAGTTAAAATTATAGGTTTTTGGAAAGATTAAGGAAAACAAAATTATTCATTTTAAATACCATAAAATTCTTTTTTTTTCATTTTTTAAATGAGTTTCCTTGGTATTTTATTGGAATATAGAGCATAAGAATTCTATAAACCTAAAGTCTAGTATAATATTTGTCAATTGTAGTAGATGCCCAATTATTCCTCTATACAAATTATTGTCAACTAGTTTCCAATCTTCATTCAAATCATGTTTTCCATCATAAGTCAAATGACTTTCATGTACTTCACCATTTTCAAGTATAAACCTTTTAATTAATTAATTTATTAATTTATTTGATTCATCACATTACCAAAGCCTTTTTGTTCAATTTGGAATCCCAAAAAAAATTGGACTCACCCATCATGCTAATTTCTAATTCAATTTTCACGAGATTAAAGAAGTATTTAAATATTATTTTGATTTATAGAACCAAAAATCCAATAAAAAACAGATAATGTATCTAAAAATACATCTAAAGATGTTTTTTTCTTAAAAAGGGTAAGATATTCCATTAATACATAAAATCTATTTAAATATATATATATATATATATTAAATTCTCAAAAAAGATCTAGGTGGTTGTTTAAGGCCATAAAGATATTTGGTATGTTTGAAAAAAGAATTTGGAAATTGAGGATTTTAAAAACTAGGTGGTTGTTTATAATAAACTTCCTCCATAATAAAATAATTTTTGAATGTATATTTTACAACCATATAATATAATTTTAAATCCATATGTGATGCATAGGTTTAGATAATTCTAATGGCCTTTAATCTGGATATAGGTGAAAAGGTTTCTTCATAATCTATTCCTTCCTCCTGGTTGTACCCTTTAGCCAATAATATATCCTTCTTCCTAGTGATCACTCCATACTTATCCTTTTTATTTGAAAACTTACTTTGTTCCTATAACATGGTAATCCGAGTTTCTATTAACTAATTCTCATACCCTGATCCTTTTGAACTGGTTTAAATATTCTTATATTTATAGAACCCAAACTCCATTAGACAATCCTTCTTATAAGGTTTTAGGTTCTACATGAGATAAAAAGGATGAAATTTTTACTAGGTTTCCTATAATTATTCTAGTCCCAATCCATTTATCTAATATTCCAATTACATTATCAAATAGATGATATTTCATGTTTCTAGGATATCTTGGAATCTTATTTCCATGGTCACTAATATCTTTCCCTTAGGACTTGGTTCATGAAAATAAAGTTACCAATAATAATCCTTTCTATTTCCAAATAGAGGTTTAAATCTCATGTTTCCATATTAATTACATAACTCATCATCTTGAGTCATTTTATGATCAAAACAATCACTTTCATCAAATATCACATGTTTTGATTCATCAATAATTTTTTCCATATTTTGGAAAACTCTATAATCCTTTGAAGAGGTAGAAAAACCCTGATATTTTCCTCCACTGTCCTCAAAATTACAAAGATTATCCTTTGTGTTTAGAATGTAAGTATTGTAACTAAACATTTTTACGTATCTAAATTTTGTCTTTTTAATGTTAAATAGATCATAGGGTGTTTTCACCAAAATTGGACCAATTAAAACTATGTTAATGAAATAAAATGATATATAAAATTTCAGCCCAAAATTGAGTGGTCATGTTATATTCAAAAAACATAGTCTTGGAAATTAATTTGAAGGTTTGATTCCTTATTTTAATAACACCATTATTTTGAGGTGTCTTGGGGGTAGAAAAAGTATGTTCGATACCATGTTTTGAACAATAATAACTGAACTAAGGATTTTTAAATTCATATCCATGGTAAATTCATGAAGTAAAATTTTTGGCATATTTATCTAGTTAAAATAATTTATAAAAACATATAAAAATATAAGAATCATCAATTTTAATGCTCAATAAAAACTTAAGAAAATATAGAAATTTCAGCAACTAATACATAAAAAAGACGTTTCTCTTGGGATAGTTATTCTAGAAGGTCCAAATCAATCAATGAGGAGAAGATATATAGGCCTAGATATAGAAACATATTTAATTGTGTTGACCTCACCTGTTTTGATAATCTCAATCATGTATTCATATGTGTTGAAAATCCCAATTATGTTTTCATTCTCTATGATATTTTTAAGTATCATTGATCTATACTTTAATTCTTTCAAATCTGTGATCAAACCAATAATAATTTTTAAAATAGTCTTTGGAATTTTTTAATCCTCATTTATCCATGTTCATACAAGTTATAAATTAATTCTAACACAATCGGATGTGTTATGCATAAAACAGATAAGTAATCTGCCTATAGCTACTGATAAAGAGCTACCGGTACCCAGTCTACCGATAGACTTAGTCTACCGACAGACAGAGTCACCGATATACTTAACACAGAGCTACCGATGTGCTTATAAATGTAAGCTTCTGACATACAGACAACTACCGATACAAACATAGAGCTACCGGTGTAAGTATAAATAGCTACCAATGGAATAAGAGTCACCGATGGACGAAGCTACTGACAGACTCACAGCTACCGATACCGACGCATGAAGCTACCGACGCATGGAGCTACCGACGCATGGAGCTACCGACGCATGGAGCTACCGACGCATGAAGCTACCGACGCATGGAGATACCGATAAACAAAGTCACCGATACAAGCATATACCAACCGACGCATAGAGCCACCGATAGAGTCAAAGCAACTAATGAAATTGAGCTACCGATGTCCAAGCTACCGATGCTGATTACCTACCGATCACTCAACTCACTGTTTGAATTTCTTTATTTCCTATCTTTATTTAATCTATCCAACGGTCATATCATGTACATTTTAATGATTTGTCAAATATCTAATAAAGGTTTTCGGATGTCAGGAACCCGTACCTCGTACCTGTAGAAAGGAAATCTTTTCTGTCCCCTGTTGCCCGTGAGATAAATACGAGAAGACTACGCTGCCCAACCAGAGAAGTGTGTGGTGGATGGAATATACCAGAAACACAAGAACGAGAAGAATCAAGAAGCTCATAGACAATCAAGCATACTCGAGAAGTGTTCTGTGCATATAAGAAGAACACTGAAGAACTTCAACCACTACATTTTCACTGTCTGTGAACCTGGAGCATACGACACTCTGTTTCTCAAACAGAAACGAGAAGAGGACTCAAACTCACTTCTGATCGAATCCAAAGGAGTTCAGAGCTACACTGAAATCACCAGAACCATCTCTAAACTCTACATCTCTTGTTCTGTGATTTATTATTATTCTTTTCGAGCAGTGTGTGTTATCTGCTGTATCTAACACATACACTGTCTCCTGTACTTAAACTGGAGGATTTGTAAATACTTACCAAATTCTTGCATTCTATTCTTTCTCACGAATAATAGTGGTAGAGGTTGTGTGTGACCTGGACAGCTGGTTGCTGGTGTACTGTTTCCCACGAATAACAGTGGTAGAGGTCTTGGACCTGGACAGTTGTAAACTGTTGAACCCCGATCCAGGGTGTGGATCATTTTTATATAAACTTTTAAGAGGACTAAGTCTCAGCTTGAGACTGAACCTCTTGGTTACATTTGTTGTGCCATCTCTTTTAAAGTTTTATTCCGCTGCTAATCACTTTAAAACTAATACTGTTTTTAAAGTTACTTTGATAATTAAATTAGCAAGTGTTTATGTTAAGTGTAGATTAGTAAGTTAGTTTCAAAAGATAATCACACACTCCTGTATTGATTAACTGGGAATTAATCAATCCCTTGAGAATCTAACAGAACCTCTACTTTAATATAAATTCACTACAGTTTAATTTATTATTTTATTTGGGGGTCTTTAAGACAGTGTTTTTAAATACAGAAATTTTAATTGGTACTCAATTCACCCCCCCTCTTGAGTAAACCACTCCGACCAACACTTGGTATCAGAGGATTGAAAATACTCTCTAAAAGTACTCTTCTTTTGAACTGTGATTTTGGTTGTATTTTAAAGGTCTTAAAATTTCTGTTATATCTAAATTTTTATCTCTTTAAAATTTTCTCATCCTGGACAATAGACTTGAGGGTGCTGCTACTAACCGGCCACCTTTCTTCAATGGAACTAATTATGCTCAGTGGAAACTGAAAATGAAAATTCATCTAGAAAGCATAGGTTTTGATATTTGGACTGCTATTGAATCAGAATACAAAATTCCTACTACTGCTAGATCTACTTGGGATGAACCTATAAAGAATGCTTACAATAACAACTGTAAATCTATGGATTCCTTGTACTGTGCTCTAGGATATGAAGAGTTTAATAGAATTTCTTCTTGTAAAACTGCATATGAAATTTGGGATACCTTAGTTGTTTCTCATGAAGGAACAACGAATGTTAAAGAAATGAGATTGAACACTTATACTATCAAGTATGATAATTTTAAAATGAAGCCTGACGAACCCATTTCTGACATGTATCTCAGGTTCAATGAAATTGTCAATACAATGATCTCGCTGGGAAAGGATGTCTCATTGAAGGAACAAATTATGAGAATTTTGAGATGTCTACCTGATAGATGGAGGGGCACATCTGTCTCAATCAGAGAATCATGTGACATTGCTGCTCTACCTGTCAAGGAACTAATTGGCAAGCTGATGATGTATGAAGAAGAGCTTAAAGTGAATAAAGAGGAAGAAAATGAACCTCCAAGAAATTCTGTCGCTTTCAAATCCTCAACTTCAAAGAATAAGGACAAAGAAAAGCTTCAAGCTGTAGTTGAAAGTTCAAGCTGTGAAGACAGTGAAAGTGATTCTGACAGTGATGCTGAGATGGCTCACATTGCTAGAAGATTTAAGAAATTTTATAGGAAAAATAAGTTCTTCAGAAAAACAAATTATAAGGGTAAGTATGATCACCAAGGTAAATGGAAAAAGGATTGGAAGAAGAATGACAACTCAGATGATGTTGTCTGCTATGAGTGCAAGAGAAAAGGACACATTAAAGCCGACTGTCCAAAGCTGAAGTATAAAAAGAAATATGAATATAAGGACAATAAGTTTAAGAAAGCCATGAAGGCTACCTGGAGTGCTTCTGAGGATAGCTCTACTGAATCTGAAAGCTCTGAAACTGAACACAAAAATAAGGCAAACATGTGCTTTATGACAAACACTTCTCAGGTAACTGCTGAAACTCCTGCTTTAAATTATTATTACTCTGGAGATAATGCAGAATCTGACTCTGATTCTGGAACAATGTCTAAAAATGAATTGTTTGAGTACTGTGATATGCTGGAAGAGACATGTAATGAACTTAAGGATAAATAAAAGTCATTAAAGAAACAACATGCTCTCACCACTATAGTTAAAACCGAACTCACTATTGAAAAAGAAAAAAAATGCTCAACTGTTAAAAGAAAACACTGAACTGAAACTATCTAATGAGCAACTCAAGAAAGACTTAGAGAAGTTCACCAATGGCAAAAATACACTAACACAGATTCTATGAAAGCAAATAGCACCTAAATATACTACTGGTATAGGATACCAACCTGGACAAAGGAAAATTTCTAAAACTAGATTCATTTCTAAATCTGGACAGAATGAAGGTAATTCTGGAACTTCATATGCTTCAACCAGTTATATACATAACTATGGATCTAATAAAGTTTACCTTTCAAAGCATGTCAATTCTACAAATTATATGAGACCCATTAGACAAATATGGGTACCTAAAGTGTTATTGGATAACCTTTCTGGACCCAAGAAAATCTGGGTACCAAAATCATCTCCCATCTGAATCTGTTTTGTAGGGAACTTGCTTAAAGAGCTCCTGTAAAGAGACCTGGTATTTGGACAGTGGATGTTCAAGAAATATGTCAGGAGACTTCTCTTGTTTTAAGAGTTTAATAAAAGTTGAAGGAGGCTTTTTCACCTTTGGTGATAATTCAAGAGGAAAAATCATCGGCCTAGGCCAGATTGGTAACACTGATTCAATTTTGATTTCTAAAGTTTTATTTGTTGATGGCCTTAAATACAATTTATTAAGTATTTCTCAGTTATGTGATGATGGTTTTCATGTTAAATTTGAAAATGATTCCTACAAAGTTTTTAATTCTAAGAATGTTTTGGTATTTTCTGCCTTAAGAAATGAAAATGTTTATGCTGTTAATCTGAATTCTTTAGCTAAGCAGAATATTACTTGTTTGAATGCTTTTCATAAAGAATCTTGGCTATGGCACAGAAGATTGGGACATTGCAACATTCACTCACTTAGAAAACTCTCTATAAAAAACCTAGTTAGAGAGCTACCTAAATTAGAATTCCCAAATGATAGAGTGTGTAACCCCTGTCAAAAGGGAAAACAACACAAAGTTTCTTTTAAATCAAAGAAAGAAGTTTCGACTTCTCAACCACTTGAATTGGTTCACATGGATTTGTTTGGACCATCAAGAGTTTCTAGTTTAAATGGGAAGCACTATGTTTATGTTCTTGTAGATTATTTTTCTAGATATACTTGGGTATATTTTCTAGCTCACAAAAGTGAAGCTTGTTCTTCTTTTGTTAAATACTCTAAATCTGTAGAGAACCTTAGTGGACTTAAGATTAAAACTTTGAGAAGTGATCATGGTCGTGAGTTTGAAAATCAAGATTTTGAATCTTATTTCTCACACAATGGCTATACTCATAACTTTTCTGCCCATAGAACACCCCAACAGAATGGTGTAGTAGAAAGAAGAAACCGAACCCTTCAAGAAATTTCTAGAACCATGCTCAATGAATATGACCTGCCTATTTATTTTTGGGCTGAAGCTGTAAATACAGCTTGTTATGTCATTAATAGAGTCTTAATTAGACATGTTCTTAAGAAAACCCCTTATGAATTGTGGAAAAATAGAAAGCCTAAGTTTAATTACTTTAAAGTTTTTGGTTGCAAAGTATTTATTCTGAATACTAAAGATAATCTGGATAAGTTTGCTTCCAAAAGTGATGAAGGAATTTTTCTGGGTTACTCTATTTCAAGTAAAGCCTATAGAGTATTCAATAAGAAAACTAAATGTGTGGAAGAATCTATTCACATCAAGTTTGATGAAACTGATCCACATGAGTCTAAAACCTCTCTTGAAAATATTGAAGAAGACTTATCTGTTCTGGACATTAATGATAAATCTAAAGAACCTGTTATAAAAGCATCTAGTTCTGGACTTTCTCCAGAATCTGCTTCTGTTGAACCCGAACCTATAGATGAACCTGGAATTTCTAGTCCAACCTTTACCAGATCAACGAGGATTCTAAAGAATCATCCTTTAGAAGCTGTTGTTGGTAATCTTGATAGAGGAACACAAACTAGAGCTTCTCTAAGAAACCAGGTTGAACATCAAGATTTTCTTTCATAGCTAGAACCCAAAAATATCAATTATGCTATCAATGATGAATTCTGGGTAATGGCTACGCAGGAAGAATTAAATCAGTTTGAAAGAAACAAATTCTGGGAATTAGTTGACAGACCTAAGGACACCTTGACAATAGGCACAAAATGGGGTTTTAGAAATAAAGTAGATGAATCTGGAAATATAGTTAGAAACAAAGCTAGACTAGTTGCACAAGGATATAGTCAAGAAGAAGGTATATACTATGAGGAAACTTTTGCACCTGTAGCTAGACTAGAAGCCATTAGGATCTTACTTGCATATGTTGCACATCTGGATTTCAAGTTATATCAAATGGATGTGAAAAGTGCATTTCTAAATGGTTTTATAATTGAAGATGTTTTTGTAGAACAACCACCTAGATTTACTAACCCCCATTTTAAAAATCAAGTTTTTAAACTTTCTAAAGCTTTGTATGGTTTAAAACAATCTCCAAGAGCTTGGTATGATAGAATTAGAAATTTCCTTATTTCAAAAGGTTTTACTAAAGGGATTGCTGATCCAACTCTTTTCATTAAAAGAATTTTTAAAGATGTTTTAGTTGTACACATATATGTTGATGATATTATTTTTGGATCTTTTAAACACTCTTTATGTACTGATTTTTCAAAAAGTATGCAAAATGAATTTGAAATGAGCTTAATGGAAGAGCTTAAGTACTTTCTTGGATTTCAAGTATTTCAAAATGAAAATGGTATTATTTTGAATCAAAGTAAATATACAAAGGATCTTTTAAAACGTTTTGGTCTGGATAGTATCAAGGAAAGTGAAACTCCTATGAGTACTACCTGTAAATTGGACGCAGATGAAACTGGGAAACCAGTTGATCAAACAAATTACAGAGGTATGATTGGTAGTTTACTTTATCTTACTGCTAGTCGACCTGATATTATGTTTAGTGTGTGTATGTGTGCTAGATTTCAAGCTAATCCAAAAGAATCTCATTTGATTGCTGTTAAAAGAATTTTTAAATATCTCAAACACACGATTAACTTAGGTTTGTTTTACCCAAAAGGACAATCCTTTGAGTTAATGAGTTATTCAGATGCTGACTTTTCTGGTTGTAAGTTAGATAGAAAAAGCACATCAGGAACATGTCATTTGCTTGGAAAATCCTTAGTTTCTTGTTGTAGTAAGAAACAGAAATCAGTTGCATTATCTACTGCCGAAGCAGAATATATAGCTGCTGGTAGTTGCTGTGCACAAATTCTGTGGATGAAACACACTCTTTTGGACTATGGATATGTTTTTAAACATGTTTCAATCAACTGTGATAACACCAGTGCAATAAACATCTCTAAGAATCCTGTATCTCACTCTAGAACCAAACACATAGATGTAAGACACCATTTCCTAAGAGATCACTATCAAAAAGGTGATATTTCTCTTGAATTTATTGGCACTGAACATCAATTGGCTGATATTTTCACTAAACCTTTAATGTCGGATAGGCTAAGTTACATAAGACACGAATTGGGAATGTTTAATCACAACCGATGTGAAAATCCTCACTGATGTGAAATTCTCACCGATGTGAAAATCCTCACTGATGTGAAATTCTCACCGATGTGAAAATCCTCACCGATGTGAAATTCTCACCGATGTGGAAATTCTCACCGATGTGAAATTCTCACCGATGTGAAATTCTCACCGATGTACAATTCTCACCGATTTTTTTTACCGATGATTAACTCACACTGATGCAATGTTTTCTAAAACATCTTTCGGACTCCAAGAATATGAATTGTTTTATTTTATTTTATATTATTCTATTTTAGTCGTTTATTTGGAATTCCTAAATGATAAAACTAAGTCTAAGCCACTTCTTACCTCACCGAGCTCAAAATCTCTCACCTTCGAACCTTAGCTCCCAAATCGGCCAAGAACCCTAAACCCGCGATGGAAAAAACTAAGCTTCCTACCGTCAGAGATGAAAGTGTAGAACCAAAAGCTAAGAAGCAGAAGACACAGCATAAAGCCAGTGTTAGTGAAGTCAGAACTAGATCGGGAAGGCGACCAGTGAATCCTCACTTGCAGAATAGAGACATAGTAATCGAGAAGGAACTGTGCGTGGAATGGCTACTGCAAAGCAAATCGTTAGTACTCAAGATTCTGGAGGACCAGAAATGGGTGGATTGTTTCTCGAATAACAATGGCCCATACTACCCGAAGTTGGTAAAACAGTTCTATGAGTTTGTAACCTTCGAGAAGTCTGAAAATGAGAATCGGGTAAGCTCTTTTTTAAATGGAAAAGAGATGTCTTTTTCTTCAATAGAGTGGGATGAGTGTTTAAAAGTACCACATGAAGGTGTCTCTGGGTATGTATCAAGAGCAATGCCACCTAGAAGTGACATCTTTGATTATGAAACCGCCTTAAAAGAGCTGACCGGTAATGGGAATCAAAGGAAAGTGGTTGCTGCTGAAATGGATGGAGAGGATCGACTGCTCTTCAAGTTTGTTCAGCATGTGTTGATACCGAGGCGAGGAGATTTTGCAAATCTGAGATATCAAGATATCTATCTTCTTCATCTGCTAAGACATGGTGTGAAAATCAATCTGTGCAGATTGTTAATGCTTCAAATGGAAGACATGATTAGACCAAAGTCAAAGACTAATGCTTTATTATTTCCCAAGATGATTTCAGTAATGATAAAAGTGAAAGGAATAGCTGAGTATCAAGATGAAACAGTTGTAGTCAGGAATAATTTCTGAATCACCTCGACTGTTTGTAAGTACATGAAAATTAACTGGAACCCATGGAAGGGAGAATGGGTCAGTGATGATCAGAAGATATATGATAGGTTTAATCCTGTGGATCATCCCTCAAGACCAAAGGATGAGAGAGATCCGAGTCTGAGACCTGATGAAGAGGAACCTGTTTATAGTAATGAAACAGAAGAAGAAGAAGAAACTCCCATGGATGTTGGAGGAGATCCAGACTTGCCCCCAAGTCCTGTTGCAGAATTGGTTTATTCTAGGAAAGGAAAGGTAGAAGAAATTTTGTCTACTTATGAGGAAGACCAGTCTGTACCTCACCAAAAAGAAGAGGAAAAGGAGAATGTATCTGAATCGTCTGCTTCTGGTAGTTTAAGTATGAGTCCTTTGATTGGAAACTCAGATATGCCGACTGCTGAAGTAGAAATAGATACAGAAGAAGCTGTACCTGTATCAGAAGATCTTCTAGATGCTGCACCAATGGAACTTGTAGTAGAAGATTCTGATGAAGAGAATCCAACACTGAATGCTGTTGTGATACATGGGAATGCACCCATTGAGGGGGAGCATCAATCTGTTCTTGGAAATTTTACAGTAGCTGTTGAGTTTGGAGACTGGGTAGAAGACCCAGGGTTTATAATCTGTGGATTGGATTATCCGGATTCTGATAACGAGATGTCTGTGAATAGACCGAAGACCAATTATGATCTTTCTTCTGAGTTGTTGCCCGATAATGTGGTCAGATTTCATGATTTGAATAAGCTGAAAGAGGACCTCAAATCCAGTTTTGTTGAAGAAGTGATGTTAATGGAAACCTCCCTTTCATCCTCAATTCAATCAATAATGACTGATTCTGTAGTCAGTTTGGCCTCAGTAAAGGGATCTGCTGCAGTTGTCCCTAATGATTTTGTCTCTAAATATGATCTTGAATCCATGAAGAATGAGCTGAAAGAATCATTCAGTTTATCAGTTGCTGAGATGAAGCAAAGATTTAATGAAGAAATGAAAATGTTAGAGAGATCCTTCGAGCTATCTCTGGCTTGTAATTTATCTTCTTTTGTGTCTGAGCTTATGGAATAAGTGAAAGAGTGCCAGACTCAGTATTCTAGAATCGAAGCAGATCTTGAAGCTCTCAAGACATCAGTTGCTTCTTTGGATTCTTATATGAGCTCCAAGTCTCAAGCTGACAAGGACCTAGCTTATGTGAAGAGTGTAGTAAGCCAGTTTTTCTCGGTGTTTGAAAGTTTCAAAACCTCAGTGAAGGATCACGTTCAATTACAGGACTCTCAAGTTCAAAGCCTAATCAGTGTTTTGTCTAAGAGTTTCAAAGAAACTGTTTCCTTCTCTCTTGGCCCTCTCACATCCAAACTTTTAGTTGACCTGAATCTATTTCGAGAAATGTTGAAGGAGGAGATTGGTTCTATTTCAACCAGTGGCTCTGTGGACTCATCAGAGTTGAGCCGAGTGGTGATTTCTACAAGAGATTCTGCTAGAGAAATAATGAAGATTGTTCAAGATTATATGAGAGAAGCCTCTGCCTCTCAGGAAGCCATAAAGAGCAAAGTGGACTACTACTTCACCAGAATTTTCACCAAGAATCAACTCGATCACCACTTCAAGCTGATGTTGGAAAACATGAAGCTACCTCCAGTAACTCAAGCTTTTAGAGAACAAGTGAGCAAACTAAGACAATAGACTCCTTCCTTGGAGAAATTCATGGAGAAAAAAGATGATTTCATCTCTGCTATGGAAAGAGGAGGAGGAATTATTATGGATTTTAGAAATTTGTTGCTGCCCTTCTTGCATGTTGATGCCAGACCAGTCATCGTACCTCCTGCTTTGCCTGCTTCTACCTCAGCTGCTTCCACAGTCCAGCTGACTCCTGCTCAAGCTATTCGAAGCCTCACACCAGTGATCACCCAAAGATCTTCAACCTACAGGCCTGACTCTGTGTCAGTGGCCCAGCCTCCTTTGATCATTTCTGGCATTCCAAAACCTTCACCTGCATCCTCACCACCCGAACCTTCTTCTGATCCCAAAAGGAAAATCTCCCGTGGAAGATGTGGATTGATCTAGTGGCCAGGATTTTTGATAGGAATTCATTTGTATTCTGTTTCCGTACTTTCTGACTGCTCTAATACAGAGGAACTCTTTTTACTTCTCATGTTTTATTTGTCTCCTATATATGCTTTCCCACTTTTTGATTATCACAAAGGGGGAGAACAAAATGAGAGAATGAGAAATATTTTCAATGGAGAAAAATAACCTTCTTTTCAATTTTATCTCTGATATTATTATGTTTCTTTTTACCTTCGGTACCTTATGATTGTTACCTCTGATAACTTATGTCTATATCATACTATTTCTATTATCTCTGATGCTGTTTTCTCTGAGAAAATTGAATTCAATATTATACTCTTTACTATTATATTTTCACTATGTTAAATGCCCATATCATAAATTGTGATTATCAAAAAGGGGGAGATTGTTGACCTCACCTTTTTTGATAATCTCAATCATGTATTCATATGTGTTGAAAATCCCAATTATGTTTTCATTCTCTATGATATTTTTAAGTATCATTGATCTATACTTTAATTCTTTCAAATCTGTGATCAAACCAATAATAATTTTTAAAATAGTCTTTGGAATTTGTTAATCCTCATTTATCCATGTTCATACAAGTTATAAATTAATTCTAACACAATCGGATGTGTTCTGCATAAAACAGATAAGTAATCTGCCTATAGCTACTGATAAAGAGCTACCGGTACCCAGTCTACTGATAGACTTAGTCTACCGACAGACAGAGTCACCGATATACTTAACACAGAGCTAACGATGTGCTTATAAATGTAAGCTACTGACTTACAGACAACTACTGATAAAAACATAGAGCTACCGGTGTAAGTATAAATAGCTACCGATGGAATAAGAGTCACCGATGGACGAAGCTACTGACAGACTCACAACTACCGATACCGACGCATGAAGCTACCGACGCATGGAGCTACCGACGCATGGAGATACCGACGCATGAAGCTACTGACGCAAGGAGCTACCGATAAACAAAGTCACCGATACAAGCATATACCAACCGACGCATAGAGCCACCGATAGAGTCAAAGCAACTAATGAAATTGAGCTACCGATGTCCAAGCTACCGATGCTGATTACCTACCGATCACTCAACTCACTGTTTGAATTTCTTTATTTCCTATCTTTATTTAATCTATCCAACGGTCATATCATGTACATTTTAATGATTTGTCAAATATCTGATAAAGGTTGTCGGATGTCAGGAACCCGTACCTCGTACCTGCAGAAAGGAAAACCTTTCTGTCCCCTGTTGCCTGTGAGATAAATACGAGAAGACTACACTGCCCAACCAGAGAAGTGTGTGGTGGATGGAATATACCAGAAACACAAGAACGAGAAGAATCAAGAAGCTCATAGACAATCAAGCATACTCGAGAAGTGTTCTGTGCATATAAGAAGAACACTGAAGAACTTCAACCACTACATTTTCACTGTCTGTGAACCTGGAGCATACGACACTCTGTTTCTCAAACAGAAACGAGAAGAGGACTCAGACTCACTTCTGATCGAATCCAAAGGAGTTCAGAGCTACACTGAAATCACCAGAACCATCTCTAAACTCTACATCTCTTGTTCTGTGATTTATTATTATTATTTTCGAGCAGTGTGTGTTATCTGCTGTATCTAACACATACACTGTCTCCTGTACTTAAACTGGAGGATTTGTAAATCCTTACCAAATTCTTACATTCTATTCTTTCCCACGAATAACAGTGGTAGAGGTCGTGTGTGACCTAGACAGCTGGTTGCTGGTGTACTGTTTCCCACGAATAACAGTGGTAGAGGTCTTGGACCTGGACAGTTGTAAACTGTTGAACCCCGATCCAGGGTGTGGATCATTTTTATATAAACTTTTGAGAGGACTAAGTCTCAGCTTGAGACTGAACCTCTTGGTTACATTTTTTGTGCCATCTCTTTCAAAGTTTTATTCCGCTGCTAATCACTTTAAAACTAATACTGTTTTTAAAGTTACTTTGATAATTAAATTAGAAAGTGTTTATGTTAAGTGTAGATTAGTAAGTTAGTTTCAAAAGATAATCACACACTCCTGTATTGATTAACTGGGAATTAATCAATCCCTTGAGAATCTAACAGAACCTCTACTTTAATATAAATTCACTACAGTTTAATTTATTATTTTATTTGGGGGTCTTTAAGACCGTGTTTTTAAATACAGAAATTTTAATTGGTACTCAATTCACCCCCCTCTTGAGTAAACCACTCCGACCAACAAATTGATTTAAAATATGACTTGTGCAGATTACATATTTTTCAAAGATCATATAGTTCACCTTTATTCAATTTATGGTGAGGTAAATAAAAAATTTAATTATTATTAGAAAATTTTCTTAGAGAATATACATTACAATGCCTAACTCTTCTATTACAAATCTACGATTTATTTTTTTATACATTTAAACAATTTAATTTTTTTCTATACAAAGAATTATGATCTAAAATATATAAATTATATGTTCTAGGTACCATAAACCAAGGAAGTTCATTTTTAAAAATAGATCAAAAAATATTTGAAAAACAAATAAAATTACCTTCATCACAAAGTTGATAAATATATATCAGGTTGTGTTTTAGCCATTACACCTATAGTAATTTATTGATGCGAACTGATCTGGCATATAAAAATAATCCAACAATAATAATTTTACCATTAGAATTATCACCAAATGTGACATATCCTCCATCAACTTTGGATAAAGAATGATAATTTTAGAAATCTCAACACATATAATTTTTCATTAAATATCCATTATCCATTTTTTGTTGATTATATTCCAACCTTTTCCTTAAAATACAACCCAAAAAAGATATTTTTTGGTACCCATGTTCTTATTGGGTTCTAAAATGTTAGAAACAAATGATTTAGGAATCTAAATATTTTTATCCTATCATGAAATTTCAACACACAATTTTCACAAACTTCTTGAAATAAAATAATTATTAATTCCAAAAAATGAAGGACTTCTATGAATAAAACTATTAGAATAAGGATTTGGTTCTACAAAATTGAATCAAATAAAATTATACATATTTTTATTCTTTAAAATTGGCCCAAAATAATTTTTCTAAAAAATAAAATTTTCACCTTTGCTTTATTTTCTAAAATTAGCTTTTTAGAATTTATTATTAGAAAGGATTTTATTCAGGTAATTTTCTCTATTTTTTAAATCAACTGAAGTATCATTAAGGGACTGAAATTATTTTTTTCAGGTTTTCAGTTTTTTTTTACATTCCAAAAAGGATAAGATAAGCTTTTACTATTTTGATTTTAGGTATATAATTTGTTTTTCCAAGTCCTAATTTTGACTTACAACAAAATTATAATAATGTTTGAGGAATATTTTTTTTCAAAATTTGATATTTCGTCAATATAATTTTATAACAATACTTTAGTTCTCCAAAAGAGAAATTTTTAATTTCTGAATCAGATTCATGATTAGAAATATAAAATATGTGTACCTCATTAGATTATGTCATAAATATCATGTTGGACTTTTGATTTGAGAAATCAACTTCTCATTGAGCAGATGAATTGTCATTATATTCCTAATAAGAACTCTATGGGGTATGATATCCCATTTCCTCTTATTCATAAATTATTTATACCATTTTTTCTTGTTTTATATTTCTATTATTCATATTTCTAAGGACAATATGACATGATATTTAAATTTTTTCTTACTTTAATAGAACCTAACTCCTTTATAATTTCTATTATAGTATTTATAATAGTTTGGATTTATTGAATCCTATTCTTTTATTGTATAACTTATTGAATTTCATTTAATATTGAGAAAGATCACTATTAGAAGAAGAACTATTTGAAGTATATTTATTAGATGATCCAATAATTTATATACCATTACCCTTATATTCATCATTTGAAGTGATACTTTCATATCAGTGTTTTCATTTTTAATCAATCTATGCTCATTGGATTCATATTCCATTTATACCTTATACCTCATGAATTGTCCAATGAGAATTTAAATTTTGAAATCATTCACATCAGTGGATTTCATAATGGAGGATGCAATTCCACTCCACTTTGATGGTAGAACTATAAGAACATTTAGAGCTTGATTTGATTCAAGAATTGGTTCTCCTAGATAAGTATAATTATTCACAATATGTATTAACCTTTCATTCACTTGAGTTATTCTCTCTCCTTAATCATTCTAAATGTATCAAAATTAATCTTTTTATAATTGTATCCATGAAATATCACATTATTAATACCTTCAAATGAACTAATATTGTAGTCCACATCTCATGTGATATATCACATTTTGAAAATATATTGAACTCATTTATACTGAGTCCACATATTATAGAATTCAATGCTATAGTTTCCAGATTATAATATTTTCTATAATAATGTCGCATTTCTCAGGACCTACTTCAAGAATAGAGTAAGGATTCATGAAATTCAATTTGACCACTAGACCGAGGTTTTTCATGTATATTATCATTTGTTACATCTATCATATAAAATTTACTTCATTTAAATTGAGAGGTCTAATAATAGACATACCTTCGTGGTTGTTTTCCATATATACTATTTGAAGAGGATCATTTGGAAAACATCATTTTAGTGTTGAGAACTAAAGCGTCAGATCCTTTAATACCAATTTTTGGTCAGAGAACAAATGAACTAAGACTCAAGAGGGGGGGGGGTGAATTGAGTTATACAAATTTCATTTTCTTTAAAATACCATCTTTAAAGTATGAATATATTCTAATATATTATTATCACTAGGAAAAATTAGAAATAAATGCAGTAAAAAATACAGATCACAGAATATTTATAGAGGTTCAGAAAACAAATATCCCCTAGTCTATTCCATCAATGATCAACTCATAGATTTTATTTATTTTAAAACAATCAGTCCCTTTCATAGGGATTCTCTAACCGAGTGAAAGAAACCTTCACCTGGTATAAATCTTGGATTTTTCTTGGGCACCTATAAATCATTACATAAAAAACAACATTCAATACTCATTACAAGGACCTATTATATACATTTATGAGAGATAATAATAAGATTTTACAAAATAAAAAAATATTTTCAATATGAAACTGAAAGTAGATAATTAAATTTATAAAGAACATGATTATAATAAAAGACAATATTTGGAGTTTCTTTGATCGGAAAAGATAAAATTGTGTATATAGAAAATTTAGAGAAATATTCAGGTTTTTATAGCATACATAAAGTGAAGAAATAATAACCTCTATTTTATGTAAACATATATATTTCATCCACAAATAAACACTTCTATTTATATATCCAATTTTTAATTTGATGAAATACACACTTGATAATCCACAAAGTCAAGAGAATAATCCATTTATAAAATAGAAGAAACATAATTTTAATTATTGGGTATAATTATTTTCTAAATATGGAATGATCTAAGATAGTATATGGAGAATAAATAATATATATTGGTTTTTTACATTCATTGTAAAAATTCACTTTTTCTAAATTAATCTTTCCCCACATAGAAAAAATCATTTTTTGATACTTATCAAATAATAATTTGAATTATCAAAAATTGAAACCAATAGTAAGGTGTATAATCATAATGACCCCCTATAAGATAGATTGATATCGATAATATTTTTTTTAGAATTATCATTCTCATAAGATAGCTTCATCGTACATATTCGAATGATAAAACACTTTCTACTTTATGGAATTATTTAGTGTGTAAGATAAACAATATAGATTTTGTATTTCTATAGGATAATTATTTCTCATCAGATATTGTGTGATAACATTAAACTAATGTAAGATAAATAATATCTACAGTTCTATTTTATTTCCAAATGATAATTCATTTATGAAGACCTTTTCCATAGGAAAAAAGATTTTACTGATTTTCCATCTGACAGATTGACTTCTATGAAAGTTAATACATATACACTATAAGATAATTTAATTTGAAAATAAGATAATATATTATGTTTATCTTTAATAATATAAAATACTTTAGCACATACATGATATTCCAATGCATGTATTGTTTAACAAACCAACCCAGATACCCTATTAATACTGGAACCTGACCCGATACTCCATAAAAACGAAGGGAATTATTGATCCTCGTGGGTTAGAGACTAACACATGATAATCAACAATAAATAGTAGGAACAATTTTTACCAACCAGAAGTATACAATATGACATATCTTCATATGTCCAAAATGAAAAAATGGAAGAAAACATGAATATATATATATATTATAATAAAAAGTGAACAATTCAAGAGATACAACTGAAAATGGAAAAAAATATTAATAAGATGAGTCCAAAAATAAAAGAAAAAATGAAAACAACTGCTCCAACAGTCTCTAAATGACATAATGGGAAATCTCATACCATCTCACCATCGAACTACACAAAACTATATGAAAGAAAACCTCATCACCTTAATGCGATGCCTTTTCTTCCCTTGCATTGGAAGACATTACCTGGTATATGATCCACCAAAGAGGCATGAAGGGTATAAGCTAACAAGCTTGGTAGGGTCTCACCTAGGTGTTTTACATCAATTCACTAAACAATAATCCAAGAATTTGAATCATTAATGAAAATATGGAATGATATATATTTTAGAAGTATTTTTATCGAAATAATTGGAAAAAATTAATTTCACCTTTTCCCACATTTCCAAATAAATTAGGTATAAAAGTTTCAAGTAATTTCATGTTCTTATATATCACAATAGATATATCATGTAAAATAAAATCATGCAACACATATCATATGAAATCCAAGGTAGTAAAATCAAAATACTACAAACCAAAATAATAAAAAATCATCTAAGAAGCATAAGTAAAATCATTCCAAGGATCAGAATAGGTCAAGATAGTTAGGACAATAGAATTTAATATAGGAAATAATGTATACATCAATCCTCAAGACATATGCATCGATCCATAAGAGAAGAGAAACACTCCACAAAGTGAACACCTAATAAGTCTAATAAGTCCCTAGAACAATATGTCTGGGGAGAAGAGGAAATCCCCATTAGAAAACCGCTCGATAGTGGATGAGATCTATTAAAATAACTTACACCAAAGAAACCACGGCTTCCTATGTGATATATTTTTGAAACCATTTCATCAAACCATTTCATCATTTCATGCTTTGAAAACAATTTCATAAAACCATATCACAATGCTTTGAAAAACCCTTTTCATCAACCAAAACCATGGGAAAATCCATCTTTTAATAAAAACCCAATTCCACACAGACAGAAAAATTCAGTCATATCATTAAATTTCATTTAATAAAACAAGTTATCAAAATATGTGATATTTAGTTTACCAACACATGCTAGAGATGGGACCGCCTACCTCAAAACTCAGGTTGCACACACCATCAATGGAATCCACCATAAGGATGAAACCCAAAATGAAAGTTGAGGCATTAAAACAAATCTAAATATCATTGAATTGATTCAATTTAACCATATGGTTATAGGATTAGAGGAAACGAAAAAAAAACTCACGAATGCTCACCTGCCACACCATGACCATCAAAGGGAATGAACCCCAGAACAAGATCGTACCCCGAATATAGAAAAGAATAAAAGGAAACATAACTACATATTAACAAAACTTATAGTGAAATTAAAACACCCTACAAGAATCAAAGGAAATGAATATTTAGAAAGTATTTCTTACATAGATAGATTCAATGAAACTGGAATGATGATCCAATGCTGAACGAATCAATCCATAATTAAAGGATGATCCCAAAATCGCTGGAGAAGAGCTCTTGGTTGAGAGGGAAGAGGGATATAGAATAATGAATGAAACATCAAACCTATAATTCTTAAAATAACCAAATCATGTAATTTTCATGTAATGTAATCCCTTTACATTTCATGTAATCCACATGACTCATATACGCATAAAAACCAATCTCATTTTTGTTAAAAACCAATATATTATCACTACAGGGCATGTAATCATTCATGATGTATACTCATCTCACAATAAGATCCTGGAAATCATTACACATCTTGTACTCCCATTAAAGGGTGTTTAAATTTCATTTATATAGTGAAATTTTCTGGTTCTTAAATAAAAAACAAGCCACCTAGCTCATTCTCCAAACTCATGGAGAACACCACAAATCCATTAACACATTTATACCCGAACAACATTAATTAAAACAAACATACATCCTAAAAATTTAGTTTATTTTTCATAGAAAATTTTCTCCATCCTCTAGAGTCCCAATACACACCAAATTATATATGAAAATAATTATAGAGGCGTAAAATACCTAAAACAAGGCAATAAGATATTTTAAACTCCCCACTATAAGACTTTCCGACCCCGCAAATTTATGTTGAAGAATGAATTTTGGTAAAGAGATGAAGGAAATAATCCCTCATAAAAAAATCCTACTCCCAATTCTCATGAGAATCTGATTCATGCTTCCATAAAACATTGGACAATGGAATTGAATTCCCATGAAAGAAATTCACATGAGAGTCAATGATCTCCACTGGTTTCTCAACAAAAAAAACATCTATATCTAACTCAATATCTTCTCATCTCTGAACATGAGAGGGATCAGTATCCTATTTATTAAGTTGTGATATGTGGAATCCATCATGGATTACTTTCAATTTAATTAGTAATTCTAAATGATAAGAAACAAACCCAAGAAGCTCAGTGGACTAAAACAATCCAACATATCTTGGAGACAACATTCCCTATTTCCCAAGTAGACGGTGGCCCAACTGAGGAGAAACATTCAAGAAATCCCAGTAACCTATAGAAAAATCCAAAGGATTATTCCATTAATCCACATAACATATCTATCAACTCAGATCAATAACCAACCACCAACGTATATCTTGAATCCTCACAAATGTCTCTTGAACCAAACTTAGTCCAACTAAAGAAGTTTCACCCACCTCTTCCAAAAAAAGTGGTGGAAGGAATGCATAAGCATAGAGTGGATCAAAATGATCCATTATGATCGAAAACTGATAAATGTTTTTATAATAAAACTCATCATGTACCAAATGAATCTCCCAAGATCCACGAAAATATGAGACATAAGCATTGAACATATCCTCTAGAATCTAAATTGTACAATCCCTCTGGACATCTATATATGGATGATAAGTTTTACTCAACCTCATATAAGTCCCAATCACCTCCTAGAGACTCATATAAAACCTCAAAGTAATACTGCGACCCCTAAACCAAATAAAAGTAGAAGGAACCACATGTAACATAACTATTTCCTACACATATAGATTACCCAGATCTTCAGCTTTAGTAGTGTCACTAATCTAAATAAAATCAGATGACATAGTCAAATGATAAATAACCACCCATATAGTATTAAATCCTATTAGATTCTATGGTAATCCAATAGTAATGTTCATATATTTTTCTTCACATTTTAAACTATAATTGGAAGTGGCTGGAGAAAACTAGAAGGTTTGAAATGATATACTTTTATTTGTAGGAAAGTGTAATAGTGAGACACATAATCAGCAATGTCACGCTTCATGACCGGACACCAAAACCACCATATCATGTAATAATACATCTTCATAGTGCCCAGATGAATGACCCATTAAGAACTATAACAATAAAAAAAACTAAGCTCCTCATAGATTCTGGAATGAAAAACTGAACCTCGAAACTGGGAATACAATCTGAAGAGAGATAACAACCAAAAATAGTCTCCCTATAATATAAGATTTCACAAATTTCTCTAAAATCAACATATTACTATTGAATTTAAATAATATACTCAATGATAGATGATGAAAAATGAAAACTTGTTAGATCCATACCTAAAAAATCCTCCTAGGAATCTAGATTCAACTGTGAAAAACACCCCATAAGTTTGCACTCTTCCTTTGGTTCCTAAACAACTTGTGATGGAAATTTCATACTAATAGAATCCTCAATAACATTACCCTTCCCTAGGGTATAGGCAACACCAAAGAACAACATATAAAGGTATTTAAAGCACCACCTCTAACTGAGATTCATGTATTTCCAATAAAAGATATAGCTCAAACTCTTAATGTCAAAAATCACTATTTACATTTCCAAAAAAATATAGTGTCTCCAATAGTTAATTGCATTTATAACTATATAATGTCATAAATAATGAGTGTGATAATTATTCTCATGAATTTGAATATGAAGAGATCCATAATCTACCACATGATCATACTACATGAGTACAAAACCAAAACAAGTGCCAGGATCAAAATAGAAAACAATGTACCTCTTAGTAGGCTTAGGTAATACCGGAATAGAAAGTGATTTCAGAAGTTGTTTTATCTCATAGAAACAAGACTTTAACATTTCAACCCATTTTAATTTAACCATTTTCTTAGTAGGAGAAGTCAAAGGTGATGAAAACTTAGATAAATCCTTAAAGAACCATTGATAGTATATGATAAGGTCACTAAATCTCTAAATCTCAAAGTCATTCCGTGGATCTTCCCATGACTAGACCACCATTACATTCCCATGATTAAATTATAAGACATTCTTAGAAATCATGTTCCCTAATAACCTCACTTCTTGGATCTAGAAATTTAACTTTAAAATCATTCCATACAAATAGTGACTCCTCCATATTTCTAAAACCAAACTTAGATAGTGCTCTTGCTCACACTCGAATCTCAAGTAAACAAAAACATCATCTAAAAACACTACCCAAAAAGGTGTCAAGATACTGATGGAATATCTAATTAATCAAATCCATAAAAACAAAAAGAGTTTTAGTTAGACTATAAAACATCACAAGATATTTGTAATGTCCATACCTACTCCTAATAGTTTCCTTTGTTATATCAAACTCCCAAACTCTAATTCGATGATAACCTGACTAATGATCAATCTTCAAAAACCACTTTTCCTCATTTAACTCATCAGAAAAAATAATCCACACGAGGAAAAAAATATTTTTTCTCAACCATCACTTAGTTAAAATTTAGATAACATAGACACATTTAGAGTGAACCAAATAATTTCATGGAAAAGAGCACTAGGGATTCCCATGGAGAAACATTAGGTTGGACAAAATAATTTTCCATGAAGTTATACAACTGAATCTTGAGCTCTTTATGCTCCACTAGTTCCATATGATAGGAAGGTATAAAAATTAGATTTGTACCAAGCATCAGTTCAATCATAAAATCTTCTAACCCCTCAAGAGGAATCCTTGTTAAATCATATAGGAAAATATCTAAAAAAACTCAAAATAATTTGGGAAGATCAACAAAAAAATAAATGTCATTGGGTTCAACTATAACTACACACAAAAACCCCATGAGCTCTAGATGGGAAGGTCCTACATGAAAAAATATCATGTCCCACTCTCCTTGAAACACCCTTGAGGTCCCATCAGCTACAAGAAATGAGACACACTAATGATAACAATCAACTGAAACATGATTAACTAAAATCCATTCCATCTCAATGAGGATGTCAAAAAGATCCGGATTGATAAAAATAAAATACCAGACTAACTCCACATTAGATATCGATAGCGCATAACAAAAACACCGAAACCCCTATTATTTCCCCTTCCAAAGAGGAATATTTTACTCTATGACAAAGGAAATGATCTCCATTATAAGGTTTAGAATATAAATAAAATGGATAGATATAAATTAGTGGGAAACACTAGTACCAAATAAGTAAATCACTATAGAAGATGGAATAAATATGGCACCTCACACTCTCACTGGAACCATATAGACATCCACTGGAAAATCATATGATAGGAGAAGGTGATTCACTCCCGAGGCCTATTTATAGTGTGCTATAGTTATAGAATATTCTAGATTCCCTGAAGTATCCTTTGGAATGAATAATACATGTCCACATAAAGGTGACACCATATTTAGGTATAAATTCTGCATATGTTAGTAATGTCAACAACTATTACACATCTTTTCAGGTGAAGGAATTGAATTCCTCGTTTGTTTAACCCTACCACACTGATAGAAATTTAGAGGCACACGATTAGCTCAAAAATGAGGTTCCAAACATGCCTTCTTCTGAGAGAACCATCCACCACTCCTATGAAGATCTTTCAAATTCCCCATTTTCTATGTCACAACACTGAAGCTACCACTAGGTGGAAGATGAGGGGAATCATATCCAAACTTGCATGTGTTATTAATTTCTACAATCATAACCCTGTCCACTATCTTCACAAAGGTTTAAGTTTCAATATAAATACCTAAAATATGATATCCAATCACAAACCCTGCTTGTATTTTTGATCTTTTTTCTAGTCATTATTTACAAGCTCTGGTGAAAAACCATCTCAAAAAACTGATTGGTATACGACAACATCGAATTCTCTCTCTACTACAAATATAGAAACTGGAGATACATTTCCATCATCGGTGATTCTAGAGAAAAATACTAGAAGTAGAGAGTCATGAATCCCTTATAGTCTAATCCCACATGCCTATATTCATATAACATGAAATATGACCAATTATTTTTAGGTCCCTCAAGCCTGAACACTATACCCATAACCTTTAAAATCATAGGTGTATCTAGGAAGTTGTAGATATGATCAATCTTTTCAAGATAGTCCTCTATCTACTGAGGTTTATTCATACCATTATTGGATAGAGGATTCTCACACAAGAACTCCTTTGATCGATCTCTGTCTCTAACAACTCCCATCCATACCTCAACAATAGCATTCTGAGATTACAATACATTCGGGTAGACAAAAAAAAATATATGCATGATAGCCACGATAAAGTTCTGATCAATTGGAGGATTCCCTTGAGAATCATAAACTCTACCCTCACAAGGAACCTTCAGAGCACATATCAAAGGCAGATCACTGCACAATGAAATAGAAAAAATGATTAGAAAAAATAATTTTCTCATATCAAACTAGAAAAAAAGAAAGAAAAAACTGAGATTAATGTCTATAATATAAAAAAAGGACCGAAATACCGGCATCCCTTGGTAACTTGAGTCTATTTACTAAAATAGATGGTCATTCACTCCCCCAAACTACCTCTATAGTTCTAAAAATCCTATACACAGACTAGACAACATCCCAAGACAAGGAATCACAAGGGAATACATCCTCTGAAACCAAATTGTAATGAACCAGACTAGATACCCTCTCAATACTAGGAGTTGAACCAATCCTCTAGATACCCAAAGGGTGTTCTTGATCCCGAATGGCTAGAGAATAACACCTTGGAATCAATAGAAAATAGGGGGAATGGTTTCACCCAAACTGAATTATATAACAAGACATATATAAACTTGGAAAAAATGAAACAATATAAGAAAACATGAATATATATGTCATAATAGAAATAGAATAAAGAAAGTGATGAAATTGAATAATTAGATAAGTAATATCTAAGAGACAAGTCCAACAAAAAAGGATAAAAAACCAAAATATCTACTCTAATAGTCTACAAGTGATATAATGGTAAAACCCAAACCATCTCACAATATAGCTACCCAATACCAGCCAACAAAAAACTTTACTACCTCACTTTGGTTCTTTTCCATTCCCTTTATTGAAAGACATAACCCAGTCAATGAATTACCGATGGGGTATACATTGTGTAAGATAATAGGGTTAGTAGGTCCCTTCCCAGGTTTTCAATTTCATATCTATGAACAAGTATCCATGAATGCTCAACTTTAAAGAAAACAAGGCATGATATACAGTTTATAA
Source organism: Viscum album (assembly GCA_963277665.1). NCBI lineage: Eukaryota > Viridiplantae > Streptophyta > Magnoliopsida > Santalales > Viscaceae > Viscum > Viscum album. The sequence continues at coordinate 632,136,346 of OY728130.1, forward strand.
CTTTTTATATGAAAAAGACAAAATAATAATTTAATTTCCTATTTTCCCACATTCCAAAATAAAGAAGTTAAATCAGTTTAAAATCATTTTATATCAAAATATATCACAGTAGATATATCGTGTAACAACAAATCATGCATCACATATGATATAAAATCCATAGTGGTACATTAAAAATTGTACCAACCAAAAGCAACCCAAATCGACTAAGAATAATAGGTAACATTACGCCAAGGATCACAATAGGTCAGGATAGTTAGGGCACTCATACCTAAGATATAAAATTGCATATGTATCATGCCTCTTGAAATATGTTTCATTCCTAGAGAGTATAGGAACACCCCATAAAGTGAACCCCCACCAGTTTAAAAAGTCCCTAGAAAAACATTCCTAGGGAGTAGAGGAAATCCCCATGAGAAAACCCCCGATAGTGAAAGATACCTATTATAATACCTTCTACATGTATACCCAAGGCTTACCATGTAATTTATTTTTCAAACCATTTCATCATTTCATGCTTTTAAAACTATTTCATAAATCCATTTAAGAATGATTTTAAAATCCCTTTTGATTTACCGAAACTAGGGGAAAACTATATTTTTTCAAAAATCCAATTCCACCCACACACAAACCAAGATATAAATATCATGAAATTTAATATGATAAAACCATTTATCAAAATAGGAGACATACAGTTCACCAAAACTTGTTAGATATGGAACTAACCACCTCAAAAATTGGGTCGTTCACACCCATAATAGAATCCACCTTAAGGAGAAAACCAAAAACAAACTCAAAGGCCCTAGAAAATTGTATACAAATATTATAATTGATTTAATTTAACTAAAGAGTTTGAAAATAGGAGAAACACAACCTTGAAAATTCACATCCCCTGCAATAAAAAAAACAAAGGAAATAACTTATGAAATAATATTCACAGCATGGACCCAAAAATGAATCAAATTAAACATCATTGTGGATAAAAAAAGAATATTACAATGAAATTATGCTACTGTGATCAAAGGAAATGAGAAAGAAACAAGGAACTCTTACCCGAAACGATTTAACACAACTACCTTGATGATCAAATTCTAAATGAATCAATATATAATGAATAGAGGCTCCCAAAATTGCTAGATAATATCCCTAGGTTGAGTGGGAATAAGGTCGTGGAAGAATGAATGAAACAATAGTCGTGAAATTCTCTAAATCCAAAAAATGTGACATTTACACAGCGTGAAATCCTTTCGAAATCGTTTAATCAGTGATACTGATATACATCAAAAAACCATCCCATTTTTATTAAAAACAACTATTTTATCATTTAATGGCAGGTAAACTTTATACAGTGTGTAATCATTCAATCAACGTACTCTGGTCATGAAATGAGCTAGGAAACTATTACACATCATCTACTCCCATTACACAGAATGTAAATTTCCTGCATATAGAAAAAACTATAGGTTTTTACAAATAAACACAAACTACCTAAGGAAATATTCAAATGTGTGGAGAAACCCACAAATCCATTAAAAACATTTATAGATAAACTCAATTAATTTAAACACTCATAATTACCTGAACTTTATGAAATCAATCTCATAAATTGTTCTCCATCCTCAAGAGTTCCAAAAAGCACCCAACTTAAGGGGAAAACAAGAAAATATGGGGGAAATACCTAAAATTAACTAATGATATATTTCATATAAAGTTTTCATTATAAGATAATTATTTTAAACACAAGATAAAAATGCCATGTTATATAAATCACTTCAACAAAATTTAATTCTAGAATCCATAAAATTGACATATTTACACATCGATGATAAATGATAATGATTTATTATATTTATTAGTTAAATTACATGGGAATTTATTCAACAAATAGTGCATAAATTTTAATAATAGTTAAAAATAAAATCTAAAAAACACTTCAGATAAACTCATTTGTAAATAAATAGGTATTTTTGAGTGATAAATCATATAAAGTAATGATATTTATTGAAACACCACAAGTCTGTCCAAAAATTTCATGTGGTATTAGATCTGGGTTCCCTCTACTTGGATCTTATTTTTAATGACCTTGACTATAGTAACCTAGAGCCGGTGCCTCACATTATTACATTGGTATAAATACAAGACACAAGTCCCAAAGGAATGATAATTTTAGAAGTTTTGGAAGCCATATTACCTAATCGAAATTATAAAATACAATATAGTCAATACTTTTAGAGAATGATATTATCCTAGCTTAATCCTACATGTTATTCATAATAGACATCATAGAATCCTGGATAGAATAAAACATAAGAAAGGGGTGAGCTCAGATTCTTACTAAGGTTAAGAATATAGTGGAAGATTTTAAGAATAATAATAATCATCCTTTAGGAAATGTGTATAATTGAAACAAAATCCATTTAAACATAAACACGAGGATAATATGGAAGGAATAAATAATACCTTATAAAATAATCACATGAGAAAGAAAACATAACCATGAATATTAAAATAGTTGAATAATCACATGGAATATAAATAACTAATCTCATATCGAGGGAATGAAAAATTAAAGACATCATATATATACTATCAAAGATCTATCCAAGACACCATGTATAAAAAAATAATACATAATCTAATACCCAAACTAGTTTTCCTAATGGGACCAAACGATACGTCGAGGAGATATAACATGACTCATCCTTAAATTACTACGTCTAATTCATTACTCATATGAAATTGGTAATGAAAACATAATCAAAATAAAAATTCATATAAAAACTATCATATGAAATGAGAATAAATTATCCATAAATCATGAATGGTATCAAAATAGCACATCCATAGTAAAAATAAATCATAAAACATTAAATGAATTATGATAAATGATATTATAAGAGATCAACCTCAATTAATAATGATATCCAACAAAGGATGATGACATATATGAAAATACTCTAATAAAATCATTAAAATTTTCTTGAGAGAAATACCCATTTTGTAACGACCTGTTCTTTTTGAATGATAATTGTTTCATGAAAATGTGTGTTATATTTTAATTTCAATACAAAACTATATCTATTTAATAATTAAGTAAGTATATTTTAATGTGACCATCAGGTTTTGACCATTATATAACCATTGTCCAATTATGAATTTTTTTCAATATGACCATTGGGAATTATACGCATAACGGTATGATTATTATTTATTAAAAGAAATGATAATAGTTTAATAATGAAAAAAAGAAGAATAAATGGCCTCATCTAGTAGATTCATTCTATATGAAGCCCATTTTTTAGTAGTTGGGAAGGAGGTAGCTTCACTTGGATTCACTCTTGAAAAATCCCAAGAAGACCTGAAACACATTAAGCTTGAAGAAATCACCTATGGGAGAAATTCAAGTTAGGGGAAAATACCAATCGGGCAATGTTATCTAAGCCACCCAAGAGTCTATCTCCATCGCAAACCACATCTTTAGGTCATATGTGGGTGTTATAAGGGGTTATGTGTTGAGTCTTTAGTTACTTAAAATGTAACCTCTTTGTTTAAATAAATGTTTTATTTTACCATTTCAATTTTATGAATATTTTTTCATAATAATTAAGATGGAATTTGATACATTGTTTTTTGGTTAAAAAGTGTAATTTTTATAGAGATATAAATTATTATATTAAAATAATTTTTTAATAATTTTTATTATAATGAAATATTATTTTCAATACACTCTTATTTAATAAAATTTTTATTATAATATTTTTTTTCAAGTGTCTAAAATTTTACCTGCATTTACTATGGATTTTCTTTCCTCTATTATTTTTAATAAGTAAATATATAGTTAACAGATAAATTTATAATATTTATAGAATTAATATGGTAAAATATATTTCATTTTTTAAATCATAATATCTATATTAGGTTATGGTGAATTTTTGAGAATTTTATAAAATAAATTAGTTTTCCATGGATAGTAAAAACATAGTTTTTATTTTTCGGTACATTTTATGACATCATAACTATGTCATAATGATGTAATGAGTACTATAAAATTCTTTTCAGATCATATTTATTAAAATAATGTAATATTTGTCCCAAGTGTCCAATAAAATGATAAAATACCATGGAATGTCCCATGGTTTTTCAAATACCACTACCTAGGTGTCCATGAAAATTAATAAAAATCTCCCTCACTTTTTTATAAATACACACCCATTTTATCAGTTAATTTAATTTAAAATTCATCCTCCATGAATATATAGTAGTTAAAACTCCCATGGAGTCCTCCCAAGGTGTCCTCAATCCGCCAAGGTCCTGATCATTGAGTTCTTGGAGTCATTGTTCAAGGTAAGGGAAATCTCAACTTGTCTTTTTTCCTTTCAAGTTATATTTTTATGTTGTAGGTCTTTACAATTCACATACCATGTTCTTATGTACATTTTATTATATCCCTTTACTTTATTAAGTTTATTTTATGAATGGTATATCCTTATTTCCACTCTTTTTAATGTTTTCAAAAACCATGTTTCTTACCCGTTACGCTGCCCAAGTTTCCTCTCAAAATTGTTCATTTTCTTCTAAAAAAATTATTTTATTATTCATTATGTGAATTAAAAAACCTATTTATTATCTTAAGGTATTTACCTTGATTTAAAAAATCATTAATTTTATTCTATAATTTATAGACATAAAACCATTATTCCCTTTATTTGGGTTATAAATGAAATAATGTTCATGTCTTTAAGAACATTTTAAAATGCCGTGTTTTTTAAATGAAACTCATTTATTTTATTCTCCATGGGTTATTTATGAAATGTTTTATTATAATAATTATTGATAAAATTAATTAATATATATTAAGTTTACAACCTAATAGATATCCAATGCATTGGGTATTTAATTTAATTTCAAGAGATGATAAGTTTTACTATACCTTGGTGAATAACCTTAGTAATTTTTATAACACCTCGGTGATAAATCATAGTAATATGCATATGAATGACTAAATTAATTATTATATCCATATTTATATGCTATGAATCATATTATTTTTATTATATTATACCACTTTTTCCATTGCTCATGCCTTTCTGAATTTCCTCTGGTTCTTATTGATATTTTTAATGATCACAAGTAAAATGTTTCCATTGTCATTACCTTACTAGGACTTATGCTCACCCATTTATTTGATGTATGTGCCGAGGTTATGAGATTAAATAAATTTACTTAGTAAGAACTATTAAGAACATTTTAAAGTGGAATATAATAATGTTATATGTTTTCACGTATTATGTACCATTTTTCTAATACACTAAACATTAAAAGATACTCTATTTAAAAAATGTAAAGAAATGTTAAGTAATAAAAAGAAGTATTCTATAGTTGGTATCAAAAGGTAGATTTTTTATTTTTGTAAATTTAGTATTTGAAAACATTATGAATAACCCTATGGGAAAGTATAAATATCAGAAAACATCCTAGTATTTAGGTGAAATATTAAGTATATGGTTTCCGAAGAAATAACTACCTATCTAGTTATGAACAAGTGTATGTGGCTCTAGAAAAGATATACCTAGGGGTAAAAACTTAGAAAATGTGTGTTGAGCCTGAATGGATGTAACCTGGTACATAAAAATGGGTTGTGTTGTATTTCTGGTTTGACACTCCAGGGGGTTATGTTTGGTTAATCAAGATATTTTTTTATGAAAAATTACAAAGTATTTATAGAAAATGTAGTTGTTTTAATGAATAACATGTTTAAGAATTATGTTATATAACAAAAAAGTTATCTTGGAACTATAATATTGTTAAATTAAACTCATTTCTCAGTATGTTTTTCTTTTTATATAAAATGTTGATAAATACGATAAACCTTGTAAATAACAATCATAACTGACTAGGCACTGATAGAATTACAAAAGAATCTAGGATGGAAACCTTCATGATAATGAAATATCAATAGACTCGAGTTATGGGAAATAACATGAATTAAGTCAAGAGACTGGATTCACCACAATGGAACAAATCTTTATTTAATCCTTTATGCATCAACGAACATAATGTTTTAGGGGATCTACTATCCCATTTATTGCTAAATAGTGTATAATATCTATTGAAAAGACCATTTCTATACTCAGCTGTTCGGAACAAGAGAAAATGACTTTGTATGTTTACCAAATAGAGGGAGAAGCTAATCAGTGGTGGGTTCTAATAATAATTACAAAGCCTAGAGGAGATATTTAAGCTATAGAGTGGGATGAGTTCAGGGGAACCCTTTTCAAAAAACATTTCCCCTATTGAATGTGAGTGAAAATGGAGAAGGAATTCCCAAATCTGAAATAGAAGGAAAATGAATCTATGAGATGCTATGAGATAAAATTCGTAGGACTTTTCCATTACACATATAGATTTTTCAAGAATCCTAATAGGAATGTTGATAGATTCTTCAGTAGACTAAAACCTCATCTATGGAAGAATATTTCAAACAAATACTATGAAACTATTATGATATCATAAGGAGTGATATTAAAGTTGAACTAGTGTTCGGTGAGATGTAGTGGTCAAACAAATCGAACAAAATGCATAGATATTTGGATCCAAACATGGGGAGGATATTTGAAAAAGAAATAGGAGGAATGTAAGTGAAACATTCCACATGGAAGAAATTTGGGAATAAACATTCAAGGAACTACATACTTATGAGAGGGAAGTGATACAAGTGTGGATGAGATGGTCATATCCCTCAGAATTTTCATATTGAAGTTAAGACTCAAATTCTGAACACAAATGATAAAGGGAATATCATGTAAGATTTTCATAAATTCCAATTCTTGTACTGTGGACATATTTTCCACTTTTATAATCACTATCCAAATTTTAGGGAAGTGGAGGGGAATCTCCACCAACCTCAGTATAGGCCAAGGGATCATGGTTGTGTTTTTTTTATCATGATGGCTGAAGTTGACGCTCTAGATGATGTAGTGGAAGGTACTCTAGTTTTCCTATAAATTTTATCAAGTACTTTGTTTGATCCTAGTTCTATTATTTCATTTATTTTCTCCATGTTTGAAAAGAATATAGAATCAATCCTTGAACTGCTAGAAGTATAATTATCATTCAAGACTCTTGGAGGGATTATCCAATCATCAATAGTGTATAGAAACTCTATTATTTACTTTGGTGAGAATAATCTCATAGAAAATATAGTAGTCTTTCCCATGACGGAATTAAACATTATACCAGGGATTAATTGGATCTCAATGTATAATTCTATGATCAATTCCAGAAGAAAGTAAATCTTAGTATTATTGAATGGAAAACCTATAGTTGTTTTCAAAGGAGAGATATCTCTACTTGAGCTTCTTCAAGAAGCACCACCCATATCCTTATTTATGAAAATGATCCGTGAAGATGAAGAAGTAAATGATAGTATACAAATTGAGAATGTCACCATCATTTACGAATACATTGAATTATTTCCTAAATAGTTACCTAGGGCTACCACATAAAAAGAGATAGATTTATCCATTGAACATAGGCCTGGATCCAATCCAATATCAAAACCACTATATAGAATGGGATATATATAGTAGGAGGAATTAATGGAATAACTCCAATATATTATAGATAAGTTGTTTATATGAAAAAGAATTTCTCCTTGTAGAGAACCTATTCTATTTGTGAATAAGTAGTATGGATCAATGTAGGTTTTCTTGGATTATAGAGAACTTATCAGGATTATAGTCATGAAACAACACCCTCTACCAAGAATTGATCATTTATTTACTAACTTCATGGGGCTAAATTATTCTCCAAGATCGATCTCCGATCTGGTTATCATCAATTGATGGTGAAGAAAGAATATATTCCAAATAATTCCATCAGATAAAGATATTGGCATTATGAATTTGTTGTTATGAACTTCGTCTTGATGAATGATCATGCTATTCTTATGGATTTTATGAATAGATTCATTTTGGACTACGTTGATAACTTTTTGGAAGATTTTATTAATTATAATCCAATATATTCTAAATATATCAAGGAGAATGAGGATCATCTAAAAGTTATATTGAAAACTATGTGGAAAAAGAGGTTATTTGGAAAGTTCTTCAAATGTGATTTTTCTTACAAAAAGTTTCCTTCTTGGGGAATATTATAACCAATGAAGGAATATCAGTTGACCCTATGAAGAAACATTTTGTGGAGGAGTGGCCTCATTCTACATCAATAACTGAGATTCATAGTATCCTTGGATTAACAGGATATTATAGGATATTTGGGAAAAAAATTCACAAATTTCTAATCCACTAACCATGCTAACACAAAAAGGATTCAAGACCATATGGATAAAGGAGCATGAAAAATGTTTCCAAGATCTAAAGAATATATTTCCTTCTAGAACCGTGTTTACTCCACCCCCTATCCAAGAAGGATTCATTATTTTAGCGATGAATCTTTAAAAGGGTTTGGGTGAGTCCACATGTAAAATGACAAGGTTATTTCTTATGCATATCGATAGTTTAATCCTCATGAGAAGAAATATACTACGCATGAAATGGAGATGGATGCAGTTGTTTTTACCCTAAAGATATGGAGACACTATCCTTATGGGGAGAAATGTGGTATATACACAGACCATCAAAGTTCAAAGTATATTTTCACTCAAAAGGAATTGAACTTGAGACAGAGTATATGGTTGAAAATTATTAAATAATATGATTATTCAATTAATTATCATCCAGGAAGATTAAACAATGTTGTTGATACATTAATTAGGAAATAACCTATTGCGCGGGAAATGATGAGTAATCAAATATATCCTTTGTTCAGAGACCTAGTAAAACTAGGCATGAGAATCGTAAGAGTAGGGACATCATCAATCCTATCCCAAATGACTTCTCAACCTTCATTACAAGATAGGATCAAGAATTATAAAATTGGAGATCCTTTGCTACAAAAGAAGACAGAGGTTATGATGAATGGGAAGTTTCATGAGTTCAATAATGATGAAAAAGGTGTACTGAAATTTCATACAAGGATATGTGTTCCATCTATCCTGGGAATAAAGAAGGATCTGATGGGTGAAGCTCATATATTTACTTTATCTATACATCCTATAAGAAATAAGATGTATTGGGACCTTCATGATCATTATTGGTGGGATAACATGAAAAGGGAGATTCAAGACTACACTACAAGGAACCTAGTGTGTCAAAAAGTGAATGCAGAGTGAAAAATTTATAAAGGATTACTACAACTACTAACCATACCACCAATGATGTGGGATAAAATAACTATGGAATTTATAATTAGACCCCCAAAAAACATCCAAATGAAACAATTTGATATGGGTAATAGTGGACTATCTCAAAAAGACATCCCATTTTTTCTCTATTTAGGAATATTTCTCTCTTGATCAACTCGCCAAGATATACCTGAAGGGAGTGGTAAGGATTCATGGATTTGAACTTATATCATTTATGATCCTGATCCACGGTTCAAAAAAAAATTCTAGAGAATTATTCAATATGATTTGAGTACCGAATTGAATTTCATTACGACCTTTCATCCTTGAACTATAACTAATCTGAAAGGACCATTCAGATACTCGAGGAAATTCTAAGAACATGCTTAATGGAATTTAAAGGTGGATGGTATCAAAATCTCACATTAGTTTTGTTATCATAAAATTAAATCCTCCATTTGAGTATTAAAAGTTCACCCTATGAAGCTCTATATGGGAAGATATATAGAACTTCTACTTGTTGGGATGAAGCTAGTGTGAGAATGAATTTTGGGCATGATCTTTTGCAAGAGATAAAATAGGGTCATTCCATACAATAACACATAAAGGATACTTAGTTTTAGAAGAAGATTTATTCTAAAAACTAATGAAGGGACATGGAGTTTGTTGTTGGTGACAAATTCATCCTTTGAATTTCACCTTGGAAGATATTAATGAGGTTTTGAAAGAAAGGGAAGCTCATACCTAGGTACATTAGGCCCTATGAAATCCTTGATCACATAGGAGAAGTGTCTTATCGACTTACACATTCTCTAAATATAACACATGTTCATGATGTTTTCCATGTATCTCTCTTGAGGAAGTACATATCTAACTCTTCACATGTACCTAATCTAGAGGTAGTACAACTAGAACATGACCTCACTTATGAAGAGTACATGGTAGAGATCATGGACTCTAGAGATAAGGTTCTATGCATTAGGACTACCCACATCATTAATGTGTTGTGGAGAAACAAAAAAATATGAATAAGTGACATGGGAACCAGAGGAAAAAATGAGGTAGAATTACCCTCACCTTTTCTCAACTGAGAGAGTGAGAAGAAATATTGGGGAAAAAATTTCATAAGGGGGAAGAATGTAACAACCCAAACATTTTGAATGATATTTTTTTCCTAAAAATGTGTCTTATATTATATTACACAACCAAAATATATCTATTTAATAATGAAGTGCATATATTTTAATGTGACCATCAGGTTTTTTCCATTATATGGTCATTGTTCAATTAGGATCGTTGGTCAATTTGATCATTCGAAACTATACAATTAATGTTATGACTATTGTTTATAAATAGAAAGGATAATGGTTAATTAATGTATAAATAAGAGTCTATGGCCTCCTCCAGTGGAGTTGTTCCATAAAAATCCCATTTTTCAATGATTGGGAAAGAGGTAGCATCACAAGACTTCTCTCTTGACCAATCCCAAGCCAAGCTTCAACAAGTTAATCTCAAAGAAAATCACCTACGAGATAAGTTCAAGTTAGTTGAAATTACCACTTAATAAAGGTTATCCTAGCCACTCTAAGAGTCAATCAACATAGAACTCCTTAGGCTAAGTTCATCTACGGGTTCTATAAAGGGTTATGTGTTGATTCCCTAGTTTCATAAAATGTAATCAAATTTTTTGAATAAAATTTTTCTTTCATCATTTCAATTTTATAAATAGTATTTATTAAAAATTGAGATGGAATTTGATAAATTGATTATTCTGGTAAAAATTATATTTTTCAGAGAAATATAAATTATTATATTAAAATAAGGTTTTATTAATTATTATTATAATGAAATATTATTATCAAAGCACTCTTATTTAATTACAAATGATAAAATAATGTTTTTTCAAGTGTCGAATATTTTACTATGCATTTTCTATTCAATATTATTTTTAATAAATTAGTTAAAAGTTAAATTTATTATATTTAGATAAATATTATGATAAAAAAATTTATTTTTTAAATCATAATGTAAATATTACTTTATGGTGAATTTATTATAATTTTATAAAATATATTATTTTTCATGAATAATAAATATACAGTTTTAGTTTTTTGATATGTTTAATGACATCGTAATTTTTTCATAATGATGTAATAAGTAATATAAAATTATTTCTGAATACTATGGATTAAAAAAATGGAATAGGTGTCCCATGTGGCAAATACCATAGGAAAATACCATGGTCAATACATTTGTTTTTCCAATACCACTAATGAGGTGTCTATGGAAATCATTAAGAAATCCCTCACTATTTCTATAAATACCCATCCATTTATTCATTTAGTTTCATTATAAACCAATCCTATATGAATATAGGATATTTTCACCCCCCATGGATTCCTACAAAGGTGTACTCAAGCCCCCATGTTCCAGATCATTGAGTTTTTGGAGCCACTCTTCAAGGCAAGGTAAATCTCAACTTCTCTTTTCCTTTTAAGTTCCCTTTTATGTGGTATGTATTTACAATTCACATACCATGTTATTTTGTCCATTTTTTTCTATTCCTTTATTGTATGAATATTCTTTTAGGAATGGTATATCCTTGTACCCTCTCTTTGTTATATTTTCTAAATCCGCGTTTCTTACTCGTTATGGTGCCAAATGTTCCTCTAAAAATTCATCTTTTTTTTTTCTCAAGAAATTATTTTATTTTCATTATGTGAATGGCCAAACCTCTTTCTTATCAATGGTTATTCAACATGATATAAAAATTATTTATTAGATTCTAGAATTTGCATACATAAAATTGTCATTCCCATTCAGTGGGTTATAATGACATAATTATCATATTTTTAAGTACTTTAAAAGTTCCATGATTTTGATATTAAACCTGTTTATTTTATTCTCCAAGGGTTATCATTGAAAGGTTTTACTATGATATATGTATATAAAATTAATTAAGAAATATGAATGGTTGTCCCTGATAGCACTAATATTATTTGAGTAAAGAATTTAATCTCTTGAGATGATAAGTTTTACGACACCTTGGTGAATAACATTGATACTTTTAATGACATCTCAGTGATAAACCTTGGTTATATGATTATGCATGAATCAATTTAATGTTGTAGTCACATTTACATGACATGTATCATTATTTTCATTATTATATGTGACCTATTCCATTTCTCATCTGTTTATGTATTTATTCATGTTTATATTGATATTCCTCAAGATCATAAGTAAACTATTTCCCATGTTTTCCCTTACTGGGTCTTATGATAACCCTTTCATGTGATGTATTTCCCTAGGTTATGAGGTAAAATAAATGAACGTAGGATGAAAATTAAAGAAACCATTCAAGGTGAATAGAATAATTTTTTATGTTTTCATGTACTATGTATCTTTTTTCCTAGAAACTAAAGTTTAAAAGTTTATATGTTTGGAAAATGTAATGAAAATTTATGTAATAAAAAATGGGAATGCTATAACTTTTCTAATTTAAAATTAATTATTTAAAAATACATGAAATTATAAATGAAAAAATTTTATATGAAAATAACCTTTTAATCTAACAAAGTAAAATTTAAAATTTTATGGTTTCATGATAATGAAACAAATCCTCTAATGCCACATAAGTTAAAAAACATTCCTTCCATAAAAAATGTAACTAATTACCTTGTTTGGAAAATAGAATAAAAATTTCCATCAAAAAATTTCATAAAAACTAGATAATTCATAAAAATACATTAAACTTTGGTAGTATAATATTAAAAATATTTTGGAATACATTTTTATAAATTATTAACATGAGTGATAAATATTCCCCAACATATAATTACATATAAACTATCTTGAATAACACTGAGATTATGAAATTAACCCTTAACATATAATTTACATTAGTTTTATGTGCTTTAAAATAATTTATAATGGTATAAAACATGTTATTAATTTATACAAGAACTAGAGACATATTTATGATGTCATATATTATCCTCTTATATTATCTTATCACCCGTTTATAAATAATATTTCGTCATTACCCTTGTTTCGGGTGTTAACTACATCATTTTCTTATAAATGTTTATCATGTACATACTATTTATTATGAATAGGATATATTTATTTCATATAATTATGATATTAAGTTCATATATTTTATATTTACTCAATATATGCATCATTATAATCATTATTTAATGGTTAAGATGGAAAATTAATCGCATCACGTCGTCGTGATAGTAGGTTGTACATACGCATGAGCGACGATATCATTCCCATAAAGGTTATTGGTTAAGGAATCACATGTTATATTAATTATAAAGAATAAATATAATTTAATATTTATTATTTATATATATTATATCCATCATTATACCCATCAAAATAGTACAGTGATGAATAACTCATTATAGCACCTCATGGAGATGGAAAGACCAACGTACGCACGCACGCACGATGTTTTTGTTTTTCATAGGATGGATAAATAATGGAATATGGTTGTATTATAATCATAATAAATTATCACCATATATATTATAATATATATTTCACATTATCAGGGAAAATACACATGACAAGTAAGTATAAGAATAAATGAACTTGAATGAGTTGGTAAAACAATTACTTCTTCTTCGGTGGAATTCCTATAGATCTCTTCCAAAGGGATCTGGAGTTGCTATTTTTGGAAGACCAGAACATCCAAAACATGGATATAGATTCTAGAAGGTGAAATGGTCATATATTGGTCTATATAGAAGGATCAAAGTGGTGTGATGAAGATAGGGAGGGTGTTCCCTTTTATAATTGAGATGAGGGTCACTTTTAGAAACTATCAAATTATTAAATTACAATAAATTAATTTATAATTTCAAATGAAAAAATGTGAGTTATTGAGAATTTAAGAGTAGTAAAGGTATAAATCCTATCAAAAAAATTATTAGACAAGTTTAGGTCACATTTTTACCCTTATCTTTTGGCATTAACTCTCAGCTGGACCCTTTAACTCTTACCATGACAACAATGATTTTTTTTATTTAAGGTTTAATATATTTTTTATAATATGTAAAAATAACCCTAAATGGATAATTGATGAAACATTTGACATTATAAAAATTAGTTGGAATAATTTTATATTTTTATGAATTTTATATCATTTAATTAATTATTATATATTTTAAAGAATCATCAAAGTCAATTTTGATACTATTCAATTTTTGACTTTCTAAAAAATATAAATACAAAATATAACATCAATCCAAAACCATTAAAAAATCCCTAAAATGTCTAGGTAATATATTAAATTATCGGAGGAAATTAATTATTTCAAATTATATTTATTTTAATATTTTTATTATAATTTATAGAATATTTCTATTAATTAATCAATTACTATATCATCATTGTATAAGATTTTAAGGTAATTATTTTTTCCTATAAATTAAATCTATATTACCATGATAAATAAAAAATTATTTATTTCAAATTAATTATTATAGTATAAATTATATTATGTATACCCCAATATTAAAAATGGTATAGTTATTAAAATATGAATATGGCATCTTCAACTCTTTTATAAATAAAATTTAATAATTGTATCTCTCACCCAAGTGTCTTAAAAAGGGTTACCACTTCATCCCAAGGATGAATTTTGTAAAACCCCACACATAAAATTAAATTAATACAAGTTTTAGGGTAATTTTATTGTTTTTATAACATTATTTTTACCCATAATTACCTTATTTACTCTTAACTGTGGTAATTAAAATATTAATAATTTAATATTCATATGCCAAAAAATAAAAGAAAACTATTTCCATATTTTGAAACCAATTAATATTATTTAATAATTTTTTATAAATTCAAATCATATAATCTGAAGTAATAAATCTAAAATTAATCCCGTTGATAGGGTGGAAAATGGGTTATTAATATTTAAACATGCAATGGATTGAAACATTTTTATATCTAAATTTAATGTAAAATGGATGTGAGTTCACTACATTGGATTAAATTATAAAAAACAATATATTTGTATTTTAAAGAAAATAAAAATATAATTTATCCCTATAAATTATTTCGATGAAAAAAGTTGTTTTTAATTAAAAATTAGCATTTTTCACTGTTCATCAAAACATGAAACTTATTAAAAAAATACAAAACATTAAACCAAAGTGAATATTTATATTCATATTTAATATAAGAAGTTTATTTTTTTCAAATATAATATATAAATATGTCAAAATTGGATTAAAAATAGTTTCTACTTTAAAAGGTGATAAAACTGCCATTTAGACAAATATAGGTTTTTATGAAAAAAATGGGTTGGTTCATATATTATACCTATAAAATATATTGGATGAATATCAAAAATATTTTATTTAATATATAACATATATATTTTATTTATACCATTTAATAATTGTAATTATTTTAATTTATTAAGGCAAAACACCTTTATGAGCATAGAAATAAAAAAAATTCCTTTATTTTCAATTAGTTAAAATTGTAGTTTCTAATTAATTAGTAACCAATGAATTCATATTACATTTTTAAAATAAATATATTTTCATAAGTATCTTAATACCACTCATATATGTTATTTAACAACTTGGTTATATATTATTATACTAAATACTAACATTTTAATAATATATTATTGTTTGGTAAAATTATATCTTGCATTTAACACAGGATATAGAAGAAAGTAACTATTGTGTGTAATACATTCTAACTCAGTTTTATGTTTATTAGAAGATATAGAATATATAAAAAATAAAAAATAAAATATTTTAAATTATTGGGTTGTTACGTTATTCCACTTGCCCTGGTATTTTTAGCAGAGTTCAATGAAGTGGTGATTTATGTTATTTGAAGTAGATCCACATATGAAAGTAGAAAATTATACTTCTATTGTTACAAATGTTTTTGAATAACTAAAAATTATATAATATATGAAATATAAAGATATTATGAAATTTATAAAAATCTTATGAATGAAAGAAGAACCACCATTAGTTGATGGTAGTAAATGTATTTGTATTATTTGCATCTATGATGAGACGATGGTTTTGAATGATCTTCATAACCTGTATTGTGTGGAAGTTATTTGAATAATATTCCTTATAAATTTTGTTCTAATATATTAGTATTTATTCTTAATCTATATTATGAGAAATCAAATTTTATAGTTGATTCTAAATCCATGGAAAATTCATTGGAAGGACTGTTTCAAAATGCCACTCTCTCATCAAGGAAATGAAAGAAAACTAGAAACCCATTCAAAATAGTAGAGTGGAATTATCAATACCTAATGAAAATTTTAATTTTACATTAATAAGAACGTTAGAATGAGTAAGACCAACAATAATAAGATATACTCAATGGAAGAAACACAAAAAGCTTACATGGGAGTCAAGGAATCTCAATTGGAAGTTATGACCAAAATAATTAAGAAGAATGATCATACTATAAAATAATCTAGTAAGATGCATGAATAAAAGTTTCAAAATATGAGGTTTTAAGAGGAGGAATGAATAAAAATTGTTTTGAAGTAGAAAAATACCCCCATTTTAAAGTGTCTAGAACTAGATATAAAATTCATGAATCTCTAAGTTACACAACCTAGATATTCCCAATTTGATGAAAGGAATAATTCTTCCATTAATGTTTTAGAAATTATTTTCCCCAAAATTTAATAAAATTAGTGATAATGAGAGATTTATAACACCTGGAAAATCCCCCCTCCTCCCAATGAAGAAAGTTATCCCACATCCCTAATAAAACATTAGGTGAAAAATCTAGTTTATTTGGAATTGATAAAAAGACATAATTTCATGAAAAATATTGTTAAAAAATTTCAAGTAATCCCACTATTATATTATGGGTGTATGTGATAATGTATAATAATATAATCCCTAAAAATTAATTATTAAAGAGTGGTGTCCCAACCCAAAACTATTAAGAATTTTTATTTTCAAAATATTGAGAGTTAGTTTCCCATAATAAAATAATGAAACTTATTGGAAGTTTTAGGTATTTTTGTAGGCTTGGGTTAATAGAAATTTATTCCTAGAAAATATATTAGGTTTTTATAGGTTCATGATGGCCTGATACTAGGGAGGTTAAAACTAAATTCCAAAGGAAACCTACTAAAAGAAAACAAACTCTACAGAAAAGGAAAATTCATTTATTGATGAACAAATTTGAGTATTTTGAAAACTTTTGTTAGTTTTGAAACATTAGAGGTCACTACTTTGATAAATATTGACAAACTCTATCTAGGTATCATTCATTTACTAAAGATAATAGAGAACCACCCTATACTAGGTAGTAAGTGAAACAAGTAAGTGGGTATGTATTAGAATAAAAATCTGTAAAGAAGTTTATTGAATCAAATTCATCTAATAATCTTGTAAATGATACATACTATGTTGTTTAACTAATAGTAAATTGGTTATTCTATTATGGTAGGAGATTCCAAATAATGGACCATTTTAAAATAGACATGAAACTTAAGAAGAAATGATGTAATATAAAAACTAAAATATAATCTATTTCAGACATGGATAACCAGATTGGATTTATGGTTGATAATCCTTATAAATATGTTGAGATGATACCCAAAAAATGTAGCTTAAAGGTGGTTAGAGAAGCTTGTGGAAGGTTAAAACTGTCAATACACTGGGTTCTCATATTTATTATTATTTTTCCTATTCAAAAGTAGCTAACATGTGACATGGTGAAAACCCTAGTGTCGTCACATTCTCAAATTATTTCCATAAAGAAGAAGTCTTCATAGAATATGAATAAATATCATGTTCATAAATAATGATTAGTTATATGACCAAATCATTTAGAAGGATATTTAAATTTATATAAATCATCGATGAGTGATATTTTAATGCTATCTCAAGAAAAGAAAGATACATTATCTAATAGAATATTGATGCATGAAAAAAACCCATGCATCCCAATAGTGAACATGTTTGGAAAGATAAAATTAGATCAATAATGAAGAAGATTAGAAAATTTATATCTTTAAATAAATATTTCACTACGTTGAGGAATAATTCTTAACCCCAACGCTATAATTAAATATTACTTAAATATCCACCTTATTCCCTAAATTTTCTTATTTCTATTTGAAGAGGGAATTAATGGTGACTATAGATGAAAGAAATCTACTATGGTAAAAATTTTAGATGGTACTCAATTTGAAATTGGTTCGAGACTCAACTAGTATCATAATATCTTGAAGATTATTTATAGAAGAAATAATAAATAGAAATAAAGTATAGAACAAATCATTTGAGGTGGAGAAACTAACATAGTCATGGATTACAACGATTTCTTATTTTTTCAATATCTAAATTCCATATATCACCAGTAAATAATAATGGTCAAGGTATTATACTCTTTATATTTTCCTTGTTATGATTTATTGTTCCTCTATTAATTAAGGGGGATTAATCGATTAACATATTGGGGAACTAAAATTACATAAAATAGAATATTTTAATGTGTTTTATGAAGTAGTGTGAAGGTTCATGAATATTTTTAAAATTATATTCATTCATCCTCAGAAAAAAATCAATGTTAGTACCACATTGATAAATATTCAAGGAATTATTTGAATATTTGGTAAACTAATTATTATTTTATACACTTGGTTAATGAAAATAGACTTAGATATAAATTACTCATGGTTCTTTTCTAAGAAAAATATATGGTTCCAACACTCTCTAAATATAGTGGATGATCTTAGGAAAGAAGAATTTATTTTGATATTAGGGGGAGAGGGATTTGTTTCCTATCATGTGACTGATATATATAGGGTGTGTAATTTATTTTCCCATATATCATTTATTATAAAAAGGTAGAGTAAATTACACTAATTGTATAATTAAATGGGTATCGTCAAAAACTCCCAAGGGAAAGAGTTAACTTTACATATATATTATTTAAAATTTTAATATATTTATTGTCAATGTATGATTTGGATAGTAAATTATTGGATAACATGGTTTATTGATTGATTATCCACCCATTACATAATTTTTAGTGGTTTTTTCCATATTGTTTTGTAAAATAAAAAAGATGAAAGGATTCTATGGAATTAAAAAGTATCAATACATGTTGGAAAATAAAGTGTGAATGCAAGGATTCTTAGTGAGAATCCCATTAAATTGGATGATTTATAAACTTGAAGTCTAGTTAATAACAAGTGTTATGGTGTCTACCAGTTCTATCTACAATAATTACGTATGTAGTGATATATTGGTTGGGTGAAAAACTTGTGAAAGATGATATTTTTAGAGTTAAATGTTATATTAAATGGATAGATGATTTAGATATGTTTTAGAGAGTTAATCAATGTGTTTTGATATGATTTAATACTAAAATGAGTGTTAAAAAACAATTTAATGATTGTTTATATAGGCTAAGTAATAATCTAAAATACAACGCGGTGGTAGTACTGGGAAATTCTCTATATTGTGTATTTAAGGTGTTGGATGTCAATAGGAATTATAATGAAAGAATATATAATGGTTTATAAATTCCCAATGTGTTATGATGTCATCTGATGTATTTTAGAGTGTATACAATTATTTTTATGAACCTATATAAGTTTTTTAGGTGGTATATAATTTACATGATGAGTATAAGTCTTTTTATTGTATGACATTACCAAGAAGCATATGGAATTGATGTAGAATTATGGTATTTTGGGATCAATTGGGTGTATTAATTATTCCTTTGTATGACTTTACCTTAAAACTTCATGAGACTATAAGACTCCAAAATCTATATAAAGTATACATCTTATGACTTCTATAAGCACAAGACTTCACCAATCATCTGACTTAAGTACTTATTTATTTTTCATTGAAGCTCATAGGGTGAAACCTGGATAAGTAAATTTTCTTATGGGGAAATTATTTAATTCAATTAACCTTGATGTATGGAATTTTTGACTGCGAATGTTATTTTTGTTCCATATTTTGTTAAATATGGTGTGGTGTGATTTTTTTGAAGCACGTATGAATTTTTGAAAAGGAAACTCATATATGTTAAAGATTACTGAATAGTGTATAAGATATTTTTTTGAGATATTTGGGCCTGTATAATATTTTAGTAACTCTCATACAACATTTTTATTTATAAAATCTATGTCATTAGAATTATGATATTCTAATGAATTCAAATCCAAGGATGCCATAAACTTATTTAATTATCCTAAACGTCATATTTAAAATATGATTCAAGGTTATTCAAGTGAGTTTTTAGATATTTTGATATGGTTTAAATTATTTTTTGTATCTTAATGTATTTTATTTTGAGAGTGTATCACCATATATTCAATCTAGAATTTTATTGTGATAATAGTTAACTAATTTGGAATTCAAATAATAATTTTCATCAGTTTATATAGTTATTCAAACTTCTATTTTCAGGTATGCTGATGAGTTTCTATGTGTTTTCCACATAGAAGTTCCTCACACAATAAGGATAAAAAAGATGAGTTTGATCTATATGAAAGGAAATATTATGATGGGTATTATAAGAAATTAAAAAAATACCTTTTTAGTGATTATTATATGGTGATAAAAATGGAATATATTATCAAATGATACTTTCTGGGAAACCATATTGAAATAAGGGTAAAGTGAAATTCTACTAGATACTTGTAGTTAATTAATGTAGAGAATATTCTGGAGGTCATTGTGAGTGATTATAATCCTAACTGATTATGAAAATGTGGAGCATTGTGAAGAATGATTCTATTGTGGGAAAAATCAAGATATCTTCGATGAAATTTATTATTTATATTTTTGTTTAATTCAGTTATTTATGAGAATGATGAATACATAGAGTATTCAAGGAGAATTAATGTGGGATTCGTAAATATCTTGAGTAGAATTTAAGAAATAAATGTAGATATAGAGGTTTCTAGAAGGATCTGGAATAGATACTACTGGCCTAGAGATGTTAGAAATGATACACAAATAAAAATCATGGGTTATCCTAGTATTATATAGGTGACAAATGAGTATGGAAAAATGAACAAAAAAAACATGGTGACGCATTATAAAACCCATGAAATTTAGTTTAAAGTAGTAAAATACTTGATTTATTGATTAATATACAACACTGAGCTTTAAGCGTGCTGTGATACACTATAATGATATTATTTAAATTTAACCCTTATAACCTAGTTGTTAAATTTTTGGTATGAAGAGAAATTACTACCTCAAGTAAGATATGTGTGATGTATTTTTATAATTATTTTTTTCTTAATAATATTGGAACCCACAAATGTGTACTATACACTTTACCATGGAGGGATTTCAGAAGTTTGAAGACAATTCAAATGTAATATATTCATTAATCGATGTTGGGACTTTTATCATAGTATTTTTATATTGCCCATACCAAAATAATTTATATTTTTTATGAAGGATTTATGTGAAAAATAATAGGTCTGGAGGTGGAATTATTGACATTAATGGCATAGATTACATTATATAATGTCAAATATTTTAGTTCTTATGACACATTTTACTAATATTATTATTATAAGTATTTTTTGGGTTTTAAACAAAAAAATAGACCATCCATGGATGGATAACTAGTATGATCGACCAAGGTATATGTGGGAGTCACCTAAACCATACCAGAGAACTAGCATAGTTGGATAGAATAGTGGTAGGGGTGTGTGTGTGTTTGTACATGAACATGTGTAGGGGGAGTATATCCACACCAGGGGTTAAAAAATTGGAGGAGGGTTCAGACATGGGTTTATACTAGTAGAGGATGGGAGCGGACCCCGTTACTAATAACCAATCCATTAAAGATGCATGTTTGTTTATTAAGTGGAGTCATGGAATCTAGTTTTGGATTTTGGATTACTTTTTCATGTGAGAATATTCCCATGTAAGAGTTTTATAAATATAACACTAGTTGTGTGATCTGTAAAATCTATGATATTTGATCATTATAGGTCATCACATTCAAACTTCACCCTTTGACAGATTTGTAGGCAGGGTCAAGAAAACAAAAACCCCACATATTTCACATCACTAGTAATCAATCAAAGTAACCAGAACATGCTCAACCATCCATATCCATTAATTAAATCTCTAACTTTAATGAATTTTTCTTTTAAATTAAGAAACAAGGTGTCACATAAACAAGAATCAATCACATGAAGCGATCATGTATGTCCATAGTGTCATATAAATAATAGCGTGCATAAGAGTATCCCATTATGACAACCCTGCTATTTATTAAAAAATAATTCATAATTTATTACATAAATGTACACATAATAAAAAAAATATCAAGAAGTATATTGTATTTGGTAATTAGGTACAGATCCTAACATCTTGGACATGGGACACATCAACATTATTGAAACCTTCTTTAATAGGCTTCTAAAATTACACTACTTTTAAAATAGCATGAAATAACCTGGGGACAAACATAAGAAAGGGGTGAGCCATAAATCCTAGTAAGGGAATAAAAATAGAATAAGGTGATAAAATTTTGACAATAGAAATATAAATGGGGAATAAAAAGAGTATGAATCATAGACAATAATAATGAGACATGATATAGCATGATAATCATAACATGGGAAATGGGAAATAATGTAAAACACTACATCACAAACATAGGTCAAGGATATATAATGAAGAAATCATGGTAGAAAATTTTCCATAAAGGAATAAGGTTCAATCCTTGTTCCCACATGACATATCATTATACTAAAAATTACCCAATGCATTGAAGTGGTATATAATTTTGAAAGCACCTATCATGTTCATTTCAGTATCATGCTTAGGTGTTCCACATAGATCATGTAACATTAATTCACCCATAATTAAAATTTATTCAAAGATCAAGGAGTTTGGAATAAATACATGTAAATTCCAAATAAAAAATTATTTTTATGTAAATGTGAACACCCTTTACAAAAAATGG
Organism: Viscum album; assembly: GCA_963277665.1. Taxonomy (NCBI): domain Eukaryota; kingdom Viridiplantae; phylum Streptophyta; class Magnoliopsida; order Santalales; family Viscaceae; genus Viscum; species Viscum album. Next base: position 632,159,582 of record OY728130.1, read on the forward strand.
GTATTGTATTCATGAAACAATTGATTTGGCATTAAAAAATCGTGGTGAAAATTCAGCTGCATAACAACGTCACTTAAAGATTTATAAAAATGGTTGGATGAGATAGAAAGGGGTATCTAATAAAATATACATAAAATGGTCCATAAATTTTAAATTTATAACATATCCCAACATTATAAATTTATAAATATAAGGCATAAGGTAATGAATAAACTTTAATAAAGAAGAGAATCAAAACTATATTTCATCACGGTAACAGGTGAACATAAATGAAAATGGGAGTATTAATGGGAGTTAAAGAGGGATATAATCATTTATAAATAAAATATAAATTTTGGGGAATATTTAATAACATATCCCAAACAAATAAAATTCAATTTATGAGACATCACATAAAATAAGTGTTTGAATGAAAATGAGAAGAGAGAAATACCCTACTAAATTTTGGTAGGGTGACAAGTGTACATAAAGGATCATGGAAGGATTAATGAGAGTGAAATAAATCTATAATTATATATAATTAAAATTAATATTATGGTGGATATGTAATAACATATCCCAACATAATAAAAAATCATATTTAGAGACATTAGAAAAAGAAGTTCTTGATAAATAGAAATGAGTGGAAGACCCCTTACTAAATTTCAGCATGGTAACATGTGTACATAGAGAATCATGGGTGGGGTTAATGAGAGATAAGGGGGTCTCTAATTATTTATAAATAAAATGGTACTTAATTGGGTCTGTAGGAAAACATACCTAGGAAACCACAAATAGAAACTAAGAATCATAACATAAAAGAGGTATTTGAATAGAAATGAGAAGAGAGAAATCCTTTACATGAGTGCCTGACTCAAAATTCATGAGAAGAGATTATTGAGATATATTTGAAACCTCAGGAGGACTCTATAGAGTTTTTTGATGATTATTTACATTCTCAAAGGAGTTTTAGTGAAGAGAAAAGGGAGATTGGGTGGGTTTATAAAGGTAAAGAGGGGGATTTCTTTATTATTTGGATTTTGGACTCTATATTATAAAATAACCCAAACCTCAAACCATCAAATGGTTTATACCCATGGTATATACCAAATGGTAGTGGTTCTCATTATTTTTATAATTACAAGGGCCTAAATTAATAAAATAATTCCCTTTATTATGTGGAGGTTCATCACACTCTTAAAGGAGTGATTTTAAAACCATAAAATATATTAATGGGTTTGGAGGATTCATAAGATCTTTATAAAATTAATCAAATAAACATAAAATCAAATTATTTTAATGTTAAATCATATATTTGGTCCTTTATACCCTTTATATAATTTATTACATCATGTTTGCGCTATTATGATGTCATAATACACAAAGTATATTTATGTGAAATTTAATTTTTACCCGAATATTCAACTGTATTTGAAAATTATGAAAAATTCACCAATGGATAATTATGATAGTATGATTGAAAAAAATATTAATTTTAAAAATATTAAAATATTCAATTTTAATATAAAATATACAATTATTAAGAAGTGATGTGTTTTTTGACAATAATAGTTTTTGAACCCTTATAAACATTACATTTGAATTCATAAAAATTATATGATTATTTATGAAGAAATAATAATATGATGAAAATATATTCATTATTATATAAAAACTAATGTATATACACATATTTCTAGGGTCTTGATACATATACCTTTAATACACCAACAAATTATATAAGGGTAAGGTGTATGATAGTGGTACTTTCATTGGGTGGTTCAACAAACATGGATTGATCCATGATCACAACGAGCTTGAACTTATTCTGTAAATGATTCCTATCATGCTTAATTTTTTTGGATCTCAACATGGGGTTGGTCAAGAGAAAATCCTAGTGATTCTATATCCCTCAGAAGCTTTGATTAATGGGATTTGTAGGGTATGATCATACTTGTTGAGGCCATAGCTTCCTTCATCCTTGTAAATCAGATAAGATAAAACCCTAAATTTATACTAATAATGTGATCAATATTCATAGATTATATTATCAATGAATGTTATACTTAATGGCCTTTTAAACCCAATCAGATAAAATAAAATAAAATAAGTGCCTGTGTTTTTCATAACCATTTTATATAATATGACATTTAATTAAATCAAAAGGAGAGTTTTATTTATAACAGTTTGGGTTGTTAAAACCATCATGGTAACTTCAATAATGTAAAGCCATTGAAATTTTGTAAACAAGTTTCCACTGAGAAATCCCATAAATACACTGGTATTGAGTTGATGAATGCGATCTTCATCTCATGTATGTGAGAGCGCCACTATAAATTTGATTATTCAAATATGATAATGAAAGTTGTTGACACAATGTTATTTGGAATAACATGTGTTTCATAAGGTAAATAATTTAATAGTTTTAAATATACACCTTGATTATACATTATTATCAGAGATAAAACATATTCTGTTATTGTTATCAATGGTAGAGTGTGTTTGTCGAAAACACTAGAATTCTCATATGTGAAAAAGAGGTGATAACTTATCTATAAGTACCAAGTGACCAAGAAACAATAGGGAATTATTTGAGCAGGGAGGTCTCTTTTTTTCTTTAGATTTATAGAGAATCCATGTATACCTACAGATATACAATGAAGAGGGAGGTAAATGAACAACAATCGTTGATACTTTCAATGAAGTTCTCTAGGTGACCAATAATTATGTAAGATCCCATTGTATATTATCTCATCTATTATATGACCAAATAATAATTTTAATGTCATAAAACTCCCTCATATAGTCTTGAACATGTACCCATATCCATGAGACCCCACCTTGTGGCAATCATAAGGAGAAAATCCCATTATAATTCAATTATACGAAGCACCATTATGCAATGTTATCATGAAAACACTTAATTACGATACACATTCATGTGCCTCTAGAAAATCTCCGCCAAGTAATTCAAATGACCAGCCTTGGACATTCACCCCCTTTTCATGTAGTTATGATCATAATATTTAGTCACACACTCTTGTTTAGGAACCCTTAGTCAATGCAGATCATCAATGATCCCTTGGATATGTTCCATATTTATGTGAGGAGTATTCATGTGGCTCATGATATTGGATATATAATTGATACCTTTTATATGAATCACCTTTTCATTATACCCCAGTCTCATGATCCCTTCATGCAGCAGAGAATGTCAGCCTTGGGCATGTGACACCTTGTCATACGAACCTCGTAATACATCTATGATCATGTAGCCTCATCTAGGTGCCCTTGATTTTATATCCCTTTCATTTACATTACCCTATTACATGAACCCTATTCATTATTAATGATTGTAAACCATCAGCTATTCACCCTTATTATCTATGAATTAGTTTTGAGCCCTTATCTAAGAACCCTAATCATGGAAAAATCATTCATGATATACTATAGTTATGAACCAACATAATTATGCACCATTTTACATGTAAAAACTTAGTCATACACCCTATCTCATTCCCTCACATATTAGAATGTGACCCCCTTGAGGTCACATGATATCATAACCCCTACTTTTCATGTGAACACCTAACAACTTGTGATGAAATGGGAGGGGATATTATGACATTCCCACCCAAGGTCCCCCACTCCAAAAAAACATATTCAATATTACCTTCATGGTCCTCTCCTCTAATTCTTCAAATTATAAAGACTGAAGTTGTTATGAAAGAATCAACATGATGAAATCCTCCCATAATTTTAGCTAGTAAGACCAAATTCTCCTTGGAGTGTGGTCATACTTCCTCATCTACTAGAAAATGAGAAATTAGTTAATACATGATAATCCTCATAGTATTAATCCTTTACTATGTATTGAAATCTTTTATTTTGATACATATCATATCGATGTTATTGTATTTCATCAAGATGAGACCCCTCCTTATAGACTTCATATTACAATATCTATTCTTATGGTTTCCCTTATAGGCCTATTGTTGAGAGGCCTCCATTTGAATTTTTCATGAATCATGATTCCAAACTCATATGGTCTTTCTATATTAATCCTATTTGGGATTCCACTTTGTGTAATTACATAGTTTTATAATTATTTCTAATCCCATGGGAGATATTTCCATGAGCTAAATTATCTATTCTTACCCTAGGCGGGTTATAAGGAAATTAAATAGGAGGTCTCTAATTCCTATTAAAAATTGGATACACTGGATACATTCCTAAATCCCAATCCCCATATCCAATAAACATTAGTCGATACTTCTATGAGACTATATTTCCCATAAATACCACGAAATTTTCATGAAATTGCCATCAAATTCCCCCATATAGCTTCCAAATTTTTCAATAATAATTGTGAAATATTATTCCTTTCATTGTGGATCCATATCCTTTATTGGTATTATAATCATGATTCCTTAGGGAGACCTTAGTTTTTATTCCCAACAACCATATAAAATGTGTATGATCACCTATTATCAACTATTTCTCACTCCAAAAATAATACAAGTATGCTTATATACTTTCTATGACTGTTCCATTAGCATAAAAAACCAATCCATATATGGGAGTAATCCTAATGAGTAACCCATCACCACATTTCATGTATTAAAAGGTCTGCACTCTCAATGAAGTATCTCAGTGGGACCTTAGTGTATAAAACACATTCAAAATACACCATATATGGGCATGCTTCTTAGGAGTAAGACCTGATAAAATTTCATTCTATTCAATGTCCTATACTCTTAATGGAACATATCAAGGTGGAAATAGTGTGTAATCCCCAAAAAATATACCCCATTTATAGGCATCCTTATTAGGAGTAATCCCTAACCCCACTTCTTTTCTCTTCAATGGTATATAATCCCAAGAATCTCATGCAATAATCAGTGTGTAAGCCCCATAAAAAATACCCCATGTATAGACATCCTCCATAGGTGTAAGCTAAGATGAAATATCATCCCCATAAAAGGGATATAATCCCAATGAATCATATCAAGGAAACCTCAGTGTTTAATACTAGAAAAAAATTCAATAATGTGATCTCATGAAATGAATCTAATCATATGATATCTCTTGTTTCTCACACTAAGAGTGAATCAAGCTGTATTAGATTCCAATTTTGATTGTTCCATTAACATGATGAAAATTCCTCTAAAATGGGCATACTTTTAGATGTTTGTCCCAAATATATATTATTCTTCCTAAAATGGACATACTTCAGATGGAATATATTAGAGATTCTTGATGTGTATAAGACCTGATCAAGCTTTTGATGTTATACAATTAATGATATATATTTCACCACCTTATCTAAATAGGCTATGATTCCTATTCATATTATGATATGTAGGAAATTTATCAAAGGTTTGAACCCAGTATAATTTTCCTCTTTCTAACTCAATCGAACTGCATGGGTTTTGATTCCTATTTTCACATGATACGCAGGTTTCCCCTTTGAGGTCCAATCTCTATTCAAATACACCAAACACATTCCTGTATCTAGATAACCTCCAGAGTTCCCAAATATGGATATAATCTATAACATCATAAATTAATGATGGAATAAGACTAAACCTATGATACATGTAGTTTTCCTCTTCAAAACATTGTTCTAATTAGATCATTGGAACATGGTTGACCAGTAAAATAATTGAATTTTGGATAGATTCATGAAAACATAATAAACTATATGTGAGTCTCATAGTAGGAAATAATTCCCCACAATGGGGTGTTGGTGATCTTGACCTCATATCCTCTCGGTTCGACTCTTATTAAATGTGTTTCTAGTATCTCCCTGTGATTTCCTTCCATTAGAATGAATGACAACAAACTAAAAATAAACATCATGGAATAGATTATGGTTGAAACAAAAATATTGAAAATGACATGTATACTTTTATGGTGTTAAGCCTATCACATAAAACTAGATCATTTTTGTGTCCTTTAACTGCCAATGTGATGGATCAACCACACACTCTTATATATAATGTCACACTGATGAGTGTATTGTTATTGATTCCTCCACAATATTTTTTGGACTCTTTAATTCAAATTGAATATCCCAATGGACCATTGAGTTCCAAGTCAATTTTACAATATGTCTCCAATAGAATAACTTAATAAGCTTCACAAAACTAGATGATTCACTAATCCTACACCACATATACCATGAAAACCTTGGACTTGAGGCCCCGACATATGTTTTCACCTACCAAAACCTCAATTCCAGTTAATGAACATCCTTTTCATGGAGTACCATGTCAAGAAATATATCATGAATTGGGAGATAGCTTATGAAATACTCTATTGGATGAAGCCCCATAGGACTTATCTCCCATCATTGGATGAGGAGATTAAGTTTTCCCTATTTCCACATCAAAACACATTCAGAGATTATCCCTAGTGTGTAACAACACATACCTTCTTTTTCTTATGGAGGTGGATATGGATAGTCATCACATCAACTCAATAACCTAGGTGCTACCAATTAATGATCCCACATATCCTAGTCATTATCAACAACATGCGATCACAATTCAATATGATGATATTGATTATTTAGTGTTTTCACTGATCATTAAAGCTAGGGAACCTAGAAGGAGTGTCCATATGGGGCATCCAATTAGTGATAATTCAGAACATGATAATATCCCTACTACTTCCAGTACCGTTGAGTCCCACAAAAATATCCTGATAATGATCTAGAACTAACTCTAATTCACCACTAGATAGAACAATCAGACGTTATCATAACTAGAATTGGTGATTGAAAAATCCCAAGGAGAACCCTATCCCATAGGCATGGGGAAATTTTATATTCTTATTTTTTATGCGACAATTCATATTTGATATGGAAACAACCACCCCCACCCCACCCCAACCTGAATGGTACAATAAGAACCATCCCACCAGATAGTACATTGGGAACCAAACCATCAAACGAGATACTCAACCGATGAGGAGAATTGGTTCTCCTACGTATCCATCAATATGATATTATCCAGGCATAAATACTTTCAACCTGATTCTGATTAACAAACACTTGATGAGGATTATTGTACACTCCTAAAATATTTAGTTCCCAAGATGGTTAACCCATTTTATTCCCCCATTAATGTTGAATAAGGGCTCAGTGATACCTTTCCTACCTTTAAATAAGAAATTATCGACATTATTATTTCATAGTATAGTGTTGATGGCGAGTATTCCCAATGCCAATAGAAAATTTAGTCTCTGGAGTCCATGTTGGGACTCCCATCATCATCCACCCATTATAACACTAAGAAAGGAAATTTTGTCACTATGATTCCATCCAGTTATCCCCTTAAGAATGTTAAGGAAATCTATATTGAAGAAAACGTTTCTCAACACCAATTAAAAAATGATGATCTCTATGAAATAATTATAGGAATGATTCATGGATATTTCCCCTTAGATGACATACCATCAACTTCCTATAGAGGTCCTTATTATTTTAAATTAAACCATCCCATATGGTTGGGAGAATTTATATTTATTTTAATCCCTCATCACATGAATTCTGTACATCATTACACCCCACCCCAGCTCAAAGGGATGGGGGAATTTTCATATTTCCCACCCACTCCCTGAGTGAATTACAGAAATTATTTGACCTCTGTAATTGAAAAAAATTATCAAAGAGAGTTGGATAAACCTAATATATGGGAGATAATATCATCATATGAGGCCGGTAATGATTTAGCATGTACCCATGAAAAATGGGAAGAAATGACCCATATCATTATAATATACAAAGAAATTTGTATTCCTTATACCATTACTATATCTCCTTGTATGTTAGCTATGTTATGGAGAATGGTTTTGTTAAAATACCAAGTATAAGGAAATCACAAGATTCAGATTTGAGAGTACATACTGATTAATGTGTCTAAAATTGATGTCTTGGGTATATAATAATCGGTTTATTTAACTTTATAGACATTCTCCAAAAGAAGATAGATGAGGGGATGTTGGAACCATTGACACATGAATTTTTACTTCAATCATATGGGAAATATGAATAGAACATCCATGTTGGGAAATATAATTTGGAATTCCCATATCTCAAATATTCATGACCATCTCCCAATAATATATATAATAAGTTTTAGTCTTTTAATACTGAGCATATGGTCGTATAATTTTCAAGTTAACTAGTGTAAGACTATCTCAATCTCCTGGGGGCCTGGAGACCCGGAGAGGAATCCATGAATTCTATATCAATTTTTATCCATATCATATGTATATAGGGAATGTGATTAAAGTATTCAATTTATCTGTTATTATCCCTAGAAGAAAGTAGATGAATGCTTGATAGTGTTAGAAAGCCCCAAGAGTCATACAATCTACATGCGAGTCATCCGAAATCCATAAAAAAATAATCCCTCATGAGGAGTTATTCCATCATCTATATTTCCTTACCATATGAAATTAAACCTAGGAATCCATACCTCATGACATTTAACCAAGTGGTATACATCCTAGTCACATGATGTTAAATTTTACAACATCGAATTCCTCATGATAATACATTAAACCACATGGTCATATATCCTTATTGTAAGAACATAAATTACAAGACTCATTAGTCTGGGTTGTTAGAAAATAAATAATATAGCACCTTTTTTCTTTCCATATGATGTGAAACTACACAACATGTGGTTATTTAATGGGACTTGCCTTAAATTTTACATATTAGAAAAATCTACATAGAATATATCTAGTGAATGGTTTTACTAATATATGCTGAATTATCTCTAACAAACTGAAACTAGAACAATGTAATCTCACCTCATACTACCCTCAAGACCCCATAAAATATTAGGTTTTCATTATTATCAATCTAGTATACCTATTCATTGAAAATTTAGTGTACATAATCTAGATCTATGTAGAAAATAAAATGTTTCCACCACAATTTAAGAGTCCAAAATGCATAGTGACCATATATATAAGAACTATTTTTAGCTTAATTCCCTTACTGTGGGATATGCAGTGATACCCAGATCTTCTATTTTATACCTATCCATGAATTCTAATCAGTCCCAAACATTTCCCTCTATATGATCCAAATTCAATTAGGGATTTATAAATGCACTGAAATTTAAATTTACCTATATATTCCCAAACATTACCTCTTATGTGGTTAAATTAATTTCCCATTTGTCTTTTATTTATCATGTTGAGTATGATTATTTTATGGTTATAGAATTTTGAGAGTCACTCTGACTAGAATGATTGAGATTCATTATTATGAAGGATGATGACCCATGGACTTGTCATATGACATTAAACTGCAATACATTAGGCCTTCACATTTATAAGATCATTTCATCTTATTATTGTGTACTATATAATTTCATGATTTATCCTTTTTCACTGAATTTTTTTTCAATACACATTAATTTAATCTTTAGGGTTCTTTAAACCTTCTTTAACATTCTGTTCTATAAGAAGAAACTCCATTTCCTTCATATATGAGTTAAAACCAACTGTTTCCTTGTGTGAAAATTGTCTTGGTATTCCATAAACCATGACACATTATCTTGGTTCTACCATGTGTAATACTGTTAATATGTATAAACTAATTAGAAGGGTCCATATCAAGATTTTTTTGTGAATAACATGATGCCTTAGTGATTGTGGCATAGAGGGTTTTAGTCTTGGATAAAAGTTCTCTTTATCCACACTGAGATATTTCCCTAACCATCTATGATGCTAGTTTCCAAAATTACTAATGGATGGCCTACTCTCACTAGTATCAACTTCTCACTGACCATGATATTATTGGGTTATTATTTACACTTTGCATAACCCAAATATTCAATTATATTCATATACCCTTGGTGTTATAATTCTATGAATCACGCACATTATCATATTATGAATATAATATTATATTCTTATACCATTTAATATTTAAGTATGCATCTCTTATAAATACCCAAATTCCATGCATTAGTCATTCCTCTCAAAATACCCTCCTGGGAATAGTTTTTTTGGTCTAAATTCTAGTGAAAATATGGTCAATGTTATATGGCTATAAAATATGAAGTCATAGTCATGACATAACAAAATCCTTTTGGTATCCATTTACCATAAAAAATAAACCACTAAATTTAATTTCTGAATTCCCTAACATAGTGTGTTTACATTATCTTTGCACTTCATAATCCATTAGTCATTCCTCTTGGCTATCCCTTATAATAATATTGGTAATATGAACTGAATGATTTGAAGTCACTCCTATAGGATTCATTGGTGAATAAAAAAATTTCCTCAGAGCCTATTTATAAGGGATGTTTTGGTCCCAGGGTAAAGGTCCCCATTAACGACATGAGGTATTTCTGAAATGGTGAGACAAAAATATCTACCATTACTATTGGTCATCCTAATCCCATCAATCATCATGAAATCATCTTGGATTATAGAATATAAAGACATGATTTACATTATTTATATTCTCACACACATGAGAGATTAAGAGTGTGTTAGTGTTTTTTCCCACATACCCATGTCCTGATTGAAATATATTAAAATACATAGTATCCTAGGTCCATGTCATATGATCATAAACTATTGGAACCTCTATCATAGTAACATGAAATTTAACTTCATGTTGATAGCCTTGTCACATGCTATTAAAACACAAAACATGATACCTTATTGTTGATTAGATCATTCATTATGATGATTTTGTTCTAAATAATTCCATTTTTACCCCCTTTCCATGAAAATATGATTGATTCACATTGTAATAACCTTTATGGTGCTCACAACATTCATGAATATTTTGTTCTCTATAAACCAACTTCATGCTGATTATATATAAGTTAGTACCCAATAATTCCTTGAGTGAATATTCTATTATAATTACTTGAACCTTGAAAAATTATCTTAGACCTCCACCATAGCATATTGGTTACAAGTAATGACTGTTCTAAAGAAACCCCACTATGTATTTTGGTGAATAATAAAGTTCCTCAATGATTGGGACCTAGGGGATGTTTTTGTCCTAGAGGAAAGGTAACTCTTAAACCCATGTCATGTTTTTCTGACTGTCTGTGATACTGGTTTCTACTATTACTAGTGGTCGAACTACTCTCACTAGTTTCCACATCCCATTGACTAAGAAATTATTAGGTTATGATTTACACTTTTAATAACGTAATTGTTAATTCAGATTTGAATACCATTGATGTTACTTATATGTTCATCACACCCATTTTGAAATCAATATTCTAACATTTTATTCTTCTAGCCTTTCATTTTGGAGTATAAATACCACAGAAAGACCCAAAATCCTTGCGGAAACCCTAGGTCAAATATATAAAACCATAAGCATCAACCCTCAATAGTAATTATTGTGTGATGATAAGCTGCATGACATTGTGTCCATCATTTAAAAGATAAAACCACATAGATAGGGCAATACAATGAGACTCCCTACCTACATGAGACCTAAATTTATGTAATGACATATAGTATATCCCTATATGCATAAGTACATGAAAATGTTGAATGTTCCATCATCATACTAGAATAAAATACTGATATTCACCTCCCATATATATGTGCTCAATCTAGACATGGGACCCTTTAGTTGATTATGATGTCAGGGTTCACTTGGGAAATGAGAAAAACATCACCCTATATACAAGCAATATATATACCATGGAATTATATAAGATTTATGTGTACCTTGATTCCAATGTTATAGGATATGTAGTGAAGCCCTAATCCATACCTTAGGGACAACCATACCTTCCATAAATAAATAATTCAACATATTATAGAAATTGATTAATATAGAGATGAAATAATCATGAGAATTACATGTGGATTATTTTTTATAAATAATGATGAATAATCATCTCTAGGATAAAATATTATAGACCCAGACATGAGTTCTCTTTCATACCAAATCATAAGTTGAAGAAAAAAAGACTTCAAACTGTACAACATTTGTGTCTTTATCACAAGATTTTAAACTGCACGATGTTGGGTCTGTCTTATGAGACTATAAACTAATCATAGTGGATCATCCCATAAGACCCATGCCCTGAATGAGATTTAGATCTATGAAGGAAAAATTCACTCTACCAATATGAGATCCAAATCAAATATAAGAAATTTTCTCTTTAGGAAATACACGTGGCTTGAATACCATTCATTTGGGATACATAGTGACATATAAATATTTTAACTCAAGACCAAACTAAAAATATAGAAAATAACATGTTATGTGTTTCCATATTTTCACATAAAATCACCCTACTTGTCTCGATACTTGAGCCATCACAAAATTATTTTGGGTCTTCCCTTTTCCTAGCATAGAGATATGTATATTGTATTTCCCATTAAGATCAGGACCATGTGAAGGTAGTTATGAGTAATGGAAGTAAGACTCTAAAATTAACAACATTTAAGTAATGTGGATTAGATTATAAAGTATATAGGACCAACATCCTATCCATATGATGCTAAATTTCATTATCACTATCCCCATTATATAACATTAAAATATGAGGTGAATGTAAATTCTAAATGAGTGGGACTCCCATGAGGTCCATGAACTACATGAGAGTGAAATCCATGTAGAATAAAATTTCCTCTACTCATATGTAATCTAGATTAAGTACGTGGTATTTTATCTATATCAAGTATACATGTCTTCATTCCTAATACTTTGGGAAATGTAGTGACATCCATATCTTTAACTCTTAACACAACCAAAAATTCCAAAAAGAGTACGCTCTAGGTTTCCATCTTTTCAACCCCCCACATTGTTTTGGTATTTGATCCTACATCCAATTATGTAGGATCATCACTTCTCTCAGCATAGATAAATTGTTCTTAAATTTCAAAAGAATATCAGACCCATGTGAAACTAGGGATGAGTCCTACTAGCAGGACTCTAAACTGAACAAAAATTTAATTCCTAGAGATTAAACTCTAAATTTCATATCACCAACATCCTCTCCATATGATATTAAACTACATGTTCATTGTCCCCTCCCCGTGAAATTAATGTGCAAGATGAATGTTTGTTCTATATGACATTAATGTGATCGAAGGGGACTATGAGGACTCGATCCACATAGGGGACTTTAGAACATGGTCGACCCATGCATTAGAATATCAATTCCCCCCATTCCTTATATAAAATACAAATATATAAAAGGAACCATTTTTATAACTACTATTTATTTCTTGATTCCCATCCACACGAGACAAATAGGGATGCCCAAACCTGCTGTTATTGGTCCAACTACAAAATGAAAAATAATAATGATCCTTTCCTTAAACCAGATCCATATATTTATATGGGAAATTTTCCTCTATAAATACACATGGAGTGTGTCTTTTCCATATGGGATATGTAGTGATTCCTGAACCCCCTATCATGATCTCAATAGCAATGTAAAAAATATGACCCCTCCATGTGCATGAGACAAACCCATGTAGAGAACATTGTATATATGAAATACATATGTCTTAGAACCTACATATGATAGATATATAAAAATTCATGGGTATATTTTATAGGGCCCATCCATGGGTTTAAAATCATCGTAATTATACATGGTTTTGGATCTGTTTTGGAACAATTACTCTGGTTTGACTTTAAGACTATGAAGATTCCTCGACAACGAAAAAAATTTCATAATATGAAGACCCTTCACCTTTGACACTAGTTATAGATCATAAAATCCTATGATAGTGGGTAACTTTAACTTCAGGATAATGAATCCCCTTTCCCTTACATATGATTCAATTCTTTGTAAGGGACCTTTCTTTATGAAATATATGTGGCTTGATTCCTATCCATACATGATACATAATGATTCCCAAATCCGTTATCGTAATCTCAACCAAAATTCTTAAAATAATGATTCCCCTTTTTCTTCCCAATATATAATCTACATTTATGTATGTAACCATGAATTAAATCATCTACTAATTCATGTCATCATCATAAAAATAAGGTATGATAATAACCCCCTTCACCTTGATATTGACATCCATAGACTCACCAAATTGTTGTACGCCAAGGTGAAACCCTATGCATATGATCCGGATTTATGTGAGGGAAATTCTCCATAAATAAAAATGGGTAGTCATGATTCTAATCACTATATAAATAGTAATATACAGGCAATGTACTGTAGACCTAGCCATCATTCTCATAATAAATATGAGAACATGTTCCCCTCCTATATATGAACTCGATCTGTACGGGACATTTCAACATGAGTTATCCTGTATGCAGAACTATGCTCAAAATAATGTTGCCCTCTCCCTAAATATGAGTAAGATCTGTACATGGAATTCTATTTCCAAGAACTACACATGGATTGATACTTTTCAATACATGATACATAGTGACTCATGGGTCCCATATATTGGGCCCAACTGCAATGTCCAGGATAATAGTTCTCCTTTTTTTTTTCTTTAATTAAAAAACGAGCCAGTTCTATGTTGGGAAAAATTTTATTTTAATGAAATATGTGTTGCTTTATTCATTTCTACACATGACTCCTAGTGATGACAGACCCCCTATCTTAGGCCAAATAACAACATCAAGAAAAAAATATAATACCCCCTCCCTGCACATGTTTCTGATTTGTATAGGGAACTTCTCATATAAAATTTATTTGGGGAGAGATTCTAGAATTTTAATAATACATAGTGATTCCCAAATAAATTTTCATGTTCCTAGTTATATGTTTAAAACTATCATAACCCTCTACGGTGATTGGTTCCTATAAAAATATGTCACCATCTTTTGGTTGTAAGATTGTTAAAATGACCTATATTTGAAAGACTCTCCCATTATGGGAGTTATTTTTGTTATCCATAGTTGGATATCATGAACTCAGAAGATCATGAGATAATTATATTTTAGGGATTATCATGCCGATTTCCCCAACAAATGAGTCAGATATGTGTGAGGTGTAACTTTTCTTAATGCACTATGCACGACTTGATTCCTTTTAGCACATGATATGTAGTGGTTCTCATATCACATGATATGCAATGATACTTCAAATCCTCAATGGTTCTGATCTAAGGTTGGACACAATTCCCTTTCCCTACACATAAGCCTGATCCTTATAGCAAGATCCCAAATTAACATTTTACACGTCTCAAAAAAATTCCCCATCCCTATATATGTGTTTTACCCATTTTTTGATCTATCTAAGAACAACATGTTTCTTTATTCCCATCATCAAAGGATATGTATTATCATAAAGATTATCTATCCTAGGCCTAGATAAAAAAATAAAAATAAAAATCTTAATTTCCCCCTTTTTTACTATCTGGATATGTGAAAGAGTTCTCATCATGGGTTCTCTCATTGGTAATCCCATGTTATAAAAATACCCCCTATAATTCTAGTCCCAAGATTCCATGCCAACCTTGCTAGCGTAGTATAGGTTATTCCTTATCCAAATATTGTTTCTCCTAACAATAATGAAACACGTGATCTTAGAGGATTGGGATGAAAAATTTTATGTGGTAGGGAGCATCATGGACACTAATAAAATAAATATTCCACATTGTAAGAGTTCAAAATACCTAATAATGGGTGAGTCATATAGGTTCGCCTTGATGAAATATGATATATATCAATGTAATTATTTAGTTATATATGATTTAGATCTACGTAAAGAAGACTCATAATATGGTAATATAATTGTTATATTATATAATGATGAAAATATATCCTTTATTTTAATTCCATAAACTGATGCATGGTATCTGTAATGATAATTTTCATGATTTCTATGTCGGTTCACAACATACTTGTCACATGGTGTTAAACTATACAACCTTTTTCGAAGCTATACAGTGTTAAATTATATAGAATGAGGTCCTCATTTCGTACCCCTAAACTATAAAACATATATTTCATCATCACATGATGTTAAACTACATGAAAATCATCTCATTATTGCATGATTCTAAAATAAACTAAGCATTATAAACTATCATTTTTTATAAAATCACCAAAATAACCTAACCATGGTCAACAAAGGTTCAATGTGCATCTATCATCATTCTAAGAACCTCAACCAATAAATCACACTTCATTTTTTGAATACCTAGGATTTTCAAAAACCTTATACAACCCTTGGAATGGAATGGATATCCCTATTATATACTATTCATATAAGACCATATTATCTATTTCATAAGATACTTTGACCCATCAACAAGAGGTGTATTTTCATTTAGAGTCTGTCTCCTTAGATTGATTCACAATAAACCCTTGTGTGTTTTCCCCATACAATTAATAATGATATTATAACCTTGATACACTATTTACATAACCTTCATCCCCCATTAAAAGGGAATTAGAGTTTACTCAACATTTGGAACCCTAGATTGGCTATTGTGTAACACTCCACTTCCCTTGATCTATATATCATTACTTTAAACTATTCATGCATTAGACACAATTGTATGACCTTAAATATTGGCATTTCATGGTCAAAATTGAAAGACTATAAACTTATTGTGAAAGATACATAAAAAATTATCATGATGGAAACCTAAAAATGGTTGTACGAACAAAATTAAGGTCTCCATTCACTATTATCTTCTTAATCAGAGCTTAGTAAAAAGTTAGAGAAGAACTAAAAAATCTAAAAATCCCATAGGGGATATCCTATACAATAAAAATGATGATTCATGCTCACTCGAACCATCTTGTATAGTAAAAAGTTAAATTAATGATCTACTAGATCCCATCACCCTAAAAATGAATTCAACACACGCTGGTGTCACATTTAGGGTGCTCAAACCCCTATTTAATATTCTATTTTTCAAAAAAAAACTCAATGTATCCGATATACGAGTTAATACACACTAATTCATTGAGTTGAAACACTTATCTTGGAATCCTGTAACCTTTAATAATACCTAATGGTTCACCATTGTATAGTATTAGTAATAGGGAATGTCTAATTATAATGGACCCGAATAGGATTCATTAGTGAATGACACAATTCCTTGTTGGTTATTACAAAGTGGATGTTTTAAAACTGATGGAAATTCCCCCCTTAAAGCCATGAAATATTTTCCTAATTGTCTACAATATTGGTTTCCACCATTACTTATGTTCAACATATTCCCACCACTCTTCACTTATCATTGGATTATATATTCATAGATCATGATTTATAAGTCCCATAATACAACTATTTAGGTGGATTTGTAATCCTTGATGTTACTTCAACATGTACCATACCCATTTTCAAAGTGAGGATATTGTATCTCATTCTTGAAGCTTTTGGTGGTCCTCATAGAAATTCCCTAAACAACATCATATTTAGATCAATTATTAATGTCCATAAACTTAACATTCCTTTTTTGAGGTATTATATACCAAAAATTTTTCATTCATTCACATCATGTTTCACCAATCCCTTTTCATACTAAATATCTCTATGGTGCGGGAACCCTATTTGGATATCCATTTATCTATATCCAACTTCACATATCATGTTTGTAAATCTCTAATAATATTTCATGTCCCTTGTAAATTATAAATGGATAATATGATTTACTATGAATTAGTTGGATCAGCATAAGGTCCCTGGACCCATCATGGACCTTTGATCCTTGTGGGACTGAACAACATCACAACGGGGCTTAGAACTTCAGTGTGTTTTGACATCATCTCTGAAAAGTCCACCCAATTTCATCATCCTCAGTTCAAACTCTTTGAGACATGATTAACACAACCCATAACCCAACTATCCATGTGTATTTGACATCCTCTTCGTTATGCCACTACCTACCAAACCCTTCTTGGAAAGAATGATGTAGGGTGCTAGAATTTTAATTGAATACTCATCATCCATGAATTAAGAAAGGATTTGGGGTTCTATAACCCTTATTAACTAATAATCCAATATGAATTAAGAAAATGTGCATCGTTCCATAAACCTTCTTGAATTCTCAACCTCAATGAATTAAACAGGGATGCATTGTGCCTAAACCCTTCTTGAATAATCATCTTCCACAACCCACTTCTTTCCCATAGTATATAAATCCCCATAAATCATCCATGGCCATTGGGAATAAATATGCAAACATATTCTTTAATATGAATTTTTTTCATATATATATTAGGGTCCTTGACCCATCAACCAAAGCCATATTTTTATTTCAAAAAGGATCTTCAGTCCTTGTGACCCCCAACAACATCATATCTAAACTCCATAGATACATGTGTTTTTAAATCATACTCCATGTGTCTACCCCATTTAATAATCCTTGGTTAAAATTCGTCGATTAATTATTTAAAAAACCCATAATCCAACTATACAAGTGGATTTTACGTCCTCAACATCATGTTACCATCCACTAATTTTATCATGGAAGCAAGGATACATGGTTCCAGAACCCTTCTTGAAAACTCATCCTCAATGACTTTAGAAAGGATGTAGGGTGTTGTAACAATTATTGAATACTCATTCTATATGAAATAAGGAATTATTGAGGGTTATATGATCCACTTTTAATACTCAAAAATAATGACATAAGAAAGGATTTTGGGAGCCAAAACCCTTCTTTATACTCATCCTCCATGACACACTTCATTTCCTAGTATGTGAAACCTGATTAAACCTTCCATTGACCATGGTAAAAAGATTTTATATCTTAAAGGAACAAAAAATCATGACTATTTATGGGTATTATATGATATAAAATATCATTAAACATTAATTAGAGGCTTCTTTTCCTTATAAGAATGATCGTCAATCCCTGCGAGTCGTTGCGACATCATAGTGGAACAAAGTACCTAAATGTGTTTTGGGATCATCCCCCACTTGTTTACAAAACCTCATTATCTTGGATTCAGGATCTTAATGACAAGATATACCAATCACATGATTCTAAAACTCAATATATGGTATTTGGTTCTCATCATAGGGTCCAAGCTATATGATCTTAAACTACATCAGTGTATAGTAAAAACTATACGATCACAAACTCTAGTAGCATAGGGTCTAAGATAACCATAACTTTGATTGGGTAAAATTTATTCAGAAAAAACATTAATAACTCATTGGTCTATTTTTAATGACCATAAACTAAAAATTTAATGATATTCAATACTCACTATGTTGAAAATATACAAGGGAAACCATGAGAAAAAGTCAAGTCACTACTCACAAGAAACATAACTTTTGTGATCATGGAAAAATTGAGCACTAATAAAATGGAAGAGTCATAAAACATTTCAGAATGAAAGACCATAAATGGTTTCCTAATAATAAGATGAGTCTATACCCAAAAATACTCTCTATTGATGTATTTGAAAAATGTTATTGGAAATAAAAGATACAAATATTGCAGGCACCATTTTCTAGACCTAGAAACAATTAACTTATACTGACTTGGTTGAATAACCTAGGAAAAAAATTAAGGCTCATATCTATTAATTATGACCCATTTTGGGGTACCTAGACCCATTAGGACTCATGAAATCATAATAAATAGTCTATCCCTCCTTTCCATAAAAATATTATAGAATCCTACTCTAAGTGCCCAAAATTTGTGGCACAACGGCCAGATCTGTGTAGCATCCCCACTAAAACATGGATCCATACCAATTTTTTCATAATGTAATGAAATAACCTCCCATATGACTGATATATATATATATATATATGATATTTCATCATCTATGAACCTATGATGATGTTTTCTTCCACCTATGAATGAGGTTGATCTTCACAGGTGTCCTTTCAGAACTATGTGTGGCTTTATTCCAAATATCTCAAGGTACAAATAGATATAAAAATATATTATATTAGATCTAATTATTATTTAATTTACACCACAATCCATTACCATCCATGATTTTTTACATTTTCATATTCAGGATATTCATACCCTTAGTGGAAAATACTCTTTTTGGAAACCTAAATCCATGAGAATATAATTCATATAGAAAATTGAAATGATATTTATCTCGAAAACCCAAGAAATATGATTCAATAATATCTTATATAAGACACATAAAATTCTTAATTAAAAACAAATATATTGTAAAATCCTCTCACAAGGATCATTGAAAAATCCCATCAAATATTCAAGTACGCTGCAAAATGACCCACGTTTACCTTATAATTGAATTCATTTTGATCCGAGTGAATCCAAATCTATGAGGGGTGGGTGGAATTTTTTTATAACCTATAAATGTGTGCCATATAATATTATTTTTGTGGTTTTGAGTAGTTTAAATCCGATACAAAAGTAACATATTTCATGAAGGATGGGGGAGTGTTACTAGTGTATTCTAAATTAGCCCATGTTAAAATACTATATATTTTTAAAGAATTATTTGTGAGAATATATGAAGGTTTGGAGAAATAATTATTCATATTGGGATAAAATTTAAAATGAATCATATTTTATTTATTATGAAACATATTAGTCAATTTTTTATTCTATATATTTTTAGTGTGTTTATCCAGAAAATAGGACATCCATAGCTATCTATCTATCCATCATGACCAAGGAACACATGGGAGTCACATAAAAAATTATTGGGAACCAACATAGCCAGATATCATGATGGAATGGTTGTGTATGCATAAGTGTTCATGTGAATGACAGGAAAATCCACACCATAGGTTGGCAACCCAAAGGCGGGTAATAACACAAGTTGATTCCATTAGAGTCACAGAGTAGACCTCGTTACTAAAAACTATTCTTCTATAGTAGTGGGTTTTTTATTAAGTGGAGGTCCAGATTTCTAGTTTCTGATGTGGGATAAAATTCTCATGTGATACTATTCATGCTTAAAAAGGATACACATATATAAGTAGATTCCCAATCATTTTGATCTGCACTATTTGAACATTGTTTTCTATTGTCTTCATCCTTTGTGTAAGATCCCATATTTATAGAGAGGTATACATTCTTTTGATTTTTATTTATACCTCTTTTTTAAACCTAATAAATGTTCCTAAGGTAATAATGAAGGGTTTAAGATAATTTAGGGATTTTTCAAGTCCCATTTTTTCAATTTAGTGAGAAATATGCAGAGGAACACAGTTGGTTTGTGGTGATTTGTAATCATATGGATTAATCGTGAGACCCTATAAAGAGGATAATGATTTGATAAATTGTGTCACATAGGCTACATGACTATACGAAATAATGAAGTTATATTTCATTTATGAAACACATGGTTTTTGCATTATATTTCTAACAATGAACCTAACTATGGGAGAGGGATGCCTCTTAGATAGATAAAATGCATAATCTATATAGGGTTTGTCAAACTGTTCACATAGCCATGCGAGGGGGTTCCAACCTAGGTAGTGGTTTAAAATTGTTGGTTCATGATTTGGATAAGAATGCATCCAAACTGTAAATCATTTAAATATGTGTGAAATGTTGATTTTCCCATCCGTATTTTTAAATTACCACCACTATTTTCTTCTCCCATTCATGAACAATATCTCCCTTATCCTCTTGAGAGATCCTTTCCTTTCATCTTTGTATTTGAGCCAGCAACTCCTCCCAATTGTCGTTTCATTCTTTATTTTTCATGTTGGACCTATCTATGTGAGCTCTTCAATCCTCTTCCTTAATTTATATATTTAAACCTCTATATGGAATGTTAAATCCATGTGATATAATGTGCTCTATTTTTGTGGTATTTGACTATTTATTTGAGTTATTCCATTTTAGCTCATATTATAGGCCAATAGTGGAAGCAGAGTCATCTACCTCCATATGGTAGGTGGAATATTACTTTTTCTCTTAAATATTTGTCGGTTATATCATGTGTTATTATGATGCTTGATCTAAATACTACACGATTCCTTAAAAATCAATAAATCCTTTTTAAATTAATGATTCCTTAGTAGATATACTCCCATAGATCCTTGTTATTTTCAGAGGTCATTCAACTCAATGAGGGACACATATTATTATTGATTTTATTTTTTTCAATTATTTATTAAATTAATATGTGAAAAAACCATATTCCTTGTGGTTTTGGTTATAATAATAATTAATATGGATAAATTTAATTTATGGGGATTTGAACCATAAGACCATATACATTTTCCCGTGATGAATTAAGAGTGAGGTCCACTGTTAAGTGGGAATAAATGAAAACTGAATTTCACATGTATAAATCCTTAGAAATTGTTAATATATTAGGTTATGGTATTTATTATTATTATTATTAGACTATGGTTATAGGTTATTTTGAATGTGTTAATGGAATTTTTGATCATGATGCTTCACACTCCCTTGGTTTTTGATACAGAACAAGGAGTTCTACATGATTAATTTAGATGTTGGACATTGTGCTTCATGCTCCAATGGTTAAGATATTGATCATAATGACTCACATAATTGATTGAGACTATCATCCATGATGTTTTGTATCCTCAAATGAATAATGGACCAAGTACCTTGTTTAAAGTATGTGAATGTTAATGTTATGCAATGATTTCTTGGTCTTGCGGCTTATAGTTTTCCTCACTCATTATACATGAACACTTCTATTTTATATAAAATGGCCAGATCATTCTAGATTCCATTGGTGGTGGCCTGCATAGTTTTAATTAAACCTTATTTACGACCCCATTTGGTACTCATATAGATATCATGAATCTATATAGGGACCAAGGAAAGTATCTAAATATAGATTCCTAATTATCTTTTAGGATGGGAGTTTGGTAGTAGATGAATTATTATGCTATCAGAATTATTATGGGATAGTTTTTTGTTGTTTTGTTTATTATGTTTTAAATGAATTGTATTATATGCCTCCTTCCATGTATGAAAAATTTAAATTTTTATTCCATCTTGACATCATCATTTTGTATTTGATTGTGGTGAATATTTCTTATAGATATATTATTTATATGGATGATTAATTCTTATAATATTTCTCATTACTATATGTTTACACTATTTGTCTTTTTTTATAATAATATTCTCAAATCTGATCATGATGAAATACCCTTCCCACGTATCATCATAAAACCTCAATTCCAATCAGTAGCCTCTAATATACTGGGAGGAATGATTAAGGCCATGTAGCTTAATAGACTATTCAATTACTTAATGACAAGGATCGAGATGTCACAAAGTGGTACTGATGCATCTCTTTTTCCTTTTTCTAACTGTTTTGGGTTGGTAGATAGAAAACTATGAATTTTTTGTGATTTGGTAATAATCATATTCTTATGAGTAGCTATCCCAGGTATAAGAAAAAAATTAATTATCTTGGATTGGAATTTTTGTTATGGAATGTGCTTTAACTATTGTATTGATTTCACCATTGGGTGACACAAATGAGTTATGCCATTTATTATATTTGGGAGATTTGTTTAGCCTTATATTGATAAGTAAATGTGGAATCATCTCATTTAACATTATAGTCACATGAGGGTTCATATTCCATGAATATTCCATGTCATGTTTATATTATTATATGCATTGATTGTTTCATATTGTTGGTTCATGTACTATTATATTAGTAAACATGAAATAATTTCTTGAAGGGATATAATGATTATATTAATTAATTTTTTTCTTAAATAGAAGTTATTTTTTTTCTGTATAACATTATGGTGACACATTAATTAACCAATTATGACATGTCAAACCCTAAAACATTGGTAACATGTACTGAAATGTTAGTGGTTAAATTAAATGGATTTTAATATTAATTTATAAGGTGTGTGTATACCACTATAAATTCGCAATGGAGATCTATATAACTATACAATTGTGGAAAGCTGGTTATGGTTACATGTAGTACCAATTGAAAATTATAAAGTATAGGACTTTATAATTTTGGAATGGTAGACACATCTTACTGGCCATGATAATATGTATATATATATATATATAAACTAATGAATTTTAATCATTAAATGAAACATATTCCATTAAATGGTCATTCCAATTTCAACATATAGAGTGTTTTACGATATATATTTTAATTGATACTCTATATACTGGGACCTCAACTATGAAATAGAGAAATTGAACCTACCCCGACCATAAGAATGGGAAGTATGGAGTATCTCTTGTGACCCTTAGGATCTTCTATGTCCCATAGACCTAGGGTTATGAGAAATAAATGGGGTTTTAAATATTATATAATAAGGATTATACCTTTCCTATTCATTTACCTAGGACATCTTCATTTTTTAAATCCTCTTCTAATACAAGTATTTGTAATTTTAGAATTATTCCACTGTGATGGCCTCTAGATGTGTTCTAGGAAGTTAGTGAAGAATATGTTTTAGAAACAACATCCCTAATCCACTAGTATTACCTAAAATAGTGACACTTTCATTACCTCATGTTATTCTTTATTGTGGAAATAATGCTCAGTTTTTAGAGGATTTCTTATGATTGATATAGTATGTTATGGGAATCTCATGACCTACCCCTAATATGGAATAGTTAACAGGATAGTTTCATTATAAGAATCTACCTACATTCTCAAGGAATGGTGTCTCCTAGAATGTTGGTTCATGGATTGTGGTGATTCTATCTAAATTCAACCATTCAGAGACACCTCTCAAAAGGAATGTCAAGATCATAGCATACTTTCTCGGTTATTTTTCCAAGAATTAGTGGCATGTTATCACCCAGGAATATTTTTATTTGGATATAGATTATAGGGACATCCAAATGGTCTTCTAGGATTACTTTTATTTGCAGATTCTAATGGATTAACAAACTAGAGAGTTTATCCATATGCATTAAGAAGATATATCTTGGTTGGTGTATTACACTCGTTTCACTGATCTCTAGTGTTTTTTATTTAGTCTTGTTGGTGATTAGCAGATGATAGTGAGATGAATGTATTATTATCTTATAAACAGAATTTGATCCCAGTTTAACATCTTCCAATTGACTACCATTTATGATATAGTGAACCAGGACCTCATCACTAAGTTTAATTTGAGGGAAGATGAAGGTGTGGTCTAGGGTGGTTTAGTACTGAGATAGGGAAGTAGTACATCTGGTGGTGGAAAGTGACTCTAGGAGTCTGTTCATGATGGATGTGGTAGTCATAAAAAATAGATTGATAGTTACATGATTTTTATTTATAATGGGAATATGGGACGCATGAAACCACATTAGAATAGAGACTCATCTGAGTTTCGGGCATGTAGAAAGATGGGTCATATTCAACATTTTTGAAAAACCTTTCATCCAATGCCCAGGGAGAGGGGATATACACCAACTCTACATATATGAGTGGGATAATTATCTCCCCACTAACATGTAAACTAGATTTATACTTTCCTCTCATGCCGAGGATGTGTTCATGGTAGAGGGATACCGACAAAGGATTCACAATGACAGTAGAGAGGGACACTAGTACAAAAACCTTTTTTCACGTCGGGTTTTTTGCTTTTTAATGTCGGTTTTTAGGCGACGTTATTGTGAGCGATGGTAAAAATATGAATTTTTTATGTCGGTTATTTAATAACCGACGTAAAAAATGGGGTATTTTTTTTTAACATCAGTTTTTAAAAAACTGAGCTGAAATACATTCTAGAAAGGGCGTTAAGAGGCCATTTTTTACATCGGTTTTTTCAAAAACCGATGTTAAAACCCAATTTTTTATGTGGGTTATTTAATAACCGACGTTAACAGTTATTTTTAACATCGGTTATTAAATAACTGACGTAATTTTTTTTACCATCTTGTATAAAATTTTGTAATCTTTCATTTGACAGGTCATAGACCTCAAACGGAGTTACGGATCCAATGTTATGACCATTAGAAGTTTGATATTTTTTTCG
This sequence comes from Viscum album, assembly GCA_963277665.1. NCBI lineage: Eukaryota > Viridiplantae > Streptophyta > Magnoliopsida > Santalales > Viscaceae > Viscum > Viscum album. The sequence continues at coordinate 632,185,420 of OY728130.1, forward strand.
AGGAAAGATTTGAATGAGGCAACCATAGCTTCATCTTAGAAATAATTTTTGAATCCGTAGGGGGAATTGTAGTTTTAACATGATATAAAGAATCATCCATCATTATAATAAATTAATAATCATTAAATGGTATATCAATTAAGAAAATTACGCATAGAAAATATAAATCATGGGAGAATAATTACAAATACCATGATGAGATCGCGGAAAATTGTTGATTCAAGTGGAAGATCAAACAAGTTCATTCAGTGGAACAATGTTGGTTGAATGAAATGATCGTAAAATGGTATATTAATTAAAAAAACAAATCATAAAAACCCTAAATCATGGATATATGATTAAACATACCTTGACGAGATCTCGGAAAGAAGAAATAATTGATTCACGTTGAAGATCAAAAGAGTCGATTTAGGGGAACGATAATGGTTGAAATAAATTATCGTTAAATTATGATATGTGTATAATGGAAACATATAATTATGATGCTATGAGAAAACACAGTATTAAAAATTTTAGGCGAAAATTCAAAATTTCGATGCCGCGATGTAAACAAATTGAAATTTCGCGTTCGCGGGATACTAAATTTATATTTCATGTCGGTTTTATGTTAACTGATGTGAAAAGATATTACAATTTTAACTTATTTTTCACATCGGATATTATAAAACCGACGTGAAAAATCAATCTTCATCACTTTTTTACATCGGTTATTATAAAAACGATGTAAAAAATCGATTTTCATGAATTTTTCACATCGGTCATTTCCCAAGATTTAATTTGACATCTCACAGAGCTCAAAGGGAATTACGGATTAAAAGTTATGGCTTTCAGAAGTTGATCATCTTTAAAGGATGTATTAAGGAATTCTAACTTCTGAAGGCCATAACTTTTAATCTATAACTCTATTTGAGCTCCGTGACCTGTCAAATTAAATCTTGGGAAATGAAATACATTTTTGTAAACTTTTTTCACGTTAGTTATTAAAAAACCGATATGAAAAATTGATTTTTATGACCTTTTCACTTCGGTTATTTAATAACCAATGTTAAAAGGTATCTTTCATGTCGGTTATTTAATAAACGACATGAAAAAAGTTTACAGAAATGTAGTTAATTTTCCAAGATTTAATTTGACAGCTCACATAACTCAAATGGAGTTACATATTAAAAGTTATGGCCTTTAGAAGTTGATCATCTCTAAATGATGCCTTAAGGAATTCCAACTTATGAAGGCCATAAATTTTAATCCGTAACTCCGTTTGAGCTCCGTGAGCTGTAAAATTAAAGCTTGGGAAATGAAATAAATTTTTTTAGACTTTTATCACATCAGTTATTAAATAAACAACCTTAAAAATAATAAATTTGTTTAATATATTTTCATGGAAATGGATTTTTCACGTCGATTATTAAATAACCGACGTGAAAAAGTGATGTACATTGATTTTACACGTCGGTTATTATATATCCGACGTGAAAAATTATATAAAATGTATTTTTCACGTCGGTTCTTATATAACCGATGTGAAAAAATAGAGAAATTGTATTTCTACGTCGGTTATATAATAACCGATGTGAAAAATCTATTTTCAGATATTTTCACATCGATTCTAAAAAACCGACGTGAAAAAGGGTGACGTAAAAAAAGGTTTTTGTACTAGTGGGACTACACTAGGTAGGTAGGTTTCATCTAAGGACTTATGATTAGGTTAGTCACACAATATATAGTCAACACATTATACTATACAAGGTTCTATCCTGGGTTTCACTACTTTATTATCAGGTTTATTTGATATAGGCACTTCACATTCATTCATATCTGCATCTACTAAGGAATGTATGGGCCTGAAGATAGATTAATTTTTTGGTTTTGTAACCATCGATAATACATCTGGGATTCGATCAGAGTGTGTACATTGGTGTAAGGAATACCCCTTGAGATAGGTGACTATCTTTTCATTTAGAATATTTTCATTCTGGATATGAAATATTTGGATGTAATTTTTGGTATGGACTATTAGTCCATTATCGAGAAAATATTACTTTTTACCACCGATGGGTAAATTTATTATCACTTAGGGGTGATAACTATAATCATAAGGGAAAATGGGATTTCCAAGAGTTTTGAGTCAAACCTGATCATCATGGACTAGGTAGTTTGATAGCCCTATATTTCTAGTATTTTTCTAAATGATTAGGGTACACATCTTGCAAACTTCCCTCCAGTTGTGGATGGATATGGGGATGTTTATCCAAACAATATTTATAGGTTACCTCATATGAGAGAGGTCGAGTTCACTACAAATATAGTTCAAGGAGTTAAACCATTATCTATTCCTCATTGTAGAATGTATTCTACTGATTTCAAGGACTCAAGGGTTACTTGGTGGACCTGGAACATAAGGGGTTTATTCGATCATGTACCTCTTATGTGGTTTCACATATTATTTTCACTAAGAAAGATAATATAACTCTCATACTCTGTTTGGATTACCAAAAACTACATATTATAATGATTAAGAACCATCATCTATTACATCCTATAGATGACCATTTTGACTATTTCTGAGGAGAAAAGTTTTTCTTGATGATTTATTTGAGGTGAGGATATCACATGGTGAGATGTATACCTTCATATATAAATCATATATCTTTTTGAAGTATGTATGGTTTACATTAGTATCTGGTAATGTTGTTTAGTCTCATGAACATGTTGAAAATTTGTATAGATTTGATGAATTGATTTTTCACCTATATCTGTATTTTTTTGTGGTTATTTTCATTGAGGAAATCATAGTGTACTATTTTAATAGATAGAATCATTCCAAACACCTTTATATAATTTTGATTATGCTTATATAGAATTGGTTATTTTTTAATATCACAAAATTTCACTTCTTTAATTAAAAGGATCCCTTCCTTGGGACACATAATCCTAGAAGAACGATACTTTACAGTCATAAAGAATTTTAGTGCTATCCTTTCCTCGAAACAAATATTGTGCATCTTTGAAATATGAATTTTCATGGAGCTATCTAAATATTTTAGGTTCTTTATGAAATATTTCTCACACCACATAAAACCACTTATATTATTGACTATGATGCTTGTTAATTTTATATGGTAGGATTTTTGTGTGAAATCCTTTTAGAATCTAAAAGGATGATTTAATTCAGTGGCGATAATGATTCTACTAGAGATGGGTATAAGATATACAGTTTTTTTCATGCATCAGGAATCATGTTTGGAGTAATTATGAGGTGGGTAGAGTGATTTAACATATAAGTATCATCATTTGAAAACTCATGAGAGGAATACCCCAATTCATGTCTGCAAGATACCAATTGTAGTTCACACCTTCTACTGTTGGAGGTATTGTCTCCTTGGAGTGTGGTATGTGGTATTAAAAGTCCAAAAAAATCCTAAAATATATATTTACCTAGTTTGATTTAAATATAAGATAGTGAATATGTTTTTAATACCTGTAGTATTTTGATTTTTATGTTTCTTATATTCCTGGGAAGATAAATGAAGTGGATGATTCTCTATGTAGGAAGACTTAGATGCAAGTGGTTCAATAGGAAAATACATTATGGAATTTAAAGAAACCTTTTTTGATATCTATTTAGAGGTTCATGAAAGTATTGGAAAAACTATACATGCCTCTTCTCCAATGAAATATTCATTTTTTGATAGAGTGAAGATGAGAAAAATTATTGATCCCATGGGATTGGTCTTAAGGAAGAGTGTTTCAGGTGAGGACTCGTTGCCTAGTTGGGTCATTGATGAGGATAAGATCATGTGCATTCATGGATGCATTTGGGTACACATGTAAATATGAAAAGAGCTGATGTGAGAGTCTCATTTCTCTACTTGGGTAGTACATCTAGGTCTTAATGAGATGTAATGTTTCTTACACAACAAGTATTGGTGTCCAAGTATGAAATGAGAGTTAACTGGTTTTGTTACTCATTGATCCACCTATCATTAGGTGAAGTTATAAAAATAGATACCAGTTGGGATTTAATATCCCTTTCCAATTATAGAGTGGAAGTTGTATGATATCACTTTTAATTGTTTAATGGATTTACCTAGGTCACCTCAAGGTAGTGATTCATTATGGGTGATCGTTGATAGTCTGATGAAGGTCATCCATTTCTTTCTTATTCAAGACACCATTTCAGTGTATGAGATGGTATGTCTATATCTGAGGGATATCATATGAATTTATAGTGTTAAACATAATATTTTATTAGATAGGGATTCTTGTTTCACATCGTGGTTCTGGAAGGGGTTGAAGAAGGCATTGGGTTCATAGGAAATGTTGAGTACATCATATCACCAGTAAGATGATGGTCAGTCTAATCATAAAATTCAGTTATTAGAGTTAATTATCCAAGCATGCCTCCTTGATTTTGGAGGTTGTTAGGAGAATAATTTACCTCTTGATAAAGTAACTTACAATAACAAATTCCATGCTACTATTCAGATGGCTCCATATGAGGGACTATACAGTAGGTCATGCCATTCACCCATGTGATGGTTAGGGGTAGGAGTGGTGGCACTAATGGGACCTTATCTAGTTTAGGAGATGTTTAAGAATGTACAACTTATTCGTAAGTTCATGGATACAACACAGTCAAGGTATAAGACTTATTCATATCATTGTTAATGATCTCTAGAGTATGATGTCAGGGATTGGGTATTTCATTTTATCCCACCTAGATTGGGGAATCGATGGATTTAGAAGCAGGGTAAGTTATCCCCTCAATTTTTTGAACCTTTTGAGATTTTTATATGGTTATACCAATTTCATATCAGATAACACTCCTTAATAGATATAAGTCTATACATGATGTATTTCACTTTTTTAAGTTGAATCATTATTATTTACACCCATCTAATATCCTTCAGCTTGATGTGGTGGATTTTCATGTCGATGCTTATTTTGGGGAGTATCATATATGTATCATTGATTAGATCATGAAGTCTATATGAGTAATGTTATATTATTTGGTTTGGGTGCTATGGAAACAATTCCATGTACAAGATACAACCTAGGATTTGGAGTCCAATGAGCATGCTCAGTGGTTCAAGTGATTATTAGATGATATACCACCACCCTCAAAAGGGAAACTCAGGGATAAGTTATTTTAAAGAGTGTAAGTTGTAAGATAATGAATTTTTAGAGATGTATGAAATCTTTAGATAACATTTTAAACCTTCTGTTTTACTCTAATAAATTTTCCTTAGGTAATAAGGAATGGTTCTAGAGAATCTAGAGCTTGTTTTGTGCCCAAAGATATGGTTTTTGGTAAAATAGTCATAGGAACATGGGTGGAACACAGTTATTAGTAACCTTGAGGCTCAACCATTAATCCTTATTAAGATAATAAAGGTTTAAAAAATCATATGAGTTAGGTTACATGTTCATGAGAAATAGTGCTGTCATATTTCATATTGAAATGCGTGGTTAGCACACAGTTTTTCTAACCATGCCCATAACTATGTGAGAGGGGATGCCTCTTGGACAGAGATAACACATATGATGTCCCTAGATTTTCAAATATTATTCCTAGACATGAAAGGGAGATAACACCCCAAGTAGTGGGAGCACATGGTTGGATAAAAGATTTGGCCATTGGGAAGCCAAACCGTACGCCCTTTAAAAAAGAGTGAATTATATATTTCTCCCTCAATCTCTCTAACTTACGTCCTATATTTTCTTCTCCAATTCATACACAAAATCTCACTCATTATCTTGACAAATCCTATCACCCAATTGTAGTATTTGAGCTAGCCTCTCTATCCAATAGATGTTTCATTCACAGTTCATCATGTTGGATCCATCTCGATAATCTATTCAATACACATCCTTCCATTTTTTTATCTCCCTATATGGAATATAAATTCCATTTGATCTAAAATACCCTATTTTCTATTAATTCATCTATTTCCCAAATGTATTAAAATATATCCCAATTTAGAGTCCAATAATGGACGAGGAGTCATCTACCTCCATAAGGTGGGTGGTATAGTACTTTTTCTCTTAAATCATTTTTATTTATATCATTAATCATTGTTCTTCAGACTATGAATTAAATTCATTGTATTAAAATTTCATAATAACTTTTTGATTTAATTATCACATGCTATAGATATTCCCATATACCCTTTTTATTATTGGAGTTCATCTTCCTTGATGAGTTCTGTCAGGTCCACTAGGCTAGATACCCTGAGGGGGGGGGGGGGTGGGGGTGAATTAGGGTATGAAAAATAAAAAAAACTCTCCCTTTTGATCTTGTTTTGTTGTTAGAAAAACCCCTCTTCTCTATCTCCTTCCAATTGCAGATTATAAAAGAATCTTAATGCACACACAAGACATGGCAATTTTACTTGGTTCACCCTCACAAGGCTATGTCCAAGGAGCATACATGAGAGATGTGATTATGTACCAAATCCACTATAAGCGCACTTTTGTTTAAAAGTTTGGAGTGGACTCACTATACCTCCTAGTTTAAAACCAATAAAAATTTGAGAACTTACTGCTCTCTCAACTGAAGTGAGCTCACTGCTTCATCAAAAGATCCACTCACAGTTTATAGACCTGTAGGTCTCTTGATTATCACTAATTAATACATCCTCCACTGTATGTAGATGCTCTAAGTCAAAATTTCATCCACTGATGAATACCCCTTTTCCCTGGACCACTGGGCAACAACCTTTGGGAAATTCCTTTCCAAAGCACCCTACTTTGCGATGCTCCCAGTTTCGCAAAGATGAAACAGGACTTCACGAAGTCCCTGACTCTTCACGAAGCACACACATTCACAGATCTCACTGCCTCATAGAGAAAATAGCTTCATAGATCTCAAGACATCTCAAAGTGACTTCCTTCGCAAAGCTCACTGATCCAATGTAAGACACACCTCTTTCGCGAAGCTAGATTAGCCGTCACAAAGCTTCTTCTTTTACAAAGCACACTGCCTTCGCGAACCTTCATCGCGAGTTGAGAGAAACAAATTCTTCCTAGAAAACACTCTCTTTCTCTCGAGGGGGTCGAGGTCTATTTATAGAAGATTCTACCAACCCTTGAACCTTCCGCGTGAAGTCAGTGCCACGTCATCTAAAATTTTAAAGCTCTGAAATTTCCACCGAAATTCTCTCTAAATCGCGAGGCACCATTGAAATTTTCATATCGCTGAGCTCATCATAATCATGGATCATTCCATCAATTCCTTGGTGCCTTCTTTGTGAATCTATTCTCACAATTCCCTTCGCTGCCACAATTCTCTTCAACTCTTCCGTTCGCAAAGCTCGTCGTAATCATGAATAACACCGTCAAATTTCTTCATGTCTTCGCAAAATCCACATCATAAAGACCATGTTCGTGAAGTTCATTTCTTTTCTATATTTTTATTATATCTTCAAGGAAATCCGTATTTCGTGATCCTCACTAAACTTCAAATTTCAGACCCAAAAAAATTGGCAAACACTGGAAAATTACACCACCTTGTATCTTCTCTTTTTGTACCACCTCCAGATCTTCCATTTCATTGTTATGGTTTTTTGTCAACATGGATTTTCAATAACATCTCTAGAACTCGAAAAATCACCATGGAAACCTTCATTGTGAACAAACACAACCAACCCAAAAATGATGAAATGTTACGTTGATGTAATTTTCCCAACAATCTCCCCCTTTGGGTTTATTGGAAACTCTTCTCAAAACCATTCCCTACACTTTTATACTTCACTAAAGCTCCTTCCATAATTTACCATCATTCGCCTCTTGCAATTCAGATAACGACCAAATATTCAATCACCACATACTCTAAGACCACATGAGTAATGATTGTCCTGAGAAACAAGAGTAAATGAAAATTTTATCAGTGAATCACATCATTTATAACACAAACCATTAACACCAAACTGATACCAATTTCCTAAATGATATCAATTGTTGATCACTAGAAACCTTCAAACACTATTCCAATTCCACTCTTCTACATTCATAATGATCCTCAGCTATCATTATATATATTATTTTATTGATCACATCTTGAATCATCAGATATAAAACTCTCCCCATATCTCATTGATCTCTTCCTATCTTACTGCTCCACCTGTCAGCTTCTCCCTGTGTATTTGACTAATACATTTTCTCCCTTCATTAGCCACCGTTTCTCCCCCTTGAGGAGTCACTATTTATCCTCCTTTTTCAACTAACCCAAAGGTCACTCCTCTATGGTCTAAGACATTGGAAAGAACACAAATTAGAAAAATTGAGAAAAACACACCATACCCCAGGGAGAGGGAGATGCCAAATCCACACTTGTTCAAGTGTGGGAAGTCAACTGAACTCCAAGAGCTAGTCGATGCCTCTCGTAAGATTCCTTGGGTAAGGCCTTTTTCAGAATGTCTGCAACCTATAGGTCTATAGGCATATACTCTAACTTCACGATTCCATGATAAAATTTCTTCTTGATAAAATGATACTTTATCTCATTGTGCTTTGTCCTAGAATGATGGATGGGATTTCTATGAGATTTATATCACTTGAGTTATCACACTAGATTCTGATTAGAGACAACAATCCAACTTTGATATTATCAAGATGCTACTTCATCCAAAATAACTGAGTGCATGCTTGAGTGGCCGCAATATACTCAGCTTCTATGGTGCTCAATGTAATGCAATCTTGCTTCTTGCTCAGCCAAGAAATAAAAAATATGCTAAGATAGAAATCACATCCTGACAATGATTTCCTGTCATCTGCTGAACCAGCCCAATCTGCACCACTATATCCCAATAAGATTAACTATGATTTGTCACTATATATCAAGATGAAATCCACCATGCCCTTGATATAACAAAGTATTCATTTCACTATAACCATGTGGATTTCCTTGGGATTGCTTTGATATTGCAATGCTTGGCATGTGGTGAATATAATTCCAGGCCTTATCACATTCAAGTATAGTCAACTTCCAATGATTTTCTTATATTCTATGACATTAACTGACTTTCCATCCTAATCTTTGGACAGTTTCATCTAGGTAGAAACCAGAGTCTTCATCTCCTTGTAGTTTTCCATTCCAAATATCTTAAGAACTTCCATATCATATTTGGATTGAGAAATTGAAGTATCATTACTTCCTTGTGACCCATTTAAACCAAGGAAAAACGTCAGCTCTCCAATCATTGACATTTCAAACTCACTTTTCATGAATTCAGAAAATTTTCTGCACTGAGCTTCATTTGATCTGCCAAATATTATGCCATATACATAAACTAGAACCAATATCATTTGATTACTTCCATTGTTGAAATAGATATTGTAATCAACTACCCCATGCCAGAAACCAAGCTTATTAAAATACTGATCAAGACTTGTGTACAATTATATTGGTTCTTATTTCATCCCATACAACACCTTCTTCAGTCAATAAACCTTGTTATCATCCTCATGAATGAGAAAACCATCTAGCTATTTGATATACACCTCTTACTCCAGAATCCCATTCACGAATGACGATTTTACATCCATCTGGAATACTTTGAACTTTCATTGCACTGCAATGGCTAGGAATAATCTGATTGTATCTATCCTTGAAATTGGTGCAAATGTCTCATAAACATCTAGTCCCTCTATCTGGGAGTATCCTTTGAACACTAGTCGTGCTTTGTTTCGGATCACTGTTCCATATTCATTCATATTATTGAAATAGACCCATTTAGTTCTGATGACATTTTTATCTGATGGCCTCAAAACAATCTCCCATGTCTAATTATTCTCAATCTGATACATCTCTTCATTCATATCCTGGACATAGTTTTCATCTTCAGCTGCATTAGAAAAACATTTAGGCTCTACCTGAGATAAGAACGATGTATGCTGCAGATATTTCATTCTTATTTTCCGATCTGGAGATGAGTGATCACCAATTATATTATACTTGTCAATTTCAGCTCGACATCATGGATTTTGTGTAGATACAGATTTTACTTCCTCATACTCATCAGCCATATCTTCTTCTGAATCAGCATAAACTAGTTCTTCTCCCCCTGTGTTTATTTCCTCATCATCAATTTCATCAAGAAATTTCTCACTATGATTTTTAATTCTCTCTTCATTCTCTACTATAGTGACATCATTTCTCTGAACTAATTATCCTAGCCTTTTTTCAAAGAATTTGTATGATTTTCTTTTTCTTGAGTAGCCAAGGAATATCCCCTCATCTCCACATGACTCAGATTTCCTTTGTTTCTCCTTGTTGAGGATAAAGAACTTATTTTCAAATATTTGATTGTATTTCACTGTTGTCTTATTTCTATACCACATCTCATATGGAATCTTTCCTTCATTCAGACACAACAGAGCTCTGTTAGAAATATAGATTGATTTCAATACTACTTCCATCCAAAATTTCTCTGGTGGGTCTTTTTCTATAAGCATTACTATGTCCATTTTGTTGATGATCTGATTTATCCTTTCAACCACTCCATTATATTGGGGAGTTCTCATTGAAGAAACTTGATGCCTTATCCCATGTTTCATGAGATAGTATTTCACCTGACTGTTTGTGAATTCCAAAACATTATTAGTAAAAAACTTTATAATTTTCTATCCAAGCATCCTTTCGCACTCCCTACGGTATAATTTTATGCAGATGAACACATCGAACTTATGGGAAATAAAAAATACCCTTGACATTATACTATAGTCATCAATGAAAATAAAGTATTACCTCTTTAATTAAATTTCTCTTGGTGTGATACGCACACGAACATCATCATGCTCTAATTCGATCATATTGTTGACTTCTTTTCCTTTTCCTTATACGTATTTTTTTATGAGTATACTTTATTGGAATGCATCACATGTGTGAGTATGATCACATGATAACATAGGGAAGTATCTTTCTGCATCACACATTAATAGATATTTTAGGGATGGTTGGAATAAATGAACAAGTCATTTATGCCACAACTTGTTTTCTTCCTCTCTGGACAGAAAGCACATATCATCTTCTCCACTTACTAGGTAGAGATTAACCTTTTTTCTTTTTACCCATTGAACTAATAACCCATCTATTCCTTTGATGATACAAATCTTTTTTAGTAAAACTTATATAATGTCCTGAGTCACATAGTTGATTGATGCTGAGAAAACTGTGACTCATGCCTTCTACTACTAAGAGAACAGAACGTCTCATCTCTTTGCCCCCAAAACTGGCCTTTCCTGAGCCAATAATCTTCATGAATTCATCATTTACAAACTTGAAAACTCCTTCTTTTTCATATTTTATTCCTGTAATAAGATCCTTAATACCTATCAAGTGAGATGTGCAACCACTGTCAAGGATCCACACACCCGAACGGTCTGATACTTTAAGGGAAATATCTACCACCATTGCCTTCTAATCATTTTTCTTCTTGGTCTATATTTTTCCTTTACACTCAGAATACATTGAGACTTCTGATATTTCTTAAATTTTGATGGACCAACATCAACTTACAAATCTGAAAATCTATTTTTCATTTTCAACTCACCTTTTGGTTTATTGATAATCTTCTTGTGAACATTTTGATTATTCATTGGAAAATTCCTCTATATGGTCGATGTAAAATATCATTCCATATTCCCAAATTCTCCACACACAAAAATAGTGTCCTTCGAAATATGTTCTAAAGAACCGTTATTTGTTTGGTTGTCACCTTTTTTACTGTGTCCTTTGATATCTCTTGGCTATAGAAAACAAATACTGTGAATGTAAAATGTTTCCACAAAAATAACAACTGATATAAAATCTATTCCTTTGTGTCACTTCTACACTACAAGTTTCCCCTTTTGATCTTTGAATATTCTGATTCTACTTTGTTCCCAAATTAACCTTCAATCTTGGAATCAGTGCTGGCAATATAACTTCAATTTTCAAAACTTTTTGTTTTTGATCAAGCCCCCATTTGGCCTTAGAATCTTAACATAATTGATGCTTCCTTTTTGATTAACCACTATCCTCTAGTTTCATCTTCTTGGTTTTATGAGTGATATGATTTCATGATGTCCCAGTATGAGTCAAGAGTTTTTCTTGATCCTTAACCTTTTTCTGAAAACTGACAAATTCTCCTTCAAGTTATTCAATATGCCTGATTTGATCTTTCCTTATATTATTAAAGCCATAAATATATATATATATATATATATATATATATCCCTTTTCTGTTCTTCAATCTTGATTTTATACTCACAAACCAATTCTTATTCCTCTAGTGTTGATGAATTCAGTTTCTTAATTTCTTCCATAAACTAAGACTTCTCTTCTTCCTGTTGCTGCATATAGAGTTTGGTGTCACAAACTACTATATTTTCTTTCTTTGTTTTGTATCTCAAAATATCTATCTCTTCAAGAGAAGCCTCTAACTCAGCTTTCATATCAACTCTTCCTTCAACTTATTCTTCTTCATCAATTTCAGTTTCTTCCTTTTTTCTGAGTACTCCCAACAACTGCCACCTTAGTATTTTCTCCATGATCTTTTCAGTTATCTATCTCTTCAACCTCCTCAACCTCAGAATCATCTGAACTGCCAAATTATTGTTAAAGAATATTCTTCTTCTTAAATAAATTTCTTTTGAACTGTTTCTTTCCTTTCACATAGGATGAATATTTCTTCTTGGGAATATCAAATTCATCTTCATCGTCTTCTTGGAACTTCTTGGGGCACCTTGCCATAAGGTATTCAATCCTTCCATATCTAAATCATGCTAGTGTAAGTTTCCCTTTAAACATTCCTTCTCCTCTTTAAAGATTTGAAGAAAGGAATGACATCACCTCATCTGTCTCTTCTTCTTCTTAGGAATCTTCAATGGTGAGCTTCTTTATGGTCTTGAATGACACTTCTTTGGATTTACGCTTTTACAAAACATCGTTATAATCATTTCTCATTTCATATGCAACATGGGTGTTGTGCAGGTTATCCAATGTTATCTCTTTCGAGTATTTATCTTCCAAAACTGAATATTTCAGATTGAACTGAGGGGGAAGCTTCCTCAATATATGCTTCACAATCTTTATGTCTTCAATAAATTATCCAAGACCTCACATGTCTTCCACTACAACATTTACCCTGTCAAATAATGCATCAACATACTCATTTTGGTTCATTCTCAGATCTTCATACTGGTTTCGAAACACTTGAAACTTTTACTATCTAACATTTTTATCTCCTTCATATATATTCAATAGCTTTTCCTACATGGCATGTGATGATTTTCATGATATCACCTTCGTATAAATATCATTGGATAGGGATCCCCCTAAAGCATTAATTCACTTGGCATCAACATCCAATTCTCTACGCTCAACTTTTGATAATTCACCACTATTAATATCAGCTGTTATGCCATGCATTTATATTGTGAACACATCCATTCCCAAATATCGGAAGTAGTGTTGCATTCGATTCTTTTATAGCTGAAAATTATTGCCGTCAAAGATCAGAATCCCTTTGTGATTGGTGACCTCCATTTGAGAGAGAAACAATGATATCAACCTTTCCCTCTAATACCAATTGTTAGGTCCACTAGGCTAGATACCCTGGGGGGGGGGGTGAATCAGGGTTTGAAAAATTAAAACAAATGCCCCTTTTGATCTTGTTTTTTGTTAGAAAAAAACCTATTCTCTCTCTCCTTCCCGTTTTAGAGTATAAAAGAATCTTAAAGAATGAAAAAGACACATCAATTTTACATGGTTCACCCTCACTAGGTTACATCTAAGGAGAATACAATAGTGATGTGCCGATGTACCAAATCCACTATAAGTGCACTTTAGTTTACAAGTTTGGAGTGGACTCACTGTCCCTCCTGGTTTACAACCACTCACAATTTGAGAACTCACTACTCTCTCAACTGAAGTGAGCTCACTGCTTCTTTAGAATATCCACTCACAATTTATAGACTTGTAGGTCTCTTCATTATCACTAACGAATACATCCTCTACTGTATGTAGATTCTATATTGAAGTCCAAATTTCATCCAGTAATGAATACCCTTTTCCCCCAACCACTGGGAAATAACCTTTGAAAAATTTCTTCGAAAAGCACCCTACTTCGCGAAGCTCCCAATTTCGTGAATCTTAAATAAGCCTTCATGAAGTACCTTCCTCTTCGTAAAGCACACACCTTATCCGAGATCACTATATCGAGGAGCACACTACTTCATAGACCTCAAACCATCTCAAATCAAATTACATCATGAAGCTCACTGATCCAATGCAGAACAAACCTCTTTCACGGAACTAGATTAGCCGCTGCGAAGCTCCTTCTTTCACAAAGCACACTACCTTCACGAACCTCCTTCGTGAGTTGAGAGAAATAAATTTTTCTTGGAAAACTCTCTCTTTCTCTCAAGGGGGTCAAGTTCTTTTTATAGGCGGTTCCACCGACCCTTGAACCTGCTGTGCGAAGTCAGCACCACGTCATCTCAAATCGCGAAGCTCCGAAATTTCCACCAAAATTTTATCTAAATCGTAAAGTACCATGAAAATTTTCATATTGTGGAGATCATCATAATCATGGAGAATTATATCAATTCCTTAGTGCCTTCACCGTGAAGCTTCACTCACAATTCCATTTTCCGCCACAATTCTCTTCAACTCTTCCATTCGCGAAGCTCATCGTAATCATGAAGAACACTGTCAACATTCTTCACGTCTTCACGAAATCCACACCAAGAATCTCATATTTATGAAGATCATTCCATTTCCATATTTTGATGAGATCTTCAAGGAAATCAATATTTTACGATGTTCACCAAACACAAAATTTTGTACCCCAAAAATTTGGAAAACACTGGAAAATGGATCCACCATGTATTTTCTCTTTTTGTACCGCCTCCTGATCTTCCATTCCTTTGTAATGGTTTTTTTCCACTTCGATTGTCAACAACATCTCTAGAACTTGAAAAATCACCATGGAAACCTACATTTTCAACAAACACAACCAACCAAAAAATGATGTAATGTTACCATGATGGATTTTTTCTCAACAAGTTCCACCCATTTTGGGTGAGTTTATTTAGTTCCATGATTAATTAAATACATATGTGACCATACCTCCCTCTATATTGTCATGTATATACTCTTAATTAAAATAACTAAATTGAATTTAAGGGGATGTGAATGGCAAGAACAAGTGCCCTATCCCATATTGAATTATGAGTGAGTCCCATGATTCAATTAGATGAAATGAAAGATAAATTTTACAATTATACTTACTTGGATAGTGATAATGAATTAGATGAAAGGATTAGTTATTATTATGATTAGCCCATGGATACTGGATATTGTGAAAAAATTATGGGAATTGTTGATCCGGATGACTCACAATCCCTTGAAGTTTGATGTTAAACATGGGATTTCACATCATTCATTGAGATGTTATAAATTATTCCTAAGGATCCTATGGTTAGGATTGTGAGCATGAAAATTGCATCATTGATAGGGATTTTCAGAGATAACATTTCCAATCCCTGGATGAATGTTGGGCCAATACCCTTATTTATATAATGGGACTATTATGATTATGTAAGGATGCTTTGGTCTTATAACTCAGGTCATGTCTAGTATTAAGTATCTATAAATATGTTTATATATTTTTAAACATATATAGTACATACATACATACATACATGCATACTAACTCATATATGTATATATATAAATGGTATCATGTGTTTAGAGACATTCCGGCTTGGTAAGAAATATGTAGTGTAAGATAGGTGTCCTTGTGGAACTAGATTCATCTGGACATACCTTTTATAGTTTCTATATTTTATCATACTAGAACACTCATCTGTTATATAAACTATATGGATCATACATAATTCCATTGGTAGTGTCCTATAGAGTTTTACTCACACCCTATTCGGGATGCATTTTGGTACCCAAATAGATCTTATGGATGAATATATGGAAAAAGGATAGCGTCTAGCTATGAAAGATAAATTATATGTTAGGGTATGATATTTTGTTTTTGCAGAAGGCTAATCCAATGGTCAAGATTCTCATGGGATAGTTTTTCTTCTTTAATTTTTTTACATTTACTTTATTGTATTCCTGGTACCATATACGTCTGATTTCCATTTTGTATTGAATCATAACATCTCCATTTTGTATATGATGATGGTTATTATTTATTCTTCATATTTTTTAGTTTTATTATTGATTATATTGATATTGAACATTAATATCTATTTCCACTATTTGTTTATTTATTATACCATTATTCTCCACTCTGATCATGAGGACAGTCTCCCCACTATACTATCATAGACCCTTGAAGCTAGTCGGTAGACCTTGGCCTATGTGGATGCATTATTTAAGGCATGAGGCTAGCGAGACTGGTCACATACTAATTAACCATGTTCAGGATGTCACAATTTTACCTTTGAAGTATTTTAAACATGATTGATAAAACCCAATTCTAGTATATCAACCATCTCTAGTGATCATGATTAGTAAGTGTGACATGCTTGACCATTCAATGCATTGAAAGATATCACTATGTTTCATCCATGGGTTTGTTTGAAGAATAAAAAAATGTATCACATAAAAAAATTGTTCACATGAAGTGATCACATATATCTATCCCGTTAGATAAAAAAGTGCACATTATTGGATCCCATCATGGACAACATCCATTGAATAAAGCCTTTGACATGTGGTGATTGATAGCCCACCGATATATTGTATGAATAAACTAGGATTGAGTTGATGCCTGAAATCAACATTCAGATTCCTGTGATAGATCCACCATGAGGTTAATCATGTGAATCTTTGACATCATTTTTTTTACATCACATGAACTAGAGAAGGCTAAGAGTCTAAGAGTTTTTAAGTTGTAGCTTGATGTGAATGATCCTCTGATCTAAGGCTATATAATTCAATGTCATCAATGATGGAGAATATTTATTAGAGATTCCACTGTTACCAGATTATACAAGATGATGATAAATTATTTATAAATACTGAATGTCCCTGAAAAAATAGGGAACAATTGGAGTATGGAGGGATCTTATTTTCCTAATAAAAACAAATAATCAACGTATACCTACTATTATTCAAAGAAGATATAGGGAGGCAAACAACATGGGCTGCTTCTTTTGAAGGTGCTATCCATATAACATCACACCATGTAAGACACCATCATGGGACATACATTTCCTTACATTACCACATGAATACTTGAACATTATGTGAGGCCCTCATGAATCTTTGGACCTGAATTCATATCCATGTGGCCCTTACTTTGTGGTTCACAAAATTGGAAAATTCTTTCACTATGTAGTCATGAAATGATGATTCATGTGATGGTATCACGAAAACCCTTGGTTATGTGACTCATTCATGCACCCATGGACAAGAACCCATTGGTCTTGGGGGATATTGGCCTTGTACATGTTTCCATTCTCATGCATCCTTTATCATACGCTTTATTCATGTGGTATGATACATGCTCCCTTATCCTATGCGGCTCATCAAATAGACCTTAATAATGTGACTTCTTTGTGTGAAGAGTATTTATATATCATGGGGTGTTGGTTAAATATTTCCACCCTTGTCCATGTGGTGCCCTGATAGGAAACCCCAGTCTTGTGATGCTTTCATATTGACCAGGATGTCATCTTTGTGCATTTAATTCCATGTCATGTATCCATATTATGTGACTTTTATCATGACGCCTTGTCCTAGTTCCCATGATTGCATGAACCCCATGGATTCATATGGCCATTTTACAAGAACCCTATTCATGTAGAAGATTTAGAAACCCTTGACCATTTTCCCTCCATCAAGGTGTCTCAGTTATGTTCCCCTTAATGAGATCCCTATTTATGTGGGGATTTCCCCTGATTATCTATGATTATGAAACCATGTTCTTATGCATCATTGTGCATTCAAAAACTTAGTTGTGTACCCTAAATAACATGTTCAATTATGAGCATGTGTCTCCTTCAAGGTCACATAATCTTATAACCCCTACTTGGTCATGGAAATACCTATAACCTTGTGAAAAATGAGATATTCTATTGTTCCATCACCCCAAAGTCCCCCATACGAGAAAAACATATTAAATATACCCTTCATTGTCTTATAACTTTTTATGTAAATAGATAATGTATTAATATGTGATGTGGACATCAACCTTTTGTAATCCTCCAATAATTTTTGATCATAAGAAGAAATACATCAATGCTTATAGTCATCATTCCTCTCCCATCAGTGAATGAGGAATAAGTCCATATATAAGAATCCTTATAGGATTAATCCTAAATGATATCATTAAAATAAATTTGATACATATTCTTTTGGTTTTATCATATTTACTGATGATGTAATCACTCCTTATAGACTTTGCATCACAATCCATATCCCTATGGATTCCTTTTTTTTTTCTAATGTTAATACACCTCCATTTAGAGTTTTTAATCATAATGTGTCCAAACTCATATGATCCTTCTAGATTAAACCTTATTGTTTCTCTAACTTATTGTATTTCCCTAAAATTATAATTATTTTGAATCCGATGGGAAATATTACCATTATCTCAATTATATATTCCTACCCATCATTGGGTAATAGAAAATGAAATATGAGGACTCTGATTTGTTTTATAAATAAGACATATATGAAGACTTACAAAATACTATTCCACATATCAAATATAAGAAATTATTACTTCAATGAGGATATATTCCATATAAATACCATGAAATTTTCATGAAATTGTCATCAAATATACCCATATACCTTCTACATTTTCAATATTCCTTGTGAAAGCTTATAGATTTCGTTATGGACACATATACTCTATGGGGATTATAATCATGTTCCATATGGTGTTATCTATGTTTAATAACCATATCCATATGAAATGTGTCAGATATCCTATTTTCTCTTATTTCTCAAACTAAGCATGACTCATATGGGATTAAAGGCTTCCAAGGATCGTGCTGTTAGAAAAACAAAAATCATAAATGTATGAGAATTAATGTTAGGAGTAATACTAAATGAAATTTATTTCAATTCGAATGAGAATATTCTCAATTAAGAATATATGGTTGGTATTATCATGACATTCAAATAAATACTACCCCATGTATGGGCGTCCTTGTTTAGAGTAATCCCCAATAACATTTCCTTATCTTCAAGGGGAAATACTCCCAACGAATCATATTACGTGGCCATAGTGTGTTACCCCTATAAAAAATAAACCATGAAGACTAAAATAAAATACTTATATTTAACGATAAACAATCAAAATGAAGCATATCAGTGATAACTCAATGTTTAATACCCATACAAAATACTTCATTTATTGGATTCATATTTTTTAAGCCCTCATAACAGTTTGTTCCCTTCAAAGGGGCATACTCTAAATGAGGAATCTTATGGAGGCCTTAGTTTGTAATACCCATAAAAATACAATCTCACACTCTCATGAAATTTTTATAATCTTATAATATTGTTGACGCTCCTTTCGTCACAGAATCTAAAGGTCGGAAAAGGGAATATCTGATCTCAAAGTGATTCATCCTTTGAAGAAACATCAAAAATCGACAAAGGGATGAACAAGGAGAACATTGCCCAGAGGTCGCGCAAGTTCCCTCATGGTCGCGCAAGTATACTTGCGCGCCGCCTAGTGGTCGTGCAAGTACTTGCGTGACACCTTATGGTCGTGCAAGTGACTTGCGCGACCTAAGTGATAACCGCTCGGTAACCGCTCGGTAACCGCCCAGGGCCTTATTTTGCCTATAAATAGACCCTGTGGGCCCCCCATTCAAGGGGATCTCTTCCCAGAAACTCGGATCAAAGCTCCCGACGCCCAAGTCTCTTCTCAAAGCTTCCAGAACACTTCTAAGGTAATTTCTTACCTAGAATGGAAGATCTAAAGGGAAGAAGGAAGGCCTAAGTGTTGAAACTTATCAAACACTTGCGCGCCGACTTAATTCCTTCAATATAACTTGCGCGTCCCTCTTCTGGAAGAACCTCAAGAGGATGAGAAAGGGTTTAATAAAGAGTCGCTCAAGTAATTCCACTCTGGTTAAAAATCGCGCAAGTATCCCTTATGTCGCGCAAGTATACTTGCGCGACCAATACTTGCGCGCCGCCGCAGGGCTTGCGCGACCTTCAATACTTGCGCGCCCCTATCTTTTTGGGTGCCCATCTTGCCCTTTTTCACCCCTCTTAAGCCATTTCACTCTTCCTATTCAAGATTCAGTCTTCAAGATACTCTTCAAAGCCATTTTTTGGCATGATTTCTTGATTTGACATCCTTATCTGAAAGGAATTATGTGAAATATCTCTCAAAACCTAGTGATTTAAACATATTTATGTCATAAAAGATTGAGAGTTCATTCATTCAACCTCATCCTTTAAGATGAGAGAATCCTAACCTGGGTTTCCTTTTCAGGAATAATCCCCAGTTATAAAACCTTTTTGATTTGGGCATCTTCCTTAAGAATAAGCCCCAATCAAAGTCCTTTAATCTTGGGCATCCTCCTCAGGAGTAAGCCCCAAACCTTAATCCCTAACCTGGGTCTCCTTTTCAGGAATAAGACTCAGTCATAACCTTGGGCTTCCTTTTCAGGAGTAAGCCCCAAGTCCCCTAACCTAGGCTTCCTTCTCAGGAATATGTCCTAGTCATAAATCTTGGGCATCCTTCTTAAGAGTAAGCCCCAATTCTCTTAAAATTTCTATTAACCAGTCACAAATTATCTTTGATTTGGGTTTCCTTTTCAGGAATAAAACCCAATCATAAGTCCCTTCCTAACTTGGGCATCCTCCTTAGGAGTAAGCCCCAAGATTAGAGTATTCAAATCTCCATGAAGCACATATAACTTTGTGGACCCTGTTCTTGGATTTTCTCCCTAAAAGTAAATCCTAAACCTTCGCCTATTTGGGCAGTCATCTATACATAAGCCCCAAAACAAAATTCTTATGATTGCATCTTTTACGGCACAATTGTCTAAATTTTACCAATACCTCTTGTTTCTCACACCGAGCATGACTCACGTGAGCTTAGAGTGTAAAAGTAATTATGACATTCATCTTTGAGCCATCAATCATAAAACATCATATCCCATTCCTCGAACTACGTGGGTTCTGATTCCTTTTTCAAAACAAAGGATACGTAGGTAGCCCATTTATGGGTTCGATCCCAACATTGAAATAATCTCTGTCCTTCTGAATGACGATAAACTTCAAGTGCCCCACTGAGTGGCTTTAAAACCAGCCTGGTCATCAAAATGACCAAGAGACTTTTATATAAATGTTTTGAAGGATACCATTGACCAAGAATCTCTAAACAAATATAGATGATTCTATATTGATGAAGAACCTCGAATACATATAAAAGATTCTCTAAATTTCTTGCATATTTAATCATTGATTGTTAAAACTAAAGGAAAGCTCATTTTATACTTGGTAATGTAATAAGGATTCACGAACTTAACTTAAATCTATAAAGAGAGTCCCGGAGTAGACAATAATTCCCCTCAAAAAGGTGTGATGAGTCCGACCTCCCATCCTCTCGACCAATGCAAATTCCTAAGCCTCATTAGCCCACAAGCTAATGAGCGCCTGCCTTTGGAAAGTAGGTCCAAACGGATGTGGAATCATTGGATGTTTCCGGTTCTACGAACAAACCCGTTAGAAACCGATCGGAACATTTGAATCTCCCGTCCAGGAGGTCATCCCCGGACAAAATATAGGAACTTCTATACGGTTTATTGTCATGTAGGACAAAATCAGGGACTATGCAGTTTAAAGTCTTGCAGTTAGGACTATTGGTGCTGCACAGTTTAGTGTCATGTTGCAGGGACATAAGTGCGAATAGTTTAAGGTCATATGCACGGACCATACAGTTTATCGTCATGCTGGACGTAGTTGTAGTTTAAGGTCATACTGAACCATTGTTGATGCAGTTTAAGGTCATGCTGTATGAACCAATTGTAAGTCTTGGTTCCGGGGACCATTATTTTGTGTTTATACAAAATACTTCTTCAGAAATCTGGCATTAGTTGGAGTCGTGATGTGTTCTCCATCCATTGAAATCAGAGAATACGCTCCATTGGAGTAGACCTTATGTATTGAATAAGGTCCTTCCCATTTTGGTTCAAGCTTGGGAGGTTTCTTTCCTGGTATCATTGGTGTTCTGAGAACCAATACCAATTCTCCCTGAATGAATGAACGAAGACGAACTTTTTTGTTAAAAGCTCGTGCTATTCGATTCTGATAGATTTCCAAGTGGTGCAAAGTGCACAATCTTTTCTCATCTAACTGTTCCAATTCATTCAACCGCTTTTGGGATTGCTCATCTGTTGATAACTGATCACAAATGGCTATTCTGAGTGAGGGCAATTGGACTTCAATTGGCAAGACTGCTTCTGTTCCATATATCAATGAATATGGAGTAGACCGCGTTGCATTGCGAGTGGTAGTCCGATAAGCCCATAAAGCATGATAGAGTTTATCAGGCCATGACCTCTTATCTTTATCCACCATCTTTTGCAGTATATTTGAAAGAGTCTTGTTGAAGGCCTCTATCTGGCCATTAGCCGCTGCATGATATCGAGATGAATGGTTGGACTTAATGTTGTATTCTTGATACAATCTCTTTACCTCAGAAGAGCAGAAGTTGGTGCCGTTGTCTGTCAATATGGTATGAGGGACACCAAATCTAGTAATGATGTTAGACTTGATGAAGCTAACAATGCATTTAGAACTGACTTCTTTGAGAGGTACTGCCTCTGCCCATTTGGAAAAGAAATCAGTAGCAGTAAGAATGTACTTAAACTGCTTGGCCGTAGCTGAAGGGTAAGGTCCCACCACATCCATTCCCCATGTGGAAAATGGCCATGAGTATTTAGCTGTATGAAGCAATTCTGGAGGTTGATGAATGAAATTGGCATATACTTGGCATGAATGACACTTCTTTGTGAAATTAACACAATCTTGTATCATTGAAGGCCAGAAGTATCCAAGTCTTCGAATTTGATCAGACAATCTATGTCCAGACTGATGGGCACCACAGACTCCTGCATGCACTTCTTTTATGACAGTCATTGTTTCTTCACCATCAATACATCTGAAGAGAACTCCATCAAAACCACGTTTGTAGAGAATTTTCTCGAGGTGGTTTGGACCATCATAAAGAGTAAAATTGACCACACGTCGCCGAATTTGTTCTCTCTTGGCTCTATCAGGTGGAAGTGTTCCATTTTGAAGGTATTCCCTGATAGGTGACATCCATCCTGTAGTATGACCATATGGTTCAGGAATGGGACTAATTTCATTAATTTCCTCTGTTCTGACTTGAACATAAGGTGAAATTGCACGACGGTGGGCAATACCGATGGTTGTCTCGTCCCGATTTGGATCTGCTAAAGCTGTGGCTATATTAGCCAGTGCATCAGCTTGAGCATTTTGTGATCTTGGGACATAAGAAAATGTCGGTTCTGAAGGGAATTCCGACATTAACTCTCTGACGTAATCATACAAAGGGATTAATTCTTCTTTTCTGATGGCATAATCCCCATTGATTTGTTTGATTACCAGGTCTGAATCACCTTTTACCTTTAAGTGATTCACTTGTGCTTGAAGCGCTAACTCCAAGCCTGCAATGAGAGCTTGGTATTCAGCTTCATTATTGGTACCACCTTCCCACAACAAAAAGGAATAAGGTAACACTGCCTTATCTGGAGAAATGAGCACAATTCCTAAACCAACTTTGTTGAATTTAGGATTTTCCATTTTCTTCCCTGTTGGACTTCTAGAAGCACCATCAAAATACATTTCCCATGTTTGAGGATTCTCTTGAATAGAAAAAACTTCCTCATCAGGGAGTTCGATATCTGAATATGTGTCTTCCACTGAAGGGTGTTCAGCCAGGAAATCAGCCAGAGCTTGGCCCTTAATTGCCTTTTGAGACACATATTGAATGTCGAACTGCTGTAGAATAACCGCCCACCTTGCCAGACGTCCTGTAAGCATTGGACGACTAAGGATGAATTTGAGTGGATTATTACGAGATACCAATTGGACCTCGTGATGTTGCAGGTAGTGTCTCAGTTTCTGAACTGCAAAGATTAATGTTAGGCAGCATTTTTCAATACTTGAATACCGGGTTTCTGCTTCAAGCATAGTTCTACTGAGATAGTAGAGACTATTTTCATTCCCAGCATCATTCTTTTGAGCGAGAAAGGCACCCAATGATCGCTCTAAAGCTGTCACATAGAGGATAAGAGGTCTACCCTCAACAGGTGGCATGAGTACTGGTGGACTTAAGAGGTATTTCTTGAGAATATCAAATGCTTCTTGACATTCTTTAGTCCACTGGTAAGTGACTCCTTTCTTCAATAATTTGGTAAAAGGTAAACTTTTGCCTGCCAAATTGGCGATGAAACGCCGAATATAGGCTAAGTGTCCTTGAAGTCCTCTTAATTCTTTCAAATTCTGAGGAGGTGACATACCAAGGATTGATTTGGTCTTCTCAGGATCGACTTCAATACCACGATGGCGTACAACAAAGCCGAGGAATTTTCCTGAGGTTACCCCAAAAGCACATTTTAAGGGGTTCATCTTCAAATTATGTTGTCGAAGCTTGTGGAATATGATTTTCAAATCAGCCAAGTGATCAAAACGTTGTTTGGATTTAACCACCAAATCATCTACATAGCATTCAACAAATTTCCCTAGAAAAGGTTTGAAGATACGATGCATGGCGCGTTGATATGTTGCACCTGCATTCTTTAAACCAAAGGGCATCACCCGGTAACAAA
Source organism: Viscum album (assembly GCA_963277665.1). Lineage (NCBI taxonomy): Eukaryota > Viridiplantae > Streptophyta > Magnoliopsida > Santalales > Viscaceae > Viscum > Viscum album. The sequence continues at coordinate 632,210,257 of OY728130.1, forward strand.
ACACACCTTGAGGAGCTCTGAAGGCTGTATATTCCTCATCTTCTGGGGCCATTCGGATCTGATTATATCCAGAATATCCATCCATGAAAGAAAGTACTTCATAGCCAGCCGTCGCATCAATTAAGAGTTCTGTAATCGGAACTGGAAAATCATCTTTGGGACAATACCGATTAAGATCTCTGAAATCGATGCAAACCCTAATTTGTCCGTTCTTTTTCTTTACTGGGACAATATTAGCCAACCACTTGGGATATTGAACTTCTCTGACGAAGTTAGCTTTGATAAGCTTATCCACTTCAGCCTCGATTTTGGAAGCATAGGTTGGGTGTGTTCTTCTCGCGGCTTGCTTGAATCCTCGATGTTCTTTTGGCAAACCCAAATGATGGGTGGCAACATCAGGATCAAGGCCAGGCATCTCTGTATAATTCCAAGCAAAGATATCTTTATTTTGCTTTAGAAAAGAAATATACATCTCTTGTTCTTCAAGGGTCATGGCCGCACTAATTAAAGTGGGGCGTGGATCTTTCTCTGTACCCAGATTTACTTCTCTGAGTTCATCCACAGTGGTAGAGATACCCTCTTCAAATGCTGGAGGAGCATCTCTAAGATCTTCCTCTTCCTCTTCATCATGTGTTATATCTTCCGTTTCTACTTGCAAAGTAGATGAAAAAATGAAATTCTCATGATCATAAGAGATGTCAAAAATTTCACATTTTGAAGAAGAAGCTTCCATTTCCGTCCCTATTGATGAACAAGGGTCTTCTTTGGGAAATAAAGAGGAGATGATGGATTGAGAATCGACATCAACATTCACCTCTGGTGTTGCTATAACTTCTTCTGGCCTGATTAGCGAAGTATAGACTTGTTGGATTTCAGCAGACGAAATGAAAACGTCACCACTTATGCTTTCATCATTGCTTGGTAAGTTACCAATTTCTCCCATGTTGTCTGGCTCGATTGCCGTAATTGACATTATGGATCTTTCCATAAGAGTATTTTGATTTGGGCCTATTTTGTCAATTTGACTGATAGTGTTTCGCGCGGAATCCGGGGATGACCTCCTGGACGGGAGATTCAAACGTTCCGATCGGTTTCTAACGGGTTTGTTCGTAGAACCGGAAACATCCAATGATTCCACATCCGTTTGGACCTACTTTCCAAAGGCAGGCGCTCATTAGCTTGTGGGCTAATGAGGCTTAGGAATTTGCATTGGTCGAGAGGATGGGAGGTCGGACTCATCACACCTTTTTTGAGGGGAATTATTGTCTACTCCGGGACTCTCTTTATAGATTTAAGTTAAGTTCGTGAATCCTTATTACATTACCAAGTATAAAATGAGCTTTCCTTTAGTTTTAACAATCAATGATTAAATATGCAAGAAATTTAGAGAATCTTTTATATGTATTCGAGGTTCTTCATCAATATAGAATCATCTATATTTGTTTAGAGATTCTTGGTCAATGGTATCCTTCAAAACATTTATATAAAAGTCTCTTGGTCATTTTGATGACCAGGCTGGTTTTAAAGCCACTCAGTGGGGCACTTGAAGTTTATCGTCATTCAGAAGGACAGAGATTATTTCAATGTTGGGATCGAACCCATAAATGGGCTACCTACGTATCCTTTGTTTTAAAAAAGGAATCAGAACCCACGTAGTTCGAGGAATGGGATATGATGTTTTATGATTGATGACTCAAAGATGAATGTCATAATTACTTTTACACTCTATGCTCACGTGAGTCATGCTCGGTGTGAGAAACAAGAGGTATTGGTAAAATTTAGACAATTGTGCCATAAAAGATGCAATCATAAGAATTTGTTTTGGGGCTTATGTATAGATGACTGCCCAGATAGGTGAAGGTTTAGGATTTACTTTTAGGAAGAAAAAATCCATGAACAGGGTCCACAAAGTTATATGTGCTTCATGGAGATTTGAATACTCTAATCTTGGGGCTTACTCCTAAGGAGGATGCCCAAATTAGGAGGGGACTTATGATTGGGTTTTATTCCTAAAAAGGAAACCAAAATCAAAGGGAAGTTTATGACTGGTTAAGAGAAATTTTAAGAGACTTGGGGCTTACTCTTAAGAAGGATGCCCAAGGTTATGACTGAGTCTTATTCCTGAAAAGGAGACCCAGGTTAGGGGACTTGGGGCTTACTCCTGAAAAGGAAGCCCAAGGTTATGACTGAGTCTTTATTCCTGAAAAGGAGACCCAGGTTAGGGATTAAGGTTTGGGGCTTACTCCTGAGGAGGATGCCCAAGATTAAAGGACTTTGATTGGGGCTTATTCTTAAGGAAGATGCCCAAATCAAAAAGGTTTTATAACTGGGGATTATTCCTGAAAAGGAAACCCAGGTTAGGATTCTCTCATCTTAAAGGATGAGGTTGAATGAATGAACTCTCAATCTTTTATGACATAAAGATGTTTAAATCACTAGGTTTTGAGAGATATTTCACATAATTCCTTTCAGATAAGGATGTCAAATCAAGAAATCATGCCAAAAAATGGCTTTGAAGAGTATCTTGAAGACTGAATCTTGAATAGGAAGAGTGAAATGGCTTAAGAGGGGTGAAAAAGGGCAAGATGGGCACCCAAAAAGATAGGGGCGCGCAAGTATTGAAGGTCGCGCAAGCCCTGCGGCGGCGCGCAAGTATTGGTCGCGCAAGTATACTTGCGCGACATAAGGGATACTTGCGCGATTTTTAACCAGAGTGGAATTACTTGAGCGACTCTTTATTAAACCCTTTCTCATCCTCTTGAGGTTCTTCCAGAAGAGGGACGCGCAAGTTATATTGAAGGAATTAAGTCGGCGCGCAAGTGTTTGATAAGTTTCAACACTTAGGCCTTCCTTCTTCCCTTTAGATCTTCCATTCTAGGTAAGAAATTACCTTAGAAGTGTTCTGGAAGCTTTGAGAAGAGACTTGGGCGTCGGGAGCTTTGATCCGAGTTTCTGGGAAGAGATCCCCTTGAATGGGGGGCCCACAGGGTCTATTTATAGGCAAAATAAGGCCCTGGGCGGTTACCGAGCGGTTACCGAGCGGTTATCACTTAGGTCGCGCAAGTCACTTGCACGACCATAAGGTGTCGCGCAAGTACTTGCACGACCACTAGGCGGCGCGCAAGTATACTTGCGCGACCATGAGGGAACTTGCGCGACCTCTGGGCAATGTTCTCCTTGTTCATCCCTTTGTCGATTTTTGATGTTTCTTCAAAGGATGAATCACTTTGAGATCAGATATTCCCTTTTCCGACCTTTAGATTCTGTGACGAAAGGAGCGTCAACAAAAGTCCCCCCTCAGAGTTGGATCCGGAAAGAAATGAGGATTTGACTCTGAGGAAATCGAATCCCTCTAAAGGAAAAGGGCGGCGCGCAAGTCTTCAGTGCGCAGAGGGCAGCGCACAAGTGTGCTGGAACTTGACTTTTATTCAGATTTCCTTTGTCTTTTGTGCGGGCAGTTTAAAGTCATGCAAGCCGGACATAAAGGGGCTAATGTTTAAGGTCGAAATAGCTTTGACCGAAAAATGGATTAAAATGGATTTAATTCCTTGATAATTTATCTGAAAACAAATTACCATACTCAAGTATGAGAGAAAATATGTAAACTATGACTTAAGAATATTTGAATCTGAGGAATGATATGAAAAAGAGCTAAATAGCATTAGAAGAAGTAGTTTCCAAGAATGAAGTTACTATTATTTAACAAAACCCGTTAGGGGGTTGAAATATGCAGGGCCACCTATGGGCATTGGCTGCATAGTCAAATAAAATAGCATCTTTTGGCTGACAAGTCTGTTATGTGGACTGTTTATGCAAGGCCACCTATGGGCACGTGCTGCATAGTTAGGCAAAAGAACTCTCAGAAATTTACTTTCCTAGTGCTAAAAGCCAGTGAAAGTTTATGGAGATTCAAATTTTCTAAAGCATAGAGTTTGTTGTATGGAAAGAGGTACTTGAATATGGAGAAGATATTTTCAAACAAGAATATCGAAGAACTGGATGAATATCACTCCTACGAAGGTCTGACCCAAATGTAGGGAAGAAGAATAAACCATAGACTTGAATACTTTCAGATCATGAAAAAGGATATGGGACAAATACGTTAAGGATGGCTATTTTTGCGGATCCCTACATACTGTCGTTTAAGACAAATAAGGACAAAAGAGGCATTCTTCCCAAGAATGAAGTTACTATTATTTAACAAACCCGTTAGGGGGTTGAAAACATGCAGGGCCACCTATGGGCATTGGCTGCATGGTCAAATAAATAGCATCTCTTGGCTGACAAGTCTGTTATGTGGACTGTTTATGCAAGGCCACCTATGGGCACGTGCTGCATAGTCAGGCAAAAGAATTCTCAGAAGTTTGACATTTTTGTGATCATAAGTCATGAAAAGGGTTATGAAGATCTGAAAATATTTAAGGTTAGGATTATAATACATAAAGATGGGTATTTTCCAATGTATATAGAGATACATAGGTCAATGAAAACCATAATCATGTTGTGGCTGGGTCCTGAATTGAAACTTGGACTTCACTACGTATCTCATAAGAATGAGAATCAAGCCATACGTAGTTCTTGAAATGCAGTTTAACGTCGTGCAGGACGAAAGGATGAGTGATCTTAGTTTTTGGGGTCATAGAATTCGGACCATAATAATGAATGCACAGTGTGTGTTTTCATGAGGACTTTTCAGCCAAGGGACTGAAAGTGAAATTTGGGGTTAGGCCCAAAAGACTTGGGACTGGATTCGAGGGACACTCGAATGTTCCTACGTATCCCATAAAGATGGGAATCAAGTCCACGTAGTTCTAGAAACTACCCTTTGTACAAATTTGGTTCGTACATGTGAAGGGTGAAAAGGGACTTTAGTGCAATGATGGTTTTAACCTAAGATAAAAAGTTTAGGCATTACCATGTATGTACGTAGTCTTTTTGAAAATGAAAACCATGATTGAAAAAGAATCAATGTTTAATAATGGTTCCTTCTCAAATGAGGAAATCAAAGAATATTGTAGTTTATTGTCGTACTGGACAAAAGTGTTGTATAGTTTAACGTCATATAACAAGGACGAAAGTGAATCAATGTAAAGATATTGATTCCAAGGGTGGTTTCACAAATCATCATCATATGAGATTGTGGTGAACCAATGTGAAGAGATTGTTTTTGGGCTTGAACCTTTGGGAGGTTGCCTACATACCCAGCCTGGAGGGCAAGGATCAAAGTCTGTGTAGTTCAATTAAAGAATGAATTAATGATCAAATTGTTCTTGTGGATAATGATCTAAAAAAAAAAAAAAAATGTTGTTGGGACTTACACATGGTTAGTGGCCCAAAGGGAGTGTTATGGTTGATGTTTGCTCTAAGCTCACGTGAGTCATACTCGGTGTGAGAAACAAGAGGTAATAACAACCTTAACGATGCACAGTTTAATGTCATGTAGGACATATCAAGGATTTTCTGTACAGTTTAGCGTCATGTAGTTAGGACGATGGGGACAATACAGTTTAACGTCATATTGGACGAAAGGGGGATTGTGCAGTTTTAATGTCATGCTGGACTTTTGATGATTATATAGTTTAACGTCTTTCCGGACGTGAGGGACTTTTATACAGTTTAGCGTCATGTAGTTAGGACGTCACAGTTTAACGTCTTGCTGGACATATTTGCAAATAGTTTATGGTCGTATACATGGACCAGGAATGATGCAGTTTTAAGGTCATGCTGGACTGTTTATGGAACTTTTTCACAGTTTAATGTCGTGTGGGACGAAGTTGCAGTTTAAAGTCATACTGGACCATTGCTGTATAGTTTTAGCGTCATATAGCAAGGACGAACTGATGCTGTACAGTTTAAAGTCATGTAGCTAAGACTAAGGTGAATCAATATGAGGATATCAGTTCTGATCTTTTTACAGTTTATCGTCATGCTGGACGTTGGAAGTGCCACACAGTTTAATGTCATGTTGTTAGGACACAATATAGTTTAATGTCATCTTGGACAGAATACATTTTAGTGTCATGTAGGACAATAAGGGACTTAACAAATATCTCTATTTTCTAACACAGATCAAGACTCAAGTGGGATTAGAGACAAGTGATGTTTGTTCCTTTAATATGATAAAGATACTTTCTATATGGGCCTAATTCTAGATTTAGGTCATGAATATATATTATTCTTACTTAAAAGTAACATAATCTAAATGGAATAACTCAGATAATTATTATGTGAAAAATACAGTTGCAAAATTCTATTTCTTATACCATTCACAACATAAATTTACTCAATTGAACTAAATAGGCCATGATTTCTATTTTTAAGAGGATATATATGATGCCTCATTGTGGTTCAAACACCGCAGCATTTATCCAATTCCCATTCAATAGAACTATGTTGGTTTTTAATAAAAATTTTCACAGGATATGTAGGATGCATTTATAAGGTTCAATCCCAATTCCAAAACATAAAACACCTTATTCTATGATGAAAAACTTTAACGTTTTCAAATATGACAATAAAACAATGAATCATAAATGAATGAGGGAATAATGGAGAATAACTTAAACATGTTGTTTTTCTAATATAATATTTTTTCCAATTAGATAATTTAAACATGGTTAATTAGTACCATACACTTATTTGGGAATGATTCATGAACATATCCAAAATCTCTAAGAGATTCTTAGAGTAAGTAATAATACCCCTCAAAAGGGAGTTGTGAGCCGACCTCCCATCCTCTTTGTTTGCAACATATTAATGGTTTTTATGCTATATACTATTGGATGTGTAACATTGGGGAGGACCACACACTGATAATAAAAAATATATACTATAATTTGGTTGAATGAAAATACATAATAAATAAGTACTATATTTTCAGTAAAGTCATTATATGCCTCAAATATTTTTTCCTTCAAAAATGGGTTATGTTTAATATTTATGAGAAAATTATAATTAATTTATATTGTAAATATAATTTTTTTTAAAAACAAATTTTGAAATCATAATTTCATTATTATTTTAGGGGTGATTTTTTGGAATTTCCTAGAAAAGAATAATTTAAAAATGATTAATGAAAATACCAATTTTTATAAAAATATTCTTTCTTTTCATTAAATCTAGTTACTTAGAAGTCACATAATGTTCTAATTTTTTTTCTTAATGTAAGATAATATTCTTTTAATTATAAATTATCTAATTAATTACATTGGAATCTAAATTATACTTGATTTTTGAATAAGTTCATCTTGAGTTTAAAACCCATTTTTTCTAAAAACTATTTTTTCGGTGAAATGTGTCTTTGTTATAATAAATAAAAGTAATAAAAATATATTAATAATACTGTGTATATTATATATTCTATTAAATATTTAGATATTAATAAAATAATAATTTCTAAGAAAGTAGTGAGATTAAACTATGTTGTTTTGTTAAAAATGAATTTTATAAAAATGGGTTCTTATTCTATTTCAAGTGATTTTTTTGAACATAAATTATATTTGATAAAATATATTCCCTAGTTGAATAATCATGTTACATTTTTTATAGCTCTATATTCAGTTTTGGTTATAATTAATAGTAATGAAAATAAAAATATGTTACCATGGTATATGTTAAAACTTGTTTACTATGGGATTAAACTAAGAGATAAGGGTATGATTTTCTTATAAAATTATCTAATTATTATTGAATGAAAGAAGTTCACCGAAATATTCTTTTATTTTTATTAATTTTCCATTTTTATCCACTTTCATAAGAAAATTACATTATATTATTTAAATCTTTTATGTAACTCCAAGTGTGTCCCATCAGGCACATATAAAAGAGAACCTCCTCTACACCCTTATTCATGAATTTTTTCCTTATATCTAAAACAATAACTTCCTAAAAACCTTCCAAGATACCTTACCATCATCCCAGTATACATGGAATTTTGTTAAGAGAATTCTTTCAAATCTTAGTTTGTAATCCAATTGTGGTCTCTCAATGAAGAGGTATACAACATAACCATGATATTCCAATTTTATTTATTCTTCCACATTCCCCAAACCTATTGTATACATAAAAATTAAAAATATGTAATCATAAATATACTTAGATGTTATTATTTATATTTATAAAACATTTCCCACTTTTTATATATCAATTGAGAAACAAAAGTATCGCTCAAGCGTATGTGGGATCTAACGCCACCACATAGCATTATGATTCATTTCAATCACCATATTTCAGAATGAGTTATTAATATGGATTTAATGTTTATATATTATATTTATGGAAACAATTATTCTTCTTTAATTATAAAATCTTATATACCTTTTTAACATCTCATCTATTAAAAAATGATAATGTTGCCCGTGCTTACATATGGACTACAATTTCTATGATGAGATGTGATTCATTTTTTATTTATACTTTACATGGATTGTAATAAGGAAAAATTTATTGAATATATATGATAAAATAATGATATTTTAGGGTTGAATTATTATTTTTATTTCTTACATTTCATCAATAATATATTGGAAACATCACTCATGTATACGTAGAGACTACCATCTCCATGAAGTGATGTAATTTATTATTCATAGGAACTTTATATAAATGGTAATAAAATAACATATAATTATTTAATATTATAATTATAAAATTATTAATATTATTTAGATGATGGAAACATTATCAAATTTTATATACCATAACTTGAAAACCTAAACATACAAGAAAAATGATATTGTCATCACTCGAAAATGAGTATTTTAATAAATAATTGTTAATAATTTAGTTTGAAAAGGTTATGAGCGGATCATATGTGATATTATAATTATTTAAATGGTTCTTATATTCTATTTTAAAAAATATAAGTTCATTCTAGATCATTTTCATTAATTTCGAATCTAGTCCTTCATAAGGAAATGGTTCTTAGTCTTAATAATTTTTCATTGATTTATGTTTCATATTTTTCACATATTAATTATTATAAGGTGTACATACAAACAATTTGATATGATATATCGTGAAAATTTTTATACTATTGGAATTTACAGTTTTATTGAAAGTTATTTCTTTCATGGGGTTATGATTCCAAAGTTACCAGGTAATTTTTCTTCATTAGAATCTCATTTTTAATGCGATTGTTTATGCTTAAATTTATACGGATGAAATTATATTATCTATCAATAAAAAAATATTTTTCATTTTCTTCTCCTTTTCTTATTTCTATATATTTTATGATTTCCTTTCATTTTACTCTCTCTATGTACTCAAAATTCAGAATGAATTTTCTTATTTAAAACTGACATTATTTTACTCATTTTATTTTAAAAATTTTAAATAATGTTTTTAATATTATAAAAATGATTTATTCCATTATTTTTTGACCATTTTTTACTTTCTATAAAAATCATTAAAGCGACTTTTATTATCTTTTTCCGAATGAGTTACTTTTTACCAACGGTGTGACCAAAATCGTTGTTTTAACATATATCACACGAACGAATTTTATGCCATCACGAATATTATTTTCTTTGAATAATAACATAAAAGTTTATATGGTTATTGTAACACCATAATATTTTTTTAATTATTTCTTTTTTTTTTCAAATTTATTTAATCTTTTCTATATTTTTTATTTCACTTAATACTGAATAAAGCTTTTGTTATATAAAATCACCAAGTTATTCTTACTTTTTACACAACACAAAGTCAAGATTGTGCTACATGAAACACTAGGTTAGGTTTTAGTACTAAAAAACTATGTTTTTTATGTTATATATGATTCTATGTTCCTTCTATAACTTTTGAGACACACAAGACCTAGTGTTACCAAAATATAATGTAATATAAATATTTTTAATAAAATATTATTATAGTTGTAACCAAGAAATTGGAATGGAAGTTATGAATAATATTAATTGAATTATTAAAATATGGTTTACTCATGTATATAATAAGAATTATGTAGTGTCTAATTAACTATAAATTAAAATAATACCCTTTTGAAAATATAGAAAATCTTTTGTTGGTAAACTATATCTATTAAATCAAAGATGTTTTAATTTAATAAATTATTATTTTTTTTATAAATTATATTAATGAAATAAATATATATATATTGTAAACTATTTAAAATTTATATTGGGAGTTTTCTAGATAGTAGATAAAATAAATCAAATTTTATAAATAAAATGTTGTATTTTTCTAAACAGTAATTTTACCATTTTAATGGTGTACCTATTTTAAATATTTTTTTGAAACATTTATAATTTTTATTTTAAAAAATAAAATTCATTTTTAAAAGGTAATATCAAAATTTATCTTGGGTTAATTTATCATATTTTTCAGAGAAGTTTCTTTTTTTGGATAAATAGTGAAAAACACAGAATTTTAATTGAAAACACCTTTTTAATCTAATTAATTTATATAGTTTAATTATATTTTAAATTGGATTTAAAATATAATTGTTATAATTATAAAAATTAAATCTTATTTAGTTCTTTATAATCAATTGCACATTGAAATTGGGTATAAAAAAATTCAAACCTTTTGAAAATTTTACTCTAAAAATCTATTTTCCCATCACATCTATAGGATTTATTTAAAATTAATTTATAAAACTTATATGTTTGGAATTTGGAAAAATAGATTTCATATTTTTAATTATAATAATTAATAATTTTTATTAATTTAAACATAGTTTTTACCAAAGAAATATTTATGATTGTGATTAAAAATAATCCCAACGATTAATGTAACAATGAGTTTACATTGTGGTTAAACATCAAATTAAGAGGCAAAATATCTTATAAAAATTTCCAAACAAACTTTTATGGCCTTATTTAGACCATATAATCCATTGGATCTAAATGTTCCATTATTGGAGGTACATGATATAAGATAGAATTGTTTACCTTTTTATAATTATTGGAATGCCGCTCCTCCTCCACTATAAAAAGGTAACTCAATCCCATCACTTATTAAAACCTATCAAGACATTTGAATCAAAAAAATAATTTCAAAAAATTTCATCCAAAAATCCCTCCCATCATTCTGGAGGCCTCAATTCGTGCAGAAATCAATCCAAGGAATCCCTTTGGTGCAAACCAAAAAAGGTTACACAAAGAAGAGGCAACATAATTCAACAAGAACTTGTGTTTTCTTTCTTTCTACACCCATTAAATTATTCTTATTCAATGATTATATAATATGATAATTACAATAAATATACTAAAATTTTTATATGTTATGTTTAAGTCCTACACTCACACACACTTCTATAAAATGGGATACGCAACCATCGTTCACGTGTATGGCGGACTACAGTCTCGCGAACCGATGTCCTTAATTATTCAATTACAACTTTTAAAGGTTGGAAATAATGATTCAATTATTGTTTTTATATGATATATATGAATTTTTTTATTTATTTATGCTTATGTAATTATAATATATCACATACCTTCAAGCGTTCCATTTTGTGTGAATACAAAAACTTCTTTTGTGGATATGTGGACTACCACCTCTTCAAAGCGATATGATTCATTCACACTTTACATGGAATGTATTAAGTTTGGGTTTAGTAAATGTATAATATATATATGAAATAATAATTCTACCTTAATAATAATATATAAATATATTTGTCATTAACTTTATTTATTTCAATACTCTAAGGAAACGAAATTTGTGTTAATGCGTACGTACGACCTACTGTTTCCATGAAAGGTGTATTCCATATCCTATTTCTATATATTATATACTATTATAAATACCTATATAATGAATATATATTATGTTTATATCTTTTTTTACATTATTAAAATATGTAAATCCTTATCTAAGTAAGAGGATGTAACACCCTGATATTTGTTGAATTTTGTTTTTTTAATTAATTTATCCTTTTGATATTTTTTATTTCACGTGACACTGAAAATAGTTATATATATATATATTAAAAAAATAATTCAAAAATTCCTTTAACATGAAATACCTACTTGTCTTGCACTACATGAAATCCCGACCTTGCTTGCACTACACGGAACACCGATTTTGTGTACATTACACGCAACATCGAGTTTCTACAGAGCATCATTTTGTTATTATTATTTTTTTAAAAAGGATGTAAGTATAACATAGCCATCCAAAATAGGGAATTTATTATTATTAACTACTTTTAAAATATTTCTTATGTTGTTTTTATTGAAATAAAACATCTTGATAATGAATGATATAATTTTTGGTAAAGTCCTTTTTATGTTTAAAAATATTTTTCTCTCGAATAAACTAATTTTAATAAAAAAATATATTTTAGAAAAATTTGGAATTTTAATTTTAAAAAATAAAATTCGTTTTTTAATTTATAATTTTAAAATAAGAATAGGTTTAACTTTTTTAAGATTGTTCTGAGAAACAACATTTTTGATGAATACAGAAAATACTTCTTTTGTAGTTAAAAAAATCATTTTCATTTAAAAAAATATTTTTGTTAAACTATATTATAAATTTGATGATGGGTAAAAATATTTTAATTATAAATCTATTAATAAAATTTAGGTCATTATAATCAATTTAACTTTTAAATTGAATACAAAAACTTAATAAACCTTTGAACTTCTTTTTACGTTAAAACCCCATAATTTCTTCCCATCTGTGGGATTGGCATCGATCTTAGTTTTTCCCTTTCTATGAATTTAATTTAAAAAAAAATAACATACATAATTGTAATCTATATAATATTTAGAGTCTAATTTTATCATGTTAATTTTTTTTACCAAATTTATTATTAAAAGTTATAAAAATTAATCACAGTGACTAAGGTCAAATTAAGCTATATTAGAGAATAAACGTTAATATTAGGAGCCAAAATTACCTAGAAAATTGTAGGAAACCCATTTTATATCCATATTTAGTCCATTAACCTTCCATTATTTATTTATGTTGGTTTATTATGACATTTGTTACATAAGAACACGTGTCTAACTAACTTGTTTTCAAAAATTCCAAGTGAGTCATTTTCCTTCCCTATGAGAGACCACCAAATCTCCCACATACTCACACCTCTAAAACCTCTTAGGATCAGAAAATATCTTCCCCATACATGTAAAAATCTCCCTAAAATCCAAATTTAATCAGTATCTTTATAATAAAGAAATCCAAGGAAGCCTTTTGGCACAAACCAAAAGGAGTTACCCGATTAAGAGGTAACGTCTTCTATCAAGTCATTTCATTTGTTTTCCCTTTACACACCATATAGCTCTATTTATTATATTCTTATATACAAAAATAGTATCCTAAATATACTATGATTAATTATGTAAATGTTTTACTTAAAATTACACACACCTCCATATAAAGGGTAACAAACATTCTATTTCAATGTACGCCGAACTACTCCCTCACGACAAAATGATTGTTTATTTTTCCATTACCACCTATCATGGTTTCCATTCTGATATAAACTATATTTATATATGTTATATATTATATATATGTTTTTTTAATATTATTTATTCCATTTACAACACATATCTTTTTACTTTTCATTCAGTTTTAATATGATAATTTTTCTGGATGAAGTGTGGACTACCACCCCCTCAAAGCGATATGATTCATTCACACACTACATGGAATGTATTAAGGATGGATGTAGTGAATATATATGATATAATGATATAAAAAGTTCTATAATAATTATATATTTATATATATATATATTAATATATATACACATATGTGTTTTTTTCTCTGAACACAACAATTAAACGGTAATAGTGTTCATGCGTACATAGGGCCTACCGTCTCCATGAACTGTGTATTCCATTTCATACGTATATATTATATAGATTATTATAATAAAAATAAAATTTATATAAATGATATTTATATCATGTTTTATATTCTTTAATCATGATATTAGTATATGTACCTACAATATAACAAATTAAGACACTTACAACAAACAAAGAAAATATTACTCGAATTGAAAACACAACATAGGATGGTTAAAAAAAGGTAATATATGGTCATAATCAAACCATATATGGTATTAGATATAATAATATGGTCCAATAAAATATTTATAATAAATTTATATTTCTTATATATGTGGTTTGAATATAAGTCCCCAGCCTTAAACCTTACTTAATCTTGAGTTATTACAAGATTACACAATGAGGATCTTTTCAGGTTTAGAGTTTTAGAGAATTAGATCATAAAACATGCATTACATTCCACATTTAAACAAAGTGGTTACATAAGTATAATATTCATTTTTCCCATCAATGGAAACATATTTAAAATAAAACATGGATTCTTCCTTGACACTTCCTTGACACTATCATATCATGTACCTTTCCCTTGACCTAACTTGGGATGAGCATAAAAAGCTCAGTAAGGGTTATAAAAATATGGAAAGGAAACCTGAGTTCATATATACATAATAATGAAATCATACTTTACCCATAAAAAATAGCCACTTTAACATACCTCATCAAATCATGAATAAATCATATAAATCATAAGACATAAAGGTAACTTGAGGTATTCATAACATTCTTACGTAGGGAGTAACCCTCTTGGTTACGTTTGGAATAACCATCATAGTATATTCCCTAAATCTCTTCAGATAAACCTTAAAGTTTCACTCCTTCGCATTACCCAATGCATTGGAGAGCTATATCGGGCTCACCCGCCCTTAGTTTATCACAGAACCACCCGTCTTCAGAATAATGCCCAAGAACCTCAACATAATCGTATCATATAAAACATGCATAAAGGAAACATAAAATTTCCACCTTTCAATCACAAGATATCAATACAAAAAATTGATATAAAAACATTATGAAAACCATTTTCAATACCAAAATAAAATAAAAGTAAAACATGGTATTTATTTTTCTTTAAAAAAAAGGTATGGCTTGTAGAGGAAGCCGAAACTCAAATAATGGTCACGGCGGCAGAGAAGTCGTTGTCGCCGCATACGTATAACAAAAACATTCCCTTTTGTCGTTTAGTAAAATGATTCATATAAAAAAATATTCCTTATGTATAAACGTAAAAGTAAAAGGGTTTTATACACCTTATAAAAGAAGGTTGTGTATAAAACAAAATATGCCTCAATTAAAAGAGATTGAGACGAAGTCCCATACCTCGGGTCCGACTTGACTCGGTCGTTCTTTAATCTCCTGAATAATAAACTTGATTTAATTTCTACTTGTTTAAGAACCCTTTTAAAGTTCATTATTCCTTTTATATCACTTATTTCCATGTCATGAACACTGTGTAATTATTTAAGTTAATAACGATCGTTTTAACGATCATTGGTACTTGAGTAAAAAATAAACCCTTTATAATTACAAGTTGTTCATGTATCCATTATATCCAGAATGGTATTCATGATTTAGATATCATATATGTCATATATATCCAGTACATTCATGCATTTATAATATTAAATAATCATTTATAGGTAAGAAATGAAATGCACCGTTCATGTAGACGGTAAGCCGTACGTACGCATGAACACTACTTTCATTTCTATTTCGTATTTTATGAAATTGAATAATAATGATATAAAGGTATATTATAATTCCAGTATAATATCATATATAATACCATTAATTACATCCTTTATACGTCCCGCATATGGCATTAACGAATCAAATCACTTTGAGGGGGTGGTAGTCTGCACTTCCTTAAATGAAGATATCACGTTTACCCATAATGGAAACCATAAAGGTATGCCCAAAATGAAAAATTCATAAGATTAAGGAAAACATAAACATATTATATATCATATATAAATATAGTTTCATCTTAATGGCCACCTTTTAAGGTGTTAAAAGAACGTTGAACAATCATCGTTTCGGGAGGCATAAATTCACCATCCACGGAAACAGTATGTTCTTTAACCATTAGATGTAGGTGTGTGTAAGTTTATCTCGAATCCTTATTATAATAACATCCTAGTATATTTAATATACTGTATTTGTTACAAAATAAATGAATAAAAAGAGTTTAGGGGGTTGGAGAAGCAAAATAAAACAAAAGGACTCAAGTGAAGACATTACCTTAAAATCGGGTAACTCCCTTTGGTTTGAGCTCAAAGGCTTACTTGGGAAGACTTCTGCTCAAAGTGAGGCTTCAAGGAGTAAGAGAGGGAAGTGGAGAGACAAAATGGGTAGGGGTTGGCCGAGGCAAAGGCTTTGGAAGTGTGGGTAAGGAGGTAGAGGTGGGGACCTTTTATAAGAGGAGAGGAGGGGCACTCTTGGAAAGTAAAGAAATGTTACTTTATTTTAAAATGAGTTTCGG
This sequence comes from Viscum album, assembly GCA_963277665.1. Lineage (NCBI taxonomy): Eukaryota > Viridiplantae > Streptophyta > Magnoliopsida > Santalales > Viscaceae > Viscum > Viscum album. Next base: position 632,226,565 of record OY728130.1, read on the forward strand.
ATTTAAGAGGTCCCACATTGATATAATTCAAGGATAAGGTGATAAGGGTTCGAAATTCACCCATAAAATAGGTTTTGGACATGTGTAGGTCATAGATTTTACACTATCTTTTCATTTTTATTTAAATCCTTTATTAATGAGGTAATCGCTGCATCATCATGATGTCATAAATAATTTAATATATTTAATGTCTAAAAATTATAAAAAAAATATCATGATGTATAAAATCTTTTTATATTTCTAATGAATATTTATAGTCAAAAATCTGACTTGTATAACCCCATGTAAAAATTGTTTTAGTAAAACATCTCATGTTTGTGTAATTTTTACTTTTACATTAAATAAAAAGTTATTTATGTCATTTCCCAACCACAGTGGCTCCATGGGGTCCCCAAGTTGACCCATGGATTGTGTTAGTCGGCCATGACACATCCAATGAGGGTGGGACATGTGTCTAGGTCATTTCATATTATTAAAACATTATTTTTACCTTAAACTACACTAATTACCACTAATCGTGATTAAAAACATAAAAGTTACTATTCACCAAAAAATTATTTTAATCCCATTGAACCACATTTTACTTCTTAATGACAACCATGTATGTCGGATTTTTGAAATTCAAAACACAGAGGTGGTAAAATTTCATTTAAACGAAAAATCAGTTTTTTAAGTACCACTTAGTGGTTTCACTATTCATCAAAAATTGAAGTTTTTCAGAAAAATACCAAAACTACACCCTAAGCTATATTTGATATTCTGAATTCAAAAATGTTTTCTATTTTACAAAATTCAAAACATATAATTTTCATTAATTAATTTAACAATTAATTCCTGCTGTCAGAGAAAATAGCGTGTTTTTATGAAACAATAAGTATCAAAATATTGACACTAGTTTAAGTCCAATTTCAAAGTGAAATTAATTACAAGGACCAATATTGGATTAAATGGTAAAAATATATTCTAATTTCACTTTAAAACCAATTAAAAAGATAATATAATCATATAAATAAATTAGATTAAAAAGCAGTTTTGATGTAAAATGCAGTATTTTTCACTATTCATTAAAAAAATGAACATTGTCAGAAAAATACCAAAAATTCAAACAAAGTAAATTTTGATGTCCCAATCATAAAGAATAAGTTTATTTTGACAAACATAGCTTATAAGATTGTCAAAAGATATATTTAAAAATGGTTTTCCATCAAAAGGCAGTAAAACAATCTTTTAAAAATAATAGTGTATTCCATGATTAAGATTGGATTTATTTTCATTTTAAGCCTCTAAAACACTATATAATTCATTAATAGACATAGATAAAAAAATCTATTATTCATTAATTACTTGGGATGTTACATTTAATGTGTACTATGAGAGTCAAGACACGAGGTAGGGGATTTCATATCACTTTTTATTTCCATGAGACACATGTTATGTTCTATACTCTTTCCCTTTGTATAGTGTATATAATTACCACGATTGTATTATATATATATATCAATTAAATTAATAGGTATTTACATATACATTTTATGATCTTTATTTCATGGGGTTTATGTATTAAAAGTCACCAAATCATTAAAATAGTTTTTTCTCAATTTTTATTCTTTGTGGATCATGTTTTTTTATAAACCTAATTTTTTTGAGGTGTATATACATAAATTTGACATGTGATAACATAAATATCCTTATTTTAATGATATTTTAAGATTTGTAAATTATTTATTTCTTACATGGGGATTATGGTTCAAATTACCATGTGGTAAGAGTTTGTTAGAACAATCTTCTCACTTATAAAAATTATTTATTATTGTGCTTCTTTATGGAAATCTTAAGATCCATACCTAAAGAGAACTCATGAAGTTTATTCTCCAATGGTTATTAATGAATTATTCATATATTGGGTGAATTTATTCAACTCTTTGGTGTATAAGGTAGTTTAGAAAGTATTTTTAAGAAATCCCAAGATTACCCTCTCTTTGATAAAAAATATGTGTTCCTTTAAAATCATGTTTTATAAATAGGGTTTCCAAGAATATGCTACTATTATAATATGGATTTTAAAATAAATATTTACCCTTTTTTCTTTTTCTAATGATTTCAAAGTATTCTTATGGCCGCTTTCTAAATGAAACACTTTTCTAAACTTTTTAACATACAAATGGAATGGTATTTTTATCACATATGACATGTACCTATTTATCCACCATTAATACTTTGATGATTTAGTTTTATCTTTAAAGGAAAATTATGAAGAATTTTATTAAAATATATTTTCAATGAAATAGTTTTGAATAAGTTTTCATGTTCATTTTATATGTTTTCATGGAAATTTATTTTCATGTTATTTTCAAGACTATTTTATTATTTTTCAAGGAAAATTGTTTTAAAAAAATTTTCAACTTTTTTTATAAGTTTTCATGGAAAATTCTTTTCGAAATATTTTTACCATTATTTTATATGTTTTTAAGAAAATATTTATCAAAATTTTTTCAAGACTATTTATGAGTTTTTAAAGTATTTCAATGAAATGGATTTCAAAGCATTTTTAAGCTTTTTTCATATGTTTTTAGGTAAAAAGGATACAAAAACATTTTCAATATTTATTTATATGTTTTCAATGTGTTTTAAAATAAAATGGTCTTTAAAATGTTTTGAAGCTTATTTTATTATCTTTCAATAATTATTTTTAAAAAATGATTTCATGTCTACTTTATGTATCTTCAAGGTATTTTCTATGAAAAATTATTTTGAAATGGTTTGATACGTTAAAAATAAATTTTCAAAGAAGAAATGATAGTTTACTCAATAAATGATTTTATAAGATCTTTTAAAATTATTTTTCTATGTAAGATAACATCAATTGGCGTTACTCATGCCTTTCTGGAGAAATTATATAATGTTTCCATTCATATTATTTCTCTGAATAAATTATTTTTTGATTGAATGATGTTGATGAAAACCATTTCTCATTCACATGTTATATGCTTTTTAAACTCATATCTTTTCACGGGTTATGTTTACGATTAAATGATTATAAAGCGTATATATTTTTCCAAAAGTTATTATATGATTACATTTGTATGATACCCATTTAATTTCATAGTTTATGATATGATTATTTATTATCTTGTGTCACATGTATGTATGATTTCATTATGAGATGGGTGGGACCTATATCTATCTCCAATGAATTGGATAAAGATTTATATCTCATGAGATAGGGATACATATAATGACAATTAAACATTATTCAGTATTATAGGGCTAGAACATGAAATGAACTCGGATTAGTTATACAAGGCTGGAATGAGGGATAAAATCAGTTCCATAATATATAGCTGGAATGAGGGGAGAACTCATTTTAGTAATACAAGGCTCGAATGGGGTGTGAAATTGGTTCAGTAATGGACTTTTTCAACTAAGATGGTCTCGACAGCAATGTATTGACTACTATGGAAATAATTATATATTCTTATTTTTTTTCCATAATTCCATGTTTTTTTCCTATGTTATGATTTCATGGACTATGTTATTTATTTCTATAAGATTCATACCCTATGGAATACCAATATTTATGCCATGATTATTGTATATTATCTTTGATATGTAAGTTATGATCTTATATTTTCATGATCATGTTATGATAACCTTATTCCCATGATTATACTTACATATCTTCCTTGTTTACCCTTACTGAGAATTTGAGCTCACCACATTCTTATGTTCCATTTCCCTGGGTTAGGAATAAAGTATTTAGGTAGAAGTAATAAAGGGGGAGGTCTTTTTGGGAGATGTTTATGATATTTCACCTTGATGAATGATTTTATTTCCATTTTTCCAAAGACACTAAACTATTATAGTCCTCAGGCATGTATTTTTGTAATGTAATGAATATTAATCTAAAATGATTTAATATCCATGTATGTCAATCCTGGGTCACTATAATTAGTATTAAAGGAAATGTTTTTCTATTCTTTGGAAACTAGGATGATAAAACATTGGTTATATCCCTAGGTATATTTCTATGGATATGTCTAGCTATGTATCTAAATATAATTATAAGGATTATTTAACATTTATGAAAATGTACTAGAATTTTGGTAAAGAGTAGAGTCAGTGGTTTCTAGTAAATACATCCCTATCTAGATACTAAAAGTGGTTGTGGATCTGGAATAGAGTTACATATGTGTTAAAAATCAGACAAGATGTTTTGGGCTTGACTTGGGGTAATATGGTATATGAAAACTGTCCTTGTTTCACACCTCATTTGACACTCTCAAGGGATATGATTTGGAAATTGAAAAACATCTTCATGAACCATCATGAATTATGTAAATATAATTTTACTATGAATAACCTATAATAAACCTAGGGTGTCATATATTATAGAAGTTGTCATGATTTTGACATCTTATACATAATTCTTTTCATGACTATGTGGTTTCCTAGTACGATAAGTAATGCTCAGACAATGCTTTTGGTTTTAGTCAATGGTGGGGACCATAATAAATTGGATTAATGTTGAATGTGAAGGAATATTTTATGATGAGAATTCTAGTGTGATTATCACTGGAGTAAGAGATGTTGTGATCATGACTAATACATTTTTAGAAAACATGATTAACAATGTATACCTTCACCAACTATCAAAATAACAATGGAAGAGAAAGAAGAAGTTTTCAGAGAGTTCAGCTAATGTTGAAAATGGAGGAAAGATGATTTGGTTTCCTCTTTTTCAAAAAATGTGGAAAGAATCATCTAAGTGAATATCATAGAGTAATGAGAAGATGTTTTGACTATGGTAAAAAATTACATATGTTAAGTGACTCCAAGGAAAAAATGAAGTTTCTGATTAATGACATGGATGAAAATCTTGGACTCCCTAAGACTTTATAAAATAATAATTGTTTTAAGTGTGGACTAAATGGTAATTATGCAAATCAATGTCCCAATATTAAACGTCTTTAAGAGAACCAGTAAGGTGTTTCAAGTAATGGTTACATTGCTCATGATAATGAGACTATAAATGAAATTTTAATGGAAATAGGTATTGTATAATAGGATGAGGTATCATTTTTAATGAAAAAAAAGGAGAAAGTGGAATAAAAATTCTTTTATGTATGTGGATTAAATAATTATGTTATTTGGAAGGTGAAATATATAATTATTATTTATTTTATTCTTTTTTTCTATGGATTTACAAGAACAAGTTGAATGGTTCCAATGGAATAGAAACATGATATAATGGAAAGGTGATTTCCATGTAAAACACATTATTAGGTGAAAGATAACCCTTAATATGTTCCTTAAGTTAATATAATTTTATTTGAAAAAAGATATGTCAGATATGAATAAATAAATTGTAAGGTACTGATTACCTTGGAACTAATTAAGGACATATTGACAACTAGTTCATCCTATCATGGATAAAGTTTAAATGTTATTTTATTTATGACAGATATCTAGTAATATATGGATGAAGGAATCATGTGTGTTTTTCAAAATGTATTTATGGTCATTCATGTTGTTACTGCATTACAAGAGTATTTACCATGATGGTATTCACATTTTTTTAATGTGACAACCAAGAGATAATTTTTGATATATGGGGATCAATATTAAGAAGGTTTTATGAATTACTTTATATGGTTTTGGATTTTCATTTTTCAGAAGGGTAATAAGGTTATCCATTCATGAAATGTTTAAGTTAATGTTTGGAGGAATTATTTATGTATTAATATTGTATTTAAAACCATGGTTAAAAGGCTACTTAGTGATTAACCTTATTTCAAGGATTTATATCATATTTTGGAAATTATATTAGAATGGTTTTATAAAAGTACACCATGTATGTAGGGTGTATACAATCAAGTCCGTCAAGGATTTCGGTCTTGAAACCATGCCAAAATGATGATAAGGGTTTTATGCATACCAAAGGCCTACATAATGTCCTGGTTAATTTATAATTATTTTTAATGAATAATTATTTATGATGAAATAGTACTGTTAATTTTTATGTTTAGAGATTAATGTATCAAACATATTAATTTTTAAGAATATTTATAGATATATATTTATACATTTCAATCTTTTAGGAGGATTAAGATCTTCTAAAAGTGTATTTTAACTCTTGATTAATAAAAGTTATTTTTTGGAAATCCATTACATGAAGAAATGGATGAATTAGAAAAAGAATTTTTTTATGTAAAGTAAGTATATTTACTAATATTCATGGTCAATAAAATAATTACTCAATTTTTTCATAATGATCCGAAGAAAATGTTTTATCCTAATGTCTTAATTTTGTTGAACCGATGGCCTTTTAAATCATCCTAGATTTATGCCTTTGAGGACCTCAACCATTATTTGACAAATCACTTGTTTTCTATTTATGTCTCCAATAACTCCCTATAAATATTTATTGTTTTACTCAAGGCCCAATATTCACTACCAAACAATGTTCTCCTATGTGGAAGCCCAGTTATATGTTACTTTGGATAATCATTATTGTCCAAACATAACATTTTTAAGGTAAGTTTTACTATTCATTTTTAGGATGTGGGTTTTTATGAATGAAAAATTCACGTATTAAACCTTTGATATCCAAGATGAATTTCAAAGGAAAAATTTATTTTAAGGGGGGTATAATGTAACCCCTGAAGATTTTTTGAACTATTTTTTTCAAATTAACTTAATTTTTTGATATTTTTCATTTCAAATTACATTGGAAATAGTTATATATATATATATATTAAAAAAATAAGTCAAATATTCACTTCACACACAATACTAACTTTTATTTCACTATACATAATACCGACATGGCTGTCTCTATGCACAACATTGACATGGCGTACCTTACATGTAACACTAAGTTTCAGATAATCATTATTATAATAATTATTATTTAATGTGATATATGTATAACCTATCAATTAAAATTAGTGATATTAATATTAATAACTACTTTTAAAATATATTTTATAATTTTTTTATTGAAATAAAACATACTGATAATGGAAGATATATTGTTTTTAAAAAATTTCATTTTATGTTTAAAAATACCTTTTTCTCAAATGAACAACTTTTAATAATAAAGTTAATTTTAGAAAATTTTAGAAAATTAATTTGATAAAATAAATTTTATTTTTGAATTTAAAATGTTGAAATTATATTAGGATGATTTTTTGTGATTTTTATGAGAAACATAAATTTCTAATGAATAGTGAAAAATACTACTTTTTAGTTAAAAACTGCATTTTTGATTAAATAATTATTAATGATAAATTATATTATAAATTTTTTAAAGGGTCAAATTAGATCAATTATACATATATTGATACAATTGAGTTCATTAAAATCAATTTCGATTTTAAATTTAGTATAAAAACATAATAAAATTTGGAACATATTTCTAAATTAAACACCCTTAATTTCATCCCTTCTTCGGGATTAGAATTAAACATAATTTTAAGAAGTTTATAAATTTAATTTTGAAAAAACTACATACAAAATTTTAATCAGTATAATATTTTGTGTCCAATTATATCATGTTGATTTTTACCAAAATTATTAGTAGAAGTGATTAAAATAATCATTGCGATTAAGGTAAAATTAAGCTTAATTAGGGACTAAACCTTAATATTTGGAGCCCAAATGACCTATAAGCTTGTCCAAAACCTTTTTTTTGAAATATTTAGACATAAAACCTTCCATTATTGATTTATGTTAGTTTTTATGACATTTTTATTGAATAAACTGTGTACACCTAACTTGTTTTCAAAAATTTCAAGTGAGTCCTTCTCCTTCCCTATAAAATACCACAAAATCTCCCACATCCTCACACCTATAAAACCTATTTGGATAGAAAAAAATATTTCCAATAAACTTAAAAAAATCCCTAAATTCCTCATATAATACTTCCCTTGGTAATAAGTCAATACAAGGAAGCCTTTTGGAAGAAATCAAAAGGGTTACCCGATTAAGAGCTAACGTCTTCTCTCATGTAATTTCATTTATTTTTCTTATTAAAACATAAAAATCTATTTATTCTATGATTATATAAGAAAAACTATATCCTAACTATACTTGGATTTTTTTAAGTAAATGGTTCTACCTAAATATATACACACTTGCATATAATGGGCAACAAACATACTATTTCTCTGTATGTTGAACTACTGCCTCACAAAACGATGATTGTTAATTTTTCCATTACCACCTATCATGGTGGAAATTATGTTATAAAATATGTATCTATATGTTAAATATTATATTTATTATCTCATTAGTATTATTTATTCTTTTTACAACACATATCATTTTTTCATCCCATTTTCTGTAAATACGATAATTCTATTTAAGGAATTGTGGACTACCGCCCCCTCAAAGAGATGTGATTCGTTCACACACTACATAGACTGTATTAATAATGGATTTAGTTAATATATATGATATAATAATTCATATTTAATAATTATATATATATCATTTACTTTCTCTCTCTTAACATGAAAAGTAAACAGAAATAGCGTAATGCGTAAGTATGGCCTACCGTCTCAATGAACGGTGAAAATTATTTCATACATATATATTATATAGATTATTACAATGAAATATACTTTATATAAATTATATTTATATCAGAGTTTATATTATATAATCATGATATAAGTATAAGGACAAAAAATATAACCAATTAAGACACATATGAAAAACAAAGTGAATATTACTCGAAGTGAAACCTTAATATAGGATGGTTATGAAGAGGGTAATATAGGTAATAATCAAACCATATATTTTATCAGACAAAATAATATGGTTCTTTAAAAGATTTATAATAAGTTTTTATTTATTATACCTGTGGTTTGAATGAGTACGATGAGATTCAAGACATAAGGTAAGGGGATTTCATCTCACTTTTTATTTCCATGAGATACATTCTATGTTCACCACTATTTAATTTTGTGTGGAGTTTGTACTGAAAATGATTTTATTCTATGTTTATTATAATTAAATTTATGTGTATTCACATATCCATTTTATGATATTTCTTTCAAAGGTTTTATGTTTCAAATGGTATCAAATTGGTAAAATAGTTTTATCTCGACTTCCTTCATTAAGTCTCATGTTTTATTATGCATTGAAATTATTTTTCGAGGTTTATATACTTCCATTTTACATGTTTTAAATGGAATATAATTATTTTCATGATATTTTAAGATTCATTAAATTTCACTTTCTTACACAGGGATTATGGTTCAATATTACTATGTGATATGAGTTTATTGGAACAATCTCATCACTTTTTGATATTGTTTATGACTATACTTCATTTGTTGAAAAATTATGATCCATCCCTAAAGAAAAAAAATGATTTTATTCTTCCCTAGTTATTAGTGATTTATTCATATATTGGTACCATTTCTTCAACAATTTGGTTTATAGGATAGTTAATAAATTGTTTAAATAAAGCCTGACTTTACCCTCTCTTCAGTTGGAAATCAATGTTCCTTTAAAATCATGAATTCTAAAAAGGATTTCCAAGAATATTATATTATTATCCTATTGTCATTAAATGAAAATTTTAACATTTTTTTATTTTAAAATTTTTTCAAAGAAATATTTATTTTTATTTTTGAAAATGTCATTTTTCTAACCTTTTTACTATGAAAATGGAATGACATATTTATCTCGTATGACATTTATGGATTTATCCATAGTTAGTAATTGGATTCCATATTTTCATGTTTAAATTTTATTTTTTAATAAACTGTTTTCAAAAAAATTTTATCAGTGAAATTTTTTTCAAAACATTATAAAGATCCTTTTATATGTTTTCAAGTAAAATTATTTTCAGGATATCTTCAAGATTATTATAAATTTTTGCATGGAAAATAATTTCCAAAATAATTTCATAATTTTTTATAAGTTTTCAAGGACTTTTTTTCACATTTTGTATCAATTTTTTATATGTTTTAAAGTAAAATTGTTTTCAAAATGTTTTAAATAAATATTTATATATTTTTAATTTTTTTTCAATGAATTTGTTTTCAAAATATTTTCAAGATTCTTTCATATGTTTTTAAGTAAAAAAGGTTATCAAAACTTTTTCAATATTTCTTTATATGTTTTTAAAATTTTTTCAAAGATTTTTTTTTAAAATGTTTTGAATCTTATTTTATATGTTTTAAAGTAAAAATGTTTTCAAAATTATTTGAATCTATAACTTTTCAATGTATTTTCTATGAAAAGTTATTTTAAAATGGTTTTATGGATAAAAAATGAATTTTCAATGAAGAAAGGGTATTTTTTCAATAAAGGTGTTTAAAAGATCATCCAAAATTATTTCCCTTATAAGATAACTTCCGTTAGTGTTACTCATTCCTTTTAGGGGAAATTATTCAATGTTTCCGGTAATATTACTTATAATAATGGATTTTTTTTATTTCATGATGTTTATGAAACCCATTTCTCTTTCAAAAGTTATATGATTTTGATACCCACTTCCTTTCACCGGTTATGTTTTTCAGATTAAATGATTATTAAACTTGTATTCATCTCTATAGGTTATGATATGATTACATGTTTATGATAACCATTCCATTTCATGGGTTATGATATGATTTTTTATGATCTTCTGGAACATGTATGTATGATTTCATTATGATATGGGTTGGACCTATATCTCCCTTCAATGCATTGGGTAATGATTTATATCTCATGAGATATGCATGAATGGAATAAGAAATGAACTCCTTTAAGTATTATAGGGATGTAACAAGAAAGGAAATCAGATCAGTAAAATAGGGTTGGAATGAGGGGTGAACTCAATTTAGTAATATATAGTTGGAATAGGGGGTGAACTTGTTTATGTAATACAGGGCTAGAACGAGGTGTGAACCCGGTTTAGTAAAATACTTTGACCACTAAGATGGTATAATCACCAATACCCTAACTACTATGGAAATAATTATATATTCTTATGTGTCTTCCACAATTCAATTTTTTATTAATATTTTATGCTTTCAAGGCTTATGTTCTTTATTTCCATAATATTCATGCCTTATGAACTACCAATATTTATACCACAATTCATGTATATGAACTTTTATATGTAGGTTATGATATTATATTTTCATTATCATGCAATCATACCCTTATGATCATGATTATTCTTACATATATCCATTGTTTAACCTTACTGAGCATTTGATCTCACCTATTTATTATGTTTCCTTTCTATAGGTTATGAATAAATGTTTTAGGTAGAAGTATTAAAGGAGGAGATCTTTATGAAATATGTTGTAGATATTTCACTAGGATAGAATTCTTTTTCCATGTTTCCAATGACACTAAACTATTATGGTTCTAAGGCATATATTTTTGTAATGTACTAAATATTCATATAAAATGATGTAATATACATGTTTTTAAAGCTCGGGTCATTATAGAGGATCACAAATAAAATTTCAAAACATATATACCAAACAAATCAATTATTTCCCAAAACGCAACTTTAATATTAAATAATTAATAAATGGGTAATATAATGTCTTAATTATATCGTATATGATATAATATATAATAATATGTTAATTAGTAATATTTATAATAAACATATATTTATTATAAATGAGTTTTGAACATGTATTACTAATTTCATGACATAAGGTACGAGTTTTCACATATCAGTTTGGTATTTGTGAGACATATGATATATTCACCACATATTCATGTTGTGTGGTTTGTATGATGCCCTATGAAATGGTACATCATGAATTTAATTTAATTTATTATATTATAAGTTTCAATTGATTTTATTATTTCACATAACTCATGATTCAAATTTTACTCAATTAGTAAGGGGATTTCTAGTCTCGCTTTTATTTCTATGAGAATTATGTTAAATTCACCACTTTTTTCTTTTGTGCGGGATATATAATTCCCATGAATTTTTTATACGATTAATATAATTGAATTTATCGGTACTTGAATATCAATTTTATGATTTCTAATTCATGTTGTTTATCATTAAAAAGTTTGAAAATCAGTAAAGTAATATTGTCTCAATTTTCCTTCTTAGAGGAACATGTTATGTAATGCACCTATATTCATTTAAGAGGTGTATATACTTACAGTTGAAATTCTAAATCATGAATATACTTATTTTACTGATATTTAATGCTTCATGTAATGTTATTATTTCAAGGGAAATTTGATTCAACATTTCCAATGTTATAAGAGTTTATTACTACAACCCCATCATTTATCAGTATTGTTTATGATTCTTCTTTCATTGATGAAATATTATGATCCATATCTCAAAAATTCTCATGATTTTATTTTTACTCTAGGTTTTCATGACATATTCAAGTATCAGTACTAATTTTACACTTTTTTACTTAATATAATTAATAATTTTTTTAAGAAAATCCAAATTTAATTTTCTCTTCAGTCACATATTTTTGTTTGCAAAACCATGATTTCAAAAATATTTTAAAAATTATTTTTTAATGATATTTTATGCTTATTTGTTATGAATAATTATTTCAATGATTTTAAAATATTCCATTATAAGTTCTCAGAGCTAATTTTAATGAAAAAGTTTTTAAAAATGTTTTCTACCTACTTTATATGTTTTAAAAGATATTTTCAAAGAAATGTTTTTCTAAAGGTTTTCAAGATTCCTTTATATGTTTTCCAATAAATAAAAAAAACGTTTTAAAAAAATTTCAAGCTTCCTTTATATGTTTTAATATATAATTTTAAAGAAAAGGTTTTCAAAATGTTTTCATGTTTCAATTATAATTTTTCATGGTTATTTTAAATGAAAAAGTTTATTCAAAAATATTTATGTTTAAAAAAGAGTTCTTAATGAGAAAAATATATTTTCCCCAAGAGTTGGTTTAATTTACATTACAATATTAACTCATTAGTTTATAACGTGGTTTTGAAATGTTTTTGTAAAATGTTTTATGTTTTAAAACTTCATTTTAAGATAAAGGTTATATCCCCTAAGACATGATACAATTGATCATTTAGAATATTTCTCTATCTAAGATGATATCCTTTGATATATTTTATGCTTTACAAGGGATATGATCCATGGAAACCATTCTAATTCACTCTTTTAATGGTTTATGTTTAAATGGACAACTAGTTTATGAAACACGTTTCTATTCCATAGGTGATACCATGATTAGATATTTTTGAAACACACTTGATTTCTTGGGTAATTATATAATGAAATAATTATTAAACCGGTCTATTTTCAACATTTTATGATTGGATGAAATGTTTATGATACCCATTTCATTTCATGGGTTATTATATGATTATTATTAAAACAATTTTTTATATGGGCCATGACATGATGAATGCTTTATTATCATGTGGAACGCATACGTATGATTTCATTATGTGATAGGTGAGACCTATATCTCCATCAAATGTATTTGGTAAAGATTTATATCTCATTATATGGAAATTACTGGAAATGGGAGTGAAATTGGTTTAGTAGATGGTCTTGAGAGTGAACCATGGCTATTACTATGGTCTTGGGAGTGAACCTTGACTATATATATGGTCTTCATAGCGATCCTTGACTACTAATATGGTTTCCGGAGTTAACCCATTCCACTATATGGAAACATGCACGACCAGGGATGGTGACGTTTCCCACCTAGTAGGTCTATCCCCCATGAAGTGCCCTGATAAGTTTTTGGAAATTAGTCTTGACTTATAGGGAATGATTTTATATGTTTATGTTTCAGACACAATTACACGTCGTATTCCCATGTTATGATTTCATTGATTATGTCTTGATTACATTATCATTCATGTCTTATGGAATGTAAATATTTATTCCATGAATCATGCATATAATATTTTATATGTGGGGAATTATCTTCAAATTTTATTCTCATATTCTCATACCCTTAAGATCATTTCATTCTTAAGTATCTCCTTTATTTACCATTAAGGAGCATCTAGTCTCGCCCTTTCTTATATCTACATTCCTCAGGTTATGAAGAAAAAATTTAATTAGGAGTACTAAATGGTAAGATATTTTAGGTAAACATTGAAGATCATTCACTGAACTAAAATATTTTGTTGTAGGTTTCCAACAATACTAAACTATTATGGTTTATGGACATTTACTTTTGTTATATGATGAATATTAATCTAAAATGATTAAATATCCATATATGTTAATACTTGATCTCTATAGCTGTTAAAAAAGGGATGGTTTAGTAAACCATTTGAAACTATGATGAAAAAAACTTTAGTTAGACCCATAAGTACATGTAACTATGGATAAGTCTAAGGGTGAGTCAAAGTATAGGAAAATGTCATGGAATTTTGGTAAAGGATTGAGAGAGTTGTGTCATAGAAATACATCACTCTTTGGATAATGCAAGTGTATGTGGCCCTGATATAGTTGTATATTGGGATAAAAAACCCAAAAACATAGTATGGAGATTGAATCAATAAGGAACTAATGCATGGTAACATGCATTCTAAAACACCATGTTTGACACTCCCATGGGATAAGCTTCAGAAATTAAAAAACTCGTTACTAACCATTAAGAGGTATTTAGATAGATGGAGAATATGCATAACCTAAGGTTTCATAAATTTCAAATAATGTGTCCTGATTTAGGAATCAAATAGGAAATTTTTCATGATTATGTGGTTTAATGCTATGATAATTGTTTCTCACACAACACTTTACGGTCTTAGTCAATAGAAGGAACTAGAAGGAACTGAGTTGACATTAAATGATTTAGATAAGGAAATTATGAGAACTATGAAAATATATTTTCTAATTGGAAATGTTCTAAAGGTAGCCTAAAAGGTGGTATGAGTATTGGTTATACTACTGTAGATAAAGAGAACTCAAATGACATGTGAAAGAATTGGGATGTTATAATATTATTTTTTGACATTAAATGTAAGATGCATGATTATATTGAGTATGATGAACCTTAAGACATGATTCATATTTAATATTTTAGGAACGAGGTATTAAGGAAAAATATGATTAATCCGGTGTAATGGTTTAAGAATAACGTTGGTTGATTGGCATGTATATGTTTTGGAATTCAAATATCCTCTTTTAAAAATCATAAAATGTATAATTATTTTCAGTATAAGTTTGTCATTAATGAAATAAAAGGATATGTTGAATGGTGTCAAATAATTAGAAAATTGATTTAATGGATAGCTGATATTTTGATTAAGGGAAGGTAACCCTTAATGTGTTCCTGATGTTGAGAAAATTATTTTTATCTTAGATAAAGAGATGATTGATATGGATAAAGTAAATTGGACAATATTGATAACATTGGAACTAATGAAGGTTTTTTGAAAACATGTTTTATGCTATCATGAATGGATTTTGTAGTATTTTTTTTATTTATGGAATGTATCCAATAAACATTGGAATGAGGAAAAATGCATGTTTTCCATAAGTTTTTTGGTAATTAAGTTATAATAATGTTTCAATAGAATACATGATTAATCTATTGAAATTTTTAGTAAGAGAAAAATAAGATATAATTTATGATATACTGGGGATCAATGTTAAGATGATTTTTATAAAATTAGTGACCTTATTTATAAATTTAAATATTTCTATCTTTTAGAAGGGGAAAAAGTTTAACTATTTATAAAATGGTTAAAGTTAAAATTCTATTGACCTTTTAGATATTATAGTACTATCTTGAAATATGAGGATTTATGAAAATTAGATTAAATATGATAATAATTTTGTTCTAATTTTAACAAAAATGAATTTGAAATGACCTATTATTTTATTTAGGGATATCATGGTTTATTAGTACTTCGACATTGAAAAATTCACCTTTATTTCTTGGAATAAGTGATGAAGTTGGAATTTTTCAAGGCACAACAAAATGATGATGTTGTTCATATGATAAGAAATAAAATCATGTAATAATATTTCCTTATATTATTATATATTAAAATAATTACTAAATATAAGTAAAGGGATATTGAAAAACATTTATCCTCATACCTTTATTTATGTCGAACCGATGGTTTTATAAATCATTACATATTTATAGTTTTGTGGCCTTGAACATTCCCTAGATCATTTACTTACTGGTGATCAATGAAATTTATCACACTCTAAAACTATTTAAACTTTTATTCCAAGTCCAATATTCACTCATAACCTATTTTATCTTATATGTAAACCTAGTAATAAGTTAACATGGGTAACAAGTTTTGTTCCAACATCCCCCTTTTAAAGGAAGCTTTAGTATTAATTTTTATGATGTTGGTTTCTATGAAAGGAAATTTCAAGTATTAAAACATAGATAAACCAGTTTAATTTTAAGGTAGAAAGTTATTTTATGAGGGTATAATCTAACACCCTAGGATTTTTTGAAATATATATTTTTGAATTAATTTAATCTTTTTGATATTTTTCATTTCACATAACTATGAATATAAATTGTGTTATATTAAATAACAATGTTTGTATAGATTTTTACTCAAAACCAATTAAATCATGAACATTTTGAAACAATTATATTATCTTTAGGTAAATTAAACACTATCTATTTATTATGTAATATAAAATGTCGAGTTGTTTTGATAACTTGTGTGAACCACAAAACCTAGTTTTACCAAACTACAACATATTATTATTATTATTAGAATATTATTATAAATGTCACAAATCCATTTGAATGGAAGTTATAAATAAGATTAATTAAATTATAAAAATATTGTTTAAACACATATATAATATTATTTATTTGATGACCAATTAAGTTGAAATGAAAATAAAACCCTTTTGAAAATATATGAAATCTTTTGTTGGAAAACTATATTTATGCGATCAAATAAATTTTGCGTTAATAAATTAATTTAAACAATTTTGATAAATAATTTTAATGAAATATATATATATATATTATTAATTAAACTATTTAACATCCATCTTATATGATTTCCATATAATAGATAAGAATACATCTAATTTTATAAATAAAATGATGTATTTTCAAAAATGTAATTTTAACACCATTTAATTGAACAACTATTTTAAAAATAATCTTTTAATTTTTTTAGTTTTTATTTTTAAAATTAAATTAATTTTTGATATATGAATATAAAAATTTACCTTGGGTGAATTTTTCGTATTTTTCTGAGAAGTTTCATTTTTTTGATAAATAGTGAAGATATTGAATTTTAATTGAAAGCTAGTTTTTCATATTAATTATTTATATAGTTAAATTATATTTTTAATTGGATTTAAAGTATACTTAGTGTAATTATAAAATATTAAATTCAATATAAGTAATTTTAATCAATTTTACATTTAAATTGGATATAAAAAAATTCTAACTTGAACATTTTACTTTAAAAACAAAATTTCTTATCACGTATGGGGGATTATTTCTATATTAATTTATACCAAATTTGTGTTAGTAATTTTCAAAAATGGATTAACTATATGGATTCAAAATAATTTATATATATTTTGTAATTTCATCTTAGTGTTTTACCAAAAAATATTTCTGAAAGTAATTAAATTAATTACAGCAATTAAGGTAACAATGAGTTTACTCTGTTGTTTAACATTAACATAAGGGGACAAATAGAAGAGAATCATGTCAAAAAGTCAATTTATAACCATATTTCGACAGTAACCTACCTTTCTTCATAAATGGACCATTATGGTAGGCAAATTATGTAAGAGATAAATCTCAATAGTGTTTACCATTTTATATTTAGAAGAATACCACTCCTCCATTATAAAAAGGGAACTCACTCCTGTCACTTCTTCACACCTCTCAAGAAATTTCAATCCAAAAAAATCTATAAAAATATCATCTAAAATTATATACCTTTATCCTAGAGTCATCACTTTTTTCTAAAATAAATACAAGGAATCCCCTTGCTAAAAACCAAAAGGAGTTACACAAAGAAGAGGTCACATCATTCAATAAGTACTTTTGTTTTATTTATCTCTCCACCCCTTCAATTTTTCTCATTGCATGATTATATAATAAAATAATTGTCCGAATTTTTTTTATTTTTTATGTTATTTTTGTTACCTATACTCATACACACTTCAATCAAATTGGATACACAATCATCGTTTGTGTGTATGTTGGTCTACAGCCTCATGAACCGATGTCATTCGTTAATCCATTACCAGCATATGAGGTTTTTAATAATGATGAAATTATTGTTTTTATATGATATATATGATATTTTTCATGTATTTATTCTTATTATATTTTTATTTAATACCTTACTTTATGATTTACATTATATGGGAATTAAATAAATTCATTTCTGGATGTGTGGAGTACTAGCTCTTCAAAGCGATGTGACTCCTTCATAGTTTATACAGAATTTATGAAGGATGGGTTTAGTAAATGTATATTATATATAAATAATAATAATAATACTTTAATAATACATATATATATATATATATGTATTTTTATTTTAATTTATTTCTTTCAATATGATAAAAAACAATAACAACATTCATGCGTATGTACGAGCTACCGTTTCCATGAATGTTGTATTCCATTTCACATTTCTGTAATTTATATATTATTAAAAATAATTATATAATGAATATATATAATATTTATATAATTATATATATTTTTTAAATATGTAAATCATGATCTAAGTAAGAGGATCAATAATAACACGCCAAAACATATACAGAAAATGAAGTGATTATTACGCAAAATGTAATATTAACATGAAATTTTCAGTAAATGGGTAATATAAAGTCATAATAAAATAATATATGGTATTTTATATAATAATATTTTTATTTTTTAGATTTATAATGAACTTATATTTTTTATATAGGAGGATTGAATAGGTATTAAGAAAGTCAAGGCATAAGTTAAGGGTTTTCTCGTCTGACTTTTATTTCTATGAGATATATGCTATATTCACCACTAATTCTTGTTGTGTGGTGAAGATATTTTCGTATGAAATGGTATATAATGAATTTAATTTATTTCATGATATTCATAATTATAAATTTTTGTTATTCTTTCATGTATCTCATGATTCAAAAGTTACTCATGTAGCAAGGGGATTTCTAGTCTCACTTTTATTTCTATGGGACTTATATTGTATTCACCACCCAGTTATTTTTTGTGGAATGTATAACAAAAATGAATCTATTATATAATTTTATACATTAATTTATAGGTATTTATATATCCCTTTTATGATCTACCTTTCATAGGGTTTACAATTCAATCATTACCAAATCAGTAATGTAATTTTGTCTCAATTTTCCTTCTTTGAGACACGTGTTATATTATGAACCTATATTCATTTACAGGGTGTATATACTGACCTTTGAAATTTTATATCATGAATATAATTATTTTCCTGATAGTTTACACTTTATTTAATGCTATTCTTTCAAAGGGAGTTAGATTCAAAGTTACGAATTTATCAAGTGTTTATTACTACAATCACATTTTTTAAAATATGGTTTATGATTATGTTTACAATGATGAAATATTATGATACATATCTCAATAATTCTCATGATTTTTTTATACTATTACTTTTCATTATATATTCATTTATTTTTACCTTTTCTGCTCTTCTTTATTTAAGATAATTAAAAAAATGTTTTTAAGAAAATCTGACTTTATTCCTCTATTCGTTTAGAAAGATGTTTTCTTCTAAACCATGTTCTATAAAAATATTTCCATTATTTTTGAAAATGATATTTTATTCTTATTTTCTATGAAAAAAGATTTAAGTTACTTTCAAAGCCTCCTTTATTACTTTTCAAACTAATTTAGAAGAAAATGGTTTTTATAATTTTTTCAAGCTTCCTCTATTATATTTCAAAGCTATTTCCAAAGAAAAGGTTTTAAAAATGATTTCAATATTCCGTTATAATTTTTAAAAGATATTTTAAATGAAAATGTTTTAAAAATGTTTTTTATATTGATTAATATGTTTTCAAATATATCTCCAAATAAAATGTTTTAAATTTGTTATCATTATTCTTTTAAGATTTTTGAAAGATAGTTTCAAATAAATGTTTTAAAAAAATATTTTAAAAATGATTTTTTTAAAGATAAAAGGATATTTTACTAAAGAAATGTTTTAATTTATTTTTAACACTTTATTCATAATTTTCATTGTGGGTTTAAAAGAAAAGTATTTGGAAAATATATGATTCTTTAAAAATTGATTTTCAAAGAATGGTTATTTTCCATAAGAAATTATTCAAGTGATCATTCAAAATCCTTCTCCATATAATATGATATTCTTTAATATAGTTTATGATTTATTAGGTATATAAACCAGGAAAACCATTATGATTATATTTTTTAATGGTTTATTTTTAAATTTAAAAGTTGATCATTGAACTTGTTTCTCTTCCACGTGTTATACCATGATAAAATGCTTTTGGAACATACTTTATTTCACAAGTTATTATATGATTAAATGATTTTGAAACATGTCTATTTTCCATAAGTTATTATTGGAATAAATATTTATGATACCAATTAAATTTCATGGGATATGATATTATGTCTATAACACCCATATATTTATGGGTCGTGACATGATGAATGTTTTATTGTCTCATGGAACATGTATGTATAGTTTCATTATGTGATGAGTTAGTCCTATATATAAATCCAATTAATTTGGTAAATATGTATATCTCGTGATATATATGGATATAATGGGGAGTAAACTTGATTTATTAAAGGAGGTTTTCCACTACGATGGTCTTGTGAGTGAATGTTTACTACTATGACAGTCATGAGAGTGAACCTTGACTACTTAGATGGTGTTAGGAGAGATATTTTACTATTATGATTATATTGGTAGTGAACCCACTCCACTATAAGTAATGGTTTGTGATTGGGGATGGTGTTGCATCCCACCCAGTAGGTGTATCCACAATTAAGTTCCCTGATAAGATTTTTTTAACAATCCTTGACTTATAAGGACTGATTTTATATACTTATGTGTCTTCAAAAATTCCATGTATTATTATTAAGTTATGATTTCATGGATTATAATATATAATATATTATGATTTATGACTTATTATCGTCTCATATTTATGCCACAACTCATTTATATGATCTTTGATATGCAGGTTATGATCTTAAAATATTATTATCTTGTTCACATACCCATATGCTCATGTTATGCTTATGTATCTCCTTTATTTACCCTTTATGAGAATCTAAGTTCACTATTTTTTATTCTTCATTTTCCCCATTTTATGGAGAATTTTTTTAAATATTGAGTAATAATGGGATGTTATTTTTGGGAAACATTTAACATATTTCACCAAACAAGGAGATTTTGTTCCATGTTTTCAATGACACTAAACTATTATGACCCTTATGGATGTAATTTTATAATATACTAAATATTAATATAAAATAAATCAATATCTATTTTTTTAATAATGGGTTCCTATTTTTATTTTCAAATAAAAAAATTCCTTTAATATTTTGGAATGTAATAGATTTTAATTATATTATTTTAAAATAAAAAGGATATTTTTATCACGAACTATTTTAGTGATCATTTAATGGATTTTTTCATCTAAGATAACTTACTTTAAATTTAAATACTCTTAAATAGAGATATGAATCAATTAAACCACCCTTATTATATATATGGATGGTTTAAGATTTTGAGGATGAAATGTTAATGAGAAATATTTTATTTTATATGGGTTAAGCTATTGTGAAGTGGTAAATGTTTTTATGATCTTATAGAAAACATATAAATTTATTATTTATTATGTGATTCATGGGTCCATTATATTTAACACCCCAAAAATATGAATTATTTCCATTTAAATAATTTCACTCTCTCCAATAGCATATGATGCACACAACTCCATGTTAAAATGAAAAATACTATATTAAAATATTTTTTAAACATGACCATTATGACCTTGTCGTTAAGTTTGGGGTATGAACAATACCGACTAAATTATTTAAATTATATTGGTTATATATGAATAATATATAATATATATTATATATATATTGATTATAACTAAAATAATAATCATTTTATAGAAAATAAAGTGTTTTAAAAAACTATTTTTTAAAGAAAATAGTTTCATCACTTGTTCCAAACTTATGATAAAATTAACTTTTAACACTTATTGAAAATTTATGTTATATAATTAAATTATTTTTTTTATAATATTATCAAAATTATCTTAGTTTTATGTTTTTAATTTTTTTTGAAAAGATTCATTTTTCGATTAATATTGAAAAAAATAATTTTTATTCAAAAACTGCATTTTCATTTAAATTATTTAAAAACATAAATAACATTTTAATTTTTTCTAAATTAAATTATATCAATTATATTATAATAAATATCATTTATGACATTTTAATCAATTTTATAATAAATATTTTTTTTAAAAACATTCATTCTTATAAGAATTGTTTCTTAAAAAAATCTCTTTTTTATCGCATCTGCATGTATAATTTTAAATTGGATTATACAAAACTTATGATTTTAATTTTTGTAAAATTGATTATATATATGTAATCATAATAATTTAAATTTTATGATAATATAAAATATTTTTTTTATCATAATGAATGTTGAAAGCAGAAGAAATTAATTACAATAGGTAAGGTAATAATGGTCTTATTGGGGGTTAAATGTAATACCCCAACCCCAGTTACTCAGAGTCGGTGCATTATTACATAACATTGGCATGATACAAGAAAATAATGTCCCAAAAGACCGATCAATTTAGTAGCATTGGAAATACCAGATACATTCATAAGTTTTACATTACATTATAAAATAGAAAACAACAACATTATTGTTTCTATAGACCAAACTCATATCCCCTCAGAATATCCCTATAGGTCAGTCATAAAATAGTTCTTCGCATCCTGGGAAAAATAAAACATAGAAAGGGGTGAGCTCAAATGTTCAGTAAGGATAACAATATAATGGAAATTTTCATAAATAAGAATAAACATTTAAGGCAATATATAATACTAAAACAAAAGCCTTTTAAACTTGAACTTCAGCACAATATGGGAAAGATAAAATCAAATAATTCCATTTAATTATTCACTGGTATATTCTACTAGTTGAATAATTACATGTAATATCAATATACTCTTTCATAATGATGGAATGCATAATGCCAGACTTCATAACCACATAGTCAAGGCCTTGTTCGAAGACTAAAAATAAGATTTTTTTAGGTCCTTGTGTTAAGACACTAGTTTGTCTAATTAGACTTACTAATTCATCGAGGAGCTATAATGGGATCCACCTGTCGATTACTAAGTCCAATGCATTCCTCATATGAAAAGCTTTGAACATAACATAAACATTCATATTAAAACTAGCATATGAAATGTAAATACTTTATCTATAAACCATTAATGGTATAAAAATAACACATCAATAGTAAAACATATCACAAAATCATCAATAAAATATTGATGTTTTTTATAATAATAAATCAACTTCAAATAAGCTCACAATTCATCAAAGGATGTTGACATAGATGAAATAAAAACATTTTTTAGAGAAATATCTCTTTTTATTTTGAAATAATTTAAAATTGATATAATTATAAAAGAAAACATTTATTTCTATTTTTTTATAATATTGTAAGGGAAACTTCGATGATGTTATAATGACAGAAAAATAGCAGCACCTTCCGTATAAGTTAAAAAAACATTCTTACATTAATTTTGTCGAAAAGGTCATAAGGTAACTTATTTAGAAAACGACGGAAAGATTACCTTCAAACCAATTTATAAAAAGTCAAAAAAGGGTATAAATGAATTTAATGAATATTTTAGTAAATAATAAATTTTTTTTGGAATTAATTTTTAAGAAACATGGATGTGGATGATAAAGAGGTCCCAGTAGATACTTACGTAAAAACAACCTCGGATAATAAAGAGATTGTGAAATTAACCCTTACCTTGTTCTTTTCCTTGGTCGAGGGTAGGTTAACCTACTTTGTAATTGTGAAATGAGTTTTATTAAATTATACAAGAACTATATACATTAATATGATATCATACATGATCTTCTAATATTTCTTTGTTAATGATATTTTAGTAGTATCATCGTTTCAGGTGTTAACTGATTCATTTTACTTTATATGATTTGTTACATAATTAATGTTTTTTGTGGATATGATGTATATTATTCATATTCAGAATGATACTAATTAGTTAAAAATTATTTTTAATCACCAAATGAAAATTATTCTTGAATGGATACGATGAGGAATGAATCTCATCGCGTTCGTGGAGACGATAATCTGTACGTACACACGAGCGACAATATCATTCTTTTGATATTAAAATAATATATAATTGGATGGTATATCATATATACAGAATAATTATCATGTTATATTTATTATTTATATCAATATACATCATTAGTATACCTATCCAAATAATAATGTATTTAATAACAACTACACCACGATGTGCAGACAGTAAGCCGTACGTACGCACGTATGGTGACATGTCATTCATAGGATGGATAAAATAATGAATATGATTGTAACATTTTTATAATAACATAACAATATATATATAAGATACTATAGTTATTATTTTATAATGGAAACAACAAATAATGAGGAAGTGGAAGAAGAACATAACTTGAAAGAGGTGATGAAATATTTACCTCTTCTTTGGGTTATTTCTTTTGATTTGATCAAAAGGGATACTTAGGTTGGCTTTATGACTAAATTAAGGCCTCTAGGATGAAGGGATGATAGTTTATAGGATATTTAGCAGGTCTTGGCTGAGCCAAATGGAATTGAAGGTGTGAAGATGAGAGAAGGGGAAGTGCCCTTTTATAAGAGGGGTGGTGGACACCTTAGGAAAAGATTGAAATATTATTTTATAATAAAATCATTTTTGGTTTATAATGGCTATAAAATGAATTATTTAAAGTCTAAGGTGGTTATGTGTCTAAAAATATTCACCAATAGGTTCTATATAGGTTTAGGTCACTATATTAACCTTATCGATTAGATTGAACTCTTAGTTAAATAGTTTGACATTTACCATGTCTCTTTGTATTTTTATATTATATTGTTAATAAACATAATATAAACTTCCAAGAGAACCCCAAGTAGTTCATTAATGATATGCGAATAATTATATAAGTCTTTTTTCTGAACCTTATATTTTTATGATTATTATATCAACCAATAATATTGTATTTGTTTTAAAAACTCATTTTTGTCTATTTTGACATTATTTAATAATTGATTTTTTTAATGTCCTAACAACTTTTTTAATTCAAAATAAATACTTATAATAAACCCTAACATGTCAAATTAACCTTTAAATTTCATTTATGGCATCAAATCTTTCAAATTATATTTATTGTAACATCAAAAATACCATTTATTTGATTCTTTCATTAATATAGAAAATACTGCATCATCATTGTGTCATAAATAAATTTAATTATTCAATATCTAAAAATTATAAACAAAATACCATTATGTAGGAAATTTGTTATCTTTATAATTAATATTTATATTCTAATATATAGCATATATAACCCTATGTAAAAATTGTTTTACTAAAAGATATATGCTTTTGTCATTTTTGTATTTACTTCAGCTTAATTAATATAAAGTGTCATTATCGCTTACAAGTGGCTCCATGGGGTCCCAAAATCAACCCAAGGATTACAATTGTAGGAAATGTATCATAAAATAGTGTTAGAACATGTGTTAGTGTAATTTAATATTACTATAATATTTTTTTACCCTTATTTAATGGATTTTCCCTTTAACCATGGTAAATAAAATATTTATCGAAGTAATTATTCAAAATGTCTTAAAATAAAAGTTACCTATTTAAAAAATTTGGACCTCCTGATTATAAATATGGAATCCATTTTTCTAATTTCAAAACACATAATTGGTAGAAATTAATTTAAAATTAATTTCTGTTGTCAAAACAAAAATCGTGTTTTTAAGAAATAACAACTATCAAAAGATTGACACTTTCTTATGTCCAGTTTAAATTTGAAATTATGTCCAATAAACAATATTGGATTAAATGGTATAAATATAATATAATTATACTCAAAAACCACTCAATAGTAAACTTTATTACTATAAATTATTTTTATTAAAAAATTTGTTTTTAATTAAAATTTAGTATTTTTAACTATTCATCAAAAACTGAATTATTTCAGAAAAATACCAAAAAATCACCCTAAGCTAATTATGATATTACAAATCCAAAAATAAAGTCTAATTTGAATAATAAAATTTATAAAATTTCAAAAAGCGTGTATTACTATTCATAAAGGCTACTTTGATTGGTCGCGGTGTATTAGAATCTCAAAGTTGTGTACAATGCAAGATATTACATTATTCAAAGGGAAACGTACCATGGAAGCTTGGGGTGTTACATTATCAACTATTTTAAATAATTTCATCCTCAAAATTTCTAAAATATTACTATATAAAAATATTCGGGTGGTTCTTCATCATAAGTTCATTGTGTTCCCACGTTGCCTCTTGCATCTTATGGTTTCTCCATAGAACTTTTACCAGACGAGTCGTCCAGTTTATCAACACTTGTTCTCTTGTATCAAGTACCTTGACATGCTCTTTTCAATAAGACATATCAAGTTCCTGTTCAATATCATCATAGGTGAGTACATGTGTTGTGTTATACATGTATTTTATCCATAGTGATACGTGGAACACATCGTGAACTTTGGAGAGACTTGGTGGCATTGCAAACCGGTGAAATAAAACCCCAATTCGTTATAGAATTTCGAAAAATCCGATGTACCTGTGAATTAGTTTACCCTTCTTACTGAATCATATAACTCCCTTCCATGGAGGTACCTTCAAGAAAACATGATATCCTACTTGAAATTCCAAATCCTTCCTTCGGTTATTGGCATAGATCTTTTACCTACTTTTTGTTTATTTCATCTGGGTTTGGATAACCTTATCCTTTTCCATAGTTTCCTCAACATGTTCTGGGCCTACGAGTTTTCTTTCACCAACATCATCCCAACAAGTTGGTGTGTGACATCTCTAGCCATATAATGGTTCATATGGTGTCATCTGAATACTTGAATGGAAGATATTGTTATATGAAAATTCTACCAGAGGTAAATATTGATCCCACATACCTTGAAATTCAAGTGAGAAAGATATCAACATGTCTTCTAAGGTTTGAATAGTTCATTCTTATTGTCCACCTGTTTGAGGGTTGTAGGTAGTGCTCAAACGAAGTTCAGTATCCAGGGCTTTATGAAGACTTTTCAAGAAACTTGATGTAAAATGGGGATCATGATCAGAAACAATCGATAGGGGTATTCCATGGATTCTTAAAAATTCATTAATATAAAGTATTGCTAAACGTTCAAGTGGTAAATCTTCTCTTATAGTAAGAAAATGTGCTCACTTGGTAAGAGGATCAAAAATGACCCATATTGCATCCTTCCTTCTAGGTGTCTTTGGTAGCCCCATGACAAAGTACATCGTAATATTATCCCATTTCCACTTATATATGGGGAGAGGTTGCATACTTCCTCTGGGATGTTGCCTTCCAGCTTTCACTTATTGAAAAACTATACATCTTGACACAAAATCAGCAATCTACCTCTTCATGTGGTCCCACAAAAAATGTTCCTTCAAATCTCTATTCATCTTAGTGATAACAAGGTGTATAGAGAAATTGGAGAAATGAGAATCATCCAAAAATTCCCTTTTTAGATTAGGTATGTTAGGAACACAAATTCTCTTCCCAAATTTCAAAATTTTATCTTCATATATGAAGTCACTCAATCTCCAATCGTTCACAACATTAATTTTCTTTTGAAACTCCTCATCATCAGACTGATAACATTTTATCCTTTCTAGTGAAGATGTTTTGGAAACCATTTGAAAAAGTATTGATGTTTCACCTTCCATTATTATTCCCATATCCATTTTCACTAGATCTATGAAAATAGGATCCCTTTCAACTCTCATCTTGTTCAAAACTACATGATCCTTTCTTCTCAAAACATCTTCCACCTTATTTTCCATCCCCGGGTGGTAGTGTATTGTGAAATCATAATCCTTGAGTAGTTCAAGACATCTCCTTTGCCTCATGTTGAGTTATTTCTGTGAGAAAATATACTTCAAACTCTTTTGATCAATATATATCTCACATTTTTCACCATAGTGATAATGTATTTATATTTTCAATGAAAAGATTACAGCTGCTAAATCAAGATCAGGAGTAGGATATTTTTGCTCATGAATTTTTAGCTACCATGACACATAGGCAATAACTCTATCATTCTTCATAAGGACACAACCAAGTCCTTTGTTTGAAGTATCACTATAAATAACAAACCCATAATTCCTCGATGGTAGAGTCAAGATAATAGAATTGAATAATATTCTCTTAAGTTATTCAAAACATTCTTCAAAATCTTTTGTCCAAAAAAATTTAACCCCTTTACGTGTGAGCATTGTTAATGGGTTAGCCAACTGGGAAAAATTCTGGATGAAACGTCGATAATAACCTGCTAAACCAATAAAACTTCATACCTAAGTTATACTCGTCGGTGATGGACATTATTGGATTTCCTTGGTCTTTGAAGGATAAAAAGATATTCCATCCTTAGAGATGATATAGACAAGATATGAAATCTCTTGATGCCAGAATTCACACTTGCTAAACTTCCCATATAATTCATTTCTTCTAAGAGTCTTCAGGATAATGCACAAGTTATTTTCATGATCATCGTAGCTTTTGGATTATACCAAGATATCATCATTAAATACCACTAAAAAGTCATCAAGATATTCCTTGAAAACCATATTCATTAAATCCATGAAAATAGAGGGTGAATTAGTCCATCCAAAAGACATTACTGTAAACTCGAAATGCCCGTACCTAGTTTGAAATTTTGTCTTCAGAATGTCTTCCTTTTTCATGCACAACTGATGGTATCCAGATCAAAGGTCAATATTTGAAAAATATTGAGCCCCATGAATTAGGTCAAATAAATCATCAATGAGATGTATGTGATACTTTTTATTTATTATTATAGTATTGATCTCTCTGTAGTCAATCCACAACCTCATAGATCCATATTTCTTCTTAACAAAAAGGATAGGGCTCCCCATGGAGAAATAGTAGGGTGAATAAATCCCTTATTACAAAATTTTTCTAGTTGTTTATTTAGTTCCATTAATTATATAGTGGCCATTATATAAGGGGTCTTCGATATGGGCCTTGAACTAGGAATTAAATCAATGGAAAACTCAATTTCTCGTTCTGGAGGATGTTCAGGTAAATCCTCTGGAAATACATCAACATACTATTGCACAATCGGTACATCCTCTATTTGAACATTCTTTTACTAACCCACAGTTATTTCATTCTATTCCTCCCCAATAATTGAATTTAGTTGAGCTACTAGGGGTGGATCTAGATAAGAATCAGGTGGTGACATTTTTTCTCTAAAGATAAGGTGTTCTTTATCATCGTCATAAAAAATTGTAACCTCCTTCTTCTTACAATATATTTTTTCATCGTGGTCCAAAATCCAATCCATAATAAGGATTATATCAAATTAAATCATGGTTATGACAATGAGATCAGTAGATAATGAACTTTTATATGCCCTAATGGGGACTGGTTCACAAAACTTTGTTACAATGATACTTCCCTTATGAGTTTTTACTGAAAACTCCCTTGTTAAATAAAATTGGAAATATCTAATTTTCTTATCAAACTATAAAGATATGAAATAATTTGATGATCCAAAATCAAATAAATCATTTTTTAAACTTGAGGAAACCATTAAATTACCTGCCACCATGTCTTTCGAAGATTTAACCTCAGCAGTAGTGATAGAATAAGCTTGGCCATAATCCCTTGGCCATTTCTGAGGTAAGTTTACTTGGAGCTTAGGACATTAAATTTCATAATGCTCCCTTTATCTACAGTTATAGCATTCAACATTGACAAAATCTTAATTCCCCTTGCAATCACGGGCTTGGTGGACTTTTTCACCACACTTGTAACAGACTCCCATTCCCTTCAGACAAGTACTGGGGTGTTTCTTCCCACATTTACTATAGGATGGATATTAAATCATTCCCTTATTCCCATTATTTCCATTTCCAGAGTGTTCGACAGATCTCTTCTTCTCTTTCTTTTCTTTAAAGTCGTAAGACTTAGAGCATTACTTTTCTGTCTTGATAGCTCATGAGACAATATCTTCGTATGACAAGAAGGATTGTGAGACTAATGCTCACTGGAGAAATGGTTTTAACCCATAAAATAATTGATCAATATTAATCCTTGGGTTACGTATATAATCTGATGCATGCCTTGATAACCTTGTAATGTTAGCCTCATACTTTGCGACATTCTCATCCTCCTTTTACCTCAGACTCAGAAATTTCTTTTCCATATCTTCTCGATGGTCATGAGGAAATTATTTTTCTAATAAAATCTCTTTAAACTACCTCAATTATATATTTGATACTTCAACATCTTCCTTTGTTTTTTGAATCAATGACCACCATTGATCTGCATCTCCTATGAGGCGATAAACTGCCATGACAACTTTTTCCATTTCGCTACTCCCCAAAGCATGAAATATTTTCTCTAAGGAACTTATCTATTACTCCGATACAAATGGATTTGTACTCCCATTTAATGTTGTTGGTTTTTTCCTCATGAATAAATCTAACATTGATCCTCCATGTTGTGGATCAGGGTGCTCTATAAGGGTAAGGTTATTATTCATAACCTGAGTGAGTTTTCCTAGTATGGTGATAAGCTAATCAACACCAGTTGCTTCACCAGATCCACTATAATTATCTTCAGTAGGAGGGAAATACCTACATGGATTACGTGTGTTGATATAGTTTCCATTCCTTCCACTAGACTCCATTTCTAAACAATGGCATAAACTAGATTAGTTTATGAATCGAAATACATAATTCCAAACTTGTAAAACAATTAACATAAATTGAATAGTTTATGGATATAATCCATAATCATAAAAATGCTTTCTTTGAGAAAGTATATACTCATAAACCCTTCATAATGATTTATAAATAAAATGAGAATTATCCTAAGAATATCCCTCGGGAGTGTCGTAACCAAGAGTGCAACAAGTCCTATTGGCGTGCACCAGTTCTTGTTCGAGTCTAGCTCAAAGAGGTGTTTTTGGGTTTTACCCATAGGTACAAATTTTCCAGATCCACCTCTACTTTCTCGTATCCATAAAGGGATGTATTTCTTGGAAAACTCCCAAAATCTCTACAATACCAAAATTCTAGGAAGTTCTTCTATACTAATCCTCAAAGTCTATCTTAGGGTAATGTTCTCTAATCAGAGTTTTTCAAAATATAGATTCCAAGGTTTGTAATAAACTTCCTCTGATACCAACTATAATGCCTCGACCCCAGTTACCCAGAGTCGGTGCTATATTACATAACATTGACATGATACAAGGAAATCATGTCCCGAAAGACCAATCAGTTTAGTAGCCTTGTAAATACTAGATACATTCATAAGTTTTACATTAAATTATAAAATTAAAAACTACAAAAACATTGTTTCCATAGACCACACTCATATCCCCTCATACTATCCCTACAGGTAAATTATAAAATACTTCTTCACCTCCTGGAAAAAATAAAACATAGAAAGGGGTGATCTCAGATGCTCAGTAAAGATAAAAATATAAATGAAACTTTCATAAATAAGCATAAACATTTAAGGAAATGTATAAGACTAAAACAAAAGTCTTTTAAACTTGATCTTCATCACAATATATAAAATATAAAATAAAATAATTCCATTTACTTATTCACATGGATATTATACTAGTTGAATAATCACATGAAATATCAATATCCACTTTCATAATGTTGTAATGCATAATGCCAGACTTCATAACCACATAGTCAAGGCCTTGTGCCAAGAATACAAATAAAATTTTTTCAAGGCCTTTTGACAAGACACCAGTTTGTCTCATGATACATACCAATGCATCAATGAGCTATATCGGGCTCCACCCGTCACTTACTATGTCCAATGCATTCCTCATATGAAAAGGTTTAAACATAACATAAACATTCGTATTAAAACTAGCATAGGAAATGTAAATACTTTATCCATAAACCATGAATGGTATAAAAATAACACATCCACACTCAAACATATCACAAAACCTTCAATACAATATGGATGTTTTTTATCATAATAAATAAACTTCAAATAAGCTCACAATCTATCAAAGGATGTTGACATAGATGAAATAAAAACTTTTTTTAGAGAAATATATCTTTCTTATTTTGAAATCATTTAAAAGTAATATAATTATAAAAGAAAAAATTTATTTTTAAAATATTCTTATAATCTTATAAGGGAAACTTTGACGATGTTATAAGGGTGGAAAATAGTAGCACCCACCGTATAAGTTAAAAAAACATTCTTACCTTAATTTTGTCGAAAAGGTCATAAGGTACCTTGTTTGGAAAACGACAGAAATATTCCTTTCAAACCATTTTATAAAAAGTAAAACAAGGGTATAAATGAATTTAATGCATAGTTTAG
Organism: Viscum album; assembly: GCA_963277665.1. Lineage (NCBI taxonomy): Eukaryota > Viridiplantae > Streptophyta > Magnoliopsida > Santalales > Viscaceae > Viscum > Viscum album. The sequence goes on from OY728130.1 coordinate 632,259,231, forward strand.
TAAATATTAAAAATGTTTTGGAATTCATTTTTAAGAAACATGGATGTGGATGATAAAGAGGTCGTAGTAGATACTTACGTAAAAACATTCGTTGGATAATAAAAAGATTGTGAAATTAACCCTTACCTTATTTTTTTCCTTGGTTGAGGGTAGGTTAACCTCATGTATAATGGTGAAATAATTGTTCTTAAATTATAAAAGAACCATATACATTAATATTATATCATACATGATCTTCTAATATTGCTTTGTTAATGATAATTTAGTAGTATCATCGTTTCTGGAGTTAACTGATTTGTTTTCATTTATATGATTTGTTACGTAAGTAATGTTTGTTGTGGATATGATGTATATTATTCATATTAATAATTATATTAAGTATTTAAATATTATTTTTAACCATTAAATGAAAATTAGTCTTGAATGGATATGATGAGGAATGAATCTCATCGCGATCGTGGAGACGGTAATCTGTACGTTCGCACGAGCAAAAATATCATTCTTTTGATATTAAAATAATATATAATTGGATGTTAAATCATATATAAAGAATAATTATCATGTTATATTTATTATTTAAATCAATTATACATCATTATTATAACCATACAAATAATAATGTATTGAATAACAACTACACCACGACGTATAGACGGTAAGTCGTACGTACACACGGATGGTGACATGTCATTTATAGGATGGATAAAATAATGAATATGGTTGTACCATTTTCATAATAAAATCCCTGTATATAGAAGATACTGGAGTTAATTTTTTATAGTGGAAACAACAAAGAAACATGAAGTGGAAGAAGAAAAGAACTTGAAAGAGGTGATGAAATGTTTACCTCTTCTTCGGGTTATTCCTTTTTATTTGATCAAAAGAACTCATTATGTTGGATTTATGACTAAAGGAAGGACTCTAGGATGAAGGGAGGATAGTTTAGAGGATATTTGGGTAGGGAGTGGCCAATATAAATGTCTTTGAAGGTGTGAATTTTAGAGAAGGGGAAGTTCCCTTTTATAAGAGGGGTGAGGTGCACCTTAGGAAAATATTGAAATATTATTTTTTAATAAAATAATTTTCGGTTTATAATGGATCAAAAATGAATTATTTAAAGGATAAGGTGTTAATGGGTCCAACAAATCTCAAAAAATCTATTTTATATAGGTTTAGGTTACTATATTAACCGTATCTTTTAGATTTAACTCTTAGTTAAATAGTTTGACATTTACCATGTCTCTTTGTATTTTTATAGTATATGGTTAATAAACATACAATAAACTTCCAAGAGAACCCCAAGTGGTTAATTAATGATACTAATATCATTATTTAAGTTATTTTTATAATCCTTATATTTTTAGTATTATTATATCAACCAATAATATTGTATTTGTTTTAAAAACTCATTTATGTCAATTTTTATATTATTTAATAATTGATTTTTTTTAAAGTCCTAAAAACTTAATTACTTAAAAAATATATATTTAATCAAACCTAACATGTCATATTAACCTAGAAAATTCGTGGATGGAATAAAAACGTTATAATTGTATTTATTTTAACATCTATAATACCATTTATTTGATTCTTTCATTAATAAGGAAAACACTACATCATCATTGTTTCATAAATAAATTTACTTATTAAATGTTTAAAAATTATAAATAAAGTAAAATTATATAGTAAATGTTTTCATCTTTCTAATTAATATTTATAGTCGAGGATATAACTTATATTACCTTATCTAAAAATTGTTTTACTAAAAGATATATGCTTATGTCATTTTTGTATTTACTTTAACTTAATTAATATAAAGTGTCATTATCACTTACAAGTGGCTCCATGGAGTCCCAAAATCCACCCAAGGATTCCCATGTTCGGACATGTATCATCAAATAGGGTTATAACATATGTTAGGATAATTTAATATTATTATAATATTATTTTGTTTACTCTTATTTACCAGATTTACCTTTTAACCATGGTAAATAAAATATTTACCGAAGTAATAATTCAAAATGTCTAAAAATAAAAGTTACATATTTACACAATTTTAACCCCTTGATTCTAAATATGGAATACATTTTTCTAAATTCAAAATACAAAAGTGGCAGAAATTAATATAAAATTAATTCCCATTGTCAAAAAAAAGCATGTTTTTAAGAAAGAATAACTATCAAAAGATTGACACTTGCTTATGTCCAGCTGAAATGTGAAATTACGTCCAATGACCAACATTGGATTACATGGTAAAAAAATATAATTATACTTAAAAACCACTCAATATTATAATTTTTCATGGTAAATTATTTTGATTAAAAAAGTTGTTTTTAATTAAAATTTAGTATCTTTCACTATTCATCAAAAAATGAATGTTTTCATAAAAATAAAAAAAATCAACCTAAGCTAATTTCGATATTCCGAATCCAAAAATGATGTCCAGTTTCAATAATAAAAATTATAAAATTTCAAAAAGTGGGTATTACTATTCATAACGGCTACTTTGATTAGTCATGGTGTGTTAGAATCTCGAAGTTGCGTACAATGAAAGCTATTTCATTATTCAAAGGGAAACGTACCGTGGAAACATGAGGTGTTACATTAACCTAAAATGATAATGTTTAAAATGACCTGAAAACTTCTCTAAAATATTTAATATGGTGATATTTATAAATTTTACTACATAAGTATTTAGTATACTCAATGTTTTACCCATTCTTCTTATGAAAAATGTAGGTACACCTTTTTTTCAAACATTACAAGTGTGCCACACTCCTATATTATAAAATGACACTACCTCTAATATCTTCTTCTCACCATGAAACTCATTTTTTTTAGAAAATACCAACAAAAATATATTTAAAATTTTTGTAACCTCATAATATGGGACTTGGTTTGGTTATAAATAAACTATAGGAATTCATGAGGTATAATCATCAAGATGTGGTCCGCAAAGAGTTAAAATTCCTAACTATGTGGTTTTATTTTATTTCTTCTTCCACCTCCTTAAATATTATTAGATAATTCTTATATAATGACACAAAAACCTCAAATATAATGATATTATATTATTTTATATTCATTAACTATATATATATATATATCCTATACCATCAAACGAGAAACAATAACACCCCTCGTGTGTATGGTGGACTACGACATCAAGAACTGATGTAACAATTTTTCCATAAACACCTCTCACAGTTGATTATGATGATAGATATAAAGTATATATATTAAATTTATAATATAATTATACATATTTAGTCATTATATCATATATTCCTTTTACCTTCCATTTTATAGGGGATACAATAATGTCACACGTCTATACGACATACTACTACCTAATGAAGAGATTACTTTATTTTTCTTTAATGACTAAATAGATGGAAAATAAGGGTAAATTTAAAAAATATATGTGATGTACATGAAATAATAATGATATTATTGAAATATTTATCACTCTTAAAAGGCAATATATATTTTTATTTCTTACATTTTCACTCACTAAAATCAAATAACGTCATTCTTGTATGTGTCGACTATCTCTTTCATGATGTGACATGACTCCATTTTCATAACCAATACAAATGGATTATATATATAAATATATTTAAAGAAATAAAATGGTATTTATGATATTATTATCATTCCTTAAACATAATATATTACTTACCTCCTTTCTATAATGACCATTGAAAAATGGAAATGTTACTCATATTGTAACATCCCAGGTAAATAAAGAATAATAAATTTTCATATTTATTAATATTTGCGAATTAAATATTAATTTTACTTAAAAGGGGTTTCTATGTTCGATAGCGTACTCGATACGCAACGATGAGTTTCTTTGAAAACTTACGTTGCACACTAGTAATATAAAAATATTATTTTAAATGGTAGTTAACATGTAGCCATTGTATTGGCAGGAATGGATAGAAATAACTAAAATATTATTATATATGTTTTTTTAAATGCTTTTACTTTTATCTAATAAAAGATAAAGGCTTAAAATATGGAAAGAATTCAATTTTAGGCATATATGCCCTAATTTTCACTAAAGGCTCACTTATCACCTTTTGATAGAAAACCGTCATTAAATATAGTTTTTTTTCACTCTTATACATTCTATTGGACCAAATAAAACTCTTCTTTAGAATCGGGACATCAAAATTTACTTTGTGTAAATTTTTGGTATTTTTCCGATAAAGTTCAATTTTTAATGAATAATGTAAAATGTTGTATTTTAATTCAAAACCTCTTTTTAATCTAATTTATTTATACGATTAGATTATCTTTTGAATTGGTTTTAAAGTGAAATTATAATATATTTTTACCATTAAATCCAATAGTGTTCTTTGGAATTAATTTCACTTTGAAATCAGACTTAAACTAGTGTCAATCTTTTGATACTTATTGTTTCATAAAAACTCGCTATTTGCTCTGACAGTGGGAATTAATTATTAAATTAATTAATGAAACTTATATGTTTTGAATTTTGTAAAATGGACTTCATTTTTGAATTCGGAATATCAAATATATCTTAGGGTGAAGTTTTGGTATTTTTCTGAAAAACTTCAATTTTTTATGAATAGTGAAACCACTAAGTGGTAGTTAAAGAAACCGATTTTTTGTTTAAATGAAACTTTTCCACTTTTGTTATTTGATTTTCAAAAATCCGACATACATGGTTTTCATTAAGAATTAAAATGTGGTTCAATGAGATTAAAATAATTTTTTGGTGAATAGTAACTTTTAAGTTCTTAATCACAATTAGAGGTAATTAGTGTAGTTTAAGGTGAAAATAATGTTTTAATAATATGAGATGAGCTTGAAACATTTCCTACCCTTATTGGATGGGTCATGGCAGACCAATAAAATCCATGGGTCAACTTGGGGACCCCATGGAGCCACTTTGTTTGGGAAATGACATAAATAACTTTTTATTAAATGTTAAAGTAAAAATGACGAAAACATGAGATGTTTTACTAAAACAATTTTTACATGGGGTTATACAAGTCGGATTTTTGACTATAAATATTCATTAGAAATATAAAAAAATTTCTTACATCATAGTATATTTTTATAATTTTTAGTCATTAAATAAATTAAATTATTAATGACATCATGATGATGCAGCGATGACCTCATTATTTAACGATTTAAATAAAATGGAAAGATAATGTACAATCTAAGACCTAAACATGTCCAAAACCCATTGTATGAGTGTATATCGAACCCTTATCACCTTATCCTTGAAACACATCAATGTGGGACCTCTTAAATCCGAATATCATTTTAAAATAAAGTGACTTTTCTTTACTTCCCAAGAGTGCCCCTCCTCTCCTCTTATAAAAGGCCCCCACCTCTACCTCTTTAACAACACTTAAAAAGCCTTTGGCTCGGCCAAACCCTTCCCATTTTGTCTCTCCACATCCCTCTATTATTCCTTAAAGCCTCACTTTGGGCATAATTCTTCCCAAGGAAGCCTTTGAGCTCAAATCTAAGAGAGTTACCCGATTTTAAGGTGATGTCTTCACTTGTGTTATTTTGTTTTATTTTGCTTCTCCAACCCCCTAAACTATTTTTATTCATTTATTTTGTAACAAATACAGTATCTTAAATATACTAGGATGTTTTTATAAGAATATTTCGAGCTAAACTTACACACATCTACATCTAATGGTTAAAGAACATACTGTTTCTGTGGTTGGAGAATTTCTGCCTCCCGAAACGATGATTGTTCAAAATTCTTTTAACACCTTCAAAGGTGGCCATTAAGATGAAAATATATTTATATATGATATATAATATGTTTATGTTTTCCTTAAGCTTCTTTATTTTTCATTTTTAGCATACCTTTATGGCTTCCATTATGAGTAAACACGATAATTTCATTTTAGGAAGTGCGGACTACCACCCCCTCAAAGTGATTTGATTCGTTAATGCCATATGTGGGACGTATAAAGGATGGATTTTAAGTTATTATATATGATGTTATAATGGAATTATAATATACCTCTATATCATTATTATTTCTTCCCATTAAAGTATGATATAGAAATGAAAGTAGCATTCATGCGTACGTACGGCTTACCGTCTCCATGAACGGTGCATTTCATTTCTTATCCCCAAATGTAATGTACTATTATAAGTACATATATATAATAGATATATATGATGTATGTTACATCTAAATGATTAATATAATTCTGGAATTAAAATATACATACCTCTCATTTAGTTTTAATTCCATTAATATGACATAGAAATGAAAGTAGCGTTCATGCGTACGTACGGCTTACCGTCTCCATGAATGGTGCATTTCATTTCATACCTATAAATGATTATGTAATATTATAAATGCATTTACATACTAGATATATATGGTATATATGATATCTACATCATGAGTTTAACTCTGGATATAATGGATATATGAACAACTTGTAATTATAAAGAGCATATTTTTGACTCAAGTACCAATGATCGTTAAAACGACCGTTAATAACTTAAATAATTACATAGTGTTCATGACATGGTAATAAGTGATATAAAAGGAATAATGAACATGAAAAAGGTTCTTAATCAAGTAGAAATTAACTGAAGTTTATTATTTAGGACGTTAAAGAACGATCGAGTCAAGTCAGACTCGAGGTAAGGGACTTCGTCTCAATCTCATTTCATTGAGGAATATTTAGTTTTATACACAACTTTCTTTTATACGGTGTATAAAATTTTTTGACCTTTACTTTTATATAAAAGGAATCTTTTTTATATGAAGCTTTTTACAAAATGACAAAAAATAATGTTTCTTTTAACGTACGCGGTGACAACGACCTTTTCCGCCGCCGCGGGTATTATTTGGTCTTTGGCTTCCTCAACAAGCCGTGATGTTTTTAAAATGAAATAAATAACATATAATATTTTATGTATTTTGGTATTGAAAATGTTTTTTATAATGGATTTGTTATGTCAATATATTTTAGTGATATATTGTGATCAAAGTGTGGAAATGTTTTCTTTCCATTATGTTTGTTTTATGTCTTATGATTTTATAATGGTACTTGGACATTTGACGGGTGGTTACGTGATAAACCATATAACGGGTGGTTCCATGAATACCAGGATGGGTGGTTACGTTATAACCTCCAATGCATTGGGTATGGAAGTCAGCTGTATGGCTATTCCATTAAGTATGTATGGAAGTTGGCCGTATGGCTATTCCATTAAGTGATATGTGTGGAAGTCGACCGTATGGTTATTCCACTTAAGTATGTTTATGTCCCAATTTACCTTTATATGTTATGTGTTCTTTATATGGGTTTTATGGTAATATTTTGGTTACAAAATGGTAAGTAATGATATTTTATTTAGTGAAGAGTTTTTACTACTTCATAAAGGTGAAAAGTATTACTTTGATAAAGTATACATGGTTTATTTTTTGTTTTGATAAACTAACAGTTTTTATTCTTTTTGTATCCCTTACTGATCTTTTTATGCTCACCCAATGTTTTTTGAAATGTTTTTAACAGGACTCAATGTGGAATAGGGTCAAGGATGAGATCAAGGGAAAGTCATGCTATATAAAACATGGAACTAGACATGTTTCTTTTTAAGAGTTTTTTTTATTCTATGGAAACTTAGTAGAAGTTTCTACTTTGTAAATCTTTTGAGATGTAATAGTTATGTTCTAATTCTATAAAACTATAAACCTGAAAAGATCCTCAATGTGAATTATTCATTTAATTCAATATTAAGTAAGGTTTAAGGACGGGGCCTTATAGTTGGTATCAGAGGCCGGTTTAGATAAATTTAGGAGTTAGAATTCTATTAAATGATTATCCAAAAATATTTTTTTGAAATGATATAGCATTTGAAGATTACCATGTTGCTTCATCTGATACATGTTTTTTAAGAATGGTTTTTCATAGAGGAAACAGAACAGCTTTTCTGGGAAGGCATACAGAGGGAAATGACCTTTCAAATCAGTATCCTGAGATGGTTAGAATCAGAACTAAACAGTTTGCTGCAGTGATGGCTCAGTTGAATTAGGTGAAAAATGTTGGTTGTTTTTATTGATGATATTTTGGTGTTTTATAAAAGTAAAGAGGAGAATGAAAGTCATTTAGGGGTTATCTTGCAAACCTTAAAAGAAAAGAAACTATATGGAAAATTCAGAAAGTGTGAGTTTTGGTTACAACAAATTTCTTTCCTTGGTCACATTGTTTCAAAAGATGGCATAACTGTTGATCCTGCTAAAACAAAAGTTGTTGAAGAATGGCCAAGACCCACAAATATAACCGAGATCCGTAGTTTTCTTGGTTTGTCAGGTTACTACCGAAGTTTTGTTGAAAATTTTTCACGGTTATCTAGTCTAATGACTAAGCTAACTCGAAAGGGTGTTAAGTTCATCTGGACAAAAGAATGTGATGATTGTTTTCAGGATTTTAAAAGAAGATTGGTGAATGCTCCAGTTTTGGCACTTCCTTCTAGGAATGGTGAGTTTTTTATATACAGTGATGCTTAATTGAAGGGACTTGGTTGTGTCCTTAAGAAAAATTATCAGGTAATTGCATATGCTTCACGTCAGTTGAAAACTCATGAGGTAAATTACCCTACATATGATTTGGAATTAGCTGCTGTTGTTTTTGCTTAAAAAATTTGGAGGCATCATTTGTATGGAGTAAAGTGTGAAATATATACTGATCACAAAAGTTTAAATTATATATTCACTTAGGAAGAATTGAACATGAGACAGAGGAGATGGTTGGAATTAATCAAGGATTATGATTGTACAATTCACTACCATCCGGGAAAAGCAAATAAAGTGGCCGATGCTTTGAGTTGAAAAAGTAATGCTTCATTAACCATGCTACGTTTGGAACGAGATCCTTTGGTTTTTGATTTGATGAACTTTGGAATAGAAGTTGTTGGTACAGGAAGTTCTTCTGTTTTGTTTCAGGTATCAGTGAGATCATCCCTATAAGACAGAATTGAGAAAGCACAGAGGGAAGACAGTGAGTTGCAGAAAAAGGTAGAGCTGGTTCAGAAGGGTAAGTTTCCTGAATTCAACATTGATAATGATTGTTTTTTGAGGTTTGGTAAGAGATTATGTGTTCCTTGTGATTCAAAGTTGAAGAATGAGTTGTTATGTGAGGCTCATAATTCCCCGTTTTCAGTTCATCCTGGCAGTACTAAGATGTACAGGGATCTGCAGGAGTATTACTGGTGGGATGGAATGAAAAGAGATATTGCTGATTTTACTGTGAAGTGTTTGACTTATCAACCGGTTAAAGCAGAGTGGCAGTTACCGAAAGGGATGCTTCAGCCTTTACCAGTTCCAGAGTGGAAATGGGAAAATATATCCATGGATTTTGTCGTGGGATTACCGAAAACATCTAGAGGTAATAATGCAATCTGGGTTATTGTTGATCGCTTGAATAAATCTGCTCATTTCCTTGCTATACGAGATACTTTTTCCCAAGATAAACTTTCCCGTTTGTATCTTAAAGATATATTCAGGTTACATGGAGTTCCTCTCTCCATTGTATCTGACCGTGATCCCAGGTTCACTTCTGACTTTTGGAAATGCCTTCAGAAGTCATTGGGTACTGAATTAAATTTTAGTACAACTTTTCATCCTCAATCAGATGGGCAGTCAGAACGAACAATTCAGACCGTGGAGGATATGCTACGAGCTTGTTCGATGGATTATTAGGGAAGTTGGGACCAACATATTTCTTTGGTTGAGTTTTCTTATAATAACAATTTTCATTCCAGTATACAGATGGCACCATTTGAGGCATTATATGGGAAGCGGTGTCGAACTCCAGCTTTCTGGGATGAAGTGGGTGAAAAGAAGTTGATGGGACCAGAATTGGTAGAAGAGATGGAAGAAAAAGTTCAGTTGATTCAGAAACACATGAGAACAGCTCAAAGTAGGCAGAAGAGTTATGCGGATAACCGGAGGAAGGATCTATATTTCGAGGTAGGTGATCATGTTTTTCTCAAGGTTTCTCCATGGAAAAGTGTGATGAGATTTGTTAAGAAAGGAAAGCTGAGTCCAAGGTTCATTGGACCATATGAAATTCTGGAGAGAGTTGGATCAGTTGCTTACCGAGTGGATTTACCTCCGAGTTTATCTCAGGTACACAATGTTTTTCAGGTTTCGATGTTGAGGAAGGACATGCCAGATCCATCTCATGTTTTGAGTCCAGAGGTAGTTCAGTTGGAGGAGAAACTATCTTATGAAGAACAACCGGTACAGATTCTTGACCGAAGAGAGCAAGTGTTGCAAAATAAGGTAATTCACCAGGTAAAGGTTTTTTTGGAAAAACCATATGGTTGAAGAGGCAATGTGGGAATCTGAAAATGCTATGAGGGATAAATACCCCCACTTATTTTGATAAGTGAATAAAATTACGAGGACGCAATTCCTAAAAGGGGGGAAGGATGTAACATCCCAGGTAAATAAAGAATAATAAATTTTCATATTTATTAATATCTTCGAATTAAATATTAATTTTACTTAAAAGGGGTTGCTATGTTCGATAGCGTACTCGATACACAACGATGAGTTTCTTTGAAAACTTACGTTGCACACTAGTAATATAATAATATTATCTTAAATGGTAGTTAACATGTAGCCATTGTATTGGCGAGAATGGATAAAAATAACTAAAATATGATTATATATGTTTTTTAAATGTTTTTACTTTTATCTAATAAAAGATAATGGCTTAAAATACGGAAAGAATTCAATTTTAGGCATATATACCCTAATTTTAACTAAAGGTTCACTTATCGCCTTTTGATGACGAACTGTCATTAAATATAGGTTTTTTCACTCTTATACATTCTATTGGATCAAAGAAAACTCTTCTTTAGAATCGGGACATCAAAATTTACTTTTTGTAAATTTTTGGTATTTTTCCAATAAAGTTCATTTTTTAATGAATAGGGTAAAATGTTGTATTTTAATTCAAAACCTCCTTTTAATCTAATTTATTTATATGATTATATTATCTTTTTAATTTATTTTAAAGTGAAATTATAATATATTTTTACCATTAAATCCAATAGTGTTTGTTGGAATTAATTTCACTTTGAAATCGGACTTAAACTAGTGTCAATCTTTTGATACTTATTGTTTCATAAAAACACGCTATTTGCTCTGACAGCGGGAATTAATTATTAAATTAATTAATTAAACTGATATGTTTTGAATTTTTTTAAAATGGACTTCATATTTGAATTCGGAATATCAAATATAGCTTAGGGTGAAGTTTTGGTATTTTTCTGAAAAACTTCAATTTTTGATGAATAGTGAAACCACTAAGTGGTAGTTAAAGAAACTGATTTTTCATTTAAATGAAACTTTGCCACTTCTGTGATTTGATTTTCAAAAATCTGACATACATGGTTGTAATTAAGAAGTAAAATGTGGTTCAATGAGATTAAAATAATTTTTTGGTGAATAGTAACTTTTAAGTTCTTAATCGCGATTAGAGGTAATTAGTGTAGTTTAAGGTAAAAATAATGTTTTAATAATTTGAGATAAGCTTGACACATGTCCTACCCTTATTGGATGTGTCATGTCCGACCAAGACAATCCATGGGTCAACATGGGGACCCCATGGAGCCACTTTTTTTGGGAAATGACATAAATAACTTTTTATTAAATGTTAAAGTAAAAATGACACAAACATGAGATGTTTTACTAAAACAATTTTTACATGGGGTTATACAAGTCATAGTTTTGACTATAAATATTCATTAGAAAGATAAAAATATTTCCTACATCATAGTATTTGTTTTATAATTTTTAGACATTAAATAAATTAAATTATTAATGACATCATGATGATGCAGCGATGACCTCATTATTTAACGATTTAAATAAAATGGAAAGATAATGTAAAATATAAGACCTACACATGTCCAAAACCTATTAGATGAGTGTATTTAGAACCCTTATCACCTTATCCTCGAAAAACATCAATGTGGGACCTCTTAAATCCGAATATCAGTTTAAAATAAAGTGACTTTTCTTTACTTTCCAAGAGTGCCCCTCCTCTCCTCTTATAAAAGGCCCCCACCTCTACCTCTTTACCCACAATTCCAAAGCCTTCGAATCGGATAACCCCTTATCATTTTGTCTCTAAACATCCCTATATTACTCCTTGAAACCTCACTTTGGGCACAAGTCTTACCAAGGAAGCCTTTGAGCTCAAATCTAAGAGAGTTACCCGATTTTAAGGTGATGTCATCACTTGTATTCTTTTGTTTTATTTTGCTTCTCCAACCAACTAAACTCTTTTTATTCATTTATTTTGTAACAAATCCAGTATATTAAATATACTAGGATGTTTTTATAATAATATTTCTAGCTACACTTACACACATCTACATCTAATGGTTAAAGAACATATTGTTTCTGTGGTTGGCGAATTTCTGCCTCTCGAAATGATGATTGTTCAACATTATTTCAACACCTTAAAAGGTGGCCATTAAGATGAAAATATATTTATATATGATATATAATATGTTTAGTTTTTCCTTAAGCTTCTGTATTTTTCATTTTGAGCATACCTTTATGGCTTCCATTATGAGTAAACACGATAATTTCATTTTAGGAAGTGCGGACTACCACCCCCTCAAAGTGATTTGATTCGTTAATGCCATATGTGGGACGTATAAAAGATGGATTTAAAGTTATTATATATGATTTTATACTAGAATTATAATATACCTCGATATCATTATTATTTCTTCCCATTAAAGTATGAGATAGAAATGAAAGTAGCGTTCATGCGTACGTACGACTTACCGTCTCCATGAACGGTGCATTTCATTTATTATCCACAAATGTAATGTACTATTATAAGTACATATATATAATGGATATATATGATGTATGTTACATCTAAATGACTAATATAATTCTGTAATTAAAATATACATACCTCTCATATAGTTTTAATTCCATTAATACGACATAGAACTGAAAGTAGCGTTCATGCGTACGTACGGCTTACCGTCTCCATGAATGGTGCATTTCATTTCTTACCTCTAAATGATTATGTAATATTATAAATGAATTTACATACTAAATATATATGATATATATGATATCTACATCATGAGTTTAACTCTGGATATAATGGATACACGAACAACTTGTAATTATAAAGAGCATATTTTTGACTCAAGTACCAATGATCGTTAAAACAACTGTTAATAACTTAAATAATTACATAGTGTTCATGACATGGTAATAAGTGATATAAAAGGAATAATGAACTTGAAAAATGTTCTTAATCAAGTAGAAATTAACTGATGTTTATTATTTAGGATGTTAAAGAACGATCGAGTCAAGTCGGACCCGAGGTAAGGGACTTCGTCTCAATCTCCTTTCATTGAGGCATATTTCATTTTATACACAACTTTCTTTTATATGGTGTATAAAACCCTTTTACCTTTACTTTTATACAAAAGGAATCTTTTTCTACGAATCATTTTACAAAACGACAAAAAGGAATGTTTCTTTTAACATACACGGTGACAACGACCTTTTCCGCCGCCGCGGGTATTATTTGGTCTTTGGCTTCCTCAACAAGCCGTGATGTTTTTAAAATGAAATAAATACCATATACACTTTTATGTATTTTGGTATTGAAAATGTTTTTTATAATGGATTTGTTATGTCAATATATTTGTGTGATATATTGTGATCAAAGTGTGGAAATGTTTTCTTTCCATTTTGTTTGTTTTATGTCTTATGATTTTATAATGGTACTTGGACATTTGACGGGTGGTTACGTGATAAACCATATGACGGGTGGTGCTGTGAATACCAGGACGGGTGGTTACGTTATAACCTCCAACGCATTGGGTATGGAAGTCGGCCGTATGGCTATTCCATTAAGTATGTATGGAAGTTGGCCGTATGGCTATTCCATTAAGTGATATGTGTGGAAGTCGACCGTATGGTTATTCCACTTAAGTATGTTTATGTCCCAAGTTACCTTTATATGTTATGTGTTCTTTATATGGGTTTTATGGTAATCTTTTGGTTGAAAAAGGGTAAGTAATTATCTTTTATTCAGTGAAGAGTTTTTAGTACTTCATAAAGGTGAAAAGTATTACTTTGATAAAGTATACATGGTTTAATTTTTGTTTTGATAAACTAACAGTTTTTATTCTTTTTGTATCCCTTACTGATCTTTTTATGCTCACCCCAAGTTTTTTGAAATGTTTTTCATAGGACTTAATGTGGAATAGTGTCAAGGATGGGATCAAGGGAAAGTCATGCTATATAAAACATGGAACTAGACATGTTTCTTTTTAAGAGTTTTTTTATTCTATGGAAACTTAGTAGAAGTGTCTACTTTGTAAATCTTTTGATATGTAATAGTTATGTTTTAATTCACTAAAACTCTAAACCTGAAAATATCCTCAATGTGAATTATTCATTTAATTCAATATTAAGTAAGGTTTAAGGCCGGGGCCTTATACATATGTATATACAACATACTATCTCCATGATCGTAATGTACATAATTTTCTCAAAAGGAAATTTCATTATTATTTGTAAAAGTATAATTGTTGGAAAAATAGGAAATTTCATTATTATTTGTAAAATTATAATTGTTGTAAAAATTTTATAATATTTTCATGGTTATTATTAGTTTGTTTATCTTGAAATAATGACCTCTTAGTCCAATAGCCATACTACCAAATATATTTTTGACACATAAGTCAAATAACATCAAAACAATCAACAGAAAATTAATTGATTATTTAATTATATATATTATTGTAATAATTAAAATTAAATGATTAATAATCCTAAAAAAGTTTCCTAATAAAGTAAATAATTTATATATGTTTATTATTCAGAAAGATAAATAATGTATGTGACAAGTCAAAATCAAGGTAAAGGAATCCTACTCAATTTATCTTCATTGAGACACATTGTAATGTTCTGAAACTAATGTCTTTTATATGGGGTATGTAGTAAAAATTTACTTGTAATATCATGATTAATTAATAATACATTGAATTTTATGCTTCATTTTTATTTATTTCATCCAATTGGATTTGACATAAAATTTACCACGTGGTATAGAATTTCATAACTCAATTTATTTTCATTGGATAATATTACTTATTAATTTATCTTTGATATTCTATGTTAATGCGTATAATGAATTTGGTTATATTATTTTTTATTTCCACTTTTTATATGTGTATTTACATTTTATACACATAATATATTCATTGATTAATTATTACTTCACTTTTATGATCATTGTAAGGTATTTCATCCCAATTTCCATTTTATTGAGATATTTTTGCTAATATATATATATTCAATTTAGTGTGGTATATATAATTCACTTTTTAAATATTTAACATGAATAAGTATTTATTAATTATTGTTAATGTTTCAGTTCAAGGTTACTGATATTCTTTTTTTCATGGATATAATTATATCTTAAATTGTATACAATTATTACCTAAAATGTTTTGCTTAATTTTTTTGATTAATTAGGAAAATATTTATAAATACACGTTCTTTAATCAAGGAATATATTCTATGATAAAGAATATTAATACTGATATAAATTGATTATTCAGTATAAAAGGAAAAATTTGGACAAGTAGTGATGGGTGGGGCCATAAATTATATAGCTCCTCAATAAATGGGCATGTCTCTTGGGACAAATGAGTTGTCCAAATAATTTTTTTCTACCTATTATTTTAAAATGCATAGTGAATGGTCATGAGGGTAGATGTATCATGTGTTTGAGAATATAAAATCAAATGATTAATAATTTCTTTCATTAAGAATTACTTATTATCATTAGATTTTTTTCTATGATATTATCTATAGTTGCATTTCATTATAATTTTACTAATTAAATGGAATGTGTTTTCTGGTAATTACCTTTCTATATTTATTATTCCTTATCAAATCATGATAGCTACATTATTGATTAAATAAAATGTCTCTATAGTTATATACTTTTCCATATTGATTATACTTTATTTATTCATGATAGGTTCTAATACGTAGAGACCTTATATTTACCTTTTAAGACTTTGTAATATTTCTACACATATTTCTAGAGCTAGGGATTAAGACGTGTGAAATTCCGAGGCCCGGAGTGCCCAGAATAACTTATACAAAAATATGAAGTGATTTTTACTATGCATGTGTTGGAAATGGGTTATCTTATAAATGGTAGCTTAGATAAAAAATATATAGCCAATTTTGAGTCTAGAACATGGGGTTTACCCTAGGAATGGCCTAACGTTTTTTAGTACATGACTTATATAGAAAACTCTACTCAGGGGGGAAATCATAATTAAAATAAATAATTTTAATTATTGTACCACTAATTCCAAAGAAAATAACAATCAAATGGGAACATTGGTTGGAAATACTGGACCACTGTTGGGTTTGAAATGGGGTGTTTTACTTAGGCATGACTAAAATGAGGGGGCATGTGAATTTTGGATTCCCCACTGAGCGATGCTTCTATAAGAAGAAGTTTAGTAGTTATGGATTGGGTTTAGAAATAATCCTATATCTCTCTCTCCCCCTCCAATATTTTCTTCACCGTTCTTCATCAAATCGAGGATAGATCATTGCCAGAACCTTGGTGGATCGAAGCGGGAGCGGCATTGACATGTCAGCAATAATGATCAGATCAATCAAGGTTGGTTATCTTCTACATTAGAGTTTTGGTTCAAGTTTTATTTTGAATCCCCTTTATTTTCAATTTTCTCATTCATTTTTTATACCATCTTCAATGACCAACCTAACCCGACCGTCGATTTGTTGCTTTAAGCCTCAAAGATTATCGCATCTTCCCACATTCTTCATGCATTCTTCATCATTTAATTTTGGTTGAATCAACTTCTAACCAATTATTGATTGAATCCCAGGGCTGTGAGGATCTCGTTTTGAGCTTCATGAAACCGGGTTCAATATAATTTTCATACCCTTGGTGTGATCATGGGGGCCCACCAGCAGTGGCCCAAGGTGGAGGAACGCCGCGAAGCAGGCCGGTGCAAAGACTAGGTCATGAGGGGGGAGAAGGAAGAGGCCAAACGAGGTGGATGGAAGCATATGTGAGAAACTGGGTGGTTCCAACATGCCACATCGTCAGAAGGAGGTGGGCCACGAGGTTATTGGGGTGACCTGGGAGCGACGGGGTGGGGGTACCCATGCATCGTGGGTCTTCCACGTTGATGCGAGGGCATGAGAGGAATGACCATGAGGGATGGTCAGTGTTAGAAGGTGGTTTGGGTCATGTATGTAGGTTTTGTGCTGGCGGGCTAGGCTCGCCCTGGCGGGGCGAACTGGCCAAACTGAGCTGGTCCCACCTGTTTTGGGCCTAGGAACATTAAATACCCCTATCATTTGATACTGTCCTCTAATTCATGTGAAGTCTATGGAAATATGAGCCTTGAGTCATGGAAGACCATTTGAGGTGGTTTAAAAAATTTTAAATTTCAATCACGAAGGTGGGTGGAGTGAAACACCTAATGTTAATAATAATTAAATATTTATTATTATTTGTTGTTCCTCCTTTCATGAATTTTCCCTACATTTGAAATCTTATGTATGTTCCATGAGAGTCATTGTGACCCTAGAGTTTAGGCAGGATTTTTAAGACTACTTTTGGGTTCTTAAACCAAATTCAAGGTGCATCCCCCACATGCCCCAGTTTGCACGCTTTACAGTGAAATGAATCTTTTTCACCGGTTATCCATTTTGGACGAATTAGTTATCCATTTCGTGTGTTTTTACAAGAGGATCACAATGGATTGGTTTATATAATGATTTTGTGAATGAGTAATGGGCCCTAAGGACCTCATTCGAGCACAATGTAGTGACTTGCGACTTTTCCATCGGATGTCCATTTGGGGAGAATGAATAGTCGATGTTTCATGTTTTTACGCAATGATTACAACGTTGTGATCCATTTGAACTTACAGAACCTTGTTCATGATATCATTAAATTTTGGAAACATGAAAGTAATTTTGGTTGAAGATCATTTTAAATTTTTTGAAGATAACCCATGACTTGGGTCAACCTCAACTCTTGTGAGAGTGGAGAAGAAATATTAAATGATAAAATCAAATTATCTAGGTCCATTTGAGGAGGTGTGTCCAAAAATTTACACTTTTGGCCCTTCGGATCAAATAAGGGCATTGTGTGTTGGTTGGATTTTTACTAGGTGTGTCTAGTACTCTAGGTGTAAGCTGCCATGACTAAGGGGTAAATTTTTGCAATTTAGTAACTGAGAATGGTTAGGTACATGGAAGAGCGATGATATGGGGTCACATGTCGTTTTCACCCCACAAATTCCATATAACACTTGACAAATTATTCAATATTTTGTATCTACTTCTTTTGGACTCAGATTTTGGAATTTGGGTAGCCTATCCTGAGTGTGTTACTACATGGGACATGATGGTTCCCTCTGTATTAGCTTAGGAGTTACAATGTGAGATGTTATGGGTGTGAGTATTATTTGAGGAAACCCCTGATGAATTTACTAGTGTTCTTCCAAGAGGTACCATCTATTAGGGATGAACAGTGTTCCTCAACATTTTTCCAAGAGGTACCATCTACCAGGGATGGCTAGAGATGTTTTAGGCTTACCATTATTTTGGTTGGGTAGTGATCCATGATGGTAGTTCCAAGTAGAACCCTAAATTCGGGTTGGGGATGGGTCCTCAATGTCACTAGAGTGGAACCTTATAGCCAAGATTGGTATGCATCCTCAATATTTTCTGATTATAACCCTTCAGTTGGGATGGGGATGGGTACTCGATGACACTAGCATGGAACCCTCCAGCTAGGCTGGGCATGGGTGCTCGATCTTTTCTGAGTATAGCTCTCTAGCTAGGATTGGGATGGGTCCTTGATGGCACTAGAGTGAAACCCTCCAGCAGGGCTGGGCATGGGTCCTCGATTTTGAGACATGATCTCTCTACTATGTGGCATAGTGCTATGAAATTCTTTGATGTTAACTTGGACTCTCAAGGAAGAGGGGATCTTTTCCCACCATGTCGTATCCTTGTGACGCGACTCAAAACCATGCGAATGAGATATAACCAAAAAAGAGGATAGTATCAAGGTGCGGTGGTTGAGTCCCTTTGACTTGTAGTTCAGAGAAGATGTGTGGGATGCTTGGAATCAATGGAGGTTACTTTTGGAACTTTTGGCTACTCAATTTTTCTTGGGCTGAGCTTATGAGATGGAGATCCCCTTACTCTCTCATTTGGGATTCTTGGACTGTGCATATATATATATACCCAATTTCTAGTACCTACTCATTTGTTTTTGGTTACTCTCCTACCCAGAGAGGTGAAGAAGTGCATGGTTTTCCATGTTATTTCCAGGTCTATATTCTTTTGGTTGGGTGAGTCTACAATTCTAATATAGATAAAGAATACTCAATGAAAAGTTCATATTCTAACTATTTATAGTTCCTTGTGTTTTAATGAGCTTACTTCAAAACTCTTTTGTGTTGATCTACACCTATTTATGGTACTATTTTATTTTACCTTATTCTATCTACTAATCCCCTCTTCAGTACCTCTCTTATTGCTCCTTTGATCAATCAAGGCTTCCTAATGAGCATTTTTAAAATCACCCCTTCTTGGGATTTTCCCGC
This sequence comes from Viscum album, assembly GCA_963277665.1. NCBI lineage: Eukaryota > Viridiplantae > Streptophyta > Magnoliopsida > Santalales > Viscaceae > Viscum > Viscum album. Next base: position 632,278,941 of record OY728130.1, read on the forward strand.
ACTCGGTGTGCCCTTGCAGATGATGCATAGGTTGTTAATGACTAAAGAGGAGATAGGGATACAAGGTTGTAAGACCATGTGTGTTGTTCGTGACATGGGATTTAAGAGAGGGGCTCTCCCAGTTGTTTTACTTTTCCACATGTTTCTAGGTAGGGAGTGTGTTTTCACCTTTCCCTTTTTAGTTTACTGTTCTGTACTTGTACTCTTTAGATGTAGATGGATGTTTTTGGTTTACATAAAATAGTCTTGTATCCTATTATCTTTTCCCTCTACAGTGTTTTCATTTAGTTGGATGTTTGTGTTTGTATAGGTTCTTAGGAAAAGTCATACCCTAGTTTTTTGTGCCTTTGGTGCTAGCCGCCAGCCCCTGGCCTATGGAGGTGATCTTAGGGTAGTTTTTATCAATCCTCAACATGGTTTGGGCCATGAAAAAGTGGTATTAGAGGTGGTTTGAAACTTTGGATGTTGTTGGGACATTTCCTTAAAAAGTTATTGGAATTTTTTAGGGAAAAAATGTCTAAATGTCTATAGAGTGACTCTCAAGCTAGGGATTCTAGTGATGGGATGAGTGGCAAACATCTCCATTCACCAGGACCCTAATTAACTACTTGTTGACTCAAAAACATGAGACACTTGTTTCAGGGAACAATGGTACATGAATCATATAGAATCGAGTCTCTGACTATCCTTTTTGTGTCAGGTCCCCATCGCTGTTGATATATATATATATATATATATATATATATATTCCCATATGACCATGTTACCCCTTTATAAAATTCAATATGTCTTCACGATGACATCCAACACTGATAATGGATTTGGTTTGTGATGAACAACCTATGAGAAAAGATGTATCAATTTAGGACCCATCATGTGATCCCCCTTCTCCAGGTGGGTAGGTAGCAGCACCCTCAAATGTTGAGTAGCAGATATCCCCAATAGAGAAGGCTGAGGATGTGCGCAGGCTGACTGTACTTTGTGAGTTCCAGTTCCATAGAGCACTGAGGTTCTGTGGTGAGAAAAAACCTTAGACATAATAGGTTTTCCTAGTGTCGATGGTCTGACTCTTTAGGCTTATACAGACACCAAAATATCAGACGGTAGATTTGGCAGCTTGCCTTTTCTACAGATCTGTTGAACATTGGTGGAGTTTGGTTACTCTGATACACAATGAGATGAATCTCTCTTGGGACGACATCCAATATCTATTTTATTATGTGTTATACCCCTCTTTCTTGTTCTCTGTTTGACTTTAGGAGCTCCTTCAGTTACATTAGATAGGGATGAAAGTGACTGAGTATGCAATTAGGTTCACATACCTTTCTCACTACTCTATAAACATGATCTACAACGACTAATTCCAAGGCAGAGGTTTGATCAGGGACTCCATAGAGAGATATATGCTATCATAGTTACATTTTTCATCCCCACCTATGTCAGGGTGCTAGGGAAGGCACTAGTGATAGAGATATTCCTATCAGGGAGATTCCATACACCTAGTTGTTGTAGTGAGTGAAACGGAGCCGAGACGTCTGCCATAGCTAGTAGGATTCATTAAATAAGATATCAACTTTGGAGATATTCTCATGAATAGACTCAGGAACTGGGTAATCCCAGATATGGATAGTGTTATGCTTGTGAAGGGTGAGGTCACATGGCATGAGACTGCCCAACCAGATATGTTGAGAACACCAGGCAGGAAGCCGGTGGACCACCATGGTAGAGACAATTCCATGATCAGAGTGGTCCCCAGGGAGGTGATGCTGGCAGAGGAGAATGAGGAGTTGGAGGTGGGGGACAATTTTATGAGGTCTTTTCACCATGACTAGGTGGCCTATATTAGGCTCATTAATATGGCATCTCGGGTACATAGACAACAACGTGCTTTGGATGTCTATGATCCTGGTGAGCATGAGATGATAATAGGTATGCCCTATTTATTTCAACATTTTGTAGTAAAACTTGTTAGAAACTGTGTGATGTATGTTTCTCCCTGCTCCATTCTTGAGGTTTTACTAGGGTGACACAGAGCGTCGGTGTAACCCGAGGATGGTATTGTCGATTTAGCTACGAATTCATGAGAAAGAGGGGTACTTCCCACATCGATACACATTTTTTCTATGTGAGAAAAACTGTAAGGGTGAGTCTTTGCTGCCAAAATAGAATAATATCTAGGTTTGGTGGATGAATCCCTATAACTTGTGCATTCAGAGCAGAGTTTTCTAGAGGATTTTTAGAATAGTTCTTGGATTTTCTAGTACAATTTTTCATGCTTGATAGTTTTTTCTTAGGATGTCGCTAGTGGGTTTGGCAAAGTGCATGTTTTGGGGATTACTCTCCTTCCAAGAGGTGAAAAGAAGTGTGAGGTTTTCCATGTTCTTTATGTGTCTACCATATTGTGGTTATATGAGTCTTATCACATTCCCTATTTGCTGGTACCTTGCGTGCTCAATGTCAAGTCTTAATACTACATTTATCAAGTACATGTTGAGGTGATGGTGACCCCATGAGCAGAATGATGTGACTCAAAATCTGGTGCTGGAAGTGGTATTCTTCTCCCTGAGGATGTGAAAATTCTATCTTCTATGAGAGAGTTTTGTGGTTTACATAGAACACCCAAGTATCGGGTACAAATTCACCAAGAGAGACATGAACCTGAGGCAATAATGCTGGTTAAACTTCCTACAAGACTACGACTTCAAGATAGTCTATACTCTGGGAACTAGAAATGTTGTAGTAGATTCACTTATAAGGTAGTCCCATGCTCACCTAGTATGAGATGTTTTGGAGTATTTGGCTTCATTTTTGATGACCCTTGTGGAGTAGGAGGGTACAATCTTCATTTAGTCGATCATGTTAAATCCATTACTTCTCGAGCATATAAGATAGTTTCAGTTGTGATGCACTGACTATAGAATATTATGTGACCAGATACCCTTGGGTGTTTCACCATATAGATATTTTGAATAACGTAATCATGAGACCTTATTCTAGGGGAATGCAATGATTCTAGTCACAATGTGGGATATATAGATGGCGAGGTTCCCACTGCCTTTCCCTACCCCCAATATCTAGAGTGAGTGTGTGATGTCTTCCACATGTCGCAGTTGAGATTTAACATGTGTGTTCCTATGCATGTCATCATGAGGAGTATAACTTATAAGGAAGGTCCATCGATTTGGTTCTCATGTTGTGCATGCATGGTAACATGTGGGTTTTCCTCAGAGCGAGAGAGCTAGGTATGAGCTCAGTATCCCACGTAGTTTTCCATGGTTTTTATTTTCAGGGATGAAAATCATGAAGGAAGGAATAATCTAGAGACCTAGTTTTTTCCTTTTAAAACTTGGGAATATTTATAGATATATTTCCAGAGCTAGGTACAGAGATGACATACAATTCCAAGGCCTGGAGAGCCCAGAATAAATTACTCAAAAATATTAAGTGTTTTTATACTATGCACGTCTCATAAATGTGTTATCTCATAAATAGTATCTAGGATTAGAAATCTGAGGCTATGGTAGAGTCTAGAACATGTCGTTAACCCTAGGAGGTTCTTAAATCACATCGGTTTTGGACTTATGTGGAAAATGAGACCTAGGGGGAAATCATAATTAAAATAATTAAACTTAATTATTTTACCCTTGGCGCTAAAAAAAATAAATTTCGAATAGGAACTCTAATTGTAAATTCAAGACCTCCATTGGGTACATAATGTTTTTTTTCCTAGTAAAGACATTAAATGAGGGGGCATGTGAAATTTATATTTTTATGAGCAAGGATTCTATAAATAGAAGTTTAATAGTCTTGGATAAGGGTTAGAACTAATCCTCCATCTCTATCTCCTATCACTCTCCCCATCCCAATCATTCTTCATCAAATCAAGGAGCGATATCTACCAGAACCCTATCGGATCAAAGCGAGAGCAGTGTGAATACATCAGAAATGACAATCAAATCAATCTGGGTTGGTATCCTTCAAATTTTTAGTTCTGGTGGTAGTTTTATTTTGAATCCTGGTTATTGTCAATTCGTTCCTTCATTTTTTATACTCTCATTGATGGCCAATGTAACACAACCATTATTCTATTTATTCACACCAGAATTCTTATCTACTCTTCGTTCATTCTTCATAATTTAATTTTGGATGATTCAATTTATAAAAAGTTGTTGATAGTTCCCATGGCTATGAAGATCTAATTCTAAGCTCCCTAAAATTGGGTCTGTAATAATTTTCGGACCGCTTGTGTGATCATGATAACCTGCAGAAGGGGCCACTGAATAAGAACCACCGATGGTGGATGGTGGTGAAAAAATGTAGTTGTAGGATGTAGAGAAGGCTGTTGTGGCTAGCGGGGACAACTGGGGTCGGTGGTCAATTTCATGAGGGAAGAGCAGGCGGAGGCTGGAGGCTGGTCGGGGTGGTTGGCAGCATGCACTTGAGTTTGAGGTGTTCCGACGTGCCGTGATGTCGGTGGAAGGCAGGCTATGGGGTCACTGGGCCGTCCGAAGAGCATCCTAGGGGGTGGTCATAGGTGAGGAAACATTCATATAAGGTCTTCCACATTGATGTGGGAGTTGGGGAGGACATGCCAGGAGGGCCGGTCAGTGTTGGCAGGCGGGCCAATCCAACCTATTTTGGTCCCTGACACTTCAAATGCCTGTATCTTTTGATACGAGCCTCCAATTCGCGTGTCTTATATGGGAATGCGATGCTTGAGTCGAGCTGGGTCATTTGAGGTTGTTTTGGTAATTTTAAATTTAAATATGGAATGTGGGTGGCACAAAACACCTATGTTTAATAATAATAATATATTTATTATTATTCGTGGTTCCTCCTTTTGGACGTATCACCTACATATGAAGTTCGTTTGACACATCGTTAGAGGTCGTGTGACCCTAGAGTTTATGAGAACATTTTAAGACTATATTCTGGGTTTTAATCCAAAGTTGAGGTGGGGGTGCCACGTTGTCTAGATCGCACACTTTAAGATGCAATGAATCTTTTTCACCGGTTATTCATTTTGGACAAATGAGTAGTCTAATTTGTGTGTTTTTCTTGATAGGATTTCAATAGAGTGATCCATATTTTTTTTCAAGAATGAGGTATGGGCCCCATGGGATGTTATTTTAATGTAATGTGGAGACTTTCTACTTTTCCATCGGATATCCATTTGGGGCGAATGAATAGTGGTTTTGCATTTTTTTGCAAGGATCTCAACTGTGTGATATGATTGAACATACAGATCCTTTTTCACGATCTTAGTAAAATGATGAAACATTAAAGGAATATTGGTGGAAGATTATTTTGATGTGTTTGAAGAGAACCCATGGCTTGCTTCAACGTCAACTCTTTTGAGAGTGGAGAAGATGTATGAAGTGATACGGTCAAATATTCTGGGGCCGTTTGAAAATTTGTGTCAAGAAATGTATGCTTTTGGCCCATTAGATCAATAATGAGCATTGTGTGATCATCGTCCCTTTTACTAGGTGTGTAAAGTACTCTGTGATTGAGCCAATACGCCTAGGAGATACTTTTTCACATTTTAGTACCCGAGAATGTTTAGGTACACGACCATGCGATTAGGTGAGGTCACACATCAGGTGGGCCCCAAAGACACCATGTACCACTTTACAAATTCATCTATATCTCATATATCCTTCTTATGGACTTTGATTTTGAATACGAGTAGCCTATCCTAAGTGTGTTACCACATGGGATGTGATGGTTCCCTCTGTAGTGGCTTATGAGTTACGATGTGAGATGTTATACGTGTGAAGCCTATCTGGGGTAACACCATACTACTAGAAAATTGTTCTTCTGAGAGGTACCATCTACTAGGGATGGCTAGAGAAATTTTGGGCTTACCTACAACTAGGATGGGCAGTGCTCTCTGATGGTAGTTCTGAGTATAACCCTCTAGTTGGGCTGTTGATGGATCCTCAAAGACTATAGGGTGGAACACTCCAATAGGGCTTGGCATGGGTCCTTGATTTTTTCTGATTAGAACCCTACAGATGGGCTGGGGAATGGGTCCTCAATGACACTAGAGTGGAACCCTCGAACAAGACTGGGCATGGGTCCTCAATATTTTTTGAGTAGAACCCTACAAATGGTCTGGGGATGGGTCCTCGATGACACTATAATAGAACCCTCCAGTCGGGCTGGGCATGGGTCCTCAACTTCGAGACATGATCTCTCAACTATGCGGCATAATGATGATATGTGCTTTGTTGTGAACTTAGAATCTCAAGGAAGAGGGTCACTTTTCCCACAATGACTTGTCCTTGTGACCAACCCCAAACCATGTGGGTGACACAGACCCACCCAACGCAGATAGTATCAAGGTCCGGTAATTGTGTTACTTTGACTTGTAGTTCAGGCCAGACATGTGGGATGCTGGGCATCAATGGTGGTTACTTTTGGAACTTTTGGCTTCTCACGTTTTCTTAGGATGATCTTGTGAGATGAAGATTCCCTTACTCTCTCGTTTGGTTTTCCTTGACTGAGAATATATATATATATATATATATATATATATCATGTTTTCAGTACCCACTCCTTGGGTTTTTGTTGCTCTCCTTCCAAGGGAGGAAAAGACTAGCGGGCTATGCCATGTGCTTCCTGTTTCTAGCTTCTCGTGGTTAGGTGAGTCAAATATCCTAGTATATGAAGAGAATACTCTATGATAAGTTCATATTCTCACTGTTTCGAGATCCCAGTGTTTGTAAAAGCTTACTTTAATCCTTTGTTGGGTTATGCTACACCCATTTACTGTACCGCTTTACTGTACCTTGTTATATCTGTTGTACCCCTCTTCAGTACCTCTCTTGCTACTCCCTTGAGCCTTCAGGGCTTTTTACTAAGTATTATTATAATCACCCATGCTTGGGATTTTCCCAAACTGGGTGTTCCCTTATAGAAAATAGATAGGTTTATCGTGACTTTAAATGAACTGGGGATATAGGGTGGTTGGACTGCATGTGGTGGTTGTGACTTGAGATTCAGGAGTGCGTCTCTACTAACTGTCTTAGTTTTCCACATGTTTTTGAACTGTGTAACTTTTCTAGTTGGGCATGGGTTTTTCCCCTTTACCTTTATTGTTTATTGTTATGTACATCTATTTTTTAGATTTCAATTCATGTTTGTGGTTTATAAATAGCAGTGTTGTATCATATTTTTGGTTTTTCATATGCACTATTTTCATTGAGTTGGCTACGTGTGTGTGTACAGGTTCTTAGGAATAACCTCCCCTAGTTTTTTGTTCCTTTAGTGATAGTGTCCATCCACTATCCTTGGAGGTGGGCTTGGGTTTGTTGCCAATCGAGCACTAACACGGGTCACGCCATGACAAGATATATATAAAACTTATCGATCATTTTATCAGACCATTATTTTGATTCCTTTCCTTAGGTTACGAAGATAAATCATTTGTATGGGTTTCAAGGATGTTGATCATTTTAATTTTTCATATATTATTTTATATTCCGAATATAAAATTTTTATCATGTATGTGTATATTTCAAAAAAAATTACTAAACTAATTGGTTCATCTATATTTGACCCCTTGTATCTAACCCCATGTAATAAAGTAGGCACTGGATCTAGGTAACTGGATTCGAGGACTGTACAATTGGTATTAGAAGAAGTTTGTTAGAAACTATGGAAATTAAATTATGGAAAACATACTTTGGGGAATAAAACCCTATGATAGACATTGATGAATAGTATATAGGGACATCGTAATTTTTTGTTAAGGAAGATATTATGTCATTTTCCAATAAATATATCCTTGTCTCATTATTACTAGTGGATGTAGTTTTGGAACCATGTTTCCTAGGGGTAATAACATTGAAAATAGTGCATTGTTACTGACTTGATCATTACCTGATTCATGAAAATGGGCCTTACTATGTACTTTTTTGGATAGTCCTATGTGATATTATTTGGATAATTGACATTTTATTTACAATCCAATATGAGGGATTTTAAAATAAATATATATCAAAAGAAACCATGTTTATGATCCTATGATTAAAAATGCATAAATTTTAATTTACATTATGTGTTACACTATATTTAGATTTATATATTATTATTTAAAATACATAAATTTATGAGTTAATTCATTGTGACAACCAAGACCTAGTTCACTCTCGATAAACCAAACCATGTCAGCCACATATTCTCATGTGTGCCTACCTGTATAAGAGAGGCTTACAACTACCAGTGAAGTCCTTGGGTGTGTCTATGGGGAGACTATCCCCTCATGTGTGAGTAGATCACAACCATGATATAACATTAATAAATAAGAAGAATAATAATAAGGAATAATGTTGGAGGAGAAAATAACCATAAACGACCATGTAATAAATAATAAATGCAAGTGCTGTAAACTGTATCATATAAAAAAAGATGTAATGTCATGTATCTACAAAATGGAAAAAATAAAGACATAGTTGTAGACAGTTAGTTCCATAAATTTTATAAAAAATAATAAAAGATGCTAAAACTATCCAAGCATCCCATGCTTTGTCTCAATCATATGATACCATGATCTCATCCTAAAGCATTAATGTCAGGTGTCCAAAGCATGGTTCTTAAAAATGTCCATAAATATGATCATATAATTTCCTCAAGTACTAAAAATATCTTAGATAGAATGTTAGATAAATACACTTAGGCTACCACCAATGCTCTTGATAAAAATCCAGAGTGTGCATATAAACTCTATATTTTCCAGGTATATAGAAGTAAAGAAGTGCTAAAAATAATAACTCAAACCTTCTCCAGGATCATCTGGTAGTTTCTGAACATGTGACCATTTAATTAATCAAGATTCAAGATTCAATTTATATATATAAATCATATGAATATGTGAAAATTATTATAATGATCATAATAATAATAAATAAGGATAAAAGGTGAAACCAATACATCTTTTACCTCCGCATTCGAGCCAACTCATAGTAGTAACTTATGCAGTTTTCCTATAATGGGTCTCAATGTAATATATAGGTAATTCGTAAGGTATTCCAATATAAATGTGTCTAACTGGGTCCATAGATCTCGTATATAGTAATCTTGGTTGAAGCATGACAGGTACCAATGTGGAAAATCCAAGGAGTCGATGTTTGAATACATCAACCTAAATCCAATGAGTTTATGAAAGTCGTTATAATACTCATAGAAATATATTTCAATTGAATAATCATTACTATGATGATTCATTCACATAATATGAAAAATACCGTATTATGTGGTGGGTATCTCTCTTGTTAATCAGCTCAATGAATCAGAATGGTGACCTCTATGTTCTCAATTCATTCTCTCAGGAACCCAAGGCTAGATCAAGTCTTCCCATTCCTATAATTATGAATAGGTTCCAATGTAATAAGCACATAATAATCATTCAATTTTTCTTATAAAATAATCCACGTAATAATTATTCCATTAAATCATTTAATTGGTTAATTCTGTTAACTTTCATTAACCATAACAAGGTGATTCAAGGACATGAAACAAATATCAATTATATTTATAATTTATTTAATAGTTTAATTCCATTCCCCTTTAATAATCATTAAAAAGTGAGATTGGGAAATTCAAATATTTTCAATTAAATTAAAATATCTAGGGCCAAGTGATATCTACATTCATATACTTTACATAATATTAATTTAAAAATTTATTAATTATGAAGGAATAATTACCATATCAATTTTCAAGTTAGATGCACCTGAATGGTGCCCAAAAAATATAAATATAGGTCACCAAGTCATGAATGAAAAACACACCTTAATTGTATTCTCCACACATATGTCTCAACCTCCAATGGTGTCAAATTCCCTTATTAGGTCTATAGAATACAACCTATACAAATTAAGTTTTGGCATATTTATTTAATAATCAATGCTCAGTGAAACATGTGTGATCACAATGGAATAAATTTATTGATGATGATAATTTAAGGTATGAGTCATATAACACCTACTATATTCTTTTAGAAGATTCCTCACCTAGTATCAGCCCTTAGCTCGTTCTGGATCAGAAGATATCGGAAGAACCGAAAAATACACTAAAAATATGGCATATGAGACCATATTAAAATTTTAACACCGAGAAAAATAATAACGAATAAAGGAACCTAAGAATAAAAGAACATATATAGAGGAATCCAACAAGATGATCAGATCTTGATTCCAAGCTCGAATGGTGAATAAATCCAAGAACTTACGTGGAAGCACATTGAGGAACTCCCGATGGAGGAGGATAAAGGTTTTGTTAACTATAAATAAGAAATAGGAGGGAGGGGTAAGGGTATAAGAATTTTGAGGGAAAAATGGTCATTTTACCCAATATATAAGGGTCACATGGTTTTGCTACATTGTTGGACAAAATGTGTGCCAACCATGTTCCATGGACTAAGGAGGGAACCTAGATAATTCCTGTTCACGGTTTGAGAAACCAATTACAAACCAAACTATAAAGCTATGTTAAAACTTTATATCATATTCATGGATGTGAAAATTAGGTTTTATGGGTAGGTAAAATGGTGTGTCCCCTTATTCCCATGAAAAATCCATACATGGTTAGGAGAAACTATGTGTACTGTGAGGCACATATTCTACTAAATGTTTATCCCAACCATTTATTCCACTAGTCGGGGTTACATTCAATGAAAAATCCGTGAGAACTAGCATTTCATCCATATCCTTACCATGAATACATATTATGTAGAAACTCTGTAGTCAGGATGAAAAATTATTGGATCCATACCTCAAGTAATAGTCATGTTCTTACAGTCATTATCAATTAAAGGAAATCATCCCCAATTTTCCCTTGCAAGGGTGGTAGATGACTGTCTGAGAAAAAAATGCATCCACTAAGAACATATATTAGCCTCTTATTCCCAAGAATAATTTTATAGATGGAAATGATACCATAGAACCTATACTAAAGGTAAATACCATCCTCAGAGAGCCTTAGTGCTTCAATCAGTTATACACATGTGATAATCCTCAAAAGAAGAATGAACATCTAACTCAACATCCTTGGGAACAGAAGTATTAGAGGAGATGGATTGTTAAAAATGTAGCTATGAAATTTAAAAGATTTCTTGAATGGAACTATACCCATAAGGTAGTAGTAACCAACATGATACTGGCTTGACTATATCTAAGAACTAAAAAGAACCGAAAAAATAAGTTGACAACATACCTTACCTCTGTAACAACCTATTCCCATGTCAGGTTGATAGCTGCAAGAAAACATGATCCCAAACCATGAACTCCAGAGGTCATCAATAAAAATTAGAATATTATTTCTTTCTAGAAATCATGGTAAAACTATATTTTTTTTATTAAATTAAACTTCTATGCGGTATCCTATACAAGATGAGGGCCTATTAGCACTCCCTCTCCATCCTCTAACCACCACAGTGGTGAAACAAACGACCTACTATACAAGGCCCCATAAGGAGGATTCTGAATTGTTTCCCAAAAATATATTGTTTAAAAATGTCTCAATGGGGGGGATATGAATCTCTCATGAACTTTTAAAATAATGTACCCTTGCTCGAAACATTTCCTCCAACAACTTTCTAATTCATTCAGACTATCAATCAGTCTGAGGGTGCAAATTTGTGCTTTGAAGCACTTCTGTACCCAAATATTTTTATAAAAATTTCTAAAACATCAATGGTGAACAAATGTACCTATCTATAATAATAGAAATAGAGAACTAATGTAGGAATATAATTTCAAGGACATATAGTCTTCATATCTCATCAACTATGAAAGTATCACAGATATGAAGGATGTGATCTCCCTCTGTCAGTCAATCCACATCTACCATGACCGTGTAGATACCTCTTGAAGACTATAGTAATATGACAAAAAAAACCATTGCAACATCATCCCATATCAATTTTAGGATTTTAAATTACTATAAAAATCCAATAGGTTTTTGGTGATCTACCATCACATACTGAAAGTTGGAGCACCTTGTGATAAAACATACAATTGGATGTTTCATTCCAGGCCACCAAAACTAGGGATGCAAATCACGATACATCTTAGAGATTTCTGGATGAACTATCATTGAGAATCATGAGTCTCAGACATCATATCCTCTCTCCTGTCAATAGGAACCCAGATACACCCATTTATACATAGGATGTCTCCTCAATCAATATACCAATCATGAGATGGCTCCTCACTAGAAATACCTTCATGTATGACTAATCACTAAAGGTATGAAAACTATATTATCTTCACCCTATCAAGGAGTTAAGTCATAAATTCTAAATCTATAATATATGGTTACATGATATTATCTTGAAACTCCAGAAGCAACTTAGAAAGAAGGACCATAAATTTCCATTTATCACTAGCTTCTTGATTGTCTTGTGCCTGAGTTTTTTGGCTCAACGCAATAGCTGCAACATTTCAATCTCTTCTAATATATGAAAACTCAGAGGAAAAATAATAAAGGAATTAAACTCATATACATTTTCTAAGATTCAATTCACATTCATGATGATATATTTGAGTATCTTGTGGCATGTATACACATAAAATCTCTCTCCCATTATATAATGCCTTTATAAATTTATGGTATGAATAACTTCTCCTAGATAAATGTTGTATATCAGGTATTTATAACCATGAGGTCTATAATGGAGAGACCAATGCACAATGACTCTATCATACTACAACAATATTTCACCCTTGTTGATTCCTGATGAATCACAAAAAACTATGTATCCTCTATTAGGATTTTGAATAATCAGAATAGTTATTGAAGTAAGCCTTCATTTCCACTCATTAAAGGCCTTCATGCTCACTTCATACCATTATAACATCAACAAATTCCATGATAGCCAGTAATATGGTCCATAAGGCAGGATAAATATTGTATTCAATGTTTTTAATATCTATACATCCCCAAGAAAATCCATATATCACATGCATTCTTGGGATGATCAAAGAAAACAACAACACTCACATTATCTAGGTCAACTAATACTCTTTATTACAAGGTAATAGACCCAAGATGTGAAACTTATTGAACCCTAAGTGGAACATGGGGAGACTAACTTATAACTAATTCTATCTTAGTGTATTCAGAACGACCTCAATATGTTTTTTATAGTGACATAAATTATAAGAACACAAAAATATTTCATCCAAAAAACCACGATAATGGAATCTAGGTAGGGTTAGAAAAACCAATTAATAAAGTCCATAAAAATTATGGGAATGTTAATAAGAAAAAATTAAGTAACTAAATACTCATAATGAATGTATGGATGTCAGAAATCTACATTTTTTATATCTGAAGGCCATTCCCATGCTTGATGATAGCCTTATCTTTGGTCAATCTTTAAGAACGCTCTATCTCCTCGGAGCTGGTTCAAAATATTATCTATTCAAGGAAAAGGAAACATGTTCATAAAAATAAGATGTTTCAACAACCAATAATCCATGCATAGACGGATTTTACCATTTTCCATCTCAATGAAAAGAACAGGTGACTCCAAAAATGAAGAACTGGGTTGGATAAACCCCTTAGATTCTAAATCCTCCAATTGTCTCTTGAGATCCTGAAGCTCAATTGGTTCCATCCAATATGGAAAAATAGATACTATATATTCTCTTGTAATGAACTTGACTGTAAACTTTACCACTCTCCGAGGGGGTTATCGAAAGAATATATCTATGAAAACATTTATAAAACAATCCACTATAGGAGTAAAATCTGTTAGAAGCATAGTTTGATCATCCAATAAAAGGCTATAAATCATGGAGTTCACTTCACATAGCCTACAATGATCTATTCCAACTATAGGAGCCGAGAAATTCCACTCACCCTTGTGAAGATAATTATCACTATCTGGTGATATAAACGATACCCTACAATGATAATCGTCTACATAATAATGAATGGGAACCAACCACTTAATCTCAAGAATGACATCAACGACTGTCATCCTAGGGATGAAGAGGCACCAAAATAAATGATAATTAACTACCTCAAGGGGTAGAATATTCATTATAGTAAACCCACTGACCTCACACCCAACAATGCTTCTAGGGTCATCACCCCAAATAAGTACTGAATTTTTTTCCTGGGAATTTTCATGATTGATAAATAGATAATGTAGTGTGAGGTACTAGTATCGAATAGAGAAAATGAGATAGAATAGGCTACTAGAATAATACCTCATATAGTAAATTATTCTAGACTTTGATCCTCAGGTATCGATTTTTATGCAACCAAATATCCAAATCCATGGCCATGATCTATAGTTGGACCACCCTAAGCTAGTACACTCTGTTGGTGGTGATAATAAAAATTCTGAAAACCATGACCATGACCACCTCCTCAACCTGTTCGGCTGATACTACTCCATCTTCCTACCTAAAGGGGAATAACTGATCCCACTCTTAATGGTGTTGCTAGTGTGGTCCCTATTCGGTAAGAAACAGGTGGAAAGTTTTAGAAAACCCTCCAAAGATAACCTCTCCAACCACATTTATGAAACTGAAGTGGGTCTATATCACACTAAGGCTTTACATTCTCATTCCTTCCACACTAATGACATATAACATAGCTTCCAATATAGATACTTTGGCTGCTAATACTATAACATGAATCCTCAAGGATACGCTTCCTTCCATTGGTATAACTACTTCCATTCATAGACACTAAACCTTAGTGCCCTATACTATTGGATTATTTCAATATGCGGTCAGTGATAAGTTTCTGGTTTACAATATCTAAAAAGGTAGATAAACCTATATTGAGATAGAATACTTGATCCCATCCTTGAAACCTCTTTCTCATGGAATCTCATCACCGACTAGAAAAAATTCAAATAATTGCATCTCTACGAACCACTTTCAATTGTCCTTGATTGACATAACAACCTACTCGAGGGGAATGAAATCCATGGTTCAGTATTCCCTTAGCATCTGAGGAAAAATTAATCATAAAATAAATCGTGAAAGATTTCAAATACCACTCCATGAATGACAACCAACATGGGTAATCACATCCCCCCATCGCTTCGCAGAATCACACATGATGTAGGTGTTGATATTGGTCCTCCTCTATTGAGGAATATCCATATTCTAGAAGATATAAATAATAGACATTATGAAAGACTCAACACCCTGAGGACCACCATCCCCAAAGAATATGTGAGGATGCTACTATTGGAACTTGCGTATTAGATCATACATCACATGTGGAGGTCATGTAGTACCGTACATATAATGAATAAATAATATGAATACCTATCGAAGCATTAAATCAATGACCAATTTAGATACTGAAGGTGGTCTAAAAGTGGAAGTACTGAATGTAAAACTAGTGTCTTAGTGCCCACCATCTATAGAGAATGGTCATCAACACAATCATAGAATATGACTCAAGAATATCATGGTGGAATAAATCTAAAAATGACAAGGACATGGCTCAGAATAATATGTGCATCATAACTTGTCCTAGAGGGGACCATCTCATGACTCCCCCAATCCCCCCAAATAGAACAGGGGCATATGAATAGAACTGAGTAAGCACATCCCACAAATGAGAGGGTATTTTCTTATGTACCTTTACAGACACACACATCTCCAAGCCGAAAATGATGAAATGTAAAACACTAAGTAAACTATCATGCATAACATTAAGATACCAACAATAGAGTATGATAACAGAAATTTGGACGGTAGACACATAAAAAATACAAGCCCACCAAAAAAGTAGTTTGGAAAGATAATACACAAGTTCCTTAAACTCATCTGTAGAAAACCCTACCTGAAGGGTAGGTGTGCAACAACTGTATGAAGGCGTAGGAGCACCCCTCGTCTATCCAAGCATCTAAAAACCACCCAGTCCTGGTCCACTTATAACTCTGTCAAATCATCGATCATATGCATAAGACTCAACATGTACGGGAAAATCCCAAGCAAGGGCGAGTCAAACAATACTCAATAGGACACCCTGAATCCACAATGGAATACTGCTAGGAAATACACAAAGTTCACCATGAACAAATACACTATAAATTTTAATAAGGAATACATGAAGTATAACATGGACAAATACATTAAGTATACCACTAAGGAAATAGAAAATGTATTGTTATATCACATTTGTATTAGTCTATAGAAAAAAAGTAGGATTATTAGATGCATTCCACAGAACACAAAATATCGGTAACACACATACTATCGATAACACACAGAGTGTTAACAACACACAATGTGTCAGTAACACACAGAGTGTTGGTTACACACATAGTTTCAATAACACACATAGTTTTTCTAACACACTGAGTGTTGGTAAGTCATGATTCCCATAAGTCATGAAGTTACCATGTCATGTAGTAACCAAGTCATATCCACCCACATGATTCCACTCGTAACACACTTATACCAGGAGAACCTAATCCTCAAGAAAAAAAATATCAAAATCAAAATTTCACAAAGACTCACTTAGAGTATATCAGAAGTACCACCTCATCATAAGGGTCCAAAATCAACAAACAACTAACCAAATGGACCCACTATTTAAAATATATGACCATTTTTGTAAATTGGTCCAACTCGGATCTGATCAGGGTCTGACCGGACCCCTCAAACCTGACCTAATCCTATCCAGCCGACCTGACCCTATCCAGTATGGTTCATCCCAAAATTTACTATGCTACTGGGCTACTAGGTCTATCCCTCTAGTCTACTAGAGCAGTCTGATCACCTAATTCCATCCCACTGCATGCGGGCCGGCGGCTTCGCTGAACCCGGCCGGCCCTAGCCACACCCCCTAGTCCACGTAGTCCGCCATGACTATGTGGCTTCACCCATTTCACCCATTAAATGTTGTGTTATGTCGCATTTTAGATGTTCAAACCGCCTTATTCTTATTCCCCACATCATTTTTATGAAAGGTTCCTCTGATTCGACATCGATCCATGTACCCGCTCGCTGTCGCGGCCTCCTTCCAGGGGTCCGAGTCACCGCCACTGGCCTCCAACACCATGAGATCCCATGTGGTTCTAATTGGACCGTGTCCTGCTATCGCCACCAGCTTCTCGACCGGTGGCCATTCACTACCTCACCATTCCCCTAGACCAACCCTACCGGCAACATTGGGCCCTCACTGCCAGCCACCCCACCAGAGGCCTACCTTGTGCCGCATCCTTGTGCCTCCATAAACCATCTCCCCCACCGAACCATACCATTCTTCCTTTGAAAGTATGCAATGAGAAATCGGGGTAAAATACATCAATATTAGATCATTTCATCATGGATCAAGGGCAGAACGGTCGATCGTTCACGTAGGAGTTTCAAGGGAGAAGAACCCACAAAGAGAGTGATAAATTGAGGGGGGAGAGATAAAGAACATGAAATTAAAAAAAAAAGATATTGGGCTTGTTCATGTCAGCCTTGATCTGTTTATTTTAGAAGGTTTAATAAATAACAACACCAGATAATCATAATGATTTATCTACCCTTTTTAAACCCCACAAAAATTATCAATCCTCTAAGAATGGTCAAACCATAGATCAACCTGCTTGTTGGTCAGTCTGTGTTCATCATTGAATCTAAGAGGGGACGAAAAAATCACAAAGATATCAACATCATACCCAGTGGTTGGATTAGTTGTTGACAATAAACAAAGTACTATGTCATTGTCGATCCTCCATCTCCAAGCATTCATCATCGTTCATCAGAGAGGTTTCCACCACTTTGCCTTAGATGAATTTCAGAGTAATGAAAATAAAACTGAATTTATATGACAACGATTATTAAATAGGGAAACTGCCACAATGTCCTCACATAACATTAAATAAAATAATCTTGATTTATTTTATTTATTTTAACTTATGGAAACTATTTCTTATAGTCTACCCACTTCAGTCGATGTTAGGCCTCGTCTAAGGTAATGTTTCTTCTCTTAATGAAAGGTTTCCCTCGTATTTCTGATCCAAGAACTAATTTAGGAGTTATTTTACTTTTTTGGGAAAACCACTCACGTGGGATATTAAAACACTTAACAAATATCAACAAAGTATTTTGGGAACAATAGGCATAGTAATAAAATTCCATCTCAGCTCCTAGACTTGATGTTTCCCAATTAATTTATAAAATAAAACCTAAAGAAATACGAGTCATTACATTCTTCCAAACTTAGGGATTTAAACCCAAGAATGCTAAAAAAATGGACTACTCAACAAAAAAATGGGGGTACTAAGAACTAATTTGAGCCTTTCGCTCCAAAGTGCTCACCTAGATATTCTTATGGCGCCGGTAAATGTGAACCCAAGGAATTGACCTCCCATGAAGGATCATGTAATTTCCATCCTTGATCTCTACTAGGTAATCTGTAAAAGTATCCCCATAATCAATGTCTAGCTCCCCCTAGTTGATGACGTGTGTTGGATCATGCACGTACCACCTCAAATCTGACAGGTGGAAGACATCATGCACCCGGTGAAACTATTGGGGTAGAGCTTGGAGGCACACCACCTTGAAAACTCTACTTATAATCTGAAAAGGGTTGATGTATCTAGGAGATAACTTGTTGCCCCGAACAAATCTTTGCAATCCCCATCGAGGTGAGACCCGAAGGAACACATGGTCTTCCTCATCAAACACCAGGGGACTCTGTCTACTATAATAATACAGCTTATGCCAGATCTATGTAGTCCTTATCCACTCTCAGATTATATGAACCTTCTCAGTGGTTGAACATACCAACTCTAGACCCATGAGTGATGAATCTCCTAGGTTAGTCCAGTAGAGTGGTGACATGCATGATCGTCCATACAAGTCCTCAAACGATGCCACACTAAAGGTGGATTGGTAGCTATTATTGAATGAAAAATCCCCCAGGGGTAGGTGATCCTCCCAAATATGACCAAAATCAATATTGAAATCTTGTAGCATGTCCTCCAGAACCTATATGGTCTGCTCCGTTTGGCCATCCGTATGGGCATGAAACACTGTACTCAAGCATAGATGAAACCTAAATGCTACCTAAAATATTTCCCACAACCATAATGTGAAACGAGCATCACAATATGAAATGGTCATTGATGGTACTTTCTTAAGTCGAACTATCTTCGGCATGTAGAGCCTTCCCAATCTCTCTACTAAAATCTACTCACGGATCGGTAGGAAGTGGTCTGACTTGGTGATTCTGTCAATGATCACCCAGATAGAATCATGTACCCTAGGAATATGTGGTAAATAAATTACAAATTCCACTGATATCCTATCCCAATTACACTCTAGAACCTCAAGTGGTTGTGTCAAGCCTGCTGGAACCTGGTGCTCAGCCTCTACTTACTGTCAATTGAGGCATCAAGAAACAAACTCTTCCATTGCCTTCTTCATCCCTAGACACTAGCACTGACATCAGATGTCCTGGTATATCTTCACCACACCCGAATGTACCACCAAAGGGGGTATATGGAACTCCCTCAAGACCTCCTCCCGCAATGTCACTAGTACTACAATGCATCCCTTGAAAAGAATGATATACTCTTCTCCATTCGAATATCCATCAAGGGAATTACCTATAAACATATGAGCATGTAAAGCCTCATATTAGATATCCACAAGTTGTGACTTCCTAAATTGATGTAATAGTGTAGGAGTGAAAAATATCAAATAGAGGTAAGCTGATCGATCTCCATCCCTAAAGGATATCTGCAGCACAACCAACTGCTCTGACACTTCATTCAGTAATTTCAAGATGAATCACTTTTTGAGAGAATCTTCAACAAAATTCCCCTTCCTAGAAGTATATAAAATATCACATTCATAGTTATAGTGGAACTATATCCATTTCCTCTATCTCAAGTTCAAATAATTCTGAGAGAAGATATACACGATACTTTTTTTGGTCAGATTATATGATAAACTACTTACCTATAAGTTAGTGTCTCCACATCTTCAGGGTGAAGACTACAACCGCCAACTGAAGGTCATGGGTCACATAGTTCTTCTCATGTGGTATCAACTATCATGAACAATAGGAAAACAAAACTTTCCCCTACATCTGAACATAACCAACTCGGTCCCTTATACATCATAGAACACTACATAAAGAACACCCTCCTTGAGAAATTTCATGATACAAGCACTCGTCAATATCTTCCTCAACTACTGAAAACTCACCAAGAAATTATCCATCAAAAAAAGGTTTCCCCATTTATGTCAAATATATCAAGGATTATGTTACTATGGAAAATTTGGGTGCAAAAATTTGATAGTTTCCATCCAACCCAATGAGACTACAGACCTCAGTAACACTATTGGGTGGCTCCCTTGTAAGCACTACCTATATCTTCATTGGATCAAATGCAACTCCAACCTCTAAAATGATGTGTCCTAGAAAGTATACCTCTCATATCCAAAACTGAAAATTCGAGAGCTTTCAGAAAAGATAGTTTTCTTAGAGTATGTCTGGGATCATCCTCAAGTGTATCACATGCTCCATCTTGGACACCAAGAACACTAGGATTTCACCAATAAAGTCCACGACGAACCGATCTAAGTAAGGTTTGAAGATCCTCTTCATGAGTCCCATTAACACTTCATGAGAATTCATCATGCCAAACCACATTACCATGTACTCATAGTGGCCCTACCGACATCTAAAATCCATATTAAGTATGTCCTCATCTCGTACTCAAATGTTGGTGATAGCTAGAATTGTGGTATATCTTCGGGAACCACCTCGCTCCCTTCATCTTGTCGAAGAGTCTATCAATCCTTGGTAGTGGATACTTATTTTCCTCAGTCGCTTGTTTCTAGTTGATTAAGTCCACACAACATACCAAGCTCTTATCTACCTTCTTGGAAACCAAAACCAGGACTGCCAAGGATGAAACACTAGGTCTCACGAAGACCTTTCTTTGCAAATCCTCTAGTTGTACCCTCAACTCACGAAACTCCACGAGATCCATATGATATGTAGGTATAGATATCAGTTATATCATAGGGTATATATCTATGCATAATTTAAAATCCCTATGGGTATGAAATATGGGGACATACTCTGGAAGGAAATCCTCATACTTCACCAGTAATGCAGGAAACTGAAGACTCCTATCATCCACTGCACAGAGGGTGAGACTAGCCAACTGATAAGTAATCATCTACACCCTCCAATTCACGAGTCCTTAATATGATTCATGTATTTAATTTTAAATGTATAATGAACATAAAGTCCCATCACCATGGAAAAACCGCACTCTACCCCTAAAATAGTCAATCTAGTCATGAACTGCAGATAAACAGTCTATACCGGGAATGACATCATAAGGCCTCAATGCGACCACCAAGAGATCCCAACCGAAACTCTAACCCCCAGAGTAAGGGAAGAATATCAGAACCAATGTTTTATCATAGAATCTACGCTAATAGAAGTATCTATGAATTGGGATCGAGTCAACATTTCCACTCGAGTCTTCGAGTCTCGAACATGGGTCATGTTGAGAAAAGAGTAACTAGAATACGTGTCTATCAAAACTTCAGCTAAGGTGGAAAAGACATAGATAATACCTCTAATAATCTAGGGATCCTTTTTCTCATAATACTACATCACCTAATGTTATCCCCATCCCTATTCACCAGCACCATGAGCCCGTGGTGGACCACCTGGGTGTGGTGGTGGTAGTACCTCGAACCTCTGACCACCTCCTACTGCCCGACCTGCTCCTATGACATGACCGACACTGTGTGGAACTACCTACCCCTGTCTCCAAATCTTCCTCACTAAACCCTTGACCATATCTTTATCTTTAATACTGCGGTTTGGGAAATCGCGTGCCTGATGTCCCTAATCACCACATAAGTAACACAACCTATCCTTCAGTTGAATCGCTAGGCCTTAGTAGACTCGCACTACTTATCCTGTATCTTGGGGTCATCCTCTAGAGTGCTTGACCCACTTGGGTCCCTACATATGATTTCATCTACCTACCCCATCACTCTTAGCTTCTTGGTGCCTACTGACAGCTCTCACTACTGGTATTAGCTCTTCTAGAAAGCTCTCCACTAGCAAATCTCACTCTAGTACACCAACTTATATATGGATGCTAAAGGATATCATGGATACCCTAATCTCCCAAAACATCCCCGGATCAATGGTATGATCCATAAATAATGGGAATCATACCATATCTGTGGAGTAGTGAGGAAGATCACTAAACATCACTGAATACTATCCCACAATCTGACTACCCTACTGTAGATGAATGGGATCTTGTATGTGCACTGAGCGTATCATAACAGGGAAGAACTCGTATATAAAGTGGCACTCAATGTCCTCCTAATAGAGTGTCACCTCATCATGTGTTTGGGTGACTAAGCTCCACCCTATCCTACTAAGTCCTTAAGAAGACCCACAACTAGGACTACCATCTCGTCGGAAGGTCTACTCATAAGGCGGATGACATGTGTAACTGCACCTAGCCAATCCTTAGATATCTGGGGGTCTGGATCACCCCTAAATCAAGTATGTCACATCCTTTATACCTCATGAAATTCACTCACCCTACGTGAATCCTCTATTGGAAGTGTTGGTAGTAACTACTTCTAGATGGGTGGTGGTATCGTTGGTAAACCACCCAGAGGTTCTATCTCCAATGTAGGGAGTATCTCTAATATAGGCCCCTATACCGATGCCTCATCACTAAGAAAATCATCCTCAAGATCACACGACAAAATCATGGATGGATATTTGTGTGGAGGCATCCTAAAATAGATCAAGATAATCCACAGTCAATAGAGTATACCTGGTAAGCTAACTCAAGAAGGACATGAGAACACACCCAAATCCTATATCATGTATGTACCATTAATTTCCTTGAAACTAGTGTTTTCATCTACTGAGTTGAAAAGATGAATTCAGAGTCCTTGTGTATGGAATTTCTGTCCACCACACCTACACTGGATTCACTATCCTGAAATCCAAACTCTAAAAAGTTAACATTGTTTCCACCAAACAAGCCTTATAGACTCCAGGTCCTTAAGTAGAACCGAGTAGCTCTAATACCAATCTATTATTACCGGTCCTACAGGGGCCCATGTCGTGACTACCCTAATCCCTCCTTTAATAGCAAATGGGCTAGAGACTAGCAATGGGTAAGAACATCCCACAAATGAGAGCCATTTTACTAAGAACTTGTACACACACACACACACATCTCCAAGACCAAAATGATGAAAAGTAAAACAATAAGTAAACAAGCATGCATAACAATAAGATAACTACAACAGAGTACGATAGTAGAAATATAGAAATTAGATGGGTCCATAATAATATCCCAGTGGAAAAGAAGTTTTTATAATGAATACATAAGTTTCTTCAACTCATTTATAGAAATATATACCAAAAGTGTAGTTGTAGAACAACTATTTTAAGGTATAGGACTGCCACTTATCTGTCTGAAAACTCTAAGAACCACCTTTTTTTGGTGCACCAATAATTCCATCAAATAACTAATACGACACCCAGTATCGGTAACACATGGAGTGCCAATAACACAAGGAGTGTCGATAACACACAGAGTGTTGGTAACACATGGAGTGCTGGTAACACATGATGTATGGATAACATACAGAGTTTTTCTAACACACAAAGTGTCAATTAGTCATATAGACCACAAGTCATGAGTTCACCAATTCTGCTAGTCACCAAGTCAAATCTAGACACAAGATTCTACTTATAGCACACTTATACCAGGAGAACATACTCCTCAAGCCAAAATTTCATAGGAGAACATTCACAAAGACTCCCATAGAGTATCTCAAAAGGGTATTTTTGTCTCATGGGTTCTAACACCATGAAAAAATTATCAAACAGAAAAATAGTTTTAAATATATGATTTTTTTTGTAAAATATTCTTACCCAGGTCCGGTCTGGGTCCAACTCAATCCGGTCTGGAAGACCTAACCCAGTCCAGCCCAGCCTACTGGGCCGTTGGGTCCAACCTGCTGGTCCACCATAGCGGCCCAACCATCCATGTTTTTCCCACTGCATGTGGGCCGATTACTATACCAGATGAGGCCTCCCCTAGTCATTCCCCATGGTCCATGTGGTCTTCCTTAACTGTGTGGATCCCCCCATGTTTCCTAGACAACATAGTGTCGTGCTGTTTTTCACGCAGAAAACCTACGTTCTCTACATGACTCATAGAATTGTCCCCATTGGTTCCACTAAATGAATTTGATCTGTGTCCCATCCCACCAATACAACCTCCTACCACATCCCTCATTCAATTCCCATAGCCTCTACCACCATGGGCTCCCACACGGTCCCTCCAAGATTGTGGCATGTTACTACCGCTGATTGCCCTACCGGAAACCCGTTATCGCCTTGTTCTCTTCTTGGAAAAGACGCACTGGCCGCATACTTCCCTCACTATCGGCCACCATGTCGGTGTCCTGCCTTACGCCATGGAATTGTTTTTTCACCTCTCCAAAACCATACCACACTTACATCACACGTACACTATGTCGTCGTAGAGTCTAATCCTTAAATCTAAAATAATTTCACCATGGATAGGGGGTGAAACAATCGATCATTCTCATTTGGGTTTCAAGGGGAAAGAACGCACGAGCAATGATTTAATTGAGAGGGGAGAGATAAAGAATACGAATGACCAAAGAACAGATCTTGGACTTTATTCATGTCGGACATGATCTATTCATGTTATAAGGTTTAACAAACACCAACAATAGATAATCCGAAATATCTATCTAACCTTTTTAATCCTTGTAACAATTATCCATCCCGCATAAATGGTCAAACTATAAATCAACCTGTTCATTGGTCAATCCACATTCATCATTGAATCTAAGGGGTAGGGGAGAGGAAATCACAAAGAGATCAACATTCTACCTCATGGTTGGATTAGTCATTGATGAAGAACAGAGGTCTGTTTCATCATCGATCCTTGATCCTCCAACCTTCATTATCATTCGTCAGAGATGATTCTGTCTCCTAGACTTTGAGGAATTTTAGGGTTATGCTGATAACCCTGAATTTCTCTGAAAAGAATTATTAAAAAGGGAAACCACAATTTCATTGTTATCTAACGTTAAAATAAAATAAAATTGATTTATATTATTACTTTTAATGTCTGGAATCAACTTTTCACAGTCGACCCACACTGGTTGATTTTAGGCTCCACTTATTGTAATGTTGATGATCTGAACACAATGGTGCCCTAGGATTTCTAATCCAGGAACCCATTTAGGAGTTATTCTACTTTTTTAGGAAACCTGCTCATGTGTGCTATTAAAACACTTTTCATTTTTCAATGAACTATTTCAGGTACACCGGGCCTCTGAATCACACGCTATTTTAGCACCTGGTCTATAAATTTTCCCAATTAATTTATAAAAATGAAACTAGAGAGAATTTGAGTCATTATAATTTTTATGTAGATAGAATCACTAAATGATATAGATCATAAGAAGAAGGGATCACTACCCAAAATACTACCCTGAAACCCCATAGATAAATCTTGGCTATTAGTAACTTTTCTCATTTTATTTACAGAGGCTCAAATATACAAATGGTCAATTATATGTCAAGGAGTAAACCAATATTTAATTTTCACTTAGGTTCTTTATTTACTAGAAACAATTTCATTTATAAGACAAAATTTACATTTTAAATATATAATTGATTTTTATACATATCACAAGGCTCTATTAAATGGATATTAATTCCTAGATTATATAGGACCATGTAATTTATACATTACAATCGATACGCAAATAATTCCAATCATCTTCTATACATTAGGTCTCAGAATGTTATGGGTAAAATATGATGGATTGAATTTAGTGAATTACCCTTTCTAACTTATAAGGTCTCATGTAACTTAAAATTGAAATTTGTAGTCATGAAATCACAACCAAAGTCCAGCACATGTAACCACGGGAACATTTCCTTCATGTGTAAAAAAATATCTATTTAAGATTCCAACATAAATCTATATAGGATAACACTATTTATATTGTTTCTAACATTTTAAACAACTAATTTACTTTCCTTACAGAAGATATTAGTGGAACACGAATATATAACAACCATGGATCACTCAACAATCACAAGAAACATTGGTAATTCAAGAAACAACACACACGTATATAGAACAGAATATGTATTAAATGTTAATCCTAGGTTCCTATAAAGATACATGTAACAATGATCCTATACATATATTTTTAAGTTAAAATATCTATAAACAATATCAAAGACCAAATTTCTTGTGCATCAGCCAACAGTGAATGTATATCAACTGTAATAAGAAAAATACCAAACGACAATTTTCCATTCTTGAGAAGCTTTGTATTTACCCCAAACGTGGGTTAGGTAATATATGGAATGTCTTATGGCCATGTTCCAAAAAAAGAGACTAATATCCTATATTAATTACCCAAATAATAATAAAAATGGATTGAAACCCCTCTGATATGACTTTGAGATATCCCAGACCCAATTCACTCCAGAGTAAATGAACTTGATTGGCTACATGACATGAAGAGTACCTCCCCATATGCCATATGCTATTGACCAGCAATGAGGGACTAAACTATGTCCATGGGGAGAATATAAATGCATGTCACAGTGGAGCACAATGGTGATATAAAATTAATAAATAAGGAGAATAATAATAATGAATAATATTAGTAGTAGATATAAGCATAAAACTCAATTTAATAAATAATCAACTCATGACATGTAAACTATATCATATAAAAAATATGTTTAATGTCATGTATCTTCAAAAAATTAAAACATTTATACTTTAAAACAAACATTTAGTAAAATAAATTCTATGCAAAGGAATAAAAAATTCCAAAATATATAAAAAACCTGAGCTCTACCTCAGTCATCTACTATCAATCTACCACCCTAAATAAAGAAAGTCAGTTTTCCAAAGAAGGAAACTTCCCATTGTCCACATCTATGATCATATTATCCCCTTGAGTATAAATTTCATCCCATATAGTTTTTGAGTTAAATCTCAGTAGGCCACCACAAATGATGCCTTTGAAAATAGAGTCTTTGTATATAAAAAGTAAATTGTGAAGTTATATAAATATAAATCAATTCTAAAATAATAATCCAAACCCACTTCAGCTTCAGATATTAATGTCAAAACATTTGACCATTTTATTAAATAGGAATCATGATTCAATTTGTATAGATAAATTGTAATATCGTATTACTATTTGTAGGTATTCCAAAACCTCTATTTTGACCACGTTTTGGTTTGGATTCATTTAGGTTTTTTAAGTGAAATTTTGGATAATATTAAATGTTTATGGGTTGTGCATGGTTGTCACTTGGTTTTCCCAAACTATGCGTGCTATCAGTGGAAAGCATGAAAATGTAACAGTGGGAGTTTACATGAAAAAAAGAATGTTTGAAAAAGTATTCACCCACCAAGTAAAAACGATGAAACACTGAAAAAGGGGTGTGCAATTAGGGTGCACAATTTTTTTAACTTGGAAGCCTTTCCCATGAAACCACAAATACAAGAAATAATTAATATGAACTTTTATTTTAAAATCATGAAAAACTCTTTATAGGTGACCGATAATCCAGTAAAAACATATTTAATTTTATTACTCCATAGATGCTCCTAAGAGGTTATTTTCCCCTCAACACCCCTTCGGAAGAGAATCGAAGCTATACGAACATTGGTCAATCCCTTCCTAGTAAGGTTCCTCTTCCCATTATTTTTATCCTTCTTTCTCCTCAATCCACCCTATGGTTTTATAGATCTCAATGTTATTTGAGTATCTAATCCATGTTGTTGTAGATATTAATTCTAGGTTTGATTCCCAAATATGAACTACCGACATTCTTCATTGAATTTTTCCAGTTAGAGATTTGTCTTTTGAGATCCTACGATCATGAGTTAGGTGATTCCACTTTTGATGACCAATTTTATTAACCATAAATTTCTTGATTTAAATTCAAATATTTGATTTAAATTTAATTTATATATTTTAATTATTTTTTTTCAATTAGTTTTTTTGAAATACACAATTACAGTGAATTTGGGATTTGTGTTCGATTTGGCATGAAATTGAGAAAACCACACAATTCCAATGAATTTGGGTGTGTTTGTAAAATTGATGAAAATTGTGAAATTTAAATTGTTAAATTGATTTGATGAAATTTATTTCAAGATTTTATTTTGGAAAAATGGATTAAATTGGTTTTGATATCAACCCATTGGTTTTATCTTGAAAATGCATGATTTGATAAAGAAACCCATTTTTGGTTTTTAAATGGAAATTGACATGTTGAACCAGTAAATATATAGAATTTTATTTTCAAAAGTTTGAAATAAACTAATATATATTGATTGTTATTATATAAAATGAAATCCTATATAGTTTGTGAGTTATTTGGGGCAAACACACTTGTATGGAATTTCCTTAGCACCAGATTGATGCATTACAACTCTAACATAAATTTCTTGACACAGTTTATACACCAATGGGATATCGATGAGTCCTCTTTGACCAATGTCAAGGGATTTGTGAACACATTATTGTTATCATTATATGAGTGTGTGAGGATCTCATAATATTGAACTATTGTACCTTTTAGAAGATGAACATGTTGCTTTTATGTTTATGATATAAATGTATTCCATTGATTGTAAACTGTTATTCACATGACTTGTGATTTTAAATAAATTGTTTTATACAAAAAAATTATTAATTATTTTATTAATGTATTACCATAAATTTAAATGTTAATCATATTTTTTTAAAATATAATTTTGAAATTTTGTTCTTGTTTATTTGAAAATCTAAATATTTACTTGGTTAATTAAATGTTTTATCATATTATTGAATCCTTGGTGAGACCATACTAGTATTTTATCTCACTCCCTAACTATTCCTTGAGGTTTTTGTAGATTTTCTTCTTCCAGGATCAAGAAAGGGTAAATATCCACATGGAAGTGGTCATGGTTGTTGACCTGTGGGCTTGGAGAGTTATTTAGTTTGGGACGTGGGTTATCTCAATTGTTTTCTAATACCTTGAGATGTACATTGGGTTATTTATAATTTTTTGTCTTTTGGTATAGTTATCCCTATATAATTTTACTTATATTCATACTGACTACTTTCTCTTACATCCATTGAATATATGGAAAATTCATTCACACTTTTATATTACATAATTCTAGGTGCTAGTCGCCAACCCATGTGGATCAAGAACTCCCTTTGGTCTATCTCAGGACTACCTTGGTGGTTGGGTTACCAGGTTACCCAAGATGGTTCATGAATAAGTCATATCATATGTTCTAGTTTTACATCTTTCATTGATGTCTGTATATAGTTGTGTAATCTTTTTAGTACATATAAGTTAGTTTCAATTGAGTTCCTAGGTAGGTCATACCAAGGGGTTCTATTCTTAGACATCAATAATAAATATTTTGGGAAAAATATTCTTCATGCAGTGGAAGAGTCATTAGAGGAAGCTATTATAGGTCCAGTGACCATGATAGGTACCATTACTATAGATTCATATTTAGTGATTATTATATTTTATATTGGTTCATCTCATTTATTTATTTCAACCAATATTGTTAATATTAGAACTCTTACTAGGTATTTTTTATCTCATTTGATGGATATTACTACACCCATCAAAACAAAGAGATAGTGGGGTCTCCATAGTCCTTCATGTTTTTTTATCATTTTTAGATGTCGATCTTGGTTGTATTTTTTGTGGTTCTAGACATGAAACCTCTTGAATTCATTTTAGGGATGTATTGGCTCATTTACAATAAATCATAGACTGATAGTTATCTTTGATAAGTATCCTTCACTACACCCAATGGTTGGTGTCATGTCTTCCTAGGAGAATTGGACCCTAGGTCGAGTTGAGCTAGACCATCTTACCAAGAGTTGGGGAATTTGATATCTATGTTTTATTTTGATCTGGAGAGAGAATATTTGAGTGGTGATCTCCCTTCAGGTTTTTTTATATTCCCAATGTTTTTCCTTCTGAATTATCAGGTTTTCCACTAGTAAGGGAGGTATATTTTTTCTATTAACTTTGCGCCCAATACCCTACCAGTGTCTTTTACATATTATTATATGGATCCCACTGAAATGATGTAGTAGAAGACCGAGTTGGATGATCATATAGTGAAATTCTTTATATGTCTGACTGTGTCACCTTTGGTGGAACCGATTCTATTTTCTGAGAATGTTAAGGGATATATCACCATTGTGTTGATTAAAAAAAATCTGAGTTACGAAAATGAACAAGTGTTGGTTACCACATATTTATGATCTATTTGACTATTTGAAAGGGAAGAAGTGGTTATCAAACATTGATCTTCAATATATTTACCATCTATTGAGGATAAAATAATCTAACATTCATAAAATTACCTTTTGGAGTAGGTATGACCATTATGAGTACCGTTTCACCAAATTTGTTCTACCCAATGATACAAAATTATTTGTACCTTGAATTATTGAAATATAACATAATCTATTTAAAATTATCAAAATGTGAGTTATGGATCTATAATTTAATGTTCTTAGGAAACGTAGTGTAAAAACATGGTATTTCAATTGACACTGAAAAGGTGAAAGTTGTTATGATATGGGAACAACCAAGGAATGTTTCCATGATTCATTGACTCTTGGGTTTAGCTAGTAATTATCATTGGTATTTAATGACTCCTCAAATTTGGCTTATTAGATGACTACTCTTACTCGAAAGGGAGTAAAGATTGTTAGGGATACAAAATTTAAGATTTCTTTTGTGGAGTTGAAACATCTTTTAACTACTACACCCGTGTAGAATCTTCTTGACATAGGATGATGCTATGTAGTATTATATGATACGTAGAGTAAAATTTTGGGTTGCATTCTTATACAGGGTGATCATGTCATTTCATATGGATCTCTTCAATTTAGGACACACTAGAAGAATTTCCTAACCCATGACATGGAAATTGCAGTTGTGATGCATCAATTAGGAGTTGGAATTATTATATTTTTAGAGAGTGAGGGTTACCGTGTATTTATAACACAATATAATGAGTTATAAATTTTCTAGAAAACATATGAATCTCCTTTAGAGGTGTTGGGTTGAGTACATACAACATTTTGACTTCAACATCGCTTATACCCTGGGGAAATGAAATGCAATTGCGGATGCTTTGAGTAGGAAACATTTGACCCATGCCATGAAAGAATCATAAAATGAGTGGAACTTGATGGATCTATTTTCATAGTTTCATATTCGAGTTCAGTAATTAGGGGATACAGTTACTTTGGCTAGTGTTTAATTGAACTCCTCTCTCCTCGAGATGATTCTTCAATAACAACATATTGATGATGAGTTCTATGGTATTAAAGACTGTAACACCCTGATATTTTGTGAGATAGATTATTTTTAATTTATTTTATGTATTGTGTTGTATGATACAACAAGATTATATTATTCTATATATAACACCATATTATCTTATAGTATACACAACACTATTATTTTCTTGTGTTACACATGATTTCAAATTCGTTTGATAAAATTTATTTTATGCAAAACTGAGTATAAATTTTGTTCAATGCATAAATGAACTATGTTTGGATTATGTTATACACAATTCCAAATGGTTCACTACACGTAACACTGACTTGGCTTGCGTTACATGCAATAGCGACCTTCCTCGATATCTTGCGTTGTACGCAATAACGAGTTTCACTAAACAATGATATATTATTAAAATATTATTATTTAATGGGATATAAACTAGTCTTTATTAATAGTATTAACAGAATTTTAAATTTTATATAACATTATAATTCACATTATACTTTTTCTAGAACATGATATGAGAAAAAAAAATCAATTTTTCGTATAAATGAAGTATTTTTTAAAAAATGCAGTTTTACCGCCTTTTGATGGTGCACCCATTAAAAATATAGTTTTGACACTTTTATAAGATAAATTTGAAAAAATAAACTTATTATTTGAAATCGGGAAATAAAAATTTGCTTTTTTAGAATTTTTGATATTTTTCTAATAAAATTAATATTTTAATGAATAGTGAAAAATACTTTATTTTAATTCAAAATAGATTTTTAATCAAATTTATTTATAAATTTATATGGTACATATAATTTATTTTAAAGTATAATTCGATTATATTTTTATCAATTAATCCATTTTTTCTTATTGGAAGTAATTTCACTTTCTAATTGGACAAAATAGATGTCAATCTTTTGATAGTTATTATTTCTTAAAAACTCACTTTTTGGTTTTGACAATGTGAATTAATTTTATAGTAATTATTACAACTTATGTGTTTTGAATTTGGAAAAATGGATTCCATATTTGGAATCATGAGGTCTAAATTGTGTAAATAGGTACTTTTTTAGGGATTATGAATAGTAACTTCAGTAAATATTTTATTTACTATGGTTAAAGGGTATGTCTAGTAAATAAGGGTAAACAAATAATCTTATAATAATATTAAACTACCCTAAAACATGCACTAATATTATCGGATGATATATTTTCCACTAGGGGAATCCTTCAGTCGATTTTGGGACCCCATGGATTCACTTGGATGTGAAAATGACAATTTATAAGAGTCAATTTAAAGTATAGATAATTATAACCAAAACATATATCTTTTACTAATTAGATTGTAATAAAGGGTTTTATAACTGATCTCTATGTATATAAATAGTAATTAGAAATATAAAAATATTTCCTATATATTGGTATTTTATTTGTAATATTTATACACTAGATAAATATATTTATTTATGACACAAATATGATGTAATGATCACTTCATTATTGAAAGATTCAAATAAATGAATTTATAAATATTAAAAAAATGTAATTGGATTATTTTGAGGTCATAAACTAATTATATGGATTATATTGACATATTATATTTGAGTTAATTCCTTATTTTCAAAGGAATGAGGTTGTTAGTAATTTTTTTAAAAGTCGAGTATGAATAGTGTTTAAAATTGGCACAATTCTTAACATAAAACATAAAATAGTTTATTAAATTATATTAAATTCCTAAAAATATAAGATTTTTACAAATGGTTAATATAAGTCCAAATATTTCATAAATAATTTTTTTGGGTTTTATGACATGATATAGTAATTACATTGACCCACAATGTGTAAATAACATGATATCACGGTAAGATTAAAAAGGGTAAATAAGGGAAAAAGCAAAAAGATAGGGATAAAAAAATATTCAAAAATTGTCAAACTATTATTGGATGATGGGTATAAGAACCAAAATCATCTTATCATTGAATTGAATAATTTTTCTAACATTTTAAATCAAAATTTATTTTATAATAAATTAATATTTTGGAAGTTTCTTAAAGTGTCCCTCTCCTCTCTTATAAAGAGGAAACTCCTACCTCAACACTTCACTATTTTTGGAGCCTTAAAGATCAGCCAGCCCCTAAACATTTATCACTTCAACATACCTAGGTATATTCTAGATGTTTTGGTCTTCTCAAAAGACCCACTCTAGTTCCCTAAGTGGAAATTTACAAGAGGCATGTCGAGGAAGAGGTAATCTCTTCTATCGATTCTTTCAAATTTATTTCATATTATACTTCCTACTCTTTAAGTGTTTAATTATAAATTAATAACATAATTATCACTCATATAATTATATATTATTATAAATATTAAACATCCCTATTTCTCCTTCTATAAATCCTATAAAAAATGAAATCACCGCGCATTCGTACGTACAGATTACCATCTCCACGCTGTGGTGTAATCTGTTTTTTACCACCCCCTTACTTGAAAGGGTATAATGGTAAAAATAATAACTATATATGATTATTATAACATGATACCGATTATTAGATATTATACACCATCCAATTTAATACCATTCAACAACTATGGGAACCATATCATCGCTTGTGCTTACATACGACTTACCATCTCCACAATGCGACGAGATTCATTATCAATGTTAACCATTAAAAAATGATTATAAAGTATATATAATAAATAATCTTTAAATTTATTACATAATAATTATACATTAATTATGTATATATATATTTCATTTACTTATTTCCATTCAATTTAACAAGGAAATGAAAACAATGTTCATGTGTAAGTACGGCCTACCGTCTCCATGAACGGTGTGTTGCATTCCATTTATCTATATATTATATATATTTATATACTAAAAATATATGATATATAAATAATTTTTTACATTCAATAGGTAATTAAATCATTATCTATGTAATAATATCAAGAATAAGAAGTTCAAACATGTATGATAAATAAAACGATTATTACCCAAAACATTACATTAACATGGAATTGACAAATGAACGGGTAATATAATGTCGTAATAGAATCATATATGATATCATAAATATTATTTTTGTTCTGTTAAAATTTAATAATACGTTTAAACACACTATACAAGAGTTTGGGACACATATGTGAGAAATCGGACCTAAGGTAAGCGATAATTTTTCAATCTCATTTTTCTTTGAGATTGTTTATACGTAAATATATAATGGGGATATATTTACCATCCTTGTCCATTTTTTCACAAAATATTTACTATTATTCTATATACGTTTAAATTTATTTTTATCCATTTTTTACTTTTACTACATGGTATTGAAGGAATCTAACTTTTTTTACCATAGGAGGTACTTTTTCTAACTTTTCTAGAAAAAGTACAAGGAGAATGTTTTTGTTTAACTTATACGACATGAATAGATTTTTACGGTTTCATGATGCCTTATTTCCATAAAGCATACTATAATTTATTTCATGTTAATTTTCAACTAAATTCATTTTTTTTAAAATTGCGCGACATTTTGAGAAAATAAAATTTTTCTGAAGAAGAAAGTATATTTTCCTCAAGAAATAAATTCAAGTGTTTTATCAAAATTATTTTACATCAAAGATAATGTTTTTAAATAAGGTTATTTTTATATTCATATTATTACTATGATTATATTTCATAAATTATGTAATGATATTTTATATGGATTTTGTTATGATGAAATTCTATTTATGAATCCCATTTTATTTATTGGGTTATGATATGATGAATGATTTATGCTTTTTAGCACATGTAAGAATAATTTCATTATGAGATGGGTGGGACCTATATCTCCATAAAATTCATTGGAAAAATATTTATTTCTCATGAGATATACTTGTCTTGAATGGAAGATAAATTCAGTTCCGAAATATAGGGTTGGAACGACCAGTAATCCCGGTTCAATAATAGATTTTGTTGACTATGATGGTTTTGGAACCACTACCAAGGATATTATGGAAATCATATTATGTTATTAATGGTTTTAGACAATTACATGTTTTATTCCCATGCTATGTTATCATGATAAATGTTCCTTTATTATCTATTCCTTACGTACTACCATGATTTATTTCATGACTCAATATTTTTATGTTTAAACATTATGTTCATGTTTTTACATTAAAATGTATATGGTTTGTTTTATTTTCACCATGTTTACCCTTACTGAGTATTTGAGACCACCCTTTTTATGTTTTATTTTACCTAGTATATAAAGAAATGTTTTAGGTTGGAAAAAAGGGGATTATATTTATGGGAGATGTTGAATATCTTTCACCATGATTAAAAGATTATGTCTTGTGTTTCCAAATATAGTAAACTAATATGGTCTTTGGGCATCTATTTGTGTAATGTATTAAGTATTACACAAAATAAATGGAATGTATATGTACATCAAGCTTGGGTATCTATAGTTGCTATGAGAGTGAAGGTTTAGTTAACCTTTGGAAAATAGGATGCGAAAACTTTTTTGAGATCCCTAGAGATATTTTTAAGGTATATATAGGGATGTCCCTAAGGTTTAGTATATGTACATGTTAGAGTCCTAGAATTATGGTAATGATCATGAATTACCTAGTATTAATCCTTAGATGTTAGAGATTGAAAATACCCCTTGATTATATTGTTTTCTCACTATGTTTTTTTCTCTCACAATATTCTTTTTGGGTTTTAGAAAACGGTCGAAAACAGGAGGATTCATGTTAATGGAGAATATGATGGAAAATGGAATGATATTATCCACGCACAACCAAGTGAAATGGGATTTTATAGGTTTGACATAATTATTACTCTTAATCATAAATCTCATAACATGATCAATAATATCAACTTTGGTGAGTTTCCTAAAGTAACTAAAAAGAGAAATATGGAGTTTCATAGTGATTATATAGGAAATAAAGTTCAATTTTACTCATGTAAATCATGTGGGAAGAGACATGAAGGATAATTTTACAAAGGAACCGGAAGATCCTTTGGGTGTGAAAAATAAGGATACAAAACCAGTAATTGTAAAGGAAAAGGTTACGTTAACACAAATGGAAAGGATAATGGCATTAATAAGACATCAAAAACAGTTAAATGTTTTAAATGTGGAATAGACAAGCATTATAAAAATTGATTCCCTAAGGGAAAATCTCATGAAGAGAATCATTATGGTCATATGGGTAGTATTTATGTTGATGATGATAAAAAGATTCCAAATGATATATGAGATGATATAAGAGTTGAGGAATAAAATGATGAAGCTCGATCAATGGTTTAAGAATGTAGTGGAATAAAGATTAATGTTTTATAAGTAATTTAATGGTACAATGGAATAAAGAAACATCTAAGGATTGTAACACTATTCTTTTTTCTTATGTATTGGAATGTATATTTTGAATGGTACTGGTAACCATGAAAGGTCATTCAGATATTTTTGGAAAGCACATGATATGCGCATAATGAAGGGATAAGTAGATAATTAAGTGTTTGATAGTATTAATGAGCTCCTGACTGATATAAGGACAAAGTGATATTTTGGTTTGAGTATATATAATAATTGGGATTTTGGTATGTGTAAAGAGTTAACTTTTGGAAACATTCTTGTTTTCACTAAGGTTCTATGGTAATTCATGTATCAAGAGAATACATGATTAAGGTATTCACATATTTGGAATGTGACAACCAAGAACTACCTTATGAGATATTTGAGAAAAATGTTAAGTAGATTTATTTCACCTCCTTCTAATGTTTTTTTTGAAGGATTGTAATGTTATCCATTTATGGATAGTATAAGTTATTTTATGATTTATGTTTGTTAGATTAATGTATTATCGCACTATAGGTGGACTTATGCTTATTTGATAACTTGTTATAACCATTTTTTGAGATAGATGGAATGACTTATCATTTTATTTCACGATCTATTAACACTTCACGAATAAAAAAATCAACTTTATTTCATTTAGAGATGAATTGGAAAATTTTCAAGGCATGAACAATGGTGAGATTGTACCAAAATCAAGTAAGTATTTATTCTAATGCAAAATTATTCAACTTTAGAAATAGATTCATGAAAAACAAAAATTCTATCCTAGAACCTTCTTATTCGATGAATCATATGGTCACTTAAATTATCACAGATTTACAGCTATATGTTTTTTAACTTCATCATAATCTTGTTCCCTATTACTCTCCATCAGAAATTGATGGTCAGATTTCTCTTCCATATCTATGTTTTCACTTCCCACTTATGTTCTTCTATGTGAAAACCCAGTGATGAGTTAATTTTTGTAACCATTATGTTTTTATATTTCCTTCTTAAAATGATGTTTTAGTATTACTTTTTAGGGTTTGGGTTTCCATGAATTAAATTTTCATGTAGAAAACATTTATAACCCCAATAGATTTTGAGGTCAAATTTCATTTTAAGGGGGGTAGAATGTAACACCCTGTGATTTTATAAGATAGATTCTTTTTAATTTCTTTAATGTCTTGTTTTTTAATCTACACCAAGATTATCTTGTGCTATATGCAACACTGTATTATTTTGAAGTATACACAACACTATTCTTAGCCTGTGTTACACATGATTTCATGTTAGTTTGATAGAATTTATTTCACGCAACACTGTGTATAGATTTTGTTCTACGTATAAATGAGATAAGTTCATATTTTGTTATAAATAGTTCCAAAGGAAGCTTTAACTACACACAACACTAACTTGGCTTTCATTACACGCAAGAGAGACCATCCTCGATAGCTTGTATTGTACGCAATACTATGTTTCACTAAACAATGATATATTATTAAAATATTATTATTTAATGGGATATAAACTAGATCTTACGAATATTATTAACCACATTTGGAATTTTATAAAACATTAGCATTCATATTATACGTTTTATAGAACATGATATGAGAAAAAAATCAAATTTTTCGGATAAATGAAGTATTTTTAAAAAAATGCAGTTTTACCGCTTTTTGAGGGAACACTCATTTTAAATCTAGTTTTAACACTTTTATAAGTTAAATTTGAAAAAATAAACTTATTATTTGGAATAAGGACATAACAATTTACTTTTTTTGGGAATTTTTTGTATTTTTCTAATAAAATTAAAATTTTATTGAATAGTGAAAAACATGGTATTTTAATTCAAAACTGCTTTTTAATCTAAATTATTTATATACTTATAGTGTACATTGAATTGTTTTTAAAGTATAATTGGATTATATTTTTAAAATTTAATATTTTTTTGGTCATTGTATGCAATTTCACTTTCAAATTATACATACATTTATGTCAATATTTTGATAGTTATTATTTTTTAAAAACATGCTTTTTGGTTTTGACAAGAGGAAATAATTTTAAATTAATTACTGAAACTTATGTGTTTTAAATTTTGAAAAAATGGATTCCATATTTGGAATCAAGAGTTCCAAATTTTTTATATAGTCACCTTTTATTTTTAGACATTATGGATTGTAACTTCAGTAAATATTTTATTTACCATGGTTAAATTGCAAATTTGGTAAATAAGGGTAAGAAAATAATTTTATAATATTATTAAACTACTCTAAAACATGTATTAATATTATTGGTTGATATATTTACGACAATGGGCATACTTGGGTCTATTTGGGGACCTCATGTATTCAAATGGATGTGAAAATGACAATTTATAAGAATTAATTTAATGTAAAGATAATTATAACCTAAACATATATATTTTACTAAATAGATTTTCAAATAGGGTAGTATAACTGATCTCTATGTATATAAATAGTGAATAGAAATATAAAATTATTTTCCATATCATGGTATTTTATTTTTCATTTTTAGGCAACAGATAAATATATTTATTTATGACACACACATGATGTAATGATCGCTTCATTAATGAAAAATTCCAATAAATGAATTTATAAATATTAAAACAAATCTGATATGGTTATTTTGATGTCATTCACGAATTTTATGGATTATATTGACTTATTATAATTGAGTTAATGCCTTATTTTTGATGTAATTAGGTATTTATGAATTAAAAAAATTAAAGTATGAATAGTGTCCAAAATTGACACAATTCGTAATTTAAAACATAAAATAGTTTATTAAATGATATTAAATTCCTAAAAATATAATATTCAACCAAATGGTTAATATAAGTCCAAATATGTCATAAATAACTTTTTGGGGTATTTTGACATGATATGGTAATTACATGAACCCACAATGTGTAAATAATAAGATATCACACTAAGATTAAAAAGGATAAAATAAGGGTAAAACCAAAATGATAAGGATAAAAAAATATTAAAAACCTGTAAAAAAATTACTGGATTATGGTTATTATAGCAAAAAAATAGAATCTTATAATTTAATAAGTTTTCTACTATTTTAAATCTAAACTGAATTTATAAAAAATGAATAATTTGAAACATTCCTAAAGTGCCCCTCCTCTCTTAAAAAAGGGAACCTTATCCTTATCCTCTTCAATCCATTTTGAGCCTTCAATATCTACCAAAACACGAAAATTTATGTTATAAACTTTCCTTGTTACAATCTAGAGGTCATGGTCTTCTCGAAAGATCAACTCTAGTACCCTAATAGGAAATTTTAAGGAGGTGCGTCGAGGAATAGGTAATCTCTTCTACCGATTCTTTCAAATTTATTTTTTCTTCTAATTTTGTTTATTTAGTTTTTTTATTATAAAATAAAAACAGCAGTATAAATCATACACTTATATTTTATTATAAATATGAAACAACCCTATTTAACCTTCAATCCATCCTATGAAAAATGAAATCACCTCGTGTGTGTACGTACGAATTACCATCTCCACGCTGTGGTGAAATCTGTTTTTCACCACCACCATACTTGGATGCGTATAATGGTGTAAATAATAACTATATATGATTATT
The DNA here is from genome assembly GCA_963277665.1 of Viscum album. Classification (NCBI taxonomy): domain Eukaryota; kingdom Viridiplantae; phylum Streptophyta; class Magnoliopsida; order Santalales; family Viscaceae; genus Viscum; species Viscum album. The sequence goes on from OY728130.1 coordinate 632,319,292, forward strand.
ATAACATTATTCTAATTATAATATATTATACACCATCTAAATTAATATCATTCAACCACTATGGGAACGATATCATCGCTCATGCGTACGTACGACTTACTGTCTCCACGACGCGGTGAGATTTATTCTCTATGTTAACCATTCATGAATGATTATAAATTATATATAATAAATAATCATGAAATATATGACATAATAATACTACAATATTTATGTATATATATATTTCATTTAGTTACATCTATTCAATTTAATAAGGAAATGAAAATAGCATTCATGCGTACGTATGACCTATCATCTCCATGAATAGTGAATTACATTCCATTTATCTATCTATTATATATATTTATATAATGAATATATATGATATATAAATAATATTTTAAATTATGTAAGTAATTAAATCATGATCTATGTAATAATATCAGGAATAACAAGTCCAAACACGTACGATAAATAAAACAATTATTACCCAAAACGTTGCTTTAACATGGAATTAACAAATGAACGGGTAATAAAAAGTCATAAGAGAATCATATATGATATCATAAATATTATTATGGTTATGTTAAAAGTTATTAATATGTTTGAACCCACTATACAGTAGTTTTGGACACATACAGAAGAAATTAGACCTAAGGTAAGGGATAATTCTGTAATCTCATTTTTATCCCAGATTCTTTAAATGTAAGTATATATTGGGGATATATTTATCATTTATGTACATTTTTTATAAAAAAATTTCATAAGATATTTACAATTATTATATGTATGTCTAAATTCATTTTTACCCATTTTATACTTTTACTACATGGTATGGAAGAAATCTTTCTTATGTTTACCATATGAGGTACATTTTTTGACCTTTCTACCAAAAGTACGTGGAGAATGTTTTTGTTTAAATTATATGGTAGGAATCGATTTTATGGTTTCATGATGAAATAATTACATGACGAATCATATACACTATTTCAAGTTAATTCTCAACTAAATTGTTTTGTTTTAAAATTTCCCAGCATTTTGTGAAAAGAAAACATTTTTCAAAAAGAAAGGATATTTTATTCAAGAACTAAGTTCAAGTGTTTTACCAAAATTATTTTCCATGTAAGATGATGTTCATAAATAGACTTATATTTATATCCCTACTATTAATATGATTTTATTTCATAAATTATGGAATGTTTATTTATATGGATTATGTTATGATCAAATGATATTTACGAAGCACATTTTATTTCTTGGGTTATGTTATGATAAATGATTTATGTTTTGTGGAATATGTAAGAATGATTTAATTATGAGATGGGTGGGACCTATATCTCCCTCCAATTAATTGGGTAAATATTTATATCTCATTAGATATACATGACTAGAATGGAAGGTAAATCTGGTTCAGTAATACAGGGATGGAATGACTAGTAAACCCGGTTTAATAATGGACTTCGTCCACTATTGATGGTCTTGGCAGAAATGCCTTGCCAAATATGAAAATCATATTATGCACTTAATGGTTTTCCAAAATTCCATGTTTTATTTCTATGATATATTATTATGAGAAATTTTACTTTATGATCTATGCATTACATACTACCAATATTTATTCCATGACTCATGATTTTGATGTTTAAAATTAATGTTCACATTTTTACTTTCAAATGTATATGGTTTGTTTTATTTTCTCTATGTTTACCATTAACGAGAATTTGATCTCACCATTTTTTGGTTTATTTTTCTAGGATACAAAGAACGGTTTTTTGTAGGAAAACAAAAGGGGAAGATCTTTATGGGAGATGGTGAATATTTTTCACCATGATTAAAAGATTATGTTCCACATTTCCAAAGACACTAATCTAATACGGTCTTTGGGAATTTGTTCATGTAATGTATTATGTATTCCAAAAAAATAAATTTATTCTCTATTTATGTCAATATTGGGACTCTACAAAGACTCTCTTTATGGAGGGGAGACCATACCTGACTGGTTATTCTCTATTGAAGGAATTCAGTGTTGTCAGAATCATTTTGTTGTGATTTTAGTGGTGAAGAAATATTTGATGGGGGATTTCTATAACTCCAAGTGGGAAGTTCACCCTATAACCATGAAGATGTTCTATGGCATGTGGTGATGATTCTTGTGGCTAGGTATGATAAGGGGCATTATAGATTTTTTATTTTATTATTATCCATGATAACATATCCTAGATTAGTACTAAAATCCTTTAGGTTTTCTTTAACCACTTCAAGTCCTTACATTGAAGTGGGATACGATCTCTATGGAATTTGTGGTTGGGTTTACATGTAAATAGAAAAAGAAGAATGTGATACAGGTGGTGATCAACAGGTTGACCAAATCGGATCACTTTATACCCATTCATGATATTACCAATGTTAAGGAGTTAAGAAATTTCTATCTGAAATAGATTACTCATATTCATGGAGTCATGTCTTATATAGTCCTTGATAGGGATCCTCAGTCCACTTCTCATTTTTGGAGAATTCTTCAGGAGGCACCAAGTTCTCAAGTCCATTTGAGTGAAAAACACCATCCAAAGTCAGATAGACTGATAGAAAGAGATATCTAGATTTTTGAAGATGTGATCCATTCATGTGTTCTCCACTATGGTGGGGATTGGGAAGACAAACTTGGGATGATTGATTTTTCTTATAAAATTAGTTACCTTTCTAAAATTATAATGAATCCTTTTAATTCCATTTATGTTAGGCCTTGTTAATATCCATTGTTCAGGTTGGAGATTTGGGAAAGTTCATTTGTTAGAATAATATTGGCCCATGATATGAAATCACTAATTCAGTTCATTAATCATATAATTTTAATACTATAAAGTGGATATAAATATTATGTTGATCTTCATCATAGATTGTTTTAATTTTCAGTTTGTGATCATGTGTTCTTATATGAATCATCTCATTTGGGTCATCAATGTGTTGGGAGACATGGAAAAATGCTTCTCATTTTATGGGACCTTATGAGGTTTTTGAGAAGGTTGGGAATGCTTCCCACCATTAAGAACATCCATATACTCTGAAGTTGATATATAATGTGTTCCATATATCACATTTATGAAGTATCTTTCTGATTCATCTCATTTTCTTGAGTTGGAGCGATCTTTAGGTTAAAACTGAATCAGAAAAATAGAACAAATAATCAAAAAATTAGTACATAAATAAATTAAGGAAAAGTAATGAAAACTAACTAAAATACACAACTGATGATACCTCTTCATTCATGGATTGAAGTCAAGAAGTGGTTGTTGCTGAGGAATATGACTGGGAATCATCAATCTCACAAAACCATGACCCATTCAAGCTAATAAGGAAATTCTAGGAATTTGAGGGTTTGATGACGTATCACTAGGCTCATTTCCATGTAGTAAATTATCCTAGAGGTCACTAAAGATGTCATCATAAGTCTCCTCAGTCATCTAAAACACAAAAAACAACGTATACAAGAAAAATAAAATATGATTATATATATATATTGACTACAAAAAATAAGTAATTTTCCCATTCTTCAAACTTCATCCTCATCTTCTTATATGATAGTTTAAATAACTGCATATTCCTCATTAGTGTCATAAATTTCTATAGGAGTTTCACCTTTTTCATCTCTTCATAATTCAAATTAATTTGTTACATCAATAACATCCTCACCACCATTATCCCATAATTTTGGGGTGTGATTATCGATATCCATGCCTCTTTGCGAAAAACATGGATTTTAAGTTGTCTCTTAAAAAATTTCAATTATTTTCCATTCAATAGAACCACATTCAATTTGGATAACTAGATTTTCATGAGATTTAATATTTATTATTCTCCACCAATAAATTAAATATCTTGAGGAAACACTATAATTTCCATACTATATTAGTTGTTCCTAATAATCTAATAAAAATGGCTCATTTACTAAAATAAAGATTTCATATTTAATACCAATTATTCCATGGCGCAGATAAACCCACAAGAATCTATCAGTATCAAACCAATGAAATTTAAACACTATTACATAATCCTATCCCAGATAATACACATTGATTATTTCTTACATAAAGCCATAAAAGTTTACATCGCCTTCTCTATGCTGTGATATTATAAAAAAACCACAATTCATTATTTTTTTTATTTACCATATGATTTTTTATGAAATCAAAAACCATTCACCATATATGAATGATAAGATTTAACCATTTTGGATGGTGGGTTACTAAATAAATGAAATTGATTATCAATTTTATCAACATGTTGAGATACCTACACATTTGAAAAATAATTATCAATATAACAAGAAATAAATTGATTTTATATCCCCACCATTGGTTGTGGGGTGGTAAGGGTTTGGGTGGGGTGAGGGGCAGGTCACGGGGTGAAGTCCTTAGGCCTGTGATTTATTGTAGTTTTTTCGTTACAATGTGTTCCATGGTGGCGGATGTAACCTACCTAGTATACAATAAATTGAATTTATATGTTAAACCATAAACAATTTACTTTACCATTTTTTGAAATTAGTAGGTAAAAGTATTTTTTAAACTTTCTTTAAGAGGATCTATTGTGATTTGTGGAATCTATTACTTGACATGATTATCATATAACCTGAAAATAAAATAATATTAATTTAATTAAAAACTATATAATAATTAATAGTATAATTCACTATAAAAATGGTGTCATTTTTTTAAAGTTGATTCGAACATATGTTTGAGCCATGTAATGTTTTTCATCCGAAATCCATCATTCATGAACTCGAGAAAATCCATGTTCGAGTTGATTAAAAAATAATAATTTATTTTTAAATTTATAGAAAAAATTTCTCTCATAATGGATTATTCAGTTATGTTTTTAGGGATATTGATATTGAAAATAATGAGAGAAGAAAAATAAATTTCCTCGTGAAAATAAGCTTATGCAATTGATCCTTTAAAAAATTATTTATTGTGTGGCTTTTTCTTCAATTTCGACGTGGATCTATCATATGGGTACCCTATTCGAAACTGTATCAATACTCCATATTTTTTTTCATGATGAAAATGTAATATCAAATGTTTCATTGAATTAAAGAAATCTTGTTTAATTTTTTTCCTATTTAAATAAAATTAAAACAATGTCTTCTTACAGTATACTTAGTACATCGTACTTTGTTGTCATAGGAAAAATGTCTCTGAAAAGAAATATTGTATTTCTATTAGTGAATCCCAAATATTAGAATTATAAAAAAACTCCCAATTCAATAGAAATAATTATTTCAATTATAACATGATTGTTATGGATTTTTAATCTAGTAATATTACATTTGTGACACATCTAGCTAAATTGGACACATAACCATCCGAAGGCCTCAAATATATAATACAGTGAAAAATTAATAAATGATTTCTTTGGAAACTCTACAAGACACTTTTGGATTGATTAACTTATGTGATATTTCATTTTCCAAGAGATCAAGTCCTAGCCACTTATAAATTTGGTCAAGATGTAATCATGCATGTACATTTTCTTTGACTTCCTAGGTGTTTCCAAATCTATATGAAATATATTATCAAAAAAGTTTTCAATATTCATGACATAAAACATGTGATTGTCAAAAACATTAGACAAATATAGAAGATTCAAAATAATGAACCATTTTATCCAATTGTTCTCTTTCCCAATGCCATCTATTTTTTGAGTTTATTGTCAGTCTAAAGGTAATGAGAGGTAATAAACAGACAATTTATTGTAACTCAAAGATAGAGATAATTTTTTTTGGATATCCATCTCTTTTAATTATTCCTTTTATGAAATTATATTTTTTCATACGAAAAGGATGATCAGTAGGAAGAAATCATCAATGATAGTAGAAAAAAGGATATCTTCTATTGATGAGAATAAACACTTTTATGTCACTTATATAGTATGGAAGTATTTTTGGACCATGTGTACTCCAGTAAGATAACATGCCATAAGCTAGGAAGTCACTAAATGTCCAAATTAATGAACATTCCATTATGAAATATATTTTTTGAAACAAAATCATATGTAATAACACCATTACCCCATAATAAATTTTACTCCTTAATCATTAGATTCAATTAAATATCAATGTTTCTTTTTATATGTACTAGAATTAATAAGGTGAAAATGATATATAGCTCATTTATCAACATATAAGCTTGTAAATTGTACAGAGTGATAAAGATAGTTGACTAAGAATACTTACTATACTAAGAACTAAATGGACTGAAACTATTAGTATTAATACCCAATCATACATTTTATGAATTAAAATAAAAAGACAATTGCACTTGGTCTAAATGTTTCCATAAATCACCATCAAAACCATTATTTGAGCTTTTACTGGTTGAAATATTTTTTTCTACCATAAAATCAATGATGCTGTGTTCCAAGACAATAGTAAATTCTGAAATCCAGGAGTAAGTATAAAGTAGCTCAACTATTTTATAGGAATAAATCTAGACTTCCCTAGTTGATCCTATTTCAAACACAAGTTTCTAAATGTAGTAAAACTATCCAATGAATCATTTTTACCAAATTATAAGATGAAATCATTTTAACTTGTGTGAATCTTTAAATAACCAAGACCCAAATTATAAATCACCCTATTCCTCTCATAGTTTTTTTAGAAATCAAATTTACATTATGTAATAGTGATTTAACTAAATACAATATCTGATCAAAATAGATATATGACATTGCATTATCTGATTTAAAAGCCATAAATTTTAAAACCACTTAAAATATTCTTATCTTCGAACCATGATATAATATATCATCAGCAGACTTGAAAAACTCATAAAATGGAGATCATTCTAACTCAGGAGTAAAATCAATATCATCATGAGTATCAGTTTTTTAAAAGATAGACTAACCACATCATGTACTAAAAATTGAAACCATGATTGATTTGGAAAAAAATTATTAATATATTTTCCCAAACAATGTTCATCATTTTGATACCAAAAAACAAAATCTATTAAAAAACCAAAATGTAATAAGTGACCCCAAACATTTTGAAATGTGTCAAACCTCCCAAGAACACATTTCTAACATGGACAATTAATTTTCCCTTATCAAACAAAATATTCTATTGATGACGTAAAAGATAAAAAATGGTTTAACACCCTCAATATGTATAAGATTTGTACCAGAACCATTTGTATTCCTATAATTATTTATCCAATCATGATCATGTAACAAAGACTATTGTTAACTTCCTTATTCCATATATTTCTAAAAAATATAAAATAAGGAAATTTTTATGAATAATTTGATATAAGAAAAGTACTATAAAAAAGAGTTTAAAATTAAAAATAAAATAATTTACATGTTAATAATTTCACTTTTATCTATTCACCCCCGATTTTTACTAATTAGCACTGATATTTACAAATTACCATTACTTTTTACTAATAATTGTGATTTAATATTCATTTTTACTAATTTTTATTTTTTAATGATATATTTACAAATTGTTTCTAATTACCACTAAAGTTTAAAAATTATAGTGATGTACCATTCAAGTTTAAAAATTAACTACTAATGTATACAAATATATCACTAATTTTTAGAAATTAAAAAAAAATATTTTCAATTTAAAATTACTATCACATGTAATTATTTTTCTCCTCTTGTAGTTTCCCCTTCCATCAGGTCATCTCATCCTCCTGCTATTATTTCTTATATCTACAGGTCATATACCTCTCACCCCAGTTCTGGAGACCTAAGGAAATATTTGGACGTGGTTAAAAAAATAGGTTATTTCTAATCACATGAATATTTTAAAATCAATTATTTACTAATATTGTGAAAATCATAGATTTTACAATATTCTGGCGATGAAAACAATTTATGCCAACCATGTTCAAATTTTTCATTACAGTAATTTATTCCAACCATGTCCTGTAATCGACACTTCTCCTCCTGTTATAGTTGGTCCTATTTTCATTGAAGCATCACATCCCACCTACTTTATTTTTAGAGACCTCATAAAAAATTGGGACATAGTTGGAATAAATTGGTCATTTATAATCACCAGATGTTTTTAAAATTCTTGATTTACTAAAAAGGTTTAAATAATAGATTTTACAATATTCAGGTGATGAAACCTGTTTATGCCACAACTTCCAAATTTTTCATTACACCAATTTATTCCAACCATGTCCAATCATAGACACATATACTTCTACCACTAATACTTCTAATTATAACAAATTTTACTAGTTTCCTGTTATATTTTACCATTTTTTACTAATCATATTAGTTTTTTACTAATTTTTACTCATTACTAGTAATTTTTACAAATATATAGTAATTGCCACTTATTTTTATTATTTTTTTACTAGTTATAGTGATTTATCACTAATATTTACAAATTATTGTTAATTTTTAATAATTATAGTGATTTATTGCTAATTTTTACGAATTACAGTTAATATTTACTAATTTAAAATAATAATTACTGATTTAAATGTATTAATGTATATTTTTACTAATGATTACTAACTATTGATTTTTTTACTAATTTTGACCAATTACCATTATGTTTTTTTTAAAATAAAGTAAGTTATCATTAATTTTTAATAATTTCTACCAATATTTATAATTATAGTTATTTATTATTATTTTTCACTAATTACTACTAATCATTACTAATTATACTGGGATACTGCTACTTTTTACTAACTTTTATTAATCTTCAAATATTTTTACTAATATTTTTGTCATTACTGTTTTTTTTAGTTTTTAAGAATTACCACTTATTTTAAATAATTCTTACTAATTATTATTAGGTTATAGAGAGAATTATAACAAATTTATACTATTTTATTTTAATTTTTTTTTAATTTTATCAATTTTGTAATTTTTATTAATTTGTAATTTTGTTTGACTATTTGCATTATTTTTTACAATTTTTTACAATTTTTTAGTAATTATTTATAATTATTTCTAATTTTTACTAATTATTATTATTTAATAATTATTAATAATTATTTCTGATTATTTCTCGTTATTACCCATCATTACTATTTTTTACAAATTGTTACTATTTTTAATAATTATTAATATTTTAACATATTATTACCATTTTTACTAATTATTACAAATTATTACAAATTATTACAAATTATCACCATTTATAACAATTATTAATAATTAACACTAATTATTAATAATTATTACTATTTATTACTAATTATTACTAATTATGACTAATTTTTACTAATTTCTATTATTTTCTAACAATTAATTACTAATTTTTACAATTTAATACTAGTAATTACTGATTACCACTAATTATTACAAATATACACAAATTATTATAGATTACTAGAAACTGTTAATTTTTTTACTAATTGCAGCTAATTAATACTAATAACTACTCATTATAGCTAATTACTGCTAATTATTACTAATTCCCACTAATTATTAAAACAATTTCTAATTTTTACTAATTTATTACTAATTATTACTAATTATTACTAATTATTACTAATCACCACTAATTTTTACTACTTTTTATTAGTTTATAATAATTTATTTGTAATTTATAAAATTTTTCAGTAATTATTACTAAATACCACCAATTATTACAAATTATCAATAATTATTAATTTTTTCCTAATTACCACTAATTGTTACTAATTACCACTAATTATTACATTTTTTACTATTTTGTGGTAATTTATTACTAATTAAAGCTAATTATTAATAATTATTAATAATTATTACAAATTACCATTAATTTTTACTAAATTTGTTTAATTTAAAACAATTTATTACCAAATTTTACAATTTATTACGAATTATTTCTAATTACAACAAATTATTACAAATAACCACTAATTATTATAAATTTATACTATTTACTACTAATTATTAAAAATTACCACTAATTATTCCAATTTTATGCTAATTTTTACTAATTTTTACTAATTACTCCTTATTTATTTCTAATTACCATTAATTATTATTAATTACCACTATTTTTTTTTACTAATTACCACTAATTAATTCTAATTATTTCTAATTTTTACTAATTTTTTACTACTTACTGATATTTTAATCTAATTATTCAAAATTAAAAATGTTCCCTTTTAATTAAAAAAATCACCGTAGATTGATACTAAATATTTCTAAAACTAATTAATGAAAAATTAAACTAACTAATTCTAAATAAATTTAATTTCTAAAAATTAATAATTATTATTACTAATATAAATAAATTAAATTAAACAAAAAAACAAAAAAATTAAATAAATACCATAAAATTGAATTGTTCTGTGGATGCAAAGCTTGAATGTTGATACCTTGTAAAGTTGTAAACTTTGAAAAGTTTATATAGTATCATGTGAGAGCAGAGAAGGAGAAAGTAGTTTAGAGGTGAATGGAATGGAAAAAATTAGGGGGGGGGTATATCAAGGGTATATAATTTTCAATTGGGGTATTTGCGACGACATTCCCATCACAAATAAGAGTATTTGCGATGAGTCCCATCACAAATAATACCAGCATTATTAATTTCGGCGATAGTAAAAAAATATTAGTTGTAAAGGAGACTATCAAAAATACACTCTCCCGACATGTTACTTGTGACGGGTGAAAATCCCATCCCATATAACATCAAATGACAAAAAGAATTTCTAAGAGCACCCATCACAAATCATTTCCTACCAGTAGGTTATTTACGATTGTATTAAACCCCCTTCACAAATAACATAAAACAGGAGATATTTTTTGTGATGACCATATACCCCCACCACAAATTGTCTTCCCCTGATATGGTGTGTAGTGCACCCAAAGGTATTGGTGATGGGAAGTTATTCCAATCAAAAAGACATTATTTATAAACTATTTGCGACATGAATTGTTTCTTAACGAAAATAGTATCTATTGATGGGTTATTTGAGATGGGTTGATGACCTATCAAAAATAACCCATCACAAAAAACCATTTTCCCTTAGTGTACACTCAAATCATAAAAGCTAAAAATAAATCTTTTTAGAAAAAGTGATCAATATGAGACAAAGGAAATTGATTAAACTACTCATGGATTATTATTTCTCAATACACTACCACCCAGTGAAAGGAAATTAGATGGTATGTGCATTGAGTAAAATATTCCATGGATTTATGACTAAAATAAGGATTGAGAGAGATCATATTTTCTTATATCTAGTAAAAATGAATATGAGAATTTTTAAGGAATAATATTCGTCAAATATTTTTTTTAATACCGAGAACCATCTTTATTAGAAAAGATTAGAAGTTCTTAATTACATGATGATAACTTTGATAAGAAATTAAATTTTGTTAATGATGGGAAATTAAAATACTTTGATTGTGAAGATAATGTTATAAAAATTGAAATTATATTATGTGGTCCAATTGTACTTGTGCTAAAAAAAGAAGTATTGGGTGACACTCATATCTTTAATTTCTCTATACACTCTATTAGCATATATATGTATATGGATTTAAGGGAATATTTTTGGTGGGATCACATGAAGTGGGAAAATGCTGATTATGTTTCTAGATATTTTTTTTCAATATGTTAATGCTATGAGATAGCATAATATGTGATTCATGTAACCTATTCTTATTTCTCTATGGAAATGGGATGAATTTACTATGGGACATTTTATAGGACTACTGAGGACTCCTAGAAAGAATTATGCAATGTGGGTTATCATTGATCATATAATCAAATATGCAGATTTCCCTAATATAAGTGAATATTTACCTCTTGATAACCTTGCAAAGATGTATATTAATGATGTTTTAAGACTTCATGTTGCACCTCTTTCGATCATGTATGACTGTGATGTCCATTTTACGTTGAAATTATAGAAGAATCTTTAGAAGGATATTTATATTGAGCTTCTTTAGAGAACTACATACCATCCTCATACTAATGGACAACCATAAGGGACTATTGAAACATGTTAAAACATATTGAGGTCATTGTCACTTGACTTTTGTTGTTTGTGGGATGATTATTTACTATTGTTGGATTTTTCCTATAATAATAGTTTCCAGTGAAGTATTCAGATGGTGTCATATAATGCATTATATGGATAGAGATATCATACTCTAATATGTTGGGATGAATTTGAATAAAGGAAAATTTTAGTCCTAGACCTTTTTGAATAGAAAAATGGTAATTTATATTTAAACTCACATTAAGATTACTCACAGTATGCTAAAGAGTTATAAAAACAATCATAGGAATACATCTAATTATAAGTGGGATATCATTTTTTGAAGGTATCATGATGGAAGGGTGTTATATAGTTTAGTAAGAATAGAAATATATCCCTTAGGTACATCATAACCTTTCAAATCCTTTAATTAAAATGATATATTTCTTATTGTCTTTAAACACCACCAAGTCTCTCAAAAGTATAAGGTGTGTTTCATATGTCATTGTTATGGAAGTACATTCCCTAACCAATGAATGTGATCACATTTTATGATATAAAATTTTAACCTAATCTATATCACTGTTAATAAACCATTAATATTATTAATACTAGAGATCATGTATTGATGAATCAAACAAATCATTTGTTAAAGGAACTTTAGAGAAATCAAAATATTGAGGAGGCAACATGGTAACCTAAGGTTGTTATGAATAACTACCCTCAAATATTTAGAAGGAAATATACACAATATTTAAAGGGTGAAATATATTATGGATTGAATAATATAACACCCTCAGACTTTATTACTTAGTTCCATTTAAATAAATTTAATCTCGTTGATAGCATACGATGCACGCAACATCGAGTTTAAAAAAATGTACTCTATTAAAATATTATTAAATCATGGCCATTATAACCTATAAGTAAAGTTCAATGTTATGAAAATTACTATCTACATTTTAAAAATTATATGGTTTATAGATATATAAAATAAATTTAAGTTATATCAATGGACTATAAGAAATATAACAATCATTTGACAGAAAAAAGAAATATTTTCTAAATAAGATATTTTTTAAGGAATATTATTTCATTGCTTCCTTATCACTTTAGGTAAAAAAAATATTTGAAAAGTTTAGAAATTTTATTTTTAGAATCATCATATAAAAATTGGATGAGGGTTAATTTTTTAGTTTTTTCTGAAAAGTTTTATATTTCGATGAATCATCAAAATACAGTTTTTTATTTTAAAAATGCCTAATATTTTTTTTATTTACAATGATAAATTATATTTTGAATTGATTATAAAGTAAAACTAGTAAAATTATATTATAATAAACACAATTTAATTAATTTTAATTAACTTCATAATGAATTATGTTATTAAAACATTAAAACTTATGAAATGTTTTCTATTTAAAAACACTATTTTTAGTTGTGTCTACGGGTATAATTTTAAATTGTATTATTCCATTTATGTGAATTTAATTTGGTAAAATAGATTCCATATTAATAATAATAATATGTTATATTTTCTTATATGGTCAACATAATTTTTTACAATAATGAATATTGAAAAAATTAAAAATCAGAAACCACGGTTAAGGTAAAAATGGGTTTTTTGGGGGTTAAACTAAGAAGAAAATGGTTAAAGTGACCTAAAACTTTTTTAGTATCAATTTCATGGATATTTTTTTGATCTTTTCATGTCTAATTCGTATGAATACTCTATCTTCTACCCGTATTTCTTGTAAAAACTTGGGTATACCTTTTTTGTTTTAAAAATTACATGTTTTCCACTCACCTCACTTATAAAAGGTCACCCAATCCTCTCTTATTTACACTATAAAGAAGTTTTTATTAATAAAATAACTTCCAAAGAAAATTATAGTATACCATACCCTAATATTAGGAGGCTTATTTTTTTCAAAAATACATTTTAGTAATACACTATATATAATCCAAAATAGGTGCTATGAGAAGACGTAAAATTCCTAATAGTAAGTTATTATTTTTTTCTTCTTTGACATCCTTCAAATATTATAATTTTATCATATAATAACACCAAAATCTATAATATAATAATATTTAATTATTTTTAATTACATATATCAATCTCCTTCTCCCTCAAATGGGAAATGATAAAATCACCCGTGTTTACGTTGGACTATCGTCTCATGAACCAATATGATACGCTTTCCATGAAATCCTCTGATAATTGTGTATAATGATGAATCCAAAGTAAATATATGATATTTATTAAACAAATCCCCCGAAAACCCTATTTTCCCCCATATACTCGTTAGAAATCAATATTATTTAAAAACCAAGAAGGTAATATGAAAATAAAATTATTTCTACCTTGTGTAAAAATCTGGTTCATACATCCGGTTAATGATTTTTTTTATAAATGGAGCCTTGAAGGAAGAAGGGTATTAATACCCATTTAAAATTAATATATTATATTATTTATTAATAAAATATATATGATTTTGTGACTAATAAAATCATGTCTATATTATGGTATCTTAATCAGGTTAGGAGAAATAACATTTCTCAAATTGAGAAACATGTTCAACATTGATATTATCTAATATTGGATAACATAATGTGACACAACCCCCATCATTTTGTGGTATTACTAATACAGTGGTAGATAAGAAATAGATTATTTCTATTGAGAAGATACTTTTGGACCTAGGATGAAATAAAAAGGAAACGTTTAACTTGTAGTGTATTCTATCAAATGCGACACTGATCAATAGTGGTCCCAGATCCATAATACTAGAGAGGAAGAGAAAATAAAATAGATATAATGGAATTATTTTAAGGAGAAATTATTTGAAAAATATTTCTCCCATGAGAAAAAAATGAAAAAAGATAAGTTTCCTCATCTTAATGAATATGGTTGATTTTTTTTCTAAGTATGCGGGTACCATTTTAAGGTTATCCATGTATATGAAAAACTACATACACAAAAAATTGAAATATTGACAATTTATTGAAAATAATTAAGTCAATTCATTGATGGGAACCAATATCTAATTATTTTTCATCCTATTATGAAATAGTTTTACGTACCATTAAAATAGAGAAGGAACTATCTAGATCATACATGTCAAAGTGAAATCATGAAAATTAGATGTTGAATGAGAACCATAAAAAGGGTATGTGTCAAAAAAGAACAAAAAAATGAATTAATTTTATCCTTATGAAGAATATGGAAATAATAATAATAGGAAAGTCCTGAATGGAATGAGATTTTTTTATAAGTGTGTAGAGAAGTGTTATATGGATTGTGAATTTAGGGGGAAGAAAAAAAACAATGATATATAGTGGTTAATTTAAAAATATTTGGGGAATAATTAATACTAATATACCAAGCACGAATGGAACCCACCACTGAAGAGGCCAAGTGTATGATGTCCAGCTTACATGATAACTTTAGGTGAGGTGGAAGTTTTTAGTAATGTGGAGGTAGTAATTTAATCATACCACCAAAATTAGCTAATTATTTAATTTATTATTTATCCTAAAAATCTTTTATATTTTCCAAATTTTCAATTAAAATTATACATTTCCTTCTAAATTATGATGGTTGTTGTCAGTACAAACTCTTAGGGGAAGTATCACTGTAACAAATATGTGTCAATTAATACACATAATGACACATAAATGTTCTTAACATTCTAACCTTATTATTACAACTTGGGTTTACTTCCATATAATACTTGGTATAGACTAACTTTCAAAATATGATGCAAAAAAATTATTTCATGAAAAGGAAAATGATGATTCAGGATGAAGATAAAGAATTTCATATCCTTAGAGAAGAGAAATCATCATAAGGTAGATTTAGAAATCCTCCCCCAGTAGCCCTACTGAATGAGATTCTTGGGGAACAAGAGGAAACAAAATATAGGGATGGATATGGTAGTCTTCAAATTGAAGGTGGTCCTATCATATAAGAATACATTGATTTATTTCCCATGGAATTACATGGACATCCACCAGAGTGTGGTATTGAGATTTCTATTGATTTAACCCCTTTTGAAATACCAATATCATAGACTCCCAAAATAATGGCTACTATAGAATTATTATATTTGAATAAACCACTTGAGGAGTTGGGTGATAAATGATATATTCACGCTAGTGTTTCACCATTGGGCACCCATGTTCTCTTGTTTATGAAGATAGATGAATCCATTAGTATATGCATCGATTATAATAAAAATCAATTCTATTAGAATAAAAAAACCATCCCTTTACTCACATTGATTAATTATTAGATCAACTTCCTAAAACCCAAAATAATTTTCAAATATTTAACTTCACTCAAGGTATGGTCAATTGCGAGTAAATAAAGTAGACATTTCAAACAAAACATTCCAAATGAAGTATGGAAATTACAAGTTTAAAAATAATTCCATTAGAATGAATAATTAACCCCAAATTTATATAGATCTAATGAAAAATATATTTAAGGAATACCTTTATGATTTTATTGGTATCCATTAATGATATTTTGGTGTATTTTAAAATTACAAAGGACCTTAATAATAACATGTGTATCATTCATGATATTATTAAATATAAATAGTTATATGGAAAACTTACTATTTACTATTTATGGATTTAATAATCTTCTTTACCTTTCCATATTGTCTCTAATGGTAGAATGTTAGTTGATCACGCAAAGACAAAGGTAGTCATAGAATGGCTTATAACAACAAACATAACTGATGTTTGTAGTTTCATTGGTCTGGAAGGTTACTATCATAAATTCAAACATATTTTTCTGGAATAACTATCCTATAAACCATGAAATCACGTAAAGGGGTTATATTTGTTTGGATAAAGGAATGTAAATAATTTTTTGATAAACTAAATAAGTTATTGGTCAATGACTTGATATTGACACTACTATATGAAAATGATGGGTTTGTGATTTATAGTGATGCATAGAAGAAGGTACAAGGTGGTAACCTGAGAAAATTGAAATGTTATGGTATATACATCATAGGAATTGAAGAATCATTAATATAACTATCCAAACCATGATCTTGAGTTAGAATATGTAATCTTTTCTTTGAATATATGAAGACATTATATCTATGGTGAAATATGTGATATATCACTATTGAAAAATAGATTATTTATGATGTGTTATTTGCGTTGAGATCCCATTGAAAATATCTATTTGTGATGGGGGCCATGGTAAATAAGATATTGTATAAAATGGTTTAGAAAAAGATAGTTTTTTCGACGGGTCGTCATAAAAACAATATTTTGTGATGCGCAGATTTCCCATCACATATACTTTTTTAAACGGTTAATTTTTTGTGATGGGTCAATTTTACCATATCAAATGATTATTTTAAATTGGTTACAAACCCCTAAAAAATAAGTGTTAAAAAATTAAATAAAAATTAATTAAAAAATATCAAAATAATTTTAAAATTTTTAATAAATAAAATTGCAGACATCTACAATAAAAAAATTTTATATAAAATTTTATCATTAAAATATTATCAAAATAAATATTCCCATAATTTATCCATCACTATAAATGTGGAAGGGGGGGTATGGTCATATGGAAGAGAAGGGGACAAAACTACAACCCTAAGCCCTGAAATATATGCTGCATGTAAACATTCTAGTACTCCTACCATCGTCACATATTCTATTATTGTTGCTAAATCTGTAGATAAAGCAATCTTTCTCCCTACACATAACCTCAATAACCTTAATTTGAGATCACAACTACTCCTCGTATTTTAAGACCGATGATAATGACTCTCACTGAGATCCCCTCAAGCTAGACATTGACCTTGTAGAAGTAACATAAAACTTCCAAACGTCAATCGTGAACTAATTCCAACCACTCAGAACTTTTCAAAAGAATAATTCAATACATAAATATATGTTGTATCATCAAATATTACCACACCTATTGTCTGACTCTCAACCACAGCATGGATATCATCCTTTCTCAGAGAAGTCATGACTTAATTTGACTTCCTCAATTGAAATTCAAAATTCAAATACCTAAAATATTATGTTCAGTTAATTTGTAATCTATAAAAAATTATACTCACCACAATCTGACACTAGACACCACCTATAATCTCTCTAGTGATAGAGTCATTTTACACCATCTAATGAGAGAGAAACTTTATAATATTGGGATGATCAAATTCTTATATGAGTTAAAATTAAATATTTTACATTAAATTTTATATAAATTATTTTAAAAAATTACTTACAATATTTCTATAATGCATACTAAATTTACACCTACTAGTGTGATGGGTCACCTCTTTCCTCCCCCAGTTCTGCCAACCTATTGATGCTCCCCACTAAAAAATTCCTCCCATCTAGTAAGACCATAATAAATTCCGAACCTAATAAAAGATGCAATAAACTCAATGGGCACAACAAGGTGGATCAAAATATGTTAATCCCACATTATTCATTGAATTCCTCTTCATATTGTGAAAAAATTGACTATAGGGCTCCCGCATACACACCCCTAGGCCTCCCTGGTATAACTCAGCATGATATCAACTACTGGAGGCCATAAACCACAAATTTTTAATAATATAAGGATAATATTTAAATAAATTTAAAAATAACTATTATTTATTTACGTATCATGTAGTTATAAAACATATATTGTCGAACTTCAATGAGATCCTGATCCCATGTCACCCATGCCTTAGGAAAATAGTTCTGTAAAATTGAACTCCCTTTCCCAATAACTATATGAATATATCTGTAGAAAAATAGAAAAAATAATCAAACAATTAGTACATAAATAAATTAAGGAAATGTAATGAAAACTAACTAAAATACACAACTGATAACACCTCTTCATTCATGGATTGACGTCAATAAGTGTTTGTTTCTTGGGAATATGGTCGGAAATCATAAATATCCCAATACCTTGACCTATTTAATTTAATGAGGAAATTCTAGGAACTTGAGGGTTTAATGAAGTATCAATAGGCTCATTTTCATGTAGTAAATCATCATAGTGGTCACTAAATATGTCATCATAAGTCTCCTCAGTCATCTAAAACATAAAAAAATATGACTAGAAAAATAGAATATGATTATTATAAATAAATAAATATATATATATATTGACTAAAACAAATAAGTAATTGTCTTATTCTTAAAACCTCATCCTCATCTTCATATATGATAGTTTCAATATCTTCATATTCCTCTTCAGTATCAAAAATATCTATAAGAGTGTCATCTTCATCATCCCTTCCTAATTCAAATTTATTTGTAACATCAATAACATCCTCACCACCATTATCCCATAATCGTGGGTTGTGATTATAGATATCCGTGCCTCTTTGTGGAAAACATGTATTTCATGTTGTCTCTTAAAAATTTCAATTCCTTTCCATTCAATAGAACCACATTAAATTTTTATAACCATATTTTCATGATATTTAATTTTTATTATGCTCTAACAATAAATTAAATATCTTGAAGAGACACTTTAATTTTCATACTATATTAGTTGTTCCTAATGATCTAATAAAAATGGAACATTTACTAAAATAAAGATTTTATTTTTAATATCAATTATTCCATGATGCAGATAAACCCAGAAGAATCTATCAATATCAAACCAATGAAATTTAAACACTATTACATAATTCTATCCCAGATAATACAGTTTTATTATTTCTTATAGCAAGCCATAAAAGTTTACTTCTTCTTCTCTATGATGAGATCCTCTAAAAAACCCTATTCATTATTTTTTTGATTTAACATATGAATTTTTATGAAATAAAAAACCATTCCCCACATATATATTATAACATTTAACCATTTTGGATGGTGGGTTACTCAATAAATGCAATTGATTATAAATTTTTTCAGCATGTTGAGATACCTAAACATTTTATAAATAATTATAAATATAATAGGAAATTAATTGATTTTATAGCCCCACCATTGTTGGTGGGGTGGTAAGGGTTTCGGTGGGGTGAGGGGCAGGTCACAGGGTGAAGTCCTCGGGCCTGCGAATTATTGTAGTTTTCTTTGATACATTATGTTCCGTGGTGGCGGATGTAACCGACATAGTTTACAATAAATTGAATTTATATATTAAACCATAAACAATTTAATTTACCAATTTTAGAAATTAGTAAGAAAAATTATTTTTTCATCTTTCTTTAAGAGGATCTGTTGTGATTTGTGGAATATGTTACTTAATATGATTATCATATAACCTGAAAATAAAATAATATTAATTTACTTAAAAAATATATAATAGTAAATAGTATAAATCACTATAAAAATGGTGTCATTTTTTTAAAGTTGAGAAGAACATATGTTTGAGCTATGTGATGTTTTTCATTTGAAATCCATCATTTGTGAACACCAGAAAATAAATGTTCGGTTAGATTAAAAAATAATAATTTCGTTTTCATTTTATCAACAAAATTTCTCTCATAACTGTTTATTAAGTTATGTTTTGAGGGATATTGTTATTGAAAATAATTAGAGAAGAAAAATAAATTCCATCCTGTAAATAAGCTTCTGAAATTGATCTTTTAACTAATTCTTCATTTTGTAGATTTTTATTCAATTTCAGCGTTCATATATCATATGGGTACACCCTTTGAAACTGTACCAACACTCCATATTTTAATTCATGATGAAAATGTAATATCAAATGTTCCATTGAATAAAAGAAATCTTGTATAATTTTTCTTCCAATTTAAATAAAATTAAAAAAACATCTTCTTATAGTATACATAGTACATCGTACTTTGTTGTCACAGAAAAAATGTCTCTGAAAAAAAACTATGGTATTTATATTAGTGAATCCCAAATATTAGAATTATAAAAAACTCCAAATAAAATTTAAATAATTATTTCCATTATAACATGATTTTTATGGATTTTTAATCTAGTAATATGACCATTTGTGACATATCTAGAAAAATTGGAAACATAACTATCCAGAGGCCTCAAATATACAATACAATGAAAAATTAATAAATGACTTATTTGGAAACTCTAAAAGCCACTTTTGGATTAATTAACTTATGTGATATTTCATATTCCAAGAGATCAAGTCCTAGACACCTATAAATTTGGTCAAGATATAATCATGCATGTACATTCTCTTTGGTCTTACTATGTATTTCAATATATATATAAAATATATTATCAAAAAATTTCTCAATATTCATGACATCCAACATGTGATTGTCAAAAAAATTAAACCAATTTGGTATCTCCTGAAGAATGAACCATTTTTTCCAATTGTGCTCTTTCGTAATTCCGTCTACTTTTTTTTATTTTCAGTCAAAAGGTAATTGGAGGTAAAAAAGAGATAATTTTTTGTAACTCAATACTAGTGATAATTTTTAGATATCCATCTCTTTTAATTGTTCCTTTTCTGAAATTATATTATCTCATCAGAAAAGGATGATCAGTAGGAATAAATCATCAATGATAGTAGAAGAAAAGGATATCTTTTATTGATGAGCATAAACACTTTGATGTCACTGATACAATATTGAAATGTTTTTGGACTATGTGTAATCCACCTAGATAACATACCATAAGCTGGGAAGTCACTAAATGTACACATTAATGAAAATTTCATAATGATTTTTTTTACAACAACATCATATGTACTAACACCATTACCCCATAATAAATTTTACTCCTTAATCATTAGATTCAAATAAATATCAATATTTCTTTTTAGATGTACTTGAATTAACAAGGTGAAAATGATATATGGTGAATTTATCAACATCCAAGCTTGTAAATTGTACGTAATGATAAAGATGATTGAATTAGAATACTTACTACCAAAAGAACCAAATGGACAGAAACTGTCAGTATAAATACCCAATCACACATTTTAGGAATTTAAATCAAAATAAATTTTCACTTGGTCAAAATGTTTCCATAAATCACCATCACAACCATTATTTAAGATTTTATTGGTAGAAATACTTTTTTCTACCCTGAAATCAATGACGTTGTGTTTCGAGAAAATATTAAAAGCTGAAATCTAGGAGTAATTATAAGGTAGCTAAACTATTTTATAGGAATAAATCTAGACTTCCCTAGTTGAGCCTATTTTAACCCCAAGTTTCTAAATATAGGAAAACTATCCAAGGAATTATTTTTACCAAATTATAATATTTAATCATTTTAACATGCATGGATCTTTAGATAACCAAGAGCCAAATTATAAATCATCCTATTCCTCTCATAGAAATTTCTTGTAATCAAATTTACTTTATGTAATATCACTTTAACCAAAGAGAATATCTGATCAAAATAGATATTTGACATTCCATTATCTTATTTAAAAGCCATAAATTTTACTACCACTTAAAATTTTCATCTTTTACTAGGATATAATACATCATCACCAGACTTAAAAAACTCATAAAATTGAGATCATTCTAACTCAGGGGTAAAATAAATATCATCATGAGTATCAGTTTGTTGAAAAGATGGACTAACCACATCATGTACTAAACATTGAAACCATGATGGATTTAGAAGAAACTTATTAATATATTTTCCCAAACAATGTTTATCCTTTTGATAAAAAAAATCTATTAAAAAACTATAACTTAATAGATGGCCCAATTTTTTTTGAAATGTGTCAAACCTCCCAAGAACACATTTCTTACATGGACACTTAATTTTCCCTTCTGAAACAAAATATGGTATTGATAATTCAAAAGATAAAAAATGGCTTAACACCCTCAATATATATAGTATTTTTACCAAAACCATTTGGATTCCTACAATGATTTATCCAATCATGATCATGTTACAAAGAATATTTTTGACTTCCTTAATCCATATATTTTTAAAAAATATAAAATAAGTAAATTTTTATGAATAATTTGATATAAGAAAAATATTATTGAAAAAGAGTATAAAATTAAAAAGAAAATAATTTACTTGTCAATAACTTCACATTTATCTATTCACCACTGATTTTTACTAATTACCACTGATATTTACAAATTACCATTATTGTTTACTAATAATAGTGATTTTATGTTCATTTTTACTAATATTTATAATTTAATGCTATTTTTTAATAATTGTTTCTAATTACGACTAAATTTTAATAATTATAGTAACGTACCATTCATGTTAAAAAATTAACCACTAATGTATACAAATATCACTAATTTTTACTAATTAAAAATTAAAATTGTCAATTTAAAATTACCATCACATGTAATTCTTCTTCTACTTCTGTAGTTTCCCCTTCTATAGGCTCATCTCATCCTCCTTCTACTATTTCTTATATCGACAGGTCATATACCTCCCGCCCAGGTTTTAGAGACCCAATGAAAAATTTGTACATGGTTATAAAAAATTGGTTATTTCAAATCATATGAATACTTTAAAATCAATGATTTACTAATTTGGTGAAAATCGTAGATTTTACAATATTCAGGAAATGAAAACAATTTATACCAACCATGTTCAAATTTTTCATTACACAAATTTATTCTAACCATGTCCTATAATCGACGCTTCTCATACTACTATAGTTGGTCCTATTTTCATTGATGCATCACATCCCGCATACTTCATTTTTGGAGACCTAATGAAAAATGTGTACATAGTTGGAATAAATTGGTCCTTTATAATCACCAGATGATGGTAAAATCTATGATTTAATAAAATGGTATACATCATATATTTTACAATATTCAAGTGATGAAACCTATTTATGCCAACTACTTCCAAATTTTTCATTACACCAATTTATGCCAACCATGTCCTATCATTGACACTTATCCTTCTCCCACTAATAATTATAATTATAACAAATTTTACTAGTTTTCTATTACGTTTTACTAATTTTTTACTAATTATCTTTGTTTTTGAATAATTTTTACTCATTACCAATAATTTTTACTAATACATAGTAGTTTCCAATTATTTTTTTTATTTTTTACTAATTATAGCGATTTATCACTAATATTTACTAATTACCATTAATTTTTAATAATTATAGTGAATTATTGATAATTTTTACTAATTACAGTTAATTTTTACTTATTTACAATAATCATTTCCGATTGAAATGTATTAATGTATATTTTTATAAATGTTTACTAATTATTGATATTTTTTACTAATTTTGACTGATTACCATTATTTTTTAACAAATAAAGTTATTTATCAATAATTTTTAATAATTTCCTCTAATATTTATTAATTACTATTATTTATTATTAGTTTTTACCGATTACTACTTATCATTACTAATTATACTGGGATACCACTACTTTTTACTAATCTTTATTATTCTTCAAATATTTTTACTAATATTTTTGTCATTACCATTTTTTTTAGTTTTTAAGAATTACCAATTATTTTAAACAATTATTACTAACTATTATGTTATATAGAGAATTATAACAAATTTATTCTATTTTATTTTAATTTATTTTTAATTCTATCAATTTCTTAATTTTTATTAATTTATAAATTTTTTGACTATTTGAACTATTTTTTACTATTTTTTATTATTTTTTAATAATTATTTCTAATTATTTATAATTTTTACTAATTATAATTATTTACTAATTATTATGAATTATCACTGATTATTTCTAGTTATTACCAATTATTACTATTTTTTACAAATTATTAATATTTTTAATAATTATTACTATTTTAACCAATTATTACCATTTTTACTAATTATTAAAAATTATTACTAATTGTCACAATTATATACAAATTATTAATTATTAACACAAATTATTAAAAATTATTACTAATTATTAGTAATTACGACTAATTTTTACTAATTTATATTATTTTATAACAATTAATAACTAATTTTTACAATTTATTACTAATAATTACTAATTACCACTAATTGTTACAAATATCCACAAATTTTGATAGATTACTAGTAAATATTAATTTTTTTACTAGTTACTGCAAATTAATACTCTTGACTACCCATCATTGCTAATTACTACTAATTATTACTAATTACCACTAATTATTAAAACAATTACAAATTTTTACTAATTTATTACGAATTGCCACTAATTATTACCAATTATTACAAATCACTACTAATTTTTACTATTTTTTATTAGTTAATAATAATTTATTAGTAATTTTTACAATTTTTCAGTAACTATTACTAAATACCACCAATTATTACAAATTACCAATAATTATTAAATTTTTTTACTAATTACCTCTAACTGTTACTAATTACCACTAATATTAACATGTTTTTACTATTTTTTGGTAATTTATTACTAATTAATGCTAATTATTAATAATTATTACTAATTATAACTAATTATCGTTAAAGTTTTCTAATTTTAATTAGTTTATAACAATTTAGTACCTAATTTCACAATTTATTATGAATTATTTCTAATTTCAACAAATTATTACAAATAACAACTAATTATTTCCAATTTTTACTATTTACCACTAATTATTAAAAATTACCACTAATTATTACAAAGTTTTATTAGTTTTTACTAATTTTTAATAATTAATCTTTATTTATTACTAATTAACACTAATTATTACTAATTACCACTATTTTTTTACTAATTACCACAAATTAATACTAATTATTGCTAATTTTTACTAATTTTTACTACTTACTGATATTTAAAACTAGTTATTAAAAATTAAAACTATTTCCATTTGATTAAAAATATTACTACAAATTGATACTAAATATTTCTAAAAATAATTAATGAAAAATAAATCTAACTAATTCTAAATTAATTTAATTTGTACAAATTAATAATTATTATTACTAATATAAAATAAACTAAATTAAACAAAAAAACAAAAATATTAAATAAATACCTTAAAATTGAATCGTTCAGCGGATACAAAGCTTGAAAGTTGTTACCCTGTAAAGTTATAAACTTTGAAAAGTTTATACAGTAGCATATGAGAGTAGAGAAGGAGAGAGTAGTTTAGAGATGAATGGAATGGAAAAAATTAGGGGGGGGTAGTATATCAAGGGTAGATAATTTGAAATTGGGGTATTTTCAATGACATTCCCATCACAAATAGTACCAGTATTAATAATTACGGCAGTAGTAAAAAAAGATTAGTTGCGAAGGAGACCATTGCAAATACACTCTACCGACACGTTATTTTCGACGGGAGAAAATCCCATCACATATAACATCAAATGGAAAAAAGTATATCTGAGAGGACCCATCACAAATCATTTCCTACCAGAAGGTTATTTACAATTGTATTAAAATCCCTTGACAAATAACATAAAACACAAGATATTTTTTGTGATGACCATATACCCCCACCACAAATTGTCTTCCCATGATATGGCGTGTAGTGCGCCCCAGAGGTATTTGATATGGTAAGTTATTACGATCAAAAAAACATTATTTATAAACTATTTACGACATGAATCATATCCTAATACAAATAGTATCTATTGATGAGTGATTTGAGATGGTTGGATGACCTATTGCAAAAAACCCATCGCAAAAAAACATTTTCCCATAGTGTACACAGAAATCATAAAAGCTAAAAATACATCTTTTTAGAGAAAGTGATCAATATGCGACAAAACGAAATGGATTAAACTACTCAAAGATTATTATTTCTCAATACACTACCTCCCAGTGATAGGAAATTAGGTGGCAGATGCACTGAGTAAAAAATTTCATGGATTTATGAATGAAATTAGGATTGAGAGAGATCATATGTTCTTAGATATAGAAAAAATGGATATGGGAATTGTTAAGGAATAATATTCATTAATGATTTTTTATAAGACCGAGAACAATCTTTATTAGAAAAGATAAGAAGTTATCAATGAGATGTTGATAACTTTGAGAAGAAAATAAATTTTGTTAATGATGGGAAATTTTATTACTTTTATTGTGAAGATAATTTTATAAAAATTGAAAAGATATTATGTGTTCCAATTATACATGAGCTAAAAAAGGGATTATTGGGTGACACTCATATCATGAATTTCTCTAAACACTATGTTAGCATAAATATGTATAGGGATTTAAGGAAATATTTTTGGTGGGATAACATGAAGTGGGAAACTACTGATTATGTTTCCAGATATTTGTTTTTCAATAAGTTAATACTATGAGACAACATACTATACAATTCATGTAACCTATTCTAATTTCTCTATGGAAATGGGATGAATTTATTATGGGAATTTTTATAGGACTATCGAGGACTCTTAGAAAGAATTATGCAATATGGGTTATCATTAATCGTATAACCAAATATGCACATTGCCCTAGTATAAGAGAATATTTACCTCTTGATAACCTAGCAAGGATCTATATTAATGATTTTTTAAGACTTCATGTTGCACCTCTTTCTATCATGTATGATTGTGATGCCCATTTTAAGTTGAAATCATAAAAGAATCTTCATAACGATCTTTATATTGAGCTTATTTTGAGAACTGCTTACCATCCTCAATCTAATGGATTGTCTGGTGGGACTATTCGATCAAGTTAAAACATATCGAGGTCATAGTCACTTGACTTTCATTGTATGTGGGATCATTATTTACTATTGGTAGATTTTTCCTGTAATATTAGTTTCCATTGAACTATCCAGATGGTGTCGTGTGAAGTATTATATGGATTGAGATATCATACTCTAATTTGTTGGGATGAATTTATTTAAATGAAAAATTTATTCCTAGACTTTTTTGAATATAAAAAAGGTAAATTCTATTTAAACTCACATGAAGATTACTCACATTATGTAAAAGAGGTATAAAAACAATCAGAGGAAACATTTCTAATTCGAAGTGGGATATAATGTTTTTAAGGTATCTTGATGGAAGGGTGTCATATGGTTTAGTAATAATAGAAATATGTCCCCTAGGTACATCAGAACCTTTAAAATCCTTCAATTAAATTCATATATTTCTTATTGTCTTTAAACACCACCAAGTCTCTCAAAAGTACATGATGTTTTTCGTATATCATTGTTATGGAAATAAATTCCATAAATAATGCATGTGATCCCATTTGATGATATATAATTTGAATCTAATCTATATCACTGTGAATAAACCATCATTATTCTTGATACTAGAGATCATGCATTGACGAATTAGATGAATCATTTGTTAAAGGAACTTTGGAGAAATCAAAAAATTGAGGAGGCAACATTGGAACCTAAGGTTGTTATGAAGAACTACCCTCAAATATTTAGAAATAAATATAGACAAAATTTAATGGGTAAAATATTTTATGTATTGAATAGTATAACACCCTAATACTTTATTACTTAGTTCCTTTTAAATAAATTTAATCTCTTTAATAGCTTACGATGCACGCAACATCGAGTTTAAACAAAAGTACTGTGTTAAAATATTAATCAATCATGGCTATCATAACCTAGAAATTATGTTCTAGGTTAGGAAAATTACTATCAAAATTTTTAAAATTATATGGTTTATATATATATAATATAAATTTAATGTATATCTATAGACTATAAATAATATAACAATAATTTGAGAGAAAAAAGAAATGTTTTTTGAAAAAAAAAATATTTTTTAAGGAAAACTATTTCATCTATTCTTTCTCAATTTATGTAAAATTAATATTTTAAAAGTTTAGAAATTTTATTTTTGCAATCATCATATAAAAATTATATGTGGTTTAATTTTTTAGTTTATTCTGAAAAGTTTAATATTTTGATGAATAGTGAAAATACAGTTTTTTATTTTAAAAATGCATGGCAATTTTTCTTATTTACAATGATAAATTATATTTTGAATTGGTTATAAAGTAAAATAAGTAAAATTATATTATAAAAAATTCAATTTAATTAATTTTAATTAATTTCACAATGAATTATGTTATTAAAACTTTACATACTTATGAGAAGTTTTATATTTGAAAACCCTATTTTTCGTCGTGTCTATATGTATAATTTTAAATTATATTATTCCATTTATGTGAATTTAATTTGGTAAAATAGATTCCGTATTAATAATAATAATATTTTATATTTTCTTATAAGGTCAACATATTCTTTGACAATAACGAATATTGAAAAAAATAAAAATCAATGACCACAGTTAAGGTTAAAATGGGTTTATTGGGGGTTAAACTAAGAAGAAAATGGTTAAAGTGATCTAAATTTTTTTTAGTATCTATTTCATGGATATTTTTTTGATATTTTCATGTCTAATTAGTATAAATACTCTATCTTCTACCCTTATTTCTTGTAAAAACTAGGGTACACCTTTTTCTTTTCAAGAATTACTTGTTTTCCACTCACCTCACTTATAAAAGGTCACCCCTCTCCTCTCCTATTAACACTATAAAATTTTTTATTAATCAAATAACTTCCCAAGTAAATTAAAATATACTATACCCTAATACTAGGTTTCTTATTTTTTTCATAAAAACATTTTAGGAATACACTAGCTATAATCCAAAATAGGTGGTCCGAGAAGATGTAAAATTCCTAAGAATAAGTTTTTATTTTATTTCTTCTTCCACATCCTTCAAATATTATAAATTTATTCTCATATAATAACACCAAAATCTATAATATAATTATATTTAATTATTTTTAATTACCTATATAAATATCCTACTCTCTTAAATAGGAAATGATAACATCACTCGTGGTTACGTTGGACTATCATCTCACGAACCAATATGACATGCTTTCCATGAAAACCTCTCATAGTTGGGTATAATGATGGATATAAAGTAAATATATGATATTTATTGAATAAATATACCTATGAATTCATTATATCATGTATAATATTTTTACATTACATTCTATATGTGATACGATAATATTGGTCGCGTGTATGACATATTTCTGCCTCGAGAAGTGATGTTATTCATTTTTCACTAATACGTTACATGGAAGGTAATAAGGGTCAATTTAATGAATATATATGATATATATGTAATAATTATAATATTAATGAAATATTTATTATTATTAAAAGATAATATGTCATTTTTGTGCTCACATATTCAGTCACTAAAAGATGACAACATTGTTCATATACATGTAGACTACCACCTTCACGAAGTGATGTGAGTTGATTTTCATCAACACACTATATGGATGATATATATTTACATTTAATAAAAAATTTAATTTACGATATTATTATCATTATTTAAATGTAAAATATCACTTATCGCCTTTGCATAATGTTCGTTGAAAAATAGAAACATTACTCATGTGTACGTACAACCACCATATCTATAATCATACCATACATCATTTATCAAAAGAAACATTCACTATTGGTATTAAAATTAAAATTTATAAATTAATATGATAATTAATTCATGATAATTATTCTATATATGTTTAAATAATGATCTCTTAGACAATCATTCAACCTACCAAAGTAATTTTTGACACAGAAATCAAATATTGTCGAAACACCCAACATCAAATTAATTGATTGATTAATTGTATATAACATTATAATACATAAAATAAAATGAATTATCAAATATTTTTTATTAATGTAAATAAATAAAATTATTTTATTATTTTAGATTATACATAATATATGTGACATGTTGGACTATACCAATATTACATACGTTGTTTAGTTTGAAGGTTATTTGAATAATTGGGGTAATATTGATAAATATAAATTATTTAATAAAGGTATATTTTTTTTAATAAACATTATTCATGAATGAAATTTATTATTTGATATATAAATAACTCTTTGTACAAGAAGTTATGGGTGGTTCTTGGAATTATATAGCCCCTTGATGCATCTATATGACTCATGTGACAAATCAGTTGCCTAAATTAAATGGGCTTCTACTTGTAGTTTTAAACCATAATTAAAAGTCCTTGAGAATATAATTTTCAAATTATTGAGAACATTAAATTAAATGATTAATAATTTCATTTATTAACAATTCATTTACTATTATCCATAATATTTTCATGATGATATTATATGTGCTTTCATTTCATTAAGAGTTTTTAGTTTAAATGGCATGTTTTTTAGTTATTTATCTTTACATATTTATTATTCATTATTTAATAATGAAATCCAATTTATTGATTAAATGGAATGTGTGGTCATTTATTCACCTTTCCATATTTATTATGTTTTATTGATTCATGATATTTTCTGCTGTACATAAAAATTATTGAGAATTTTAGCACACCCATAATTTGATTCATTTCTCGAGGATAGGAAGATGAGTCCATTGAATGAGTTTCAAGGATGTTGATAATTTTATTATGTTATGTTTTTTATATTCCAAATATGAAATGGGTGTCATATATGTATCTAATTCTCCCAAACTCTTAAAGTGATCGGTTATTAAGGATTTCACCCTTATATATAAGCCAATGTAATAAATTAGGCACTGAGCCTGGTTTACTAAAATTAGGGTTGTTACCTTTGGTATTAGAGGAAGTTTAGTATAAACCTTGGAATCTTGATTAAGGAAAACGAATATTGGGGAACACAACCAAACGATAGAATTCAATGATAAGTATAGAATAATATCTTAAATTTTGGTAAGGAATATGTTATGTGGTTTTTCTGAGAAATTCATCCCAGTATGGATAATAAAAAAGGATGTGGTTCTAGAACATAGGTGGATAGAGGTAAAAACTCTAAAAAGGGTGCATATGACTTGACCCGATCATCACATAGTTCATGGAAATAGGCCATAGTATACACATGGTTTGACTCACGCATGGTATATTCTTAGTATAATTTAAATTTTATTTACAGATCATTATGATTGATATAAAAATATTGATATCCCTAAACCAAAAAGTTTAAAAACATAACCTAAAAAATACATAAATATTAAATTGCGTTATGTGTTATAACATATTTATAATTATAGATTATTATTTAAAATTCATAATTTTAAGAGCTAATCGAGTATATTCCATTATTTTCAAATGGAACCTAGAAGGAATAATGGTATTAATACTAATGTATAATGTTGATATTTCCCTTTCATGGAATCCAATGCATATAGAATTAGAACTAAGTAAATTGTGACAATATTAAGGGAGATTAATCAGGTTATGAAAAATAACCTTTATCATGTGGAGAAGTCTTTTCCAAAGTGAGATTATCCTTTTTTGGATTTAATTATTCAATATAATCCCCCATAATTTTGTTGGGATACAAATCTAATGGTTGATGAGCAATGGAGTAATTCTTTGGAGAAGATATTTGTGGTTATTGGATGTGATGAAAAGGAAAATATTAAAATTGAAGTGTATTGTCTTAAATGATATTCTAATCAATTGTAACCATTTATATAGAATACTAGGTATGAATATGGAATAGAACCCATTGAGTGTAATTTTTTAAGGATACATTATTCATAAAATATTTCCCTCATGAGGAACAAAATCAAATGAAGGTAATTTACCTCCTATTAAATTAAAAGTTAGAAGAATATGTTTCTAAGTATGAGGATACCTTGAAAAGGCTATCCACATATTGTAAGGCCCCAACCTTAAACATTAAATAATCTTGAGTTATTTCAATAATACACATTGAGGATCTTTTCAGGTTTAGATTTTTAGATAATTAGATCATAAATCATGGATTACATTCCACATTTAAAAAAAGGTGGTTACATAAAAGACAATATTCAATTTTCCCATTAAAGGAAACATATTTAAAATAAAACATGGATTATTTCTTGACAGTTCCTCGACACTATCATCACATCATGTACCTGTCCCTTGACCTGTGAAAAACATTTCAAAAACTTGGGATGAGCATAAAAAGCTCAGTAAGGGATATAAAAATACAGAAAGAAAACCTTAGTCCATGTACACATATAAACCATTGAAATCATACTTTTCTCATAAACATAAGAACATTAACATAACTCATGAAATCATAAGTTTTATGAATAACTCATAGAAATCATAATACATAAAGGTAACTTGAGGCATTCATAACATTCTTACGTAGGGATTAACCCTCATGGTTACGTTTGGAATACCCATCATACTATATTTCCTAAATCTCTTCGGAGAAACCTTAGTGTTTAACTCCTTTGCGTTACCCAATGCATTGAAGAGCCATATCAGGCTCACCTGCCCTTATTTTATCACGGAACCACACATCTGCATAAATAATGCCAAAGAACTATAACATAATCATATCAAATAAAACATGCATAAAGGAAACATAACATTCCCACATTTCAATCACAAGATATCAAAAACACATTGATATAATCAAAACATTATCAAAACCATTTTCAATACCACAATAAAATAAAATTAAAACATGGTACTTATTTTACATTAAAAAAAAGTTATGGCTTATAGAGGAAGCTGAAACTCAAATAATGGTCACAGCGGCGGAGAAGTCATTGTCGCCACATACGTAAGATAAAAACATTCCCTTTGGTCGTTTAGTAAAATGCTTCATATAAAAATATTCCT
This sequence comes from Viscum album, assembly GCA_963277665.1. Taxonomy (NCBI): domain Eukaryota; kingdom Viridiplantae; phylum Streptophyta; class Magnoliopsida; order Santalales; family Viscaceae; genus Viscum; species Viscum album. The sequence continues at coordinate 632,352,723 of OY728130.1, forward strand.
TTTGAATAAAATTAAATGTCAAAGGGGTTTATACACCGTATAAAAGAAATTTATGTATAAAACAAAATATGCCTCAATGAATGGAGATTGAGGCGAAGTCCCTTACGTCGTGTCCGACTTTACTTGATCGTTCTTTAATCTCCTGAATAATAAAGTAGAGTTAATTTTTAATTGCTTAAAAACCTTTTTCAAGTTCATTATTACTTTTATATCACTTATTACCATGTTATGAACATTATGTAATCATTTAAGTAAATAACGGTCGTTTTGTCGGTCTTTGGTACTTGAGTCAAAAATAACCTTCTTATAATCAAAAGTTGTTCATCTGGTAAAATTTCCATTATCTCCAGAATTATATTTATGATGTAGATATCATATATATCATGCATATCCAGTATATACATGCATTTATAATATTACATAACATTTAGAGGTAAGAAATGAAATGCACCATTCATGGAGACGGTAAGTCGTACGTACGCATGAACGTTACTTTCATTTATATTTCCTATTTAATGGAATAAAATCATAATGATATAAAGATATATTATAATTCCAGTATGATATCATATGTAATACCATTAACTCTATCCTTTATACATCCCACATATGGCATTAACGAATCAAATCACTTTGAGGGGGCGGTAGTCCGCACTTCCTAAAATGAAATTATCGCGTTTACCCATAATGTAAACCATAAAGGTATGCCATAAATGAAAAATACTGAAGAATAAGGAAAACATAAAAATAATATATATCATATATAAATATAGTGACATCTTAATGGACACCATGAAATGTGTTAAAATAAGATTGAACAATAATCATTTAATGAGGCGGTAATTCACCACTCACAGAAACATTATGTTATTTAACCATTAGACAGAGGTGTGTGTAAGTTTAAATCAAATAATTATCATAAAAACATCCTAGTATATTTATGATATTTGTTTTTTACAAAATAGAGTAACAAAAAGAGTTTAAGGGGTTTGAGAAGAAAAATAAAACAAAAAAACACAATAGAAGACATTACCTTTAAATCGGGTAACTCCCTTTGGTTTGAACCAAAAGGATTTCTTGAAGATATTTCTGCCTATGGTAAGGCTTATATGATGAAGAGAGGGATCTGGAGAGATAAAAGGAGAAGAGTTTGGCCGATCCAATGGATTGAGATGTGTGGGTAAGGGGGTAGAGGTGGGGGCCTTTTATAAGAGGGAGGAGGGGCACTCTTGGAAAGTCTTGAAATGTTACTTTATTATAAAATGATTTTAGGATTTTAAAGGTCCCACAATGATATATTTCAAGGATAAGGTGATAAGGGTTCTAAATACACCCATTAAATAAGTTTTTTTACAAGTTTAATTCTTAGATTTTACATTATATTTTCATTTTATTTAAATCGTTCATTAATGAGGTAATCACTACATCATCATGGTGTCATAAATAAATATATTTATTTAATGTATAGAAATTATAAAATAAATACCATGATGTAGGAAATAGTTTTATATTTACAATGACTATTTATAGTCTACGATATCACTTATGTAGACAAAATTAAATTTGTTTTACTTAGTTGTTACATACTTTTGTTATATTTTCCTTTCTTTAAAAATAAAATGATAAAATGTCACTATCACACAAAAGTGATTCCATGGGGTCACAAAGTTGGCACAAGGAATCCCATGGTCGGACATGACAAAAACAGTATAATTAGGACACATTTTTGGGTCATTTTATATTATTATGAAATTATTTTATTACCCTTAACTACCCGATTACTAATTAATCACGATAATTGAATATAATTACCGTCGTTACTATTCATAATTCCCAAAAACAAAAAAGTCTTAATTACATAATTTAGACCTTATGATTCCAAATATAGAATCCATTTTACCAAATTCCAAACATAGAAATTGAAATAATTAATTTAAAAATAATTCCCGTTGTCAAAATAAATAGCAGGTTTTTTAGAATCAATATCTATCAAAAGTTTGACACTTGTCTAGGCCCAATTCCAAAGTGAAATTAACTAAAATGACCAAAATTGGGTTAAATGTTAAAAATATATTCTAATTAAACTTTAAAAAAAATTATAAAGATAATATAACTATATTATTAAATTAGATGAAAAATCAGTTTTGAAGTAAAATGCATTATTTTTCACTATTCATAAAAAATGAACATTGTCAGAAAAATACAAAAAATGTATCCAAAGTAAAATTCAATTTCCCAAATATAAATAATATGCTTATTTTGAAAAATAGAGCTTATAAAATTTTCAAAAGTTTGATTTTAAAAATGGTTTGCCTTCAAAAGGCAGTAAAACAATCTTATAAAAATATTAGTGTATTCTATGCTTGAGATTAAATTTATTCTCATTTTAATCCTATAAACACTATCTAATTCATAAATAGACATAGATATAAAAATACACAATTCTTTACTTACTTGGGATGTTACATCCTCCCTCTTTAGAAAATTGCATCCCCATAATTTATTTACTTATCGAATAAGTGGGGGTATTTATCCCTCATTTCATTTTCAGATTCCCATGTTGCCTTTTAAATCATGTGGTATTTCCACAAAACCTTTACTTGAGGAATCACCTTATTCCACAATACTTGGTCCCTGTGGTCAAGAATCTGGACCGGTTGTTCCTCACAAAGTAGATTCTCTTCCAGCTGAACTACCTCTGGACTCAAAACATGAGATGGATCTGGAATGTACTTCCTTAACATTGAAACATGAAAAACATTGTGTACCTGAGATAAAATCGGAGGTAAAGCCACTCGGTAGGAAACTGATCCAACTCTCTCCAGAATTTCATATGGTCCAATGAACCTTGGACTCAGCTTTCCTTTCTTTCCAAATTGCGTCACACTTTTCCATGGTGAAACTTTGAGGAAGACATGATCACCTACCTCAAAAGAGAGTTCCTTCCTCCTGTTGTCCGCATAACCTTTCTACCTACTCTGAGCTGTTCTCATATGTTTCTGTATCAACTGAACTTTTTCTGCCAACTCTTCTACCAATTCTAGTCCCATCAACATCCTTTCACCCACTTCATACCAAAAAGCTGGAGTTCGAAACCACTTCCCATATAATTCCTCAAATGGTGCCATATGTATACTGGAATGAAAACTGTTATTATAAGAAAACTCAACCAAAGAAATATATTGGTCCCAACTTACCTGATAATCCATCGAATAAGCACGTAGCATATCATCCAATGTCTGAATTTTTCATTCTGATTTCCCATCTGATTGAGGATGAAAAGCTATACTAAAATTTAATTCAGTACCCAATGACTTCTGAAGGCCTTTTCAAAAGTTAGAAGTAAACCTAGGATCACGATTAGATACAATGGAGAGGGAAACTCTATGTAACCTGACTATCTCTTTAAGATACAAACGAGAAAGTTGATATAGGGAAAAAGTATCTCGTATAGAAAGGAAATGAGCACATTTAGTCAAGAGATCAACAATAACCCAGATTTCATTATTACCTTGAGGTGTCTTCAACAATCCCAGAACAAAGTCCATGGATATATTATCCCATTTCCACTCTGGAATTGGTAAAGGCTGAAGCATACCTTTCGGTAACTGTCGCTCTGCTTTAACCTATTTAAAATTCAAACACTTCACAGTAAAATTAGCAATATCTATTTTCATTCCGTCCCACCAGTAATACTCTCAAATATCTCTATACATCTTAGTACTGCGAGGATGAACTGAAAACAGAGAACTATGAGCTTCACATAACAACTTTCTCTTCAACTGTGAATCACAAGGCACACACAATCTCTTCCAAAATCTCAAAAAAAAAATCAATATCAATGTTGAATTCAGGTAACATACCCTTCTGATCCATCTCTACCTTTTTCTGCAACTCAGTGTCTTTCTTCTCTGCTTTCTTAATTCTTTTTGATAGAGAAGATTTCACTGATACATGAAAAAAACAGAAGAAAATCCTGCACCAAGAACTTCTATGCCAAAGTTCATCAAATCCTTAATCAAAGGATCATGTTCCAAACGTAACAAGGTTAATGAAGCATTACTTTTTTGACTCAAAGCAACATCCACTTTATTTTCTTTTCCCAGATGGTAATGAATTGTACAATCATAATCCTTGATTAATTCCAGCCATCTCCTCTGTCTCATGTTCAATTATTTCTGAGTGAATATATACTTTAAACTTTTGTGATCAGTGTATATTTCACACTTTACACCATACAAATGATGCCTCAAAATTTTTTAAGCAAAAACAACAGCAGATAATTCCAAATCATGTGTAGGGTAATTTACCTCACAAGTTTTCAACTGACGTGAAGCATAAGCAATTACCTGAACATTCTGCATTAGGACGCAACCAAGTCCTTTCAATGAAGCATCACTGCAGATAACAAACTCACCATTCCTGGAAGGTAGTGCCAAAACTGGAGCATTCACCAAAATTATTTTCAATTCCTGAAAACAATCATCACATTCTTTTGTCTAGATAAACTTAACACCCTTCCGAGTTAGCTTAGTCAATGGACTGGAAAATCATGATTTTTTTTAACAAACCTTTGGTAATAGCCTGCCAAACCAAGAAAACTACGAATCTTGGTTACATTTGTGGGTCTTGGCCATTCTTCAACAACCTTTGTTTTTGCAGGATGAATAGTTATTCTATCTTTAGAAACAATGTGACCAAGGAAAGAAATTTGATGCAACCAGAACTCACACTTGATGAATTTCCCATACAATTTATTTTCTTTTAAGGTTTTCAAAATAACCTTTAAATGACTTTCATGCTCCTATTTACTTTTAAAAAACACCAAAAGATCATCAATTAAAACAACCACAAACTTATCCAAGAACTCATGGAAAATTCTATTTATAAGGTCCATGAATACAGTAGGTGCATTGGTTAACCCCAAAGGCATTAATACAAATTCATAAAGGCCATATCTTGTATGAAACACAATCTTCTAAATATCTATTTCCTTTACCTTCAACTGATGGTACCCCGATCTTAGGTCAATCTTTGAAAAATACTGAGCTCCCTGGAGCTGATCAAACAAATCATCAATATGAGGAAAAAGATATTTTTTCTTAACAGTGATGTTATTCAAGGATCTATAATTAATGCAAAGTCTCATTAAACCATCTTTCTTTTTAAAAAATAAGATAGGAGCACTTCATGGTGATGTTCTAGGTCAAATGAAACCTTTCTCTAATAAATCCTGCAATTTCTCCTTCAACTCTAAAAGTTTAATTTGAGTCATTCGATATGGGGGTTTTGAAATTGGCTTAGCATCAGGAACTAATTCAATAGTAAATTCAACATCCCGATCTGGTATTATTCCAGGAAACTCATCCAGAAAAACATCAGGGTACTCATTTACCACTGGCACATAATTAATCTGAACGGTTCCATTGTTTTCAACATTATGTGCAAGGTAACATTCGTTTCCATCTTTTATATGTTTCTCAGCCTCTTGATATGTTATCAATAGTAAGGGTTCATTCTTGTACATAAACTAAAAGTGTTTCTGAAAAGAAACTTCTTTAGCTCTAAAATCAATCTTATCATGGTAAAAAGAGAGCCAATCCATACCCAGGATAACATGAAACTCTACTAGAGGTAAAACAATAAGGGTTGAAAGTAGGTTCTTTCCACGGATAAGGATAGGAAGATTATTATAAATTCGTTTTGCCTCAACATTTCCCCCAGGTGTTTTTACCACAAGTTCAGGAGTCATTTCTTGAGATGGAATTCCCAATTTACTAGAATATTTTTCAGAGATGAAAGAATGTGTAGACCCTGAATCAAACAAAACATTGGCATAATCTGAAAAAAAAGTACCTGATGCAAATTCATTTGATGTCCCAACATCTTCTGAGGTAGTCGCAAGGATTTCACCACACCTTTATGCTTGTAGTCTGACTGCTTCCCATCATTTGAGCTCTTTTTCGAACACTCATTTGCATAATGACCCATCTCATTTCACTTGAAACATTTCACTCACTATAAATCAAATTTGGTCTAACTATCACCCTGATCTTTTTTAGTGAAATCACGAGCCTTATGTCCCATATTACCACATCGGCAGCACTTTCCAGAATTCAAAATACATTCCCCAGTATGCTTTTACCACATTTATCACAAACTGATAACTTGGTTTTCTTACCATTAGACATTTTTGAAGGATTATTCCCTTTCTCCTTCCACCTCAGTCTCTTTTTCTGTTGGTTATTATAGAACACTTGATCATCAGCAAACTCTATTTCCACCTTCTCAGCACATCGAACAAGATTTTCATAACTTTTGAACTCACAAGAAGCTAAATACCTTCGATATTTTGGATTTAATCCTAAGTAAAGGCGATTGATTTTACTATCAAGGTCTCAGATAAAATTTGGAGCGTACCTTACCAATCGAGTGAACTTTTCTTCATAAGAAGCCACTGATTTGTCATCTTGACTCAATTCCAAGAATTTCCATCCTAAGTCGAACAACCTTAGGAAAATATTTCTCAGGAAACATACCTTTGAATTCATCCCAGTCAAGAGAATCAATCTCATTAGTGTCCCTGATATTTTTAACCATCGACCACCACTGATCTACTTCACCCTCCAAATGGTAAACAGCAAGACTAACCTTTTGATTGTATGAACACCCCATGACATCGAAAATATTCTCCAGTTCTTTAATCCACCCTTCATCTAGCACAGGGTCAGATGATCCTCTGAATGATGGGGGATGTTGCCTCATGAAATGTTCCACCACTAACATGTTCCTGTGCCATTGATCTGGATGATCTCGTCCATGGATACCACCACCATTTATCGCTTGAGTAAACTGCGCTATTACTGCAACAAACTGTTCAGTTCCAATTCCAACCATCTCAGGATGCTAATTTGGAAGGTCATTTCCTTCTGTATGCCTTCCTAGAACTGCTTCCCTGTTTCCTCTACGGTAAAATATTCTGAGCAAACATGTCTTAGATGAAGCAACATGGTAATCTTCAAATGCTATATCATTTCAATTTGACCAATTTTCTTTGGATAATCATTTAATAGAATTCTAACTCCTAAAGTTATCTAAACCGAACTCTGATACTAACTGTAATGTCACGACCATCCTTGGGGACCGTTCCGTGACTACCCCAAGCCCGCCTTCCATAGGCCAGGGGCTGGCGACTAGCACCAAAGGTGTAAATCCCGATAACTGGGAAGGCATTGCCTTATAAAAGTAAACAAAACACCACAGAGTACAGGTGGAAGTAAAACACTAAGTACAAAGAGAAGTGCTGAAAGGTAAATGGGCCAGAATACAAACCCAAATGAAAGTACAACTACAAATGAACAAAGTAAAACAGGAAAAGACAAAAGTTGGAAGAATGTAAGCGGATCCTGGGTCGTCCTCCTCGGATCCTAACTGAAGGTTAGGTACAGATGGCGCAACTCTTGGGTTTTCCACCACGAATCCTACCTGAAGGGTAGGTACAGATAGCCTCCACAATGCTCTCGCCCTCCAACCTCCTACGAGTGTCGTCTAGCCGTGAGTCCACCTCCGGATATTGACTCATCGTGTAGTCCACCTCTGGGTACCGTCCAGTCCTCGAACACTCGGCCTACGTCAGCACTGCTCGTCGTCTGCAACCAACACAATGAGGTGCGGGCATATCCCGTGCAGGGGTGAGTATAACGATACTCAGTAGGGACCCCGAGACCCTCAAGGCCTCACTAAAACCAACAAGTATAACCACAAAGAAGATCTCAACAGATAACCACTACTTAGGTATATGCCCATACATATTACAAAGTTATCAAGTAACCCATCTCAATAATGAGGAAACACAAGGATCATAGACTCAGCTCAAACCAGGATTTTCATTATCGAAACCGTAACTGCTGAAGAGCCCCGTCTCTGGAGTGTACAGTGGTACTATCACGACTCCGAGGTACTTCTCACTAATCCAAGTCTCTGAGGTACTCTTCCTGTCGAGTACCACGGGTCTGCTGCCAAATACTGGGCGCTCCGTCCGCTGTGGGTCTGCCGCTAAAATACCGGGCGCTCCCCCTAATAGCCTATAGAGGTACTCCTCCGGTCGAGTACCGCGGGTCTGCTGCCAACTACCTGGTGCTCCGTCCGCCATGGGTCTGCCTCCAAACACCGGGCACTCCGTCCACTGGGCCAGTCGACTCACTCCAAGTCGAGTCGGTCAACCAGTCGTCAGGTCTCAGTCGTCTACACAGTCTCCGAACTCCGTATGCTCGTCTCTAGGAGGGACTGCTCCATGAGCTACTAGTCAATACTCCAAGTATCACAAAGTCCCACGAAGATGTACCTCAAAGGACCACCTTGTCATAGGGGTCTCAATGAAACAGACGGCGTGTCAATCGGACGCCCGGTCTGGGAGTTATTAGCCTTTTCGTCCCAGGGGCTCGGTTGGTTTCGAGTGAGAACCAACTCGGCCGTATCTCAATTGTACCCCGAACTCTCATAGGGTATACTCAAAGGGACCGTTTCTCCACGTGATCACCAACACCACTGACGGTTCGTCAAACGGACGTCCAGTCTGAAAGATAACAGCTTTTCCGTTCCAAGGTCCCGGTTGGATTTCGGGTACAATCCAACCCAGCCACTATCCAACAGCAACCAAAACTCGGGCGAAGTATGCCAAAATTTCCGTCTCATCAAGAGGAATTCAACGAGATAGACGGCGCGTCAATCGGACGCCCGGTCTGTGAGTTATTGGTTTTTTCTTTCCAGGGGCCCGGTTGGTTTCGTGAGCGAACCAACCCGACCACACTCCGACGACATCCAAACCCTAAGCGGAGTAAGTCAAAAGATCCGTCTCACTTAGTGGAATCCATCAAAGTCGACGGCACGTCAATCGGACGTCCGAAGTTCAAGTTATGAGCGTTTCCGCTCCGAGGGCCCGGTTAGTTCGGTGCACGAACCAACCCGGACGAACCCAAAGTATTCTGAAACCTTGAGTGTAATATGTCAAAACGACCGACTCGGTACAAGGATCGCATCGCCACTGACGGTGCATCAATCGGAGGTCCGTAGCCCAAGATATGGGCATTTGACCGAAAGAGATCCGAAAATGGGGGGTCTGGGCCCCGACCGACCCGGCCCGGCCGGTGGGTCGGCTCGGCCGGTTACGGCCGAGCGGAGCGGAGCAGGGCGCTTCCCCCGCGTGGGGCCGCCCGTGCCAGTGGATGCGACAGCCGGCCGTGTCTCGCCGCCCCCCTCCGGTCCCGTGCGGTCGCGGGACCGCGCTCCGCCGCCGCGGCTTCAGCCGCAACGGATTCTTCCGGCGGCACTCCGGGCGCCGCCGCCCCGACTGCCGGCGCCGCCACACTGGCGGGGGATTTCGCGGACCATCTGACACACTCCGGTGGTCCGATTCGTCTGCGGTCTTCGCCAGTGATCATCCCGGGACCTGACCTTCGCTGAAAAGATCCCACAACGCCCGTGCGACTTCGTTTGTCATTTTCCGGCACGACGCAACGGTGCCCTGGCTTGTTCAACTTCATCGGTGCGGCGCGACGGCACCGCGCTTCTTACCCCTTCCTCATAATTTCCGCGCGGTGCAAGGACACCGCGCCTCCTTTCACATGCCGCAACAAATTCAACATCAAGGGGGGGGGGGGAGGTGGGTCTGTCGTGTTCGTGCAGTCCGACCACCTCCCGTTATAATGATAGCAAGCGGCCATCTATTAGAAGTCGACGCACGGCAAGAAATAATTCACGGACAAAAACAAAAATCCTCAACATCAATCCGCATGAATGAACGATCCGCGGATCAACCTGGAATTTGTTGGTCCGTGCTCATCGTTCTTTTCTCAAAAGATAAGAGAACACCAAATAAATTCCCCTACCTCAAGCGTTGTCCGTTGATGATATCGTGGAAAGGCGGACGCCGGTTCGTTGACGTCGTCGTAAGGGAGGAGATGAAGGTGTCGACAATCGTTGGCGTTCATCGCTCCCGTAAAGTGCCTTCGTTCCTGGCTCGAGCTTCTTTCGTCGAAGATTCGTCTGAAAGAGAACCGTTCTTCGTGGAAGGTGGGAGCTCTTCTATATCTCCAGAGGTTCCCCCACAAATAATATTTGTTATCCAAATATCAAAATAGATTACTCCCACTTTAAAGAAAAGACAACCAATTCAAACTAATTCAAAAAGAAGAGTTGTTTTATTTAATTAATAGGGATATTAATTAATTGAGTTGGCAAACTTAATGAGAGGGAGGAGATTAATGGGGAGTTGAAAAATTAAAAGCAAGGGAGTTTAAGGGGGGTTGTAGAGTTATACATTTAAACACAAGGGGTGTTTAATGGGGGGAAGATCATGGGGGTTAAAGGGAAGGTGAAGGGTTGGGGTTTCGTGCGGACCCCACCACCCTTGGTCATACCCTCTCATGGGAAGTTAGGTGGGGTGTGGCCCCACCTCCACCTTCTCTATGAAGAAATTAACTTCCACATAAAATAAATTGTAACACTACATTTTATTTAAAACTTATCAAATCCCCTAAAATTAACCACCTCATGCGACAAAACGCAACTGCGCTTAAGGTCCGCTTAAGCAATTATCGGCGCTGCGAGTTCATCGGTGCCCTCAGATTTCAATTCTAAGCACCGGTTAAAAAGATAGAAAAACCCACTCGTCCTTTCACTGAACGTACCCAATCCAAACTTCGGAAAATGATTCCGGGCACACCGGGCCTCGGAATCAGGTGCCTTCAGAAATTGCGTTCTTGTAAAATTCCAAAGAAAATTAAGAAAAAACTTTCCTTGAAATTTCAGGGTCTTTACATTACTCCCACCTCAGGGCTTTACGTCCTCGTAAAGCTTTAACACAAACTAGGGTCACAAAAGCGGTACAGAGTACGCATCTGAGCCTCCCGCTCTCATGTGATCACCTGGAGGTTCCCGTACTGACAGTGAAAGCGCACCCTAGGAATAGACCATTCTCGTAGGATCCACCCCTGTCGATCCTCGATCCCCACTGGAACCTCCGTGAAAGTCACGTCCAGCTCCCCATGGTCGATGACATGGAAAGGGTCGAGCACGTATCTCCTCTGTTGAGATACATGGAAGTCGTCGTGCACCTGGTGCAACTGAGGTGGATGGGTCAAGCGGTAAACCACCTCACCTACCCAGATGAGGACCTAGAAAGGTCTGTTGAACCTCAGAGATAACTTGCTGCCTTAGCCACATCTCTGTAAACCTCGTCGAGGTGAGACCCGTATAAGGACGTGATCGCCATCCTCGAACTCCAGAGGTCTCCAATTCCTGTTAGAACTGTAACTCAAACGACTTCTGCCACGAGGGTAAGGTTGATCGACTCAAGAGTGATCGGTCGCACCCTCTTGTGCAAGAGTTTATCCTGTGCTGCCTGGGGTTTCCTTTTCGCCGACCAAGGAAAACCCATTCCGACGTCGTAGTTAAACCACAAACTTTTTTCCTAATATCGTCATTTTGTGTGTGAACTGTCCCTTGAATCATTTTTTAGAGCCATTGGGTCACTCTCCTTAACCGCATGCAGCCGCACTCTTTATCTGCCCTCCAGCTCCCTAAGCTTGGCAGGGATAACTAAGGCGGGTGGTTGTAGCATGCTAATATGTACACCACCTCATGCTGCTCTCCTAGCTCTGCCTCTACGTCTGCTGCTTCGCAGACCCCTCTCTCCTTAAAACTTCCTCTTCTTGAAACATTTAACATGCTCGAGTCTCTAATACTGGTGCCAGTTTCCTGTTTCTTACTTCCCTGTGCAGTTCATCTGCTCCTCATTGCCTACGATCTGAAAGAGCTACTAAAATTTCTCCTTTGCCGAAAAGAGAAACTCGGTCTCATCCCCTGGATGAACCACATTCATTGCCTAATACAGTCAATCCTGACATGAATGATGCATTCATGCCATGGATGACGTCGTAAGGCATCAACGTAACTACTAAGATATCCAACTGTCACTCTCGCCTCCAAGGGTCGACTCACACTGTCGGCATCAGTGTGAGGTCACTGGGTCTCCTCCAGTAGAAATCTCGAAAGTGAGGGTCAAGTCAACAGTTTTAACCGGGACCACTCAATATCAACCAAACAAAAAGGATAGGAAAGAAAACATCACAAAGATAAGTGTCTTTTTTTTATTGTATCTCATAGTACAAAGAGACGAAGCAACTACAAACAAACATCAACAAAACTAGAAGAAACATGATCAATAGCCTCCAGGTCTGGAGCTAGTCCCGCTCATGTCCATCTACTTCCGGAGCTCCATGACCATAGGCCTCAGCTGCCTGAAGCTGAGCTCTCCCATGTCCTCCTGTCCCCTATGGTCGGGGTGGGCCTCCTGGTGGTGGTGGCGGCAACACCCCGAAGCGTCATCCACCTCCAACTGCATGGCCAGATCCTCTTCCATGGATGCCTACTCCTTGCCGTATGCCCTGATCGAACCTCTTCCTCTGGCTGGGAGGTTCTTCATTTAACTGCTGGTCATCTGCATGGCGGGTCGGACAGTCACGTGCCATGTGACCAATCCCACCACAGGAGTAACACTGTCCACTCTCGGCACGACTGGCTCTGACTCCACCCCGGTTCCCCCACACAACTGAACCTGAGTCGTGCAGTCGGCCACTGGTAGGTCTGGTCCTCTTGGACCTCTGCATCATCTCTCTACTGCCTGCTGTAGAAGACTCTACCGCAAGCTGGTTAGTGGTGGGTCGTACTGCTGGAGACTGCTCAGCAAGGAAACTCTCCACTAAGAGGGATCTATCCAACACCCCTGTTTGGGTCAGAATGCTGTGAGAAACAAAAGAATCTCTAATCTCCCACCTGAGCCCCTGCTGGAAGGTTCGGGCCCTGAAGAACGGGTCCCGTACCATATCTGTGGAGTAGCGCGAGAGGTCTGTAAACCTCGCTGAATACTATGCCACTGTCATGCTGCCCTGCCGCAGCTGAAGTAGCTCCTATATAAGCACCAATCGAAGGGTGGAAGGTACAAACTCTGCCCGGAACAGGCTCTCAAAGTCTGCCCATAGAAGTGTCGCCTCATCATGCATCTGAAGCATCAGGCTCCACCATCTGCCTGCTGCTGCCTGAAGAAGGATGGTAGCAAGGATCACCATGAAATATTTCGGCGTCCCCACTAGCCTGAAGAATCTCACCACAGCCTCCAGCCAATCCTCAGCTGCCTACAGGTCCGTCTCTCCCCGGAACCTGGGTGGCCTCTGGCGCTAGAACTCGTGCAGTGCGCTCAAGCGACGTGCACCCTCTGCTGCTGGGGCAGGTGGCATCAGTGGTCCAATGGGTAGTAGTACCGCTGGTGCCCCTGCTGGTGCCTCAACTGGGATAGGGCCCTGTATTGAGGCCACGTCACTCGATGGGCTGTCAGTACGAACAACTCTCGGGGCTCTAGCAGGTCGTCCACAGGGAGGCATCCTGAAAGAAACAAACATGACACGACCAAAATATTTATACCTGGTGAGATGACCTGGTTTGAGATGATATTTAAAAACTTCTGGAAACACACACGCAATCAGTGTTTTCGTGCACAAAGTCGGAAATTAGTTGTCAGGGTCCTGGTGTATGGATACGTCAGCCACCCGCACCAATACTGGACTCCCTGAACTAAAAACCACACTCGGTACTCTTAACACTATTGCTTCACAGAAAGAAAATATCAGAGTTATAAGTTCTGCGGTAGAACCGACTCCTCTGATACCAATTTGTCACGACCGTCCTCAGGGCCCGTGCCGTGACTACCTCAAGCCCGCTTTCTATAGGCCAGGGGCTGGCGACTAGAACCCAAGGCATAAATCCGGATAACTGGGAAGGAATTTCCTTATAAAAGTAAACAAAACACCACAGAGTACAAGCAGAAGTAAAACACTAAGTACAAAGAGAAGTGCTGAATGGTAAATGGGCCAGAATACAAACCCAAATGAAAGTACAACTACAACTAAACAAAGTACAACAGGAAAAGACAACAGCTGGAAGAACGGAAGTGGCCCCTGGGTCGTCCTCCTCGGATCCTACCTGAAGGGTAGGTACAGATGGCGTAGCTCCTGGGTTGTCTACCACAGATCCTACCTGAAGGGTAGGTACAGATAGCCTCCACAATGCTCTCGCCTGCCAACCTCCTCCGAGTGTCGTCTCACCGTGAGTCTACCTCCGGATACTGACTCGTCGTGTAGTCCACCTCCGGGTACCGTCCAGTCCTCGAACACTCGACCTCCATATGCACTGCCCGTCGTCTGCAACCAACACAACGAGGTGCGGGAATAGCCCGTGTAGGGGTGAGTATAACGATACTTAGTAGGGACCCCGAGACCCTCAAGGTATCACTAAAACAAACAAGGATAACCAAAAAGAATATCTCAACAGATAACCACTACTTAGGTATATTCCCATACATATACCAAAGTTATCAAGTAACCCATCTCAATCATGAGGAAACACAAGGATCATAGACTCAGCTCAAAACATGATTTTCATTATCGAAACCGTAACTGCTAAAGAGCCCCGTCTCTGGAGTGTACAGTGGTTCTGTCACGACTCCGAGGTACTGCTCACTAATCCAAGTCTCTGAGGTACTCCTCCTGTCGAGTACCGCAAGTCTGCTGCCAAATACTGGGCGCTCCGTCCGCTGTGGGTCTGCCGCCAAAATACCGGGCGCTTCCCCTAATAGCCTACAGAGGTACTCCTCCGGTTGAGTACCGCGGGTCTGCTGCCAACTACCAGGCGCTCCATCCACCGTGGGTATGCCGCCAAACACCGGGCGCTCCGTCCACTGGGCTAGTTGACTCACTGCAAGTCGAGTCGGTCAACCAGTCGTCAGGTCTTAGTCGTCTACACGGTCTCCGAACTCCGTATGCTCGTCTCCAGGAGGGACCGCTCCACGATATACTTGTCAATACTCCAAGTATCACAAAGTCCCACAAAGATGTACCTCAAAGGACCGCCTCGTCATAGGGGTCTCAATGCAACAGATGACACGTCAATCGGACGCCCGGTCTGGGAGTTATTAGCCTTTTCGTCCCAGGGGCCCGGTTGGTTTCAAGTGAGAACCAACCTAGCCGTATCTCAATTGTACCCTGAACTCTCATAGGGTATACTCAAAGGGACCGTTTCTCCACGTGATCACCAACGCCGCTGACGGTTCGTCAAACAGACGTCCAGTTTGAAAGATAACTTTTCCGTTCCAAGGGCCTGGTTGGATTTTGGGTACAATCCAACCCGGCCACTATCCAATAGAAACCAAAACTTGGGCGAAGTATGCCAAAAGTTCCGTCTCATCAAGAGGAATTCAACGAGACAGACGGCGCGTCAATCGGACTCCCGGTCTATGAGTTATTGGCCTTTTCTTTCCAGGGGCCCGGTTGGTTTCTTGAGCGAACCAACCCGACCGCACTCTGACGACATCCAAACCTTGAGAGGAGTAATCCAAAAGATCCGTCTCACTTAGAGGAATCCATCAAAGTCGACAGAACGTCAATCAGACATCCGGAGTTCAAGTTATGAGCGTTTCCGCTTCGAGGGCCCGATTGGTTCCGTGCACAAACCAACCCGACCGAACCCAAAGTATTCCTAAACCTTGAGTGTAATATGTCAAAATGGCCGTCTCGGTAAAAGGATCGCATCTCCACTGATGGTGCGTCGATCGGAGGTCCGTAGCCCAAGATATGGGCATTTGACCGAAAGTGATCCGAAAACTGGGGGTCTGGGCCCGGACCGACCCGGCCCGGCTGGTGGGTCGGCTCGGTCGGTTACGGCCGAGCGGAGCGGAGCGGGGCGCTGCCCCTGCGTGAAGAACCGCAGCCCCGCGTGGGGCTGCCCGTGCCAGCGGACGCGTCCCGCCACCCCCCTCCGGTCCCGCGCGGTCGTGGGACCGCGCTCCGCCGCCGCGGCTTCAGCCGCGGTGGATTCTTCCGGCGGCGCTCCGGGCACCGCCGCCCCGACCGCCGGCGCCGCCGCGTCGGCGGGGCGCGCCGGCGGGGGCTTCTGCGGACCACCGGACCCGCTCCGGTGGTTCGATTCGCCTGCAGTCTTCGCCAGTGATCATCCCAGGACCTGACCTTCGATGCAAAGATCCCACAACGCCCGTGCGGCTTTGTTTGTCGTTTTCCGGCATGGCGCGACGGCGCCGTGGCTTTTTCAACTTCATCGGTGCGATGTGACGGTGCCGCGCTTCTTAGCCCTTCCTCATAATTTCCGCGCGGTGCAACGACACCGCGCCACCTTTCACGTGCCGCAACAAATTCAACAACAGGGGGGGTGGGTCGGCCGTGTTCGTGCGGTCCGACCACCTCCCGTTATAATGATAGCAAGCGGCTATCTATTATAAGTTGACGTACGACAATAAATAATTTATGGAAAAAAACAAAAATCCTCAACATCAATCCGCATGAACGAACAATCCGCGGATCAACCTGGAATTGGTTGGTCCGCGCTCATCGTTCTTTTCTCAAAAGATAAGAGAACACCAAATAAATTCCCCTACCTCAAGCGTTGTTCATTGATGATATCGCGAAAAGGTGGACGTCGGTTTGTTGACGCCGTCGTAAGGGAGGAGATGAAGGTGTCGACAATCATTGGCCTTCGTCGCTCCCGTAAAGTGCCTTCGTTCCCGGCTCGAGCTTTGTTCATCGAAGATTCGTCGGAAAGAGAACCGTTCTTCGTGGAAGGAGGGATCTCTTCTATTTCTCCAGAGGTTCCCCCAAAAATAATATTTGTTATCCAAATATCAAAATAGATTACTCCCACTTTAAATAAAAGCCAACCAATTCAAACTAATTCTAAAAGAAGAGTTGTGTCATTTAATTAATAGGGATATTAATTTATTGAGTTGGAAAACTTAATGAGAGGGAGGATATTAATGGGGACTTAACACATTAAAAGAAAGGGAGTTTAAGGGAGGTTGTAGAGTTATACATTTAAACACAAGGGGTGTTTAATGGGGGGAAGTTTGTGGGCGTTAAAGGGAAGGTGAAGGGTTGGGGTTTCGTGCGGACCCCACCACCCTTGGTCATACCCTCTCATGGGAAGTTAGGTGGGGTGTGGCCCCACCTCCAGCTTCTCTATGAAGAAATTAACTTCCACATAAAATAAATTGTAACACTACAATTTATTTAAAACTTATCGAATCCCCAAAAATTAACCACCTCATGCGACCAAACGCAACTGCGCTTAAGGTCCCCTTAAGCAATTATCGGTGCTGCGAGTTCATCGGTGCCCTCAGATTTCAATTCCGAGCACCAGTTCAAAAGATAGAAAAACCTGCTCGTCCGTTCACTGAACGTACCCGAGCCAAACTTCGGAAAATTATTCCGGGCACACCGGGCCTCGGAATCAGGTGCCGTTAGAAACTGCGTTCTTGTAAAATTCCAAAGACAATTAAGAAAAAATTTTCCTTGAAATTTCCGGGTCTTTACATGTAAGGACACAACCTTAAACATTAATTAATCTTGAGTTATTTCAAGAATACACATTGAGGATATTTTCAGGTTTAGAGTATTAGAGAATTAAATCATAAATCATGCATTACATTCCATATTTAAACAAGGTGGTTACAGAAAAGACAATATTCACTTTTCCCATCAAAGGAAACATATTTAAAATAAAACATGGATTCTTTCTTGAAACTTCCTCAACACTATCATCACATCATGTACCTTTCCCTTGACATGTAAAAAACATTTCAAAAACTTGGGATGATCATAAAAATCTCAGTAAGGGATATAAAAATACGGAAAGAAAACCTTAGTCCATGTATACATAAGAATCATTGAAATCATACTTTACTCATAAATATAATCACATTAACATTCCCCGTGAAATCATAAGGTTTATGAATAACTCATAAAAATCATAAGACATAAAGGTAACTTGATGCATTAATAAAATTCTTACGTAGAGAGTAACCATCATGGTTACGTTTGGAATACCCATCACAGTATATTCCCTAAATCTCTTCAGATAAACCTTAGAGTTTAACTCCTTTGTGTTACCCAATTCATTGGAGACCTATATCAGGCTCACCCGCCCTTAGTTTATCACGAAACCACCCATATTCATAAATAATTCCCAAGAACCATAACATAATCGTATAAAATAAAACATGTATAAAGAAAACACAACATTCCCACATTTCAATCACAAGATATCAGAAACACATTGATATAATCAAAAAATTATCAAAACCATTTTCAATACCACAATAAAATGAAATTAAATCATGGTATTTATTTTTCATTTAAAAAAATGTTGTGGCTTGTAGAGGAAGCCGAAACTCAAATAATGGTCACGACAACGGAGAAGTAGTTTTCACCGCAGACATAAGACAAAAACATTCCCTTTTTTCGTTTAGTAAAACACTTCATATAAAAAGATTTCTTTTGAATAAAAGTAAAAGTCAAATGGTTTTATACACTGTATAAAAGAAAGTTGTGTATAAAACAAAATATGCCTCAATGAAAGGAGATTGAGATGAAGTCCCTTACCTCGTGTTTGACTTGACTCGATCGTTCTTTAATCTCCTGAATAATAAACTTGAGTTAATTTATACTTGCTTAAGAAAATTTTTCAAGTTCATTATCCCTTTTATATCACTTATTACCATGTTATGAACATTATGTAATCATTTAAGTTAATAACGGTCATTTTGTCTGTCTTTGGTACTTGAGTCAAAAATAACCTTCTTATAATCACAAGTTGTTCATGTGGTAAAATATACATTATCTACAGAATTATATTTATGATATAGATATCATATATATCATGTATATCCAGTATATACCTTCATTTATAATATTACATAACATTTAGAGGTAAGAAATGAAATGCACCGTTCATGGAGATGGTAAGCCGTACGTACGCATGAACGCTACTTTCATTTTTATTTCGTATTTAATGGAATGAAATAATAATGATATAAAGGTATATTATAATTCCAGTATGATATCATATTTAATACCATTAACTAAATTCTTTATATGTCCCACGTATGGCATTAACGAATCAAATCACTTTGAGGGGGCGGTAGTCCGCACTTCCTAAAATGAAATTATCGCGTTTACCCATAATGGAAATCATAAAGGTATGCCATAAATGAAAAATACATAATCATAAGGAAAAAATAAACATAATATATATCATATATAAATATAGTGACATCTTAATGGCCACCATGAAAGGTGTTAAAAGAAGATTGAATAATCATCGTTTCGTGAGGTAGTAATTCGTCACTTACAGAAACAGTATGTTCTTTAAACATTAGACGAAGGTGTGTGTAAGTGTAAATCAAATAATTATCATAAAAAAATCCTAGTATATTGAAGATACTAGTTTTGTTACAAAATAGAGGAATAAAAAGTGTTTAGGGGGTCGGATAGGAAAAATAAAACAAAAGAACATAAGAGAATACATTACCTTTAAATCGGGTAACTCCCTTTGGTTTGAACCAAAAGGGTTTCTTGAAGAGCTTTCTACCTAAGGTAGGGATTCTATGATGAAGATAGGTATGTGGAGAGATAAAATTAGTAGAGTTTAGTAGAGCCAATGTATTGAGAGGTGTGAGTAAGGGGGTATAGGTGGGGGCCTTTTATAAGAGGGAATAGGGGAACTCTTGGAACGTCTTGAAATGTTACTTTATTATAAAATGATTTTCAGATTTTAAAGGTTCCAAAATGATATATTTTGATGATAAGGTGATATGGGTTCGAAATCCACCCATAAAATAGTTTTTTTTACAAGTTTTAGTCTTAGATGTTACATTATCTTTTCATTTTATTTAAATCATTCATTAATGAGGTAATCACTACATCATCATGGTGTCATAAATAAATTTAATTATTTAATGTCTAAAAATTATAAAAAAAATACCATGATGTATAAAATATTTTTATCTTTACAATTACTATTTATAGTCTAAGAGTTCACTTATGTAGACAAAATTAAAATTGTTTTACTCAGGTGTTACATACTTTTGTTATATTTTCCTTTAAAAATAAAATGATAAAATGCCACTATCACACAAAAGTGATTCCATGGGGTCCCAAAGTTGGAAAAAGGAATCCCATGGTCGGCCATGACACAACCAGTAGAATTAGGACACATGTTGGGGTCATTTTATATTATTATGATATTATTTTATTACCCTTAACTACCCAATTACTAATTAATCACGATAATTAAAGATAATTACCATCGTTACTATTCATAATGTCCAAAAACAAGAGTCTTAATTACATAATTTGGACCTTCTGATTCAAAATATGGAATCCATTTTACTAAATTCAAAACATAGAAATTGAAATAATTAATTTAAAAATAATTCCCGTTGTCAAAACAAATAGCGGGTTTTTTAGAAACAATATCTATCAAAAGTTTGACACTTGTTTATGCCCAATTCCAAAGTGAAATTAATTAAAATGACCAAAATTGGGTTAAATGGTAAAAATATATTCTAATTAAACTTTAAAACCAATTAAAAATATAATCTAACCATATAATTAAATTAGATGAAAAAGCAGTTTTGAAGTAAAATGAAGTATTTTTCACTATTCATAAAAAAATGAACATTGTCAAAAAAATACCAAAAATTTATCCAAAGTAAATTTCAATGTCCCAATTCTATAGAATAAGTTTATTTTGAAAAATAGATCTTATAAAATTGTCAAAAGTTTGATTTTTAAAATGGTTCTCCATGAAAAGACAATAAAACAATCTTTTAAAAATATTAGTGTATTCTATGCTTGAGATTAGATTTATTCTCATTTTAAGCCTCTAAAACACTATATAATTCATAAATAGATAGAGATATGAAAATCCATAATTATTTACTTACTTGGGATGTTACACGTATTCTATAGATTACGTATGTGAAACTGATGGGAATATTTCAATATCTTTCATGGGATTAGGACAAGTCTCCGAAGGGATCTAGTTTATTAATGTTTTTATCTTATGATGAAATAGATTTATATTCCATAAAAATTGTGAAGGAATTATTTATATTCTTAATGTACATGGGAAATTAATAAAAAAAGTGTTCGAATGAGCACTATGATAAAGGGAGTGCATTGATGAAGAATAAGAGAATAAATCAAATTCATCCTTTTGAAAACAGTGGAAGGAATCATCATGGGAAATTAATGAAGGTCAAGGGTTTTTTTTATAAGAAAATTTATACGGTTCATCTGGATCATGAATTAAATTGGAATAAACAAATAAATTATGTGAAGTTATTCATTGGTGAGGAAATGGGTAATTATTCACACTAATTACCCAAGCTTCGAGGGAATATAACACAGATGAGGCCATGAGGGGGGGGGGGGTGGGGTTCTATGCTTACACAATCACTTGTGACGAGGTGGTAGTTTCTAATGATGTGGTGGAAGATACTTTATTAATATCCTCAAATTTAACTAATTATTTATTTGATTATGGATCCTCACACTCTATTATATCAATCTAATTACCATTAAAATTATAAATTTCGCTTTTATGTTAATAATAGATTAGTCAGTAAAAGATAATGGATGAAAGACTCACTACAACAATGATGTGTTAGGAAGTCCCCATTATGACACAATAATGTGATTTATTTACATAAATTATCATCATACCTATGCATTACTTAGATATTATCCTTAGTATGGTATGGATTTAAAAATATCATTCAATTTTTTTCAAGAATAACTAAATTATGATTTATAATAAAGATGTAGTATTTATTATCTTCAGTTTGGAGACATCATCATATAGTAAATATCAAGATCCCCCAGTAGCTCTACTGAATGATATTATTTATGATGAAAAGAAAAAAATAGGAATGGATAAAGTAATATTCCAATTGAGGAAGTACCTATTTTATAGTAATATGTTCCTTCATTTCATGAGGAAATTACTAGACATAACCCAGAGCATGATGTTGAGTTTTACATTCCTTTAACCCCAAATATAAGAACGTTATCATAAAATCCTTATATAATGGACACTCTAGAATTAGTAGAGTTGAAGAAAAAATAAGAGGGGTTGGGTGATAATGAATTTATTTATCCTAGTGTTTCACCTTGGGGAGACCATGTTATCTTTATTTAGAAGAAAGATGGACCCATGAAGGTATGAATTGATTATATAGAAATAAATTCTATTACAATAGAAAAGTATCATATACATATCATTGATGAGTTATTCTATCAACATCACAAAGCCCAATATGTTTCATAGATTTTCCTTCATTATGGGTATCATCAATTGTGAGTAAATAATGAAGACATTCCAGTGGAATATTTCTAATTGAGGTTTATACCTTAAGATTTTACATTAATTCCATTTTAATTTATGAATTTACCATATGTTTTTATGGATCCAATGAACTTATTATTCAATTAATATCATGATTATTTTTTTGGTATTTTTTGAATATATTTTGATGTTTTATAAATTCTTTGAGAACCATGAGAATAACTTGAAGATCATTCTTGAGACTATTACAAATAAATAGTTATTTACTAAATTTAGTAAGTGTGATTTCTAGATTCGATATATTTCTTTTATTGGCCATATTGTATCCATGGATGGAATCTCTTTTGATCCTATGAAGAAGAATGGAGTCATAGAATGACCTACATGAATGAACATGACTAAGGTGTATAGTTTGATTGGTTTGTCTGGAAACTATTAGTGATTCATTGAAAAGTTCACCCAATTGGATAACCCATTAAACATGATTTCACATAAAGGGGTTACGTTTGTTTGGAAAAAATAATATGAATATTGTTTTGATGAAAAAACGATGATATTGGTCAATGATCTAATTTTAAATCTACTATCTAGAAAAGGTGAATTTTTTATATATAATTATGAATCAAATAAAGACATTGGTTTTTTTCCAAATTTTTAATGATAATGTTATTACATATATATTAAGGTAATTGAAAACTCATGAACATAACTATCCAATTAATGATTTCGATTTGGTTGTTGTAATTTTTTATTCGATGACATGGAGAAATTATCTCTTTGGTGAAATATTTGAGATATAAAAAGATCATAAAAGACTAAAATAAAAATATTTATTTAAAAGTATTAATATGAGAAAAATGCAATGGCTTGTGCTACTCAAGGATTATGATATCTCAATAAACTACCAACCTGGGAAAAATAAGTTAGTAGATGTATTCGGTATGAAATATCATGAGGTTCTGAACCAAATGAGGATTATAGAGACTATATGTTCACGAATATAGTAGAAATGGATATGGGAATGATTAAATAAGAATATAAATCAATAAATTTTCAAATTATTATAAAAAAATAGTAATTATAAAAGATAAAAATTTCTCAATTAGATAATATGAAATTTCATTAGAAAACTAAAGATTTCATTGTTGGGAAATTATCAGATCACACTAGTGAATAATGTGTTATGAAATTTGAAAATAGAATATGTGTTCAATATATACATAATATTAAAAGGGAAAAATTGGATTATTCTCATTACTCAAATTTTTCTATACATTGTGGTGGCACAAATATGTATTCAAATTTTGTTGAACATTTTTAGTTGGATGACATGAAGCGGGAAATTGAGGATTATGTGTCTAGATGTTTCTCTTGTCAACAAGTTAAAGATGTGATACAACATCCCATAATATTTAGGCAACATATTTCCATTCCATTATGGAAATGATATGACATTACTATGTAATTTTTCATAAGACTATCATAGACTCCTAGAAAGATTGATCAATTATGGGTTGTCATTGTTAACCTAAATAAATATGCACTTTTCCTCACTATAATAGAATATTTTCTTCTTGAGAGCCTCTAAAGGATCTTTATTAATTAATTTCTAATACTTTTTAGGGCACCTCTTTAAATAGTTTATGATAGAGGTCCCCATTTTACATTGATATTCTAGAAGTGTATTTAGAAGGATATTGATACAGAGATGCATTAAAGTATTTCCTACCATCCTCAAATTAATGGAAATTCTGAATGGAATGTTAATACAATGTACTAAATTATAGGGTTATGCTCAAATGACTTTTAGGGTTTGTATAATCATTATTTTTCTTTGGTATATATGTATACAATAACAATATTTCATATTCAAGTCATTGAATGGCAGCATATAAAGCATTATATGGAAAGAGATGTCATACTAATACTTTTTGGGATAAAGCTGGTGAAAGGAAACCCATAGGCTCAAAACATGAAGAAGATAAAAAAGTTAAATCCTATTTAATATCACATTAATGTAGCTCAAATTATGCAATAGAGTTGTCCTGTTAAACAAAGGAAAGATTTGGAATTCCATGTAGGAAATATTTTTTTCTTGAAAGGATCTCCATGGAAGGGTGTTATAAGGTTCGGTGAGAAGGGAAATTTTAGTCTCAGGTACATAAAAACCTTTTAAATCATTGATATAATTGGATTTATTGCTTATTTTTGAAAACTCTACCACTTTTCTCAAAATTACATGATGTGTTTCATATACAATGGTTGAGTAAGTACATGCTAGACACGATGCATGTGCTAAACTATAATGAAAAATAATTGGAACATGGTATATCATACAATGATGAATTAATATATATTATTGATACTATAGATAAATTATTGAGGAATCATAAAAGTCATCTGTTAAATAAACGTTTGAGAAATCACAAAAGAGAGGAAGAAATGTGGGAACCAAAGATGTTATGAAGAATAACCACCCACATAAATTTAAAAGGTAATATCAAAAAATATCAAGGGATAGGTTTTTTTAGGAGGTAATAATGTAACACCATAAAACATTATGAATTATCTCTTTTTATGAAAAATAAATATCTTTGATAGCTTGTGATGCACACAACACCTAGTTAAAACAAAAATACCTTAGAAAATATTATTTAAGCATGGCCATTAAGACATATCCGTTAAGTTGGAGGGTATGAATATTAGTAAATAAATTATTAAAATTACATTATTTATACATTTATGAATTAAATTTAATGTATTTATATTTTTTTATTTAAAATAATAATCATTTTACATAAAAAAGAAATGTTTTATGAACAATTTTTTTGTAATGATAAAAGTTTTGTTGCTTCATGTGAACTTGTGGTAAAATTAATTTATGTTATTTAAGAAATTTTACTAATAAAATTTACATAAATTTTGAAATAATTGTATCAAAATTTTCATAGGGTGATTTATTTGTGATTTTTTAAAAATATTTATTTTTCGATGAATAATGAAAAATAATTATTTTTATATAAAAAACATTTTCATTTAAATTATTTATATACATAAATATTACATTTAATTAGTCTCAAAGTAAAATTAGTTCAATTATAATATATTAAATACAATTTATGACATTTTAATAAATTTGATAATGAATCGTTATATTAAAACCTTCCATACTTATGGGAAGTTTCTCTTTGAAAACCTTTTTTTCATCACGTATGTGAGTGTAATGTTAAATTGGATTCTTCAAAATTTATGGATTTTATTTAGTAAAATGGATTATATATTTTTAATTATAATAATTTTTATTTTCTTATATGTTCATATTTTTTTTACCATAATTAATAGTAAAAATTTTAAAAAATAATTTCCACGATTAGGGTAAAAGCTGGTCAACTAGGGAATAAACTAAACCAATAAGGGTTAAAATGACATATAAAATTTTCTAAAATTTATTTTTCATTCATATTAAGACCTTATTATTTATAAATATAGGTAATAATTCATTTGAGACCCATTTATATTGTAAACAATGTTGGTACACCATTTTCTTTTCAAAATTTACATGTGTGCCACTCACGTCACTTATAAAAGGCCTCAAACTATCCTATATTCTTCACAACATAAAACCATTTTGTTTCATCCAATACCTTCCTAGATAAATTAAATACCTTCATCTACTCATCCGAGAAGTATATTTTGGACATAAATCTTTTCTAGGAATACATTATGTATAATCTTAAAGAGATAGTCTGAGTAGAGGTAAATTTCCTTACTATGTGATTTTCTTTTATTTCTTCCTCCACCCCTTAATATATTTATAATTTATGATTATATAATAACAAAATTATCTCCCATATACTGATATTTTCTATTTTTAAATAACTATATCCATACCCCCTTCACCTAAATGGGAAATCATAACATCTTCCGTGTTTATGGTGGACTACCACCTCGCAAACCGATGTGACACATTCTCTATCAAAACCAATCACGGTTTCATATGCAAATGGATATAAGTTGTATGTTTTATATTTATAAAATATTTATACCTATATAATAATTATATCATATATACATCTACTATTTTCTATTCTATAGGGTAAATGATAGTGATAATAGTGTGTACAATAAACTACTACCTCAAGAAATGATGTGATTCATTTTCACTAATGATTTACATGGAACATAAAAAGGATATCTTTAATGAATATGTGTTATTTAAACGAAATAATTATGATATTAATGAAATATATATAATTATAAAAAGATAATATATCATTTTATTTCTTACCTTTCCACTCACTGAATGATGACAACATCGTCCCTGTATATGTGTACTACCGCTATCACAAAGCAATGGGAATCTCCTTTCATCACCACACCACATGGATGATATATATATGTATATATTTATATATATATTTATATTTAAATATAAAATATGGTATCTATGATATTATTATGATTCTGTAATGATAAAATATTAGTTACCTCATTACCAAATTGATCGTTTAAAAATGGACATGCTTCTCATGTGTGTGCACGACCTACCATCTCCATGATCATAAAATACATCATTTCCCAAAAATAAATTTCATGATTGGTATTAAAAGAATAAATTATTTATAAATATTATAATTATATCATTAATATAATTATGGATATGATAAAATAATTACCACTTAGACTAATAGTAAAACTACCAAAGTTATTTTTGACATATAAGTCAAATGTCATCAAAAATCATAATAAAAAAGTAATTGATTATGTAATTGTATATAACATGAAAATAAGTGAAATAATATTAATAATAAATTTTAAAATCTTACTTAATAATGTAAACAATTAAGATAATTTTATTATTCTTTAAGATAAAGAATGTACGTGACTAGTTGTACTTAAGGTATGGGACTCTATCTTAGTTTCTCTGCATTGATTCATTTTTCAATGTTATGAACCTAATTTATTTTTTATAGTGTATATAATGCATCTTTTAAATGTAATAATATTATTAACTAATAATTAATGGCATTTTATGCTTCAATTTGAATTATTTTATCCATGGGGTTTTCACATGAATGTTACCAAGTTGTAAAGAATTTTATAACTCAATTTATTTTCATTGGGCTATTTTACTTCTTCATTTTCCATTGATATTATAATATTATGTTTATCATCACTTTATATTTTATTATGTTTTATTTCTTCATTTTCTATGTGGATTTATATTTCATACACACAATATATTCATTTATTAATCCTCAATATAATGTTATGATAATTTTAAGGGATTTCGTCTCAATTTCTATTTCTTTGAGACATTTTTGTTAATATGAACCTATTCACATTTACATTGTGTATATAATACCCCATTTATGTTTTTAAGATGAATATATCTTTATTATTTATCTTTAATGTTACAATTCAAGGTTATATATATCCATTTTATCAGGGATATTGGTATTTCTTAAACCTTATACCCGTCTTACATAGAGTGTTTTCATTAAAAGTTTTTTTGATTAATTGAGGAAATATTGATAAATATGTTGTATTTTATCAATGTAGGTATTTGTTGATAAGGAATATTATTAAGGTATTTAATAAATTATCTGATATTTAAGGACTTATTGAGGCTTGCAGTGATAAGTAGTTATTGAAACTATATAGCCCCTTGATGCATCAACAAGTCTCATGAGAAAAATCCATTGAACAAATTAAATGGGTTTGTACCTATATATTTAAACTTTCATATGAATCATATTTATGGTAGGTGAATAATATTATTGAGAACAATACATCTAATGATTAAGAATTTCCTTCATCAAAAACTCATATATTATTATTATATATGATATTTTCACTATGTTATTATCTATGGATTCATTTCATTCCCAATTTATTGATTAAAAATCATGCGTTTTATATTATTTTCATTTATATATTTACAATTATTTATTCAATCATGATAGATAGGTTATTGATTTAATTTATTATATGCCTAGTTATTTACCTTTCCATGTTTATTATGATTTATCAATTAATGATATCTTCCACTATATATATATAACATAGTAAGCATTTTAAGTGAGCCTTAATTTGTTTTCATTTCCCAAGTTTTGGAGATGAATCCTTTGAATCAACTTCATGGATGATAATAATTGCATTTTGTTATGTATTATTTTGTATTCCCAATATAAAATGGGTATTATGTACATATCTTGTTCTCCTAGATTTCTAAACTGATCGGTTTATCATGATTCGACCCCATTATCTAATCCAATGAAATAAAGTAGGCACTGGCTCCAGGTTACTAGATTTGGGATGGATAAATTATTTCCATCCAATTAATAAGATAAATATTAATACATTATGAGCTCAAAGGGTTAATAATATTTTATCCCAATACCCAAAATAGGTTACATGGGAGGAGATTTCAAGGATAAAAATTGGGTACACATGATGATATCTCATGATTTAAGTAGGTAAAATAATGATTAGCTCAATCCCAATATGTGATTATTGCCATTTTGGGTTTCCATGACCTTTTATTTCTATGATTACGATTTTTCAAGAATTTATTCCACAATTTTATGACCTGATCATATTCCAAATGTTATGATCTCATGGAACATGTTATTTAATTAATTTATGATTCAATTCTTATGAACTACCATGATTTATTCAATAACTCATGATTATGATCTATAAATTATTGGGTATGGTTTTCAAAAGTTAATCTCATGTTCTTATACCATTATTCTCATATTATACTTAAGTGATAATTTTTATCTCCATTGATTTCCTTTACTAAGCATATGGGATCACCCTTAATTATGATTCATTTTCCTAATGATACAATGAAAGGTTTTAAGTATGATATGTCTTATAAGGATTCTTATTTTAAAATACATAGTGGTAGACAGTGTAGATATTTTATGTAGTAGTTGTTTATTTTTACAAGATTCCAAAGATAATAAACCTTTGTGGATATAGAATGGATAATAATGATATGTACTGAATATTCAGGTAATAATATGTAATTGTAACACATGTAAATTTCGGGTCTTTATACACATCCATGTTATCTTTTCATGAGAAATAAATTGAGAATATCAGAGACAACCCACATACAATCCATTGATAAAATATATATTATGTCCATTATAAGATTCTATGGGATATTATATATATCTGATATAGAAAAATATATTGTGGGTGACTAATATATAAAATTACAATGAGTGTGTGTGTGTGTGTGATCTATAATTAGATAGGGGTTCTATAGTAAAAATTAATAAAGATAACTCTCAAAGGTTGAATACTAGGATATGAAACTTTGTCGAGGATAAATATCTCATAGGGGTATTTAATATGAACATCATATATGGATCTAGACACCATTTAGTGATTATATTAATGATTCATTGTTTTGAAAAAGAAGAAGAAAATCAAGGAAGAGGATGTTGAGTGGGTGGCCAAAAATACTACTGTTTAAATCATTTGTGTTGAGAATTTTATTAAATGAGGATATTCAATATATTTAAGATAACCTAATCATAGAGATTGATGGAAAAATCTAGATGATTAGAATCTATAAAATCTTATGATATTGATCCATAAGTAGGAACCAAGATTCATTTCCTAACATGATGAAATGAATTCATTCAGAGATCATATGATGAGGTTGAATGATATCTATTCTATTTGATGCATATAAAACCTATATAGAACTACTGATTTACTTATATAAAAGATCATTAAGGAACCACATTCATATACATGGTGGGAATCCATATAATATGTTTGACTTAAGGTATACAGGGAGATCATAGTGATATTATATGACTATAAATATTATGTATTTGTAAGAATCATAGTCCGAAGATTGTAATAGAAGTCCAATGGGAAAATATAAATTATTTCATTAAGGTATTCTAAATGAATTTTAATCAAAGATTTATTATAGTGGATGAATATTGATTAGGGTGAATAATCAATCAAGGGAAAGAGTAACTAATTCTGTATAAACCTTGTAAATACAAAATTCTCTATTTATTTGTTTTAATTACATTTCATTTGGTATGTTTTATTGGTTAAACCTAAAATATATCCAATTTTTTGATCATACAATAGATGATAATTTCCAAATGAGGTAAAACATTTCAATTGTATTTTGAATTTTTTTTAAAAAGAAAACACTTGATTCATCCCCATGTCTATCAACCGACCATCTGGGGAATCTCAAATTATAAATTATATAACATATAATAGAAAAATAATCATCCTTATATTAGTGACACATCCTGAAAGTATGCAAGATAAATATAAATATCGAAATGCTTGGAACCAGCATGGTCATCCCAATGCTGACTCCAGGACATTAGCTACAATATCTTCTATCAACCTATTGCCTCTAAGAACATTAATCAATAACATATGATGCAATTAAAGTATAAAATAGTGTAAAAAAATGCAAATTCACATGTAGATCTAAATAATAATACTTAATATGGTTGTACCATTCCGTGATCCATTCTCATAAACTCACCTTTAATATGAAATCCTAAGTACATAAATTGTAGTAAAAAATATAACAATAGACCTCAACAATGGATACATTGATTTTGATTTCATATAAAGGAATCCCAAATTTCAATATAATCAAACTTAACATATGATACAATATTTATAAATAATTATTTACCCATACTTTTTAATATCAAACAAAAAGGGTCCCACTATATAATTCATCTTAGAAGATACTATTAAAAACCTAAGTTATGAACCTACTGTGCTACAATATATACCTTAGGATCACGAGGAGGAGTAATAGTTTATAGGGTACAATAAACACTATGCTAGAATCTGGTCATTGGTTTACCAACATAGGAGAATCAATAATTACAATGAATGTAACAAGTTAATTTTCATGAAACTCCCTTGAAAGAGGTTGGAACTCATCTACCCACACACAGATAGTATTCAAGTAATAAAAATAACATATTTAAAATAATAATATCATCACATATCACATCATATGTTTCTCCATATAATGAATAATTTAGGATACTAAACCATTTCAGGCCTAAGTAGTACCTCCACAACTAGTCTCATATTGGAGTAACACCTTTTGGACTAGTATAACTCAAAATAATAGATGCGGGGGAGAAAAGAGTAAGAAATTGGTACATCCTCATCTACATCGATTAGGGAGTTTTGAGTGAGAAAGAGATTAAAAAATAATGTGAATCATCATATAACTCAATACTAGTACAATGAAGGACATTAACATAAAATAAGAATGTGTATCATTAATATCTTCTAACCTAGATTGATATGTACGAAGAAAAATGATTAAACACATATTTTTTATCATAAAACATTGAATGAAACTAGTGGGTGAGAATGATAGTACAAAATCTAGTAAACTACCAATATTTGTATCAAAAAATCATAAAAATTCATTGCATTCAAAAATTATGATGGGTAAGTAATACAATCACACAAAAAAAATCACAGACTATATATACTTTACAAGGAA
Source organism: Viscum album (assembly GCA_963277665.1). NCBI lineage: Eukaryota > Viridiplantae > Streptophyta > Magnoliopsida > Santalales > Viscaceae > Viscum > Viscum album. The sequence continues at coordinate 632,384,509 of OY728130.1, forward strand.
AATTCCACACAGGAACTCAAAAGTCAAAAAATTTTCCAATAAGATTTTAATATCCATAACATACCAAACCTAATGAAAATTTGGTATTATTCATTTATTAATTCAGTTTAGAGATATATATCCACTTATTATTTTCATATTCACATCATCATAAGTTATCCAAACACAGTAACATAATATCCTTACATATTTACTCTAATTTATATGAATCTCTTAAATTATAAATTCATCACATTGATTGATAATTTTCATGCACCCATTCCCTATAGTGTTTAGATATAATATAAATTATCCACTAATTATTCAAAAAATTACAAAGGAATATTATATCACATTAATATAGTAATTTTCCATCATCTCGATTATGATTCCTTTTTATTTATATAATTAACAGTACAATACCTCCTCATCATTATAATATATTTAATTTATTAATTAGATAAAAATGTTTTTCTACTATTTTTCTATCGAATATCACAATTTATTAGACCAAAATTTAATTTATTGACAAATATCATGATCATAACTAATACATATCTATCTTAAGTAATCTGTGATAGTATTGGAAAATCTTCTATATGATAATAGTTCACAATGATCCTAGATTAATTTTGTTAACTAAATATTTCAATTAAATAATTATGATAAAATTAATGATGATTATTTTTTATATCCATTGGTTTTCTAACATATTATCTTATTTTATATGTATCCCTATATAATATCCAATTTATGGGGTTTTTAGGGGACACCACCATGCCAAAAATAGAATAAATGATAAAAAATATTTGTGCCATAACAAATTTCCATTCATTTATACTATGTGAACTAAATGAATAATTCAAAATCGTTCACTATTGATCCAGTCCATTTAAACTCCTTAACACGATCTTGATGAATATCATTGAGAATAATCCAATGGAATCCTTCCTCCATGGGTTTGAATATTTTAGTTCTTGGGATGGCTCATTCCTTCCTCACAGACTACTATAACCATGTTTATAAAAGGTGTTAGGGGGCATAATTTCATATTATAGAAATTGCATTAATATAATCATAGTCCACCACCCATGTATGTGAAAATGATTTCCCAAAATATGATCATATTTATATAGGCCTCTATAAGATTCCAAATATTTTTTGAATGTGTGTCTTATTAAATGGAAACTGTTTTCTAATTATACAATGAGTTATAACAAATTTTTATCGTAGAATCATAAATGATTAAAATTGAAACATATATTTTGGTTGTTTTAATTTCCCAAATCATCATCACATTATGATAAAACAAAACATGAAAGATTATATTGAATTAAATAATGAATAACATGTATTATCAAATAATTATTTCATTACCTTCTACAAAACCATGATGTTGGTTACTCTAGAATGAACCACAATGTGGTTATGACTATCACACCCTAGTTTTAGCTTTAATAAAAATTTATTCTAATATCCAACTTATAAAGAACTATATAAGACATAGTGTAATTTAACCCTTTTTTATATCGTATATTAAAATTTTTGAAACTATATCCAAACTCATTTTTGATATATTCTAAATCTTTATTTTGGAAAGTTATCTTTCATTTCCACCACATTTCCTGTAAAATGTTCCTCATAAGTACCAATTCATTTATCATAATTGTCCTTCAAATCATGGAATTAATTCTACATTTTTCTAAAAAAACATAAAAAAAGTACTTATTAGAAATTAATCTCTTAAACTCATCTCACCCAATATAGTCAATTTAATTCTATTCCTTCAGGTTCTTGATAAGTTTTTACCCATAATCTACTTCGACATCTAAATGATAAACAAAAATGGATTTTTCATGCTCTTAACACTAGAGAATGGAAAATATATTTTCATTTTTACAAATAAGTTTCTCAATAATAGGTGTATCAGTAGAAATACTAAAATAATGTGGATATTTCTCCATAAAGTACTCAATGTAACACTATTTTATCCTTTACTCATTTGGATGTTTTGTATGATTCATAGCTTTAGAAATTTGTGTGAGCATAAAAACCATGATTTTTATTCCATCTCCCATAAAATTTTGTTTCTCAAGGGGAAAATATTTGAATTATGAATAAAATTCAACATTATCATGGTCCCTATAAGTTAAATCCATTTACATAAACTAAAAAACCTAGTGTAAGAAACAAAAATAATAGAGGGAAATAACATAACCTTGAATGTTCATTTATAAGATGTCTTAAATAATGAGAAATTATTATCAATATATGAAACCTTATGATTAACCTTAATTATTATTGGTCATTATCTATTCAAAACAATTTTGAGGTTTACAAAATAGTTTGTAAATTTTCAAAACATATCCCCCAAGAGTGTCAAACCAAGTGTATAATAAACCCTAGTTTTGTGAACCAAGTGAAAATAAAGTCCAAGCCCAATGTTCCCTTTTTAGATTTACTACCCCTAGGTACAACTGCTCTAAATATGCTTCCAATTGTAGTATCAATAGAGGGATGAAATTTCATGAAAACAACTTGTTCCATCATTCACCAAAATTAAGACATTTTCTTATAGATATAATTATCCCTAGGTTTCTCACCAATTTTTTCTCGTCTTAGTTTCCAATGGTTTACTAAATCATTATCTGACAATAATATTAAAGACCCTCACTTCTCATATAGTGATATTACATCTTAATATAGGGATATTCATTATTAAATATATTTATCCATTCCATAATTTTATGGATATAGTGCCTTAGGAAACTTGGATACACAAACAACTAGTTCATAAGTGATCTATATCATATCTCACAAAGTTTCATAATGTATGGAACCCTTCATAGACATATTATACATAATAACTTTATTTATACCATGGGTAAAAGAAACATTATAAAGTGTTATATTAGATTAATAATATGGGAAATTATGGGATATATAAATTGATGACCATATGAAATCATATGATAGGCATACGGGTTTGAGATAATGAATATAACATAAACTGTTTAAACCCAATATATCATCGATAATATACATGAACCATGAAATAATACATTATCATTTTCAATAAATGTGACAAAATTGGTAAAAAGAATAATAAATCAATCATGAACTATACATTCATGTCCCATATGTGTGAACCATCATAAATATAGAAATACTTCACATGTTATATTTAACTGCAAAGACCATCAAACCATAGTGGATCAAGAATAAACACTAGTTTCCTATATCACGATGGATTAGGAATCATCACATATTTCATATAGTTGACCAAGAATGTCTACTTATTTCTAATAGCGGATTCAAAAAATTGATTTGTTTCTTATAATAGATAAATCACATTGTCTTGTTTCCTCTAGCAGATCAATCACATCGACTTCTTTCCCATTGTTATGTCATGAGATATAAAATTTTACCCAATTAGTTGGAGGGTTATACAATTCAAGGACCACCCATAAGATAATAAAAACCTTACATATGAGTTCCATATGATCATAAACAATTCATTATAAAATCATAAAATAACCTATGCAAATAAAATGGGTTTAATATACATTTTATGAGTTCAACATAAAAAAATCAAGAAAATAAATGGGTTTTATAAATATCACATAATCATTATCATTGACAATACATAGAAAGATTGAGGATGGTAATATTGGATAATTTCCATTTTCAAGCATTATAAATTAAAAATCTTATTGTCATTGATGAATATGACTTCCCTAAAAACATTAGTAAAATATTCTTGATGAAAATATCCTTTCAAATTTTAATTAAATTCAAAATTTTTTGAAAATATTGATTTAAAATATTTTCTTATTAAATAATTTTCTAAAAAATGTAAGGTAATATTTAAATCATTGAGAGTTCAAGACACTAAAAAATATCATTTATACCCTACATATTAAAATAAAGGCTCCTTTCACATTTTTGGTAAAAATTCTAATGAAAATTGTATAAAAAAACAAAAATATTTTTCCTTCTAAAACATTATATAAAATTAAAAAATGGAAAAAATGACTTTAAATTTATTTTTAGAATAGAAAAATAATTATTTAAAACAATTTTAGAATCATGGATATGGAAGAGAAAGAACATTCTACCGAAGAGATAGATAAAGTTGATTTTAGTTAGAAATATTCTCTTAGTATCATTATTCCTAAAAGAGATAAAATGTAAAGGAAAACATATATTATAAATAAATATCCATCGGATAAGAAAACTAATGTTTTTCTCGATACATAGATCATAATATTTCATCATTTAAAGCATTATTATAAACTATCGTCATAAAAAATGAGACTATATCATAAAACCATTACAACTTTGGTAAAAATTGAATCATAATTACCATGAAATAAAAAAGAATTTATTGACTTGTAAATCCACATAAAATTCATATGAATCATCATAAAATACTTTCATGGTAATTATATACACCACAAAAAATAAATAGGTTGTGAATATGGCATGCGCCTCACAGAAATAAATGTGAGAAGAATATCAATTACATAATGTTTTGAGTTTCTTCATAAACGTTAAAACCTCATGTATAATAAAAAAATATTTTTTATAAATATATTATAGAAAGATAATAATATATATCATGTCACATATTATTTACTTGTATCCTTTTATAACCCATTCACTAACAATTCTTTATTGAAATCCCAATTTTGGGTGCTAAATACTTTGTTTTTTCATATATTATATAGTTTGGTAGTTTGGTCCATGTAATTTGATTATATATCCATCATTAATTTTTTAAATTATAACATAAAATCATATATATTAATTATTTACGTATTTATATTTATCTATAAAATTTAGTGATGGAAAAATGAATTACGCAATTAATAGATACAACATGTTGTATGTACAATGAATGTTGTTTTCTTTTTTTCAATTGAATGAACAAAAGAATTATAAATATGAATTCACATTTAAAGAATAATTTTTATACAATTTATATCATATATATTCAATAAATATATCTTTTATTAATATGTATTTAAAAATAAAACAAAAAACATGTCACATTTTTTTTGAAGGTTGTAGTCCACAAGAACGTATGAATGACATTATCATTTCATAAAATATAGGCAATTAATAAGTTAGATGTGATAATATAATTATAGATGTATAATAATTTAATAAATATCATATATAATTTAAATCCATACTTATATACACCATAGAGATGCGGTTATATAAGACAAATTTCACTTATTCATGTGACAATATTCTTCCATACACACGATTTCCGGTTTCATTTCCCATTTGATGGAAGAGGATATGTAAACGGGTTATGAGATTTAAATTATAAAATATACTTATATGGATAATATTGTTTTTATTATATCATAACATTTGAATCATATTTTAAGTACATTGAAGAATAGATAAAACAGAAATGCTTGGTTAATATCTATAACTCTTCTTTGGACAACCTCATTAAGTTTTTACCAAAATCCCTAGTAGAGGGGTTTCCTAATAAAAATCAGTCCTCTATTATGTTCGGACGTAATTAAGGAATATATTTTTTCTTGTATTTTCTAAACCAAAATGCATTGGAGTTGTGAACATGAGATGATAGGGGTTCCCTTTTAGAAGTAGGAGTGAGGAATCACTTGATGTTTTAGAAAAGAAAATGATATACCCATGATTTACACATTACCAAAGGAAACAAAATGGATCATTATCAAAACATAGATGATATAAGGTCTAAATAGGACTATAAAATTTTAATTTGACATGTTTTCATGTAATTTTAACCCTTATATTTCTATTTTAACCCCAGGTAATCATATTTTAACCTTAATTGCAATAATTATTTCTTATTATTTTTTCAAATAATTAGGAAAAAAATTTAAATTTAACGTATTATATAATGTGAATTTTTATTATTCAAAATATGGCATTCATTTTTACAAATTTAATTTATATAATTGTAAAAACATAATTTGAAGCGATGAAAAAACCACTTTCCAAAGGAAAATCATTCAAGGGTATTATTTTTTTATATCAAATTCATTATTAAATTGATATAAATCACCTAAATTAGATTAATAATATTATATTTGAACTAATTTTACATTTAAAATATTCAAAAACAATATTTAAATTTTAAAATACTTTAATCAAAAAAGAAGTTTATAGTAAAAATTAGTATTGTTCACTATTCATAAAGAAATTAATCTTTTCAGAAAATTCTAAAAAATTAATCCTAAGATGATTTTAGTATTATGATACAAAAATTAAAAGTAATTTTCAAAAATAAATTTTATTTATTTGTTAAAAATTAATTTTATTATTTTTTCATAATGAAAAACCCCGATCTTGGAATTTATTTTGTTATATTCTTTTCATGGATTTGGATATTTTGGATGGGGTTAGAGTAGAGTTCCCAGAATCAATTTTTGATTATTAGAGTTTTTTGGGCTTGATATTAGATCATGAATTATTTGTGCATGGTTATTGGAAAACATGCACCCTCTACTAGGAAGCCATGCGGTAGATGTTGATTTTGGACATTGGAAACCACATAGTTCTCACATGGTCTAGATACTGATGTGGGGTAATCGGGTGGTATGTTACTCTTAGATAGTGAGGGGAACATAGTTTTCACATGGTTTTGAAAACTTTTCTGCCAAACTGTGCAAGTTTCCCATGACATTAAAAGTTGAAAATTTACTCTTGGACCCTTTGTTTTTACACTATTTTGGGTTTCTCTTCCCTTTTTCAACTTAGTAGAACCATGAGAGCTCATTAAAAACCCTCCTTTGGCCCTATTATTCCAATGGATTGATTTTGAAGGTTATAATGTGATTTCATAATGTGTTTTTGTCTATTTCTTCATTTTTTTATCTTTTCCTAATATATTTCAGGGTTTCCCATGGTGTGGTTTCACCTTGGCCGAACCCTAATGGTTATGGTTGAAGTTTGGTTTGATTTATTTGATGTTAGTGTGTTGAGATTGTCTCTCAATATTGGTTATTACTTCAACCAACATTTCATCGCATTCAAAAATCATTGATGTATGAGTTTCTATCCATTTCCTTTTTGGAATATTCTTTTGATGCTTGAGATTTGATGAATAATTTCAATATGTTATAATCATGCTTGTGAGGTGTTAGAGTAATTTTTATTGGTACATACAAGATGGGAAATGGGTGAGAAATAGTTTTAAAAAGTTATTTACCTAAATACTCCTATACTTACACATATTCAGGGTGTCTAATGAAATTATTATTGGTTTCTAAAAATTAAATTGAGCACTTAAGGTGTTATTTGGACTTGGATAAATTTTTATAGCTGTTTTAAATGATAAATTGGGCATGATGTGTGTTTTAGAATCCACATCATGCCTTGGAAATGTTTGAAAAAATGTTTTGGAATGGTTTTTTCATTTTTTAAATTCTTATTGGAGATCATATCATTGTGTGACTTGTTACATTTTTTCAATATCAATTGGGTTTCCTTAAAAATGAGTTTTGATTCTTTTAGAGACACATGAAGTGTGTCATAGTAAGTTGGTATATACATGGGTGCATAGGGCGAAAATATGGATTTTCATTCAAATGAAGAAGGTATTTAAAAATGATGTTCTCTTTAATAATCATGTTTTTTCAAAAGTCCCTCTCCCATTTTTCCTAAAATATTTTATTGATTTAAAAAGGTTTTTATGCTGCTTCATGTAGCACAAAAATGTTTCTTCAACTGTGTTATTTGAAACTTGGCATGTTTTTCATTTTAAGACATGTTTTGGTGAATTATTGGAATAATGGAATCATTGGAAACTTGTGTTTGTTATGAATTTTTAGTTTGGTTTTGGAAATAATGTTGTAATTGCAATCGGTATTTGAAAAGTATCACTCGGTTGGAAAATGAGATATCTAGGAGTTTTTTTAAAAGTTGTATGATGTGAAAGCCTAGATAACACATTATGTTGTTTTGAAAAGTTGGGTTGGATGTGATGTGATGTGAAGGACAAATTGAAACATTGTAATGCAATGTAAACTAAATCTGTAACATATTTGATGTGTGGTCCTAATGGTCATTTTGAAACATTTTAGAAATTAGAGAAAAAATAAGGGTATCATGATGGATTGGTTGGTATTTAAATATTATTTCATAAGTTGATTGTATTTTAAAAAATGGTGGTTTACATGCATGATTTAATTTTTGGATGAGTGTTCTTGTGAAAGAAATGTATTTTCATGTATGTTCGTGATGATTTGGATAATGATATAGAGAACACTAGATCTTTTGGATAGGAACCCCTCCAGTGTCTCATGCATGAGAATAGTATAGAAACCAATGAACCTGGGAATACGTTCCCCTTTAGTGACTTATGCATGGGAATGATTTTGGATATTATTGATATTCCATGTTTCAATGGGTACTATTATCATGAGACTCATGGGCATCATCTAGAGGGTGGAGTGAGGGTTTCTTATTGACACCAATTAGATGGGTTAGAACCCCTTGGACTTGATGGGCCTAGATGGGACATGCCACTAAATTGGTTAGTTTCGATCATCTAGTTGGTTATTGACTATAGAGATACAACATATTCTAATATCTGAGTCCTAAAAAGAGTATTCCAAGGGATTGTCTATTGATATGTTTGTGAAATGCCCATGATTATTTGTCTGTATGTTCGGTTTTTATTCTCCTGTTTATTGGTTATTTTCCCTGATATCTTTTTAGCCTGTTTCATTTCATTTGTTTTTAGTATAGTTTATTTTAGTTACCTAGCATGGATCTTTACATCGATTTTGGTTTTCAACTGGTTTGTGAAAAGTGGAACTATTTTTTATAAGTAATGACACATGTGATGATTTAATAAGAGATTTTTCAGAAAAGATTTGTTTTTTTTATTGAATTGAATAAGAACTTATTTTTTAGGAATGTGTTTCAAACTAGTGTGTGTCAAATTTTTTCAGAAACAAAATGAATGAAATTTGTGGTGATTACATAATTATTTCTTTAATATCACCCCCTACTTGTGCAACTTAGTTTTGGTATACCCGAGTTATTTTATAGGTGTAGGTTTCTGATTCCGTAATACCTTTGGAGCAGGTTGGTCTTGTTGTTGGTGGTGACAAAGAGGTTACTATGAGAATATATTCTCATGGTATGGTCTTAGTTTTTCATTATGATTTGGTTCAATTTTTTCATTTTTTGTATTTGGAAATGTTTTTATATTTGTGATATTAAGTTGTTTATTCTCTTTCTTGTCTATTTTTTATTCGATCCTATTTAATTTATTAGGATAAAACATTCCCATTGAATTTTGTTTGTTTTTTTTCACTAGTTTCTCACCTGTGGGGATCAGAAATTCCCATTTGGCCTTGTCTCTGGCTGAGTCAAAATTTGGGTTCGATGGAATTCCATCATCATTTGTGACAAAAATTGTATCATAGTATAACCTTGTTATTTGGGGTGTCAGGTAGATAAGATATTTGGACTCTTGGGAGTCAAGAGGTAGGTACAGAAAGTAAATCATGAATCCTTTATGGTCTGATCCATGCGTTTCTAGGGAACGTTTGGGACTTGATTATTTTGTTCTATTTTTTGGTTTGAGTTGATGGGGGAATGACAATGGAGGTGATTCAGGGTCATTTCATGATCTCACCCGGAGTAACGAGCCATATGGAATCCAAGATATTGTTTCAATGTACTCTTAGTTGTTAATTCATACCAGGGTACTGGACCACTAACCATGTCACTGGGTTATGCATGGCCACATATTCTTCATCAAAGGTTTTGGCTACCCATTTTTCATTTGGATTGGTTTTTTTGGTGTAATTTGTGATTGGGTTTGTTTTTTATTGGTGTGGGTTTATTATTAAATAGAATTTGGTTTTGTAAAAAGGATATTTCAAAGGGGAACTGTTTTTTTGGAATGGAAAACCATATTTTGAAATAAAAAAGATTTTTATAAGTTGTGTCATATTGAGAATTGAAAGGGGGTTTTAAAAGATAAAATGATTTTTAATTTTGATTTTTTTTGAAGTGTGGAGGAAAACTGAAATTAAAAATTGGTAAATTCTTGGGTTTGCGATAGAGTGTTATGTGTTAACTTTGGTATTCATTATAAATGTTCATAAAAGTGTAGGTGTGATTAGAAATTTCATGTTGGCATGTGTTCATGGATGATATAAGTGGATGCAGGATGAAAAAATGTGTGATGTTTCATAGGATATAATGTGTGGGTAATTAAAATCGAAGAAATAGAATGGATTTTCCCAAAAAATTTGAAGAGGAAAATGTTTTTGGGAATTATTTTTTCTTAAAAATTCATAATCTTATTTTGTGAAAAATGGATTTTTTTTATTTGGATAATATTACTAGAAGAAGGTAACTTGTAATTGGAATAAAATGGTGGTTTTTGATAGGAAGATTCTTGGTTTTGTTTTTTGATGTTTTGATTTTGGGCCAGCTGTTTTGGTCGAGTATGGAATTATGATTTCATTTTAAATGATTTTGGTTTTGGTTCTATATTTTTATTCTCTTTAGAATATTATTCCTAGAAAGGTCACCAAAGTCTCAAGTGGGGTTCGTCCAGTTTTTGGATTTCTCAAGACTCTTGATAAAGTGAAAGTGTCATGTTATTCTAAGTTGTTTCTAGTATTTAATGTCGTTTGAGGACTATTAGATATAGTGGAATGGATTGAGGAATATTTATTGTGTTTTTATATCATTAGGAACTCCAAAATCTGTTAGAGTGCATATTTTTTGGTTCATTTGAAGGTTTAGATTTCGAAATGTGGAAGGTGATATCCCCACCATATTTGAAAGATGTAAAAACGCAGGAGGTGTTTAGGACCACTAAATCTGATGGTTCATAACTGGGGATGTGAATACGAAGAATGTGGATGAGATCATGTGTATTCTATAAGGCCAGCGGATAGTGAAGTATTATGTTGACCACTTCAAGGATATGGGTTCCTTTTCTCCTAAGTATATGTCATAGGATCTTCTGAAATATCCTCTTTTCATTTGGGGTCTTTGATTAGATATCAAAGAGTGATCCCACTTCTCCATGGTTCTTGTTTTTGAGAAGCTGGTGGATGAGGTGTTTTGGGATGAGTTGCATTCATTGGAAGTTTATAAAATAGTATTTCCAATCATTCATGATGGTTCCCTATATTGTGAGAGGTGTTTGCCAGAGGAACCAATTCATAAGAAGTATCTCTTATTGGACCTGACTTCTTGTTCATTAGTCCATTCACTCATGTGATTTTAGTGTGGTATGTTCAGGCCTCTAAATACATTATTATGTGATTATCTAAAGTCGTGCCATTTTTTTGAATGTTCATGTAATCTACAGATGATTTATAAGAAGCGTTACTTAGAGAAGAAGCCTTGATAAGAGGATTTCAGTTCTTGACTATGGGGAAACAAATAATTCAAAAATTAGGACTCCAGTAACAGGACTTAGAGTGAAGCTTTTCACATAATATTAAATAGTTAGGGGTGTGGGAAACCACGACCTTTCTTTTTACCATAGTGTTTTAGTGTAGATGGTTGAAATTATTTATTATAGTTTTCTTAGACGTTTTATATTCCCTATTGTTGTAAGATTATTGGTGGTTTCATTATTTTTTAATTTGAATTGTTATTCCATTTGAATTTTATTCATTGATTATTAGTTCATTGTTTTATGCTATTATCCTTTTTCGAGTGGGTTCTGATTTCTAGTTGTGTTCTCTTTAGAGATGTCTGGATTAGATAGAAATAATGAATAGTGGTTCTATTCACTGTTTAGTAATGATATCTTTTTTCAATTATACCTTTTGATGTGGGAGGTTTTTGGTTCGATATGAGAATTCCTTCGTTGGTTGACACATGGTGGAGTTGTTGATAATTCCATATTCTAGTTGCGACATCATCCAGATTGTTCGGAGTAGTTTTGTTATGTTTATATTGGGAGTTCCTGTGTTGGGCCGGTCTAAGTCATTACATTATGTTAATTGGGTTCTTATGGTAGGGAGAAACCTTCTATTTTTAACTATTCATTATCTTTGGGGTTTCTCTTGAGTTACAAGTTTTAATATTTCTGTTTTGGAGTTGTTTTTGGATTGAAATCAGGTGGAGCAGGGTTGGTGCATGGTGGGAGAAAATGGCTCTCCCTACCTAGGAAATTGTGCAGTAGATATTGATTTTGGATAGTGGTGACTGCACAGTTTCCCAATGGTTAGAAAACCATTGGTGGGTAACCATACATCATGCTTCTATTGGGTAGTGAGGGGTGCACTATTAGTGCACGGTTTGGAAGACCGTGTGGCCAAACTGTGCGAGTTTCATAGGTCCCTAAAAGTATGAAATTACCTCTTTTCCACTCTATTTTTAATCCTATTTCATATTTCTCCTTCATTTCTCGACCTAGGAGCACCATGGGACCTCTATATATTACCTCCTTTGGACCTCCTTTTCTCATGGGAACATTTTGATGGTTCTAAGGTGAGTTCTTCTTGGTTTTTGGTTGATTTAATCATTTTTTTTCTGTCTCTATTTAATAGTTTCTCATTGTGGGGTTTCACCTTGGATAAATCATAATGGTTAGGGATGATATTAGGTTTGATTTATTTGATTTTAGGTTGAACATATTTTCTCTTGGGATTTGTTTTTCCTTCCCCTGAATTTTTTTCATATTTACATGCCTTTGAGGAAGGTGTTTTCATCCATTTATTTTTCATCTCATTCCTTTGATGCTTGATATATCCTTTAATTCTTCTAAAATGTTATAATATTTATTATGATGTGTTAGATTATCTTGTTTTGGTACGTACATGATTTAAAATCGGTGTGAAATTGTTTTAAAAAGGGTTTCTAGAAATATGACTTTACCTAAATTCACACCAGGTGTTTGATGAAATTATTATTATTTTATTAAAATGAAATTGAGAAATAGAGGTTTTATTTTGAATTGGATGTATTTTATAGCCTTTTGAAATGATAAATATAAAATAATGTGTGTTTTGGATTCCTCTTCATGTCATGGTAATTTGTGGGAAAATGATTTTGAGAGGTTTTTCTAGTCTTTAAATGTTTATTGGTGATATTTTCATTATTTAGCTTATTGTGTTTGTTTAAAGGAAAGTGGTTATTTTTAGAAATGGGTTTGTATGATTTCATGGACACTATACGAGTGTCTTCACACATTGGAACATTAATGGGTTCACAGAGTTCACACATGGATGTGCATTCAAATGAAGATGGCCTTTAAAAATGATGTTTTCTTTTTGTCTTATTTTTTCAAAATTCCCTCTCCCATAATTTTTAAAACAGTTCCTTGATTTTCAAATAGTGGTGTGTTTCTTCAATTGGAAAAAAATGAGACTTCAAATGTGTTATTTGAAACATGGGTCATTTTTTATTTTGAGACATGATTTGGTGAATATTTGGCATAATTATCGGTCTGGAATGTTGTGTATGTTATGTGTTTTAATATTATTTTCTAATGTTATGTTGAAATTTGAATTTTTCATGGAAATATGTTTCCCAATCAGAACTATTTATATTTTGGATTTTTTAAAACTAGTATGATTTGAAAGTACAGTTGTCACTTGGCGTTGTCATAAAAGGTTGGTTTTGATGTGATGTGATCTGAAGGACTAATTCGAAACCATTAATATAATGGAAATTGGATTTTGAACGTATGTTTTATACAGTCCTAGTTGGAACCATGACACATTTTGGAAAATAGATTGAAAAATTGGGTAGCGTGAAGTCCAAGTTGGTATTTTAAAATGATTTGTAAAGTTGTTTTGATTATTTAAAATTTTGTTTTCTATGAAAGATTAATTGTTGGATGAGAGTTATTATGAAAGAAATGTATTTTAATGTATGTTCTTGATTACATGTATTATGATATGGATACCACTAGATCATTGGGATGGGATCCCCTCTAGTGGATTGTTCATGGGAATAGTGTGGAAACCACTAGACCTTGGGATGTGTTCCACTTTAATGGATTGTGCAAAGGAACTCTGTGTGTTATGGTTTCAATACCATGTTTCACCGGGTACTACCATCATGGGATTCCTGGGATTCATAAAGAGGGTCGATTGATAGTTTCTTGTTAACCTGATTAGATGGGTTAGAACCCCCCTAGATGTGATACGGTCTGGTGGGATGTGCCACTGGATTGGATAGTTTAGAGTGGCCAATTGGTTATTGACTATGGAGCTACACCATACACCAACTGGTGAGTTCGAACTGAGTATGTTGAGGTATTTTCTCTAAAGTTGTTTAGGAAATTCCAATGATTATAAATCAGTCTGTTTTGTTTTTCTCATAATTCTTGTTAGTTAATATACATCTTAGTTTATGCCACCTTGTTTCGTTTCCATTATTTTCTGTAGAGTTTATTTTTGTTATCTAGCAAGGATCTATACATGGGTTTTGGGTTTTAATGGGTTTGTGAAATGTGTAATGGTTTATTAAAAGGAATGTAACGTGTGTCAATATAAAAAGGGAATTTTTGGAAATGAAATATTTGGTTATTTGAAGTGAATAAAAGATTGTTTTTTTAATGTTTTTAAAACTAGTGTTTGTGCAGTGTTTTAGGAGAGGAATTGCATAATCTGTATGGTGATCACCTACACATCTGTTTAAGATCACACCCTTCTTGTTCCACTCACAATCGGTGGACAATAGGTTTTTTTGCTTGTGCATGTTTCTGGTTTGGTTGTACCTTTGGAGGAGGTTGGTCTGGGGGTTGGTGGTGACTAATAGGTCACATAAATATTGTGTTCCCATTGTTTGGTCTTAGTATTGTATTTATTTTCGGTTCTATTTAGTTTATTTTATGTTTTTGGATCGGGTTGTATATTCATTTCTATTCAGTTGATCATTCTTATGCCTATCCAGATTTGTTTATTCGAACCTGTTTTATTTATTGGGATTAATATTTCCCAATTAATTATTTCGGATTCCAGACACAAGTTTCCAACCATTGGGGATCCAAAATACCCTTTGGACCTTTTCTTGGATAGGCTCGAATTTCGGGTTGGATAACATTTCATCTGGGATATTGATATAGAAAATGTAATGAAAGTCATTTTTTTGAGAAGAAATGTATTAAATATCTTATAAATAATAAAGACTTATTTATCAGTATATTTTATTTATCTAAAAATATTATAAATAATTATTAAAATAAGGTTATTTCTATTCATATCTCCATTTTTAAATTATTCATTATAATGGACGTGTTTAAATAACAATATTAATATTAAATATCCGAACGTTGAAACTAGGTGTTCTGTGTAACATAATCTTTGGAATAAGTTAAATTTATTAGAAAAAAGTGTTTCGTAAAATCTCATGATTTTACAATCATTCATATTATAATTGAAAATAAATTATAAAAAAAATTCTTGATTATTTTAAAAACATGTCAATGGATGGATATAACTTGAGTTGCCTTCATAGTCTCTCCAATTCATCTATAATCCCAATCATATTGAGTACATGAGTTGAGATGGATGTACCATATTTCATCTTACATAGAATGATTGATTTACAAAACTCATATATCTTATGTACATATTGTTATATATAGATACTAATTAGGTTTTTTATCATGGTAGAATAATCCATATTCAATTTTTTCTTTTAAATATTGGGATCCATGAAATAAAGAATTAATGTAGAGATATCAATAAAATATTTAATTTTCATACTAAAATCTTTTTTTATCATGTTTACTAGATATATCAAAACGATATCTGTCAAGGTTTTTTTTCTCAATCACATTGAATTTTTATTCTTCCCTGAGAAATATTTTTAATTTCTTATACCAGTTTTGGTTGTTTCTCCCATGAAGTTTGTTTCCAAAAAATTGATTTCAATGTTAATATTGATGACGATTATTTCGTTTTTATCTAAGAAATAAAATTTTATCATATGTGAATCATGTTTTAGATTCATTTAATATTTATTTTTATTAAATAAATTCCTAATAAAATGATGATCGCTTTTAATTGCATCATATCCACTAGTGGATCAAGATCCATATATCACTATGTAATGAATCTATTTTTGAATTTATTTCGTCACATAACTATTTAGGCAGAATATCATTCAATATATGACTCTTGGATAATTGATCATGATACACTTTTCCCAAATCCATCATATGGATTGTCTCAACTCTATTCCTTTGGAATACTAACCATAATTTTATTTAAACTAATTGAAACCCAAATCTAATTTGAAATGAAATTAATTAATCATATTAAGGTCACCCATTACATTTTTACCATATAAAAATAATCCATGGGTTCCTAAAATTATCTTGAACCTACTAATTTATACGATTGATGTCTTTAATGTTATTAATGAGAAATGAATATAACACATGATATTATAAGGGGTTTTTAATTTAATAAATTTTCCTCATATATAACCTTTATATATGCATGATTTTTATAATTTAGTTTAGTATCCTATAAATTTGACTAAATTAATATAGTTATGGCATATTAATGTATAAATCCTTATACAACTCAAGTTTTTTGTTACTCAAAAATAAAATACAAATATATTCATGTATATCTAAATGTATGCCATAAATAAAGTAAATGAACCAATTTCATATAAAAGGTTAAAATATAAAAACAACAAAATCCCCATAATACTAATAATAGTGTTATTGTTAGACGATCCCTATGTTTCTAAGAATAACATTATCCTTAGGTCAGTGAGAAGTCCCAACCAAAGTCCCATTATCCATAGATAACTACAAATGTGAGATATTAATTCCAATAAAATCCCAACTCCTAATATGTATAAATCAGAACCAATCTCTACTTTCATTCTTATATACCAAAGACAAATCATATTCATTATTTAATGGAATAAAATTTTATTTTAATCATAGAAAATAATTTCTTATATTCATAGTGAGACATATATAAAATCACATTAACAATTAAAATTAAAACATAAATCCATTAGCAGTATAATAATTATATCCATTAATAGTAAAATTTTAATTTATTAAATAAATTAAAAATTTATAAAGTTAGACATGATATTAAGACATATGAGAATTTCTTAAATAAATAAAACTATATCTCTGACTTGGCGGTGGCTTAATCTTGATGGAGGTGGTACAAAAAACATTGCCTTTTGGAGGTGTATGGTTTGATTCAAGGGATCCCTCTCTTGGGAGAATTTATCCTTTCCCCCAGATCAACTAATCTTGCGAGGTAACCTTGTCCATGATAGAGTGGGGAAAATGAGGTGCAACCCACTAGTGCTAACGAAATGATGTGTCAAACCATCACCGATCAAGATGTAAACCTCCGAGATTCTAGGTCATCTTTGCTAGGAATTACTAATTCATTGTTGGGCCTCACTCTAGAGTAACCTATTCATTAGGAGGGGGTTTCCCTTGTGTGTAGGGTTTAAAAAGGTCGCACATGAGCATGCCCTTATAATTAAAAAAATAAAAAAATTATATAAAATTTATTATTTACGCATGATCTTATAGAAATTCTATAACGCATAAATATAAAAAATTTATATTAATGTCCCAAATATACACATTTAATATTTCCTTGGCATATGCTATTTTTTATAGATGAATTTAACATATAATTAAATAGAATATCCTTCATATTAAAAAATATTTGATACTTTTGGAAAACACTTATAGCTATATAAGTAATTCATGTTCTATGTAAAATGTTTACATAAAATAAATACCACACATTTCTAAATAATACTTTCTAATAAGAAAATTTAATATTAAATTTTGTATTAATTTAATAAATTAATATAAAATACAATATTATTATCTTTATTATATTATTAATAAAATTTTTATAAATTTATAAATCAAAAGTATACACTTTAAAACAAGATCATATCCACTTAAATGTTGTTAGTATTGTTTAAATACACTCATATAATTTATTTTGTATTTAAAATTATAAAACTATGGGTTTTTCGGTAAAAACATCATGGTTTATACTGAACACATTCTAAGGGACAACCATATTAACATCGTGTGATTTTTTGATATATTTATCATTAAATAAATTTAATGTATTTGAAAGCTTATTTTACATGAAACACCACATTAAAGATGAGATGATGGTGAAGGGACAATGCATTAGGTGATGTGATGATGGTGTTGACTATACAGATGCGACTTGGAAGGCCTGTCCTCAGTCCATGTAGTGGATATCACAGCCTTCGAGGTGACGATTTGGTTGGATTTGAGGATCACTTTATTTTGAATTCCTGGATCTTGTTTGGTTAAATTTTTAATTTTGAATCTGAAAATCTGAAAATTGTAATCCTAATGTATGGTTACCACTACCATAAAGTGGATTTTTGAAAATTCAAAAAAGATATTTGAGTAATTTAATATCAATTTAATTTATCATTATAATCCATTTTAAAACTATAACATCTTCCATGAATACGTGTGGAGTACAACCTCCATGAAGAGATGAAATTCATTTTTATGATATTCTTAATGTGGATAGTAAATAAGATAGTTTTAATTAATATATATATATGATATATAGGGTATTATTATGATTTTTTAAAGTAGAATTATTATTTAGTTTTATTTAATTCCATCCATTTAAAAATTGAAACATTACCCATGGGTATGTATGGACTACCGTCTTCATGAAATAATGAAATTCAGTTTTCATCAAAGCCATATACGGTTGGTTAAAAAAATATATTATGAATAAATATGGATGATAAAAAGGATAATTTTATTGAATATATAATATATGTAGGTTATTATTATGATTTATTAATGTATAATGACTATTTACCTTTATTTTATTCATTCCATTTAAAAATGAAAACATTACCCAGGGGTATGTATGGACTATCGTCTCCATGAAATGATGTAATTCAGTTTTCATCACCACTTTATATGATTGGTTATAAATTAATATATATTGAATAAATATTATAATTATTAAATGATTAATATTCTTCATATTAAGAAATCATAATTAAGAGTCAAGGAAAATAAACCGTGGAACCAAAATATGTATGAAAAAATGACCAAATTCCATCCAAATGTTCATTTTAATGGAGTATTGTTAATAAAAGGGTAATTGAATATAATAGAAGAATTATGTATAATTATTTATTCAAGAATGTTTTTGTAAAATATATTTATAATAAATTTATATTTATTATATAAGATATTTGACAATGTATGAAGTATTATGGGACTTTAGGTAAGAGATTATGTTATTATCTCATTTCCTTTCATGATTTACAATACCTAATTTACATTAAGGTAAATCATAAGATCAAAATCATTTGGACCCCATATATTTTATTCTTCTTTGGATAAATTTTTTTAAATTTTAAAGTATTATAAATTTTTTTTCTCATTGTAAATTAAAATGAATACAAAAATATTTATATGAAAATCCCACCTTATATCCTTTTTTGGGATATGAAATATTTTCCCTTCATATACATGCTATTAAAATTGGTTTAAGGGGAATTTTTTGAAACATGATATTTTTTGAAAAGGTAATTTACACTTCTATTAACATTATTTAAAACTATTTACAAGTATTATTTTTTAAAAAGTTTTTTATCAATTAATTTTTATGTTTTTACAAATGTTAGAAATGAATGTTTTATTTACTATATATGGTATGAAAAAAACTTAAAACAATCATAAATAATCATTTGTATGAATATTCCTTTAAAAATTTATAAAATCTGTTAAAAAAAAGTTTCTCAATATTTTTTGAATTTGTAATATTTAATTACACCAAAAGAAGAGAATATTTTCCCTATTTTTAATAAATTGTTCAAATTCCTTTTTAATGAAATTTTACTTTTATGACAATACATGTTAAGGATTATGATGATAGATTGAGGATATGATATTATAATATTATCCAAATTCTTTCTCTATATGTATTATGATTATGATAATTAGTAATGATTCTATAAAACCCATTACATTACCACAAGATAATTAGGCTATGGTTAAATAAATAATGATTTAATAATAGCACCCACTTCCTTTATATATATTGATTATGATTATGTGATGATGAAATATTTATGAAACCCATTTCTTTTCCATAGTTCAATTTTAGATTATATGATGACGGTTTTTATAGTCATATGGAAAACTTTTATATGATTTTCATTATGTGACATGTGGGATAAGAATTATATATCCCTTCAATGAATTGGGTAAATATTAATATCTCAAAAGATAATATGGAATATAATGGGGAGTGAACCAAATTCAGTATGGGAATCTATCCACTATGATAATCTTGGTAGAGAGACCCAACTAAGAAATTATAGAATGGGGAGTGACCCAATCTTTAATAGGATTTTGTCCACTATGATAGTCTTGATAGTGTTCCTTGTATAAAGAAATTATTTTCTATGAATATGTGTATGAAAAATAATTATGTATTATTCTTATTATATGCTCTAATGGAACAAAATTTATTATTTATGATTTCACTCAAATATGACTTATCTCTTTATTTATGGAAAATTTGTATGCCATAACTCATGTTTAATAATATTTTACTGGTTGAGAATGTATTTTAATATCATGTTCCCATACCATTATGCTTATCTTATTCTCACTTATGATCATTTATTGATATTTCCTATATTTACCATTATTTAGAATCCAAGATCACAATTTATTACATTTTCTATTCCCTAGGTTGTGATGAAAGATTTTATGTAGTGTATGTCAAATAAGGGTGCTATGTGAGAATAACTTTTTGGGAGATACTAAAGATATTTCAAAAAATAAGATAATTATTTATCTAGTCTCCATGGACTCTAAAACTTGATAGTAATGGTGAATGTATTATTATGAAATGTATTGAATGTTTATCTAAAATGGTGTAATATTTATAAATGAAATTCTTTGATCACCATGGTTAATATAAGAGCTTGATTTAGTTTGTTGTGGATATTATGGTTTGAAATCATACTAAAAACCACGGGGATAAGTTTATTTATAGGATAAAATCATGAACTTTAATTAAAGTAGATATTTTTTTGGATTCATGGAAATTAAATCTATATCTTGATATAAGTAATTGGATGTAGGATCTCAAACAGATTCACCTATAGGTAATAAAACTAAAAAAATACTATTTGGGTATTAACTCTATATATACCTAGTGAATGGAAAATAGGGTTAACAGTACACTAGGTTTGACACTCTTGGGGGATATTCATTAGATAATTCCCATTCAATTTATAATTATATATCATGATTAATAGAATATAATCTATGAAGGCCTATAATACTACATAGCGATATGAGATAAACATATAGTTTCATAGGTATAAAGAAGGTGTTGAAATATAAGACATTATAAGAATGATTTTCATAATTATATGATTAGTTAATTTGATAGTCGATTTGTGGTAACCACGATAATATTTTTGGTTTTATTCAATGGCTAGAACCAAGTGGAATCATGTGAAAAACTAATCTACTGACTAATGCATTGACAATAATCATGGTAAAACAAATGAAATGAGATATGGGATGTGAAATCATAATACATTTATCTTCTAAATCACTCATTTTATGAATGATAATATGAGTCATTCTGAAATTTATAATGGCCAAAGAAATCAATAACTCACCATTGATTATTTTATGTAGTGACATACACCATATTTAGTTAGTTATTATGATCCAATTATTTTAGAGTAATGGATTAGTGATATAGAAAAGAAACACCCCCTTATCCCGTGATGGTATATTGAGATGGTTATTTTGTTGGTGTATCATTTGTATGGTTAATTTAATCACTGGTCTACTCTTTTTACAAATACAAGAAAAAGAGGAGGAAATTAATTCCAGGACATGCGAAGAGTTTAAAATGGAATTTTTCAATAACTATTTTCATTGAACTCTTTACACGAAAATAGCGAGGTAATTTCTTGAATTGAATTAGAGGAATGGAAATTAAATTGGTACATATAAAAAACATTTCTATAGACTGGAATGGTATGTTTCAGGTTTTATCATCGACCCTCAATGAAATATTGAAAATTGTTTAGTGGCTGAAGAATACTTACCAAAAAGTAATTGACTATATGATACTTTTATATCCATTAATAAATAATTTAATTTTTCCTTGAGGGAGAAATAAAGATTATAGTCTATGATTATTCTCAGTGTTTTGGCTACAAGAAGTGAAAGATGTAATTTCAAATAAATTCTAATAATATGACCCATGTGAAAAATATTATTATTCATACTTTATGATATAAGTGTAGAAGGATGCATGTGTGAAATTTACATAAGGTGTATGGTAAAATAAATTAATCAAAAAAATGAATGTGTACGTAATGTGAAGAGGTTGGTCAATGAAATGAATGGGGATAAATCTCAACTGAATGGGTCACCTACCCTAAAATTCTATAATTTCAAGGATTATGAAAATTATTCCAATAATTGAATGAATATAAGGGATAATGTCTAAAAACAACATCAACAAACCTTTTATGATTAGAGAAAAATTTAAATATAAAGAAATAACAACTACTGATGTGGTTCATGAGAAATAAGTGAATAAAGGTAAACATATCATCCATTATAGTATTAGATATGTCTAATTTTATTATTGGTTTACAAAATCTATTATATCTAAATAATTTCCTAATCATTCCACATTACCACCTCAATGATTATATGTTAGTTCGAAATAAAAACTTCTAATGTTATGAATATTACAACTC
Source organism: Viscum album (assembly GCA_963277665.1). Lineage (NCBI taxonomy): Eukaryota > Viridiplantae > Streptophyta > Magnoliopsida > Santalales > Viscaceae > Viscum > Viscum album. The sequence goes on from OY728130.1 coordinate 632,407,261, forward strand.
AAGTATACATTTCCTATCCAAAAGCTATTTATGTGAATATGGTATCTATAAACATGTTATTCTACCTCTAGTTGAATTTGATGTTATTATAGTAATGTATTTTATCTATTTAAAAATATCACATATTAATTAACATGGAAGTGAAGTAATATTTTATATTTACAAACAATAAAGGATTTTCTTTCAGTGTGAGGATGAATATGATCTTATAATGGAAATTCATTCATTTTTATAAGTATTAATATATACTTATGTGGTATATTTATCTAAAATGGTTGGAAAGAAACCCAACATTGTATTTATGTATATTTTTTGAGATTATGCTGATGTATTTTTGAAAATCATGACTAGTTTGCACACAAATCATCAACATGACTTTTCAATAGAAATTATAACTAGTTATCCACCTATTTCAAATAATATATAAAGTGGACCTGATATAGTCATATTAATTCAAGAAGATACTGTCAGAGAATATCGATAAGGGATTCATATGACCTAATACATACCCATAGGGTGCACCTGTACTTTTGTTTTGAAAAAAGACGTGTTAATGATATTTTCATTGATTATTAGGAACATAACAAGATCACCATTAAGAATAATTATTCTCAATTATGTAATGATGATATGTTTAATAAATCAAGAGGAGTTCAATATCTTTCCTTGATTGATCTTTTATTTGGATATCATTAAGTTAGGGTCCTAAATTAGGATATACCCAATATAGGCTTCTATATGATGTATGGACATAATTAATTTATAGTGATGTCATTTGGAATTACCAATTACTCTTATATTTATAGATTTAATGAATAGTGTATTCAAGGATTATGTAGATCATTGTATGATATATTTAAGAGTCCATATATAGAATTATATGGTGATTGCTTTTGCTTCTATCCAATAGAAAATTCATGAGAAAAGTTAAAAGAATCCTGATTTATAGATTGAAGGAGTAATTTCTTTATTAATGATATGGAGTCATTATATATATATATATGGTGAAAGGTGTGTTATATTTACCTATCAAAAAAATGGCTGTATATATTCACATTTAAAAAGTTCAATATACCCCAAACGAGATGGATCTTGTTGATTAAAGATTGTGACTTATATATACTCTACCACTATTGGTAGGAAAACAAGGTGGTCAGTGCTCTGAATCGGAATGACTATAATAGTTTTTCCATTTTAATGATTGAAAAAATCTAATTCATAAGGATTTATATTAGATGGATATAAAATCAGGAGGAAAAAGTATGAATCCTGTTATTTCAATAGGAATGTTCAACCATCTATGAATGTGATGATTAAAGAGTCGTTGATGGAATATGTGGAACTATATTAAATGACGAGGAATGATATTAGGTTCAACCATGATTGTGATAGAATGATAATGTTTAGTATAAGTGTATACATCGCTTTAATAACAAATTTGAAGGATTTATTAGATTAAGCTCATAGTCCATAATTCTCAATTTATCAAGGAATTATGAAGATTTATAGAGATCTTAAGGAGTGATTATACTGGGAAAATATGAAATTTTTTATTATATAGTATATTTATTATTTCAGGGTATTTTATCAAGCTACAATTGAGAGAAAGAATTCAATATGGTTGTCACATCCATTACCCATACGAAAGTTAAAATAGGACAACTGCCCCATATATTTCATAATTGGACATCCCAAATCGTCAAAATGATAAAATTCTATTTGGTTTGTAGTTGATAACCTTATGAAGTCATTAAATAATATTTCTATCATAGAATATTTTTCTCTTGATCATCTTTCCAATATATAAATTAAGGAACATATACTGTTTATTGGGTACTATATTCTATAATATCTGATAGGGATCTATGTTTTTCAATGAGGTAATATAGAAGTGTCCCATAAGGTTTGAATACATTTTGGAAATTTGGAACTTCCTATATTATGCATATATTTTTTCAGTCGTTGAGGAGAATTCAAACCATAGAAGGCATGGTATGATCTTTTTATATGGATTTTAAAAGTGTTTTGGATGAACACCATACACTAGTTGAATTATTGTACAATAATAGATTTCACACAAGTATTTATATATCCATTTATGAATCCCTACATGATAGGAAGTTCATAAATTAAATGTTTTGGTATTTAGTTAGATAATGAAATTTATTGCGACCTGATCTAGCTAATCAAATTGTAGAGATGGATAGATCCATTCAACATTATATTATGAAATTTTAGAGTTAATAAAAAATTTATGATGAAAATTTTCAGTGAGATCTGGAGTTAAATGTTAGTGATAAGGAATTCCAATGAATATATCCTTAGAATAGAGCTATGATATTTGGAAATAAGGGAAATATTATCCCAAGATATATCTATCCCTTGATTCTTTTTTTATTTGGGAAATGGATTATCTCTTGTAAAATACACCAAACCTTTCTCAAGTTCATTATGTAATATTTTTTTTCACTTTTAAGGAAGTAAATACCTTATCCCAAAAATGTACTAAACCTAGAGGTTATACTATTATATCTTGATATTGTTGAAAGTGGGTGCCCTATACCCAACTTGTATTGTACTTTTATTACTATTACATGTATTCAGTTTGTTTTTATACATGTGTGTATCTTTCCATGATAGTGTAGATACTTGTGAATCCATTTTGTTTATGACAATTTCCTTATATTACCTATCGCATCAAATGGTTATAGCAGGTCCCGGGCTATAATGAGAACCCTGAGATGCCATGAAAGTAATATTAAAGTAACTTCCTATGGTCCACTTACATCATTCTGAAAGGACACAGATGATGTGTGACCATCAGGTGCTGGGGGATCAAAAGTACTGAGACTTCTTCTCATAAAGTTCTCACTTGATGATCTCTAGCTATTAATATCATGAGGACATACCCACTTAACAGGAACACCACATGTTTCTGGTGTCATTGGATGTTCTTATCTACGTACATGTGTAATGGTCTCCTAACTTGAGATCAATATCAATGAATGTAATTTAATTACGTACATTTGATATAAGGTGAAAACCATGGTGAAAAAGTCATGGTGAGGTAGTTTGTATAGGGTACGTCATTAATGGCATGGCATTGATTGAATGATCGAGAAAGCATTTGTCACTTCCGAGTTCAGGAAGAGATATCTCGGGCCTGGATTATTAGGATGGTTGCACCTTCAATAAATCAATGGCCATGGAAGTCGATGGTATGGCCGTCCAAACAAATCAACAAACAAAATAAAGTAAATAAAGAATGATGACACTAGTATGCATTCTTATTTATTGAGATATTGATGATGAAGAGATTATATTACACTGATCGTGTTCGTAGGAAGGCATTCATTTTTTTGACTTTGCCTTATCTTTATAGGGGCCTCGATGGGTTGCTAGACCCCACTCTAGGTCGTTGGTAAAATTCACTGCTATTGAGATAAGGTCCTAGAGGGTCACACACAATAGCGCCTTGAGAATCTTCCCTATTCTAGGAATAGGAATTTAGAACTTGGTGGGCCCCAATAAAGGGTCCGAGCACTATCCAAGTTCTATGGATCACAAAAGAATAAATAAATTCATTAATTATTCGAGTTTAGAATAATTCGTTGAATTTATTTATAACATGTATTTACAAGTTATATAGTAAATACAAGTACTAATATTATTCGAATGGATTTAAATATCCTAGGTTCGTTTAATATTAGCAGGAGGAATGAGTCGAGTTAAAGACTCAAATTTATCATGTAATATATTTATATATTACAAGTAAGTGATAAATTGTAAATAATATTTATGGCATAATTTTATTTGTCATAAACAATTATTTATATCACTTATATAGGAGATGTCTATTACATGGGGGCCGAGATCCTATACCCTGTGTTTTAAACACTCCCTATATAAGTAGAGAGAGGCTCTCCCATGATCACTATTCATGTGTCAAGATTGAGAGCTTCTCTCTCCTCCGGGAATTTAGAGAGAGAGTCTCTCAAGAAAAGTAGGATCTTCAAGATCATCCAACTCGGATTGAAGCTTATTTCTTTGCGGTGATCGTCTCTGCGCTGAATTTAGCATCGAAAATCTACGCTAGCACCCAGATATTGATGAACGACGCGGGAGCAGATTCGTGAGGTGTGTGTGGATTATCTAGAGGGCTTCGAAATCAGAGTCTTCGAACAACGATCACTGGCGTCCTGCAGCAGACTTTCACACGTCAATTCAAACAAGGTAAATGTTCAGTTTAATTTATCGTGATCTATATAAACCTTGGGAGATCCTCAGACCAAGATGGGAAAAGATCACCGGAGTTGACAGGGTTTTTTCACTCCGGTTAAGTAGAAAATTTTAAATTCTCAGCCCACCAGCTTCCGCTGTGCAGTCCCGGTACCCAACAGTGGTATCAGAGGGATCGAAAGGTTTTTCTGAGTCAACAAAATTAAAATGCATTAAATTTAATTTCAAGGTGTTAAAATGGTTCATTCGGATTCCACCATGTGTTGTTTCATTTTCCAATGATCAAGTTACGATCATTTAAAATTTTTAATCGGATCGACGTCGTGTTTTTTCGTTCATTTGTTGTTTATCTCAAATTGAGAATTAACATCAAATATTTTTTTTATTATAAACGATAATAAAATATTTATCATAAAATATTTTATTATAAAATATTTTTCCACAAAAGTGTGTGGGATTTTTTTAATAATAAAATAAGAGATAAGGGGACCAAGACTTGGGGTCTTCTTGATTTTAATTTAAAAAAAATTGGAAGAAAAGACCCCAAAATGGGGTCTTCTCCCTTTAATTAAAAAAGGGTTGGCATTACTTTTTTCTAAAGAAAAAAAAGGAAAAAGAAGAAGACCCCTTTTGGGGTCTCCTCTCACGCGGCGCACAGGAGGAGGGCCGAACTCTAGTTGGCCTCCCCTCCCGCCGGATCGCCTCCGGCCGGCCGCCGCCAGCCACGCCGGCCTCCCCTCTACCGGACCTCCTCCCACCGGACCAGCTTGCTGCACCGCCTCAGACCCCGCCTCGCACCAGCCTCCTCCTCTCCGTGCTGAGCCCCCTCCGCCCGTCCTCTTGAGCCTCACGCCGACTTCCTCCAAAACGGCTCTGTTCAGCTCCCCCGACCCCACACTGGCCTCCTCCTCCATGCCGGACGCGACCCACGCTGGACCTCCTCCCGCCGGACCGGCCTGCTGCGCCGCCTCAGACCCCGCCCAAGACGACCTCTCTTCCGCGTCGGACCAGATCTTGTCGGCCACCGCTAGCCGTGCCGACCTCCCCTCTACCGGACCGCCTCCAGCTGGTCACCCCAAGCTCGCCGGAAGTGGCATGTCGCGCCATCCAAGCTTGTCCCAGACCGGACAACTGCCTCGCCAGCTCGCCAAAGCAGCGGGCTGCCAGCCATGTGGCTGGCCAGCCTCTTTCCTGGCCTCCTTCCACTCCCCTCAGACTATTCCAGGAGATGCAGCCGCCGCAGGATTCATTGGACGCCTTGGGGATGCCGTGGGCACACTACAGTCACACCGTGGGCACGCCGTGGTCACGCCGCAGTCAAGCCAAGGTACCCTATTCCAGGACGACATCCCATGACAGTACGCAGTCCTGCCGAACTCCTCTCTGGCTAGAGGTAACCCTGAATTAAATTAATTTTAATTAATTTAGTCTTTTAAATTAAATTAATTGGAATTAATTTAGGGGTTTAAATGATTTTAATCCGAAATATAAATTTAATTTAATTGTAGAATTAAATTAATGGTTTAATTTATTTTTTGGAATTAAAATTAAATTAAACAAATGGAATCGATAAAAATAAATTAATTTAATTTAATCATATTTATTTAATTTATTAGAACAACCTCACATTATTTAAATTTATTGCAATTTAATTTTATTACGATTTTACCCTGACTGGTCATGAGCAAGTGACTGACCTTTGTATGTATGGAAATTATTTATTTAATTATTTATTCAATGCGTTCGATAATTGTAATATTTAATTAAATAAATGACGGTCTGATAATCGTCTTGTAATTAAAATATGTATAAGGTTCTGCACGTCCATTGCACTAGTTGTATTTTGTACCCCAGACCCTCTCGCCTACGTACGAGTATATTTGTGATTATACGGTGACGATCCGAGAAGCAGACCACGCCATGTTGAGGCGATAGTCCAGACAGGAGTTGGGTGCTTTGCACTGGGGGCCAGTAGCGACACGAGTCATGTATTTACTCAAGTATGGATGCCCCTTGGTGATGATTGATCAGTTATCGATCGATCATTATAGAATTCTCTTGACCAATCGGAATGAATGATTTACTTTATGCATAGTTTATTATTTTATGCTCCTGCATGATTATTGCATGATCACATAGGGTAGTAAACAATATAAAATGCATAAAGTTGTGAAAAATAATATTCTATTGAATATTCAGTTGTGAGCGCGACAACCCAGTTTGAACATAATAAATAGAAAAGGATTATATTCGAAAATTAATATTAAAAATCCCTCAAAGATATATTAAGTCTAAATGCCTTCCATTTCAGACATCTAAACAAAAATAGCTGTTTGGGTGTTTGTCAGCCTTAGTTGAGAGTGCCTCTTACTACCGGGGAATTTTAATGGGAGAAATGGGTCGACTTAACTAAAGTGAGAAGTCAAGGATTATCCTTAGATAACTTGATATCACTTTAGAGGCAAGAGGTTGAGGGAATCAAGTACAGATTCCAAAAGTTGGGACTTTACTCAACAACACAAGGAATCACAAGAACAAGTGGTTGTCATGCATAACGCCTACCTTGAAACCCTCCAAGTAGTGTTGTAGCCCTAGATTGTAGACTATGAGGGAGGTTTCGGGGATCCTTGACACTAGAATGCTCAAGAGATAAAGTATTCCGAATCTAATAGTGAGGGCTATTAAGGTTTTTTAAAATAGTGGGAGACATTAAATGGTATAATAATTTATTAATCCTAAAATTTCAAAAAGTAATCAAGACAAAGTACTAACTGCTAAATGTTTATCTGATGTAGATTCAAAATGGAAATCAATGACACCACAAGTACTTTATCACTGCGATCGATCTTGGATAAAGAAAATATCCTAACCGGCAATAACTTCCAAGAGTGGTATAGGCGCTTGCACATAGTACTACGCCAAGAAAAAAGTTATATGTGCTGGAATCCCAAATTCATGCTGAGCCTCCTCAGGGAGCAAGAAAGATGGAAAACGATAAGTGGAGAAAGCATGTAGAAGATGCGCTTGATGTACAATGCATCATGTTGTCATCCATGTCCATCCAATTGAAAAAAATGCATGAGGAAGAGGACTCCTACAAGATGCTTTCACATCTCCAAGAACTATATGAGGAGAGGGCTAGGAAAGAATGGTATGAGATCTCATGTGTGCTTTATAAGTGCAGGCTAGCAAAAGGGCACTATGCCGGTCCCCACATACTCAAGATGATTGGGTATATTGAGAGTCTTGAAGCCCTTGGGTTCAAATTGAACCAAGAACTAGCAGTGGATCTCATTCTTGCCTCTTTACTGTCAAGCTTCTCGACTTTCATTGTCAATTATAATATGAATGATATGAAAAAGTCGCTCCCAGATCTCATGGCTTTAGTTTTCCAAGCTGATAAGGATATGAAAAACACCAATTAAACTATCCTTATGGTGAAAAAGAAAATCAAGGGCAAGGAAAAGGTGTCTAAGGCCAAGTCAAGGCCAAAGAGACCAATGCATCGTCCTGCAATGAAGCTAAAGATTCAAAGGCAAAGTAATGAGCAGGAAGCTATCTGCTTTGGATGTGGCAAGAAAGGACACTGGAAGAAGAATTGCATAGCTGGGAAGAAGAAGCAAGCTGACGCTTCTAGTTCAAGTATTTTTTTCATTGAATGCAATGTATCTTTATCTACAATTTGGGTATTATATACGAAAAGTGGTTCACACATTTGTATTCATATATAGGAACCAAGTAGGTTCAAAAAGATTGGAAAAGGTAAAGTGGATCTTCGAACTGCAAATGGTGCAAGTCTGGCGGCCTTGGCTGTGGGAGACTATCACTTGACTTTACCAACTGGTTTGGTTCTTGTTTTAAACAATTTCTATTATGTACCGTTTGTTACCAAGAACATTATCTCAATGTCAAGTTTAGACACTATGGGTTTTTATTTCAAGTTTGGAAATATAATTTTTCTCTTTTATAGGGATAAAATATGTTATGGTATGTCACATCATAGCAATGGTTTATATATGCTAGAACTAGAAAACTCAGTAATGGAAATCAATGACAAAAACAGCTAACATGACTCAAACAACACCCGCCTATGGCACTACAGGCTTGGTCATGTAAACGATAAGCAATTACGAAGATTAAATCAAGAAGGGTATCTGTACTCGGTATAGTTAGAACCCTTAGATGTATGTCAAGCTTGTTTACAAGGAAATATGACCAAAGAACCTTTCTCAGGAAAGGGAGAAAGAGCCAATGTAGTGCTGGAATTAATAAATACCGATGTATGTGGTCCATTTCCAGTAGAGGAAAGGGGTGGTTTTCTATACTTTATTAATTTTACCAATGATTATAGTAGGTATGTCTATATCTACTTAATGCGGTATAATTCATATTCCTTTTGTTTCTTTAAGTAATACCAAAATGAAGTAGAAAACCAACTTGGTAAGAAGATAAAAGAACTTCGCTCAGACCGAGGAGGAGAATATCTTAACCAAGCTTTCATTGATCACTTGAAGGAGTGTGGGATAGTATCCCAACTCACTCCTCCTTATACACCACAATGGAATAGTGTTAGTGAAAGGAGGAATATGACATTGCTTGACATGGTCAGATCAATGATGAGTCACACAACTCTTCCATTATCCTTTTGGGGATATGCCTTGCAGACAGCAGCATATACCCTTAACCGAGTACCAACTAAAGCTGTAGATGGGAATCCATATCAGTTATGGTATTGAAAGAATCCCAATCTGACAGACATGCATGTGTGGGGGTGCGAGGCATTTTTCAAGACTTTACCAAGTGACAAATTAGCATCCAGAAGCACTAAGTGCATCTTTATAGGTTATCCTAAGGAAACTAGAGGATATTTCCTATATAACCCTTTAGATATAAAATTCATTGTGGAAAGATACACCAAATATCTATAAAGAGATCACATTTCTATTAGAAATAGTGGGAGCAAGATTGACTTCGATAAAGTTAATTCTTCAGATGCACAAGATTTGGTAGAGGAACAGTCTCCATAAGAGCAAGTGGAAGAAGAAATTGTTCCTGAGTCACAGATACTGCGTAGGTCTACACGAGGGGTTAGAGAACCAGAGCGTTATGATTTTCCTGTCACCGAGTCAGGTGAAATAATAGTCCTTGAGGATGATGAACCTCTAACCTACAAGTAAGCAGTAGAAGGAAAAGAAGATGCTAAATGGAAAGAAGCCATGAATTCTGAGATGGTGTCCATGTACCAAAATCAAGTTTGGATTTTGGTAGACCCTCCAACTGATGTAAAACCCATTGGATGCAAATGGGTATTCATGAAGAAGCTGGACATGGATGGTAAGGTTAATAGCTTTAAAGCAATATTGGTTTCAAATTGTTTCAGACAACGTCAAGGCATTGACTATGACGAAACCTTCTCACTAGTGGCAATTCTTAAATCCATCAGAATATTACTTTCAATAGAATCCTTTCATGATTATGAAATTTGGAAAATGAATGTCAAAACTTCTTTTCTAAATGTGAAGTTGGTTGAAGATGTCTATATGACTCAACCTAAAGGGTTTGTTAAGTCAAAGAATTCCAATAAAGTATGAAAGTTGCAGAGATCCATCTATGGATTGAAGCAGGCATCAAGATCATGGAATGTTTGGTTTGATGAGGCCATAAGAGATTTTGGTTTAATCAAAAATAAAATCGATCCTTGTGTCTATAAAAAGGTTGAAGGGAATGCTATAATTTTCTTAGTTTTATATGTTGATGACATATTAATCATGGGAAACAAGGTGAAAGTCTTACAACCAGTTAAGACTTGGTTAAATGAATTCTTCTCCATGAAAGACTTAGGTGAAACAAACTACAATATAGGGATCAAGATCTACTGAGATAGATCTCAAAGGCTGCTTGGCCTAAGTCGAAGTACATATATTGACAAGGTACTCAAAAGGTACAATATGGAATAATCCAGGAGAGGACTGTTACCCATGTCACATTGTGTAAATATCTCAAAGAAAATATGTCCACAAACATAGGAGGAGATTGAAAGAATGAGTAGAGTCCCTTATGCTTTGGCAGTGAGTTATATCATGTATTCCATGCTATGTACTAGGTCCGATGTTGTCTTTTCATTAAGAATGGTGGGTAGATATCAAGCCAATCAGGGAGATCTACACTGGACAACTTTTAAAACTATCCTAATGTACTTAAGGCGTACTAAGGATATGTTCCTAGTGTATGGAGGAGATGATGAACTAGTTGTGAGGGGATACACTGATGCTAGTTTCCAGACAGATCATGATGATATGAAATTGCAGTCAGGCTATATCTTTTGCCTAAATGGTGGTGTAGTGAGCTGGAGAAGCTCAAAGCAAGCTGTGGTTGCTTATTATATAGTAGAGTCCAAATATATTGCAGCTTCCCATCCAGCAAAGGAAGCAGTCTGGATACGTAGCTTTATCTCAGACATTGGTGTTGTACCTAGCAGTGCAGACCCTGTTCTAGTATATTGTGACAATACTACAGCAGTGGTGCTTGCCAAGGAGCCTAGGTCTTACCATAAGACAAATAATATTCTTTGGAAGTTTCATCTCTTGAGGGATTTTACTCAAAGAGGTGAAGTGAAAGTTAGCAGAGTAGCCACAGAGGACAACGTGGCAGACCCCCTGACTAAATCCATTTCTCAGCAGAAGCATGATTCACATGTGAGAGCTAGCAGATTGAAACATGTTAGCAGTTGGCTCTAGTTCAAGTGGGAGTTTTGAAAGTGGGTGCTCTAGAACCAACTTGTATTGTAATTTTATTACTATTACATGTATTCAGTTTGTTTTTATACATGTGTTTATCTTCCCATGATAGTGTAGATACTTCTGCATCCATTTTGTTTATGTAAATGTCCTTAGATTACCTGTCGCATCAAATTGTTATAGTAGGTCCCAGGCTATAATGAGAACCCTGAGATGCCATGACCGTAATCTTAAAGTAATTTCCTATTGTCCAGTTACATCATTATGAAAGGACATAGATGATGTGTGACCATCAGGTTCTAGGGGCTCATAAGCATCGAGACTTTTACTCATTAAGTTCTCACTTGATGATCTCCAGCTATTGAGATCATGAGGATAGAACCGCTTAATAGGAACACCACATGTTTCTAGTGTCATTGGTCGTTTCTATCTATGGACATGTGTAATGGTCTCCTGAATTGAGATCATTATCAATTAATTTCATTTAATTACGTACATTTGATATAAGGAGAAAACCATGGCGACAAAGTCGTGGTGAGGTAGTTTTTATCGGGTACATCATTAATGGCATGACATTGATTGAATGATCGAGAATGTATTTGTCGCTTCCGAGTTCAGGAAGAGATATCTTGGACCTAGTTGATTAGGATGGTTGCACCTTCAATAAATCCATGACTATGGTAGTAGAAGGTAAGACTGTCTGGAGAAATAGACAAAAAAAATAAAGTAAATAAAGAATGATGACACTGGTATGCATTCTGCTTTATTGAGATATCAATGATGAAGAGATTATATTACTCAGATTGTGTTCGTAAGAAAGAATTTGTTGCTTTGAATTTGACTTATCTCTATAGGGGCCTCAATGGGTTGTTAGACCCCGCTCTAGGTCGGTGGAAATATTCACTTCTATTGAGATAAGGGCCTAGAGGGTCACACACAATAGCTCCTTGAGAATCTTCCCTATTATGGGAATATGAATTTAGAACTTGGTGGGCCCCTCCAAAGGGTCCGAGTGCTATACAAGTTCTATGGATGACCAAAGAATAAATAAATTCATTAATTATTCAAGTTTAGAATAATTCGTTGAATTTATTTATAACATGTATTTACAAGTTATATATTAAATACAAGTATTAATATTAATCAAATGGATTTAAATATCCTAGGTTCGTTTAATACTAGCAGGAGTAATGATTCGAGATAAAGACTCAAATTTATCACGTAATATATTTATATATCACAAGTAAGTGATATATTGTAAATAATATTTATGGCATAATTTTATTTGTCATAAATAATTATTTATATTACTTATATAGAGGACGTCTATTACACGTGGGCCGAGATCCTATACCACGTGTTTTAAACACTCCATATATAAGTGAGAGAAAGGCTCTCCCATGATCACTATTCATGTGTTAAGGTTGAGAGATTCTCTATCCTCCTAGAATTTAGAGAGAGTATCATAAGAAAAGAAGGATCTTCAAGATCATCCAACTCATATTGAAGCTTCTTCCTTTGCGGTGATCGTCGCTGCGCTGAAGTGAGTGTCGAAGATCCGCACTAGCACCCAGATTTTGACAAATGGTGAGCGAGAAGATTTGCGAGGAGTGTGTGGACGATCTAGAGGGATTCGATGTCGGAGTCTTCGAACAATGATCACCAGCGTACTGCGGCAGACTTGCACACGTCAATTCGAACAAGGTAAATGTTCAGTTTAATTTTTCGTGCTCTGTATAAACCTTGCGAGATCCATAGACCAATCTGGGACAAGATCACCGGAGTTGACAGGGTTATGTCACTCTGGTGAAGCATAAAATTTTAAATCCCCAGCCCACTGGCTTCCACTACACAGTCCCAGTACCCAATAGATATTTCTTATGTGTGGTAATGAGTGAAGATTCTGGATTTATGGGAGAAAGTGTTGTGGAACAAGACCACTTACCATGTCAAAGTCTTATGGTTAAACTATAAATTTGTGGAAGAAATATGGGAACCTATGGATGTGATGTAGAATAATTATACTCATTTTTTATATTATATTAATGGAATTTAAATGAAAAAATCATTTTATATAGGATAAAATTTACTAACCTATGATTTTAGGATATATTTATCTTTAAATAAATTTAATTTTTTGATAGATTTTATTTTATGAAATACTGAGAATAAAATAACCACGATATACTATTTAAATATTATTATTAAATATATCAGTTAAAACCAAGTCATTTGATTGGTGGGTATGAATATTGATAATTTAATTATGAAATATATTTATATATGTTTTCCTTAATGAAAAAGTTTTGATTAATGTCTTGAAAATAAGTACTCAATTATGGAATGATAAAAATAATATCATTTTATTTGAAGAAATTAATTTATGAAATTAATTTATTTTTCTATATATTTTCTAAATTTATTACTAATGAACTTGGATTGATAAATTTATTATCAATTGGTTATAATTGATGATGAAATCATTTAATTTAAAAATAGTTATTAAAAAAATATTGTTATGTGAAAAATGAATTTTAATCATAGTAAATTAAATTAATTGGTACTAATAAATTAATTTAATGGAATATATAGATAATGGATTCAATTAAATAATTTGACATTCATTTAATGGTGTTTACTCAATATTTAATGAAATTTAATTCACTTTATGATTGTAAAATAAAATTGTCTTAAACGTTATTTCATCATGTTTTCTGTGTTGACATAAAAGTTATCTTATGTAACTTTTACGAATTGAATATTGAAAAATTAATTATATATTAGGAATAAAAAAATTACCATTGGGTTTTAATTTAGTCCCAATTAAGGTCATAATGAGTAGTAACTATGTAAAAAATTCAACACTATGGCAAGGGCTATAAAGTGTTAAAAATGATAAAGCATAGAGATAAGGCCTAAATCATCCTAAAAAACAATATTTAACTTGAATGGATTATATTAATTAATATTTAACACTTTATATTATCATATTAATAATTTTTTATCCACCTTACTTGAGTAAGACATATATTATATTATTATGTTTCATGTATTTATAAGTTTGTCACCCACCTAACTTATAAAAGGGAACCTCCTCTTCTAAACTATCCACACCACGTGAGTAATTTATCTTGAACAATATCTACAAAAATTATCTCCCAAAATATTTATATATGACCTTGAGGGTTTTTCCCAAAAGATCCATAAAATAAGCCTTATGTTTCTTTTTAATGGAAGATACATTATGATTAGGTGTATGTTTCAACCAATATTTTTCAAGTTTATTTCTTCATAAACCTCTTAAAAATATCATATATTCATAATAACATGATTTAATTATTATATTTAATAAAATACAAATTTTTTATGTTAATTTATATCCATTTTCATTATCCTTCAATTCAAATTGAAAACTATAATGTCGCTCGTGCATACGTGGGGATTATTATCTCCACAAAGTGACGTGATTCAGTTGTAAAATTTATTCTTATCATGGATGTTAATAATGGTATATTTAAATAATATATTTTATATTTATTATATGATTATGATTATTTATGTTTTAATTATTCTATACCATTATTTCATTCGAACCGTTGAAAAATTGATACATTACAGGAGCATATATACAGACTATCAAATCCTTTAAGTGATGTAATTTATTTTTCATCACCATATTATATGGATGGTTACAGAAGTATATATGAGGAATAAATATGTTAGTTAAGAGATTATTAATATTGTGATTATTATGAAACTATGACTAAAGTTAAAGTAACAAAATTGGTGAACCAAAACATGCATGGAAAACATTCCAGTTTTCATCTAAATATTCATTTTATCTAAGAGTTTTTAATAAAAGGGTATTTTGAAATTAAAAATAAATAAAATATAGTATGTTATGTGTGATTATGTATCTATAATTTCTTTTTAATAATTATATATTTATTTTATAGTTGGTTTTAGCACATACAATTCTAGATGATACTTGAGGTAAGGGTTAAAGTTTTACTCTCATTTCATTTCATGATTATATATATATAATTTAAATTGAGGGAAATAATATGGTCATTATAATTTAATCATATTTTATTTTTTTTCCTATTATTTATTATATAATTTTTATTTATTATATTCAGTTTCCTCTTGTTGGTAAATAAAACGACCAAGAAAATGTTTTTAAGAAAAATCAAGCGTATATCTTATTTTTGGGTTGAGAATATTTAAATTCCATATCCATGTTATTATAATTATTTTATGGATGATTTAAACTTTAATTTAAAGGATTAAAAAATATATTAGTCCCAAAATATTAATTTATTTATAATATTTTAAAAAGAATTTTTTTATAAAGTTTTCAAAATAGGTCATTTTTGACATTTTATAGAAATGCGAAATGTTTTTTCTCTTTTAATGTATATGAAATGGATGGGTTTTCCCACCATCATGATAATTATTTTAATTAAATATTACTTTAAAATATTACATGTTTACATTCAAATAAATTCGTTTTATCAATATTATATTAATTAATATTATTTGAAGATAAAAAATAATAGATTATTATCCCTATTTTCAAATAAATGTTCAAATGATATTTTAAAGGTATTTTCTATCCATATAATCCTACGTTAAGAATTTTTATGTTTAAATGGGGATATTATCTTAAAATACCATAAAATTTATTTCTCTGGATGACATATGATGATGATATTTTAAATAAGATTCTTGGAAACACATTACTTTCTCATGAGACAATTTAACTATAATGATGTAAGAAATGTTTTTATGGTACCATAAACTTAGTTTATATATATAGATTATGATTATGTGATTATAAAATTCTTATTATTTCATTTCCTTAACATATGATAAGAATAAATAATGAATTTTTAATAATCATTTGTCACACTAATGTATGTTTTTCATTATATTATTGGTAGACCAGGAATTATCTATCCATCCAATGTATTGGGTACAGATTGGAATCTCATGAGAGAATATGGGATATATTAGGGATTGAACATGGTTCATTAATGGATTTTTTCCCTTATTATAGTCATTTTAGTGATCATTTCATATGGAAATAATAAAATGTGGAGTGAACCCAATCCACTACGATACTTTGTCCACTATGATATTCTAAATAGTGAGCCTTTACAAAGGAAGTTATTTTTCATGATTTTGTGTGTGATATAATGATATGTATTGGGCTTAGTATATTCTCTCATGGATCAGAATTGATTATTGAAAATTCTACACTATTATGAGTTATATATGTTGTTATGAAAAATCCATATTACATGACTCATGATTAATGATATTTGAAAAATTGGGTATGCCTTTTGCATGTTCTTATCATGTTATCATTACCTTATGCTCACTTATGATCATTGATTTATATCTCCCAGGTTTACACTTACTGAGAAACTAAGATCACCCCTTCATATGTTTCCTCTTCTCTTGGTTATGAATAAAGGTTTTATGTAGGGTATTACTATGATGGGTTATATGTGAGAAGAATTATTGGTACATGTTGAAGATATTTCAGGAGACATGTTGATTATCTATGTAGTCTAAAAAGAAGCTAAATAATTGAGGTTTTGGTGAATGTGTTATTTTTAAATTTATTTAATAATAATATAAAATGACATAATATTTACATATGAAATTATTTATGTGTCTCAACAATGATAATTTTTTCTAAGTGAATCTATTTTAACACGATTCAAAAAAAGTCACACTTATGAAACTATGTAATGGTTTCACTTGACTACATCATGGTTATATTTTATAAATTACATTTCTATACAAATGAAAATAATTTTTACTAGTAAACATTGTTATATTGATACCATTTTACATTTCACTATTTTTAAGTATAATTGTTCATACATTTTTTTTCTTCATAAAACTGAATTTAGATTCATAATATTAATAAAACCATAGTTGTTTTCAACATAAAATATATCATGGTTTTAAAAATTCATGCACCTTAACTTATTTTCATTTAACACATTATGATTCTTGTATTTTTTTTATTTTTTGTTCATCATTTAAAACCTTAAACACAAACAATATAGTCGTCACATGATACAATTGAAGGATTTTTGTGAGGGAAAAACTTGTCAAAATAGAATAGAAAGGATCATTTAAATTTGATTTATTTTACATGATAACTCCATTCATTCTTATTGAATAAATAAATAAATAATGTGTTCAATTTATTTATAGATCCATTTTTTCTAAAATTCTTAACATGGTATTGATAATAGTCAATGAGAAAAATCCAATAAAGTCATTTCACTAAGGGAAACAATATCATCTATGAATTTCCCAATTCTTGTGAAGGATACCCTCTTTCCCATTTATTTCTAAAAAACATAGAATGGGGTTGGGGTGATATATTTATCATAGAAGAATTATGGTGACCAAATAAAAGTTTAATGTCCATATATGTCAGATTAAATTTACCATTATTTATATAAGCCTCTAAAAAATCTCAAATTTCTCTCAAACATATGATTTATTGAATGAAAAGTGTTTCATAATTTTTTCATGAGTTACAACCCCCTATATCTTTTTATTCATGAAATTTTAATATTTTAATATTTTTGGACCATTAAAAAGATATATTACAGTGATTGAAACAATGATTTCCATATATTATCGAATGATTCATGCATTCCCCTGCATCTAAAAACAATATACTAACATTCAAAAAATATTACAGTATAACCCAATAAAAACCAATACACAGATAGGACCACTTGATTGTGAATTTAGCTTTAGTGTATATTTAAAACACTAATTTCATCAAATTAAGTTTCTTCCACCATACTAATTTATTAGTTCCTTATCCTATAATAAAAATAATCTTATGAGAGACTATTAATATTTTATCAATTTATTATTTCATGTTCATAAAAAATTAATCATACCGACTAATTTATATTAATTTTTCACAATAATAAATTTATTTCAGTACTAACTATAAGGCCCCGGCCTCAAACCTTACTTAATCTTGAGTTATTACAAGATTACACATTGAGGATCTTTTCTGGTTTAGAGTTTTAGAGAATTAGATCATAAAACTTGCATTACATTCCACATATAAACAAAGTGGTTACATAAAGATAGTATTCCTCATTCCCATCAATGGAAACACATTTGAATTAAAACATGGATTCTTTTTGACACATCCTTGACCCTATCATCTTATCATGTACCTTTCCCTTGACCTGTGAAAAACATTTCAAAAACTTGGGATGAGCATAAAAACTCAGTATGGGTTATAGAAAACATGAAAAGGAAACATGAGTTCATATGTACATAAGAATGAAATCATACTTTACCCATAAAACATAGGCACTTTAACATGCCTCATAAAATCATGAATAAATCATAGAAACCATAAGACATAAAGGTAACTTGAGGCATTCATAACATTCTTACGTAGGGAGTAACCCTCTTGGTTACGTTTGGAATACCCATCACAGTATATTCCCTGAAAATCTCTTCGGAGAAACCTTAATGTTTCACTCCTTCGCGTTACCCAATGCATTGGAGAGCTATAACGGGCTCACCCGCCCTTAGTTTATCACGGAACCACCCGTCTTCATAATAATGCCCAAGAACCATAACATAATCATATCACATAAAACATGCATAAAAGAAACATAACATTTCCGCATTTCAATCACGAGATATCAATACAACACATTGATATAATAAAAACATTATGAAAACCATTTTCAATACCAAAGTAAAACATGGTATTTATTTTTCTTTTTAAAAAAAAGGTATGGCTTGTAGAGGAAGCCGAAACTCAAATAACGGTTACGACGGCGGAGAAGTCGTTGTCGCCGCATACGTACGACAAAAACATTCCCTTTTTTCGTTTAGTAAACGCTTCGTATAAAAAAGATTCCTTTTGAGTAAACGTAAAAGTCAAAGGGGTTTATACACCGTATAAAAGAAAGTTGTGTATAAAATAAAATACGCCTCAACGAAAGGAGATTGAGACGAAGTCCCATACAAAGATAATTTTTAAAATAAAATAGATACATTATGTGTATTCACTATAAGTACACATAAATAAAGTACAAATACAAGATACGACATAATAATATAATGACATAATTTGAAAGTAGGAGATTAACCCAAAGAATGGAAATTGGGTTAAGAAGTTCCCATACCTCGTATCTGACTTGACCCGACCGTTCTTTAAACTCCTGAATAATAAACTTTAGTTAATCTCTACTTGATTATGAATCTTTTCCAAGTTCATTATTCCTTTTATACCATGTTATGAACATCATGCAATTATTTAAGTTAATAATGTTTATTTTGTCGGTATTTGGTTCTTAAGTCAAAAATTGACTTCTTACACTTACATGTTGTTAATTTGGTCAATGTTTCATTATATCCAGAATAGTATTCATGATGTAGATATCATATATGTCATATATATCCAGTACATACATTCATTTATAATATTACATCACATTTAGAGGTAAGAAATGAAATGCACCGTTCATGGAGACGGTAAGCCGTACGTACGCATGAACGCTACTTTCATTTCTTTGTCATATTAATGGAATTAAAACTAAATGATAGGTATGTATATTTTAATTCCAGAATTATATTCATCATTTAGATATATCATTAATTATATATATCCATTATATACATGTACTTTTAATAGTACATTACATTTGGGGATAAGAAATGAAATGCACCGTTCATGGAGACGGTAGTCCGTACGTACGCATGAACGCTACCTTCATTTCTATCTCATACATTAATGGAAATAAATAATAATGATATGTAGGTATATTATAATTCCAGTATAAAATCATATATAATAACTTTAAATCCATCCTTTACACGTCCCACATATGGCATTAACGAATCACATCACTTTGAGGGGGCGGTAGTCCGCACTTCCTTAAATGAAGATATCGCGTATACCCATAATGGAAGCCATAAAGCATGACCAAAATGAAGAAAAACAGAAGCTTAAGGAAAACATATACATAATATATATCATATATAAAAATAGTGACATCATAATGGCCACCTTTGAAGGTGTTAAATGAGTATTGAACAATCATCGTTTCGGGAGGCATAATTTCGCCATCCACGGAAAACGTATGTTCTTTAACCATTTGATGTAGTTGTGTGAGAGTGTAGCTCAAATAAATCTTATAACAACATCCTAGTATATTGAAGATACTGGTTTTGTTACAAAAGAAGTAAATAAAAAGAGTTTAGGGGGTTGGAGAAGCAAAATAAAACAAATGAGCATGAGAGGATGAATTACCTTAAAAAGTGTAACTCCTTTTGATTTGAGATTAAAGGCTTCCTTTGAAAGGATTCTGCCCAAGGGGAATCCTCTAGGATGAGGAGAGGGATGTGGAGATAGCAAATGGGCAGGGGTTGGCCGAGCCAAAGGCTTGAAGAGTGTGTGAAATGAGGTAGAGGTGGGGGCCTTTTATAAGGGGAGAGGAGGGGCACTTTTGGAAAGTAAAGAAACATTACATTATTTGAAAATGTGTTTCGGTTTTAAAAGGTCCCACATTGATGGAATTCGTGGATAAGGTGATAAGGCATCGAAATCCATTCATCCAATTGGTTTTGGACATGTGTAGTTCATAGATTTTACATTATCTTTCCATTTTATTTAAATCGCCAAATAATGATGTCATCGCTGCATCATTATTATGTCATACATAATTAAATTTATTTAATGTCTAAAAATTATAAAAAAAATACTATGATGTAGGAAATCTTTTTAGCTTTCCATTGAATATTTATAATCAAAATTTGGACTTGTATAAACCCAGTTAAAAATTGTTTTAGTAAAACAATTTATGTTAGTGTCATTTTCACTTTAACATTAAATAAAAATATATTATTGTCATTTTCCAACTAAAGTGGATACATGGGGTCCCCAAGTTAGGCCATGGCTTGTCTTGGTCGGCCATGACACAACCAATAAGGTTGGGACATGTGTCTAGGTCATTTTATATTATTAAAGCATTATTTATACATTAAACTACCCTAATTACCACTAATCGCGATTAAGAACTTAATAAGTTACTATTCACCAAAAAATTATTTTAATCTCATTGAACCACATTTTACTTCTTAATGACAACCATGTATGTCGGATTTTCAAAATTCAATACACATTAGTGGTAAAATTTCATTTAACTGAAAAATCAGTTTGCTTGATTACCACTTAGTGGTTTCACTATTCATCAAAAATTGAAGTTTTTCAGAAAATTACCAAAAATTCACCCTAAGCTATATTTGATATTCCGAATTCAAAAATGAAGTCCATTTTACAAAATTCAAATCATATAAGTCACATTAATTAATTTAATAATTAATTCCCGCTGCCAGATCAAATAGCGTGTTTTTACAAAACAATAAGTATCAAAAGATTGACACCAGTTTAAGTCTAATTTCAAATCGAAATTGATTCTAATGACCACCATTGGATAAAATGGTAAAAATATATTCTAATTTCACTTCAAAACCAATTCAAAACATAATCTAATCATATAAATAAATTAGGTTAGAAAGCAGTTTTGAATTAAAATACAACATTTTACACTATTCATAAAAAAATGAACTTTATCAGAAAGGTACCAAAAATTACACAAAGTAAGATTTGATGTCCCGATTCTTAATAAGAGTTTTATTTGGTGCAAAAGAATGTATAAGAGTGATCAAAACTATATTTAATGACGGTTCACCATTAAAAGGTGATAAGTGAACCTTTAGTGAAAATTAGAGTATAAAAGCCTAAAATTGAACTCTTTCCATATTTTAAGCCTTTATCTTTTATTGGGTAAATGTATAAACATTTAAAAACATATCTATTTATATTTTAGTTATTTCTATTCATTCCCGCCAGTACAACGGCTACTTGTTAACTAATATTTAAAATAATATTATTATATTACTAGTGTGCTACGTAAGTTTCAAAGAAACTCATCGTTGCGTATCGGGTACGCTATCGAACATAGCAACCCCTTTTAATTAAAATTCATATTTAATTCTCTAATATTAATAAATATGAAAATTATTTATTCTTTAATTACCTGGGATGTTACATCCTTCCCCCCTTTTGGGAATTGCGTCCTCGCAATTTTATTCACTTATCAAAATAAGTGGGGGTATTTATCCCTCATAGCATTTTCAGATTCCCATGTTGCCTCTTCAATCATGTGGTTTTTCCACAAAACCTTTACCTGCTTAATCACCTTATTCCGTAACACTTGCTCCCTGTGGTCAAGAATCTGGACCGGTTGTTCCTCATAAGATAGGTTCTCTTCCAGCTGAACTACCTCTGGACTCAAAACATGAGATGGATCTGGCATATACTTTCTCAACATCGAAACGTGAAAAACATTGTGTACCTGAGATAAACTCGGAGGTAAAGCCACTCGGTATGCAACTGATCCAACTCTTTCCAGAATTTCGTATGGTCCTATGAACCTTGGACTCAACTTTCCTTTCTTACCAAATCTCATCACACTTTTCCAAGGAGAACCCTTGAGAAAAACATGATCACCTACCTCGAAAGATAGATCCTTCCTATGGTTATCCGCATAACTCTTCTGCCTGCTCTGAGCTGTTCTCATGTGTTTCTGAATCAGCTGAACTTTTTCTGCCATCTCTTCTACCAATTCGGGTCCCATCAACTTTCTTTCACCCACTTCATCCCAGAAAGCTGGAGTTCGACACCGCTTCCCATATAATGCCTGAAATGGTGCCATCTGTATACTAGAATGAAAACTGTTATTATATGAAAACTCAACCAAAGAAAGATGTTGGTCCCAACTTCCCTGATAATCCATAGAACAAGCTCGTAGCATATCCTCCAATGTCTGAATTGTTCGTTCTGACTGCCCATCTGATTGAGGATGAAAAGTTGTACTAAAATTTAATTCAGTACCCAACGACTTCTGAAGGCCTTTCCAAAAGTTAGAAGTAAACCTGGGATCACGATCCGATACAATGGAGAGAGGAACTCCATGTAACCTGACTATCTCTTTAAGATACAAACGGGAAAAGTTGATCAAGAGAGAAAGTATCTCGTATAGCAAGGAAATGAGCAGATTTGGTCAAGCGATCAACAATAACCCAGATTGCATTATTACCTCGAGATGTCTTTGGTAATCCAACAACAAAGTCCATGGATATATTCTCCCATTTCCACTCTGGCACTGGTAAAGGCTGAAGCATCCCTTTCGGTAACTGCCGCTCTGCTTTAACCTGCTGACAAGTCAAACACTTCACAGTAAAATCAGCAATATCTCTTTTCATTCCATCCCACCAGTAATACTCCCGCAGATCTCTATACATCTTAGTACTGCCCGGATGAACTGAAAACAGAGAACGATGAGCTTCACATAACAACTCTGTCTTCAACTGTGAATCACAAGGCACACACAACCTCTTCCCAACCCTCAAAACACAAACACAAACTTATCCAAGAACTCATGGAAAATTTTATTCATAAGGTCCATGAATACAGCAGGTGCATTGGTTAACCCAAAAGGCATAACTACAAATTCATAATGGACATATCTAGTACGGAACACAGTCTTCGGAACATCTGCTTCTTTTACTTTCAACTGATGGTACCCCGACCTCAAGTCAATCTTCGAAAAATACTGAGCTCCCTGGAGCTGACACCACTTCATTCGATGGCCCAACATCTGCTGAAGTAGTTGCAAAGGATTTCACCACCCCTTTCTGCTTGTAGTCTAACTGCTTCCCATCACTCAAGCTCCTTTTCGGACACTCGTTTGCATAGTGACCCATCTCATTGCACTTATAACATTTCACTAACTGTAAATCAAATTTATTCTTACCTTCACCTTGATCCTTTTCAGTGCAATCAAGAGCCTTATGTCCCATCTTACCACATCGGTAGCACTTTCCAGAATTCAGAAGACATTCCCCAGCATGCCTTTTGCCACATTTATCACAAACTGGAAACTTAGTTCTCTTACCATCAGACTTTTTTGAAGAATTCTTACCTTTCTCCTGCCACCTCGGTCTCTTCTTCTGCTGGTTGTTATAGAAAACTTGGTCATCGGCAAACTCCATTTCCACCTTCTCAGCACATCGAACAAGCTTTTCATAACTTTTAAACTCACGAGAAGCCAATGCCCTTCGATACTTTGGCTTTAATCCTGAGTAAAAACGATTGATTTTACTATCAAGGTCCCGGATAAAATTTGGAGCATACCTTGCCAATCGAGTGAACCTTTCTTCATAGGCAGCCACTGAGTCTTCCTCTTGCCTCAATTCCAAGAATTGCTTTTCCATCCTAAGTCGAACAGCCTTAGGAAAATACTTCTCAAGAAAGATACCTTTGAAGTCATCCCAGTCAAGAGCATCAATCTCATCGGTATCCCTGATGTTTTTAACCATTGACCACCACTGATCTGCTTCACCCTCCAAACGGTAAATAGCAAGACTAACCTTTTGATTGTCTGAACACCCCATGACATCAAAAATCTTCTCCAGTGCTTTAATCCACCCTTCAGCTTGCACAGGGTCAGATGATCCTCTGAATGATGGGGGATGTTGCCTCATGAAATGTTCCACCACTGACATGTTCCTCTGCAGTTGATCTGGCTGATCTCGTGCATGGATACCACCACCATTTATAGCCTGAGTCAACTGTGCCATCACTGCAACAAACTGTTCAGTTTCGATTCCGACCATCTCAGGTTGCTGATTTGGAAGGCAGTCTTCCTCCTGATGTCGTCCCAACATAGCTGCTTTGTTTCCCCTACGGAAAACCATTCTGAACATGGAAATATCTTAGGCGAAGCAACATGGTAATCCGTAAATGCTATATCATTTCAATCATATTATAATTTAACACTTTTCTAACTCCTAAAGTTATCTAAACCGACCTCTGATACCAACTATAAGGCCCCGGCCTCAAACCTTACTTAATCTTGAGTTATTACAAGATTACACATTGAGGATCTTTTCTGGTTTAGAGTTTTAGAGAATTAGATCATAAAACTTGCATTACATTCCACATATAAACAAAGTGGTTACATAAAGATAGTATTCCTCATTCCCATCAATGGAAACACATTTGAATTAAAACATGGATTCTTTTTGACACATCCTTGACCCTATCATCTTATCATGTACCTTTCCCTTGACCTGTGAAAAACATTTCAAAAACTTGGGATGAGCATAAAAACTCAGTATGGGTTATAGAAAACATGAAAAGGAAACATGAGTTCATATGTACATAAGAATGAAATCATACTTTACCCATAAAACATAGGCACTTTAACATGCCTCATAAAATCATGAATAAATCATAGAAACCATAAGACATAAAGGTAACTTGAGGCATTCATAACATTCTTACGTAGGGAGTAACCCTCTTGGTTACGTTTGGAATACCCATCACAGTATATTCCCTGAAAATCTCTTCGGAGAAACCTTAATGTTTCACTCCTTCGCGTTACCCAATGCATTGGAGAGCTATAACGGGCTCACCCGCCCTTAGTTTATCACGGAACCACCCGTCTTCATAATAATGCCCAAGAACCATAACATAATCATATCACATAAAACATGCATAAAAGAAACATAACATTTCCGCATTTCAATCACGAGATATCAATACAACACATTGATATAATAAAAACATTATGAAAACCATTTTCAATACCAAAGTAAAACATGGTATTTATTTTTCTTTTTAAAAAAAAGGTATGGCTTGTAGAGGAAGCCGAAACTCAAATAACGGTTACGACGGCGGAGAAGTCGTTGTCGCCGCATACGTACGACAAAAACATTCCCTTTTGTCGTTTAGTAAACGCTTCGTATAAAAAAGATTCCTTTTGAGTAAACGTAAAAGTCAAAGGGGTTTATACACCGTATAAAAGAAAGTTGTGTATAAAATAAAATACGCCTCAACGAAAGGAGATTGAGACGAAGTCCCATACAAAGATAATTTTTAAAATAAAATAGATACATTATGTGTATTCACTATAAGTACACATAAATAAAGTACAAATACAAGATACGACATAATAATATAATGACATAATTTGAAAGTAGGAGATTAACCCAAAGAATGGAAATTGGGTTAAGAAGTTCCCATACCTCGTATCTGACTTGACCCGACCGTTCTTTAAACTCCTGAATAATAAACTTTAGTTAATCTCTACTTGATTATGAATCTTTTCCAAGTTCATTATTTCTTTTATACCATGTTATGAACATCATGCAATTATTTAAGTTAATAATGTTTATTTTGTCGGTATTTGGTTCTTAAGTCAAAAATTGACTTCTTACACTTACATGTTGTTAATTTGGTCAATGTTTCATTATATCCAGAATAGTATTCATGATGTAGATATCATATATGTCATATATATCCAGTACATACATTCATTTATAATATTACATCACATTTAGAGGTAAGAAATGAAATGCACCGTTCATGGAGACGGTAAGCCGTACGTACGCATGAACGCTACTTTCATTTCTTTGTCATATTAATGGAATTAAAACTAAATGATAGGTATGTATATTTTAATTCCAGAATTATATTCATCATTTAGATATATCATTAATTATATATATCCATTATATACATGTACTTTTAATAGTACATTACATTTGGGGATAAGAAATGAAATGCACCGTTCATGGAGACGGTAGTTCGTACGTACGCATGAACGCTACCTTCATTTCTATCTCATACATTAATGGAAATAAATAATAATGATATGTAGGTATATTATAATTCCAGTATAAAATCATATATAATAACTTTAAATCCATCCTTTACACGTCCCACATATGGCATTAACGAATCACATCACTTTGAGGGGGCGGTAGTCCGCACTTCCTTAAATGAAGATATCACGTATACCCATAATGGAAGCCATAAAGCATGACCAAAATGAAGAAAAACAGAAGCTTAAGGAAAACATATACATAATATATATCATATATAAAAATAGTGACATCATAATGGCCACCTTTGAAGGTGTTAAATGAGTATTGAACAATCATCGTTTCGGGAGGCATAATTTCGCCATCCACGGAAAACGTATGTTCTTTAACCATTTGATGTAGTTGTGTGAGAGTGTAGCTCAAATAACTCTTATAACAACATCCTAGTATATTGAAGATACTGGTGTTGTTACAAAAGAAGTAAATAAAAAGAGTTTAGGGGGTTGGAGAAGCAAAATAAAACAAATGAGCATGAGAGGATGAATTACCTTAAAAAGTGTAACTCCTTTTGATTTGAGATTAAAGGCTTCCTTTGAAAGGATTCTGCCCAAGGGGAATCCTCTAGGATGAGGAGAGGGATGTGGAGAGAGCAAATGGGCAGGGGTTGGCCGAGCCAAAGGCTTGAAGAGTGTGTGAAATGAGGTAGAGGTGGGGGCCTTTTATAAGGGGAGAGGAGGGGCACTTTTGGAAAGTAAAGAAACATTACATTATTTGAAAATGTGTTTCGGTTTTAAAAGGTCCCACATTGATGGAATTCGTGGATAAGGTGATAAGGCATCGAAATCCATTCATCCAATTGGTTTTGGACATGTGTAGTTCATAGATTTTACATTATCTTTCCATTTTATTTAAATCGCCAAATAATGATGTCATCGCTGCATCATTATTATGTCATACATAATTAAATTTATTTAATGTCTAAAAATTATAAAAAAAATACTATGATGTAGGAAATCTTTTTAGCTTTCCATTGAATATTTATAATCAAAATTTGGACTTGTATAAACCCAGTTAAAAATTGTTTTAGTAAAACAATTTATGTTAGTGTCATTTTCACTTTAACATTAAATAAAAATATATTATTGTCATTTTCCAACTAAAGTGGATACATGGGGTCCCCAAGTTAGGCCATGGCTTGTCTTGGTCGGCCATGACACAACCAATAAGGTTGGGACATGTGTCTAGGTCATTTTATATTATTAAAGCATTATTTATACATTAAACTACCCTAATTACCACTAATCGCGATTAAGAACTTAATAAGTTACTATTCACCAAAAAATTATTTTAATCTCATTGAACCACATTTTACTTCTTAATGACAACCATGTATGTCGGATTTTCAAAATTCAATACACATTAGTGGTAAAATTTCATTTAACTGAAAAATCAGTTTGCTTGATTACCACTTAGTGGTTTCACTATTCATCAAAAATTGAAGTTTTTCAGAAAATTACCAAAAATTCACCCTAAGCTATATTTGATATTCCGAATTCAAAAATGAAGTCCATTTTACAAAATTCAAATCATATAAGTCACATTAATTAATTTAATAATTAATTCCCGCTGCCAGATCAAATAGCGTGTTTTTACAAAACAATAAGTATCAAAAGATTGACACCAGTTTAAGTCTAATTTCAAATCGAAATTGATTCTAATGACCACCATTGGATAAAATGGTAAAAATATATTCTAATTTCACTTCAAAACCAATTCAAAACATAATCTAATCATATAAATAAATTAGGTTAGAAAGCAGTTTTGAATTAAAATACAACATTTTACACTATTCATAAAAAAATGAACTTTATCAGAAAGGTACCAAAAATTACACAAAGTAAGATTTGATGTCCCGATTCTTAATAAGAGTTTTATTTGGTGCAAAAGAATGTATAACAGTGATCAAAACTATATTTAATGACGGTTCACCATTAAAAGGTGATAAGTGAACCTTTAGTGAAAATTAGAGTATAAAAGCCTAAAATTGAACTCTTTCCATATTTTAAGCCTTTATCTTTTATTGGGTAAATGTATAAACATTTAAAAACATATCTATTTATATTTTAGTTATTTCTATTCATTCCCGCCAGTACAACGGCTACTTGTTAACTAATATTTAAAATAATATTATTATATTACTAGTGTGCTACGTAAGTTTCAAAGAAACTCATCGTTGCGTATCGGGTACGCTATCGAACATAGCAACCCCTTTTAATTAAAATTCATATTTAATTCTCTAATATTAATAAATATGAAAATTATTTATTCTTTAATTACCTGGGATGTTACACTAACACCTATGCACATCATTGAAAAAAAATATTTCATTTATGGTTAACAAGTAAAAAATTCCATGAAGACTCATAAGATTTCTCTAGTAAAAATTCACAAACATAGGTGTTCCCAATGACCCAATGGAAGAAATTAATGTGTTTTCCTTAAAATAATGGACAAAGGGTAGTATCAAATTTATCACATTCCATGTTAACATCAATTTTCGTTCCCAATTATTTAAAATATAAAAAACACTCTATAAATGATCATAAATGTATTAAAAAATATGACCATTGTGATATATTTTAAAAATGAGGTAAATGGAATATCCATTTTACCAAAAAAATATACAAAAACTCAACGATTCTTAAACCCCAATAATTTGTTTGTGTGTATATAAAATTTCATATTAGTATTATTATTATAATGACAATCCATTAATTATTCATATAGGTATATATATATGGTTTATTATTATCTTCATCATCATCATTATTATTATTCATTGCCCCTAATCACATACATATTTAAATTCATAAAATTATTATTATTATTATCCATTCATAATGTAAAAATTGATTACAATTTATGAATGGAAAGGTAAAACCATGTCAAACAAAACCACATAAGTAGTTTGGAAATATTTTTATCTAACACACCCACACACACATTTATACTAACATTATTATAAATAAAACATTAATAGGGATGGGGCCTGACTGAAATGATCGAAAAACAGGTACATTGGTATTTTGAAATTATGAAATAAATAAATAAAATTTAAAATTAGCTAGAAAACTATAAACTTTTAGGGTTATAATCTATATAACTGATCAAAAAAATACTTCCTATATAAAAATCATAATTCATAACCATTTATGAGATAATACTAATTAAAATTAATTGGTCCATGAATTTTTAACCATAATGCGGAAATATTTCCTTAGTCCAATCAACCTCAATGAATATTCATTGGATTTGTCTCTTATAAGGATTTAATAAACACAATTATTTATTAGAAAAATATATCATTAAGAAAATGATTATTTATAGAGAATATTTTATGCACATAAATTTTATATTTAATATATACTACATTATAGATTATGTCATTGTGTTTTTGGTCTCATTGGACTCATTTCATTATGATATAAGTAAAAATATATAATATATAATTTTTTTCTTCATGGATTTATGTTATGCAAAATTTAATTATAAATAGGCCGAAAATATATATCTATATTATCAGTCACACCCTAATTAATAAAATTACATTTAATATTTCAATAAAAGTCTCTTGATGCAAGGAATCCCAATATTGTAAACTATGTTATATGAATTTAATTATACAACTTATAAATATTAAAGGGATGTTTTGGACAATCAAAGTTCTCCCTATGTATAATATCTATTGGAAAATCTCATTGATGACATTCCAATCCCAATATAAATATTAATTTTTAATCCCACTTTTTTATTTTCATATTGAATTATTTTATAGAATATATAACATAATGTGGATGAGAATTTCATTGATAATTACGTAAATTATGCATCAAATAAAACAATCATAATAAATTATCTTCTAAATTTAAAATCTATGATGAATCTTGACCATATCAACATATAAAACTGTCTTGATAGAATTATCTACTTCTAGGTTTAGGCTTTTTTCAGGTCTAGTTATATAAAACTTGAATTTATAAAGAAAACTAAGTCAAAAAAATCATTTTAGAAAATTTAATCAGTTATTTAAAATTAATTATCACCATCGAAAGTTGAAATGATTTTAGAATGTGTTTAAAATAATATCCAAAAAGGAAACTCCTCATTCAAAAGTCAATTATATCATCGATTTCACAATAAAAAACTTATTTAAGAAGGTAATTACAATTTTATCCTTTTAATAAAAAATAGGTTTCTCTTCTAAAAATTCCAAATGCCTTCATGGAAACAAATATGGAAATATATTTTAAAATTTTTTTGTATTCTCATATACAAGGAAACTAAAATGGTTGAAAAATTCCAAGATTGGGAAAACACGTTCTCTAAAAGACCATGTATTATTATGATTTTATTCAATTATATGAATGAGTTTCATTTACCAAAAAACTGAGATACATATTGATATGTATTGAATATTATAATTAAATTTTAATTTTAAAAGGGTGTAATGAAATGTCTTGAATATATAAATCCAATGAAATGTGTCAAGACACCACATGGCCTCGAGCATTTCTGTCGATCACCAGAGGCTAGAAAATAGTGTCGAGTGATTTAAAAAATTAGGGAATAATTTTAGCTCAAATAAGATATTAAAATAACAATATAGATATATAGAATGTAAATTTTAATTTTAAAAATAAAAAATTAAATGAAAATATTTTATATAAAATATATTCAACTAAATCTGTGATATAATTGGCCATATAAACACCAATGAAAGTGATAATATACATATATATAGGTTTGAAATCATCCTCTAAACCCATCAGTATTTCCTCATCAGTAGATATATCATTTATTCTCAACAAGAAATATTGTCCTTCTTATACTTTCATCATGACCAGTAACATTTATATGTACATTAAAGTGAATTTATAATGGGTGATTACAAAACTCAGTAGGATTTACTTATTTCTTACAAAATATATCCATGATTACATAATTATAAAATTTAATGTTGTATATACAATGAAATATTTATTGAATTGTTATCAAAATTAAATCATTTTTAAACATTTATAAGTGGGAAATGTGACAACCCAATGGTTTAATGGTTTAAAATTAGTTTCATTTTAGTCAAATAATGAATATTTTAACTTTTTTTTATTTTGAATGGGTTTTAAGAGACTATAGAATATGTTTTATAGAATAATATGTGGTGGTGGAAATATTACCTGGATAATATTTCCCATCTAAAGACTAGTGGGAGGCCACATGACATCCAATGGCCAAGGAAGATGCTACTACCTCTTCCACCTGATTTCCAATGGAGGTACACTAAAACCATGATAACCTAACGACATTATGGTTAGGATTCATCGTAGTTATAATGGTAACCTAGAATCCAATTTTAATGGATAAATTTTAGTAATTTTTCAGCCACATTTCATCTTAAAAAAACATTATTCTCCTCCAAAAGAATCTTCAAACTATAGGATTTCCCCAATTATTACTTAATGGTTTCAACTTCCAATTATCTATATCGTTCTTTATTTAGTCTTCATCACTTGTATTTTATCATAATAGGTAAAGATAATTCAATATAACAACATATTCTCGGTTCGTTTTATGATTTTTTCCTACATTATAAATATCTAAATTGGAGGATTATATCATGTTTTATAATTTCTTTTGTATAGGTTTACTTATTCTAAATATCTTAGATTTGTGGGATCCTTCAATGATAAGGTCATAGGAACCTATCGTTTTAAATTTTTTTATACGAGTTTTCATGTGATATTTGATATGCATGTCATGATGTTTTGTGGGAATGAATTTACGGAAACCCAAATTTTATTTCTAGTATGTTTGATAGAAGTGTATGAATTTTTATGTCTATAAGTGGATTTTTGTATTATATTTTGATTCTCTGGTCACCAATAACCATCATATTAAGGGAAAGTGTGATGAACATTGTACTTGGAACATAATATGGGTGTTCCATTGTAGATTTCTAACATAGTGGATCATGATAGGTTCCCTATAGTATCAATTTTTTTACAAAAATCATATTTATGATAATGAAAACATACATGATTACATGAGGAATGTGTTTTTTATGTTGTAAGTAGGTATTTTTCTTGATTTTCTAATGTGAGTAGATATGACTATTCCCATTTAAATAAATGGTTTTTGGTTGAGTTTTACCATGGATATGGGAATGTGGCTTTAACTGATTTTGGTCTTCCTTATTTAGGAAGAATTATCCAAAAAGGCCATGTTACACATGTTTCGATTGACCAGGAATCCATTTAAGCGAGTATTAACCATTATAGGTACTATATTATCACGAGGGTCTTAACCCTGAAGGGTGAGAGATCATGGAGGTTTGCTGATTTGGTGAACAAAATTTCAAAGATCTGGGGTTTTGGGTACTGGCCATGATGACCATGGGAAGGATGTATTTTCATATTGTTTTTCCCTCTAATGAGTTGAAGAGGTGTGCCGAGAGTTTCGGTTCTATCCCCCCTAAAACATGGAATTCTCAGGATTCAAGAATGGGATAGTAATTTCGACCCATTCAACACAAGGAATAGTTATATGCAGATTTGGATCTGAATTTGCAGGAATCATTAGATTTATTGTCACCCCACGATCCTATGAGATACTACCTCTTTGGTTGTCCATCCCATAAGGATTGATAGACAATCGTATAATCCATGAATTGGTTATTTATCTTGGGTTTTTGTTAAAGTGGACATGGATACCACTCTCATTTAGGAGGTTTTTCTTACCAAAAGGGGTGACAGTTTTAAATTGGAAATTATATATGACTGGAAGCCAAAGTTCTCTTTATATTGCAGTTTTATTGGACATCTGGTCAAAGAATGAAACCCGTCTAATTTTTTTTGCTTGTGTAAAATTAAGGAAAATGAGGAGTAGTAAAGTAGGAAGCTCATTGATAAGGATAAAGGGAATTATCATGGTGACACCTCTTCTCAAATGTTGTCTTCGATTGAAGAGGATCCTATGATGGATATGGAGATGGATACACTTTTTTGGATGGTTTAAATTTAGAAGACTTTTACAGCTTTGATTGTCCTACCTGTTGACTGGTAATTATGTATAGTTGAAATAGATGTTTCATTTTACATAGGAAATGAAATCACAGATGACTCTACTGGGCATAGTCCAGCTGTCAACAAGGAGAATGTTTCACCCAGCCCTCCTACTAGGACCCTAGATTCTGCACTATGAAAGGAGCTTCTTGAGGGTAAGGAGGTTGTGTTGGCATGTAATAAATCTTTACAACAAGATAAGGACAATACCCCCTTGCTATATTCGTGATCCTATGCATGTGGTATGGTTGAGACCAGTTCCAGGAAATAGATTCATTTTGATGTGCATGTTTGAGGAAAAGAGACAAACAAGGTTCCTAGGGATAACTGCTCGATAGTTGCAGGTATCTCTCGAGTTGTGTCATTAAAAAACTCTCACGATGAGGAAGATCCTCAGCAGAGGATTGAGGACTCTTTCTCTCATGTACCTAGTGGGAAAGATGCCAAGAGAAGAATATCACAAGACTCCATCTCGGGTATTACTCATTCACCCAACCAATTCACCCCTTTTAGTGGAATGTTTTGGGATGATGACTGTGATTCTCCATCCGACCCTACAGAGAAGTAAAACCCCCCTATAGTGGAGAAGCGCCCTAAATGGATGGTCAAAGGGAATAATACGAAGGTAATGGTGGAAGAACCAATGAGAGAAAGTCCTCATACTAGATGCAAAACAAACTTTTCTAAATGAAGATTCTTTTCTAGAACTTACAAGGTCTTGGGAACTCTCTGATAGTCAGGGCCCTAGAACCTTCATTGTGACCAATAAGCATTTAATTATTTCTTTGGATGAAGAGAAAATGAACATTGATAATTTTCCCTCTTTTAAATTGGTGCCTCTTGGATATTCGTTTGTCTCACAGAATTTGAGTGAAAATGGTGCTGAAACTCTCTGGGTTCTTAAGCATAATATCATTAATATCCTATATTGTATTAAGAATTATTAGGTTTTCTCTATTTCTGTTGGCATTCCATGAATTTATATCTCTTTATCTTTTGTGTACGAATCCAAATTCTACATCAAAATAAGGGATATTTGGATTGATTTTGAAACCATTTCTATCTAGGAATATCACAATTGGTTTGCTATGGGTGACTTCAATACTATTCTCTATCCTGATGAGAAAAATGGAACTCATTTCAATAGATTGGAAGCCACTAAATTTTCCTCATGTATTGATTGTTGTCATGTGTCTGAAGTATGAATAGTAGGTTCATAATTGAATTGGAGCAGGTACACTCTCAATGGGTGTCAAGCTAGAAATGTGGATAGGTGTTTTGTAAAAATTGATTATTGACATGATGTTGTTGTGGGTTTGGGTTTGACTTTGCCCAAGTTTCACTCTAATAATAGCCCACTCTTAGTGGGAATTAGTATCAGTCAACTATGCTCCTCTCATCTTCCATTCAAATTCAACAATGAATGGATTGTTAGTCCAAGATGTATTGGGGTTATCTCCAATTCATGACTGATTGAGGCAATAGGAATCCCTCTTGAAATCCTAGCTAGTATGATGAAACATGTGAAGAAGCAGATTAAGGATTGGAAAAAGGAATCTTTTTCAGATATGGAAAATGAAATTATGATAGCTAAGCAACACCTCTTTCAGAGCTAGGATGTGATTCAAAATCAGTATGCCCCAACCATGGATGCGATTCAGGCCCTCTCACGACTTGATGACCTTATTACCCTTCATAAAAGACTATATTAGAGTTAGTACAATGTGAAATATATGTAATAAGGGGACATGACCGGAATGTTCTTCCATTTTTTACACCGTGAGAAGAAGTCATATTGAAGTGTCACCACTATTGGAATCAGTGGGTCTTTGTACAGTTCACAGGATCAAATTTCCAATGTTGTGGTAAGCTATTTTTGTCACTTATATGTTGATAAAGGGAATCATGATCTTCCCACATGTATGATAATATCCAGCCCATTGTTGATGCACAAAACAATCAGTTGTTGGTTGTTCCACCAATATAGAAGGAAATCCAGCCTGTACTATTTTATTAAAATATTGATAGTGTAGCTGGTCCTGATGGTTTTGCCAACAAATTCATCATGTTCTACAGGGACATTGTTCACTATGAAGTTATAAATGTCGTGGGTGAATTTTTCAATCATGCATTTATTCCTTACAGTGTCAATGCATGTTTAATTTCCCTACTTCAAAAAAAATGAAAACCCCTTGGATTTTAAGGACTTTAGGCAAGTTTCTATTGGAAACATGATACCCAAAGTATTCAGTAAGATCATTTCATTAAGGCTTATCCATATTAATGGGGATTTAATTATTACTAATCCATTTGGTTTTGTGGTCGGAAGGATCATTAAGAGTTATCCTCTTACATCATTAGAAAGTGTTAATATTATGCAAAAGAATGTTAATAATGGAATATTTTCTCTTAATTTGGACATCTCTAAGGCTTTT
Source organism: Viscum album (assembly GCA_963277665.1). Classification (NCBI taxonomy): domain Eukaryota; kingdom Viridiplantae; phylum Streptophyta; class Magnoliopsida; order Santalales; family Viscaceae; genus Viscum; species Viscum album. The sequence goes on from OY728130.1 coordinate 632,443,537, forward strand.
GATACCATCTGTTGGAATTTCTTATTTGTGACTCTCATGAAACATGGATTCATCGAGGCCATTATCAAGCTGGTTTCAACCATTATGAGTAGCACCAGTTTGTCAATTCTCATTAATGGGTCACCTAGAGGATATTTTAGATGCACAAGAGGGGTCAAGCAAGGATACCCACTTTCTGGATTACTTTTTTGACTATCGGAAGACAACCTAAGTGTTTGTCTGAAAGATATTTTCCAAGATGGATTATACAGGAAAATCAATGTTGTAAGGAAATATTTCACACCCTCTCACCTCATGTATGCTGATGAACTATTATTCTTGGGTAAATCTAACAAAAGTACAATATCTTGTATTCAGAAAATTTTGTATCAGTATTAAGACATTTCGGGGAAGGTTATTAGCAGGAATAATTCTTTTATTATGTTTATGAAAGGTTTTACCACCTCAAGACATAACAGAGTAGCCATGATACTTTGGATGAAGAAGAAATACCTCCATTTCATGTATATTGGTGTTACCCTTTTTTAAGGATGAGTAAAATGTGTCTATCTTGAAAGTATCTTGTCCAAAATAATTTTTCATATGGTGACCTATAAAGGAAAATCTATATCCCAAGAGGGTATAACATGTTTGGTGAATTCTGTGATTACTTCAATATTTTTATGCCTTTTCTGTTTATATATGGACCAAAAACCTCATTAAAGAACCTCAAGTTTTAATACTAAATTTTATTTGGACCAGATCTATTTATAATAGAAATTATATCACTATTTCCTGGAAGGAATGTATCAAGCCAATTGATATAGGAAGTATGGGGCCCAAAGATTTAAAACATTTCAGTGATTATCTTATTAGTATGTTCACAAGGATGTTTCTATATGAAAGTGATGTGTCACTGGAATTTTTATCACATATATTTTTTCCCAAGTTGTATAATGGGAACTCTATGTATGTATATTCTTCTATATAGAATGAAATCAATCATACCTATCATGGCATCTTGAAATCCTCTATTTGGATGATTTTTCCAACCTATATTATCAATCTTTGGACTACCCGGTGGCTGAACAGACCTATCCATGAGATAATGGATGTTACTCCCCTAATGAAAAATCTATCCATTGTTGATTTATATCATAATCCTAATTGGAGAGACCGTTTTCCCAGTACCACCCGATTTTAGGTGCAACGTTTCATCTACACCGACCATGATGTTCGGGGTTGGAATCCAAACCCTAATGGGATCCTTACGTCCATAGAGAATTATAATAATATGTGTGATGACTCTAATCCCACTCCTGCATGGATGTGTGAATTTAATAAGACGTTTATACTAACTATGTGGTATATGCTTATATGGCGGGTCTGGAAATCTAGAATGCATGTACAAAATCTATTGTAGTAGACTGGCATTCATCTTGGCCCAATTTTTTTACCTGTGTATGTAGGCCAATTTAAAAATCCATAATTTATTTCTCTCATGAAATTTCTCAGGTAAAATTTGGCATTAATTACAGGCCCTGTTTAGAATTTCCATTATGCTGGATAATTTGGATGGCTTCATGTGCTCAATATAAGGTGCTAGACATGGTGAATAGATCCATGAACTTTTTCTATCCTTCATTGCCTCTACCTATGACTTCTTATTGAAGGCACAAAATAGTGTTTTCTATGACAACCACATGCCCTCTATGAAGGCTGGTATGACTGGGATATAAAGGGATGTGTTGGATGTATCTAAAATTCAGACAAGTGCAATGAATAATACTTTTTCTGGATTGATTAATCTAAAAATACATTGTGTTCCTGGTAGGGTCAAGAAACCTATGGTGTTGAAATCAATTAGATGGATACCACCAATCTCCTCAAGGTAAAAAGGTAATGTGGAATGGGTGGCCTCGAGTGTGCCTGGACTGTCAGGTTGTGGTGGCATTTTTGAGTACCCAGTGGGGCTTCATTAAAGGATTATTTTACCACTACATTAGAATTATATCTGCAATTGAATATGAGGTTTGGGTGATGATAAAGGCAATCAAATATGTGACCCATTACGGATAGTTTCATTTCTTGGGGGAATCTGAATCCACAACAACAGTGTAAATTTTGAAGATGCGTTCACAGAATGTTCAATGGAAAGTGCATTTGTTATGGATTTCATGACTTATCAATCTTGATCATCAGAAATTGGATGTCACTCATGTGTACAGTGAGGCCAACTTGGTTTCAGATGCTCTCTCTAAGTAGGATATCACAGAGGATTCCTCGAGATGGTCCTTTATTATTCCAGATTTTCTCTTGTTTTTTTGATACAGATATGCATGGTGTGTATCATTCTTGTCTTTTTAAGTCCTCTTGTTCTACAACTTTTTTCTATTTTATATTAATTTGATAGTGACAGGTTCCGCTCAGACCCTGAACTTTCTTGGTGTCTACTATTCTTTGAATATATTTTGTGTTATTATTTTTTAAGGTGGTGTGTTTATATAACATTCTTATTTATGTCTATATGGTTATTAAGAAGATTTATATCACACTCCTAATGATTTTATAATAGGATTTGGATGTTATACCACTCAATTTATACCTAGAGGTGGGGAAGAATTATATGACAATAATTTTGTTTCATGATTATGGTATAAGATGATATTCCAATTCATCCTTGTAATTGGTTATAGTATTGCAGGTCATGACCAATAACTCTTGACATTTGGTATTAAATGGAATGTTATTCTCATTTATCCTTGTTATTGATTATGGTATAGGATGATTTTCCCATTAACCATTGACTTTATTCTTTCTATGGTATACTATACCTATTAACCATTGTTATTATTATTTTAATGTAATCCAATTACACTAGATATGGTAATTGGGATGGATGCAACACCACATAATATTTTTTATTATATTTATGTAAAATATAATGGAATGAATTCTACATTTTTTAAATTGTTGATATTGAAAAGGGTGAGGATTATAATAACACATGTTTTGTTTGATTGATTATAGGTATATGGTTGGACACTATAGTGAATACTACTATTAGAAGTGATATGCTAAGATCAATACTGGCATGGGGAAAAGTAGTTATTGTTTATCACATGGTGTCTTTTATATCTCAAAAAAATGTGATGGGTGTTATTATGATTTTTTATTATTGTTTGTCGGCATATCACTTCATACATGAAATTATATATTTTTTATTTTTTTAGGGACACAATTGGTGGTGTATTAATGAGTTACAATCACACAGAATATATTACCATGGTTGATATGAGGGATTTATGATCGGTGTTGTTCGTAAAGAAAATGTAATTATGGTTTATTGATGAGATATTTGGATGGATGGATTGGAAGAAAATACTATTTGAAGATATAAAATCCTATTTTGTTTTATATCTCTATTAATTTTTTATTTTTTGAATGACATTGTACATGATTAACCCCTGAGTAAAACCAGTTTTTATATGTGTGTTTGTGTGGAATGTAGTTAGACTTTGTTTTTATAGGGATTGATATTTTATTATTGTTGTATCTTTGAGGTAATGTCTTTTTTATGATCATAATAATGTATGATGGTTTATTGATACTTTTGTTACTAGTTATGGTGATATGATATAGAGGGAATAATCTCACCAAATTACTGATAAACCATTACTGGTAATCGACATCCTCTGTCACATGAAGTGGTATTACTAATGTTATTTCACCCAACATAGATCAACACTATTTGGGGTGACTGGGATTTAGTAGTTACAAAGTGGAATAAATTCCCTATTTTATTTTTTTACTCATTTGGACATGATAGTGTAAATTTAAGTGGTCAAAAAATCATATAAACCATATGATTGGGTGTAGCTAAGACATGTATATGGAAAGTCCAATTTATCATGGATGGGAAGTTTTTTTCTTGGTTTTCAGAGGATAATATTTTTTTATTTGGAAGAATATGGTGTGTTATTTATGGTGTATGTTTTTACTAATTGACTAGTGTGTTAAGATAGTGTGAGTTAATGAATCATATTCATTCATTATAATTCAAATCACATTTTTGTTTCTATATGTGGTTGTTCAACTACTTATGATGGTGTTTTTAGTTTCTGAAATGAATGAAACATGCCATTCAAAGATTTCCAATATAATTTATTTTTGACACTATAATTAATTGGAATGATTGTTATGGGTTATTTTTTAACTATTTATTTAGGATTTATTATGAAAATCATTCATGTGTTTTAGAACTAACCATTGTGTGAGTAGGGTAGTGTATACTAGCATGGTTTGTGTGAAACTCTATTGTAGATGGTGTTCCTATAGAGTAGAATGAGACGATTCATGTTAACACTTTACCTTAACTATGATATCAATAAATATGATAGAAGTATTATTAGTAATCCATTTGAAATTTTAATTATTTTCCACCATGAAGTCCTTCAGTTGAGCATCGGGAGGGAGAGGATGAGAATTTCCCAATAGTTATGGTACTTGAACCCCATATTACATTAACTAAAATTATGGATAAGTATATTTGAGAGTGTTCTTTATTTAATAAAATATATATCGTTGAAATAAAAAACAAGAGCCTTCTAAATCTTATTTTTTATGATAGTTTTTATGCATTATACACCTTTCATTATGAGGAATTAGACTATTTATATTATTTAAAGACCCAAAAAACATTAGGGGGATGAATTAATATAAGAAAACTCACATTAATGCATATCCTTGATGGATTTCATGGATCCTTTATCCAATTAGTTATTTATTAAGATGCTGATATATGGTAGGGATTGTGTAATTATGCATCTTGTCTAGGGGGCATGTTTGTGACAAATTACAGTGGACACATCATAGAAATTAATTATTTTTCATCAATATTAATGATTAATGAGATGACTTAGTTTTACATTATTAATATATTTGAAAGAATATGATCTAGGTTCTTGTGAATATTTTTTACTTTACTTTATTCAACAAAGTAGTAAATATTTCCCTTATTTTTTAGTAGAATCGATTAGGGAGTGTCATGATATTGTAATATGGTGTGTATAATGGATCATGGAGAAAATATAAAATGGGTAAGACATATCAACCTGAAAATTATCTTCATATAAATAGTGGTAAGTCTATTTATAGACATGGATAATCACATCCCCAACAAGGGATAACCCCTATGGTGTGTTACCTATAATGCCGGGTGAGGCTATTTAATCTTAGTACCACCAAATACCCTTAGTGTGTTGATCTCGTGGGTTGATGATATATCTTTAGTAGTATTGTTGGACTTATTCTTAGTCATGTAGTGGGTAAGGAGATGGATAAGCTTAGGGATATGGGTAATGGTTAGAAACATCATAAAAGAGTGCAGTTAGGGTTCTTATATACAATTGAGGTACAAAGAATGTTGTAGTGCCATGGGTTAGGGGAAAAAGAGGTATAATGATGGTTATCCTTAGTAGAGTATATCTATAGGAAGACTCAGTAGAGACTCAATCACAAGTACACTTTATGTTATTAACTAGACTTATACTAATCATAATGGGGTAAATTGACTATTCATGTTTTAATTTTAGTGACATTCACCCTAATATATTTTTCATTTGATACAAGTGAATCCTAAAAATTCATGAATTCTTAGTTTATTGGTAGGTTGTAAATAATTGTGGATAAATAGATTAAAGGATGGTAATGTTGATGATAACATCCATTTTAAATACACATGACTTTTAAAATTGACATGTAATGTTATCAATATGTGTTGGGTGATGATAAATAAGACTATAAATTAAGAGGTTTACACTAGTTTTATTAGTATAAATAAATATGCATGGAGTGGTAGTTTCATTTGAATAATGATAATAAGTTAGTTTATAAAGAAAAATAGGTGTTTCAAAATATGAAAATCTAAAAAAATGTTAAGATCTACTTTAAAAATTAATATAAGAGGATATTTAGATTCTAGATGATTATATCTGGTGCTACTAGAATATGTGTTTTGGAAATTATTATTATTGATTTTTTGAAATATGGAGAACTCTCAGTGTTTGTGATACCGAAGATATGGGTTTTTCAAATATAATTTCAAGATAGAGATTTTAGGAAGTAGATTTATTTTTTTGAGTATAGATTTTTATTTATTAATGATGAATTACAATGTATGGTGGTTGATGAAAGAACATTAAACTAAATATCATGATTAATTTAAGGAGATTACAATTTTTTGATGATAAAATCATAATTGGGTTTTATTTTTTGCAATGAAAACCTTCTTTCCAAAAGAAGGTGGGTGATGGTACTTTACCAGAGACCCTTTGGAATGAGAATTAGTCGAGAGGGTGGGAGGTAACTCTCATAAAAACTTTTTGGGGGTTACTATTTCCAACTCCTAGTATATTTTATATATTAAATACATATTTTAAAATCCTTCCTAAATCCTAGTGAGATCCCGATTACCCTTATGATAATGATTGGTCATTGGCATGCATTAATGTGATCATATATATATATCATAGGTTCTGAATCAATTTTAATAGCTACATCTATTAGAGATTCTATATTGACTATGCGATATATATATATATATATATATATTAGGTTTTATCCAATGTAACGACCCAGGCTTTTATATATATAAATTTTCTTTCGAATAATACTTGGGTTTTGTATTTAGTAATATGATAAAATATAAAACACATAAAGTAGTTAGTCATCAAGAAAAATTTTATTATTAATTTTGGATACTAATTACTAAATACGGTCATAATATGACCATTGTTTATTATGAGCTTCTGGAATTATGAACATTTGTAATGTTTCATTTATAAAGTGATGATTAGAATTATCATTTATTGAGGGTAACAATAACTGTTAACTGAAGAAAAAAGAAACAGTGATGAACTAGACCAGTACAATCATCCATTTTGAAGATCATTTATAATATATTCTAGGGGATATAACATAATTGGGGTTATCCCTTAACCATGATCGATAAAATCATCAAAAATTAATGCTCGAGTGGAATCATCTATAGGAGAAGTTCATGTTAGTGGAAATTGATATAAGATTAATATTAATCAATACAATCCATGAAGGTACCACCATTTCACTCCTTACCCTAAGAGTGTCTGTAGGTTTAATAAGGGGGTATGAATCTAGGAGATAAATTGTATTGATGTGTAAAGTATTTTAGAATTAAAATTTTGTTTACTCTAATTCCTTATTGTTTTTAATATTTTTTGGTGAATTGACGTAAAGGTGAAATTTATAATTTTTTGTTATATTAATAAGTAAATAAAAATGTAATAAATTTATAACATAATACAATGAAATAAATATATTAAATATAATAAAATAAATATTTGACACAACAGAATCAAAAGTATATCTCTTGTAAAATTTATATGATTTATTTTCATTAAAATAAATTTTTAGGAATAATTTAAAAGTTTTAAATAAATTTAAATTTTACAAAAAGAGTTTCATAAAATAATATATATTTTCATAAATATGATAATATAATTTTATGAAACCATGTGTAAAGTTTTAGAAATAATATTGTGTCATAAAACCTTTTTTTCAATACAAAATAATATTTAGATATTATATTCTTCATATTTAGAAAATTATTTTTAAAAAATGGATGTCAATTTTGGAATCATAATGTTATAAAATAGTCACATTTGTTTTGTGTTTCATATAAACAAAATGATGTGGAAATAATAAAATATTTTATAAGTATCGTACAAGGATGATATATTATAATCATATATATGAATGAAATATTGAGGATTTTAGATGTTATATGGACATTTTATTAACTCATTTACTATAAAATAATAACTCTCTTACTATTGAGTCCCAAAATGGGTCACTTTTTGAATACATACTATTTTAATCTAGTATTTTAATTTAAAAACAACATCAAACCCCTTACAAATACCACCCTCAACCAACCCACATTTATCCACATTTTCAGCCCCTTATCATTCCCAAAAACTTCCTAAATCTCTCCCAAACTCTCCGTCTACATACTAGAAGTGTTTTTCTTGGAAAAATAAAAAACTAAGGATCCTTAAGGTATATCCTAAGAGTAAACATCCAATGGAAGAGGTAATTTTCTAAACCATATTATCCTAAATATTTTTCTTCTTATACCTCCAAAAAATTATTATATCCATCCTAGTATGATATAATAAGTATTATTAATATATTGAAATTATATTATATAAATAAAATATCAATTTTCTAACATCCTCTCATTTTATTCTTAAGTGAAAATGTTGTTCATATTATGTTTGGTTCACTGCTTCCAGGAAAGTCATATGTAATTCTTCCTCACCAACCTCATGGTCGATTGTGACACACATGTTATGGTAAAAATTAGCTAAATAATTATATTATATTTTTATCATATCTTTTAGTGGATAAATGGTTAAAGATTAAATAAACAAAATATGTTCATCATAGTCATAGAACCCTCTGAAATGAATTATGAATATAACAATAGCATATATATTTAATGAATCATGACTATATTATAAATTATATAATAAATATAATTTGTTTATTCAGGAGTTTAAACAAACATACTAAATGAGTCAATGACTCGAGTTAAAGGAACTTCTGAACCTACCTCATTACAATTGGGTTACACATTCTCATTATTTTTCTACCATTTCCTGTATCATCTAATCATATAATTCTTACACACACACATATATATATGTTACTTAAGTATATTCCAAGTTTAATTTACCTTTTTTGTTAGGTATAATACATGTTCTTTATGTTTCCTTATTAATTCCATCATTTACAAAAACCTCTTAGAATGAAACTTGTTTATTTATTATATAATTCAATATAACACACAATATAATAATTTTAACCTTATATGGTTTCTAGAAAAACTCATTTTTTATAAATCCATTTTGGTTAATTTCTAGTATTAAGGAAATTGTTATCTTTCATCTATATTTAAATATTATTTACCCTCTTTCTTTAAACTACTTTTAGTATGTTAATTTCAAAACATAATTACCACTACTTTTCATGTTTTCACTTCCCTTGGAATTAATTTTCATATCCTATGATTATTTATTCATTTATTAAAGTCTATGAAATGTTAAATCCATTATTTCATGGGAATCCCTATGATATACCATTTGCTTAATCTATAAGACATGATTATTTAATAAATTTATTTTCTGGGAATTTTATTATTCTTATGAATTGTGTGTCATTTAATTTTATAGCACACAAATGAATATATGTGTTATTAATGTGTTGGGTAGGAATATAATAATGTATCCCCAATGCATTGGGTAATGTTTTTATATCATGAGATACCATGTATAGTGCATGAGTAGTGAGCTTAACACACTATGTTATTCTCTCTTGGATGTTAGCCATGATTTATGCCTATGATGTAACAATTACTGTTTTCCCAAATTCCTATGATTACATGATCCTATGAAATCATCTTATTTATACCATGATTTTATGTGAACACATATGATCATTAAATTTTATGTTATTAGGATATTCCTCATGTGTCATATGTATTACTGGAAATCTTGATTTACTTTGATTATTCACATACATGGAATTATATCTCACCAATTTCATGATATATTCCCCATAATATCCTATATAATTAAAGAAAATAAACGGGATTTAACCAACCTTTATAGAGATCAAAATATAGATAATTTATCTTATATTTATGTTATTGAATTATTTTTGTAATATCCCAAAGACACTAGAACTCTATATCTCTTTGTTTTATTTGGTGAAACTATACATAAAAAATCATGAAATAAAATTTTTAAGAGACTTAAGTTTCAATAGTTATTATCATAGAATGTTTATTTTATATATTTATATTAGGATAAGAAAAAATTGGTAAATACCATTAACATATGTTTATGGAAAAAATCCAAAATGTTTTGTAATGTATATATGATGTGGTTTCCTAGAAGTTTCAACCATGACTGGATGAAAATAAATAGATACATGTTTTATAATAGATAAAAATATGGGTTTTAAACCTAAGAAAAGTTGGTTTTGTATTTACTCAATATGAAATCAATGCACAACAAGTGAATCTAACGTAACTTGTAGTTTTACACTCATGGTGGATGTGCTTTGGTTAAATAAAATATTAATTATAAACAATCAGGAAGGATTGAATATGCTATTATAGAATTTTATGATATAATATATAAGTACTCATTTTAGAAAACAAAATAAGGGAATGACCATGAATAACATTGATTGATACCTATAAATTCATAAGATAGGGTATACAATTCATTTATGATTTATTCACTCTACGTTCATTGTTTCCCTTTTATATAGTTATTATTTTTATTATCCATATCCCAAACATTCTTCTAGTTCTTTAAATTATTATAACTAGAATAAAATAGTGAAAGTTAAGGTTATTATATATTAATGAAAATACAATTTATTATTTTATTACAGATCTTTGAATTATTTCATGTCATTAATGTTTAGTATAACCATTTAAACATCACCTCAATATATGGAGGTTGAGTTATTAGTGAAAATAAAAAACATGGAAATTATTTTAATCTCAGGTATGTCTGTCCTCCCCATGCAATATTTTTGTCACTGAATATCATAGAAAACCTTTTCATATGCCATTTAGTGGAATTCCATGTTATACTAGGCATATAAGGGATGTCCCTATATAGATCCAACATCAACTAATGTGAAAAGAAAAACACATTCTATATCTTATATAATTCTTCAATTATATACAAGTTTATGGAAGAGGATTAATATCCTCTAGAAACATCTTCTCAAGAATGGGTATTATCACCTTATTTGAAAACATATATACCTCAAATGAATGCGAAAAAGATAGGATCATCAATAAAGGAATTTTTTTCCAAGTTAATATATCGATGTATCCCATAGAGATTTTCATAGTCTCTTTCTAGACCCATAGGTTGGGTTCTCAATTGACCTTATTTCTAGAGATAAATAAAATCCAAAATTTTCTTTAGAATAGACCACATTGAAAAACATATACTTAAGTAGAAACTAATAGTGAATCTAAAAAGGGTTTTATATTTCCAAATTCTTCACCATTGGGTGAACTAGTCTTATTTTTTAAGAAAAATGATATGTGCCACTACATTGACTATTATGAGATTAATAAAATCACAATAAAGAACAAGTATCACATTTTATGGATTCATGAATTATTTGATAAGATATATGGCTACTAGTACTTCTCTAAACGGTATATTCGGTCATAATATCATTAATTGAAGGTGAATAAATAGGATATTCTGAAGTCTCACTTTCATAAAGGTATAAATACTATTAGTTTATAGTGAATCCATTTAGACTCACTAATGATATAGTAATCCCCATGGAAAAAATGAATAGAGTATCTTGAGATTAACTGAAAACTTTTTTTGGAAGTATTTATAGATTATATTATAATATACATTAAAATAAGGGAGGAACATGAGGAGAATTTGACTATTGTGTTTAAGATGATTAGAATGGTGAAGTTATATGAAAATTACAATAAATGTGTGATTTAGATGAACATAATTAAATTTTATTGGAATCTTATTTCTACCAAGGGGAAATCTATGGATTATTCAAAGACAAAAATGATTGATAAATTGTCTAAAAAGTCATCTATAATAGAGACCGAGATATTCATTATATTTTTTTGGAATTATCAATGATTTCATAGAAACATATTATGATTTTAAAACATTATATGCAATGTAAAATAGAAGGTAGTGAGGATTTATGGAATAATGAATGTTAACAATGATACATATATTTACATAATAATCTAATCACTGAATATTTACAAACACTATGCTCAAGTAGTGAATAATTTTTCATCCATAGTGATACATCCTAAAAGGACTTGGGTTTAATACTCTTGAAAAATGACAATGTGATAGACTATGAATTAATTTTCTCAAATATCTGTAAGAACCCGTTTTTTTCTGATAAAGACTTTGGAATATTCTTGATGATATTCCAGGGCAGCTCCTTCAGACGGCGTGCGATTCCGAGCCCCGGAGTGGCCGGAATTAAATTTTCAGTGCGTTCACACTGGAAATGCTAAATAAATGTGATAACTCCTAAAAAGAGTTCCGGATCAGAGATACAAGTGTACGTATGGGTCTGGAATGGGGTGTTTACCCTAGGAACGGCATAAAACTTGTCGGCGCGGGACGTTTGGACCCCTCACCCGCTCCCAGAACGTTAAACAGATAAATAAATTAATAAATTAATTTGTTTAATGGTGAAACTCAAGTATCTCTTAAACGGTGGCTCAGATTAGAAAACCGAGGGCACCGTTGAGTTCAGAGCGTGCCGTTTACCCTAGGAGGGGTGTAACTTTCGCGGGCACGACCCGTCTGTGAAAAATGGCTCCGGGGGCGTTTTCGTAATTTGGCGGCTTTGGGCGTTCATCTTTATAACTTTTGAAAGGAAGCTCGGAATCAAATTCCAAGATCTCCGTTGTGCTCAGGAGGTGGTGTTTACCCTAGGGGAGGCTTAAACTCGACCCTGTCGAGAGTTTCGGGCGTGGGATAAATTGGGGGTTAGATTAATTAAATTTTAATTAATTTATTTCCTTATTTAAACCCTAACCCCACCCCTCTCCTTCCCCTTCCCACTGGAATCCCCTCCTCTCCATCTTACCCCTCCTCCTCCGGCAAGAAAACTCCGGCAAGGCGCGGCTCCGACGGATCACGGCGAAACTCCGGGCGAAGCCCAGCGAGGTAGGAGGTTTTGAGCGTTTTAATTCCGGAACCATCTTTCAACCTCAATTTTATGCGTCGATTTTTGTTCAATTGTCGAATCAAATCCCTTGAGCATGTAGTAGTTTTTATGAGCTATCCAATTCATCTTTTGGTTTCGGTTTTGAATTTCTGAGGAACCCGCAATCATTCGCCGAAGATTGCGGGTTTGTGGACCAGTTTCGGGTTGTTACGGGCGGCGGCAGCCCAGGGTAGCGGCGGTCCGGCGGCTTTGCGCGCCGGTCCGACGGTCCAGGCCGAACGAAGGTCGGCGGTGGCGCGGCGAGCAGGCGACTGGGCGAGCGCGGAGGCACTGGGTGAGCACGGGACGGCTCCGGCAGGCGAGCTAGGCGGCGGCGCGGCGAGCCGGACGGCGGCAGGAGCTTGAGCGGCAGGCGGCCGCGGAGCGACTTTGGCTCGTCACCCTCAGCAGGGGAACCCGAGGCACCGCGCCTCGGGCGTGCGGCATGGACAAGGACCCGCCGAACGCGGGTCCTGAGGGAGAAGAAGGAGACCGGCCTTCTGGCCGGTCTGCTGGGAAGAACTGGACCCGAGGGGTCCGGTGCGATGAGGATGAGCCGCGACCAGCGGGCCGCGGCGGTCTAGACCGCTACGGACCGGCCCGTTTGGGCCCCTTGCATTTCGGGGGGCCATATCTTTCAAACGGCGCGTCCGTTTGACGCGCCTTCTGCGGCGATGATTCCGTAAAGACGAGGCGCTCTATTTAAGTTGTCTTTCGGGACTTTTGGGTTCCGTGTCCGAAGTCGGGTGACCCGAGAGCTTTAAGTTAATAATATTAATTTATTATTAAAGTTGCGATGGATGTGGCTCGCGAGCCAGACGTCCGTTTGACGCGCCGTCAGAGGCGCTATGGCCCTGAGGCTGAGACGGTACTTCCAATGGGGTTTGGAACCTTTGCGGGTTGGTTTCGTTGATCTGTGGCATGAAACACAATGTGAATAATTAATCAATTACTTAATTAATTAATTATTCTTGCGTCGGACCTAACTCTCGTTTGGGATGTCCGATTGACGCACCGTCAGCGGCAGCATGATCCCAGTCCTCGTGCGGAATTTTTGAGAAGCTTTCCGAAGTGTTCGGGTTGGAGACGAGGTGCGGGCCCCACGGGCCTAGTTCACACTTATTACGGTGAAACACTACTTTTTCACCCGACATCCGTTTGGGGTGTTTGAGCAGTCGATTCTGGATGTTTTTCCTAGGGGATTGCGATGGTGCAGTTTGCCCGACCTTTTTTGGCGACGTGGTGTGGGTCCCACCCGACCCGGCTACGGTGAATAGTACCCTTTTCACCAGGTGTCCGTTTTGGGCGATTGAGTACGCAATCCCATTTGCTTTTCCGAGGGGATCGCAGTGGCGTGATCCGTTGGTTCAGTTTCGGGATCTTGGGGTGGCCCACACGGGGTTGTTTTCGGTGAATAGTACCTTTTTCACCGGTTGACCGTTTCAGGCGAGTAAGTAGTCTATCTCGCGTGTTTTTGCGTAAGGATTGCAACGGTATAATCCGTTTGGCTGTACGGAGCCTCTTGGGCGATCTTGTTAAATGTGGAAGCACAGAAGGTGCTCAAGTGGTGGTTCACCCTACCATGTTTATGGCGGACCCTTGGCGTGTGATCGCGCACTCTTGGGAGAGTGATGTAATTGGTCCACGAGACGTGGTTGGCCGTGCCTGGGCCTTTGAGGTGGCAGGTTGGAGTTGTTACGTCACACCTTCGCGTTGACGTTGGGTGCCGTGTGCACGATAGCCTATGGGCTGGAACGAGGTATACTCTGGGAGTATACGAGAGCGCTTGGAGGTACGTGTGGTTTGTACCTGAGATGTTCAGGCGCTTGGTTGGGGTTTGACTTGGGGCCACACGTTGTGTGGGCCCCACGTGCGTGCCGTGTTATGCTTTGCATACTTGGACCGCTCGCGGTGTAGAGGGTCCCTTGGTGCTCGTTTGTTTGACCAGCAGGGTTGAGTGGTCTCCCCCTGGTTTTGCTCTCGTTGGATTGGCCGGTAGCGGTGCTAGTGACGCCTAGTGCTGGGGCAGACGCTGCACCTCTTTTGGGAGGGCTGTTCTGGTTTTGGGTGGTTGCGCGACACCCACTCCATGTTCGGTCGGCCAGTGTTCCCTCCTGTAGAGATGGCCAGAGTAGTTCTGAGTTTTACCCTCCAGCGGGGCTGGGCAGTGGGTTACTCATCGACTTTTAGAGTCTACCCTCTAGCAGAGACTGGGCAGTGGGTCACCCGACGCTATTAGGGTCTACCCTCCAGCAGAGACTGGGCAGTGGGTCACCTGATGACCTCTTAGGGTCGACCCTCCAGCAGGGCTGGGCAGTGGGTCACCCGTCGTCTAGTTCCTGGTCTACCCTCCAGCTCGGCTGGGCAGTGGGTCACCTGTCGACTTATTCCAGGTCTACCCTCCAGTAGGGCTGGGCAGTGGGTCGCCTGATGATGTATTAAGGTCTACCCTCCACCAGGGTTGGGCAGTGGGTCTCCGGATGATGTGTTATGGTTTACCCTCCAGCAGGGCTGGGCAGTGGGTCACCCGGTATCTTAATATGGTTTACCCTCCAGCAGGGCTGGGCAGTGGGTCACCTGATGATGTGTTAGGGTCTACCCTCCAGCGTGGCTGGGTAGTGGGTCACCTGATATCTGGTTTTGAATTTCCCTCCAGTAGGGCTGGGTAGTGGGACACCTGTTAGAATTCCAGACTCAGTCCTCTCGACTAGGCTAGTCTGTGGCTTACCTTCGTGATTACCGGAGCGGGACCCTTGGTTGCACGGGTCAGTGATGGAACAGTTTGACTTTGCAGAGACCTCTCGACTGCAGGGCAGTGATGAGGTGTGGCATGACTTTCCTAGAATTCTCAAGTACGAGGGGCGCTTTCCCCACCGAGACGCGTTCTTGCGACGCGATCTAAAACTGTGCGGTCGAGTCAGTGCCGCCCAAAGTGGATAGTATCAAGGTGCGGTGACTGAGCCCTTTGGCTTGCGGTTTAGGGAAGACGTGGGGATGCTGGGCATCAGTGATGGGGTTACACTGGGACTGTTGGCTACTCTTTTCTTGGGATGAGCTACGGGATGGAGATCCCCTTACGAGCTTGTTCGGGATTCTTGGCAGAGCATATATATGTATATTCCTCGTATGAGTACCCACTCCTTGGGTTTTGGCTACTCTCCTTCCAGGAGAGGCGAAGACGCGCGGGGTATGCCACGTGCTTTCCGCGTCCAGCTTCTCGTGGTTGGATGAGTCTACTCTCCTGCTATAGGCAGCGAAAGCTCGACGAGAAGTGCATCTTCTCACCGTTCCTAGCTCCTTGTGTTAGAACGAGTCTTCTACCTTTCTCTTGATGGGTTGAGCTGTTACTCTTTACTTCACCCTTGGTTGTACTCCTTTTTATTCCTTGTTCGCTCTACTGCTCACCCTTCGGTACCTCCTTTGCTGCTCCCTCGAGCCTTCGGGGTATCCTACTGAGTATTTTTATACTCACCCCTGCTTGGGCTTTGCCTGCACTTGGTGTGACCTTGCAGACGACGGACAGGTAGAGCGTGAATTCGGTGGAGCGTAGGAGCTTGGGAGCTTGGACCGCGTGCGGTGGTCTAGGCTGGGTTCCAGGTGGCAGACCCTTCAGATGTTTGTTTTTGTTTACCTGTTGCCGGGTTGTGGCACCTTTTCTGGTTGGGCGCGTGTTTTGCCCCTTTTTCCTTTTCATCACTTTACTTGTATCTTGTAGAGGTCGATTCACTTTGTGGTATATATATATATAGAAATTTCCCTTTTACTCTTCTTTTACTCTCCACTGTTGCATTGAGTGTGCTGCGTGTGTGTGTTCAGGTGCTTAGGCAAAGGCCTCCCCGAGTTATTGTGCCTTCGGCGCTGGTCGCCAGCCCCTGGCCTATGGAGGAGGGCTTGGGGTAGTTGCGGCTCGAGCCCGGGTAGGGCCGGGTCGTGAAAAAGTGGTATCAGAGGTGGTTTGTTCCTTGGGACGTTGTGCGGACGTCCATAAAAGAGGAATTGGTTGGGATATAGGGCAACAGTGTTAACGTGTCTCGAGAGCGGCTCTCAGGCCAGGGAGTCCAGTGATGGTTCGGCGGCTGACGTATCCATTCACCAGGACCTTGATAACCCGCTTGTCAACTCGACATGCTGAGACACTTGTTGTAGGTAAATTGGATTGTGCATCACATAGGATTGATTCTTTGACTATCCTTCTTGAGTCAGCTCCCCATCGTTGTTGTTGTTGGTATATACATGTATGCTCATCTGACCGCGTCACTCCTTGATAATATTCAGGATGTCTCCACGAGGACAGCCAGCCAGGATACCAGCTTTGGGTACGTGACGACGACCCTGTGAGCTACGAGGACTCAGTCCAGAACCCATCATGCGAGCCCTTTTCTCTGGGTGGGCCGGTAGCAGCACCCCCACCTGTTGAGTAGCAGGCAGTTTCAGCAGAGCATGCTGAGTTTGAGCGCAGGTTGAGCACGCTCCGTGAGTTCTAGTGGCAGAGACTGCTGAGGTTCAGTGGTGAGACAGACCCTCAGGCAGCAGAGGTTTGGCTCGAGACAGTGGTTCACCTTTTTAGGCTTGTGCAGATGCCGACAGATCAGAGAGTGGCTTTGACAGCCAGCCTTTTTCTGTGGATCAGCTTGGCATTGGTGGAGTCTGGTGACTCGGTTTCTTGACGAGTCATCGCTTTCGTGGGGCGACTTTCAGTTGTTGCTCTGTGAGGAGTTTTTCCCCTCCTTTTTGCACTCCGTTCGGATTCAGGAGCTCCTACAGTTTCAGCAGGGAGGGATGACGGTGGCCGAGTACGCGGCTAGTTTTGCAGACTGTGCACGCTTTTACCCGGACTTGGTCCATGAAGACAACTTCCGATCACGGAAGTTTGAGCAGGATCTCCGATGAGAAGTTCACGTTTTCATAGTACCCTTGGGCATTTCTACATATGCCGGGATGCTATAGCAGGCGCTGGTGATAGAGGTATTCCTGTCATGTTTTGCGGTTGGTAGTGGCAGTGGGCGCGACGGAGCCGGGACGTCTGCCGTAGCTAGCAGGCACCGGAGGACAGGACCTCGATGTAGGTGGCCTTCCTACTGCCGATTTCGGAAATGCGGTCGTATACCACTATGGCGAAAGGGCGCAGGGCCTCAGCCGAGGATTCCCTTCCGTGAGTGGATCCCGAGCCGTGGTCGTACACCACAATGGCGCCGGAGGGCACCAGGGCAGCCCAGAAAGCGCCAGTTCTATGCTTGTGATGGGCGAGGCCACTTGGCACAAGACTGCCCGACCCGAGTTGCTGAGAGCTTCGGTCAGGCAGCAGGCGCACCACCACGACAGAGGCAGCGCCGTAATCGGAGTAGTGGCCATATAGGTTGTGCTAGCAGAGGAGTGGGAGGAGCTGGTGGTGGGGGACGACATTACGAGATCTCCCCATCACCACTTGGCAGTCCACGTAAGGCTCCGGGAGCTGACGGTTGGGACTGCGGGTAGCCGCGAGCATTGGATGTCCATGATCCTGCATAGCACGGGATGGTGAGAGGTACCCATTGCGACTCTTCTACTTCTTGCAGTAGAATTGTTAGGCTCTGCGTGTGAAAAATGTTTCTCCCTGCTCCTTGTTTGAGGTGTTGCCAGGGTGACGCAGGGCGTCGGGTGTAACCCTGTGTTGGTAAGGTAAAAGGCGTGAGACCTTTTCCTTTAGTCGATGGTGTTGGCTCCTTCGCCTGTTGAGCGTGTAATAGAGTATCAACTGTGGAACTTTGCGTGACCAGATATCTTTGGGTGTTTCACCATATGAATATTCTGAAGGAGGGAATCACCGAGCCTTGTTTCAGGTGCGGGCGGTGATTCTAGTCGCAGCGTGAGACGTAGAGGTTGGACCGGGGAGGTGAGATACCCCCGAGGGACTTCGGGCCGTTTGAAACCGTGAAAAGGGATGGTGAGGTACCCTACCACCTTACCCTAACCCCAAAGTATGGAGTGGGTGCACGACATCGGCAAGGGCCGACCTCGCATGAACAGATCAATCCTTTGGTCTGAGTGCGGTGACGCAGAGCTGTGCGTGGGTTCTTCTGGGTATGGGAAAGCCAGGTGTGGGCTTAGTACCCTGTGTTGCTCCCTAGTTTTTCTTTTTGGGGACGCAAATCTTGAAGGATGGAATGATGTAAGAACCCGGTTTTTGCTGAGAAAGACTTTGGAATATTCTTGATGATATTCCAGGGCAGTGCCTTCAGACGGCGTGCGATTCCGAGCCCCGGAGTGGCCGGAATTAAATTTTCAGTGCGTTCACACTAGAAATGCTAAATAAATGTGATAACTCCTAAACGGAGTTTCGGATCCGAGATCAAAGTGTACGGATGGGTCCGGAATGGGGTGTTTACCCTAGGAACGACATAAAATTTGTCGGCGCGGGACGTTTGGACCCCTCTCCCGCTCCCGGAATGTTAAACGGATAACTAAATTAATAAATTAATTCGTTTAATGGTGAAACTAGAGTATCTCTTAAACGGTGGCTCGGATTGGAAAACAGAGGGCACCGTTGAGTTCAGAGCGTGCCGTTTACCATAGAAGGGGTGTATCTTTCGCGGGCGCGACCCGTCTGTGAAAAATGGATCTGGGGGCGGTTTTGTAATTTGGAGGCTTTGGGCGTTCAGATTTATAACTTTTGAACGGAAGCTCGGAATCAAATTCCGAGATCGCCATTGTGCTCAGGAGTTGGTGTTTACCCTAGGAGAGGCTTAACCTCGACCCCGTCGAGAGTTTCGTGTGAGGGATAAATTGGGGGTTAGATTAATTAAATTTTAAATAATTTATTTTTTTATTTAAACCCTAACCCCACCCCTCTCCTTCCCCTTCCCCCTGGAAGCCCCTCCTCTCCATCTTCCCCCTCCTCCTCTGGCAAGAAAACTCTGGCAAGGCGCGACTCCAACGGATCGCGGCGAAGCTCCGGGCGAAGCCCAGTGAGGTAGGAGGTTTTGAGCGTTTTAATTCCCGAACCATCTTTCAACCTCAATTTTATGCCTCGTTTTTTGTTCGATTGTCAAATCAAATCCCTTGAGCACGTAGTAGTTTTTATGAGCTATCTGACGCATCTTTTGGTTTCGGTTTTGTATTTCTGAGGAACCCGCAATCATTCGCTGAAGATTGCGGGTTTGTGGAGCAGTTTCGGGTTGTTCCGGGCGGCGGCAGCCCAGGGTAGCGGCGGTCAGGCGGCTTCGCGCGCCGGTCCGGCGGTCCAGGCCGAACGGAGGTCGGCGGTGGCGCGACGAGCAGGCGGCTAGGCGAGCGCGGAGGCGCTGGGTGAGCACGGGACGGCTCCGGCGGGCGAGCCAGGCGGCGGCGCGGCGAGCCGGACGGCGGCGGGAGCTTGAGCGGCAGGCAGTCGCGGCGCGGCTTCGGCTCGTCGCCCTCAGCAGGGGAACCCGAGGCACCGCGCCTCGGGCATGCGGCGTGGACAAGGACCCGCCGAACGCGGGTCCTGCGAGAGAAGAAGGAAACCGACCTTCTGGCTGGTCTGCTGGGAAGAACCGGACCCGAGGGGTCCGGTGCGATGAGGATGAGCTGCGGCGGTCTGGACCGGACTGGCGGTCTGGACCGGTCCGGACCGGCCCCTTTGGGCCCCTTGCATTTCGGGGGGGCCATATCTTTCAAACATGTGCGTCCGTTTGACGCGCCGTCTATGGCGATGAGTCCGTAACGACGAGGCGCTCTCTTTAAGTTGTGTTTCGGGACTTTTGGGTTCTGTGTCCGAAGTCGGGTGACCCGAGGGATTTTAGTTAATAATATTAATTTATTATTAAAGTTGCGACGGACGTGGCTCGCGAACCAGACATCCGTTTGACGCGTCGTAAGAGGCGCTGTGGCCCTGAGGCTGAGACGGTACTTCCACTGTGGTTCGGAACCTTTGCGGGTTGGTTTCGTTGCTCTGCGGCACGAAACGCAATGTGAATAATTAATTAATTACTTAATTAATTAATTATTCTTGCGTCGGACCTAACTCCCGTTTGGGATGTCTGATTGACGAACCGTCATCGACAGCATGATCCCAGTCCTCGTGTGGAATTTTTGAGAATCTTTCCGAAGCGTTCGGGTTGGAGACGAGGTGCGGGCCCCACAGGCCTAGTTCACACGTATTACGGTGAAACACTACATTTTCACCCGACATCCGTTTGGGGTGTTTGAGCAGTCGATTCTGGATGTTTTTCCGAGGGGATTGCGATGGTGCTGTTCGCCCAACCTTTTTCAGGGACGTGGTGTGGGTCCCACCCGACCCGACTCAGTGAATAGTACCCTTTTCACCGGGTGTCCGTTTTGGGCGATTGAGTACTCAATACCGTGTGTTTTTTTGAGGGGATCGCAGTGGCATGATCCGTTGGTTCAGTTTCGGGATCTTGGGGTGGGCCCCACACGGGTTTGGTTTCGGTGAATAATACCTTTTTCACCGGTTGACCGTTTCTGGCGAGTAAGTAGTCTATCTCACGTGATTTTGCGCAAGGATTGCAACGGTATGATCCGTTTGGCTGTGTGGAGCCTCTTGCACAGTCTTGTTAAATGTGGAATCACGGAAGGTGCTCTAGTGGTTGTTCGCCCTACCTTGTTTATGGAGGACCCTTGGCGTGTGATCGCGCACTCTTGGGAGAGTGATGTAATTGGTCCACGAGACGTGGTTGGCCGTGCCTGGGCCATTGAGGTGGCATGTTGGAGTTATTACATCACGCCTTCGCGTTGACGTTGGGTGCCGTGTGCACGATATCCTATGGGCTGGAACGAGGTATACTCTGGGAGTATACGAGAGCGCTTGGAGGTACGTGTGGTTTGTACTTAAGATGTTCGGGCGCTTGGTTGGGGTTTGACTTGGGGCCACACGTTGTGTGGGCCCTACATGCATGTCGTGTTATGATTTGCGTACTTGGACCTCTCGCGGTGTAGAGGGTCCCTTGGTGCTCGTCTGTTTGACCAGCAGGGTTGAGTGGTCTCCCCTTGGTTTCGCTCTCGTTGGATTGGCCGGTAGCGGTGCTAGTGATGCCTAGTGCTGGGGCAGACACTGCACCTCTTTTGGGAGGGCTGTTCTGGAGTTGGGTGGTTGCGGGACACCCACTCCGTGTTCGGTCGTCTAGTGTTCCCTCCTGTAGAGATGGCCAGAGCAGTTCTGAGTTTTACCCTCCAGCGGGGCTGGGCAGTGGGTTACTCATCGACTTTTAGGGTCTACCCTCCAGCAGAGACTGGCCAGTGGGTCACCCGACGCTATTAGGGTCTACCCTCCAGCAAAGACTGGGTAGTGGGTCACCCGATGACCTCTTAGGGTCTACCCTCCAGTAGGGCTGGGCAGTGGGTCACCCGTCGTCTAGTTCCAGGTCTACCCTCCAACTCGCCTGGGCAGTGGGTCACCTGTCGACTTATTCCAGGTCTACCCTCCAGCAGGGCTGGGCAGTGGGTTACCTGATGATGTATTAAGGTCTACCCTCCAGCAGGGTTGGGCAGTGGGTCACTGGATGATGTGTTATGGTTTACCCTCCAGCAGGGCTGGGCAGTGGGTCACCTGATGATGTGTTAGGTTCTACCCTCCAGCGGGGCTGGGTAGTGGGTCACCCCATATCTGGTTATGAATTTCCCTCTAGTAGGGCTGGGCAGTGGGACACCTGTTAGCATTCCAGACTCAGTCCTCTCGACTAGGCTAGTCTGTGGCTTACCTCCGTGATTACCGGAGCGGGACCCTTGGTTGTACGGGTGAGTGCTGGAATGGTTTGACTTTGCGGAGACCTCTCGACTTTAGGGCAGTGATGAGGTGTGGCTTGACTTTCCTAGAACTCTCAAGTACGAGGGGAGCTTTCCCCACCGAGACGCGTTCTTGCGACGCGATATAAAACCGTGTGGGCGAGTCAGTGCCGCCCAAATCGGATAGTATCAAGGTGCGGTGACTGTGCCCCTTGGCTTGCGGTTCAGGGCAGATGTGCGGGATGCTGGGCATCAGTGATGGGGTTACACTGGGACTGTTGTCTACTCTTTTCTTGGGCTGAGCTATGGGACGGAGATCCCATTACGAGCTTGTTCGGGCTTCTTGGCAGAGCATATATATGTATATACCTCGTATGAGTACCCACTCCTTGGGTTTTGGCTACTCTTCTTCTAGGAGAGGCGAAGACGCGCGGGGTATGCCCCGTGCTTTCTGCGTCCAGCTTCTCGTGGTTGGATGAGTCTACTCTCCTTCTATAGGCAACAAAAGCTCGGTGAGAAGTGAATCTTCTCACCGTTCCTAGCTCCTTGTGTTAGGATGAGTCTTCTACCTTTCTCTTGATGGGTTGAGCTGTTACTCTTTACTGCACCCTTAGTTGTACTCCTTTCTATTCCTTGTTCGCTCTATTGCTCACCCTTCGGTACCTCCTTTGCTGCTCCCTCGAGCCTTCAGGGTATCCTACTGAGTATTTTTATACTCACCCCTGCTTGAGATTTGCCTGCACTTGGTGTGCCCTTGCAGACGACGGACAGGTGGAGCATGACTTCGGTGGAGCGTAGGAGCTTGGGAGCTTGGACCGCGTGTAGTGGTCGTGGCCGGGTTCCAGGTGGCAAACCCGTCAGCTGTTTGTTTTTGTTTACCTGTTGCCGTGTTGTGGCACCTTTTCTGGTTGGGCGCGTGTTTTGACCCTTTTCCCTTTTCATCACTTTACTTGTATCTTGTAGAGGTCGATGCACTTTGTGGTATATATATATATATAGAAGTTTCCCTTTTACACTTCTTTTACTCTGCACTGTTGCATTGAGTGTGCTGCGTGTGTGTGTTCAGGTGCTTAGGAAAAGGCCTCCCCGAGTTATTGTGCCTTCGGCGCTGGTCGCCAGCCCCTGGCCTATGGAGGCGGGCTTGGGGTAGTTGTGGCTCAAGCCCGGGTAGGGTCGGGTCGTGACAATATCCATGAGAAAAAAAATATAATACAAGATCTGGAGTTTGAGGTTGGAGATAATGTGTTCCTTATTATATCACCTTAAAAGATATTTAGGAGGCTTGGTGATAAGGGAAATCTATTTCTTAGATATATTGGACCCTTTACGATTCTGGATCACATTGGAGTGGAAACCTATGAACTAACACTATCACTGAAACTATCTAAAGTGTGTGATGTGTTCCACATATCCCTTTTATGTGGTAAATAAAAGATACCTCATATGTACTAAATCTAAAGGTGGTACAATTGTAGAATGATAATTCTTAAAAGGATTAGTCAGTGAAGATCTAAATCCATTAAGACAATGTTGTATACAAATAGATTACTCAAATTGTCAAAGTAAATTGATTAAACCATAAGTTCAAAGATGAAATATGTGAACATGAAGAAAAAATAAAACAAAAATACCCTCATGTATTTACATCATAGTGTTTTAAATAAATTTTGATGATGAATGTTTTAAATGGGTGAAGAATGTAATGACCCGTACTTTTATATATGGAAATTTTCTTCTAAATAAAACATATGTATCATATTTAATAATGTGATATTATATATAAAAAATGAACTAGATAATATATAAATAAAATTCAATTAATTTGGAACATTATTAAATAAATATAGCTATAATTTGATTATTGGGAATTATGTCCAATGATCATTACCACTGTTGGTAATGTAGCTGTTAAAAAGTGGCTCTTAGAGTTTATGTATATTAAGGGTAATAATAAGAGTAAATTGTTGTAGAAGGAAAAGATGATGGCCTAGTAGAATAGTACTATGCCTTGTGATGATTATTTATTAGACCATCCAAGGGGGATAACATTGTCTAGGTTTTTCTTTGAACAAGCTTGATCGAGACTTCAACAATTAAGGCTCGAGAAAAATGATCTATTGGATAAGTTCAAGTCAGTGGAAATCACCAGTAGATTAATATTGGATTAACCACTACATTAAAATACCACAATTTTCGAGCATACCCTAATGGATTTTCTTTATATAATAAGGGGTTACATATTAAGGGGATAAGTAGTATTGGTGTGTAAATTATTTTCGAAATAAAACATTGTTTAATATCATACCATATTGTTTTTAATATCATTAGGCTAAATTATCTAATGGTGAAACTTAGTATTTTTGGTTATCCGAATAAATTGAATTTTAATTAATTTATATAAAAATATAATAAAAAAGTTTTAAATATGATAAAATAAATTTTTGGAATAATGAAATCATAATACTTATTTTTTGGAATAAATATATGATTTATTTTTATTAAAAAACATTTATGATAAATTTAAATTTTTTAAATTTAATCTTATTTTAATAAAAGAGTTTCATGAAATGATATATATATATATATATATATATTCATAATTATGATAATTTAATTTCCTAAAACCAAAAGTAATTTCAACAACCGAAATAAATTAAACGGATTCAGAAAGAATATTTTTTTTATAAATAACGGTTTTATTTAAATATTAAATTTCCCAAATATAAAAAATTATTCTTGTAGAATGGATGTTTGTTTCGGAATCTTTGTGCCAATTTTTTTATCGTGATGGTTTTATTATTTTTTATAAAAATAAAATGTGGAGGCAAAATAGTAAGATATCATATAAGTACCATATTGGTATGATATTTTATATTAGTATATATAATAGAATATTTTACGTTTCATGAAGTTAGATAGATATTTTTTTAGCCCCATTATATTTTCATCACAAGAACCTTAATATTTAGGGACAATATGGGTCACTTTTGATGATAAACTATTTTATTCAAATATATTATTTTAAAACATCCTCATTACCCCTTTATAAATACCACCCTCCATCATACCATATTTATAGAAATTATAATCCCCTTAAATAACCCAAAAATCTTCCCAATTCTCTCATCATCTATCTCCACATTTCCGAGGAGTTCTGGTATCACTTAAATACCAATTTATGTATAGTTAAGTTGTAGCCTAAGAGTGAACATCCAAAGGAAGTGTTAATAATATCAACTGAATTCTCTTAAATTATTTCCTTTGTAAGCCTCATCCAATAAATTTTATCCATGATAGTATGATAACATCAATATTTATAATAGAATAAAATGATACCATTTTCATGGAATATATATTATCATACCTCCTCTCATTCCATTCTGAAATGAATTTTTTTCCATGTTATGGTCAATTCACCCACCCATGAACAACATATTTTATTTTTCATCAGCACCATAATTGTTAATATAAATACTCATATTATGGTTAATGATAATTTAAATAAATATATTATATTTTTTGAAATTATTTAATGTATAAATTTTAAAAAGGATAAATGATTCCAATTATGTTCATCATAGTTGTAAAAACAAACTAAATTAATTAGTAGTATTATAAAATTTATAAAAAATGAATAATTGTTATGTCTAAAAAATATGGATATTTTTGACCTTTTAAATCTCTATAATGAAATTAAAATCATTGTGTTACACTTATTGTGTTATGGTCTAAGTAGACAATACATTTTATAATTTCAAAAGAATAATGCGAACTTAGGGCCATGTAACAAACATCTACGTGAAGGTGAACATAATCATAATATCATAATAAAATTAATATAAACAAGTAATAGAAATAAATATACTTGAAAAAGATTCTTAATTTCAGATTTAATAAATTTAATTTAATTATTCAGAAGCATAGATGGACATACAGAATGAGTAAATGACTCGATATAAGGGATATTTTGATCCACCCTTATAACTATTTAGTTACATTTTCTCAATAAGTTTCTCCATTTTACTCTATATTATTATCATATATATCATCAATATTATTTAAAAATTATCATTAAATATATAAATAGTTTACACTACCATTATTTTTTGGTGATCATATACTCCAAATAACATGTTATATTTATTTAATAAAATAAAATCACTTTAATGATAATTGAGAATCATAAAACCTCATAAAAAAGAGACATAAGCAAGCTGGAAGAGGAACCCAGAATAAGACCAGACATGAAAAAAAATCCAACAACCATAAATGGGCCAGCCTAGGGACCCAAGTCAGGACCGACCCACCCATTTCCACCTTGCACTACCCTGTATTACATGTCACATCATGGCCCACAAATCACACAACAATCTTCCTCGGTCCGGACACTGAAGAACCCATCCCTTCTTCAATCCACCATCATTAGAGCTATCAACATGATGGAACTGAATCTTTTTAGTAGATAATATAAGTATCCATAAGGGAATGGGTCAACCGAGGTGAGCAATAAGGCCTATGCTGCCGAGAAGAGAAGATGGAAGAAGAACAGAGGAAGGGAAAACCCTAGATTTCCATCAGGGATCTCTCACAGAGTGCCCTTTACGAGCTCTTATTTGGGATCATATAAATTATTCATGTTCTCTTAATAATTTCAACTTTTAATAGAACCCATTTTGGGGAGATTTTTCTTTATTATCTCCATTCAAATAAAAATAAAGTTTTTTTTTCAAATTTTATGGTTTCTAAAAACACATTTTTTATGGAAAACCATTTGGGTTCGCCTATATTTTTATGGAAATTAATATACTATTATTCTTCTTTAAAACTCTTTACCTTTTTATTAACCCCCACATAATAGGATCATTTCCACAAATTCTTGTCTACATTTTTTATTTATTCACTAAACAGAAAACATTTTTTTAAGAAAAATAATTCCATATTGATTTATGAATGTCCAATAATTCCTTAATAACATATTTCATTTAAATATTTATGATATTTCCCATGTTTTTTCTCTAATACTAGATTATGTATCCCATTTTATTTTCATGGGGTTTTATTATGATTAGACCCTTTTTATGATTTCCTTATGTCGTACAAATATTCTTGTACACTTTATAAATGTGACGAGTTGGCCTAGAATTATATATCCCCCAAATAAATTGGGTAATGTTTTCATATCCTTATATACCTTGTATGGTTCATGGGCAGTGATTATAGCACACTATTTTATGTTGTCTTGGTAGCGAGACTTGACTTGTGCTTATTATGACATGTATTATTTTGTTTATTCTTTTCAATAATGTAATAATACCTTGTTATCCTCATCGTTATTCCATTATTTCATGTGAACAAATAAAATACATTTATTTTACCTTACCATGACAAGAATCTTGTATCGTATTTATTTATTGTGATCATATATTAATCAATTGATTCCCTTCAAATGCTTAATTGATCATCGATTTTGGTAGGTATTCCCCAGGATATCTTATGAATAAAATGAAATTCAGTGGTATTTAAGAGAAAAGTTTTGTTATCAAAATAATAATTTTGTATCTTATGTTTACGATGTTTTATTATGTTTCAGAAACTCCCATTAACACTAAACTTTTATATTTTCAGGTTTTATTTTATTGAACATTATGTTCAAAATCATTAAATGATATTTCTAAGAGACTTGAGTTGTTATATCTAAGTTTATCATTTTGATTTGTTT
Organism: Viscum album; assembly: GCA_963277665.1. Taxonomy (NCBI): domain Eukaryota; kingdom Viridiplantae; phylum Streptophyta; class Magnoliopsida; order Santalales; family Viscaceae; genus Viscum; species Viscum album. The sequence continues at coordinate 632,471,780 of OY728130.1, forward strand.
TGGATGATTTTACAATCCACCTAGTTGGGAACTCTATAATTTGACACCATAATGGGAGGTAGTAGGTGTTTATAGTGTTAGGATAGAGCCCCTAAAATGGTTTTCCGACATATATATATGAATGGAATCCGAACCCACATAGGTCAGTACTATATAATGAGACACATTTTACAATTTAATATATTGTGATAATGATAATGTGGTGCCTTTTAAGTTTATTCTCTTATTACTACATCTAATCATTTTAAATTAATGTGGATCAAACTTCTATGAAGATTGTTTCTAGTAATGAATGCAATGTTCCTTATACATGATAGACCATTTCTAGATGACCTCATAGTAAATATATCCTGATGAGGATGAGTTTATTTCATAGGGAATATGGCCTCATGAGATGTGTGGATGGTTTGGATTTTGGGGATATAGCCCACTATGAATAATATTTTCTCTTGAAGTGTATGAATTGGTGAGGAATGCTCCAAGGGAAAATAGACCAAATGGATAGATGTATGTTATCAAAAGAAATATGGTTCATCGTGGTAGGAAATAGGCGATTTGAAGAAGAATTTTACCTTATAAAAATGGGGTTTTAAAGAATATGTCCCTATTTAAGACATGGATCATGATATTTTTGGGTATGAACCTTGAAGAGACATCCCATAGAGATGAATTATTCTACTATGTTGACACATCACCCTTAATGAGTAAGATATTACTTGAATATGATTAAACCTATAAAAGTGACCCAATGATCAACCAATAGGCCCTTAATTCCTTACATTTCATGTGAAACTACATATGGGATGATATACAAAGACTGATCTCTAAAAATAGTTTGGGAGACTTGTTGGTGAAACTGTACATGCTTCATCCTATGTTCAGGATTCTTGGGTATGGTGGGTTTGATTATAGTTCCTTTTTTCCATAATTAATTAGGGGTCTTATACTTGACGGAAAACATGAATTATAGTAAAATATCCTGACAACCAAATACATGCCATATTATTTTGTGACTAGAAACATCATACATAATAAAAACTCCCAACATATAGGCTTAATTGTTGGGTGATAGGGTTTAGATATGGAGATGTGGGACTTGGTGGAGTGGCTCGGACATGATTTAGATCAACACCATAAAGTGTTTGAAAAGTCAAACAAATTAGATGAGAGGGACTAGTAACTTGTCAATAAAGTGGGGAAGACAAGACTTGATATTATTCCACGGGTAGATGCATTGTGGCTAGATTGAGAAGAATTGGTTTTAAGGATTATTGTGATATTTAAAAATGTGGATGACTCAAAGAAAATAAAGATTAATATTTTAGATTCTATTAATAATTCCCTATAATAATATCACAATCTTCATCCTTATATACATATAAAAATAGATACTTCATATTGTGGATTCCCCTATATTTTTATAATAAAATAAAACAATTTTTTTGATTCATTTATAATTATTTGACATTTGTTTCAATATGATTGTAACATCATAATAACCAATTAAACCCATGGGAATAATTGTCAAGATATAATGTATCCTATTGTATATTGAGTTTGGAATGCAAAAATTCAATGATGGTTCCTAAAAACTTGAGTGAAGAAGGATTTCATCTTGGGTGTGGCTCACAGATGAGTATAGGAGTACATACTATCAATATAACAATAGAGTTAGTATATTTATATATGAGATGATTTATTATTAGGAATGGATCATGAATAGTGATAGGTAGACATACCATCAACATAACACTAGTATTAGTACATTATGATATTTGATACTTTACTCTTATGATGGATCATGTACATGTACATGCATATGTACCATCATCTCAACAATAGAGTTATCTATTCAGATATGAAATTATTTCCTCAATATCATTGTACATGGATGCATATTGGTATACATACCACCACCATAACACTACAACTAGTCTATTTATATATGAAATTATTTTTCTTACTCACCATGATGAGAATCCTAAAGAAGAATTTTTGAATGAGATTCTTAATCTTCCACCAGGAATAAGAATCTTCAAAATCAAAATCTCATGGGGTTTTCCTAAATATCTAAACTAATATGTGAGGAATAGAGAGGGGATCTAATTTTTTTTCTAGACTAATTCACCAAGAGATTGTAACTTTATTTTTTATGGGACTATATAGTGAACCCGACAGGTTTTGTGTCCCCCTTTATTATATAACCCTAATTGTTGCTCAATAATAATATGATAATGTCATATAAATATAGAACTAGAATATTTATTAGGATTCCATTGGTGGGTTATCAACCTAGTAGTTTTGCATCTCCATCCTTGGTATTTTTTATTTATGAAAATTCTAAAAAATATTGTTCATATTTAAGGGAAGTTTCCTTGACTAAAAGTGATGTGGTCTACATAGAAATAAGGTCAGAACTAACCTAATATGAATATGGAAACCAATGCTACAAATAAAAAGAAAACATAAGAAATGTTATACGTAGATTATGATATTTGATATTAATCCATAGGTTTTTGATGTCTTAGTTTAGAAAACTTTTACCATGTGGGTGAGATAGTCTATTTGCATATGGAGAAAAAAAACTCTATGTGAATTAGAGACCTATAATAGTATAGTTATCCTTATGAAGAGGTGATCATAGTTTATGGTGTTAGTGATTAGAATATCATGTCATGAAATTTAAGGACACATGATAAGGATCAATGATGTTTTAATAATTGAATATCATATTACTTTTGTGAAAATGAGTTCGATGTGTGGATTTTTACATTGAAAGAACATGAATCCACGAAATTATTGGGTTATAAATTTTGGAAACCATAAATTATGTCATTTTATTGAATTTTATTGATATTAGATAGGTTTATAAGGGTTTACCACTTACAGAATTTTAATTATGGGTTCTGTTTTTATTCTTTCTAGGTGAATGAAGATCGTATAAACATTTCTTTAGGATGAAGATGGATCTAGTTGGCATGGTTTAATATTGTTGAACTAATGATCATTACAAAGAATTGGTGTCCTTTGGCGATGGATTCACTCATTAGAAATAGCCATGAATGGTTTTTTAAGATTTAAACAGTCATGTTTTTGTATAGTATTATTGAAAGGGTGACATTCAAGAGGGGTTCTGGAAGCCAAAAAGTTATTCCACCAGGTAGTGAACACATATTTGGGGTGAAATATTATAACATGAAATGTATTTTTCATAGAGTAATGAGACTAGTGAGAATAAATTGATATTTTCTAGGACAATATTATGGGATCCAAAAGCTTTATTATTTATTTTATTTAGTCTATATTTTCCTAGGTCATGAAATATGTATCCTAGGGAGCAGAAATTTTACCTTTTCTAAGGTAAAACTTTTTGGGTTTTAAACAAGACATGGTTTTTGTCTTTATTATTTACAGTTTAAAGGTTTTACAACTTGGATTATTTGGAGATAGAGTGCATGGTAACCTATATTATTCCAATGATTGTAGAATTTATGTTCATACAACATTGAAAAAAATGAGAGGGTTCATATAACATGGGAAAAGAAAAACCTAATGTGAATTGAGATCCTAATGTCTCTATAGATCATATTGTAAGAGTATAAAATATTTACATTTTAGTGATTATAATGAAAATATGGGTGTTATATTACATTTTAAATGGGTCTCATGGAAAAATATGCCCCTAAAACCTTTTAATGAGGAATGGAAAATGATTATATCATGATATTATGTATTTGAATTAGGAATTTGAAATGAGATAGGTACATTAAGGAATATTGTAAACTAATATTTGAAATATGTCTTACACTATGATGTTTCTTGAGTCATATGGAGGTTAGATGGCATTTTATTTAGGACTTAGATACCTTTGGTTGGTATTGTTGAGTATGGTGACCCTGATGACCATTACTAAAAAAGGTGTTTATTAGAGATGGATTCATTCGTGATCAATAACTATGAATGATTAATAGAAACTAAAATACACAATTCATGGAGTGATACATATGTAAGTAAACATCCAAAATATTTTTAGAACCTACCAATCATCAAATAACCATGATTAGGCTATTTAGTTACTATAAGAGACTAGAAAAAAAATAATGATATGAAACTAGGTATGAAATATGTACTTTTAATGTCACTTCCTTTCTAGAATTAATAGCAATAAAGGCCCAAGTATTTTTTATATAGTGAATATCCCCAACACTAATATAGATCAAATATAGGGGTGGGGAAATTTAATATCCCAACATTGGATTGTAAATAAAAGGATCCCATATTTTTATATTGGTAAATGTACTAATGCATAAACAAATTTTAGTGTGGGTGATCTAATCACAAGGTATTTTTTAAACAAATGGGATTTTTACCTTCTACTGGTTATCACAAATCTGACAACATTACATGTATATTGTTATTATTTTGGGTAGGTGAGTTATATTGACCATATAACTCTATGTATTTTATGTTTATGTATTATAGACCACATGCCATGCAAACATCATAACATGATAAGGATGAAGTAATTTTTTAGTTTAATGAAATTTTATGAGGACCAAAACCTTTTAGTTTACTTTCATGATGTAAGTAAATTATAATATGTTTTTACATTATACAATTAGGATGCATTCAAATACCCCAAGTGTTTTTAGGAACATAATTTGGGGGAATTTTCTGGGTCAAAGATTAAATAAACCACAATATATATATATATATATAAGAAAGTGAGATCATATACATAATGTTTATATGAGAATTAGGATTTTATGGATGGAGGCATTTTATAGAATTGTATTAAGGGAAATGAAATCTATAATGAAGGATCATATGTATATATAATTCATTTATAGAATAGTGGGAGTTTTTATTTATTCACCATGGAATCAAGGATATAGGTATATCTATTGGTGAAATACCTACATGGATCTTGCTCCTGTGGATGAAGATTAGACCATGCATGGTAGGACAAAACAAATAGTTTATTGTATTTTAGGATGGGTCATATATCATGAAATATTTCATCATGTGGTAAGAACTGCATTTTAAATACATTATATTCATGTATCATAGACTTGGGTGTAATACAATTTAATGTCATACGATTAAGAACTGAATAATTGGGATACAATGACATGTGTATTGGTTTAAAGATATGACCGAATACACCGATGTACTATTCCAATCTAGGTAATTTTTATAATAATATGTTTTCGTAGCATTTTTCAACTTTTTTAAGTGAAATATCACATGAATGGTGAGGATTCAAGTACAAAGATGAAGTGGAGAATGTGGTGGGAATTTATTGTTGGTCCCAAGATAAGAGATCTATGAATCACTACATATTATTTTTTAATAAGAATAAAAAAAACATAGTTAGGATATTTTATAAAAACATAAATATAAATATATATATATCATGTGTAGGATAATATGAGTTAAATTATCACTTTTGTGAAAGAAAGAAAAAGAAAACCTGACATAAATTATCTCATTTATGATATTTTGAGGGGAATGGGTTCTACATAATGGGAAAACAACACACCCCCACATACCATCATAGATTTTTAACATTCAAACTGTTACTCTAAAATTATATACAATTCCAGGAACCCCTCTTCCCTCTCATCCTGATCTCTCATATATGGATTGAGATCCACCATCAGTGCTGGTTCTTGGATCATCTCCTACTCCTGTGGTCATAGACCTGGGTGGGAGATCCTTTAATGGTGCGCTCTTGGGTCCACCAAGGTTTATATTGTAGCCTCATCTTTCCCACATCCTAGGTGTATTGATCATGCTAAGATTATTAGCTTGTTTTGAGGGCTCTCCCACTCCTTATCTATCTCTAGTGGATCTTGGCAATGTGACCACTTATGAATGCTAGTTTTTGGTGGTGATGCTTGGTTTCTAGAATCCTACGATTTCTTTCATTGAATACTTTTTTTCTTCATAGAGTCAAGAACCTATATCTAAAATTTCATCCATCGCTTGAAGCTTGTTATGGATCCATCATTTCTCTAGATAAGAATTCTTTAAGGATTAGTCAAGGGTTGTTTGATTATAGAGTGGTTAGAGATTCTCTCTCTTTCGAGGACATGTGATTCTAGTGAGGGGAGTGAGAAGAGTTTGACAGTAGTGTATGTGAGGTTTCCTAGCATACTACTTCCTATTATTAACTCTTCCATACTTAAATGGGTGGTTAATGTGATCAATGGATTCTTATATGCATATGTGGAGACCCACAACCACAACTATTCAGTGGAACCTCATATATGGATGGAGGTGGACCAATCGTATTCCCTCGAGGATATGGTTCTCATTAGGGAAGGGGAGTATTTTCATCGGTGGAGAGGTTTCATTTTATAATATACTTCATGATTTAGTGAGTCTTTTATTCTTCAAGAACACCTTCTTCCTATGTGAATATGAAGTTTTAGGGTTAAATGGAAGTGATTTTCAGCTTTGGCTACCAAAAATAATGTTTTATTTGTGGATGGTGTTTCTCCAGTGTCTACCATCCATGAATCGGTTTTTTTTTTAATGTTAGATCATCATCCAAGTGGTGATAAACCCCCAAAACACCACTTTGACCGGAAGGTCCCCAAAGTCTTGTCAATATATCCCATTCCCTATTCTTCTTGATGCTCCCTCTTACATAGATATCCATCTATGAAAACAATAGGATTGGTAGGGAAACTCACATCCCATGTATACATATACCCTTGTTCTTTTTGTTCCTCAAACATATACCCTCCAATGGATGCTCCATAGTTAGTGCCTGCAGTCGCTTCTAGGATGGTCGATCCTACTAACCCCAATCTAGAGTGCTATCTGAAGGTTTATGAATACGGGTTTTTTTGATGCGCCAAAGTTAGTTGTATCATGCAACTAAAAGTATCTATCCAAGAATTCCTTGAACATCGATACAATAAAAATGAAGGGGTTCTCTCCAGCTTATGATGCAAGGGATTTTTTGGATGGGATTATTCCACTGTCTTCAAACCCAGCCAACTATGCACCAAAATGCTTCACCATCCACAAAACCCCTAAGTCTAATCAAGAAATATAGGTACCATATTATCACAGGTCATCACATAACATGAATATTTTTGTGAACACATATCATAAAGTAAAGAACAATCAATCAAAATCAAAAATGAAAATTAGTGGCCAAATTTCACCATCCCTCCATCACAAGATCAACGACCCAATCGCCAGCAATGCCCCCTCAAAAATGAATTACATCAGTATAAAAAATTAAATTGGATTTAGTGCTCAATATATGTGTGTATTCATTACATCAAAATCCATAAGGAATCATGTATCGATCCATGTAATTATTTAATCCAAGAAAAAATATAATACCATCTATTATTTTTCTATGTGATTCGTCTATGTGCAGAGTCTATATGAGAGTCCATGAAATTTTTTTTGGGATATTTTGAAAAATATAATAATCTTTTTGAAACTCCAGAGATCGATAATAGTACATTATTTTCAAATTCACCTCATTAGGGTAATCCTTATTTTCACATTTGTTTATGTGAAGTGTTATGTAATAGAAAGTAAAATAATGTGGCATCCATTTTAAGAATTTGAATCAAGTAATGTCTCTTAGTATGTATGCGATAACATCAATTTCATATTTCATGTTTCAAAAATTAATGTTTTAGCTACATTATCCCCAATATCCATGCCATATTTTTATGATTTTCAATCTTGTAGAGAGCTTATGCGGTTGAGATTTATTGGGGCCCCATTTAATTAGTGTAACAATAAGAATAAGAACAATAGAATTTTAAGAAAACATTATCACTAGTTATCAAAATTCCGAGGGGTATAATCCTTCATAGATACATATGTATCCAACCCCCATCAATTGGGGTCATATAATTATCCCATCTGGATTAATCTCAACTGGGAGAACAATAAGAGCTCAGGTTTTTCTACTTCAACAATTGGGGATGGGAAGCTTCCATACATCAAACCATGAGAAACTTCTTGGAACATATGTTATATAGAGTAGCCTAGGTTGGCATAAAACGTTTCCTAAAAATATCAAGAATCATTTTTCAGATTGGAATTATAGCCATACTAACAGTTAATCCATAATTAAAACTAAAAAAAGAGATTGGATGGTCGGTAGGATCTCTCCAGGAGAGGTGGTTTTATGAAACATTTTATACATTGCTCTTCAAGTAGAGACACCTTTTTGAGAAAAGTTTTTCCATTTAGAGGATACCAACAGAGAAGTAAATATCATTGTGTCTGTGGGATAAATACAGAAATACAATTTATTTTCATTCTTGATTTTGATAAAGGGGGGTTCATGGTATATTAAATTTACTGTTGGAAGATGCCTCCAATAAAAATTATGTGGAGGTAGAAGGATGCATGGATGGATAATATTTTGAATAAAATCTTGTTGGAGACCACATCTTATAAGAGATCAAGAATCCAAGATATAGAGAGGAATATTTATTCCAAAAAGGTCCTACACTAATCTGTGATAAACATAACGCTGACATTGTTATTATTCCTAGCGCATTGAAGGAAATGGTGATAATGGAATCATCAAAAATAGAAAGCACACTATGGATAAATGGTTATCTAAGATATTTATATTTCATTTCATGGGATTTTTTAATGATTCATGTCATCGAGATAGTGAAAGACTTATTCTATGGGGTGAGATTATAAGGTTAAACAGTGATTCCTGGCTCATATTGATTTTGAAGCTCGATGATCTTACTCTGGCTAACTATTATAAACCCATATGCCTATGTAATTTCTGCTATAAAATTTCAAACTACCTCATTATATAAGGACGGGAATGGTTCTTATTAAGATAAAATTATAAGTGAAACAAGGGTTCATGAAAGGGGAAACCATATAAGGTGAAATCAAAATTTATATGGATATGGTCGATGACATTAATAAAATTCACTCATATCCAATATCATAAAAATTATTTTTACATGAAACAATATATGATATAATAGAGTGGGCATATATTATGATGATAATGAGGAAAATGTGCTTCAAAAAGTGGTTTTTCAATATATATTTAAGGTTCTTTACTTCATTGATGTTTTGGTCTTGCTAATGTGGATATGTTTTGGATTCTTTAAATCAGTGCATGGTCCCCTCCATGGGGATCTTCTTTCCCCCATCCTATTTATTATGGACAGTGAATACATATCAAGAAATATTAAATGGGAAATTTAGAGTAGGGGTCTTTGTCATTCCTGGAACTAGTCTGGTAACAACATAATCTAAAATCTAATGTTTAGTGATGATATTATTTTATTTATTAGTGGAACATGTATTTCCATAGTAATATTAAATCATACATTGAATTCCTAATTCATCTATATTGGTAATTAGATCAATTTTTCTTAGAGTAATGTATATATCCCAAATGGATGCTCATTATGGCATGAAACAAAACATCTAAGGATAGCTGAGAATACAAAAGAGCCAATGGATTACATTGGAGAACCCATATGTGATGGGATAACAATGAAAGGGAACTTTGAGGAATTTATTAACTAGATAATAGGGCATGCATATAATTTGAAGAGCCTGAATCTCTCTTTTGAAGGTAGAATCACATTATATAATACCATCATTATGTTGATAACACTGAACGATCCAGTAGTTATCAATTTTCCCAAAGGTACCATCATCAGAATTGAGAATATTTTGAATGCTTTTATCATGGATAATAAAATGAATGGAAAGTGCCATTGGGCCTCATAGAAATGATTGGGTAGGCCCATTTCCAAAGTGTATGTTAAAAATTGAAACATGATAGATGAAATGCATGGATTTAAATCTAATATCACATGATATATTATTGTTGGGAGTCTATCTGGGTGAGGTTCACAATAGAACATTATAGGGAGGACTAGATAAGACTGAAGGAGAACAATAGACCACTATGGAATTTAGTTTTCTACATGATATATGAATTTTAGTTATTAAGAGATAATATTTTATGGGTTATTGGGTGGGGGATATTAGGTTTTTGAGGGATAACTGGGTGGGACATACTCTATATTTTCTAGGATGCACTACACTAGACATATAATATAATCATGTATACAATCACTCTGGTCTCATCACCGCCATTCTAGATGATAAGCATTAGAGCATTCATGAAAACATAAAATTGGTTGAAGACATTGATATATCCTTTTTCATGGACACCGCCTCAGGTATATTCCACAAGAATATGATTCGATCCTTAATTTATATAGATCATGAGATTGATGACTAGTTAAGAAGGTTATGGTGAAAATAGATCCCTATAATGCTAAACTTACTCTTCTAGATAATTGGAATCAAATATCTTGCCACAGATGAAAATGTTTATAGGAAATTATTCCACCTGGATACACATTGCTGGTGCTTTGATGCATCTAAAATATAAAATAAATGACATTTGGTATTTAAAGGTTAGTGGGCTCGCTTCATTTGGGATATCATTGGATAGCATGTCATTATTTCGATTCATAAATATTCCCTCAATGACTTCATTTCCTCCTAGTTCATATCTATGGGAATATATGTAATGAGGGTATATAACGAGGCACAAAATTTGTAGCCATGTTTTAGGGGTTGTGGGAGAACAAAAAAAGGGAAGGAAATAATTATTCTAATTTAAAATCCACACTCATGTTCTTTCACTGGTTGTTAATCTAGAAGTTATTTTTACAGGTGGAAGATTCATAGTTCCTAATAAGGTGTTAATATCAGGGGTCTCGACCAAATATAATAATAATAACCACATTTGACAAGTAATAGGTATTAAATTGAACCCAACATGGATAGGGTTTCAGCATAATATTTATAGGTCCGACATTCAAGATGCGATGTGTGGAGGCGACCTAATCTGTGATGGAAGGGGATCAAGGATTCATGGGTGGACTGCTTATTATGGGGAAGGAAACACCATAGGGGAAGAAATAAGAGATCTATATAGTGGAATTACCTTATGTATACTATTTAATATAGTTATTTTGGAGGTAGAACTAGAATCCAAAATTCTCAGGGACTCCCTCGAAAACAAGTGTAGAGATTTATAGTATCTCACTTTTCTTATCAAGAAATGAATTAGTCAAACAAGGCATGGCACAAATGCTTTAAAAACATGAATGGTGGGTAACATTGAGGCTGACATCTTGGAAATAAAAGGATATATTAATGATTCTCACATCATTTTCAATGATATTTGTTCATTTCTTGATGATTGTAATATTTTTTTAATAGGAGATGTCTTAGGCCTCAACTATTTCAGTATCCCATGATCACTCTCCTCTATAATAAATATATATGTATAGATTAATGGATTTTACAGTTTTTCCTAAATGGGGAACAATCATTATGATGGGAATCTACAATTGGGTAGTGATAGAGGATACTAGAATAACTATGTTTCCCAAGGAATGAGAATCATGACATTTATAGTTCCTGTAATATGAGGAAAAAATAAGATTGAAATTCCTTAGTTTCAGAAAGGATAAGGAATTTTACATGAATAAAATTGGGTTATTTCATAAAGAAAATGTTTAGGGGTATCAAAATTGAAATTTCAGTTGTGTTTGAGACAAAATTCAATAATATCAATATATAATTTGTTGGTTGGAATCAATCCACACATTGTTCTTATGATGTGTGAATTATATCTCATTGTTTATCAATTTATATAGTAAGACGTCTTACATTGACTCTAATTTTATGTTTGAGGAATGGGTCTCACAAATATGACACCCTAGATAATTTGAGAGGTCATGAATAGTGGATGTTATTCCATAGAGTTTAATGTAATGAGATGGGAAAAAAGTGATCAATAGTTTAGGTTCATGAGGTGAGGTCCTTTAATGAATAGTATAACATGTTTTTGTGAGTATGAATATTAAATTGGGTTATTCTTTCATTGATGAGAATTGAATAGACTAGATAATACATTCATCGAGAACACCGAAAAAGATTAGGATCTAATGTAATGTGATAGGAATAAAAGTCATAAAGACACTCATATAGACCCAAGATAGAAGACATGGGATCACTATATATCCTACAGTACTACGAATCTAGACATGTGTAGTTCTTATAATATTCCCTATATAAATAAATCTTTCTCAAAGGTATGGTAATTGGATTTGGTATAGTATAATAGAAAGAAGAAATCATACACCAAAGGTTATTTATATGGTTTATTATCTCAGGTTAGGGTAATAAAGCCCTATGTACTAGTCTACTCTAAAATATTTAAATTCTTATAGGGTGGACTTGATGTTATTCATTTTATATCCCTATACCTAGGACCTGGCTTCCAATTCTTGAATAGGATGAAACTTTATATCACTAATCCTTGAATCCAATAAAAATATCTATGCACACATGAGGCATGATCAGTGTGAGAAACACATGGTGAATTAAATATTACCTGAATCACATGAGAGTGCGTGGAAGGGGTGATAGATGACTATGTAGTTTAGCATTGTACGATAAAGATATATCATGATTTTTTAAATATTTCTTGAGTATTTTAGTGCTATGAAGTTTAACACCATTCCACTAGGATGTAGATTATATAGAGTTTGTAATTATACATCTAAGAAAAATAAGACATATAGTTTATTGTTATACATACGGGATGTGAAATGTTTTGGTTGTTTAATGTCACGTAAATGGGACTCTATGATACCCCATGTGAAGTACTAAAAATTATTTCTTTGGAAACCATGAATTGTTGGAAGACTTGACACACACTTCATCCACTATGATCAAGTAATATGCTTCATTTGAGTAGACCTTGTTTTATGGAATATGGTACTTCCCATTTAATTTCAAGAAACAAAGGATTATTTCCAAGTATAATTGAATTTCTTAGATCCAACACCAATTCATCTTGATGGAATTATAAGAGGATAAAATTACTATCGAATTCCCATTCAGTCTAGTTCTAATATATTTCCCAGTTGTGCAATGTGGTAATGATTTTCTGATCAAGATGTTTTAATTTATGCATTCACATATGGCATTATTCATATTCAGATAACTAATTATATATAGAGACCAAGAGTGAGGATAAATGGATCTTTATGGGAAGGACATCCTCTATCATGTAAATAAGATAATATGGGTTCTCCTTCGTAGTATTTAATGATGTGGTGTGATTAGCCAAAAATGTATGTATAATTTTTATGGTCAAATGATTTTTACCATTTTCCACCTTCTTCTACAGTATATTAGAATAATTCTTATTGAATTCCTCTATAAATCCATTAACCAACATGTAGTAGAGGGAAAAGTGGTTGTACTAAATATTATATTCCTAATAAATTAGTTTCTATTATAAAGAAAACAAATTGGTTTCACTACATATCAATGTTGAGTGAGGGACACTAAATATGTTAATCATGTTTGTCTTCATGAAATTAATGATAGAATATTCCCTATATCCATGAGAGATATATACTCGAACCACTAGGGAAAAAAGTCAGTGGTAGTAAAAATATACATGAAATGATGAGATATAGTCAGGGGATATAGCCGAATGACATCTATTACCTATATACAAAATGACCTTGAATTAGGGGGTGATTGGTGAAATTTTCATGAAGCTAGTAGGCATTAAATTTACAGGTGATGTTTATGTAGTACTTTGCGATGGTGGAAAGAAAATTCTAAGACTCTTGAATTGATGAGGCAACTTTGATCCTACCTGATGGGCACCATAGGTACCTATGGGTTCTTCCTTCATAATGGAACTGTTTTATTGTAATTAATTACATTTTTGGATAACTATATCAAGACCTCATTACAAGATAATTTTTTATAATTTAGTCTGTTATAGAGGGTGAAATTTATTACTCGATGAAGAATGTTTTCATTCATGGATGGATTCAACATAATAACTCCACTTTATAGGAACTCTAGTGGGGGGGGGGGGTATTTATTTAGGATATAAATCAATAATAATATCTTCTCCCTTGATCAAGATTGGTCTTGATTTTGTTGATGTATTCTATTTCATTTTTAAAAAATGGAGTGACCGACGTACGATGTGTGAAACCGATGACTATTTCATAATGTTATATATCATATAGGACAATAGATTGTTTAAATAATGATTCTGTGTAGGAATTATATGAATGCAGGATGTGGTAAAATGGAGGTATAAGGGGGATTCTAAGTTTATCCCTCACATGTTACCATGAAGAGGGATTAGTTTGAATTACATAATGAAATATTTTCCATTAATATTCATGACCACCCATTATGAGTCACCCTTAATACTCAAATGGGACACATGTATCTATGGGACCAGATCTAGGACTATAATGATATATTGGTATTCTCATTCACTCTTAGTACTTTCCTTATATAGTAGGATAGAATATAGAAGAACTCATTTCCCTAGAGAGATGAGAACGATTCCTAATCCAACTCTTGTGAGATTTTTTATTTTCTATTATTCTTCCTAATGGGATTCTGGGATCAATATAAAAATAAAATCCCTTATTTGGGAAGTGTAATATATAGATAAAAATAATTTATTAGGATGTTCAATATTCAATATCAACATATTTGGGATATGGTGTGTTGTGAGGGAAATTGATTAGCCCATGTACTTTAACAAGCTTTTTATAATTCAATTGAAGGTTGTATTGCTGTAGACGCAACTTTAACTATTTCATAGATCCATTTAACATAAAATAAAAAAGGTTATTCTTGAGAAAAAAAATTTTATAGACCAAATGGATATTTTGATGTTTCATTTAATGTCTCATCCTCTTTATAATAAAGATCAATATATGGAAATTCTTCTCAATGTAAGAGTATTATGTCTTAGTATCCAACATTGTTCTAGTGAGTTAATAGAGATGATTCTGTGGATTCAATGAAAAAATATCCTTTTTTAATTCAATATAAAAATAAATTATTATATTATTTAACTCAAATTTTTCGATTATTTTTTTTATAAAACTATTAAATAAAATATCAATAACATGAAATTTTACAAAATAGAAATGTTCTAAGAATTTATATAAATTTTATGAAATTTGGAATTTTAAAATATGGATGGTCTATGGTTTTATTAAACTAGACATTTAAATTAAATTTCTTACTTAAATAAAAATCGTTGTGGGGGTGCTGAATAACTCTATCAATAGATGGTTTGAGATGATGAGTCCATCAAAAGGCGAACAATATGATGTTATCAATGTCATTTCAACTAACACTATGATGTGAAGAATGTGTCCAATGGGATATTTTATACAAATAAGGATCCACCTCATGAATCAAAAGAGAAATAAAAACAATAACAAAAACATATAGATTTAAAGAATACTATGAGAGCTGTAATCACATTAAGTGTTCAAATTATTATAAACTAGTGTAATTATGATTGATTATCATTTATCAGTTTTTGAAAGATATTATTATTTATATGGTTTATTTTAAATACATTTATCATTTATTGTTTTAATAAATTAGCTAATAAAAGTATCTTTATAGAAGATTTATCAAGTTGTAGGTCTATCTAGTGGGTTTTTTCGAGCAACTAATTATTGTAGTGGACTTTCTACGATACCATTATTTGTGGTAGGTTTGTTGACCTTCCAATTTTTATAGTGGGGATTTACCAATCAGGATGATCAAGGGATTCATTACTAAGGAATATAGTGCTAATATTTAGTATTTATGAAATTGATATGTTTTGACTAT
The DNA here is from genome assembly GCA_963277665.1 of Viscum album. NCBI lineage: Eukaryota > Viridiplantae > Streptophyta > Magnoliopsida > Santalales > Viscaceae > Viscum > Viscum album. The sequence continues at coordinate 632,487,524 of OY728130.1, forward strand.
TTTATAGTCAAGGTTACCTTGAAAATAGATAATGTTCCCCTATAATAATTGAGTTAAAAGTGAATATTTTAATAATATATATTATCTGTTGATCAGTAAATAAAAGTACATATTTTTTATTTCCATTATATTGTGAAATTAATTCAAATTTCATAAAATTACATTACGTTGTTTTCCACTATTTCATTTATTTTATCAGTAACTAAAATACTGAAAATCATTTTACAACACATTACTTTGATATGACTTTAATTGTCTTTGTGGGTTAGTCAGAAGTTTTATTTATAAATATTTAAATACCTAAATAGATTTAAAATTTTAAGTTATATTTAAACTAAAATTCACTCCCCTCTATTATTTTTTTGAATTCATACATTATGATCCTACATTTAGAATCTTGGTGACATATCTACATCTGACACTAAACCTAAAAAATTTTGTTACATGATTGGATTTATAATTTCAGTTACCTTTCACCTAAAATCATGTATAGATTTTTTTATTATTGTTTGTATAATTTTTTTCACCATTGAAAATATTAATCCAAATATACCACCAATTTTTTATAGGAATTATTAGGAATATTTGAGATGATGGAGGGAAACAATTGTTATTAATAATAGAGTTAAGAACTTTCTTCTTCTTACTGATGATTACAAAGTATGAGGGAAGGAAACTAAAAATTGTTTATAGAAGAAAAGATTAATGTTTTTTTAAAAATAAAAGTTATAGATAAATTTTTATGTTCTTTTCAGAGAAATATCTTCTATGAGGTTACATCATGTCAAAAAACTTATGGAATACTGAAAAAGGGTGAAGTTACTGATTTTTTAATATGAAATGTTCTTGAAAATAAAATAGACATGATAATAAAATATTATCAAGATTTTGATTTTATTCCTTGTGAATCAGTTTCATAGATGTATCATAGATTCATGAAAATAGTTAATATCCTTAATTGTCTTAGTGAAAAATAATTATAAAATGATTAACTTGTTTATAAAGTCATTGATATTGTACATAATGTGATAGAATTTAAAAAGAACTAGTATCGATGATTGTTACAAAATAACTAAACATTGTATATATGATCAAATTATAAAATTATTGAAATAAAATATTTTTCTACTGATATGTAAAAAGAAATAGAAAAATAAAAAAATATTTTCTTTTATATCCACCAAAATTAAAAACATTGGAGATTTTAAACCCGATTTAACTAAAAGAATCTCAAAAATACATGTAGATTTTAGTAAAGGAGGACCAATTAATGGAAAACCTAAAAATATAGAATAAAGGATGCTCAATAATATGAACATGATAACAATATATCAAAAATAAAATAAAAACAAAAAGGATAAGTTTAAAAGTAAATATCCCACTAAACCTACTTCATATAAATGAAGAAAACCATTTTATATTAAACATGATTTTCATGGGTTAAAAATAATGAAAGAGAAACATCTATAAAGTATCCTAAGAGGAAAAGAAAGGCTATATTGTAATCCATGGACACATAGTGATCTAGTGAAGGATATTATACATCATATAGTTCATTATAAGAATGTTATAATAGTATAATAATCACTCGATTCTAAGAAAATTATGAATATTCTTTTAAGGGAAAATTAACTACTGAATCTATTGCAAATCTGACATTAGTGTTAAATCATTTTTATTCATCTAAATATGATCCTGATCATGAAAATTTATTTAGTTCTTATGATTATGGATGATATCATGAAACTCATGATGAATTTAGAGCTTATAGTTTTTAATACAAAAACATATTTCAGTAGTTGTTAAAAATATATTGATCTTACGTGTTGATAAATAAAATTAAAATTTGTTTTTGAAATGGTCAATGATAAGATTATGAGGATATAAAAGAAGAGTTTAAATCATATTTCTGTACTATATATGCCATGATTTTTTTTAAAAACATAATAATGATTTTAAATGTAAGTCTAAAGTTACTAATGTTCATCTTAATATAGATGAAAAAAGACCAAGAATAAGAATGAAAAGTCATATACTATGAATTTTTCTCAAGACAATACTAAAATTATCAAACTAATAGTCTAAAATTTATATCCTAAAATTTATTCTAACCATGTTTACTATTAAAAGAAATTAGTTCTTGAAGATAAATAAATATATTAAACCAAATAGAACTATATCTAGTGTTGGGAGAAAATTCACTATTAGATCATCCTACCAAACAAATTATTTTTGAAAAAAATAAAACAAATGTATATAATTTATTTCAGTAATGAGGATATTGGAGCTAAAATTGTTCCCTAAATAATAACTAATATTTTAGATAACATTGATATTTTATCTCTTGAGATCATTCATATAATGAACATCATATAAATAATCAAAGGTAGGTTAAAAAAATAATTTGAAAAATAATTTTGAAAAAATGAAGTATATTTTAGGGAGAAATAAATATGATGATATAACTCATTTCCCACAAGAAGATGAATACTTATAATTGGTTCCTACGATATTTAAAAAACTACATTTTTATGTAATTATAACACTTTTAAATATCTAATCCCACATATCTATTGTTCATTGTGTTTATAGAGATTTTTTACTATATTTGGATAAATTTTGTACATAATTCTTTTAATTTTCCAAATAAAAAAAAATATTTGGAAATTATTATTTTGAACTCTCTTTGAAATAAGAACATCAAACTATTCATAAATAGAATATAAATTCTAATATGTTTAGACATTATTTTGAGTTCCTCATAATTTTCTATGTATGTTTATTTGAATTCTAAAATCTTTATTATCAAAATAAAATATAATTTTTTTTAAAAATAAATTGTTTAAAAATTTAATTTTACATCATGTATTATGTGAGGATTAAATTTAAACCATTAGGTCAAGATATCAGATGTGATATTTTTCATTCCTTCAGACCCTTATAAAGAGGATGATCCAGAGATTATTGGATGAATTTACTAAAATTATTTAGTAAATATCTATTAAATATTTAATATAAATTTATGTATATCTTATGATTTTTTCATTCTATCTTTTAGAGGTAATTATACAAGGAAATATTAAGAGAGTGTCTATTTGAATCAAACGTTTTTTATAAATATGATTTTACACAGATGGACATTATAATTTTTCAAGGTTAGGGAAATATTGTTTCTTTAACCATAGAACAAGAGATATATTATCCCTTGTTGACTTGATATTTTTATGGGATCATCAAATTATCTAATGAAGATGCTATTTAAGAAGGTAAATTTTTTAAATTTAATCAATAATATTACCTTATCTATAAAAAAGTGTGTGGAGTTACTCAAAGATCCATTTGACATGGTGTCCCATTTTGTATAAAAAATATTACCTAAATCCCATGGAAAATGTTTCAAATATGAAGTTAAGAAGAATATATTTGGGATAAATAAAAAAGTCCATAAGACTACATGTATGTTACCCGATGATTGAATAATCTTTCAGTTGATTTTATCTTATATACTACATTGGAATGGAAAAAAAGAAATTATTATGAATCATAGTGTCTACCTAATAAATATCCTGATAAGTTTCAATAATATTAACATTGAAATGTTTAATTTTTCCTACTTAGAAATAATTTTAAATTGTGATGTTAAGATGAAAATCTCATAATATAGATAAATACTGGCCATTATTCTTATAAAAATACAATGATACGAGAATTTTGAGAATGAAGCTTATCCAGAAAGGTATAAATAAATTACTATCATTTCTTAAACAATATTAAGGATGAGATAAATTTATGAGTTTAAGGATAAATTATTTATATAAAATCATTACAATATTCGTGTACTGAACATAACAAATATATTGAGAAAAGAGAAGCTAAAAATGATGTTCATATATAGAGAAAATAAAATTTTAGCATGCCCTTGATTAATATGAGGTTATAGAGAAGATGTTAAAATTAGTAGATAATGATGAATCTTTTACGAAAATAATATAATTCAAGGATAACAGGGATAAATAATCTATTGAAACAATGTTTCAGCTAATGGGAAAACCTTTGAACAAGAGGATCATTAATTTAAATTAAATGTCCTGGAAATTAATGGATACTCATAGCTTATTTTTGATTGAAAAAGACAATTAATCTAAATATATGAATAAGAATCCATAGAACAATATTTTGTATTAGATAAATCTATGGTGAAGTACATAAAAGATGAAGTTGACCAAAATAATTCATAAGAGAGGTAGAAGATTAAATATGCACTAAAGATAAAGCAATCTAAAATTTCCAAATCTTTTACAGCTAGAGTGACTATCAAAGTATATGTTTTTGAAGAAAAAATATTAAATGAATGTTAGATTTTGAAGGAAAAGGTAATAGATGTTTCATTATAAGTTTATGAAAATTCATCATCATTATCATCCACTCATTGAGTTTTTGGAATCGATGATATGAAATAATCACGTAAAATTTCAAAGGAAATATAGTCATATGAATTGAAACCATCTAAAGCACAAAAAACTAATGTTAATATATCATTAGTTATTGATACTCATTATGTTAATGTTCTCATCATACAATTGGAACCTAATTCAAAATAATATATTTATGAATATCCAAATAATAGGATTGATGATGTCTTATCTAGAAAAAATGCATTATAAAAATTTATATTCTTTTCAATATTACGTTCAAACATCTACTAATATAACCTTGTCTTGATTTGTAAAATAATATAAAAAATATGATTCATCAAAGAATAGTTAAAACTTAATATCTTATTTATATTAATATGGAAATATTATAGATGACAAAAATGTAGATAATTAAAATCCCATTAAAATTGAATATTCTTTTCTAGAAAAGAATATAGCACTTTTAGTAAAACATATTTATTATAGAGAACAAGGAGGAAAGATAAGGTAGTTTTTATTTATTTAAATCAAGATATTATGGTACATATAGATTTTTCAATTAGAATATTGAATCAGTTATGATCATGGAGAATAAAATGATTTACACCACTGATATTCTAACATAACTCAATAAAATAATAAGTGTAATTTCAAATTAGATTAACCACACTCAAAATTTATTTTGGAAAAATTAGTTCAATGAATCTACAGAAATAGTAAAGGAAGGTATAGAGCTAGTTATATAAGTTAGTGATTTACATGATTGAATGTTGATAATCATAAAAATTGAAAAGAAAATCCTAAGTTAAGTAAATATATTCTATTTATGAACACATTATTTACTTACAAAAAAAATATGATATTCATTGTCAAAAATGAAATATTTTTGAATATGTTGTTAAATATATTGAAGACATGGTTGATAAAATTTATTCAACTTTGAAATAATTGAAAAATATTTATATAGTTAAGAATCTATAGATAGTCTACCAAAGTCATTGTTTGATGAGAAATAAGAGAAATTCAACGTGTATAATTAGGAAATTATTTTTATAGAGAAAACATACTTTGAGAAATATCATTTTGCGAAGCCTCAAAAAGTTAATTTTTTGAGATGTTATCAAATTTTTACCATAAGTTTAATGTCTAACTTGAGATGATTGTCAATCATTGAAAATAAATTAAAAATTTGAAGCACGTGATTGAGAAATCATTATAGAAGGATTGATTTTCAAAATACCTTTTTCTTATAATCTTATAACTGAAATATTTTTTTGTTCCATGATTAAATATTTTATTATTATTTTATTTTGAATATAATTCAGGAAAATCATTTCACTCAATTATTAATTGAAATTAATATTAATATTTCTTATTATTTTTTATAAATCTCACTGGGATAGGATTTAATAAAATTTTTTATTGGAAAATAACTTCTTTAATAACTTGATAATTTTTTTCTAAAATAGAAATATGTCTTTATGTATTTGTGGGGATGTAAAATTATTTAATATTTCCTATATTGTAATCATAATAAGTCATTAAAGATATTATTTTTCTAATTTTGAAGTCACTATTTTTCCATATGTTTTTTTTTCAAAAAAGGGTTTATTTTAAAACAATTAATTACATTTCACATTGTTTTAAATATAATAATACACATGAATAAATATGTGGTTGAGAATGAATTTATTTGTTATCTTTTTTATATAAAATCATTTATGTGACATATAAATAAACTAAGGTTTTAAAAATTATTAGTGGATTGAGTATTTTTTAAAACATGATGATATCAATAATTTTTAAATATAAATCTCCTATGATTTTTTTAAAATTAGATATAAAAATTTTTTAGTTTAATTTTTCTAGAAGAGAACTATGGTGTTGCTGATGAAGTCTGTCATTAGATGTGGAAATATGTTGAGTCCATCAAATGATGATCAATAAGATATTTTCTATTTAAATGAAATTAAATCTAATATGTGAATAGTATGACATTTTAATGAATGTTTATAAATAGATCTTCACCTCATTGTTCATAATACAAAAAATAATAATAATAGAAAATATAAAATGTAAAAAGAATACAACAATATATAAAATCACTTGAATCCTTCAACATCAAGTCAATTAGTGTAAGTACAATTAGATTTATTTTTTCATGTTTTCTAGAGATTTTAATGGACTGGTTTCATCATTAAACCATTTATAATTTCTTATTTTAATAATTTTCTCTGGATATCGATCTTCATATTAGATTTTGAGAGATTTTGATTGTTGTATCATGTTTCTTGTGCTACAGGTTCTTGTAGAAAATTTTATATGATGACACTCATTATATTGGGTTTTCTATGATACCAATAATAGTTATAGGGATTTACAGATCTAAATGATCAAGGGATTCCTTGGTAAGGAAGATAGTGCCATGCTTCAGTCTCAAAGAAGTAGATACCTTTCAACAGGTATACAATCAAGGATACCATGAAAGTGGTCTATGTTTCCTCTTTCTATTTGTGTTAAAAGTTCATAATTTGATAACATATATTATGAGTTGATTATTAAATCATAATCCATGTTTTTTTATTATCAATTTTTTATTAAAAGTATCAGTGCTTAATAAAATTCCATTAGTATATTTTTCATTATGTTATTTTTTATTGGTAATTTAAATACTGACCATCTTTTTATCATGGATTATGTTAATATTGTCATGATTATTTCCTTTAGGTTATTTAGATGTTGTATTTTTTATTATTAAAAATCTTGACATGGTTTGAATTTTTTAGTTAACATTCAGACTATAATACTACCATTCTTATATTTTTTTCCATAAAAACGTTACGATATTGAATTTGGTATCAGAGGGAGTTATCTACATCTCACTATATACCATATATTTTTGAAAACATGAACACATTTTTAATTTTTAGTTATCTTGAACCTAACAGTGTGTATATATATTTTTTAGTTGGATTGGTTTTCAGGATGGTACTATTGAAATTTTCAATCCAAACAGACCACATATTTTTCACAGTAGTTATGATTAATATTGGATAGGTGGGATGTAAACTATTTTTATTAACACTGGAGTTCAATAATATTTTTTTACTCTTTATTAAAAAGTACTATATAAAAATTACTTGTAACATCCCAGGTAAATAAAGAATATAAAATTATCATATTTATTAATATTTGTGAATAAAATGTTAATATTTATTTAAAGGGAATTCCATGTTCTATAGCGTAACCAATAAGCAATAACGAGTTTCTTTGAAATCTTACGTTGCACACTAATAATATAATAATATTATTTTAAATGGTAGTTAACTTCTACCCGTTGTAATGGAGGGAATGAATAGAACTAACTAAAAAATGATTATATATGTTTTTTAAATATTTTAACAATTACCCAAAAAATTATAGAGGCTTAAAATGTGAATGAATCCAATTTTAAGCATAAATATTCTAATATTATTTAAAAGGTCTATTAACCGCCTTTTGATGGAGAATCCTTTTTAAAACTACTTTTTGTGAATTTTATATGTTATATTTGACAAAATAAAATCCTTCTTTAGAATCGGGACATCAAAATTTACTTTGTGTAAATTTTTGTTATTTTTCTGATAAAGTTCATTTATTAATGAATAGTGAAAATGCTGTTTTTTAATTCAAAACCTCCTTTTAATCTAATTTATTTGTATGAATATATTATCTTTTTAATTGGTTTTATAGTTTATTTAAAATATATTTTTACCATTTAATCCAATGGTGGTCATTGGAATGAATTTCACTTTGAAATTGGACATAAACAAGTGTAAATCTTTTGATAGATATTGTTTCTTAAAAACACGCTATTTGTTTTGACAACGAGAATTAATTATAAAATTAATTAATGAAACTTATATTTTTTGAATTTAGTAAAATGGAAATAATTTTTTAATTTGGAATATTAAATTTACTTTGGATAAATTTTTGTTATTTTTCTGACAAATGTTCATTTTTAATGAATAGTGAAAAATACTGCATTTTACTTCAAAACTGATTTTTCATCTAATTTACTTATATAGTTAGATTTTACTTTTATTTGGTTTTAAAATTTAATTGAATTATATTTTTATCACTTAATAAAATGTTTTTCATTATAAGTATTTTCACTTTTCAATTGGATGTAAAAACATGTAAATCTTTTGATAAATTTTACTTCTTAAAAACCTGTCTTTTGTTGTGACAACGAGAATTAGTTTTAAATTAATTACTGAAATTTCTGTGTTTGGAATTTGGTAAAACGGATTCCATAATTTGAATTAGAATGTCCAAATTATGTAATTAAAACTCTTTTGTTTTTGTACATTATGAATTGTAACGACGGTAATTATTTTTAATTATCTTGATTAATTAGTAATCGGGTAGTTAAGGGTAATAAAATAATAAAATAATAAAATAAAATGAACCCAAAATGTGTCCAAATACTCTTTTTTGATTCATTTCCGACCATGGAATTCTTTTTACCAAACTTCTGGTCCCATGGAGTCACATGGGTGTGATAGTGACATTTATGAATTTATTTAAAAAAAAGAGAAATATAAAAAAGGTTTGTATATCCTAAGTAATTTTTTTTTAATTTTGTTTAAATAAATTATATATTAGACTATAAAAATTAATTGGAAATATAAATGTATTTCCTACACAATGGTATTTTTTTTATAATTTTCAGACATTAAATAAATAAATTTATTTATGACACCATGATGATGCAGTGATTACTTCATTAATGAATGAATTAAATAAAATGAAAAGATAAGGTAAAATATAAGACTTACACTTTTCTAAAACCAATTTTATGGATGGATTTATAACCCTTATCACCTTATACTTTATATATATCATTTTAGGACCTTTAAAATCCGAAAATCATTTTATAATAAAGTAACATTTCAAGACTTTCCATAAGTGACCCTCCTCCCTCTTATAAAAGGCCCCCACCTCTACCCACTTACCCACACCTCTCAAGCCATTATATCTCCCAAACTATACACATATTATCTTTCCACATACCTCTCTTACTCCTAGAAGCCTCACTTTGGGCAGAAGTATTTCCAAGGAAGCCTTTGGCTCAAATCAAAAAGAGTTACCCGATTTAGGGGTAATGTCTTCTCCTATGTTCTTTTGTTTTATTTTTATTCTCCAACCACTTAATCTCTTTTTATTAATTTATTTTGTAACTACACCAGTATATTAAATATAAAAGGATTTGTTTTATGAGAAGTATTAGAGATACACTTACACACACCTCCATATAATTGTTAAAGAACATACTGTTTCTGTGGGTGGCGATTATCTACCTCACGAAACGATGATTGTTCAATCTTCTTTTAACACCTTTCATGGGGGGCCATTATGATGGAACTATATTTATATATGATAAATATTATATTTATTTCCCATATATGGTTCTATATTTTATATTTAAAACATACCTTTATGATTTTCATGTTGTGAAAATGCGATAATTTCATATGAGAAAGGGTGGACTACCACCCCCTCAAGTGATGTGACTCGTTCCTGCCAAACATGGAATTTATAAATAATGGAATTAATGAACTTATTTTACTTATATAAAAATTATATATTATACTGGAATTATCATATATCTATGTCTAATTTAGTTTTAAAGTCCATTAATATGACAAAAAAATGAAAACAGCGTTCATGCGTACGTATGACCTACCGTCTCCATGAATGGTAAATTTCATTTATTATCTCAAAAAAATATGTAATATTATTGAATACATATATAATGGATATATATGATATTTAAATAATTAAAACCATTCTGGAGATGATGTAATTATAACTACATGGACAATTCTCTTCAAACAAGTTTATTGTTGACTCATGTACCAAACATCGACAAAACGTATGATATGAACTCACATAATTAACTAATTATTATAACATGATAATATGTGATATGAATTTAATAATAAAAATTAAAGGAATTACATAAGGAATTATAAATTGACCAAAGTTTATTATTCAGGAATATAATGAAACAGAAAAGATAAGTTGGACTTGAGGTAAGGGGATTTCTTATCTCACTTTTAATTCCGTGAGATTTACATTGTTCACCAATTATTTATTGCATGCTCTGTATTTTGTACTGAAATTTGATATATATTATCAATATTCTAGTTATATTCATGGTATTATGTGATTCATTTGGTTCTTATTATCTTTTAGTCATATGACTCGATTTATTACAATGAGGTAAGGCATTTTTATCTCACATTTTATTCCCGTGAGATTCAAGCTATATTTTCCACTATCTCCATTGAGTGGTGTATGTACTAACAATTATTCTAATCTTTGTGTAATATAATTTTGTTTACGGGTATTAAAATCAAAATTGTGTAGTCCTTCTTTCATGGGGTGTACGTTTCGAAAGTTATCCAAATCGGTAAGGGAACCTTTCACCCTCCGCTTTTTAAAAGACTTATTTCTGTTAGGTCTTTTAATTTACATATTCTTATGTTGGGATATTTTCTTATATATCCTTATTGCTATAAATTTTATTTACAAGTGATGAGATACCCTTTTATCTCTCATCAACTCATTTTCTGAATTTTAAAGTGACTCCGTTAGGCTGTCGAATTTCTATAAGGGAACTTCTTAACCCTATTTCAATTCTTTTGGTTAAACCTCTACTTTTTGATTATGTCATGCCATGAATATGTGTGGATGACCTCTTATTTTTTTACACTTAATATCCACTTATATTGAGTGTATTTATATTTTTCACATATAATTATGTAATTGATTTATCCTTAATCTAAGGATACCATCTTTGTACGAGACTTCTTCCCAATCTCCTTTCATTGTGGCATACTTCAATTTATATATGACCTTATTTTATTAGTTGAATAATAAACCCTTTTTAATTTTAATTTGATTCAAAATGAATCTTCTTACATGAATCATTTTACTAAATGACAAAAGATAATGTTTTTTCTTATGTATGCGGCGACACCGACTTCTCCGCCGCCATGACCATTATTTGAGTTTTAGAATCCTCTACAAGCCATAAATTTTTTTTAAATGAAAAAAATACCATGTTTTAATTTATTTTGGTATTGAAAATGGTTTTGATAATGTTTTGATTATATAAATGTGTTGTATTTTTATCACGTGATTGAAATGTGGAAATTTTATGTTTTCTTTAAGCATGTTTCATGTGATACAATTATGTTATGGTTCTTGGGCATTTTTTATGAAGACGGGTGGTCCCATGATAAAATAAGGGTGGGTGAGCCCGACAAAGATCTCTATTGCATTGGGTTACATGAAGGAGTTAAACTCTAAGGTTTCTCTGAAGAGATTTAGGGAATATAGTGTGATAAGTATTCCAAACTTAACCACGAGGGTTACTCCCTATGTAAGAATGTTATGAATGCCTCAAGTTACCTTTATGTCTTATAATTTTTATGATTTATTCATAAATTTTATGATTTCATGAGGTATGATAATGTGCTTCTGTTTTATGAGTAAAGTATGATTTTATTTATTCTTATGTATACATGGACTAATGTTTTCTTTTGGTATTTTTTTATATCCCTTACTGATATTTTTATGCCCATCCCAGGTTTTTAAAATGTTTTCCACAGGACATAAAGATGAATAGGGTCAAGGATGGGATCATGGAAAGACGTGCCATCTAAAAAAAGGAACTAGAAATGCTTCTTTTTAAGAGTTTTTATTTTTTGAAAAAATGTAAACTGAGTAGATGTCTCTACATTGTAATCCTTGAGATATAATAGTTATTTCCTAATTCTCTAAAACTCTAAACCTGAAAAAATCCTTAATGTAAATTATTCACTTAATTCATGATTATGTAATGTTTTATGTCAGAGTCCTTATAGTTGGTATCAAATCGAGGTTTAGATAACTTTAGTGGTTAGGGTCTTCTTTAAGCTTAAGTGACATTACCATAATGGTTAGGATTTCAGAAAGAGTCATAGATTTTTTTGAATTAAAGTAAATAAGTTTAAGATAACATGAACAATTATATCTTAGTATTATATGATTATTTAATTGATATAATCACACAGAACTTTTTGGTTTTAGTAAATCGATGGATCTATCAGGCTCCAAAGTAATAGTGGATGTGAAGAAAACTGTGACGGTTTTCCGAATGGGAAACTGAATGATATTGGAGCTGAAATGAGAACACTTGTGGTTATTGTCAACCAACTATCTGGAGTCAGGATTGACACATGAACCTTAGTGATTTTTATAAGGCAATATATATGTGAGAAACAAATCCCTATGGAAGTTCAGGTAATAATCATAAAGGTAAGTGTGTAAAAAAACCTATGTGTCAAAGATGTGGAAAGAAACACCTAGGAAAATGTTTCAAAGGGATAGAAAGATGCTATAGATGTGGAAATGAAGGTCCTAAAGCAAGAACCTACCATGAAAAAAGGAAGCATCTAGTTGACTCTAGGAAAGAAAAAGAATTTCTTTCTAAAGGATCAATTGAATGTTTTAAATGTGGTGTGCATGGTTGTAAGAACCCGGTTCTTATTTTTGAGGTACAAGTTTCTTCTTTTATCTTTTCCTTAGGTGTTTTTGAGAAAATAAGGAAAATGGGGAACAATTATAAATTTTGGAAGTACACGCTGTGTACTTTTCCACACGTAGTGTACTTGTCGCCGTGTGGAATGAGTACACATGGTGTGTAGCCATGTCAGCGACGAAGGGTGTAAACACCGAGTACATGCCGTGTAGTAGATATTTACACACCGTGTAGTCAGTAGGTAGGAGAATAGTAAGGCGGTGGCCAGCTGGGCGATAGTACATGCCGTGTAGAGAGGCATACATGCTGTGTACTCATGTCGACAGATGAATAGTGCCACGCTGGTGATAAGCCGCCAGCAGAACAGTTTAAAATGGAAAGTGATCTTTGTGTACATGAGAGTACACGCCGTGTATTTTGTTTCTCTTAATACATGTAGTAGCCTCCCCTGTTCATAGGGAAGGCTTAGAATGCCGGAGGGAAGCTCAAGGAGATGAATGGAGCTTTGGAGATCCGTTGATCATGAACTGGGAAGCCGATTCCGCCTCCGTCGATCTTGGTGGAGCGGTGCGGGTAAGAGCTGCCTTCTCCATGAGTGTTTCTTTCCAATTATTCCTATAAGGGAAGTTTATTGAGGTTGAACAAGAATTATTTTACCTCAGATATACAATGTTCTTGGACATTTTAGAGGGCGTCTTTTAGGTATATCGATCACGGGTAATCGAGGTAGGTGGCTTGGTGTTTAATTTCCAACTGATGTGCATTTTTGTGTACCGTTGTGATACGAACCCATGAATGGGGTGTCGTATGGTTGTTGCCTTTTTGAATTAAATAACTGGAATTGTTTAGGTAATTTAAATGTGATAATAAACTATTGTTTGGGATCGCTGCATTGATCCAGGACCACCCCGGGGGTGCATTCCTTTGTTTAGCCATTTGGCCAGGATACCCGAGGGTATGCCTTTATAATAATGATTATATAATTGACTTGGAAGTAATTTCATGTGTATTGCTTGTTTACATGTTGGGAATGGCCAGATTACTTGTTTAGCCTGAGGGCAATGTTGTGATTAGCCTGTGGGAAATGTACTACTTAGCCTGTGGGAAACTTCTTCTATGCCTGTGGGAAGTTGATTCTGTGCCTGTGGGCGAAACCTCTTACGCCTGTGGGAAATATTCGATATGCCTTTGGGAAGATTACTATGTTTGGATTCTCTTTACCTGAGGGTAAGGTTTTATGCGTCTGAGGACACTGGCTGTTTTACTTAGAATATTAACTATGGTGATATCTTAAATTGAATGTTAAAAAGAATAATGAAATGGAAATATAACTGGTAAAGTTAGTTACTTTTGAGTACTTATTAGTCTATTGCATTTTACTACTGCACACTATTGTTTCATATTTTCACACAGTTGGGCACGAGACTTTGGTGGGTTCCTATTGGGATTTATTTCTCACACCCTGTTTGGGTCATGTCTTCGGCCCAAACATATTATGTTTCTGCAAGTGTGGATAAGGGTAAGGGACCCTATACAGGTACTTGATTATTGTTGGGAAGTAGGGGAGCATGGGATCGAGCTTGGATCGCGATACCGATGGCTGTTCTGTTTTTATTTTCTGTACTTGTACTTTAGTTTTATTGTATTGCAGTGTAACATGTTTTGGTTGTTTTATAGAATAGTGGAATGCTGCGTTTTCATATATATATGACTGCTGGTTTCCTTCTTATAATCAGTTATCCATTTATATTATATATATTTTTTATCACTTCCTCTTGTTGCATTCTATTTATCTATTCTGATACACTATACTTTGACAAATGATGGCATAGTTTCCCCACTATCAGACCTGGGCCCTCGCTTCTAGTCGGAAGCCTCTGTCATTTGGGGAAATGCGCTTGATGTCATGTGGTCATCCGGGTTCGGGGCACCCGTTGAGTGGCACCCAGATCTGGGATGTTACAAAGTGGAATCAAAGGAGTTCTTTTCTTTGACTTACTATTTAAAGCCATAGTCAGGGATAGGATGAGAACGGTAGTTGGTAATAAGCTGTGCCCTAGCATAGCTAACCCGTGTACAGGGAAAAGCAAATTTACCTCGTGTTTCATTTTTTTGATTTTGTAATTTTACAGTTGATTTGATTTTCACCGAAGGGTGGCACACTTGATTGTGCTGATTATATTTTATCCATGGGTTCTATTTTGTTGCAACCCGATGAGATGAGGGTATGCCATCTCATGCACCATTTAAGCACATGATAGAAATCACATTCCATACATAGTTCCATGCCACGTAGGTGAATTAGAAAATGCATGTTGTTGTGATAGATGTTGTGCTAGTAAAAGCATGCTGATGTGATAGCTTCTTGATAGATACCTGCTGGTTGATAAGGTATTATTGTGTGATCCTGTTTATACAATGGACGCCAAACATTGGTTTTTGGGGAGTATGGGCCGTAATTGACCGAAATTTGGTGGATCATTGACTGTTTATCCGGTTATAACACATATAAGATGCCAAACTTTGATTCGCGGGGAGTATGGGACCTCACAGATCCGAATTTGGCACTTAGGCATTGTTTTTTGAAATTTTCTAGGTTCCATAGAAGTTTCTAAGGCATAATGTCTGGAAACCCAATATACACGCCCTGTAGTACCTTAAACACGTCATGTATGTCCTTCTGTTTGGGAAGAAAAGAAACCTTTTTGAGTACACACCGTGTAGTCTCTTCCCGTGTCATAGACCATGTGGGCGGGTACACGGGGAAGGGAAGTGCTTGGTGAAAACATGCTGTGTACCATAATTACACGCCGTTTAGTATTGACCCAGAGTCTGCCCGTGTAACTAACAACACGAATAGGGGAGACCTTAATATATACACGTCATGTCCACTGTGGAAGCACACTGTGTAGTCTGACCTGGGATCTGGCCATGTGACTAACGACACGGGTCGGTGTAATCCTTTCGTGTACACATTGTGTGTATATGGAACACACCATGTAGTGTGAGCTATGCATCCGGCTGTGTAACTAACAACACGGGTTGGAAAAGCTCGTCTAGTACACTCCGTGTACCTATGGGACATATCGTGTAGTCTTTTTCGAGGATAGACCGTGTGGACTTAGCCATGAGGCTGGGAAGACGGAGTGCTCTACACACCGTGTGCGTGTGTAACACACAATGTAGTATCAAGCTGAGTAGTCGGCCATGTCACAAATGACACGGGCAGTTGGAAAATTACACCATACACGCCGTGTAGATTATATACACACCGTGTAGTTTTTTTAATGGGAGCCATGTGGCTTGACCGTGTAGAAGGACCCGAGCTTGGGAAGAAAAGTCAGGTATATGCCTTGTAGTCAGTATACACGCCGTGTAGTCTTGTTGAGCAATTTTGACTGCCTTCTTCTTCCTGTTCCCCATTTGGTTGCTTCATTTTCAGACTATGGTAATCTTGATCTAAGGTGTGCATTTGACCATGTAGTGTCATACCACCAAGACATTCACGCGTTATTCACCAGGAGAGCGACAATGAGTATACTCCGGAGATTGTAGGCCATGGGCTACAAGTGGATCCTCTAGTAGAGCCAGATGTGGTGGCATTCTATATACCAGACATAGGCGCGGAGGCGCAATTCCGTGAAGGCATTATGCGGTTCATGTAGACCTTTTAGGGAGCACCGCCGGCTGCCACATCTATGGCAGAGCTAACACGTATCTTCCAATAGTATAATCCACCTATGTTTTTAGGGGATGTCGGACCACAGGCTACAGAGTCTTGGTTGGGGTCGATGCAGACTATTTTCTAGCATCTTGAGACCCTTCCAGGGTGGAGGGTCAATCTCGCAACTTATATGCTGCATGATTCTGCCAAGAGGTGGTGGGATGTTACCACCCAGTCATAGAATCATAGAGACATGGCATGAAAATATTTCCAGATAGCCTTCTATGAATTCTTCTTCCCAAAGACACTAAGGGCAGATCGAGCTCAAGAGTTCATGAATCTGCAGTAGGGTACTATGTTGGTGATGGATTATTCTGCTCACTTCACCGAGATTTAGTGTTTTTCACCTGTTCTAGTGGCAGATGAGACGCTGAGAGCCAGATTCTTTGAGGATGGTCTTTGATATGACATCTGAGCACTGGTGAATGTTTTCAGGTTTCCTTCAGTACATGATATTTTGAACCAGACGTTAATTACAGAGAGGAACCTGTGTAAAGCTAGTGGTGGGGGCCAGGGCGGTTCAGCACCAGTTTATGGTACTATTTCTACTGGTAATAGGATGAGACATACGGACTTCTCTCATGGTGGTAGTACCAGTAAGAAGAATGTTTCAGGTGTCTAGGTCATGTGCTACCAAGGTGGTAAGGAGGGGCACATGAGACCTCAATGTCCACAAGACCTAGTGGAGTGCTGAGCTTGCGGCAAGATGGGTTATCTGCAGCACTTTTGCAGGGCATTTCTACTAGTGGATAGTGAGATGGGTTCTGTACAGAATCCGCGTGTGAGAGAAGGACCATCAGCTTCTTACCATTCATGAAACTGGAATATCTCAGGGCGTGTAGGTAGATATGGTGGTCGTGGCTGTGGTAGCCAGACACCAGGATCATAGAGGCAGCAGGGCGGGACATCTCAGGGTAGCCAGGCTATGTCGTAGGGACATGACACTGGACCAGCATATGCAGTGCAACAGACCCAACATGAGCAGGATCCCAGAACTTTTATTGTCAGAGGTACTATTCTAGTATCTCTTGTCTTATCTTCAGTACTTTTTGATACAGGTGCTACACATAGTTTCATATCTGTGCCCGTTGTGGAGATCCTTGGGCTCTGTGTTTCTTCTTCTTCTTCTTCTATTACGATTCTAGACACTCCGTTGGGGACTAGAACGGCTAGTGTGTGGCAGTGCAAGGAGTTCCCCCTTGAGGTTAGTGGGTGTCACTTCTTTTGGGACCTCTATGTCTTAGAGATGACGAGCTATGATTTCATTATTGGGATAGACTAGTTTGTTCCCTTTAGAGCCAATGTGGATTGCTATCATCACAGGGTGAGTTTCACATCACCAAAGGGTGGAGAGTTTCTATACAAGGGAGAATGGGATGTTTAGGCTAGTCGAGATAGACCAAAGCATCGTGGGTGAGGAGGAGTCACATCCCCGATTGCGAGCTTATATCTGGATGATCAGGGGACTAGTCAGAAGGATTTCCCTCCAGTGGTTGATCCTTTTAGGGATGTCTTCCCGGACAACTTTTCAGGTCTACCTCTGGATCGTGAGGTGTATTTCTCTATTGATCTTATGCCAGGAGAAGCCCCAGTGTCCATTCCCCCTTATAGGACGGCTACACCAGAGTTCCAGGAGCACAAGAGACAGTTAGAGGAGTTACAGGAAAAGGGTTTCATCCGACCCAATAATTCTCCTTGGGGTTCGCCAGTCCTCTTTGCGAAGATGGTGGATAGTACCCTCAGACTTTATGTGGATTATCGGAAGTTGAACCAGTTGACGATTAAGAACTGATATCCCTTGACAAGGATTGATGATCTTTTTGACCAACTTCGTGGAGCACGAGTGTTCTTGAAGATTGACTTCATATCCAGATATCATCAGATGTGCGTTAGACCATCTGATATTCCTCTCACAACTTTCATGAGCAGGTATGGTCTATAGAAGTATACAGTTATGCTGTACGGACTCACGAACGCACCACCAATTTTAATGGCTCCGATGAATCATGTGTTCCATCCTTATCTGGATTCTTTTGTGGTAGTATTCGTGGATGAAACCATGGTGTACTCTCACACTCGACATGACCATGCCACCCATCTTGAGATCATATTGAGTATACTAAGATATAATCAGATATATGCTAATCTCTCAAAGTGAAAATCTTGGATAGACCAGATACACTTCCTGGGTCATATCATCTCAGAGGTAGGAGTTTTAGTAGAGCCAGAGAAGGTGAGAGTAGTAGTTTCCTAGGAGCATCCTAATAACGTTTTTGAAATACAAATTTCATGGGGATGGATGGTTACTACAGATGCTTTATACAAGATTTCTCCATCTTAGTGGCGCCGTTGAAGAGTTTGACTAAGAAGGGTGTGAAGTTTGTTTGGTCAGAAGCACGCGAGACATCCTTCCAGGAGTTGAAGGGAAAGTTGACGTCAACACCGATCCTGATACTACCAGAGTAGGGGAAGATCTATACAATTTAATGTGATGCATCAGGTATTGGTCTAGGATCTGTGTTGATGCATGGCGATCGAGTAGTTGCGTACGGGTCTCGACAGTTGAGGCCACATGAGAGGAATTACCTGACGCATGAACTCGAGTTGGCTAAAGTTGTTCATGAGTTGCGCTATTGGAGACATTATCTCTTGGGAGAACCTTTTGTGGTGTTCAAGGACCAAAAAAGTCTCAAGAACATCTTTACCTAGCTTGACTTGAACATGAGACATCGAAGGTGGGTTGAATAACTTTAGTACTTCGATTTTGAGCTTGCCTATACACATGGTAAAGGTAATGTAGTAGCTGATGCACTAAGCAGGAAGACTCAGATACATGCAGTGCAAGAGGCCAGTGGTGAATGGCAGCTTATGAGTTTGTTCTCTGAGATGCATTTTGAGGTGCACGACAGTCAGGGTCATACCTATCCTTCATCTTTATCTGTGACTTCTATCCTTCTGGATAGAGTGAGGATGAGACAACTATCTGATTCAGAAGGCCTAGTTCTATGGGAGTCGGTGACAAGTGAGGACCCTTCTCCTATTTGGACGATAGGAGATGATGAAGTATTGCATTTCCATATACGAGTGGGGGTTCTTGGGGATATACGTGAGGAGCTGATGTAGGAGTTTCATGCTTCATATTGGGCAGTTCATCCTGGAGTTACCAAGATGTAATGTGACTTGCGACTTCAGTATTGGTGGACGAGTATGAAGAGAGAAGTGGCTGGTTTTGTTACGAGGTGTTCCACCTATCAGCAGGTGAAGGCTGAGCATCAGAGGTCATCCAGACTATTACAATAGTTACCTATTCTAGAAAGGAAATGGGATGATGTCATGATGGACTTTGTGATGGGGTTGCTGAGGTCACCTCGAGACAATGATGCCATGTGGGTTGTTATGGATAGAATCACAAAGGTAGCTCACTTTTTGCTGATCAAGGAGACCTTCGGTGTTGACGATCTCATGAAGTTTTATATCCGAGAGATCGTACGTCTTCATGGGGTCCCTCGTTCTATCGTTTCAGATAGAGAGTCCAGTTTTATTTCTTGTTTATGGTATATTTTTTAGAGGGCACTGGGTAAACAAGTGCTTCTGAGCACAACTTAACACCCTCAGACCGATGGTTAGTCAGATTGTACGATACAGGTGCTTGAGGAAATGCTGCGTGCATGCGTCCTAGACTTTGGGGGCTCTTGGGAGAATCATATACCCCTAGTCGAGTTTATCTATAATAATAGGTTTCAGGAAACTATTGAGATGGCACCTTACGAGGCTTTATATGGTAGGCCATGTAGATCACGCTTGTGCTGGTTAGAGGCAGGTGAGGTAGCTTTACTGGGACCACGTCTAGTGCATGAGACTTTTGAGCAGGTCCAGTTGATTCAGAAGCGGATGACTACCACACAGTCTCGTAAAAAATCTTATGCTGATCACCGCAGACGACCCTTGGAGTTCGTGGTCAGGGATCATGTTTTCTTGCATGTTTCACCGAGGTTGGGACATAGGCGGATTAAGAGATAGGGAAAAATTTCACCGAGGTATGTAGGGCCATTTGAGATTCTGGAGAGAGTCAGGATGGTTGCTTATCGGTTATAGTTACCACAGAGGTATCGAGCCATGCACGACGTCTTCCATGTATCTCAGTTGCATCTCTATCATTAAGACCTGTCTCATGTATTTTAGCCCAAGGAGGTTGAGCTTGAGGTTGATGCATCCTTTGAGGAGCATCCGATTCATTAGTTGATAGGAGCATGAAGGTTCTCCGAGGCTGGTCAGTTCCGCTCATACGGGTGCTATGGCAGCATGGCCCAGTGCAGGACGAAACCTGGGAGTGGGAGACCAACATACATGCACAGTGGCCGGAGTTGTTCACTGCTATATCTTCACCACCCTTGGAATGGAAATTCGGGGACGAATTTCTTTAAGGGGGGAAGTTTGTAAGAACCCGGTTCTTATTTTTGAGGTACAAGTTTCTTATTTTCTCTTTTCCTTAGGTGTTTTTGAGAAAATAAGGAAAATGGGGAACAATCCTAAATTTTGGAAGTACACGCCGTGTACTTTTCCACACACCGTGTACTTGTGGCCGTTTGGAATGAGTACACATGGTGTGTAGCCATGTAAGCGACGAAGGATGTGAATATAGAGTACTCATCGTGTAGTAGATATTTACACGTTGTGTAGGCAGTCGGCAGGTGAATAGTAAGGCAGTGGCCTGCTGGGTGGTCGTACACGCCATTTAGAGAGAAATACACACCATGTACTTATGTCGACAGATGAACAGTGCCACACTAGTGAGAAGCTACCAGCAGAACAGTTAAAAATGGAAAGTAAACGCCATGTACTTGAGAGTACATGCCCTGTATTTTGTTTTTTTCGCTTAAAACAGGCAGTCACCTCCCCTGTTCATAGAGAAGGATTAGAATTCTGGAGGGAAGCTCGAGAAGATGGCTGGAGATTTGGAGATCCGCCGATCGAGAACCGGGAAGCCAATTCTGCCTCCGACGATCATGCTGGAACCGCGCAGGTAAGAGCTTCCTTGTCCTTGAGTGTTTCTTTCCAATTCTTCCTCTAAGGGAAGTTTTTTGAGGTTTAAAGAGAATTATTTTACCCCAGATCTACAACATTCTTGGACATTTCAGAAGGCTTCGTTCGGGTATATCGATCACGGGTGATCGAGGTAGGTGGATTGGTGTTTAATTTCCAACTGATGTGCATTTTTGTGTACCTTTGTGATACGCGCCCAAGAATGGGGTGTCCTATGGATGAGGCCTTTTTGAATTAAATACCTATAATTGTTTAGGTAATTTAAATGTGATAATAAACTATTTTTTGGGATCACTTCTTGGATCCAGGACCACCCCGAGGGTGCGTTCCTCTGTTTAGACATTTGTCCAGGATGTCCCAGTGTATTCCTTTATAATAATGATTATAGAATTGAATTGAGAGGAATATTATGTGTATTAGTTTTTTACATGTTGGGAATGGCCCGGTTACTTGTTTAGCCTGAGGGTAGTGTTGTGATTAGCCTGTGGGAAACTTATTCCGTGCCTATGGACAGTTGATTCTGTGCCTGTGGGCGATACCTCTTACGCATCCGAGCAATATTCGATATGCCTGTGGTCAAATTCCTGTGTTTGTATTCTCTTTACCTGAGGGTAAGGGTTTACACGTCTGAGGACACCAGTTGTTTTACTTAGAATATTCAATGTGGTGATATCTTAAATTTAATGTTAAAAAGAATAATGAAATGAGAATATAACAGGTAAAGTTAGTTACTTTTGAGTACTACTTAGTTTATTGCATTTTACTAATACACACTGTTGTTATATATTTTCACATAGTTGGGCACAGGCCTCTGGTGGGTGCCTACTGGGATTTATTTCTCACAAGCTGTTTGGGTCATGTCTTCGGCCCAAATAGATAACATTTCTACAGGTGTGGATAAGTGAAAGGGACCCTATACAGGTACTTGATTGTTGCTGGGAAGTAGGGGAGCATGGGGCCGAGCTTGGCTCGCGATGCCGCTGGCTGTTCTGTTTTTCTTTTCTGTACTTTTACATCAGTTTTATTTTATTATAGTGTAACATGTTTTGGCTGTTTTATAGAATAGTGGCATGTTGCATTTTCATATATATATATATATATAAGTGTTTCCTTGTTATAATAAGTTATCCATTTCTGTTATATATATTGTTTACTTCTTCTGCTTGTTGTATGATAATTATCAATTACGCTGTGCTACACTTTGACAAATGAGGGCATAGTTTCCCCACTATCATAACCGGGCCCTCGTATCTAGTAGGAATACTCTAGCGTTTGGGAAAATGCACTTGAGGTCATGTGGCCAACCGGGTTCGGGGCACCCATTGAGTGGAACCCGGATCTGGGACGTTACAATGGTGATTATGCAAACACAAGTCCTACAAATAAGTTTCGGTAATGGGATCACCAAGATCGTACAAATATTCATTTACCAATACCTAATGCCATTCCGATTGAAGATGAAGAAATTAACAATGACCAATGAAAGGTATGGATTATTTGTTAATATATGTTTTCCTATTATTGAATCTTAGGATATGATTCATGATTTTTTTTAGTAAATAAGTATTTAAAAATAAGTTGGAAAGGAAAGGTTAATGGATCATGAGTAATGTTGAATGATTATGAAGTCAACATATAAGGGATTCGAGAGTAATGGTATATTTTAGGATGGTGAAATTATTAAAAGTATTAAGGCTTTTTTGAGGATGGGGTTACATTAGAAGACTTTTTATAGTATGTGTAACCCTGATGTTTGATATATGAAAATTTTATTGAAGGAATAATTATCTTTTATTTTTTGGTTATATTTATAAAAAACCATTTGGATTTATATGATCCTTGAATTTGAGGCAATTACTAGCTAATACATTTTCGGATGCAAAACGAATGTTATTAGAAAACCTTTGTGGTTAAAATATATTATGGTTATTTTTGATGAATTTATCTATTTTTGGGAATGTTATAAAATTATATAGTTTTTTAAAAGGGACAACATGCCGACCATGTGACAACCAGTCATGTTGGACGAAGCTACATGAATCGAACCCACAACCAAAGTGCGACTGATATTTATCGCCTATGACTGGGTTATGTGAAGTCCTTGGTTAGTATGACTAATTATTTTTAGTTAGATGATCTTATGAATCAAGAATAAGTTTATTTTGGGTTATCTATGGAAATTATTAACCTATTATGGGGGATATGTGATTAGGTTAATTACTTTTCAATATGAGACTTTAAGAGTAACTGATGTTATTTGGAGATAAATGTTAAGATTTACCTTAGAAGACAATGTGATTAAATCCATTAGAGATTTGGGTTTCAATCTTAGTTTGAATTACTTTGAAGAATTTTATGGATATCCGTTTATTGAATGGTATTTGATGAACTTTGGGGGTTTTTGGACAAATTTTGGAGATTAAGAGTATTTTTTTCTTTTTGTAAAAGATTATCCTTTTGGGGATTATCTGATCCTGTACTAACAAATTTTGGTTTTGGTTAATTTCTAAAGACATGGGAAATATGTATTTCATCTTTTGTGTATTATTTGATTCTCAAGAAGTTGATTATAGCGCTCTTAATGTGAACAAGTCATTCTAAATACTCATCTTTTGGAGAAAATACGAGTTTGTGTAAGAAATCTAGTAAGAGATGAAAGTCTACATGACAAGTAATAATGTTTCATTATGATTTAGTTAGGCTCATAAATAAATTCCATAATTAAAATTAACTTAAAACAAAAACGTTTTCTGTTAAATTTTCCTACTGTGGAATCAAATACCGTTTAACCCATCACAAGTTTTTAATTTTCTGGTGGTTAATATTCTCCTAAACATATTGTCTATCACTCCCCATCAGAAATTGACCATTTTTTTCTCTTCCATATCCATGTCTTCATGGAAAAATAGTATCTGTTGTCTCGGGTGAACTTTGTACTTTTCGTTCTTTCTTTTAAAGTAATAGTTAAATTTACTCCTTTTCTGATGTGGGGATTTCAATGAAGTTTCTGAGCCGAATTTTAAAATTACAAGGACACAATTCCAAAAAGGGGGGAAGGATGTAACATCCCAGGTAAATAAAGAATATGAAATTTTCATATTTATTAATATTTTTGAATAAAATATTAATATTACTTTAAAGGGAATGATATGTTCGATGACATATTCAATACGTAACAACGAGTTTCTTTGAAATCGTACGTTGCACACTAATAATATAATAATATTATTTTAAATGGTAGTTAACGCCTAGCCGTTGTAATGGCAGGAATGAACAGAACTAACTAAAAAATGATTATATAAATTTGTTAAATATTTTTACAATTACCCAATAAATGATAGAGGCATAAAATGCGAATGAATCCAATTTTAAGCATAAATATTCTAATATTCTTTAAAAGGTCGATTAACTGCCTTTTGATGGAGAACCCTTTTTAAAACTACATTTTATGAATTTTATATGTTATATTTGAAAAAATAAAATCCTTCTTTAGAATCGGAACATCAAAATTTACTTTGTGTAAATTTTTTATTATTTTTCCGATAAAGTTTATTTTTTTAATGATTAGTTAAGATGCTGTATTTTAATTCAAAAAATCCTTTTAATCTAATTTATTAATATGGTTAGATTATCGTTTAATTGGGTTTAATGTGTAGATAAAATATATTTTTACCATTTAATCCAATGGTGGTCATTGGAATTAATTTCACTTTGATATTGGACATAAACAAGTGTCAATCTTTTGATAAATATTGTTTCTTAAAAACACTCTATTTGTTTTGAAAGCGGGAATTATTTATAAAATTAATTAATGAAACTAATATGTTTTGAATTTTGTAAAATGGAAATAATTTTTAAATTTTTAATATCAAATTTACTTTTGATGATTTTTTGTAATTTTTCTGACAAATGTTCATATTTAATGAATAGTGAAAAATACTACATTTTAATTCAAATTTGTTTTTTCATATAACTTAAATATAGAGTTATATTTCCATTTTAATTGGTTTAAAAGTGTAATTGAATTATATTTTAATCACATAATAAAATTTTGTTCATTTGAAGTAATTTCACTTTTCAATTAGATGTAAAAACAAGTCAATCTTTTGATAAATTTTACTTCTTAAAAACCCATCTTTGGTTGTGACAACAAGAATTATTTTTAAATTAATTACTGAAATTTATGTGTTTGGAATTTGTTAAAATAAATTCCATATTTGGAATCAGAAGGTCCAAATTATGTAATTAAGACGCTTTTGTTTTTGGAAATTATGAATAGTAACGATGGTAATTATCTTTAATTATCTTGATTAATTAGTAATCAGGTAGTTAAGGGTAATAAAATAATATAATAATAATATAAAATGACCCCAAAATGTGTCCAAATACCCTTGTTTGATTCATGTCCGACCATGGGAATATTTTTACCAAACTTTAGGGCCCATGGAGTCACATGGGTGTGATAGTGACATTTATGACTTTATTTTTTTAAAAAAAGAAAAATATAACAAAGGTTTGTATATCTTAACTAAAAGAATTTTAATTTTGTTTACATAAATGATATATTAGACTATAAATATTCATTGTTAATCTAAAAATACATCCAAAATCATGGTATTTTTTTATAAATTTTAGACATTAAATAAATAAATTTATTTATGACACCATGATGATGCAATGATTACCTCATTAATGAACGATTCAAATAAAATGAAAAGGTAAGGGAAAATATAAGACTTAAACTTGTATAAAAACTATTTTATGGGTGGATTGAAAACCCTTATCACCTTATCCTAGAAATATATCATTGTGGGACCTTTAAAATTCGAAAACCATTTTATAATAATGTAACATTTCAAGACTTTCCAAAACTGACCCTCCTCCCACTTATATAAGGCCCCACCTCTACCCCCTTACCCCCACCTCTCAAGACCTTGGATCGCCAAACCTCTACTCATATTATCTCTCCAAATCCCTATCTTACTCCTAGAAGCCTCACTTTGGGAATAAGTCTTTCCAAGGAATCCTTTGGCTCAAATCAAAAAGAGTTAACCGATTTAGAGGTAATGTCTTATCCTATGTTCTTGTGTTTTATTTTGCTTCTCAAACCCCTTAAACTCTTTTTATTCCATTATTTTGTAACAAAACCAGTATATTCAATATACTAGGATGTTGTTATTTGAATTATTAGAGCTACACTTACACACACCTCATCTAATGGTTAAAGAACATACTGTTTCTGTGGGTGGCGAATTACTGCCTCCAGAAACAATGATTGTTCAATCTTCTTTTAAATTTTTTAATGGGGGGTATTATGATGTAACTATATTTATATATGATAAATATCATATTTAATTCCCCTATATTCTTATGTATTTTATATTTAAAAAATACCTTTATGCTTTGCATGTTGTGAAAATTCGATAATTTCATATGAGGAAGTGTGGACTACCGCCCCATCAAGTGATGTGACTCGTTCATGCCAAACATGAAATTTATAAAGAATGTAATTAATGAACTTATGATACCTATATAACATATATATTATACTTGAATTATAATATATCTATGTCTAATTTAGTTTTAAAGTCCATTAATATGACAAAAAAATGAAAGTAGCGTTCATGCGTATGTATGGCCTACCATCTCCATGAACGATACATTTCATTTCTTATCTCAAAACATTATAGAATATTATTGAATACATATATACTAGATATATATTATATTTAAATCATGAACACCGTTTCAGAGATGATGTACTTATAACTACATGGAAAATTCTCTTCAAACAAATTCATTGTTGACTCATGTACCGAACATCGACAAAACATATGATATGAACTCACATAACTAACTAATTATTATAACATGATAATATGTGATATTAATTGAATAATAAACTTTAAATTAATTCCATAAGCAATTATAAATAGACCAATATTTATTATTCAGGAATATAAAGAAACGAACATGACAAGTCAAACTTGAGGTAAGGGGATTTCTTATCTCACTTTTAATTCCTTGAGATTTCCAATATTCTCCAATTATTTATTGCATGTGGTGTATTGTGTAATTAAATTTGATATATATTATCAATATTTTAGTTATATTAATGGTATTGTGTGATTCATTTGGTTCTAATTATCTTTTGGTCATATGACTCGATTTACTACAACGAGGTAAGTGGTTTTTATCTCACTTTTTATTCCCGTGAGATTCATGCTATATTTGAAACTATATCCTTTTATTGGTGTTTGTACTGACCATTATTATACTCTTTTTTTAATATACTTAGTTTATGGGTATTTACATAAACATTGTATAGTCTTTCTTTTATGTGGTGTACGTTTCGAAAGTTACCCAAATCGGTAAGGGAACCTTTCACCCTCCTCATTTTAAAAGACTTATTTTTGATAGGTCTTTTAATTTACATCTTCTTATGATGGGATATGTTCTTATATATCCTTATTTCTGTAAATTTTATGTACAAGTGATGTGATACCCTTTTTATCTCTCATAAACTCATTTTCTGAATTTTAAATTAATGTCGTTAGGCTATCTAATTTCTGTATGGGAACTTCTTAACTCAATTTAAAGTCATTGGGTTAAACCTCTACTTATTGATTATGTCATTCCATGAATATGTGTGGATTAACTCTGATTTTTTTACACCTTATATCCACATATATTGAGTGTATTTATATTTTTTACACATAATCATGTAATTGATTTATCCTTAATCTAAGGATATCGTCTTTGTACGGGACTTCGTCTCAATATCCTTTCGTTGAAGCATACTTCAATATATATACGACCTTATTTTATTAGTTGTATAATAAAACCTTTTAACTTTTAATTTTATTCAAAATGAATATTTTTAAACGAAGCCTTTTACTAAACAAAAAAAGAGAATGTTTTTGTATTACGTATGTGGTGACAACGGCTTCTCCACCGCTATGACCATTATTTGTGTTTTGGCTTCCTCTAAAAGCCATAACTTTTTTTAAATTAAAAACAAATACCATGTTTTACTTTATTTTGGTTTTGAAAGTGTTTTTGATAATGTTTTGATTATATCAATGTGTTTTATTGATATCTTGTGATTGAAATGTGGAACTTTTATGTTTCCTTTATGCATGTTTTATGTGATACGATTATGTTATGGTTCTTGGGAATTGTTTATGAAGACTGGTGGTTCCATGATAAAATTATGGCGGGTGAGACTGATATAGATCTCTAATGCATTTGGTAACATGAATGAGTTAAACGGTAAGGTTTCTAATAATAGATTTAGGGAATATACTGTGATTGGTATTCCAAACGTAACCATGCGGATTACTCCCTATGTAAGAATGTTATTAATGCCTCAAATTACCTTTATGTCTTATGATTTCTATGAGTTATTCATAAATTTTATGATTTGATGAGGTATTTTAAAGTTCGTATGTTTTATGAGTAAAGTATGATTTCATTGATTCTTATATATACCTGGAGTAATGTTTTCTTTCCGTATTTTTTTATATCCCTTTCTGAGATTTTAATGCCCATCCCAAGTCTTTGAAATGTTTTCCACAAGACTTAAAGATGAATAGGGTCAGGGATGGGATCATGGAAAGATATGCTATCTAAAACATGGAACTAGACATGTTTCTTTTTAAGAGTTTTTATTTTGTGAAAAAATTGAAAATGAGTAGATGTGTCTACTTTGTAATCTTTGAGATGTAATAGTTATTTCCTAATTCTATAAAACTCTAAAACTGAAAAGATACTCAATGTGAATTATTCATTTAATTCATGATTATATAATGTTTTATGGAAGGTCCTTATATTACTACTTTTTTAAAGATAAAAAACTGAATTTCAGAAAATCATTTGAGTTGGAAATATTTTCTAATGTTCTATTTTGAGAAATATTTAGATTCCTATTTCTTCTTGAAGAGAATATTTGGGAATCTTTAAAAATCCTCATGTTACTAATTTTTAAAAACTAAATATTCTTGAAACTAAAAGGACTATTTTAAAATTATATCAACATTTTTTTTTATTTTCTCTGGTGAACGTTTTTCACTGGTGAATAAATGATTCAAAGACGTATTTATGGACCATAAATTTCTTAAGGAATAAAGAACAATAAAATTATATACTACTTGATAATGTCATTTATTTTTTACCTAAAGTGTGGAAATCTAAAAGGAGAATTACTAATGGTAATAAATATAAAATAAAAAACTAAATGATATAATAAAAAATTAAGGTGATATGATGTTAATCTAAAGAGAGATTCATAGAAAGTGAAAATTAAAAATTGAGTTTCCTTTTCATCCATTGTAATTTAAAATACTCGAGATTGTAAAAATGGTTCATCCTAGATAAGAACAAAAAGACATAAAGATTCTAGTGGATGAGATCCCACTAATAGTGAACATAGAAATATGGAATGGATGATATTCAACAATGGGAACCTCTAATTAAGTAATATAAAATAAAATAAAGATGAAAAGGGAAATTCAACATGAAATATTTTACATAAATATATTTCATTAATGAAGAAAACTATGTCATATTCTACTAGATTATGTGAGTTAAAAATAAAAAAATAAAAACTTATAGAATATATTTTAAGAAGAAAAATTTAAAAATATAGAAATACATGGACATAATAATTTATATCAAAGGAGACACTATTTCATGAAATTAATACAACACAATTATATAATAGTTGAAGATTAACTAGATTCTATTGAAATTTTGAAAGATGTATTGTGGGAAAACTAACTATTGAATCTTGTATGAATCTACTATTATATTCAATATGTTTTTATGCATCTGAATGAGATCCTGATTATGAAAATTTATTTTGTTCTTATGATGATGAAAGTGATCTAGAAAATCTTCATGAAATGTGAACTTTTATTATTAAATGTGAAACATGTTTTAGAACCTTTAGAAAATATATATTGAACTTAAATATGGAGTCACTGAAATAAAAGTTATTTTTCGAATTATTTGAGAATAAGATTTTGGTGATTAGAAATGCGAGTGGATTTATTATTTTTGAATTGGTCAAGTCAATAGAAAATCAAGAAAAAATTAATAATTTTTTATAAGTTAGAGCTAAAATATATAATTTTAATCATAGAATAGATGATCAAAATAAAAAGATTAATAATGAAATATAAAAAACTATAAAGTTTCTAAAATAAAAGACTAAATTTGTTAAACAAATGTGTATAATTGAAAAATAATTCTTTCTTTGGATATTTATACCACGATAGGGAAATTGTTTGAGAATTTATTTATTTTGATTAGGCCAAGTAGAACTACAACTAGTTTTATACTAAATTGACTAGATATTCATAATACCAATAAAATTATTTTTAACTAAATAAAACACCATTTTATACATAATGTTAATGAGGAGAATATTACAAGACAAAATATTCAATAAAAAATTTCAATATTTTAGAAAATAGAGAGAATAAATCTCATGAAGACATTATACCTGGGAATATTAGACAACTAATAAGAAGTGGGTTTAAAAAATTCTCTTAAAAAATATATATGAACTAAAAGAAGTTTATTTTATGTTGATATAAATCTAAATATATAATCCAATAT
The DNA here is from genome assembly GCA_963277665.1 of Viscum album. Lineage (NCBI taxonomy): Eukaryota > Viridiplantae > Streptophyta > Magnoliopsida > Santalales > Viscaceae > Viscum > Viscum album. Next base: position 632,518,899 of record OY728130.1, read on the forward strand.
ACATTTAAATTATAAATATTATCATCTATTCCTAATTTCTTTATAAAAAAATATTTTCAAGTTATTATGAATGCTTTTACATTATCTTCACATATTTGATTTGTTCATTTTATTTTGAGTGGTTTTCGATTGATTATATTTAGATAAATTTTGATCATTATTCTTTTAAGTTTCCAAATTACATGACTTCTAATTGATTTTTTTGGAACTATATTCAAAATATGATGATAAATTATTTATTAAATAGAATATAACTACCAATCAATTGGGAAAACTTTTTTAGTTCATCATAATTTTGGAAGACACGTTTATCTATATTTAATAATCCTAATTAAAATCATAATGAATTATAACTTTTAAAATTAATCATCCATTTAGAGATTAAATATGGAATCATATGTGTTATTTGTATTTAATCTATGCCTCTTGATCATGAACTAGATGATGAACATTTCTATACCTTTACAACTTTATAAATAGGTAGTCCCAGAGTTGACTATAATCATTCTATTAAATTCTTTATAATTTTTTTTAAATTTTTTAGAATGTTTTTATTATCTTCCAATTAAACCATCATATATTTAAAAAAATATTATACTTGAGAAATCATCATAGGGAGGATGATCAACATAGAACAATTTAAGAAATATGAATTTATACAGAAGGATATTAAATTTGTTAAAGGCTTGTGAAATATTATTTCTACAAATGAAGAGCATGATATTGATTATCCCTTTTGATATAATATTTTTATGGGTTTGAAAATTATCTAAATAAGATAATGTTTTGAAGTACAACATTTTACATATCATTAATATGTTTACATTATCTGAAGAAACGCTTGTAGAGTTATTTGAAGTTCCATTTATGGTGAATTCACTATTTGTCTCCAAAAACAAGATACCTGAAGCTCAATTTTTTTTTAAAATATGAAGTTTAGTATAATATGTTTATGATATATAAAATTTTTTATAGTTTCAGATATTTATTACATAAATGAAAAATTTTATTACAATAAATTTTATATTTTTGACTATGGAGGGAAGTACACATTTACACTATTAATATTCAAGATGTCCGCTTGATATACATCCATATAATTTTTAGGAAGATCAACATTGAAAATTTGACTATTTACAACTTATAGGAAATCTGAAATGATGTCATTTTGATTAAAACATTTTATATGGTTGTATGATACACAAGAATCATGTAAAATAGCTATGTGAAGAGAATTTTGAGAATGAATCTCATCCCAAATGGAATAAAAAATCACATCAATAATGAATAAATATCAAGGAAATAATTAATTAATGATTTATAGGAAATAATATTTATAGACAAATATTCAGTAGCTTCCTCTATAAATCATTGAAATCCGATGGAAAAAGGACAATTAATATAATATGTTAATATTTTAAAGAAAATAAAATACAATAACAGTACTTATATAGATGTGGATCATGAAAATAAGAAGGTAAAATCATTAGAGAATGTGGTATCTATTAAGGAAACTGAATATTTGATAGATAAGTTGATGATAAAATCTACTAAATGCATTGTCCAACTAAAGGACCATAATTTAAAAAATAGAATCATTACATCTAATGAACAATTTTGAAAATTAATTTATACACAATGGATATTTTTGGATGAAAATTTTTACAAATCCAAGAAGAAAAAAGAATAATGAACTGGTGAAAACTGTATTTTAAACTAGATAAATCTATGGTTAAGGTGTTAAGAGAATAAGTTCATTGAAATATTTTAGAAGATAAGAATAAAAATAAATATTCCCTACAGTTGAAGTAATATCAAATTTCCAATTATATTCTACCAAGGTTCACTATAAATATATATTTATTTGTAACTACTACTAAAAATTAATATTTATTTTAATGGTAAATATGAAATATGTTTCTTTATAAGTTCATGTAATTCCTTATCCTTATCATCAACTCATAAAATTGTCTAGTGTGAGACTAAGAAATCCTTTGATATAATTTATCCAAAATAAAATCCATATATATTACAATCATTGTAGTAAAAACCTTCTAATGGACCACCATATGATGTTTATCCAACTAAAGTTAATCAATGAGAAAATGTCGTTGCTCTTTCTTCTTAAGTAATAATATCACTGGGAAACCAATTTCAAAATAATATTTTTTCTGAAAATATTGATGGAAATATTGATTAAGAAAAAAAATGAAATACTGAAGTTGATGATTTATATTCTTTATAATTGTCTACTCATACTTCTACCACTATTACATTATCTCAATTAGAGAATTACTTTAAAGAATAAAATTCATTAAAAAATTTCTCAAGATCAATCTCATATTTATATTCTTCTAAAAAGAAAATAGATGGTAAAATTTAAAATAATTATGATCACATTAAAACTAAAGATTAATCTTCTAAAAGGTTAATTTACAAGTATTTCAACCGATTTCTTTCTAAATAACAATAGAATAATGAGGATACATACAAAAATTCATTTGAATCAAGTGATTCCATTACATATCGATCATTAAACTTAAATAATGACTTGGTTATGATCTTATAGATAAAATTAAATTAAATAATTGATATAATAGAAGAAATCAAAGGAAAATTTCATTCGATTCAATATCATATGACCCATTTTGAAAATCGTGTTTGTAAAAATATATAGATTGATGTTGTGGAAAATTTAAATGTTGATATGAAGCTAGTCAGAGTTGATATTGATTTTCCTTATTTGAATTTGAGAAAATTCAACATATATAAAAAATCCAAAAGATAGAGGCATTAATATTAAATATTAAAAAATTTCCTTTCACTAAAATTATGATATTATATGTGAAAAATAAATATTTCTTGAAAAATTCATTAAATATCATAAAAATAAAGTTGATGAAATTCCCTTAACTATTGAATATAAAAATAATAATATTATAGTTTAGAATATGTAAATATTTTACCAATATTTAATGTTTGATGAGGAATTTATGAAATTGTGTTAGTATAATCGAGAGATTATTTTTATATAATAAAATTTTTTAGAATAAGATCAGTTTGTAAAGCCTCAATGAGTTAAATTTTCTAAGAAGATACATAATTCTTCCCAAATGATTAGTGACCAATATAAGATGCTAGTTAGTTAACTAAAACATGTCAATATTATAAAGCACATGAACAATAAATTATTTATGGACTAATTTTGAAGATACTATTTTATTTTTAAACTTATTGCTAAATGATTTGGTGTTTTTTCGATGAATTCTTTTATGAATTCTATTTGATGAATATTTTTACAGAATATGACTTCACTAGATTTTTATTTCAAGAAAAACATAAATATAATTTCTTTCTGAAAACGTCGAAGTGGGAGAAGACTTAGGATACATTATTATTTTAAAATATTTTCTTTAATAACTTGTTTATTTGTTTTAAAATGAAAAATAATTATATAATTATTCAGTGTGGGGAGAATTGTTTTTTCTTTTCATCATTAGAACATTTATAAATATTTTAGAATTATCTTTTTAAATTTATGAATCCTTATTATTTTCATAAGTTTTTGTTTTATAAAAGGAGGATATTTTTAATTCAAAAAATTTAATTTTTTTAAATCATAATACATATAAATAAGTATAACATGTAAATTGATTTTCTTGGTTAGAAAAGTAAATATAAAAAATACCGATAAGATGAGTTTTTTTAAATATTGATGGTTTGAAATTTTTTGAATATATAATGATACAAGGAATTTGAAAATATTTATATTATATAGTTTTTATAAATAAGATAGGTAAATAATATTGAATACTTAAGTCAAAAGAGGTCTACGATGGTGTTAAAGTACTCTATCGATAGATGTGGTGAGACATTGAGACCATTAAAATATGAACAAAAATCAACTACAAGTATCTTTTTAACTGACTCTAAGTTGTGCAGAATCCAACCTGTATAGGGTTTTCATTAAATTTATCATTACATTGTGAATTTGATGATATAAATAAATAAAATATATAACATTAAAAAATAATATTTTATATGAAACTTACTGGTTGTTTTAAATAGCTTATGAAATAAATGTTTCATTATAAAACCTTCCAGTATTAATTTTTTTTAATAATTTTTCCAAATTACCAGTCTTCATAGAATATTTTCCAAGATACTGGTATTTATAGTGGGTTTGTTAAACCACTAAATATTGTAGAATATTTTCTGAGATACCTTTTTTTGTAGTGTTTTTTTGAGATACTAGTTTCAGTAGTAGTAATTATTTCCTAATTTACTTATGGAAGGAATCCTTGTTATGGAATTCAAATCAATGATTCATGATTTAAGATAAAGACACCACTAAATATATTTATAGTTGAGTATAAATTAAAACTATTCTTGGTTTCCCCTTTATCTATGGATTGAATGTTCATATTTGAATAATATACTTTAGGATTTTATTGGTAAATCAAACTATAAGTTTTATAATTTCTTCGATTTTATTACTTTTTTCAATATTTGATTAAATTCGACTCGTTTATTTTCAATTGTGTTATTAATTTTAATGTTAATTTAAATGCTATTCATCTTTTTAGTACACATTACTTTGATATCACTCTGATTATTTTTTAGGCAAATGAGACATTTTATTTATTGTAGTTTGAATACATGAGGTGTTATGAAGTTTATTTTTAATTATTAAAATATAATTCACCCCATCTTTTATGTTTTTCCAAACATACCTTAAGATCCAACATTTATATTAGAGGGAGGTTTGGACATATAATATTGAACACTATGTTTTCTATTACTTAACCAGGTTTTATATTTCCAGTTACCTTGCACCTAACCATATGCAGATATTTTTTTAGTTTTGTAGGAATACATAGTGTTACTGTTGAAAATCTCACTTAGAATATACCACCTGTTTTTATAGAAATTATTATTAATTTTAAATACAAATGATGGATACATTTTTATTAACACTAGAGTCGGAAACAATCTTATTCTTACGTTGTTTACATAGTACCAGAGAGAAACATTCTAATTATCTAAAAGAATAAAATAATTAATTTAACCTAAACATTAGTGTTATAAATACATTACTATGTTCTATTCGAGAGAATATCTATATTCATGTTTATTTATGTCAAAAAAACTATGGAATATGGATAAAACATAAAGTTACTCATTTGGGAATATCAAATGTTCTTTATACTAAAAGTGATAAGATAATTCTAGATTATTTTGGATTTTGAATTTCTTCATAATTAATTATTTTTACTAATCCATCGCATATTCATTAACATAGTTAACAACCTTCAATATCTTAGGGAAAATGAATTATCATAATATCAACATGTTGAGGAATTCTTAATTATTTCACATATATAATAGGAATCTAAAAGAATCACCGTTAAGATTATTAATATTTTCACCAATCATATTATATATGATCTAATGGACACATTAATGTAGTATGAGATTCATATGATGAAGGATATATGAAAAGATAAATAAAAAATATATTTTATTTTAACTCTACTGGAATATCAAATATCAGAGAGTGTAAACATATTTTATCTAGATGAATGTAAAAAATACACATATATTCTAGTGAAGGAGAATATACAATTTTTGAGAATGGAAATGTGAAATGGAGTAGGTTTAGTATTAATAAATTCAAAAGTATTTATCTAAAATACATAAATGACAAAACATAGGAGTTTGAAAGAACGATTTCTCTAAACCAAATTATTATGAGTGTAGAAAATAGGGTCACATTTAACCTGATTGTCCTGAGAAAAAAATAATGACGGCCACTTAAATAGAATTTAAAGAAGAGAAATGATAAACTATTTAATATAAAGGTCACATGGAGTGATAGTGAATAGATACCACTTATGTTAATTCATCAAGAGAAAGTGATAATAGACAATGAATCATTTGATTATATAAAAATTAAAAAACTATTCTTGGAAAAACTAACTCTTTAAGATATTATGAATATAAATTTATATTTATAATGATTTTATGATCTAAATAAGATATCGATGTGGAAAATTTATCTATTTCATATGATGATGAATTTTCTTGTAAAACATTTTATTAAATGATAGCTTACATTACTAAATGTAAAAAAATGTATTATAATTTTTAAAAAATATATAATAATATTAATAATGAGGATTATTAAAAAAAATTATTTTTCAAAGTACGAGGGAGAGCTTATTGAAATAAGAAAGGATAATGAAACTCTTATTCATGATGTTGATATGTTAATTGAAAATGATTCTAAAAAATAATATTGATACGAAATGTAAAGGTAAAATAGAAAAACATAATATTAAACAATGAATAAAAGAAGAAGGATAAGATAAGAATGTCATATACTATGACCATTTATAATGAAAAAATGAAATTTTAAAACTAATGTCTAAAATAGAAATCTTAAAAAACATATGGACACATATTTCAAATAAAAGGAAAGAAGTTGAGAATTTGTATAGCCAGATCAGAGAAAAGAGAACTTAATGTATTTTTATTAGTAAATTCCTTATAAGTTCATCCTACTAATTAAATAATTTTGAACTAAATAAAGTACATTTCTATGCATTATTTTAATCAGGAATAAAAATGAGGATACAATTTTCACTAAACAAATTAAAATTATTTAGACATCATTGGGATTTTAACTCATTTGATGTTTTTAGATATGGAAATTAGATAACTAATAAAATGTGTTTTCAAACAATATTATTTTCTATTACTTATAATCCAAAATATGTATATTTTTAATGAAAAAAATATAAATATATTAGTCATTATGTACAAATACTATTTCCACTAGTATTTATAAAACTAAATTTTAAGTAATTATAATACATTTATTTATTTATTCTTATATTTAATTTAATCCTTTTTTTTAATTTTCTATTTATTATGGTTAACTAAAATTTGGAAATAATTTTTTTAATCTTCCATAAAACAATAATTGAATCGTAAAACATTTTTGGAAGTAACTCCAAAAGAAGATGATAAAATCATTTTTAAAAAGAAGATAAAAACCAATCTATTGAAAATTAATTTTATGTACACAGATATTTTTAAAGATAGGATTATCCAAATTTTAAAATCATTTTCAATATCATAAAGTATAAAAAATTTGATTACAAATTATTCATTTATAAATTAAATATAAAATCATGTTTTTTATGGAATTCAATGAATGTTATTAGAACATGAAATTTATGGTTTCCCTTTGTATTCCATTAAGAATTTATACATAGGTGGACCCAAAGTTCATTGGATTAAATCACTACAATTCCTCAACAAAGATCTTACTGTTTTTTTTCAAAATGTTTTTTTAAATTCCAATTAAATAATAGTATATTCCAATGAAAAATCTACTATATAATGAAATAGAGATATGCTAATTGACATATCAAAGATAGAGAAATATTATTTTATGCTGAGACTATTACCATTTTCACAGCTTGGTAAATCATGTGTCTATAACTGAAGAAACTGAGCTGTATTATCCCCTGATGATGTGATATATTTATGAAACATTAAAATTATCTGATGAAGATATAGTTAATAAGTAAACCTTTGTACTCTTGATAATTATGTTTTCATTAATCGAGAGATGCTTATAAAGTGACTCAATATTAAAATGAATATATTCTCTATTTGGGTCACATAAATTACCATAATATCATAAAAATTTCTCAAATGTGATTCTACGAATAATTTTTTGTGATAAAAGAAAAATTTCACAAGACTTTACATCAATCGCTTGATTTTTGATTCATCTTTCTACATATCCTGTCTTTTCTAATACAAAGGGAAGGAGAAAAGGAAAATATTAAAATTTGGGATGTCTAATTTCTAGAATAATTTCTATGTTTCAATAATTTCAACATTTCACTGTTAATTTGGTCATACTTTAAAGCAATTTGAAAAGGTACAGTACATATGAAAATATAATTATATAGCGAGATATAGAATAGAATTATTTTAAAACATTAAATAGAAGAGAATATTGAAAAGGATTCACATCATGAGAGATATAAATAAGATGATATCAATGTTATAAAATATATCTAGGATAAACTTTACTTAGTACATTTATAACAAAATATTTATACAAAACTATTAGTATTTTCATATACTAAACATCTATAATATATTGAAAAAGTAGATATAAGAGAATAAAATAAATTTTAGAGGAAACAAATGCTCTAGATGATCCCAATTCGGGTTATTCTTATAAAAAGATGAATTTAATTTTTTTATGAATGTTGAAGTAGTCAAAGAAACAAAATAATTGAAAGATAATAGAAAGATAAAATTTAGTGAACCACTATTCCATCAAAAAAAATCCTTCGGAAAAGGGAACAATTACTTCAATTGAAAAATAAATAAAATTAACTGATATTCATATTTGATACTCATATTCAGTTTATGAAAGAAAAAATATTAATCCATAAAGAATATAGAATAATGATAATTCAAAAAACAATATTTTATGATAGATTATGATTCGGTTAAGCCCTTCAGTGAATATGATGATCGAAATCATTACAAAGAGAATAAGAAGAAGAAATATGACATGATGTTAAAGTAGTTTAAAATTAGAAAATATATTCTATATGGACTCACAATCAAATACTATATTTTTAGAAAGGTAGTATTAAGATGAAATATTTTTTCTGGTGCATAAGGTATGGAAGTTGTTTTAGAAGTTCGAGAAATGTTCTCATTGTAATCATCACCAAATTGAGTTTTTGAAATCCATGATAAAAAATCATTAGATAAAATTTTACCAACATAATAATCATATAATGTAAATATATATGAAGTAAAACCATATGAGTAACAACAATCTAATGTTCATATAATTCATGTTCATCTATCAAAAGTTGTCCCCACTCATTCTTGTAATGTTATGGCCACACCAGAATAAACTATTGAAAAATGATGTTTTTTTGAAAACTAGTTACAAAGATCATTTATAAACCAATAATAAAAACCATAATTTATTATTTATCTTATTTATAATCTTATATTTTTATTTTTATTACTTAAATTCATCTTAATTGGAACAATCATATAAAAAAATCTGATTCATCAAAAAAAATTAAACTCAATTACTTTTCAAAATCATCTATCAATGATATAGATGATTTGAATGAAAATATTGAAGAACCTATTGGAATTTAATATTAATCTATATAAAAGGTAAATAATTGGTTGTTTAATTGAATATTACTAATAATAAGAGAAAATAGTGGAGACAACTAACTTTCTATTTGATTCCAGTGATTTTATTATCGATTTATATCTTGATCAAAAGATCAACATTGTTCTGATATTTCAGAAGAAAAAAATTATATCATTACTATTATATTAGAACTCAGGGAAAAACTATCTATGATCCAAAATCAGACGATCCATTCCAAAAATTGTAACCAAAAAAATAAATTTGTAGAATATGTAGCAAAATTAACGGAATAACAGAAGCTTGTTATTGAAATCAATGATTTTCTTGATAAGATGTTGATAAACTTCTAGTAACAAATAAAATACCTAGTTAAAGACATCACCTATATAGATAACCATAAAATTTTCTTGCTCTACAAATATGATATTATCCATGAAAGATCATTTTTTCTTGAATAATATGCTAGTAATATGGAAAATATTCTTGATGAAATTTTTTAATTTTTTGAGGATTTAAAGAATCACAATGTTGTTCAAAATCATTACATAGTTTAACAAAATTAAATTTTTAATGAGCAGTTGGAGCAATTAAATGAGAAGAACCAGATGAATATTTTTATAGAAGAAATTTTTTTGATAGATATTTGTTTTTGATGTCTCAAGGATTCAAAATTTTTCCAATGATATATGATTTTGAGTAGAATATAAACACCAAGATGTGATATTGGATAAGAAATAGAAATATATAAAAGATATAAATAAAATGAAAAAGAAATCATTTATGTTTTATTAATTTTTGTATTTTAGTTTTATTGAAATCGTATAACCGGTTTTTTGTTACATAAATAATTAATTTGTGAATATTTTCTTAAAAATATTTTTTTAGGAAAATCCTTCCACGATATTTTTATTTTAAATAGTATCTTCATTATTCTATATTTTTTAAAATATTAGAGAATGAACAGATTTAAGAAGAATTATTCCTGAAAAATATTTTCATTACTATAATAATTATTTGTTTTATAATGGAAAATAATTCTTTTATTCCTTAAGGGGATATAAAATTATTTTAACCTATCTTCATCTAAATAATTGTAAATATTTAGGGAGAATATTATTTAATTATGAATGTTCTAATTTTTTTAATAAATGATATTTTTTTTAAAAAAGGGGGAGATTTAAAATTTAATGAAATATTTTTCACTTAGTTTTGGATAATAAAATACAAATCAATAATTATATGATTTAAATTTTAATATTTGTTTTTTTTCTTTATGAAATTGTTTTGGTGAAATTTTTATAACATGAGGTTTTATGATATACTGATGGTTTGATGATTTTTGAAAATTTTATGATCTTATAAATTTAAAAATAATGATTTTGTATGGATTAATTGAACGATACAAATAAATTAGATTTTTTTACTTCATCCAAAAGAGTACTATGGTGGTGATGAACAACTCTATCAGTAGATGTTGTGGGATCTTCATTCCATTGACAGATAAAGATAAATCTACTACGGATACCACTCCAACTGACTCTTAGATGTTTAGAATTTGACAATTGGAATATTGTCTATAAATAGTGTTTTATGTCATGGTTCAGAAGGAAAAAATTAAATAACAAAATATAAAATTATAAAGAATAATCTGCGTGAAGAAATTTCTTGATGTCTTCATGTTATTGTTGACTTGTGTGGTTGAAATTGTTTTTCTTTTGGAATGTTTTATAGAGCTTACACTTGACTGTTTTCATTGTAAAATATTATAGCATTTATTTTTTAATAATTTTAACAGGTTATTTGTATTAATAATAGATTTATTTAGATATCATAGATAGTTTTTTTAGTTATCTATTGTCGTGTTTGATTTTCTGAGCTACGAGTCTTTTTAGATGGCGAGTTGAGCTACTGGTTGTAGAAGTATAAATTTTACGATTTTTCTTATAGAGAGATTCCTTTGTAAGGGATTGAAAACCATACTTCTAGATTTTTTATGTATAAACCTTTTTATAGGTCTATATTCAAAGATACGTTGAAAATGGTTTGTTTTTCCCCATTCCCGTTAGGATAAAAGTAAATATTTTAATAATACCACTTATGATTTTATTGATTAATATTATAACATGTTTATTTATTTTAACTATATTACTTATTTTTTTGATAATATAACATTTTTAATTATTTTATTACTTATATTAGTAATTGAAATACTGATCGTCTTTTTATCACACCCTAAATTGATATTACTCTTATTGATTTCATTAGATAATCAATCTTTTTATTTAAGATTTTATAAAAAGATGAGGTGTTTTAAAATTTACAATTAAATTTCAATATAACATTCTACCTCTTCTTTTAGGGTTTTCTATAGATATATTATGATCATAAATTAGGTATCATATGGTGGTCTCTACACCTTTCACTAAACATGATATTTTCTAGTAATTTATCAAAAATTTTATCTTCTGTTACGTTATACATAATAGTGTATATAGATTTTATTAGTATGTGTTGGAATCACCTGTTTTGATAATCCCAAATCATGCTTAAACATTGATTATGATGTATTAAAACCTTGCATTAATCTTATTATTCTATGCTTAAACGTATTTTATTCTAAACAGTTCATATTCTTACTCTCATAACTTTACTGTAACAGCTTACAGTAGTATTTACATAAGTTTGGTATTGTTAGCTACCAGTCAGAGTTTTCTTCTCAAAGTCACAGTTACAGTTAACTGTCACCTTAAGTTACTGTTGCAATAAGTTCACAGTTACAAGGTTACAGTCGAAGACTAATACAAGCTTACAGTTACGAGTCTACTGCTATCTATTGTCAAAGCTCACAGACGAAGGTCACAGTTACAAGACTTCTGTTCAAAGTTTTCTCTACTCAAGTTCACAGTCGAACAAGTCTACAGTTGGAACAAGTTCACAGTCGAACAAGTCTACAGTTGGAACAAGTTCACAGTCGAACAAGTCTACAGTTGGAAAAAGTTCACAGTTGAACAAGTCTACAGTTGGAACAAGTTCACAGTCGAAAAAGTCTACAGTTGGAACAAGTTCACAGTCGAACAAGCCTACAGTCATAAGTCTACAGTCAAGGTTACAGTTAGACAGCTTCTGTCGACTAAGTCTACTGATGATCGAAGTCTACAGTTGACAAAGGTTACAGTTCTACAAATTTGATATTACAAGTCTACAGTTAGAGAGGCTACAGTTACATGGAGTAAAAGCTACCATTACAAGCCTACAGACAGCAAGCCCTTTGTTGAAGTCAGCAGTCAGAAGGAAGTCCACAGTTGGAAGTCCACAGTTGGAAGACCACAGTTGAAGTCAACAGTGACATAAATTCTCGACTCACTGTTTTAATTTCTTTATTTCCTACATTTAATCTATCTAACGGTCATATCATACATTTTGATGATTTGTCAAATATCTGATAAAGGTTGTCGGATGTCAGGAACCCGTACCTCATACCTGCTGAAAAGAAATCTTTTCTGTCCCTTGTCGGGAGATAAATACGAGAAGACTACGCTGCCAAAAAAAATGCGAACCAGAGAAGTGCGTGGTGGACGAAATATAGCAGAAACACAAGAAGATAAAAACGAGTTCCATCAAGAACACAGAGAAGCATATAGACAATCAAGTATACTCGAGAAGTGTTCTGTGCATACAAGAAGAACCCTGAAGAACTTCATCGACTACATTCTCACTACCTGTGAACCTGGAGCATACGACACTCTGTTTCTCAAACAGAAACGAGAAGAGGACTCAAACTCTCTTCTGATCGAATACAAGAGCTACACTGAGATCACCAGAACCACTTCTAAACTCTACATCTCTTGTTCTGTGATTTATTCTACATTTTGAGCAGTGTGTGTTATCGGCTGTATTAAACACACACACTGACTCCTGTACTTTCACTGGAGGATCTGTAAATCCTCAGCAAATCTTTTTGCACTCCATTTCCCACTGTGGATAGTGGTAGAGGTCTTGTGACCTGGACAGCTTGCTGCTGTTGTTTGTTTTCCCACGAAGAACTGTGGTAGAGGTCTTGTGACCTGGACAGTGTGTTCACTGTTGTTAACCCCGATCCAGGGTGTGGATCATTTTATATAAACTTTTGAGAGGACTAAGTCTCGGCTGGAGACTGAACCTCTTGGTTAACTCTCTGTGTTTGTAGTTATACTCTATATCCATACTATACATATTTATTTCATATTCCACTGCTATTACTTTGAAATATAATCTATCTTCAAAGCTACTTTGATAATTAAATTCGCAAGTGTTTATATTTGTTATAAATCAGTAAGTTAGTTTCAAAAGTTAATTTAATCATAAGATTACGTTAACTGAGAATTAATCAATCTTTGAGAAACTAATTGAACCTTTATAATCTATATAAATTCACTACAGTTTAATTTGTTTTTGAAATTGGGGGATTTTAGTAGAAATTGTTTTTAACAGAAATTTTAATTGGAACTCAATTCACCCCCCGTCTTGAGTGTCCACTCCGACCAACATTTGGTATCAGAGGTTGGATTTATCTCTGTTATACTTGCTCAAAGTTTTATTTTAACTCTCTGTTTTTAAACTGTGATTGTAGTTTTATCTAAAAGATCTTAAATTTCTGTTAGTTCTAAATTTTATCTCTTTAAAACATTTTCTAAAATTTCCTTATGGATAATAGACTAGAAGGTGCTCCTACTAACAGGCCACCCTTCTTTAATGGTGTGAATTATGCCCAATGGAAGCTCAAAATGAAAATTCATTTGGAAAGTATGGGTTTTGATATTTGGACTGCTATAGAGTCTCAATACAAGATTCCAGAAACTGAAAGAATAACTTGGGATGAACCTACTAAAGTAGCTTACAATAATAATTGTAAGGCTGTGAATGCTCTCTACTGTGCTCTAGGAGATGAGGATTTCAATAGAATTTCTGCATGTAAAACTGCTTTTGAAATCTGGGACACCTTAGCTGTTTCTCATGAAGGAACAACTAATGTCAAGGAAATGCGGTTAAATACTTATACTATCAAATATGATAACATTAAGATGAAATCTAATGAACCTATTTCTGATATGTATCTCAGGTTTAATGAGATAGTCAACACAATGAGCTCACTCGGAAAGATTGTTCCCGCAAAGGAGCAAATCATGAGATTATTGAGATGTCTGCCTGACAGATGGAGAGGCACATCCGTTTCAATTAGAGAATCCTGTGATATTGGAACTTTGCCTGTCAAGGAGTTAATTGGTAAGCTGATGATGTACGAAGAAGAGCTAAAGGTGAATAAAGAAGAAGATGAGGAACCAAAACGAAAATCTGTAGCTTTTAAGTCTACTGCATCAAAGAGCAAAGACAAGGAGAAAGTGCATATACCAACTGAAAGCTCATCTAGTGAAGACTTAGATTCTAACAGTGATGCCGAGATGGCACAAATAGCAAGGAGATTCAAGAAGTTCTATAGGAAGAAGAAGTTCTTCAGAAAACCAAACTACAAGGGTAAGTATGATAGATAAGGTAAGTGGAAGAAAGATTGGAAGAACACTGATAAATAAGAAGACATAGTTTGCTATGAATGTAAAAGGAAAGGACACATCAAAGCTGACTGTCCTAAGTTAAAATTCAAGAAGAAATATGAGTACAAGGACAAGAATTATAGAAAAGCTATGAAGGCCACCTGGAGTGCTTCAGAAGATAGCACAAGTGAATCAGAATCCAGTGATTCTGAAAGAAATCGTGCTAATATGTGTTTCATGACAAACACATCTGAGGTAACCTTAGACACTCCCACTTTAAACTCTTATTATTCCGAAGGTGAAGCAGAATCTGGTTCTGATTCTGAAAATATGTCTAAAGATGAATTGACTGAATACTGTAATATGCTGGAAGAAACGTGTAATGAACTAAAGGATAAATATAAGTCTTTAAAGAAACAGCATGCTCTTACTGCAAGTGTCAAGTCTGCACTTGATGTAGAAAAAGAGAAAAATGTTCAATTATTAAAGGAGAATACAGAACTGAAACTATCTAATGAACAACTTAGAAAGGACTTAGAAACATTCACAAATGGAAAAGATACTCTAACCCAACTGCTAGGAAAACAAGTTGCACCTAAGTATGCTACTGGATTGGGATACCAACCTGGACAAAGACAGTTTACTAAAACCCGATTTATTTCCAAGTCTGGAAAAAATCCTGCTAGTTCCAGTTTTGGAAATTCGTATGCTTCAACTGGTTATTTAAATAGTTGTAGATCAAATAAAGTATATCTCTCTAAATCTGTTGCATCTATTAATTGTATGGGACCCATAAAACAAATCTGGGTACCTAAATCCTTGATTGCTAACATATCTGGACCCAAGAAAATCTGGGTACCAAAGTCATTTCTTGTCTAATCTGTTTTGTAGGAAATCTGTTTGAAAAGCAATTACAAGAAGGTATGGTACTTAGACAGTGGATGTTCAAGACACATGTCTGGGGACTATTCGTGCTTCAAAAGATTAATAAAGGTTGATGGAGGATATGTCACTTTTGGTGATAACTCAAAAGGAAAAATCATCGGCTTAGGCCAGATTGGTAACACTGACTCAGTATTAATTTCCAAAGTTTTATTTGTTGATGGACTTAAGTACAGCCTACTTAGCATTTCTCAATTGTGTGATGATGGCTTTAATGTCAAGTTTGAAAACAATTCTTGTGATGTTTATAATTCCAAAAATGCTTTAATATTTTCTGCCTTAAGAAATGAAAATGTTTATGATGTTGACTTAAACACTTTAGCTAAACATAACGTTACTTGCTTAAATGCTTTTCATAAAGAGTCTTGGCTGTGGCATAGGAGATTAGGTCACTGCAACATTCACTCACTTAGAAAACTCTCTAAGAAACACCTAGTTAGAGACCTACCTAAGCTTGAATTCCCAAATGACAAAGTGTGTAATCCCTGTCAAAAGGGAAAACAACACAAAGTTTCTTTTAAACCAAAGAAAGAAGTTTCAACTTCTCAACCACTTGAACTGGTTCACATGGATTTGTTTGGACCATCAACAATTTAAAGTCTAAATGGGAAGCACTATGTTTATGTTCTTGTAGATGACTTTTCTAGATATACTTGGGTATATTTTCTAGCTCACAAAAGTGAAGCTTGCTCTTACTTTGTTAAATACTCCAAGTCTGTAGAAAATCTTAGTGGACTCAAGATTAAGACCCTAAGAAGTGATCATGGCCGTGAGTTTGAGAATCAAGAATTTGAATCTTACTGCTCACACAATGGCTATGCTCACAATTTTTCTGCTCCTAGGACACCTCAGCAGAATGGTGTAGTGGAAAGAAGAAACCGAACCCTGCAAGAAATTGCAAGGACTATGCTTAATGAATATGACCTGCCTGTTCACTTTTGGGCTGAAGCTGTAAATACAGCCTGCTATGTTATTAATAGAGTCTTGATTAGACCAATTCTTAAGAAAACCCCTTATGAGTTGTGGAATAATAGGAAGCCTAAGGTTAATTACTTTAGAGTTTTTGGTTGCAAAGTCTTTATTCTGAATACTAAAGATAATCTTGATAAATTTGCTCCAAAAAGTGATGAAGGAATTTTCCTAGGTTACTCTATGTCTAGTAAATCCTATAGAGTGTTCAATAAGAAAACCAAATGTGTGGAAGAACTTGTTCACATCAAGTTTGATGAGACTGATCCACATGAGTCTAAAACTTCTCTTGAAGATGTTGAAGAAGACTTATCTGTTCTGGACCTAAATGACAAATCTAAAGAACCTGTAATAAAAACATCCAGTTCTGGACTTTTTCCAGAATCTTCCTCTGTGGAACCCGAACCTATAGATGAACCTGAAATCTCTAGTCCAACCTTTACCAAATCAACTAGGATTCTAAAGAATCATCCTTTAGATGCTGTTGTTGGTAATCTTGACAGAGGAACACAAACTAGAGCTTCTCTAAGAAATCAGGTTGAACATCAAGCTTTTCTTTCACAGCTTGAACCCAAAAATGTCAATGATGCTATCAGTGATGAATTCTGGGTAATGGCTATGCAAGAAGAACTAAATCAGTTTGAAAGAAACAAAGTTTGGGAATTAGTGGAAAGACCTAAAGACACTCTTACCATAGGCACTAAATGGGTGTTTAGAAACAAAGTTGATGAGTTTGGTAACATAATCAGAAACAAAGCTAGGCTAGTTGCACAAGGGTATAGTCAGGAAGAAGGAATAGACTATGAGGAAACCTTTGCACCCGTGGCTAGACTAGAGGCCATTAGGATATTACTTGCTTATGCTGCTCATCTGAATTTCAAACTATATCAAATGGATGTTAAAAGTGCTTTTCTAAATGGATATATAATTGAGGATGTATTTGTGGAACAACCTCCTGGTTTTACAAATCCCCATTTTTCTAATCATGTTTTTAAACTATCTAAAGCTTTATATGGTTTAAAGCAAGCTCCAAGAGCTTGGTATGATAGGCTCAGCTCTTTTCTTATTTCAAAAGGATTTACTAAAGGGATAGCTGATCCTACTCTTTTTTTTAAATGGATTTCTAAAGATGTCTTAATAGTACAAATCTATGTGGATGATATTATTTTTGGATCTTCTAAAAATTCTTTATGTGTTGATTTTTCAAAAATAATGCAAAATGAGTTTGAAATGAGTTTAATGGGAGAACTCAAATTTTTCCTTGGATTTCAGATCTTTCAAAATAAAAATGGTATTATTTTGAACCAAAGTAAATATATTAAAGATCTTCTAAAACGTTTTTCTTTGGATGGCACCAAAGGCAGTGACACACCTATGAGCACCACTTGCAAGTTGGATAGTGATGAAACTGGTGAACCAGTGGATCAAACCAATTACAGAGGTATGATAGGTAGTCTACTGTACCTTACTGCCAGTAGACCTGACATCATGTTCAGTGTATGCATGTGTGCTCGGTTTCAAGCCAATCCAAAAGAGTCTCATTTGACTGCTGTTAAAAGCATTTTCAAATATCTAAAACATACTCCCAATTTGGGATTATTTTATCCAAAAGGACAATCATTTGATTTATTAAGTTATTCTGATGCTGATTTTGCTGGCTGCAAGTTAGATAGAAAGAGCACCTCTGGAACATGTCACATTTTAGGCAAGTCACTAGTATCTTGGTGTAGTAAGAAGCAAAATTCTGTTTCATTGTCTACTGCCGAAGCTGAGTATATAGCTGCTGGTAGCTGTTGTGCACAAATCTTGTGTATGAAACACACTTTACTAGACTATGGATATCAATTCAAACATGTCTCTATAAGGTGTGACAATACAAGTGCTATTAACATTTCAAAAAATCCAGTATCTCATGCTAGGACAAAACATATTGATGTGAGACATCACTTTCTGAGGGATCATTATCAAAAAGGTGATATCACTCTTGAGTTCATTGGCACTGAACATCAGTTAGCTGATATTTTTACAAAGCCTTTGAATTCTGAGAGATTAAGTTACATCAAACATGAGTTAGGTATGATTAACTATAGCACAGTTGAAACCTCACAGTTGAAACCTCACAGTTGAAACCTCACAGTTGAAACCTCACAGTTGAAACCTCACAGTTGAAGCCTCACAGTTGAAGCCTCACAGTTGAAACCTCACAGTTGAAACCTCATAGTTGAAACCTCACAGTTGAAACCTCACAGTTGAAACCTCACAGTTAGACCTCACCGGTGTACCTCACTATTACATCTCTCTGTAGGCTGTTTCGCTGTTTAATCTTATTTTATTTTTTGCGGGAATTCGAACCGTTTCTTTTCTTTATACTTTTATTTCTAAATACCTAAATGATAAAATTGAGAACATCGAACATATCTCAATCCACTCATCTCGACCCTTGCTCTCTCAAGTCCTAAACCCTAAACCTTCAACCGAACCTCGAAACCTCATTCAGTTCCAATGGCCAGAACAAAGCGACCCCCGACTGTCAACGAAGATGCACCAATGCCAAAGAGGACTGAAGTCGAATCCAGTGGCACCGGGAACGCCTCGATAAGACCTGTTAATCCACATCTGACTAAGAGAGAAATAGTTGCTGAGAAGGAGCTAAGTGAAGAGTGGATTTTATCGAGCAGATCATTAGTGCTTGCAGTGCTTAATGAGCAAGGATGGACCGAATGCTTCGCAAACAATAATGGACCGTACTACCCGAAGCTGGTGAAGGAATTCTATGAATATCTACAGTTCGAGGAAGAGGATGATCAGTATAGACTGGTATCCAGAGTAAACGGTAATGAAGTCAGTTTTTCATCAGTTGAATGGGCTGCATGTTTAAGAGTTCCTCATGAGGGTATTTACAACTACTATTCTGGAGCGGCTCCTCCAAATAGTAGAATCTTTGATCATGAGACGGCTCTGGAAGAATTGATAGGCAATGGCACAGTAAGGAAGATTATTGCTACTGAAATGTGTGGAGAGGACAGGCTTCTGTTTAAGTTTATTCATCATGTACTGAGTCCTAGAAGAGGAGATTTTGCAACTCTGAAGCATCAGGATATTTACTTGATGTACTTATTAAAACATGGAAGGAAGGTCAACCTTTGTAGGTTGCTGATGGCTTAGATGGAGGACATGATAAAGGCATGCTCAAAATCAAGTGCCTTGTTTCATGCTAAACTCATTTCGGTTATGTTGAAAGTGAAAGGTGCAGCTGGAAGTCAGGAAGAGTTGATAGTTGAAAAGAACAGTGTATGTATCTCGAAAGTAATATGCAAATTCATGAAGATCAGTTGGAATCCCTGGAAGAAATCATGGGTGAATGATGAGGAGAGAATCTATGAGAATTTTAGCCCTTATACTCATCCCTCTAGACCGAGAGATAGGAGAGATACAGGCTTAAAGCCTGATGAGCCTGAACCTGTATACTCAGATGATGAACAGACTGCAGTAGTTGGTAACTCTGCAAGAGAGAACACCCCAATTGATGAAGGGAGTGATCCTGATACTACTCACAGTCCTGTCAGGACAGTGACGTTTGGAGCAGCAAGCCCTCCAAAAGAACTACCTAGTAGAGAACCTGTTCTAAGAGACAGTGAGACTGAGACTACAGAAGAAGAAGAAGAATCTCAATATTTTGTCAAGGACACCTCTGATGAGGGTGATACAGTCGAAGCAGAAGAGGCTGGAGCTTTAAATGAAAATCAAGAAACTGTTGCAGAAGATAAAGAGGAGATCAGTGGTGAAGAAACAAAAGAACTCAGTATGAGCCCTCTGATAGGGTATACAGACAAGTCAGTGTCTGACCAGGAAGCAAGAGTGGTCTCTACTACTGTTGTCATGGAAGTGGTTGATGGCCCAACAGAGAAGGAGGCTAACCTCACTGCTAAACCTACAGAGGAAGCAAGTATGGAACCTTCTAGAGCTATAGAAGAGAACTTAGAGTTACCCAGAGTTGAGCAGATAGTAGAAAGTGTTCAGGAAGGACCTCCAAGTGAGGGGGAGCGTGTTGGTTCAGTCTCTGTAATGTTTGATATAGAAGGATGGACCTCAGATCCAGGATACATGGTGTTAGGACTCAATTATGAGGATTCAGATGAGGAAAACCAACCACCAAGAAATCCAGTCATCCTACCTAACAGCTCTCCAGTGTTAGAAACTGAAAGATTGGCCACCAAGGAAGACCTTGAATCCTTAAAGAATGAAATGAAGGAGACCATCAGACAATCTGTTGCTGAATTGAAAACCAGTCTTTTTGATGAGCTGAAAAATGTGGAACAATCCTTAGAACTATCTCTAGGATGTGTTGTGGGAAGTCCAATCAAAGAAGTGATGGATGAAATGAAAGTGTGCCACACCCAAATTGAAAGCTGGACTGGAGCAGTAGTGGCCCTCAGACAATCAGTTGCTTCTTTAACTGCCCTGAGCAGTTCTCAGACACAAGTGGCCAGTGAGATTCGATACATCAAAGAAGTGGTCAAGCAGTTTGTGGAAGTATTTGAGGCTTTCAAGAAATCAGTAAAAGAACACTTTAGCAATCAGGATGCTGTCATTCAGAAAGTGATTGGAAATCTGACTCAGTCTTTCAAGGAGACAGTGGCATTCTCAGTCAAGTCCCTTCCTTCATCTAGCTCTCCTGTAGACCTTGAGCAGTTTAGAAGCCTGCTCAGAGAAGAGCTTACTCAGGCCCGCGCAAATGACACATCAGACCTACAGATCCTTGCTACTACAAGAGAAGTCAGTGGCTTTGTTCGTGAGCACCTGCAGGCTGCTACTGCTTCTCAGGAGGCCATCAAAAGTAAAGTGGATTATTACTTTGATCGGATTTTCACCAAGCATCAGTTGAACAATCACTTCAAGCTCATGCTAGAAACTATGAAGCTGCCTCCTGTAACTCAAGCTTTAAAAGAACAAGTTAGAAAGCTACGAGAGTTGACCCCGGCCTTGAATAAATTCTTGGAAAACAAAGATGACTTCTTATCTGCCATGGACAGAGGAGGAAACATCATAATGGATTTCAGGAATCTGCTCCTACCTTTTCTTCATGTGGACTGCACACCTGTTATAGTTCCTCCTGCCCTACCTATCTCCAACCCCAGTGGTTCTTCCATAATGTCTCCTGCTGATGCCCTCAGAAGCCTTAGACCACTGATCCCTCGGCAAGCTACTCACTACAGGCCTTCAGGAGCCTCTGTTGCTGCCCCTCCAGACATTCCTGCTGCCATTCCTCATCCTGTTGATCCTTCACCTCCTGCTCCATCTTCTTCCTCCAAAGGAAAAGACCCCTTACCTCCAGATGAAGAGGATTGAGTCTGTTTATGTTTTTTTTGATAGGGATCATGTATTCACGTTTTGGGTCATGTATTGTACTCCTTATTAATACAATGTTTATTTTCTCTCTCTCTGTCTTTCTTTTTGTTAATCACAAAGGGGGAGAAATAAAGAGAAATAGATAGGGGGAGAAATGGGGAGAAATAGGGAAACTCAAGGGAGAAATGAACCTATACAAAGAGGAGAAATAGGGAAAACTCAAGGGAGAAATGAACCTATAAAAAGAGGAGAAATAGGGAAAACTCAAGGGAGAAATGAACCTATACAAAGAGGAGAAATCCTTGCGGATTATACCTAATTTTTGTGCTCATATTGCTAATACTGTGTTTTGCACACTTCTCTCTGATACTTCTATATTTCATACTGACATAATTTGTGATTATCAAAAAGGGGGAGATTGTTGGAATCACCTGTTTTGATAATCCCAAATCATGCTTAAACATTGATTATGATGTATTAAAACCTTTCATTAATCTTATTATTCTATGCTTAAACGTATTTTATTCTAAACAGTTCATATTCTTACTCTCATAACTTTACTGTAACAGCTTACAGTAGTATTTACATAAGTTTGGTATTGTTAGCTACCAGTCAGAGTTTTCTTCTCAAAGTCACAGTTACAGTTAACTGTCACCTTAATTTACTGTTGCAATAAGTTCACAGTTACAAGGTTACAGTCGAAGACTAATACAAGATTACAGTTACGAGTCTACTGCTATCTATTGTCAAAGCTCACAGACGAAGGTCACAGTTACAAGACTTCTGTTCAAAGTTTTCTCTGCTCAAGTTCACAGTCGAACAAGTCTACAGTTGGAACAAGTTCACAGTCGAACAAGTCTACAGTTGGAACAAGTTCACAGTCGAACAAGTCTACAGTTGGAACAAGTTCACAGTCGAACAAGTCTACAGTTGGAACAAGTTCACAGTCGAACAAGTCTACAGTTGGAACAAGTTCACAGTCGAACAAGCCTACAGTCATAAGTCTACAGTCAAGGTTACAGTTAGACAGCTTCTGTCGACTAAGTCTACTGATGATCGAAGTCTACAGTTGACAAAGGTTACAGTTCTACAAATTTGATATTACAAGTCTACAGTTAGAGAGGCTACAATTACATGGAGTAAAAGCTACCATTGCAAGCCTACAGACAGCAAGCCCTTTGTTGAAGTCAGCAGTCAGAAGGAAGTCCACAGTTGGAAGTCCACAGTTGGAAGACCACAGTTGAAGTCAACAGTGACATACATTCTCGACTCACTGTTTTAATTTCTTTATTTCCTACATTTAATCTATCTAACGGTCATATCATACATTTTGATGATTTGTCAAATATCTGATAAAGGTTGTCGGATGTCAGGAACCCGTACCTCGTACCTGCTGAAAAGAAATCTTTTCTGTCCCCTGTCGGGAGATAAATACGAGAAGACTACGCTGCCCAAAAAAAATGCGAACCAGAGAAGTGCGTGGTGGACGAAATATACCAGAAACACAAGAAGATAAAAACGAGTTCCATCAAGAACACAGAGAAGCATATAGACAATCAAGTATACTCGAGAAGTGTTCTGTGCATACAAGAAGAACCCTGAAGAACTTCATCGACTACATTCTCACTACCTGTGAACCTGGAGCATACGACACTCTGTTTCTCAAACAGAAACGAGAAGAGGACTCAAACTCTCTTCTGATCGAATACAAGAGCTACACTGAGATCACCAGAACCACTTCTAAACTCTACATCTCTTGTTCTGTGATTTATTCTACATTTTGAGTAGTGTGTGTTATCTGCTGTATTAAACACACACACTAACTCCTGTACTTTCACTGGAGGATCTGTAAATCCTCAGCAAATCTTTTTGCACTCCATTTCCCACTGTGGATAGTGGTAGAGGTCTTGTGACCTGGACAGCTTGCTGCTGTTGTTTGTTTTCCCACGAAGAACTGTGGTAGAGGTCTTGTGACCTGGACAGTGTGTTCACTGTTGTTAACCCCGATCCAGGGTGTGGATCATTTTATATAAACTTTTGAGAGGACTAAGTCTCGGCTTGAGACTGAACCTCTTGGTTAACTCTCTGTGTTTTTAGTTATACTCTATATCCATACTATACATATTTATTTCATATTCCGCTGCTATTACTTTGAAATATAATCTATCTTCAAAGCTACTTTGATAATTAAATTCGCAAGTGTTTATATTTGTTATAAATCAGTAAGTTAGTTTCAAAAGTTAATTTAATCATAAGATTACGTTAACTGAGAATTAATCAATCTTTGAGAAACTAATTGAACCTTTATAATCTATATAAATTCACTAAAGTTTAATTTGTTTTTGAAATTGGGGGATTTTAATAGAAATTGTTTTTAACAGAAATTTTAATTGGAACTCAATTCACCCCCCCTCTTGAGTGTCCACTCCGACCAACAGTATGGAATGTATATATGTTGGTAGAATTTAAAATATCAACCCAAATATATAAAATAATGTTTAATAGAAATTATTTTTAATATTAGAGATACATGATGGAAACCATTATTATTAACTATGGAGTTGATTAAAATATTTTTCTTAACGGTGAATATAATGTCCCAATAGAAGAAATTACTACTTTTTCTAGAATAGAAACGAATTAATTTCAACTATATTTAGAATTATAAAAAATATTTATGATATATTTATGGAAATTTATATAGTCAAGTTCGATTATGTCAAGAAACATGTAGAACATGAATTTGTTTGAAGTTAATCCTTTCATAAATTCAAATGTTATTGAACCTAAAATAGATATCATAAGAGAATATTATCAAGATTATGATTTTATTCCAATGAGGTAGTTTTATATATATATTATATATTTTTGACTATATTCAAAACCCATTAATCTCTTTCAGAAAAATAATTAGTAGATGGACAATATGATGATAAATTTATTGATATTTTTCCAAAATATTTGGAATCTTATCTAACCACTATTGATGATAATAAGAATATAAGAAACCTTTATCTAGATAATACTATCAAATATTTAATTTAGAATGAGATTAATATTAATATAGATTTATATAAAGAGAAATGGAAAAATGGATTTGATTTTATATCCATCATAATTTAAAATTCTGATGATTGTAAACATAGTTTTCCCCGAATAATCTCAAAACACTTACAGATTCCAATGAAATATAACCTAATAAAGGCGAACATGAAAATACTAAAAGGGGGATATTTTTTAGTTATAAAATCAAAATATTTTATATCAAATTAAGGAAATAAAAAGGATATGATTAACAATGAATCCATTTAACCAACTTCTTATTAATTTTGAAAATGTGGTCTCATTCAACATGATTTCCTAAGTTAAAAAATAATGAAATAATAACTTCTAGAAAGAATTATAATATGATAATTATGAATACATTGTAATAGATGCACACATAGATTGGTAGAAATAGAGATAATTCTTGATATAGTTCATCAGATGAATGTGATAAGAGTAGAAGAATACCTGGATTCTAGGAAAATTAAGAAAAATGTATAATGGGAAAAAATTGGTTGAAGATCTTACAAATATTACCCTAGATTCAGTTTTTTTATAAATATAAAGAAGATCCTAATGACTAAAACATCTCTAGTTATAGTGGTAATGAAATCATGAAAATCTAAATGAAATGATTTTTTATAGTGATGAATATCATTAGAAGTCATAAAAGTGATATATTTATTTAAAAATGAAGCTAATAAATGGAAAATTGTTTTTTAAAAGGCCAAGAGGAATCTTTCATAAATAATAAGGAGTACTGAAAAGCTAATTTATTTATTAGAAGACTCAATAAAAAAATTTAAATAACTTCATACTAATATGAATAGTTAACTATAATACCCAAATTTCATCTCAAAATAGATGAACAATGGAAGAATAATGAGATTTAATAATCAATGAATCTGATGTTTACTCAATACAAAACTAAAATTTTTAAACTAAAGTTTGAAATTAAAGATTTAAAAGAACTTTAGAAAAAGTTTTCCACTCAAATAAAAGAGATTGAGATGATGAATTGTTATACCATCCGAATATAATTACATTCATTTTGGGTAGTAAATTCACAGAAATTTTATACTATTGGTAATTTTTTTACCAAATAAAGTAAATTTATATAATATATTTCAACAAGGGGGACATTGGAGGGAAAATTATTAAATAAAACAAGTTCATTATTTTAGAAAGTATTAGGATTTTATCTCATCAAGAACATATTGTCCATGAAAATTAGATAACTAATATAATTTGGGTTCTTAAATTCTGGATTGAAAATAATTTTAAATAAAAATAGGTATGTTCTCTAATGAAATAAATTTGATGATATAATTGACTACGCACAAGCAACTAAATACTTATCAATGATGCCTATGGAATTTCTAAAACATCATTTTTATGTAGTTTGGATTCTTTTAAATTTAACATAATATATGGAATTTATTCTACTTATTTCAAGGGAGTTATTGTTGATTATATTTTTCTAAATTTTGAACATAATTATTTTAATTTTCTATATAAGCTAACTTATATGTTAAATTATTTTTGGAACTAACTTAAAATTAAGAAACTAAAACAATGAATAAATATAATATAATATCCAATATACTAAGAAGACATTTTTAGTTTATCATAATTTTAGTAGACATATTTATCTAAACATTGATGTTCTTTTTTGTATCATAAATCATCATAAATATGAAAAATAAATTTTCATTAAAAATTATATATGATTCCCTACATTTTGGTTTGATTTAATATAAGTTTTTAGGTTAAAACATCTATAAGAAACCTTCATATTTCCATTTTCCATTATAAATAGGTGGAATCAGAGTTTGTTAGATATTTTCAATTAAAATCTTTAGTAAATGTCTTGAAATTTATTCATAATATTTTTTCTCAACCTCCCATTCAACTATGGTATCTTCTATTAGATGTATATGTAGATAAATATTCATATAGATGTTTATTGAGCCTGAAATTTTTAAAAAATATGATTTTATGTTTAATGAAATGACATTTTTCAATATTGGATAAATATTGTTTCTATAAATAAATAAAATGACATTATAGTTTTACGGACCATTAAAATTATCTAAAGAAGTTGGATTTATGAGGGTAAAGTTGGTACTCTTCATAGATAATTTTAACTTCAATCTTTAATTTTGTTTGTAAATTTAATCAATATACCCTTTTAGGAGAATTCTCAATTTATATAAAACAAATTATATAATTCTCATGGAAAATATTTTGAATCTAAAGATGAGAAGAATCTATTTATGATAAATGAACAAGTTCACTATATTTTACATCTAACACATAATGGTTGAATCATCTTTCCAGGGATTCTATAATTCATACCACTTTGGAATGGAGATAGTGACAATATTAAATTCAAGATGTTTACTTTCTAGATTTCCTAGTATGTTTCAATATGTTAAACAATGAAAAGTTCATTTGGTCTTACATAGAAGAAATTATAAATAACAAAGTTAAGATGAAAATATTGTTATATTTATGGATTCAAAACATTATTACAACAAAAAATCTAACATATAACAATTTTGAGAAAGAATCTCATCCATATAGGTAGAAATTGTTTTTATAATTACTAATATAATATCAAGGATGGTATTAATTAATGAAACTAAGGAAAAAATCATTATAGAAAAATATTTAGAATATTTCTCTACTGAATATAATGAATTAGTTGAAAATAAGAATCAAAATAACAAATTATATTTACAAATAATATAAATGATCTTGAAACATTTTATTCAGATAATGATCATAAAATTTTGATGTAAAAATCAATTAATAATTTTTAAACTATCTAATAAACTCAATATTTGAAAGGGAAGTGTAAGATTAAACATGTCAAACCAATAGTTTTGATAAAGGAACATATTTTAAAAAATAATATCATTACTTCAGATGAAAAATTATATAAATTAATTGATACACATATTATATTTTTGAATGACAAATTCAATAGAGAAAAAAATAATGAATAATGTATAGCAGGACAACCATATTTTGGGAAACATAATAAAGAGGTTGTGAACTTAAGAGGTGAGATTGATCAAAATATATTATATGGGTAGAAATATAAGAAATATAATCTGATGTTGATGTAATTTTAAATTAAAAAATTTATTCTATCTGGATTCAATATAAATAATATGTTGTTAATGAAATATTTCTTAAAAGAAATTACAATTTTGATAGAAATGGAAAGAGGTAACTTCAGATGATTATGAAAATACCTCATAGATATCATCACCTAATTATGTTTTTGTAATCTCCATTATGAAATCCTTATATAAAATTTATCCTTATAAAATATCATTTAATGTTCATAGATATGATGTGGGTCCATATAAATTAAAAAAATATATAATGTCCATCTATGAAAATTTGTATCAACTTATTGTTGTCGATTTGTGGCCAAAATATGAAAATATGTTTCAAGAGATTATTTTTTGAAAATCTAAATAAAATATTAATGAATTATAAAAAATATAAACTATTATAAATATCTTTATCCTTTATAATTTTATATTTATTCTTTAATTGTTATAGCTACATCTGAGTGAGAAAATCCTTTAAAAAAATCAGATTCATATTTTTTTTTGATATTAATATCTTAATAAAATTCATCTAAAAATTCTATGGATGATTATAATATAGATAATTAAGATATAATTATTTTATAAGACACTTATATTATAAAATTTAATGTACTAATTGTTTAAAAATTTGTCTCTAGAGAATAAGTGGAAAGTAATGTACATGTAATAGTTATTTTGAATGAAGTTCTACTGTTACAAATTCATCTTTTGACCAAAAACTCCAATTGGTTCTGACCATGAAATAGAAAATGTGGTATACCATTTATGGGATTCCAAAATGAAATAAAATTGTAGAACTATTTTAAAATTATATGACACATTCTCAAAATTCATATAGTTAAAATCAATTGAGAGAATCTATAACAAAATTGAAGAATGAACTAAACCTATCCATAGATGTAATTTATTTTCATGATTCGATATTGATAAACTTTAGTAAGTTACTTTTAACCCTTGTTAGTGATATTAATTCTATTTGTGAGAACACCATTTACATATACCAAATTTATGATATTTTCATCGAAAAATAAATAAAATTGAAGAAGTTATTAATGATCTTGAAAATATAGTCGATTAAATTTCATAATGATTCAAAAATTATAAGAATCCTTCTGTAGTTCATAACTAGTAAACTATTTAAAAAATTTAAATTTTCAATGAAAAGAAATAAAAATTTCATGAGGTGAATCAAAAGATAATTTTTCTACGAGAAATAGGTATTGATATGGTTAGTTTTTAATGACTTATAGAGTTAAAATTTTAAATAAGATAACTAATTTTTAACATATATTTAAATACAATATTATATGATTTTAGAAAAATTTAAATAAAACAAAAATATAAAGTAAATGACCAAAAAAGCATTCATAAAGATGTAATTTTCAAACATAAGTTCTATTTTAATCATATAACTAATTCATTTTGTGGTTTCTTATGGTATTATTTTATGAATATTTTTCAATGAATATATTTATGAAAATATTTTCATTATATTGTTATTTTATATCAAAACTATCATTTTTATTATTTTTTTTAAAATCTAAATGCGGGAGAATATTTTTGAAAAAATATTTTTTAAAATTATTTTCAATTATAAATTTCATATTTTTTTATAAAGGAAAATAATTCATTGAATATTTTTTGTGGAGAGAAAATTATTTTATCTAGTAGTTATTGGAATATTTTTAAAATTCTTGGGAGTTTCTTTTTAAATTTTGAGAGTCTTAATTTTTATAAGTGTTTGTGATTTTTAAAAAGGGTGAATTTTTTTGTCAAGTACATAGTTTTATCATTGTTTCGAAAAAAATATAAACATTAAAAAATATATAATTAAACATAATTGTGTTGTTTTTATTTTATTTATAAAACTAATTATGTGAAATGATGAAAATCCGATGTTTTAAAATATACTGATGATCATATTTCTTTTGAAAATATGAAGATATTAAGAATTTTTCTGTAACTATTTACAATTTTTTAAACCAATATATGTAAATCAGATTGTTTAATTAAATCAAAATTAAAATATTGGATGTGATGGGATAGTCTATCAGCATAGTTGTTGATATTCACAGTCTATCAGTAGATAATAAATAAGATCCAACTGATGCATCTGTAACTGACTTCAAGATGTGAAGAATCTAGTTATTAGAGGATTTTATATAAATATTACTTTATCTTTTGGATCATAAGACAAATAGAAAAAACTATCAAATGTTCTATAATTCTCTATGTCATACAGTTTTTTAGGTGTTAAACATCTTATTGAAATGTGTACTCATGATAGTTTTTATTTTAGAGTGATTTCTTGAGCATACACTAATGAGGTTTGTTTCAAAAATATTTTATAATTTATTTTCAGAATTAATTTACTGAAGAACCTATCTAAATATGATATTTAATAAGTATGGGACTTTTTAGATGGTTTTCCATGTTATCTATTTATGTAGTAGATTTTCGGAGATACCTGTCCCTATAGTTTGTTTGTAGAGCTATCAATTATAGTATAGGGTATTTAATGATGTAGAAAATTGTGGGATTCCTTAGTATGGATTACACAAAAATGATTTATAATTTAATATACATATACTTTTTGAGAGGTCTACAGTCGATGATACCTTGAAACCATTCTATGCTTTCCCTTCCTCTTTATTTTAAAATGAATATTTTGATAATATCCGTTAAGATTAAATTGGAAAATAGTACTAATAATTTTTTTTATTTCCATTGTGTCATTGATTTTATTTTTATTTGATAAAATTTATATATTATTTTTTTTGGGTTTTTACTTTTATTGGTAAATTAAATACCAAATGTATTTTTATCAAATATTACCTTGATATTAATCTTATTGTTTTGTGGGATAATAGAAGTAATATTTATGTATTTTTAAAAATTTGATGTGGTTTTAAATATTTATAAAAAATTCAAAACCTAATACACCCTATTTTTTAGGTTTCTCCATAATTACATTATGATCCTTCATTTTCAATCTTTGGTATGTTTCTAATTCTGAAACAAAACATGATGTTTTTTGTTACATTACAATTTTTTCTATTTTCAGATACATTGAACCAAATAGTGTATAGTGATGTTTTAGTATGGTAGGTATACATTCTAATACCACTGGAAATATCCATATAAAACCCACCTATCTTTGATGGAAATGATAATGAATATCAGGGAAACATTATTTTATACTTTTTTATTAACACTGCAATTGATAAATATCTTATGCATTCAAGTGATTACAATGTATTGGAGAAACAAATTACTTATTTTTTGAGTGATGAAAGGAATGATTTTCTTCTAAAATTTAGAGATAGAAATATTTTTTATATTATATTTATAGAAATAGAAATATATTTATTTTTATTCATTTATAAAGAATGTGGAATCTATAAAATGGAAGAATATTATCATTACAGAACATGAAAAATTCATGAAACCAAAAGTTAAATTCTATGATAAGATTTTTAATATTTTGATTTAATTTATGTTTAATTTTTTGAATTGGTGAATTAGATATTCATGAATATGGTAAGAAATGTTTAATCTATTGGTGAAGAATAATTATTATATGATCTACTAGTTGATAAATTCATAGTAATTTTAAATAAATAGTGGTAGTCAATGTAAACCATTATTTAATATTATAAAAACATAAAAAAAATTATTTTAGAAGATATACTATGAAATTTGAGAATGTTTGATAGTCATATGAAGATAAATAAATAGAAATATAAAAAAATATGGATTTGTTTTTAATACCACTAGAATTAAAAATACCGAGACTGTAAACATAGTTTATTCAAAAAAAGATGGAAAAATTATATATTCATGTTAATGGGAACCTATTAATACATGAAATTTCAATATAGTAAGGAGGATATTAAAATTTTAAAATATGGAAGATATTATCTAAAAGGAAAAAATAATAAAAATTATATTCTAAAATTGAAATATTCTAATTAAAATACATTCAATGAATTTATAATTCCTTTTCACATTGGACATGATTGTCCCATGTTAAAAAAGAAAAAAATTAGAACATTAGGAAAGTATTTTTAGAATAAAATCAATAAATTATACAAATCCCTATATAGATGAAGTTTTAGAGAAGGAGAAAATACTTAAGATAGTTAATCATAGGAAAGTGATAATAGTATAATAATTAATGGTTTCAATGAAAATTATGAAAAATGTATCATTGGGAGACTAACTTTTAAAGCCCATATGTATATAACTATAAATTAAAAATTCCTTCATGAATCATAATAGGATCGTTATGATTATGATTTTTATTTTTCTTATTATGATTAAACAATTCATGAAAGTATGGATGAAACAGGTTCTTATATTGTTGAATGTGAAACCATGTATAAAAAATTTCACAACTAATATACAGATCCGAATGACGAATCTTATGAATATAAAGTTATTTTTTCAATAGTATAGGAGAATATTATAGAAAAAAGAATGGTTAATTGGGATAATATTTTTGAATTAGATTATTTAGAAGAAAAGGTTTAAAATCCTATTAACGATCTGAATGGTTTAGCTAAAATACCTAAATTTTATCTTAAAAAAGTTCCACATAAGAAGAATATTAAGATAGAAAAATTAAAGACAACTAATATTGGTCAATAACAGAATGATTTTTTTTAAAAAAATATTCAATTGAATGATTATTAATGTTACTAACCATGTTTACAACCTAAAATAAATAGTTTAATAAAATGTATATTTATATCAAACAAAATATAACCACATTAGTTTTCGGTGGTATATTTACTAAATTTTCTTTATACCAATACAATTATTTTTTACCAAATAAATAAAATTTCTATAATTTATGTCAATGAGGTGGAAATTGGAGGATAATATTTTAATTAAACAATGATTAATATTTTGGGAAACATAAATCTTTTTTTTTCATCAGAGCATTCTTCCTACAAACATCATAAAAATACTCAAATACGGGTTCCAAAAATTCTATTAACAAAAACTACTAACAAAAAAGAAGTGAATTTTATTAATAAATAAATCTATAGATATGTATTCATGTACACTAATAGATAAATACTTATCACTGGTGCCTCTAGTATTTCTAAAAAATATTTTTTTTAGTAAATTAATTACTTTTTAGATTTTCAATATATATTTCATTTCTTCATTTTATTTAGATGGATTTTTTTATTATATTTATACAAATCTTGAAGATAATTATTATAATTTTTGAAATAACCTAAATTATATTTTAAATAATCTTTAGTAATAGCTTTAAAATAATATGATCAAATAAGTAATAATAATATTCTAATATACAATCTTTCGAGATAAAAAATTCAGTTCATTAAAATATTATAATAAACGTCAGTCTGCAGTTGAATAAACTATTCTATATCATAAATAATTAGTAATATGAAAATTAATAATTCATTGAAGAATAAAATATGTAATCATTTTTTAATTTTAATTTGATATAATCCATTTGATAAATAAATCATATGAATCCCTTCATATTCATTTACACCTTTAAAAAGAGGTGGACAAAGATTTGGTTTTATGCATTCAATGATATTGTTTTGAAATGATAATTCAATTTATTTATGAAAGTTTCGAAAGTAATTTGATTTAATCATTCTATCATCATGATAAATTACCAATAGATACATTTTCTTAGATAGGATGATTAAATCATAATGTTTTTAGAAATGTGATTTTATGTTGAAGGAAGTTATACTTTTTATATTTTGAGAAATTCTATTTCTAAAAATAAAGAACATGATATGTATTATCCCTTGAATATCTAAGAGTGTTATAGATCTAAAAAATTCTATGATGAATATAGACTTAAGAAGGTAACCTTAGAAAATTGCATCCTTACGATTTACTAACTCTAGATATGTTTGCAAAGTTAATAATTTTTTTGCAGTGTTCCACTATTTTTGTCAAAAAGACTACCAAAATATCATAGAACATTTTTCAAATACGATGCTAAGAATAATATGTTTGTAAAAAATGTAAATATTTACAATATTTCACATTTTCCACATAAATTTTGAATCACATTTCATTAGAATATATCTTTATTAATACTTAGGAATATATATAATGAAACTATTATGTTTTAAGTTGTCTTTTTTTAGACTATCTAGTAATTCCTTGGATGTTTAATATTGAAAACATTATTTTTTTAATTATAATAATTTCAATATTTTTAATTTAAGATGAAAATAATAAAATATTTTTGGATTTTGGAAAAGATTCTTGTAAAACAAATAAGAGAAAAGAATATTGAAAATTAATTTCATTCAAAAGGTAGAATGTAGATCCTTTTAATTCCAAAAAAACTATCAATGATGAGAGTAATATTTGAATTTATAGAAAAGGATATTTTAATAAAATATTCATTATATTCTATTTTCTACATTGTAAATATATTTATCGATGAGAATATATACAAGAAGGTTAAATTTCAGGGAAAATAAACACTCATAACACCCATAATTCAGATATGGATCTTGAAAATAATATGTTAACATTAGTTTAGAGTGATTATGTATTTAAATAATATAAATATTTGATAAAGAATAAGATTATAAATTCCATCGGACCAATATTTCAACTCAATGGAAATCATTTGAAAAATAGGATCATTACTTCTGAAGAACAATTATATAAATTTATTGATACTAATAGTTTTTTTAATTAAAAAGGAGATGAATCCAAAACAATAGAAATAATAATGAGAACCCAGAAAACTATATTTTCAAATAGATAAATAAAATTTGTAACCATTAGAGAATAATTCAACCAAAATGTTTTAGAAGAGAGGATGAAGAAGAAATATTATCTAAATTTGAATCAATATCTTATCGAAAAATCAATTCTACCTCAAGTCACTATCAATGAAAATTTTGTTCAATAAAAATCACTAAAAATAATTTGGATTTTTATGGAAAAGGGAACAAGTTTCTTTATAAGTTCATTAAATTTTCCCATTGTTATCATTACCTCATTGGATTTTTGGAATCCCTAAAAAAAGAGAGTTATATAGATTTTCATCGAAAGAACATCCAAAAAAAGTAAAACCATATGAATTTTATCCATATAAATCATGACCATAAAATGTTTATCTAACTGAATCCCTTCAATCAAAAGTTTTCCCTACTCATTTTGTTGATGTTGAGGTCACAGTAGTTGAGCCTGTTTGAAAATAACATGTTGCTAAAAAACTAGAACGAAATTTTTTTAATACATTAATAGAAATAATGTAGTCAGAGATATATCTCTTTTAAAATATTTTTTTTATAATTATACTGCATTAAATATATCTCTTTCAGAAATTTACTCTAATATTTCTGAATCACTATAAAATATTTCAAGTTTATGTATTTTCTAAAATCATCTGAAAAGACTATAGATGATAGCAATGTGGATAATAATAGTTCCATGCATATTTATGATTCCTCTCTCAAAAATATTACATTACAATTTTTTAAAACCTATTATTTCAAGAGATCAATAAAATAATGATGATACATCTAATTGTATATCTGAGTCATTTTAATTTTTTACTACTTGATCATTCATTCAGAATCTGGACTAGTTTTTTATCATGTAAAAGAAATTGAATTGTACCTTTGGCATGATACCCGAACTCAATATAAATTATATTATTATTAATAATAAGATGATAAATTCTTAAATGTTTGATTTGAAAAAAAGTTTAATGAATATATAGAAAATGTAAATGAAAATATGATATATATTAGAGAAATAAAATATTTTCAATATGAGATGTTGATAAACCTCAACAAGTGCGTAACATTCTATATTGAAGACATTATTTTCATTGGTGATAACACTATTTCATTAAACGAATATTTTGATATTATCTTTGAAATAAAATTGTTCATGAAGAATATTATAGAGTTATTGAAAATAATATTGACGAAATTTCCTCACCAGTCAACAATTTGAATATTATAATAGTCATTCACAATCTATATATAGTTAAAAAAATTTCAATGTTTAATTTGTATTATTATAAATTCATAGAGTATAATAGTAAGATTATTTTCATATAAGAAACATTTTACGAGAAATATCCATTTTTGAGGTCTCAAGATGTTATATTTTCTATGAAGGAATCTATTTTGGACTGTAATTTTAATGTTTAAGATCATATATAGGTCAAGCAATGAAAAGATATATAAAACATGAAGAAAATTATCTGGAAATAGTTCAATAACAATTTATTTCCATAAATCAATTTTATTAAAATATTATAACCAACAATTTTTTAGGATTCTTGATTAATTTTCTTATAGATATTATCTAATAAATATTTTACTAACTTTCATTTTTTAAAATGAAAAAATGTCTTCATGAATTTTGTGGGAGAAAAAATCATTCTATCCTATCTTAATAGGAATATTTGGAAATATTTAGGGAGTTTTTTTTTTAATTCTAAATGCCCTTGTTTTTCCATATGCATTTTTCATCATAATGGGGGAGATTTTTGAGTTACAAAATTTATTTTCCATTTATTTTTAAAACACTAATACAAAAAAGATATTAAATGATTTAAATTGAATACACTATTTCCATTTTCTTATAAAAGGAATTAGTAAAAATATGAATAAGATGCTGTTTTAAAAAATAATGACGCTTTTAGGAATTTTTTAAACTTTGATGATCTCAGTGAATTTAAAATATTGATGGGGTATGGGTTTTTATGAGGTAGATATGTGAATTAAATTATTTTCTTCAATAAAAAAGGTTTATTGGTGTGTTGGTCAACAATATAATCAGTATATTTGAGGAGACACTTATTCCACCCAAATATGAATAGTAATGTACTGCTAATGAAAATTAAATCTTACTCTGAGATGTATAAAATCAAACTATTAGATAATTTTCAATATATAGATATTCTACTAATGGATCTAGTTACACTAAAATGAAATGTAATTTATAATGTTATAGAATACTTTGAGAGATGAAACCACTTGAATAATTCATCTTCTTATTGACTAGTGTACTTCTGATTTTTTATCATTTAGACTCTCTTACAGAGCTTAAAATAGAGGGGTTGTATGGTAAAATATTATATAATTTTTTATTGCAAACATTATAGTATGATATTGGTCATTTTTGTTGATTTAATAGGTTATTGGTCTATATAGAAGGTTTTTCACATTACAAGTTATTGATGTGGATTTGTCGAGCTATTAGTATTTATAGTGGGTTTGCTGATCTACCACTTATAGTAGTGGGGTTTTACAGATCTAGTTGATTAAGGGATTTCGTGGATAGGAATTTAGATTAATGTATTAGGATTTAAGAAGAGGATACCTTTATAAAATATATAGTCGAGGATACCTTGAAATGGTTCTATGTTTCCACTTACTCTTCATGTTAAAAGTAATAATTTTCATAATATATTTCAGAAGTTTATTGTTAAATCATACTATAAGTTTTTTATTTATGATGTTTTATTACATTTATTGGTATTTTATAAAATTATATTCGTTTATTTTTCATTTTATAATGATTTTTATTAATAATTTTAATACTGATCATCTTTTTATCACACATTAATTTGATATTACGTTTATTGTTTTTGTTGGTTAATCAGAGGATGCATTTAAAATTTTTTAAATACTCTAGGAAGATTAAATATCAATGTTAAAATTCAAACTAAATTTCACTTCATATTGTATGTCTTTATATACATACATTGTGATCCTATAGATTCTCATTCCTGGTATTATTTTTTTTCAAGGGAACCAAGTTATTATTGGTCACAAAAGAGGTCAAAGTGAATGGCCAACATGAGGGTGAGTTGGAATTTTTCAAATTATAATGTTAATTATATCAGAGTAAAATGATAAACACAATGGAAATATAATAAAAAACATATACTGATATTTATATAATATTATATCTAACTAATACTATTATACTCTTCGCCCCTCTCAAACACATAGAGATATGAAACCCACTTTTATGGAATACTTGGGTTTTAATGTGATTCATTATTCTTTAAAAAATCTATTTTTATCACTAATTAAAAAAACTAGGGATAAATGTTTATCACCAACAGTCATAACTTACTATATTACTTTTTAGGTATTGGAATGAAACCAAAATATATTTAAAAAACCAATTAAAAACCAAAACACCATTGATTTCACCAATTAGGCAGAACCTGCATATAACAACCCTTATCTTTATTAATCATTAATATATGAATTAATTAAACAACATTTTATGTAATAATATAATAAATATCAATAAGTATAGTTTATTTTGAGATTAGGTAAATTACATTACGATTTTAAACATGAATTACAAAATCATAATTCAAAGGTTCTTAAACATGCTTGAGCTTAAAATTGTAGTGGATAACCTTGGGAAAATACATACGAAAGGGGTGAACCATAAATCCCAATAAGATAATAAACATGGCATGACATGAAGATAATAATATATTTTAGAGAAGGAATATCAATGAGGCATAAAGTAACATGATTAATAAGGTGTGATATTGCATGATTATCAGAACATTGGAAAAGTAGAAAAAACATAAAACATTGCATTATAAAGAAAATTAAAGGCTAAACGACCAGGACTTCATAGTGTAAAAATTACCAAAAAAGAATCAGGTACCCCCTATCCCAACATTATGTATCATGAAACTAATAATTACCCAATGTGTTGGAGTTCTATATAATTTCATGTTCAGTCATCACTTTTATTTCAATCTGCTGCTAAAGTGTTTCATATAGATAATAAAACATGGAATCATTAAACTTCATAAATTGTTGTGTGATCAAGGAGTATGGAAGAAATAAATTTAATTACCTAATTAAAATGTATATTTTCCAAAAATTTAACCCCATCTATATGAAATGGGTATCATATTCACTACACATTTGGTTTTACATGGAAAATCAAGGTGAGAAATCTGGCAGTATGATGACATCACTTAAAGTTCATAAAATGGGTTGATGAGAGATAAATGGGTCTCTAAAAATTTTAAATTTACATGAAAAGTGATAGGGGATTTTAAGGGAATTTCCAAACATTTATAATTATAAAAAAATTCATTTGATAATAAATAAGCATGATGAAGAGGGGAGAGGAAAGGATGCTTATGAAATTTTGGCATGGTAATGTGTGTAAATGGAAGGGTTTAATGAGATAGAATGGTGTCTATAACAATTTCTAAATAATAAGGGTATTATGGGGATGGTGTGAAAATATACCCCATCATTAATAATAGAAAATTAAATAGAATAACAAGATAATGAAATCTAGATAAATATGAGAAAGGAAATAACCCTTAAAAAACATTAGCATGGTGATGAATGTTATTAGGAGATGTAAATGAGAGTGCGGGGTATATCACCATTTATACATAATAATGGAAGTATGAGGGAGGTGATAAAACATACCCCATAATTATGAATTAAAAAAATAAAAGGGCATAACATAGAGGATATTCTTGAATAAATTTGAGAAATAGAGGATACCTTACATTAAGAGTGTGACACCAAAAAACATGAATGGGGATTCTTGAGATCATGGGGGAACCATGTAAGGATTATAGAGAGATTATGGAAGTATAATTTCATTCCAAAAAGATTTTTAGTGAATAATATCGGGATATTGTGTGGGTTATATAAGAAAATATAGGGATTTCATAAATATTTATCTTTTGGACTCTACAAAATAATATTTTTTCAAACCACAAACCTTTCCATGATTTTTCCCATGGTTATTTCAAAATTGGATAGGTATAAATTATTTTATTAGAAAAATGTGAAAACATATTAAAATTATATCTTTTTCTTATGTAGTGATGATTAATGATTTTAAATAAATGAATTTAAAACTTTAAAAAATATTTACTGTTTTGGAGGATTAATAAGGTTTAATAATAATAATAAAGGAATATTAAAATCATATTATTTTAATGGTATAAATATATTTTTCTAATTATACCAGTTATAGTATTTATTACATCATTTTTTCCATTATAATATCATAAAACAAAAAATATATTTATATGGTATTTAATTTTTAACCAAAAATTCGACTTTCACAGAACTTTTTGAAAAAATAATTTTTGGAAAATTTTTAAATTATGAATCTAAAAATAATATTCATTTTACTTAGATAGTTTTTTAATTACATGCATTTTAAATTTTAAAATAATATTATACATTTATTGAAAAATCTTGTGTTATTGACCATAACAATTTTTAAACCCTTATAAAAAGCACATTTCAATTCGTACAAAACTATTTTACCATTTCTAATTAATAAAATTTTCTATAATAATATTTATTTACAAAATATATTAATTAATATAAATGAATCCCTTAATTGAATTTAAATATTTCATGAAAATACAATTTGTGTATAATTGAATCAAAATAAAATTCATTTATAAAGTAACAATATAAATGAAAAGAGATTCATTATTATATACCATATAAATATTCATATTATTAAGGTCTTGATACATAACCCTTTATTAAACTAGAATACACCATATGTGTAAGGGTTGTGACAGTGAGGCTTTTATGGGGTTGTTCAACAAACATGGTGTGGGCCGTCATCTTGATGAGCATGAACTTCTCCCGTAAACAAGTTTTATTATGCTTAAGTTGCTGGATATCGTCTTGGGCATGGTTAAGGGAAAATCCCAGTTATTATATCTCCCTATTAAACTCCGTTAATTGGGATTAGTTTTTTACAATCCTATAGGATGAGGCCATCACTTCCTTTGTTTGAGTCAATTGAAATCATAAAGCCCTATATTTATACAACCCATGTGATAACTGTTTAATGTATATATTAAGAAAAATAAAATTATTAATGGTATTTTAAATCCAAATACTTGACCATGGAAGTGAGTGGGTTTTATATAACCATAATACGTAATAATACATTTAATTAAATCCCAAATGGGAGCTTTTTTTATAATACTTTAGGTCGTTACAATCTCCCCTAATGAGAAATTTATCCCTAGAAATTATCATTTCACTACCCCTTAAAATAGATGAGGGTAATTATTTCTCATTACTTCCTCTAGTTCCTATGCTTCATCTTCAAACATGTGGTTTCTATACTTCACTTTGACAAGACTCATGATCTTATTTCATAAAACATTATCTCTACGATCGAAGTTCTTCACCGGCTGATCATCATAGGAAGGATCATTATCCAATGATACACCTTTGGATTGAGTACATGTGAGGGTTCAGGTATGTAATTCGTCAAGACAGATACAATAAATACATCATGAACTCGATATAGGTTAGGTGAGAGTTCAAGTTGATAAGCCATCACTCTGATGGAATCATGGATCTCAAAGGCACTGATGTATCTTTCAATAAGATTTCCCTTATTCCCAGATCTCATCACTTTCTTCCTTAATGATATGTGGAGGAATAACATGTCTCTAACATCAAACTCTAGGTCTCATCGATGATTGTTATCATATCTCTTTTGTGTAATCTTATTATATTTCAGGTGATGCTGAATGGTATTAACCATTTTGACAAATTTCTTAACCATTTTAGGACCTAGCAGTATTCATTCCCAAACTTCATCCCATAATACACGTGATCTACAACTATTCCTATAAAGGAAATAAAAGGGATTCATTTGGATGATTGGGTGGAAAATTTGGTTGTAATATAACTATACTATAGGTGGATTTTGTTCCCATCCTCCTTTGAAGTCCATTGAGCATTCTCTCAAAAATTCCTCATGTATCTGGATAGTCTGGTCAGGTTGTCCAATAGTTTGAGGGTGATTGGTAGTGATGAAGTTAAACATAGTATTTATATCATGCTGGAGACTCTTCCAGTACTTATAGGTGAATCTTGGATCTTGATTGGATACAATCAATAGTGGTACTCCATGCAGCCTGACCACTTCCCTATTGTATATCCGTGTAAGTAAATCCAGCAAGAATTCATCTCATTTCACAATGAAGTATGAAGTCTTTGTAGTAACATCCACCAAAACCCATATATCATTATTTCTTCCTGATTTATTTGTTATATCAGTTACAAAGTCTATGGTGATGTTTTCCCATTTCTATGTAGGTATGGGTAATGGTTTCGTCTTCCCCTTGTATTTTTACCTTTTCGCATTCACTTACTCACATAAAAGATATATTGATGTATATTCTGCAATATCATTCTTTATTGTTTCCCACCAATACTGCTCTTTCAGATCTTAATACATCTTTGTGCTTCCTGGGTGGATAGAGAAGGTTGAGCTATGGGAATCACCCAACAACTCCTTCATTAAATCATGATTTGATGGTACACAAATTCTTGAACTAAATCTCACAATCCCATAATAATTAACATTGAAATATGAGTATTTACCTTTCCTTATAGATTAAAATTTATTATTAATTCCCATATAAAATCTTTGATCATAAGTTATCCTCCCCAGAAGAAATGGTTGAGAATTAATTTCTGAAAGGATTGATGATGTTCTTTCTTTTATGATTTCCATGTCCACCTTTTCCAAATCTAAGATGACATGATCCCTCTTAATTCTCATCAATAAAAAATTGCCAAATCCTATTTTATTATAGAGTTTTCCACTTATTTCTCCTTCATCGGATGGTATTGGTTGGATTAGTTATAATATTTTATCATCTCTAAACATTTTTATTGGGGGAATATTCATCTCTTTTGTGTGAATATATAGTTGAGGTTTTTATGATCCGTATATATTCCATACTTCTCCCCCAAGAAATAATTAAGAGAAATTTTAAAAGAGAAAATCACTGCATCCAACTACAGATCTTATGTTGGGTAGTTATATTAATGAAATTACAACTTCCTTGAATAATAGCCAATGACATTGTAATTATGATTCAATAGACAACCTAGACCCTTCTTTAAAGCATCACTAAACAACATGGAAAAATATTCTTTTGTGGGTAGTGTGAGCATAAGCTCATTGATAAGCCTTCATTTCAAGTTCTTGAATCATTCCCCGCATAACTAATTTTAATAAAACATAACTCCCATTTGAGTTATTTTGGTGAGAGGGTTTGTAAATTTAGATAAATTTCTCATGAATCAGCGATCGTACACTACAAACCCAAGGAAACTACAGATATCTTTCATAGATGTTGGCCACAACCATCCTTCATTTGATTTTGTTTACAAAAGGTTTATAGTTATCCAATTTCTAGTGATAATATCCCCCAAGAAAGATACTTCTGTCTACTAGAACTCACATTTATTGTACATCGAATAAAGCTTTTTCTTT
The DNA here is from genome assembly GCA_963277665.1 of Viscum album. NCBI lineage: Eukaryota > Viridiplantae > Streptophyta > Magnoliopsida > Santalales > Viscaceae > Viscum > Viscum album. The sequence goes on from OY728130.1 coordinate 632,562,404, forward strand.
CGCAATGTCATTAGAATAATATTCAAATGCTCCTCATGATCCTCTTTACTTTTAGATTATATTAGAATATCATCTATAGATACTACCAAATTGTTTTGAGGTGATCCATAAATACAATATTCATAAACTCCATGAAGATTGCTAGAGAATTAGTGAGTCTGAAAGGAATTACTATGAATTCATAGAGCCTGTACCTTGTACAAAATGCAGTATTTGGGATATCCTCCTTCTTCACCCTAACCTGGTAATATCTTGACTGCAGATCCACATTGGAGAAGTATTGTGATCAGAATAGCTGATTGAATAAGTCATCAATCTATGTGAGGGGATACATTTTCTTTATAATGATCTTGTTGAGCTCATGATAATCGATGAAAATGCGCATTGAACCATCCTTCCTTTTTGCTGAAGAGGACTCGTTCACCCCATGGTGAAACACATTGGTGTATGAAACCTTTATCAAGATTCTCATGTAACTGCTTATTTTGGTCCTCAAGTTCCACAAATGTGATTCTATATGATGTCTTAGATAATAGTAACTCCCCAGGTATAAACTTGATCAAAAATTCAATATCAAGGTTTGGAGGAAGACCAAAAAATTCCTCATGAAACACATCAATGTATTCCCTATTCCCTTGTAATCGGAATGTCATTAACAATGATTCATTGATTTTAAACAATCATTAGAGCTAGATATGATTTCTCATATAGAAATAATATCCATTCAAGATATGATGGTTCTAAAGAAGATTCATCTTTATCCTTTCATTTGTATAAAATTTGAGCACGATTAGCAATACAAAGAGTGATTTAATTCTCATGAAAATTTATGTTGGTTCTATATTGGGAAATCCAATCCATGCCCAAAATCACATCAAATTATACCAAATGGGGTATGATATTGATATCTAGAAAATTCAGCCCAAAAAATAGAGTGGGGAGGAGTTATATATACTGGATGAAATAATATCCCCATTTTTAGTTTTCACTTACATCTCTACATCCATCGCCTTTGGTGGTGTTTGAATAGTTCTACATAACATTAATAATATGAACGAATGCATAGAACCAGAATAAAAAAGTAAATTCTATATTCATGATTGAATAACTAGAATACCTATCCCCACTTCAATTTCAAGATTCACTTCGGTGGTAGTGATGGAAAAATATTTCCCTTGCTACCTTGGTGGCTGTTGGTTGTCTCTAAAAACCCTTGTCTTAGTGCATTGGTTTTCAAAATTCCCTTTTTTTTGAAGTTATATCAATGAAACATAAATTGATGGTTGAAAAGAAAATTCCTTTTTCCATCATAGTAGTGAGTTTATCCTAACAACAATCACTAGAAAGATGCTCTTCTATCATGAACTTAAATCATTTCCTCATTTACTTAATGAAAATTCTAGGATTCTTTTTTCGCACCTTGGTCATGTATGATTCTGAAATTTCATTTCAAAGTTAGAGATCCCTATCAGACCACTGCAATTGACTTCCACTTTCTGATTCAAATCCCTGTGATACCTCATAGATTCTCTGATCTCTATTTCATCTTTAAGGGAACATCAGATATTTTTTTCATAGCTATAAAAGTCACGGATCACTAGGGATTTTTGTGTGCTATGTTTTAGCACACAAAAAAGCAGTCCACATTGCATTTGGGTGTAATGAAAATTACGGAGGCATACTATGCAAACCTTGTGATGTTTTATTAATATGCCTCGATAGATTCGTCTTTTTTACTTCATAGTGGAAAGAAATTCCATTTCCATTTTAACTCGGAGGGTGAATAGAAAATATTTACCAAAAAAATTTCCAGAAATCCGTCCATACCATTCCATAAATATCATAATAAGGATTCATATTTTTGACCAATTCCCACCATTTATCAACTTCTCCCTCAATATAATAACTATCTAATAGAAAATTTTCTTATTTGAAGTATTCAATGATGTAGAATATCATTTCAATGAAGTTGATCCATTGTTCGGTGATTAAGGGATCACATGATCCATTAAAAGATGGAGGCCTTTGTCACATAAAGCTATTAATTGTGGCATGTTCTTTTTTTGGGAGTTTTGGATGCTCATCATAATCAAGGGTTCTATTAAAAAACTAAGTTAGTAAAGAAATTATTTTCATTAAGTGTGTGATTCCTTATTCTATCGAGTTGGGCATCTCATTGGGGCAGTCATCACATTTCTCTTCACATTGTTTGTTTATACAATTACTATTATTTCAGTCCATTAACTTGAAGAAAAGGAATATTAAGTATGATTATCTTTAACATTTAAACACATAAATGGTAATTTAATTACATTAGCAGGATAAATTATAACTTTTATTTCCTTAACTCATCTCTTTCTAGGATTCAGTCTTTGTAACACATGATCTATTTCCTAAAATATTATCTTATGTGAATTTTTTAATTACATAAAAATGTTTAATAATGAGATTATTAATTACCAAAAAATATCCCCTGAGAGTGTCAAACTAGGTGCACAGTAATTCCCATTGTCATGTACCAAGTTCCGCCAATTCAAGACCAAAACAAATTGTTGGAGTTGTTACTCCTAGGTACATATGTACCAGAACTACACCAAATTTTAGTATCCATACATTGATGTATTTTCTTAATAAAATACTTAATTAACACTCACAAAAAATATATGGATGTAATAATATAATTAGTATTATCTTTAATTATTTTTCTATAGTTTTTAATACCAATCCCAAAAAATAACTAAACCTTTCCCTTGATACCAACTATAACAACCATTTTCATTATTACACATTAATACATGATGTAATTACATAAAATTAAACATAATACACCCTGAAATATTGATAATTCATGTTTCATTGGGAATATGGTACACTGTACTATAACAGTGAACATGAATTATAACACATTTATTGAAAACTTATTTAACATGATGAGGCTTAATACTGGATTGGATAACATCGGGAAAATACATATGAAAATGAGGATCCATAAAACCGAGTAAGGGAATAAAAATGGAATAACATAAAGATAATAATATATGTTTGGTAAGGCTTGTCAATGGGGCATAAAGAAACATAATTTATAAGGTGTGATATAGCATGATAATCATAACATGGGAAATATGGAAAAAACATAAAACAATGCATCATAAACACAAGTTAAGGCTAAACCGCAAAAACTCCTTGGTCGAAAAATTCCTATAATGGAATCAAGTAACCACTATCCCAACATGATGTATCGTGATACTAAGCATTATCCAATGAATTGTAGAGCTATATAATTCCTTTATCTCCCATCACGTTTATTTCATTCTCTTGCTTAAGTGTTCCACATAGTTAAAAAACATGGATTCATTCATCATCATCATTTATTCCATGATCAAAGAGTGTGGAAGACAAAAATTTAATTCCAAAATCAAAAGGTATATGTGTATAAAACTGAACACCCATGATAGTAAATTGGTATGGTATTCACTACACTTTTTGTTTGGCATGGAAAATCATGTCGAATCATTTGGCAGCATAATGACGCCATGTAAAATTTCATAAAATAGGTTGATGAGAGTGAAATGAGTCTCTCATAATTTTGAAATGATGTTGATAATAATATAGACATGGATGGAAATGTCCTCACATTTATATTTATTAATAAATAAGGAATTTGAGAATAAATAAGCTTGATGAAAAAGTGACAAGAAAGGATTCTTATGAAATTTTGGCCTGGTAACGAGCGTACATGGGAGGGATTAATGAGAGAGAAAGGGTTCTCTCATAATTTATACATAATAATCTTAGTACGGGGATGTTTCAAAAACATATCATGTCATTATTAATATAATATAAAAGGGAATCAAAAGATAATGAATCTTGGATAAATATGAGAAAGGAAATAAACCTTATAAAATTTTGGCATCGTGACATTTGTTCTTTGGAAGGCATAATGAAAGCGAAAGGGATCTCTCACCATTTATAAATCATAATGGAAGTATGTGGGTGGTAAAAAACATACCCTATCATTATTAATTAAAAATTAAAAGGCCATAACATATAAAATATTCTTGAATAAATGTGAGAAAGAGAGGATCCCCTACCTTAAGAGTATGACACCAAAAACATGGAAGTGGATTATTGAGATATTGGGGGCACCTTGGGAGGATTACAAAGATAGGAGGTTAAAGTAAGTTCATGATATAAGGATTTTTAGTGAATAAAAGTTGGATCTTGGGTGGGGTTATAAATGAAAATAGAGGGATTTCATTAATATTTACGTTTTGGAATCTACAAATTAAATTATTTGAAACCACAAACCATCTCATGGTTTTTGCACATAGTTTTTTCCAAAAAGAAGAGGTTTTCATTATTTTATTCAAAAAACAGACTATTATATTAAGATTATTTTCTTACTTATGTGGAGGTGAGACATAATTTTAAATAAATTAATTTAAATCTATAAAATATGTTAAATGTTTTTTAGGATTCATACAGGATTAATGAAATTAATCAAGTAATTTTAAAAACACAATTTTAAGGGGAAATATATTTGGATAATGATCAAAATTATAGTATTTATTACATAATTTTTTTGTCATTATGATGACATAAAACACACCGTATATTTATATAGAATTTAATTATTACCCAAAAATTCAAGTGTCTCAGAATGTTATGAAAACTTCACAGTTGGATAATTTAGAAATTCTGATTCCAAAATAATATTCATTTTATATAAATAAATTTTTTAATATGTGAAATTTTACTTTTAAAATAAGATACACCATTTATTAAAAATTTATAGGTTATTGGAAAAAATAGTTTTTGAACCTCTATAAAAAGTACATTTCACTACATAAAAAATTATATGAAAATTTATAATAAATAAACACTATTTAATAATAATATTTATTTCAATAATCTGTTAATTCATAAAAATAAATCCCTTAATTGAATTTTAATAATATCTAAAAATAAAATTTCTGGTTAATTCAATCAACATCAAAATCATTTACAATGTAACAAAAAAAATGAAAACAAATTAATTATTTTATAAAATAAACATATCCATATTATTATGGTATTGATACATATATCATTATTACACTGTAATACTCCCTAGGAGTAAGGTTCCCAATAGTGACACTTTTACAGGGTTATTAGATAAACATGGATTGGGTCGTGATCTCGATGAGTTGAAACTTCTTCCGTAAACAGTTTTGATCATACTGAAGTTATTGGAACACAGATTGGGATAGATATAATGAAATTACTAGTGGTGATATCTCCCTCAAAAACTCAAATAAATGGGCTTCAAATGATACAATCCTACCAGATGACATCATTACTTCCTTTTCCGGAGTCAATTGGACTCGTTAAGGCCCTATATTTATACTAATAATGTGATCACTATTTAATGGATATGATAGAAAAAATAATAGTATTAATAGTATTTTATATCCAGTGATATAACCAAGGGAGTGTATGTATTTTCTATAACCATATTTCATAATAATACATTTAATTAAATCATAATGCGAAACTTCATTTATAACAGTTCGCGTCATTACACCACATGTCCCGTTTGTATGGGTTCGTTTAAAAAAAATCATACCTTTTAGGGGAAATATAACCCACACAATCTTAATAATTATAAATAAATTTAAATAATTATAGAAATAAAAATAAATTTAACTACGAATCTTGTGAATTTTAAGGAAGTATAGATCACTCTAGTATAGGAGTGTCAAAGGATGAAGTAGAGACTTGTGTTTTGTATTATAAAAAATGAATCCCACAATAAGTTTCTTATAAGAAACCACAACCGCTACACTTTAAATAGATCTATCAGACACTTATACAAATATTTTTTCATACATTGGTAATATAAAATTTCTTTTCTTTTGTAACAACACTATTCTCTTTCTTGATACTTATCTTCCTTATAGTTTTTCTATGTTGTTGTATCTCTGTTTAATGTGCACACAAAACTTGTTCATGTGGTATTTCTATGATATTATATAAAAATAGACTATTCAACAAATAATTTTATAATATTTAATCCAACACATAATTTAATTAATAATAAACATTAAATAACTTGGGATCCCTCCCATAGAGTTTGTTAGTCAAATTCCTTATATTTAATAAAATTTAAATATAAATGTTTCATTTCCAAGAATACAATGTATATATTAATAAACACATGATGAAATTTTATGCACTTTAAATATGTCATAAAATAAATCAAAAATGTTATATAGGATTTAAATAGTTAATTAATATTGAAGAAATAATAGTATACACATAAGGGGATAAATGGTATTTAACTATGTTTTTTTATAATTTTAACGTCAAGTTTTAAGCTACATTAAATACACCAATGTAAAAAATAGAACATTTAATGTCAATTATTAGAAACCAATGACCAAAAGGATTTACATTTTATTTTTGGAGTCATATGTTTTAAAAACTAATGCCAAAAAAATAAATCAGTATCAGTTTTTGCATTAGGTTTTAAAATAATGGATGTCAACAAGTTAATTTTGTTTTTCAGTTTTCAAACAAAACGATGTAATTTATTTAAAAAAAACATAGTTCTGGAATCAATTATTAAAAAAATAAACTCCAATATTTTAAAACTTACTATGTTTTAGGTCATTTCCTAAGCCTCAATTTTACTAGTCTTAGTGCTAAAACGGAGTTATGGATAAAAAGTAATGGATCTTAGAGGTTAGACTTCTCAATGTTTTGATAGATACAACCCATTTCATAGGAAACATGAGAAACCTGAAAAAAAAAATTCATTAAACAAATGAAATAATAAAACTTAAGGCTTCAATCACATTTTAATTATTTAAGGATTTTTCATTAAAATTGATATGTTGTTTATCATCATAACTCTTTGTTTTGTGGTTGAAAATATGAAACAATAAAAATGGTGATTCATAATGAATTTTTTACCTAGTTTTCTAAATCTCTTCCAGATGTTTTATATTTATTTATTGATCAAAAGAATAAATCACCATTATAAGGAAGATTATTGAGATGTTTTTCAATGAAGGAAAATAATAATTAAGAAATTAAATGATTAGAATAGATACCATGTTCAAATCATCGATTGAAGCAATGTTGAAATTTTGATTGAATCTAGGTTGTAAAAAATGAACAATGCAAGAGAAAATACATTTATATATAATAAATGTAAATATTTTCAATGGAGTTATATTAAAATTTTGTGGTATTTTATAAACATAAATGCATATTGTGAAAAGTATTAAAATACCGGTCCCATGTATTTGTAGATACTTTTTGGTGTTGTTTTTCTCAAAACTGACACCAAAGAGGATTTAAATTATTTTTTTGGCATTGGGTTTTTACAAATACAACGAAAAAAATACCCATCAATATCATTTTTTTAGTCGGTTTTTAATCAAACAGATGCCAAAATGTTAAAAAAATATTTTTTGGCCTCATTTTTTAAAAACATTTACGCGAATAGTTTAAAATAAATTTTTTCTATATTTTAGAAAATATTCTAGGCTTCAATTTTAATTATCATAGATATAAAATGGTGTTATCTATTAATTGTTATGTCCTTCATAATTTGGACTTCTTCAAGAATTATCATTGGTAAGACCACATTTTGAAGTCCATAACAATTAATTCGTAACTCTGTTTTAGCTCTACGAATAGTCAAATCAAATATTAAAAAATTATCTAGAACCTAATTTTTTTTAATTATTTCCTTTTGTTTTTTTAAATGAATCAAAAAATAATTTTCTTTAACTATTTGGTGCATGTTTGTTGAAAAAATGACACAAAAAATGGATAACGATGGGGATTATGGGTGTCAAATTTATAAACAAATTACACCAAAAAGTATCTCAAAACATATTTTTCATTAGTATATAAGAAAAATACATCATATTTTTTATATTAAATGCCATTTTTCTTCTAGTGAAATGGATATATATGAAAAAAATATGTAGTAATTAAAAATATAAATCGGTAATTTTACACCAAGATATTCCTTTTAATCATTATTTAAAAATGACTTTTTGCAGGATTCTAGGTATTAATAGAATAATAACTTTTCATATATATTAAAATTTATCAATAAGAAATTAATTTTAAATTAAAAGGGACACTTATTTGATAGCGTACTCGATACACAACAACGGGGTTTTCTAAAATCTTATGGTGCACACAACATTGAGTTATACGAAAAAATAATATATTATTATTATTTTAAATTATAGTTAAATCCAAGAAATTTTATTACAAAAATGAATATAAATAAATAAAATATGATTATACATGTTTGATAATTGTTTTTATATTTATCCAATAAATTTTAAGGGCTTAAAATGAGAAGGAATCCAATTTTAAACATAAAATACTCTCATATTTTTAAATGGTAGTTTTACTGCCTTTTGAAGAAGAACCCTTTTTAATAAAGTTTTTTTCACATTTATATGTTATATATATCAAAATAAACTTCTTATATATAATTTGGGCATCAAAATTTACTATGGTTTAATATTTGGTAATTTTATGATAAAGGGCATTGTTTAATGGATAATGAAAAATTACGCATTTTAATTCCTAACTGCATTTTCTTCTAATTTATTTATACAAATATATTAATATTTTAATTTTTTTTAAATTTTAATTGGATTAATTTTTATCATTAAATCCAATATTGGTCATTGTATGTAATTTTATCTTTAAATTGAACATAAACACATGTCCATCTTTTGATTGATTTATTTAAAAAACATGCCTTTTGGTTTTCACAATGAGAATTAATTTTAAATTAATTTCTGAAAATTATGTGTCATGATTTTGGAAAAATTGATTCCATATTTGGAATCAAAATATTAAAATTGTGTAAAGAAGATTATTTTATTTTTGGAAATTATGAATACTGACTTCAGTAATTATTTTTATTTACCATGGTTAAAGGGTTAATCTGGTAAATAAGGGTAAAAAACAATATTATAATAATATAAAACTACCCTAAAAAATTTTCTAATCCTATTTAATGAGATATTTCTGACCATGGGTATCATTGGGTCAATTTTAGGATCCCATGGAGCCACATGGGTGTGATAATGACATGTTCTAAGAATTAATTTAATGTGAAGAGAAATAAAACATAAACATGTATCTTTTACAAAAACAATTTAAATAGAGTGTTATATAAATGATATATTTGTCTATAAATAGTAATTATAAAGATAAAACTATTTCCTATATCATGGTATTTATTTAAAATTTTTAGTCATTAAATAAATAAATTTATTTACGACACATGGATGATGCAGTGATTACCTTATTAATGAGTGATTGAAATAAATGATATTATACATATTTAAATAAATGTAATATGAAAAATTTGTTGAATTCCACGAATTTAATATAGGGTCATGAAATATTATATTTTATCAGATTACTTTTTTTCGAAGGAATCAAGTAGTTATGTGTTTTAAAAAATCAATTACTAAATAGTGTCAAAATTGACATAAATGATCTTTAAAACAAATACTATCTAATTAAATAATATAATAGTCCTAAAAAAATCATGCTTCGTCCAACAGACATAAATAATGTTAAAAATATCATAAATGATCTAGTATGGTTTTTATTGGCCTTTTATAGTTACTATAGTAACCATATATATGAAAATACAAGAAGATATGGTAAGAGTTAATGTTTTTAACTAAGGGTTAAAGCTAACTAATAAGGTTACTTTTGAAACCTAAACTTGTATAAAAACTATTGGTTGAGGGGATTTAGACCCATAATCATCTTATACTATAAATATATCACTTTTTAACTTCTATAATTATAAAATCATTTTATAATAAAATAATATTTCAATGCATTCCTGAAGTGCCCCTCCTCCCTCTTATAAAAGACAACCACATATACCCACTTAATAACACCTCTAAAGCCCCTTGGATTTCCCAAATTTTTATAAAATAATCTCCACACATCTCTACCTTCCTTATAGAAGCTTTAACTTGGGCATAAGGCAATTTAGGAAATTCTTTTAGCTCAAATCAAAAGAAGTGACCCGATTTAGAGGTAACATCTTATCTCAAGTTCCTTTCATTTAATTTCCTTCCTCACTACATATGATATTATTATTATATAATTACATAAAAACCTGTATAAAAAATTAATAGTATGTTTTTATGTGTGTTATTTGAACAAAAAATTCATACACCTTCATCTAATGTATTGGAACATAATGTTTTTGTGTAAAGTGAACTACTAGCTCACGAAACGATGATTGTTCAATTTTATTCTACCACCTCTCATGGTGGACATTATAAAGGAATTTTATTTATATCTAATATATATTATATTTATGTTTTACCTTTTATTCTATAGTTATTTATTTACAACATAAATTTATTCTTTCTATAAGGTGTAAATATGATAATTTCATTTGAGGAAGTGCGGACTACGACCCCCTAAAAGTGATAGGCCCCATTCATGCCATACACAGAATGTATAAAGGATATAATTAATGAAGTTATGTAACATATATAACATATATATTATACTGAAATTAAAACATAGCTTTGTATCATTTATTTTTTATTTCATTATGATGACAAATAAATAAAAGTCGCATTCATGCATACATAAGACCTACCATCTCCATGAATGGTGAATTTCATTTCATATATCAAAATGTTATGGACTATTATAAATAAATATATAATTTATATATATTATATTTAAATCATTAATATCATTATGGAGATGATTTAATTTGGACTACATGGCCAATTTACATCAAAATAGGTTCATTTTCAAATCAAATACCCAATATCGACAAAAAACTAATATGATCTTGAATGATTATGTGATTGTTAAATATAATAATAAGAGATATAAAAGGAATAATTAAATATAAAAATTATCTGGGAAAAGTATAAATTTACTTAAGATTATTATTCAGTAAGAACAAGGAATATATTTGATACTTTGGACATAAGGTAAGGGACTTCGTCTCAATCTCCATTCCTTGAGGAATATTTTGGTTTAGACATGAATTTCCTTTATACGGTATATAATAAACACCTTTAACTCTTAATTTTATTCAAGAGTTTTTGAAAGTAATCTTTTTCTATGAAGTGTTTTACTAAATGAAAAAAATGTATGTATCTTTTTAACGTACACAGTGAAAATGACCTTTCTTCCACCTTGATCATTATTTAATATTTGTATTCATATATGTGACATAATGTGTTTGAAATGAAAATTAAATAACATATTACTTGTTAGTGTATTTTTTTATTGAAAATGGGTTTGATAAAGTACTGATTATATCAACATCAAGATATAATGTCTTATGATTGTGATGTTCAAAAGTTATTTTTATTTTATTCTTGTTCATATGTTATGAATTTGTTATAGTTCTTAGGCATTGATTATGTATACGGGTTGTTCCATGATAAACATAGGGAGGGTGAGCCCATTATATCTCTCTAATTCATTATGAAATATGATGGAGGTAAACATTAAGCTTTCTCTTAATACATTTAGGGAATATACTGTGATGGGTATTCTAAACGTAACCATGAATGTTACTCCATATGTATCTGGGAAAGATACAATTTAAGTATGTTATGGATGCCAAAATAAGCAATTATGATTTATGATTTCAATGTGTTATTCATAAATCTTATTATTTAATGAGGTATAATAAAGATCTTATGTTTCATAAGTAAAAAGTATCATTTCACAGATTTGTATGTATTCGTAGGATAATGTTTTCTTTCTTTATTTTATAACCCTTACTGATCATTTTTATGCTCATAAAAGGTTTTTTTGATATTTTTTTTCATATTTTATAAGGATGGGTAAGAGAAATGAATAATTTAAGAATATTTTTATCAATAAAATAATTCTTGTTTTATTTAAGGAGTTTTATTTTTGTGAAAATTTGGATATAGTTAAACTGTATACTTTGTAATATTTGAGAAGTAATGTAATAGTTATGGACTCATTATCTAAAAATCTAAACCTAAAAAAATACTCAAGGTAAATTATTGACAAATTATTGACTGATCTCAAGATTAAATAACTTTTTAAGGATAGGGCCTTATAGTTGGTATTAGAGGCCAGTTTAGATAACTTTAGGAGATTGGATATTTTCTAATTGAATATCCATAAATTATTTTTACTTTATGTTAATATTGAAATTATATTGCAATTGAATATTACTATGTTTATTAGTATAAGACATGTTTGTGCTTAGAATTTTTTTCAGAGGAAACATTGTAGCTATGATGGGATGAAATCATGTGGAAAACAACATACCAAATACAAAACAAGAAATGGTCAGAATCAGAACAGAATAGGTTTTTGTAGTGATGGAACAATTAAATCAAGATATAAATAGTAGTGGAACCATTGAATGATATCATACAGTTCAACCATAAAATAAAATGTTTTTAGTGGAGCATTTCATGAGGCAACATACCCCATCATTCAGAGGATCATTTGACCCTGTTCTAGTTGAAAAGTGGAATAGAGAAATCAAAAATATTTTTGATGTCCTGGGGTTTTCATAACATCCAAAGGTTAATATTTATATTTATCATTTTGAAGGTGAATCCAATCAGTGGTGGTTGATGGTTAAAAATACTAGGGAGAGTGAGGATATTGATGTTCTTGATTGGGATACATTCAAAGGTGTAGTCCTCAAGAAATATTTTCATTAGGTGGTTCAACTTTTTATGGAAAAAATTCCTAGAATTGAGGTGTGACGATGACTCGGTGAATGCTTATGAAGAAAAATTCACTATACTAACATGGTATGCTCTGAATTTCACAAGGGATCTTAATATAAATATCAATAAGTTTTACTCAATATTAAAGATAAATATAATAGGGAATAAGCTTATTGTGAGATGAAGTGTCATGAAAAATATGTTCAATGTGAAAAGAAGATGGAAATAAACTTTTACAATGATCAAGTGTTCATTGAAAAACAAAAAAAAGTGGTTGAGGTGGTAGAAAAAAGGTAATAACTATTCAAAAAGGTATGATGGTAAGAAACATTTTTTTACATTTTTTGGAAAATTTTAGAAAAAAAACACATTGAGGAATGCATTTTTAATTCATGTAAGTGGATATAATGTAGTAAAATGGGACATAATGCTTGTAATTGCACTGGAAATGATTAGGGTAGTGGTAAGACAAAATCTTATTTACATTAAGTAAAATGTATTAAGTGAAATGAAATGGGTCATTATGAAAATTGGTGTTCGAAAAAGTATACAAAATGATGAAAATCAGCCGAACTACAAGTAGAAAGATGTGGTGAAACCCTTTACAACTACTTCAACAGATGTTAGGAAATCAAATGAAGTAGTATTAGGTGGTAGAAAAATCACCTCTATCAAACAGATTTAAGAAAGTATAGAAAGTAGATCATCAGTTGCATAAAATTGTATAATAGTTTTAGAAGTGTAAGTTACCTGAATTTAACAATGATAAATACAATGTTTTTAGTTTTGGAATGATATTATGTGTGCCTTGTGATTCACAGTTGAAGAAAGAGTTTTTATGTGAAACTCATAGTTCTCCATTTTTAGTTCATCATGGTAGTACTAAGATGTACAATGATCATCAAGAGTATTAATGGTGGGATGGAATGAAATGTCATATTACTGAACTTACCCTGAGATGATTGATTTTTCAACATGTTAAAAAAAGAGCGGCAGTTACATAAAGGGATACTTCATCATTTTCCAGTTCCATAGCAGAAATGGGAAAATGTGTCCCTAAATTTCCTAGTGGGAATACCAAAGACTAATCTAGTTAACAATGCAATCTGGGTTATTATGGATTGATTGACTTAATATTATCATTTTATTTATATTTGAGGAACTCTGTCCCTAGATCATCTTTCTGGATTGTATATTATAGAGAGAGCCAGGTTTCATCGAGTTCCCCTCTCCATTGTATCTGATCGTGATCCCATGTTAACTTATAACTTCTGGAAGGGCCTTTAGAAGACGTTGGGTACTAAAATAAATTTTAGTAAATATTTTCATCCACAATCAGATGAGCAGCCAGAACAAACAATTCAGACTTCAGAAGATATTCTACATTCTTTTTTAAATGGATTACTAGGGAGGTTGGGACTGATATCTTTCTTTGGTAGAGTTTTCTTATAATAATAATTTTCATTATAGTATACATATGACACCATTTGAATCATTATATGTAAATAGGTTTCGAAATATATCTTTCTAGGAAGAATTTGGTTAAATGATGTTTATTACACCATAATTGGTAGAAGAGATGGCATAAAAATTTTAGTTGATTCATAATCACATGAGAACATCTTAGATCATGAAAAAAAGTTATGGGGATAACAAGAGGAAGGATGTTTCTTTATAGGTAAGTTATCATGTATTTTCTAAAGTTTCTCCATTGAAAAGTGTGATGTGTTTTGGTAAGAAGGGAAAGATGAGTCTGAGGTTCATTGGACCCTATGAAATTCTAGAGAAAGTTGGATCAGCTGCCTATAGGGTGGATTTACCTTTGAGATTACCCTAGGTACATAATGTTTTTCATGTTACAATGTTATGAAATTATACTCTGGATCCATCTCATGTTTTGAGTCAAGAAGTATTTCAATTGGAAGAGAATATTTCTTATGAAGAACAACCAGTCAAGATTCTTGACTGAAGAGTGAATCTGTTGTGTAATAAGTTAATTCATTAGGTAACGTTTTTTTAGAAAAAAAACATACGGTTTAACAGGAAACATGTGAATCTAAAAATTATTTGATTGATAAGTACCCACTCTTATTTCTTAAGTAAATAAAATTGTGGGGTTGCAATTTCCTAAAGGAAGGGATGATGCATGAACCCTTTTATTTATAGAATAATACATTTTGATATATATTAATATTTATGAATAATATAATAATTTTATGTTAATGGGTAAACATTGTTCAATAGTGTACTCGATACACAATTGTTGGTTTCTCCAAAATCTTAGGTTGCACACAACATTGAGTTATACCGAAAAATAATATAATAATAATAATATTTTAAATGGTAGTTAACAACTGCCATTGTGTTGGTGGGAATGAATTGAACTCAATAAAATATTATTATACATGTTTTAATTTTTTTTACATTTATCCAATAAATTTTAGATGATTAAAATGAGAATGAATCAAATTTTTAGCATAAAATACTCTAATATTTTTAAATAGTAGTTTTACAACCTTTTAAAGGTGAACATTTTTTAATCCAGTTATTTTTTCACATAAATATATCCTATTTGAAAAAATAAAGTTCTTGTTTATAAATGGGACATCAAAATTTACTTTGGTTAAATTTTTGGTAATTTTCTGATAAAGTTCAATTTTAATGAATAGTGAATATACTATAATTTAATTCAAAATTATCTTTTCATCTAATTTATTTATATAGTTAGGTTTCCATTTTAATTGGTTTTAAAGTGTAATTATATTATGTTTTTATCATTTAATACAATTTTGTTCATTGAAAGTAATTTCACTTTTTAATTGATCATAAACACATGTCAATATTTTGATAGTTTTTATTTCTTAAAAACCCGCTTTATGGTTTTGACAATAGGAATTAATTTTAAAATACTTTCTGAAAATTATGCGTTTTAAACTTGGAAAAATTGATTCCATTTTTTGAATCAGTGGGTACAAATTGTGTAAATAATTACCTTTTATTTTTAGACATTATGAATAGTAATTTCGGTAATTATTTTTATTTACCATGGTTAAAGGGAAATCAGGTAAAAAATGGTAAAAATAATACTATAATAATATAAAACTACCATAACACTTGTTTTAATACTATTATATGAGATATTTCCTTCCATGATCATCTTTGGGTTGATCTTAGGACCTCATGGAGCCACTTGGGTGTGATAATGACAAGTTATAGGATTTAATTTAAAGTAAAGAGAAATTTAAAATAAACATTAATCATTTAATAAAACAATTATAATATAGGGTTATATAACAGATCTCTTTGAATATAAATTTTCATTAGAAATATAAAAATATTTTCTATATCATGGTATTTGATTTATAATTTTTAGACATTAAATCAACAAATTTATTTATGAAATAATGATGATGTAGTGATTACCTTAATAATGAATGATTAAAATAAATGATATTATAAATATTAAAATAAATGCAATTTTTACATTTTTATACAATAAAATAATTTTTTGGATAATTATGACATATTATATTTTAGTTCTTCATTTTTTTTGAAGTAATCAAGTAGTTATGAATTTAAAAAAAAAATCAACTACTAAATATTGACAGAATTGACATAAATGAGTTTAAAAAAAATATTATTTTATTAAATGATATACAAGTCCTAAAAATATAATATTCGACCAAGTGACTAAAATAATGCTAAAAATGTCATTAATGATCCACTCGATATAATCTTGGAATTTTATAGTAACTATAGTAAACATATATTATGAAAATACCAGAAAACATGGTAATAGTTAATGTATTTAACTAAGGGTCAAAAATAAAGGATAAGGATATTTTTTGGCCTTAAAATTTTCTAAAAAGTATTTATTGATATGATTTAGACCCATTATCATATTATACTCGAAATATATAACCTTGGAACTATTACAAATCGAAAATCTTTTTATAATAAAATAATATTTCAAGACATTCCAAAAGTACACATCCTCCCTCTTATAATTGGACACCATCTCTACCCACTTAATCACACCTATCTAACCTATTGGATCATTCATATTTTACTCAAATAATCTCCCAACATCCCTAAATTACTTATAGAATCTTTTTCTTGGGAAGAAGTCAATTCAAGAAAGCCTTTTTTCTCAAATCAAAATAAGTTTCCGATTTAGAGGTAACATATTCTCCCAAGTTCTTTTCATTTATATTCTTTATTAAATCACTATGATATTATTCTTATATGATTACATAACAACACCAGTATAATAAATATACTTGGACGTTTTATGAGAATTATTTGAACTACACTTACACACAACTCTATCTAATGGATACAAATATTTTTTTTTGTGTACTATGAACCACTGCCTCCCGAAATGATGACTGTTCAATTTTATCGTACCACCTATTATGGTGGACATTAATATGGAAATTTATTTATATATGATATTAATTTTATATATATTTTTTCTATGAATCTATATTTTTTATTTACATCATATCGTTATGCTTTCCATAATGTGTAAATATGCTAATTTCATTTGAGGAAGTGCGGACTACCGCCCCTCCAAGTGATATGACTCATTCATGTCATTCATAGAACATATAAAGGATGTAATTAATAAAATTATGTAATATATATAATATATATATATATTATATTTTAAATATAACATACATATTTATCATTTAGTTTTCATTCATTTAAGATGATAAAGAAATAAAAGTAGTCCTCATTCATACATACGCCATACCGTCTCCATGGACTGTGCATTTAATTTCATTTATCCAAATTTTATATATTATTATAAATATATATATATATATATATACTAGATATATATTATATTGGAATCATGAATATCATTACATAGATTATGTAATTTTGACTATATGGACAATTTACATAAAAAAAGTTCATTTTCGACTCAAGTACCAAATATCGACAAAAGAAAAGATATGAACTTGAATTATTATGTGATTGTTATAACAAGGTAATAAGTAGAATATAATGAATAATAAACTTGAAAAAGTTTCTAAACCAAGGTGAAATTAACTTAAGTTTATTATTCAAGAAGAACACGGAACATACATGATGAATTGAGATCAAGGTAAGGGACTTCAACTCGATTTCCTTTAATTGAGGCATACTTTGATTTTACATGAAATTATTTTACAGGTTATATAATATATCCCTTTGAATTTTTTTTATTAAATGGTTTTCAAAATTAATCTTTCAAACGAATTTCATTACTAAATGTAAAAAATTACTGTTTATTTTTAACGTATTCGACGACAACAATCTTTCTGTCTCTATAAGTATTATTAGATATTTGTCTTCCTTTATAAGTTGTAATGTTTTAAAAAATAATCCCAAATACCATATCTTTTTTTAGTGTATTTTTGTATTGAAAGTTTTATTAAAAATGAATTTATTATATCAATATCTTTATATTATGTCTTATGATTTTAATGTGGAAATGTTATTTTTTTTTATGCTTGTTCGTATGTTATGATTATGTTATGGTTCATGGGGATTTATTATGTATAAAAGTGATTCTATGATAAACTAAGGATTGGTGAGCCCCTGATGTCTCTATAATCCATTGGGTAATGTGATGGTGGTAAACATTAAGGTTTCTCCTAAGAGATTTAGGGAATATACCATAATGGGTATTCCAAATGTAACCATGAATGTTCCTCCCTATGTATATGTGAAATCTTCAATGTAAGTATGTTATGGATTCCATGAGTTACCATTAGGATTTTTTATTTCTAAGAGTTTTTCATAAATGTTATTATTTCCTCAGGTATATTAATGTGATTTTGTTTTATGAGTGAAAAGTATGATTTCATTTATTTGCATATATTCATAGACTAGTGTTTTCTTTCTTTATTTTATAACCATTACTGATCTTTTTATGCTCATCCCATGTTTTTTTGAAATTATTTTTCATAGGGTACAAGGAAGGGTAAGCGAACGGAATAATTCAATAATATGTTTTTGAAGAAAATATTTTTTGTTTTATTTAATGAGTTATATTTTTTAAAAAAATTGGATAGAGTACAGGTGTCTAATTAGTAATATTTGGGAAACAATTAAATAGTTGTGGCCTAATAATATGAATCTATAAACCTAAAAAGATACTCAATGTGAATTAATGTAAAATTATTTCCTGATCCCATGATTATGTAATTTTTTAAAGTTGGGGCCTTATAATTTTTATTGAGTTTTCTCTTATGTTCTAGGTGTTATATATTGAAATTTTCTCTTTCATGGGTTGTTGAATATAATTATGATCCATGGATGTTTTGGGTGTTATTTCTCCTCATTAATTGTTATGTCGAGGTATGTGGTTGAAATGGTTTGGTTGAGAGTTTTTGAAACCCCTTGTTTCACTTATATATGAGGTTTGTTTGATTGAAGGGTTATCCCCTTGAGTTTGAAGTGTTTTGGGATGAAAATGGTGATGTTTGGGGTCTTTTTTCCATGTCTCACAGTTAAGGTTCATGGTTAGTTTGACCATAAATCCTATGTGTATAGGGTTCATACGGTTTGGGTTCATAGTATAACTAACCATGAAGCCTAAGTGTGCAGACCGTACAACACTAGATACTGGGAAATCACACGGTTTATCCACAGTTTGTGAAACCATGCAAGATTACTATTCCTGCAACTCAAAAAAGGGCATTTGGGATTTTTTTCCATATTTATATGTTGGGGTTCTTCCCTTGGACCCCGCACTAGAAATATCCCAACATGGATGCTTACAATGTGTAATTTTGGCTCCTCCAATGTGATTTTTATTTTGTTTCGTGTCGATTCTTCACCCAGATTGAAATGTTAGGGATCCCCTATGTAACAACCTGATATTTTATGAGAATTTTTCTTTTTAATTTCATTTATGTCTTGTTTTTTATGCAACACCAAAGGGAGATTGCACTAGACTCATCTATGACTTGGCCTGCATTACACGCAATCGCGAACAACCTCGATAGCGTGTGTAGTACACAATACCGAGTTTCACTAAACAACGATATATGGTTATAATATTATGATGAACTAGCCGTTATGAATAGTATAAACTACATTTTAAAATTTGTAACATCATTATTCATCTTACACATTTTCTAGAACATGGTATGAGAACAAAATATTTTTTTCTAGAAAAATAAGTATTTTTCAAAAAATGCAGTTTTACCGCCTTTTGATGGCGCACCCACTTTAAATATAGTCTTTTACATGTTTATAAGTTCAAATTGAAAATATAAAATTCTTTTTTTGAATCACGATATAAAAATTTACTTTGGATAATTTTTTGATATTTTTCTGATAAGTTTCTTATTTTGATGAATTGTAAAAATACGCTAAATTTTAATTAAAAACAAATTTTTCATCGAGATAATTTATATAGTTAAATTATAATATTTAATGGTTTTAAATTATAAATATAATATATTTTTACCTTTTAATATAATGAATTTCATAACCATTAATTTTATATTGAATTCATAGGTAAAAATATTTCAATCTTTGACAATGTTTTAACTTTTTAAACCCATTTTCTTAACAATGTGATTAATTTTAAATTAATTACTGAAACTTCTGTGTTTTGAATTTTGAAAAATGGATTTCATATTTGGATTCATTGGGTCCAAATTATGTTAATATGTTACTTTTATTTTTTTATATTATGAATAGTAACTATGATAATTTTTATTTAATACAGTTAAAGGTAAATCGGGTAAGTAAGGGTAAAAATAAGATTGTAAAATTACCCTAACACTTTTCAAAGTCCTATTGGATTAATAAATGTTGACCCATATAACCTGAGTGTCATAATATATTCATTTCATGGACCCTTGACCACGAAAATGATGTAATTATTATTAAAACTAAAGAAAGTGACAACATGTCATTCTCTTAAATCTTATAAGTATAATAATTTTAATTTAGTGATAAACTTCATGAATCTCTAGAAATGAAGCGTCTCCAAGAATCTAAAAAAATTATCTACATCATGTGATTTTATTTAGAATTTTAAGGGATTAAATAATTATCCTTAAAGGTGACACAATAGTAATGTTGAAATTATTTTTTTGATTGAAATATCAAATAAATGGTTTTAAAAATATTAAAATAAATATTATATGAACTATTTAATGTTCTCCAAGAATTTTCTAGAAAAATATGAATTGTTATGAATCTATTAAATCTTTTATTTCAAACATATATTCTGTGTGGATTTTATTTAATTTCAAATAAATGAATAGTGTCAAAATTGACACTATTGTTATTTTATAAAAATAACATAATATAAAATTGTTTAAAAATCGAAAAAATATTTAAAAATTATTAATTAAAATTTATATGGTTGAAAATGTTATAAATATCCAATTATGGAAAATTCACAACACATAAGTAATTATTCATAATAATTTAAAATTTAGAATCTTATGAACACAAAAAAAATTAAATAGATCAAATAAGGATATTTTAATATGAGTCATTTATGGAGGTTTTTATTTAGGGTTTGATTTATTATAAATTAATATTTTTGAGATTTCCAAAGGTGCCCCTCTCCCCCCTTATATAAGGGAACCTAATCCCTCTCCTCCTCACACAATTTTGAGCCTTAAATATCAGCCAAAACCTTCCCATTTCTCTTCTCAACATCTCTAGTTATATCATAGAGGTTCTGGTATTCTCAAAAGACCTACCCTAGTGCCTTAAAAGGAAGTTTAAAAGAGGCGTGTCGAAGAAGAGGTAATCTCTTCTACCGATTCTTTCAAGTTTATTTTTTCTTATACATCATCTTCTTTATTTGTTTAATTATGATGTAATAAAATCAGTATAACTAACATACTGATATGTTATTATAAATATTAAACAACCCCATTTCACCTTCTATCCATCCTACAGAGAATGAAATCACCGCGCGTGCATACGTACGGAATACCGTCTCCACTCTGTGGTGTAATCTGTTTTTTGACCACCACCTTACATAGATGGGAATAATTGTTTAAAGAATAACTATATATTGTTATTATAAAATCATAATTATTATTATATATTATATCATCCACTCCAATTCCATTCAATAATTATGGGAATGATATCATCGCTCGTGCCTACGTACGGATTACCGTCTCCACGATGCGATGAGATTCATTCTCCATGTTATCCATTCAAGAATGATTATAAACTATATATAAGGAATAATAATGAAATATATGACATAATTAAGATACTGTATTTATGTATATATATATATATATCATCTACTTACTTCTATTCAAGTCAATAAAGAAAGGAAAACAATGTTCATGCGTACGTATGGTCTACCGTCTCCATGAATGGTGTATTTCATTTCATTCATCTGTCTATTATATATATATATACTGAATTTATATGATATATAAATCATGATTTAAATTCTTTAAGTAAGAAAATCATGATATAAGTAATAATAATACCAAGAACTACAAGTCCAAACACGTACGACAAATAAAACGATTTTACCCAAAACGATGCTTTAACATGGAATTTACAAAATAATGGGTAATATAAAGTCATAAGTGAACCATATATGATATAATAATAATGAATATTATTATGTAATAAGTAAATTAAATTATTTAAATCATTATAGAGGAGGGTCAGAAATGTACGAAGCATATCACACCTAAGGTAAGGGATAAGTTTTCAGTCTCATTTTTATCCGAGATTTCTTATACGTAAGTATTTACTGGGGTTATATTTTTCATCCATTTCCATAAAAATGTTTTTTCATAAAGTGGTTAATATTATTCTATGTATGTTTAAAGTCATGTTTACCCGTCTTTGACTTTTACTTTGTGTTATGGAATGAATCTTTCTTTTTTTACCATACGTGGTACTTTTTGACATTTCCAAAAAAAGTACGAGGAAAATGTTTTTTTAACTTATACAGCATGAACAAATTTTTAGGGTTTCATAACGCCTTATTTTCATGAAGTTTAATCTACAATATTTCATGGTTATTTTCAATAAAATATTTTTCTTTTAAAATTGCGTGGCATTTTGTGAATAGAAAATGATTTTTAAGAAGAAAGGATATTTTCATCAAGAATTATTTTCAAGAGTTTTATCAAAACCATTTTCGATCTAAGATGACATTATTTAATATGTGTATGTTTCAAGTATAATATCTATATTATTTACATGGTTTCAATTTTCTTATGATGAAATTATATCCATTTGTTTTATATAGATTATGTTATGATGGGATGATGTTTATGAAACCCATTTTTATTCTTTGGGTTATAATGAATGATTTATGTTTATGTTGTGGAAAAAGTAAGAATGATTTCATTATGAGATGGGTGGGACCTATATCTCCCTCCAATGAATTGGGTAAAGATTTATATCTCATGATATAGACATGGCTAGAATGGTAAGTTAATTCGGTTCAGTGATACAAGACTAGAACGAGTAGTGAACTCGATTCAGAAAGGGACGTTGTCCACTAAGATGGTCTGAGCCGCAATGCCTTGGATACTATGGAAATCATATCATATGATTAATATTTTTCCATAATTAAATGTTTTATTTTCATTCTATTTTATCATTATTGATGTTTATTTATGACATATTCCTTACGTACTGCCAATATTTATTTCACAACTCATGATTTTGATATTTAAACTTTATTTTCATGTTTTGAAGTTCAAATGTATATGGTTTGTTATATTTTCTACATTATTACCCATAATGATCATTTGAGCTCACCATTTTTATGTTTTCTTTTCCCCAGGATATAAAGAAAGGTTTTAGGTATGAAAACAAAAGGGGAATTTCTTTATGGGAGATATTGAAGATCTTTCACCAAGATTAGAAGATTATTTTTCCGAGTTTCCAAAGACACTAAACTATTACGGTCCTTGTGTGTTTGTCTTTGTTATGTATAAGTATTCCACAAAATTAGTGTAATGTCCATGTACGTCAATCTTGGGTCTCTACAGTTGGTATCATAGGAAATGTTTAGTTATCCTTTGGAAACTAGGATGTGAAAACTTTAGTGAGACCCCTAAAGATATTTATAAGGTATGTATAGGGACGTTCCTAAGGTTATGTATATGTATATGTTAGAGTCATAGAATTATGTTGACGATCATGAATAACCTATAGTGAACCTAATATGTCATGTATTAAAGATTTTTTTATAAGTTAGATATCCCATAAATGACTTTTTATGATTATGTGTTTCCTCATTATTTTAACTGTTTCTTACACAATGGTTTCTGGTTTTAGTTAATGGAGGGAACAAGAAGGAATTGGGTTAACATTGAATCCGATGGAAAAATTGGTGACTATGAGAAGAGAAATTGTGTAATGCCTAGAGAGAAAGATATTATGATTATGCCAAATCAGACATCACGATATATGATTAACAAGGTGAACTTTAGTGGTATTCCTAATTCATCAAATAAGAGGAAGATGGACTTTTATACATGTTCGCATGGTGAGGATCATAAATAAAGGAAAATAGATATTTCTAAAGAAGGGAAGAAGAACGTTGAGGAATACCTCAAATGGAGGGGAAGATTTTATCTATGTGGGGAAAAGGGTCATAGAGTGACAAACTGTTATGGAGTTCAATGTCTTATCTGTGGAGAACATGGGCATTACCCAACACAATGCCCTGACCTAAGAGGTTACTTCTAAATTAAGTAAGGAACTATTCTATGCTAATCATTGAATATGATGGATTGAATTGATTTTGTATTGGAATTTGATAATATTGTTGTTGAGATACTTTTATGGTATATTGGAATATCTATGTATTGGTCCATTGTGGTTTTCAATAATTGAATGGTACCGGTAACCATGAAAAGTGATTGATATATTTTTGGAAATAAGTTGATATTCACATAATGAAGGGATAAATAGAAAATGAAATGAGCTCATGACTGATATCATGGTTTGAGTATATAGAAATTTTTGGATTTTGGTATGTGGAAAGAGTTTACTTTTGATAGAATTAATGTTTTCACTAAGGTTCAATGGTTATTCATTTTATTCAAGATAATACATGATTAAGGTATTCGCGTGTTTGGAATGTGACCAATAAGATATATCTTATGATATATGGGGGATAAATGATGGTATTCACATGCTTGGTAGATGACATTTCTAGTCATTGTTTTCTTTATACTATGATCTTGGAAAGAAGTATTTTAGATAATCCTAAATATTGGAATGGATTATGTGGGAAATAACTTAGTATTGTTTAAGGATAGAACTCTTTCTATATTATTGATGGGATGTTATAATAACGTAGTTTTAGAAAAAGGATAACCTGTAGGATGTGTGACAACCTGTCGCATCGGACAAGGCTGTAGGAATCGAACCCACAATCGAAGTGCGACAGGCCTTTATCACCTACCACATGCCTACAAGAAGTCCCTGGTTAGCAGAAACTAGTTTTATTTTATTAAGAGGTATGATAGATGAAGTATAAGTCCATTTGTGGAATCATATACGAATAACCTCACCGTAGATGGACTTATGTATATTTGATAACTTTTTCTATCCTTTTGTTTGAGAGTAATGGAATGACCCATCATTATATCACATGATCTTCTAACACTTCAAGAATAAAAAATTCAACTTCATTTCATTAAGATATTAAATATAAATTGTTCAAGACACGAACAACAGTGAGATTGTACTGAAATAAAGTAAGTATTTCTTCTAATTTAAAATTTTCAACTTTAGGGAAATGATCTTGAAAACCAAAAAATGTTTTCCTAGTGTCTTCATATCTGATGAATCAGATGGTACCTTAAATCATCACAAATTTATGGGTTTTTGATTATTGGATTTTCCATATCCATGTTTACTACCACTCTCTATCAGAACTTGACAGTTAGATTTCTTTTCCAAATCCATATTTTCACCTATGATCTCCTATGTGGGAACCCAAGTGATGAGTTACTTTGGGTATCCGTTTTGTTTCTAACATTCATTTTTAAAAGTAAGTTTTAGTATTCCTTTTTACCATGTGGTTTTCTATAAATGAAACTCTAGAGTAATAAACCATTTATAACCCCGATGAATTTTGAGGGCGAAATTCATTTTAAGGGGGGTAGAATGTAACAACCCAAGATTTTAAGAGAATTAATCTTTTTAATTTAATTGATGTCTTGTTTTGTATGCAACACCAAAGGGATATTTCACTACATGAATCCTTGACTTGGCTTGCATTACACACAATTACGACCTTCCTCGATAGCATGTGTAGTACGCAATATCGGGTTTCACTAAACAAAGATATATGGTTATAATATTATTATGAACTAGACGTTATGAATATTATCAACTAAATTTCGAATTTTATAAAATTATTATTCATATTACAAATTTTCTAGAACATGGTATGAGAAAAAAATAATTTTTTCAGGTAAAATATGTATTTTTTTAAAAATGCAGTTTTACCACCTTTTGATGGCACACCAACTTTAAATCTAGTTTTTGAAATGATTATAAGTTAAAATTTACAATATAAAATTATTTTTTGGAATCAAGATATATAAATTTACTTTGGATAAATTTTTGATATTTTTCTGATAAGTTTCTTCTTTTGATGAACAGTAAAAATACGCTAAATTTTAATTAAAAACATCTTTTTTCATTGAGATAATTTATATGGTTAAATTATAATATTGAATGGTTTCAAAGTATAAATATTATATATTTTCACCATTTAATATAATTCATGTCATCACCATTAATTTTATATTGAATTCATAGTTAAAAACATTTCAATCATTGGCAATGTTTTAACTTTTAAAACCCATTTTATTAACAACGAGATTAATTTTAAATTATTTACTGAAACTTCTCTGTTTTGAATTTTGAAAATGGATTCTATATTTGGATTCAGTGGGTCGAAATTATGGTAATAGGTTACTTTTATTTATTTTTGATATTATGAATAGTAACTACGGTAAGGTTTCTTTACTACAGTTAAAGTTAAATCAGGTAATTAAGGGTAAAAATAAGATTGTAAAATTACCCTAACACATTCCAAAATTCTATTGGATTAATAAATGTTGACCCATTTCACCTAAGGGTCGGAATATATTCATTTTAGGGACCTTTGACTGTGAAAATGATGTAATTATTATTAAAACTAAAGAAAGTGACAACATGTCACTCTCTTAAATATTATAAGTATACTAATTTTAATTTAGTGATAAACTTCAAGAAGCTTTGAAAATAAATAGTTTCCAGAAATATAATTAAATTATATACATCATGTGATTTTAGTTATAATTTTTAGGTATTAAATAATTATCATTAAAGGTGACACAATAGTAATGTTGAAATGATTTTATTGATTGAAATATCAAAAAAAATGGTTTTAAAAATATTCAAGTAAATATTATATGAACTATTTAATGTGCTCCATGAATTTTATAGATAAATAAGAAATGTTATGAATCTATTAAATCTTTTATTTCAAACATATATTCGGTGTGAATTTTATTTAAATTCAAATAAATGAATATTGTCAAAATTGACACTATTGATATTTTATAAAAATAACATAATATAAAATTGTTTAAAAATCACAAAAATATTTAAAAATTATAAATTAAAATTTATAGGGTTGAAAATTTTATAAATTACCCATTTATGGAAAATTAAAAACACATAAGTAATTATTCATAACAATTTAAAATTTAGAATCTTATTACCAAAAATAAAATTAAATAGATTAAATAAGGATAAATCAAGTTGATAAGGTTTAAAATAAATTTACAAAATGTGTAAATTTTATTAGTTGATTATATTACAACCCTATCGCATCTAATATTCTAATATTATTATTTTTTGGAAGTTTTTATTTGGTTTTTGATTTGTTATAAATTAATATTTTTGAGATTTCCAAAGGTGCCCCTCTCCTCCCTTATAAAAGGGCACCTCCTCCCTCTCCTCCTGAAACAATTTTGAGCCATAAATCTCGGACAACCCCTGACCATTTCTCTTATCAACATCTCTATTTATATCATAGAGGTTATGGTCTTCTCAAAAGACCAACTCTAGTGCCCTAAGAGAAAGTTTAGTAGAGGCACGTCGAAGAAGAGGTAATCTCTTCTACCGATTCTTCCAAGTTTCTTTATTCTTATACTTCTTCTTATTTAATTTTTTCATTGTGAAGTAATAACATAATTATAACTAACATACTGATATGTTATTATAAATATTAAACAACCCCATTTCACCTTCTATCCATCCTACGGAAAACGAAATCACCGCTCGTTTGTACGTACGGAATACCATCTCCACACCATGGTGTAATCTATTTTTCCACCACCACCTTACTTGGATGGGTATTTTTGTGTAAATAATAACTATATATTGTTATTATAACATCATACTGATT
Source organism: Viscum album (assembly GCA_963277665.1). Lineage (NCBI taxonomy): Eukaryota > Viridiplantae > Streptophyta > Magnoliopsida > Santalales > Viscaceae > Viscum > Viscum album. The sequence continues at coordinate 632,590,589 of OY728130.1, forward strand.
ATGAGATATTATATCGTCCAATCCAATTCAATTCAATAATTATGAGAATGATATCATCGCTCGTGCGTACGTACGGATTACCGTCTCCACAACACGATGGGATTCATTCTCCATGTTAACCATTCAAGAATGATTATAAAGTATATATAATTAATAATAATGAAATATATGAAATAATGAATCTTCTGGATATATATATATATATATTTCATCTACTTACTTCCATTCAAGTCAACAAGGAAAGGAAAACAACGTTCATGCGTACGTACGACCTATCGTCTCCATGAACGGTGTATTTCATTTCATTCATCTATCTATTATATATATACATACTGAATATATATGATATATAAATAATTATTTAGATTCTGTAAGTAAGTAAATCATGATATAAGTAACAACAATATCAATAACAACAAGTCCAAACAGGTACGATAAATAAAACGATTTTACACAAAACAGTGCTTTAACAATGAATTTACAAAAGAATGGGTAATATAAAGTCACAAGTGAACCATATATGATATCATAACAATGAATATGATTCTTTAATAATTATATGACATTATGTAAATCATTATACAGGAGGTTCGGATACGTACGAAGCATATCTGACCTAAGGTAAGGGACAATTTTCTAATCTCATTTTTATCCAAGATTGCTTATACGTAAGTATTTACTTGGGTTATATTTTACATCCATTTCATAAAAATGTTTTTTCATAAAGTGTTTAATATTCTTCAATGTATGTTTAATGTCATTTTTCCCCCTCTTTGACTTTTACTTTGTGTTATGGAAGGAATCTTACTTTTTTTACCATACGTTGTACTTTTTGACTTTTTCGAAAAAAGTACGAGGAGAATGTTATTTTAACTTATACGGAATGAATGGATTTTTACAGTTTCATAACACGTTATTTTTATGAAGTTTACTCTACAATATCTCATTTTTATTTAAAATAAAATCCTTTTCTATTAAAATTTCGTGGCATTTTGTGAAAAGAAAATGATTTTTAAGAAGAAAGGATATTTTCCTCAAGAATTTTTTTCAAGTGTTTTATCAAAACCACTTTCCATCTAAGATGAAATTATTTAATATGTGTATGTTTCAAGTATAATATCTATATTATTTATATGGTTTAACTTTTTTAATGATGAAATTATATCCATTTTTTATATGTATTATGTTATGATGGGATATGGTTTATGAAACCCATTTTTATTCTTTGGGTTATGATGAATGATTTATGTTTATATTGTGTCACAAGTAAGAATGATTTCATTATGAGATGGTTGGGACCTATATCTCCCTCCAATTCATTGGGTAAATATTTATATCTCATGAGACATACATGGCTGGAACGGTACGTTAATCCGGTTCAGTGATACAGGACTGGAACAAGGAGTGAAATCGATCCAGAAAGGGACTTTGTGCACTAATATGGTCTTGGAAGCAATTCCTTGGCTACTGTGGAAATCATATCATGTGATTAATGGTTTTCCACAATTAAATTTTTTATTTACATGATATTTTATCATGTTTGATGTTTCTTTATGACATATTCTTTACGTACTACTAATATTTATTTCACAAATCCTGATTTTGATGTTTAAACTTTATGTTCATGTTTGGAAGTTCAAATGTATATGGTTTGTTTTATTTTCTCCATGATTACCCTTACTAAAAATTTGAGCTCAACCTTTTTATTTTTTCTTTTCCCCAATATATAAGGAAAGGTTTTAGGTAAGAAAACACAAGGGGAAGATCTTTATGGGATATATTGAAGATCTTTCACCATGATTAGAAGATTATTTTTCCAAGTTTCCAAAGACACTAAACTATTACGGTCCTTGTGTGTTTGTTTTTGTTATGTATAAGTATTCCGTAAAAGTAATGTAATGTCCATGTACGTCAATCTTGGGTCTCTACACCCTCCCTTTCTCCTTTTCTTTTCATCCATTTTACCTTTATCCTATGACACTAGTGGTCGTGTTTGACCAATTTCCATATGTAGGATGGTGAAACATTTGGGGGTTTTCCATTATTATGGTCCCATGAGTATGGTATTCTTCATAGAACCTATGTGGAGTTGTTTCAAGTTGGAATTAATGAATATCTTCTAATTTTAGGTAGGATTCCCTTGCACTCTCCCTTTCATCTAATAAATAATTTGTTTATTGATTTTATCACCATCCTTGGAGGTTAAATAGTTATGTAGGAGTTTTAAAATATTTTTTTTATTTGAAAGGGTGTGGTTTGCATAATGTTTCTGAATATGTGGTGTGGATTTTTTGAGTTGTCAAGGACAAGTGTGTGATAAATTTCCTGGTTGGATTTTTCTGGGGGTATGTGATTTTTGTAAACATGGTTTGGTCTTGTATATGAATATTGTGACATCGTAAATGGAAATTTTTACTTCTAAAATGGTTTCATAAATTGTTTTTAACATGAAAGTGGTGTGTGTATAGTTCTTTGAAAATGGTTTCACATGTGATTGAAATGTGTTAGTTTTTCTTTGGAAAAGGGTGATTTCATAAAGGGTGTTTAAGGTCTGGTTGGATCTTTTTTGAAAATGGTTGTGGTGAAAATTCTCCTTGGATAATTATATTAACATGGTAATGATCAATTTTTTTTGGGAGGAATATGCTTAAAGGGTCCATTGTGCATTAATTGTAGAAAGGAAAGAGGTTGTCCCATGGGGTGACTCCGGGGGGGGGGGGGGGGTGACTTGATGTGTGATATTATTGTCTTTGATAAATATATGTGATTTTTATTGTGTTCAGTATTGGAATTGGTAAGTTTTTACCCCGTTTTCTTCATGATATGGGAACCTGACATAACAGTTGAATTTTCAGTGAATGATTGCCGCATAAGTTTATACTATGCACTAGCTAGTGGCCCTTCTTATAGACTATTTGCTTTGGGATTGTGCCCCTTGTCCAGGCACGATAAGGTGAGATCGAGAATTTGGGAATTATGAATTCATCGAGTAATACATTCCTTCGAGATGAGTCTCATATATAGTATATTCCATATTATTCATGTGCTCATAGGTTCTCTCTGTTTCTTTGGCACATAGTAGTCTTCGATGGATGATTGAGATGCTTGTTGGTTGGTTATGCATATATGATTTCTTATGTTGACCGTATTATGTGATCCAAGTTGTTTATCTCTTGTGTAGTGTGCTTATTTGGAAAAGTCGTGAATATGTTTTCAAAGGTTTACGGAAAATGATTAATTTTCAATATACTATTTTACAATTTGTAAGTGAAAAAATTACAATTTTCATTTTAATGTGAAAATCATTCCTCCTTGGAGGATTTTTGGTTTTCAATTGAAAAATGGAAACAGAACGTGATTGGTTTTAAAATTATAAATCTATGTGAAAAGACTAGATTTATATCTTATATTTCAAGATTAATATTTTTGTTAAATTTATTTAAAGTAAGTTAATTGGGAATATATTATTCATGAAAAAGGTACTATATTTTAATTCTCACACAAAATTGTTCTTTTTTGTATTTAGTTTCTGTTCCAAGTTCCAACTCAGGTTTGATCACATTGGGATATTATTAGTTATGGATTGGAGAGTGACCCTATTAGTCACACAAAGATGAAATGGATATCAGTTTCAATTTGGGTTTTTTTTTCTATATAGTTTTTTGTCTAGTCAGTTGTATTTTCTATTTATATATAAATCATGTTATGTTTGGTCATCATATTTATATTCTGCTTATCTATTTATTCCTTATAATTAGTTTATTTCTATTGGTAAAAATATTTTCTGTGGGTACTATATTGTTGATGTGGAACTAGTTTCTTACCTATGGAGATCAGGACACCATTTTGGGCCTTGCCTCAGGTCAGTTTTGGGGTCATATTGGATAGAATAAAAACATGGTTCATGAAAAAAATGGTATCAGAGAAGGAAAATTCCTTAGAATACCTTGATCTTGGAGAACCCTTTATTATTTGGGATTTCATGGTAGATGGAGTAGGGACTTTAGAACCTGGGGTGTATGTATGAATGAGTTTATGGCCAATACTATCCCTTCAAAAACTTTTGTTTCTATGTTATTTTGGGTTATATTAGGTTTATCTAGGTCCTATTGGTTGTTTTATTTTTGGGATACAAAATGGGTGTGGGGAAAGTGGTCTTAGTGAGCACGAAGGGCCTTGAATGACATTGGGAGATTAGGACATGGTCATACTATACTCTATGTGGTGGTGGCGTGATTGGCATATGGTCCCAAACATAAGGCTAAGTCAACCAATGTCATTATTTTCCCCTTTTGAGTTGTTTTGTGTACCAATTAATTCTAAAATTATTTTAAAAACCCTTGAAGTGAAAAAGTGAAAACAAAATTTTTAGAGGAAATGGTTTGGATTTTTGGAAGATGGAATATTATTTTTCATATCCTTTTTAGGAAAATGATTTTGGAAATTTTCTTTAAGTAAGAATAATATTTTGATAAAATTTGTCTTAAAAAAACTATTATTGATTAATGATCTTTTAATCAAACAAATTCTTGATAAAATAATATTTTTGGAATTTAGGGTAAATTTTTAAATGATATTACTTGGTTATTTTAATTTATTATTTTCTTCTCATTGTCTCTTTCTATTTTCATGTGAATGGGATATAAATTTTGAGTTTCATAGGTTTTCCCTTAGTGCATGGTTAACGTAGGGTTTGGGAAAACCATGCAGAATGATCTAGTAAATCATACAAGATTTGGGGTACTTCTAGTTAATGGTTCACAACACACACATAGTTTTTAAAAACATTCCTAAAGCATGTCATTAACCACTATCTCATGATATAAACATTCAACATGGTTTGAAAACTCTGTGGAAAAACTATTTAGGTGCCCAGGTGTCTTTACAATTTGAAAACATGTGTTTAATGTTCTACTTCAAAGCTGGATAAGAAGTTGTGGTTGAACTTTGGTATTCTTTTGAGTAACAAAATGTGAGGATGTATTTGAAAATGTGGATGGGTGATGGGATTATGGGATCAGATCTCGAATTATCATGAGAATGTGCATGTGTGAGGCCCTAAGGAATACCATTGGGGACTATGTAACCTTTCAAATTTTCCTTTCTTTTCAAAACATGTCTTAAAAATAAAAGATAGTGATGTTTTGGTGATCAGTGGAGGTGTAGTTTGTTTTCTTGTGTTTTGGGAATGATGTTTCTTATGTGGTATTATGAGATTATTAATTATTTTTTATGTATTGGTCTTTATTTAATTCTTTTATTCCTTATTTCTTAGTTTTTTCTCTAACAATGACTATATGGATATTCAACATGAAGATACGAGTGTGAAAAATTAGTGGACATTCCATTTGATCAAACCATAGACTACATTCATTAATTTTTGATGTTAACCCAACCTCACTTCAGTGGTCATTAAGATATTGTCAAAGTGGAAGAGTGGATGCGATATATTTAGAGAAAAAATAGCTTCCTTGTGTTTCCTGATCCATTAAAAGTAATTTTATCTACATTTATTCTGAAAGGTCTTCCCTATAAGTGGTGTAAGTTGTTCTCTCAAACCAAGCCTCAAGAAGATCTTAGTTGGTAATTCTCCAAGGATTTGTTCATATGGAAATATTTTTCTGAGGACAATATGTTGAGGAAGGTAATAGAGATGTTATTTTTGTGGCAAGTTTATGGGTTGTTTTTAGAGTTCAACCATCTCTCTGTAAACCTATTTCCATATGATATGAATTATTTTGTGAACAATCCCTTGAAATATTGAGAGTTTGAGTATGGTCTTTGTCCTTATATGCAGTCGAAGGTGACTGAGTTCGAATTAACCTCATTTTCTGAGGTAGTTAAGAAACCAATTAATATTTAATCTGTTCTATTAAAATTTATGAGGAAGGAATCCTTTCCCTAGAATATTAAAGTAGTCAAGGGAATTCAAATAAGAAGTGTGGGAAGAAACCTAAAATGGCAGTGATGGTAAGGCAATTAAGAGGCGCCCACATCTTTCATTAGTCTCTTATGAACACAATATCCTTATTTTTAAATAGCATGGTAAGCATGGTAATAATAATTCATCAAGAAAAATTTCGCCAAATTGACGTATATGGAATCTTCGTTCATATGAAATGGTTTTTTTAGTGTTTCTATGAAGAAACATGGAACCAGGTCCACCATTCTAAAATAAACCCCTTCCCATTTCAAGAAGAAAGGTAATGGATTTGGTTCGGTTTGAAGTCCTATTTTTTAGTGTTCCTTCCATTTTAGGGGATGTGTTTTTTCATATTTTCATTTCCTTATAATATTAAAGAATATTTTTTTTGTCTTTTGGGAGATTCTATTTTAATGAATGCATGTATTTTGGAAATTATGTATTTTTCCATTTTATGTGGATGTGTGTTCTGTGTGTTCCTGGTTTTGGTTATTTCTTGTTAGTGATAAAGTGGAGGATGCATGCAAATCTCCTAAATCCCTCTCTCTGTGAAATTTCCATGTTGGAGTGAACTGAGTTCCATGGTGTGTTGTGTTATTTTGGTTCTATGAGGGGTATTGTCTAGATTCTCATGAAACTATGAAAAGGAATCCTGATAGAATACTATCATCTCTTGATTATGGGGTATAAGATTCTTCAAGAAATCAAAGATCTATCCATAAGTCTCTAAGTGAATCTTTTCATGCACTTAGTAATCGCCGGGGGTATGGGGAAACATGGATCATCTCTCATCTTCACTTAGGGTGTACGAAGTTGGTGAACACATATTGGTGGGGATTACCACCATGAATCTTATTGGGTATCCCATGTCGGCTAGTAACAGTTAGTTTATAATGATGGGGATTCCATTCTAGCCTCATGTGTTGATAAACCAGTTTCGTATTTGGTGTTATTTTTTCACAAGGTGGATTCTTTTGGAGATGTTTTATTTGGTGTTTTTTTGTTTGGATGGGCATTAAACATTTTGAGTATGCCTGATGGGTTTTATTATCAAATGTATTTGGGGTTTATTGTTCGAGTCCCCAATTATTTTTCAATAAGTGTTTTTTTATTAGACATTACTTGGGTAGATGTGTGTGTTTAAAATTATTGATAATCAAATCACTTTTCACATATGGGAATCAGCTCAAATAAGTGTGTGAAACATTTTCTTCGATTCATCATCTAGAAATTTTATGGATTTCTAGGGGTAGAAAGCATAATGGTGGAGACAATTTTCTCACTTAGGAATTCATTTTTATCCTTTTTTGAACTATATTTTGGTTCCTAGTTTTTATATTATGTAATGGGTGTTATGGATTTATATTTTGTGTCTCAAGTGTTCTTGATTTAAATTTTGAGTCATGGATGTTTTTGGTGGTATTTTTCTATATTATTTGTTATTATGAATGTATGGGGATGAAACGACTTGGTGGAGAGTATTTGAAACCACTAGAGCCACTCTTCTATGGGGTTTGTTTGATGGATGGTTTATCCCCTTGAGTTAGAAGAGTTTTGGGGTAAAAATGGTGATGTTTGGGGGATTTTCTCCAGGTCACATAGTTAAGGATCATAGTTAGTTTAACCATGTATTAAAAGTGTATAGGGAGTCTCATGGATTAGTTGTTTTATTTAACTAATAGTACAACATAACTATGTAGACCATACGACACAAGATAGTGGGAAATTGCACAGTTTTCACACGGTTTGTTAAATTGTGTGACCTGATCGTTATGCCCACTCCAAAAAAGGTATTTTGGTACTTTTTTATTATTTTTATGTGGGGTTACTTACATTACACACCCCACTTGAAATATCCTGCCTTGTATGCCTCCCATGGAGCATTTAGGATCATCCAATCTCCTCTAAGGTGATTATTATGTGGCTTTATTGTGATTCTTCAACTATATCAAAAGGTTATGGCTCCCATCCCTTTATCCTTTTTTTCATCCATTTTCACTTTCTCCTATAACCCTAATGGCCATGTTTGTATAATTATTATACCTAGAATGGGGTGAAATTTGGAGTTTTTATTTCTTAGGATTCCTTCATGATTTTCCTGCTTCTTAGAAGATTTGTAGAGTTTCTTTGGGTTGGATTTGTTGAAATTCATGCTATTTGAGGTAGGTTTCCCTTTTAGTTTCCCATTAAGTTTAAGATTCACTAGTTTCATTCTTTTCACACCGTCCTTGGTTTATTTAATAGTGATGTATTATATTTTTTATAATGTTTTTTGTGAAATGGTATGGTTTCCTTAATTTTTTTTTAAATTTATAGTGTGGATTTGTTGAGTTGTACAAACTAAGTGTTTGATAAATTTCTCAATTGGATTCTTTAAGTTGTTTTTAAATTTTAAAAGCCTCGCTTTGTCTTGTAAATGCATTTTGTGACACCTAAAATGGTGGTAGGAGTTTTTAAAATGGATTTCTAATTTTTTTGAGTATAATGTGGTGTTTGATTTGTTCTTTTAAAATGGTATCACATGTGATTCAAATGAAATGGTTTCTTTTTAGAAAAGGGTGATATATCAAACGGTATTTGAGACCCAGTTAGAACTTATTTTTTAAAAATGGTTGTGGTGAAAACTATACTTGTATAATTCACTTTCATTTTTTATGATTGATGTTTTTTGGAGGCCCACACTGATAGGCTCTCTGGTAGTCTAATTTTTGAAAAGAAAGAGGTTGTTTCATTGGGCTACTCGAGGGTGACTTATTGTGTGAGTTGTTTTTGTGTGATATATATATATATATATATATATATATATATCTTTGTGTGTGTGTGTAGTTGATATTGGATGCTCAGTTGGTGTTGGTTGTCTCACTACCTTTTTATTCATTACTTAGGAACCTCGCCCAATGAGAGAATTTCGCGAGAACGATTGCATCACTAGTTAGATTACACACAAGATAGTGACACTTAGTATGGATTATCATCTTTGGGATTGGGCCCCTAGGTTAGGCCTAGTAGGGTGTGATGCATTTTTTGAGAATTATGTTGTAATTGGGGAAGGCATGCCTTTAGGATGAGTCACATGTATAGTATGTTCTATATTATTCATGAGATCTTAGGTTCTCCCATGTTAATTGGAATATAGTTGTATATGGAGGGTTATTGAGATAATTTTTGGTTGGTTCCTCCCATGTACGTACTTCCATTCTCTTTATTATATCATCCCTATTGTTTCTCACTTGTGAAGTATGTTTCCTTGGAAAATTAGTGAATTGGATTTCAACGTATTATGGTAAATTTTTTAATTTTTATTGTATTCCCTTTATCAAATTTTTTGTTAAAAAATATCATTTTCCTTTTAAAGTGAAAATGGTTCCTTCTTGGAATATATTTGTATTTAAATGGAAAAGGGTAAGGGAACGTTATTGGGTTTGAAATGGAAACATTGTATGAAAATCCTAGTTTTATTTATTTTATTTCAAACCTATTTTTTATGTTTCTTTTATTTAAATTATCTATATTGGGAATTTATTATTCTGGCATGCCTACTAAGTTCTAATTTTCACACCTGTAGTACTTTTTTTAGTATGTTTCTCATTCCAGCATGGGTTTGATCACCTTGTGTGATGGTTAGTTATATATTGGAGAGTGAGCCTTGTGGTCACATGTAGATGTTATGATTTTCATGATTAGTTTTTGATTTTATGTATTGTTTTATTGTACATGTTGTTGTATTTTTAGTTAATGTGTAAATGATCTTTAGTTTTCTCGTCATAATTTAATTGTGAAACCCTATTTATTCCCGTTCTTCAGTTTATTTATATTGGAAAAAACGTTTCCTTGGTTACACTGTTGATGAATTGACACTAGCTTATAGAATTTGGAGATCGGTAACACCCTTAGAGCCTTATCTTGGGTTAGTTTTGGTGTCATATTGCGTGGAATCTCTACTTGGTTTATGATATTTAAGAAAAAAATGCTTGTTTTGATCTATAAAATAACAAGGTAAATCAGAGATTGAAGATCTCACAAAACATAATTAAAATAATCTCAATCATTAAATCACATGTATGATACATTACACTCCTAGAATATTAATTAAACTCATAGAAGCTCAATAAATTTAAAAATTTTAAATCATGTAAGATCTCTCATAGAAGGTCCATACTTTCCAAAATTGTCACTCTTGAATGATCATACAAGGATGATCCAAAGTTTGATATATTTTTACTCATGGAAGATCAAAAATGACCAATTTAGATATTTACAAATTTTCACTCAAAGAAGATCACCCATGGAAGAGGACTCATGGAAGATCCTTGATAGATGATATTGAAAATGACAAATTTTTAGTCATGGAATATCCATACATTGGCTTCAGGTATTAAGAGTTAGTATAATATTAAATTATATAAACATCATATTTTGCCTCAATTGAAAATATATTATATTTTAACAAAATTAATCATTATAAAGAATAAATATTATTGTCAATGTGATGTCCATATCACAAAATAATACTTATAAATTGTATCAAAATAAATATGAAAACCACATAATTTTGATTGATATAATATAGTGAATTAAGACCACATTAAAAACATGATCAAAATAGATTCTTCTATCAATTTAGTTGAATACAATTTATATAATCTTATTAAATTTTTATCTAAATAATAATGATTCATTTTTTATTTCTATAGGATATGTTATGACTAAAATAGAATATCAAAATCAATATGAAAATAGAAGTATTTATAATCAAAACATTAGGAAATTCAAAATCAATTATATATATGACACCAATATATTCAGTGTATATTTTATGTAAATTAAATGAAAATAATATTATTTTATTTATAACTATAAATTAATTATTAAATATTATGTTCTATAGTCAATGTTATGATTAAAATAATCTACAAAAATATGTTTGGAAACATTAGTTTTTTGAATGAAAAAAAATATATTAATGAAATTATATGTTTAGAAAAGGAATATTTTTCATAAGAACTATACATATAAAATTAAAAAGAACGTTATATAGAATGAAAATTTGATACATAAATATATACCAGGAATATAAATTTATTATATAATCATATAAATGTTTATTTTATAATTTTAAAAACATAAAGTGGTTCATGGAGTCACTCAACAATGAACAAGCTATCATTTCTAGATACAAAATAAGTGGATTTCCTAATATGGATACATTAATACTAATTGGATCAATATGTATTATTTTATTATTTTTTGAAATATTTTTTATAATCATTATCCCACTGATAGGTGATTCTATTCTTCATCATGTTCATAAAGTCTAGATACTTGCATTAAATGTTTGATATAAATTATCTAATATAGTCATGGAATCCTAAGAGGCCTCTCAACACCATGAATTTTGGAAGAGTATGAATTTAATGGATCATCTTAGTCTTATAAAGGGAAACATTGAAGTTACAATGGTATACTATATGGCCAATAAAAATTCCTAATTTCACCACAAATGAAATTTTTTGAGGATTCATATCCTATTTTTTTTCATAGATTGTTGAATATTTTTTTTAAGAACAATAAAACGAACACAAAAGTGTTGGAACATGACCACCAGATCATCAACATGTCATTAAGTAATCTTCCCTAGAAGGATACTGAAGATGTGTTGCATGGAATGTTGGTATACATAGGCATAAATATTTATGCCAAAAGTAATTACTTAATAAGAAGTATAATACGTAGGGTGTTATACTACCATATTTTAAAGGGTTAAATGGATAATTTTTATTACCCATGTTAACAAAAATCCCCATTATTTTCAATAGCCTACCAGATTACAACTCTAGGTAATGATATTTTTCATGGACTACTTTTCAGGATGTGATACCTAATAGGAAGTTTCCCAAGGTGTGTGGGAGTGATGAAAAAATACACTAAAAGAAAATATTTTGAAAATATGGATATTGAGTAGTCTGATGACACGTTCCAGAATATGGTTGGGCCCTAGGATGGAGAAAAAATTTGTCTATAGGATAATTGGGGTACCTGTATGGACCAATTCATACAACATGGTAATAAAGGATAAAATATTTTATTTTTTCTAATTAGGGGATTTGGTAGATAGAAGATATAGGAATGTTAATGATATTGTGGAGAAACATAGATTGGGGGATCATAAACACCTTTTCATAGGGAATCCTAGGTTACTTGGGAATGAGATAATGTTCTTGGTTATTTATATTATCATATATTTTCACCTCATGTGAATCACATTTAATTTGAGGTTTTGATTTTATATAGAATTATTAATGTCTGTATTAACAAGAGGTATCACATGAATTATATTTGAAACATAGGTATCACATGAGATATATGAAACTTTTGTATGATTTTACTAATAAAAGAGGCCACAATTACTTATTTCCAACATGTTTTATAATGCTTTAACATATGAGTTATTGGTGACATTCTATTAGAATGAACATATATTTATATCTACTTAGGATAACAGGTTATGTGAGACTGTAATGTGGTGTACCTGGGTGACTATGATGATGATGAGATATGTGAAGATTATAATTAGTTCCTATAGAAAAATATTATTAATTATTATTGGTTATTTATTATCACGGTCAGTATCCATTGGATAATTCTAGTTTTCCAATGTTCAAGATATAATCTATATAGATTATTACAAATATGAAATTGTAAAATTTTGTTTATCTGAATTAGGAATACTTGACTGTAGACAAGGTTTTTCAATGAGTGAATTTTTAATCTAATTTCTTGGAGATTTTATGAGTGGATGATTTATAAAATTTAACCATTACTGATACCTAATGTGGGTTTTGTGAAAGAAATTCTAGCATATGAATTTGACACTAGTTACCAATAAGTATGTTTCTAATGATATTTTAAGGTAACTAGAGTGGGGATATTCTTTATAAAGGAATAATTATGGTTAATTACATAGCAGTGATATTCATTGAAGAAAAAAACATGTTCATGTGAGTAAATTTTATAAGTATTAAGGAAATGTAATTAATGTTTCATTGAAACTCGAGAGAATAGACAACCTTTCTATTTTGTAGTCATGATACAATGATTGTTTACAGAGTTATTTGATGCTTGTTTCATTGAGTACATTACCAAGGTTTTCCTAGAATACCGGTTCATAATGAAAGTCTTATTGATTATCGAGTGAGTCCATTATGGTTAGAGTAAGGACCCTTAGAGATTGAACCATTACTAAACAGCTTGAACTAAATCCTGTGTTTTTTGTTATATTATAGGAATATTTTTAGAAAGTAGATTATCATTCTAAATAGGATCACTAAGTATGCGCTTTTTTAGAGGAAAGGAACCTTATGAGGTGGAAAATTGAAAAATAGAGTGATTCTAACATAGAGGAAAATGAAACATGGGGTAATTACTCTATTGAAAAAATTACTGTTTTTGTTGTATTAGTTGATGATCATTATTGTGTGATACTTCATGAATTTATTGTGTAAGAATGGAAAAAGTATTGTAAGATGGGTGGTGAGCTAGCCAATTAGAAAATTTGATGTTTTATGGACAAACCTGATAGAGTTAGTGATGGTAGGTCGCTAACCTATCCGGTTCAAGGTCCACCTTTTTTTGTGATAGGAAAATTTTGCATGAAGCTAATAGGGTTTTCATCCCAGTGGTTAATACATACAAATTTTTCCATGTGGTAGAAAATGACATCGAAAATTGAGCAGGATACCTTTGCCTGGTCAACCAATGTTTGACATCAGTTGAGATATCATGGTTAGTGTAGTTGATTGTGTGAGGGGATTATATCAATATGGGTAGATGTCATAACATATTCCTAGAATATTGTAGAAAATTACACACATCATGAATGGATCATTGAATGCAGTGGGATACATTTTGAGTAATCCAGTTTTTTCTATTCTTGATGTGTTTCTTTATAATTAGTTGAGTGGAAGAACATAGTTAGTCATGTCATTTAGAAATGAATTTTCAATGTATGGGTTGATAGCTGTGAGTGTTGATACAGGAATTAAATTGAACTTCTATTATTGGGATCATCGAAAATGTAATGTAAGAAATGTATTCTCTTATGGGAAGTTTTGTGGTCTAGTGTAATAGTTATCATTGTAAAATCATGTTGTCTCAATAAGACCAATGTGTAATGGAACAAATAGTGTTTAGTTATATGTTTAATGTAATTTTTTGGATTTAGATGTATTATTTAATGATGAATAGACGTGGGATTAAAATTAGGAAGAGGATTGTTGTGTTCCTTGAGGGAGTTTGATATTTGGTTCATTATATTATTTGTTGAGAGTCTTTTGGATGGTTCAAGATGTTAGTGAATGAACAAAATAATTAACTTAAATGTTAGATCATTATTCAGTGGGGATATTGGATGATTTTAACAATCCAATGATGCTACAAGGAATCACAATTAGTTGATTCATGGATTTTAATTTCATAGAATGAGAACCATTTTTGGAAGAAGAATCAGAATGTACTGAAAAGAGTTATATGTGAACCTTAATGTGGCGGTTTGAAACCGCATCAATCTCAGCATATTGAAAATGATTATTGTAGATAAATTATATTTGATCATTCAAAAATGGTCATCTTTATTTAGTTTACATAATCTAAGTAGGCTCATCATCATGGTATGGAATCATGAACGAGGTTCTATTATTTACTATTAACTATTGTTTGGAATGATATGTATCAGGTGGGGAATCCTAGTTTTTACTTTTAGTTCAATGGTTGAATCATGTGATTAAATCATTCAAGGTGTGTTTCAGAAGTTAAAACCCAATTTTTTCACATGTTTTAGTGGGTGAACCATGTCACCAAAATTTTGAAGGTACCTCTAGGGAAACAATGCATGTAAAACATGGAAAAGTAAAATTCAAATACATAAAAAAATGAGACCCTTTATATTGGGATATTAGTTGAAATTATGAGTTGGAAATATCTGTTACTTATATGGATATATCAGTGGTGTGACTGACTGTTTTTTGGGATGGTTGGCCAGATAATCTACAATTGGTATTCTTTATTGATGTTGTCCATGGTAGAGGAATTCAATGTTAGGAAAATAATGTAGAACATGGTTACCAGGTCTATAGACCACTGGTTTAGAATTATTAGTAGGTTATCAATATTGTAGAGACCCGAAGCTTGACGTACATGGACATTACATTACTTTTGCGGAATACTTAGTACATAACAAAAACACACACACAAGGATCGTAATAGTTTAGCGTCTTTGGAAACTCGGAATATAATCTTCTAATCGTGGTGAAAGATCTTCAACATCTCCCATACAGATCTTCCTTTTTTTACCTAAAACCTTTCTTTATATCCTGGGGAAAAGAAAATAGAAAAGGGTGAGACCAAATTCTCAGTAAGGGTAAACAAAAGAAATATCAATCACATCATTTTCATAAGAACATAACATTTTGGAAATCTTAACCTGCAAAAGAGAGCATAATTTCATAACATGGGATAAATCATAGTAGTGAAATGTAATCCCAATAATCATAACATTAAACATGAGACTTTGTGGCATACAAACATAATCATATAGAATCATATCTTATTAGTCAAGACTCATTGCCAAGACTATCTTAGTGGACAAAGTCCATTTTTGAACCGAGTCACCCTCGTTTCAGTCCTGTTTCACTGAACCGGTATAACCTACCATTCCAGCCATGTCTATCTCATGAGATATAAAATCTTTACCCAATGCATTGGAGGGAGATATAGGTCCCACCCATCTCATAATGATACCATTCTTATGTGTTCCACAAAATCATAAACCATACATCAAAGAATAACCCATGTAATAAAAATGGGATTCTTAAACATCGTGAAATTATAAAACAATTCATATAAGATAAAGGAATTCATAAAAATAATCCCATCACAACATAATCAAATCAATCTAATAATAGGGATAAAAACAGAACCCTTTATTATCTTAGATGGAAAATAATTTTGATAAAACACTTGAACTCCACTCTTGAGGAAAATATCCTCTCTTCTTCAAAAAAACTTTTCCTTTCATAACATGTCATACAATTCTAAACTAAAAGAAGTTGATTAAAAATAAACTTGAAAACTTGTAAAGGAAGCTTCTTGGAAATAATGTTTTAAAAATTTATTCATGCCATATAAGTTAAAAAAAACATTCTTCGTACTTTTGTCGGAAAAGTCAAAAAGTACCTCGTACGAAAAACGACAAAATATTCCTTTAATATCCTTTACTAAAAACTCACCGAAGGGTAAAATTGGATTTAAACAATTGTAGGTGGATGGAAATAATATTACATATTGAGGAAACATGGATGTGGATGATAAAATACACCCCAGTAAATACTAAAGTATAAACAATCTTGGATAAAAATGAGATTGTGATATTTCCCTTACCTTATGTCCGATATGCTTTGTATGTATCCGAACCTCCTGTATAAGGATTTAAATAATGTCATTAACTTATTACAGAATCAAATTCATTGTTATGATATCATATATGGTTCACTTATGACTTTATATTACCCGTTCTTTTGTAAATTCCATGTTAAAGAAGCGTTTTGGGTAAAATCGTTTCATTTATCGTAGGTGTTTGGACTTGTTGTTCTTGACATTATTATTACTTATATCATGATTTAATTACTTCCAGAATATAAAATATGATTTATATGTCATATATATTCAGTGTATATATATATATATAATAGATAGATAAATGAAATGAAACATGTTCATGGAGACAGTAGTCCGTACGTACGCATGAACGTTGTTTTCCTTTCCTTATTTTCATGAATGGAAGTAAGTAGATGACATATATATATACATAAATCCATTAGATTTACCATGTCATATATTTCATTATTATTCATTATATATACTTTATAATCATTCTGGAATGGTTAACATGGATAATGAATCTCATCGCGTCTTGGAGACGGTAGTCCGTACGTACGCATGAGCGATGATATAATTCCCATTATCGTGGAATTGTGTTGAAGTGTATGTATAATATTTCAGTATCAATATCACTTAATAATACTCATATATAGTTACTCATTACACCATTATATCCATCCAATTAAGGTGGTGGTGGAAAATAGATTACACCATGGCGTGGAGACAGTATTCCGTACGTACGCACGCGCAATGATTTCCTTTTTCCGTAGGATGGATAGAAGATTAATTAGAGATGTTTAATATTTATAATAACATAAAAGTATATAAGAAATAATTATGTTATTACTTTATCATGAAACAACTAAAGAAGAATAAGTTGAAGAAGAAAGAAATTGAAAAAGATCGGTAATGGATATTACCTCTTTTTGACGCACCTTCACTTAACCTCCACTTAAAGAACTAAGGATGGTCTTTGAAGAAGACCAGGACCTCTAGTATGATACTATGGAAGTGGAGAAGATATTTTGGCTAGGGTTTTCCGAGCTTGAATGCTTTAATTGGTGTGAGAGGAGAGGGAGGAGGTTCCCTTTTATAAGGGAGGAGAGGGGCACCTTAGGAAAATATCAAAATATTATTTTATATTAAGGTCAAATTCGATTTATAATGGTTCCAAAGGGTCTTATTTCGAAGCTAAAGTGGGGATGGGTCGCAATACTCTCATAAAATAGGATTTAGACAAGATTAGGTTATTATTTTAACCTTATCAATTAGATTTAACTCTAAGTTAAATAATTTAACTTTTACCGTGTCTTTTTGTTTTCTTATACTATATGGTTAATAAACTTACTATATCAAGACTTAAGAACAACAAGTTATTTATTATTAATATATATAATCTTATATAAGTCATTTGGCCGAACCCTATATTTTTAGGAATAAAATAACAATTAATAATATAATATTTGTTTTAAAAACTAATTTATGTCAATTTTGAAACTATTTGGTACATGATTTTTATGAAATTTATACCAGAATGATAAGTTCGAACCAAGTTACTTAAATCAACAATAACATGTCATATTAACCTATAAAATTAGTGTAAGTCAAAAAAAGTATCAAATTAAATTTATTTGGGCATTTATAACATTATTTATGTCAATATTTCATTAATAAGACAATTACTGCATCATCTTTGTGTCATAATAAATGAGAAATATTTAATCCCTAAAAATTCTAAATAAATTACTATGATGTAGATAATTGTATTAGCTTTCTGTAGACTATTCATGTTCTATGTTTCATAAAGGTTATCACTAAAGTAAAATTATTATACTTATAAGATTTAAGAAAGTGACATGTTGCCACATTATTTGGTTTTAATAATAATTAAATTATTTTCATAGAAAAAAGTCCATAAAATGAATATAATCCGACCCTTAGGTTATATGGATCTACGTTTAGCCATCCAATAGGATTTTTCCAAGTGGTAGGGTAATTTTATAATCTTATATTTACCCTTAATTACCCGATTTACCTTTGACTATAGTAAATAAAATTTACCGTAGTTACTATTAACAATTCCCAAAAATAAAACGTAGCTTATTAACATAATTTGGACCCACTAATTCCAAATATGGAATCCATTTTTCCAAATTCAATACAAAAAAGATGCAGAAATTAAATTAAAATTAATCCCGTTGTCGAAAGAAAATGGGTTTTTTCTTTAAAACATTGCAAAAGATTGAATTGATTTAACCTACGAATTCAAGGTAAAATCAATGCTAATGACATACATTATATTAAATGGTAAAAACATATTCTATTTATACTTTAAAACCATTAAATATTATAATTTAACCACATAAGATATTACGATGAAAAAAGTTGTTTTTAATTAAAATATAGCGTGTTTTTACTATTCATTAAAATATGAAAGTTACCGGAAAAATATCAAAACTTTATCTAATATAAATTTTTATATCCTGATTCAAAAGAAGAATTTTATTTTGTCAAATTAAACTTATAAACATGTCAAAAACTAGATTTAAAGTGGGTGCGCCATCAAAAGGCAACAAAACAACATTTTTTGAAAAATACTTATTTTACCCGAAAAATTTATTTTGTTCTTATACCATGTTCTAGAAATGTGTAAGATTAATAATAATGTTATAAAAATCAAAATTTATTTAAAACTATTCATAACGGCTAGTTCATAACAATATTATAATAATATATCGTTGTTTAGTAAAACCCAGTATTGTGTACAACACACACTATCGAGGAAGTTTGCGATTGCATGTAATGCAAGCCAAGTCAGGGTTGCGTGTTGTGAAAGCTTGTTTTGGTGTAGCGTACAACACAAGACATTAATGAAATTAAAAAGAATATTTTTCAAAAAATCTCGGGGTGTTACATTCTACCCCCCTTAAAATGAATTTCGCCCTCGAAATTCCTCGGGTTTATAAATGGTTTACTATTCGAAAGTTTCTTTAATTGAAACCCACATCGTAAAAAGGAATACCAAAAAAAATCTTTAAAAACAAAAGTATGAAACGTAACGGTTACCCAAATAAACTAATCACAGGGTTTCCACATTGGTGAAAATATGGATATGGAAGAGAAATCTAACCATCATGTTCTGATGGAGAGTGGTAGAGAACATGGCTATGGAAAAGCCAGCAATCACAAAGCCATAAAAATGTGACGATCTAAGGTACCATCTGATTCATCAGATATAAGAGAACTAGGACAACATTTTTGGTTTTCATGGTCATTTCCCTAAAGTTGATGAAATTGGAATTAGAAGAAATACTTTCGTGATTTCGGTATAGTCTCACCATTGGTCGTTCTTTGGACAATTTCCACTTCATCTCTTAAAGAAATGAAGTTTAATTTGTCATTCGTGACGTGTTAGCAGATCATGTGATAGAATGATGGGTCATTCCATCTGTCTCAAACAAAAGGTTCGAAAAGTTATCAAAAAATACATAAGACCATCTATAGTATGATTAATGATATATGGTTCCTAAAATGGACTTATACTTCATATATCATACAACTTAATATAATAAAACTAGTTTCTACTAAACAGGGACTTCCTGTAGGCCAGTGGTAGGCGATAAAGGTCAGTCGCACTTCGGTTGTGGGTTCGATTCCCACGGCCTTGTCCGATGCGATGGGATGTTGCCCATCCTGCAGGTTGTCCTTTTTCTAAAACTATATTACTATAACATCCTATCAATAATATCGAAAAAAAACTTCTATCCTTAAACAATACTAACTTATGTCCAACATAATCCATTCTAATCTTTAGGCTTATCCATAATACTGTAGTCTACTCTCATAATATAGTGAAAATGATTACCAGAGATTTAATACCATCGTTGATCCCCATATATCATAAGATATGTTTTGTTGGTCACATTCCAAACATTCAAAGGCCTTAATCATGTATTCTCTTGAATACCCATTGAACCTTAGTGAAAACATGAATGCAGTTAATAGTTAAAAATTTCCACATAACAAAATCCTAAAATTCTATATACTCAATCCATTAGATAACCTTCTCCTTATATCAGTCATGAGCTCATGAATACTATCAAAAATTTAATTTTCTCCTTATCCCTTCATTATGCGCATATCATCTACATTCCAAAAATATCTGAATAACCTTTCATGGATATTGATACCATTAATCATACACTTTCAAAACTCAAGGAAAGACAACAGTGTAAAAATCCTTAGATGTCTCTTTATTCCATAGTACCATGAGATTACTTATACAACATTACACATGATAAACATGTAGTCATTCCACTACATTCTTAAACCATTGACCGATCTTCAACAATTATTTCATCTCACATATCATTTGTAGTCTCTTCATCATCATCAATATAAATACCACCCATACGACCATACTGATTCTCTTCAGGAGACTTTCCCTTAGGGCATTGGTTTGCATAATGCCCGCACATTCCACATTTAAAACATTTAACCATTGTTGATATCGTAGCAATAGAATTATCCTCATCCCTGGTGTTAAATGAACCTTTTCCTTTGCACTTACTGGCTTTTTGTCCTTCTTTTCCACACCCAAAGCATCTTCCATTTCCTTTGAAACATTCTCCTTGATGCCTCTTCCCACATGATTTTCATAGGGGAAATTCAACTTTCTTTCCTCTATGATCATCATGAAACTCCATCTTTCTCTTATTAGCTGAGTCAAGAAACTTACCAAATTTTACTTTATTGATCATATTATGAGATTTCTGATTCGGCATAATAATGATGTTTAGACTTCCAAATCCAATTTCATTTGGTTTCTCATGAAGAATATCATTCCATTGTCCATAATATCCTCCATTATCGTGAATCATCTTGTTTCCAGCCATTTTCTAAAACCCAAAAAGAATAGTGTTAGAGGGAAAAATCATAATAAAGGGGGAGTAACATTAATACCTAACTTCTTAGGTTAAATTCTAAGAGCGTTACTATAGTTCTAGGACTATATCTTATACGTATACTTATCCTTAGGGGCATCCCTAGACATACCTTAGAAATATCTCTAGGGATCTCACTAACGTTTTCACATCCTTGTTTCCAAAGGTTGACTAAACTTTTCCTCTGATACCAACTGTAGAGACCCGAAGCTTGATGTACATGGACATTACATTACTTTTGCGGAATACTTAGTACATAACAAAAACACACACACACAGATCGTAATAGTTTAGTGTCTTTGGAAACTCGGAATATAATATTCTAATCGTGGTGAAAGATCTTCAACATCTCCCATAAAGATCTTCCTTTTTTTTACCTAAAACATTTCTTTACATCCTGGGGAAAAGAAAACATAAAAGGGTGAGCTCAAATGCTCAGTAAGGGTAAACAAAAGAAATATCAATCACATCATTTTCATAAGAACATAACATTTTGGAAATCTTAACCTGCAAAAGAGAGCATAATTTCATAACATGGGACAAATCATAGTAGTGAAATGTAATCCCAATAATCATAACATTAAACATGATACTTTGTGTCATACACACATAATAATAGAGAATCATATCTTATTAGTCAAGACTCATTGCCAAGACTATCTTAGTGGACAAAGTCCATTTCTGAACCGAGTCACCCTCGTTTCAGTCCTGTTTCACTGAACAGGTATAACCTACCGTTCCAGCCATGTCTATCGCATGAGATATAAAATCTTCACCCAATTCATTGGAGGGATATATAGGTCCCACCCATCTCATAATGATACCATTCTTATTTGTGCCACAAAATCATAAATCGTACATCATAGAATAACCCATGTAATAAAAATGGGATTCTTAAGCATCGTGACATCATAAAACAATTCATATAAGATAAATAAATTCATAAAAATAATCCCATCACAACATAATCAAATAAATCTAATTATAGGGATAAAAATAGAACCCTTTATTATCTTAGATGGAAAATAATTTTGATAAAACACTTGAACTCCATTCTTGAGGAAAATATCCTTTCTTCTTCAAAAACACTTTTCCTTTCATAAAATGTCATAAAATTCTAAACTAAAAGAAGTTGATTAAAAATAAACTTGAAAACTTATAAAGGAAGCTTCTTGTAAATAATTTTTTAAAATCCATTCATGCCGTACAAGTTTAAAAAAACATTTTTCGTACTTTTTTTGGAAAAGTCAAAAAGTACCTCGTACGAAAAATGACAAAAGATTCCTTTCATATACTTTACTAAAAACTCACCGAAGGGTAAAATTGGATTTAAAAAATTGTAGGTGGATGGAAATAATATTACATATTTAGAAAACATGGATGTGGATGATAAAATACACCCCAGTAAATACTAAAGTATAAACAATCTTGGATAAAAATGAGATTGTGATATTTCCATTACCTTATGTCCGATATGCTTTGTACATATCCGAACCACCTGTATAATGATTTAAATAATGTCATTAACTTATTAAAGAATCATATTCATTGTTATGATATCATATATGGTTCACTTATGACTTTATATTACCCGTTCTTTTGAAAATTCCATGTTAAAGAAGCGTTTTGGGTAAAATCGTTTCATTTATCGTAGGTGTTTGGACTTGTTGTTCTGGACATTATTATTACTTATATCATTATTTTATTACTTCCAGAATATAAAATATGATTTATATATCATATATATTCAGTATATATATATATATAATATATAGATAAATGAAATGAAACACACCGTTCATAGAGACGATAGTCCGTATGTATGCATGAACGCTGTTTTCCTTTCCTTATTGTCATGAATGGAAGTAAGTAAGTGACATATATATATACATAAATCCAGTAGATTTACCATGTCATATATTTCATTATTATTCATTATATATACTTTATAATCATTCCAGAATGGTTAACATGGATAATGAATCTCATCGCGTCGTGGAGACGGTAGTCCGTACGTACGCACGAGCGATGATATTGTTCCCATGGTCGTGGAATTGTGGTTAAGTGTATGTATACTATTTCAGTATCAATATCACTTTATAATAATCATATATAGTTAATAATTACACCATTATACCCATCCAATTAAGGTGGTGGCGTAAAATAGATTACACCACGGCGTGGAGATGGTATTCCGTACGTACGCACGTGCGGTGATTTCCTTTTTCCGTAGGATGGATAAGAGGTTAATTAGAGTTGTTTCATATTTATAATAACATATCATTATATAATAAATACTGATGTTATTACTTTATCATGAAAAAACTAAAGAAGAATATGTTGAAGAAGAAAGAAATTGAAAAAGATCGGTAATGGATATTACCTCTTTTTGACGCGCCTTCACTTAACCTCCACTTAAAGAACTAAGGATGGTCTTTGAAGAAGTCCAGGACCTCTAGGATGATACAAGGGAAGTGGATAAGAGATTTTGGTAGGGTTTGGTAGAGCTTGAATGCTCAAATTGGAGTGAGGAGGAGAGGGAGGAGGTGCCCTTTTATAAGGGAGGAGAGGGGCACCTTAGGAAAATCTCAAAATATTATTTTATATTAAGGTAAAATTCGGTTTATAATGGTTAAAAAGGGTCTTATTTCGAAGCTAAAATGGGGATGGGTCGAAATAATCTCATACAATAGGATTTATACATGTTTAGGTTATTATTGTAACCTTATCAATTAGATTTAACTCTAAGTTAAATAATTTAACTTTTACCGCGTCTTTTTGTTTTCTTACACTATATGGTTAATAAACTTAATATATCAAGACAAAAGAACCCCAAGTTATTTATTATTAATATATATAATCTTATCTAAGTCATTTGGCTGAAACTTAGATTTTTATGAATAAAATAACAATTAATAATACAATATTTGTTTTAAAAACTAATTTATGTCAATTTTGACACTATTTGGTACATGATTTTTATGAAATTCATAACAGAATGATAAGTTCGAAAAACGTTACTTAAATCAAAAATAACATGTCATATTAACCTAGAAAATTAGTTTAAGCCATAAAAAGTCTCAAATTACATTTATTTGGGCATTTATAACATCAACTATGTCAATATTTCATTAATAAGACAATTACTGCATCATCTTTGTGTCATACTAAATGATAATTATTTAATCCCTAAAAATACTAAATAAATTCCTATTATTTAGATAATTGTATTAGATTTCTGGAGACTATTCAGTTTCTAAGTTTCATAAAGAATATCACTAAATTAAAATTATTATACTTATAAGATTTAAGAAAGTGACATGTTGTCACATTCTTTGGTTTTAATAATAATTAAATTATTTTCATGGAAAAAAGTCCATAAAATGAATCTAATCAGACCCTTAGGTTATATGGGTCTACGTTTATCCATCCAATAGGATTTTTCCAAGTGTTAGGGTAATTTTATAATCTTATATTTACCCTTAATTACCCGATTTTCCTTTAACTATAGTAAATAAAATTTACCGTAGTTACTATTCACAATGTCCAAAAATAAAAAGTATCTTATTAACATAATTTAGACCCACTGATTCCAAATATGGAATCCATTTTTCTAAATTCAATACACAAAAAATTCAGAAATTAAATTAAAATTAATCCCGTTGTTGAAAGAAAACGAGTTTTTTCTTTAAAACATTGCAAAAGATTGAATTGATTTAACATACGAATTCATGGTAAAATCAATGCTAATGGAATACATTATATTAAATGGTAAAAATATATTCTATTTATACTTTAAAACCATTAAATATTATAATTTAACCCAATAAGATATTACGATGAAAAAAGTTATTTTTAATTAAAATATAGCGTGTTTTTACTATTCATTAAAATATGAAAGTTATCGGAAAAATATCAAAACATTATCTAATGTAAATTTTTATATTCTGATTCAAAAGAAGAATTTTATTTTTTCAAATTAAACTTATAAACATGTCAAAAACTAGATTTAATGTGGGTTCTCCATCAAAAGGTGACAAAACAACATTTTTTGAAAAATACTTATTTTACCCGAAAAATTTATTTTGTTCTTATAAAAAGTTCTAGAAATGTGTAAGATGAATAATAATGTTATAAAATTCAAAATTTAGTTAACACTATTCATAACGGCTAGTTCATAACAACATTATAATAATATATCGTTGTTTAGTAAAACCCAGTATTGCGTACAACACTCACTATCGAGGAAGGTCGTGATTGCATGTAATGCAAGCCAAGTCAGGGTTGCATGTTGTGCAAGATTCTTTTGGTGTAGCGTACAACACAAGACATTAATGAAATTAAAAAGAATATTTTTCATAAAATCTCGGGGTGTTACAACTATGGTGGAAAACACCTTGGAATGGGAAGTAACATTGGTATATGGAGTCATATGGTGGGGAAGCCATTGGTTTTGATAAAGGTGAGTGGTTGAAACCTTGAATAGAATGTAATATTGGTGTCTTAAACATTTTAATGATGTTTTTGTAGATGGTACTGGGATTTTAGAACATGTTTAGTTTTTAATCCATTAAGTTTTACAATAATATCATGATGTAATTTTGTGTTTTAGTATTTTCTTGAGGTAGTGATTTCTTGTTAGGGGTTGGAAAATAGATAAATAATTTTTGATGATGATCATGGAAGATCATATTGTGTTTGTTTATACTATAACAACTTTTGGAGGACAATAATATCTATACTAGGATTTTTGTAATGACCATTGTTGTTATAAGTTGAATTTTCCTTAGGAAATTTACATTTCTTTATTTTGTGGACGGTTCATTTTGAGATAAGGAGATCTGGTCAATAATATATTTGTTTTAATGACTATAATAGATGTTTTTAAATGAGGATAGAGGTATAAAGTGAATTAGTATTAACTTCAAATGAATCCAGAAGTGTACCTATTGAAAAGGAGTGTTTTAGGAATGATTCATGGAGTGACACAACATTTTCTTCCTTGAATAATCATGTGCATCTTAATTTGAAGTACCTTTCTATATTCTCATGATAAGAAACATGTTTTATAATTTGTAAAAAATTCTTGGGAATTTATATAGATTTTTTGACATGACATTATATGCTTGGAAAACCTATATTACATCCCGTAAATACATTACATAAATTGGGATGGGAATGGGCGGTTTTTCCTCCAGGTCCTCCTCCAATGTCATTCCTTCACTAATTGAAGAAATATATCCCTCTTGGTAAGTAGTATCCCTTGAAATCCATCATTTTATATTTCATATTTGAATTATTATTAATCATGGGATAATTTTGGTAACACAATCCATATTGAAATTCCACTATATATTGAAGGAATTATTTGAGGAAGACTAATATTTTGATTATCATGGAAAGATGATTTCATGTGGGGTTGAATTTATTTTTTTGATAGTTGTTTCAGTGAATGTATGAAACTTGATAAAATGTTATAGTTTCTAAAATCTAATAATATGAAATCATTTTATGTATTATTATTGTATATTTGGTATAGTTACTAGAAAGATTTGAGAAGTGAGTGGCATACCTACCATCAATGGCTGGTTGAGGATATAGCTAGGTGGTGAAATCTTTCAAGTACATCATAAATTATACCTTTAAATACATCAGGCGGGTTTATTGTATTCATTTAATTAATTATAATTTTATAATAATTATTCATTTATAATTCATGGTAATATTTTGAGATGCATTGGGATTAATGGACATCTAATGGACTGGGGAAACTCAGATAAAGCTATTGAGATTTTTTCCTTGTAGTTGACATGTTTTGAGTATGATTTTCCTAGGTAATATACCCATTTATATTTATGGACATTAATTAGAAAGTGGTATGATGTTTTCCACCTTGAGTGAAATAACATGATTATCATAATGGGTTGTGAAAAATAATAATAATTAATTAATTAATAATATTTAATCCTAATTAATTAAAGGATACAATACTAGTTTAATTAGATAATGTTCTAATGTCCCTAGAGAACCCTTGTGCACTAACTTCATACCAACCACCAATGGTCGCGACATGACCACATATGGGTGTGTGGGAATATATGGAATACCTAAGGTGTTTTTTGTTCTAAATGAGACCTAGAGCACATAATATGATGCTTGATATCTACATAACATGTTTTTGCTGTGTGTAACCCTTTCTAGCCATGTAAGTTGATTAATCCATGAGTATTCATTGGCAACAAGACAGCCAATGTTAGTCTTGATCACATGTGTAGCTTCTAAAACTCATGAGAAAATTCCATGATCTATTTTTATGTATACCCATATCCCATGACGTGATACCTATGTTGTAATAACTTGTTGACTATTCATGACAGTGATGACCTGTGGGTGTGTGTATAGAATGTGATACTTTTTATTATGTTTAATTCTATATGTATGAATGTGTATATGGTTGTTCCATGTTCAATGATGATCACATATACATTTATTTTTCTACAAATACTCTTCATATTATTCAACACTATTCTTACCTTATATTCTCTAGTTAAATATGCATTTCATAATTCCATGGAGGTTGTTATTGGTACATAAAACTAGATGACCATAATGTGATGTTCTACCCTTAAGGGTGGAGTGCACATAAATTTCAATAGTGATGATGGTCGACATGTGAATAGGGTAGGGTTATGATTATCTATGGCATGAACCATTATGGAGCTAGTATATGATAGTCTAGGGCCAGTCCCAAGGCATCATGTTAGGGGAATAGTTCCCTCAGGGCATGGCCCAAGGTATAAATGTGTTACGATGGTCAAGAAGATTTAACGTTGATGGATTTGGGAAGTGACGGTATGAGGGGATGATTAGACATGATAAATTAAGTCCAATGGTATATGTTCCATGTTACAAGTGTATGGTTCTTACTAAACTCTAACATCCTATGATTATGTAATCAGAATAGAGCCAAAGAAGGTATGATCAGAGGTTGTGTAGGCTTTCTAAGTGCACTACTTCTCAGCACATGGGTGTTAATTCTTGCATGTTCTTAGTTATATTATGTTATTATTTCATATTTATATATTTCAAGATACTTTATAATATACTTATCATATACATATACACCGTGTATAATTGGTTGTGTATTTTTCCACCTTGGTGGTGTCATATTATGTTTTAATAACAACCTATATGGGTGGCCAAGGAATATGGGTACCCAAGAATCCCTCACTCATTATAGTTGCAAGTTGGGATGATGCCCAATTATATCATCTAGTCAGATAGATCACTATGAGTTAGATAATAGGAAGATGTGATGGTTGGTATTGCAGAGCTTCTATGTGATTTTTTACCATTCGTTATATGTATACATTATCAACCCAGTAGGCAATGAGCTATTGTATATTTAATTGTATATTGAGTCTTTTCTTTCCATATTCATTCATACTGTTATAATATTATTGATATATATGTACTCTAATTATATGTTGTTATTCATTTTATTTTTCATTTTTCATTGTGAACTATGATTGAGGGTGTTGTCTCACCATAATTTCACTCAATACCCCTAGTACTAGTTGGTATCCCATGGTGTACAAGGATGTGTGACTGAGTTTTTCTAGAATTCCTACTCAAACCTCATTATTCACATAGGGATATTATATGTGGTTCCTAGAAAAAAGTGACCTCATCACCTTTTGGGGATATAAGCGTCTATTACTCTCTCGAGTATTCTTTATGAAAGAGTGGTTCTAGACACTAGATATTTCATCTACCGAAAGCACTATGTTTGGTCATGATAAATCATCCCTATGGAAATATCAGTAGAGATCCATGAAATCAATAAACTACTTGATCACCCCATTCTATATTTTAGTAGTGGAAATATGAGTATACCATTATGAATATTGGAATTTCTAAATGAAGTTGGAATTGATGAATTTGTTAACCTCAACCTATTCTTTGGTAGTGTGGGTTAGATTAATTCTCCTTGATGCCTGCATTAAAAAATAATGATCATGTGAAAACCCCAAATGATCAATGAAAAAATTAAGGTTTAATTCTATGAAAATCTTTATTTTTCTGAAAAAATATATCTCAATGCTTCTCTAAGATGGACATATATGACTCCACCTTTTCAAAAACATGGAAGTACAACAAAATATGG
The DNA here is from genome assembly GCA_963277665.1 of Viscum album. Classification (NCBI taxonomy): domain Eukaryota; kingdom Viridiplantae; phylum Streptophyta; class Magnoliopsida; order Santalales; family Viscaceae; genus Viscum; species Viscum album. The sequence continues at coordinate 632,620,056 of OY728130.1, forward strand.
GCACTGTATCTTCCAATATATCAATATTAACATATTTCAGGACATCAATATTATGTATTCCTCAAATACTATGGGAATCCTTAAGATCATCTTCGTCTTCATCAATTTCTTAAATTATTTTAGAAATAAGGAATAATGGGATTTTTGGGTCCATAAGATTATTTGGGGATAATTTCACCTCCAGTAAATGATTTGGATGATTATTTGGATCTAAGGGTGTTGATATATAAACATTATTATTGAGGGTATCCTAGTGTACCAATTCCCCTTACTCTCTACTATCATTGGGGCTAGAATAGGTCTTGATATTATGATATTTTGGATATGATATGGGGGAATTATCCACTATCATTGATGATGAGGGAAAATATTGAGATCTTGTAACTTAAGACACAAAAGATTCATTAGATATGAAATAAAATGAGGAAATATTTTCATTGGGGAATCATTATTTTCTCGTTAATTACAGCCCACGTATTTCTAGAAATATTCATCCAATATAGCTGATATCTTGAGGAAAAGGGTGAGAATGACTAGATATAGAACGTTTACCAATATTTTATTGGTGGGTAGCATATAATATCTACTAATATCATTAACAAAGTTCCCAAGATCCATTTATAGGAAATTGGGGGGAAGTGAAACAGATGGAATTATATAACACCCCTGGTTTCAGGAACGTTATACATTTTTATGTTCTTTGAATTTTTATTATTATTGGGTTGAGTTTTGTGAGTTTATGGATTATTTTAATTTATTTTGGATGATTTTTGTAAATTTTATTAGTTTATCATTGTTAAGTGAAACTATAAACTATCTCTAAGAAACTATTCAAGAGGTTTTGAGATAGTTTATTGCTGGTGCACAATTAGTCCAAACCATATGCATTCTCGGAGAAACTTTGAATCTAGATAAAGTAGGAGAATAAAATTTGCAATAATATTTTTTCATTACATTTCAACAACCATGTTATGGTATGGTTTGGAAATTGTATCATCATATAGTCGGTGCATGATTATCCAATTTTATAACCCATCTATCCAAATCCGTGGGTGTTGTCCAATAGGATAAATTTGGTTCATTAAACATGAATCATAATTTTGTTACATGAATTAAATGCTAAAAAATAGATTTTCACAAGTAATTTAAATTTATAAATCTCATTATTCTCTTATTCCCCTAGGACCAAAAATTTCTCTTTCCTTAGGTTTCATGGAGGTTTTTATCAAATGAATAGTTTTCTAAATTAATGTGTGTTGGATCTCCAAAATTAAGATGAATTATTTATTTCCTACCTCTCTCAATATATCTTCTCATATACTTTCATTTGGGATATTAGATCTAATCCATTTTGTATAGATATAGGATCCATGATTCATTTTGGAATGTTCTCTATTGGATATATAAAAGGGAAGAGATCCCAGATCTAGAGGATTCGTGGTTACTTAATTTGGTTCATTCACATATTGAGAGGTATCTAGTTTCCCTCCCTTTCTTCACATCCTATAAATTGGGGGAATTATTTTTTAAATTTATCTTGATGTATTTTTGGGAAATTATCTTGGTTTTAGTACCTAAATACAATGTTTTGGGATGATGAAATTGTTTTTTGAGAAATTTTTGGACTAAAATTGTTTTCAAAATAATTTTATCTATAAAATACATGGAATGATTGGTTAGAGTACATTAACGTGCATGAATATGGATCATGGATAGAATTTCCCCTACAAATAAATAAAATATGGAACGCATCATTTTTATAAGTTACATCATTATTGGGAGTCACCATATGATGACATGATGACTACATGTCTCACCACTCATGAGTATAGAGAGATCCATGGCATTCCTTCATGTGTGTGTGTGTGCGAAAATGGGATGGTTATACCAAGTGATAAGAAATATTGGAAACCATTATTTAATGTTTTTTTAAACGTGGAACATATCTATAGTTTTATGTTAAACTATTTATCTGCTTCTCTTTTATTTGTAAATATTTTCAAACATTTTTTTATTAGAATCTGTTGGGAAGTATTTTGGAATTACTTACTATGTTTTATAATCACCACTTGTTGGGAACATTGGTTTTTTTTCATGTGTTGTATACATAGATATATGTAAGTAAAGGGAGTAACATTTATCATGTTTCCCAACATGATGTTTCTTCCTTACTTTGTGGTTCAGACCTTGGAATTACCTCTTGGTGTCCTTGGAGTGATTCCATAATGGTGTTACTAGTATAAGACATCCATTAATTAATTTAATCATCTTTTTTTACTTTTCCATACCATTTGGATGTTTCTATTCATTTGGTTTTCATTTAGTGGTGTTGTTATAATTCAGGCATCATATAGTTTCAGTTTTTTGTTTCTATTTTACCTTTTAATTATATGTTTCTTTATCCGAGAAAGTAATACCATAAAATTTTACTGAACACATGGAATTTATTTTTAGCTCTTGGAATATTGGGGATTCCACCTAAGGTTAGTAGTACCATAGACCCATTGCAATCAAATTGGTAGGGGTGAGATATTATAAGTGGTATATTTCTTGGACAATCTATTAGTTTGGGATCGTAGTAATGAGATAGGAATGTTTGAATGTCAAATATATAGAATTTAAAAAATGGTTTTAACCATTTTATGCTAATATTTAAGTTACCATGGTGTTATGGGTACAAAATTATGGGGTTACACTTTTAGATTTTTTTCATCTCATCATTCTAGTTTTAGATGAGGATATTTATATATCATTGATTTGTAAAAAGTATTCCTAATGGAATGACATCATTCATGGTATCATTTCAGAGAATATTTAGAATGTATGACATGTTAACCTTCATTGTTGACATAGGTGAGTGTTATATGGATGAAAATGATAATCTCTAAGGAATGGTTCTGAGAAATTGGTAATAATGTTTTACCTTTACATTGTGTATTTGTTATTATTGTCTTCAAATTATGTTTATAAGATCTTTGTGTTTATTTTTATAAAGTTTCATTAAAGTCATATAGAACTAGAACCTAAATAAGCAAGGATTTTAATTTTCAAAAAATAGATAAATTTTAATTGGATTAATTTCTATTCCAAAATATTTTCCACCCTCTTATATTTTATAGGAAAATGCATAATATGATGTTTACTACATTGTTTTTTTATTATCAACAATTTCCATATTAGTACCATACTGAACCATTACACATGTTTGAATCTAATTTATTTAGTATTAAGTATTTTGATTTTCATGACATAGTAGGTATTTATTTAAATTTATCGATTCAACTTTTTTGTAATAATTGCATAGGATAATAAAAAAGTCAATCTAGAACTTTGACTTCTTATTTCTTGATTAATTTCATTATTGGTTTAAAAAACATGAATGTTGTTTCTATTTATTATTATATTCAAAAGTAATAATACGTATATTGCACAGAGTGTAGTCTAGAATTCATTATTATTTTCTATAAAATGTAATATCCTGTTTTATGTATTAATTTAGAATTCATATGATTATTAGATAATCAAACATAATCCCTAAAAAATATGGAACTATTTTTTTGACCATATTAGGAAAATATTAATGAAGTAGAATGTTAATTTTATTGGTTGTAATATATATTGTTAGAAATTTCAATGGGTACAAAAAATTAGGATATGTTTATAGGGATAGTTTCCTATAATTGTTTAAATATTTTTCAAACTATTCAATTATTATATTATCAGTTAAAAAAGCTTGTGAAATTTATGATCTATTAAATTTTCATTTTAATCTTCACTCAATTTTTGTGTGTGTTCATTAGTCGTTTAATTTTTCATAAGATAAATTTTATTGGAACATAAATTTATTTGTTTTGAATTAAAATTGTTTATTAATATTGGTTTAATTAAATATTTGGTCACCTTCTCATGCAATTGATATGATTGGTGAATGTTTTGTTGCTTCTCAATGTTCAATTTATTGGGATTATCTTATTGATGTTATCCAATATGCTGAGCCTTGATTTGATGAAAACGAGGATTCTAATGACTATAATAATTTATTGAGTTCTTTTAAACTCTTATTTAGGATTTATAATTGATTTTAAAAGAAATAGTTTTTTTATTTTTCATGAAAAATTTTAGACATATTGGATTCGATTAAAATAAATTTTTTAATCACTATATTTTAAGTGGGAATTGGGTAAATTGGTTGCATGAAAAGAAATATTTTACTATTTTTACATGTATAGTTTCATAGTTTTATAAGGATTTGTTTTATAATTATAGAAATGTTACATGATATTCATTAATGAATTTTTTTAAAACAATTTCGAAAATGATTTTACTTCTCTTTAAATTTAAGAAAATAATGACATATTTTATTTAAATGGTATTTTTAACTGCACATTATATATATATATATATTGAATATATGAGATGTTTTCATGTGGATTTTTTGGAAATTTTTTATCTTTAAAATTAGGTGGAAAAAACCATTCTCGTGTGTTGAAAATGATAATAATGAGTTACAGTTCTGGAGAAACATGTTATTGGATATGTTCGTTTTGGAATGGTGGTGCTAAAAATAGTGTAAATGATAACTATATTTCTTTTCCTATTATTTTTAATATGATCTTGTTATGTTTTACTAATTTTAATTGTGTTATTTATTGTTCCTAATGGTATTTTATTATTTTTTCAGGTTATTCTTGTACCTTCGAAACTATTTTGTGAATGTTAGTGTTATTTATTAGCGATATATGTAATCTTTTTTTGAGAAATTGTAGTTTCATTTGGATCTTATATCTCATGGGTTGAAAATTTGTCTTGTGGTTAATGAGATAACATGGGACCTTAAATTTATGAACATTCTCTTTTTTACTTGCCTATGACATAACTTGTGTAGAGTTTGGTATCTTTGTCTCTTGGACATAATCTAATAATTTTATAGTTCCTCGCATTCAATGATATATTTATTACTTTATTTTATGTTTTACAGTCATATCTTTAATGATTTTTGTTATCTTCTTAATGGACTTGAATTGATATTTTCCTTTTTCCATCAATTTTTGGTCACATGTCTAGGATTGGTTTGGGTTTGTGTCACTAGTTTGAACTTGGTACTTTCTTTTAGATTTTAATGTTTAATGGGTTCTTTTATGTAATTGTGATAAACTTTTTAAGCAATGTATTTTATTTCTTAGATTAATCAGAGACTCATACCCATGTTTATTTGTGGCTTATTATAGTTATTTTTTCTATGTTTTGGAATGTTTGGTCTCACTAGTGACTACTCCAACCTTATCTCACTTTTATTGATTGGCGTATTATTTGATATTTGGACTTGTTAGAATATTGTAATTCAGTTACCAATGAATTGAAACATGAATTATTAATGGATAAAACCACCAAATTGAACATGGGAAGTATAGATAAAAAGTATGTCTTAGTTTATTTCTAGTGGATCTCATTCCTGCCTTGTGGTGATCATGTCTAGAAATGTTCCTTGGTAGAGTATTCAGTGTATTATAATTAGTTAATAATTATGGTGGGGAGTCATTAGAATTGTTATAGGGATGAATGTTTTCTCCCTCGCGTATTGAAAAAAATTTGGGATCCTCTCTATGTGACGACAACATCAAATTGACTTCCTATTCAAGTGTAGGGAAGGTACACAAGATAGTGAATGTCAGGAACTAATTGGTGTGCTGCTTATGATTTTTACCTATACATTTTCTATAATGAGGTTTAATTCTCATATAATTGGAATCTAAATCTCTTAATAATCAATTTTTCATCAATGTTTTTAATGGTTAACTAATTCAGTCGATATTTTTCATTCTGATTTTTTGAATCATGATTGTGAATTGCATGGAATGTTGCACATTTGAAAAAAAGACTTTTTATCAGGTATTAATAATCCTTTTTTCCGATAAACATAATTCCATTGGGGGCCATTAGTTAATTTACATACATTTTTGTACTTGTTATTAGTAAATAAAGTATACCATATTCAATCATAGGAATAAAATAAGATAATATTTCATATAGAGGAAATATATGATGAACATTAGTAGTTCATATAAGGCTCATTTTCTTTAGAAATGTTTTCATAGGTTTTTGTTCCTTCTGGATGCTTCATATGACAATATGGGGAGCTTCATACCATCATCAATTTTTATTTAGTATCATCCATATCATTATAATTATTTTATTTTTTCAATCAAGGCTATAATTCTACTAAAATTTTTGGGTTTTAATTTGTTGTCTTATTTTTAATCTGTGGAAGGTAGTTCTCTTGTGCGTGATACCTTTTTAGATCATAAATAATTCTGGTATAATTTTTAGTTGGGTCGTAAAAATTCCTTAATTTAATGTGATGGATGTTATATTTTTTATTTCCTTATCCTCCATTGGGGAGTCTAATCTCACTTACCATTTTTGTGATCTTACCATTCTTGAGATAATTGATCTAATTATTTTTCACTATCACTTATATCATAGTCTGAGAATAATAAATTCATGTTGTCATGATGTGTAATTTTTCTATATAACTAGTTTTATCTAATGTATCTATCAAGAAAACACTGGGGTAGGAATAAACTTATGAAAATTTTTGTGTTTTCATTGTACACCATACCTAATAGCTGTTTGATTTTAGGGTATGTAAATACTTATGGTGGGGAGAATGTAACACCCCCAGTATTTTTATTTTTTACATTTTTCATTTATTTTGAGGAATAATAATTATTGGTTTTAGTTTCATGAGTTTTTGGACTATTTTGAATCATTTTGGAAGAGTTTATTTGTTCAAAGATAGGGTAAATCATGCCCTCATTATAGGAATAAATGTAAGATAGTTTGGCTTGGTATATAGTTGGCAATTGTTATCCAAACCATGCACATTAAAAGAGAAACCGTGCGGGTGGGTACAATGTGATAATCATTTTCAATGAATTATTTTACAAAATGTGACCACAAATAATGTTTGGGGACGATTTCGATATAGTAAAATCACATAGATGGAACAAGGTTTTCCAGACCATGTGACACAACAATATGAATCCTTGATAGATTTACAATATCATACACATGGTTGGCACACATTTTTTAAACCAGTGTGGCTAACTATTTTTAGTAAAATAAATGGAACAAAATTAGTGTTTAACAAAGAATTTATTATTTAAACAATAATTATTAATATATTTTAATAGGATATAGAACTTGTCTCCTTACAATGGTGTTCTTGGTGGTCCCTTTTTATCCAACAATTATTTTTAATGAATAAAATTGAATTGGATCTCTGAAAACAGTGGTAAAAATTAGTTTACTCATTTCCTCCTTAGATACGCACATCAACTTTCAAACAAAACATTAGATCTAATCCATTATAGATATATCTATCATCCATTAGGTTTTTTGATGATATCTTTATTTGATCAATTAATGTGAATGAGGTGGGATTCTGGATCTAGATATTTCTTGTCATTGTTCATCGATTTCAAAAACCATTGAGTGGTAATTAAATTTTCTCCCAGTAAATCCATTCAAAAAAAAATACATGATGATTAAATTTTTTGACCTCATTTATTTTTCAAAAAATAAATTTCTTTTTAAACACAAATAATTGGTTTTGGAATGATACACATAGTGTGTTTGATAAAAATATTGCATGATTTTTTTTTGAAATGATATTTTTGTTATAAAATTGTAATGTGTGGTTTGGAATGAATTAATGTACATGATTACAGATCATGGTCATATGTTATAACCTAAATATAAAGAACATTTGACTAGCCATGGATGGAAGCCCTACCATTATTAGGAGTCACAAAGTGATGAATTGGTGATGAGATGAGTCACCGCTCACATGTTTTGGGAGATCTATGTTATGCATGATTTTGTGTAAGTGTGTGAACATGGGAAGGTTATGATAAGTGTTAAAAAATGGTGATACACTATGATTAATATTTTAATACAAGGAACATATCTATAGTTTTGCATTAAACTATTTATCAGATTCACTTTTATTTATTAAAAGGTTCTACTAAGTTATTTTCATAGTTGCATATATTTGGAAGTATTTATGAATTATATAATATTTTTATAACTCATAACAAATGTTCGGAAAATTTGTGTTTCTGTAGATATTTTATACTGAGATACAAGTAATGGAAAAGAATCACTTTTATCTTATGGTGAAATATAATTTTTCTTCACCATTTTAGTGTTTGAAACATATAGTTCTTTATTGGAGTCATTGGAGTGATTCCATAATGATGTTACTACATTTGGAAGTCTTTTAGTTTCCATAATTTTGTTTTATTATGCTGTCTCAAATACACTGATGTTTCCGCATCATTTTTCATTGAGTCATGTTATTATTTTTCACGCATAATATAGTTTGTTTTTTATTTGTATTTTAACTTTTCATGTTATATTTATTCATTAAGGAAACCCATACCCCAATGTTTTACTAATACCATGGAATTTATTATAGGACGTTGGTATATTGGTGATGTCTCAAATGTTGAGTATTAAATATCACTTATCCCATGCCAATTGGTTGAGGAAGATGTTAAAAATCATCTATCACATGATACTTTCCCACACATTGGTAGAATCCCACTTCAATTTATCAAGATTCAGGGTAGTCTAAATGGAATTTATCACCATATAACTATTTTACCTATCCATTGGTGAAATATTTTGGACACTAATAGAATGATAAAGGAACTACCACATGTGAATGATTCCATGGTTAACTTAATAGAGAGTTCAATATGTGTATTTTAAGAAAAATATGAATTCATAGTAAGAGACATGGTCTCTAAATTAGCATATAATATTTATTCAACATAGTGGATTTTTTTATCGCATTTCATTCAGATGAATTATTAGAGTGTTGGAAGAAATATGTTCTTCACTATAACCCAATTTTTTGTGATGTAATAAAGGATGGGGATGTGACTCTAGATGATTATTCTAGATAATGGAAGAAGTTGTTTTTTTAATTATTATGAGTGAAAGTAATATTTCTTAATAACTCATGGATTTGGGAATATTTTAGATGGAGTTGATGTTATTTTCATTTAATGAAGGATATTTTAGGTAATAGTTTAATATATGATGATTATAGAGCTCTACATCATAGGAATCTGTGATAACTAATAATTTTTTATAAAAATAATGTGAGATATATATCTTGAAAAATTTAATAATTTGACTATATTTATAAAATAATGAATTAACATATATGATGTTTGTAAGAATACATCATTGTATATATAAGTCATTTAGGAATAATTATTTCACAAAGACCTTTGTAACACCCAGGGTTTCGAGAAATATTTTATTTCCTTAAACAACATATTAGAACTTCTAAAAAATGATTTTACATTCATAAGCAAAAATTAGACATCATTATAAAGTAAGTTATACAAGATATGATTCTAACTATCAATACTTTAATAAATCATAATAGAACTTTATAATAGATGTTCTGGAACATATGTGTAGTATTAAATTTGTGGATAAATACCATAGACGAATACATAAATTAAAAGTTGATAAATTAATATGGTGAAATATATAGTGACTAATAATTTCACTACAATGAAAAAATACCATGGATTATCTTTTCCCTTGAGAGTCATAATTAATAGAAATGATATGAAAATTAGAAATAAAAATATAAAAATATAAATAATTATAAAAAATATAAAATAAAAATTATAGGAAGCATGATTTGATATGTTAGAATAAAATGAATTTATATAATGTATTATGGGTTTCATTGTCATTATAATGGGATATATGGTCATAACATATTTGTTCATTTGAATAAGATCATATGATATGCATGTATATAATATTAATATTTGATATTTATAATTTTTGTAACTAATTAAAAATAATAAAATCAAAAAATAATAAATATTTAAATAAAAATACAACACATAATAAAATTATGTATTTTTTCAAAAAAATAGGTATTTAAATTATTAATATTAAAGCATAATTTTATGTGTTTATAAAATTAAATTAAATAACATAATATCAATTTAATGATAAAATTAATTTTTTTGAAGAAAAATAATTAATTTTAAAAGTATTTGTCGATGTTTATTAAATATGAATGTGAAAATTTTCAAAGAACTATTTTCGAAAGTGTTGTTTATTTTTCATTAATATATTAAAAAAAATATTTTAATAAAATATATATATATTATATGAAATATAATAAATTAAAATCCATATAATTGTTATTAATAGTGAAATAATAATAATAAAATCATTTCTCTTTAAAAGATATATCTTTTATATAAATGTTTGTGCGTTATGCAGGTGTATATTAAAATTAATTTTTCTAAAATAAACTAATTGTGACTAATAAAATGGATTTAATATGTTTAATCACCTTATCTAACTTATTTATAATATCAATTAAATTTTTAATATAAAAAACTTGTTAGGAAAATAAATATTAGATACCATGGTTAAAAAATTACTTTAAAAAAATACAAGTTTTTTAAATGATGTTTAATTTTTATATAAATAAATTTAACTCTATTATGAATCTAATATGATATTTATTTAAATTTGTTATAGTAATTTAATTAGTAATTTACAGGATCTCAGAATAAGAACAAATAATATTTAAAAATTTATTTAAAAAAACACTTATATATATATATTATATTTTAATTTAAACTCAAAGGTTCTACAATTTATAAATTGTATTATATTAAATAGATTCAAAATTTCTAATTATAAAATAGAAATTTGTTAATAAGGATAATCGTATATTTTTAATAAAAAGTGTAATTATAATAGTAAATATTTATTTAATGTTAAATGGTTAAAAGAATATAATCTACCATCACCCAAATTTCACAAAATCAATTAGACCCTTAAACATTCTAGAGTACAATTTTTTAGGTTAGTAATTCATACCCACATGTTTCATAAAAATATACTCTCTTAACACACATAATTCCCTTGGGATTTTATACTTACCATTTATTATGATTTAGTTTATAAGAAAATTTGAGTCATTATTATTTATAAAAGGAGCTCACTCACACCCTTTTCAATCCACAATTATCCTTAAAAATTCCATTAAAACCTTTCCAATTTACCTCCCCTATATATATCTTAAAAATCAGTAGTACCTTGGTTAAAATATGAAAGTCCTAAAAGCGTGTATTATATACTTCCATACTTTTTCTTCTCTATAATTCAAATACACGCCCGAAAACCTATTAGAATAATAATAATATAATGAAATCAGAAAAAATATTATAGAATAATTTCATTAAAATTTATGAAAACCAAAATCCATCACTCTCCCATCCTTTTAAAAATGGAAACACCTCCCATGTAAAGTGCATACAACCGCCTCCATGAAAAACATATTTAATTATTCATCACCACAATACTTAGATATTGTTAAGAATTAATTTAATGAATAAAAATTATATTTATGACATGAATAAACATTTAGAATCATAAATTATTCGTAATATGAATATCCAAATCATTATTAATATACCACCTTTTTTTGAAAATAATTACCAAGACAAGATCATCACCAATTTCATCTTCACGAATCCTAATTAAAAATCTAATGGGGAAAAATTATAAATTACAAATTTGTTATAAAACATATATTACATTATTTTAAATAATATAATAATGAAAAAACTGGTATCAAATAATGGTAATCATCAACAATACTGAAAACATGTGGGAAATAATCAGAATCACTAACACATGATGATGAAAATAAAAAATAATGGAATAATAAAGGTATAATGATTGAATATAATTAAATAATAGAAGATATAATAATTATTAATAGTGTTGGGATACATGTTATTAAAATCAATGTATTTATATTGAAGGAGGTTAATGAGATATCATTGAAGTAGAGATAGAAATTAAGGGTTTTCATCTCAATTCTCCTTCATTCGGGAAAGAATTTATATATTTTTTTGTATATAAAATTTACAAGGTGTTATTTATACCCATATAATTATTTCATCACATATCACCTTTAATATTTTTATTTAAATTTCAATTTCATGATCCATCTTCCATGTTTTTTTAATTCAAATAATTCCCAAGTTGTATGGGGTTTTCTTCCCAAATTTCCCCCTTTTAGACATGTTTTGTATTATGCATCTATTTATACTAATATGGAATATATAATTATTAATTTTAATATTTTAAAAATATTATATATTAATTAATGATATTAAATATACCATATCTTGATCTATATCACAATATATTTGGATTCATTCATTACAAAAATTGTAAGGGGTTTTCTTGACATAACATTTTTTCCTTGGGTCATAATCATTACTCGATTGACTATGATATTAATATAGTGCTTTCTTCCATAATAAATTGATAATATACTTTACTTACAACAAATTATTTTTTAAATTTACATCTTCCTATAAAATTCATATTGTTTTATATATTTTTGTCTTCATAAAAATATGTTATTTTTAAGAATAAATCTCATCCTTTATAATGGAGAATTTTATTCCATATCCACATTCGTTATTACCACATATTTTATATTTTATTGTTCAGAAACCAAAGTATATATTATCACTTTTTATCTTAATTTTTATCCCTAAATATTTTTAAAAGTCATCTTTATTACTCTAGCAATGATGCAGGTTTCAATAAATTAATTTTGAAACATTAAAAAGAATTATTTTTATCATGCACTACACATTTCCCCTAGAAATAATTTATAAATTATTCAGGGATCATTTATTGAAATTTATTTTAAATTAAGGATTAAAAAAAATTTCATGTCACATTCTTGAAAACAATTTTTGAAAATCGACTCATAAATTTTTATCTCTATGAAAATTATTTGACATGTCTTATAAATAATCTTTTTTATGATATCATTACCAAATTACAATCCATAAATAAAATTCCTTTATAATATGGTGTTCTGTTTATGGTCATCCTATATTTTATCATGAGATTCATTTCGGATATTTAACATTTGTATCGACCAGTCTACTCTCGATATCATGTTATGTCACACTATTTAGAAATGTTATGTCACCCATTATCTTAAATATGTTTTTCATGATATGGTGTAGAGTTGATTTCATATTTGAAAAATATGATTCTATATTTATAGGTGAGATATTATATCACCATAAAATCATTGGTCAATTTTATATATGTCATGATAAAAAAACGGGATGCATACTTTGATAGTCGATCCATAATGGGAAAAAGAATAATGATTATTGATCGACAATGTTATAGGAGGAATGATTATTATTATTGATCCACTATGTTATATATTGAAGGATTATGATTCAAAATATAATATATAATTTTTTAATTATATAATTTTTAATATTTTACTATTTAATATCCCCACTCGATAACCCCATTATGGGTAATGTCGCATGCTTATGTTATGCTCAATGGGTCTTGATTATTTTCTCATGTCCCTGCTTTCTAACACCATGGTTTATGTTTGATCATTTGGGGTTATATATCTATTTATCATTCATACAGATATGTATTATTTATTCATGTTCATTAATAAAAATATAATCCTATAAGGCTGATGTTTTCTCATATTATTAAGATCCAACACCTTTATAAACCATTGATAAGTTTTCCCTTACCGAGAATTCAAGATGGATTCGTATTTTTTCCACTTCCCAAGTAAATTATATACAATATTATTTTTAGAACGAATTATTTTTGGAAACGTTATTGGAATTGATAAAAAAATAACATTTAAAAATATTTTTATGTGGTTGATCTCAAAATTCAGTAAACATTTAGGTCCTTGGATTATGCGTCTATATTTTCGAGATGTGATGTTTAATTACTGAGATTATATGTTAAAAAATTTATGAATTTGTTTTGTCTCAACTATTTTAAAAGATAGTAAAAAAATATGTATTTTTCTCACTAGGTTTAGGTTTTTTGGTTTGGGGCATCTCAAACATCATTTGGAAGATGACTGTATTTGATGATTTGAAATAGCATTGGTGAAATGAGTGGTTGGGAATTCTGAAAGAAAAATTTGTAAGATTTACTTATTGAATTTGAGTCACTAATTTATTATATGGGTATCCAAAAGACAATTTATTGAAAAAATGTCACGATTCTAAGATAGTTGGCAGAGTAATAAATTAATCCATACAGAACTGTAAGAAATACACTATTTCAGAAGATGAAAAGTTAACCAATTTAATGGGATGCCCAAATTTGAGTTTGTAGAAGACTGACCACTATTTAAAAACAATATATTTTGAGGATTCTATTGAAGCATTATGATATCTAAGGATCATCTATAAGAATAAAAGTATTTATTTATTAAAATTATTTGAGGGGAAACCTAAAAAAGATTCATGTTTTCAAATGTAATTCTAGAAGAAGAAACATGAGGATGTGATAGAAGAAGATCCTAGAAGAAATCACTGATGAAAATATTTTCATATAGGGTAAAAGTTTGAATGTATCAAATGGGTAAGAGTGAAAATGACTAATTTAGATGATTTTAAAGGACAAAAATAATTATATTACTAATTTTGATGATAAAAAGTATATGTAGAAGTATGAAAAACATATTGATGATGATTTTTTAAGTTAACAACTACTTTATATGGTCTTTGTAAAGTATTGAAATGGAATTATAATTTAATTATAAATGCATAAATGATATGATAGACTAACTCAAAAAGATATCTATTTATAAAATATTATTCTTGAGTTATCTAATAATGTTATTCATAATATAATATGAAAAATTCATGAGGTTTGAAAGTGGTAAATAATGATTTTATAAGATGAGATGAATTATGAGGATGAGTTGTATAGAGAGAAGATGATATGTTTTACTTAGATATTCAATTATCTAATGTCCATATAATGTAATGATACTAAAGAAGAATTAATTCAGAAGCATATAAGCCATTCCATGTTAATTCCATGTGTATCCAATTCCAAATCAGAGTGACCCATAGTTTCCAAAATGTCATCAGGAATATATATAAGAATGATTTTTTGAGTTGTTAAAGTAAATGTGATGAAGTAGAGTTCTTATTTATAAATTAAATATCTCGAGACTTAAGGTATGATTCAATCCAAAATTTGTGGAAATAATTAATAATAAAGACTCATAATTAATTAAGAAGTTTCCCTAGTTAGGAAAAATTTATGTATCCGATAAAGAAGTAAGATCAAGTGTTAAATAAATATATTTTCTTAATTCAGTAAATCATAACGTGATCCCACATTTCCATATTCTTTAGAGATTTGAAACTCAATTACGTGACTAAATGGAGAAGTGTAGTGTTAAACAAGATACTAATGATGGGAGGATGAATAGGTAGAGAGATACTAACTTATATATACAAAAAGATCATTTCAATTAAGGGATAATTGAGTCCAACCTACATCTACTAGAAGATCATATGATTCATGGAAGGAAGTGATAGAATCAACTTACACGTTCTATATATCAGAGTGGTTTATAGGATGATCCAATTGAAATGTAAGGAATGTTTAGAAGTATATCCAAACCAATGGAAATTTGGTTTGGAAATATATTTGATTTTAAACAAATTATATATTATAAATATTCAAAGAGTTTAGAAAGAATAAATATTAGAGATACTTAATGATACATGTGATGATACTCTAAAAATTAAGACAAAAAAGTTAATGTCTAGGTAGTTGAAGTGGTTCATTCATTGGAAGACAATGAACCACTATTGATGAAAAATATTAGCTATTGTGATTCAATGAAATCCAAGAGAAAACTGATTATCTTATTCATTCCTAAAGATTGGTGGTTGATTACAAACCAATTAGAGTCATTATAGAAAAAATTTAAATAAAGATAACTATTGGGAAATAGTTTTGGGTTTTAAGGACGATACATTCAATATTTTTATTCTCACTAAAATATTAATGAAAAATACGTAAATCATTCTCAACTCACACAAAATCATAAATTAGTTTCCCATTAGGGGTGAACATTGTAAAATTAGATTCTTTTTTAAACTATTTTTTCAATCTATTATATATTTTGTTTGTGTTCCATGATTAATTTGAGATCAATTAATCTTAATAGGTTCTATATATATAGTAAATAAATGAAAATAAATTTTCAATACTAATGTGCATATGAATTTATTACCCCACTAAGATGGGGGTGAATCAGTGGGGATTAAGTTTTTAAATTTCTTCAATATTAAATCAACCCCTAAAACATGTTATTATTCAATTAACTCATGTATATATTCCATTCCACAATCACGTAAAAATAAAACAAAGAGAAAAAAACATGATTAATTATTTGCAATGATCAACTTCTTCCCAGTTAACCCACTCATTTATTTGACTGGAATGTGTTCCTAATAATAGATTATTCATTATAATTAAAAAAACATAAATTTTTTTCATAAAGTGACACCATTTAGTCAAGTGTCACAACAGAAAATGTAGGTTCATACATTCAATATACAATATTTTTAACTATGATAAGAAATATATTCTTGATAATTTGGATGATTTAGTAACTACCTCGACAAGAAGTTAAAAAATATTCTAAAATTATCACTCTACCAACGAATAAAAGGAATAAAAATCATTCTTAAGCTCTAAAAAATCAATAATTTCAAAATTATAGAAACCCGATCATCAGATAAATGTTGTCAATATTTCATGTAATCACTATTACATAATTTTTCACTCATTATAACTCACACACGTTAAAAGGGAAAGACACCCACACACATATTTTTTTATTATCATTATTCAAAACATCAACCTTTCCAAAAGGATTTTTAATTAATTTTATTAAATGGATTTTGTAAAATAGAGTATCTATGATAGGAAAAAAAGAAAACATTAAGGATTTAATAAAAAAGAATAGTTTTTAATTACCACATTGTGATTCCTACTATAATTATTTCTAATAACACATGGGGTAAATCATGTGAGTTCATATTTCATGCAACATGAAATGAAATAGCCATAATGATCTTACATGAATATCATCAGCAAAACAAATTATTCTTCCTACTCATGATATTATGAAGTTAACAAAAAAACTCATGTTTATAGTTGGGACTTCATAACTCAACTAGATCATCCTCAATAATTAGGTATCTTTTTAACAAAAAAATTATGAAAAGGATACTTAGATTTTATTTTAAATATCAAATAACCAGCTCTGATTACTTCACTTATAGAGTTGAAGTTGAATTCAGATCTTAATATTATTATAACTTCCTCAAAATAACAATCCAAATGTAATATGTAGAGAATATTTTTAAAATAGGTTCAATTTTGAGAATGATAATAACATTACAAATATTATATCTCAGATATTCAAACAGATATTCACATTAATAATGATTTTTTAAAATAACTCTATAATCATATGGAATTTAATTTTATATGAGATGTTTTTTAAATTGAATACCAATTAATGTATTGGTGGGTTTTTTTATTCAAAATATTATAATTCTAGAACATCATATTTTTATCAATAATGAACATAGAATTTCACTATGTATTGATGTTTTATGTAAAAAAGTTAAAATTCATACACTCAATAAAGTTTTATATTAAATACAAAATGTCTCTAATGCATGGAAAATACTTATGCACTTTTCATATAACAAATAATATTATTATGTAAAAGACATTAAATCAATTCAAAACCCCATAGGGTTTCTCAAAATCATCGATCACATTGATTCACCCCCATCCCATGGTGATTACATGACCCTAAATAGAATGTCTATATAGAATCCACTAGGGGTAATGACCATGGATTCGAACAAAAGGTTATGGTAGAGAGCGTTCAGAGGTATCCATGTTGCACTATTTGGTTCAATAGTTGGGGCCTTCTCCGGGAATATTTTTTTATTGAAGATTAATATCAATTATATAGATAAAACATCAACTGTTATCATTTCATATTTCCCTTTTCAATAATAGTTTATAGATATAACTTTATCTAGGAGTAAGACTTGTAGGAAAACCATTCAAGAATTTTCCATTATTAGATGGGTGGGATCACAATCCCTGATGAAACCCGAATTTATTATTTATTTTAATTATTTTTTACTTATTTATGTTAGTAATTTTATATTTTAGACCACATATTAAGCATATTATCATCATTAATGTACAATAAGTGAATAAATAAATTTGATGAAAAAAATCTAATTTTAATGATAAAAATAAATTTTTAATATTCCGAGGTAAGGAGATTGAAGTATATTTATTTCAAACCCTGATGAGTAGAATTTTTAATCGATGAAATTTTTATTTTTGAATATTCACTAGATATAAAACATCATGCTTATGATTATAGACTTACATGTATTTTTCATAATTTGGTCATAATTTGAATTATAATTGGCGATTCTTTTTGTTTATGAAATTTCAAATTTTCAGAAAAATGTGTTATTTCATAGGTGTTATATATAAGTATATTATATATCTAGGTAATGATGAATTTTATATACCACATTTCTTTATTATTAACTTTTGGATCAATATGGGTTTAAATTTGGACAATTAATATATAGATAAGCTTCAGTATTAACAAGAACTAAAATAAATAAGACAGATACTTCAAGAGAGGAAGCCTAGATCCCAACTTAGACCACACCGTTATAGTACACACATGTGGATCTAATTTATGGGGAGATAATTTTGGAATAAATCTGAGTTATATGTTTAGGAATATTTATTATATTAATTATTAAGGAAATATGGTTCATCAATTTATAGTTGGATTGTTTGGGTGATTGTGATTGCTACAGCTCCTGTTGATTAAATGTTTAATTGTTTTATTGTGTACATACAGATATTTGGGGTCATTCCAATGTATCAAACAATATATTATTAATGTAAAGAAGAATAAATGATAGATTCCACCAGTGTAAACGTGATGATATATTTCTTGAAGTAATGTAGATAAAAGAAAACGTAAGATGGAAAACGCTAATGACTGTTAGGATAATGCTTGTTTGTATTTATTTGGTTATGTTTCTACTGGTCTGATGGTGAAAGAACTTGAAGTCATGTGGAAGCATGAAAAATGGTATTTTAAAATTTCATGATGGGATTTATATTAAAAAATTTAGAGATATACCGCTTTATTAATTTATTCATGAATCATATTCCATTTAAATAAGAAATAATAATAAACTAAAAAATTAAACCAAAATCAAATGAAATTATAACACATCTGATTTCAATAGGAAAAATATTTTTATCATCATCAGTGATATCTAGTTTATGCAACCAAAATCAGAACCCTCAATATCATCTATACATATTTCATAAAAAATTAAGACCATTGATCTTTATGCTCTGAGTGTTACCATAGATTAATATTGGGGTCCATGACATTGCGACGATCACAAGATCTACTTATCCATGATATTGGGAATATATTTTGGATTAAGGTATCCTAAAAATGATTTTCCTCTATATTTTATAGTATATAAGGGATATAATTGTTTAAATTATAAATAATGAATACACCCTCTAATTTGGGTTTATTTTTGGAATTTATAGTCAAGTATAAGCTTATTAAAATTTCACTTGATCCCATTAATTAGTTGGTCCTTCATTTAACAACCATTATAACACTTATAACATTAAAAATGTATTTCATTGATCATAATTAATTTATAAAATACTTCAATCAACAACACTATATTACAAGGAATAATGTGATTAAATAACTAGACTAATCTCCCATTCAATATTTAACGAATCCCGGACATTAAATATTTTTTTAATATTTGAAAAGTATTTTACATTATACTCACAAAATCTATGTGAATTTATTATGTACATAAATTGTATTGTTATTTTTATAATATATTTTAATATCAAATTTATTTATTTCCATTATATTCGTATAATGTTGGACATTTCCTAGACACTGAAGTGGGGCCCAACATATCCTAAATAGTAAATCACTAGATTTTTCCAAGATTCTAAATATTATTTTTTATTAAAACTCTAGACCCATATCCATATAGAGAAGATTGAAAACTAGATAGCATGAGTATATTTTAGATACCTTAAGGATATATGGTTTCATCATTTTATTGATAACCCCATATGAAAATATTACATGAAATATAATCAATTTTCCTCATGATATCTAATAAAGAAGGATGAATAAGTCATTTCATCATACTTTATTATTTTATTTATTAATGGCCTTACTTAATATACAACCATTCAATCACCATGAAAATGGATTTGATAAAGTTATACCATCCTTGTCAAATGGACCGGATATATATCCTTCTGTTGAAAGAGAAAAATATTATCTTGATATTTAATGAAATTCCATACAATTAATGAAAAACATTACACAAGATGTCTCTTAAAAATATAAATGTCATTATTTTTATATTAAATTAACATATATTATCAAATGTTAGACATTGAATATGATTTATTGTCTTGAGACCAATACACATGATCATAAATATGACAACCAGTTGTTCCTAAAATGTAGAGATCCAATTAAGGGGTCAGTTGTCATGATATCCTATATGTGAGATCACTATATAATAAATTCAAGAGAATAAGTCACAATTATTATGATACCTCAACACTTAATATTTGTACATCATTATATTTTGGTCAATATGTTATAAATAGACAATAAGTAACATTATTAATATTAATGTCATAATATCCCAAGGTTCAGATTATAGAATGGAACTACTATAACCTTTTGATACAATAAATAATCGAGGAAATACACCATGTAAATAGTGTATGTAGATGTTTTGAAAATATTATGGTAATTATAAATCTTGTATAGATCACTTTATACTATATTTGGTAACTGAAAATTACATATCAATTTGAGTTGAGAGTACCCACTTTGACTATGAATGGTGAATTATTAGTTCCAATTTTGAGGCTCATGTTGGTTAATGTTGATAGAAGATCCCCATACAATCATAATATGACCTTCTATGGAGTATTTGGGTTTATATAGACCTGGTTCTTAAAGAATGTTGTATTTGGTTAAAATAATTTCAAGGAAGGTGCTAGTTTAATGGAAAATGGGATTGGTTCATGGATGTATTATTTTAATCAAGTTAATGTATGGAGTCTAAATTTTATACTTCATACTATTTTGAAGGATAAACCTAAATGGGTTTAATTTCCGACAATAGATTTCATTTACTAAAAATATACTCGAAAGTTGAATTCTTTTATCAATGTTGCATCAATTTTGGATCATGGATTTTTACTACTTCACTGATGAGATCTTGAGTATATTTGGATGATTGACTCATTCATTGGAATTGTTGGATATTTAGGAAGGCTCTATTAAATTATAAACCAATCCTATTATAGGGGAATCAATGGTGGGTAAATGTGTCATGATGATGTTAATAGAGGGAGAGAGAGGAACATAATAGTATATTATGCATTTTATTTTTGTCTTAACTAAAGTTACTACCACTCAATCCCACCAAGAAAAGTCAAGGTTGTGTTTTAATTTTTTATTTTTTTCTAAAAATTGAATCCAAAATCTCAAAATAATTAATTTTACTAATGAGGGAGTACCTACAAATTTCATCTATTTTTTCAATTCACTAGAAACATTTTGGTTTATAAAAGTGTTGGTGTGATTTTTTTCACTTTTATATTTCAATGCTCTATTTATTTATATGTGATTTTATTCAATTTTAATTCTATGGTTCCATGTTCACTTTTACTCTATGAAAATGGATTAATTAACCCAAGGAGATAATCTTGGGAGAGGTAGTGGGTACCCACGTCCAATTATTCATTGTTATAATGTGGATTTTCATATTACCTGGAGTAATAAGAGTTTAACTGATTTAGTTAGATGAGTTTCACCATTGCCAAAAAATCCATGGATTCAATCCATGATCATCTTCTCAATTCTTCCTTCCTTGTATCAGTTTATAAAATATATATTGTATTTAGGTTAACGAAGTCATACAAAATATATATTGTAATTGGGTGTCACAAAAAGTGGTGTACTCACTATTGTACTATGTCCACTGTCCTAGAACCACAGAGGAAATGGTTCTTAGTGTATTTTTTTCTGTATTTTTAATACCTTAATTTCTATAATGTATATGTTGGGATTTAATTCACGAATACTATTGAATTAATTATAAATTGGATTTAAATAACTTTTAGTGACAATGAAGGTATCCATGCAAGAAGTATTGGGTTAAATTAGTTTTAATTTCTAATTTATGTATTATTTATTTCATATTGTTTAATGTTACCTTAAAAATATAATTTCATTCATACAATATTTAAATATAATTAAAAAAAATGTTACACTTCATGTTTGAAATGTTTTAAATTTTTAAAAATAAAAACTGAATAGGATATATGAAGAACAACTAACCAAGTGGATACTTTGGGATAAATCCTATAATAGACAACTAGGCTATACAAATTGATTGAAAAAATTTATTTGAAGTGGTTTAGGGAAAATATCTTCCAATTTTTCTTATTGTTATGGAATTCTATATGATTGGATTGTTATTTTGTTACCTTGTATGTAATTTACTTTTGTTTTCATAGGGCTTATCTTACAATATATTCTTTCTTCAATTTAGAGAAGAATTATTTTAATTTATACCCTTGTATAATAGAAAATAAAATATACACATAGTTTTAATGAGTGAATGGGATTATAGTAATGGTAATGGATATTTCCATGAACCAATATTATAATCATTCACTGATCTCATAGATTCCCGAACACAAAAATTACCAATGACGAGTTAAAATAAAAAATATTCCCTTGGTTTAAAAAAATTATTTGTTGACGGTTTTCACTAAAACAATATACCTGTTCAAAAATAAAATAAAATTCCCCATATTTAGATATTGAGGAGGATCCCAACACCGTAGAGTTACTCTAGACCTTGTAGAAATACAATAAAAACTAAAGGAAGATTGATTTTTTGAAATAGATTATGGAAGTGATGAATATACCCCTCAAACAATTAATAATGAAATTATAAAAAAATATGTTTCTTAATTACTTTTTTTGTTTTTTTTCTGGTGAGGATATTCCAGAAGTGAAAGTTATATTTTTTCAAATTACATCACTCCAAATAATATCGACTCTCCTTCCAAATACGTTTCAAGTTGAACAATGTTTTAGAGTTCTAACCATGGATACAATTTATAAGTACCATGTGATTAATTTTATTCAACTATTTGAATATTTATAAAACATATTATTTTATAAGGATTGCTCAAATATGGTGAATAATTGATAACACATTCCTTAATGAATAATAAACACGAGCACGTTATGGCAGGAATATGAGCTGAGTAATTAATTCCATAATAAAACATAGTCATGGGTAATCTACTAGTTGAATAACCACATGAAATATCATTAGATAAATTCTTAATGATGGAATACATAATTCCAGACATCATGACCACATAGTCAAAGCCTCGTGCCAAGACTACAAATAAGATTTTGTGAAGGCCTTGTGCCAAGACACTAGTTTGTCTCATGAGACCTACCGATGCATCTAAGAGCTATAGCGGGCTCCACCTGTGACTTACTAAGTCCAATGCATTCCTCATATGAAATGGGTAAAATATAATCTAAACATTCGTATTAAAACTAGCATACGAAAGGTCAATACTTTAACCTCTACCCATGAATACCATAAAAATAGAACATACACCATCAGACATAACTCATTCAATGCAATATAAAATATTGTATTATAATAGATTAATCTAAATCAAGAATAATGAAGGATATTTACATAGATGAAGATAATCATCAAAACTATATGAGAGAAATACCCCCCTTTTTCTTGAAAACATTTAAAAGTCCCACTATTTATCAAGAAGTCGTTTAAAATAGATTTTTGAATCGAAGTGTCCCATACCACATTGAAACATTTAAAAGGAATTTTAATTTGAAAACATTAATGTACATATAAATAAATCCTTAAAACCATTTTTTAAAACATGGAAATTAATGAGAATGATTTAGACGAATAAATCATTAAAACATTTAAAATGATATTTTTTTAAAGAGTTTTTCACAAAATGAGAGACTCTTGAATAAAAATAATTGATGAAATAAAAACATTATAATATCATGAGAATAAATGGAGTCATGATATACTATGTAAAAGTACAATATATACACCAAATAAAAGTGAGTTGGCACATAACAACAAAGGAGACTCAATGGAATGTAATTTGAGATGAAATCCCTTATAGAGATTATATCCTTTGGTTAAGGATAAATCACTGACATAATTTTGTGTAAAAAATATAAATACACTCAATATTATTGGTTATTTAGTGTAAATAAATCAGAGGACATTCACACATATTCTTGTAAAAACAACACCAATGAATTGGATGTTTAACTCAATGAATGAAGATTGAGTTAAAATTACTCTTATCAAGTTCATATTGATGACTTGAGAATTTATCAATGGATTGATTATGTGTATCAAATTTATTTCCACCAAAAGGGGTGGGGAAATTACTTCACAAACAATAAATAGTGATTCGACACATAATCTTGGAGTAAAATAATCAATGAAGTTTGTGTAATGCCCAATGAGTGGAAATTGAAAATTGAAATTCCCTTACTGATTTGGTAACTTAAAAAACATAAACCACCTGAAATAGAGATCATCCAATGTTTATTTAAATAAACATAAATTAAATTATATTACGAAAACAATACAATCATGGGCAGTACATACACCCCACAAAAGGTAGTAGTGGAAAATATAGAATGAATCTCACGAGAATAAAAGTGAGATGAAAAACCCTTACATCATTGTAATCAATAAATTAATATGAAAAAAAGTTAATAACCACCAAATGAATCAAATAATTACATGAATTTAAAAATAATAATGATAATATATATCAAATGGCAGCACACAATACACCACATGCAATAAATATGTGGCGAATAATGGAAATATCACGGAATTAAGAGTGAGATAAGAAACCCCTTACTTTCTAGTTTTCCTTGGTAGTGGGTAGGTTAAAATCATGTATAATAGTGAAATAATTATTATTAAATTATAAAATAACCATATAAATTAATATGATATCATATATGATCTTCTAATATTTCTTTGTTAATGATATTTTAGTAGTATCATCGTTTCGTGTGTTAACTGATTCGTTTTCCTTTATATGATTTGTTATATAAGTATTTTTTGTTATGGATAGGATGTATATTATTCATATTAATAATGATATTAAGTATTTAAGCATTATTTTTAATCATCAAATGAAAATTATTCTTGAATGGATACGATGGGGAATGGATCTCATCGCGTTCGTGGAGACGGTAATCTATACATACACACGAGCGACAATATCATTCTTTTGATATTAAAATCATATATAATTGTATGGTATATCATATAAAAAGAATCATTATAATGTTATATTTATTATTTAAATCATTTATAATCATTATTACACCATCCAAATGATGAACTATTTGTATAACAAGCCACACCACGACGTGGAGATGGTAATCCGTACGTACACACATATGGCGACTTTGTCATTTATAGGATGGATAGCATAATGAATATGGTTGTACAATTTTTATAATAACATTAAAATATATATAAGATACTAGATTTAATATTTTAGAATGTAAACAACAATGAAATAAGAAGTGGATGAAGAAAAAACATGAAGGAGGCAGTTATATATTTACATCTTCTTCGAGTTCTTCCTTTTGATTTGACAAAAAGGGCTCCATAGGTTGGATTTATGATTAAAGTAAAGACTCTATGATGAAGGTATGATAGTGGAGAGGATATTTGGGTATGTTTTGTCCGAGAAAAATGGCTTTGAAGGTATGAATTTGAGAGAAGGGGAAGTGCCATTTTATAAGAGGGTTGAGGGGAACCTTTGGAAAAGACTGAAATAATATTTTATAATAAAATTATTTTCGGTTTTTAATGGATCCAAAATAAATTATATAAAAGATAAGGTGGGTATGGGCCAAAAACAACTCAAAAAATAGGTTTTAGATATGTTTGGGTCACTATATTAACCTTATCTTTTAGATTTAACTCTTAGTTTAATAGTTTGGCATTTACCATGCCTCTTTGTATTTTTATATTATATAGTTTATAAACATTCCGTAAACATCTAATAGAACCCCAAGTAGTTCAATAATTATACACCTATCATTATATAAGTATTCTTGATGAACCATAGATTTTTAGGATTATTATATCAACAAATAATATTGTATTTGTTTTGAATACTCATTTATGTCAATTTTGACATTATTTAATAACTGATTTTTTAGAAAGTCATAAAAACTTTATTACTTTAAAAATTACATTTGATCAACCCTAACATGTCATAGTAACCTATAAATTTTTTTAATGTAATAAAAACTTTCATATTATATTTATTTTAGTATTTATAATATCATTTATTTAATTGTTTCATTAATAATGAAAATAATGCATCATTATTGTGTCATATATTAATATATTTATTTTATGTCTAAAAATTATAAATAAAATATCCTAAGGTATGAATTAGTTTTCTGTTTATAATGACTATTTATAGTCGAATATATCATTTGTATATCATCATATAATTTTTTTTTACTAAAAGATATTTTCTTTTGTTTTTATTGACTTTACTTAAGATTATTTAATATAAAATGTCATTATCTCTCCCAAGTGGCTCTATAGAGTACCAAAATCAACCCAAGGATTCCCATTTTTGGAACTGTATCAGCTAATAGGGTTAGGTCATGTGTTATTGTAATTTAATATTATTATAATATTATTTTTTAACCTTATTTACTGGATTTACCCCTTTAACCACGGTAAATAAAATAATTTTCTAAAGTAAATATTCATAATTTATAAAAATAAAAGGTACCTATTTACACAATTTGGACATCCTGATTTAAAATATGGAATCCACTTTTCCAAATTTAAAACATAGAATTAGAAAAAATTAATTTAAAATTAATTCCCATTGTTAAAACAAAAAGTGTGTTTTTATGAAATAATAACTATCAAAAGATTGACACTTGTTTATGTCCAGTTTAATCGTGAGATTACTTCCAATGACTTAATTTATATTAAAAGATAAATATATAATATAACGATACTTAATAACCATTCAAATGTATAATTTCACACTATAAATTATTTCTATGAAAAAAGATGTTTTTAATTAAAATTTAGTATTTTCACTATTCATCAAAAATTGTAAGTTTTCAGAAAAATACCGAAATTTTACCCTAAGAAAATTTTGATATTCCAAATCCAAAAACGAAGTCCATTTTTAAATATATAATTTATAAAATTTCAAAAGGTTGGTATTACTATACATAATGGATAGTTTGATTGGTCACGGTGTGTTAGAATCTCGATGTTGCGTATAATGCAATCTATTTCATTATTCAAAGGGAAATATACCATGGAAGTTTGGGGTGTTACATGTAATCCCCAGTACATGAGATTATGCAAACATAAACAGATAATGGGAAAACAAAATTTATATATGTATTTGTATATTATTTTCAATTGATGTGTATAATGATCCTTACACATTATGATTCCTACTAATCTTCGTGAGTTAGGTAAATTTATTTATTTATGAAATATTGACATCATATACGCGTTGTGAGAAAAGATACATAGTGTGCATAATGAGTGATATTGTATTAATGAATATTGTTAGAAAGAATTTATCCATTATATTATCTTACAGAAGTAGATATCCTAGCATATTTGATGGAACTTGAACTTCTTGATTATGTCCATTTTCGTGGTGGTGTATCGAGAATGTTAATTTTATAAATGTAAATTAACAAGGCATCCCTCATTTAGGTTGATTTCACTAGCATATAGCCCAGTTATTTAGATTATCTAGATAAGGGATTATATTACATGGTGTATGATGAGAAAATGTTATATTTAATTTTGAAATTAATGTATTTTTCTATGGTATCTTTAGTGTGTTTCTATATTATAGACTTTTAATTCAGATAGTTTAACCAGGTTCCCTTTGGAAAGAGGCAAAGAGGGTTACATATTATGTTTATTCAGAACCACAATCAAATTCTTTATGAATATTTCATGTTGCTAAAATATTATTCCCATATTAATTTTAAAAGTTACTCATTTTAGCTTGATCATGAATATTAAAAGAAAATTATTCAAGAGAATATATATGTGATTTGAATATTTAATAAATATTTACTGAAAATTTAATTTTTTAATTAATTAAAAGAATATGAAAATTTCATTTAATATAGTTTATTCACAGTGTAGAAAAAGTATTTTATGTTAATATTTAATAAATATAAAGTCACTAATTTGGTAAATATTATATTTATATATTTATTGGTGAATAATGAAGTGATATTTATTTTATTAAATAAGTAGTCATTATTCAAGTTCTGTTAAATATTCAGAAGGATTAGAGGACCAAGCTTACGGACCAATGAAAAATTACATATTAATAATATTTTCAGAAATATTAATTCATTTATACAAAAAATTTATATTTATTTTATCCATTAGTTTATATCATTTCATTTAAATGAAAATAATGGTATTATTATTTTTTAGACATGGGGTCCACAAGGAATTTAAAAATTAGTATGTTTTATTGTGAAATTATATATTTTTCTAACCATAGTACTATATAAACATGGTTATGACATTTTGTAAAACCTATAGATCCTATTTAATCATTTTTTACAATGAAATATAGAGATAACCTCTAAATACCTAGATAAATAAATACTTAGAATAATCTAGTGATCACAAATCACTTATCCTCTACCACAAGAATGAATCACTTATCTACATAAGGATTCAGTTTCTATCAAGAATTGATCAACACACGTGAAACATTCATCCGCACTAGCACCTGATGAATTCTATGTTGATAACTATAGGTTATAAAATTACATGTAAATTTTTGATAGAGGTAATCAACACTTGACTCATTAGATGAAATGATGGTAAGAAAAGAGTGGTCTACTGATTCATCAACAAATAAATTATTCAGATAGAGGTAATTCAAAATTAATAAAATTAGTTATCAATTATATGAGAAAATATCCTCTCATGGTGGATCCGTATAACATAGTTCAATCTAGTCCTTATGAGAAATTAAAATAGATTCATGGAAAATATTTGTTGGGAACAGGCCCGACCAACATTTTCTATGCCTCATACTTGTCATGTGGTATCCGAGTGGTCAAATAATAATTTATAATTTATTATTATTCATTCATCCATTATATAAAAATTGTTATATTATTTTTATTCTAGTTTATTACTTCATTAATATCGAGTTTGATTAACATGTTATCAATTTAATAATTCTATTTTTTCATGTTTCCTATCATCCTAAACAAGTTATGATTAGAAGAAGAACAATCAGGTATTCCATTAGGAGATATAGTGTATTATGTCTGGATGTCAGGGTTATAATGTGTGTGATCGATGTACGAATTGAGTACCCAATTATACAACAAATAATAATTTCATAGGATATACGACACATCAAGAAGTTAGTACACACACTATATTTATTATACATCCCATGATGACTGGGCCAGCCTAGCACAAGGTATGTCAGATTACACATCGTGTAGCTTGTGTATAGGGTGTGTAGTCTACAGGGGATGGATAAAAATTCATACTAACAGTGTGATCAAATGTTTGTAATAATTCCACATGATACTAATTGGAAGAATAGTTTATTCGATACATGATGTATAGTTGGTGTACATAGTGTCTTCTCATTAATCATCATGTCTGATGAAAACATCGATTCAACCAGTACGTTACATGAACACGCATTATGTTGATCACATGATGTGTAGTGTGTTACTACATGTCATATAATATGACATAGATAGATTCATATTCACTAGGAATTTATCTTGTATATTATAAAAGTGGGGAATATAACATATAACATATTACTACACATTGGGTTTTCACCTAGTTAATAATAGAATTAAATTATTTAAATACTGATTAATTATTGAATTAAAAACCAAATTAAAATTTTGACATTTAATCTGCTGACAATATAATAATGGTTATTAGATTTTTTAAATTCTTAATTAATTTCATTTAATTTGTTGAAATTACTAGTCATGTTGTTAATTTTCCATATTGAATTTTTTATTGCTATATATAAGAAACATTACAAGGTCATTAATAAAATAGGAATTAATCAATTAAATTAATTATAAACTTTTTATCTTAATAATAAAAAATAAATTGATGGCAATGACATGCTAGTATACTATTTTATATTCATTTCATTTATGTGGATGATCATGAGACTAGAAAAACTAGTGTATGTGACTAGTTTATTTGATATAATATTGTATCATTGTTGTAATAATTTATTAAATAATACAATGAAATGGGATCCATCCAACTTCTCTCATTATTTAAGGGTCTACATGTCCCCAACATCTATTAGATAAACACCATAACTAATACTTTAGATTCCCTCACTTGTGTGAGATTAAATATTTTTTAATGGATTAAGAATTCAAGAAAATGGAGGTGGTTCACTACTGTAATGGAAAGCTATACCAACAGTTTGGTTCCAACAGTTTTAGAAAACCTTTGGCATATGTGGATTACAGACCTCTTTCCCAACAGTTTCATTAAACCATTGGGATATCTCACAATTGGACCACTTTTACAAACGGTTTATTACATAAACCGTTGGTAAAACATACACTTTTCCCAACGGTTCAATGAAACCGTTGGGAAAACTTGAGAATCAACCACATTTTCCCAACGGTTCAATGAAACCGTTGGGAAAACTTCATATTCAATCACCTTTGCCAACGGTTTCAATGAACCATTGGTAAAGCATAGTTTTCCCAACGGTTTTTAAAAACCGTTGGGAAAAATTCCCTCCAAATACAGAGAGCCCCCAATTCTCTCTTCGCGCAACTACAGCCCTAAAATTGATTCTTTCCCAACACACCCAATTCTCTCTTCGCGCAACTATATCCCTAAAATTGATTCTTTCCCGGTGATCTCTCCTTACCAGTATGAAACTTCATCCATCCTCTTCGATCAAACAATTTTTCTGTTCTAGACTTCAAATCTGTAAGTCCTACCTTAGTTCTAATGTTCTTCATCTATTTTGTTTATTTTATATTTTTATTTGACCTAAACGTGAGGGATATATCTATACCCTGATTGAGAAACTCATTCCTCTTGATAGATCCATCTTAAATCAAATAATTTTTTAGTTCTACACTCTAAATCTGTAAGTACTACCTTTGTTTAAATGTTTTGCATCTATTATTTTTGTTTTCTGTTTTAATTTTGTATAAACCATTTTGTGATGTTTATGGAATCGAATACCCAACATGTGCACTTTGATATGTTTTTTTTTCTTCAATAGTTATGTTTCATGATTGTATGGATCAACATTATTTTAAGTCTACAGAGCCAATCCTTCCGTGTATTTAGTGAACCATATGAACCAATGGAGGTGCTGGTGAGATGTATCCCCACTCAAAGATGACAAAGAGTTTGTTTAGTCATATTGTCTCGAGGTAGGTAATGGATATAAGGATGTTCCATGTGAAGTGATTGCGGACGGTTGGGGTAGTGGCGTAGGTGGTTTTCCATTTTATAGTGGGGTGATATGGTAGTTTCTATGGACTTTAGTTTAGTTCAAAAAATGGATATGTGTTTTGTATTTATAGTTTTTGTTCAAGGAATAATGGGAGGGTTACTAATATTGAGGATGAATTGGATGTTGGTTGGGTAATGGATTGGAATTGTTGTTTGGATTGGGTTTAGATAATTTTCAAAGAATTATATGGGGATTTCCTCTCTTTAACAAAGCCCCCCCTCCTCCTGGACCATGGACACCCCCCCTCTTGGAACTTGGACAACCCACCCCCTCTTTCCTGAAACCTGGATAGCCCCCCCCCCCTCATGGACCATGGACAACCCCCTCCACCCTCCAAACAAGACATTGTATAGTCCCTCCTCCACCCTCCACCCAGGACCTTGTATAACCCCTCCACCCTCCTCCATGGTCCCCGGACAGCCCCCGGACAGCCCCCAGATTGCCCCCACCCTCTTCCTTGGACCCCAGACAGCCCCCCCGGACATCCCCCCACGCTCCTCCTCTGTCCCCTAATAGTCCCCCGGACAACCCCCTGTACATCCACCCCACCCTCCTCCCTGGACCCCGAACAGCCCCCTGGACACCCCCCGAATAGCCCACAGGACTGCCCCAGGACAGCCCCCACCCTCCACCTTGGTCCCCGGATAGCCCCCCGAACAGCCCCCCAGATAGCCCCCCCACCCTCCTCCTTGGTCCCCGAATAGCCCCCCGGACAGCCCCCCCCCCCTCCTTGGTCCCCGGACAACCCCCCTCCTCTTTGGTCCCCAGAAAACCCCCCAGACACCCCCCAGACACCCCCCCACCCTTCTCCCTGGACCCAGGACAACCCCCCACCCTCCTCCTTAGACCCTAAATAACCCCCAGACAGCCCCCCACCCTCCTCCTAGGTCCCTGGACATCCCCTCAGACAGACCCCACCCTCCCTGGACCCCGGATAGCTCCCCAGATAGCCCCCACCCTCCTCCTTTGACCCCGGACAGCCCCCAGACATGAATAACATTTTCCTTTTATACCACTGTGTATGCAAGTAAATGAGACTCACATGCCTTATGTATAATTCTATTACAAGTTGATTAAATGTTATACCTCATGGACGATATGTAATTGTAGGCATCTTGATTTCACAAGCCTTTTTTTATTTCTATGATCATGCAATGTTATTTTGGATTATTCTAATTTTTTATGTCTTGAACTATATGAATTTATTGGTAAGATTATTATCTCATGATCATCAAATGCATGTGATGATATTCTTTAATTTGAATACAAATTCTTGTTGTACATTCTCCATATTATGTGAATTATTCCTTGTTTGATTTGGTTTACTTGTTAATTGTTAGGATAAGACATGGGTTACAAGTTAAGGACTCATGGATGGACTCTTCATGCTTAGGAAGAATGATCCATGAGTCATATGTGATGTGTATGAGTCAACCCCGCCTCAATACAAAGCGCGGTGTGGCCGGCACCACTCAAAGTGTCTCTAATTTGTTTAAAATGGACTTCATTTTAAGTGAAAACAACAGTTGACATATGAAAAAATGACCAAATTCATTCGGATTCTATTGAAACTTTAGAAAACAATCCATGGGTAATATGTGATGTACATGAGTAATCCTCACCTAAATACAAGCCGTGGTGTGGTCGGGATCACTCAAACTGTCTCTCTTTTGTTTAAAATGGACAAAATTTTAAGTACATACAGAAAACCAACCAAATGGATTATGATTGTGTTGATACTTTATCACAATGATACATAGTTCATATGTGACGTGTACGAGTTAACTTTTCATCAATCCAAGGTGTGGTGTGGTCGACACCACTCAAAGTGTCTCTTTTTTTCAAAAGGTCATCATTTTAAGTGAAAACAACACGTGGCATATGGAAAACTGACCAAATGCATTCAGATTCTGTTGAAACATTAGGGAAACGATCCATGAGTCATATGTGACATGTATGAGTCAACCCTGCCTCAATACAATGTGTAGTGTGGCTGTCACCCCTTGAAGTGTCTCTCTATAGTTTAAAATGGACTTCATTTTAAGTGAAAACAACACGTGGCATACAAAAAACTAACCAAACAGATTCTTATTGTGTTGATAATTTAGAACAATGATCCATGGAACATATGTGACCTGTACGAGTCATCCATGCCTCAATCTGAGGTGCGGTTTGTCTAACACCACTCAAAGTGTCTCTCTTTTGTTTAAAATGGACTTAATTTTAAGTGAAAATAAGAAATGACATACGGAAAACCGACCAAAATCATTTGGAATGTGTTTTTTTTTAGTAAAATGACCCATGAGTCATATACGACGTGTATGAGTCAAATTCGCCTCAATCCTAGGCCCTTTGTGGCCGAAACCAACCAAAGTGTATCTCTTTTGTTTCAAAAGGATATCATTTTAAGTGAAAAAACAACTCACATATGGAAATCTGAACAAACACATTCAGATTCTGTTGAGACTTTATAGAAACGATCCATGAGTCATATGTGACATGTACGAGTCAATCCAGCCTCAATCCGAGGAGTTGTGTAGAAGAAACCACTCGAAGTGTCTCTCTATAGTTTATAATGGACTTCATTTTAAGTGAAAACAATAACTGACATACGGAAAACCAATCAAACACATTCATATTTTGTTGAACCTTTCAGAAAACTTTCCATGAGCCATTCTTGATGTGTACGAGTCATCCCATCCTCAATATGAGGCCTAGTGTGGCTGACACCACTCAAAGTGTCTCAGGCTTATTTGAAATGGACAACATTCACTACTGGAAATCACATTTTTCCCAACACTTATATACCAACGGTTCCTTGAAATCTGACCAAATGCCTTAGGATTCTGTTGAAACTTTAGTAAAACGATCCATGGGTCATATGTGACGTGTAAGAGTTAACCCCGCCTGAATCCGAGCCACGTTGTGTCCGGGACCACCCAAACTGTCTCTCTTTTTTTCAAAATGGACTAAATTGTAAGTGATATCAACAAATGTCATACGAGAAACTAACCAAACACCTTCATTTTCTGTTGAAACTTTAGGAAAACGATCCATGGGTCATATGTGATGCGTACAAGGCAACCTCGCCTCAATCCGAGGCACTGTGGGGCCGAGACCACCCAAACTGCCTCTCTTTTGTTCCAAATGGACAATATTTTGCGTACATACGCCAAAACGATCATACGGATTCTGATTGTGTTGAAACTTTTTGAAAATATTCCATGGCCCATATGTGACGTGCACGAGTCATCCCTGACTCAATACGAGGCCCGGTGTGGCTGACACCACTCAAAGTGCCTCTCGTTTGTTTAAAATGGACTTAATTTTAAGTGAAAACAACAACTCACATAAGCCAAATGGACCAAACACCATAAGATTCTATTGAAACTTTAGGAAAACGATCCATGGGTCATATGTGATGTGTATGAGTCAACCCTGACTAAATCCGAGCCGTGGTGTGGCTGGGACCACTCAAACTGTCTCTCTTTTGTTGAAAATGTACTAAATTGTAAGTGAAATTAACAACTGTCATACGGGAAACCGACCAAACGCCTTTGAATTCTTTTGACATATTAGGAAAACAATCCATGGGTCATATGTGATGTGTAAGAGTAAATCCTGCCTCAATCTGAGGCGCGGTGCGGCTGAAACCACCAAAACTGTCTCTCTTATGTTAAAAATGGACAATATTTTACGTACATACCCCAAACCGATCAAACAGATTCTGATTGTGTTGAAGCAGTAGGACAACGATCCATGGCTCATATGTGACGTGTATGAGTCAACCCCACCTCAATACGAGGCCCGTTGTGGCCGACACCACTCAAAGTGGCTCTCTTTTGTTTAAAATGGACTTAATTTTAAGTGGAAACAACAACTGACATACACCAAGCCAACCAAATGCCTTTTTATTCTATTGAAACTTTAGGAAAACGATCCATGGGTCATATGTGGCTTGTACGATTCAACCCCGCCTCAATCCGAGCCGTGGTGTGGCCGAGACCACTCAAACTGTCTCTCTTTCGTTTCAAATGGGCATAATTTTAAGTGAAAACAACTGACATACGCCAAACCAACCAAAAGTATTCTGATTCTGTTGAAACCTTAGGAAAACAATCCATGGGTCATATGTGACATGTATGAGTCAACCCTGCCTCAATCTGAGCCGCGGTGTGACCGGGACCACTGAAACTGTCTCCCTTTTGTTCAAAATGGACTAAATTGTAAGTTAAATCAACAACTGTCATACGGGAAACTGACCAAACGCCCTAGGATTATATTGAAAGTATAGTACAATGATACATGGGTCATATGTAATGTTTATGAATCAATCCCGCTTCAATCTGAGCCACAGTGTGGCCGGAACCACTCAAACTATCTCTCTTTTGTTTAAAAGTGACATAATTTTAAGTGAAAACAAAAACTGACATACACCAAACCGACCAAAAGACTTTTGATTCTATTGAAACATTAGGAAAACGATCCATGGGTCATATGTGACGTGTAAGTGTCAACCCTGCCTCAATCCGAGCCACAGTGTGACCGGGACCACTCAAACTGTCTCTCTTTTATTCAAAATGGACTAAATTGTAAGTGATATCAACAACTGACATACGGGAAA
Organism: Viscum album; assembly: GCA_963277665.1. Lineage (NCBI taxonomy): Eukaryota > Viridiplantae > Streptophyta > Magnoliopsida > Santalales > Viscaceae > Viscum > Viscum album. The sequence continues at coordinate 632,656,423 of OY728130.1, forward strand.
CTGACCAAACACCATTGGATTCTATTTAAACTTTAGGAAAACGATCCATGGGTCATATGTGACGTGTAAAAGTCAACATCGCCTTATTCCGAGGCATTGTATGGCCGGGACGACCCAAACTGCCTCTCTTTTGTTCCAAATGGAAAATATTTTATGTACATACGCCAAACCGATCAAACGGATTATGATTGTGTTGAAACTTTAGGACAATGATTCATGACTCATATATGACGTGTATGAGGCAACCCTGCCTCAATCCGAGGCCTGGTGTGGCCGACACCACTGAACGTGCCTCTTTTTTTTTAAAATGTACTTAATTTTATGTGAAAACAAAAACTAACATACGAAAAACCGACCAAACGCCTACGGATTCTATTGAAACTTTAGAAAAACTATCCATGGGTCATATGTGACGTGTATGAGTCAAAAATTCCTCAATCCGAGCTGCGGTGTGGTTGGGACCACTAAAAATGTCTCTATTTTGTTGAAAATGGGCTAAATTGTAAGTGAAATCAGCAACTGTCATACGGGAAACTGACCAAATGCCTTCGGATTCTGTTGAAACTTTAGTAAAATAATCCATGGATCATATGTGATGTGTAAGAGTCAATACCGCCTCAATAGGAGGTGCGGTGAGGCCGACACCACCCAAACTATCTGTCTTTTGTTAAAAATGGACAATATTTTTCATACATACGCCAAACTAATCAAATGAATTATGATTGTGTTGAAACATTAGCAAAACGATCCATGGCTCATATGTGACGTGTACGAGTCAGCCCCGCCTAAATTCGAGGCCCGGTGTGGCCGACACCACTCCAAGTGTCTCTCTTTTGTTTAAAATGGACTTCATTTTAAGTGAAAACAACAGTTGACATACGCCAAACCAACAAAACGCCTTAGGATTCTGTTGAAACTTTAGGAAAACGATCCATGGATCATATTTGACGTGTAAGATTCGACCCCTCCTCAATCCGAGCAACAGTGTGGCCAGGTCCACTCAAACTGTCTCTCTTTTCTTCAAAATGGACTAAATTGTAAGTGATATCAACAACTGATATACGAGAAACAGACCAAATGCCTTTGGATTCTATTGAGACTTTAGGAAAATGATCCATGGGTCATATGTGACATGTAAGAGTCAACCCCACCTCAATCCGAGTCACCGTGAGGTGGGGACCACCCAAACTGCCTCTCTTTTGTTCAAAATGGATAATATTTTACGTACATATGCCAAACCGATCAAACAGATTCTGATTGTGTTGAAACATTAGGACAATGATCCATGGATCATATGTGACGTGTACCAGTCAACCCATACTCAATTCGAGGGCCAGTGCGGAACTTATGGAGTCACAAGTGATGAGACTCCTATAAAAATAACTTTTTCACCATATATTATAAAAGTGGTTGTCATGTGAATATTGAAATGGGTGTAAATAATATTTGATTTATTGAAACTCTGATTCAACTATACTGGATGATTTTTGTCATATAAAGATTAAAATAGGGAATTATTCACCATGTCTCTAATCAAAGAGGTGGTGTTATTTTTTGTTGTTTTAAGTCTGTCAGTGTTTTTAGTGGTGTTTTTTATACAGGTGTATGCACTGGAGGGGCTACTGGAGGGGCTGCTGCGCATCAATTCTGGAAATACAGAATACCAATGGTTGTAAACCGTTGGTATACTTTGAGAAATAATTATACCAATGGTTCAATAAACCATTGGTAAAAAACTATACTTAAACATATTCCAACGGTTTCATTGAAACCGTTGGGAAAAAAGCTATACAAACGGTTTACAACCATTGGTATAAGATCAAAATCATTGAATTCCCAACGGTTTTATTAAAACCGTTGGGAAAAAAACTATACCAACAGTTGTGATAAGATCAAAATTATAGAATTCCCAACGGTTCTAAACCGTTGGGTAAACCTATACCAACGGTTCTTGTTGAACCGTTGGGAAATCAATACATAGAGTGGGATATCCCAACGGTTTACTTCAAACCGTTGGTATAGATCTTTCCCCACGCCTTACTTCCCTACGGTTTGGACAACCGTTGGTATATCCTCTATTTCCAGTAGTGTTCCATGTTTGGAGTTGGGGAGAAACTGATAAAGGAGGTACATGGGTGGAATCCTAAGACTCATACTATGAATGGTTCAAAGAATTATTTTCATATGGTCAAGGGTTGGATTATCATCCACCAGATGTGCCAACTATTAGAGAATCTCATAGTTTGTCCACATTTTTATATTATTTCTGTTTTTTTCATGATAAATTATTTATTGATATTCAAATAATTAAATAAAATAATTTATAATATTATAAGATGAAAGTAAAATAAATAATATTATATGTGTAAAATATATCATTGCATGTTTAATCACATAAGTTAAATCCACCGAATATTAACAAGCATGTGATAGAATAAAATGGATATCTTACATAAAATGATAAAAATCATTTAATTAAAATATTATATTTGTATAACCTTCCATATTTCGGTAGAAAATGAACTATAGTTCAATGTTCATTAAGAACGATTGTTGTGGTGATTTACATTATTGAGTAATATCTATCATGTGTTTTTGGTTTACTGAACACATCATATAATAGGGTTTTATTACCTCCATGAAACATAGTGAAAACCATTGGAAAAGTGTTGAAGAAATCCTAATATAGGATTTTAGGAATTTGGAGTCCACTAAATTGACTAAGAAGATATGAGATAATACAGTCGGCAAGTTATACCTACTTAATTACATTCGAGTATGTTTTTTGACCTTCGTCTAGGTTTTGAGAAGGCATATATGAATCCTTCTAACTATGATATTATTATGATGGGATAATCCAAAACCAATATTTATGGATAGTTTCTTTTGATAAATTAGTGGTAGATTAATAAATTATATTAAATATATTATCAAAATTTAAATATATATACTTAAAAAATATACTCCTCTTAATATTATATAAATGTAAACCAATATGAATTTTATTAATCGGTGCGATCCTTTCTATAGACGGATATCCATATCACTAACACAAATATCCTGGAATGGTATCGATATTTTCGTTTTTTTACTATTCCATGATATAAAATTATATGTGATGTAGAATAATCTTTTTAAGGACCTTGTAAAAGAGGTTTTTAAGGAAGAAATATCTCTTTATATAAAAAAGTTGGATGATGAGACATATCTCTCATGTTTTATTCTATCTTCCATATCCAATGATATTTTAATATAAGATGAGGGTAATGATTCATATAGATTCATGTCTAAAATTAAAGATATTTAGAAAGAGATGGAGAGAAATAAAATTTATGATATTCCCAGTGAACTATTCATGTGAAATCTTAGAGATTCATCATTAATTGGGAATCACGTAGTCAAGAGGATTGGATACATTAAGGTCATAGACATCTTGGGGTTTAAAATCCCTGATGTGTTGTTCATATATTTCATTCTATCATCACTACCTCAGAGTTTATCCAATTTCATTGTTAACTAAACTATGATAAGTAATGATAATACTCTTTAAAAGTACATAAATTGATTTTCAATACAGATTAGGACATGAGGCAAGAAAATACAATGTTCATTATGGTGAATAATGAATGGAATATTAATGAAATGGGGTCTAAGACTCATTCAATGTCTATGTATCCTAATAAATTTACTCCATTGAAATGAAATATCTATAGACTAGAAAGGGAAAAATGAAAAAAATATATTTTGAATCATTCTATTTAGGCCACATTTAGAAGAAATGCACTCAGTTAATGATGGAAAATGGAAGCATTAAGTGAATCCCTTATTGATAGAAATATTTATATATCTACAAATTTATTGTTAGATATATATTTTAATAATCACAACTATATTCAAATTCATGAGAAAATTAGGTTTTTATGTGTTTTACAAAGGATATGTGGTTTTAAATTATTACAATATGACAAACCATATCTTTTATAAATATTATGTCATGATATTTTACATCAATATGCTCATAACAGTATCCTAGAATACCAAGATTCCAAGTGTGTTTTAAAAATTAGACACACAAGAAAATAACATAAAACAAATATAAAACAAAATTATTTAAAACTCATTAACATTCTACTAAAATTTCATCTATCTTCTATAACAACATAGGATAACTATGAGACATAGATAAAAAGTGGTCAGCTATAAATCCTAGTAAGGAAATGATCAAAACATAGCATGATGAATTTAACACATGTGGGACTTCAGGCATATCAATGTGACCTAAAATGGGTGATAATCATTAAAATGGACATCAATTCGTGATGAAAGATGATAATGTCAAGAAAATATAGAAATGTGAAAAAATAACATCATAATCATAAGTCAATTATAACTGTTGATACGTCATAAAAAATGTACATATGATAACCTACAATGAAATATACATTTTATCTCATGAGATAAAAACATTACACAATTTATTGTAAGAAAAAATAATTCCATCTCCTCTAAACATATTTATATTTTTTACATGCATTTGTGTGCCATATAGATCATACAACATTAGAATGAATTTTATTATCTTAAATCTTGTGATTATGGAATTAGTGATATAAACATGAATATACCCGACCAATGAAAGAGAGGTACATCTAGGGTAATACCATTGAGATGAAATGTGTATGTGTATTCTCAATACAAATGTTTTTCATGAAAAAACATTTTGTAATTTCTACAACATAATTAGTGTTTATGATGATTCAAGGAATAGTTTAATGAGATTGAAAGGTGCTAAACAATTACAAGAGAATAATTAGGATAGAAATGGGATCTTTAAAAACACAATAAAAAATTATAAATTTGAAATAAAATGGTATAGTAAAATGAATGTTCTTGAATGAAATGAATATGATATAATCCCTTACCTTGAGAGGGAACTTCTAAAGGATTGAGAGGAGTTTATTAATATAATGGAAACAATCTGGAAGGATTATAGAGAGGTGGAGGGATTATACATTTATGATCAATGGGTTTGGAGTGTATATGAGTTGGAGTATTGGTGGGAATTTATTGAAAAAAGAGAGGGGAATTGTATATTAATTTTTAAACATATGTTTTGGAATCGATATAATAAAATATTAAAAACCATTAACCTCCCCATGGGGCTTTCTATGGTTTTTTCCTAATATGACTGGTTTCAAATATTTTATAAGTTTATGAATAGTATATATTAAGATAATACAATTGGTGATGTTTAAGTGAGTCGTGTTTAAAAAAAATTCATTTTAAAATATTAAATTTTTTTAATGATTTTTGAGGATTCATTAATGTATTATAAAATTAATAAAATAAATTAAAAAAAATACTAATTTAAAGGGGATATACTTTTTTCATGGATTCCATTTATATAATTTTATAAATTTCATTGGGGATTATATTTTATCATAACACATACCATATATTAATATCGTATTTTATTTTTTAACAACAATTCAAGTTTCATTGAAAATTAAAAAATTCACCATTAGAAAATTTTGAATTGATGATTTTAAAAATAATATATATTTTTCCAAAATTATTATTTAAATATGATATTTTTCAAACTTAAAAAGGTACTTATTTATAGGAAAATTCTAATTTTTACAATATTAAAAACTATATGAACCTTATAAAAATTACATTGTTATTTATTTAATAAAATATGTTTTTTAAATAAATGTTTTTTAATAAAAATATTTTTTAAAAACTTTATTTTTACAAAATTATTGAATTTATCAAAAATTTTAAATCATTGAAACTATATATTTCAAAGAATTTTTTTTATTTCTTCATATCAAAATATTTTTTTATAAAAATATTTTTATAATAATGTATTAAGTATTTAAATCATGGGATAAATATAATCATTAATTTAAAAAAGAATATATAAAAATTATTATTACCATGGTCCAGATACATAACCTCTAATTACAACAGTGTATGGCCTAAGGGTGACGTGTGAAATGGATGCACATTCTTTCTGATGTTCGATGAACTTGTCTTGAGCCATGATATCGATAAGCTTGAAATTAAACCATAAAAGGCTTTAAATTGAGCTTTAGTTATTGAATCTCAGTTAGTGATTTCATAGGTACTTTCCCAGTGCTTCCATCTCCCTCAAAATCTAAAAAAAATGATCATCATAAGGTACAATCCAACTGTTCAGGGATATTTATTCTACCATTTGTGTCAATTAGACTTTATAAAAATATTAATATAATAATCTTAATAGTCCGTATTCAAAGTCTATGTTATCAATGTGTAATTTTAATTATAAATGTTTTTTTATTTACATTCTTCCTCCCCTCCAAAATTCCACATTGATATTTCATTTCATATATCAAAATAGATGAGGGTACTTCTATTTTAGTGCCTCTTTCAGTTCCGATGTTATGTCCCCAATGTTGTGGGTGCACCACATCACATTGACTTTGTGAGTTGTCTTTTTTATAGAACATTTTTTTAATCATCTATGACCTTTATTGGTTTATCCTAATATGACTATATTTTCACTCAGTAATTTCACATATTAATATTTTCATATTTACATTCTTCCACCAGATTATAAATTTCATAGTGATATTTCATTTAATATAGTAAAATAGATGAGGGTACATCTATTTTTGGTTCTGCTTCCAACTCCCAAGTTGTGTCCTCAATGTTGTGGCTTCATCACATGACATTTAATAGGTGAGTTATATTGTTTATTAGAACATTTTATCTATGATCAAAGAAAATTATTGGTTTCTCCTCATATAAAAGATTATTAACCAAAGGTAATTCCTTTAGATTCAATACATGTGAAGGGGATTCTATATACTATTTTAACGGGATACATGAAACACATCATGTGATGAAGATTGTTAGTTGGGAGTGTTATTTAATAGGAAATATCATTGATGAAATATAAGATCTCAAAGGGGAATATATGTCATGGAGTAAAATTTACGTTATTATTAATCCCAGAAAATTTATTACAAAATGATATATGAAGGAATACCTTATCTCTAACCTCATACTCCTAGTCTCAACGTTTTTTGTATGCATAATGTTTCTATAAAATTTTAATATATTATATATGAAACTAAATGGTTTGAAATTTCTCTATAATATAATGTATAAGAATAGTTCCCATATGATTCCACTATCGAACATTTCCCCAACATGTCAAAGTTCAACACCACTTCCCTTATAGTTCCTCAAAAGGATCAATTTGAGTGCTTGAATCTAAACTGCTGTTATTTGAGAACTATAAAAGAGAAAGGTGTTTATTACAACAAACATGGATTTCTATTGAATATAATATTATATATCATCTTGAATTTTAATGGTTCTCTAAGATTTAACATCTAGCTGGGGGTGATAAGATTTATAGAAATGCTGCTCAGTATCTAATACTTACTGAAGGCTTCTCTAGAACCACATTGTAAACCTCATATCCTGATTAGATTAAATGAAGAGTGGAACTCCATTTAGTCTTACAACTTCACATATATATTGTTTATTTTATCATGTTATAAATCTTGGTTTATAGTAATGAAATGAACATACTTTTTATATCAATAAAATACAACCTAGATGATATTATAGATTTTAGATGTTCTTGGGAGTACTGTGATGAAATCTATAGTTGTTTATCCTATATCGATACTGGTATGGGAAATGGTTTTTTATCATTCATCCTTGAATTATTCTCATACCATTAATTGAGATAAATATTATTAAATCTCCCTCTTCTGGTTATCGTAGTATATATTTTTCTTTAGATATCTATAAATTTTCCATATTCCTGTATGAATAGAGAAGGATGATAAATGGTAATTATAAAGAAGTTCCCTATTCATATATTCTTTTGATGGGAAACATAAATTGGTTGAAAAATTCATAACTCCGTCCTTATCAAGATATATAAATAGAATATTCACTACCTTTCCTTGTATCTCGAGGATATCCTTTTGCGACTCCTTAATCCCCTCAATAATGGATTGTATAATATTTAATTTATAAATGTAGGATGATGTCACATTAATTATTCCCAAGTTAAACCATCAAATTTCTAATAATATTGGATCTCATTAAATTTTAATCATATATAGGGTTGTGATATCTTTTCTACTATGAGCATATGCTACTTTGTTCACCTTACATGGTAAGTAATGGACTATATAATCATAATCCATGATCAAATATTACCATCTTTATGGGAGCATATTGAGCTCTTTTTACATGAATATGTTCTTGAGGTGTTTATAATCCATATATATGTTGTAATTTTCTCCATACTGATAGTGTCACCAAATCATCAATTGGATAATCATGGTAGCCAATTCCAAATCACACATTGGGTAGTTATTCTAAGGGAATTTTAATAGGAAGTAGAAATTGTATTCACTTTGACATATTTAATTATTACACAATCAAATCATTTTTATGCATCATTTTAGATAATAAATCCTTCCAAAATAGTGTATAATGTGATAACATGTGTACTGATTAGCCACTTCTTTAACTTTTCAAATATTTCCACAAATTCATTAGTCAAAAAAAATCACTCCCTTCCATGTTAGCTTAGTTAGTGGGATGTAAGATATTGAGAGGTTTCTCACAAATAGAAGATATTATGTAGTTAATACAAAGAAAAATATGGATCTAAATCACATAAGTTGTTCTGGTAAATCCATCAATAGAATCTGTTTTCAAAGGATCCATAAACATCCTTTTGTTGCTTATAACAATCCCAAATAACGTTACATGATCCCTCAAAAACTTGAATTTAATATACGTTTCATATAAATTTTCCATTGGTAAGGTCTTAAGTATATAATTTTAATGCTCATAATGTTTCACCTTGATTTTAGAATATATAAGAATATCATAATTAAAGACTATAATATATTTCTAAATGTAATTCTTAAAGACTCTATTAATTAAATCAATGAATATGTATGAATAATTGTTAAGTCCAAATGGAATCACTATGAAACTATAGATCCTGTACCTTATATGAAAAATAATATTGGATATCACATATATAGATCCACTATGGAGAATTAATAGGATCTATGTAGCTAATCAGACAAGTCATCAATCCATGGAAGATGGTAGTCGTTATTTATTATGTCTATGTTAAGATAATTATATAAATGTATAGGATCATTGAAACATCCTTCACCATGATAAATCATAATAGTTCACACCACAATGAAGCACCTGAGTGAATAAACACTTTACCAAGATTCTCATTTAGTTTATTCTTCATATATTCATCTTTAATAATGGATTTTTTAAATAGTTTCTTGGAAATTTATAATTATTTAGGTATAAGTTTGATATAGAACTCAAACTCTTGGCTAGGAGTAATAAAAAAATATTCATGAAACAAATCAACATATTCCCTCAAAATGGGTATTTATTCATGAAAGATATTTTATTTTGTCTCAATAACACTATCATGTTAAAATTTCTCAAAATTAAATAATACACATACTTGAGATGATGATTCAAGAGGTTATTCATCAACCACCATACATTTTTATTGAACCATAGGTTTATTTTTGATATATAGGATGATTTATTTATCTCAAAAATTTATTTTTAATTTATATAAGGAATTATAATTAATATGTAGTATATCTTTGAATTATTCTAAAAGATGTACTATAAGGTTCAATAGGACATTCATCCATAAATATAGTTATAGGATAAGGTAAATATTTTTGATAACATAGTTTCCCCTTTCACAATTTTCATATATAGCTACACTTCCATTATTTTAGGTGGTTTATATATAGTTCTATAAAAAATCTGTGATACAAACTAATATTTATAGGAATGGTTGATATTTCCACCTTTCACAATTTTATTATGGTTATTTTTGTTTACTTCATCCTATTTAGACATGGGGTTAATAATTTAAAACTATTAAACAAATAAAGGGATGATGTGAACATTGACTGGATAGATCTAAAATGACATACATTACCTATTTAGTGATTTTATAGGTTTAAATCTATGTTATCAATGGTGTATTTCTTAACATTAAAAATTATGGTAATTTTTATTCCCTTCATAAGGGTTCATAAGTGGATGTAAATTTATGCTTTCAAATCCCCCAATATTATAACACCAAGTGTATACAAAAACATATTTTGTATTCTCCAAGTGATTATTGAGTTAATACCAAATGCACCATTTTGGGGTTATTACCCCTATGTAGAACTATTTTATATCCACATCCACTTATAGTATCCATATAGGGAATTTGATGCTTGGAAAGAAATCAATCTAAAATATAATAAGTTTATGGTGTTTTCCATTGTTTAGTATTATTCCAAAGGAATTAACAAAGGTTTTCTTATATTAATACTCAAAAATTGCTATCCCTGGCCTCTAATGTCATCTATGAAAACCCGTATATTTTACAAATATTATTTCATTATTTATTATATATGGATTAATATAATAAAATAACAGAATATTGAGAGGACTATTTTACTTTGGAAATAATATACACAGAACAATGACATAAAATAGGGGTACAACAATATTATTTTAAACTCATTCAAATGTTCTTAACATTCCATTCCTATTCAAAAGAAGCACATGATATCCCAGGGATGTACATAATAAAGTGGTGAGCTATTAAGCCCAGTAAGGAAATAATCATACAATGACATGGTAAAATTAATAAATGTTAGTGAAGAGGCATATAATGTTTATAGAAAAGTGGTGAGAACCATAAAAATGAATATCAATACATGATATATGATGATATTATCGAAAAAACATAGACATGTGGAAACATTATAAAATAGGAATCATATCTAAAGAATATATACCAAAACATCATAACATAATTTATTTAAGATAACATTCCATGGAACATAAATGATATCTCATGAGATGTAAACATTAACCAATTCATTAGAGGAATATATAATTCTGATCCCACTATTCACATTCATTTTTTTAGGAATTTGTGTTCCACAAATATCATAGAAAATATGAACCTATTTAAATAATTTTAAACCCATTATTAAGGAGTGAATGTTAAATAAATTTATCTCCCTAGTCAATTATTTATAGTTAAATCCAAGTGAATACCCTTATATGAAAATGGGGTTGGGTATTCACAAAAAAATTATTTGCATTGAGAATCATGATATTTTTTTGGTATCATAATAGGAGTACGTAAAGGTTCAAGAAAGAGAATAGTGAAAATGAGATGTGGTATCTTACTATTTTGGAATAATAAATATATTAATGGGATTTGACAAAAAAATTACAACACGAGAAATTTAAAATCAAAAGTATTTTTACAAACGTAATAATATAATAAAAATGAAGGTGAGAGGATATTTTACCTTGAGTGGGATCATCTAAAAACATGGGAGGATCTTAATAAGATCCTGGTAAAAACTATGTTTGGATTTAGAGTAGGAGTGGTATTGGAATTTTCATCTTAATGGGTTTCATGTAAATAGGAGTAAGATGTTTGGAGGGTATTTATATCAAAAGACAGGAAAATTCTTTAATAATTTCAAAACATAGTTTTTTGAATATATGTAACAAAATAGTGAGAACCACAATAACTCCCATGGTTTTACAAAAAAATTCCAAATATTCTTCGTTTTAAAAAATTTATTAGGTCAAGAATATAACTTATTAAAATAAAACTATTGGGGATGTAAAAGTGTGTCATGATCATAAAAACCTAATTCTAGAACCATAAAATATGATATAGTTTTTTGAGGATTAATTGAGGGTTTAAAAAATAAATCAAATAAAATAAAAAAATCCTTTTAGATGATCAATCTATATTTTATTATGGTTTCCTTTTATAGAGTTTATTACACCACTTTTTTTCTTATGCGATTTCATAATACAGATAGTATAATTACACCATCTTTATTTTTTACCCAAAAATTCAGTTATCTTAAAAAACTATAAAAAATAAAAACTGGATAATTTAGATGTTATTATTTCAAAAATAATATTTATATTTAAAAATTAATTATCAAAATATAATATTTTACAATTTTATATAAAGAACATTATTTAATGGAAAATTTAGTTTTTACACACTAACAATATTTTTATCCTTACAAAAAATAAATTGGAATTAATTAAATTTTATTATCACTAATATTTATATAAATATTATTTAATTGTAATATTTAATTAAAATTAAATTGGTTTTAAATTCATAAATTAATCAAATTTTTGTCTTAATTGAAACTATATATTTCCCAAAAATACATTTTTTATTTAATTCTATCAATGTATAATTTTTATCAAAATCAATATATATTCATTTATAATGTAGCAATATAGCGGGATAAAAATAATAAATAAAATATTAGAAAAATATATAAAAATTTATATGACTATGGTCTAGATACATCACCCCTTATTACACAAGCTTATATCCTTTGGGTATGGTGTGTGGTGATGGTGCTTTGTTGTTGTGGTTCAAAGAACCTAGTTTGGGTTGTGATATAAATAAACATTAACTTCTCCCATAAAAGGTCACACTCCTATTTTAGTTGTTGAATAATATCTTAATCTTGGTCAAAGAAGATCCCTGTAATCCGATATCTATCAGAATCACCAATAAATGGTCTTCGTAGAGTACGATTGTACATGTTGAGGCCATTTATTGTTCTTCCCGTGTTAATTATAATTTATCATAACCATTAATATACTAATCTAAATGGTCATTATACAAAAACAATATTATAAATAGTTAATATTAATAATGGTCCTTAAAATTAAACAATCTATATTTTATAATGATCCAAAATAATGAAATTAGTTCGTGGGTTCTTGATAACTATATTACTTAAGGTGGTATTAATTCATTCAAAATATAATTTCATTTATAAAATATTGGGTTTGTATAGCCACTGGTGTGAGTATTGCTACGCAGTTCATTGGATACTACCACCATCAGTTTCTAGTAGCGATGACCATGGTTTTAAAATATTGTAATTTATTATCAACTATCACCAAATATAATTTAAATATCATTCCTATATACATATGGTTTAATTTTCTTGTTCATAAATATAAGACATTACTTTTATAAAGACCACAAATGTTATGGTATGGTGCATTTAAATAATGGTAGTTATGCATTAATTAATAAATATATATATTGTAAATTGATAATAAATCAGGTTTTCTTTACACATTTCTCATCAAAATATGGAATCATCCTCTTAGTTATATAAATGAGATTCATATAGCAAATCTCAATCAAGATGGTTTCTTAGGATCTTTTGAGATAAAAACAATTGACATATGACATGATTTTTTTTCAAAGAAACATGACCAAGACAACTTATTATGGTCAATGTGAAAGAGCCAAAGATCTTATATAATTATTAAAAATTGATATGTACACACCATTTTTAGTTAATGAAATAGGTGGGTATTTTAATTTCATTAATGTTTTAGATTACTTTAGAAGATATTTATATGTATAATTAAGGAGGTATATGATATAATATTTTTTAAAAATAAAATAATTAAGGAAAGAAGAAGAGAATGAACATGGTATGAAGACAAATAAACTTTGATTTGATCGAGTTGGTGAATATCATAAAAAAGTATTCATTAAATTTTTAAATGTGTCTGTGATTTTATCCAAACCCTCTCCCCCTTACAAACCATAGTGTAATTTTTTTATTGAAAGGAGGAACCATAACTTACATGACATGGAATAGTTAATGATGAACCAAGAAATTATCCCATAATACTTTTAGGCATATTAATTTCACAATACAACACATGTTATAAAATCCATACCCCCTAAGGTTGAATATAAGATACCATATGAGTTAATGTATGAAAAGGAATATGTACTATCACATATTCAGGGATGGGGTTGCGAGGTGTTCACTAAGACAAACTCTTGAATGAAAGTAGATCCCTGATTTAAAATGCAAATCTATATTAGGTATCCCATTTAAACCAATCTATACAACATTTACAATACCTCAGAAAAAAATTGACTATTGTAAGCCAAGCCATTTTTCTTAACCAAAAGCACATTATGAATAAGGATGGTTGGGGTAAGATTAAATTTAGAAATTTCAATGATCAATATACATAAGGGATGGAATTGGAACTAATTCCAAATGTCCCCTTGGAATATGTTTTTCTTGAAACATAAGTACTATATATGTGCACTAGAGAGGTTAATGAACCCTAAAGATATTGTTTTCTAGTGACTAAATATTCTGATTCACTATTGGTTGAAAGTAATTATCCTATTTCCTATTAGAAGGAATTATGGTGATTAGAATCTAAAATTTTAAAATAATCCATGAATTATAAGATTTATTACATATATCATAACCATGTATAGGTTTGGTTTGGTCCACTATTTTATAAAAGTCTCATTTGGTGAAAATGGATATTCATTAGAAAACTATACATGAATGGTGGAGTATGTAGATATAGATAAAGGCTCATGGGTAAAAAGTTTAAAAAACATCCAAGCATTGATAATTTGGAAACCTTTTCTCTAGTTTCCTTATTAATATCTATCAGAATTCTACTTTCCATAGAAGCATTCCATGACTACTATATTTGTGAAATGTATGTCAAAACAACTTTTGTTAATGAAAAACATTAGGATGATGTCTATATGACAATATTTGAAGGGTTTCTGACTCCATGAAATTAAAATAAGATATACAAGTTCCAAAGATCCATTTATGGGTTAAATTAGGAATCTTGGTCATGTAACATTTAATATTATGATTATATTAGATAATTTGGTTTCATAATAATGAATGTGATCCATGTGATTACAAGAGGTTTATAAGGAGACCATATTAATTTTAAAGTAGTATATATTGATGAAATATTTCTAATTAGAAATGAAAAAAATATTATAGTTAGTAAAGGGCTTGTAACATTACTTATATTACATGAAGTAATTAATAAAAGATACATATATCCCCAGGATTAAGATCAGTTGTGATAGATTTGAAAGGATAATTGGAAAATGTCAATGAATATATATTTTCAAGATAATATATATATTTATTATAGAATATTCCTATAGATAATTGGTTCCGGTGACGTATGGGACAAAAATATCAAAGAAAATGTTTACTATGAAACAATAGGAGGAGGGATAGAATATTTATAATAAAAAAATCTCTGTTATATGATCTATACTATATTCTAGGTATATAATTGATTTTTATGCAAAAAACAATCAATTTGTATTTTGATCATTTTCGAAGATCTTGAAATGGTTCATAATAGTAGATAACTAATCACATTGTATTGTGATAATACTACAGTAGTGGCTACCCAAAAATAATAAAATTAACACCAATAGACTAAGAATATACTTTAAAAATATTAGATATTGAGTTATTTTTATAAATGTAGTGATGTTGTTGTTGGAATAGTATCCATAGAATAAAAATAGTGGAACAAATGAATTAATCCTCATAACAATAGAATAAAGAACATCATGTGAGAGGAATTCAACTAAATTTTTTTAGATAATGGATCTAGTGTAGGTGAGAGTCTATTATAGTTGGTCCCTAGAACCAATATTTACGTGCTTTATGGTTTCTTATATTCATTTACATGAACATTTATAAAATATATTATAACCTCATGAATATTATTCTATGTTACATAGTATGTGATAATGTCTTATGTGTACTTTTCTTACTGAAATTTCATAATAGATCCAGGTTATGATGAGAATAAAGAAGATCTAAGATAATATTTTTGAATATAATTTAAATGGAAAGAGGATATAATTTTATGGATCAAAATGGTGTAGCCTATGATGTGTGTATACTCATAGTACATTTAGATACTTTCTCATGGTTTACACATATGGTAATCATTAGTATAGAAGGGTATGAGGACATGTCCCATGAATAAGAAATCCACATTTATATGTTCCATTTAATATTATTATCTATAGACAAGTGTACTGATTCATAGAGTTAATGATTATTATTTTTTCAAGTAATGAGTTTTATAATTTGATGTATTTAAGATAACTGTGATTACATAAATTGCAATGAGGTAGGATATATTGGTTTCATCATAAGTGATTATATATTAAAGAATAATGTGAGAAGGGATTTATCGTTTCTAATTTTTAATTGAATTAGATATTTTAGGCCATTTTTTTGGAAATTTAATGACCCGATTATGTCCCTATCCATCTTGCAATTTTTGGTAAATTTCATTCTGGAAAGTAAATGAAATAGAGATGAATTATATAGGTTGAAGAAACTGGCACAGAACCTCATTGATTAGGGGTACCAGGATAAGATGATTATATTAGATTGTGAATGTTTGTATAAGGATACATGTCACAGAGACATTAATTTCATTATCTATCAGATCATTATACTTTTTCTACATGATAACCTTGAAATTTAGAAAGTGTAGCCTAATGCTACTAAGAAAGAGGCATCAAGGGTCACAAACTAAGTGAATTCAGAACCTTAGTCAAATTCATTATGAATATGACTGGTTTCATATGTATTATTCTTATATGTAGTTTAATTGTTATTCATATTTGTTTAATCTACTAATTCAATTGAATATATATGTGAGTTATAAATTTAATAAACAATTATTCACCAGTTATTCATTTGTTTAGGTATGTGAATATGAAATATGAATTTATTATGGTTGTTCAAAAGGTTACAAAAAATTTAATCATTTTTCTCATGTGAATACTTAAAAATTATTGTCCTCTAATTAATTGAATTAAATATTTATGTATTCATTTTATAATAATTATTTAAAATTTATTTCAGTAAATAATTGGTTATTATTCAATGCCTGATAAATATTGAGGAGGATTGATAGACTAATTTTACCATCCACCTGAAAATATCATATTTAATATTTTTTAATAAATGTGAATTTATTTATTCTTCAAAAGTAATAATTATTTTATCTTTGATTTTAGAACATGACATGGAAATGTTTATAATTGAATTGAAATTACTTAGACAAGGAATTCACTGATAATTAGAAATGTAAAAAGGTCCCTTATTCTATTATTTATCTTTTATATATTTCACTATATTAAAATATTTATGATGTTTTGTAAATCCTGGAGTGCTTTTCCCATTATTTCGAAAAAGGAAATATAGAGATAACCTCTCAAACCCTAGGGAGATTCCACCCCATAATGATCAATATATCATATAAACATTATTTCTCCCCACCCGATTGATGTTTATTTTCATAAAGTATTCAGTTTCTTTCAATCATCTATCATCAAAAGTGGTTTATTTTTCCATTACATCAGTGGAAGAATTTTACAATGATGATAAGATTTTTTGTAACACATATGGATTACCTCTAGAGGGAGTCTAATATTTTTTCCACTTATATAATTAAAATAGAACAATAGTAGATTACCAATTCATCAAATAAGGAATAATTTAACCAAAAAATTATTATTAATTTAAAAAAATTATAAATAATATATGAAAAGTTACTCTTTTTTTGATTATAATAATTCAATTCTATGAATAAATAATGATAAATTCAAAAAAACTGATGAATGTTTTTTTTGGGAATGAGACCAACCCACTTCCTCTATGCCTAAAAACCTTCACATGGGCCTCTGGTTGAGTTGTTAGAAGGTAATGATTAAAAAATGGATTTATTTTACATTAATTTTATATGAAATGTATTGAAATATGATTATTATTATTTTAAATATATTGCCTCAAAAAACATTTTTCATGTTTCTTGTAAAAAATATGATAGGGAAACTGTGAAACCCCAAGGGAATAAAATATTTTCCTTTTAGAATAAATATAATTTTTTGTGGGCATTCTTTATACACAATGTTAAACTTACTCTACAAATGACAATAAATTAACCTGTGTTACACGTAAGATTGGGGTTTACCGCCTTTTAATGGTGAACCTATTTTAAAACTAAATTTTTAACATTTTATGAATTTTAATTTAAAAAATAAACATAATTTATTAATCCAAAATTTTGATATTATCTTATGGTGATTTTTTGAGTTTTCTTTTTGAAAATTCATTTTTTTGATGAATAGTGATAATTACTACAATTTAGTTAAATACAATCATTTCATTTAAATAATTATTAATGATAAATTATATTTCAAAATTTTTTTAGAGTCACATTAGATAAATTATATATATATTTATAAAATTATGTTCATTATAATTAATTTTACTTTTAAGTTTAATATAATATCTTAACAAACTGTTGAACGTTTTTATACTTTAAAACCCTTTATTTCACCCTGTCAGCATGATTAGCATTAAACATAATTTTCCCACTGTTGTGATTTGAATTTTGAAAATTAGATATACAACAATTTAATTAGTATGATGTTTTTGGTCTCATAAGATCAACTAAATTTTTGGACTAAAATGACTTTTGAATGAGATTACCATTAATTTTTTTGAGTAAGGTATCATTAAACTTAATAAGGGACTAAAAGTTATTATTAAGGGCCAAACTGACATGGAAAATTTTAAAAAATCTATTGGCTTCAATAATTTTACCATTTACCTACTTGGTACAAAATATATGGGTCATCAAGATATTGTTAAAAAGAAGTTCCCAATATAAAATGGTAAGTAAGGAAAAAGACAAAAAGTTAACTTTCCTTGCCATTAACATTTATAAAACATTGAGATATGTAGAAAAATTATATTTTAGGTTATAGATATAATTTTTAAATATATATATATATACATATGGGTTATTTTAATCTTAATAAATTATAAATAAATTTTAGAGATGCTTTAGGTATATAAAATTCTTATGAAATGCCAATGCAATGATTTTTTAGTTAATAATTAACATATATAAATGATACTATAAATATTAATAGTGACGTTAATTGATTGAATTATTTTATTTTATTTATTTACTAATATTAATATATCATGTTAAAAAAATTTAAAACTAATATATTTTAATTCTTATATAATATTTATATTTCATATTAACATTAAATAAATTATTTGAAAATTTCCATTATTGTTATTTTACAATAAATGAATCTTATAAAATGATTTAAAATTAATAAAAATAATATATTATTAAAGGTTATTTTTAAGTGTTAATATATATAAAATATTTTCTATTAGTTAACCTATAAATATTTATAATTAACATATTGACCAATATACTGCAAAAACATTGTCAACACAGTCTGGGTTGAAGTAGTGTTTTAGCGCATCACATGCACTTGTGATAAAATTAATTTTCAAACCACATAGTAATTTTATTTTATAAATTAAATATAATATTATTAATATATTTTATCTATATTATCATATAAATATCACTTTAATTTAGTCTTAATGGTTAAATTAATTAGATAAGAAAACTAGATGCTTTAATGAAAAACAAAATGATAACATTGGGGAATATTAGAAGTTAAAGATAAAAATAATTAAAATGAACATATTTTTGTGTGGATGAGGTTTTTAACAACAATTAATCTACTTTAACCCATTATGTTTTCATTTTTGGGGAACTTTAATTTATATCGAACCCCCAATTGTTAATACATTTTTGTATTTACAAAAGTGCCACTCCCCCTCCACTATAAAAAGGCAAGAACTCTACTCTTTCCTCACACCTCTCAAGCCACATTGGATCATCCAAAATCTATCCAAGTAGTCTCCAAACATCCCAATCCTAGACTTATAAACCTATAATTGGGTATAAATTAGTTCAAGTATGCTTTTGGTCTAAACTGATAGTGGTTACCCGATTAAGCGGTAATTCATTCCCTCATGCTATCTAATTTCATTTCCATTGTCCACTCCATATATTCTTCTTGTTATATTATTAAATAACAAAAAAAGTATAAAAAATATAATATGATGTTTTTACGATATGTTTTAGACCTACACATACACACACCTCCTTGTAATGGGTAACAAACATACTATTTCTGTGTACATTGAACTACTACGTCACAAAACAATGATTGTTCAATTTTCCCCTAAAACATCTCATAGATTCCATTATGATGAAAAATCTATTTATATAAGATATTTATGATATTTATATGGTATTAGTATTATTTAATTTTTATTTGGAATAGAAAATTAAGCTATCCAAGCTGTGTAAATATGATAATTTCATTTGAGGAAGTGTGGACTACTGCCTCCTCAAAGCAATATGATTCATTCATGCCATACATGGAACGTATAATTTTTTTAATAAAACTATCTAAAATATATATCATAGATACGGTAATATAATTATAATATAAATATTAATAATTTAGTTTTAATTATTTTAATAGAACAATGAAATGAAAGCACTGTTCATGTGTACATACAGACTACTGTCTCCATGAATAATGCACTTTAGTCTAGTATGAAAATATTATGGACTCATTTAAATACATACATACTGAATATATAAGATAATTTATTAGTAGTTTACATTCAGAATATGATGAAACCATTATATATTTTTATGAAAAAGAAATAACAAGTTAAAGCGTAATCGATAAACAGTGAAATTAGTACCTGAAATAGTCAAAATAATAGATGATTGTTAAACAAACGGGAAATAAAATTTTATAAGAAGATAATATAAGATACTAAAAACATGATTATGGTTATGGTATTATTATTTAAAACGTTTTAAACCACTATATATGAGGTTATATACCACACAACAAGATGATATTTAAGGTAAAAGATTTCGTCTTAATTTACATCCCACTAAGACTTACTTTTCTTATGCACCAATTCACTTTTACTTGGCGTATATAATTCCCATTAACATGTTATATCTTGAATCCACTTATTATCATGATATTTTAAGTTTCATTTAATTAAATTTGAATTATTATTTAAATGTATTAATGTGGTATGGAAAATATTGGAATGGTTAAATATTATTCTTCGACAAGAATGTTTTAATGTCAATAACCTTTGTTATAATTAACCTCCTCAAAAATATTATTGATAAATACACATTATTTATTCAATATGGATAGTTTCTAAGTAAAATTATTTATTGGATATATTAATAATGATTTGGACATTCAATACATAAGATGGGGACCATTTAAGGAAAGTCCTATGGGTTGGGGACCGTGTAATGAAATCCCCTCAATGCATCGGTAGTCTCTTGAGAATAATTAGTTGGAAAACCAGTTTAAAATGTATTTTGATGGTAAAGGTATCATGTGACATTTAAACATGATGTTTGATAAATAATAATTTTCTTTATTGTGAATTTAGATATTATTTATGAATGAGATTTTGTGTCGATATATCTATGGATGCATTTCACTTTCAGGTCATTATTTTAATGACATGTGTTTCCAGTTTCCTACTTTCCCATATTTACATTGACATATATATTAATTTAATTGAATTTGTTATTAGTTATAAACCATTCTGTGTTATTTTAATTTCATTGATTAAATATTAATTCCTCTTTTACTCACCCTTATTGGGAATTTAAGCTCACCCATATTCTGTTTATTTCCCCAGGTTATAAAGAAGAAATATTTTAATAAGAATTCTAGGAAACATTTTTTTATTTCTATATATTTTATTTGAATTACCTATTTCACAATATATTTTATAATTCAAGTAATATAGCTTTCCAATACTACCATATTAAATAGCCCTTTGGGATTTTCTTCCTTTTAATAATACCAGTTTAATGTAACAATACACCAGATCCTGGTTTCTTAGGTTGGGGTATTACAGTTGGTATCAAAGGGAGTTTTAAAAAAAACTTTAGAAAATATATTTAAAAACCATATATTATGGAGAAAAACCCCTATGATCAACATTTAGGATAATAATTTTGGTAAAGTAGAGATAAATTATGTGTGTATTCTTATTAATACATCCCTTTCTGGAAACTACAAGTGGACGTGGTTCTGGTATAGATGTAACAAGGAGTAAAAACTCAAAAATGGTGTTCTGAGGTTGACTCAGAGTAACCTGCTACATGGAAAAAGTTCTTACTATGCATCTGGTTTGACACTACCAAGGAATTTCTTAGAATAATTCACATTTTATTTACTTACCATTATGAAGGATTTAGAAGAACATATTTCCCAAAAAAGTCAAAGATTATAGTTCTAGGATTTACGATGCATAAATTTATGTTATGAGTTATAGGAAGTTAATAATTTTATCTTGTATATAGAAATTATTATAAATTGAGATTGGAATAAGAAATGATAACTCTACTAAAGCATGTGACACAAATTTTGAGAAGGAACAAATCATTTATGGTCATAAGCCATCATTCAGAAAGGAAATATTCTGGCATGTATTCTCATAATATAAGGAAATAATATTATTTTTTAACAAGATATGTAAAGATTTATCTTAGTCATATATATTTTAAGGTAAGAATAGGATGGTAGAGAAAAAAAATGGATAAAGGGAAGAAGGGAAAGATGGATTTTAGCACATTTAATAACTATGGAAAGTATCACATTGGTAAATGATTGGAGGGAATGTGAGTTTTTTATAAGTGTAGAGAAAGAGGACACCAATTTCATGATTTCAGGTTTATGAAAAATTTTTCAATGAAATTGAAAATGATTTTTTTTATTAATAAAAGACCACTTTATGCTATGTGAGAACCAACCAAGCCAAGTCATAATGAAAAAATAAGAAAAAATGGGCTGGTCAAGGATCCCATCCAATGACCTAACCCACAAAAAAACCAATGTGTCCTACATATCTCTATAATGACTCTCACTGTACCCAAGACTCCCGTTAATCACCATGCCTCAGGACACTATTACTCGATCAAAGAGGCCTTACCAGACGATATTACGCCTAAGCTGGCCACCGTGAACCATCTCTTTCAAGGACCATAGTGGCTTACACAAATACCACATTACTGCCATCTTTGAAATGTGCACCATACACACACCATAGATTTTAGTCAGAGAAATCCATCGTCGAACTACCTAAAAACGCAACTAGAAAACAGCCAATAAAAATAAAATAGGGCAGGGACCACCGCATGCCATGAGCATTCTAGAGGACTCCCTCTACAAACTCATAGTGACTTGGGAGGAATGCGATGAACATGGGGGGGGGGGTAGTAGAATAAATACAAACAAAAACACATAACGAGTGGGAAAGATCGAGATAATAATAAGAAGAGGGATGGCACTAGCACTAAAAATTCCTGAGGTTGCCATCTGCGACCGCTTAATGACCCAAGAAGAGGCATAAGTCCTATTGAGTTCTGATTCCAGCAAATCAAACAATCTGAGATCCTAAAAGAAACAATCAAACACAAGTGGGTAGATTCATAGAAAACTCATCATGAAGGCCCCAAATCAATATGGAATCCTGGAGGGGGATCTGTAGAGTGATAAGATGTGTCAACCAAATGATAGCACCACTTGGAGGGAATGTGGTGGGAGAAGAAGTGGTAGGTAAAACCCTAATCCGCCGAGGGGACTCTAGTTGCACCGCACCCCTTACAGGCTTATTCATCACCTCAATATCTTCAAGTGAACGGTTTATAATGTTCAATGATTCCACTATAAGGATATGTGACAATATGTGAATCAATGTCTTAATTGTCAAAATAATATAGCCCAAATAATGCTATTGGATAGTGATAAAGTTATGATACTGCAGAAGATGAAATGTAATGATTAATATTATAGTTCTATAAATATGTCATTTGAATATTTTATCATCTATGTACTGGATATAAGAATTATGAATATTTGTGGATAATACTACAATATTTTTTCATTAAGGATTTGTGATCATATATTGAATTTTATCGAAACAGGTTATTCAATATTAAGATACACTCATCAGAAAACACATGATTGTGGGAAATAAACCCATTAATGTGTTCTTGATGTTATGATACTGGTGATTAAATGATTTATTTGTACAAGTAATGAATTCCATATAATTTATTAATGACATGTCATCATGTTGTCTATGCTATCATTAATGGATTTTATAAAACTTTTGGATTTAAGGATTATATGTAATAACATGTTTTTTTTACTTTGAGAACATGGAAGAATGCATGTTTCCAATATGTTT
Organism: Viscum album; assembly: GCA_963277665.1. Taxonomy (NCBI): domain Eukaryota; kingdom Viridiplantae; phylum Streptophyta; class Magnoliopsida; order Santalales; family Viscaceae; genus Viscum; species Viscum album. The sequence continues at coordinate 632,680,548 of OY728130.1, forward strand.
TTGTGGTAATTTGAGTTATTAACATATTTCAAAAGGAAACATGATAAATTTTTTCACATTGTTTGAAATGAAAAAAATTAAAATATGCTTCATTGGGATTAGTGGATAATGATATGTACACTTTGTATGTTCAATGTCTTTCATTCAGAATTTTTAGATCATAATCATCTGGAAAATTTAAAAATTTCAAAAAAGGTTTAAGTTGATCGTTGGATGAAATTTTAGAGGGTAAGGTATTACCTCACTATAAGTCGCATCATGTTTTAAGAGGTGAAGAATAAATAGTTCAATGTGTAATAAAATAAAAATATTGTGTTTATCCATATTTAAATATATTTTTATACTGTAATAGAATCCCTTAAATATAGAAAAAATGGTTTTGAAACAAAAATATTATCCACTTATCATAATTTTTAATGATATCAATGACATTTATTAACACCTATAGTTTATGGTTTTGTGGTCAACAACTTTCAACTGATCAAGTTATCTAGAACTCTTTATCAGACATTGATGGTTATATTTTTCTTTTGTAACCATGTTTCTATTGTCTTCCTATGTTCTCATACTAGGGAACCTAGATATGTGACCTTTGTACTTTTCTTTCTCTATTATTTTTAAAATGTGTTATTTACCCTTTTTACGAAGTGGGTCTTTCAAAAATTGTTTATTTTCAATCCCTAAATTACAGAGGACATGTTTAAATTGCGAGGATTCAATTTAATTAAGGTGGGAGAATGTGACACCCGAAGACAGTAAAATATTTTCATTTTATAATAAATATAATTTTTCTGTTGCCATTCATTATACACTATGTCAATCTTACACTTCATACAATACTAAATTAACTTGTGTTACACGAAAGACTGAGTTTTACCACATTTTAATGGTGAATCTATTTTGAAAAAAAATTTGAAAAATTAATGAATTTTATTTTTACAAATAAACATCATTATTGAATTCGTAATGAAAAAAATATCTTAGGGTGAATTTTTGGGATTTTCCTCAGAAACATCATTTTTATGAATAGTGAAAATTACAACAATTTAGTTAAAAACAAACTTTTAATTTAAATAATTATTATTACTAAATTATATTATAGATTTTTTAGTCACATTAGTTCAATTATACATATATTTATACAATTAATTTCATTAGAATCAATTTAACTTCTAAATTTAATATAAAAACATAACAATCATTTGAATGTTTTTCTACTTAAAACCCTTCATTATTTTGCCCCATCTACAAGATTAGTGTTAATATTGATTTTACAACTTATGTGATTTGAATTTTGAATATCTGACATACAAAGATGTATTTTTTATGATATTTTTGTTCTAATAATCTCAAATTAGTTTTTTTTACAAAAATGTTTAGAGAATATGATTATGATTAATTATGTTAATTATGGTTTGATTAAGTTAAATAAGGGAATACAATTTAATATTAATGACCAAAATGACTTTTAAACATTTCCAAAAGACATTGGCTACCAATAATTTGACCATTTACCCACTTTTATTGAAATATATGTGTTATTTTGATATTATTAAAATGGAAGTTCCATATATAAAAGGGTAAGGAAAAAATAAAAAAGTAAACTTTCCTTACCATTAAAATTTATAATTTTTTTAGATATGTAAAAAAGATTATATTTTCAGTTATAGATATCCTTTTGAAATATATATGGGTTATTTTTTTCATAATAAATTATTAATAGTTTTTATATGGTTTAGGTTCATAAAATTCTTATGAAATGCCAATGTGGTGATAATTTAGTTAATAATATACTAAAATAAATGATACAATAAATATTAAAAGTGAAGTTAATTTATTGAATTATTTTCCTTACATATTTTTATATACTAATATATCATGTTACACACATATAAACATATTATATTTTATTTCCAATATAATATTTATATTTCAAAATTAGTATTAAATAAATAATGTCAACATTGACATTATTGTTATTTTATAATAAATGAATTTTATTAAATAATTTTAAATTAGTAATAATAATATATTCTTCCAAGTGATATTTAAGTTTTAATAAATATTAAGTATTTTATATTAATTAACCAATTAATCTTTTATTATTAACACATTGAACAATATATTATAAAAATGTTGTCAATAGGGTTTGGGTTCAAGCAGTGTTTTTGCGATTCACATGCAGTTGTTGTAAAATTAATTTAAAAAACACAAGGAAGTTTTATTATATAAATTATATATAGTATTATTTATTAAATATATATTTTTTCTAATAAATCTCTCTATAATTTATTCTTAATGTTTAAATTAATAATATTTGAAAACTAGATGCTTTAATAAAAACCGTATTGATAAAATTGGAGAATCTTAGAATTTAAGGAACCAAATAATTTAAATGCCCATATTTTTGAGTGTATGAGGTGTTTATCTAAGATTATTCTACATTAATACATTATTTTTCCATTTTTTAGGCACTTTAGGTAAGAATGACCCCCAATAGTGAATACCGTTTGGTATTTACAGAAGTGACACTACCCTCCACCATAAAATGGAAAGCATTATACTCTTTCCTGACCCTTCTCAAGAAAAATTGGCTCATCCAAAATACCTAAAATTTGTCTCCCAACATACCTCCACTATGACTAGAAGCCTAAATTTGGACATAAATCAATTCAAGGATCTTTTTGGTACAAACCAAAAGGGGTTACCCAATTAAGAGGTAACACATTCCCTCATGCTTTCTAATTTGATTTATATTATCCACTCCCTATATTATTCTTATTATATTATTATATAAAAACAACTGCATACTAAATATACTAGGATGTTTTTATTATAAAATTTAGACCCAAACATACACACACCTCCTTTGAATGGTCGACTAACATACAATTTTTATTTATAAGGCGAGCTACTACCTCGTGAAACGATGATTATTCATTTTTCCCTACAATCTATCAATGATTCCATTATGTTGGAAAATATATTTATTTAAGGTATATATACTATTTATGATGTCTTATGATTCAGTAATTTTCATTTGGAACATACCTTTATGTTATCCAAGTTGCGTAAATACGATAATTTCCTTTGAGGAAGTGTGGACAACCGCCCCCTCAAAGCGATATGATTTGTTCATGTCATACATAGAAAGTATAAAGGATTTTTTAATAAAAATTTATAAAGTAGATAACATTGATAGGATAAGTGAATTATTATATACATATTTATAATTTCTAATTATTTATTTTAATACAATAATGAAATAAAAGAAGCATTCATGTGTAAGTGAGACCTACCGTCTCCATGAATGGTTCACTTCATGTTTAGTATTCAAATATTATGGACCATTATAAATAAATATATAATGAATATATAAGATAATTTAGTCTTGGTTGAAATTTTGGAGATTTTGAAACTATGATATATTTTTTATGAAAAACAAATAACAAGTAAAAACATATTTGACAAACATGGAAATTAACACCCTAAATAGTCAAAATATTGGAAGATTGTTAAACAAATGGAAAAGAAAATATTATAAGAAGATAATATATGAAAATATAAAGATGAGTATGGTTCTATTATTAATATGTAACATGTTTTAAACCACAATGTTAATGAAAAAAAGAAGAGGAAGGTTAAGGTAAGGGATTTTGTTTCAATTTACTTCCCATTGAGACTTATTTTTCTTATGGACCAATTCAGTTTTATTTGGTGTATATAATTCCCATTGACATGTTATACCATGAATATAATTATTCTCATGATATTATAAGTTTCATTTAATTCAATATGAATTATTTTTAAAATGATTAAATGTGCTATTGGACACATTGTAATGTTTAAATATTATTTTCCCTCATTATGTTTTAATGTCAACAACCATTGTTGTACTTAAACTTCTCTGAGGTATTATTGATAAATATATATTATTTATTCTATATGGATATTTAATAAGGAAAATTATTTATTTGATATATGAGGACTGATTTTTATATGCAATACAAGGGTTGTGGAAAATTTAACAAAAGCCCTACGGGTTGGGGATCAGTGAATGAAAGCCCCCTGATGATCAGTGGTATCTTGAGGAGAAATAGTTTGTCAAATAGTTTACTGTATCTTTTGATGAAGAAGGTGTCTTGTGTCTGGGAAACAAAATGTAAAGACCCGTAAAATTCAAGGGAAATTTTTTCTTAATTTTCTTTAGAATTTTACAAGAGCGCGGTTTCTGACGGCACCTGATTCCGAGGCCCGGAGTGCCCGGAATTAATTTCCGAAGTTTGGCTCGGGTACGTTCAGTGAACGAACGAGCGGGAATTTCTAACTTTTGATCCGGTGCTCGGAATTGAAATCCGAGGGCACCGATGAACTCGCAGCGCCGATATTCGCTTAAAGAGACCTTTTCGGGAGTTGCGTTTGTTGCGGGTTGAAAGTTACGTTTTGGGGTTTTTAGATTGAGTTAAATAAAATTGTGAAGTACAATTTTATTTCATCAAGTTAAATCCTATCAAAGGTGGTTGGGAGTGGGACCCACACCCACTTAACCTCCCTTGGGAGGATTAAGTGTGGTGGGGCCCACACGAACCCCCACCTTTTCAACTCCCCACTCTCCCTCTTAATGGCTTGACAAGTTAACTTATATTTAATTATACAATTCATGTATATTAAATAAGTGAGTTAATTTTGGAGTTATCAATTTTGAATTTCAAACTTTTGAAATTCTTCTTATGTGTTTTGTAATAATAAAATAAGAAGTGGTCTTATTTTATTTTGGGTTGTTTGGTTTGTCTCCTTGAGAGCTTTTGGAGAGCCTCCTCTTCTTCTTCAAACTCAACGAAGAACGCGAAGAACGTCGTTCTTCAACGAAGAACTTCTCCGCCGAAGAACACGATCCATCCGCGACGCCGTATCCGCGACGCGACGTACTTATTCCGCGTCATCTCTTCCGCGACGGTTTTCCACGACGAACGCCTTCGATAACGACTCTTCCTCCGACGTCAAAGGAATCGACACCGATATTCCACGACTCCGTCACCGTGCGACTATCGAGGTAGAGATTCTTGAGTTTGTTGTTCTCTTTATAATTTGACTTTCCTCAAGACTTGACGAGGAACGCCCTTTTTCCGACGAAGAACGCCGCACCGCTCTTCTTCGTCTTTGGTGTCAACGAGAGAGAACACCGCACCTTCCTCGGACAACCTTCGTCGGCGTACAAGGATTCGCCAACGACGTGCTTCTTCGGACGCGCCTCTTCGTCAACGGATTTGACGAACGACGACCGCGACGCCCGACTTCCGCGACGCCGTCTTCCGCGGACATAGTCGAATCCTCGATCTTGTACCCAAGGTAGGGGTGGTTGATTTAATATTTAATTATCTCTTTTTTTTCTCGTGGTTCGTATAACTAACGTGGGATGTTGATTATTTTAAGATGCGTTATTAATTTAACGTGAGGGGGGCCGGACCGCACGAACACGGCCGAACCCCCTCCAACGATCTTGTTTGTTCTTGCGGGTGGAAGCAAGAGGCGTGGTGCCGTCGCACCACGTGGTTGATCGTGCGTTTAATTTACGCAACGCCGTCGCGCGCACACCATGGAAGGAACATCAAGAACGCGACGCCGTCGCGCCGCGTTGAAAGAAATTAACGTGTGGCGAAAGGGGCGCGGTGCCGTCGCACCGCGCCGGACGACGAACGCCGCGGCCGGTTCCGGGCCGCGGCGGGACGAGAAGACCGCGGCCGGTTCCGGGCCGCGGCGGGACGAGAAGACCGCGGCCGGTTCCGGGCCGCGGCGGAAGGAAAGACCGGCGGCCGGGCCGCCGGCGTCGGAAGCCGAAGGGGACCGGAAATTTCCGGTCCCGTTGGAGAAAATCGGCCGGCCGGCTGGCCGGCCGGAACCGGGGAATTAATTCCCCGGCCAACTGGCAAAACCCCCCTCTTAAAGAGGGGGGCGGTTTTATTTTAAAGGGAGGGGGCCGGCTGCCCCCTCGGTTCCACTCAAGGAGGCCCCCTCATGTGAGGGGGCGGTTCGCTCAAAAAATCTGCGCGGCTAAGCCGCGCCGCCAGAAGACAGCGGGGGCAATCAAGCCCCCCGCGTGCGGCACCCCGTGCGGCGCCCGCCGCCGCCAGCGCGGCCCGCCGCCGCCGCCACCACGGCCCGCCGCCGCCGCCAGCGCGGCCCGCCGCCTCCGCCGCGCCGCCACCGCGCGCGCCGCCGCGCGCCGCCACCGGCCGCCGCACCGCCGCCGCCCGCCGCCGCGTCACCCGGGGGGGGGGGGGGGGGGTCGGGCCGGGTCGGCCCGGACCCGGACCCCCCGTTTCGAACCTGATTTGGTTTTTGGCTCATAACTTGAGCCTCGGACCTCCGAATGACGAACCGTCTGCGGCAACGCGATCCTTGGATCGAGACGGTCGTTTCGATATATCGCACTCAAGGTTTCGGGTTACTTTGAGTTCGGCCGGGTTGGTTCGTTCACGAAACCAACCGGGCCTTCGGAGCGGAAACGCTCATATCTTGAGCCACGAACGTCCGATTGACGCGCCGTCAGTCGCGTTGTGTTCCTCTTAGTGAATCGGATCTTTTGGCATACTCCGCCCGAGGTTTGGACGCAGGTGGAGTACGGTCGGGTTGGTTTTTCCTTAAAAACCAACCGGGCCCCGGAGACGAAAATGCCAATAACTCACAGACCGGGCGTCCGATTGACGCGCCGTCTGTTTCGTTGACTTCCTCTTGATGAGACGGAACTTTTGACATACTCCGCCCGAGTTTTGGATGCAGTCGGAGTATGGCCGGGTTGGATTGTTCCCGAAATCCAACCGGGCCCCTGGAACGGGAAAGCTGATATCTTTCAGACAGGACGACCGCTTGACGAGCCGTCAGCGGCGTTGGTGGTTACGTTGAGTAACGGTCCCTTTGAGTTTACCCTATGGGAGTTCGGGGTACAGTTGAGATACGGCCGGGATTGGTTTCGCTCTCGAAACCAACCGGGCCCCTGGGACGAAAAGGCTAATAACTCACAGACCGGGCGTCCGATCGACGCACCGTCTGTTGCGTTGAGACCCCTGTGACGAGACGGACCTTTGAGACACTTCTTCGTGGGACTTTTTGATACTTGGAGTATCGACCAGTAGCTCGTGGAGCGGACCCTCCCGGAGACGAGCGTGCAGAGTACGGAGACCGTGTAGCCGGCTGAGACCTGACGACTGCTTGACCGACTCGACTTGGAGTGAGTCGACTAGCCCAGTGGACGGAGCGCCCAGTAGTTGGTAGCAGACCCACGGCGGACGGAGCGCCAGGTAGTTGGCCGCAAACCCGCGGTACTCGACAGGAGGAGTACCTCAGTAGGCTATCTGGGTAGCGCCCGGTATTTGGCGACAGACCCTCAGCGGACGGAGCGCCAGGTAGTTGGCCGCAAACCCGCAGTACTCGACAGGAGGAGTACTTCAGCAGTCTTAGGTTAGTGAGCGGCGGCCTCGGAGTCGTGACAGGACCACTGTACACTCTAGAGACGGAGCTCTTCAGCAGTTACGGTTTCGATAATGAAAATCCTGGTTTGAGCTGAGACTTTTGACCTTGTGTTTACCTCATGATTGAGATGGGTCACTTGCTAACTTTGGTATATGTATGGGCATATACCCGAGTAGTGGTTATCCGTCGTTTTCACAATCCTTGTGTTTCCTCATGATTGAGATGGGTTACTTGTTAACTTAGGTATATGTATGGGCATATACCTAAGTAGAGTTTATCTGTTGAGATCTTCTTGTGTTTATCCTTGTTGGTTTTAGTGAGACCTTGAGGGTCTCGGGGTCCCTACTGAGTATCGTTATACTCACCCCTGCACGGGCTATGCCCGCACCTCGTTGTGTTGGTTGCAGACGACGGACAGTGCTGACAGAGGCCGAGTGTTCGAGGACTGGACGGTACCTGGAGGTGGACTATACGACGAGGCGGATCCTAGAGGCAGACCACTGGGTGGGATATACTCGGAGCGGATGGCGGGACCCGAGGAGCAGAGGAGCTATCTGTAGCCACCCTTCAGGTGGGATTTCCTGTGGACATCTCAGCGTAGCAGCTTTACTTTTCAGTTGCTGTTTTCCCTTTCGAGTTGTACTTTACAGTTGGGCTTGTATTTCCGGCCCCTTTTTACTTTTCAGCTCTTCTTTGTACTTAGTATTTTACTTCCGCTTGTACTCTGTGGTGCTTGTTTTCTTTTATAAAGGCAATGCCTTCCCAGTTATCGGGATTTTACGCCTTTGGGGCTAGTCGCCAGCCCCTGGCCTATGGAAGGCGGGCTTGGGGTAGTCACGGCACGGGTCCCGAGGACGGGTCGTGACACAAAATGTCTGAAAAATAAGAATGTCATTTATTGATAATTCACATATATATTTATCCATGATAATTTACATTGACTTATCTATGGATGAATTTTATTTTCAGCTCCTTGATTTAATGGAAAGTGTTTCCATTTCTTTGCCTTCTTATATTGAAATTGGATTATCTATTTGGTCAATGGAATTTATTATTAGTTATTTATCATTCAAGGTTATTCTACATGCATTTATTCATCATTAGTTATCCTTTACATACCCTTACTGGGAATTTTTTCTCACCTTTATTATGTTTATTTCCCTATGTTATAAAGAATAAATCTTTGAACAATAATTCAAGGATGCAATTTATATTATTTATATGTATATTTTCTGTATTTCTTATTTCCCTATGTATTATGGGTATCATTTATGTAATTTGGATTTCTAAGACTGCTAAACTAAATGGTCTTTCAGGATGTTCATTCTTGTAATAATGATAATGTAATGTAATAATTCCTTGACTCTAGGTTTCTAGTGTTGGGGTGTTTCAGAAACCTCATTGAATGTGGTGTATTTCTAAGAAAAGTAATATGATCAGCATCTCATAATATCCAAAACAAGTTAATTCCTTTGGGAATGATAAATTAAAAAAATTCATTAAGTTAAAATAAATAATCGTTTTAAACATAAAATCAATATATATATATATATATATATTTATTTTTAAGGATGATTAACTAAAAATTTTTCTCTTTATTTTCTATATTATATAATTAGTTTAATTGGTAAATTCACTAGAGGGAGGTAAGGATGAAGCAAAAAAATAAGTACTGGACAACTTAGAATAAAGTAATGAGGAGCCTAATTCTTTTGTGGTACCCACTATGATGAATATGTAAAATACAAGGACCATTTAAAATATACATTAGTTTATGAATAATAAGGAAACCTATATATCATGATGAAACTTACACTTATTTACAATTAAATCAGTGAAAAAGGTGGACATGAAATATTTTATTTTTAAAAATAATCCATTTGGTGGTTTTTTCAAATTATGTTTGTTATAATTTTTATTTTTTTGTTGAAGTTGATAAAGGTTATGTGTAAAAAGTTTTTTATAAATAATTGTTGTGGATGTGTTAAATATGTAAGGTGTGATGATGCTAGAGATAAATGGGTGTAGAAAATATTCACCAAACTAAAACCCAATCAATTTAGGATTTCTGATCATTCCGATTAACATTTCTAAAATTTTGGATATATGATTTTACTATATACTTAATTAATAAATGATAACCATTGCACCTGTAATATTTCACAATTTATGATGTATTTTTAAGGGAATTGTTTCTTGTGTTTCTCCATGTCTATTAGAGGTCACGCTATAACATGTTCAACTTCCTTGTGACGAGAAATATAGGTATGGATAATAGTATTATTTTTCATCATCTTAGTAGTTTTAAGGAGAAACATTCCTGAGGTACATGATACACTTTAGAGGTTTTAAGTGATGGAGGCCACCACACTTTAGTTTCACCTTGCGCCATGAATATTTTGGATTTGAAAGAGTGAATTGTTATGTTTTCTTCTTATTCCCTAGGAGATAACCCTATACCATATGGATTCAATATTTCAATCTCTTTGAGTCAAGAGTTCATCAGAGATAGTGGTATGAGCTTCAGTTTTTTCCATAGGATCCTTAAGTGTGAGAAAAATAGAATTGGTCACAAGAAGATACCCCCAAAAACAAGATACCAAGACTATATATATGGATTTAATCCCTCTTATATTACATGGTGTAGCAGTCTATGTCATGATGTTTTTCTATTCATAGGATCTGACACCATTTTATATTTAACCACATAATGAATGGGATGTTATAGTCATAGAACTGATGTTTGATTGAGAGTTTGTTTTTTGTATTTAAATCTTTTTATGTGAAATAAATTTTCATTATTCACCACCTTTTAGATAGAATGAAACATGGAATGATGATAGGTGAATATTTTCTTGATCCTAACCCATGGATCATTCTAAATTGGTTTATTTTTCCTAAAATACAGACAAAAATTATAAAATAATACAATGATACAAACATGATAAGGAGCCGATGAAGTTGGTGAGTAGCATTTTTACGCAGGGTTTTCAAACTTACAGAAAAATTAAAAAGTAGAGAATCAGGAGGATAATAATGGATATTTATCTTTTTGGAACTTCATAATGTTTTACATAAGAAGAAAATCATTACATGGGTCTTTTCACACACACCTCTCATGAAGTGTATGGATTTTATTAAAGGGTTTGTGATTTTTCATTATAATGAGAGGAAGTATAATTTTGTCAGCTATTTTAATTATTAGTTTTGAGGGTTTGGGTCTATTATCTATTGTGTAAATAAATTATATAAAGGTCATTATAGATTTTTTGGTGAATAAGAATAGTTCCTTTTCATTCTACTTATATTATCTGAGTTAGGTTGAACTACGTAAAATTATTTTTTGTGATTTATTATTTTTATCACTCATATATAAAAATTTGTGATGTGAAAGAGGTGTTACTTACATTGATAGAACAAGATCAAATTCAAGGGAAAATGTTTTTTTAAATATATGTTAACCTTATTCACCCCAACAATATTAGGGTAATATTATTTTTCAAATACAAAAAATTTATGGCAATGGATGGTTTCTGTGCTATCAAGTTTTCTCTTCAGAATAATGATAGTGGTAGTAGTTTATAATTATTAAGGAATACCAATTTTGGAAGGAAATTATTTATAGTCATATTATAAGTTGATGGGAAAAAAAATTATGGCTACTGGTGATGGATATTTATATAAAAACCATTCATGGCATGTTAATGAATATGAAGATTGTGTATTTATAAAAAAGAAACTATAAAGAATTAGATGAGGATGTGAAGAAGATAGGTTCATTAGTGGGAGTGCTACCCAATACTATTTATAAACAGGTAATGTCCAAAAATACCATGCATTATATGTCGAAAAAACACTTTATTGTTTATACAAGGTTTTTATAATTATCTAGAGGTAATGTTGCCAGTGACATGGAATATATAGGAGTTGAGAATGATCCAAATCTAAATTATAGATTTTTTCTTTGAGAGAAGAAATTATATTTTTTAAGACATTCATAGTCTTGGAGAAACTATTGATGATTTAAATATTGTTAAAATATTCTTGAGAATAATTCAACTATCATTTCGTGTAATGGTTTTTATTGATGAAGACATGGATCTTATAGATGTATCTATTGATAGCCTAGATAGTACAATTTTATTGTATTAAATGATAAATCAAAAAAATAATAATATAGGGTGAAATATATCTCATATTAGGTTTCATTTAATATAATGAATAAACCTACTATTAAATAATTTCAAGATGAAGAAAAATTTGATGAAGTGATATCTTTGATTTCCTCAAACCTCAAAAGGGAAAAATAAAATTTAATGGAAATATTATACATACATGCTTTTGGGGTGGTAAAGTAGATTACCTCTCTACTAAGTGTCATTTTTTAAGATGATGAGGTGAAATATTCTTCTATGAAACCATTAAAATAATTACAAGGAATTAAAAATAATAATGAAAATTATTCAAGATGAATAATGTTTTTTATACTAAAGAGTTAAAATCACAAGAGTCAGAATTCAAGGATATCATGGATTATCACTGAACTTGAAGAATATTCTTTAGTATCTATGATTGAGAGGAAACAATATGGTGATATTGACAACCGTTATTAGGATGATGATGTCATATTTGATCATTAGGTTGATTTTTAGGCATAACATAAAGAAATAAGAAAATATATGTCTAAAAAAGATGTCAAATGTTGTTGTTCATATCTCTAAAATCTAAAAGTAGAAGTATGTTGGAGAAAAGTTATAACTAATTCCATATATCAAAAAAATGAAATAGGGAATATCATGGAACCATAAAAATATTTCATGATCAAAATAAAGGTGGAAGAAGAAGATCAAATCATTGATGTGTTGATCGACAAAATTAATTTAAGTGTTAAAAGAGGTAATGAACTCAATAAAGAAGTCATTTGTTGGTGAGGAATATATGAGGATCAAGATATACAATTTACAAATGGAATTGTATTGGGTTTATCCATTATAATATTCCCAACTAAAGTTATTAACGTCCATATTATGAATACCAAATAATGTTTTCCCATTTCACTAGTGAAATGATTTAATAATAAAGGTAAATCTATAGTGGATCATGATCATTAGGATAAGAACATCAATCCATATTTTTGACCCCAAACATCAACTCCCTATCACAAACTATAATCTATAGAAGATCAAAAGGCTTCAGATCTAGTACAAAATGATAGAAATATGTCATTAAAATTAGATGTTATAGTCATGAAAAATTGTTATTCATTGAATATGGGTTATCAATTGAATTTTTTTTTTCAAATATTATCAACTGCAAAGATAGTGAAGTAATTTTCCTCCTCATTTTGATGATTTTAATTTTTATTTACTTATTGTGAAGATTTTGAGAACAACGAATCATATTGCACATTAAGGGTATAATGGGAATTATCTAGTTATATTTTGGAATGGGGAAAATAATATGTATATACTTCAATAAAGTCATTGAACAATGATAATAAATTATCAAATTTGAAATATATTGAGGATATTGTTGAACTGGTGGAGGGATACACATATCAATCATTAAGAGATGTTCTTAAATGGTCATGGAATAAGAAAAATGGGTATGATTGTAAAATTATTTATATATTTCATTGAGAAAAACAAAAAAAAAATAGGTTTTTGAGTTCTATATATTAGATGTGCCTCACACATAATTGAAATTAATGATTTTATATCTGGAATGGAATACTGAAAAGGATGAGTAGTCCAATTTAGTAATGATTATGGAATCAAATTAAATTGATATTTTAAGGAATAGTTTGATGGAATTAATCTTATAATTATAAATTAGCTCTTAATGGAAACACCTCCCTACAATCATCGATGAGAGAGATAATTTTGTGACTAAGGACATTCTATATAATTTGATAAAACAGGTGTACTATTAAACCTAATGATGATTAGTTTTTATACATGATATAATAAACAGGGGAAATTTTTCCTAATTCGTGAATAATATTTGTGTATGCTATCTAAGGAAGATAAAAACTAGCTATGGGACAAGTGACTCGAGAAGTAGGGAAAAACTTCTTTGAAAATATATTAAATAATGATAGAGTATGTGACTTTCTCATACTCACGTGTGACAATAATCATATATTTTATTCTTATCAAAAGTGTAAGATAATCATAAAGACATATATGCTAAAAAATGACAATTGATCATGAGTTTTGGAGATTGTTCATGTGTTTCATTGTGGACAAATAAAATCTAGAAATATTGATGCAAAAAGGGTATTATGTTTTATTTTCTAATGATACTAAGAATAAAGATTAAATGATGCTGAATAATAACAAAATTTAAGATTAAAAGGTAATCACTTGATGTTGGAGAGAATCTAAAAAATTCATAGTGTGGAAATTATAAAGCTTCACACTGACAATGAAACATAATTTATAAATAACCAAGGGAAAAAATATCTAAACAAAATAGTATTCAGAACCATCTGTCAGTGGTGAGAACACCTCAATAGAAATAAAATTTAATGTGGATAAATAGCATCATCATCAACATGTATAAGACTATAATAATTGATAATTCTATACCAATGAAGTATTGAATTAAAAAAGTCACCATAATAGTGTATATCTTCAATTGGGAATTTTTGTATACAAATAATGAAAATACACTATATGAAATTTGGAATAGAATGGATCCCCCACTGAAATACTTCCAGTATTTTGGAAGTAGGTGTTTCATGCTGAATATAGAAAATAATAAAAATTTTATGGAATGTGGAGATAAAGGGATATTTCTTTAATATTCATATAATAGTAAGGAATATAAGATATAAAATAATTGGAAAGGTAATATGGTTGAAATCTAGGATGTTTTCATGAGAAAAATTGAGAATTGTTTATGTTCAAGAGAAAATATATTAGCTATGAATTAGCTGAATTCATAAAAAATAAATGTTTTAGAAGTAATGTGATGATGATCTGTATGGTTATGGGATTAATCAAAGGGTTTTAATTAACTTCGATGATAAATCCAATGATGAGGGAAACCCCACAAGTATAGTAAGTTAAAATAAGATATTCAATAGAGAAAAAATAACCAATAACAATATCATTGGTGACCAGGTAGCTCACATGAAAACTAAAAGGACGAAGAAACATCAATACAATTAATTTTTATATCAGGTGGAACCAATTTCATTTGATGAAGCCACCACAGATGAATTATGGTTGAACATGATTAATGAGGAGCTTGAAAACATTGAGATAAATAAGACACGAGAAAATTTCCCAAGGATGAAAAAGAAAAATATCACTGGAATCATATGGGATTTACTAAAAAATCAATGGATAGGAATAATGGAATGGAATAAAGAACACCTTGCATGAAAGTTCCACTCCCAATCCTATTTAATTGATGTTTATGAACCATTTTCACCAGTGGATTGATATTATTTAATATTTTTAACAATGACAAAAATAAAACATTATAATGTGTGTCATATGGATTCCAAATCCCTGTTATTTAATAGAATTGTTGAATAGGTTGTTTACATGGAATAATAATATGGATTTATCCTTCATAATGAAGAGATAATTGTGTATTGTGTAAATAAAACATTATATGTATTAAAAAAATATCCAACAGTGTATTACATAAGGATAGATTGAAACCCAAACAAGATCGGTTATCATGAAAGAGGGTTTGATCAAAACCTACACATCAATAAGTATAATATAAGTGGATATATGTTCATATATATATTGATGAAATCATCATTCGAGTCTAGGATGAAACAAAATGAATGAAATTTTCAGAATTAATGTGGTTTAAAATTGTGATGTCTTTGAAAGTAAACTATCATTTTTCATTATTTTGTAGGTGATTCTTTGAAAGGATGATGCATTTATCTCAAAAACCTAATATTCCGAAGAGGATATATAAATTTTTTTCATGTAGTTGAATTTTTTTACAAAAATACTTAAAGGTAACATTGTAGCATTTTTGGTTTACTCTGTGATTTAACAATTTCAGTGGTGCTTCGTGATATAGGGAGAATTTCGACAGAAATTTTGGATCTTTTCAATTTGATCTGATGTGGGTTGGAAATCATGTAGAAGGTTAGAGGGTTGGTGGAATCTCTTATAAATAGACCTCGACCGCCTTGATATAATTAGAGAGTTTTGTGAGAAATATTTGTTTCTATTAACTCGCAAAGGTGGATCGCAAAGGTACTGTGCTTCATGAATGAAAGAGTTTCATGGTGGATAATCTAGCTCCGTGAATGTGGTGTGCTCTGTGTTGGATGAATGGGATTTACCAAGGAATCCACTCTATGACATCTTGAGCTCTACGATGGCCAAGCTTTGTAAAGTCATGATAATTGTGATGTTCTGAGCTCCACAAAGTAGTGTGCTCCATGAGGTAGCGAGCTCTACAAAGGTGTGTGCTTCACGAAGAGACAGAGACTTCACAAAGTCTTGTTTGAGATTCTCGAAATTGGGAGCTTTGAAAAGTATGGTTATTTGTGATGGTATTTCCCAAAGGTTGTTTCCCAGTGGTTTGAGTCAAAGGGGTATTCATCAGTGGATGATATTTGGACTTCAATAAACATCTATATACAGTGGGGAATGCTTTCATTAGGGATAATGAAGAGACCTATAGGTCTATAAACATTGAGTAGATATTATGAAGAAGTATTGAGCTCACGTCAGTTGAGAGAGTAGTGATTTCTCAAATTGTGTGTGGTTGTAAACCAGAAGGGAAGTGGTTCCTCTTCAAACATGAAAACAACAGTGTGCTTATTATGGATTTGGTACATCAGCACATTAGTGGTGTATGCTCCTTGGACGTACCACAGTGATGGTGAACCATGTAAAATTGTTGTGTCATATGTATTCATTAGGTTTCATTCATACTCTACAACGTGATGGGGAGAGAGAATAGGGTTCTTCTAACAACAAAACAATATCAAAAGGGGAAGTTATTTTAATTTATCATACCCTAATTCACCCCCTCTCATGGTATCTGGCCTAGTGGACCTAATAGTTGGTATCAGAGGGAAAGGTTGATATTAGTGTTTCTCTCTCAAATGGAGGTCATTAGTCACAAAAGGATTATGATCTTCAATGGGTACAACTTTAAGCTATGGAAGAATTAGCTGCAACACTACTTTTAATCATTGGGAATGGATGTGTTCACAGTAGCAATGCATGACATAACTATTGATATTAATAGTGGTGCTTTATCTTAAGCTGAGTGAAGAGAATTAGATACTGGCACCAAAGGAATCAATGCTTTAGGTGGATCCCTATCCAATGAAATCTATACAAAGTAAATGTCCTGAAAAAAATCAGATGCTATGTGGGAAAAGCTATTGAACATATAGGACGAAAATTCAAAGTTCAAAGAGGCACTGCTCCAAGTTTTGTGGAACAAGTTTGAAGATATGATAATGAACCTGAATGAGTCTGTTGATGCATTATTTGATAGTATAAATGGTTTAGTGGAATACATGTGAGGTCTTGGAGAAGTTATTGAAGACATAAAGATTGTGAAGGGCATATTGAGGAAACTTCTACCTTAGTTCAACAAGAATGTTTCAGTTTTGGAAGATAAAGACCCAAAATAGATGAAATTGGAAAACCTGTATAGCACTATTGTTTCATATGAAAAGAGGTATGATGATAACAATGCTGTGGAAAAGGGTAAATCCAAAGAGGTGTTATTACATACCTTGAAGAAGATAACTAATTAAGATTCTCAAAATGAATAAGAGACATATGAGGTGATGTCATTCTTTTACTTGAATCATCATAGAGGAAAAATAAATTTCAAAGGGAAACTTCCAAATTCTTTCATTAGATGTGGAAACTTTGGTAACCTTTCTCCAAGGTGCCCCAAACAGATTCAATAAGATGAGGATAATGAAATCAAAATTCCCAAGAATAACACTTCAGCCTATGTGAAAAGAAAAGAAAAAATTCACAGGAAATTTCATTAAGAAAAAGAATCTTCTATCACAAGAATGTAGAGGTTCATATGAGACTAAGGATTAATATGTTGAAGATATAAAGAACTACACAGATTGGGGAGAGAATTCTGTGGTGGTAGTTGTCGGTATCTCTCAAAAAATGGAAGAAACCAATGATGATGAAGAAGAAGAATAAATTGAAAGATGATTTGTCATGGAATCTGAATTAGAATAATCTCTTGAAGATATAGATGTTTGGAGAGCAAAAACCACAACATCCAACAAGGTGGTACATGATGCCAAATTCTAGAAGGAAAAAACGGTAGAAGAAAAGTCTGAGCTGATAAAAGAAATTGAAAACCATAAGTCTTCTAGGCCAGAGAGCTCATAAAAGGATGATGAATATAAAATCAAGGTTGAAGAATAGAAAAGGGAGATCTATGGCTTGAATACCACATGTAATGATCAAATCAAGCATATTGAAGAATACGAAGGAGAAGTTGTCTGTCTGCAGAAAAATATTAAGGATCAAGAGAAACTCTTGAATCCTGCTAGGACATCAGGAAAGAAGATAACTTAGAAAACTGATGAGATAAAAGCGGAGTACAGTGGTTTAGTATAAAGGAGTCATCAATTATGTTCAGATTCTAAGGTTAGTGAAGGGATTGATCAAAAACAAAAAGTTGTGAAAATTGAAGTCAGACCGCAAGCACCCATTCTGAGATTGAATTTTGATTTGGTCATAAAGCAGAATCATAATATTCAGAGATCCCCAGAAGAAAATTGTAGTGAAGATGTGAAATGAAGGAATGAACCTTATATTATGTGTTATTGTTGTGTAAAGATGGGATATTCATAATAAGTGTATTCCATAGCCAAGAGATATCGAAGGGCACAAGAACAGTGGTGGAAACCAAAAAGATAACAGTTTTGTAGAACATATTTTTAAGGAAACTGTTTTTGGTGCGAATTATTTGGGCACACGAAAAGATACATTACATCGACCATATAGAGGAATGTTCCCAAGCATAATCAAAATGTTCGTAAGAAGTAGATTAATTAACCAACATGTGAGTTGAAAATAAAAAATTGATTTTCATATTTTCAAGATGAAGCTGATCCATATTACTCTGAGAAAGATCAGAAGTATCATTCCATGTCATGTGAGAAGGAAAAAATATGGTCCAAGAAGAAAAAGGATGAGAAGGTAGTCATTGAAGAAATTTCCCTTAAAGAATCAGATCACTATAGTCTATGGATCCTTGATAGCTGTTTTACATATCACATGATAGGTAATAATGATATTATTAATGGCGTAAAATATGACAAAGAAGGAATTTTCAAGTTTGGAAATGATGAAGGCCTAAAGATTTTCGGCTCAGGAAAGGCCATGTTTGGGGCCAAAGAGATGAGTCATGATGATGTCTTAGTAGGAGAAGGCCTTAGTCACAATTTGCTCAGTGTCATTCAACTATGTGACTCAGTACATTCTATAAGGTTTACTAATAATATGTGTGTCATCCAAGCAATAGATGGGGCAGTGGTTCTATAGGGAAAATGATCTAAGTTAAATCTCTACCTGGTAAGTGGAGAAGAAGATATGTGCTTTCTTTCAAGATAGGAAGAAAATATGTTGTGGAGTAAATGAATTTATCATATATTCCAACCATCCTTGGAAGATTTGGTAAAGTGTGATGTTTCAAGGGACCTCCCTAAGCTATCACATGATCTTACTCACACGTGTGATGAATGACAACAAAGGAAGGTCATCTGAAATATGTATAAGGAAAAGGAAAAGAAGTCAACAAGAGTGCTCTAATTGGTGCATGATGATGTTTTTGGTCCTATCACACCAATAGAAATTGACAGAAAGTGGTAATATGTTCTTTTCATTGAAGACTATAGCAGAATGGCATGGTTATTTTTTATTGGTAATAAGTCTGATGTGTTCAGATGCTTAAAATAGTACCAGAGAGAGTGTGAACGGATTCTTGGATAGAAAATTCTGATGTTTCTTACTGATATTGGTACATAATTTAGAAACAGTCAGGTGGAAGACTATACTGAGAAACACGGGATAAGGCATCAAGTTTTCAAAGTGAGAAATTCCCAATATAGTGGAGTGGTTTAAAGGACAAATCAGATCATCAACAATATGGCTAGAATGATGCTCATAGAAAAAGACCTACTAGAGAAATTTTGGAAGGAAGCAGTGTTGACATTGGTCAACATTTCTAACAGGCCTATGTTTTTACAAAGGAAGGAAGGAACCCATATGAGATGTGGTATAGATAAAAAATCCAATAGTGAAATACATTCGATTATTTGGAAGTAAGTGAATTATCTTCTACAAGTAGAAACATAGGAAATTTGAGTCACGTAGAGATGAGGGGATATTCCTTAGATACTCAAGAAAAAAGAAATGAATACAAATGCTTTATGAAAAAGGCTGGGAAATGTAGTTGAGATAAATGATGTCACTTTAGTATGGAATGATGGGAGAATTCAGTATAATAGTGAAAAATTTCCTAATAAAAGTTATGAGGAGGAAAGCAACACATGGGGAGAAATAATGGATGCTTCTAATTTAGAATAAGATACTGATGATGAACACAAGGAAGTATAATCTGTATCTACACAAAATCCATGAACATGAGCAGACATTGACTGGAATAATATCATCGGTGACCAGACATCTCCATTTCTGAAAAGATGAATGAAATCTCTACATTTTATATCTCTTTTATCTCAGGAGGATCCAAAATGTTTTGCAGATACAACAAAAGATGAAAACTTGGTTCAGGCTATAAATGAATATCTAGATCAAAATGAGAAGAATCAGACATGGGAGATTGTTTCAAGGCTAGAAAATAAGAATGTCATCGGGATTAAATGGTTTTATCACAACAAGATGAATGAAGTTGGAAGAATGATCCGAAACAAAGAATGAATAGTGTGAAAAGGATAATCCCAGATAGAGGGAATAAATGTTAATGAGACATTTTCACTAGTTTCAAGGCTAGAGAAAATCAAATTATTCCTAGCCATTACAGTGCAACAGAATCTCAAAGTGTTCAAGATGGATGTAATATCAACATTCTTGAATGGGGTTCTAGAAAAGAAGTGTATATCGAATATCCAGATGTTTTTCTAATTCATGAGGATGAGGACAAGGTTTGTTGACTGAAGAAGGAATTATATTGGCTGAAACAAGAAATAAGAGCATGGTACTCAACGCTTGATTAGTATTTGAAGAACCATGGTTTCTGGCATGGGGGAGTTGATTATGATCTCTATTTCAACAAAGACAGTAATAAATGGATGGTAGTTCTGGTTTATGTTGAAAAAATAATATTTGGAGGATCAGATGATGCTCAGTGCATACAATTTTTTTAATTCATGAAAAGTGAGTTCTAAATGTCAATTATAGGAGAGTTAATTTTTTTATTTTGTTTACAAGTGTCACAAGGAAGGAATGGTACTTCAATTTTTCAATCCAAAAGTGTTAAAGATGTTCTGAGGAGATTTGGAATTGAAAATTCCAAGGAGATAAAGACTCTGGTATCTACCTAGATGAAACTGTACAAAGATGATGATGGAAAGGTAGTAAATATTCATAGAATATAGGTAAATCATTGGATGTTTGATGTAATTGACTACAACTAGGCCTAACCTTGTATTCTCTATATGCCAAGCAGCCGGATATCAAATAAATCCCAAGGAAAGACACATGCTTGGAATGAAAATAATAGATCAGTATATCAAAGGAATGGTGGATTTCGTCTTGATATATAGTGACAAATATCAGTAAGAGTTATTGGGATTACTGATGCAGATTAGGCTGGTTCAGCAGATGACAGGAAATCAACATCAGGATGTGCTTTTTATCTTGGGTGATTGTGTATTTCGTGGCTGAGCAAGAAGAAATATTTAATTTGATTGAGCACCGTAGAATCTGAGTATTTTGCGTCCACTCGTGCATGTACTCAGTTATTGTGGATGAAGCAACAACCTGATGATATGTGAATTTAAGTGAAGTCTCCCATCAGAATCATGTGCGATAAATCAAGTTCTATAAATCTCTACAAAAATCCCATACCTCATTTGTTGACAAATAACATTAAGATGAAGTATCATTTTATATAGGATAATGTTATGAAAAGAATTGTGAAGTTGGAGTATGTTCCTACAGACCTATAGGTTGCAAACATTCTGATAAAGGCCTTACCCAAGGATGCTAATGAGAGGCATCTAAGGCACTGGGTGTTCAGTCAACTTCCCTCATTTTAACAAATGTGGATGTGGAATCCCCCTCTCCCTGAGGTATGGTGGGTTTTCTCTACTATGCTAATATGAGTTCTTTCCAATGTCTGAAAACAAGGAAGAGTGACCTTTATGTTTGTTGAAAAATAGAGAGAAATTGTGACTCCTCAGAGGGATGAACTGTAGCTAAGGATGGGGGAAAATGTTTTAGTCAAAGACACTGGATAAGAAAGGGAAAAAATTTCTTAGTCAAAGACATGGGGAGAAGCTGATAGGTGGAGCAACGGTATTGGGGGATAGAAATGAAATAGGGGGATCATTTTAAATCTGATGATGCTAGAAGTTGTCGATTAAAGCATATATATAATGATAGGTGAGGATCGTGATAAAAAATAAGAGTGATGTTTTAATGGTTTTATATGGATTCCAACAATCATCAGTTGTTACCCATATGGAATCGACAATTGTTGTCAATAATGAAGTGACTCATTGATGAACTTTTTATAATAATCTTGTTTCTCAAGATGAGAATAGCTCATGTGGGATTAGAGTATGTGATGAGTGAATCTTTGGTCACTATCTAAATCACAAGAGGATAAGGATGGTAGATTATAGAAGGAGTATCAGTGAGGTGTTGACGTGAAGAGAATCATTTTGAGAATATTTGTCAACAAACCCAAAGCGGGGGATTGTTGGGAAAAAATCCCAAATGATAACATTGCAGTATTTTTGGATTTCTTGTGTTTGTTGAAAATGTAGGTTTCCTTGCTTATTTGTCGGATTCATGAGATATTTTGACAATCCATGTTGAAAAAGAACCAAAAAAAAGGAACAAAATATCTGGAGGTGGTAAAAAAGAACAGATACCAGGTAGAACCATTTTCCGGTGTTGGCCAAAACTTTGGGGTCTAAAATTTAGAGTTTGGCGAGCCTTGTGAAATATGGATTTCCTTGAAGATCACATCAAAATATGTAAAAGGCATGAGTTTCACAAATATGGTCTTCTTAATGAGGATTTTGTGAAGACATGTAAAATTATTACAGTGTTTTTTGTGATTACGAAGACCTTCATGAAGAACAGTGTTGAAAAGCATTTCTGTGATAAAGGGTTTTACGAGTGGAGCTTCGTGGTGGCGGAGTGAAAGAATTGAAGGAATGCGCCGAAATGACGACGAGCTCAACGATATGAAAAATATTTTTGGTTCTTCACGATATAGATAGATTTTCGGCCAAACTTTAGGAGCATTGTAATTTGAGATGACGTAGTGCTGACTTCGTACGGAAGGTTCGAGGGTCGGTGGAATCGCCTATAAATAGAAATCGAACCCCTCGAGAGAAATAGAGATTTTTCCAAGACAAATTTTTTGTGATCAAATTTTGATGTTTGTTTTGGAAGGAAGTGTGCTTCACGAACGAAGAAGCTTCATGGTGGCAAAAATAGCTCCACTAAAGTGGCGTGTTCAACGTTGGCTCAGTGAGATTTGTGAAGGACGTCACTCTGTGACGGATTGAGATCTATGAAGGACTATGCTTTGCGCAGGGTTAAGCTTTTCAATGGTCTAATCTCTAATAGGTAGTGTGCTCCATGATGCAATGAGCTCAGCAACGATGTGTTCTTTACGAAGAGGCAGGGACTTCACGAAGGCTTGTTTGAGCTTCGCGAAATTGGGAGCTTCGCGAAATTGGGAGCTTTGCGAAGTAGGGTGATTTTCAAAGGTATTTCCGAAATGTTGTTTGCTAGTGGTCAGGGTCAAAGGGGTATTATTAGTGGATGATATTTGGGATTTAATAGATCATTTATATATAGTGGATGATGCATTCATTAGTGATAAGGAAAAGTCCTACAAGTCTATAAACTGTGAGTGGATGTTTTGAAGAAGCAGCGAGCTCACTTCAGTTAAGAGAGCAGTGAGTTCTCAAATTATGAGTGGTTGTAAACGTGAAGGGATAGTGAGTCATCTTCAAACATGTAAACAAAAGTGCACTTATAGTGGATTCGGTACATCGGCACATCGCTGATATATGCTCCTTGGACATAACCCATTTAGGGTGAACCATGTTAAATTGATGTGTCCTATTCATGATTTAGGATTAATTCATAATCTTTAACATGAAAGAGAGAGAGAGAAGAGGTTTTTGTTTAACAACTAAACAAGATCAAAAGGGGAAGTTGTTTTAATTTTTCATACCCTGATTCACCCCCTCTCAGGGTATCTATCCTAGTGGACCTACCAGAATCTAAATCAATAACTACATTGGTAGGGACCCAGATTATAGTATTAAATGACGGATATGGTGAGTAAGTTGATGAGAATATTTATAGAGATATTTTCAGAAGATTTCATCACTCAAAATCCAATCATATTACTTTGTGTTCACCACATTCTATGCATTTAGATATTATATTTTTGTGATGGAAATTCACAAGAAGTATATCAGGAGAATGCTAAATTATATCATCCAAATGATCGATTTTAGGATAAATTATTGTATAAATTCTCAAAAATAATTATTGGGATATGAAAATGATGATTGAACAGGTCTATTATATGATTGAAAATACACATTGGGGGTTGTGTTATTCATTGACCATTATTTTATATCGTAGAAATGTAATAAGGGAGTATTCATTTCTAAAATAACTACAAAATAAGTATATTTTGTGAAAACACAATATTAAACCTAGTTGATATGGACATGAAAATAGTTTGAAGAAATTGGAATTTGTGTGTAATCTCCTATTTCAATAATGTGTGACAAATAAATTTCAATAAACATTATCAAAAATCACATTAAATAGTTTTGGATGAATCACACTAAGATTATGTATTATTTATTAATAGAGAAATTCAGATGATAATTTTTAAAGTTAGATTATATTCCTACCCAAAATCAAGTATTTGGAAAGATGAAAAAGGGTTTAACCATAGAGGTTATTAAATGACCTCAGTTGTCTCCTAGAGTGAAACCTAATCCATATCTTTAGATGGAATTAGGGAAGATACCCCACTCCTTAAAAATATCTGATTGATTATAAAGACATTATTTCTCACCTAAACTCATTCCATGTGTTTCCAGAATATTGTTTATTAATCTCCATGAAATTTCTCTATCTTTTCATTAGAAAAAGGTGAGGAAGTACTCATTGTGTGTGTGTGCTGGGTAGGGCGGGTGGTATTTGAGATCGTAACACCACATATATTAATCAAGGAGGAGGATCCAAATATGTAGTGAGTGTTTTATTATCGATTTGGTGGTAGATGGTTCAACAGCTGAAGTTTTGTTTTATATAGTACACCGATGTAGTATCATGATAATTATTTCATATATCCAAAGTTTCTCATATTGATAATTGATAAGGACGTTTTATAATTTATTATTGATGAATCTTTGATACACTCTTTTAAAGCAGAAAAATTAGCAAGTTTTTTAGGTTATTATTGTTCTATAATTTTTCATTCATGTTAAAAGATGTTTGATTTTGAAAGAATTTCCAACAAAACTGAAGGGGGATATTTGGAAAATAAAACATTAGGAGGTTAATTGTTTTTTTGACAATTAATTCTTGGTGTTGAAGTTGAAAAGGGTTAAATATAAAAAGATATTCATGAAGTATTTTATTGGATGTGTTAAATCCATTACGTGTGTTGATGGTTGAGAAAATTGTGTTTAAAATATATTAACTATCAAAAAACCCATTTAGCACAACATTAGATTTAAGATACTCAGTTTTTCTATGTAGTGGATAGAGGCTTGTTCGACATCCTTTTTTTATAAGAGATGATGACATTGCATGTTTTTTTCTTCCATATAAAGGATGTATTTCGAAAGATGATTATTTCCTATGTTCCTCCATGTATACATGAGGCCATGAAAAATTATGTAAAAAAATACCCACGATGAGATGTGTAGGGATGTATATTTTTTTCTTTTCAACATCTAATAATTTTTAAAGAGGCATTCACTATATGGATAACTATCATCACAACGATATGATGATTAGGAGGCCAATGTGTTGTAGTAACATTTTGTGGAAAGAATATTTTTTGTTTGTAATTGTTATTAACTTAAATTTTGTATCATCCCATAGGAGGTCATAGAATAGGGTATGGCCATGATGCAGTTAGTTAGGCCAGTTAGTTGGTTAGGGAAAACCAATGTGAGATTGTGGGTATTCCTCTATGGAGCCTTATGTGTGAGAAAAATATACATGGTCTTGAGAGACCATCCCACAACACATGATACCACAACCACACAAAAATGATTGAATCCATCTTCCATGTAGTAGTATTGGATTCTACAACATGTTGTTTATTTGGGTGGATGACCCTATTATATTGTAGGTGATCTCAGACTACAATAGATATGTTACAATCAATGACTATATGTTTTATGGGGAATTTTTTCTCCAGATTTTATGTAACTCCCTGACCCTAATAGCCTAGAGATGGTTCATTATTTGAACACATTGAAATGATTAAAAGGAATCAAATCCTGAAGGACTAAGTAGTTTAGTAGTTTTGGAAATCCATATACATACAGAAGTTAAACATTACAACTTGAAAATAACTACGACATATATGTTTTATTGGGAACATCCACCACTCTAAGATTATCCTTCAAAGTCAATCATAAAACATGTTCATGTCATGAGAAAATGAAACATAAGAAAGCTGTGATATTAAATGATCATTAAGGGTAATCAATAAAGTGTAATACATCATAAATATAAGTAATAGGCACTCTGTATAATTTCAAACACATGCCTCTATAAATAATAATCTTTAATACATTATGGCATGAATATGAGATAAGTAAATAATTCCATAATAAAATAGAATCATGGGTAATCTAATAGCCTAACAACCACATGAAATTTCATTTAATAGATTCCTAATGAGGTAAGTTCATATTTGGTAAATTCTGAAACATTTTGTCAAGGCCTCAGACAAGACATCTAAAAATTCTTAAGGCCTCATCCAAATCCATATATCGAAATTGGGAAAGGCCTCAACCAATTCCACATCTATTTGTCTCATGAGACATACTGATGCACCGAGGGGCTATAGCGAGCCCCAATCGACACTTACTATGTCCAATGCATTCCTCATATGAATGGGGTGAACATAAAAAACATACAATTTAATATTAAACTAACATAAGAAATGTAAATAAATTTCTCCAATAATTAATCATAAACACAACCATTCATAGTAATATGGTAATGGTTTCAAGATAACACATCCCCAATCCAAATAATCATAATAAATTCAATAAATCATGGTGGATGATAACATATAAGACTAAACTTAATGAGGAACCATATTCAACAAAGGACATTAACATAGATGAAGATACTTTTAAATTATTCCATTGAAAAATCATTTAGGAATTAATCCTTAAGCATTCTAATATTTCCCATTCCACCTTGAATCATTCAAATCATAATCCATTTGAATGTCATGAGAATAAGGAGAATCATGATATGATATACCAATGGGAATAACACACAACTCTATCAAGAAATAAATAGTGAACAATGCATATATCCCATAACAGTTAAATTTAGATGAGAAAAATCCTTTTTACTTTGGAAAGAAGAGTTCTTTTATAAAATCATTTGTATTTGTTATAAACAGGGTTTAAACATGTATATCCAAAAAAAAATAGTATGTAAGGTCATTGAAATTATATTTGATACTTAAATAAAGACTTATTGTGGTAAAATCATTTAAAAATAGTTTTTCAAGAAACATTAGAAATAAAATATTTCAGGTGGATTAAGGAAAATATTAAAGTATTTAAAGAGAAAAGGCATGTTTTCTTTTATAAAACAAGAAATAAAAAATATAGATTTTTAACATTAAAATTTGGGATTTTAGAATGATTAATATGGATTAAAACAGATTATATATTGAACTCCAAAATAGGTAAAAATATGAGAAGTTCCTTGAATCGAGCTTGTATTTGGGGAAGAATTTTGGAAAGATACTTTTAAAACATAAAACACTCCATAAATGAAAGTAGTATTCTAGTTGGTACAAATATATATACATGAAAACATAATTTAATAGAGTTCATATGAATAAATAAGAATATCATTGAGGTTAGTAAATAATAAGAGCAACACAAATGAAAATAGAGGTTCTAGTAGACTATACTTCAAACATTGTAATCAATTGAATCGTAAGCCCCACAATTCAAAATAATAAATTTTAAATTATTTTTCATGAAAATAAATATATTTAAGATGTGAAACTTCAGTTGTTAGTATACATACACCATACTCAATTATTAATAGTGAATATGGAATATCTCACAAAAATTAGAACCTCATGGACACTGATTTAGTTTATAAAATAAAAGAGAGAGAGAGAAAGGATATTTATGATGGTTATTACATTACAATGATTCAATTATAGTATATATATGATAATATATCTATCATGGTAATTTGGACTGAGGAGGTGAGGATAAGATAACAAAATATGATAAATTGAAATGAAACTAAATGAAAAAGAAAGGTGCTTTAACTCTTGAAATAACCTCTTTGAAAACCACCTTAAAGGAAGGGATTTTGGTCTTTTGAAAAAAAAACAAGAGCTTATTGGATGTAATTAGTTACTAAGGGTGGGTATTTAGGAAGAAATTTTAGAGGGTTCAAGGCTTAGAGGAGTGTAGAGGAGAGGGAGCAAGGGTGGTTTTATAGTGGATGAGAGGAGGGGATTCATAATTTTTTAATCATTATATTTTTAATTTCACTCAATACCAACAATAATGACGATTCCATGACAAAGAATAATAATAAATGAATGTGAGTTAGAAAAAAGTAGGATTATATCACGTATGATGTCATAAATAGTGTATTTAACTGATAATTTGTATATACAGTATTTTACTATATTTCACTATTCATCAAAAAATTTGAGTATTTCTGAAAAATAAAATAAAATTTCCGTAACAACTTTTTTGCGTGTAGATTCCAGAAATGAAGCCCATTTTTCATGAATAATTTTCTAAATATTATTAATTTAATATTTAATTAAAATCAAAATTTATTCTAAAAAACATATTTAAAACATTTATTTACATGTTCCAAATCATAGGCATATCAAACTTCCACATGAATATTTTTTATATACTATCTTAGGTAAGGTTACTATTTATTAGGGTATATCACTAATCATCAAGATATGATAATATTCATAAGGGTAGGTAACTATTCACCAAAAAATAAGTTTTCCTTATCACACTCCAAATAACTTACTGATCGCAAATGTGTGGGTCTGATTTTTGAAATTCAAAAAAAAGAGGTGGAAAAACTATGTTTACGTGGATAGGTTATAATTAATTGATATTTTGTAGAGACTAAGTGTATCATGTTTTATATATTAAATTTATTTGTAAATTATTGGGGTTGTTACATTATCCCCTCCTTACAAAAATTTTTTCCTCAAAATTTGAAATTGAACAACGAAATTTCATGGTTGATACTTGAAAATTCCCTTGTGGGAAACCCACATCAATAATATGGTAAAAATATTCTATTAATAACAATAAATGGAAATGCATCAGTTACTACAAAACAACACATTCTAATTTCACAATAATGTCATGGAAGAATAATCAAACCATCATGTATTGACATTAAACTCTCAATCCCCACACAAATATCAACTTAAACATTTTGTATATTGTTAAAAAGTAAAAAATATAATTATTCAACACATTATAATGAAGGTCTATAAATTTAAAAGAAACTGTTATAATTAACCCTTAATCAAAAATAATCAACTCTAAAATTCACATTCTAGACATGTGAATAACTTTATCATGTATCCTCTTGAAATATGATACTAACTTGAATTACCATAAAAAGTAGACTGGAAACCTGAATTATATTGTATTCTTTATGTAAGATACATGTTATTGGATATATTACTTAAATCAAAAAGTGATTTAAACAACATATATGATAGCAAAGAATACTTCTATATAAGTCAATTATCAGTTACAAGGCAGTCAGTACATATTTGAATCAATCATTTATTCATCATTATCTCATCATCAGATATATATTAGGGGTTGTATTTCCCACAATAATATTTTTTCCTAATAAGTTATACTTTCTAATGAATCACTTTTCCTTTGTACTATTCATCATATGACCTAAAATCCTTAATGAAATAGTACTAGAATATAATCCTTATATATCTCATAATTCTTAGAACAAAAAGATCACTGATAAAATATTCAAATGACATGATTCTTGGCTAGGAATATTAATAATTTTACTCATCTGTGGTAGCATTATAACTTGATCATTACAAAAAATCATCATTTGGTGTATATTCCTTTGACGCTTGGGAAAATTATTTCTATAGTGTTTCATATCCTTATATTTGATGCATTTAATATAGGAAAATTCTTTCTTTGTCCTGAAATTTTGAGAACAGTGTCCTTTTTCTCCACACTTGAAGAAAACTCATTTTCATCTCAAGAAAATACAAAGGTGATTCCTTCCACAATTATCACATGTTGGAAAATATATCTTTCCCTTCTTCCCTTTATCCATATTTTTCTCTGCCATCGTCTTCTTCTTTTGCTTCCCTTCAAAGCCGTAAGACTCAGAGAAGTCTTTAAATACCTTTTAAAAACATGATACTATTTCCTCATATATCAAGGATACTTGGGAGAAAATTTTATTTTTAAATAATGGCTTAAGACCATAAAATATATGATCTTTCTTAATCTTTGCATCTCGTGCATTAGAGAAGTTCATATTCCTTTTTCTAGGCTCCATTTCTAATCAATTCCATATTATATATTAGCTCATAATATTATAAACTATATATATCTCTAATAATGGTATAACACACATAATAAATCCTAGAACCATATACTTTGGTTAATTTTTTGGGAATAAATCCTCCACAATGGAGGGTAAATAAAATGTGAATTATCATAAGCATATCCCTAGGGAGTTTCAAACCAATAGTGTAGTAATTCCCATTGTCTTGTACTAGGATACCCCTCGGTTTAAGCCCAAAAACCCTTGTTAGAGTTTTTACTCCTAGGTAAATTTGTACCAGAGAAACCTCTACTTGTTTATATCCAGACATAGATTTATTTTCTAGAAAGATCCACAAAATCAATTCCTTACCAAAAGTATAGGATGTTCTTGTTTCTTTTTCCTCAAATAACATCGTAGGGATTTGTTCCCCTACCTATGTTTTCTAAACCTAGTTCCCAAGGTTTCTACTAAACTTACATTGATACCAACTGTAATGTTTCGAACCTAGAGTCGATGAATTATTTTAATACATTGGCATGATTACAAAAAATATAATCCCAAAGGACCGAGTAGTTTAGTAGTTTTGGAAATCCAGATAAATTCACAATTTAAACATTGAAACTTGAAAATAAATAAAACATATAAGTTTTATTGTAAATATCCACAACTCTAATATTATCCTTGTAAGTTAATCATAAAAACATATTCGTGTCCTCAGAAAATGAAACATAAGAAAGTGGTGATCTTAAACACTTAGTAAGGGTAAGAAATAAAATGGAAGATATCTTAAACATCAATAATAGGCTTGGTGAATAATTGAAAACACATGCTTTTACAAATAATAAACATGAACACATTATGGAAGGAATATGAGCTGAGTAAATAATTCCATAATAAAACATAATCATGGGTATTCTACTAGTCGAATAACCACATGAAATTTCAATTACTAGCTTCATAATGAGAGAAGTTTATATGTCGGAAATTCTAAAACATTTTTTCAATGGGCTGACCAAGACGTCTAAAAATGATTAAGGCCTTGGCCAAAACCATATATCAAAATTGGGAAAGGTCTTGCCCAATTCCACTTATATTTGTCTCATGGGACCTATCAATGCACCGAGGGGCTATAACGGGCCCGACCCAAAACATACTAATTCCAATGCATTCTTCATATTAATTTTATGAACATAAAATACATACACACTAATATTGAAACTAACATATGGAATGTAAATAACTTTCCTCAATCATTAATCATAAACACAACTGTTTCAGAGTAATATGATGAATGGTTTCAAGATAGCACATACATAATCAAACTAATAATAAACCTTTCTGTAAAACAAGGTGGATGATAACATAAGATATAAACCTAAATGAGTAACAAGATATAACAAAGGAAATTGAAATATATGAATATACTTTTAAATGAGACAATTGAAAAATCCTTGAGGAATTAATACTTAATCATTTCAAAGTGTCCCATACCACCTTGAAACATTCAAACCATAATGTATTAGAATATCATGAGAATAATGAGACTCTTGATATGATATAACAAAGGGAATAAAATACACCACAATAAAAAAAATAAGTGGTGAACAATTCAATTATCCCATAAATGTAAAAGTGAGATAAGAAAAATCATTTTTTACTTTGGAAAGAGGAGTTCTTTGGAAAATCATTTTTATTTTTATAAATTAGGTTCTAACCATCTATATCGTAGAAAATACAATTTATCTTAACTAAAATTATATTTTAGGCATAAATGATGTTTATTGTGGAAAAATCATTTAAAAATAGTTTTTAAAGAAGCTTTAGAAATAAAATATTTCGGTGCAATTTAATGAAAATATTAAATGAATTTAAAGTGAAAATGAATGTTTTATTTTATAAAAAGAGAAATGAACCGAAATATATTTTTCACTTTAAAATGTTTGATTTTATAATGATAAAAATGGCTTAGAATATACTATATATTGAAGTCCAAAATAGGTAAAAATCTGAGATGTTCCTTGAATCGAGTTTGTATTTCGTGAAGAATTTTGGAAGGATCCTTTTAAAACATAAAACTCCTCATAAATGAAAGTAGGATTCTGGTTGGTATAAATATATATACATTCAAATAGAATTAATGAGGATTACATGAGAATAAATAATAATATCAATGAGTTGAGTAATTAATAAGAGCAACCCTAATAAAAATGGATGTTCTAGTAAATTATTCATAAACATTTGTTATCAATTGAATCGTAGGCCACAAAATTAATAATCGTTAATGATAAATTTATTAGCGTGAAAATAAATAGATTCAATATGTCAAATATCAATGGTCTGTATACATACACCATACACAAGTAGTAATAGTGAATATAGAATATATCAGAAAAATTGAAGTGAGATGAATAAACCATTTACCTTAAGTCTAAATGTGTTCTGCTTTGGAACATAAAGTCCTGGAATATTAAATTCAAATTATTAATAACATATTTAAGAACTTATTAGACATGTATTTAGTTTATCACAATTATTTTTAGTTTATTTATCCCTTTATTAATAAGTTATTATATTGAATTTCATCATTCCTCAGTCTTCATTTTCTTTATTTTCATAATCAGTTCACTTGTTTTTAAGTAATGGAGTTCATGTGGAATGGATGTAAATCTCAAGAATTGAAATTACATTTTAAATGATAACATTCAGAAGTGTTAACAGTCATTTTTATCATTTGTATACATGGAATGAGGATGAATCATTAGATGAATTATTTAGGATATTCACTTAGATTATTCAAGTTGTATTTTGATTATCAGGAACTAGTTAGGTAATATGATTTAATAATATGTACATATACTGGTTCCAGAATATTAATTAGGTTATAATACATATATTTACGTCTTTTAAAACATTAAAAATGGTTTCATGACTAGTAATGTAGGATAAATTGAAGAAAAAAACTTCGTCAACCATGAAGGTTATAAATTAGAACCTCATGGATGTTGATTTCCTTTATAAAATAAAAGAGAGAGAGAGTAAGGATATTGATGATGGTTATTCCATTAACATGATATAATTATAGTTTATAAATGATAATGGATCTGTAATGGTCATTTGGACATATTAGTTGAGGATAGGATAATTAAATAAGATAAATTTAAATGAAACTAAATGAAAAATATAGGTGCTTTACCACTTGAAACAGCCTCTTTGAGAACCTCCTTAAGGGAAGGGATTTTAGCCTTTTGGAAATACCAAGAACTTCTTGGACGTGGGGAGTGACTAAGAAAGGGAATTTTTGAAGAACATTGAGAATATTCAAGGCTTATAAGAGTGAAGAGAAGAGAGATTGAGGGGGGGGGGGTTATGTGGAGGAGAGGAGTGTTTTCATAATATTTTAATCATTAGTTTATTAATTTCCCTCAAGACCAAAAATAGTGATGATTCCATGACCAATAATAGTATTAAATGCATGTTATTTTGAACCATGTTGGATTACATCACTTATGATGTCATAAACAGTGTATTTAACTGATAATTTGTATATACGGCATTTTACTGTATTTCACTATCCATAAAAAAATTTTAGTATTTCAGAAAAATACAAAAAATTTACCATAAAATTTTTTCTACATGTAGAATCCAAAATTAAAGTCTATTTTTCAAAAATAATTTTATAAATATTATTAATTTAATATTTAATTAAAACCATAATTTATTCTAAAAAACAGTTTTAAAACATTTATTTACTAATTCCAAAATATATGCATATTGTACTTCCACTTGAATATTATTTATATACAATCATAGGTAATTTTAATCTTAATTAGGGTATATCAATATTCATAAGGGTATCATAATATTCTTAAGGGTTGGTTACTATTCACTAAAAATTATTTTTTCCTTATCGAACACAAAATTACTTACTGATCGCAATCGTGTATGTCAGATTTTCAAAATTCAAAACACAGAGGTGGAAAAGTTATGTTTACTTGGCTAGGTTTTAATGAATTGGTGTTTTTTATAGATTTAGTGTTTCATGCATTCTATATTAAATTTATTTGTAAAATATTGGGATGTTAAATTTGAGTCTTTTTATGTGAATTGAATGGTTATTATTCACTAAATTTTGATGGGAAATACTAAATACATTATTCTTGAAAGATAGATGAATAGTTTCTTGGTCCTAAACATAAGATCAAATATTTTTTTGTACACATTTTTTGATCCAAGTATTTTTACTAGAGGAAACCAAGTAAATTTTTATATTTGTTTTCAATCCACACTAGGATGGTCGATGATTTTTCTAGGTAATTTATCTTACCGTGGAGAGGGATTCATTGTTGAATGTGGTATCATTTCACAGTTATTGCCAAATATTTTGAACACAATACCAGGATTAAGGAGAAATATTCTTTAATGGTGTATTTATCATATTGATTCTTCATATATATATTGAAGGCATGAATTTCACAAAGATTTGAGTTTTTTTGATGATGTGGACCATCATGGAGGACATTATTGTAATGAAGTTTTTTTTCAATAGATTATTTAATAAATTGGTTGTTTTGAGATGGAAAGATGGTAATCTACATGATCTTTATAAGATTCAAGTATTGAAAACTTTCACTGATTATCATCATCCTGAAAATGAATCGAAGTGGTTTACAAAATTTATAGGTGGATCTTGATAGATTCAAGAAAGAGGTGGAATATAAATAGGTGTACACCCATCATTTGTAGACATATAAAGAATTTTGGAATAGGGTTAAATGCTCCAATTTCCTAATTGTTATTCATAAAGGATTTTATTTTTCAATTATAATATCATTCTTTAATAGAAGAATCCCAAAATTTATAGTGAAATACATATCGACCATAAGACAATTCATAGAAGGTGTTTTCATGAATAATAGGAGATTTGTAATTTTTTAGAGTTCCATGAAGTATAAGATATTTGAGAAGGCTGGTAGAATT
The DNA here is from genome assembly GCA_963277665.1 of Viscum album. Classification (NCBI taxonomy): domain Eukaryota; kingdom Viridiplantae; phylum Streptophyta; class Magnoliopsida; order Santalales; family Viscaceae; genus Viscum; species Viscum album. The sequence goes on from OY728130.1 coordinate 632,716,028, forward strand.
ATGAAAGATATTGGTTTCTTATGGACAATGTATCTATAAAATTTGATGAGGTTTCACAAAGCCTAGGATATTCATGAATAGTAGAGTTGAACATCTAGTTTTTCTGAATAATGCTTCCATGTGCACCAATTCTATATTATGGTGTATAAAGGGTCTCATTCTAATAAGGTATAAAGACTTATGTTACCAATATATTTAAGAAACATTCATGTTGGTAAACTAAGAATGAAATCATCCAACTGATATAAAAATGATTATTTATATAAGCGATTCAAAATAGGCAGTGGTCTATCCCAAAAATTATCATAAAGGGTTCCTTGTATGGATTGATCTTGTGTGAAATGTTTTTATCCAAAACACCTATATTATCTTAGTGGAATTTTTTATAACCGAAAAAATGTTGGTATATGGTCCTTTTACTAGTCCTTAGCGGTGAACCATGTAAAACTGTTATATTGTGTTTTTGTTTCTAAATTTTGGTGTCTGATAAATGAACAATTCCATTAGAAAGGTTTAAAATGGTCATTCCAATATGGGAAAACATCCATATCATTTGAAGAAAAATAAGACACCATAATTCACCCCTCCCATATCATGGTGTTCTTGAGTTCTAAAAGTGTTATTAGAGAAAACATATCATTAGTGTTAAATTTGTCCATTATTATTTTGGACAATTTAGAGAATGTCGTGGGAGTTACACATTTTGATGGAATAAACATTCATATTTGTAATAATATAATGAGATCAATTCAATGATCTCTTGGAATGGACGTTCTCTATGGAATATATCATGATATTTAAGTTTGTGATACAAAAATTCATTATAAGACTAAAAAAGATAATAAAATTATTGATACAGAATGAAAATCTCAAAATCATTTTAATACAACATTATGTAATAAAAAATTTCGAAAGGTGACGAGTTTCTCAACAACCAAGTCCATTTGGAAAAAATAGGATAATATATAATAATGAAATAAAAATGTGAAGGAGGCCAAACATCATTTTTTCCCTAACCAGATCGATGATATGAAAGTTCATCCAAATAAAAATATAGATATTTCTTAAATTACATTTCTATGGGTGAGAGAGATATTTTAGGAAATGGGGAGTGAATTTATTATATTGACACCATGATGAAACTCTTGATATGGATCCAACCAATTTATAATAAAAAGGATTCATCCCTTGAAGAATGAGATATGTCTATGTATTCAATTGATGATTTGTTAAGCAATTTGGTGGCTTATAAAATGTGATTCAAACCAAAAGATGGAAGAGATTGTGTAATAAAGTAAATGGAATTCAATTCCATGAAACAAATGACATATTCATGGATAGTAACTATAGAAATGGTGTGGATGATGAAATTATTCTCTTTTTTCCAATATTTTCAATAGAGTAAAAGGATTATTTGAAGAAAAGCTATTACAGAATTTTTTTCAGGGTGGACATGTGGGTCACATTATTGCTTGGTGCCCAAGGAAATATATTGATATATAATGTGAATAATAAATCACCAAGAAGGATTAAAATAGATTCCCATAAAAAAGATTATTCAAATTAGGAAATAAATTACAAATAATAATTATTTTAAACAAAGAGAAGCATGATAACAATGAAATTTTAGATGATTTTTAATTAGATTTTAAACATGATCTCGAAGATTCCATGATGGTGATAATTGAAAAGGAATAACCTATAAAAGAATAAGATAATCATTTCAACTACATTGTAGATATATTGGTGGAACTTGATAGTACTATTGGTGATCATGAAATTCAAACCATGAAAACCTAAAAGATAGTTTCCTTTATATAATATTCATCGTTGTATATGGATCAACATTAAGATGAAATTGATTATCTATAAGGATATGTAAAAGAACATTTAACTACTCTTGAAACCTAGAATGAGTTTGTAAAATTTAAAATTAGGATCAAATAGTATGAAAAAGTCATTAGTGACCTTACATCGAGACCAGTAGCAAAGGATATGATAATTGAGGTCCTTATAAGAAAAGTTTTTTAATTTTAGAATTAAAAAAGAAATTTGATCAAAATCGTGGGAAATGAAGAAAACATTATTGGTTAATTATTTTCAGATATAGATATTTTGTAAATATCTAAATATGGTTTTGAAGGACTAGATAATGTATTGAATGATCAAATACCTATATTTGTATAAAAAGTGATGTTGGCTGTGATAAAAAAATGAATGGATAAAAACATGATGTGCCATTGTAAAGGGTAGAATAAAGATGGACATCTCATATAGGATTCTGATTTGTTAATTGAGATACATTATAAAAAATAGAAAAGAGAGTTGAAAATAATCCTCATGTATCTATAGAGGTTCAGCAGTCAAACACTTTTACAAAATAAGGAAACATGTGGATGAATGAATGTTATAATATTTTTCCTCTTATGAAATGCCTATTCTGTGGCTTTCAGAGCCATAACATGTCTTATTGTGAAGATTAATGGAGATATCTGAATGGGGAAGAACCTAGAAGTTATTAAATGTAAATGAGAACATATCCATTATCATATAGATGAAATAGTTTCTGTGGATATTTGTTTCATTATTAAAATATTTCATTAAATCTATTCATTATATAAAGATGAAAGGTGGGAAAAATAGATATTTTATTCTAAGAAAATTCAATATCCATCAACCAAGAATAATTATGTTCAAAAATAGGCGTTCCACTCCATATGAAAAATTTTAGTCTGATGAAATGATAAAAATTTAAAAGAGATTGAAAAGGTTATCCTCTTCCTCAACAGAATTCAATATCTCATGGTTGGAAAAGAATGATATTGATAAGTAAAACCTATAATAAATATCTCTCAAAACTATAAAGAACACTGGATCCTAGATTCTAGATTGAGGATTCTCATCCCAATTACAAGGATATAAAGATATGTCGATATATTTAAGGGAAAGGGATGATGGACCTATTATATTTGACAACAATAATGCCTTAATGATCAAAACCAGTGGATATACAGGATAAAAAAATAGATCGCTAATGGAAATATATGTTCTACATGTAGAATTTTCACATCCCAATCTCCTCAGTGTGAGTAAACTCTTTGAATTTATTTTTGTGGTAACATTTAGTCAGAAGGGGTTCTATTGAAAAGGAAAATTGGTAATTTTATCATCAAAGGATGTAAGAAAAATGAAAATTTATTCTAGATAAATCGAAAAGTAAAAACTTATTTTTTTATAACTGAATAAAAAAATAACATGTTGAACCATAGTTTGGGTCACATTAATTAAATGATGAATGGGAAACATATATAAGAAAAAATATTTGTTGACATTCCCACTATGAAGAATGATCGGAAAAATAAATTTGATTCTTTCTTATGAGGAAATATGATTTGGAGTTCATATCAGAAGTAGAAAAGGTAATTAAATATACTTGATCTCATCCACATAGATATGTGTGGTCCAATAATTTTTTCTAGAACATATGGAGAGAGGTACTTACTTATTTATATTTATTATAATATTAAAATGGATTGTGTTATGTTAATGATGAATAAATGAGGCATTCTTTCATGCATGAAGACATATAATAAAATTGTTGAGAATGAAATTGGACAAAAATTCATGATATTATTATGTGAAAATGGAAAAAATACATATCCATTGAATTCAAAAATTACCTAAATAACATCAGATAAAGACAAAGGTGTATTTAGTGAGAACATCTTCAAAAAATTCTTTCACTTAACCAAGAAAAAGACAACATGTTAATAATATGGATAGAACTATAGTGATTTAGAGTTATAATTATCATCATTACAAGAAAGAGTATTTTGATGTTTTGATAATAACTCAAAACCAAAGAGGTTTATGTATTGGAGAGAACACGACACCATATGAAATATTTTATAGAAGGAATATTTCTCTAATTGTTATATTCTTTTGTTTTTAATCCTTTCATCTTATAGAAAAATGCAATCATGGGATGATTGGTGATGTTGTAGATTATAGAATTCTACTTGGATATTTAATGAATTTTAAAGACTTTGATTGTAACAATAATGATCTCAGAAATTTTGTGGAGAGAAATTATTTCATGATGATTGTGTATAAATCCATAAAAAACTCAGGCATCCCATATATTGATATGATTGATAATGATGAAGAAAGTGGACATAGGACAAATTCAAAGATATAAATGGTGGAAGTATTGTAAAACAACCATGTCTTTCAAAATGATGATGATTCATAAGTATAATAAGAAGAGGAAACCATATAAGAAGAAACTATTACAAAACCAAAATAGATAAGTAGAAGAGCATATAGTGGCCAATCCGATATCACCGGGGATTGGACCACACCTACACAGACACAGATAATGAGGAATGGGGAATATTTTCACCTCTTATCAATTGAGGTACCAACCTTGTTTAAAGGTGTAGTGAATAAAGAATCATTGATTAAGGCTATGAATGAAGAAATGGGTTAGATTTATATGAACTGTTATTGTGTTCATGTTATGAGACCATAATATCACAATGTGATTAGAACAATGTGGATATTCAAAAACAAATTCAATGAGCTTAAAAATGTGATCAAAATAAAGGCATGGTTAGTGTGAAATAGCAATAGATATATTAAATTAATTGACATTGAAGAAACCTATTCTTTATTAGCTCTATTGGAGTCAATTAGTCTCTTCATATCTATAGAAATTCAATTTGGGGAAAATGTTGATTATATGGATGTCAAAATAGAATTATTAAATGGAGTTATTGGAGAAGAAGTCTATATTGACCATAATGTTTGATTTTTAACTAGAAAAGATGAAACAAAGGTGTATTGAAAAAATATGGCTCTCTAAGGTATAAAATAGACATCGCTAGAATGGTACTCCAAACTGGATGATTATCTGAAGAAGATAGAATTTAAAAGGGGAGGTATCGATTATAATCTCTATGTGATTATTTCTCAAGATTAAATTACGGTGCATGTGTTTTTTTATTATAATATATTTTATGTAAGTAGGCATGGATCAATGAATGAATTTTTTAATCACATGGAATATGAATTGGAAATGTACATGATTGGTGAACTCACATATTTTATAGGGATGCAGACGATTCAAAAGAAGGAATAATAAATCATTTCTCACTAAATTAAAATAGATTTTAATGAAATTCAACATGAATAACTCAAAAAATCTATCAAATCCGATCAGAGTTGGGAGAAAACCTAGAATTCACAAGGATAAGAAATCATAGTAATCCACATTATACAAGAATATTATAGGATGATTATTAAATTTTAATACAACAAAGTCAGATATCATATTTGAAACATTATTAGTGAAACACTTCCATTTTAATCCAAAGAAAGAAAATTTTTCATCCAGTTAAATAATCATGAGGTATATTTATTTCCACCTTAATTTTTTATTATACTTTAAAGTATGAATGGATAACAAATTATCAGGATTTAATGATACTGACTTGGTTAGAGATGTGGTGTACTAAAATTTCACAAGTAGAGGTGAATTCTTCATTGGAAAAAGATGTGTTGGATGGTTGAGGATTAATCATGAGTAATGTTTTCATTGTATATATAAAGAAGAAAATATATATATGAAAAAGGAATTCACATAGTTATTAGGTAAGAGGAATATATATATTAATATTGGTTATAATGTGAAATAACAAATAATGATTCAATATGATCTCAAGAGCCCAGTTGATCTTACAAAAACTATGATTCAGTAGTCTCATAAAAACCATATTGATATCAGATATCAGGTAACAAAAGAAAAATGTTGAACAAGTTGTGATTAAATGGAGTATTTTAGTTCTAATAATTTAGTGGATGAAATTATAACTAATCTATTGACAACAGAACTTTTTGACAAAAATCAACTAAACTTCGGCATTCACCCACCTCCCATTCCATGAGGAAGTTCAAGTTAATCCCATCTCAACATTGGTGTTTACTATTTTATTCTATATTTGGATGTGACATAGGTGTATGTGGGAGAAATTATCTAGCGAGTTTTTATTAACAACAAATGTAAAAATATAGTTTAATTGGAGTTATTTCCAATGGGGGTGATATGTGGAATTTAATGCACTGTAGGTTGAGAAGATTGGTTGATTATTTATTGAGGCATGAAATACTCTTTTCCACTGTTAGTTTATATAAATTATCATTCCTTATATATATATATATAATGTGATGGATGAGATACATTAGTCCTATTAAGATTTTTATCGAGGATGGAGCTTTATTAAATTTATCTTAATATTTCCAACAAACCCATATGGGAATATTGTTTGAACCAAGAGTTTAACCAACTTAAAACTGAGTGTATTATTGTGTTTCAAGTCAATTCACATTAGTTTGATTATGTAGTGTTCATGTATAGTGATAATATAGTTCATGGGATTCAGTGATGAAATTGGTATTATTTCCTAGTGTTTTCTAAATATTTAGAGATCAAAACAAGGAGGGGGAAGCATTCATCTTGAAATGTGATTTTGTAGTAAAGACTCATCAGATACATGATGATGTAATTAATTTAACAAAAATAATAGTTTATGTAATATGTGGAGCTTCCAGAAGTAATCTTGTGTCATTAATGCTTGAAGGATTACAATAGTGTCTTCACAAAAATGGTTGAGTCATGACCAGAATATGATAATCAACATAGATCTAAGAAGCTTCACGAATTGAATAATTTCACTGACACTTATTTAATAAAAAAACATTTTTGATGTTTAATGGAATAGTTTTATGAATAGGATATTGTAAAATAAAATTATTTTTGAAGGAGTTGGTCTATTAATAGGTGGAAACCCATCATTCTAAGACATATAAAGAATATGTTAAAAGGGTGAAATGCTCTAATTTTGTAAAGTTTATTTGATAATGTTTTTATTTAAAAATATTGAACTCCTCATGAACACAAGATTCATAAAAATTATTCTTAGGAATGGATTGAACCTTAGGCATTTCATAGAAGGTATTTTCACAGAGACTGGGAGTGTATGGATTTTTTTATGTTTTTTTAATTATGAAAGCTTTAGGAATGTTGGGATCTTTGATAAAGGTAATGGCTTCATGATGGATAAAGTATCTTTCAAAAAAGGGGTTTCATGTGATCTAGGAGATTCAGGAATAATAGTTTTGAGCATATAGTTTTACTGAATAGTTAATCCAAGTGCATCAATTAAAGACTGATGTGTATAAAGAGTCTCATGAAAATAATGGAAAAGACATAAATTACCAATAAATTTAGGTGACCTTCAAGTTGATAACAATAATAAAATTCTCCCAGTACAGTGATCTCTATGGACTCGATGAAAGTGATATGAGGGAGGTTGTGTGTTATCCTTAAGGTAATTGTAAAACTATTGTTCTTATTATGAAGTGACCATGTAGGAAAAATGGAAATCCAAAACACCTGGTAAATCACAATAGATTTAAGTACTATATAAAAAATTATAGTGTATTATCAATGAACTAGACCTTAATGGGGAACCATGTCAAACTATTCTGTTATGTTTCTATTTCTGTATATGGGTGTTTGATAACTTCATGATTCCATTAGGTAGGATTAAAATGTTCCAAAAAACGTGAAGAAAATATACATCTCATTTGAATAAAATATTCATACCCTGATTCACTCATCCCCTCATAGGGTGTTTTAGGGTTCTACAGTCATCAACTAAAAAGAATAGATATAATGAGATAAATTAAGATATATTTGAGGAGTCAGAGAGGCTCAAAAGGACCATTTTTATATGGTGTTTTCATACATGGTTGAAAATTTAATGGTGTATAAGGATAAGTATAATCCAATAAAATAATCTCATTATAAAATCATTATGTTGTTTAAAATTGAAACTCTATTCCATGTTTATTTTAAAATAATCATTTTTTGATGTAAAAGATTGTAATTGAAGGAGTGACTTCCTAGTCTTGATGATAGTAATTGCATTATAATCATCTATTTCAATAGTGTGTTAGAGGTAAAAATACTTTTTGGGGGTCAATGATGCCATTTTATAGTTATAATTAAACAAAAGTAGGGAAGTATATTATTTTAGGTTCATAGACACATCATTTTCTCATGCACCTTGTACTAGACTGGTTATGGATAACCATGTAAAAAAATATATTTTCAACATTATTTCTATCATTACTCTTAAAGAGATAGTCATGGAGTGAAATAAGGGTTCTGCACATGGAGATATTATGAATAAATTCAAGGAAAATTATTTTTATATCTTTATTATATTTATTCACCCCACCTATATGTTCAATATTCTCTATTAGGCACTAAATATTTACTATGGGACCTCAAAAATAAAGTATAAGATGAGTTGTGGAGGGATAAAAATGTTGTGGATCCTATCCTATATTCCCAACCATTTATCAAACCAGGGATCACCCACTAAATATCCATCTATGGATAATAAAAACAGAAACACCTTTTTGGGTTTTTTATCCTAATGTGTGTTCTCTTTTCCTTGGTTTTTTATATTCAATTGTATTCCTTATATTTATCATTTTTCTCTGTGATTTATTTTCATATTTAAAGAGGAAAACATCTATAAAGCCCAATGGAAACCATAATTTTATTCTATCTACACATAAAAATAAAAAACCATGTATGTGTTCATAACCATATTTAGTACAATAATGTGTGTGTTTATTTTCATTATTGGAAATATAAAGTGTGAAAATCCATTCCAAAAAATTATGATTAATTTGAGCATATAACTAAATGTCACAATAATTACCCTGATCATTTCTCTCCACTATAATTACAATATATATATTTTTTTATCATGCATAGAATTTGTGATATCATATAAATATTTTATAGATAAAATATTGTTTAATTAGTTTTTGTGTACGTGGGTGTGGGGGGGGGGGGGGTGTACTGCCATTAGTTATAGATCTTAAATTTTAGTGTTTTTCTACTTCCATTTTGATTATTTTTTGATAATAGTGAGAGAAAATGGAATAAAAAAATTCATTTTATATTCTTCAGTCACTTGTGTGCAATTCCGTGTTTGAAAAAAATTCAAATGAGTGCTTATATAGATTCATATTATAATCATTTTATTTTCAAAACATTCTTAGAAGTTCAATATATTATTTATCCCATATCTTGTTATATATTTTACTATTTTTCCTTCCCGATAGGTTCACTAAACCATTTTTTTCATATTCATTTTAGTGTCCTTTATTCATAAGTGAACTTATTTTGTTTTTCACGTTGAACATGGGTTTTCCACTATGAATGATTTTAAGAATAAATAAATGTGGTTGTTTTATTAATGTACATCGTGTTCATGACCCCTTTCTTTTCATTTGAGATATACCTGTAAAACTTCCATAGTTAAGAACATAATATACATTAAAACCATTGTAGGTATCCACATTACAATACCATTATCAACATAACCTCACTATTGAAAATACTCATTGATTATAAATAATTTTGTGTGTGGGAAAAATTTATTCTTTTTTAATGGGGTTTTACATTGTATGGATATATATTGTGGTGTTTTTATTTGATACAAGGAATTAATGTCAAGATTTTAATAATGTAAAATTATTTTCCTCCTCTTAAAGAGGAATTAAAAAAATTAAAAAGAAAATAATTGTTACTAAATTCATTAATTTGATAATTTTAATGAAATATGAAATTTATATTGTATAAAATTATATGATATATTATTCTTTCATCATGTTCATTTTTCATCTCATTCATTCAATCTTTAAAGGCATATAAAAACAAAAAATGTATATATAAAAAGAGCATAATATAATCAATATTTCATTGCATTTTATTTTCTATGAATTATTGTCCAAGCATGAAAAAATTATTTTTGTTGGGTGATTAATTTGGATGGGTTATCTGAGTTGGTAATTTTTTGGATCCCCCCTTTTGTTTGTTGGATTAAATTAAACTAAGACGAATCCTCTAGAGGAAATCCTGTCCCCTTAGGGTATGGTGCAATGTTCAGAGATCACAATGAAGATAATCTTGAATGCCTGTACGGCATGTGTGGCCACTCCACTGCGTTGGAGTCTGAAATTATGGGCATTTTTATGGTAGTTGATCATGCCAATAAAAGATGATGGAACTCCCTCTAGTTAGAAAGTGATTTATCCACTATTGTACAAGCTCTAAGAAGAGGAAATGTACACCTTTCCTGGAAGATGACAACAATGTGGATTAATTGTGGGGAAAACTCTCTCGAATGAACTACTTCATTACTCACTCTTACAGGGAGGCAAACTACATTGCTAATGGGATTGAAAATAAAGGGGTCAATGCGGGTGGATGTTTCTATTCAAGAACATTTCAAGATGACTTAATATCCCTTATAAACAGTGATAAATGTAAAATACCCTCTTTTAGACTTGTGTAACTCTATTTTTTTATCCAAGGGACTCAATTTTCACTTTTATAAAATAACTTAATCTAAATTTAAAAAGTTAAATAATTTTTTTTCAATATGTGGAGTAGAATTTAGAATTCATGTGTTTTTATTTTTAAATACCCTTTGGAAATAAAATTAAAATTTTATAATTTTGTTCTTACATGTGATTTATTTAATACAAAAATAATTTGAATTATAATAAATGATTATTTTTGGTTTTGGAATGTTAAAATTTATTATAAAATTTCTATTGACTAAGTGTTCCACAGACACTTGATTTATTCATAGAATGATAAAAATTATTGGTCTTCCAACCTTATTGTTGACTGTTTAATTACCATGGAAAAAATTATGTTTTTTATCCATATAAAATCTAGGGGTTTTTATAAAACTCTCTTAATTGGGAAAAAAAGTTTAAGGTACAAACCCCAAATACCTTTTCATGTAATTCCACTATAGTAGAATAAAATGCATAATATTTTGAATAGGGAACATATATTTGGGTCAAAAGTGAATATGATGTTCTAGTAACATCATTTCTATCTTGATAGATCCAATTTGGTTCACTGATATGGATTTTTTTAGGAAAACTCCATTGAATAAGATTGGGACACATAATATTCAAAATGGTGTTTCCATTCAATCACTGACACATGAGTCTAATCCCCACATCAATAAATGTGTTTGTTTTTTAATCCTACTTTATAGAGGATTATTTATTAGAAATAAGTTGACCCATTTCCTTCTGAAATGGAGAACAAAGAAGTACTCTGATGTGTACTACTCATGGTAGTTAGGATCATATTTTCTTTTGTTGATATATGAATATTGATACTGGTTGGATATAGGATAATTGATTCAAATTTAATAAAAAATTTTGGATGATTCTCATCATGTATGACAACTATTTATTAAGAGTATATATAACGAAGTGTCCTGGCTACTTCATCCTAGGATCTTGATGAATGTTTGAGTTGATTAGAATGATTTGTTGGATTCTGAAAGTCTGATGAAAAATGGATTTGGTTTTTGAATGTGCTATTTGGGATGTGTTGGCTAAGTGATTATTTATTTCTTAGGAGTCATGGTTGGTGTCGTTTCTCTCATGACTTAGGGTTACATTCTCCTTAATTGGTTTCATTTTTGGTATTTTCTTTTCTCTGTAGGGATTATGATTTTGGTGGTATTTTTCGGTCACCTTTAATGTTTGGCCTTTTACATTTTTGGTTTTTGTTCATGGTTATAATCATCGATGTTGACATTAATTTTTGGTGGATGTGTTTATGTAGTTGGTGTCCGTTCCAACTCTGCTCTTTCTCTAAGATTTAATCACTCTCCTCCCAGTCGATTTTGAGTGGTGGATTTCAGGGTGTATTGGGAGGTGGGTTCGAGTGGTCAACGCTGTTTTATGACCATACAGTGCTCGGTGATGTTTATTTTTTTTGTTGATGATCTTCTGATGTTCAGTATGCTTTTTCGGGGGAGATTGCTCCTCTTCCACTATCGAGAATGATGATATCATGTTGCTGTTTCTCAGTTCAACGATTTTCAATTTTGGCCAACAGCGATGTGTGCTGCTCCGATGGGTTCGGATCACCAGTGCTGCTAATGAAGACGATGGGATTTGTGTACCAGGGTTGTGAATAAGTGAGTGTGGCTCGAGGCAGTTCTCGGCCCGAGGTGTTGATGAGTGTCCTGTTTTTGAATTTGAAATTTAAATATGAATTTCGTTGTTCTCGGTTTTTTTCTAAGATTGTATCCTATTTATGTTGGTGTTTGAAATTTGATTGTCAGTATTGTGAGGTTCCCACTCACCCATAAAGTGGTTTATTTAGAAAATTTTAAAAAAATATTGGGAAATATATGGTTTTATTTCAACTCATTTCTCTGGTGATGTGACATTTTTTTAACTCTTTTTATATTTTCTTACAATCTTTAGGTGTCTATCTTGTGGGGGGAAATGGGTACATAACTTCCATATTTCATTTTTAGGCTGTGTGTCTTCATTTCAGGTGGGACAATGAGTGTGCACATAATTTGGTTTGATTTTATTCAACCTTCCCATAATATAGATGGCTTAATTCCATTGTATTATTCAATTATTATCCTTCCTTTTCCTCAAATAAACCTATATACAGTGTATTTTAGTAAATTATGTAATAGAAAATATATTTTGGAATAGGGTGTATGGGAAATTGGTATGTCACATATGTAACTTGTACACTATTATAAAACTATGGAGATAATGGTTCTGGATGTATTTTAATAGTCTTTGTAATTCATTATGTTTCAAAAATTTGAAGGATGTAATTCACTAATGGTTTGGATTTGATTATAAATTTTATTTAAACAATATTTAGAAAAAGTGATGGTATTAATATATCCAAACATATTAAAAATTCTTTTACTATTAAATATCTTATATCCCATTTAATTCTCATCGTTTTAACTACATAATATAAAGTTAATTCTAACATCATTTTAAACTAATTAAATATTCCAAAAAAAAATTTAACTACTAATATATCATAGGTTTTTAACTTTAAAAATCTATCAACATAATAATTGATATGACAAATAAAAAACCAAGAGGAATATCTAAGAGACAATATAGGGTTAGCCACTAGGATACACCTATTTCAAGAAAAATATTATTTGATTAGGTTCATGATAAGGATCGTGATGACTAGTTTGAAAGAATTGTTTTAGGAGATGAGGAGATGAGACAAATAATAAGTTTTTCTATTATAGTTCTATTTTAGTATGTGCTTCCAAAGGATTTCCCAGCGTTATAACCAAAGATAGTGGTTGATTTTTTTATCATGTCAATTCATAATTTAGATACCACATTAATTTCTAAATGAAGGATTGATCTAAGAGAACCATGTGACTTGATTGTATAGCTACATGACCTATAGGTTATAGGATTTAATATCCCAAGAACATTAAATTGGGGTTCGCATGTTTCATTCACAATGAAATGTTAATATATATTAGGGTCATTGGGGGATTTATGGACATTTTCCTAAGATATGGTAATGAACCGATATCCAGTTCCTCATATAGATGAAATGTTAAATTAGTTTAAGGTATCCAATTAATTCTCTAATTTCAAAATGAGGCCAGCATATTAGAATTTGTGGTTCTAGAAAACTGATATTCCTCGTATAAAATTTTGTAGAAGATATAACTTATATGATTCTCTTACTCGGTCTTTCAATTTGATAAATGTTCTAATTATTTTTGTAGTGCTAATGAATTGTGTATTATATCTATATTTAGATTATTATTTATTTCATATTTTTCATTGAGATTATAATTTAATACTATACATGGTAATATTATGGTTGAAATATAGAGATCATATAGAGAATAATAAGATTGAACTGGATTTATTCCCTATACATTTATTGTAATTTTTTGGTTCATTCATTTTCACTCTATAGTTCATGTAATTGTTTAGGCAATCAAATCAAGGGACCCTATGAAATTTAATGTAGTGGTTTCTTGGGAATGAACCAATAACGTATTTATGATTTATAGTTTCATAATATTACTGGGATACTAAAAAAGATTAATTCATGTTTTCGTCATATTGGAAGTGTTGATGATGACCCTAAAAATTCATAAGGAGAAGTTTTATTGGTGTAATATTTATAAGAAATCCTTTAAGAAGTATAAGGAAGGATTTATAACCACAATATTCCTAACCTCACTTTAGTCGGGTAAAGTGTATTCGTTGTAATGTGAAAAATAAAGACCTGGGTTTTAAGTTGTTATAATAGTGGATCAGCATGTAGTCACTTATATTCCATGGTAGCTGAGGTCACATGAGAATAACTAATAGATTCATGACCAAGAGTTTGTAGCATTGGTGAAGATACTAATATGTTAACATCATTACTAGATTAGTGGTAGGATTCTAGTATATATTGACCATAAGCATCTAGAGTACATATTCTTGTTATATGACCTAAGATTTCAACATAGAAAATGGTTTGATTATATATAGTCCTTCAACATTGAGTTGATGCACACATTTTGTATGGGGAATGAAATGACTACTATGTTGAGTATGAAAACTCAAGATTATGTGTCTTTAGATTTTGGTAGATTGTGATAGTACATTCCCTTCACAGAGATGCATCATGAAATCTGTATGAATCAGGGTGTGGAAATGATTACATATTTGATTATTACCTCCTCACTCGTTAATAGAATAAATATGAATATACTATCTATGTTTGATTACATTTTTAGAGGGATATCACATATAGAGTGGTGCTGTAACCATGCTATAATAGTAAGATAATAAGATACTATACGTACAGGGCCTTGTTATGTCCATGATGAGAATGCATGAGAAAATGGTCTAGGACTCACATGGATTTATTTGTCTTGTTAACATGTATTTTAATAAGATTTACCATTATATTCACCTATAATAATTGTGACTTGTGATTAAGAAAGAAATTATAGGGTTTATTTCATGGTTCTAGGTTTTTCAATATGGGATGTTCGGGAATAAAGTACCTATATTTTCTTCCTCATTCATTACATATTCCTATTTGGAAATGATAAGGTGTTATAATAGATTTTATTATTTGGGTAAAAATTTCAAACCAAGGAATAGAAACGGTATGGTTCATAATTGATAGGTTAAAAAGTGGTCGATTTAATATCAATTTGGGAGATTTATTATAGTAATAGTGTTAAGAGATAGAACAGTTTGATAGTTCACAAAAAATCATCATATTGGATCTAGATTAATTATTAACCCCTTATTATTAGTACTTGATACGAAATTCATTGGATACTAAGGTGAATTTTAGCATAACATACTATCCTAAATCGGTGATTAGTCCGAGCATACTCTTTAGAATCTCTAAGACATGCATTTGAAATATGTCTTATATTTTTGTATTTCATGGAGGTGTCATCATGCATCAATAAATATTTCATATAATAATAATTATCTGATATCAATTCATGTGAATATATTCAAGGATATATATATTCATGCCTTATCAATCACTATTTTTTAAGTGAGTAGATGTATGCCTTTTATTATTGGAAAAAGTCTTAGGTGGGTTACCACATATAGTATTCAGTTGATTTGGAGGAGGTTGACGAATAAATAAAGTAGGAAATTATCATACCCAAAATTATTAAACTAACATTTGGAGTTATAGGTTGGTGGTAGAGTAATCTGGAGTTTTTCTCCTTGGTTAGGACATATATGGATTTAGAGGGAAGAAAATTTTGAACCTAGGTTTTTTGGTAAAATTGAGATAATGAGAGGAATGGTAAAGAGAAATAATGATTATACTTACAATAAATATATGGTTATATAGATGAAGTAATCCATATACATCAAATTTTTATTTTATATCCAGACCCATCTCATATGACTGACACTAGTGAGGTTGAGCTACATGAGGATGTGTCATTTCATTAATGAACAATTCATATAGTGGATTAGAGTAAGATTATTTTTAATAGAATATGGTACCACTAATATTTACATAGTGATAATACAAATGTATCAAGAAAGAGATGTGGGAGTGGGGGTCGAGATAAAAACATAGTTTCCAAAGTTATTCAATTATGATTTTCAATGTGGCATATTAAGGATGATCTATAATATGGTGGGGAGGGTGTAACACCCCACGTTTATTAGAGTATGGTTTTACTTTAATTTTACATATTTCCAGTGTATTTGTAACTACTTTGGTCAGTGATGGGGTTTAAGGAGGCTCCTAAATGAGTTTTTAGGAAGTAGTTCATGTTGGGGAAATATACTATGGATCATATTTTCTACTAAAATCGTGGTGGGTGGGCATAATAAATCTATTATACAAGGTATATGTTATTTTCCATAATATCCATGATATGGTATGGGTTCCTCAGATCCCAGATATCCCACTGTAGATTCAGTGGGTTTCCCTGACTGACTTATGGGGAATCCAGAACTCCATTTTAAAGGTGAGTTTTTGTATTTTTTGTTTTCTAGATTTCATTTTATACGCACTATTTATTCATTATCATCCGTCACTTGAACTTAAAGCCCCACCTGTTCCTTTATATATTTATCACCCTTTTCTCCATATATTTCTCAATTCATGTTTCACCACATGTAATTGGACATTATTGGTGAGACTAATTTTATGCAAACTTATATTCAATTTTTTTTCATTATATTCCCCACCATCCATTTAAAATCTGTAAATTATGGGCTAATAAGAGGTTTTCTGATTTTTCATAAATGAGGTTGATTGGAAAAAATATATTTGATATTTGGTATCCTCATATAATGGGTTATGTGGTCTCTAATAAATTAATTTGGTTTATATTTGTTTTCAAGTGATGCATGAATTCAGAATTATAATGGTTTTTTTGAATGAACCAAAATGAAATTAAATTCTATTTTTATTTATTTCAGAGGGAATCAATTATTATTAGGTCATTGAGAAGTCCTTCATGTGTTATGTTTTGATTAATTTGTCATAAATGGACATGTTTATATGGAAATATATGATGAACCTTGTTCTTGAAGTTTAGTTTTGGTGTCCCTTTAATATTTTATGGAATATTATATCTTGATAAATTTCCAAGAATATCATCTGGTGATATATATTAGTTATTTAATGGTTAACATGGGGGTTAACATAATACATGGATTTTTATATTTATATAATCCTTCTTGGATCTTTTTTATTATTGTATTTGGGGTAAGATGAATTTTCACATTTAATTGAAAGGGTTTCAGGCGAGTTTGACCATTATTATGGCACTGATAATATGGGGTTGTGGGTGTGGAAATTAACATAATTTTTATTTTTAAATATAATTGAAAGTTATAACAAATAATACTTAATATGAAAATGGTATTGGATATAATTCCAACCATTATTTTTATATAATATGTGTAATGACTTGGATAAACTATTTCATATGTTTTGTTATGATTTGTGACATGCTTTGGATATGTTACATGTTAGGATTTTGTTGTTTTATGTGCCATTCATGGATATATTTTTTGTATGTTTGATTAAATACTTATCTAAATTTTTATGGTCATGAAGTGGAATTTTATAACACTCATGTTGGATTTTGGAAAGGGAGTTGGATATTATCCCTAAATAGTTAGACTCTAATATGGGTGGGAATGATATTTCCTCTAATTCTGTGTCATGGTCATGGTATGGGACGTTAAACCCATTTTTTTAAAATATTAGTAATGTTATGGGTTGTTATTTCAATTTAGTATTGTCATTGGTTATGGAATGGAAGATTATAAGCTTTTACCCTTGTTACTGTTTATGGTATGGGTCACTATGACCACTCACCCTTGACTTTTTTCATGGTATAGTACTTTTTTCATATTTAACCTTTTTATTATTCAAGAAATGGTATTTCATTTGAAATTAACATTTGAAAAGGTAAATTGATGTGCTTCTACACAATAAAATAATATATAATCTTAATATTATGTGAAATTTGGTAGAATTACATTTGTATTATTTAAATTTTTCATATTTAAAAATGTGATAATTGAGATAATGTGTGTTTTTTATTATTAATTGGTATATGAACAGATTATATGAAAAAAATTAGTATCTTAGGAGATATTTTTAGACTAATATAAACATTATTCAATGCAGGTATTGTCACTCACGGTGTTTATTGTATTCTATCTGATGATATGACTATTACTATTCACATTGTTTTTTATTTTATTTTTATTTGAATATCATATTTTAAAAAGACTTATATATTATGGATATATTTAGGGAAACCATTTTTATTGTCCTACTGAGTTATAATCAGACCTTGTATGTTCATAAAGGCGGGCATGATGATTTTATGACCTGAGATACATGTTAGGGTAAGGTCAATATGGTCCATGGATGAGAAAATTGGATGGATAAAGTGGGAGATGAAAAATATCCAAGACTCGTACCCAATTTTTCATCACTATTTTATATTTTATAAAATATTGTATATGATTGACCCTTGTTGAAATCCGTATTCTACTAGTATTCTTGTGTGACATTAAGTTGATTCATGTTCTATTATATAATGTTATATTTGTTCATGGATGGTTCTTAAAGGTAATGTATATTTTATGTCATTCATTATGGATTATGTTTTATTGTTATATACACTTTTCATTATAATTATCTGATATTGTGTTTTTAGTCACCCCATGTTATTGATAGACTATAAACACTAGTCGACAACCTATGTTGTACAGGGAGTACTCAAGAAAATGTTGTGACTCCTGAATCAGTATTGATTTGGCTAACTAGTTTTGAAAAATTATATGTATTTTATTAGAAAAATAATAATTCCCAAAATTTAACCAAAATAATAATACGTAGATTCATTTTCAAACAATAGTTTCAGAATAATATTAAACCATCAAGTTACTATAAAGAAATACATTTTAAAATATCATAATTTTTTGTTACAAAACATTATGAAATCAAAAAACTATATAATGTTACATAAAATAAATTTATATGGTCAATATTATATCCCATTTCCAAAGAACCATTTCTTAATTATAAAATAATTATATAATATAATCCTTAAAACTTGTAGTTAATCAAATAATCCCTTATCCAATACACAACATTATTTTGAGAAGAAGAAAAATGATTTTTTAATTCATTGAATCCCAATTGAAATGAGCCACCACCACTCAATAGATCACATGAAAAAATTAATTAGTTATCCATATTTCTATACTCATACCCTTATATACAATAAACCAAAATTGAAATGTATTGAACCTATAAGGGAATATACCCTCATAGTTAATCGAAATTTGACAGTTTATTTTTTTCCATCAATTATATAATTATGTCAGTTTTTGGATCACATACCTCTTCTAATCCAAATATTTGATAAATAAAAAAAAATTTAATATGTTTTACTTGGTTTAACATTATTGGAATAAATCCAAGGGGAACTAAATGTTGATATGTTGTTCTACTGAAATATCTGTAAGGAACATTAATTTTAACAAATATAGATAAAACAAAATACCCCCATGGTTTATGAATCCAGAAAATTATAAATCCTACTACCATGTATCAAATTTTATGATACACTAAGAATAGGTGAATAAATTTATCCTCATAAATAAAAAAAAATGAAATAATAAACCCTTGTAAGGGATTTAATGATCCTTATATTCAACATTTAGATTATTTCCTCCACCTCATCCTCTATATTTCATCTTTGAAAATGTTTCTTAATGTGTACCAAAACAATTTTTAATTTTTTTAAAATTACATATACCATTAAAATCTGCACTCTCTTATTATTGAAATTAATGAATATATCCCATATTTTAGTTCACTCTATCCCATATCTTTTTCTATGAGATATGTGATCAATTTCTTAGATGAAACTATATTTTTAAAACCTTTTATAACCATGAAACCTATAATTACACATTAATTATTACTCAAATTTATCCTGTAGAGTCGAATTATATCACTCATCTTGATATTTATAAAATTTATGGATATAATATTTTAAAATATCAATATATATCACACAACTAATAGGGTGTTCATATATAAAACGATGTATTTTTATTTCAAAAGAGAACCCTCTAAAAAGTATGAAATAATGATTATAATATCCCAAAAATAAAATTATTTTATATTTTTAGGACACTCTCTATAAAATTCACCGTGATGTGTGAAATATAAATAGGACTTGTTTCATTGATTTTCATAAAATTAATAACGAAGACCTCATAAGTTTACCCTTTCTCATATCAATTATCCCCAAATTCATATTCTTAAAAACTCATTCTCTACAAATTTTTCATAACAACAAACAGTATATTTTATCCCAAATTACATATCCTCATAAAATATTTTTGGAAAAGTATGTCATTCAAACTTGGACCTTCAAACAAGACATGTTGAAAAAATCCATGTTGATTAATGGGGAATTCAAAAAGAAATTCCTTTTGAATGTGATGTTTCCTATAATAAGTTTACGCTGAAAATGTCACCTTCAATTTTATAATTTCCTGATACAAATTTTCTAAATAACCAAGAAATTATCAAAATTTGTATTATTGTTACACACAATAGTTTCTTGGAATCCATCCAAAGACAAATCCATTTTCATTCAAGTATCATGAAACTCTTTGTAATTATTCAATAATAGTAAAATGTGACATTTAATGGATTTACATCTACCTATATTAGAAGAACAACCCAAAATGTTCACATTGTATTTTTTTAAAAGTCATCCCCTTTTTTATTGATAAACACATTAACCATTTTAAAATAAACACCAAAAAAATCCGTGCAGTATATATCTATACTTAAGTTTATATTATTAATAATATTAACAATTAATAAAAATATTCCTCTCCAAACACATATAGATCATTATTTTTTGGATACATAACAGTTAAATTAAAGTGTTTTGTTAATAATCACATCACTAACCATAAGAGCCTTCAAAATTATCCCTTTTGATTTTATAAATCCTTTGAACATCTACTCTCCTATATTGAATCAAAATATTATTTAATTTATTAATCCATATAAGTTAAAAAAGATAGTCATTTATACCATTATTTATCACCCCCCCTTGAGGAGATCCCCATATTTATAAACTCTCCCTCTTTATTTTACAAAATGATTAATTCTTCAATGTCATTATGGAAATTATTAAACACCCATTGAAATGTTAATTTTTTTGGACATATCTTATCATGATTCAGTTTTTTTATACCAACTTTTTTTATATGTGATAGCCTATACTGAAAAATTAATATGGAATGACCAAACATTATTATGATATCTCCAAATATACATAAAAAATATTACCATAGAAGAGTTTCTTCCCTAAGGAATCAAGAAGATTAAAAGTTTAGAGGCCTGAAGCTTGATTTAGATAGAAATTACATTACTTTTGCGGAATATCTAATACAAAACAAAAAAAGACACCAAAGGACCGTAACAGTTTAGTGTCTTTGGAAACTCGGAATATAATCTTCTAATCTTGATGAATGATCTTCAACATCTACCATAAATACCTTCCTTTTTTTCTTACCTAAAACCTTTCTTTATATCCCGGGGAAAAGAAAAAATATAAAGGGTGAGCTCAAATGATCAATAAGGGTATGCATGGAGAGAATAAAACAAACCATATACATTTGAACTTAAAAACATGAACATAATGATTAAACATCAAAAGATTGAGCAATGACATAAAACATGCCAGTACATATGGCATAGATCGTAATGGAACATCAATCATGATAAAATAGCATGGGAATAAAACATGTAATTGTGGAAACCATTAAGCACATATTATGATTTCCATAGTAGCCAAGGAATTGCTGCCAAGACTATAATAGTGGACAAAGTCCCTTACTGAACCGGGTTTACTTGTCATTCCAACCCTGTATTACTTAACCAGATTTATTTGCCATTCCATCCATGTCTATATCATGAGATATAAATATTTACCTATTGCATTGGAGGGAGATATAGGTCTTACCCATCTCATAATTAAATCATTCTTACTTGTGACACAAAATAAACATAAATCATCCATCATAACCCAAAGAATAAAATGGGTTTCATAAACATCACCCCATCATAACATAATCCATAATAAACAAATGGATATCATTCATCATGAAAAGAATGAAACCCTTTAAATATTGGAGACATTATATTTGAAACATAAACATACTAAAAAATGTCATCTTAGATGGCAAATAGTTTTGATAAAACACTTGAAATGAAATCTTGAGGAAAATATCCTTTCCTTTTCAAAATCATCTTCTTTTCACAAAATTCCATGCAATTTTAAAAGAAAAAATTTTGTTGAAAATAATCCTGAAATATTTTAGAGTAAAATTCTTGAAAATAAGGCGTTATGAAATCGTAATAATCCGTTCATGCCATATAAGTTAAAAAACATTCTTCTTGTACTTTTTTCGGAAAAGTCAAAAAGTACCTCGTATGGTAAACAAAAGAATGAATCCTTACATATCATGTATTAAAAGTAAAAAATGGGTAAAAAGGACTTTAAACATACATGAAACCATTTTTAGAAAATAGGGATATGGATGATAAATATAACCCTAGTAAATACTTACGAATAAACAATCTTGGATAAAAATGAGATTGGAAATGTTATCCATTACCTTATGTCTGATATGCTTCATATGTATACGAACCTCCTGTATAATGATTTAATTAATGTCATTGGATTATTACAGAATCATATTCATTGTTATGATATCATATATGGTTCACTTATGACTTTATATTACCCGTTCTTTTGTAAGTTCTTGTTAAAGTAGCGTTTTGGGTAAAATAGTTTCATTTATCATTCGTGTTTTAAATTGTAATTATTCATATGATTACTTACATCATGATTAATTACATCCAGAATGTAAAACATGATTTATGTATAATATATATTCATAATATACATATATATAATATATCGATAAATGGAAAGAAATACACCGTTTATGGAGACGGTATGTCGTACGTACGCATGGACGCTGTTTTCATTTCCTTATTGAATTGAATGGAATTAAGTAGACGGAATACATATATTTATACATAAATCCAGTAGAATTATTATGTCATATATTTCATTATTACTTATTATATATACTTTATAATTATTATTTAATTGTTAACATGGAAAATGAATCTCATAGTGTCATGGAGACGGTAATCCATACGTACGCAAGAGCGATGATATCGTTCCCATATTTATTGAATAGAATTTGAGTGGATGATATAATATCATAGAAAATATGATGTGATAATAATAATATATTTTCATTCTTTACACCATTATACCCATCCATGTAAGGTGGTGGTGGAAAAACCAATTACACCACGGCGTGGAGACGGTATTTTGTACGTACGCACGCATGTCGATTTCATTTTCCATAGGATTGATATAAGGTTAAATAGGTTTTTTTCATATTTATAATAACATATCATTATATGAGTGATACTGATGTTATTACTTCATAATGAAAAAACTAAAGAAGAATAAGTAGAAGAAGAAATAAATTTGAAATAATCGGTAACGAATATTACCTCTTCTTCAACACGCCACTTTGATACCACCTCTTAGGGCACTAAAATTGGTCTTTAAAGAAGACTGGGACCTCTAGGATGTTTCTAGGGAAGTTTAGAAGAGAAATTGGTAGGGTTTGGCCAAGCTTGAAGGCTCAAGGTGGTGTGAAGAGGAGAGGGAGGAGGATCCCTTTTATATGGGAGGAGAGGGGAACCTTTGGAATTATAAGAAATATTAATTTATAATAAATTCCAACCCCACTTAAAAACATCCAAAAATGATGCAAATACGAATCTTAGATGATATAGGGATGTAATCTAATCCACCAATAAAATTTATACAAGTTGGGAATTTATTGTAAACATTATCAACATGATTTATCCTTATATAATATATTTATTTTTATTTGGGGTAATAATATTCTCAATTTTAAATAATTATAAATAATTAATTTTATGTTGTTAATTGTCCACGATTGTATACGTTATTACATTTTGGACCATAATAATTTTAATTTATAATTTTAAATATTTTTTTGATTTTTAAACAATTTTATAATATGTAATTTATATAAAGTAACAATAGTGTCAATTTTGACACTATTGATTTATTTGAATTTAAATAAAATATACACAGAAGATATGTTCGAACTAAAAGATTTATTAGATTTATAAAATGTCATATTTATCTACAAAAATTAGTTGATCAAATTAAATAGTTCATATAATATTTATTTTAAAACTTTGAATATCATTTATTTGATATTTCAATCAATAAAATAATTTCAAAATCATTATTATGTCATAATTAATGATACTTATTTAATCACTAGAAATTATAAATAAATTAATAAGATTTAGATAATTTTATTATCTTTATAGGGACTATTTATATCCGAATTTTGTTTATGTATATCACTAAATTAAAATTATTACACTTATAAGATTTAAGAGAGTGACATGTTGTCACTTTCTTTGGTTTTAATAATAATTATATTATTTCATGGTCAAAAGTCCATGAAATGAATATTTTCCGACCCATAGGTGATATGGGTCTACTTTTATTCATCCAATAGTATTTTTCCAAGTGTTAGGGTAATTTTATAATCTTATATTTACCCTTAATTACCTGATTTACCTTTAACTTTCATAAATAAAAATTATCGTAGTTATTATTCATAATGAACAAAAATAAAAAGTAGCCTATTAACATTATTTGGACCCACTGATTCCGAATATGGAATCAGTTTTTTCAAATTAAATACAAATAAATTGCATAAATTAAATTAAAATTAATCCCGTTGTCGAAAGAAAACATGTTTTTGTTTAAAACTTTTCAATAGATTGAGTTGACTTAACCTAGGAATTCAATGTAAAATCAATGTTAATGACATACATTATATTAAATTGTAAAAATATATTATATTAATACCTTAAAACCATTCAATATTACAATTTATCCATATAAATTATTATGGTGAAAAAAGTTGTTTTTAATTAAAATATAGCGTATTTTTACTATTCATTAAAATATGAAAGTAATGAGATTAATATGAAAAATTTATCCAAAGTAAATTTTTATATCCTGATTCCAATGATGAATTTTATTTTTTCAAATTCATCTTATAAACCTGTAAAAAACTATATTTAAAGTGGGTGCGCCATCAAAAGGCTGCAAAACTGCATTTTTTGGAAAATACTTATTTTACCCAAAAAATTTATTTTATTCTCATACAATGTTCATGAAAATGTTTAATATGAATAATAATGTTATAAAATTCAAAATATAGTTAATAATATTAATAATATATAGTTCATAATAATATTATAACCAAATATTATAGTTTAGTGAAACCCGATATTGCATACAACAGACGCTATCGAGGAAGGTCGTGATTGCGTGTAATGCAGGCCAAGTAAGGGTTGCGTGTAGTGCAAGACTTCTTTGTTGTTTTGTATAACATAATCCAAACATATTTCATTTATACATTGAATATATATATATATACACACACACACACACACACTCAATGTTGAGTAGAATAACGTCTATCAAACGAACTTGAAATTGTGTGTCACACGATCCAAGAATAGTGTTGCGTATACTGCAAGGTAATACAATGTCTCATATAGCGCAAGATAATCTTGGTGTAGTGTATAATAGAAGATATGAAATATATTAAAAATAATACATCTTATAAAATCTCAGGGTGTTACATTCTACCCCCCTTAAAATGAATTACGCCCTTGAAATTTGTTGGGGTTATAAATTGTTTACTATTCATAGAAACCCACATCGTAAAAAAGAAAACTAAATCATAATTTTAAAAACTAAAGTATGAAATGTAACGATTACCCAAATTAACTCATCACTGGGTTTCCACATAATAGAACATAGGTGAAAATATGGATATTGAATAAAAATCTAACCATCAAGTTCTGATGGAGAGTGGTAGAGAACATGGATATGAAAAATCCAACAATCACAAATCCATAAATTTGTGATGAACTAAGGTACCATCTGATTCATCGGATATGAGAGTAATAGGACAACATTTTTGGTTTTCAAGATCATTTCCCTAATTTTTATTAATTTAAAGAAATACTTACTTGATTTTCGTACAATATCACCGTTGTTCATGCCTTGAACAATTTCCACTTCATCTCTTAAAGAAATGAAGTTGAATTTGTCATTCGTGAAGTGTTAGAAGATCATGAAAGAGAATGATAAGTAATTCCATCTATCTCAAACAAAATGTTAGAAACATTTTTATACATATGTCCATATTATGGTGATATTAATCGTATATGGTTCCAAAAATGGACATATACTTCATCTATCACAACAGTTAATAAAAGAAAACTAGTTTCTACTAACCAGGGACTTCCTGTAGGTCAGTGGTAGGAGATAAAGGCCTATCGCACTTCAGTTGTGGGTTCAATTCCCACAAACCTGTCTGACGCGATGGGTTGTCCTATTTCTAAAACTACACTATTATAACATTACAAAAATAATATCGAAAAAGTGTTCTAGCCTTAAACAATACTATCTGATGTCTAACATAATCCATTCCAATATTTAGACTTATCCATATGTCCAATATCATAGTATAAAGAAAACGATCACTGTAATGGTCACATAACAAGCACGCGAATACCATCATTTATATGTCATAAGATATATCTTGTTTCTTGCATTCCAAACATGTGAATACCTCAATCATGTATTCTCTTGAAACATGAATTACCATAGAAAATTAGTGAAAACATGAATGATGTCAAATGTCAACTCTTTCCACATATAAAAATCCCAAAATTTCAATATAATCAAACCATGATATCACTCTGTCCTTATATCAGTCATGAGCTGATGAATACTATCATACATATTATTTTCTCCTTATCCATTTATTAAGCGCGTATCATCTGCTTTCCAAAAATATTTCAATAACTTTTCATGGTTACCAGTACCATATAATTATTTAAAACCAATACATAGATATTCTAAAATTCCACGATACCATAAATGAGATCCCATGATACCATTTTGAAATCCCATTACATAAACACTTAATCATTACCCAACATCATTTTCATACTCAACATTACAAATAGTGATCGCATGAGACTTTTCTTTACCCTTTTCCTTAAGAGGTTCCTCACATTGATCATCATTAACCCTTGGATTAGGGAATTGATTAGCATAATGCCCCATTTCCTTGCACTTGAAGCATTGAAGCATTGGTGGTGCGTTCTCTATAGTCTTTTCTCTATTCACTTCATTAGAAAATATTTTCCCATTACTCCGGCACTCAGCTTCTCGATGACCTTATTTTCCACACTTGAATCATTTTCTAGTACCTTTTAGACAATCTCCACCATGCTTCTTTCCAAACTTTGAGCATAAAGAAACATTCACATTATTTTCACCATTGTTCTGAGATTTTTCCTTGAACTCCATCTTTTGTTTCTTATCAAAAGCATGAGATGGATATGTAACACCAACTTAAATTTCTACCCTGATAGCACAACGAACAATTTCTTCATAGCTACTGAAGTATCTTATAGCTAATTCCCTTCGAAGACTTAATTTTAAGCCACTGAAGAATCAGTCAATTTTACTTTCAGGTTGGATGATAAAGCCAGATGCATACCTTGAAAGCCTTCTTAAATTCGCTTCGTATATACCAACAGATTCATCATCCTCTTGCTTAAGGTCAAGGAACTCCTTTTCCATCTTTCTTCAATGAATACGGGGGAAGTACTTATTGAAAAATAAGTTCTTGAACTCATCCCATTCCATAGATTCAATATCATTTTGGGGCCTTGTATTCTTAATTAGAGTCCACCACTGGTCTGATTCACCTTCTAAACGGTAAACAACCAGAATGAATTTTTCTTATTCTGAACATCGAAGTATGGAAAATATATTTTCAATGGTACCGATCCATTTTTCAGCAACAACTAGATCAGAAGACCCACTGAAAAAGGTGGACGTTGCCTCATGATGGACTCAATAGAATATTGTTCCCTTCCCTTCTCATTCAGATGTCCAGAATGATTCATATCTTGTCTAAGTATAGAGATAAGATTCTACACTCCATCTCCCATAACATTGGTTTTTTCAAGAGGGCAATCATTGCATTTTCCATTACATTGATCAACACTGTTCCTTCAAGTTCCAAACATCGTCTAAAATCCAAAAAGAATAGTGTGAGTGGAAAAAAGAATGCCAAGGAAAACAACATAACAAAGGGGGATTACCTTAAATATATAAAATATTAGGGTTAATTCTAAGATTTTTAACATAATTCTAGGAATATAACATATACTTATAATTAACTTTAGAGACATCCCTAGACATACGTTAAGAAATATATCTAGAGATTTCACTAATGTTTTTGCATCCTAGTTTCCAAAGGTTGACTAAACCTTTCCTCTAATACCAACTGTAGAGGCTCGAAGCATGATGTACATTGACATTACATTACTTTTTTGGAATATCTAATACATAACAAAAACAGACACCAAAGGACCGTAATAGTTTAGTTCCTTTAGAAACAAGGAATATAATCTTCTAATCTTGGTGAATGATCATCAACATCTCCCATAACGATCTTCCTTTTTTTTCTTACCTAAAAACATTCTATATATCCTGGGGAAAAGAAAACATATAAATAGTGAGCTCAAATGCTCAGTAAGGGTAAGCATGGATAGAATGAAACAAACCATATACATTTGAACTAAAAAACATGAACATAATGTTTAAACATCAAAATATTTATCAATGACATAAAACATGACAATACATAAGGAATAGATCATAATGGAACATCAATCATGATAAAATAGCATGGGAATAAAACATGTAATTGTGGAAACCATTAAGAACAAGTTATTATTTCCATAGTATCCAAGGCATTGCTTCTAAGATCATATTAGTGGACAAAGTCATTTACTGAACCGGGTTTATTTTCCGTTCCAACCCTGTATTACTGAACCAAATTTATGTGCCATTCCAGCCATGTCTATCTCATGATATATAAATCTTTACCCAATGAATTGGAGGGAGATATAGGTGCCACCCATCTTATAATGAAATAATTCTTACTTGTGACACAAAATAAACATAAATCCTCCATTATAACCCAAAGAATAAAATGGGTTTCATAAACATCATACCATTATCACATAATCCAAACAAAAAAATGGATACCATTCATCATAAAAAGAATAATACCATTTAAATATTGGATACATTATACTTGAAACATAAACATACTAAATAATGTCACCTAATATGGAAAATAGTTTTGATAAAACACTTGAAATGAATTCTTGAGGAATATATCCTTTCCTTTTAGAAATCATCTTCTTTTCACAAAATGCTAGGAAATTTTAAAAGAAAATGATTTTGTTGAAAATAATCATGAAATATTGTAGAGTAAACTTCTTGAAAATAAGGCGTTATGAAACCGTAAGAATCCGTTCATGCCGTATAAGTTAAAAAACATTCTTCTTGTACTTTTGTCGGAAATGTCAAAAAGTACCTCGTATGGTAAACAAAAGAATGATTCCTTACATATCATATAGTAAAAGTCAAAAAAGGGTAAAAAGGAATTTATGAATACATGAAACCATTTTTAGAAAACAGGGATATGGATGATAAATATAACCCCAGTAAATACTTACGAATAAACAATCTCAGATAAAAATGAGATTGGAAAAGTTATCCATTAACTTATGTCAAATAATCTTTATATGTATCCGAAGATCTTGTATAATGATTTAAATAATTTCATTTACTTATTACAGAATCATATTCATTATTATGATCTCGTATATGGTTCACTGATGACTTTATATTACCTGTTCTTTTGTAAATTCTTTTTAAAGTAGTGTTTTGGGTAAAATCGTTTCATTTATCATTCATGTTTTAACTTGAAATTATTCATATGATTACTTAGATCATTATTAATTACTTCTAGAATTTATAACATGATTTATATATAATATATATTCAGAATATACATATATATAATAGATCGATAAATAGAAAGAAATACACCGTTCATGGAGACGGTAGGCCGTACCTACGCATGAACACTGTTTTTGTTTCCTTATTGAATTGAATGGAATTAAGTAGATAACATACATATATATATAAATAAATCCAGTAGAATTATTATGTCATATATTTTATGATTACTTATTATATATACTTTATAATCATTCTTTAATTGTTAGCATGGAAAATGAATCTTATCGCGTCATGGAGACGGTAATCCGTACGTACGCACGAGCGATGATATCGTTCCTGTATTTATTGAATATAATTGGAGTGGATGATATAATATCTTAGAATAAGTATGATGTTATAATAATAACATATAGTTATTCTTTACACCATTATACCCATCCAAGTAAGGTGGTGGTGGAAAAACTGATTACACCACAGTGTGGAGACGGTATTCCGTACGTACGCACGCGCGGTGATTTCATTTTCCGTAGGATGGATAAAAGGTTAAATATGCTTGTTTCATATTTATAATAAAATATCAGTATATGAGTGATACTTATGTTATTACTTCATAATGATACAACTAAATAAGAAGAAGTAGAAGAAGAAATAAATTTGAAAGAATCGGTAACAGATATGACCTCTTCTTCAACATGCCTCTTTGATACCTCTTCTTTGGGCACTAAAATTGGTCTTTGAAGAAGACCAGGAAATCTAGGATGTTTATAGGGAAGTGGAGAAGAGAAATTGGCAGGGGTTTGCCGATCTTGAAGGCTCAATGTGGTGTTAGGAGGAGAGGGAGGAGGTTTTCTTTTATAAGGGAGGAGAGGGGCACCTTTGGAATTATAAGAAATATTAATTTATAATAAATTCCAACACCACTTTTAAAACATCCGAAAATGACTCAAATCCAAATATTAGATGATATAGGGTTTTAATATAATAATCCAATAAAATTTAGACAAGTTGGGAATTTATTTTAAACATTATCAACATGATTTATCCTTATATAATCTATTTAATTTTATTTGGGGTAATAATATTCTAAATTTTAAATCATTAGAAATATTTACTTATATGTTGTTAATTTTCATTAATTGTATAATTCATTACATTTTCGATCATATAAATTTTATTTTATAATTTTTAAATATTTTTGTGATTTTTAAACGATTTTATAATATGTAATTTTTATAAAATAACAATAGTGTCAATTTTGACACTATTCATTTATTTGAATTTAAATAAAATATACATAGAAGATATGTTCGAACTAACAGATTTAATAGATTCATAACATGTCATATTTGCCTAAAAAATTAGTGGATCACATTAAATAGTTCATATAATATTTATTTTAATACTTTTAAAATAATTTATTTGATATTTCAATCAATCAAATAATTTCAACATCACTATTGTGACACAATTAATGATAATTATTTAATCCCTAAAAATTATAAATAAATTCATATGATGTAAGAAATTTTATTAGATTTCTAGGGACTATTTATATCCAAAGTTTTATGATTTTTATCACTAAATTAAAATTATTACACTTATAAGATTTAAGAGAGTGACATGTTGTCACTTTCTTTGGTTTTATTAATAATTATATTATTTCAGGGTCAAAAGTCCATGAAATTAATCTAGTCCGCCCCTTAGGTAATGTGGGTCTACTTTTATTCATCCAATAGTATTTTTTCAAGTATTAGGGTAATTCCAAAATCTTATTTTTACTCTTAATTACCCGATTTACCTTTAAGTGTCGTAAATAAAAATTACCGTAGTTATTATTCATAATTTCCAAAAATAAAAAGTATCCTGTTAACATAATTTGGACCCACTGATTCAAAATATGGAATCCATTTTTCCAAATTCAATACACAGAAATTTCAGAAAATAAATTAAAATTAATCTCGTTGTTGAAAGAAGTTGGGTTTTTGTTTAAAACATTGCAAAAGATTGAATTGATTTAACATACGAATTCAATGTAAAATAAATGATAATGATATACATTATATTAAATGGTAAAAATATATTATATTAATACTTTAAAACCATTCACTATTATAATTTAACCATATAAATTATTAAGATGAAAAAAGTTGTTTTTAATTAAAATATAGCGTGTTTTAACTATTCATTAAAATATGAAAGTTATCAGATTAATATGAAAAATTTATCCAAAGAAAATTTTTATATCCTGATTCCAAATAAAAATTTTATTTTTTCAAATTCAACTTATAAACATGTAAAAAACTATATTTAAAGTGGGTGCTCCATCAAAAGACGACAAAACTGCATTTTTTAAAAAATACTTATTTTACCTGAAAAATTTATTTTGTTCTCATACCATGTTCAAGAAAATATTTAATATGAATAATAATGTTATAAAATTCAAAATATAGTTAATACTATTCATAACGGCTAGTTCATAATAATATTATTACCATATATCATTGTTTAGTGAAACCCGATATTGCGTACAACACACGCTATCGAGGAAGGTCGCGATTGCGTGTAATGCAAGCCAAGTCTAGGTTGCGTGTAGTGAAAGACTTTTTTGTTGTTTTGTATAATAGAATCCAACCATATTTCATTTATAAATTGAATATATATATATACACACACACACACACTCAATGTTATGTATAATAACTTCTATCAAACAGACTTGAAATTGTGTGTCACACGATCCAAGAATAGTGTTGCATATACTGCAAGCTATAACAATGTTGCATATAACACAAGATAATATTTGTGTAGCATATAACATAAGATATGAAATAAATTAAAAATAATATATCTTATAAAATATCAGGGTGTTACAAAAATAGTAGAACTCTAAGTGTCAAATGGTTCATCTTGAAATTTTCCTTGGGCGGTACCATTATCATAATTTTTATAACAATATATTTTTTGGAACATATTAGAATTTAAAAAAACCTTATTTAAATTTTTCTCTGATTTCTTTTTATTTTATTTAAAAATGTTTTTTTCATTAAAAATGATTTTTATTTATTTCAAATATCACTTAAATTATTATATTTTTTCTAAATAGAAGTAAATACCTCTATATAATTGTATCCCAGATGTAGTCTCATATAATGTTATTGTATACAAAAAAGATTAGTGAAATATATTCCACATTTATTGTGCTAAAGGATTTGAAATATTGTTTCTTTATTAACCAATAAATGAATAATCATATTTGGTAAAAACACGTAATTATGTTGACTTATTATCATCCCCCAGACCAATGTAATCTAAATCTATAAATAAAAACTCCAAATATGTTTTTTGACAAAATTATACCAAATTTACCATGCCTTTTATATATTTCAGTGTATACTTCATTACGATCATTAAAATTTTATTTTTTTTAATTTTATATCATTTTATTTGTCACATATTAGACATAATTTCATGTCTTCTCAGTGTTATGAACAATAAGAGTCCATCTATTTACACACATTTCATGTTAGTGGTATATATATATATATATATTATTCATCTTTTGAAAAAATAATCCAATTAGAAACCAACTTCATAATTGGAATTATATCCTATATGACAATATATTTTAGTACCTCATTTCTATAGGGAATCATTCATGGACATATCA
Organism: Viscum album; assembly: GCA_963277665.1. Classification (NCBI taxonomy): domain Eukaryota; kingdom Viridiplantae; phylum Streptophyta; class Magnoliopsida; order Santalales; family Viscaceae; genus Viscum; species Viscum album. The sequence goes on from OY728130.1 coordinate 632,749,724, forward strand.
AACATACTCTATATTAATTTAAAAAAAAATCTATTTTCATTGAAAATTTCTTATGAATCCAAATACTATGACATCAACATAAATATGAGCCATCATTTTTTGATAACACCCTTTCTTCAAAAAGAAATCATCACTAACTCTTCCGTGTGATTATTTGATCTATTTATAAAAATTGATCAAGCCTGGACACAATGTTATTACTATTTTATTTAGTACATATATTTCATTCTTATATATGAATAATTTTTATCATTGTACAATGTGAGAAATATATCAATCCATTCAATATATACGTAATCTATAAACAATATTTTTATAACAGTTGATTTTATATCCATTTGGAATACCGTAATCATTTTCATACTATCATATAGAAGATGAACAAAATCATATCTTATCATTCCATGTGATAAAATTTCAAATCAATTTCAATAAAAATAATTGAATTATCCCTTTAAAAAAGGAATGATTTTTTTCTAAAAAAATTCCATTTTAATTGATTTCATTTTTAAAAATGAAATTTGATTATGATAGAATCATTATCTTCAAGACATCAAAAATATCCCTACAAATAATTTTTCTCTATATGATCTTGATATTAATCCTTATATTTTACTAATATCTCATCATTAATATCATTATTGAAATTATTTATCTCTACGAGTGGTAGATAGGTTTTTTGGTCTAGATAATTCATCCTTCATGATTTAATAGGATTTGTTTTGGATATGATAATATTTTCCCCATAATTTTCAACATTAATATTTAATTTTACTAGAAATATAGACCCAAATAAATGTAACCACTTTCACAAATTTACTTTGAATCATCAAAAAAATGAATCCTCAACATGGTATTCTCAATTTAGTAACTATTTATTTCCAAAATTCATCAATAAACTGTTGAATCATTTTCCCATTATGCATAATATTGATATATTTCCTTTGAATTATTTCTCCAATACATTTTATATCTGTTTTATTCTTTGATTATTGAAGATATAAACCTAAAAAATTCACCTATTCCCCCAAAATTAATGCTTTGAATTTATATTTTATTTCATTAGATTAATACATTTATATTCAAAGATTTTAAAATATTTTAATTTCATTTATTTTTCATTCCACATCTCATACATGTTTTTATCTTAACCAATAAATAACAAACAAAATTCATAATGTATATCCCTATTAAGATCACTCCCTTTTAAAAAAATTTTTATTCCCCTTTAAATAATAATCATGCATTTAATTTTTATAATTATACAATTTACCAATAAAAACAATATTCTATTTATGGGTTCTATTATGACCCCCTCCCACCAATACCCATCCTGGACGATAGTGGAAGACCATATTAGATCTAGAAAACCACTTCCAACATTCCATATGATGGAGATTAAAAGTTATTGTACGAAGACACACATATGGGAGAAATTTAATTTATAAATCATGGTAATTTATAAATATGAACTAGAAATTGGGCCTATATTTTATAAAAAACAATCCCATATTTTTTTTAATTTCATGCCTTAAGAAACACCAAAATACTAAAATAAAATCTTTTGATAGTAACCCAAAAACACCTACCATGAATTCTATGAGAAATTAGTGTCTAACATGGTCTTATACTCTCTCTTTAAAATAAGTAAAACATACACACCCACACACACACACACTCAATATATATATATAATGGGGTGAGAATCAATGTATACTCACAAGGATCACCCCCAAAACCACATATAAAAATATGTATAAAGAATAATAATTCCTCAATAAAAAAATAAAAGAAGAAATACAAATCTAAAATATGGCCACTATCACCCATACTCATAAAGGAACCCTCACCTAATATAATATACTTGTGTGGTAATTTTTTTAAAGAATATAGTTCTAGTGTGTTTTATGAAAACACCAGGGGATTCAATGATAATCAAATTTATTATTGAATATTAAAAGGTATAAAAATAATAAGAAGAAGATCACTTGATATAAAATTTACGTAGTTCAGTAAAAATACCTATGTTCATATAGATGCAGAACACTTCACTAATTTTATATGTATGATATATGGTAAAATATCATAGAGTTACTAAAATCATCACTCAAAAATGAGTTCATAAAGAAACATAGTTTTATAGAAACACACACTAATATATTTCTATTCTATAAAATTTGTCTGTTGTATAATAGTACAATGCTGAAAAAGTATGTACTGCTATAGATTCACTATTCGTAGTAGTGTCCAGCTCTTCTATATTGGTCATTATTGGCATTGTAACTCCAATATTGTGGTTGGGTGTGTTCTTCCAAGACCCCTGAGAAAGGGAATGATGTATCCTCTAACCCCCAAGGATGTCACCGTAGAGGTTAATCCAAAATATTAGTTCATTTTTTAGTTTCATGAGCTGCTATATATTTTCCCAATTTCAACCTAAATATCAGGATACACTATCTTATGGAATTTTTCCTCAAACTAATTATTGTCTAATCTAGTCACATTCATTTCAAAATGATATATGTATGTTTATCTCATTAATTCCATGTCTATATAACTATATAATCCCATAACAAAAAAAATCCAATAATACATATTTAAAATCATATACCATATAATACTTCCTAACCATATATCCCATCATAATAAGTTAATTTGAACATAAAGGACCTAAAAATTTCCCCCACCACACTAAGGTCATCGATGTATCACAACCTCTATTACATCATCATCATCACATAATTATGTTGTATGAACTCTAGCATCAATCCATTATAGTATATGAATTATAACCTTATGCCATTATTAGGTATTCCATGTTAGGAATAGAGCATATGAAAGAGGTATTTTTCAACCATATGTCCCCTCTATAACCTATATGTTGAGGAAAACCCTTGAAACCTGCATCCTCATATACACATCAGTAAAGTTATCTTCCTTGGGTGGGGATTTTTAATAAGTAATAAGATAATAAAATTTATTTATTAACCACAAATATCCTATATTATTTTTCACACTTAAAAAATATTTATCTATAACCAATAATAATAACCCCATCATCACAATATTGAATCATTAACCACTACAATCACTAACCAACAACCCTAAAAAACCAACCCACCACAATACAACTACTACATGACCACCACAACTTAATGTTTAATCACACTAATTTATAAGTTACTATTTTCAAATCATAATACTTTCATATAACCATGTGAAATGTAAAAAATTAATTAATATTTAAAAAAATTTATCCAAGCCTTTAACACTTCATTTTTTACATTGTTGTTTCAAATAAATTTTTTTGTTTCAAAGTCACCCACCCACATTAGTGAACATCATATTCATTGTCCTGAAATTATTTTTCTCTCATAATATATACTCATCAACCTATTCCACAATTAATTAGTTATTAATTATTTAAATTAATATTAAACATAATCCATGTAACTAGGAAACTATGACACACAACTCAAGAACACATCCCATTACAACATGAACCACTATTACCACATATTCCAAGAACCATCACACCATCCCATCATCGCTATGAAATCCAAAAAAACTACCCCTCTCTACAAAATCACCAATGTACCACTAAAATAATCACACAAAAAACGGTTCATTACTATCAAAACCAACCCACCCATAATCATCTAAAATGAACACAAATCTATTCTATTTTAACTATGTGAAGAGAAAATCTGAAAAAAATTGTAAATAAAGGAAATTATAACATCAATTCAAAATTTACAGGATCATATTAATTATTTTTTCATTTTAAATCATAGTTACAAGTGTTTTTACTATGATTTGTTTTGCAATCTTTTAATTTAATAGGAGATTTATGAAACCCAAGATGTAGTTTTGAGACAAGAAATTAAAATGAATTTTATAGTATAATTATGTTTTTCTAAGGAAAATATGTAGAAGAAAGAAACAATGAATATATTTAATGTGTTTTATTTTGTTCATAACACGTAAATAATATCAAAAATCAAGTAATTTGTGGTATTTTATTTCAATTGAATTATATTGCTTGGTTATTTTTTATTTGAAATTTATTTGGAGAGCTCCATTAGGGTTAGTAATTATTGGATGTTTTTTATGAAGTGGTGTAGTTTTGGTACAAAACATGCATAATACCTCAGACATCATAACAGTCTATTTGTATCTAAAATGAATAATTGGAAAAGAGATGGATTGAGGGTATGAACTGGCCTCATGTAACCAAATTCTCCTAGCCTATCTCGCTTTCGGTTTCTCCCTCCCAAGGGTGTATGAGCCCCTATCGGCAGTAAGGGATCTTCCCCTCTCCTCCTTCTTCGACATTCCTCTTGTTCTTCTACATCCTTTTGGTTCTTTTGTGTGTTGTGGTAGTCCATGGCCACCCTAACCTACTCTAGCCTAACAATTTTCTGCACCTCTACATGTAATAAATGGAGAATACGTTTCTAATAGGCCCTGGGCTATGTGGTTCAGCGGATGATGTGTTTTCAGGTCTTATCAAAGTCGGTTTTATCTTACATGGACATATTTTGGTCTTATGCCTCTTCAAATTTGATGGAATTCTGATTGCTTTGGTGCTAATAGCCTTTCTTTGACCTCGGGTTCCTCTACAACTCTCTTAGTTAGAGCTGGCATTAGGGTAAAATTAATGTTTTGGGATGTACAGATCAGTGGCCTTCAGTTCTCCATGCACATGATGATTTTTCTGATAACAAGGGTTTCCAGTTTTTCAGTTTTACTTGGTGATTCTTCCTCAATTTTATCGATGAAGGTTTGTGGTGTTTTAATTTGAGTGATTATTCTATTTAATGTTAGCTTGATGGTTAAGTTGATTTGGTATCTGGTTTAGTATCTAGTTTTAGTGATTTTCTTTTCCACGGCGTTGGTTATCTCCATGGATGGTGATATTGAAGGTAAATGGACGGAGGTGTGGATAATTGGTATGAATACATGGTGTGATGTTGTTGTTTTGAGGTTTCATGTGATGGTGTTTTCGGTGTTAGATTTCATCGACGTTGACGGTTACAAGTTTCTACTCGTTGTCTCTTACAGAAGCCTTCTCTTCAATCTACCCTGGATCCAGATTCTATCACTCTCCAAGGTGGAGCTACGTGGTGGTCTACAAGGGTCTTTGGGATGTGAGTCTGAACAGGTGTCTTATTGAGGTGGATGGTAACGACATTTCAACTGTCAACGATGTGGATTTGTTCAGCTCCATCGAGATGATGACAATGGTGGGAGATGATGACTGATGCTAGAGATTTGATGATGGAAGAAAAGAGATCGAGGGTTGGTCTCTAAGGTGTCACGACCCGCCCTCGGGGTCCGTGCCGTGACTACCCCAAGCCCGCCTTCCATAGGCCAGGGGCTGGCGACTAGCACCAAGGCGTAAATCCCAGAAAAAGGGAAGGCATTGCCTTTGTAAAGTAAACAAACACCACAGAGTAAGCAAGCGGAAGTAAAACACTAAGTACAAAAAGAAGAGCTGAAAAGTAAAAAGGGGCTGGAAATACAAGCCCAACTGTAAAGTACAACTCGAAAGGGAAAACAACGACTGAAAAGTAAAGCTGCTACGCTGAGATGTCCATTGGAAATCCCACCTGAAGGGTGGGTACAGATAGCTCCTCTGCTCCTCGGGTCCCGCCATCCGCTCCGAGTATGTCCCGCCCAGTGGTCCACCTCCGGGTACCGCCTCGTCGTATAGTCCACCTCCAGGTACCGTCCAGTCCTCGAACCTTCGGCTTCTGTCAGCACTGTCCGTCGTCTGCAACCAACACAACGAGGTGCGGGCATAGCCCGTGCAGGGGTGAGTATAACGATACTCAGTAGGGACCCCGAGACCCTCAAGGTCTCACTAAAACCAACAAGGATAAACACAAGAAGATCTCAACAGATAAACCCTACTTAGGTATATGCCCATACATATACCTAAGTCATCAAGTAACCCATCTCAATCATGAGGGAAACACAAGGATTGTGAAACGACGGATAACCACTACCCGGGTATATGCCCATACATATACCAAAGTTAGCAAGTGACCCATCTCAATCATGAAGTAAACACAAGGCCAAAAGTCTCAGCTCAAACCAGGATTTTTATTATCGAAACCGTAACTGCTGAAGAGCTCCGTCTCTAGAGTGTACAGTGGTCCTGTCACAACTCCGAGGCCGCCGCTCACTAACCTAAGACTGCTGAAGTACTCCTCCTATCGAGTACTGCGGGTCTGCTGCCAACTACCAGGCGCTCCGTCCGCTGAGGGTCTGCTGCCAAATACCGGGCGCTACCCAGATAGCCTACTGAGGTACTCCTCCTGTCGAGTACCGCGGGTCTGCTGCCAACTACCAGGCACTCCGTCCGCCGTGGGTCTGCCGCCAAATACCAGGCGCTCCGTCCACTGGGCTAGTCGACTCACTCCAAGTCGAGTCAGTCAAGCAGTCGTCAGGTCTCAGCCGGCTACACGGTCTCCGTACTCTGCACGCTCGTCTCCGGGAGGGTCCGCTCCACGAGCTACTGGTCGATACTCCAAGTATCACAAAGTCCCGCAAAGAAGTATCTCAAAAGTCCGTCTCGTCACAGGGGTCTCAACGCAACAGACGGCGCGTCGATCGGACGCCCGGTCTGTGAGTTATTAGCCTTTTCGTCCCAGGGGCCCGGTTGGTTTCGAGTGCGAACCAATCCCGGCCGTATCTCAACTGTACCTCGAACTCCCATAGGGTATACTCATAGGGACCGTTATTAAACGTAAACACCAACGCCGCTGACGGTTCGTCAAACGGACGTCCTGTCTGAAAGATATCAGCTTTCCCGTTCCAGGGGCCCGGTTGGATTTCGGGTACAATCCAACCCGGCCATACTCCGACTACATCCAAAACTCGGGCGGAGTATGTCAAAAGTTCCGTCTCATCAAGAGGAAGTCAACGAAACAGACGGCGCGTCAATCGGACGCCCGGTCTGTGAGTTATTGGCTTTTTCGTCTCTGGGGCCCGGTTGGTTTTTAAGGCAAAACCAACCCGACCGTACTCCACCTGCGTCCAAACCTCGGGCGGAGTATGCCAAAAGATCCGTCTCATTAAGAGGAACGCAACGCGACTGACGGCGCGTCAATCGGACGTTCGTGGCTCAAGATATGAGCGTTTCCGCTCCGAAGGCCCGGTTGGTTTCGTGAACGAACCAACCCGGCCGAACTCAAAGTAATCCGAAACCTTGAGTGCGATATACCGAAACGACCGTCTCGATCCAAGGATCACGTTGCCGCAGACGGTTCGTCATTCGGAGGTCCGAGGCTCAAGTTATGATCCAAAAACCAAATCTGGTTCGAAACGGGGGGGTCCGGGTCCGGGCCGACCCGGCCCGACCCCCCCCCCCCCCCCCCCCCCCCCGGGGCGGCGCGGCGGCGGCGCGGCGGCGGCGGGCGGCGGCCGGCGGCGGCGGCGGGCGGCGGCGGGCTGCGGCGGCGGCGGGCCGCGGCGGCGGCGGCGGCGGCGGGCTGCGGCGGCGGCGGTGGCGCGGCGGCGAGCCGCGGCGGCTGGCGCTGGCGCCGCTTAATGAGGCCGCGCGGGGGAAAATTTAATTCCCCCGCTGAAGGATTGGCGGCGCGGCATATAGCCGCGCCTCTCTTGCAAAACCGCCCCCCCCATGTGGGGGGCTTGATTGGCAGAAACGGGGGGGCTTTGACCCCCACAAGAAAACCGCCCCCTCTTTAAGAGGGGGTTTCATGAGGTGGCCGGGGGATTATTTCCCCCGGTTTATTGGCATCCGGCCGGCCAGCTGGCCGGCCGATTTCCTCCAACGGGACCGGAAAAATCCGGTCCCCTCTTCGGCTTCCGACGCCGGCGGCCCGGCTGCCGGTCTTCTCTTCCGCCGCGGCCCGGAACCGGCCGCGGTCTCCCCGTCCCGCCGCGGCCCGGAACCGGCCGCGGCGTTCGTCATCCGGCGCGGTGCGACGACACCGCGCCCCTTTGCCGTGCTCTGATATTCATTCAACGCGGCGCGACGGCGTCGCGTTCTTGTTGTTTCTTCCATGGTGCGCACGACGGCATCGCGCAAGATATTTACACGCTCATCCGCGTGGTGCGACGGCACCACGCCACTTGCTTTCCTCCGCAAAATAATTAAACATGAACGATGGAGGGGGTTCGGCCGTGTTCATGCGGTCCGGCCCCCTCACGTTAAGCAAATAACTCAACTTAAACATTCAAGCCTCAAGTTTGACATGCGAGATCCACGTTCAAGAAATGGAATAAATAAATAATGAATCAACAACCCCTACCTTGGTATAAGGTTCGAAGATTGTTCTTCGTTCCACGGAAGACGACGTCGCGGAGGTCGGGCGACGCGGTCGTCGTTCGTCAAATTCAACGACGAAGAGGCGCGTCCGAAGAGGCACGTCGTTGGCGAATCCTTGTACGCCGACGAAGGTTGTCCGAGGAAGGTGCGGTGTTCTCTCTCGTTGACACCGAAGACGAAGAAGAGCGGAGCGGCGTTCTTCGTTGGAACTTGAGCGTTCTACGTCAAGTCTCGAGGAAAGTCAAATAAAAAGGAAACAACGAACTCAAGAACCCTTACCTTGATAGTCGCACGTTGACGGAGTCGTGGAATATCGGTGTCGATTCCTTTGACGTCGGAGGAAGAGTCGTTGTCGATGGCGTTCGTCGCGGAAAAGATGATGCGGAAGAAGAACGTCACGTCGCGGATATGGCGTCGCGGAAAGACCGTGTTCTTCGGTGAAGAAGTTCTTCGTTGAAGAACGGCGTTCTTTGCGTTCTTCGTTGAAGTTGAGCGTTCTTCGTTCTTCGAAGGTTCTTCGTCAAGTTGAAGAAGAAGAAGAAAAGCTTCCAAAGATCTCAAGAAATCCTCCCAAGGTGTTAAAAGAATCCCCTAGAATAATATAAGCTTTAACTTATATTATTACATAACTTATCAACAAGAATTTCAAAGGTTTGAAATTCAAAAAGGGTTTAACTCCCTTAATAAAAAAAGTAACTTAAGCCATTAAAAGAGGCGTTAAAGGAGTTGGGAGGATTTGAAAGGTTTAGGGGTTCGTGTGGGCCCCACCACACTTAATCCTCCCAAGGGAGGTTAAGTGGGTGTGGGTCCCACTCCCAACCTCCTTTGATAGGTTTTAACAAGTTAAAAATAAAATTGTTCAACACAAATTTTATTTAACTCAACTAAAAACCTCAAAAAATAACTTTCAACCCGCAACAAATGCAACTCCCGAAAAGGTCTCTTTAAGCGAATATCGGCGCTGCGAGTTCATCGGTGCCCTCGGATTTCAATTCCGAGCACCGTATCAAAAGTTAGAAATACCCGCTCGTTCGTTCACTGAACGTACCCGAGCCAAACTTCAGAAATTAATTCCGGGCACTCCGGACCTCGGAATCAGGTGCCGTCTGAAACCGCGCTCTTGTAAAATTCTAAAGAAAATTAAGAAAAAATTTCCCTTGAATTTTACGGGTCTTTACATTACTCCCACCTCAGGGCTTTACGTCCCCGTAAAGATACAACAAAAACTAGGGAAACAAAAGAGGGTACTGAGCACGCATCTGAGCCTCCCGCTCCCATGTGCTCTCCTGCAGATTCCCGTTCCGCCATCTGTTGCGCACAAGAGGAATCGATCGCCCAAGTAGGACCCGTTCCTGTCGATCCTCTATCTCCACCGGGACCTCCGTAAAAGTCGCCCCATCGTCAACGTCAAGCTCCCCATGGTCAAAGATGTGCGTCGGGTCGTGCACGTATCTCCTCAGCTGAGACACGTGGAAGTCGTCGTGCACCCGGTGTAACTGAGGTGGTAGAGCCAGGCGATAAGCCACCTCACCTACCCTGCTGAGGACCTGGAAGGGTCCGATGAAACGCGGAGATAACTTGTCGCCTCGGCCAAATCTCCGAATACCACGTCGAGGTGAGACCCGCAAGAAGACGTGGTCACCATCCTCGAACTCTAGTGGCCTCCGCCTCCTGGCAACGTATGACTTCTGCCGGCTCTGTGTTGTCCTCATCCGCTCCTGGATGACATGGACCTCCTCCGACGTGGCCCGGACCATCTCTGGTCCCATAAGAGCTGCAAGATTTCTTCTTTGCCGATAAGAGAAACCAGGTCTCATCCCCTGGATGAACCACATTCTTTGCCTAAAACAGTCAATCCTAACATGGATGATACTAATCCATACCAAGGATGACGTCGTAAGGCCTCGACGCTACTACTAAGAGATCCAACCGTTACTCTCGCCTCCAAGGGTTGAGTCACACTGTCGGCATCAGTGTGTGGTAACTGGTCTCCTCCAGTAGATGTCTCACAAGTGAGGGTCAAGTCAACAGTCAACTGGAACCTCTTAGTAACATCACAAAAGAGGACAGGAATGAAAACATCACAAAGGATGTGTCTTTTATTATTGCAGCTCATATTACAAGACGGTACACTAAAGAAACATCAACATGGAACTAGAAGTACAAGAGACGTATCCACTAGTTCCGCTCCTGTCCACCTGCTTCCAGAGCTCCATGATCGTAAGCTTCAGCTGCCTGAAGCTGTGCTCTCGCATGTTCACATATTCCCTGTGGTCGGGGTGGACCTCCTGGTGGTGGTGGTGGCAGAGCCTCAAAGCGTCGTCCACCACCTGCTGCTCGGCCAGCTCCTCTGCCTCGTCCGCCTCCTCCCTGCGGACCGCCACGGTCGAACCTCTGCCTCTGCCTAGGTGGTTCCTCAACCGTCTGCTGCTCCTCCGCATGGCGGGTCGGGCAGTCACGAGCCATGTGGCCTTGCCCGCCGCATGCAAAGCACTGTCTTCCACTCAAAAGACTGACTTCGCGCTGTGTGCCCTGCACTGCTGAGCCAGTGCCCTGAGGTCGTCTGCCTGAAGGTCTGGTCTGTCTGGACCCCTGAGTCATCTGTCGGCTACCTGCTACCGAAGACTCCGCTACGTGCCGCCCTGCGGTGGGTCGCTGCGCTGGTGAAGACTCAGCAAGGAAGCTCTCAATCATAAGGGCACGCTCCAGTACTCCTGTCTGAGTCGGTAAGCTGAGGGAGATCAGCGATGCCCTGATCTCGTGTCTCAAACCCTGCTCGAAGGTCCGGGCCCGGAAGAATGGGTCCCGTACCATGTCGGTCGAGTAGCGTGAGAGATCGGTAAATCTCGCCGAGTACTGAGCGACCGTCATGCTGCCCTGCCGCAGCTTTAGAAGCTCCTGGATGCGCACCGCTCGGAGGGTGGCCGGGACGAACTCCGAGCGGAAGAGGCTCTCAAAGTCCGTCCAAAGTAGGGATGCCTCATCGTGCACCTGGAGCATCAAGCTCCACCATCGTCCTGCTGCTGCGTGTAGTAGGCTCGCAGCGAGGATCACCATGAGGTCTGCTGGTGTCCTCACTAGCCTAAACACTCGTACCACTGCCTCCAGCCAGTCCTCTGCAGCCTGGGGATCCGTCTCCCCGCGAAACCTGGGCGGTCGCTGGCGCTGAAACTCATGCAGTGCGCTGAGGCGACGTGCATCGTCAGCGGCTGCTGCTGGAAGCATCGGGGGCTCAGCGGGTAGAGCTACCGCCGGTGCCACTGCTGACAAAGGGCCCTGCACCGAGGCCTCGTCGCTCGGTGGGCTGTCGTCACGTTCGATTCTCGTAACCCTAGCTGGCTGCCGTCGTGGGGCCATCCTGAAAGAAACAACGTAACACGATCAAACGATTATACCTGGTGAGCTGACCTGGTTTGAGCTGTTTTAAGGGGAAAAACCTTTGAAAACACACACGCAATCAGTGTTTTCATGCACAAAGTCGGAAATCAGTTGTCAGGGTCCTGGTGTATGGATACGTCGGCCGCCCGCACCAACACTGGACTCCCTGAACTGAAAACCACACTCGGTACCCTTAACACTATTGCTTCACAGAAAGAAAGATCAGAGTTATAAGTTCTGCGGTAGAACCAAACTCCTTTGATACCAATTTGTCACGACCCGCCCTCGGGGTCCGTGCCGTGACTACCCCAAGCCCGCCTTCCATAGGCCAGGGGCTGGCGACTAGCACCAAGGCGTAAATCCCAGAAAAAGGGAAGGAATTGCCTTTGTAAAGTAAACAAACACCACAGAGTAAGCAAGCGGAAGTAAAACACTAAGTACAAAAAGAAGAGCTGAAAAGTAAAAAGGGGCTGGAAATACAAGCCCAACTGTAAAGTACAACTCGAAAGGGAAAACAGCGACTGAAAAGTAAAGCTGCTACGCTGAGATGTCCACTGGAAATCCCACCTGAAGGGTGGGTACAGATAGCTCCTCTGCTCCTCGGGTCCCGCCATCCGCTCCGAGTATGTCCCGCCCAGTGGTCCACCTCCGGGTACCGCCTCGTCGTATAGTCCACCTCCAGGTACCGTCCAGTCCTCGAACCTTCGGCTTCTGTCAGCACTGTCCGTCGTCTGCAACCAACACAACGAGGTGCGGGCATAGCCCGTGCAGGGGTGAGTATAACGATACTCAGTAGGGACCCCGAGACCCTCAAGGTCTCACTAAAACCAACAAGGATAAACACAAGAAGATCTCAACAGATAAACCCTACTTAGGTATATGCCCATACATATACCTAAGTCATCAAGTAACCCATCTCAATCATGAGGGAAACACAAGGATTGTGAAACGACGGATAACCACTACCCGGGTATATGCCCATACATATACCAAAGTTAGCAAGTGACCCATCTCAATCATGAAGTAAACACAAGGCCAAAAGTCTCAGCTCAAACCAGGATTTTTATTATCGAAACCGTAACTGCTGAAGAGCTCCGTCTCTAGAGTGTACAGTGGTCCTGTCACAACTCCGAGGCCGCCGCTCACTAACCTAAGACTGCTGAAGTACTCCTCCTGTCGAGTACTGCGGGTCTGCTGCCAACTACCAGGCGCTCCGTCCGCTGAGGGTCTGCTGCCAAATACCGGGCGCTACCCAGATAGCCTACTGAGGTACTCCTCCTGTCGAGTACCGCGGGTCTGCTGCCAACTACCAGGCGCTCCGTCCGCCGTGGGTCTGCCGCCAAATACCAGGCGCTCCGTCCACTGGGCTAGTCGACTCACTCCAAGTCGAGTCAGTCAAGCAGTCGTCAGGTCTCAGCCGGCTACACGGTCTCCGTACTCTGCACGCTCGTCTCCGGGAGGGTCCGCTCCACGAGCTACTGGTCGATACTCCAAGTATCACAAAGTCCCGCAAAGAAGTATCTCAAAAGTCCGTCTCGTCACAGGGGTCTCAACGCAACAGACGGCGCGTCGATCGGACGCCCGGTCTGTGAGTTATTAGCCTTTTCGTCCCAGGGGCCCGGTTGGTTTCGAGTGCGAACCAATCCCGGCCGTATCTCAACTGTACCCCGAACTCCCATAGGGTATACTCATAGGGACCGTTATTAAACGTAAACACCAACGCCGCTGACGGTTCGTCAAACGGACGTCCTGTCTGAAAGATATCAGCTTTCCCGTTCCAGGGGCCCGGTTGGATTTCGGGTACAATCCAACCCGGCCATACTCCGACTACATCCAAAACTCGGGCGGAGTATGTCAAAAGTTCCGTCTAATCAAGAGGAAGTCAACGAAACAGACGGCACGTCAATCGGACGCCCAGTCTGTGAGTTATTGGCTTTTTCGTCTCCGGGGCCCGGTTGGTTTTTAAGGCAAAACCAACCCGACCGTACTCCACCTGCGTCCAAACCTCGGGCGGAGTATGCCAAAAGATCCGTCTCATTAAGAGGAACGCAACGCGACTGACGGCGCGTCAATCGGACGTTCGTGGCTCAAGATATGAGTGTTTCCGCTCCGAAGGCCCGGTTGGTTTCGTGAACGAACCAACCCGGCCGAACTCAAAGTAATCCGAAACCTTGAGTGCGATATACCGAAACGACCGTCTCGATCCAAGGATCACGTTGCCGCAGACGGTTCGTCATTCGGAGGTCCGAGGCTCAAGTTATGATCCAAAAACCAAATCTGGTTCGAAACGGGGGGGTCCGGGTCCGGGCCGACCCGGCCCGACCCCCCCCCCCCCCCCCCCCCGGGGCGGCGCGGCGGCGGCCGGCGGCGGCGGCGGGCGGCGGCGGCGGCGGCGGGCTGCGGCGGCGGCGGGCCGCGGCGGCGGCGGCGGCGGCGGGCTGCGGCGGCGGCGGTGGCGCGGCGGCGAGCCGCGGCGGCTGGCGCCGGCGCCGCTTAAGGAGGCCGCGCGGGGGAAAATTTAATTCCCCCGCTGAAGGATTGGCGGCGCGGCATATAGCCGCGCCTCTCTTGCAAAACCGCCCCCCCCATGTGGGGGGCTTGATTGGCAGAAACGGGGGGGCTTTGACCCCCACAAGAAAACCGCCCCCTCTTTAAGAGGGGGTTTCATGAGGTGGCCGGGGGATTATTTCCCCCGGTTTATTGGCATCCGGCCGGCCAGCTGGCCGGCCGATTTCCTCCAACGGGACCGGAAAAATCCGGTCCCCTCTTCGGCTTCCGACGCCGGCGGCCCGGCTGCCGGTCTTCTCTTCCGCCGCGGCCCGGAACCGGCCGCGGTCTCCCCGTCCCGCCGCGGCCCGGAACCGGCCGCGGTCTCCCCGTCCCGCCGCGGCCCGGAACCGGCCGCGGCGTTCGTCATCCGGCGCGGTGCGACGGCACCGCGCCCCTTTGCCGTGCTCTGATATTCATTCAACGCGGCGCGACGGCGTCGCGTTCTTGTTGTTTCTTCCATGGTGCGCACGACGGCATCGCGCAAGATATTTACACTCTCATCCGCGTGGTGCGACGGCACCACGCCACTTGCTTTCCTCCGCAAAATAATTAAACATGAACGATGGAGGGGGTTCGGCCGTGTTCATGCGGTCCGGCCCCCTCACGTTAAGCAAATAACTCAACTTAAACATTCAAGCCTCAAGTTTGACATGCGAGATCCACGTTCAAGAAATGGAATAAATAAATAATGAATCAACAACCCCTACCTTGGTATAAGGTTCGAAGATTGTTCTTCGTTCCACGGAAGACGACGTCGCGGAGGTCGGGCGACGCGGTCGTCGTTCGTCAAATTCAACGACGAAGAGGCGCGTCCGAAGAGGCACGTCGTTGGCGAATCCTTGTACGCCGACGAAGGTTGTCCGAGGAAGGTGCGGTGTTCTCTCTCGTTGACACCGAAGACGAAGAAGAGCGGAGCGGCGTTCTTCGTTGGAACTTGAGCGTTCTACGTCAAGTCTCGAGGAAAGTCAAATAAAAAGGAAACAACGAACTCAAGAACCCTTACCTTGATAGTCGCACGTTGACGGAGTCGTGGAATATCGGTGTCGATTCCTTTGACGTCGTAGGAATAGTCGTTGTCGATGGCGTTCGTCGCGGAAAAGATGATGCGGAAGAAGAACGTCACGTCGCGGATATGGCGTCGCGGAAAGACCGTGTTCTTCGGCGAAGAAGTTCTTCGTTGAAGAACGGCGTTCTTTGCGTTCTTCGTTGAAGTTGAGCGTTCTTCGTTCTTCGAAGGTTCTTCGTCAAGTTGAAGAAGAAGAAGAAAGGATTCCAAAGATCTCAAGAAATCCTCCCAAGGTGTTAAAAGAATCCCCTAGAATAATATAAGCTTTAACTTATATTATTACATAACTTATCAACAAGAATTTCAAAGGTTTGAAATTCAAAAAGGGTTTAACTCCCTTAATAAAAAAAGTAACTTAAGCCATTAAAAGAGGCGTTAAAGGAGTTGGGAGGATTTGAAAGGTTTAGGGGTTCGTGTGGGCCCCACCACACTTAATCCTCCCAAGGGAGGTTAAGTGGGTGTGGGTCCCACTCCCAACCTCCTTTGATAGGTTTTAACAAGTTAAAAATAAAATTGTTCAACACAAATTTTATTTAACTCAACTAAAAACCTCAAAAAATAACTTTCAACCCGCAACAAACGGAACTCCCGAAAAGGTCTCTTTAAGCGAATATCGGCGCTGCGAGTTCATCGGTGCCCTCGGATTTCAATTCCGAGCACCGTATCAAAAGTTAGAAATACCCGCTCGTTCGGTCACTGAACGTACCCGAGCCAAACTTCAGAAATTAATTCCGGGCACTCCGGACCTCGGAATCAGGTGCCGTCTGAAACCGCGCTCTTGTAAAATTCTAAAGAAAATTAAGAAAAAATTTCCCTTGAATTTTACGGGTCTTTACATGAGGCCACATTGCGGAACGTGATTCAATTCTGTTTGATAGCTTTTTGGTATTTGAACTTTTGAAAATATTCCATGTGCGGTTTTTGAATTAGAATGTGGGAAGTGTAGTTTTACTTTCTTGATGGGTTGAAAATGGTGGGCTATTGTGAGGTTTCACACTTTCCCCTTAAAAGATTAATTATAAAATAAAAAAATCGATGGTGTAAAATGGATGGATACTTCATGTTAGTCATTCATGAGTTTTTAATATTCACATATTAAATCTAATTCTAATAATATAAAAAATACATGACATTATAATATTCATGCAGTACATCAGAGGAGTCATTTAAACATTATAAAGATGATTCCTCATGTTCACAAGGATTATTCAATAAATATATATGGAATGTGTTTGATATTATATGAATCATGAACAATGTTTTACGAACATATGTGACCATTTTCAGGTTGGTTTCCATCAATAAAATAATGAAAATATAACATTGTATGAATTATACATATATTTTCAAGAGTCTTTAGACTTTGTAAGGGTGGATTCATGAGTTAATATGGATGATCTCATGACTTTCTAAGAGTCATTTAGAACTTCATAAGGATTATTTTTAACTTTGTAAGATTCATTTTGAGAAACTATGATGATTTTTCAAAGCAATGGAAATATATATAAATTCATAAGAGAGATAATATTCTTTTAAAAAAACTATTATATTATAAAAATTAACAAAGGAATGGATTCACACAATACGTTGTAAATGTCATTTTACTAATATGACGTGATAATCTTAAGCCTTTAGTTAGAAAAAAATTAGTGATAGAAATATAATGTTCCCACTAGGCCCATGAATGCGTTCAACATGAAATTATGAAAATATTTAATTTTAGAGATATAAAAATGTGATTCTTTTAGAAAATTAAATATCTATGAATTATAAAATAGATAATCTATGTAATTTTTAATCGGATGATGTAGAAATAGTGTATGGATGGAATATGTATTATAAGGGAGTTTTTAATCATGAAATAGAAATAAAAGGGATGGATTAGTGGATAATGTCTCAAAATTAAAAATATTTCACCTTAATGAAGTGGAACCGATTAAAAAAGAAGAGGAAATATAAAATAAGAACAAGAATACGAAGTAATAGAGTTCCATTAAAATGTTTATCAATCTATATTTCAAATTTTAAATTGAAATTTTATAGATGAAAATCATTGTTATAGAATATTTCAATATTTCTAGGACTGTGTAAATATTATAGATAAGTGATAGATATGTGTTGAGTGGAAAATATAAATAAATTATTGAAGAGGGAGAAAGGTTAATGAAGAACAATATACCCGTTGATGGAAAAATAATAGAAGAATATTAATAAGAATGAACAAACTAGTATCTACTCAATGGTAATATTATTATGTGGAAGAATCATTTATGGTGAAGTGACGATAGGATAACGCCTGATCAGTGTCTTCCTCGATCTGACTTAATCGATGGCTCTGTTTTTTGTGGAACATATTATTCCTGTTGTTTCGGGAGTTTGTCTCATGTCATTGGCGGGTATAGTGGATTTTGTTTCCGAGGACTGATTTGATCGGGTTTTTATTTTATTGCCCGCGAACCCCTGGTTTGTGTTTTCCCTATTCGGATATGGTGCCGACTTTCTTTGGTGACGACAATGGTGTTTATGTTGGTGATGTTGTGTTCGTGGTTCGGATTGGTTTTCCTCGATGGGATGGTGAGGAAAGATGCCCTGTTTAATCGACGCCTACAGGAAGGATGGTGTTCGGCTCCAGCGTGGATAGGTCCAGGTCCGACGATGGGTGACGCGACTGATGGTGAAGGCCGACACGGGTGGCTCGTGGTTCTAGAATGGTGATGGTGAATCTTTTGAATTCTGATTTTTGAATATTTGTGATCATGTGCGTGCCGTGGGATTAGTACCCGGTTGGAGTGTGAGGCATGTTGATGTTTAAATTTTTGAATTTTGAGATCTGTATGGTGAACTGTGTTTTTGGAGGGTCCATGTATTGTAGCGAATGTTCTATATGGTTCCCACTTTTCCTTAAAGTGGTTATTTAATAAAATAAAAAATGATTTGGAGTGTATAATATGTAAATTTTATAAAATCATGATACATTGGTGAAACATTATTTCAAGGATCAATCATGGTAATTATAATCAACATGTTGATAAATCTTATGATCTTAGGTGATTATGAATCATTCCAAGGATTAAACATATAATGTTGAGATTTAAACCTTATAAAAAAATATTATTCCCTCTCTGTGTGTGTTAGTGTGTGTGGTAAAAATAAATAATAAATTTAATAAGAAGTAAATATTATTTCATGAATAAAAATGAAAATAAATTTTAATTACTAATTCATCACACTATCATTTATTTCCCACTGGGCATGAGGGTGATTTCATGTTTTAGAAAAGCTACAGTTCTCATCAGTATTGATCAACTATATAATTATTGGAGGGATAGTATATTTAATTATTTGGATCATTTAGAATTATATTTGTAAATAAAATTTTTAAAAATAGAATTATGTGATCAAAAAGTGGATTCCCACTGTACATGTAAAAAATTAGTAAATATTGAATAATCGTATGTTACTCTATCATTTATAAATTAGTTTTTATGTTTTTGGGCCTACAACTGAGGGACTTATTCCTCATGATGAAGGTGTTTCCATAGAAACAAAAACATTAGTGAACATAGAGAGTGATGGATGTGTTCAAAATACAATTCCATCATCTCTTTTAGAGAAATAATTTCTAATGTTAAAGGGAATCAGTGCAGCTAAATTCATATGGGATATATTAGATATAATCCATTAAGGTAATAAAAAACTGAAAGAATATAAACTATATGTTTGGATTTATAAGTTTAAACACATCATGATAAAGGATGATGAATATATAGATGAATTATTAAATATAGTAAATGAAATTAGTATCACAATTAGTGGGTTTAGTTAAAATGTTGATGATACAAAAATTCCATATACAATACTAAATATTTATACACACTTGTTTGATGTTAACATATTAGTACATGAATAAAATGACTAGGGTACAAACCCATTTTATTATTTACATAACATCCTCATTGAATATAAAATATATAAGTTAAGTGTTTTCAAGAAGTAGATCATGAATTTAAATGAAATTTTTGTTAAATCCATAAAATAGGAAAAGTGAAAGAAAGAAGAACTTATTAAAGAAGAATATTCCGAATCAAAATAAGATGTTGATGAAAAGTTTGATATTTTTTTTGTTATATCTAAAATTGATAAAATAGTCATGGGAAAGGTTAAGGATAGTATTCCACTAAAATTTCATAACTTTAGATCCATTATAAATATCAGGGGAAGCTTTAAAATGATTAAATATATTGAAACTAGTGGGGAAAAAGATTATATTACAATGATTTTCTCTAATAATAAGGCTACAAAATCAGATAAATCATTGTTTTCCTTGAATGGGAAGGGAAATAATTTATCTAAACACAAAAATAGAAATTCTGGATAAAAAATTATTAATGATTAGAGTCTTGGTGGAGATGAGGAAGCCGATAATTCTATTTTGGTTTATAAAACACTACTAATTGCTAAAGATAAAAAAGAATAAATCACTAGTTATAAAAGATGTAATGATGAGAGTGATAGAGAAACTAAAATTAAAATCAATAACTCCATGAATTTATATCAAAGATCTCAAATTTAGAAAAGGATATGAAATATATTCATAAATACAATAAATATTTAAAAAATAATAATTTGTTCATGTTGAAGAAGAATTAATATTTATAAAATAGATTTATGACATTGAAGATTTTATTTTTAGAGAGAAGACAAAAAACATTCAAATTGAAGAGAAATTTAAAACTATGATAAAGGGGATTGATATTTTCTAGAAAAATCTGATAAATTCTAAAATTGAATTAGAAAAATTGAAATAAATAAATCAGAATATTATTTAATAATATAGTCAAATCATGAATATTAGAGTTTGAAATGGTATTAATGATTCATAAAATGTTGTAGATCATGTATAATAAATAATATCACACTAAAATGGTTTAATATATCCTAAAATTTTTATTTGAATGTCTAAGTAGATGGCATAAAGAAGAAGACCATGTTTTTATCCAAATAAATTGAGTCCAAGATATTTAGAAAAATTGAGAACACATAGTTGATGAGAAAATATTAAAAAATAGTAGTTCAAAAAGGATATAAAGATGCTTAGGTCCATGAAAAAAATGCTGATGGTTTACTAAAATGATGGTTCACCAAATGTTTCCAAGATTGATTGATAAAATAAATATGAAGTGAAGATATTAATAACTTAAAAAACTCCTTATAAAGGGAAATGTGATTTATATATATATTATTCGCACTATGGTGGAATTGTGAACATAAAAACAAATATTTGATTTAATTAACATCATTATTATGAGAATATATGTTCTGTGAGATAAAATTTGAGGAAACTTTATCCATCTTAATGAAGAAAAATTCAAAAGAAACCTTAAAGACTTGGATTTTAGGTTGAAGTTAAATTTCAACCATTTTATGATGTTTGTAGATGATGTGACCAACTAGATCACCTTACTAGATATTGACTCACTAGTTTACTATCCCTGATGAGTTTGACTTATTATGCAAAAAAGTTTCTAATGACGAATGAAAAATAAAAATAAAAGGATTTTGTAGTTGAAGTGTCACCAAAATATTTAAAATGGAATTTCGTAAGGACATAATATTTTCAGTGTTCTTCACATTTGATAGGATATTTTATGAAATTGATATTTGTTTAAACTTTAAAGGTAGGTTTAGTGTAATTTTTGAATTATGAGTTACTAAAAATTGAAGGTTTGGTTTGAATGGTGATTGGAAAAGAGAAATTAAAATAAAAAACACTCTATGTTTTTATCTGATGAAGAATAACCTATTATGTGTATCCCATATATGTAATAATGGTAATGATTATTTTTCCTAAATTATATATTTTTGGTAATTAATTTGAAGGATAGATTTTTTTAATTATAGAAAAAAACAAGGTGAAATTTCTCTGATGTAGGTTATGCTGAAAATTTATTCCACCAAAGATTGAAACATGAAAATAAATTATAACATTAAATAAATAGTAATATTGTCCAACACATTAGGAGGAAGATTACCTAATGGGAGAGTTTTATTAATGTGACTATACTAAAGAGATAAATGAACTGAATTTAATATAAATTTAGAAAAGGTATGATCATTAATTCTCCTCAGAAGAATAATGGTATAAAAAAATCTCATCCCTTAGAGAGTCTCTATTCTAACATCTGAAGGCCTATTTGGAAGTAATAAACCAATAAGAAGAATTATGTTATTTAAATTATTGAATAATTTACTTATATCACTTGTATTATCTTTATAAATCATAAATCATAGGCTCTAAAGATGTTTAATAATTTTATGAGTGTTAAATAGAAGTGTGTTTTCTAGAAGTAGAAGATCCAAATAGAAAGAGCTAAAAAGTTAAATATTCAAAAATTTTATTCTTATCCTGATAATCACAGTATTCACTATGATATTAGTGAACAATTCTTTAATTACCCAGTGTTATTAGTAATATCCCTTTCCTAAATAAATGTGTATTTTATTATATTATATAATATTATACACATACAAAGTTTAGAGATTACAAAAAACACAGTGATTCATCACAAAATACTATTACTATAATCATCTATGAAACTAATTAAAATTGCATACATTATAACTTGGAAAAAATATAAAATATAAAATATAAAATCAGAAAATATAGATCACCCCAATTAATTAGAATCATCTCCCCCACCACAAAAAATATAGAGAATAAATATATATTTAAAATACAGGCAACATTATAGAAAATGATAACACAAAACCCTGATAGGAATTTCATTGAAAATTTATTGGAAGAATAAAGTGGTTTTTATAGGAGGTAAAGTGATTGTTGAATAGTAATGTGACTATTGGAATAGTAACATAACCATTTGGAATAGTAGGCTGACCATTCATATAGTATTTTCCCTTCAAAATAATATATTTTAACTTAAATAATATTTATCAAGATTCATTTATGTAAATATTATTTTTCTAATTCCGAAAAATAAATACAAGGATTAAAAATCTAAATTCAAATATAAGAAAATTATAAATAAAATTGTATTTTAGTGTATTTTATAAAAATAATTATTTTATATTAAAAATAAATATTACCTATATTATATATTTATTTTGATGAAATGAAATTATTTTTTAAAATCACCATATCTATATTTTCCATAGGCTATTTTTTGGAAATTTTCAAAAATACATCAATTTTTAGGTGAATAGTTAAAATATTGTTTTTTATATAACAATTGTAACTCAAATTACATCATCCAGGATGTAATAATGAAATAATCCAATATAGAACATGATTTTAGTATATTTTACATTATATTTAATAAATTATTTATTAAATATGATAAAAATAATTTTCAAAATCAAAATATAACTCCCCAAAACCTAATGTCAAAAGTGATTCCTTTAAATAACATATTTTCGTTGTTTCCACTTTAATTTTAAATAAATTAATTAATTGGAATTATAAAGTGAATTTAAAGTCCAATTCCCACTATATAATACTGATATATATTTATATATTAAAAAATTAACTATTATATGTTCTATATTTGATATATTATTTTATTTAATATCGAAATCTAACATTACCCCTCTTCTCAACTATAAATAACCCCTACCCCCTTGTAAAACACTCCTCACCCCCGTTCAAAATACAATTTCATTCTAAATATTACCAATTAAGACTCTTATAATCCATAGGTACTTTACAGATTAATCAAACCCCAAAAATCAAAGGAGTGATAGTGTCATAGAAGAGAAGTTACAATGAAGAAGACTATTTTTCAATGATTCCCTCGTGTTCCTTTTCTCCTATATTTTTTCCAAAATTCATTCAAAATAAAATATTATAATATTTAATTAGTATGTGTTTTAACTTTATTCTAATGTTTTTAACATTCAATAAAACCAATAATTTTAATGTATTTATGTTTTATACATCCTTTTCTTCTTGTTTGGATAATGTTTTCGATAACGGTCGGTTGAAAACCAATAGGGATGTTTTGAATTAATATTATATAATCATACCTAGGAATGTTTAGAAAATATTTATTATATATAAATTTATAAATATATTCATTTTAAGAATCATTATTTTTTATAATTATTTTAAAACACCTTGAAGAAAATAGTGAAATCAAAGATAAATGGGAAAATATTAAGAAAACCTAATATCAAAATGAATCAATTTCATAAACAGAAAATAATAAATATATTAAATAATTACAACTAATAAATAGTTTTATAAATTATTATAATTTACTTATGGATAAATTTTTAATAAATCAATGTTTATCTTTCAGGAGGCGAAAAATAGATGAAATTAGGTGGGAATTAAGATATGGGGATTCTCGAACTCATTTCCTTTCTTTGGGTTACTCTCTCATCCATGGTATGAATGTTTATGTTATGTCCATAAAATTTGTTTTCCACTATCTATTTTGGATATACATATTCCTACTATATGAAAATTTTTTCTAAAAAATGTTTCTTTTTCAAAATGGCTTCAAAACATAAAATTTTACAAGTCTTGAAATGATTTTGAAATAATAAAAAATGATGTTGTTTTAGTATAAATTTTTTTTTTATTTTCAATTTAGGATCCCAAATGTTTATTCATAAAAGTTATTATTTATATAATATCTATGAAAAACATTCCCTTCCTTGGGATTATCTCGTGATTGTGATTGTTAAATTTTCTTTTTGGCATGCATGATAATTTAATGCTATGATATGAAGGGTGGGACCATAATTATATATACCTCCAATGCATTTGTTAATGTGAGGTATCTCATGAGATAATGTGTAATATTTATGAACATGATGCAAGGGATTTTCAAAAGGATTATGTTAATATTATTCACCTATGTTATGCACGAACATGATGCTAGATTTTGTTTTCACAACTATGTTTGGTATTTTACCACTAAGACTTGATATTTCATTATTATGCACCTCCACATTCCATTCCATTATTCATTATTTCTGAAATTATTTTTATGATAATGATATGATTATATTATGATAATGATGATTATTCCCACTTATGTTATATTGATTCATGTTCCTTACCATCCTCTTACCAGGATTGTAGATCACCCCCTTTTTTGATGTGTATCCTTATGTGATTATTTATAACATGTAGAGACCGAGAGACACTAAGAAGATAGTGTGTAAGGAATTAAATAATTTTTATCTTTTATTATGTAATATTTATGTATAATCCAAATTTTACCAAGACACTGAACCTTGTGAAATAGTAATTATAATGGTTTAATATTTATATTTGTATTTATTTAATAGTAATTTATGAAAAATTTTAGTTTTTATAGTTGGTATCTGAGCATATTTGATTTAATTTAAAAATTAGGTATTGAAAATAATAGTGAAAATAATAATTATATGTTTATTTATAGGTAAAAAATTCTAGAATAATTTCTTAAAAAATTAATAAACAGATGGATACAATAATATATTAATTTATTTTTAAATATGTAATACAAAAAATTATCCATGATTTGTTTATTTAAATTTTATACAACCCATTTTTATTTTAGAAAATGTGAGGAACTAAAAGAAACGAGTAAAACACCCCATGTGAGGGACAATTAAATTATTTACCAAATGATATCCCTAATGAAATGGGAGGTTTTCTTCAAAACATCATGGAATTTCTTACCCAGTTTTCCCAGCCCATGAATAATAACCTAATGCACATGGACTATCATCCTTCAATAAATAAGGATCAACGATCCTTTGAGTTATTCATGTGGAAATGAAAAATGATGTTTAGTGGAAGATACAATATAATTGTATCCAAAAAATGGGTTAACTCAATATAGAAGATATTTTTTGTGATAAAATATTTCGAGAAGGTCAAGGAGACTCTTTAATTTTTATCATTAAAATGGAGAAACCGATGAATGGTGGGATTTAGTAAATAACACCAAGATGAAGGATTTAATGGGATCGGTGGAGTGGGGAGAATTTAATAAATTATTTCTTACAAATTATTTCCCTTAAACTCACAGAACTAATATAGAGAGAGAATTTATTGAGATTGAGAAAATGGAAGACACTCTGTCATGATTTATGAGTAAAAATCACAAGGATATTAAGATACATATTATGTTTTTATAAATAATAATTGAAAAATATATAGATTTTTTAGTGGTATAAAACAACACCTTTTAAAAGATCTATTAGTCCATAACTTTGGGAGTTATGAAGTGGTTTGATGTACCCCTAAAGTATAGAAGGAGTTCATAGAATGGACCCATGTATATAAACATAAGAAGATAAGAATATAGTTTCAAGATGGTGGGTCAAATGAAAAGGGAGAAAAGTGGACTGAACTACCCAAATGTTTATAATGTGGGAAGAATCATCATGGTAATTGTCTCAAATGTATGAGGAAACCCATCATGTTGGGAATATAACGCCACCATGCTCATGAATGTTCCAGATGCATGAAGAAGCTTTCCAAAATGGTGGAGGAAATGAATGAAAATACTAATTCACCACTGATGGGTCAATTGTTAAACTATAAGGAGCTTGGGAATATGCAATATAGTGCACTAAACCATTGGTCCTTGAGGGTAAAAAGAGTAAGGAACTACCATGGACAAATGATTAAGGTAAATATTATACCATCACTATCGCTAAATTGGTGTGTGAAAATATAGTCATACTGGGTACACTTTTTATTCACTCAATAATGGAAAATGATTTATTTGATTCTAGTTTTTCACATTAATTTATGTATTTTATTTTTTATAGTAATCTTGAATAAAATCCATGATATCTTGAAATATTTGTGTCTGTAAATAAAATAATTGGTAAAATCAGCAGAACCTTAGATCCCAAATCTTCTCCCATTTGCTTATGTGGGATGGTTATTCGAGCGAATCTCATAATACACCCATTTTTGGAATTCAATTCTATAATGGAAATGAATTTTTTCTCGTTATATAGATCACACATCAACTGTCAGCGAATTGAAATATCTTTTCAAATTATGAACAATCACATAATTAAAAAAATAAAGGTAGATCATGGTTATCCTTTTGAAAATCCATTAACAGTGTGTGAGTTGATACCTTCTCAAGAATCATACCATGATAAAAAATTTGAGACAATGGAAGGTTTCAAACTGAAGTAAATTCAAATTTTTATTCAATATAGTGGAATATTTTGTAAAGAGTTACATTATATTCTCCTAGATCATGATGTTTAGGTCTCAATATATCTCATACAAATATATATTCATATCTCAATCATTCTTTACAATATGGCCTCGATCGAACTGGAAGAGTTAAAGAATTAACTTCCATATAATTTAGGAAAAGGATTCTTATTCCCTACTACATCACCATGGGGTGTTCCATTTCTCTTTTTGAAGAATATATATGGATCAATACTACTATGTATTCATTATCAAGAGCTCCACAAGATCACTATAAAGAAATATTATCCAATTCCAAGGATTTATGAATTGTTTCATCAACAATAAGGATTATAATACTTCTCTAAGGTGAATCTTCGTACTGGATATCATAAACTGAAGGTGGATAAGGAAGAAATTTTGAAGAACAATTTCTATACTAGGTATGTTCACTATGAGTTTAGAATGATGCCCTTCATACATACTAATTGCCATGTAATATTCATGTATTTGATGAATACAATATTTAGAGACTACAAAAAAAAATTTGGGGTACTATTTATTGATTATATTAATATTTACTAAATGATAAAGGTGGAACATAATGATTATCTAAGGATTGTGATAGTGACATTAGGGAAGAATAAAATATATGCCATGTTCACCATTTTTGTTTTGTATTTCCTTGAAACGTGTGTAATAGTTTTAAGAATCATTGTTTCCCGAGGGGTTCCATTGGATTTATTCATGGAACTGGAAACTTCCAACAGTTCTTTATCCAAAAGGGACCTTCTTTATAAAGGTAGGAATTCGTTATGTTTGAACTTTACGATACTTAAGAACGTGCATTTTTCGACAGGATGGGATGTTGGACTCATCACACACTTTTGTGGGGAATTATTGTTTACTCTGGGACTCTCTTTGTAAATTTAAAATATTTTCATGAATCCTTATTAATCCACCAAGTATATCATATGTATCCCTTTGAATTCGCAATCACTTATTAACATGTGTAAAATTTAGAATCATCAGTATGCATTCAAGGTTCTTAATTAATGGAAATATCCGTATGAATTCGAGGTTTTCCATCAATGGTATCCTCTAATATACTACTTAGATATTATTTTAATCATCATTATGATGATATTGGTTTTTAAGCCACTCAGTAGAGAAATCTTGAATTTTATTATCATCGAGGGAGACAATTATTTGGTTTGATTTTGGGATCATTCCCATATGATAGGCTACCTACGTATCCTTATAAAGGAAATCAAAACCCTCGTAGTTTAGTTCCACTGAATGGGACACATCATGCCTTTTAAAGTCATGTGTTAAGGACCACTAAACTGAAGGTTCTTAGTAAAAAAAAGCACGGGACTTATGCTGAAGCAGCGTAGGGGACATGGAAAGGATATGGCTTTCCAGGTACGATCATACCCTATTTGGAATATGGCCCAAGAAGAAAAGTTTTGATTTGAAGTGTTGGTTTTGAACCTCAAAGAGGCTTCCAACATATCCCATGTTGATAGGAATCAAATCCCACGTAGTTTGATAAGTCTCATAGCAGAGTATAGTCCTTTGAGAGAAATCAGTTTCGGGCTTACATCTAGAAAAGGATGACTTGATGATTTGGGGTTTAATTTAGAGATTATTCATAAATAAAATGCCCAAATTAAGGGAATTAGGATTGGATTCTTGAGGAGGATATCAAGTGACCTAGGACCTAAAGAAGCATTCCTATGTATCCTGATCATGGTGGGAATCATAGTTCTTATAGTTCCTTCTAATAAGTGTTTGTGCAAATGTTATAACCATCACATATCTCTAAGACCAAATGAGTCATTCTTGGTGTGGGAAACAAGAGTATGTAAATGATTCAACAATAAAACTTCACACTTTTCCTCCTCCACTGATGGAAGAGGGCGCGCCAACTGTGGAAGAGGGTGAGCTGATGAGCCTTCCCTATGTTCTCTTCACATTGGAAAAGGGTCCAATAGAAGGAAGAAGGGGTGAAGATTAGGGTCTTATACAAGGATGGCTTCCCACGGTGACAAATCCTAATGGGAGAGGAAAATAGAAATGAAATTCCATGTGCACATCTTCACATTAGGTCTTTGGCACCGAAGAAGAGTGGAGGAAAAATGATGCCACCTCCTGCAAGAAAAAATAGGGGATTATGCCAAGATGGTTGCCCTAAAATTGACCATAGTAGGGGAGGGAGACTTCTCAGATTATTTAAAGGCAAGAAAATTAGGTGTGAACCAAACCTTCCTTACCATAATTTGAGGTTTCCTGCTCTTTGAGAAGGGTGAGGCTGAGGCCCAAACCCTTATTCTCAAAACTGGGAACTTACCCACACTATTTCTGAGAGAAAGGTCCATGTGACTGTTGATATAAAAACCCTCAAACACTCCATGAATCCTAACCACACTGTGAATCAAATTGGGTAAACCTCTCATTGTGGAAATATAAACCCAAATAAGAGACATGCTGATCTGCTTTTCCCAAAGGTTTGATAAGTCAGTAGCTTTTGGAGGAGGTCACAACAGAATTCCTTTCAAACAAGGGATACAATGAGGAAGATCACATACCATGAATGGCTGTGAGGAAGGATTTATGGCTTCATAAACTGAAGAGAGTGATGAAATTAAGAGAATCTAAGAGGGTATCCCAAATAGAGAAGGGTGCACAAGTATGGGCTTGCACGTAAACTTGTGTAACCTGATGGTCACTTAAGCGACGAAAAACTTGTATGTTAATACTTGGGTGATACCTTTCTCAAGACTTAAAAAGTATTCATAGGTGATTAAAGAAGTGGAGTGCTCATGTTCCTGTGAGAGGAATGCGAGACAAACAAGTATTTCTGACTTGGGGAGGTTGGGCGCTTTAGGCGCGCAAGTGTTTTGGTTTTCCAATAGTAAAAGGATTTAGGTCCAATGATCCTCCCTTATATCCTCCGCTCATAAGCCCGAATACTAGGGAATGTGATCACAAGTGATTGAATTTATGTGGAACCTTAAAAAAAGGTAATTGAGGAATGTCCCACAACCACTAGTGTCATATAAATATGTAGTTTTCATTGATTGATTGTGTGATGCCAATATTTTTTGAGGAATTTCTCAATATTTTCCAGCCCAAATACTATGTTCACACATAAATGGTTAACATATATCTTGATTGACCATGTTTATGAATGATTCATAGAGCTCATGGAGAGGATAATCACCACACTTGTACTCACACAACCAATTTGTAGAGAAGGTTACGGGATATATAGTGATTCTTAACTGAAACGACTGGGTAGTAGAGTCTTTTGGAATGATAAAATGATATATTGTGGCTCACAACTGTTGAATATGAAAGAGTCGAACTACCAGATGCGTGATCAAGTGTTGGAAACTGTGATCTTAACTTTAATAATTATAAAATTAAAATATATTCGATGAGAAGTGTGACATATATACCATTCATGAGAGTCTAAAATATATCATACTAGATACATAGAACAATATTCATAAAAGAATATTGTAAGAGATAATCAAGGGAAATGATTTCTCAATTCAAAAAGGTAAATATGGTTGTTGATTCACTTAGTAGAAATGAAACTTCCACTCTATCCTTGATGTAGATTGAGAAATACCATATCTAAATGGATATGAAAAGTATGGATTTGGAAATCATAATGGAAGGGAAAACATCATACCATTCCAAAATTATTTCACAATAATATATCTCAGATAAGATCAAGATGACATAAAGAGATGATCTCAAGAAAAGAAATTAGGTTAAAGCGTTAAAGGAATGGAAGTTATATGAGTTTCATAAAAATGATGATAGTGTTATTTGATTTGTAATGTGGAATTTTTAATGTAATCAACTAGGAAAAATAAAGATATACTGGATAATGAACATATATCATCATTATCAATCCATCCTAGAAGTACCAAGACGTACTATGATCTTCGTGAATTATTCTGGTATATAAACATAAATAACGAGATTGCAAAGTATATCTCAAAGTGTTTGTTATATCAAAAAGATAAAAAAAATGATACATAAGACCAAAGGTATGATGCAAACATTTCCTATACCCACATGGATATGGGAGAATTTCACTATGTACTTTTTTCACTATTCTCTAAAATAAATCCTAAGGAATCAGTTTGATATGGTTTGTGGAGGATGGACTCACCATGAATGGACACTTTATGGGGAAGATATATCACTTGAAAAATTGAAATGATATATGTGAAGGATGTGATGAGGATTTATGGGCTTCCACTTTTTATCATATCTTATTAAGATTCAAGGTTCACCCCTATATTCTAGAGATGTCTTCAATATGATTTGATTATTGTATTGAATTTCATCATGACCTATCACCCCCAATATGATGAATAATCTAAAATAACTATTTTGATTCTCATGGACATACTATGTTCCTACTCATTTTAATTTAATTGAGGATGGGATCATCATCATTCATTGGATGAGTTGTCGTGTAAGAATATTTTCCACTATTGTATTCAAATGTATATATATGAATCTCAATATTGGAAGTGATGTAGAATTCCAACTTTTTTCGATAAAGATGGGGAAAAATATACATGGTCTTGATATTTTTCTAGAGGTGATAAAAAAGGTTCAATCCATCCAATTGAAAATAAAATTTCTTCAGTGTCAGGAAAAATGCTATAATTTCAACCATTGAAGGTACTCGAAGTCCAATATTGGAGACAAAGTATTCCTTTGAATATCTATATGTAAGAGATTCATATTCTTTAGGATGAAATGGAATCTAATACCAAGGTAATTTGTCCCCTCTGATATATATAATCGTATAAGTTAAGTGGAAAATTTTCTAGCACATCCCCCAATTATGGATCAATTTTAGGTAATATTCCATGTATCACTCCTGAGGAAGTATATACCCGATCCCAAAAACTGTACTAAATCTAATTGTGATAGAAATGTATAATGACCTCTCATACGAATAAAAAATGGTGAAGATATTCGGAAATAGATACAATTTTCTATGTAACAATATAACTCACAATGTAAAAGTGTTGTAGAGGAACTAAAAGTATGAAGAAGAAAATTGGGAATCGGAGGAAACAAAGAAATAAAAGTACCCTCATATATTCTCAAATGTGAATATGATTTGAAATTTAAGGGATGAAATTTCTATGTATGGTGGGATAATGTAATAACCCAATGAATTTTAGTAATATTAATATCCATAATAAATGGTGGTTCTATTATATATTTATAATATTATACACTACAGAATATAGAGGAACAAATAAGGACTTTTTTCATTACTAAATTATACTAAATAAATCTAAAATGAAAAAAAATTAGAATTTAAAAATTACAAATGGACATGAAATTTAAAATAGAAAATTTAAAATTAGAAAATATGGAACTCCCCAATCTACAAGAATAATCACACACACTTCAAACATTATAGATAAGTAGAAAGATATTAATAATCCAAGAAAAATAATAAAAAATATTGAAATATATAACCATGAAAGGAATTATGTTGAATATTAATATGAAGAATGAAAGGGAGTTTATAGTAGGCCATGAGACTGTTTGAATAGTAGTGTGACTCTTTTAATATTAACTTGAACGTTTGAAATAGTAACCTGACTGTTGGAATATTAATTTTAACTCAAAATAATAAATTTTAATTTAAATAATATTTATCAAGATTAATTCATGAAAATATAAATTTTATAATTCCAAAAAACTAAATATCATGAATAAAAAAAATGAAAATATAACTAAAAAACAATATTTTAATGCATTTTGTAAAAATCAGCATTTTATATTAAAAATTTAAATTACTTATTTAAAAATTTTAATTTGAAAAAATGAATTACAATTTTTAAATTATCATGTTTAAATTTTCTAAGGGTTATTTTATTGGTAATCTTCAAAAATTCTTCAAGTTTCAAGTGAATAGTAAAAATTCAATTTTTATATAACAGATATAACTGAAATTATATCATTCATGATGTCATAATTTCATAATAATTTATATAAATTTTTCTATACATGGTATATCTATTTTAATAAACGATTGATTAAAAAAGGATAAACATAATTTCCAAACCTAAAAATAACATTCCAAAACAAAACGTCAAAAATGATTCCATAAAATTACAATTTTTCCTTCTCTCCACATTACTTTTTAATAAACTAATGAATTAAAATTAGAAATGGGATTTAAATTCTTAAACCAATTATTTTATATTTATATATTATTTATAAATTCAAAAAATTACTATTAAAACTTTTACATTTGATATATTATTTTATTTAATATTTTTTTTTAAAAAATACACCTCTCCTCGTGTATAAATTACCCTTCTCACTCCCCTTGGAACAATACTCCCCCAACCCATTTTAAAGCTAAATATTAGCTAATATATTCCCTATAATTCCTGTTATAATCCATATGGATGTTTTGGAGTAGTCTAACTCCAAAATGTAAAGGAGTTATATTGTTGTGCAAGAAAAGATGCACTGAAGAAAGAGTATATTTTTCAACTCCCCACTCGTTTTATTTTATCCCCCCACTTTTCACAAATTATTTCAAAATAAAATATTTTATTATTTTATTAGTCATAATTTTAGAGTTACAGTAATGAGGATAACTGGATATAAAAATTATATTTTAAATTTATTTATGTTTTATTCCTCTTTTTCTTCACATTTGGACAATGTTCCCAATAACGGTCGGTTAACCTCCCACATCGATGTTTCAGATTCCATTCATATCAAAAAACCAATGAATGGTTAAAATTAAATATTTATTAGATATAATTGTATAAATATAGGTATTTTTTATTCTATAATTTATTATACTTATTTAATAATTACGTTGAACATAATAGTGAAATTGAAGGAAAATGAGGAAACCTTATTAGAACATGAAACCCAAAAAGATACAATTTCATCCACAAAATTTATAAAATACAGTAACTTGATTTTAATAGACAAATATCTACATAAATTACTATAATTATCTTCTTGATCAATGTTTTAATAAATCTATTCTTATTATTCACGAGGTGAAAAAGAAACGAAATAAGGTGGGAATTAAGGTAAGGCGAATCCTGAACCCAATTTATTTATTTGGTTTGTTCTCCATTCATGTTATGAGTATTCATATTATATATGTAACATTTAATTTTCTTATTCCTTCTAGGATATACATGTTCCTACAATTTCAAAATTTCTTCTATAAAAGGCCTCTATTTCAAAGTGACATCATAATATCATAATTCACTCCTCTTCAAATGCTTTTTGTCCACTCAAGAATAATGAAGTTTTATACCCAAGAATGATTTATCTTATTCATTTGGAAACCAAAATTTTTATTCATGGATGGTATTTTTAGGAAATCTTTATGAAACCCATTCTCTTACTTCAATTTATATCATGACTATGTTTGTTATATATTCTATGGGGCCTATATGATTATGTAAATGTTATGATTTCATGAGTAGGCCCAAAATTATATATCCCTCCAATGAATTTGGTAATGTGATGTTTCTCATGTGATAAAGTTCAATATGTGTGTACATGATAATATATTTTTTCACACTGATGATTTTATGATTATGAATATATATAATGTGTGAAATTGATGCTAGAATTATTTATATCTATATGTGGTATTTTACCGATAATACATGATGTGCAAATTTTTAATTTTATGTCATGAACCAACCCAGGTAGACCCTAAACCAGTCACTCGAGCTGGTCCGATGCATGGCCCAAAGGGCATTCATGATCCCCACAGGCTATAAACTAGTGTCGGTCTGGAAAACTAATCAAGTTGGAACAATTTTTCGTCTAAATGAATGATAAGAAAATTAATAAATACATATAATAAAACCGAAAAGAGGAAACAAATGTTAGATAAAATTGTTCTTACCTTCATGTGACTCAATAGGTCAATACCATTGTCAAACCAACATCACACTAAAATGACCGAAACTGAGCAAGGATCATCACACAAAGCTAAAAAAATATTAATTATAGGAGTGAGTATTAAAATATAGTAGGGTATCTTGAGAAACTGTTCTCAATGTACATCAATTAAATAAAGAAACATTGACTTCATGTTTGAATTAGAATACAAAAAATAATTTTTTCACACACTTTCCCTTTAAATAAAATAACATTCCATTTCACTTATTATTTTTAAACAAATTTATTTTCCTTAAATTAATCTTTAACCTTTTTAAAGAATGAGTGAAAAAGAAGGGTAAATCATTTTGAAATTATTTTTACACAAACATTTTAAAATAATTTTATCCCATTTAGAAAATAGATTCACCATACATGAAGGAAAATGCAATGATCACCCAAGGGAAATGGAGAATAAAAAGAAATATAGACCATTAAAAAAATGAACCTCAATCATCCTATGAAGATATCTATGTTATGCAGTACATGGAAATTACTGTGAAAAATGTTATTTTATATATTATCGTCCAATCCTGAAATTTATATTTCCTTATATAAAGGAAGTGATTTGATAATATTTTATTAGACTAGCCTACTGAGTTTTAACATTCATGCCTATATTTTATCTTTATTCTTATCTTCTCGTACTTCCCGTTTCTCTATTTTGGTTTCCATAGTGACACATTGGTTTGAGGTCAGTGGTGACCTGTAGATTCACATGATGGTATGTAAAACATTGTATTTGTAACACCCCGCCCCTACCGCATTGGCTTGAAGAGGCGCTGAGGGTTACTTGGACTTAAGTGACGTTCCCAAAGCGCTAAAGGATGGCAATAAATGCCGAGGGCTCCGAGAACAATTGGGGAATGATTTTACCTTGATACAAACCATTCAAACAACCAAAACTATATGATGCATGTCAAAAAAACCAAACTCATACATTAAAAAAGATAACCAAATAATCCATATTGATCTCATATGCCAACACAAACCAATACACCATCAGAGTACAATGCGGAAGACCCAACAAGAACACCACAAACCAAGACACCACCACGGCTCCACACCATGATCCAAGCTCCATGCTCCACCAAGACATCACAAAGCTCCACTAAAGGAGGGAGATGCCTTAAATTTTCCCACGTCACGGTACACGACATCTGCAAAGACACCAACGTGCCAAAGCAGGGGGTGAGTACTAAAACTCAGTAGGTTTTCCCGAAATGACATCCCTACACACGCCACTAGGATAAAACTGTTATCACATTTATATAAATAAGTTTATATAAAATAAACTCAAGTGAAACCATTTTCATACGCCAGACATTTCCTTACCAAGCCATCACATCCAACCCAATCAACCAATGGAAAGCCAAAAAAACATGCCATAAGCCATTCCATTACACACATATTAGCACAACAATTCCATCTTGCAAAGAAATTCACAACAACCATACCAAAAATGATGGGAATTCTTCCCAACCCGTTCACCCATTCACAATAAAGAAAACAAACCGGTGGGACTTCCTCTCACCTCGTTCACCCATTAATGAGTAGTATCACTTCCGAACACTACCCCGATAGTGTCTCTTCCAACTACTATCCATCACCTCCCTGATTATGGTGGCACTTTCTCGACCAATATCCTTTATGGTGGCACTTCCGACCATTATCCATCCTTCTCCCTGATTATAGTGGGACTTTCTCGACCACAAGCCTTGATGGTGGCAGTTCTGATCATTATCCATCCTTCTCCCTGATTATAGTGGAACTTTCTCGACCACTAGCCTTGATGGTGGCACTTACGACCATTATCCATCCTTCTCCCTAATTATAGTGGCACTTTCTCGACCACTCCACAACATCACAACACATTCCAATACAACATTCCATCCATATCCACACAATATCTAAACAGTCACAACCAAGAATACAACATCATGCAATCAACCAAATTTTATTGCATATAAATCCACTTCAATAAATCACTCGTTTATTGAAAAAAAATTCCATGCCAAACCACATTTCAATAAAACAACCTATTTATTGAAAACCATTTCCATCAATATTTTTCAAAAATCAACCATAGAATCCCATTTTAAAATCTCCATTTTAAAATCCACAACAATAACATTTTACCATAAAACCACATTTTTCCCAAAAATCCCCAAAACACCACCAAAGGGATTTCCAACCAATTTTTCACAAAAAACACAATTAATTTAAATCACAACAAAATTAATTGTAACAAATAACCACTAGTTCTATCCTAGTGGAGTCAAGAGAGAAGCCACCTACCTTTAGGGTTCTGATGATCTTGACCCACAACCAACCACACCTCCAATATGGGGAACACACCACCGAAACCTCTCTAGATTACCTTCCCTAAAATCTCCAAGCCTTAATATTAACATAAAAGGCATCCCCAACCCTATATATACCCACCACAAGTGTAGATCTAGAAAACCAAGAAAAAGAGGGTTGTAGATCTAGAGGAAAACACAAGAGAAACAAGAGGAGAGACTTACCCGGAGCAATCCCCTTCAAAAAAACATGAATCCTCTTCAAAAACCTTCCAAAACGAGTGGGAGAGCACCCTAAACCACTGAGAACCCAAAACCCGGAGTGATGATCGAATGGGAGGAAGAGAGGAGTGAAATATGGCAATCCTGAGTGAGCATGGGTTTTAAAACCCTATTTTTAAGTGGCCACACGGTTTAGCCCGCACAGTTTAGCAAAACGTGCGCTAACCTTGCGCACTCTACTGCCTCGAGAGCTAGGGTTCGCACCATTTACTCGCACCATTTGGCAAACCATGCGCAGGTTGTGCGAATCCTACTATCTCCCCCTGTATGGTTCCTGGAGCATCTGCACGGTTTACACTAACTGTGCTCAATCTGTGCACCCCTTTAAAAGCCTCCAAACTCATCCAAAACCATTCCAAACTCTCCCAACCTCTTCCCAACCCATCCCATGTACTTTAAACACATAAAAAGCATAAAAAAGGATACATACCTCAAACCGGGGGTGCTACATTCTCCCCACCATTGGACTTTCCGTCCTCGGAAAGTAGTGAACCGGCCCTTTGCCGAAAGAGCTCAGGCCACTGTTCGATCATCTCTTTCTCCCGCTCCCAAGTCTCCTCTTGAATCTGACTATGTTTCCACAAAACAAAAACTAAACCGATGCTTTTACCACACAAGACTTTCTCTTGCCTATCCACAACCCGCACTAGCACGTGCACCAATGAAGCATCCAGTTCTAGCTCAACATGATCCCATCAAATCACATGGTCACAATCCGGCTGATACCTATTCAACTACGACACATGAAACACATTTTGCACTGCACTGAACCTAGGTGGAAAGGCCAAACGATAATCCACCTCACCAACCCGCTCAAGAATCTCAAAAGGCCCCATATACCTCAGAGATAACTTTCCCTGCTTCCCAAACCGATGATGCCCCAATCTAGGACAGATCCTCAAGAACACATGATCACTCACCTTGAATGAAAATGCCCATCGACGATGGTCCGCATACGATTTCTGATGACACTGAGCTGTCTCCATTCTTTTCCTGATCAGCTTGATCTTTTCTATTGTCTCCTGGAAAAGAATCCGTCCAACCATGGAAGACTCACCCATTTCCACCTAACATAGTGGAGAACGACACAACCGTCCATAGAACACTTCAAACGGAGCCATATGTATGGATGCCTGAAAACTGCTATTGTATGAAATTTCAACCAACGACAAGTACTCCTCCCATGAGCCACCAAAATCCATGACACAAGCCCACAACATATCCTCCAGAGTTTGTATCGTCCTCTCGAATTGACCATCCGTCTGAGGGTGATATGCCGTACTCATGGTCAACTGCGTTCCAAAGGCTTTCTGCAAGGATCTCCAGAAATGAGTTGTAAACCTCAGATCTCTATCTGATACAATTGAAACTGGAATACCATGGATCTTTACCACCTCCTAGATATAGATTTTGGATAGATCCTCTACCGTATGAGATTCACGAATCAGGATGAAATGGGCCAACTTGGTTAGTCGATCCACTATCACTCAAACGACATCGTGCTTCATGACCGTTCTTGGGAGACCTATGACAAAAACTATCATTATTTGCTCCCACTTCCAAACAGTGATTGGTAAAGACTGCAACATTCATGCTGGCCTCTGATGCTCTGACTTGACCTGCTGACAAGTCAAGTATCTCAAAACAAACTCTACCACACTTCTCTTCATACAAGTCCACCATAACTACACTTTTAATGCTTTATACATTTTCTGAATTCTAGGATGAACAAGCCACATGGAATGAAGATACGCCCTAAGAAGATCCTCCTGAAAAACAACTGGTACAACCATCTGCTTCCGAAGACACAAAACTAAATCTCCATTCAGTTTCCAACCCTCAATGGTCTCCCCACCATTATGTCCCGACCCCGTGGTCACACACTCAGAATCAAATGTCTGTGTCTCTCTAACCAGGACACCCATGTCAAGAATAAAAAAAATGGAATGAAGACCGCTATATCTCCCTAGTACTCGCATTCCAACTGCATCTCAGCTATTTCTGACATCAACTACCACTGGTCCAATGCCTGTTTCAATTCCTGGGCATATGAGTTTCTACTTAATGCATCCGTGACCAAATTTCCCTTACCTGGTGTGTACATTAAGTCAAAATCAAACATCTGGAGATATTTCATCCATATCCTTTGCCTCAATTACAAATATATTTGTGAAAAAATGTGCTTCAAGCTCTTATGATCCGTCTATACCATGAAATTCTCACCGAAGAGATAATGACGCCACACTTTCAAAGCATGGACCGCCGCTGCCAACTCCAAATCATGATTTAAGTAGTTCTTCTTAAGAACTCTCAATTTTCATGAGAAATATGAAACCAAATGATTTCCTTGCATGAGAACACACCCCAATCCTGATCCCGATGCATCTAAATACACTACGTACCCTCTTCCTGGTTCTGGAAAAACCAAGATTGGTGCTGGTGTAAGGAGACCCCTTAGCTCTTCGAAACACTGCTGACACTGTTCATTCCACTGGAATGGAACATGCTTTCTTGTAAAATCTGTCATTGGCGAAGTTAACCATGAAAAATCATGAACAAAACACTAATAATACCAGCTAGACCAAGGGAACACCATATCTTTTCTATTGATTCCGATGACAAGACTACCAACTGATACGATAACGTACCCACTGCTGGTGCAACCCACCTGTTGCACCCTGCATTTCATGTCTCCCTCCACTAAAGAGATGTCTAACACCATCGTGTGTCATAAAAGCCACTTTTCGCGCATCACAATCGATGTGTGCCTTAAACGCCACCAACCAATCCATTCGCATGATTACATCATAGTCATCCATCTTGAGAATTGAGAAATTTCACACTATCTCAACCTCTCCCACAACGATACAATATTCTCTACACAAGAAGACTCAACACTCTCTTCGACCAAGAAGAGTTTGATGTTTCAAATCTGAGGGCATCATTTATACCCTTAAACCCAACAAATCAACCACACGTGCAAAAATAAAAGAGTGTGAAGCACCCATATCAAATAGTACTTGCATCAAGGTATAATTTAAAAGAATAGTACCTCGCACTGTGGATGGTCCCGACTGATCATCCATCACAACCTGCTCAGCTCCAAACACATTTTTTCTTGCCACACTCTGCTCTTTATTGCTCTGTTGAGGCGTCGTGGTATTTCGATAATCACCATAACCCACTTTACTCTACTGTCGAGGGGTATGCTGCTACCCTAATCCCGTCGAAGCATACGACGTCTGCGATCCTTGAGGAGTGTCACGGGAACCCGACATTGGGGTATTCCGACAATAACGGTGCAGATGACCCATCTATATACAACTATGACATTATTGAGGTTTTGATGTACAATCCCTCTTAATGTGGCCTGTAGAACCACACTGAAAACATCCCGGATTACTCTGGGGCTTCAGAGGAAGATTCACCAATCCTGCCGTTAGATTATTTTCCATATTACCACCCTGAGAATAAGTGTACCTCTTTCTCTTGAACCCAGCATTAGAGTTCCCACTATTCTCCATGGGTACCACCATGCTTCCTCCGCCCGGAGTGCCCAATAGATCCCACTCAGCCGCCAATGCTCTATTCACTATCTCTGTGTAATCATCTATACACAGTACCACTATCTTTGAACGGATTTCTGGCCTTAAACCCGCTTCAAAGATACGAGCTTTCAACAACATGTTACCCGCCACATCAGGTGAAAACCGCAATAAGTTCATAAACATAGCTGCATACTCTGTCACAGACATATGCTTTTGCTTCAGACTGAAGAAATCAGTTGTGCGCGTGCTCGGTTCCATTACTATAAACATAAAACAAACCATGAGTCTAACTTCCATAGACATCAATAATTCCCATTTAAAATTACATTACACAAAACTATCACAACAAGGCTGTCCACAAGGTCACATTTCCCAGGTTTCACCATTTTTGAGAACCAAACCATTTCCAAAATACCTCTAGTTTCCATGTTTCCAATCCTTCCGTCTTGAAACCCAGTTCAATTTTTTTTTTCCAAAATCCACACATTAATATCGTACCATAAGTCATTATACCGCAATGAAATATTTATTCTAGAGGGAAGTCATTTCTACCATTCATTCCATTCTCATCTCATTGGCTACACCCACGACAAAGAGATATCCAATTCCTATAAGTGTCTCCAAAACACTTATGTACCCAACTCCATGGTAACTGGAATTTCAGCATAAAAGGGTTAGCTACGTTCTTTTATGCTATACATTCTATGCTCTGACATTCCTACGCCTTTCTACCATCTCGACTCAAGGAATGTACCACAACGAATGTCAACTCCAAATCTGAGAATCAACTCCAAGGGACCGAACAAAATAATACCACTTGTAACACCCCAGCCCTACCTCATAGGATTGAGGAGGCGGTGAGGGTTACTTGGCCTTAAGAGACGTTCCCAAGGCGCCAAAGGCTGGAAATAAATTCCAAGGGCTTCAAGAACAATTGAGGAACGATTTTCCCTTGATACAAACCAATCAAACAACCAAAAATATATGATGCATGTCAACAAAAACCAAACTCATACATTAACAAAGATAACCAAATAATCCATATTGATCTGATATGCCAACACAAACCAACACACTATCAGAGTACAATTCGGAAGACTCAACAAGAACACCATAAGCCAAGAAACCACCATGGATCCACACCATGCTCCAAGATCCATGCTCCACTAAGACATCACAAGGCTCCACTAAAGGAGGGAGATGACTTACCTTTGCCCATGAAACGGTACACGAAATCTGCAATGAAACCAATGTGCCAAAGCAGGGGGTGAGTACTAAAACTCAGCAGGTTTTCCCCAAATGACTTCGCTAGACACACCACTAGGATAAAACCATTAGAAAATTTATATAAAACAGTTTATATAAAATAAACACAAGTGCAACCATTTTCATATGCCAACCATTTCCTTACCAAGCCATCACATCCAACCCAAACAACCAAGGGAAAGCCAAATAAACATGCCATAAGACATTATATTACTCAAATATTATCACAAAAATTCCATCTTGCAAATAAATTCACAACAACCACAATAAAAATGGTGGGAATTCTGCCCAACCTGTTCACCCATTCACATCAAAGAAAACAAACCGGTGGGACTTCCGCCCAACTCGTTCACCCATTAACATGTAGCAGCACTTACGACCACTACCCTGATAGTGGATCTTCCAACCACTATCCATTACCTCCCTGATTATGGTGGCACTTTCTCGACCACTAGCCTTGATGGTGGCACTTCCGACCATTATCCATCCTTCTCCCTGATTATAGTGGCACTTTCTCGACCACTAGCCTTGATGGTGGAACTTCTGACCATTATCCATCCTTCTCCCTGATTACAGTGTCACTTTCTCGACCACTTCACAACATCACAACACATTCCAATACAACATTCCATCCATATCCACACAATATCTAAACAATCACAACCAGGAATACAACATCATGAAATCAACCAAATTCAATTGCATATAAATCCACTTTAATAAATCACTAATTTATTGAAAACCGTTTTCCTTGCCAAACCACATTTCAATAAAACAACCTCTTTATTTAAAACCATTTCCATCAATATTTTTTACAAATAAACCATATAACCCCATTTTAAAATCTCTATTTTAAAATCCACAACAATAGCATTTTACAATAAAACCACCTTTTTCCCAAAAATCCTCAAAACACCACCA
The DNA here is from genome assembly GCA_963277665.1 of Viscum album. Lineage (NCBI taxonomy): Eukaryota > Viridiplantae > Streptophyta > Magnoliopsida > Santalales > Viscaceae > Viscum > Viscum album. Next base: position 632,792,499 of record OY728130.1, read on the forward strand.
AAGAGATTTCCAACCAATTTTTCACAACAAACACAATTAATTTAAATCAAAAAAAATTAATTCTAACAAATAACCACTACTTCTAAAAAAGTGCAGTCGAGAGAGAAGCCACCTACCTTTAGGTTTCTGATGAACTTGACCTACAACCAACCGCACCTCCAATCTGGGGAACGCACCACCGAAACCTCTCTAGATCACCTTCCCTAACATCCCCAAGCCTTAATATTAACATCCAAGGCAACCCCAACCCAAGATCTAGACTACACAAGTGTAGATCTAGAAAACCAAAAAAAAGAGGGATGTAGATCTAGAGGAAAACACAAGAGAAAAAAGAGGAGAGACTTACCCAGAGAAATCCCCTTCAAACCACCTTGAATCCTCTTAAAAAACCTTCCAAAACGAGTGGGAGAGCACCCTAAACCCTTGAGAACCCATAATAACAAGTGAGACTCGAGTGAGAGGAAGAGAGGAGTGAAATGAGGCAATCCCAAGTGAGCCAGGGTTTTAAAACCCTATTTTTATGTGGCCGCACGGTTTAGCCCGCACTGTTTAGAAAATCGTGCGCTAACCGTGCGCACTCTACTACCTCAAGATCCAGGGTCCGCACCATTTACTCGCACCATTTGGAAATATGTGCACAGGTTTTGCGAAGCCTACTGTCTCCCCCTGCACGGTTCCTAGAGCATCCGCACGGTTTACACTAACCGCACTCAAACCGTGCACCCCCTTTAAAAGCCTCTAAACTCATCCAAAACCATTCCAAACTCTCCCAACCTCTTCCCAACTCATCACATGTACTTTAAACACATAAAAAGCATAAAAAAAGGATACATACCTCAATCCGTGGGTGTTACAGTATTTCTTATGTTACTAGGGTTTTTTATTATCAGTCTTTATTTATTTTATTTTCTTTCATTTATGGGCCAAAATCATTACTAATTATTTAGTTTTGATTCCTGACATGAGTTAACAACCCATGGAAATTGGTAATTCCCTTTGGGCCATGTCTTGGACTGGCCTAAGTGACATGTTTAGGGGAAAACCAGGTTGGTTTATAAAAAATGGTTTCATAGGGAGGTTCTTGATATTTTGGGTGTCTGGTTGATGGAGATTAGGACTATCGGGACACGGGTGGTAGGTGTGGGGAGAGTGTTGTGAACTCTTTCTCAGACTAATCCTCAAGTTACCAATGGTAGTCTATAAATTGATTCTTCTACTTTTGTTGTGGATTGAGGGATGACAGTGTAGGAGGGCACATGTCGTGTTGTGACCTCACATGAAGTAATGAACCATGTGATAGCCAAGTGCCCGGTTGAAGTTCCTATTAATTTTATTGCCTACCTGGGGTATGGATCAATACCATGTCATCGAGCTGGGAATTAAAAAAGTCTATATCCCTCGATGGTTTACTGAAAGTTTTTATTTGACTTGGTTTTGGTTAGTGTGAGTGTTTTTTTAAAATGATAATGGTTTTTGAAATGAAAATGATTTCTTTTAAATGGCCTTAAGTTGTTATAGTGGGGTTAAAAAACCAGATAGGTTTGGTTTGAATTTTTTTTACATGATTTGAATTGATATTGAAATAGATTAGGTCTAACCCTCAGTGATGTTCATGGGTGATAAAAAGTGTTTGGGTAGGTATTGGAAGTATGTGGGGGAACTTGTTAATGGATGACATGAGTGTAATGGATGGGCATATATGTGACGGTTCATGGGATTTCATGGGTGTTTATTTAAAACCAAAGTATTGGACTAGTTATTCTAAAATTAATTTGGAAGGAGGAAAATGATTCTAGAAATTGGTTTTTAGTTTAGAATGTGGGTTTTGTTTTTTAAAAATTGGGTATTGTACCTGGAAACTAGCATCAAAATACGTTTTTTTTATATTTAAATGAAATTGATATTTTTGAAAATTGATTTTTTGAGTTTTTTTGTGGTGTTTGGAATTAGAGACAATTGTTTGGAATGATATTTACTTTTGGTTATGATTCGATTGGATGATAATTTCAGCTTGTGTTTTGATGTTGTTCTGAGAATTCCGCCCAGAAAGGTTCCCAAGGCTTCCATTAATTCGTGCCCATTTTTTATTCTTCTCAAATGGTACATGTTCTTCTTAGCGATCGAGGTCTGTTACGGGTATTAGAGTGGCTTGAAGAGGTCAATCGTGTCTTCAGGATATTGGGAACTCTTTATGTTGTCAAAGTGTGTGCGGTATTGGGTTTGTTTGAAAATCCGACATTGGATGAATGAGAGTTTGTCGCCCCACAATCAATACAAGTTGTGATGACATTGTTTTTATTGAAATAAATATTTATCCAATTGTTTATTCCTATATAATTAAAGATAATGATAAGGGAAGATCTCACAAATATTTATTAAGGCCAATAGATAGTGAAGGTATATTTTGACCATTTCAAGGAACCAGTTTTCTTTTATCTGAAGTTTTCATTGAAGGATTTGATTAAGACTTCTCTCTTAATCAAGGGTCTTATTCTAGAGATTAGGGACTGGTTCCTCCCTTCTATGGGACATCATTTGGAGAAGTTGGTAGATGAAGCATTCCTAAGTGAGTTAGTATCCGGAGCACAGATAGTTTGAAATACAACATATCAAATTTCTCATGAAGGATACCCGTCCAATGAGACGTGTAAGCCCAAGGAAGTGTCTTCTAAAGACACCCATTCAATGGTTTTGGTTTCGGGTTTGTCAAATCATCATCGTCTGTGCCACTGGTGTGGCTGGTTCACAAACTTGAAGCTGTCATGTCACAACAACTGAAGACGTGTCATCTTTGCGGCTGTTTGGGTCATTTAGAGAAGTTTTTCATGAAGAATTGCCTAAAAAAATGCAATGACTAGTGGATTACAGTTCCTGACTGTGGGGAAGGAGATTCTTCAACCATCAGATCTCCAACCACAAGTCTTGGTGTGAAGCTCACGCACAGTCAGGAGTTTCTAGGGGTGTGAAGCCTAGGTCTAGGTTTTGTGTCCTATGTTGGAATTAGAACATTTAAATAATTTTCCATGTTTTCCCTACTTTTTAGGTTTTTCCTATGATATAATTCAATCATTTCCATTGGAGATTGTTGTAGAATTGTTATGTTGTAATCCAAATAGTCATTTTTTTAGGATATTGTTTTTGGAATCGTATATTTTTCATAAAGTGTGTTTCATCATTAAATGGGATGGTTTTGTTTTAGTGCCACTCGTTTGAGGATTATTGGTTTTTGTAAGATAGGTGAATGGTGTTTTCAGTCCATTATTTAGTCGAATTTTATTTCTGGGACTTTTACCCTAATATTGGGGGTTCATTTGTTGTGAGATAAATCACAGTTCTAATGGAGGATGGTTTTTATCATGCTATAGATATTGGTTTGGATTGGTTGAGAGTTCCTGCATGGGGAACCCCTCCCAGAGGTGGTAATATTTGGTTTTAATTTCTGTGAAAGTAAAATTATTCTGGGGGGAGAACCTCGTCGTGTTCTCCACTTATCGGGGTTGTAATTTCCTATAGATCAGTTGGGTGTAACATGGGTAATAAATTATCACCCTAATATTTATTGTCTTCTTGTTTTGTGTTATTGTATGAATTCATTTCTTAACTAACATTCTACTTGGTGAATTTCTGGTGGTAGATAGTTTTGTGGTGGGATGAATTATCTCACCCAACCATTAAAATAATTTTATTTTATTTTTTATTGGTGTCGTTTATCCTCTTCTAGGATCAGGTTCATTTCTTATTTAAATTTTATGACATTTTCTGTTTTAGGTGGTTTCTAACCGGTGCATGGGCACCGCACAGATAACAGTAATAGTACGGTTGGCCCAGGTGCTCATGTGATTTCTTGCTACGTAAAATAAATAAATCATGATAAAATATAATAACTTGAATTTTTAAACAACCAAAATAATAATATTATTTATATTAAAAGTGTTCTTATCATTTTTATTATTAAATTGTGATTAATGTTATTATTATTAAAAACAAGTAATGTGAATATTATTAACATCATCATTATTATTATTATTAAGAGATTTATTATTATTGTTTTCATTATATTATTATTAATATTATCATTAATAATAATATTATTATTATGGAAATTATGTTTATAATTAAGTTGTTATTAATATTTATTACTGCTAATTTTAGTAGTAATAATAATTTTATTATAGTTATTATTATTAAGAAAATTTCTTATTGTTATTATTAGAATTATTATAAAAATGTATATATGATATAATAACTGTTGATCAATAATTATATTATATATATAATCTATTAACATTATATAAATAATCATACCCAACAATGTGAGGTGGTAATGGAAAAAAGAAATGGCATTGGTTTGTGAGCTAGTAGTCTGCTATACATGAGGATGATGATTTCATAAAACATATGATGGATGTGGAGAACGTCTCGGGTAATTAATATAAGATATAAGCATCCAAATATAACTATTATAATAAGTTTATTATATCATAATGGTTTAAATATAATTTAGGGAGGTGGAAGAAGAAATAAACTAAAAAAGCTCATTAATGAATTTTACCTCTTCTTTAGGTAACCTCCTTTTGTTTACACCAAAATACTTCATAGAATAATATTCATTTAAATACACAGATACTAGGATGAGGTGATGTATGTTGCTATGTTATTTAAGTTGGTATTGTCCATCTGAAGATGTATTTACAATGTGAAGAAGAGCAGAGAGGGGTATCCTTTAATTATTGTGGTGAGTGGAACAGTTGTAAATTTGGGAAAGAAAAACGTGTACCCACATTTTTCAAGTAGAATGGTTAAAAATTTAGTATTATCAATAATTAAACATTATACGGTATAAATATAGAAATGAAAATATTTTTGTCATGTTTTAGGTCATTTTAACTCTTATCATTTTAGTTTAACCCCCATTAAACCAATTTTTACCATAACTCTGGTAAATACATTTTTTTTCTATTTTTACTATAAATTATGGTAAAAAATTAGGTTGTACATAATATATGATACAAATTTGTCTGATTCCAAATTTGGGAGCCATTTTTACAAATTTCATTCATATAAGTGGGAAAATATAATTTAAAGTTAATCCCACTTAAAGGATGAGAATACATGTTTTTAAAGTGAAAATATTCAAAATATTACAAAGTATTAATACAAAAAATCAGTAGGAAAATTATTATGATGGCCTAAATTTGAATAATATATTTATTTTAAAAATTATATTTCATTTAAAACAATTCAAAATATAATATAATTTTATTAGTAATTAAAAAAACATGATTTGAATTAAAATTAAGTATTTCTTATTATTCATCAAAATATGAAAATTTCATAAAATACAGAAAAATCACCATAATATAATTTTGATATGATAATTTAAATAATAAATTTAATATTCTGTAAAAAAATCAATAATTGTTAAAAATTATTTTTATATTAAGTGTACAAAACATGACTGTAAAATTCTATGATTTTATGAAATATATCAATTCTAATTAATTTATATCCCTTAAAAAATTTCTTAAATGAAATGAATATTTTATCATGAATCACATAAAAAAAGTTTATCTTTACTTCCAAGCACTATCAAGTTCCTTTAATTGATTAGGTTACACAGAAGCTCGACTCTTACGAGACAAAAAATAAAATAACCAAATTAATTTGAATGGGAGGAAAGAATGATATTAACTAAATTATGAAATTATATATTATACATTTTTACAAAACAAATTATTTTTCCCCATAAATTAAAAATTAAAATAAATAATAATTGAATATAAAGGATGTGTTTTCGGGAAAAACAATTTTTATGACCAAAATATCATTTTATCATAATAAAATAAAGTAATCACTACAAGTAACAATTATTGATGAATTTTATTTTTCATATATTTAATATATATTCTTTAAATTTCATCTAATATTCTTGATAGTATTCATATAATAATATATTCAATTTTAAACATAAAATTGAATATTTTTAAAAGTCATCTTTTACCATTTAATGTAGGACCTATTTTAAGATTGAATATTGGAACTTTTATAATTTTTATTTGAAAAAAAAACTTCTTTTTTGAAATAATAATACCCAATTTACTTTGGGTGAATCTTTGGTATTTTTCTAAGATGTTTCATATTTTAATGAATAGTGAAGTATGCTAAATTTTAATTGAAGGATTCTTTTTCTTCTAATTTTAATATATAGTTAAATTATATTTTGAAATTTTAATAATGTATAATTAAATAAATTTTAAAAATATTAATCCAATTAAGGTAATTTATATCATTTTTATACTGAATTTAGATATAACATCTAAGAAATATTTTTAACATATTTACTCTAAAACATAATGTTTCATCCTATCCCTGATATTAATTTAAAAAACAACTATTCTACATGAATGATTGGAATTTAAAAACATGTATTAAATATTTTGAGTCCTAATAATTTATAATTTTTAATAAGTTAAACCTACTTCTTTTCCCAAAATATTAGTGATAGAAATGAAAATTAATTACACAGATTATGTTAAAAAGCTTTTTACATAGTGGTTAATGCTTAGTATTATGAGTCCAAATGACCTATAAACCATTGTAAAACCCAATATAGGGTTATTAATAGAAAATATATCCACTTTTGTATAGTATATATCATTTAATGGTGGAATATAATGTTATTTATACCTCCCAATAGTGTTTACATTTTTTAACTTACATGAATGCCACTTCCCATACACTATATAAACGAACTGAACCTCCACATTTATTCACATATTTCAAGACATTTGGATCATTAAAACTATCAAACAATAATCTCCCAAAATCACTACTATCATAGGAATCAATTATGGATTAAATAAAACCAAGGAATCCCTTTGTAGGAAACCAAAAAGAGTTACCTGACAAGGAGGTAACATTCTTCACTAAACAAAATTGTTTTATTTATTTCCAAATCAGTTAAACTATTCTCAATGAATTATGATTTAATAATAAAACTATCCAAAATGTACTGATATGTTTTTTATTAATTTATTTACTTACACCTACACATACTTCCATCAAATAGAATACCCAATCATCATTCGTGTGTAAGATAGACTAACACCTTGTGGACCGAACTTGTTAGTTATTCCATTAAAACCTCTAAAGGTTTGTAATAATGATTTTAATAATATTTATATATGATATATATAATATTTATGATTTATATACACTTCAATAAATTTTATATAACTCATACCTTCATTCATTCTATTTTTTTGAATACAATAAGATCATCTGTGGACGTGTAGACTACCACCTCCACAAAGTAATGTGATAAGTTAACTATTTATAGGGGTTATATTACATATGGTTTTAATAAAGAAATATGTGAAATAAATTAAATATATATTATATTAAATATATTATTACATTTTTGGGAGATATAATATCTCATTTTTTTAATACCTTCCACACACTAAAAACACGATAACATCACTCATGGACGCGTGGAGTACCGCCTCTTCAAAGAAATATGATTCCTTTTAAATAAAAAGAATTATATATATAAAAATATATAATTAAAGAATATGTTATTTATTATATAAATATCATTCTAAAAATATAAATATTGCTTATCACCTTTTCATAAATATCCTTAAAAATGGGGGGTTACTCCTGCATACTTTCGTCCTATAATCTCCATGACTTTAACGTTGGTTTATTTTTCATAACAATCATTCATGATTGGTGTTAAGATTCTATATAATGTATAAATATGATAATTATTTTATTCTTAATATCATATATATTTTTATATAATAAAACCTTTGACCATAGTAAACCAACCTTAGTCATTTTTGACACATAAACTGATATGTCCAAAATACTGACAAAAATTTAATTGATTAAGAAGTGGTATAAAACATTTTAATAATTGAAAAAAAATAATGATAAACCTGAAAACTATTGTTAAAAATGTATATAATTAATATATTGAAGTCATTCTGAAAGATAAATACACACATTAAGATGCATACTCGACGTAAGGAACTTCATCTCAATCCCCTTTTAGTGAGGCATATCTTGATGTTATTGACCTTCACTATTTTAGAAGGTGTATATACAACACCTTTTAAAAGTTATATCATTAATTTTATCTATTCTCATTTTATTTTATTATTTATTTAATTTAATTCTATAATGAGTTTTATGATTCAATTATTTCAATTTATAATGGGACACTATGATTTAAAAATATCTTTTTAAATTTTTTAAGATTTAATTTAAAAATATTTCCCCCACTGTCAATATTTTGTATATTATTTAATATGAGTATTTATATAAATTTATTATGAAAGTAATTTTATGTCTGTTATTAATTTAATTATTATTTATTCAAAATGGAATCCTTTTATGTGACTTATATATAAGGCTTTCACAAACTTCAATCGGAGCATTCTATTCTTAACATACACAACAACAATGAATTTTCCACCAGCATGGCCATTATTTAATTTTTGGATTCTTTTTCTATATTTTATATTACCTTAAATAAAAAAATTCCTTTATATTTTCATGTTTATTTTTTTTATTAAAAATGGTTTTCAAAGAAAACAGTGGTTTGGTATTGAAAGTGGGTTCTCAAAAGAAATGGGTATTTTTATCAAAATGTTTGTCATATGGGTATAAAAAGTGTTTCAAAAGGGTTTTATGATGGATGTTTTTTCCAATTGATATGGTACATGATCAGTATTAGAAATAGGTTAGATCTATATATCTTATAGGAATGGTTTATCCCCATTATGGCTCACGGGTAAGACCGATATAGCATATATGAAGATTTTAGACATAATATAACACCAAACAAATAGGTGATCCCAATATAGATTATACGATGGGTAGAGCCCCATTATATCACATTAGTGAACACATTATAGCATATATGAATGGTGATCCCCATTATAAATCTCAAATTCATTGGGTAATGATAATTTTGGAAGTTAACGTTATGGTTATTCAAATTAAGAGGGGTTTAAAAGGGTTTAATGTATATGATTCTCTAAGTCAATTAATGAAGTTTTTATTTATTTATATGGGTTTTACCTATATGATTATATTAATATTTGTGTTTTTATTTCATGTGAAAATATTTTATTTGAAAATCTCAAATTAATTTGAATATAATGGTGAAGATTAGATAATTTTTCTTTTTTTCCTTAATTTAATGGTATCCTTTATTTTTATATGCTTTAATGTTCTTTTGTACTAGTCCAATGTTTTTTGATATTTCCATAGTGTTCTGGGATGGGTATGGGAAAGGAATAAGTCATTTTGTATGTTTATTCTATTTTACATAAAAATAATTCTTGTTTTATTTTATATGTTTTATATTATCAGAAAAATGGATATTGATCGGAATTTTCCACATACTATTTTGTGGTTTTATTATGTATGAGTTATGACAAAATTTTATAAAACTATAAACCTAAAAACATATTAAATGTTAATAGAATATAATTATTGACCAAACTAAATATTATTTAATTTTTTGGTCTGAATCCTTAAAGTTTTTATTAAATTATGTTTTTAGACAAATTTAGAGGTTGTGATAGTGTTAATGGAATTCCATTAAAGGATTTTACATTATTATTTCGTTGAAATGATATAGGATTTATTATTTCAACAATTTTTCATCTAATTTATGTTTTTTGAGAATGGTTTTCCATAAAGGAAATAATAATTCTATAGTGATAATGAATCGGGAGTGAAATATCCCTCCATATAAGAATACTCGTATGGTTGGAATTGGAACAAAATAGTTTGTTTTAGTGATGGATCAGTTAACACAAACTATAAATGGTGGTGGAATCTATTCTAGATAAGAACATTATCTACCCTATTGTAACATTTCTATAGTGTAACATTTCAAAATGAACAATTACACATCATTCAATGGATCATCTAAACCAGTGGTAGAATAATGATGGATCAATTTCTTAGAGAAGATGTATGAAGTCATGGGATGTTCGAAACATGAAAATGTAACTCTTTCCATTTATCATTTTGATGGTGAATCTGATTAATGGTGGTTTTTGGTTATGAATACTAGAGATAAATATGATATTTATTCCACGGAATGGGAAATAATCAAGGATATTTTACTTGAGAAATATTTCCCTATAGCTGTTTCTTTTAGGATGTATAAAAAATTGATGGAATGAATGAAAAATGATGATGATTGTGTGGCTTCATATAGAGAAAAATTAAAAAGTGTCCACATATATTTCAAACATTATTTTTTACAGCAATAATAAAATTATCAGATTTTACTCGAGAATGAAATAATTTTTATGAAGATATTTTACCTTTCAAGAATTTATAATTTATTAAAAATTGGTTTTTTGAGATTAGAATGTTGAAATGGAGTAACAAATTGAAAAGGTGGTATGAAATGGATAACTTAACTAATAATTCTATAGTTAAGCTTAAAAAATTATCCAAGTGTTGAATAATACATTTTTGGGATTGTATCTTAGGATATGAAAGGTTCTACCAGCGTGTAAAGTTTCATCCCAAGGTTAGTTACTGTCAGGAAATGAGTCTTAAACAATCCAACAATGAGATAAGAGATAAATAGTCAATATTATGATGATTTATCTAAAATTATTTGGGGAATTATACTAAAAACTATCCGAATAAAAATACCCAGAGTGGATAAATTCATGATCAGAAGAAAAAAGGGATGTAAAAATCATTTTCTATATCTAAAGTTGATGTTGGGACATCTGGTGAACTGGTGACAACTCTAATAAGTTCAGTATTATTTTTAGGAATTTCATAAGACCTGTGTATTAGTATCCCCTATTTTAATTATTTAAATAATGGGAATACCATTATTGAAATTTATTGTGTTTCTATAGTTTTATGATGTATATGTTTAAAATTAATTAGGTTAAGAATATAACAACTTATTTTTATTGTAGTTTAATATAATTGGTTACCATTAGCATTGTAATTCAATGAACTGATTTAGTTGTAACTTTTGGAATCGACATTTAACTCTATGGAATAATTTATTATCTCATCACACAAAAGTGTAAATTACCTTACTATGTTTTAACAATTTTGGTTTTGGTTAATATCTATTTATTATAGGAATATTTTCTTATCGTTTTGAGGATTATGAGATCCATTTGAAATTTATTCTATTTCTTTATGCATGAAAATTAATAATGGATTATTCTTTTTTAGAGATAGAGATTAGTCTATGGTTGAAATTTATTAAATTATGAATATATTATCATCATGTATGTATAACTTCTTATTCTATTAGTATATATGGTGAAGGAATCCTTAATCTATAGAAAAGGATCTTGAAATAAATTAATATTCTATTAATTTCTTTTAGGTGGACATCAATGTCCTTTTCCAATCCTATATTACTTTTGGTTTTCTCTTCATTGATTTACACTGGACCATGCTCTCAATCAATCTCCATTAGACAATGAGAATTATCATTCCTTGTAGATCAATATTTTAATTTCTAACAAATGTTCTCCCTATGTGGAATCCTAGTTGTTCATAACATCTAGGGAACATTATGTTTTTCATTTTCCCTTTCGTATTATTATTTTTTATTGACCCATTTCATGATATAGGTTTAAATAAATGAACTCTAGAAATGTTAATCATTGGATAACCAAAATTAATTCTTAGAAACAATTTCATTTTAAGGTGGGTAGGATATAACATCCTGATATTTTATGAAATATATTCTTTCAAATTAATTTAATTTATTTAATGTATTTTTTAACATTAAATAAATAGTTTATATTTCATCACATACAATACCATTTATATCTATTATTTCACGCATCATCGAGTTCCTTTGATGGATTGTGTTACACACATGCCCGAGTCTTACTAGCCAACAATATATTAGTAATTTTATTATTACAGTTATCTTATTTCGATTAGAATGGAGTGAGTGAATTAGATTATCTAAGTTATATAATTATAGTTACACAAGGTTAAAAAATAAATTTATTGGTTCCAGATTAATTTTAAACTAAAATAAATACCTATTGGGTATAATGGATTAGTTTCTCTGAAAAAATATTTTTATGACCCAAATGATGGTTTATATTTGATTAAAATGTATTGATGAAATATTAAATATTAAATATTTTTTAAATCCTTCAAATATATTTGATAGTTTCAAGATAAGAATAAATAAATTTTATACATAAAATGTGTACATTTTCAAAAGGCAGTTTTACCATATTCTAATGACACACATATTTTAAAACATATTTTCAAATTTATAATTTTTATTTTAAATGACAAAATTAATTTTTTAAATAGTAATATTAAAATTTTCGTTGGGTTATTTTTTTATTTTTCTGAGAATCTTCAAATTTTGATGAACAATGAATAGTACTGAATTTAAATTGAAAACTCCTTTTTAATCTAATTTATTTATATATGTAAATTATATTTTTCATTTTTTAAAATTAAAATTAATTCAATTATATATATATAAATCCAATATATTTCATTGAGAGTAATTTTATAATTAATTTTCAAATAAAAACATATAAAACATTTGAACATATTAACTTTAAAAACATGCTTTGTCGTCTAGTCTCTGAGATTAATTTCAAATTAATATCTTCCAATTATGTGAATTAAATATATAAAAATGGAAGAATTTTTTTTAATTGAAAAAATTTATAACTTCTGAAAATTTATACTTATTTTTTGACAAGACTGAATAGTAAAATGAATTAAAATTAATTACATCGATGAAGTTAATAATGTGTTTAGTTAGTGGTTAAAAATTTATAGTAAGAGTCCAAATGACTAATAAAATTCTAAAAAAACCATTAGATGAATTTTAATTGACCATATCCCCTATTTTCTAGAATTTGGATCATTATTGGGTATCATAATGTAATGGAGACCTCCCAATAGTGTTTATGTTTTTGTATTAATAAAAATGCCAGTTCCCCTCTACTAAAAAAATAACTCACCCCTACAACTTATTCACACCTCTCATGCAATGTTGCTCATATACGACAAAACAATGATGAACTAACCACCAATCATATCATACTAAAATATTCACTTTAGTATGAAATCATACAAAGGAATCCCTTTCTTGAAAACCAAAAGGAGTTACCCGAAAAAGATTTAACATTCTTCACAGATCACTTTTGTTTTAATTATTTATACACAACATAAATTATTATTATTTCATGATATTATAATAATATAAGTATAATAATTAAACGATTATTTTTTATATTAAGGGTTTTACTTGAACCTACATGATCTTCCATCAAATGGTATATACAATAAATGTTTCTGTATATGACATACTACCTCCTCCCGAACAAATGTCGTTTGTTATTCTTTTACCACCTCTAAATGTAGGGAATAATGATGGGAATAATATTTTTATCAGATATATATAATACATATAATTTATTTATACATTAATAATTCTATATAACACATTATTCCATGATTTCCATTTTGGGGGAATATGATAACATCGTTTGTGGACGTGTGAACTACTGCCTCCTCAAAGTGATGTGATACTTGCACACCATAAATGGAATGTATTAAATATGGTTTTAATTAAAAATATGTGAAATAAATGAAATATATATGATATTAGTTTCATAATTAAATTACTATAAATATTATATATCATTTTATTAACCACATTTTCACACAATGAAAAGGTGATAACATCGTTTGTGGGTGTGTGGACTACTGCCTCTGCAAAGCATTATGATTCTTTTTTCATAAAAATAAGTATATGTATATATAATTATATATTAATAAATAATATGTTATTAATAATATAATAATATTTCAGTAAATATAATTGTTACTTACCTCCTTTATATAATTATCAGTGAAACATGGGGACATTACTCACCCGTATAAATGGTATATTGTGTCCATGAATATAGCATTGGTTAATTGTACATAATCATATATAATAATTTGTTTTAAAAGTATAATTAATTTATAAATATTATAATTATATTTTCTTATTATTAATATGTTTATATAATGGCCTCCTTGAGTAGATTCAACCAACCTTGGTTGTTTTTGACACATAAATAGAATAAGGTCATAACACCCAACATAAACATAATAGTTAAGTAGTTGAATATAACATTTTAATAAGTGAAATATAAGAATTTATAACATATAAAAAGGTTATGAATAAAGTAAATAATTAAAATAAGTTTATTGTTCAGGATGATAAATGCGCATTTGACAATTCAGAGACAAGGTAAGGGACTTCTTCTCTATCTCCTTCCATTGAAGCATATCAGGATGTTTTTCAACTTCATTCATTTATATGGTGAATATGTAGTCCCATTGGAATGTTATATGATAAATTTTATACATTCCTATGATATATAATGTTTATAAATGTTTTTATTTATTGATTTTTATAGTTCAAATATTTTAAAATTTTATGGGACACTTTAATTTTGAAATATTTTTTAATTGTTTGAAACTTTTATTTCAAAATATATTTCACTATGTCAGTATTCACCATATTATATTATATGTTTGTTTATAAAATAAAATTTTACATAAAATTTTATTTCTATAATTAATTTTATTAAAATATTTTGAAAAAGGAACCTTTTTATCTATTTTATACAGAATGTTTTGACGAATGTCAAAAGGAATGTTCTAATCTTAACGTACATTCTACCAATGGATTCTCCTCATTTGTGGCCATTATTTTATTTCTGGATTCCTTTAAAATATTTCATGTTTCCGTAAAAGTAAAACCATCTTTATATTTTGGGGAATTCTTTCATTGAATGTGGGTTTTCAATAAAAATGTGTCTGGATATTGAAAATGCATTCTATAAAGAAAATAGTATTTTTATCCAAATTTGTTTTTATATGGGTTTCAAAAGTGTTTTTATACTTTTTTACAATGGGAGTGTTTAACTTATGATATGTTACATAAGAATTATATGAAACATGTGAGAAAAATACATATTATATGTGGGTTGAGCCCCATTTTCTCTTACGAGTGTTCCAGATATCGCTTATAAAAAGGGTCGATCCCCATTATAATTCATCCAAAAAAGGTGAGTTAGATATAACTTATACGAAGGGATGAGCCCCGTTATAGTTCATATATTGGCCCAATGTAGAATAAATGAATCGTTATCACCATTATATATCTCTAATTCATTGGTTAATGATAATTTTGGAAGGCAGTCTTATGGCTATTCCAATTAAAAGGGATTTGAAATGGTTACATATATATGATGTTCTATGTCACCTAAATGACTTTTAATTGATTTCTATAGGGTTAGATGATATAATTTTAGAAAAATATGGTTTATCATGTGAGAATTTTTTATTACATATTCTTAGAGAACTTAAAAGATAAAGGTAAATTTTATATTTATTTTAATGATTTCACTGAACTAACATTTTTATTTCTTTTTAAATCCCTTATTGAGATTTTTTTTCTCATCCCGTATATTTAAAATTATTTTCATAGGGTTTATGGATGCGTAAGAGAAAGTATGAAGTCATGTTGGATGTCATGGAGATTTAACATGAAAATAATTAATTATTTCTTGAAAAAAATTTATATTATGTGAAAAAATGGATAATAATTTGATGTATCAACTTTGTATTTTATAGGTTTTTATGTACGAGTTATAGAATAATTCAATAAAACTATATTCGTAAAGAATATCTTAAATGATATTTAATTTAAAATCATCACTAAAACTCATGAATATGTAATTTTTATGGTTGGTTACTAATGGTAACTAAACCTTTTTTTTATAAGAATTACATTTTTTTTCAAAAAACATAGTTTTCTTTTAAATTATCCTCATTTTTATTACTAGTCTACTGATAACCATATTTTTATAAATTAGTAATTTATATTCAAACCCAAAAATTCTATGGTTAGGTTATAAGAATATATTATACTTTGGTTCATTTAGAATCATGGTTCTGTGTTCTATAAGTTTTCAGATTGGTTAAATGTAGTTTAATTTATTTTATAGTTTGTTTAAACATGATGTTTCTTGCCTAATATTCTATATAGTACATTTAAATTAATAATTTTTGGGAGACACATTCTACAAAACATGAATAAATAGAAACCACACAATTAAAACATGATCTCAGTAATCAATGGTTTGATAAATTGAAATTATTTTTTCAAGATACCCTCATTGTTAGAAGAGTTAATAAAAAATTATATTAATAAGAGTGAAAGGTATGTACCAATGATGTATAGAATAACACATAAAAGTTTTATAATGAGGATAATATTATTGGAATTTGATGATTTGGTCTTTAATTAAATGTGTAAAATATTTTATAGAGTGATAAAGTTCATTAATAATTAGAAATTGAATGATCAGTGAAAATTTAAGGACCTAAAAACCATAAACACTTGATTATTTAAAATACAATATTATTCATCAAATATTAGTTTAATAGGATAAAAATTATGTTTATATTTTATTTTCAAAAAAATATAAGTAATTACTCTCTACATATATATGAAAATATACATACATGATATGTTTTAGCTTCATTATAAAAATTTCATCATTTTCTCGCACTTCAATAAATTTCGAATTCATTGATTACTCCATGAAATTGATATCCAAAAAATAATTTTTCTTCATGGAGTAATAAAATTATTTTTTAACCAATTTAATGATCTATAAAAGAGTAGAATGTTTTTCTATAATAGTATAATTATTTTTTAAAATCCAACATAGCTAGAACAATATATTTGATATAATATATTAAAATAAAAAACTCAACAATGACACCAACAGTTCAACATTGTTATTTGTACATAAAATAATTTCTATAAGAACACTGAGATATTAATTAGAAAATTGTGTAGGCTAATGATAAGTGTTAAATCCTTATCATGCTTCGGTAATGGGTTCAAGCACCACAACCTTACTGGATGTGATGGGTCATCACATGGAATGTGATTTACCATTCTTTTAAAAGTATATTAATATTATTCATATAATGTTTACAAAAAAATATTATTAACATTCTTAAAATAAGAATAATAATTAAATACCCTTTTTACTAAGGTTTTCAATAATCATTATTTTTCCCGATAATATATAATTATCCAGTTTCAGTATTACTGTAATTTCATTAATAATCAAATTAGTCTTAAAGGTTATTGATAATATTAAAACTATGTCTATAAAATTTAAAGGAATTATTTTGGAAATAAAATTTCCACTAAAACATATAATAAAAAATGGGTTTTATATCTAAAAAATTCTTAAAAAATATCCTAATCTTGATATAATACCATCACAAAAGACCCGAAAGTGGCTTTTAAGAAATTTATTGTTTGATAAATCATAAAATCTTAATAGAATAACGATATACATATCAATAATGTTAATCAAGATATAAATGATTATAAAATATAACAAAATTTTCAGATGATTCATGATTCTTATAAAAAAATTACCATTTTTAAAAATACTTCAACAATTTAATTCATAATTCCCTATAACTAAGCACATTGACCATTTTAGTTCAACATATATCCAACAATGGTCACTGGTTTAACATCTATAAGAGGTAATTGAATCTAAAAATTCTCAGGTTCTTAGTATTTAAAAAAAAATTGATCTACCTGATTATATTTATTCTCTTCCATCGTACTCTTAATTTTCCCCATGCAATTATTTTTGTTATTTAATTCCTTTCTACAAATAAATAATTTTCCTATTCCATTGAGGCACATTATTTTCAATTTAATACACGTTATTTATATTTTATGTTATTATTTTTCCTCATCAATTCAAATAATTTAGAATGATTTTTAAGTAAAATGTTAATTTTCCTTACCAAAACCTTTTAGGAGTGTCAAACTAGGTGCTCAGTAAAGAATATTAATATGCTCCAAGTAACAATTAGGTAAATCCCAATGCACTATTTTTGGATTTACTACCCCTAGGTACATCTTATCTAGAACCATGTCCATTTATAGTATCCAAATAGTGATGTTTTACATTGTAAAACCACATTATCTATTCCTTAAAAAACACTAGAGTGTTTAAATTTATACTTATCATCAATGTTTATCATAGGGTTATGTTCCCTAATTTTATATTTTACTGCATCTTCTTTCAAAGGTCTCTGTTAAAATTCATCTGATTCCAACTATACTGACCCGCCCCAGCAACCCACACCTAGTGTATACTGTATTACATTTGAATATATATAATGGTTTAAATCCAAATGGAATGATTAGTTTACATATTTTAGAGAACCAGATACATAAATGACACCCATTTTAAATTTTTAATTATTAATTCAAACATAATACATAAAAAATCATATGAAATTAGTCCTAGAAAACTCATTACATGATTTATTCTTCAATTCCCAGGGAGTGGAAGAAAAATAAGGGTGTGATAAAATACTAATTAAGGGTTAAAGTAAATCAGAAGCTATTTTGAATCAATAATAATAATCAACATAAGAAGTAAAAAAATGTAACACACATTCCATTTTAATAACTTGAATATCATGAAAATATAAAGTATAATCAATATGGGATGTAAAATAATTGAAAACATAATCCATTTAATAAAAAATTGAGAATGAAATGCATGAATAGATAATATCATTGTGAAAATATCATGGATAACAGAAATAACTCGAATCTCATTGAATGAAATTATTAATTGTTAGACTAAATGAACTTATGAATTTTGATTCCACTTCGTTTAAGATTATTCACAATATGGTTTAAAGCCATTGGTAAAACACCATTAAATTTACCCAACTTATTTGTGTTGGGAGACCTATCGATTCATCAAGATGCTATATAATTCCTCATAGAACCCATCATTTTATTTCCAAATAATTACTCATATATTGTATAATTATTTTAATTCCTGAATAATGTGCCCCCTTATAAAATTTTCCCCATGAATAATAAATATTAATTTATCCATACATCCCAGGTACTAAAATAAATTTTCAAAATAAACATGATATGTAAAAATACTATATTGTATAGAAAACAATTGAATCGATGATATAAAGAAAATATAATTTTAAGAGAAATGAATTATATAATGATATTTAGAGAATGAAATTTTAAAATGATATTTAATGGATAAAAAATGAATCATAATGTGAATTTTAATACATTCCATGATCAAAATGATCATAAACCGTCCCTATAATGAATAAGGTTGGTATCAACAGAAAATATACCCAATGGATTATAAGTAAAATAAATTGTTTTTTATATTGATGAATCTAAATGACATAAAAATTCCATTAGAATCATATTTCAAGACATTATCTATCTCATTTTTTGAATATCATTTTAAAACTAATCTTTCAAGAAACATTTCGGAAATAATTTTAATTAAAAAAACATTCAAAAATATAAATGAAAATTTAAAAAAATTATTTTTAATGAATCAATATGGGTATATATTTCTTTAATAAATAATTTGTAAAATGTTCAAAACATTTTTCAAATTTTTTTGTGAAACATGCTTTTGTATGAAAATAGATTTCTGACTGAAGTAAAAAATGAATTTGGAGTTTCATAGAAAATATTCTCAAAAATTTTATGTATAAAAGAGTGAAAAATAGTATAATTACATTAATTTTTTTTGAATAAATACATAAGAATAAAAATAAATAGTTTTATTATCTAATGATCAAATAATTTCTTTCAATGTAAATTAAAGCATAAAAATCCTGATTAAAATGAGATTATGTAATAAACCATTGCAAAGATCTTAACATTGACATGAAAATTAACCAATAAATCAATTATATATGTATAATTTAATTTAAAATAAAATAATTGGTTATAAAACACAATATATGAAAATATTTAGTACATAAATTATCATATAAAAAAGTCAAAAAAGATGTATTATAACCCAATAAAAAAGAAACTAAGTTACGAAATTATTTACCACATGATAAATATCATGTCAAATCCAAATGTATGGGATAATTCAAATATAAACAAAAAATAACATGAATTATTAAAGAAACATGATATTAAATTTATCATTGTTAGTATATAAACCATATTAAAGAAATTATGCCCACAAAATTAGAATAAGGAAAATTGAGACGAAGTCCCTTACGAAGATTATATCATTTATGTCAGTATTAATAAAGGAATTTAATTTTTTTATAAAATTTAAACCAAAAAAATATATATTTAAAAACAAAATAAAATAATAAAAGGTCATTAAAAACATAATAAATAATTAATATTTTTAACCTAATGAATGAAATTTGAGTTAACAAATCCCTTACCTCACAATTCCATTTCATTGAAAAATATTTAAAATAATTTATAGTAGTTTTAAAAATGTTATTAAATTATTATATGACCCCAATAGAAATTTTATTATTCTATATCATCCTTTTATAAAAATTTATCACCCATTCATTAATAATGTTTCATTATTTTCATTGTTTCTTGTGTTAATTTCCCTATTTTATCCTTCATGGTTTGTCAAGAAGGATTCAGTACTTGTGCATACTATGTTGTTCCAAATTCTTTAAAATATTAATCATGAAATAATTATATTATTTATAAATCAAGAATACATTTAATACTAATAATTAAAATTGGTTTTCAGAAATGATTTTTGTTATGATCATGAAGATGGTAGGTCGTATGTGCACATGAAAAGCATTTCGATTTATCAAATGACATAATGGAAAGGATTTAATGAATATTTTATATTTAAAGAATGATAATAATATCATAAATAACATATTATTTACTTATATATCATACATGTTATATAGTGAGGAAAAGAGAGTCATATTGCTTCGTGTATACAACAGTCCACTCATGCACGAACGTCGTTATCAACTTTCAGTGAGTAAAATGAAAATAATAAAAATTATATATCATATTCAAAAAATTATAAATATTTTATTAATATCATAATTATTTCATTTATATCACATATTATCATAAATGTTTCCCTTATCACATTCCATGTAAAGTGTTTTTGAAATATGAATCACAACGATTCATGGGGCGGTAGTCCGTGGTAAACACAAGCAACATTATCGCATCCCTTAAAAAATAGAAATTAGAACAGGTATATACGATATAACTACTATATAGGTATAATTTTGGTAAAAATATCATATATTTACTATATATATATATCATTATACTCAACTATTAGAGGTGGAAATGGAAAAATGAATGACATCAGTTTGTGATGCGACAGTTCGTCGTACACATGAATGATGATTTCATAACCCATATCATAGAAGTGAGAAAGGTTTAGGTTCAGATAATAACATCAAAAAAATTTAGAAATTTTCTTATAATTAGGTTTTTTATCTTCATGGGTTGACAATAAATGGGGTGGTAGATGAATAAATAAAATAAAAATTCTTGTTGATGAACGTTACCAATTCTTTATGTAACCCTATAAAGATTACACCAAACACTATCCTAGGATGCCTTTATGAATAAAATATATATTCTAGTATGAGGGGATGAAATTTTTGAATTTATTTTAGATGGTATTTTCCGAACCAAAAGGGTGTGAGGGTGTGAAGAAGATAGTATAGGGGTGGCCTTTGATAAATGAGGTGAGTGGCACACTTGTAATTTTTGTAATAAGAAAGGTTTAACCACGTTTTTCATATGAGACGAGGGTAAAAAATGGATTATAAACACAAATTACACAATATAAGATATATATGACCATAAAATATATTTTTGATGAGTTTTTAGGTCAATTTAAAACTTATCAATTTATTTTAACCCCCGACCCACAGTAAACCCATTTTTACCATAAACACGAAAATAAATTATTACTGATTCAAATATTCATTATGATACACAATTGAGAGGAAATAATTATATAATATAAGTTATTATTATAAAAAATATTGAATCCAAATATTTAAATTCCATTAACAATATTGGAAAATTTTATTTTCAAAATTAATCCCATACACGCGACAATAAAACAAATTTTTAAAGAGAAAATGTTCAAACGTTTACAATGTAATATGAAAATTCAATACAAAAATGAATAAAATGAAATATATTTCATTAATAGATATTTTATTTTACAAAATTTTTATTAAAAAATATTAAACATATAATTTTAATTTATTAATAATTTAAACGAGAAGTCAGTTTTCTATTAAAATTCACTATTTTCAATATTTTTTAAAAAATGAATAATTTCTTAAAAATTCCCAAATTACAACATAAGGTAATTTTTATATTATTATATCATAAATTTATTTAATTTTATCAAATTATTTTTCTAAAATTGGTAAATATAATATTTAAATTGTGAGTGTAAAGCAAGACTAAATTGTCTTCTTGAAAAACAATATCATCTGTTGAAACAATTTATTTTCACATTGAAATTATTATTATTTCATTTTTAATAAATATATAACCAATATATCATAATATATTATGTAATTTTCATAAAATCAAATTTAAAAGTTATGTTATAATAGTATATTATATCATGGTTCACTTCGGTTGGGTGTTGCTTGTTCCATAAGCTATCAAAGATAATAAATTTAAAGAAATAAATATCATTAGTTATTTAGGATCGGTGTTATCTATGGAATAAAAAATTATATAATTTGTTCCTATTTTATAATTTGGGAGTGTTATGGTTTTCCCCACTAAAAAAACTATTTTATCCACTATTTTCTGGCTATATTATCAAGGACCTCCCTAATTAGCCGCCATGATACTTACCATTCAAAAAGTTACCATATATAAATATATTATATTCAATATATTTATACACAAACACTAGTTTAAATATGATTTAAAACATCATATGAATGTAGGATTGCCATATGGGATCATATCGAAGCCCGATTTGGTGTGATGGTACTGTTATGATTCCATATACAAAAACCTTTTTTACTTCTCATAAAAGATTATACATTTTATCTGATCCCAATTATTAGTATCATAGCACATTGAAGTATTAAAATCTTGAAAGATTAAATATATGTATCAACATAACAAATTTAAAACATTTTCTCAAATGATGTGGAGGATTATAAGAAACCTAAAAATATTATATGATTATATTTAGTCAAATTAATAATTCTAACAAATATCTATTTCCATTTGAAGGCACTAAGTAAGACCACATTTTGTGGGTGACCTATCTATGAAGGATCATGCATCATATCTCTCAATATCATTCATAAAATCTTTAAATTTTTATTAAAACTCCAACCTTCGATATATGATTTCTAACAGAGTGATTTGATAATTCCTTAAATGTATCAATAATCATCACGAATCCTATCCTTTGATCTCTAAATGAATGTTTGGATTAGGTCATGGACATGAGTACTTCTCCCTCTTAGATACTAGAGAGATGATAGAGGATAAGTCAAATTCTAGTGGTTTACTATCCCCTCTAATTAGTGCTTCCTCTTAATTATATATCAGGATTAAAATACACAGAAATTGATCTATAACCCTTGAATATAGAATACATATTAAATAATCCATCAATTACATATTATGTCCTATTAACTATGTCAAAAATTCTATTTATATTTTTATCACATAATTTTAATAAATATATATATTACATAATAACTGTGAGACATTAACATGACTTGTAATTCATTTAAATGTTAAATTAATGTTTAATATTAAAATTATATTTGTTCGTTAAATATTTTCCCATGTTTTTTCTTCAATACTAATAAATAAATTACATAAATAAATTCAATTATAATTATTCTATAATCTAATAATAATGATTTTTTTTCATGGTGATCTTTTATACTCAGACATATCTAAGACCCCTTGTCGGGCCCCATGATTTACTATACTTTTATTCTTTATAATAGGAGAGGTTTTTTAATAATATATTATTGAGATACTATATACTCTTATCTCAATAAGAGTGACTACTAATCGTAAAAAAATAGTGGAGTCTAGGTACCCATCATGATGTAAGATCCATACCTTTTCAAAAGATGAACCTGGTCTGATATCATGTATTCTACTTTCTTTGTTTGAGCATACTTAATTCGGGTTTAACATTGGGGTGTGTTTGGGTGAAAATTTTAAAAAAATGGAAGAAAGATGGAAGTTTATGTTTGGAACGTGATTTTTTAAACTATACCCACTCTAAGGGGAAACCTTTCACGCCCATAATATAGGTTCATGGTTAGGTACAACATTAAGGGAAATAGTGTGCCCTTACCCAAAAATCCATGTGTGGGAATTAAATTCACAGAAAATTAGATTTTTAATTATCTGAACCCCCTAATTTACCCAAAATCAATGACTATTCGACCTAAGAATATCTTATATGATTTTTCATTCTTCTGTATAGATTCCCATCATTATTGACCTCTGTTCTTCACAATTCGAAGCGTAAATCTAAAATCTTTACCCCTCTTGGTATGTCAATCCTATCCCATTTGTTTTCTCATTCCTTTTTCATTCTTATCACATTAAATAAAGGGTTATATATTCCCAATTTTAATAGATCTAGATCTTTTATTGTCTATCTTTATCTAGATTTAAAGGATCTTGATTTATTCAATCATTATTTGGGGTTTTAGATTAATATCTTTTTTTACATCACTGTGTAGCTCAAATTTTAGTGATTCCAATTGGGAGATCGATCATAAATGAATTGAATTAGGTGGTCTATAATTAAAATCCCACTGTGTTTATTAAAAATAGGTATATTAAAATTTATAATTTTTATTAGAACATTAGAATATTTTTATCGATTGAATTCATTATTTTGTGAATTAATTAACTAAGGAGTAGTGAAATATGGGATTTTGTGAATTATATACTGAGATAATTAATTTTCGAAATAATTTTTAATTATTTATATTTGAGGATGATATAATTAATTATGTAATTAATTATGATATTTTGAATTTGGTGATATTAATTAATGGTATTTACATAGTTAATTAATTGGGGAATTAATTAAGGAGATTTATGTTTTTAACTAATTATTTACTTTTCTAATAGAATCGATTTGGAAAATTAGTTGTTGAATTAATTATGTTTATAAATGGTAAACATGAAATTGGGTTTTGACTAAAATAACTAGAAATAGACATTCAAATGTATAAGTTATGAATGGTAACATGTTGATTTATTTTTCAATTAATGAATGGGAACCTGGTTAATCTAATGTGTAAGGTGTGAATGGTAACATCTTCATTTATTTGTGAATTAAATAATGGGAACATTTTCATTATAAAGTGTAATTTATGAATGGAAACATGGTCATTTTTTTGTTAATTAATGAATTGGAACAAGTTCATTGTAATGTGTAATGTTTGAAGGGTAACATGTAAATTAACATATGAAATAAGTAATGGTTACAATGGAATTATGGATATGATGTCCCTTAGACATACTTCAGGCTTATACATAATCCAAAGAAAGTATTGAGATATATTATTTTATGGGAACTAGAGGTATTATGTGGTTAAACAAATATTAATTGATAATGTGATAAATATTTACTTATTCTTTGTAATTATTTCTCTATTAAACTTCATATACTTGATTTTTAATGGATATTGTTTCAGACACTGTTTGTTGTGGCTTACTATTTTGTACTCATACCATACTTAGGATTCCTAATATGTACCCAAATAGGCTTTGTTTTTCTATCTAGGTTATGGGAAAGGGCATTGTGTTAGATGGATGATATGAAATAGAGCATGGATGAGGGAACCATATTAGATTCACGATACACATGAGTGATTCATTGATGTCTTCATTTTGGGATTCATTTTAGACACTTGACTTGTACCTTATCATTTTATATTTTCTTCTGTAGTTTTTATATTATGTTTCCATTTTTTCCTTGTTGTGATACTAGTTATTTTATGTTATGATTACATGTTCTTATTTTATATTTACATATTTTCTATGAGAGTGTGTTTAATCTGATAAAATAGTGTATAAAACCTCTATGATCGATGTAACAAACCCTAGATTCTAGTCATTAGTCTCTAGTGTATGGGGAGGAATTCTTGAGGTCATTTAGAGAATAGGCTTGGGGCACCGTGGGATGGAACCCAGGCTGGGACATTACAAAGTGGTACCATAGCTCTATTTTCTTTTTTCATTTCTCTTTTTTGTTCTATTTGGGAATGGTAGACTAGATACTATGAAGTTTTATCCCTTGGTTATGATCTTCTTCATGTGAGTAACTAACACATGTATAGGGGAAATCCCATGTACCCAAGGTGGGATAATTTTTGTTATAGTTTTCTATTATAGTTGAATATTATTTCACATAGGGTGATACACATAATTTGTGTTGTGATTATTAATGATGATATTTTTTTATATTTTACTTGTGGACCATTATAGAATGATATTTGAGTTTTCATGCATCATTCTAGGAACACAGGGTTATTGTGACATACATCATTTCAGGAACGCATGAGAAAATGGTTTATGGGTAAGTTATTAAACATTAAATATTTTTCATTGATTGTGAAATTAACATGAAAATGGTGCCTAAAATGATATTAGGAAGGATTTAAAATGGATGAAATATAATAAAAATTCGTGTTTAAATGATTAACATGAATAATGGGAATGTGTTTCCCTTTGTGGACTATGACATAGGTGTAAGGTTGTTAATGATAGTAATACTACCTTAGTTTTTACCATGTTGTGGGGTTTGGGGAAATGACATTTCATTCCTTGTTGTGTTTTTTATTTTACTTAAACATGTAAATGTTTTAAATTTTGTCCAAACTTTCTTATTTGGTATTATGGAGAGTACTCCTCTATGAGGACTCTTGTTGGGAGGACGACATGAGTTCATGGATGGAGATTCTCCACCACTAGTGGGGCCAGAGGAACCAACTGTGCCATGTGAGGAAGTAGGAGATTAGTTCCGGGAGAAATTTTCTTGATTCAGGTAATTCGAGGGAAGATAATCATGGTGGGTTATGATGAGTATGTCTGATCTGATAAGGGAGTTCCAGTTCTAGAATAGTCCATCATTTACATGATAGGGTGGAACCAAGGAAAATGAATTATGTGTTGACTCCACTGAGATGATACATAACCATTTAAATACTTTAGTTGAGAGGAGGGTAATGTTGGATTCATATATGCTATGAGGATTAGTGATGCACTAGTGGGGAATTCAGTCAAGAAATGGATAGGCTGATTTTTTGTTATGGAAGGACTTCACAGAGAATATCATAGAGCACTTCTATCTATAGAAGTTAATGAAGGAGAGGGGTATTGAGTTAATCCAAACGACTCATAATATTATGGTAGTGATGGACTATATTGGATTTCATAAACATTTACTATTTTTTTCTCCAATATTTTTAGGGGATGAGATAATTATGGCAAGTCATTTTCAGGATGGTATAAACTATGAGATTAATTCCTTGGTTAACTATTTTGTTTAAAGAAGTATATTGAGGTGGTATATGAGGATCCCATAGTTGAGGTGAACCTGTAGGAGGATTCTAGTGAATGAAAGTTGAGGTGAACATGAAGGAGGATTCTAGTTCCTTCATTCAAAAAAATGGGAAATCATTAAATGTTCTGCATGAACTAGAAGTTGATGAGTAGTGATACATGAACTAGATAGAGCCATTGTGTATAAATTGCCCCTTTTTGACCTTATCATTATGATAGCTCTAGTTCTAATGGCTGAGGCACTAGAGGACCTTTATGTGGGGATTCTTGGAAAGAGTTTCCATATTAGCAGAGTGGTGTGGCTCAGGGGAGTCAGACTACATCATAGGAATGAGGAGTCATTAATCCTACACTTTTGGATAGTGAGGTTCGATTATGAATAGTGAGACGTAATATTAATGTAACATATACATTAGATAGTGACTTAATTTACCTTGGTGCCTCTCATTCCTTTATTTTTACACAACTTGTGAAAGGTTTGATCTTTTAGGTATAGTTTGGTAATGGGTTGTTGATGATAGACACACCTATATAATTACAATTGAGAGACATTTTCATGTTCAAGGGGTGTTATCTTGAGGTTGGAGAGTATAGTTTTCTGTGGGATCCAGAAATTTTGATATGTAAGGATTTGACCTAATTATGGGTTTGGATGGGTTAATAAATAACGATTCTATATTTATTTTTACCAAATGAGAGTGAATTTATCATCTCCTACAAGTGAATGTTTTATTCATTTATGTCTGTTGGATCTCCAACCAGGATGATCAGGGCTAATTACTCGGAAACTAGGATAGATCACAACCTAGGTTTCTAGAGTTTTACAAGATAATGGAGGTAAAGAGAAGGATTTATTTCCAATTGTAGGGGAACCGTTTCGTGATTCTGTTACTGATGTGCTCTCAGGGTTTCCACATGAGAGAGGTGTAGAATTTACCATTGATCACATGTCGAGAATTGCTACAATATAAATTGCACTATACTGAATGGAACCTAATGAGATTAAAGAGATCAAGACTCATGTGGTTGAGTTAGAGGATAAGGGATTTATCCAACTTAGTACATCAACATGGGATTCATAATTTTCTTTTTTCAAAGAAGGAAGATGTAAATTTATTTTTTTTTCATTACTAGATGTTAAACAAGATGACATTGAAATACTAGTATCAGCTACCATGTATCGATGATATTCTTGACATGTTTATGAGATCTTGTGTATTTTCCATTATAAAAATGAGATCAGGGTATCATTAGTTGAGATTACAGACTTATTATACATTAAAGAATACATTCAGAAGTGTGTGTGAATTTTTTATGTTTTTTGTAATTATTTTTGGGTTAACAAATTTCACCAGTAGTGTTTATGACATTGATTATCATGATATTCCATCCGTACATTGATTAGTTTGTTGTGGTGTTTGTGGATGGAATCCTGGTAAACTCTAAGACTCATGATGATCATTCAAAACATACTGACATCATTCTGAGAACACTAAGATTTCATCAATTATAAACTAATCTATCTATGTGTTATTTTCGTATTGATCAGGTAAACATCATGGGTCACATCATTTCAGATGAAGGTGTGTAAATGGACATAGAAGAGGCGAAGGCATTTGTTTCTTGGGATCATCTGAAGTCCATTTTTGATATCTACTGCTTTCTTGGGATGAAAGGTAATTACTAGAGGTTTATTCATGAATTTTTCCGGATAGAAATTCCCATTTCAGGCTTGAACAAGAATTGTATATAGTTTTAATGGTTTAAATCCGGTGAGAATGATTTTCTTGAGCTGATGAAGCATTTTAAATTGGAACCAATATTGATCCAATCTGATCCAAATAAAGAGTATAATAATTATTTTAATGCATATAGGATTGGAGATGAAGCTATGTTGATGCAGGAATTTTGAGTTATGGTGTATGGGTCTCGGATGTTGATTCCCCTTGAACAAAACTACCCTATACATGACCATGAGTTAGAAGCTACAGTTTATGAATTAAAATGTTTTTGACATTACCTATTTGAAGAATATTTTACAATGTATACAAAACACAACATCTTGATGTATATCTTTTCATAGAAATATTTTAATCTAGAATAGCATAGATGGGTTGAGTACTTTTATTATTTAGACATTGATCTAGTATATACACCTAAAAATTGGGAAAATGTTGATGATTCATTGAGTAGGGAATCATAATCTCTTGAACTTCAGGATTCTAGTGTTGAGTGAAAGAAGATGTCTTCAATAGATGAGATACGCATTGTAGTTTTGGAGAGTTAGGAGGAGATAACAATCATATAAGTTTCATTGGAGTCTGCACTTTTTAGACGAATCTAAGGCATTTAGAATGAGAATTTGGAATTTATGACCTTGAGGAAATTCCATGAATTTTTGGAGTCACCTTCCAACTATAGAATAGACGGGGATGAGGTATATAATCTATGTTATAAATTGGTATTTTTGACTACAATAATACCGGGGAGATGATTCAAGAGTATCATGACTTGAAGTGGGTGGTACATCTAGGTGTGAGAAAATGTAACACGACCTATGATAGGAGTTTTGGTGGTCTGGCATAAAAAAGGACATAGTAGCGGTTGTGAAACAATGCTACACCTATCAGTAGGTGAAGACTAAGAATCAACGATGGGGTTTCTTTCAACACCCATTACCTATTATAAAGTAAAAGTTGGATGATGTGACCATGGAAATAATGATATGTCCCTCAAGGATGCCTTTGAAGAATACTGTTATTTAGGTGGTTGTAGACTATTTGAAAAAGGTAATGTGTTTCTTGCCTATACGAGAAATATTTTCAATGGAGTAGTTGGGAGATTTGTATTTTTTGGAGGTATTCCATCTACAGGGATGAAATAAACTATTTTGTCAAACCAATATTCATGATTTATAGCATGCTTATGGTAGGTATTATAGAAATTACTTGGTACATAGGTTTTGTTAACTACATAATTCCAACCATATATAGATGGGCACTCGTACCATACTATACAGGTTCTTGAGAATATACTGAGGGCTTGTTTTCTTAACTTCATAGGGTCTTGAGAGAAGCACATATATTTAGGGGAGCCTTCATATAAAAATAGTTATCATGATATGATTCAGATTGAACTATACAAGGCACTTTATGTTAGCCCATTAAAATCACCTCTATGATGGATATAAGCAGAGGATTTAGTGTCATTGGGACAGAGTATCATAAAGCGATATCAAACATGTTTAGCTGATTTAGAAATGTATGGATACAGTCAAGATTAGAAAAAAGTCATATGATGGTATTCATCGATGACCACTTCTATTTACATAGTGTGATCATGTATTCTTTTGGGGTTCAATGAGGTTGGGTCACGACAAGATACATATACATGGAAAGTTGGTTAACAGGTTCATTGGAATGTTAGAGTTTATGGGGAGAATTCGGCTTGTGGCATACCAATTATCTCTTCCATAAAAATATGGTGTTATTCATGATATTTTTAATGTGTCACAATTTTGAAAATATATCCCCGACCCTTCTCATATCACTGATGTGGATAATGTTGAGAATGAGATTGATGTGTCCTTTGAGAAGCATCTAATACAAGTGTTGGATTACAGTAATAATGTGTTAATGGAGAATACCATCTGGTAGTTCGTGTATTGTGGAATCATGGATGTGGGTAAGAGGAAACATGGGAAAGGGAATAATATATGAGGGATCAATGGACCACTATTTTTTACTAATATTATTAGATATTATTTGGAGTACAACTCGAGTAAGATTTCTTATAAGGGTTGGAGATTTTAAAATACTGTACTTCTTAGAGATGAATGGAGCAGTATATCATGTACTCTTTTTTTCATTGTCTATACATACTTAATTTTGGTATAACATTGGTTCTTGTTTGTGTGAGAATTTGAAATTAATTTAGAAAATAAGTAGGTTCATGGTTGGATAAATGTTTTTCGACCCATGCATCCTCAAAGGAGAAACCATACATCCCTATAATAGAGGCACACAATTGGGCACATAGTTATGGGAAAAATTGTGTCCATCTTATAAAACTATGCATGAGAATTAATGTCACCCAAAAAATATATTTTTAAAATCCTTAACCCTATAATTAACCTAAAATCAACCCTCATTTTACCATATGCTCTCTTTCATGGTTTTGGATCACATAAAAGAGATTTAGAGCCATCATAACCTCCTTTCTACAAGATTTGAATCCTAGATTGAAGATCAACACCTCTCCCGGTATGTCCATTGTATCTCATTTTGTTTTCAATTCCCTTCCATTATTCACCCCATTCATGAAATGGGGGTTTCGTCCTATTTTAAATTAGATATTGATATAGGATTGTATATCTGGATCTATAATTGAAGGATCATTATTTATTCAATATTTTTTTTGGTTTTAGATTCAATCCTCATTCAAAATCATTGTGTTGCTCAAATTTTGGGGATTCCCATTGGGTGGTAACTCTTCAATGAACCAAGGTAGGTGGCCTATAATTAAAATACAAACGTATTAATTTAAATTGTTTTTTTAATTTCATATATTCTATAAGATAATTAGAAATTATGTTCACGATTTAATTAATTAATTGTAGAGATATGAAATTAGGGATTTCGGGAATTATAGATTGAGATAAATAACTATATAATTAATGGTGAAGTATTGATATTCGAGTATAAGATAATTAATTTTGGAATTAATTATGAGATTTTTAGATTTTGGATGTGACTTAATTAATGGGACTCCTATACACAATTAATTGGGGAATTTTTTATGGGGTTTTATGTATTTATCTAATTATTTAATTTAGTAATGGAATTGATGTAGATAGTTAATTGTTGAATTAATTATGTGTGTGAATGTTGAAATGGTCATTTAGTTGTGAAGAAAATAATTTGGACATCATCATTCTAATGTGTAAAGAATTATTGTCAACACGTTAATTTAGATTCAAATTAAATAATGGGAACATGGTCATTCTATTGTGTAGGGTATCAAAGGTTACATGGTCATTTAGTTTTGAAATAAAGAATATGAACAAGGTAACTCTAACATGTAATGCATGATTGGTAACATGGGAATTCATGTATGAATGGAATACTGATAATAATTGAATTAATATATATATTGACCCTCTAACATACTTTGGTCTCTCACATGTGGTAAAGACGATATTTATGTACATGTCTGTTTGGAAAACCAAGGGGCTTGTGTGGGTAATTAAAGATTAATTGATAATGTGATAACTATTAAATTGGGAATTTTAATTGTTTATTTATAAACTAAATAAATATTATGTTAAAGTTATATTGTATTTGACACCATTGGAGGTGGGATACTATGTTTTACTAACACCCTACTTGGACATCCTGATCGATACCTGAATAGACTGGTATTCTCTAGATATCATAAGGGAAAGGGTTTTGTGTTACATGGCTGATATGGGATGGAGTGTGGATGAGGTAACCAGACATGATTCCAGACTCTCTTGGGGGAGTCATTAGTTTCTTTATTTTGGGTTTCATTTTAGACACTTGACACATATATTATCATGGAATATTTTTTTCATTAGTTTTGATTGGGTATTTCATGTTTTTTCCAATCGTGTGATACTGGGTATTTCAGGTTGTGATTAGTTGTTATTTAGTAAATTATAATTATTTTTTATAGAGGTTTATTTACTATTATAAAAGAGGGTATAGTCTCACCATGGTCGATATATCATACCCTTGTTACTAGTTGGCATCCTCTGCTGTACAAGGAGGTGGGATTTATGTCTTGTGGCAAATATGCATGACCACCGGGGCTTGGAACCCAGGCTGGAATGTTACACACAAACCCTAAAGAGATAATTTATAATCATTACAAAAACTACTTCCTATGAAGACATTTTTTGTAATATATTATCTCATATCAGGTTTTCACATAATGAAATATTCATTTTTTTGTCATCATTATTTCATATTTTATTTTTTATCAAAATTATTGGATGAACATATATTCTTATTACAATGATAGTGATTTACCATTGGTAGTAAAATCCTAATCAACTAGAATAGATATATCAATTTCATTTAGATGTGAATATTTTCATCTTGATAATTTATAAAATTTCATTCCACTAACGGAACACCAATTGCAAGCTAACTCACAATGATATAAATTTCATATTTTACATCTCACATATAAGTACAAAATAAAATGGTTCACACTCATGATAATCTATCGTTTAGAGACAAATACATGTGTCCCCAAATATGAACTTCTAATGAACCCTAAAACATATTGTTCTCTTATTTGAGGGTCACTATTTATAGTCTCATCTACACTATATCCCAAAGTGAGAACCTCATGAGAAATAGTCACAATAGTTATAAAACCCAAAAACATGATAATAAAACATAATCCATCTGATTTCATTATGCGTTTTCTAGAGCATATAAGTACATTTAAAATTACAATCATGGTCTCTCATGGTTCACAAAAATTCTTGGTAGTTTCTATAAATATGAAATGTAACACAAGTAAATTACTATATAAATAGAAAATGTATAAAAAATTATAGTATTATCGTAAGATAATATAAATCAATTGGATTTTATGAAATTCCATTATTGATAAATTTAATTACTTTAATATCTTATGTTAGAAAGAACATTATGTTTTATCGAATGACAATATAGTATTAGTATTATTATTATTCAAACAAGGTTTTTATTATGTACCTGTTAAACTTGGTGGTACAAATAAGAATAAAAAACATTTAAAAATTAATTATAAGGGGTTACATAACAAAAAAATATTGATAAAAAATTACATAATTTTTAGTAAATTCTTAATATTTTTTCAGGAGCCTATTTTTTTAAAAAAATCTAATTTTTCATAAAAATAGTGGTATAAAATTTTCTCATTTACAAAATTTATTTGAAAAAATAAACACCATTTTTAAAATTTATATGTAAAAAATATATTTGAATTAATTTTTTATAATATTATAAAATGATTATTTTTAGATGAATAGTAAAAAATACTGATTTTTATTAAAAACAACCTTTTTGTTTATATAATTTAAAGGATATATTTTTTAAGATGGTTTTGGAAGTAAAAATACATTAATTACATAATTTTTAATCAAATTTTGATAATCAGAGATTATTTCATATTGAATCTCAGTATTAAATTTTTCTATAAATATGAAAACAATCTCTTTCGAAAACTTTTTTTTTCATCACATTTTTTATTTTAATATTTAATCAACGTTTTATAATTACATGAATGGTATTTATAAAATTATATTCCATATTTTAAATAACCTAAATTAATATTATATAATAATGTTAACTCAATTTTATTTCATAATTAATATTAAATTTAGTGATGTTTATTTGTAGCAATTACAGCCAATACAGGTTACCATGGGAAAATCGAAAAAATATGGTGTAAAATAATATAAAAACATGTAAAACCCCAATTTTATAGACATATAACGAAATTATATCTTATAATACTCGATAATGAACTATTTTTGATAATTATTATCTATTTAAATTTTGTGTACACCTTTTATGTTCCCAAAAATCCATGTGTGTCCCCTCCCCCACTTATAAAAGAAAACCCATATCCTATACACTAGAAATCTCAAACAAGTATTAGTTTGGACAAGACCAACAAAAATTAATTTATATAATAGATACCCTCATTAAAGAGGATATATTTTTATTATTAAATCCAATATGTAGGATTTATGTGTATGTTTAAATTATTTCTCTAAATATGTGGTATATTCCTTAACCACGACATTTAATTTTATTTATTCTAAAAATACTATCGAATATTCCAATACATTAATGATATAAAAACATAGTTTTCTAAAATATAATTATATTATATTATTTTAACTGAATTCCCAACATATAACACCTCTTATATCAAGTGGGAAGTGTAATAGTCGGTCGTGTGTACAACAAACTACCAACTCACGAACTATTGTAATTCCATTACCATTAATGCACATCATGATAAAAGGTAATGATTGATTTAATTTATTTATATATAATATTATTTACATTATTATACATTTTAATATAGAATATCACATCAATATTACCACCTTATGGTCTATTTGGAAAATATAATGTCTCTGGTGCATATGTGTGGATTAACACCTCCATCATGTGATGTGATGCGTTTTCATGTTATTCATAGTTGGACTTAAATGAGTAATTACTAAATGAATATATATTATAAATTATATATAAAACTTATTATTTTATTGTTAAATTGTATTTACCTTCATTTTGATCCATCCACCCATAAAATTGAAACAATGTTCATACGTACGTATGACCTACAGCCTCCATGAACGATGTAATTCAATTTCTATATTTAACATTAATGGAATTTTATAAATATATATTTATAATTTATAATTTATATATATTGTATTTATATCATGTTTTACATTCTAAAGATTATTGAACCACAATCAACGTTTGAGGAATGAATATACCAATCCAAAAGATTCCTAAAAAATGAAGCAGTTATTACCCAAACATGATTTTACCAAAGAAATAATTATAAACAAGTAATAAAAGACCATAAGGTAATAATATATGGTATGATATATATAAATATAGTAATTAAATATTTTTATAATAAACGTATATATATTATACAGGAGTTTCAAACATTTATGATGGATGTTGACGATTATGGTATGAAATTTTTATCTCAATGGTATTCATTGGGACACATGTTTTTTCATGAACGTATCTAATTCCATGAGGTGTATTTAAAAAAACATTAACAAGTTATATCATTATTTTATTTATTCTTCTGATATATATTAATTCATTTAAAGTTATTCTTTAATTGGGAATATGATTCAAATGTTACCAAATCATGTAAGGTATTTTTGTAGCACTTTTATTTCTATGGGAAACATGCCACATTCACCCCATTTTTATTTTGTGGGCTTTAGATACACAAAAGTATTAAATTTTATTATTAATTATAATTAACTATGGGATATAAATACCCATATAATTTTATTTCGTTCATAGGTCTTATAATTAAAAATTTAGAAATGTTAAAAAGGTTTAATGTTACAATACCATTTTTATCATGATTGTTTAAGATTCACTTTATAAATATGAAATATTATGATATATATCTCAAGAAAATCATATATTTTATTCTAATATGGTTATTAAATAAAAATATATGTTTTTATTTTATTTAAATATTACAATGTACTCAATATTAATAAAAATATTTTAAAGAAAACCTAATATATTTCTCTTCTTCCGAAAATTCGTTTTATTTTATTCCCTTGATTTTCAGAATAATTTTATAAAGAAGGTGTTAACTAATTTCTAATTATTATCTAAATTTTATTCCATTTATAATTTTTAAAAAATGGTTTAAAGGGATTCTTCATATCATTTTCCAAACAATTCCCTTTTTTCTTTTTTCATCAATGTGAAATGAAACATTATTTTAACTTGTATGACATGAGAAATATTTTCTTCTACCATGAATAGATAATGAATTAAATCTAACTTGTAATTTTTTCATAGTTATTTTCAAGGAATATGATTACTTAAATTTTTTGATTTATTAGATTTTAATGAATTGATTTCAATGTTAAAAGGATATTTCCTTCAATAAATGTTTCAATTGATAAATCAAATTTTTTTTATCTAATATAAGATTCTTTTCTGTTACATTAGTTTTAATGGGAATACAATATAACGATAAAATACTATTATTCATCTATGTGATTTATAATTACTATGATGATATACTTTTTAATCCCATTCATTTTTCATAGGTCATGGTATTGTGAATTTATGAGATGATTGTTAAACCCATTTCTATTCTATGGGTTATGATATGATGAAATGTTTATGAAACCCATATCATTTCTATAAGATATGATATGATGAATATTTTACCAAAATGTGGTACACAAATGTATTAATTTTTTGATGTTCGAGACCTATATCTACCTATAATTCATTAGATAATAATTAATGTTCTATGATATTATAGGTTATACGGGAGGTTTTGTCAATTTAAAAAAGGGGATACAAAAGAGGTTTTCACATGCCTAAAATGAGGGTACAAGAGTGGTTATCCCATGGTAGAAGTAGGTACACGAGTGGTTATCCAAATCCACGAATGTTATGAATTTCCTTGTGGATAACCATGACATAATGTTTTCTATGCTTATATGTATGCTGTAAATCTATGTCTTATTTAAAAGATATGATCTCAAGGATCATATTATTTTATTTATTTATGATTATTTTTTATTAACTTTAATGATATATTTTATGGATAATTTTTATCATCTATGATATATATGGTATTATTTTCAAACTGTATTCTCATGTTCTAAAAAATATAGCTAATGTTATGTTGACATCTCCCTTGTTTGTCCTTAATAAGAATTTGATCTCAACATTTATTATGTTTATTTCCCCTAGTTTATGAAGAAAGGTATTATATATATTATTTGAAATAAGTGTTCTAGTAATGGATAAGTTAGTTGGATATATTATCGCTCACTTATGGACCAGTCATTTATGTGTCTATGTTTCCAAAGGAACTTTGCCTAAATTATTCTAGCATGGATGGAAATTTTATGAAATGAATATTCATATATTAAGATATTATATTTATTTTTAAGAAGTGTGGTTGTATTCAGATAAACATATGTATATATGTAATTGTATATATTTATATATCACATTTTATACATTTTCTTGTAATCAAAATATAAAAATGGTCCAGGTCTAGAGAGTTCAATAAATAATGTTTCTTGATGTTTTTGACTACAGTTTCTATTGGTTTTTACCTTAAATGAATAATAATTACATTGAGGTATTTTCTAATGGTTTTATTGGTGATAATCCTAGAGAGGGTTCATGTTTACTATTTAACCACTCTCAGTGATTTTTCAAAACTCTTTTCCATCTTTTCATATGACACCCACTGAGTTGAAGGAACAAAATGATTAACTTTAGAATATTATGACCAATGGATTTTTGAATCTGATCCTATCACCGTAGACATCATTAGTTCTATGAAAAAAAGGTAATTTTAATATTCTCAGTTTATGTTTATTCCAATGAGCATGATCATGTGATTGTTAAGAGAATGTATCTTTTTCCTTGGATTGATGATAAATTTAATCAGAATAGGGGATCCCCTTGGTTTTATATTATGTATTTGCGATCTGTGTATCGTCCAATAAGAGTATGAGATGAGTATATTATTATGAAAACATTTAGAAGAATGTATAGATATTATCAGTAATATATAATACTATTTGGTATTACAAATGATCCTATAGTTTGTATGGAAAGGATGAAACATATTCCCCATTTGTTACTACACTTTTTCATGGTATTTCAAAAAACATTTGGTGTATTATAAGGTATAGGAAGAACACAAGGATCATCCTGATAGTTTTTAAAGTGGATCATAAAATTATCCATGTTGTGATGTCTTCGTAGGAACTGTTGAATGTGTTTAATATTAAGAGATTATTTTATTTTTTTGGTTATTTCATGCATTTCGTTCGTGATTTTTCCAAGACTCCATCTTCAATGATTTATTTTTCTTATTGTGGTATTATGTTTAAATATGATGATATTTTTATAACAAAATTTTAAAACTAATTCTTATGTCAACTTCATCTCTTTTTTTTATTTTTATGGAGTTTAGTTTGGGTTATGATATTTTTAATACATTATTTTTAGGATTATGATATTTTATTTTATAAGAAAAAAAGGCGGTGACCTATATCCCTCTCAAAATGAAACCTCATGAGAATATTAATCATTAACATAATTTAAATTTTTTTTTAAGGTTAATTCACAAAATAAACAACTTCATTTTGTCTTTGGAGAGAGGTTTAATGTGTATTTAGATCATAATATCCTAAAATATATACTTACAAAGAGAGATATGAACCTATAAAAACAACATTGGGTTGATTATCATAATAATGTTTTATTTTCATATTGTATACACACCATGAAAATGGAATTTAGTGATTATTTCTTTGAGAATGGTGTTAACAACTCAAGACATGAATGAATCCATTGAAGCGTGATCATTGGAATGTTTACTCACTGAGATGCACTTAGATGTGGAAGAAGTTGATGAGATGATCTGAAAGATAAAACATTATTTTATGACTAGATTTATTATAGACACGGAACAAAAATCAATTTTATATGTTTTAGTGAATTGTTTTTATTGGCGAGACCTTAGTTTACTAGTATATGTGTCTTTATGGTGTATTATGTTTCCATGGAAGAATGTACAGTCTGATTACTCTATGTCTAGAGGTGATGGATACTGTACATAGGAATTGTTGGTCCACGAACCCTAGGATGTAAATATGTATCATGATTTTAAATATCGATAATGTTGACTGAGGATGAGAAGATTGATTATAGAATTAATATGAAAATAACTTTCATTCCCAAGGATTACTGAAGGGCACCAAACACCTTCTAGTTTATTCTTTTCTATACCCATTATGTTATGGATGTGGGATTTGAAATCTATAGAATTCAAAGTTATTTTAACAAAGACTCTAATTAGGAAGAATACTATTTGTTTCTTACATTATTTACTTATGAAATTAGAATATTTTTTCCCTAACAATAATATGATGAACATAGAAGATCATTGGTTGTTATAGGTTAGAGAGATCAATAAGTTCTGTGGAATGACTTTTGACACTTTTTATGGTAGGTACCCACAATTTACATCCTGATTTTAGGAAGGTTTAAATGTGTCAATGGGTAACCATAGGAAGTTAATCATGACATATCACCCTCAAATATATATAATGAGTGATCCATTAAATCTTTTAAGGATATGATTCAAGTATTGTTGATATATTTTAGTGGTTCATTGGAAATTTATCTACCATTAGTTAAGTTAACCTATAATAACAGTAATTGATAATTGATTATAATGGAACCATTAGATGCATTGTATAGGAGTCCTTATATATTTCCTTTATGATTGGTTTATTTGGGAGAGTAATATTTGGTCGGATGAAGTCTTAGGTGATGATAAAGATGATATAGATCATCTGAAAAAAGTTTTGTGACAACTTTTAATCTCTCAAAATCCTTTGAGAAACATCATTGACACCTCTTGGTGTTTACAGTAAGAGATATTTTTTTAAGGTTTAATCTATATTGGTACAACATCTTTTGAGAATACAATGTAAGATGAAACTATGGATTTCTGGTACAATTGAGATTGTTGAATGTATAAAAAATGTGGAATACTAGTTGGACATATCATCTATCTTAAATTATTGTGCTTTTAATGTTTACATCTATGACACCATGGATAATCATGGTAATTTGAATCCAAATGTCAATAAAAGAATATTCTAAGTTCACTCTAATACTTCCAAATCTTAATGATTTTTCAATAAGAATTCAATGATTTTAATGTGATCTAATCATGTACAAAAATTATAACATTGATCATAAATAGTCTCAGATGAATGATCTATTTGATTCTTTGGATTACCCAAAACATGAACCCCAAAATTATGATAAAATGACTATGATATTGAATATGATTATGAAAAGTCTATTACAGACAGGATTAAAACATAATAACCCAAAAGTGTGCTACCTAGAAAACTTAGGTCCCTTAAAAACCAAACATTAGATATTTCTATAGTAAAAATAGATGAGGATGTTGGGCATAAAATAAGTGTACTAAACATTACTAAATTTTACACTTCTATATCCCAATATGAATATAAATATATAGAAAATACTTTGAATTATTATGGTTTTGTTTTATAAATTCAAGAAATGATAAACCAATTCACAAGTAATAGGGAATATGAAATAGTTTATAGATCAATTTTTTATACTTTTATTGTGTGTAAATGAGTATTTCTAAATAAATATTATGATCATAATTTTATCACTATAAATAAAGAAAGATATGTTTTCAATCATTATAACAAAGTGGAATGAATAGATTATTGGGAATAATGTTCCCCTGTAACTAGGTTATAATCCAATGGAAATATTATTGAACATATATACTATATGAATTTTAAATTATTCTATATGAATTAAAACTATTAATATTTAATTTTTTTAATAGAGGTTGTTTATTTTGAACAACATACATGGTTTTAAAACCCTCATTTTCAAAATTCAATTATTAAAAATTTAAAAGTTATGTATGGTTTTAAATAGAAACCTTGATATTTTTATGAAATTTTTACTTCATTTTTTTAACAAATGGATTTACTATTTTTTCAGTAGATTTGAAACTATTTAAGAAAAATTCTTAAAAATTAAATTTTAAGTTCAAATTTTTATTGAAGATTTAATTTTTGGCTCCCTAAATAAAACAATTTCTATTGAATGATCAAAACTCAAAAAAAAAACTTAAATGAGATTGATGAATGGGATAAATTTATTACATTTGTTTTCAAGTTTTTAAAAAAGGATTTATGAATGTTCTGAAAGGTAAATAAATAATTGACATACTGAAGATGTTTGGAATTTAAAATAGTAAGGTTTATGAAAATTCAATGAGTTACAATGTTAAAATATATTTGGATGAAGTTGAAAATCTAGTTAATAATACAATATATGTAGTAATTATTATAATATTTTTATATAAAACTACTGGTAGACCATATTTTATGTTTTTTGATTGTTTATGTGATGGATTCCAATAAATCCCAAATTATTCACCTCAAATATCTACAATATTAATATATTCTATTTGAAAAGAACTACTTAACCTTCTACAAATATTTTGAAAACCATTTTATTTTGATTTAATTTAATATTCTTATGGTAACATTAAAATATGTTGGCTGGATTAGAAATCATCCTTAGGAATCATTATCTCCTTATATTAATAATTAGTTTTTATCATTCAGTAATAAAAACTCAATTGCATTATAAACTATTGAACTTGAGTAAATTTAATCTTATAGTTGTTGTGATCCTGTATTATGCGTGAAACAAACCGAGATGGATTTTTTATTCAATTTTGGTCATGTACCTCTTAAATGTTATAACACTATTGTTATATACATTTCTAAAAATCCAATAATCCATTCCAGATCAAAATTTATAGATGCAAGGAATCATTTATTTATATATCACACACAAAAAAAGTTATATCTATTAAATTAAATAGAAATAAAATCAAATTATAGATATATTTAAAAATTACCTTTTGGATGAAATACATTATTTAATTAATAGTTAATATGGATAATTTAAATTTAATAAAATTTATTTTTATTTAAAATTTCTTTTGGACCAATGAAGTATTATATGTTATTTTATATTGATATTATATATTTATTAATAAGATATTAGATATTTTTATCATCACAAAACATCACCTCCCATTTCACTTGAAATAAAACAATGGAATACTTTTCTGTAAGAATATTGATGTGAATAGGTCATTTAGATCTAGCCTAATCATTTTCAATACTTATAATGATAACCATCCTCAGTATTTCACATAAATAAATGATTTGTTATATAATATTACACTTAATATAACTCAGAATATAGTGAATTATATTTTATATTGTAATTTTGTACATTACATTAAAACCTAAAAAGGGAAATACAATATCTTTATTGAAAGTTACATTAACAATCTCATACTTTAAACCAAACTTCATAAAATAGGGACATACAAAAGAAATAGGAGAGCTATAATGCCTAGTAAAGGAATATAAAAGGAATAACATGAAGAAAACAATACATGTTAGAAAATAGTCATATCAATGGAACATAAAAGCGGTGATAATCATAAACATGAATAATGATACAAGATATATAATCATAATAATAAAGGATACATGGAAAATTTGGAAACAACATAAAAAACAAAATCATAAAAATATTTCAAGGATAACTACCATGAAATCATGATAGAAATAGTACCAAAAAGGAGTCAAGTCTACTACCCTTCCCAACATGAATTCGTATGAGACTAAACATTCCTAATGCATCAGAGAACTCTATAATTTGAGTTGAACTCGTCACATTTATTACATTCTAATGCATATGTGTTCAACATAGATAAAAAACTAGGGATCATTTTTCATATAATTGTATTCCACAAAAATGAAGTTTGAAATAAATATATTTAATTCCCAAATAAATAATTATATGTGAATAATGTTGAAACATTAATTTGAAATGATAACATGTATTCACTACACAATAGTTCGGTCTACAAAATCACTGTGGAATTTTTAGTATCATAACGTTGTCAATTAAAAATTTACAAAATTGGTTGATGAGAGAAAAATTGGTATATCTTAATTTTAATAGAATATAGACAGTAATAAGGACACATAAAAACATATCCTAGTAATAGGTTTTTGAAATAAAAGGAAAAAATATAATGAGGAAAATTGAAAAAATAAGAGATGGAAAACATCCTTTACTTGAGTGTGTGACTCTAGACTATTAGGACGAGCTGCACGAGAGATTGGGGGAACCT
Organism: Viscum album; assembly: GCA_963277665.1. Taxonomy (NCBI): domain Eukaryota; kingdom Viridiplantae; phylum Streptophyta; class Magnoliopsida; order Santalales; family Viscaceae; genus Viscum; species Viscum album. The sequence goes on from OY728130.1 coordinate 632,836,597, forward strand.
TTTTAGAAATTTAGAGAGGGGTGGTAAGAATAAATACATGATCTAAGGATTTTGAGTCAAGAAAAATGGGATCTTATGTTCTTTTATAAAGTAAATGAGTGAGAATTTCATTATTATTTATCAAATATAGGTTTTGGAATATATATAAAAAAATAAACCAAAACAATATTCCCATGGGTTTTCCTATTTCTAACGTCCTTGTTCTGGAAGCCACCAAGAGGCGCCCCGTACCCAATAGGTCACATGGCCTCAAGTTGATTTCCTTAAATTCTAGAGGGTTATTACTAGTAGAAAGGGCCTTGGGCGTCATAGTTGGGAAACTATGCCCTCATTGGTTGAGTAACGTAGCAGAAATAAATATATATACAATAGTAGAAGCAGTAAACATACCATGCAACAATAAATAGTGGAAGACTGGTATAGAAACAAATGGAGCATATATATAAATTATTCATGATACATATGTCTAAGAAAACAGCCCAACAAACCACAATGCTCGAATACAACAATACTAAACCAAAGTAGAAAATGAAAATATCTAAACAAATCTACATCATCGCACGTCTAAGCTTGGTCCCATGCTCCCCAGCTCCAAAGTAGTGAAGTACCTGAAGTAGAAGGGAATTTTCTCTTATCTACACCTGTAGAAATATAATTTATTTGGGCCCAAGAACATGACCCAAAGAGGGTGCGAGACAGAATCCCAGTAAGCAACCACCAAAATACATGTTCATAATTGTCCGTGAGTATATATCAGGTAATAAGTAAAAGGAAGTAGTAAAGGAGGAAGTACTCAGTAGTAAAAATACAAAGTTTCAAATAATTTAATTCCATATATCAAGTGAGCAGCTAATCAATGCAGGTAACCCTCTGGGAAGTACACATATCCTAAACCCTTTGGTTCAACCAAACAAGAACAAACAACCCTCTAGGAAGTACACACAGTCTAACCCCTCTGGTTCAGCTTAAGCATAGACTAACTGAAGAAGCACTCACCATCAATTCCCCATATAGTCTCATATCGGTAACTAAGTGGCACTCTGGGGAAGAACATACATCACATTCCCCCTATGTCCCATGTCGAAGAACTACAAACACTCTGAGGAAGAACTTATGTCAATTCCCAATATGGTCTCGCATCGTAATAGTAAAAACAGACAATATGGAGAAGCCCTTACATTGATTCTTCTTATAGTCTACTACACTAGGTTCTCACGGCCCTGTGTTAGTCAATCAAGTACAAAAATGCATATCGGCCAAAGTAAACCTCAATAACTACTTGGATAGAAATCTACAGCATATCATCATGTCAGATAATACAATCAATCCATCCTCTAAAACTACGCATGGGAAACATGCAAGGTAGCCTAACATGCTAAGCAGGACCAAACGATCATAAAAAGAACATGCATGGTCAAACACTTCAAAATCATTGAAATTAACCCTAGTCAGATTCAATTTACCTCTACAGAAGAATACAATCATAACAGGAAAACAACAGGACTAAAGCAGTGAACACACAATACCCCATTCATGGGTATTGGGCGATTTTGCACTTATAACTCAATGATTTTATACGAAAAGGCACAAAACACCTACCTCGGTGTTATAGGAATGATATACATGAACCTCAAGCCTTGAATATCACAAAGACACTATAGATCAAGGTGATCCAAACACAATGGATGGCGGTCTAATCAGATATAGGATTCTCAATCGAGGGATCAGGGAAAGATCGTGGTCGTACGGGCACTCTCAGACGATCTAGGTCAAGAGGAATTTGTTCCTGTCTGTTAGATATGACCCTGGTACGTTTATTGAAAAAAAATAAAGTTCACGGTGTGTACTTTAGAAGTAAACGGTGTGTACTTTCCTTTACCGTCCCCTGAATTAGGCGGTATCTAGTTCACCACACATGGCCGTGTGTAAGTCCACTACGCAGCCAGTACATGGCTACCCGTGGTAACCAAGTACACGAAGTTTACTTATAAAGTAAATGACGTGTACTTTAAAAATTTTCAGAAACTTCACTTTTTCTAAAAAATTCCACAAAAAAGTAAAACATACCTGAAAATAAGCTCTTGGTTCATACAAACTTTCCCACATAATCAAATTTGTCCCTGAATTTCCCAAGAAAGGCGGTGTAGAAGAAGAATCTTTGAACAGGTCCAACCACTATGATCGTACATCAGCCTCCCTCTCCCATGTCTCGTCTTGTACTCGCTCATGCTGCCATAACTCTTGTACTATAGGAATAGACCGACTATTAAAAACCATCTCACTTCGATCAAAAATTCTGATATGATTCTCCTCGAACGAGTCTTCCACCTCTTACTCAACCTCCACGGGTTGAAAGACATGAGACGGGTCTGAGAAGTAACGTTGAATCTGAGAAATGTGGACGACATTGTGCATATCCTGGTACCTCTAAGGTAACTGAAACCAACATGAAACTTTCTCAACTCCCTCCAAAACCTCAAACAGCCTGATGTACCTCGGTGAAAGCTTACCCTATCACCTATTCATCTTGTGTCCTATCTTCGGCATGACACGCAGGAAAACCTGATCTCCGTCCTCAAACTCTAGAGGTTATCTCCATCGACCAGCAAAAAACTTCTAATGTGACTGTGAAGTATCCATCCTTTAATGAATCAATTCTATCTTCTATGTGGTCTCCTGAACAAGATGAGGTCCCAACATAGCTACCTCTCATGTATCCAGCCAACATAAGGGTGATCAGCATGTCCTACTGTAAAAAGCCTCATAAAGTCCCATCTGAATAGTTACATGATAACTATTATTATAGGAAAACTCTAGTTGAGGTATGTTCTTCTCCCAAGAACCTCTAAAATCCATGATGCATACTTGAAGCATGTCCTCAAGAACCTGAATCATATGCTCGGACTGGAAATCTGTTTGGGGCTGGAAAGTTCTACTCAAAAGTACATATGTACCCAAAGCCTACTGAAGCCCCTGATAGACTCAAGAAGTAAAATGGGTGTACCTGTCTAAATGAATTGTCTGTGGGACCCCATGCAGACGTACAATCTCTCAGATGTACATCCTTCCCAGCTCATCAACATTGAAGGTCTCCTTGATCGACATGATGTGAGAAACCTTCATTTTCCTGTCAACGACAACCCAAAATGCAGCATTCCCTCAAGGCGAGCTTATTAAACCTATCAAAAAATCCATCACGACATCATTCCACTTCCACTCGGGAATGGGTAACTACTGAAAAATATCTACTAGTCATTGATTCTCCACCTTCACCTACTGAAAGGTGGAACACCTCATGACGAAAACAGTGACATCTCTCTTCATACCTGGAAACCAATAGTGATGGTGTAGATCACGATACATCTTGGTGACTCGGGAATGAACTTCCTAAACTAAGGAATGAATTTCCCGCATCAGATCCTCGCGTATTTCTGCTGACACCCATATGTGGCCATGAAAACGCAATGTCTCATCCTCACCTATGGTTCATCCAAGAATAGAGTCATCTACTGGCACACTCTCTTATAGAACTAGGACATTAGAATCCGATAGATGCCTCACTCACCGTCGATCAAGAAGTGTGGAGGTAACAACTATTGAGGAAATAATAGTTTTCCCCTGTCTATCATGCACTTCCAAATGCATCTCAAAGAAAAGATCCAAAAGCGGCCACTCACTATTTTCCCCCTGAACTGTCTATATCTGAGTCCTCCTGCTCAGTGCTTCTGTTAATGCATTACCTCTTCTAAGTTTATAGGTAAGCTCAAAGTCAAAGTATTGAAGGTACTCAACCCATATTTTCTGTCTCAAATTCATGTCACGCTGAGTGAAGATACACTTGAGACTTTTGTGGTTGGTGAAAACCACAAAATTCTTTCCCAGATGGCAGTTTCTCCAACATCGTAAAGCATGGACAACAACAACCAACTCGAGATCGTGTGTTGGGTAGTTCCCCTCATGTGGCCTCAACTACCGATACCCGTACACAATGACTCCCTCTCCCTACATAAGAACAACTCCCAGCCCGATACCTAATGCATCATAGTAAACTGTATAGCTCTTTATCGGCTCTACCAATACTCGTATTAGTGCTGAAGTCAACCTCCCATTCAGCTCCAGAAAGGCTGACTCACAAGAATATGACCATAAGAACTATGCACACTTCTTAGTCAGTCCCGTCAGTGCTGCTGCTAAACTATGGCTCTCAATTTCTCTGGGTCTACTGGTACTCCTGTTTATGAGATAACATGACCCAATAAGTGAATTTGGTCCATCCAAATATGGAATTTTGAGAGCTTAGAATATAACAGGTGCTCTTTCATTGTACTCAAAATGATCTCAAGATGTGCGGAATGGTCGTTTGAGTGTGAGAGTACACCAAGATATCTTTCACGAAGACTACCACGAAATAATCCAAGTATGGATGAAAAACACATTCAATCAGTTCCATGAAGACTATAGGTGCGTACGTGAGACCGAATGGCATAACCACATACTTGTATAGACCATACCTACTCTGAAAGGCTATAAGAGGTATATCAGATAGTCTAACACACAACTGATGGTAACTGGATCTCATGTAAATCTTCGAGAACACCCAGGATCCTTGAAGCTAGTAAAAGAGATCATCAATCCTTGGAAAGGGATACCAGTTCTTGACCTTCAGCTGGTTAAACTTCCGATAATCCACACAATGTCTGAGGGTATCATCTTACTTCGTTGCAAACATGATAGGCGAACCCCAAGGAGATGTTCTAGGTCATAGGAATCCATTTTCATGAAAATCCTCTAACTTCTTCTTGATATCATGTAACTCTGGTGTAGCCGTCCTATAAGGAGGATTGTACATCAGTGCCTCTCCTGGAACAAGCTCAATAGAAAATTCTACCTCTCACTCCATAGGAAAACATGAAATGTCTTCTGGAATAATGTCCCTAATATGGTCAAACACTGGAAGAATGTCAAACTGTGAAGTTCCCTGGTAATCCAGATATAGACTAGAAATATGTGTTGTAACTCTTCCCAACCCATGATTCTCAGGTCCCACCCTACTCGCCTGGTCATCCCATTCTCCCTAATGAAGAAACGATATTCCATCTAGTGATGTAAAACTCAGACTACGGAGATATCAATCGACAACATCCTAGAAGGGAACTAACCAGTCCATTCCAAGAATTACGTCATAACATGCCATATCTAGGACATAGAGGTCCCATAAAAGGTGAAACACACCATCCTAAAGAGGGAACTACCTGCACGAATATAAACTAGTCATTCTACACCCAAACGGAGTGTCTAGTGTGAAGATTTCAGCATAGGAAAAGATTCAAAGTCCAGGACTCTTCACAACAGCAATAGATATAAAGTTATGGGAAGCCCCTGTATTGAAAAGAGAAGAAGATAAAACAGAGGCAACTTGAATCATACCTCAAATATAGTGGGTCCGGGATCCTACACCTTCTAGGTCTCCTCCACTGCAAAAGTATGACATACATCGTGTCCCTGTGACCCTACCTGACAACTCTGAGCTGATACACCATACTGTCGCTGAAGGCCTGGCGACTGATTACCATGGCCACGACCTCCACCTTGGCCTGATCTGTGAGAAGAACATTATTTCTTGACTGAGGAGTAACTGGTGGTGCTGATCCGATACACGAAGTCATAGAAGAACCCATGTCACCATCATTTATTGAGAATATCTGACAGAAGTGATGAAGATGAACCATCTTACCGCCAGATCAGCACTCCACTAGGTTTCTCTGGCATTGTGGCCTCGTATACCTGCTCTTTCTACATTGGTAGAAAACCACCTAGCTACGAGAAGAAGTATCTCGCCTCCTTGGATCCCCTTGATAAGACCCCCAATGATGCTTCCTACTATCAGTAAGAGGGATACTAACTCCAGATATTGAGCCACCCTAGATCACAACTCCATAATCCCTCATATTTCACTCCATGATGAACACCTAGTTGACTATCAACGTGATGGAATTAAACAAGAAGATGTTCACCTGAGATTGGTTATCGTGCCATGGACCATCCCCGAACATCCTTGCCTGGAATAACTCATCACCTCCAATAATAGGCACGAAGCACTACAACTCTATGAAACAAGAAGAGTACTCAATGAATTAGAGAGTTCCCTTATCTAGACTCATGAACTCTCGGGATTGATCAACTCTCAAAGTATCTGGATAAATGTAGTCATAGAAGGCATGCTGGAACTCATCCCAATCCATAACATGTTAGTGTGCCACTAGTGAGATCACATCCCACCATATCTTGGTGGAGTCCCAATGAATATGCATATCAAGCTTCACCCTCCACTCTGGAGGCGTCTCCAAATGCTCAAATATGGACAACTTGTCTTGTATCAATGACTCTACAGCCTGAAGTCCCCCTTCCCCTGTGAAGAGGGGAGGATGTTACTACTTGAAAACACGCTTCAACTCTACCATAGACAGGGAAGGATGAGGTAATCCATGGAAGGTCTGCATGAACCTCATGAATCCTTCTTAGATCTATGCATCATCACCTGTATCTGGTATAAATACTGGTGCTAAGACTGGCATAACAGGAGGATCTGTAGGTTTTCCCCGGTCTGCCATGTCTAGTGTCTAATCATTTCCCTGTAACTGGCATACAACTAGAGGATGTCTTAGTGGAATGACTCTCCAAGGTCAAGCGCAATCCATGGATCAAGATTAACAGGGAATGAGACTTAAAAGTGTAATAAGGGACATGACAAATAAAGCATTAATGTTTTCCAAAACATGGATACACAGCGTGTATAATGACTACATGGTGTGTTCCCTTATGCCTTTCACATGGGTGTGTACTCCTGCCACAACTAGTAATGTAACACCCCAAACACACAGTGTATTGTCTTAACACACGACGTGTACTCGAATCCTCTTCCCTTGCCCGAGTCCCCTTACAAGGCTAAGCCACACGGTTCCCCTAAACCATACTACACAACATGATCAAGATAGACACGACGTGTACTGGACGATCTGCACTGACCCGTGTTGTTAGTGACATGACCAGAAACACAGCTCACACTACAAGGCATGTTCCAGATGGACACAACATGTACTAGGAAGATTGTATTGAACCATTTTGTTAGCTACATAGCCAGATACAAGGGTTACACTACAAGGCGTGTAACTGATTGACACGACATGTACAAGAAAGACTCAACCGACCCATTTTGTTAGTGACATGTACTGTTACATGGTTCTACAACACGATGTGTACTTCTGGTACACATCATGTCCTACTAAGAATTCCATACCCCATGTCCCCAGCCAAATAGTCTGAGACACTGTTAGAGACTACATGGTGTGTACATATAGTACATGGCGTGTAATTATGAAAAACACTTTACTCCCGAATAGAAGAACACATGGCATATATTTAACATTACAAACAATGTATTCTGGGTTTTTTCAGACAGTAAGCCTCATAAACTACTCTAGAACCCAGAAAAAACACCAAAAACTAACATTAATGTTCCAAATTTCGATCTGTGAGGGCCCATACACCCCGAGAATCAAATCTTGGCATCTCATATATGTCATATACAAGGAAAACACGTTAATGATCCACCAAATGACAATTCATGAGGGCCCATAACACCTCAAGAACCAAAGTTTGACGTTCATTCTAACAAAACCATACACGAACAAAACCCTATCAAACAATAGGTATTCTATCAAGGCATCTATCACAACAACATGCATATTGAGCACAACATCTATCACAACAACATTCAATCACTAATTCATCCTAAAAGGAATGGCAAGAATTCATTACATGTGATTTATAGAATGTGAATATATGATTCATGAGATGGCATACCTCATCTCATCAGGTTGCAATAGAAATAGAACCTAAATAACATCAACGATAACAGTACAATACCCGTGAGTCAACCAATGGTGAAATCAAATCAACTGTAAAATTGAAAAACCATAAAAATTGTAATAATGAGGTAAATTGTCTTTTCCCTGTACACGGGTCAACTACGTCCGAGCAAAACTTATTACTAAGTACTTAGTCCTTTCTATCCCTGGATATAGGATCCAAATATTAAGTCAAGATTAAAATATTCCCTTTGATACCACATTGTAACATCCTGGTTCTGGAACCCACCCAGAGGCACCCCTTACCCGATTGGTCACATGGCCTCAAGCGCATTTCCAAAAACTTCGGACGCTACCGACAAGCAGCGAGGGACTTGGGTGTGATAGTGGAGAAACTATTCCCTCATTTTTAGAGTAACACAGTGGAAAGAAATATATATACAATAGCAGAATTAGTAAACATACCATGAAATAGTAAATAATGAAAGACTAGTAAAGAAACAACTGGAACATATATATAAATGATATATGATACATATGTCTAGGAAAAAAACCCAACAAACCACAACAGTAGAATACAATAGTACTAAACCAAAGTACAAAAGAAAGAAGTTAAACAACTTCTCAGCATCACAAGCCTCATCTTTGTCCCATGCTCGCCAGCTCTGAAGAAGTCAAGTACCTGAAGTAGAAGTGTGCTTTCGAATATCTATACGTGTAGCAATATAATCTGTTTGGGCCCAAAAAAATGACCCGAACAGGGTGTGAGACTAAATAATAGCAGGAAACAACCAAAAAATATGTTCCTAATAGTCAATGAATATATATCAGGTAATAAGTAAAAGGAATCAGTAGACAAGGAACTACTCTACAGTAACAATCCTCAGTTTCAAAGAATTTAATTCCACATATCAAGTAAGCAGCTAATCAAAGCAGGTAACCCTCTAGGAATTACTCACATCCTAAACCCACTGGATCATCCAAATAAGAACAAGAAACCCTTTGGTAAATACACATAGTATATCCCCTATATATCAGCTTAATCATAGACTCTCTGAGGAAGCACTCACCATCAATTCCCCCTATAGTCTTGTATCGGTAACTAAAAGGCGCTCTGGGGAAGCACTTGCATCCCATTCCCCTTGTGGCCCATGTCGAGGAACTACAAACACTCTGAGGAAGAACTTAAGTAAATTCTCCCAATTGTATCACATCATAATAGTAAAAACAGGCACTCTGGAGAAGCCCTTACGTCCATTCTCCATAGGGTCTACTACACCAAGTTCTCACAGACCTGCGTAAGTCAATCAAGTACATCAAAGAATATCATAAAATGTAAACCTCATGGACTACATGGATATAAATATACAACATCTCAACATGTCAGATAATACAATCAATCCATCCTATATCACTTGGAATGGGAATCATGCAAGGCATCCTAACAATCTTAGTAGGACCAAACAGTCATAAACTGAACATGCATGGGAAAGCACTTCCAAAGCACAGAAATTAACTCTATTCACATTCAAATTACCATTACTCAAGCATACAACCAAACCAAGAAATCAACATGGCTAAAATAGTAAACATGAAATACCCCATTCATGGGTATTGGGGGATATTTGACAAATAACTCAATGATTTTCTACGTAAAGGCACAGACCACCAACCTCGGTGTTGTAGGAACGATATATTTAAACCTAAAGGCTTGAATCGCCCAAGAACACCATATATCGAGGATATCACAACATAATCATTGGTGGTCGAATCCGAGATTGGATGCTTGATCGGGGGCTCAGGGGAAAATCACAGCCGTACGGGTGCTCTCGAACGAACTAGGTCAATAAGGAGGTATTTATGTTCGTCAGATGCGACCACGGTACGTTTAATGAAAAAAAGTACACGACGTGTACTTTAGAAGTACACGGCATGTACTTGCCTTTACCGGCCCCCGCATTAGGCGATCTCCAGGTTACCACACCCAGCCATGTGCAACTCTGCTACATGGCCAGCACACGACTGGCCATGGTAATCGAGTACACAACATGTACTTATAAAGTACATGGCATGTACTTCAATAATTTCCAGAAACTTATCTTTTCTCAAAAAAACCATAAAAAAGGAAAAAATACCTGAATAGAAGCACCAGGATCATACACCATTTATTGTTCCAAATGGGAGTATTTTTCATCATTTTAAAATTCCACAGAACAAACATAGTAAAAAAAATAATCATACATAGGTTTATGTGAGCCATACTCTTAATGAAAACATTTTAGAACATTAAAATATATTAATAGTTTTGGAGTATTAATAAATTATTTATAAAAATATTCTGATTAAAAAACAATAAAATTATAGGGAATAATTAAATTTGGCAGTGGATACCATTTATACTATTTATTTTATAACTTAAGGGCCATTATGTTATCAAAATACACATCGTATATTTTTATGATATTTAATTTTTACCTGAATCTTCAAATGTCTCCTAAATTTATCAAAATTTCACCGTTGAATAATTTCAGAATTCTAATTCCAAATATAATATTTATTTTAAATAAATTACTTACTAAATAAGTGAATATTTACTTTTAAAATAACAATCGACATATTTTAAAAAATGATGTGTTTCTTAATAATAATTTTTTTAATCCTTATCAAAATTACTATTGATATCATAAAAATTATTTGATAATCTGTATTTAAAAATATATTTAATATTAATTTTTTATTAATAGATTATTTATTTCAAAAAATCCATTAAGTCCACAAAATAATTTCCTTAATTGGATTTTAATATTAACCAAAATACAATATTTTTATTATTATATCAAAATAAAAATCATTAAAAAAGTAAAAATAATAGATTAAAAATATATTCATAATTCTATACAGAATAATGTAAAAAATCATATTTCTAGGGTCATGATACTTGTCCCTTTAATACAGCAGAAAACTCTCTAAGATTATGGTACGCAACAATGATACTTTCTTGGGATGGTTAAACATATATGGTTTGGACCTTGATCATGATTTTCTTGAACATATACCATAAAAGGTTTTCGTCATGCTTCTATTACTAGATATCATCTTGGCCTTGGTCATATGAAAATCCTGGTGGATATCTATATGTTATAATATATAATAAATTAGATTCATTTGGTATGATCCCACCGGTTAAGGTCATTAATTCCATTATCTGCCTCAATTGGATTTGTTAAAATCCTATATTTATACATATCGTGTGATCACTATTCAAAAAATATGATATCAATGGAAACATTTATTAATGGTTTTTTAAATATGATCTTATATTATAAATCTAAATAATTTCATGTTTTTTATATAACCATAAAACATAATGATATATTTAATTTAAATCATAATGTCACTTTTATTTATAAAATTTATGGTCATTATTATCTCCTCTCCTAATAAATTTTTCCATAAAAATTTTCTTTTCCTATAGTAAAATAGATGAAGTTAATTTTTTTTCATCACTTAGTTTAGTTCCCATGTCTCTTCTTTAAATTTGTGGCATCTCCACATCACTTTGACCAGGTGAAATCTCTTATTTTGTTGAACATGGTCTCTAAAACATAGTTCTTCACTGACTTCTCTTCATAGGAATGATCATTCTATAATGGTATCACATTTGGATTGGGTACATGGGAGGGGTATGGTATTTATTATCTCATGAGGGACACATGGAATACATCATTTACTTGATATAGGTTATGTGGGAGTGTTATTTGATAGGCCACTGATCTGATGTGATCAAGGGTCACAATGAGACCAATGTTTCAGGGTGTAAGATTTCACTTCTTCCCAAATATCATCACGTTCTTCCATGAATATATACAAAGGAATAACATGTCTCCAACATGAAACTCTAGGTATCATCAATGATTATAAGAATAGCTCTTTTGTCTAATCTAAGAAAACTAGATGTGCTACTCAATAGTCTTGACCTTTTCTGACATTTCTTAAACTATTCTAGGACCTACCAGTTTTTATTCCCCAAGATCTTCCCAACATCCAAGTGTCATGCACCTCTTTTAATAATGTGAAACATATGGGATCCATTTAGATTTTTAAGTGGAAAATATTATTGTATAATAATTAGACTAGAGGAGGATGTTGATCTCATCATCCACTATAGTCAACTAAGAATTCTCGCAACATTTACACAAATGTCTATATAGTTCTATCAGATTATCCAGTAGTTTGAGGCTAATAATCCATGCCAAATTTCAACTTAGTATTCATAGTGGTGTTTATATTCATCTATAACATGGATGTAAATATTGTGTCTCAATTTGATATAATCGATAGTGGTGTTCCATGCATCCTCACCATTTCTCTAATGTATATCCTTACAAGTTGATCGAGTTATAGGTCCTATCAAACTATAATTAGGTGTGAAATATTTTTATGATGCTCCACTACAACACATATAGCATTATTTCATATTGAATCTTCTGAAGAACTGTAAATGAGTACATAATGATATATTCCCATTTCCATGTAGGTTTGGGTATTAGTTTCATCATCCACTTTGATTTCTTCCTTTCATCCTTCACTTACTAACATACATGTCACGACCCCTCCTTGGGGCCCATGCCGTGACTAACCCAGGCCCGCCTTCCATAGGCTAGGGGATGGCGACTAGCACCAAATGCCAAAATCCCAATAAAAAAGGGAAGGAATTGCCTTTATGATAGTAACAAACACAACAGAGTACAAAACCGAAGAAAGAAATAAGTAAAATGAGTACAAAAGTAAATTCTGAAAAGTAAATGGGTTAGTATATAATCCCAACTGAAAGTACAGTACAACTAAAAATAAAAGTACAACAGCAGTAAAGTAAAGCGGGAACACCGAGTCGTCCTCCAAGAATAACACCTGAAGGGTGGTTACAGATGGTCTCCCCAGCACCTCATGTCCGTACGTCCGCTCCGTTCATGCCTCACTATGTGGTACACCTCCGGGAACCATCTAGCTCCACAAGACTCCTCCGCGATCAGTGTTGTCTGTCGTCTTCATCCAACACAACGTAGTGCGGGCACAACCCGTACAGGAGTGAGTATACGGTACTCAGTAGGGACCCCGGGACCCATGAAGGTCTCCCAAAATATAAGAAGGGTAAACCAAAAAGGAAAGGAACAATCTCGAAAAATCAACCAACCCTACTTAGGTATATTCCCATACATATATCTATGTTATCAATCTCAGTTCGACTCCAACTCTTGATCCCAAGCACAACCCAATCCACACAGGAAAGATAGTAAATCAAATAAAAGATAATGATTGAATTCTAAGACTCATATCACACAGGTAATCATCATTCGTATAGAGATAAAGATGATGAAAGGTAGTCACTAATTCATCTAAGCTATCAGACCCACACAGGATACAAGCCCAGCTAAGCTGTCAGACCCATAGAGGATACAAGACAATCTACTCTGTTGGACCCAAACAGGATACAAGTACAGAGGTCAATACTTCCGGACCCACACTAGATACAAGAACAGTAGTCATTTCCGTAGAACCCACGAATGATTCTAGTACGGTAGTCATCGCTATCGAACCCACGGAGGATTCCATTACAGTAGTGGATGCAGTCACAACCAGCTCTAGGGTTCCCTCACATAGCACGCTCGATTATGGGAGGGTCCGCTCCTCCATCAAGGGGGGTCGATACATCAACTATCACGAAGTCCAGATTTGATGTATCCTAAGGATCCATCTCGTCACAAGAAAACCAATGGGACAGACGGTGCGTCAAACAGACGCCCCGTCTGAGAGTTATTGTCTTTTCTGTTCCAGGTGACCGGTTGGTTTTTAAGGTAAAACCAACCCGACCATACTCCAACTACATCCAAACCTCAATTGGTGTATTCCCAATGAACCTTCTCATCAAAAGGAATTCCACATTGTTGAAGGCACGTCAATCGAACGTCCGGTTCTTAAGTTATAAGCGTTTCTGCTCCAAGGTTCCTGTTGGTTTCAGGTTTGAACCAACCCGACCATACCCAAACTTTGACGAAACCTCAAATGTAATATACCTAAATTACCGTCTCGATCCAAGGATTCCTTCACAACTAACGGTGCATCAATCGGAGATCCGTAGCTCATGTTATGGGAAAAAGACCGAAAAATGGTCCTAAGTGGGGGGTCTGGGCCCGGTCCGACCCGGCCCAACCCACCCTGGGTCGGCCTGATCAGGGTTGACCCAACCTTGGTCCGGGATCGAACCAACTGGGTGCGGCATGGCCCGACCAGGGGGGGGGGTGTGCTGGCTCGGCCAGCTGGCCGAGCGGGGGGCACGACCCCCGGTTCCGCGTTCGCGGTGCTAGGCTGGCGCCGCCTATCTCCCGGATCCCGCATCGCCATAGGATCCCCTTCTTGTTGTCACGGTGGGTTGCTGCTGATGAAGTGCTGGGGCGCCGCTGCCGCCTCCATTTTCCGGCGGCACCGCACCGTCGCAGACTTCCGTGGGCCTCCAAAGTCAATCCGGGGGGTCCGTTTTCGCTTCCTTCTGTTCCTGCGGTCATCATGGGATCCGAACTTCACTACGAAGGCTCCAAATTGCTGTTGCAGTCCCGTTTTGTCATTTCCAAACATACCACACATTATAAACAAAACGGTGATGGGTCCGGACTTGTCCGTTAGTCCATACCCACCGCATTAGTGGTTCAAAACATCACCCATCAATTAACGCCATGTTCGAGAGTATAAAACACATTTATGAGATATACAAATCCCCCTACCTCGTAGTTGATGTTGCTCATCGTTGAGCCATGGAAGATGAGTGTCATGGTAGTTAGGCATCACGGAATAATGGTGTCATCCCATCAACGATTGAGGATGAGTCGTTGTCGTAGGAGACGTAGGCTCCTTGACGTCGAGGTGGGTCCGAGGAAGATGCATCATTGGAAGAATTCCTTCGCGTTCTTCACTGGGGATGTTCTTCATTTGAGGAATGGTGTTCTTCATCAGATAAGGATCACCTCTCTTTAATTCTCCGGAGCCCTTTTTCCCAAAATTGGTTTTCCAATGCAAAGAAACAAGGAGGCTCTCTAATTAATATATTTTCTATGCAATTCATTTATTAATTCAAAAGTGGTCTTAATTAATTAATTCTGACAATAATTATAAGATTTGGCACATTTAAGTGGAAGAGGGAGGTGGGAAGGCTCCACCATTAATGAGGAGTTGTCAAAAGAGACTATAAGGTAATTAATGGGGAGTTGAAAGTTGGGGATCATGTGGGCCCCACCTCACAAACATCCACACTAGGGAGAAAAAAACAAACTAACAAAATAAAATTGTGTAGCACACAATTTTATTTAGTTTAAGGTTAAACCCCAAAAATTAACTTTTGACCCGCATAAAACGCAACTGCGGTAAAGGTCCCCTTAAGAGAATACCAGTGCTGCAAGTTCATCGATGCCCTCAGATTTCATATCTGAGCACCATTTCAAAAGACATAAAAACCGGCTTGTACGTTTACTAAAAGTAACCGAACAAATCTTCAAGAATTGATTCTGGGCACACTGGCCCTCTGAATCAGGTGCCGTCAAAATCCACATAGTTGTAAAATTTCAAAGTATTTAAAAATATTCCTTGAAATTTCTGGGTCTTTACATTACTCCCACATCAGGTATTTACATCCTCGTATAGCTACATCATACACTAGGGAAACAAAAAGTGGTACTGAGCATTCATATGATCCTACCGCTCTTATGTGCTCTCTTGAGGGTTCCCGTGCTGCAAGAAAATGCGTACCAGAGGAATCGACCATCCCCAAAGGACCCACTCCTGTCGATCATCGATATCCACTATAACCTCTAAGAATGTTTCCCCGTTGTCGATGTCCAGCTCCATGTGATCAATGATGTGGGTCGGGTCGTTCACGTATCTCCTCAGCTGAGATATGTGGAAGACGTCATGCACCAGGTGTAACTGAGGTGGAAGGGCCAGGTGGTAAGACACCTCACCAACACTATTGAGGACCTG
This sequence comes from Viscum album, assembly GCA_963277665.1. Taxonomy (NCBI): domain Eukaryota; kingdom Viridiplantae; phylum Streptophyta; class Magnoliopsida; order Santalales; family Viscaceae; genus Viscum; species Viscum album. The sequence continues at coordinate 632,852,493 of OY728130.1, forward strand.
GAAATGTCTGATGAATTGCGGAGATAACTTTCCACCCCAACCAAATCTCCGTAGACCTCGTCGAGGTGAGACACGTAGGAAAACGTGGTCTCCATCCTCGAACTCCAGTGGTCTCCATCTATGATCCGAATAAGACTTCTGTCTGCTCTGTGAAGTCTTCATTCTCTCCTGGATGATCTGCACCTTCTCCATCGTAGTCTGCACCATCTCTAGTCCAACAAGTGCTGAATCCCCCGGGTTAGTCCAGAATAGAGGTGATCTTAAAGGTTAGCTGTACAATGCCTTATATGGTGCCATCCCGATGGTGGAGTGGTAGCTGTTGTTGTACGCAAACTCCACAAAGGATAGGTGATCCTCCCAGTTGTGACCAAAGTCAAGGACACATGCATGGAGAATGTCCTCAAGCGTCTGAATGGTTCTCTCCGTTTGGCCATTCGTTTGAGGATGGAAGGAGGTGCTCAGACGTAGCAGCATCTCAAAAGCCTCCTACAACCCCTTCCAAAGCTGGGAACTAAAGCGAGTGTCTCAATTAGAGATGATAGACTATGGAACACCATGAAGCCATATGATCTCCTGAACATAATGGCATCCCAAGCTCTCTTCTGAGCCTAGCTCTCTGATCTGTAGGAAGTGGGCCGACTTGGTGAGTTGGTCTACGATAACATAAATAGAGTCATTCCCTCTAGATGTACGTGGAAGCCCCGTCACAAAATCCATGGATATCCCGTCCCACTTCCACTCTGGAACCTCTAAGGGCTGTACCAGGACTCCTCGTACCCGGTGCTTCGCCTTCACTTTCGGACAAGTAAGGCATCGTGAAATGAACTCTTCTACAACCTTTTTTATACCCGTCCACCGGTGCTATCGTCAGATGTCCTGGTACATCATTACCACTCCTGGATGTACCATTAGAGTGGAAGTGTGTAACCCCCTCAGCACTTCCTCCTACAGTGAAACTGGTACCATGGTTCTTCCCATGAAGAGAATGACGTGCTATCTTCCTTCAAAAAATCCATCAGGCACCTGCCCTGTGGAAATCTTTGCATGTTTCATCTAACAGTCAACAACCCCATGTTGTGCCTCTCTAACCCGCTAAAGTAGTGGAGGAGTGACTGTGAGAGACTATAGGAAGTCTGCCCCATCTCTATCCATGAAGGATATATGCAACGCGGCTAGATGCTCTGTCTCCTCTCTATGTAGGTGAATCCCAATATCCTGCTGAGAGAATCAGCCACAACGCTCCCCTTACCTGGATTATAGACTATTTCAAAGTCATAGTCCTGGACGAAATCTATCCATCGCCGATGTCCCATTTTCAGGTCCTTTTGCGAGAAAATGTACCTGAGACTCTGGTGGTCAGAGTAGACTGTAAAGCGCTCACCCATCAGATAGTGCCGCCAAATCTTCAAGGAGAAGACCACTGCTGCTAACTCCAGGTCATGGGTAGTGTAGTTCTGCTCGTGCTTCCTCAATTACCGTGAGCCGTAAGAGATCAATTCTCTCTCCTGCATCATGACACACCCGAGTCCGGTCCCTGATGCATCGCAGTAAACTACGTGCCATAAACCCTCCTCCAGTAGCCTCAAAATGGGCACACTAGTAAATCTCTATCCCAACTCTTGAATGTTATGCTGGCCTCTATCTTCCCACATGAAGGGTTTCCCCTTCTTGTCAAAGCTGAAAGCGGTGCTTCAACTCTGGAGAAGTATGGCACAAATCTCCGATAGTACCAAACTAGACCCAAGAAACTCCACACCTCTGTCACGCTCCTGGGTGGCTCCCAAGCAAGTACTACCTCAATCATTGCAGGATCGACTGCAACTCCCACCTCCGAGATGATGTTCCCCAAGAAGTGAACCTCTTGAATCCAGAACTGGCACTTTGAGTGCTTACAATAAAACTGTTTCTCTCTGAGTGTATCCAGTACAACCCGCAAGTGGTGGGCATGCTCCTCCTCAGTAGTTAGGTAAATCATTATGTCGTCAATGAAGACTTTAAAAAACCGATAGATGTAAGGCTATAAGATCCTATTCATGAGACTCATGAACACTGCTGGAGCGTTGGTCACGCCGAACGGAATAACCAAGAACAAGTAGTGGCTATACCGACACCTGAAGGTCGTCTTTTGTAAATCATCATCTCGAAATCTAAGCTGGTGATAGCCTAACCTGATGACTATCTTTGAGAACCATCATGCTCCCTTGAGCTGATTAAAGAGGTCAAAAATCCTCGAAAGTGGGTACTTGTTCTTTATGGTCACCTGATTCCAGCGATGGTAGTTGAAAAATAGTTGCAATATCGCATTCGCATTGTTGGAGAATAAAATCAGAGAAGCCCAGGGTGAAACAGAGGGTTGGATGAATCCTTTCCCCTGCAAGTCCTCCAGATGTACATGCAGCTCATGAAGCTCGGCGGGAGCCATCCGATATGCTCGATTAGATATCAGTGTTGTCCCAGGGTAAAGGCCTATATAGAAGTCTACCTCTCTTCGAGGAGGTAATCCCAGAACATCTTCAGGAAAAATGTCTGCATACTGATCCACCACAACAGGAAAACTCGGACTCCGCACATAAACCGCTCCTAGGATGAGACTAGCCAACTGATGTGTGATCAGCTACCCTCTCCCCTCCATAATACCATCAAGAACTACAAATGATCCCTTCTTGCCGATGAAGGTGAACCTGGTCCCATCCATGCGGACACACCACACCTTGCACCTAAAACAGTCGATCTGGTCATGGACTGTAGATAACCCATCCATACCCAAGATGACGTTGTAAGGCCTCGATGCCGCTACAATGAGATCCCAGCCGATGCTCTCACCTCCTAGAGTAAGCTCACACTTCTGGAACTAGTGCGTAACCGTTGAGTCTTCTCCCGTAAGAGTCTCTAGCCGTAAAGATCGAGCCAACGACTCTATTGGAATCTATGAGATCTGAACAAGGGAAGGGACAATAAAATATTGACTCACGCTTGTGTCTATAAGAACTACATCAAGGGTGGAGCAGACACATATAGTACATAGAATCATCTTAGGTGCTCCGTGGTTGTAAGCCTCCACTACCTGGAGATGAGCCCGCCTTTGTCCGCCAGCTCCCTGTGGTCGGGGTGGACCTCCTGGGGATGGTGGTGGTAGAGCCTCGAAACGTCGTCCACCACCAGCTACTTGGTCAGCTCCTCTTCCTCGTCTGCCTACTCCTAGCGGACTGCCACAGTCAAAACTCTGCATCTTTCTGGGAGGTCCCTCCACTGTCTTCTACTCGTCTTCATGGCAGGTCGGGTAGTCACGAGCCTTGTGGCCCTGCCTGCCGCATGCATAGCACTATCTTCTCCTCGTAAGGCCGGCTCTGTTTCGTGTGCCCCGCACAACCGAACCTGTATCCTGAGGTCGCCCACCCGATGGACTGGTCCACTTGGACCTATGTGACATCTGTCTACTGCCGCCTGCAGAAGACTCCTCTACGTGTCACGATGAGGTGGGTCTTGCTACTAGTGGCTGCTCAACGAGAAAGATCTCCACTAAAAGGGATCACTCCAGCACCCCTACTTGTGTCGGGATGCTGAGGGGAATCGTCGTAGCCATAATCTCATTCCTCAGTCCCTGATCGAAGGTCCGGGACTTGACGAACGGGTCCCGTACCATATACATGGAGTAGCATGAGAGGTCGGTAAACCTCGCTGAGTACTGAGCTACTATCATACTGCCCTGCTACAGATGTAGTAACTCTTGAATCCGCACAGCATGAAAGGTTTCTAGAATAAACTTCAAGCAGAAGAGACTGTTGAAGTCTTATAAAGTAGAGATGCCTCATCATTCACCTTAAGCATCAAGATCCACTATCTACCTGCTACTACGTGCATAAGAATCACGACATGTATCACCATAAGTTCTGCTGGTGTCCCCACTAATATGAAGACTCTGACGATAGCCTCCAGCCAATCCTCACTTTCCTGAGGGTCCGTCTCTCCGCAGAACCGAGGCGGCCTCTGTCGCTGAAGCTCATGCAATGTGCTCATGCGGTGTGCACTCTCCGCTTCTGGGGATGGTAGCATCAGTGGCTCATCGGGTAGTGGTACCACTGGTTCCTCTACTGTAATGGGGTCTGACATCGAGGCCTCATCCCTTGGTGGGCTACCATCTCGCACATAACTCGGAACCCTAGCTAGCTGCCTTACTGGGGCCATCCTAAAAAAGAAACATGTGCACCACTGTCAAATAGTATACCTGGTAAGCTGACACAAAGTAATCACAAATAAAACTTTTGAAAGGAAACACACACGCAATCTGTGTTTTTGTGCATTGAGTCGAAAATCAGAGGTAAGGGTCCTGGTGTATGGATACATCAACCACCACAACAACAATGGACCCCCTGGACTGAAGACCACACTCAATAATCTTAACACTATTTCTTCATAGAAAGGAAAGATCAGAGTCCGGAGTTCTACGGTAGAACCGACTCATCTGATACCAATTTGTCACGACCCGTCCTCGGGGCCCATGCCGTGACTACCCCAAGCCCACCTTCCATAGGCCAGGGGCTGGAAACTATCTCTAAATGCGTAAATCCCGATATAAAGGGAAGTTATTTCCTTTAGGATAGTAAAAAACACAAAAGAGTACACAACTGAAGCAAGCACTAAGTGAACTGAGTACGAAAGTAAATGCTTAAAAGTAAATGGGTCAGTATAAAAACCCAACTGAAAGTACAGTACAAATGAAAAGCAAATTACAATAGCAGTAATGTAAAGCAGCCACACCGAGTTGTCCTCCAGGAATCCCACCTAAAGGGTGGGTACAGATGGTCTCCACGGCACCTCGGGACCGTCTGTCCGCTCCGTGCATGCCTCCCTAGGTGGTCCAACTTCGGGTACCGTCTAGCTCCACAAGACTCCTCCACGATCAGTGTTGTCCGTTGTTTGCATCCAACACAGTGTAGTGTGGGCATAGCCCATCCAGGGGTGACTATAAAATACTAATTATGGACCCCAAGACCCATGAAGGTCTCCCAGAATATACGAAGGGTAAACCAAAAAGGAAAAGAACAATCTTGAAGAATCAACCAAACCTACTTAGGTATATGCCCATACATATACCTAAGTTATCAATCTCAGTTCGGCTCTAACTCTCGAACCCAAGAACAACCCATTCCACATAGGAAATATAATAAATCACATCAAAGATAATGATTGAATATCAAGACTCAGCTCACATAGGTAAAAATCTTTCATATAGTGATAAAGATGATTAGATGTAGTAACTAATTATTCTAAGGTGTCAGACCCACACATGATACAAGTCCAGCTAAGCTGTCGGACCCACATAGGATACAAGACCAGCTACTCTTCTGGACCCACACAGGATATAAGAACAGTATTCATCACCGTCAAACCCACAGAGAATTCCAGTATTTTAGTCATCATTGTCGAACCCACAGAGGATTCCAGTATAGTAGATGATGCAGTCATAGCCAGCTCTAGGGTTCCCGCACACAACACGCTCAATTCTGGGAGGGTACGCTCCTCGATAAAGGTGGTTAGATACATCAAATGTCATGAAGTCTAGAGTTGATGTATCCCAAGGTTCCGTCTCATCAAAATAATCCCAACGCGATAGTCAGTGCCTCAAACAGACGTCTGGTATGAGAGTTATTGACTTTTCTGTTCGAGGTGCTCGGTTGGTTTTTATGCTAAAACCAACCCAACCATACTTCAACTGTGTATAAAACTCAATTGGATTATTCCCAAAGAACTGACTCCTCAAAAGTAATTCCACATAGTTGACGGCACACCAATCAGATGCCTGGTCCTTAAGTTATATGTGTTTCCGCTTCAAGGGCCTGGTTGATTTTAGGTTTGAACCAACCTGAACATACCCAAATTTCTCTGACACCTCAAGTGTAATATAAATAAATGACCAGATTGATCCATGGATTCCTATGCAACTGATGGTGCATCAATCGGAGGTCCGTAGGTCATGTTATGGGAAAAGACCAAAAAATGGTCCAAAGTGGGGGGTCTCGGCCCGGTCCGACCTGACCCAACCCACCCTGGGTCAGCCCGAGTCCGGGTCCGGTCCAGTTGGGCAAGGCCTGAATGGGGGGTGGGGGGTGAGCGGGCTCAGCGAGCTGGTCGAGCTGAGGGCGCGACCCTCGGTTCCGCGGACGCGGCGCCAGGCTGGCGCCACTTTTATCCTGGATTCCGCACGGCCGCGGGATCCCCTTCTCACCGCCGTGGCCGGTGTCATGGCGGGTTGCTACCGGTGGCCACCTCCATTCACCGGCAGCACCGCGCTAATGACCCACACCACCGCAGACTTCCACGGTCCATCAGATTCAATCTGGTGGTCCGTTTTCGCTTCTGTTTGCGCCTTCGGTCGTCTCGGGATCTGATCTTCACTACGAAGGATCCAAATCGCCGTTGCGGTCCCGTTTTGTCATCTCCCAACCTACCACGCATTAAGAACAAAACGACGATGGGTCCGGACTTGTTCGTTAGTCCGTACCCACCGCTTTAGTGGTTCAAAACATCACCCAACAATTAAATCCATGTTCAAGAGTATAAAACATATATATGAGATATACAAATCCCCTACCTTGTAGTTGACATCGCTCATTGTCGATCCATGAAAGACGAGCGTCGCGATAGTTGGGCATCGTGAAAGAATGGTGTCATCCCGTCAACAATGGAGGATGATTCATTGATGTAGGCTCTTTGACGTCGAGGTGTGTCTGAGTAAGATGTGTCGTTGGAAGAATTCCATCGCGTTCTTCATCGGGGATGTTCTTTTTTTGAGGAATTATGATCTTAGTCGGAGAAGGATCACCTCTCTTTAATTCCACAAATACATTTTTCCCATAAGTGATTTGCCAACGCAAAGAAATAAGGAGGCTCTCTAATTAATAGAATTTCTATGCAATTCATATATTAATTCAAAAGAGGTCTCAATTAATTAACGCTGACATTAAGTATAAGATTTTGAACATTTAATGGCAAGAGGGAGGTTGGAAGGCTCCACCATTAATGAGGAGTTGTCAAAGGAAACAACTGGGAATTAATGGGGAGTTGAAGGTTGGGGATCGTTTGGGCCCCACCTCACAAACATCAACACTAGGGAGAAAATAAATAACTCACATAATAAAATTCTGTACTACACAATTTTATTTTGTTTAAGCTTAAACACCAAAAATTAACTTTCGACCTGCATAAAACACAACTGTGGTAAAGGTCCCCTTAAGCAAATACCGGTGCTGCGAGTTCATCGGTTCCCTCAGATTTGAAATCCGAGCACCAGTTAAAAAGAGAGAAATATCCGCTCGTACGTTTACAGAACATACCCGAACAAAACATCAAAAACTAATTACAGGCACACCATGCCTCGAAATCAGGTGCCATCAGAAGCCACAGACTCGTAAAATTTCAAAGTATTTAAAAAAATATTTCCTGGAAATTTCCAGGTCTTTAGAATACAAGACATCTTGATGTATATTCTTCAATCTCTATCTCTATATTTTCCAACCGGTAGTACTCTTAGGGATCATGACAAATCATTTTTCATTCTAGATGGATGGAGAAATTGAAACTATGTGCATCAACCAAAAACTCCATCTATCACACAGGATATAATGGTACACATAGCCATGAACCAAATAAAAAAACTCGTAATTAATTAACATTGAACTCTATGAATTTCTATATGGTTATATCTTCCACTTTCTACTTAATTCCCACATCATCTCTTTGAGGCTACCTTATCCTATCATGTATAGATTATTGAGAAATAATTTTTAAAATGATTTATTATATTCCGTCCATTATGATTCCCATGTCCGTACTTTATAATTATAATAAGATCAGGACCCTATAAATTCTTATCAATGATAGAATAACTAGACCCTTTATACATAGATAATCTTACACATTATTCTCTTTTTCATTATAGTATTCAATTGAGTAGTCATAATTATTTATCAGATCTATCCATCTTCCTTGGTTCATATTCATCCATTTCTATGTGAATATATACTTGAGGCTTTTTTGATCTGTATAAATTTCATACATTCATCTAATGAGATAAAACATCCATATTTTCAATGAGGGTATTAGTACAACCAACTCTAGATCATTCATTGTATAGTTATTTTCGTTAACATTCAACTACCATGAAGTAAAGGCTATGAATATCTCGTTCTATATTAAAACACATCCCAATCCCTTTGTTGATGTGTTGATGAATAAAACAAAGATTTATCCACATGAGGGAAGTGTGAGTAAAAGTAATTTGATAAGACTCCATTTATAGTCCTTTAAGCTCTCTCCACATTCATCATTACAAGATAACATGACTCATGTGAAGGTTATCTTGGTTCGAGGGTTTGAAGATCACAAGAAATTTCCCTGAAATGGATGATATTACCCAGTTAATCTAATTAAACTATATATATTTGTCACTAATGTTAGCCTCATCCATCCTTTAGTCACTTCTATGATTAAAGTGTCCAAAAATATTCCATTACTTGTGGTGATATTCCACAATAATGAGACTTCCTTCAACAAAAAATCACATTATTTTTTTACATTGGAAACTGATTCTCCTTTTGTAATGTCTATTACAAAGTGCTCAGATGCTCTCTATGCTCATCCGTACTTTTGAAGTATATAAGAATATCATCAAGAAAAACTACAAATATTTTTTCAAGGTAATCTCTAAAGAATATATTCATAAATTCCATGAATGTTAACAGAGAATTAGTTAGTTTTAATGGAATTACAATGAATTTATAGTGAGCATATGTTTTACTAAAACAATCTGTGAGATATACTCTTTCACCCTAGTAGAGTAATATCCCAACCCCAGATCCACATTGGAAAAGTATTTTCCTCTATGAAGCTGATCAAAAAATTCCTCAATTCGAGAAATAGTATACATGTTCATTATCATGATCTTGTTGATCACATGATAATAAATAAAAAATGAAATTTACCCATCCTTATTCTACATGAAGAGGACCAGGACACTCCACGGTGAAGCACATTGGTGTATGAAAGATTTAACTTGAATATCCTATATTTATTTTCTCATCTCCTCAAGTTCAACAAAAACCATTATATAAAAAATCTTCAATAACAGTAACGCCCCGAGTATAATCTTTATTTAAAATTAAACGTCTCATCTAGGTGGAAGCCAATGAATATTATTCAAGAATAACATCATCATATTCCCACAAAATGGGCATGTCTTCGAGGATGATCCTTTCCATATAATCATTCATTTGATATATAAATTATTTCTCATCGGTAAATGATAACCAAGATTGATATAGAGGTTCTAATGAAGATTCATCCTCCTCCTTGCACTTGTACATAATATGACTGATCTGTGATATGGAGAGTGATTTCTTTCTTGCCAAAAGTTTTGTTAGATCTTTACAGGGAAATCAAATAAAATCCATAATTGTATAAAATTCTACTAATGGTAGTATTAAATGGTCTTTTAGGGTGTTCATCCAATCAATTATGATAGGGTATGATTTATATACTAGGGATGTAATAACTGGCCCATTTTATGTTTTCACAGATCACTCTACTTCCATGCTCTATAGTTGTGTTTCAATAATTCTAATAAACTTTCACTTATATGAAGGAATGTGTAGATCCTGAATAAGAATGAATGTTTACTATTTTTGAATTAATTACTAGTGTACAAGTCACCACTTCATTTTTGGGATCCACCTTTGTGGTTAAAATGGAAAAATACCATCCTTGTTTACTTATAGGATGTTGGTTGTCTCTGAAAGACCATAGATTGTTGCATTCATTTCCAATGTGTCCTTATTATTTGAAATTAAGGAAATGAACAACGCATTGATGGTTAACTGATTGATTACATTCCACCATCACATTAGGGGGTTTTTTCATTCATTAATATCTACATAGGTTCCCTTCCTTCCAATACATAATGTATTTCCTCATCCCAAATTGGATATTTATGAGCTGCATTTTTCAACACCTTTAAAAAGTGGGATGTTTAAATTCCATGGAACCATTTTATTTCTCCATTGAACCACTTGAATTAAAATCTACCTTCCATTTTTTATTCTTATGATACCCTTGATATTCTATGGACTCCATCTCAACATTTAGGGAACATCTAAAAACATCCTCATAGCTATCAATATCTTGGATTACCATGGTTTTTTATAGACAATGTGTTACCCCCTCCCAAGAAGAGTTCAATATTGCATTCGAGGGTAACTACCAATCTAGAGGATTATCATTAAAGTATTGTGATGTTTTCCAAGAACACGCTAATAGGAGGTCATTTTTTCTTTCAGTTAAGGAAATTTCTTCTGCATTTTATGTTGGATATTGCGAGGAAAATAATTATTAAAGGGAATTTTCTGTAATTCCTCATGCACCATCACTTAAATTTCATCCTAATAATTCTCATTCTGGATTTTTTCTCACCATGGATCAACTTCTTGCCCAATATAATAAATAGGATATAGAAACTTCTTTTACTCAAAACATTAAATGATGGATAAGATATTCTCAAAGTAGTTGATCCATTGTTCCACTATTAAGGGATGAGATGATCCATTCAATATCAGGGGAATTTGTCACATAAATATCACAAATGTAAATTTCTAATTATTAGGGCGATTTGGATGGCCCTAATATAGGTTTATATTCATAATATAAGTCATATAAGTGAGTATAATCACATATTTTGTGATTCCATCTCCCATCGAGTGGGAAATCTCGTTGGGTATTTCATCGCATTTCCTGTTACAATGATTGTTTACCCAATTTATCCTCTTTTCTAGACATTTATAGAACAAAGGAAAAATTAGGGATGGTTATTTTTAAAATACTAAACACATCAATGGGAGTATAATGCAATTAAATATATAATTTATAAATTACATGAGTTTTATTAAATAATTAATTTCAACGATTTAATATATGTGATCCATGATCTAATTCCAAACATATATTCATATGGGTAGTTTTTTTCCATTAATAGTGGTTCATAATGATATTACAAATTTACCAAACCATGTCCCCTTGGAGTGTCAAACCAGGTATACAATAAGGTATATAGGTGTGAACTAGTTCCTGACCGAGTATATATCAATGTGATTTTTTAGGGTTTAACCCTATGTAAATGTATCCCAAAGAATCATCCACTTGTATTATCTTCAAGGTGAATTGTTTTATTAATGAATTTATTACTCTATACTCACCAAAATTTCAAAATGTTTTTTTTGTACATAGTCTTATCCCTATGGATTTCAATATTTTTTTCTAATCATAATCCCAAAAATAACTAAACATTTCCATTGATACAATGTAGGAAAACTGAGAACTTTATTTTACATTAATACATGATTGATTATATAATATTAAATTTTAGAAAACCTAGAATATCAATAAGTATAGTGTATTTATGAATTACCTACATTAGATAACAACTTAAAATATGGAAATGAATAATCATTATTTAACACTTCCTTAACATGATCGTACTTAAAACTTCATAGGATAATCTTGGGACATACATAAGAAATTAGAGAGACAAAAAGACTAGTAATGAAATAGAACTAGAATAACATGAAGTGAATAATAAACGTTAGACAACATGAATATCAATCATACATAAAAGGGTTGAGAATCATAAACTTTAATAATGAGACATGATATAACATGATTAGCAAGAAGGTAATATGGGAAATGTTGCGGCAACCTATGACCTTGAATCATAATCATAGGTCAAGGATAACATCCAAGATATCATGTTGGAAAAATTCCCATTAAGGAATTAGGATTATTTTTAGATCCATAATGATATATCATGCGACTACGCATTACCCAATTCATTAGAGCCCTATATAATTCTTGGTGCGCCCATCACATTCATTTCATTATTATGAATAAGAGTGACACATATATTAGAATGTATGGTACCATTTATCACAAAAGTTTATTAAATGATATTATTGTGTGGAATATATACATATAATTCACCAATAAACAAGTATATCTTCATAATGGTGAACACCATTGATAGGAAATTGGTACGGGTATTCACTACAAAATGGTTTGGCATGGAAAATCATAGTGGAATTCTGGCCGCAAAACACCATCGCATAAAAAATTCATAAAATCAGTTGATGATATTTAAAGGGGTATATAATCATTTTAAAAGAAAATTTAATGTAATTGGGAAACGTAAAAACCTATCAAAACTGTAGTAATTGGAACTAAAAGGCATAATATAATGAAGAAACTTGAACAACAAAGAGAATAAAAATATACCTTACACGAGTGTGTGATTCCAACACTTGGGAGGAGCTTCTTCAATGTTTGGGGAACCTTGGAGGACACTAGATTGAGGAGGTCATATTAAGGACATTATCCAAGAATCATTAGAGAAGATAAATGGGTGTGTGGGTGGGTTTTTATAGGAAATGAGTGTGAATTTCTTTATTATTCTTGAAAAATTGGTTTTGGAAACTATAAAATAAAAGAATAAAATCTAGAAACCTTAAAATGGTGTTTAACCATGGTTTGATCCAAAAGAGAGCGATTTAAATTATTTTATGATTTCAAGGGGGAAAGTATTAAAATAGTATACTTGATTAGGTGGAAATGAGTAATAATATTAATGAAATGAATTTGAAACAAACAAATACATTAATAGTTTTGGAGGATTCATAAAGGAATAATAAAATTAATTAAATAAATATAAATTCACGTTATTTTAGAGGGAAAAAATTATTTAGTCATGGATTTCCTTTATATTTTAATTACATCACATTTGGGTCATTAGGATGTTATAATACACACTATATATTTATACAGTATTTAATGTTTTCCCAAAATATTGGTTCTATCAGATAATTATGAAAATTTAACAATTGAATAATTTTGAAATTATAATTCCACAAATAATATTCATTTAAAAAAATAATTTTTCTAATTATATGAATTTTCAGTTTATAAATAATAGTAAGAATTTATTGAAAATTGTGGGGTTTTATTGACTATAACTATTTTTAAACATTTATAAGAATTACATTTGACCTCATAAAAATTATATCATATATATTTCATAGAAAATATTTATTAATAATATTTTACTCAAATATTATTTATTTCAAAAATGAATTATTTCATAAAAATATATTTTTTAGTTGAATTTATATATTATCCAAAAACACAATTAGAGATTTATTGTATCAAAATAAGAAGCATTCATAAAGTAACTTTAAAAGGATGAAAAGATATTCTGTATTCTATACAAAAATAATGTAAATACTCATATTTATAAGGATTTGATACGTATCTCCTTAATAGTCCAAAAAATCCCTAAGAGTAAGGTGCATGATTGTGAGACTTTCATGGTGTTGTTTAACATATATGGTTTGGTTCATCATCTCAATGAGTTTTAACTTCCCCCATAAACAATTTCAGTAATGCTTAAGTTGTTGGATATTATCTGAGGATTAGTCAGGGTAAAATACCAATGGTGGTATCTCCCTAGGATACGATGATAAGTCGATATAATAGGGTATATCATAATGGTTGAGGTTATCAAATCCTTCTTCTACGACAATTGTATTTGTTAAAACCCTATATTTATAATAATCATGAGATCACTGTTAGAAAATTATATTATCAATAGTAAATATTATTAATAGTATTTTAAAACCCATGTGATATAATAAAATCAAATAAGTGGATGTGTTTTAAATAACCATAACACATAATTAGATATCTAATTTAAATCATATGGAGAATTTTATTTATTAAAGATTTAGTTGTTACACTTTTTAACTCTCGAACACTCAATTTCTCCCCTTTTGAACTGTTTGAACCCTAATCATTCAATCCCTAAAACAAAAAATTCTATGGCCAAGGGAATGTCTATCATATTTGAGAGCAGAGATTTAAATATTTTGAGGAGTCATAAACAAAGAAGTGTTGAAAGATGAGTCCTACCCACGAAGGTAATTAACATTAGACTGATTAGTAGAAAAATTATTCTCTTGAAGAAGGTATTGATTTCTAAAAAATGGGAATATATATTTGATGAGAGTAATACTAAAATTGAATTTTAAAAGGAGGAATTAGAGTTTAATAGAAACATTAAATATTTATATCTAGTAGGTAATGTTGTTCAGTTAAAACTAAATAGGAAAACTATTCTATTTATTTTTTGAATATATATGATGTTGTCTAAAGTGATCATCATGGTATGTACCTCTACAAACATTCCATGATCTATAATGATTATTTAAGACCTTTTTTCATAATGGATTCCTTATTTGGTATACCCATTTCTAAAAGTAAATCTATAATAAAAAATAACAAAATCCTATGGGTTTTTTAAAAATTACACTATATTAGCCTAATGAAAGGTGTATTTTAAAAAGTTGCATTTGAATACATCAATTTGATGTATCTAATATTTAATGACAATATGGTAAATTTCTAATATTATATGATTCCTTTAAATGATCATTTCCATATTTCATGGAAAAGGCTATTGTTCTACCCTTAGGGGTAGATGTTAGCATTGATATTTTTGAAGAAGTTCACCAGAGTGAGGTTGAAGCAAAAAAAAACAAACTAAATCACTTATGTTGTGAGGGTGTTAGAAGAAATATGGAACTAATTTTGAATGACTCTCAGAAAAAGTTTTTTGTCAGGAAATAGTGGATTTCAAATCATAAGGACATAATGAGGAAGCGAATAACCCTACTACTACTCTGGGGGAGTAGTCCATGTTAGTAAGAGTTCATATGGGAAGATAAGAGGTGTGAATTACCTTTTCAATTATTTGTATAAAAAAACGATATTTTATAATCTTAAAATAATTAAAGTAATAATGTAAAATTATAATATTTATGTAAATTATTATGAACTATATGTGTAAGAAATAAGTTTGTAAAGTAGAAATATAAATTAATGAAAAGGAATAATAAATTTATAAAGGATTTTTGAAATAATACAAAAGGGGTCCATATATTTCCTCCCTACAAGTATCGCAGAGAGGTTCTGGTTTAAACTTTTCTTCCGGACGATTTTAGAATGAAACCCTAAAAATTTATTTTTATTTATTTTACTAAGTAAACCAATTAAAAAAAGTAATATTCTTGTGTTTTTGTTGTTTTAACATGAAAAAATAACCACAATCACTTTAAAAGTTGTGATAATATATCCCCCTCAAACTCATTGGTAGTGAGAACCCAATCCCTCACTTTAATGTTAATGAAACCCTATCACCTCTAAAATCAATGGTAGTGAGAGCCTTTAAAATGAAAAAATATAGATATGTTTTTTATAAAATACCTTTAAATTATACTCTCAATCTTCTAACATGAATATAACAAGAATAAATTTTATAAAAATGGGAAATTGTGAGAGAGAGAGCTTGAAAATAATGAAAATGAAACATTAATACCCCACACACTATCATTATGTTATTCAATTGTATAATAAATTGGGGTATATTTATAGCCCTTAATATATTTAGGATCATTATTGAACCTCTATTGGAATTATAGATCCGTTGTGGGTCAAATTACGACATATAGAACCTTGTTGAACAATAATTTGTTTTTCTCCATCTGGATGCTACCAACTTGAAAGAGTGACCTATATGTTATCTCGTATGGTCCACTATACAACCATTTACAACAGTAGGTGGTGGAATTGACTTGTGTTATATACACTATTTTTTATTCCTCAGTTAGGATTGCAAACTCTCTAAAAATTTATAAAATATAAAACAATAGAATCCATAAAATGAAATAAAAAAACAATATTCTGTTAGTGATAATTGACAACCCATAAGACACTGCAACATACAACATTATACCCCATTTTTATAATTGTAATAAATTATGTATTTAATCAATACTATTAGTTATGATGTATTTCTCATTATTATATAGGAAAAAATTTCAATCGTTTTCAATACTTTAAAAAAACATTAAGAGTGTCTTTTCATTAATAAATTAATAAATTATTTCCTTAAAATTCAATTTCAAAACATCTCCACCATTTATATTATCAAAATTATGAAATTAAAAAATATTTGTAATTGAATATTATAATAATTCAATGGTCAAGATAATTGAAACAATTCAACATAAAAATAAAATTATTACCATTTCCACCAAAAAACAAATATAAATGATCCTTTTATGTTAAAACTACCTTCCAATTTATGATATAATACTATAACTATGAAAATACTTACAATTGAAATAATTTTATAATATTTGGAAAATTTAAATATATTAATTTAGGGATAATATTATACCATAATTTAGATTCCAGTATAATATATACCATTATAAGTTTAAATAAGCTATTAGGGAAATCATATCATTAATTTTATTACCTTCTCCCCCATTGTGATTATAATAAAATCCTAAAAAACGTTTCTAATAATACAGTTAAGTAATTAATAATAATATGTGGTCCTAGTAATAAATGATAAAAAATGTAAATTCAACATTCATTACCCATAATGATAGATCAAAAATGTTCAACAAATATATTAATTTAAGGTTTTGAAAATAATTTAATTTCAAAAAATATAATTAGAAAATAAGGAAATAAAAATTCTATGTTTAAAAAAAATATTAAAATATGAGAGTAAATGAAAATATGATCAGGTTAAAGGATATATTTAAAATCAATATATGATTAAAATTAATTTATCTATATAAATATATTTATATACAAAATATATATCTATCCCAATTAATTAGAGCAGTAGGAATACAAGAGGCCATTTACTATGTCAAATGAAGTGGAGTAGAAACAGAGTAACTAATCAAAGATTCCAATAGAATATTATTATTGAATAAAATTTAAAATAAAAAAAATCATATTTCAATAGTCATATTAGGTTTTATGAACCAAATATTTGACACCCATGTGATTTTTAATTTCTTTTTTAAAAATAATATTTTATAATCGATAGGGTTTAGACTCCCCCTTGTTTGATGCATATTTTTTTAAAGTAAAATGGGTTCATAAAAAGTGTAATGAAATGTATAGATAAAAATTGAATAATAAAAAAACTAATATAGTGAAATAAATATATTAATCACTTCATTATTTAAAAAATTAGACAAATTATACAAAATCTCAAGGATTAATGATAGATTAATGATTGTAAGGTTTAAAATAAATGCATGATATAATGAGTGGATTAAAAAAAGGGGAAAATAAAAGGATAATATAGATATTAATGATTTTAATAATTAAAATGGGATATATAATTAATTTATTATAAATATTTAATGAAAAAAGACACTGAGTAAGATAATGATTTAAAATTGTTAGAGATTGGATGCTATTTTTATATTTTTTTAAATTTTTCTAAAAAAATATAAAAAATTTAAAACTCTATAAAATTTATTAAATATATTGGATGTACATGATTATTTTAAATATAGTGAGAATAATATAAATTTATATCATTTTTAATTATAATAATGTAAGTATGGTTTCCAAAATTCTTCAAATTTATTATTTAATGAATTTTTCTTTAGGTAAAAATCATAAAATATTAAAATAAAATCCACTATAATAAAAAAAATATGGAAAAAGGGGTTTTAGATATAAAAAATATTGAATTATAGAATATTAATTATATATATATGATATATCCAATATAAAGTGGAATTTAATTACAAAAACAAAACAAATAAATAAAATTATATTTCATGATTATTAAGTGAAATATAGTATTAAATGTCATTATAAAAAAATAACATTAAAATTATTTTCATCATATTGTAAACAAATTAAAATATGAAATATATACCATTTTTTCTTAATATTCCCCCATGGATACATTTGATATTTCATTCAGATATTTTTGAAATATTGAGTTCTAGAGAAGAGAGTGAATGAAGGAAAACATATGGAATAAGAGAGAAAATATCACAATGGTAGAAGTACAATAAGGCCTATAATATGTATAATAGTGACCGAGTTACTTATACAAGCTATAAAGTGGGGAAAAAATATAATCCATGTTTTTTAACTCATAACCTATTATCCAGTGTTGAAGCATTAACAAGAATGTTCATTTTTGGGAAGATCAAACAAAAATTTTCACTTTGAAAAAATAAGAGCGTTTATTTTTTAATAAAATGTATCTGGAAGGAATTAAGGTAGATCAATGGATTCCACTGATAAAAAATAGAGAATATATTTTAATTTAAATCTAAATTGTAGAATTAATTAATAATTAAAGATCATTTTTAATAGAAAAATTAATAATTCCATAATATATCTATCTAGAAAAGATTTAAAAAAATGTGTATTCAGTGTTAAACTCATAGGAATATAAAAGATAATATAAATATATCAAAATGATGATTAAAATTTTCTTTGGAAAATATTTTCAATGCCTATATTTCAGGGAAGATTGAAATAGATAATGAATGATTAAATTTCAAGATAAAAATTTTATTTTATTGATGAAAATAACAATTAAAACATATTATTGTTGAATTCAAAATGTTAACATAACAATAATTTATTACCACGATCCACCATAATAATATTAAAATTATACAAATCAGGGTGGTTTCATATTTATAAATAATACCCAAAAACAATTATGTTACAACAGAATTCAGAACCCATAATTTTTTTGCCAAATGTTAGCCATTATAGATTTTGGAAACACCATTTTAATGGGATATTAGTGTCTATAAGAAAATTTTGATTAATAAAATAAGATAATTGAAAATAGGTGGATTATTTTTCCCTACCATATTAGGAATTTTTTCAATTTCATTCACAAATCAATATCCCGAAATTGTTACAATAATTTTCAAAATTTATATTGTCTACTACCTTAAAAAACAGTGATATTTAAGGAATTATTTTTGGGTTTTTATTGATCAGATTAACCAAGACAATATATAATATCCCCAGGATGTTGGTGACCCGGAATGTTATTTAATTTTTGTTCACATTCTTTGAACATGAAAATATATTCTATAATATATTTTATAGTGTAATATAACTCCTGAAAAAAGATTCACTTGTATAAGGATTCTAAACTATTTCACTTTTCAATTTCCTATTTCCCATTTTATGATCGTAATAGTGATTGTCATCCTTAGACATATCTTCCAACAACAAATTGAATCTTATCTGTTAACCATCATTGTTTTTATAATTAATTTAAAATTTCATTTCATTTAAAAATATATGGTTATTATTTTTTTAAAAGAAGATTATTCTCAATCACCAATTAATTTAATTTAATTTTAATCTAATTTATTTTTTATTGTGTTAAAAAACATACTTGTTGTTGATATCAATCATATTCATGATTTTTTTAATTAAATGGTTTAAAGAAAACGAATAATTAGAATAACATGCCTTATTTCTATCCTCTATTTGACCTATGAGACATTTTTTGATCATATCACTTGAATAGGTTGATGATATGGAGTCATAACATGAAATCGATTTTGATTTTTTAGTTCATTAAAGATTTTCATCATCACATAATTATTAGGGGTACTCAAGATTGATATACTAAACATGTATGTTATTAAGAAAAATAAAAATCTCTTGATCAATTTCATATTTTAAAATAAGATTAAAATTCTAAATATCTAATGATGAATAAATAAATATCGTTTATTTTCCAACAATATCGAAAGAGACAATATCATTAAGCATTTATATTTCCTATGATGGGTTGAAAATTTTATAACTATTCATTAAAATCCTCAAACAGGATAAACATGATCTTTTATAATTATAGACATATGTGTGTTCTAATATCCAAATTCATATGGACTAATGAGACTGGATTTAACTATTGTGTTTCTATTTTGAGAACCTTAGGTATAAGGGATTGATCATATCCTATATTCATTATTCCTTGCAGTTGGTTATGATAAAAAGTCCATATCTCCTCTAATATTTTTTTTTCATAGTTCATATGGAAAGAGGGTGTGGGGAATATATTTTTAATTTTATTATAAATTAAAAATATATTTCATAAACATAAAATAATTAAAGGGAATAAATAATGAGAGGTAATTTCATGATTATGAATTATAAGTGAAGTAAATAAAATAATCTCTTTCGAAATATAAATATATAAATCAAAAAATTATAATAAGTTTATATAGGAGTTCAAAAATATTCCCAAAGTTATCACAATGTATCCTCCACTCAATTATCTTTTAGTGATCTTAATTAAATCCTTTATTTTTAATATTCCCAATCCGAAACACAAACCCTTGATTTTTAGTGGTTGTTTCATGGTAACACGTTACCATGATTAAAAAACATTGGTTTTAGTTGTTTTACTAAGAAAACACACACCTATTTTCTTTAAAGGTAGTGATCACTCATCCCTTCACACATAATAATATTTAGAACCTAATTATTCAAATTAATGATACTGATCACATATTCCCCATACACTCATAGATAGTAATATCCCATGAAAAGAAAAAATAAGTGATTTACATATTTCAGGACCTCTAAATCACAATATCTATTCTCCATAAAGAATTCAATAAGAATATATGGGAGTAAGAGTGAAAATTTTGCGATATATCAAAATAATAATGAAAATGAAAATTAAATATATCAGAAATGATCTTTATAGAATCTGTAACAATTGGATGTTTTTATGGAATCTTTTATTTAAATTGAATTTATCCTCAATGTTTATTTCATTTCACGCAATCATGATTTTAAATGAACAACATGATGACCTTAGTATAAAATTACCATTATAGCCTAGTCTATATGTGAGCGGGAATAATTATAATTAACTTAGGAAAACGCATTGTGAATTCATTGGCCAAAAATTAGTTATGAAAAATATAAATTAGAAACTTTTATTTTTGAGTGAATTACTATTGGTAAATAAAATAATGAGATATATATTTTATATAATTAATAAAATAATTTTTATACATCGAATGGATATTTTAATCATAGGGTGTGAATAAACTGTATTTGTTGTTTAGAAACCCAATTTTTATAAAAAGGTGTAATCTAACACCTTTGAATAGAGAAACCCTTTTAAATTTATATTCTTACATATTAATAATTTTTATATGATATCATAAAGATGTTATTTTAAATTTAAATATAGATATCACTTTGGTTGAATTTATGATATTTTCTAGTGACATTAATGTTTTGATAAATAGTAAAAATAGAGAAACTTTTATGTGAAGACAACTTTTTTCATCAAGATAATTATTATGGTTAAATGATAATATTTAATGATAATATTGTATAAATAGAATATATTTTTATCATTCAATACAATTTATTTCAATACAATTAATTATACATTGAATTAATGTGTAAAAACATTTCAGTCTTTTGCAATGTTTTAACTATTAAACAAACTGTCCTCTAATTCTGACAATGGGATTTATTTTAAATTAAATAGTGAAACTTATGTGTTTTGAATTTTTTAAAATAGAATCAATATTTGAAATTAGTAGGTCCAAATTATGTTAATAGGATACTTTTAATTTTGGGCATTATGAATAGTAACATTGCTAATTATTTTCATTACCATGGTTAAAGTTAAATCGGGTAATTAAAGGTAAACAAATACTATAAAATTAACATAACACCTGTAAAAATATTACTGGATGAATAATGTCAACCATTATTATCTATTGTTTAAAATAGAATCACATTATTTCCACTTACCTATGAACATGACCTAAATGTAATAAATACTAATGAATGTGACATAATGTCACAATCTCATTTTATATAAGTATAATAATTTTAATATACAGATAAATAAGAGATAGTATCTGCTATATATAGTCTCTCAAAATATAGTATAATTACCTAAATCATAGAAATTTATTTATAATATTTACTGATTAAATAATTACCATTAATGATGACACAATAGTGATATACAATTTATTTTATTAAAAGAAATAAAAAAGAAATAGTTTTATAAATATTAAAAAACTCTAATAAGAACCAATTAATGTGATGCACACATTTTCTAAATGAATATGACATGTTAGGATTGTATAAAATATTTTTGGTTCTAATTTATATACTGTGTGGAAGTTTTTAAAAGTCTAATAAATAAATAGTGTCAAAATTGACACTATTGATATTTTATAAAAATAAAAGTTTATTAAATTATTTATAAATCATAAAATTATTTTAAAATTACAAAGTTATTATAATAAGATCCAAAATTAAAAAACATATCCATTTATGGTCAATTAACACCATATAAGTAAACATTTATGTCAATTAAATAGTTTTAATGTTATTACCACTATAAAAATTAAATTGAATAACTATGTGTCAATTTAAAAGATATGGTTTAAATTGAAAAAATAACATGTCCAAAATTTATTATTTTTATTATATTTCAACCATATCTCATCTCATCTTCTAAAATGGGACATTTGGTACATTTTTTGTGTGGGGTATTAATTTGTATTGAATTAGTTTTTATGGAGTTTCCAAAAGTGCCCCTCGACTCAATTATAAATGGGAACCTCCTCCCTCACCTATTAACTTCATTTTGTGCCTTCATTATCATTCAAACACTACCTTATTCCTTCTAAATTTCCATATTTTAATTCTATAGTTTTTGGTCAATATAAAATACCAACTCTAGTGCTCTAATAAGATATTTTGAGGATGCACATCGAGGAAGATGTAATCTATTCTACCGATTCATTCAAACTTATTTCTTATTCTACATCTTCTTAACTGGTTATTTCAATATAAAGTAATAAAATATTTATCACTCATATAATGATATTTTATTATAAATAAGAAACAACCATAGTCTACCTTCTACCTATCCTATGAAAAATAAAATCACCACACGTGCGTATGTATAGATTATCGTCTCTACGCTGTGTTGTAATCCGTTTTTCACCACCACATTACTTAGATGGGTATAATTATAGAATTAATAAATATATATATGATTAATATGAAATTATTTTTATTCTAATATACTTTACACCATCCACTTCAATACCTTTCAACAATTATGGGAGTGATATCGTCTCTCATGCATACGTACGACTTAACGTCTCCACTGTGCCATGTGATTTGTTCTACAAACTCTTTATTAAATAATTTTTATATAAATGAATTTAATTAATAAATATAGTATATATTATACCAATACCATTTTATAAATGATATTACTACCACCTAAAAAAGTAATAATGACTTATTTGACAAAAAATGCATAAGAACATAAAAGAGTTAATACCCTATTAACAAGTAATAATGAAATGTTACTAAAAAAAGAATGAAAATATGATCATAAATGTTATCAGAAAAATGATTATGATTATATAATAAATATTTATCATTATTTATTATATCATTATATAGGTGGTTTGGATACATACAAAGCATATTGGACCTAAGCTAAGGGATAACCTTTGAAATCATGATTTAATTCGACATTGTTTATTCGTAATTATTTACTGGGGTATATATATCATCCAAATACATGATTATTAGATATTTATTTCTAAATATTCATTATATTACTTTATAATTTTACCCATTTTTTTATTTTTACTAAATGGTATGAATGTAATCATTTGTCGTTTTTGGTACAAGGTAATTTTGACTTTTTCAGCAAAAGTACGAGAATAATGTTATTTTAACTTATATGGAATGAATAGATTTTTATTATTTTATAATAAATTATTTTATTGAATATTTCAATACAATATTATAATGATACATTCATATAAAAATATTTCATCTAAAACTGTGTGGCATTTTGATGAAGGAAACCATTTTTGAAGAAGAAATGAAATTTTTCTCAGGAATAAATTTAAACTGTTTTCAGAAAATTATTTCCCATATAATATGGAACTATTTAAATAGGGTTATATTTCTAACCCTATTATTACTATTATTTTATTGTGTGTTATTTAGGAAATATATTTGTTTTATATCAATTATGATGGTGTGATGTTTTAGAAATCAATTTTATATCTTGAGTTATGCTATGGTGAATGTTTATATGTTTTTATAGTACACATAAGAATGGTTTAATTATGAGATGGGTGGGACCTATATCTCCATATAATTAATGTATTAAATAGTCATATCTCGTGAGATAGACATGACTAGAATAGAAATTAAATCCGGTTTTTGTAATACAGGTCTAGAATGTGGAGTAAACTCGGTTGAGTAATGGACTTTTTATGCTACGTTGGTATAGGAAATGAGAGATTACTAATATGAAATGATTTCCTATGATTACGTGTGTATACCACAAAGTTTCATGTCTTATGTTATGAATATTAGGAATACATTTATCTCTTATGATTTCTCCCATGACATGAAAAGTTTATGTTTTATATTAAGGATAAGAATTTCAAATTTTTTGTTCTTATGATTGTGATATGTTTGATATTTACCTTATTATTTCTTTATTAAGAACTTGAGATCAAAATTTCATGTGTTTCCTTTCCAAAGGTCATTAATAAGATTATTAAGTATGATATGTCAAAAAGAAATATAGTTATGTCAAAATAAACAGGAAAAATGTGGATGTTTTATGAAAAATTTGTTTATATTTCCTAGGTTCTGAGGATATTAAACCTATACGGTCCTGGAATGGGTTTTGATATGTTAAGTAATAAATATTCTTAAATATGGAAATAATATCTATGTGTAATTTTTGGGTTGTTATAGTTGGTATCAGAGCAATGGTATAATTATCTTTTGGATACGAGAATGGGAAATTCATATTAAGAACCCTAAGGATATGTATAAGTATAGGATACAATCTTAATGTCTTATAAATGAGTAGGAAGAACCTTGGATAAAACTTATAGTGACTAAAAATGAATTTTTATTCTTGATTATGTGGTTTTCCTGTTACGATTATTGTTGATCATACTATGCTTATTAGTTTTAGTCAATGGTTGGAACCCAAAGGAACCGTGTTAATGCTAAATGGCACGGGCAATGCAATGATTATCCCTTTGAGAAACCAAATTTTATGGAAGGTGGAATGAAAAATTGTGTATCCATGATCACACATCTTTTTAGAATATATGAATCATATAGGTCTTCCAAAAGAGAAAAGGAGGGAGAAACATTCTATCAAACCCTTTATAAGGTGGCGACCACCTTCATTCAGGGGGTCTTTTGATCCATTAGAGGCTAAACATTGGATGAGTACCATTTGAATATATATTTTGAGTTCTACAATATTTAGATCATGATAAATTAATATTAGTAGTATATCCTTTGGAAGGTTAAGTTGATCAATGGGGTAATCATATAAATAATTCAAGGTAAAGATATGAAATTCAGTCAACGGAATGGTTTGTGTTGAAGAAAATATATTTTAACAAGTTCTTTCTTCGTATTCTTTGAACAAATATAGAGAAGTAGTTCCTTGATCTTAAGAAAAAGGATGATGAATCCATTGGTATATATGAAGAAACTTTTTCAAGACATGCAAGGTATGAATGTGGAAATATTATCTAACCTAAAAGTAAAATTGATCTATTATTTAGTGGTTTAAAACCAAGTCTCCAAAGAGAATTATCCATAAGGGACTTCAATAGATATGAGGAAATTGTTTGATGTTCCCTCAATGATTTTATGGAGAATGGATTAACCCATCAGTCATATGGGTTTGATAAGAAGGGAAAATGGAATTGAAAGGAAAATCTAAAGTCCACGCTAAAAATAATATTAGTTTTCGCTTATTCTCAATGTGTGGAAAGAAACATAGAGTGAATTTTATTAAAGGTACTAGAAAATGTTTTAAGTGTATAAAATAAGGTCATTTGGAAGTTGAATTTTGATGTAATGGGAAAAATATTTCTTATGATGTGAACAAAGAAAAGGCTACACAGAATTCACCTCCTACACTTCAATGTTACAAGTATATAGAAATAAGGAATTATGAAAATAAATGACCTAATCTAGTAGTTATTGATGAGTATAAACATCTACAAACTCTTAAGGACAAAGACAATGGAATGTCACATGAAATCTCTATCGGTGACATGGCGTACGATAATGAAGTGGTGAACGGTACACATACAATCCACTCTAAAGTAGAAAATTTTTCATTTGATTCTAGATCCACCAACTATTTTATCTTTGAAGAATTTTATAAGGGTATCGTCATATTACATCTACAATTAGATGTTGACTTAGCTTTGAAAACTCCTAATGTCACAAAAGTCACATCAAATGTCTTTAATACTTCTCTGGTTTATGATTTTGGGAAAGTGCTTCTTACAAACCTTGTGATCCTTCGTATAGTTAAATTTCATGTGATTATTGGCATGAATTTGCTTTACCTATATGTATATCATATTAATTTCAAAGGAATAGAAGTCATATTTCATATTTGAGATCAATCTATGGCCATCATTCGATTCAAGGATGAATATAACCTTCTAGTAGAAATTTATTCCATATTATGGTTCTTGATTTTGATAAATGAAGTTTATTTATCTCAAATGTTTGGGGAGATACTCATAATTAAGAATACACCTATTGTTTGGGAGTTTGATGTTGTCTTTATGAAAGAATTTTTAGGTCTTCCACCAAATCGTGAAGTTGATTTTTCAATAGAACTCATACCAGGTACAATGACTATTTCAATGACATGTTATAGATTGGACCCAATTGAGTTTCACTAATTGAGGAATAAACTCCAAGAGATTCTTGATAAGGGATTCATATTCCATATTGGGTCACCTTAGGTAGCACCTATTCTTTTTTTAAAGATGAAATATAGATCCATGACACTCTGCATTAATTATCAAGAACTTTAAATGATCAATATCAAGAACAAATATATTCTTCCCTACGCAGATGAATTATTTTACCAACTACATGGAGCTTAATAATTTTCCAATATTGATCTTAATTTAGGATATGATTGATTCTGGTTCAAAAATAATTATATACCAAATACGACATTCCATACATGTTATGGACACTATTGATTTATAGTGATGCCTTTTTTCATACTAATTCCCCTTTTATCTTCATGGATCTAATTAATAGAGTCTTTAGAAATTATATTGTTCAGTTTGTGGTAGTCTTTATAGATGATATTCTTCTCTATTCTGGGAGAAAATAAGAGCTTAAAGATCACTTGATAATTTTACTAAAGACATTATGACTGAAGAAGATTTTTTAAAAATTTACAAAGTGTGAATTTTGGATTCATAAAGATTAATTTTTGGGTCACATAATCTCAAAAGAGGGGATATCTGTGGATCCATTGAAAAAAGATGTTTTTAAAAGATGGTCAAGACCAAAAAATGTTACTAAGATCCAATGTTTTCTTGGGTTTTATGGATATTATCCATGGTTTGTGAAATATTTTTCACAACTATCTAATACACTCACCAAGATGAATCGAAAGGAAGTTAAGTTAGTTTGGACATCGGAAATTGAGAATAATTTCAAAGATATAAAAAGAAGGTTATCCAGTGCACCTATTCTCACACTACTTGGTAATGGATACATGATTTTAATATATAATAATTCATCCAAAAAGGGGCTCATATTTGGTCTCATTCCAAATGATATGTTGATAACTTATGCCTCATGGATGTTTAAAATCCCTGAGAAAAATTACCCAACTCATGATGTGAAGTTAGTTGTGGTAATCATTTAATAAATGATATGGAGGAATTGTATTTATGGTGAAAGATGTGAATTTATACTGATCATAAAATATTAAAGTATATTTTTAAAAAGAAGGAGATGAATATGCATTAAAGAAGATTGTTGGAGTTGATTAGATATTATGATTGATCAATACATTACAACCCTGGGAAATCGAACAAGGTGGAAGATGCTTTGAGACTAAATGACCATGCTAGATTATCGATGATGAGGATCATGAAAGATCCAATATTTATATATTTTCAAAGGATGGATAGGGAAATTTTAATGGATGGGGAAAATATTTTCTTTCTCAAATGAATGTTCAAAAATATATACAAGTGACGATTAATGAGTCCCAGAAGGAAGATATAGAGTTACCAAATAAGGTGAGAAATTCTCCTTAATTCAACTTTGATTGTGAGGAAATAATAAGGTTCCGGAACTGGGTTTGTATTTCTCCCATTCCAGAATTAAAGAAGGGTCAATTGGATGTGGTTCATAGTTCTTCATTATTTATAAACTCTAGAAGAAGAAATATATACAGGGACCAAAAATAGGACTTCTGTTAGGATGGCGTGAAAATAGATATCACTTAATATTTCTCTCTATGCATAGTTTTTCAGAAAGTTATTACTGAGTGACAGAAGTCAATGGGGATGTGACAACCATTACAGATATCATAATGAAAATGGGAAAAAATAACAATCAAATTTGTCATAAAAAATCCCAAAACATCCATTGTAAATAATGATATATTTGTTATAGTTGATCATCTTGCTGGGATGAAGTTTCGAAAAGAAATCTATTTGGACCTGATCTTGTTGATGAAATGGAAGAAAAAGTCCGATCTATTCACCAACACATAAGAGCATATCAGAGTCAACAAAAAAGTAATGATGACAACTGACGAAAATACATAGTGTTCGAAGTGGGTGATATGGAGTTTCTATGAATATCTCCCTGGAAGAGTGTAATGAGATTTGGAAATAAGGGAAAGTTTAGCCGTAGGTAGATCTGTCATTTTGAAATTCTGGAACATGTTGGGAAGGTAGTTTACCAATTTGGACTTCCACTAAACCTATATCAAGTATATTATGTGTTCCATGTATATCTCTTAATAAAGTACATACATGATCCTTCACATGTTTTAAGATCAGATTCAAACCACTGAAGAAAGACCTTTCTTATAAAGATCAAATGATAGAGATTCTGAATCATAGTGAAAACTTTCTACGAAACAGGACCACTAGCTTGGTTAATGTTTTATGGAGGAACCACCAATTTGAAAGGGTTACATGGGAAATTTAGGATATTATTATGGATAGGTAACTTCATTTGTGTGTTTCCAAGTGATGAATTTCAATGGCGAAATTCAGTATATGTGGGGTTGAATGTAACAACTGAAACATTTTTATGAAAATTTTTCTTTAAATAATTTATATTCTTTATTTTTCTTGTGTTTCATGAAATAATATGTTCAAAAAAACCATGATATTCCCTTAGTATAAAATTAACATTATAGCCTAGCTGTTTGGATAGTGATTGTAATTATAACTAACTTATGAAAATGAATGGCGAACCCTTTTGCTATCAATTGTTTATGAAAAATATAAATTAGATATTTGTATGTTTGAGTGAATTACTGTTGGTAGTGAAATGAAGAAGATATATATGTTATATACTAATTAAAATATTTTTTATTCATCTAATGGATCTTTTAATCACAGGGTGTTAATAAACCCTATTTATTGTATAAAAACATGCTTTTATTAAAAAGGGTAATCTTGATCCTTTGATTGGAGAACCCCTTTTAAATTATGAATCTGAAAAATTAGTAATTTTTTTATGAAAACATAAATATTTTAATTTAAAGAGGGATATAAAAATTTAATTTGGTGGAATTTATGATATTTTCTCATAACATTCCAGTTTTGATGAATTCAAAAAACACACTAAATTTTAAGTGAAAACAACTTTTTTCATTGAGATTATTTATATGGACAAACTATTGTATTTAATGGCATGAATGTATAAATAGAATACATTTTTATCATTAAATATAATTTATATCATTATCATTAATTTTACATGGAATCAATATGTTAAAACATTTCCTTATTTTGAAATATTTCTACTTTAAATAAACATGTTCTCTCATTCTTACAACTGCATTGATTTTATATTAATTGGTATAACTATTTTATTGAAAATTTAATAATATAATCCATATTCGGAATCATTAGGTACAAATTATGTTAATATAATACTTTTATTTTACGTCATTATGAATTGTAACATTGGTAATTATTTCTATTTCCATGGCTAATGGTAAATCGAGTAATTAAAGGTAAACATAATGTTGTAGAATTACCTTAACAACATTAAAAATCATATGGGATGACTGAATTAGACCCTTATTATCTATTTGTAAAAATTTAATCACATGATGGGCCCTTACTTATAAATATGACATAAATGTAAAAAAAACTAATATATTTGACAAAATATCACAATCTCATTTTATATAAGTATATTAATTTTAATATATGGCTAACTAGGAGATAATATCTACTATATATAGTCTATATAAATATGAAAACAATTAACTACATCATAGAAATTTATTTATAATTTTTAGGGATTAAATAATTACCATTAATGATGTATCAATTGCGCTATCAAAAATATATTATTAATAGAAATATCTAATAAATGGTTCTTAAAATATTAAAAAAATCATATGAACTAATTAATATTCAACAAGAAATTTATTTGTGACTACGACTTGTTATTTGTGTATTGAATATTTTTGTTCGAATATATCTTCTATGTGGTTTTTTTAAAGATAAAAAATTGAATAGTATCAAAATTTACAGTATTGATATTTTGTAAAAGAAACATTTAATTAAATTATTTAAAATTCATAGAAATATTTAAAAATTAAATTGTGATAATTATAAGATATGAAATGTAATACAATATCCATTTATTGTCAATTAACACCATGAAATTAAATATTTTTAACCATTAAATATTTATAATGTTATTACCTCAATTAAAATTAAATAGAATAAATAAGATTCATATAAAAATACATGGTTTCAAATGAAAAAATAAATTTCCCAAATTTACTGGTTGATGATATTACAACCGTATCTCATATCATATTCAAAATCGTGACATTTTGATTGTTTTTTGTGTAGGTTTCAATTTTACTATAAATTATTATTTATAGAGTTTCCAAAAGTTTCCCACACCTCAATTATAAAATGAAACTTAGTCCCTCACCTCTTAACTTAATTGTGATCTTTCAAGCTCAGCCATCCCCTACTATGTTTCCTTATCATATTACCTATGTTCATTCTAGAGGTTCTGGTCATCTTCAATGACCATCTCTAGTGTTATTGGAAAAGATTTAGAGGAGGCATGTTTAGAAAGAGGTAATCTCTTCTACCGATTCTTTCAAACTTATTTTTTCTTATAATTTTACTTAATTAGTTGATTCATATAATGTAAAAACATGAGTTTCACTTATATACTGATATGTTATTATATATATGAAACAACTATAGTCCACCTTCTACAAATCCTATGAAAAATTAAGTCACCATATTTGCGTACGTACGACTTACCGTCTCCACACTGTGGTGTAATCCTTTCTCACCACTACCTTACATGGATGGGTATAATGATGTTATTAATAAATATATATATGATTAATATAAAATTATTTTTATTCCGAGTTATTATACACCATCCAATTTAAAACAATTCAACAATTTTGATAACAATATCATTTCTTGTGCGTACGTACGTCTTACCGTCTCCACAATGCGATGTGATTCATTCCCAATAATATTCATTAATGCCTGATTATATAAATTAACTGAATAAATAAATATGATATATATTATACTAATACCATGCCTTAAATGATATAACTATAACATAAAAATATTAATAAGAATATATTCGACAAAACATGCATAATAACAAAAGGTAGTTAATACCCGAATAACGAGTAACAATGAAATGTTACAAAAACATTAATGAAATTTTATTTTAAATGTTATCATAAAAATGATTATAATTTTGGAATATGTCAGTAACATTATTTAAATCATTATACAGTAGGTTCAGATACATACGAAGCATATTAGTCCTAAGGTAATGGATAACCTTTCAAATCTCATTTTATCCGAGATTGATTATTTGTAAGTATTTACTTGGGATATATTTATCCTCCATGTCCATGTTTCCTAAATATTTATTACAAAATATATTTTATATTCCTTCATACTTTTACCCATTATTTAAATTTTGCTAAATGGTATTATTGGAATCTGTTTTCATTTTCAGTACGTGGTACTTTTGACTTTTCCAGAAAATGTACGAGAAGAATGTTTCTTTTAATTTATACAGCATGAATGGATTTTAAAGCATTCACAATGCCTTAATTCCTTGATGAAACCCCAACAATATTACAATTTTATTTTAACATAAAATGATTTCTTCTAAAATTTTTTGGCGTTTTTATGAAGGAAAACATTTTTGAAGATGAAAGGATATTTTCATCAAGAATTAATTTCAACTGTTTTCTAAATATTAATTTCCATCTACGATGAAACTCTTTAAATAGAGTTACATCTACAACCCTATTATTACAATGATTTTATTGTTTGTTAGTTAGGAAATCCATTTTTATCACTTAACAGGGATTGATGATTATGAAACGAATTTAATTTCACGGGTTATGCTATGGTGAATGTTTTTATGTTTTTGTGGCTCATATAAGAATGGTTTCGTTATGAGATGGGTGGGAAATATATTTACCTCCAATGCATTGGGTAAATATTCATATATCAAGATATAGACATGAATATAATGGAAATTAAATCTTGTTTAGTCATATAGGGAAGGAATGAGGAGTAAACTCAGTCCAGTAATGGACTTTGTCCCCTATGATGGTCTCAGTAATGAGCTTTGACAAATATGAAATGGTTTTATATTCTTATATGTGTATGCCCTGGAATTTCATTTCTTATGTTATGAATATTGGGATTACGTTGAACTTTTATTATTTATCCCATGACATGACTTGATGATATTTTATATGTAGGATAATATTTTCAAATATTATGTTTTTATTATTAAAATATGTTTGATATTTCCCCTGTTTACCCTTACCAACTATTTGATCTCACCCGTTTATGTTATTCTATTCCCAAGGTCATGAAGAAGAATATTAAGTAATATATTTAAAAAAGGATTCATGTTATGAGTAACTAAGTGGGAGAAAATGTGGATGTTTTATAAACCCATTGTTTATGTTTCCCATTTCATAAAGACAGTAAACCTATACGGTCCTGGCGTGGCTTTTTTTATGTTATGTAATAAATATTCTTAAATTTTTAAGTAATATCTATATATAATGTTTGGAATGTTATAGTATCAATATGAATCCAAGAATATTTGGGGGTATATTAATAGTATAATATATATTTAAGAACATTTTGGATCCTCTAAGGGGCATAGAGATATGTTGGTAGAGAAATCAATGTACAGAGGGCCCTATTAAATTTCTATATTTTTTATAATTTTATATGATATTAGAATATTAGTGGTACTAAGATATATAGTTGTTGAAACATTTTAATAAGAAAAAAAATATTATGAATACATCATCTGGATATTTAAAAGTATCATGAAGAAGCTAAATATAGTGAAATGTATAAAAAACTCATGGAACCTATGCGGAGGAGCTATGTGATAGATCTGCGATGAGGAGCTGCGCAACAAGATTCTTTCTATACACCTACCCAGAGGAGCTACAAGGAACAGCTATGCGACCGACCTTCACCGATGAACATCTTTCGACCATCCCCCTCCATTCCTATAAATAGGACCCATGGGTCCTCATTTTGTCACTTAAAAATGATCTAAGAACTCATGAATATCCCATTGCATAGATCTTTTTCCTAGGTCCCCCAAAATTTCTCGGGTAGCTCTCTAAAATAAGAGACAATAGAAAATTATTTGGGATAAGAACGTTTTGAAATCCTTTTAGAGTTTTCATGCTTGTATAGGCTTGGTTATCAAGTGTTAACCACTTTTTTATTCATCAATAGGACCTACGTGGTACACCTACACAACATAACTATGTGGCACACCAACGTGATATAGCTATGCAGTGTACCTAGGTGACATACATACGTAGTATAGAAATTCTATATAGTTGTGCACAGAGCTGACACATCCTCTTGTAAACCCTCATCAAAGCTACTCATCAAAGGGTATCCCCTTCCATGGATCCATTATATGAAAGGGACTAAGTTGAAGCCCCCACCAAAACCAGCTGACTTATCAATCATTTGGGAAGGGCACATCAGCTTATCTAATATTTAATTTTGTATATCTACTATCAAAGGTTTCCAAAATTTGTCTTCTAAGGGGTTCCAGATCCTTGTGATGTTTTTAGGTTTATATATCTACAGTCACTTGGATTTGTACCCTATAGATAATGTTGGAATGATCCATATCATAGATATTTTGGAATGGAAATCTTGCATCCCCTTCTCATCTCTAAGACTTGGGGCCTTGGGTTCCCATTAAGAAGAGTGAGGGTCACACTTTCTTTTCCATTCAGACCATGTAGATGTCTCCCTCCCCTCCAGGGATCCAATCAGGGCGCTCACATTAAGGCAATTCCCTAATATTCGGAGAGATGGGCTACATGACCTCCAATGTCACCCCATATTGAATGTTTCATCTCTTCGCGCCATCTCCCACCATTATCTCTGTGTCTTTCACAGTAGTCTTTCCTTCTCCCATCAATGAGAGAGAGAGTGTGTGGTTTATTGAATATTTAACATCCTCTCGTTTCTCACACCGAGCATGAATCATGTGGTCTTAAAGAACTTTTATGATCCAAAAATTCACATGATCCAACCAAAATGAACTACAAGAACTATGATTCCCATAAAAAATGGGATACAAAGGATTACTTCCAAAGGCATGATATCTATCACATTTTATCCATAAAAGGAATCCTTTTAAGAAGGTAAGCCCAAAATAATTTCTCTCAGAGGACTACACTCCCAAATGATACTCATCTAACCACGTGGTCTTTGACAACCATTGATGTGGGATACGTAGGAATCCTCCTTAAGGATCAAAACCAACAAATCAAATTAATCTTTCTCATCATGGGATATATTCCCAACAGGGTCTAATCCTATTTGGAAACTCGTATCTCTTCTAGGTACCTTGGACTACATAGTCATAACTCCCACACTAAGATTTGACTATGCATCTTCCACTTAGATGTCCTTATCACATGACGTTAAACTATACAGTTTGGTCCATAATACATGACCATAAAAGGAATGATGTGTCCCTTTAAGTGGCACCGAACTATCAGGGTTCAGATTCCATTCACAAGGATACGTAGATAACCCATTTATGTGTATGATCCCATAATCAAGACAAATTTTTTTTCCATTAACGATAATAAATTCTAGAGTGCCCCAAAAATTGGAATAAAAACCAATATTATCATAAAAACAATTAAAATAATCACTAAATAGTATATGAGAGGATACCATTGATGGAGAACCTAGAATACATACAGATGTCTCTATTAATGAGGAACCATAAATACATATTGATGATTCTAAATGTCACACATGATAACAATTTATTGCAAATTTCAAGGTAAACCTATATTAAACATGGTAAATCAATAAGGATTAACAATAAATATCTCAAATCTATATGTGAGTCCCGAAGTAGGCAATAATTCCCCCCAAAAGGTTGTGATGATTTTGAACTCCCGTCATCTTGATCAATGTTTGTTCTTTTGTATTGTATGTCCAAACCTAATGAATTCCTGCTATTATAATATAGGCCCCTTTGGATAAATAACTGTCAAGTTTTTCTGGTTCCATTAATAAATCCAATGAAAACTTTCTGGAAGTAGTGATTCCTAACCGGAACACACATTATGAGGGAGATGAAACAAAAATTGTGAACCTGACTTGAATCCTTAACCATGTTAACAGTGTACCAAAACATCAAGGCCCTTATAAATTGATAAAATAAAGAATAAATGAAGGAATAAATCATACACGGGTTCATCTAAAAGATGTTACTTTAATGGATTTAATTGTTTATACTTACCCAATTTTCTTAGAACTCCCTTCAATCCAAATGGATTCCTTCAATTTTCACCCATGAATTCCCTAGCCACTGCTCAAATTGGATCCTCATCCTCTAGAATGATGTAATCAACAACTAAACATCATCAATACTAGGTCAAAAATCTTTTGTTAGGGTAATACCATCAACATGGTAGTATCAAAACTTTGGAGGCTTCCTGATAGGCTCTTCATGTTAAAGACCCTCGATAATTTGGTTAGCGATGACCGATGGTCAATAAGTGGATGGTTACAACCACCGTCTTCTGTCGTTTTAGGTCCTTATCCCTTGAATTAAATAACCATTCCCTCCCTTAATATAGGGAGGTGTATCAAGCGGTCACTCATGGAATTAACTCAAAGAAACACTAGTCCTTCTCGAGGGATCCCACAAACAATCACTGCCAACAAAATCACGTGAAGTAAACCCCCAAAATGGTAGGTTTGTGGCCTTTGGTTATTAATCTTAGGTTACTCAAACCCGTTCAAGAAAGATGAATTGTCTGGGAAAAAATATGGAAAATTGGGAGAAGATTCTTAATTTTCCCCCTCCAGATAATTACTTCAAACTAAATTGGTGGAAAACAACAAATGAGCTCATACACTCATCCACCTTAATTCTGTCATCCAAAAGACTCATCTGGAAGTTACCAACAAATACTACCATTGAAATCTGGTTGAGTTCCATGAGAAGGCACATAAACCTGCTTCCAAACTATCATACAGCTAGTATACTCGTCTGACTGCATTCAAGGAAGCCTGACAATCAAATATAGTAGCAACATAAAAGCAGTAATATATACATTTCTACACTCACCAATCCTATTAGAACCCAGTTATGGTAGTATTGTAATATGTCCTTTAACTATTATTGGAAGAAAACAACCATCAGACATACACATTCCAACATCCATCAAGCCTGCCCATAGTTTTATTTGGCATCACTCAGAGAAGTCAGTCAGAAAGCTTCGACAGAAAAAACCTGGGGCAGTCTCAACTATCTACCCCATACATGAGTACTGCCACTATCCACTAATAGGAAAGGGAGGACATGAGAAGGAAGATACACCTAATCTAGATATGGAATGGACGCATATTCTTTTTTAGGCCACTGATGTCACGAAAAACATTTTATCCATTATGAACAAGAAGATGAAAAATTTTACCCATATTATGGAAGCCTTCTAGAATATCATAACAACAACCTCCGTAGTAATAGGGGGACAGACACATAATTCTATCCACACACCTAGGATGACTCATCTTCATTCCATCCCAAAGTAGATACACACCTCTATTCTAGTCCAGTAGGGTAATGGGGCACACACCCCATATGATATGGACAACCAGATCGGGAACACACACCCTTTACAATTGGAGATAATTGATCCATTTCTATGGCCACTCTAAGGAATGAACATACATCTTCCCATGCTAATCACTTCTCCAAGAAAGTGGCCCCAACTATATGTAAAAAAGAATCTAAGAAGAAGTCCTTCCAAACATAGTTTTAAAATCAGGAGACAATCTATGATATGGATCCTCTTAATACTGGAGTTCTTGAATCCATCAGACATTTATCTATTGCAACTCACAATCCAACCCTCTCATTACCAAATTCTGGGAGTTTTCATACTAATTATGATGCTCTGCATTCGAAAATTTATTATGAAGGATGTCATCATGAAAATTCAGTCAATCTAGAGTGCATATCTCTATAGGAGAGCCACATAATCCCTACATGTGGCCAGAAGACTAAGGGGAAAGAGTAATTATACTTTTCTATAAACCACCATGGTGGTCCTCCCTATGATGGTATACAATAGTAATGTTCACTCAACAATATTCTTTCTCATTTTCAAGATAATTCCTCAATTAAAAATGCAGAAATGAGAAATCCCTCTTATCTCGAAGTAATTTCCATCATAAGGAAAGTAATGTATGATCCCTCATTACTAATAGGTGAAATACATTCAAAAACAGAAGATATCACAAGTCGGTGGTCATTCTACGAACCTCCCATGGGTCTTCTTCCTTTTAATATAGTGGAGGAAAAAACATTTGATCCTATTGTGTTCAATAAAAAATATAGAAGCATCCACTCTCCTCAAACCAAGTGTTGAAAACTTGAGAAAAATATAATGAGGATACGATGAATGTGAAAAAACAATTGGAAATGGTTGAAATACCAATCATGTCCTAGCCTTTTGTAACCTCTCTAGACATCATTAAAGAATTGATGGAAGAAGATTAAATTCATGATATCCGCCTCCTCATATGGTAGAATCATCATTATCTAAAACCAATGTATTACCATATGATGAATATCAGAGTAATTTTAAGGTAATAGAAGGGTTACAATGCCAAATTAACTTGGATCTATCTTTGTTTCTCGAAATCTAAAAGATCAGAAGCAGTAAGGAACCCTTCAGTGTGCATGACTTGATGCACTAAAGAGGATAAACTGGTAAATTACTGATAACCTATCTAGTGTGTGAATCAGTGTATTGGGATTACACAGAGCATTGCATTTCACAATGCTCCAAAATCAAAAAATCCCACCAAAAGTGGTCTCATTAATTTTTTTCCCATGTCTGGCTAAAATTAATAGATTTTGTGTGTGATCATTGATATTCTCATGAACATGCTTTGACTAGATCTCATCAAAGTTAGGACCAAAGAAAGTAAGATATTTATAAACTTTTTTATCAAGCATCTGAGAATATTATTTTGGCCTCTCTCTTAGATGATGTCATCAATAATTTTGTGAAAATGTCCGAAATAACACATTGGCCTTTCGAAATAAGTGACTTAAGTTGTTTTCAGATACTTCATACAAAAAAAATTTGGACCATAATTCAAAAATTAGAAAAGAAGCTATGCTAATATCATCCATAGCAGTTCAGGAGCCACCCCAGCTTATAGGGATGGGGGCTTGTTTAACTCCACCTTGTAATTCAATAGAAACTTTTTGATGCTTTGAGGAAGAAGAACAATAATAGAACCACCATGAAGGCCTGGTGGATTTTTGACATCTAAATTCTCATCCTCAGCAGATGTCAGTTTTGTCCTGATTAGGGAAGAAGCCTCTATTTGAACGCACAATTGAACTATCCAAGGATTCCCTTTAGGTTAATATCCTTTAAATAGTTCCCATGAATTCAGCATATAGGAGAAAAATGTATCATAGACGACACATAGAAAGAAAATCTTACAAATATTCTGAGATAATGTCATCAATGCATTAGGCATCAATGAATTTCATTAATACCATTACAGAAGATCCTCCATAAAATGAGTCTAGTTTAGGGGAGTTAGAGGATGCATTTACTATTCACAATATGGTACACACTGAAGAATATGAAAGAGTTTTTCTTACCTAAAATCCCAGGGTTACCTAGAATATAGGTATTCCCTCAGGTAACCAACTCTTACCTCACTGAATGTCATCTAAAAATGGGAAATATAAAGGTCATATATTGTCTCACCTTTTCACTGGATAAGGTTAATCTATTTCTATTAAAGAAGGATTTTACCAAAAAGAGGAGAATATTATGGTGGTGAAAAGACACAATATAGAGTTACTTCGAAGAATATTTTCATCCATAAATACTACATGAGAAGATCATGAAATTTCACATCCTTTTGGAACTCCTCAACAAAGAGTGGTTTTTAGAAAATATAGATGCATATAATAAATTATATCCATTGGGTACACATCTAGGATAGGGTCAAACACATCCTTATAGGCAGGTCCCCATGGATTTTCCAAGACAAATACCAGCAACACCACCTCTAGTGGATTTACCATCTCTAGATGACGTACATATATAGGTCCCAGCTCAACCAGATATTCCCCAAATGTGTATGAATACAATTGAGGCATTAACACATTACTTAGATGCTATGGAATAAACACACATACCATTACAACAAGAAAATAATGCTTACCCTAAATGGGTTGATCTGATCCCTCAACCACCAAACATTGTGAATTCATCATTCCCATTGTTTAATGGTTTAGGAGATATAGAGCAGAACCTAATGCATTTTGTTTCTTGTTGTGATCTCGTGAAGGGGACCCCTAAAATACATGAATATGTAAATCATAGATGATTTGTTAAATCATTATGGGGGCCAGAATTTTTTAGGAATACAAGTTTGCAGTCTCGATCAATTACTAGATGTGAAGACCATCATTGATAATTCCTTCTCCAGTTCTAATCAATACTGGCCAAGACAATAGCTTTTTATCTTAAAAATTGAAAAATTAGAGAATGAAACAGTTTAATGTTTCATTGCTTGATGGAAATGATTAACATATTACTTGAATCTATCACTCCCTAAAGAAGAATTGTTTCCAATTTGTGAGGAAAATCTACGTGATGAGTTACACACATCACCTATCCCTGTGAAATACACAATAGGGTGTTGAGGACTTAATTAAATTTCCCAACAAGTGGAGGATTAAATTGGGGAAAATAAATTTAAATATCATGTAATCCCATCATCTATGAGAAGGATAATATAGAATTTAGAGACTACTAAAGTCACACTCAAACTAGCACTATTACCTACTTATACTTTAAAAACATTGTCATACCAAAGGGATCCAACTCCCGAGCATCAACCGAAATGACTGCCTCATCAAGATGATAAAAAATAACAATAGTTGAGAAAGTTTAAGGAATTAAATAACAAATTTTATTCTTTTTGGAATGATCATGTTAGCAATTACTTCATTTTAGCTTTGAAAAAAAAATTATTTCAGTTTCCAAGGCCGAAGAAACTAAATAAAGAAGGAGATAAAGATCTCCCAAATTATTTCCCCATTCATCAAATGTGGGGGTATCAAATTTAATAGTGTTATTCTTTCAAAGAACTCTGGAAAAAAATGGTAGACTCTAGAAAAGTGAAGCTAATAACTTCATCAGCCCAAGTATCATGTGTTTCTACAACCAATCCAGAGGAAGATGGCGGATGGTAGGATATAAAGAAAAAAATATGCATCAATATGATGATTAGATGATAAAAAAAATCCTCCACCAAAATCATGCCATCATATGAAAAAAATTGAAACAAACATATGTACATCCTTCCACCTCTTCTATAGAAAATCCTGCTCCCTAAAATGACATGTCCTATAAAGGTCAATCCTCAAAGAAGTGACATAATCAGAAAGATAAAAAAATTCAGAATAAGACAAGCTCATATCAAGGACAAACTTTTCCTTTACTCTGGTGGAATTTATTCCATCAGTCTCAATGTCAAGGGAAGTACCCTACCAAAGGAAAAATAAAAACTGATTTGCCATGAAGAATCTTCATCAAATGAAGAATTTATCTTCGGATCTGTAAAAATTATCCAATTAATGGACCCCTATAGAAGTGATGATTATGGTTATGGACCCAAACTCCTAGGAACTAATTAGTGAACCTATGGAATAATTCAAGTTCAACGATAAATGGGAGTACATGGATATTCTAGAAACCATTGTTTTTAGTATACCTTGCTGGAACTGTTTATATGGTAGAAACTCGTGGGATATCCCTTCTGTGGACTCATTAAAAATAAAGAAATTCTCCCACACAAGACAGGATTGGACCTGACATGACCATCTTGGAAGGCCGATTAGAGGTTACCCCATCAATTTATCAGAAATTAGATAAACCTACTCATTACAATATACCAGGATTAGAAGTATTTCCATGTTCTGCACTGCCACATGGTATAACTACATCTGGAGTATCAAATTCCAAGGCTCCTTCAAAACCACATCTCTTTTCTTGAAAAATACAGACCTCTGAACCAAAATTAGTATTTTCTGAAATAGCTACCTAAAGTACCTACAATGTTTTCAATCCTATATATCTTAAATTTGAAAAAAGATTTTCGAGAATAAAATATTTAGGATTTTTTGAGTCATTCAGAGTTTGAAAGTGATGTTTTTGCATATGAAATTTATCGTATAGAGAATGAACATGAAGAATGTCATGTAGTCAAATATTTCATGGATGATGATAATGATGGTGTTGTATATGGACACATTATTCCATTGTATCTATTTGGAAGGGGTAATGATGCAGACATCTGATGATCCATCATTGATAATGGCTCTTGATTCGACCTCATTCCCACACATACACTTTGTCAATTAAGTCTCACGGAATCTAACTTATCTCCTTACACTTTTATGCTGCAAGGTTATGATACAAATGAACAAGAACCTCTAGGCGGGATTAAACATAGAACTCAGTTTGGGGATCCTACGTCTAATCAGATTTCATTATCGTTAGACAGGATATAGCCTTCAACATTTTTCATGGAAGGCCTTGGTTACATAAACATGCTTTTATTCCTCATCATATCATCAATGTCTCAAGTAATGTTTCAATGGTCAAATAGGGAGATTTTATGGTGACAAGGCTCCATTCCAAATGTATGAATCTTAGTATATTGAGGTAGAATTTTAGAAGACAAAGGGAACTAGGTTCGTGGAAAAATATGTAATAAGAATCAATGCTCTGAATGGAATAAAAAAGATCATACCTAACCCATTGAATCATTTGATTGTATATTATGTGTTACCATTAATGAAATTGAAAGGATATACCCAAATCCATGCACTCTTTCAGCCACATTCATAATGTCTATGTCTGAAATTGAGCCTCAAAACTTGGGAGAATTTGTCGACAGTGGAAGCTTGAATTGAGATGTCTTCATCTCAACCATTAAACATCAGAGAGTATTTTATTCATAAATTGGGATAGAATAATTTTTCACATTAGTATAGGAAGAAAATTATGATTATTCCCAACCAATAATTCTCTCTTCAATGCTCTAGGAAGACCCTTCGTCATCAGTTGTGTCAAAAATAATTTCCTCTTCTTCAGGATGTTCAAATACATACTCCTCGCCTAGATCTGAATGTTTTTCTTCATCACCTATCCTTAAAAACAAAATCTGAAGAACAACCATGTTAAGAGGAATAAGAAGAATATCTTAAAGTCCCCCCTCCATCATTTGAGGAAGGAATCTCCACCCCTATGGATGAACTCAAAGAAATAATTCTGGGTACATACGAAGATCCACACCCTACTCTAATTAGTGGGGCCATTACATTTGTATAAAAAGATATGTACACTTCATTTTTAAAGAATCATCAAGATGTAATTTATTGGAACTATACATAAATTCCATGCCTTTATCCTAATGTGGTAACTCATGAATTGAGTTTTCCAAAATAGAAAATAGGATTTATGTAAGCAGTAAGAAGAATGCACCCAACTCACACCTCTAAAATTGATGTTGATGTCAACATGATTATAAATGATAAATTTGTCATGGAGGAGAAATATTCAAAATGGATGGCCAAAATTATTCAAATGAAAAATAAGAATGGGAAAATAAGAGTTTTCATTGATTTCAGAGATCATAACTGGCACTATCCCTTGTATGACTTCTCGGTTCCAATCACAATACTTTTGATTGATGCAATAGTTCTCTATGAGGCGCTACCCTTCATGGATTATTAATATAGGTATAACCAAATTTGAATGGCCCCATAAGATGAAGAATATATATCTTTTATATCTCGTTGAGGCAAATTTTTCTCTTGGGTAATGCCATTTGGCTTAAGGAAAGATGGTGAAACATATCAACGTGCCTTGAACCATATCTTCAAACCCTTCCTTGGAATTTTTTTGAATGATATGGGGATGATATAGGGGTCAAATCTTGATAACTATGTGATAAATTGGCTGATCTAGAGACTATATTCAATAAACATCGACAACATAATCTAATGATGAAACCCTTAAAATGATTTTTTTGGGGTTACCTTAGGAAAATTACATGGCTTTGTTGCACGCCATCGTATCATCAATATTGATTCTAAGAATAAAAAAGATATCCTTGTCAGGAAAACTCATTTAAATTCGAAATAATTATGTGGAATTTAATTACACCTGGAATATATTCAGCGCTTTATCTCTAATTTGGATGGAAAGTGTTTACCCTTTACAAGATTAATGAATATGGGTGTTATTTATCTATAGAAAAAAGAATTCTAAGAGTCATTTGATACCCGCAATAAATATATCATGAGTCCACCGGTATTAATGTAACTTTTTGATGGAAATATTCTTAATCTATATGTGACATCTTTAGAGTGATCACTGGTTCCTTCCTTGCACAAAAAATGTTCTCAGAATGAAAATATACTTTACAATCTCAATCAAACCATTCATGACATGGAGAATTTAAATTAAAATATCCATAAGTTTTTCCGGAAATTAATCGTTGTAGTTCGAAAGATGAGGAACTACCTGAAACATCATGTGGTCCACTTGTTATCTCAATATAACCCACTCAAATTTATTCTCGGTGATCATATTCTTAAAAGACATTTGGTACGGTGGGAAGTTATTTTTCAATATTGTGATATCCATTTTGTTCCTTAGAAAGCAGTAAAAGGCCATGCATTGGCATTCTTTTATATTGAGAACCTATCGGAAGAAGATAAATCTATGAATACTGGACTTCCTGATGAATATATCTTCTCTATTCTATATAATCCCCATATGTGGGAAATATACATTGATGGTACTTCCAAAAGTCCAATGAGGAAGAGAATGGAATACCATAAACTCAAAATATTTGTGTCAGGAATTGTTCTTAT
Organism: Viscum album; assembly: GCA_963277665.1. NCBI lineage: Eukaryota > Viridiplantae > Streptophyta > Magnoliopsida > Santalales > Viscaceae > Viscum > Viscum album. The sequence continues at coordinate 632,897,076 of OY728130.1, forward strand.
CTCCGTAGAAAAGTTAGTGTTACCATATTCTAATATATTATCATAAGGATGTTCCAAAAATGATTCATAATATCAAACTCTCACTTCCATAATGGAATTGGAAATCTTCATACCGGTGAATCACCTGATAGTGAAAGGTGATTCATAATTGGTAATAAAAAAAGATCAATGTGGATTATGCTCTCAGAAAAGAAGAATTAATCACGTGCTGTGATTATATCATAGGTTTAATGGATGAATTTCATTCAGATCCAAAATTTTTATATGTCCTGTGATTAAAAAATGACCAAGATGATGCATTCTATATTGCATCCACAGCCCTGGAATATCCAAATCGAGATGAGACAATCATCAGTATTTCTCGTCGTCGTGTCATTTAACCTTTCATTCTAACTAGAGTAGAGGAAGTTAATGAAATCAACCCTATTTTCGAGCCTCATTACCATACTACATGATAGACGAAACCTATCCTAGAATACCATCAAAATATTTCACTTACACATGATAGAGATAAAAAAGAGCAGATCCAATGATGAGTGACCATTTTCACTATTTATGATAGTCCATATCACCAGATGATCCTCTACAAACCAGGATTTGATAGTGTCCTGTTTAGATGTATCAATGGAGATGAAACTGTAGATTTTATAAAAGAAGTACTTGCAGGATATTATGGTGCTCACAAGTCTAGGCATTTGATTTCTGATCAAATAATAAGTCTTGGATACTTCTTTCCTTCAATGACACAAGATTTCATAGATTTCACCAAGAAGTGTCACCTCTTCTTGGTGAATGCCAACTTCATTCATCAACACCCAGAGTTTCTATACACAGCTAAATACTCCATGCCATTTTCTACATAGGGAATAGATATAGTAGGACCTTATCCTCCAACTACGGCTAAAGAATTCAGGTATATTCTAACGACTACTAATTTCTTTTCCAAATTGGGTGAAGAAATAACTCATAAATAATTTAGGGCTAAAAACATTTTTAGCATTGTTAAAGCTAATATCATTTCCAAATTTCGTGTCCCTTATAACATATTGAAGAATAGCTTCAAATATTTCTAGTATGTTTATGTAATGAAATTATATTTGGACTATAATATCAAATCCAACCATTCATCTATCTATCATGTAGTATCTTATGGACATATATAGGCTTTTAAAATGAAGGTATCCAATATACTCCATAATTTGGTGGATAAAGATATAAAAGAATGGACTAATAAATTTTTTCATGATTTATCCTCTTATTATATTAATACCCATACTACCACTCAAGAAACTCCATGTTCACTGGTTTATAGAACAGAACTATTTTTACCTATTGAAATTAAATTTCATTCACTCTAAGTTTCCATCTATAATCAGTTATCTATAGATGAACTGTATAAGAAGTGATTTGATGAGATGTAATGATTAGAAGAAAAAAAATTGAATAATTTACATAATTTGGAAGTCTACCGAAACTGAATATCATAGGAATTTTATAAGAATGCTTGTTCCCATTCATTTCGTCAAGGATAATTGGTTTTAGACCTCAGGTCTCCAATGATACTTGGAATGAAGCCTCCAAAACATGAGCTAAATAGGGAAGGACCTTACTCTATACCTAAGGACTACAAGAATGGATCTCATTACATAATTTCTGTATATAGAGAACTCATCAAAACTCCAACCAATGAAATAATCTTAAAGAAGTACATTTGTGAAATTACACAACATTTTCCTCACTACATGACATTAAACTACACAACACTAAGTCCATGTTGCGATACAGTAAACTACATAACAACCATATGCATCTATGATCATGATGTTAAAATTTGAAGCATATTTTTTCTTATCTCATGATGTTAAAAAACAAGGCATCATTTGTACTCTCTACATGACATTAAACTATAAGTTTAACATCATTATTATTAAATGTTAAAAAATCACATAATATACCTAAAATTTTAATTCCTTGTGATTCTTTAAAAAAACTAAATAGTTCTATGCGTGAGCAATACTCACAGCATTTATACTTATCAGTGGAACATGAGTTATATTTCTCCTTATATTTGAATCAAATATACATGGATACCTCATCTTATAACTTTTTGTGGATTGATTATCATCCATATGAGATACGTATAGATGCATAGACCTCTAATATTGGGCCCATCCACAACCAAAATGAAATTAATTTCACTTTTCTCCTCATATATATGAACCAGGTCTATAAAAATTAATCTTTTAGGATACATGGTTTGATATTCATACCATTTTGATCCTTAAGTTTAACTATTCGTCTGAAATGGGTAAAAATCCATTGTCTATCATATCAAACTCAATTGCTATGGGAAATAATTCTTTCAAGAACTACATTTTACATTATTATAATTTCAATGGGATATGTAGAGAATCATAGATCTCCAATCATGGGACCATCCATGACATAAAAAAGAACCCTTTATTCCATGTGTGAGTGAATCAAACTTGCATAGAGAATGTTTCATGAAATGCAGATGGATTTATCATCATCCCAAATATATATGTAGTGACACCTGGTTTCAATTCCCAATTCTTTCTGCAATATTCATTCTTCAAATTGGAATCACTTCATGTCCTTATTGCATGACATTAAACTGCAGAGTATCTAAATAACTACACATGTCTTTATATTCATACCATTGAGATATGTAGTTAAAAATAGGCTTTATCTCATAGTCTTAGCCATGGGATATATTTTTATCTCTCTACCAAATATAATTCAGAATATATATGAGAGTCTTAATTTTGTGTCCTCTCTTGGAGAGCCCACCAATGAAACAAGAAATATCCCCATTTTACATATGAGTGAGATGTATGTAAGGGAATCGAAAATCATGGCCAATATTAATTTAAATATTTCTTTTGTGAATTGATAATTACTCCCTTTTTTATTTCACAATCCTAATCAAGAATACTTATAGATCTTCACAATCGTAATTACTATTTTTGGTGGAATAATTTATGATACCTTAGTTCTCTTTTTTCTAGACTATGAAGTTTATTCCCCTTGATGGCCTTCATAAGTTTCCTACATAATAGGACCATCAGTCAAATAATGTCATTTTTTTCCTAGGAAGCATATGCTCTAGTTGGCTCTGCATAATTCAACCCCATAACGGGTTTTTCAAATAAAGGTAACTTCAATCATGGTAAAATAATTTTTTTCCACTTCCAATATTGATAAAAATATACAAGAATATGTATCTTAAAGAATTTAACCTTGTATATTTGTCCCATTACCTTTCTCTCATCTAAATTAACCAAAAAATGGTTTACATATTTACCCTATATTTGTGTTAAAAACATATTGAAATAACCTAGGATCATCTGACCAAATATAATCTACATTTTCCATTATATTCTGGTCCAAGTTGTATGTCCTAAAACTAGAGATGCAATACTTTCTATGTTTGGATTAGAATTTAATAGATATCCTATTCCCCCATTTCTTAGGAAATGATTATTGGAAATTCTCTTTTGGTATTGAGGTACCATTATCCATAAACCAAACTCTGTACTATGGAATATTTGAATCACTACAATCATTCTTCAGTTTTTATCAATATAGTTCTTGATATCCAAGAGTTTTTTTTCTTGGATATATAGTTTGTGCCACAAGGTGGACTTGCATAAGTTTCCTACACAATATTCTTGTCAGTAAAAAGATACCACTGTATGGCTATGCAACATATGCCTTAGTTTCCCAGAATAATACAACCCCCATAACGGTTTTCTCACAAAAGGGTAACTTCGTTATTGGTAAATACTTCCTCTAATGACTTTAGCACTTTTCGTATACCATTCTCTGGATCAAGAAATTACCAATTCTCAATTTACCAATATATCTTTCCATATCTCAAAATGGTGTTATGTTTTCAGATAAATTATCAAATAATTGGAGAGTCATAAATATTTGGTTAGAGCTGAAGAACATAAATTAAAACCTCACAAATTTCCTCACTGCAAGACTTAAAATTACATAGTATAATTTCCACACTGCATGAATTGATACTACAAAATATAATTTCCTCACTGCATGACATGAAACTACACAATATAATGTCTTCACTGCATGAATTGAAACATCACATTATAATTTCCTCATTGGATGACTTAAAAACTTCATATCATGATATCAAAAATCCCCCTTTATGACAAATTTTAACCATTCCACACACAACAAATTTTTGTAGAATTGATTTCCCCATTCATGACCTATGTTGGCATAGATGAACCTTTACTCATAGATTTCCTTAAATAGAAAAACCACCCATTATGTTATTAAGTCACCCAAACCATAATTTCACATTATTATCAACAATAAAATGTCAAATTTTTTAGATCTCTTTTGTCTAACTATGAGTTACATTCCTTCAGGTGTCCAGGGATAAAGGTTTCCTACATAACATTAGATTCAGTCATATGATACCATTTTTTGGAAATGCAACACATGCCCCCATTATCCCTATATAATATATCCCCCACAATGAGTTTTTAAAATGGAGGTAACATCATTCATGGAAAAGACCACATTAATGTCTATACTTCATGTTTAATATTTGGTGACCATAAAAATCCTGACTCAAAATTCCCCTTGGAAGTATTTGAATAACATTTGAGAAATTTCTATCCACTAATCCTTGTTTGGGATCTAATATCATATTTTTTTAATGTTATTAGATCCTAAATAATAGACTTGTTACTTTGACATGAATGCCACTAAATTTCCAATAACAAGAGACATGTTAGTCAATATATTGAAATCCCGCAAAGGGAACTATTGAAAAAAGTCAAGTCTCAGCTCACTAGACTTTCATTTTGTATGGTTTAGGAAATATTTGGAAATAAAAAGTCAAAACATACACTGTTTGTGGGGTTTTTCTATATAGACCTAGTAAAAATCAAACAATTCTCATTAGGACCATTATCTTAAGTAACAAATTTTGAGCACCTGCATTATTGTTATTGTAAATATGATTATATGACATAGAGGTTTGATGTTAAAAAATCATCACCACAATTGATATTTCAAATATAGAATGAAATATTGAATGAAGACATATATGTTTGATGATAAAATTACATTCATTCATATGGTAAAAACAAAGGGACATCCACAGAATGGAACATGCTTATCTTTTATTAAAATAAACTCTCAGAATGACTCTTCATATGTTGAATGACATCATTATACATATAAACCACTTGTCAAAGTTGAGACAATTGAAAATTTCATCCTCTTTGGAATGACAAAGTGATTCTTCAGTAGTTCAAATGGAAATTATCCCTCCAACTGGGTTTCTCCAAATGTTTGGTCCAATTTATCAAGCATGTTATGAATCTCATACAATTTATTTTGAAGATGTATCATCTCATTTGTCACTTATTTAATTTGTTGTCCAATTTATATCGATGTTTTTCTATGGTCGGCCTCTACCTCAAGCACTGATGCTTGGAAGCTATCCACATTAACTAGTAATTTGACATTTTCAATATCTTTCTGTAGATTATGTTCTTCCTCCCGTCAGTGAACATTATATGTAATTTCATTGTATATTGGGCCATAATTAAATCCACCAAATCCCAATTTGAAAAATAATTATGGGTGTTTTCCAAAATGCGATAATAGCTCATCCAATGGATTCTCAGAAATTATTTTCCATATATGTGGTCATGTATTTTTACGTGTCATACGAAGGGAAACTCAAATCTCTAAATCAAAATATGAGTCACTACTATGGGGTAGAATATACTCTAGAATCAAGTAACTTAGATGGGTTCCTTTATCTTCTCTAAGAATATTGGATACTTCTCCTTCTGTTTATTTGTGAGTCAACACATATAATTCACCCTACTATCTAGATGTGGAAGACGATAACCCTAAATGGTGAGTTAGAATCATTATTAGTTTCACAAGAATGGTGGAAATGGGGCATGATCTAGACAGTTGATAACATATATCCAACAGTAAGTCATCTTATTGATTGGATTCACCCCACTCTTATTAACATCAGTAGTTTGAGATAATGTTTATTGGGTAGAGGCATTCTCCTGAGTTGGCCCAGTTTTCATAGTTGATGTCTCTAGAGCTTCTCTCAACATGGGGTCCTCAATTGGTATTTATTCTGCTCAACAATATTCTCCAATACATTATCCAGGGTATTATCCATATGATAATTAGAAGGTTGCTTAATTTCTCCCACCTCTGGTATTCAATGACCATTTTGGAGGAATGTACATGCGTCCTTGAGTTCACTAGTCAATCTCTCTCAAAATTGAAGAGGTGAAGGTCACACAAAATTTTGTTTCAATATGGTTGGCTGTGGAGAAAACTCATTACCCTCCGATTGTAGATCCTCTTAAAAACACCCTTATTCATCAGAAAAGTTAGCAAATGGTATGTAATCTTCATCCTAATGATAACTGCTAGATCGCCTCAGTGATTGAGGTATTGTTTCCCTAGCCATAGTCTACTTGGTATATCTTCTGTGTAGATTTTTTGAAGTTTATGATGCTTCCGAAACCTTTGCATCGTCTATGGATTTAGACCTCTTAACATGATTTCTATGCAAAACAGTCGTTGTGGCCACCACCAGATATATTCATTTTGTTTAAGCCCCCAGAGGGTATGATGAATCCCAAGATTTTGACATATCCAGCTTCTATAACAATTTATGAATCTGATGGAGGTAAGAAAATGATAATTTGGATATCTCTAAAGCCATCAGAATTTACAATTTTCTTACTACCATTATAATTTTCTCATATCTAACTTATGCGGAAGGAAAAGAGATTGATTGTATAAGACATTAAATTAGTAAGAAAACATATAAGGGATTTAAGCCTCATAGATAAATTCATAATAAATCCTCTTATATAACATGTTGTCCTCGAACTCCATCATATAGGACCTTAGCTCATGACTTTCTTCCTAACCATCATCAATAAATGTTCAAGTTAGTGGGTTAACAAAAGGGGAAAAGATGAATTATCTTGATAAATTTAATGCCATAAAAACTACATTAGGCCTCAAATTCAATGGCCTAATACAAGTGAATTTCTGTAAAAATGGGGTAAATCAACCATTGGGGACTCTAAATGAATGCGACACTAAATATATAAAACATTGTGCCCTAATCCAACATCAAAATTGTTGGAATGTCCTTAAAAGTCAAAATGGATCTTTCCCATTGTAAAAATTCAGCTGAGAATAATAAATTCTTACCAATATAGGAGTTTCAATCCCAATATATTGTCCTTCTAAAAATATGGCTATATTAACGAAATTCCCTAGACTTACACTGCCCCCAGAATCTTGGACAGGAAGCAATTAAATACTTAGCCACATGTCAAGAAAGAAGACTAATTGTTCCCTTGCATCAATATCATATTTGACTTTATAGCCCAATTTCTTGTAGTCACCTCTCTCTAATGTGGTCCAGTATGTGCCTGAAATGGATTAGTTATCATCTTAAGGACAAATATAGGGACACCTATAGGTGGGACCATCTTCTATTGTTGTTTATAAAAAATCTTCCATCCACACTCCTGCATGAATATATTTTATTTCCTTTGGAAATTCTTTTGCTATTCTGAATAATTCATGATCCAATGGTGGTGTCCTTGTAACATAACCCCATGTTGTTACTAGTGTAAAACATTCTTCATATATCTCCCAAAGAATAGGAACCCTAAATATTTTAATAGATATCTCATAGAATGATTCCAACCTCACTGTGCGTCAAGTGAAAATTAATTTTTTTGTAGACTCCATCGACTCAGAAATTTTGGGATGAATTCATATTTTTAAACATATTTTTTTCCTATCCAGACAACATAATAAAGGAGAAAATATGACAGTTCTTTCTTGAATTCAGCACAAGCTCGTCGTACCCAAAACATCCAAATCCATTAAGGTTTAACTCCTCATCTAGAATGAATATCTTAGTCTTCCTTCAAACTATTAGACTAATCTTGTAACAACCTGAGATTTTATGAGGATTATTCTTTTTAATTGATTCCTTGTGTTTTACACGACACCAAAATTAACTTGTTCTATACGCAACACCGTATACGCATCAATATTCTTAGCTCGTGTTACACAAAATTTCAAGTTCATTTGATAGAAGTTATTATACGCAACATTGAGTGTATATATATATATTAAATGTATAAATGAAATATGATTGGATTCCATTATACGCAACAATAAATGAATCTTTCACTACACGCAACCATGACTTGGCTTGCTTTACACACAATCACGACCTTCTACAATAGTGTGTGTTGTACGCAATACCGAGTTTCACTAAACAAAAATATGTTATTAAAATATTATATAAACTAGTCGTTATGAATAGTAATACCCACTTTTTCAAATTTTATTTTTCAAAATGGACTTAATTTTTGGATTCGGAATATCAAAATTATCCTAGGGTGAATTTTTGGTATTTTTCTGAAAACATTCAATTTTTGATGAATAGTGAAAACACTAGGTTACTATTTAAAAACTGACTTTTTATTTAAATAATTATCTATTTTATTTAAATTTATTTTAGGTCAAAATTGATACAAAATACCTATATATGTTCAATGTAATTCATTTGGGTCATTTTATAATGATTTAAGATTTACAAAAATTTTATTGAGCTTTTCATCGTCTTTTACCCACCCCTAGGAGAATTTGAAAATTTACATAAAAATTAATTTTACCACTTATGTGAGTGGAATTTCTAAAATACGAGACATGGTTAACACCAAGGAGTAAAATGTGGTTCAATAAGATTAAAATAATTTTTGGTGAATAGTAACTTTTTACTTTTATTTACCATAGTTAAAAGTAAATAGGGTAATTAAGGGTAAATATGATATTATTATTTCCCTAACACATGTCCTAATTCTATTGGATAAGTTTAATTTGACTAAAAACAAACTTAGGAATAAAATATTACCCTTTAGGTCTACATGGATTAGATTAGGACATTTATTGTTATTTTATTTCAAAAAAAGAGTTAAAATAGTTTAAATCAAAGTTTAATAAATAAAACATTTTTAATATAGGGTTACACATAAGATAAATTCGAATATAAATATTAAGTATAAAGATAATATGATTTCCTACCTAATTTTATTTCATTTAGAATTTTTAGACATTAAATAATTTAATTTATTTATGACACAATGATGATGCAATAATTTCCTTATTAATGCAATGTTAACATAAGTGATATTATAAATACCCAAATAAATCTAATTTGAGAAGTTTTATGAATTAAACTAATTTTATAGGTTAATATGACATGTTAGTATTGATTTAATTAACATTTTTCGAACTAATCATGCTATTATTATTTTCACAAAAATCAGGTACCAAATAGTGTCAAAATTGACATAAAATTGTTTTTAAAACAAATATTATATTATTAATTGTTATTATATTGCTAAAAATCAAAGGATCTTTCAAATGACTTATATAAGAATATATATATTAATAATGTACCACTTGGGTTTTTTTTTCTGGTTATAGTATGTTAATTGACCATATAGTGTAAGAAAACAATAAGACATGGTAAAAGTTATCTTATTTAACTTAGTGTTAAATCTAAATGATAAGGTTAAAATAGTAAACTAAACTTGTCTAAAACCTATTGGTTGAGATTATTTTGACCCATACCCACATTATATTCAAAATAAAGCAATTTTCAGCTATTATAAACCGAATATGACTTTATTATAAAATAATATTTTATGTTTTTCCAAAGGTACCCCTCTCCTCCAATATAAAATGGCACCCCTTTCTTCTTCTCTTAACACCCTTTTGAGCCTTGAAGCTTGGAAAAAACATGCCAATTATTCTTATCAACCTCTCTAGTTACATCATAGAGGTTATGGTCTTCTCAAAAGACCAACTCTAGTTCCCTAAGAAGAAGTTTAAAGGAGGTGCGTCGAGGAAGAGGTAAACTCTTCTACCGACTCTTTCAAGTTTCTTTCTTCTTCTACTTCCTCTTATTTAGTTGTTTCATTATAAAGTAATTTCTTCAGTATTACTTATATAATGATATGTTATTATAAATATGAAACAACCCCATTTCACCTTCTATCCATCCTATGGAAATCAAAATCACCGCGTGTTCGTACGTACAGAATACCGTCTCTACGCCATGGTGTAATCACTTTTTCCACCACCACCTTACATGGATGGTTATAATAGTGTAAAGAAAAAGTATATATAATTATTATAACATAATACTGATTCTATGATATTATATCATCCACTCCAATACCTTTCAATAAATATGGGAACGATAACATCACTCGTGCGTACGTACGAATTACCGCATCCACGACGCGATGAGATTCATTTTTCATGTTAACAATTCATAAATGATTATAAAGTATATATAATAAGTAATAATGAAATATATGTCATAATTATTATACTGGATTTATGTATATATATATATGTATTTCATCTACTAAATTCCATTCAATTCAATAAGGAAACGAAAAATAGTAATCATTCGTACGTATGGCCTACCATCTTCATGAATGATGTATTTCTTTCCAATTATCGATCTATTATATATATGTATATTATGAATAAATATTATATATAAATCATGTTTTAAATTCTGTAATTAATTAAATCAGTATATAATTAATATTATCAAGATCAACAAGTTGAAACACGTATGATAAATGAAACGATTTTACCAAAACGCTGCTTTAACATGGAATTTACAAAAGAACAGGTAATATAAAGTCATAACTGAACAATAAATGATATCATAAAAATTAATATGATTTTGTAATAATTCAATGACATTATTTAAATCCTTATACAGAAGTTTCAGATACATACAAATCATATCAGACATAAGTTAAGGGATAATTTTGCAATGTCATTTTTATCTGAGACTGCTTATTCATAAGTATTTAATGGGGTTATATTTTTCATCCATGTCCATAAAAATGTTTTCATAAAGTGTTTAATATTCTTCCATGTATTTTTAAAATATTTTTTACCCCTCTTTGACTTTTACAATTGTTTTATGGAAGGAATATTTCTTTTGTTTACCATACGAGGTACTTTTTGACTTTTCTAGCAAAAGTACGAGAAGAATGTTTTTTTAACTTATACGGCATGAACAGATTGTTATGGTTTTACAACAACTAATTTTCATGAAGCTTACTCTACAAGTTTTAATGTTTATTTTAAATAAAAACCATTTCTTTTAAAATAGTGAGGCATTTTGTGAAAAGAAAATGACTTTGAAGAACAAAGGACATTTTCCTCAAAAATTCATTTCATGTGTTATATCAAAACTATTTTCCATATAAGATGAAATTGTTTGGATATTTATGTTTCAAGTATAATATCTTTATTATTTACATGGTGTAATTTTTCTTATGATGAAATCATATACAATTTTTTATATGGATTATGTGATGATGGGATGATGTTTATGAAACCCATTTTATTATTTTTGTAATGATGAAAGTTTTATGTTTATTTTGTGGCACAAGTAAGAATGATTTCATTATGAGATGGGTGAGACCTATATCTACCTCCAATGCATTGGGTAAAGATTTATATCTCATGAGATAGACATGGATGGAATGGTAAGTTAATCCAGTTAAGTGATACAGGACTGGAACGAGGAGTGAACTCGATTCAGAAAGGGACATTGTCCACTAAGATGGTCTTGGCAGCAATGCCTTGGCTCCTATGGAAATCATATCATGTGCTTAATGGTTTTCCACAATTAAATGATTTATTTCCATTCTATTTTATCATTATTGATTTTACTTTATGATATACGCCTTACGTACTTCCAAGATTTATGACTTTGCTCAAGATTATGATGTTTAGATTTTATGTTCAAGTTTTTGCAGTCAAATGTTTATGGATTGATTTTTGTTCCCTATGTTTACCCTTACTGAGCATTTGAGCTCACCATTTTTTTGTTTTCTTTTCCCCAGGATATAAAAAAAAGGTTTTAGGTATGAAAACCAAAAGGGGATGATCTTTATAGGAGATGTTGAAGATCTTTCACCATGATTTGAAGATTACGTTCCGTGTTTTCAAAGACACTAAACTATTACGGTCCTTGTGTGTTTGTTTTTGTTATGTATTAAGTATTCTGAAAAAGTAATGTAATGTCCATGTAGGTCAAGTACGGGTCTCTACAGTTGGTTTTAGAGGAAAGGTTTAGTTTTCCTTCGGAAAATATGATGCGAAAACATAAGTGAAATCCCTAGAGATATTTCTAAGGTATGTTTAGGGATGTCCCTAATGATAAGTCTACATTTAGGTTATAGTCCTAGAATTACGGTAACAATATTAGAATTTAACCTAAGTTGATAGGTATTGATGGTACTCCGCCTTTATTACGTTTTTTTCCCTTCCATGATTTTTTCCTCTCACACAATTATTTTTGGGTTTTAGAAAATGGCTTGAAACAGGAAGATTCACGATAATGGTGGATATGATGGACAATGGAATGATATTATTCATGAGAAACCAAATGAAATGGGATTTGGAAGTCCAAACATAGTTATTATGATTAATCATATATCTCATAATATGATCAATAATCTCAACTTTGGTAAGTTTCTTGAGTCAACTAATAAGATAAATATGGAGTTTCATGATGATCATAGAGGAAAAAAAGTTCAATTTTACTCATGTAAATCATGTGGGAAGAGGTATCTGGGAGAATTTTTCAAAGGAACTGGAAGATGATTTGGGTGTGGAAAAGAAGGAGACAAAGCCAATAATTGCAAAGGAAACGGTTCAGTTAACACCATGGACAAGGATAATGGTATTTCTAAGACATCACCAACGATTAAATGTTATAAATGTGGAATGTATGAGAATTATTCAAACCAATGCCCTAATGGAAAGCCTCATGAAGAGAATCATTATGGTCGTATGGGTAGTATTTATATTGATGATGATAAAGAGACTACAAATGATATTTGAGATGAATGAATTGTTCAATCTCAGTCAATGGTTTAAGAAGGTAGTTGAATGATTTATGTTTATCAAGAGTTATGTTGTATAGGTAATGGTTCTATTGAATAAAGACACATCTAAGGATTATTACAATATTGTTTTTCCTAAAGTATTTGAAAGTATATGTTGAATTGTACCGATAACCGTGAATGGTTATTCAGATATTTTTGGAAAGAAGATGATATGCGCATAATGAAAGGATTAATGGAAAATGAAATGTTTGATATTATTCATGTGCTCATGACTGATATAAGGACAATGTGATATCATGGTTTGAGTATATAGAAATTTTGGGATTTTGGTATGTGGAATGAGTTAACTTTTGATAGCATTCTTGTTTTCACTATGGTTCAATGGTAATTCATGTTTCAAAAGAATACATGATTAAGGTATTCACATGTTTTGAATGTGACCAACATGATATATTTTATGATATATGGGGGATAAATGGTGGTATTCACGTGCTTGTTATGTGACCTTTCAAGTAACCATTTTCTTTATACTATGAGATTGGACATCTGTATTTTAGATAATCCTAAAGGTTAGAATGAATTTTGTTGGACATAATATAGTATTAATTAAGGATATAACTTGTTTTCAATATTATTTTTGGAATGTTATAATAGTATAGTTTTAGAAAAAGGACAACCCATAGGACGAGCGACAACCTGTCGTGTCAGACAAGGATGTGTAAATCGAAACCACAACTAAAGTACGACATGCCTCTATTGCTTTCCACTGGCCTACAAGAAGTCCCTGGTTTGTATAAATTAGTTTTAATTTATTAAGTGGTATGATATATGAAGTATAAGTCCATTTTAAGAACCATAAATGATTAATCTCACTATAGATGGACTTATGTATATTTAATAACTTTTTGCTAACCTTTTGTTTGAGATAGATGAAATGAACTATCATTCTATCACATGATCTGCTAACACTTCACAAAGGACAAATTCAACTTCATTTCTTTAAGAGATGAAGTGGAAATTTTTCAAGGAAGAACCAATGGTGAGATTGTTCCAAAATCAAGAATGTATTTCTTCTAATTCCAAATTTTTTCAACTTTCAGGAAATGATCTTGAAAACCAAAAATGTTGTCTTATTTCCCACATATCTGATGAATCAGATGGTACCTTAGGTCATTAGAAATTTATGGCTTAGTGATTGATGGCTTTTTCATAACCATGTTCTCTTCCACTCTCTATCAGAACTTGATGGTTAGATTTCTCTTCCATATCCATATTTTCACCTATGTTCTCTTATATAGAAACCCAATGATGAGTTAATTTGGGTAACCAGTACATTTCATACTTTAGTTTTTTAAAGTTATGTTTTGGTATTCCTTTTTATGATTTGGGTTTCTAAGAAATAAACATTCAAGAAGTAAACCATTTATAACCCCGACGAATTTCGAGGGAGAAATTCATTTTAAGGGGGGTAGAATGTAACAACTTGAGATTTTGTGAGGATTATTATTTTTAATTGATATCTTGTGTTGTAAGCGGCACCAAAATTATCTTGTTCTATAAGCAAAACCGTATACGCAACACTATTCTTGTCTCATGTTACACAAAATTTCAAGTTCGTTTGATAGAATTTATTCTACGCAACATTGAGTGTATATATATATATATATATTCAATGTATAAATGAAATACGATTGGATTCTATTATAAAAAAATAAAGGAATGTTTCACTATATGCATCCCTAACATGACATTCTTTACACGCAATTGCGACCTTCCACGATAGCATGTGTTGTACGCAATACCGAGTTTCACTAAACAATGATATGTTATTAAAATATAATATAAAATAGTCATTATTAATAGTAATACCCAATTTTTGAAATTTTATTTTTCAAAATGGACTTCATTTTTTGATTCGGAATATCGAAATTATCCTAGGGTGAATTCATGGTATTTTTATGAAAACATTCAACTTTTGATGAATAGTGAAAACAGTGGGTTACTATTTAAAAACCGACTTTTTATAAATAATTATTTATTTTGTTTAAATTTATTTTAGGTCAAAATTGATACATAATACCTATATAAGTTCAATATATTCATTTGAGTAATTTTATAATGATTTTAGATATATAAAAATTTTATTGAACTTTTCACCGTCTTTTACCCACCCACTTTGAGAATTTGAAAATTTACAAAAAATTTAATTTTGCTGCTTCTGTGAGTGGAATTTCGAAAACCTGAGAGACATGGTTAATATCAAGGAGTAAAATTTGGTTCAACAAGATAAAAATAATTTTTGGTGAATAGTAAGTTTTTTCTTTTATTTACCACGGTTAAAAGTAAATAGGGTAAATGAGGGTAAAAATGATATTATTATTACCCCAACACATGTCCTAATTCTATTGGATACGTGTAATTTGACCAAAAACAACCTTAGGAATAAAATATTACCCTTTATTTCCACATGGATTAGATTAGGACATTTATTATTATTTTATTTAAAAAAAGAGTTAAAATAGTTAAAATCAATGTTTAATAACTAAAACATTTTTAATATAGGGTTATACAGAAGATAAATTCGAATATAAATATTCATTAGAAATATAAAACGATTTCTTACCTAATGAAATTTTATCTATAATTTTTGGACATCATATCATTTAATTTATTTATGACACATTGATGATGTAGTAATTTCCTTATTAATGAAATATTAACATAATTGATATTATAAGTACCCAAATAAATATAATTTGAGACTTTTTATGAATTAAAATAATTTAATAAGATAATATGACATGTTATTGTTGATTTAATTAAATATTTTCTAACTAATCATGCTGTTATGAGTTTCATGAAAAATCATGTTCCAAATTGTGTCCAAATTGACATAAAATAGTTTTTAAAACAAATATTATATTATTAATTATTATTTTATTCTTAAAAATATATAGTTAGTACAAATGACTTAGATAAAAATATATATATTAATACTGGACCACTTGGGGTTCTATTGGCTTGTTATAGTATGTTTATTAACCATATAGTGGAAGAAAACAAGAAGGCACGGTAAAAGTTAAATTATTTAACTTAGTGTTAAATCTAAATGAAAAGGTTAAAATTGGAAAATAAACTTTTATAAAACCTATTGGATGAGATTATTTTGAATACTCCTCACTTTATCTTCGAAATAACTCTTTTTGGGGATATTATAAACCGAATATGACTTTATTATAAAATAATATATTAAGTTTTTCCAAAGGTTCCCCTCTCCTCCCTTATAAAAAGGGAACCCCTTCCCTATTCTCTTCACTTCCTTTTGAGCCTTGAAGCTCGGAAAACCCCTGCCAATTCCTCTTCTCAACCTCTCTTGTTACATCATAGAGGTTTTGGTCTTCTCAATAGACCAACTCTTGTTCCCTAAGAAGAAGTTTAAAGGAGGTGCGTCGAGGAAGAGGTAATCTCTTCTACCGACTCTTTCATGTTTCATTCTTCTTCTACTTCCTCTTCTTTATTTGTTTCATTATAAAGTAATAAAATCAGTATTAATTATACAATTATATGTTATTATAAATATTAAACAACCCTATTTCACCTTCTATCCATCTTACGGAAAATGAAATCACCGCGCGTGTGTACGTACAAAATACCGTCTCCACACCATGGTGTAATAAGTTTTTCCACCACCACCGTACTTGGAGGGGTATAATGGTTTGAATTATAACTATATATAATTATTATAACATCATACCGATTCTATGATTTTATATAATCCACTACAATACCATTCAATTAATATTCGAATGATATCATTGCTCGTGCGTACGTACGGATTACCGTCTCCACGACGCGATGAGATTCATTTTCCATGTTAAAAATTCAAGAATGATTATAAAGTATATATAATAAGTAATCATGAAATATATAAAATAATAATTCTACTTGATTTATGTATATATATATGTGTTTCATCTACTTAATTCCATTCAATTTAAAAAGGAAAAGAAAAACAACGTTCATGCATACGTACGACCTACCGTCTTCCTGAACGGTGTATTTCATTACATTTATCGATATATTATATATATGTATATTATGAATACATATTATATATAAATCATGTTTTAAATTCTGTAATTAACAAAATCAGGATATAAGTAATAATATCAAGATCAACAAGTCGAAACACGTATGATAAATGAAATGATTTTAGTAAAATGCTACTTTAACATGGAATTTACAAAAGAACGGGTAACATAAAGTCATAAGTGAACCATATATGATAACATAACAATTTAGATGATTCTGTAATAATTCAATGAAATTATTTAAATCATTATGCAGGAGGTTAGGATACATATGAAGCATATCAGACATAAGGTAAGAGATAATTTTGCAATCTCATTTTTATCCAAGATTGTTTATCCGTAAGTATTTACTAGGGTTATATTTTCATCCATGTCCATAAAAATTTTTTCATAAAGTTTTTTATATTCTTCAATGTATGTTTAAATTCATTTTACCCATATTATACTTTTATATTGTGTTATGGAAAGAATCTTTCTTTTGTTTACCATATGAGGTACTTTTTGACTTTTACAGAAAAAGTACGATAAGAATGTTTTTTAACCTATATGGCATGAATGGATTTTTACGGTTTCATAATGTATAATTTAATTGATGCTTCCTCTACAATGTTTCATGGTTATTTTAAATAAAATCATTTTATTTTAAAATTGTGAGGTATTTTGGGAAAAGAAAATGATTTTGAAGAAGAAAGGATATTTTCCTCAAGAATTCATTTCAAGTGTTTTATAAAAACTATTTTCCATCTAAGATGAAATTATTTGGAATGTTTTTGTTTCATGTATATTGTCTTTATTATTTAAATGGTGTAATTTTTATTATGATTAAATGATATCCATTTGTTTTATATGGATTATGTGATGATGAGATGATTTTTATGAAACCCATTTTATTCTTTGGGTTATGATGAATGTTTTCTGTTTATTTTATGGTACAAGTAAGAATTATTTCATTATGAGATGGGTGGGATCTATATCTACCTCCAATGCGTTGGGTAAAGATTTATATCTCATGAGATAGACATGGCTGGAACGGTAAGTTAATATGGTTCAGTGATACATGATTGGAACGAGGAGTGAACTCGATTTAGAACGAGACTTTGTCCACTAAGATGGTCTTGGCAGCAATGCCTTGGATACTATGGAAATAATATATTGTGATTAATGGTTTTCTACAATTAATGGTTTTATTTCCATGTTATTTTATCATGATTGATGTTCCTTTATGATATATGCCTTACGTACTTCTAAGATTTATGTCTTTGCTTAGGATTTTGATGTTTAGATTTTATGTTCATGTTTTTTCAGTCAAATGTTTATGGATTGTTTTATATTCTCTAGGATTACCCTTACTAAGCATTTGAGCTCACCCTTTTTATGTTTTCTTTTACCCAGGATATGAAGAATGGTTTTAGGTAAGAAAACCAAAAGGGGAAGATCTTTATGGGAGATGTTTAAGATCTTTCACCATGATTAGGAGATTACGTTCTGAGTTTCCAAAGACACCAAACTATTACGGTCCTTGTGTGTTTGTTTTTGTTATGTATTAAGTATTCCAAAAAAGTAATTTAATGTCCATGTACATCAAGTACCGGTCTCTACATATCTGTTCGTGATGCATGAAAGGTTGAATCATAATAATGTTTCCTTGGCTCTGCAATATGATCTTTCATATCAAGGGTACAATACCTTTAGTATAGGATGCATCCAATAGGGACTGCTCCCTTATGAACATTCATAACCTTCACGGTTATTTTCATGAAATGACTATTGAAATATTAGATAATCCAATTCTTTTTAATGTATCTCTTAGTAACTGGAATATGGGCCTCTTGAGAAATCCCATGTCCAAATAAAGGTAGATTGTGACATCATGGATATTAACGTTAGTATGGAATTATTCCTTTCAGTAGTTCAGGGAGTGTAATATCAACAAAAACATTATAGTATGGTCTGAAAATTTTCACAACTAATGTTGATGAGCATTAGCTTCCTTAATGGTGGTCAAAAAGTGATCCATTTTCGGAAAACAATTTACCATGTTTTCCCAATTAGGTTGTATTTATGAATTAAGAGAATTAAAATTTAACTGAAAGGAATTTAAAAAATTTCAACCTAAATGCTCTGCATATGTCCTTTAATGAGGTCATCCACATAAGTCCTTCGATAAGGATCCTATTGAAAATACTTCACCAAAATCCTTCTATGTAGCCCTATTACTCAAATGGTTTCATCTAGAATAATTTTTAAGGGACCAATGTGAGAGCACAACGTGGGATGCCTGGACATGTGAGGTACGCAACGAGAGAAAAACATCTGAGATCCCGATTGAATAAAATCACAAAGAAACAAGGCTATTTATAAACATTGTCAACATATGCAAAAAACCTGCATGATATATCTACATCGCAAACCTACACGATATAGCTACATGGATTACCTGCGTGATATAGTTACATGGCATACCTACACGGTTTATAATTTACTCCTTATCCATTTCCCCATAATCTTACCTTAGGACTCGACTATCTTTCTAATATGATTCAATCTTGAGGGGGGGGGGGCTTTTTTGACACTCCTTTGTAAGAAAAAAATTTATCTAGATATTTCAAAGTCTCAATACAAAGTGAAAATAATTAAAAGGAATAAAAACTGCAAGGAACCTACATGGAGGAGCTATGTGACATACCTATGCTGAGGAGCTACATGACTGGATGTTTTCTATAAACCTACATGGAAGAGATACATGGAAGAGATGTGCGGTTAACATACACCAATGAAAAAATTTAGATCATCCCCCTTGTTTCCTATATATAGGACCCTTGGGCTCCTAATTTAGAGACTAAAAAAAGATGGATGAACTCTTGATTCTCCCATTGCACAGGTCTTTTGGCCAGGTCCCCCAAATTTTCTCAAGTAGCTCTCTAAAACATGAGTGAAGAGATAATTATATGGGATAAACATGTTTTGAAATCCTTACATAGTTTTGAATATTTCATAGGCTTGGTTATTCTATGTGAATCACATTTTTTAGTCATCACTTGGACCCACATGGCACCCATATGAGATATACCTGCATGGTGTACCTATGCAACAAACCTACAGTGTATAGCTATGCTGCATAGATGTGAATAGGGCCTACACACCATCTTGTAAACACTCTTAAAAGCTACTCATGGAAGGTTATCTCATTCCATGGTTCTATATTCTGAAAGGGAATAAGTTGAATCCTCCACCAAAACTTTCAGACTTCTCAAACCTTTGGTAAGGGCACATCGATGTGTCTCTTATTTAGGATTTTATATCTACAGTCAGTGGTTTCCCACATTAGACTTATAAAGGATTCCAGGTCCTTGTGATGTTTATAGGTTTTATATATACAGTCACATGGATCCTTACCCAATAGATATTTTTTGGAAGTTCCCTGTCTAAAATTTTAGGAATGGGACTCTGAGCTCCCATTATCATCTATAATACTTTGGGCCACTAGTTCCCTATAAAGATAGTGAGAGATAAAATTTAATTTCCATTCAAAAAAAGATAAGTCTACCTCATCTATGGGGATCTCATCCAGGAACTCTCACCGAGGTACGTCCCTAATCATCCAAGAGACGGGCCACATGACCTCAAATTTCTTCCCACATTGAATGGTTCATCACTCCACTCCCTCTCCCACCATTGCCTTAGATTCTTTCCCCATAGGCCCGCCCTTTCCCACCAATTGAAGATAGAGTGTGTGGTTTATTTAATATTTCACATCCACTTATTTCTCACACTGACCATGACTCACATGGGCTTAGAAAACTATGATTATCAGAACATACACATGATCTAAAAAGAATGAACTACAAGAATTCTGATTCCATTCAAAACTAGGATACATAATAAGCCTTATTAAGGCCCAAAATCCATATCATTTAATCGATAAAAGGAATAATTTTTAGGATATAATCCCAAAAACATTTCCCTTAAAAAAATACACTCCCCTATGAGACTCATTGAACTATGTGGGCTTTGATTCCCACCCAAGTGGGATATGTAGGAAACCTCTCCAAGGTTCAAACTCAACACTTCAAATTAACCCTATTCTCCCTTGTCCATATTCACAACAGTGACCATACCATAATGTTAAATCATATCCTTTCAAGGATCTTTGTACTTATTAGGAATAAGTCCCACACCAAGAATTGACTAAGAATCTTCCTCTTATATGACCTTATCACACAACCATAAAAGGTATTATGTGTCCCATTAAGTGGTGCCGAACTATGAGGGTTATGATTCAATTCCCAAGAATACATAGATAACCACTAATGGGTACAATCCCAACATCAAAACAAACATTCATCTCCCAAGATGATAATAAGTTCTTGAGTTCCCCACTGAGTGGCTTAAAAACTAGTATTATCATAACAATGGATAAAAGAGTCTCTAAATATTAAATGAGAGGATACCATTGATGGAGAACCTCGAATAAATATGGATTTCTCAATTAATGAATAATATTGAATACAGATAGATGATTCAAAATTTCACACATGATAACAGTTTATTGTGAATTTCAATGAAAATTATTGTTATACTTTGACAGCGATTTTTAACTGACTTTTATAAAGGTGGCATAAAAAATATGATTTTTAGCATCAGTTTTACTAAATTCGACACCAAAAATCATTTTCATTAAGGTTTTTAGTGTTAGTTTTCCCAAACTGATGCCGACACCCATTTATGTAAAGGTTTTCATCATCAATTTATTAAACAATTGATGCACACAACCAGTTTTCGACATCAATTTTTATAAAAAGAGCTTTAGATAATATGTTATAGGAGGGTTTTTGGTGATATATTTTTAAAAACCAATGCCGAAAACCCTCTCTGAGTATATTTTACAATCTATTTTATTAAAAAACCAATCGTGAAAATCAAATATTTTTTTAAACATTATGAGTGTCATTTTTTTAAAGAAACTGACATTGAAAGTTAATTTTTTTTATAAAATTCAAAATATTACACATCCAAAATAATCGAAACCAATGAAATGAAAACAAAATATAAAACAATCAAATAATATTTATCATTTAAAAAAAATATATAACATTCATACTTTTATCTAGTGGATCAAAAAATTATCTACACATTTATATTATAAAGTAGAATTAAAAGACACATACCTAAAATTTACAACATGCTCATTGTTGGTTATTGTTGAAGCATACATTTGATTATTAGTATGTTCAAACACATATTATATCAAAAGAGTTAGTTTTTTTTGAACCCATATGTAATATTATTATGATATATTAGAATATACATACCTGGAATCCTAATCAGACATAACAAATAGTTTCCAAAATAGATTGAATATAGGTAAGATCATATTTATAATAAGTCTAGGAATCATTGAATGACTATAATAACATTTTATGATACGATATTAATAAATATAATAATATGGATGAAAATAAAAAATAATAATACGGGTAACCTTATCAAGTTCAGTAGTTTTCCCTTTTGTAATTAATTGATACATAAATCCTAAAATATAATAGCCACATTCAAAATATCCTTTTTGATAATGACCCCATAATTAGAAAACATTAAAATGATAATAAAAATCAGCATATAACAAAAAATAAAAATAAAATATAATATAAAAACTAATCACCCATACTTCCACATATTTTATTTTATTTGGTTTCTTTATCGAAATTTATTCCTTGTTAAATTTTTTCCATTAACTGCATTTTCATATATATCAACTAATAATACATGTTTAAACAATAAAATTTAAACTTAATGAACTTATAAAAACGAAAAAACAAAACTATATAATAATATGGAAATATTTTACCAACATTCCTTTATAAAGAGATAATCTAATATACGGTGCATTCACTTGGGAACAATACACCTAACATCCAATGCCCCTACAATACAAAAAGGTCACAATTAATGACATTATAATGATCATTACTTTGTAATTATGTTTCTATCCCTACTCATAAAAAATTATAAAAAAACCAACACAAAATCTTCGTATGTGATAATCTATCACATATATAGGAAACTCTATAAGGAATCATCACAAGTTGCACATCCATGAAAACGAATTCTAGATCTACAAAACCATAAATGCATGTAGTTTAATTTTATAGAAGAATCTATGTAGATACGTAATTTAAAAATAAAATATAGTTCGTCAATTTAAAACCATGTTTTATTAATGAAATACAAATTCAAATGTCTATTATTGTAAATTGAATACAACTGCACCACATTCTTGTCGAGCTCTTCAAATTCAACTAGATGCGTGATACCTTCTTTAATTAATCTCAATGGATATTATCTTCTCCATATATCAGACATCATATGAAACTCGTAGATATAATTTGATGAATAAGAAGCTTAATATAATCTTTTTATCACATAAAAAATATAATAAATATTCACAATTGATTTTTCCTGAACATTTTGTTTCATTTGTGCAGTTTCTTTTACTTTCTGGTAATCCTATATAAGTTAAATGTCAAAAAACAATATAAGTAATTTTGAGTAATCTGTGATTAATATTAAAGAAAATTCATACCTCATTTGAAATATCTCAAATAATACTAGTTGGTCATAGTGAAAAATGACCCAGACAATCCCCAACTCTTGTGATCTCCTCACTATGAAATGGTAGTAGGGAATTAGAATCTATAATATCAAATACTGACACTCTAACCTGACCCATTTTCATAGTATGGTGATTTAAAAAATCCCCAAAAAATGAACGAGTCCTAACACAGTAATATTTTTATGAGGATCTCTAGAAAATAGCTGACAGTATACAGAATGGTCTGAGCGAGGAGGTGGAGGATCAAAGTAGGAAGATGTGGCTGGGTAGTCTGGGTGAGAAGGATGGGAAGGCAGTAATATGAAAAAAAGAGTTTTAATAATTTATAAAATAGAAAATTTGATAATAAAAAAATAATATACCGATTGGTCCGAACGAGGAGGTGGAGGATCGAAGTAGGTAGATGGGGTAGGGTAGTCCAGCTGAGCATCCTTGGAAGGTTGAAAAATGAAAAGTATATATTAGTTTTTATAGTTGATAAAAGAGAAAAATTGATGACAAATAAATAATATACCTATGAAGGTTTCACAGATGGGGATGGGTAGGCAGATGAGGCAGGGTAGCTTCGGTGAGTAGGCTGGGAAGGCTGAAAGATGAAAATGTAATATTAGTGTTAATAATTTATTAAATATAAAAATTATGATAAATAAATAATATACCTTGAAAGGCCGCATAGACTGTGACTATCTTTAAAATTATTATAAGAAATCCTTCATCACTTTTGATTGAATTTGAACACCCATATAATATTTCATATATTTCATATTGGATTTTAAGGATTCTATTTCTGGGTCTCCTGATTTATCACTCTGACCAAAAACCATCCGGATAATAATTTTTTTTAATATAATCTAATATGGCCGGGGTGTTCTTCCTTTTGACAAGTATTGTCTAGGATGTCCATCCTACCCTCAGGGATAAAATCTCCCTCTATATATTTCTCCTGATGTTCATCCTAAAATGAAATATGAAAAAGTTATATTGGTGTTAAAAATGTATAATATATAAAAGTTTAGGATAAATAAATAGTATTTACTTTCAATTTTACTAGCAACATTCTGAACTTCCACAATAAGATAATATTAAATTTTCCTTCTTCTTGCTCATTTAAATTTTTCATGGAGATTGGGAGGATATGGAGGACCAAAATGAACCTCTTCTGAACCACCACTAGATCGAGCTATTAATGTGTCAAATATTTCTTCAATAATTTTATACTCCAAATAAGGATAACCTTCACGTAATAAAGTATGAGTTTATACATTTCTTTACTGTATCTCTTGATGAGATCTCTTATAGGACACTTGCATAAAAATAAACTACTATGTAATTAGAAAAATATATAATAAATTTCACAATATAAAATAATTATCAAACCTGATATTTTTCTTCATGAATACTGCCAACATGTCGTGTCCATGTATCTTCATTTAAAAATTGATACTTCAGGCATGGGTTTGAAAACCCTATCTTTACAAAGACATAATTTGTTTTATTTTTGTTATAAAATATCAACATCAAACTGCCACTAAAGGGGGATTTCTTTTCTTAAATTCATCGGTTTCCTAAAAAATGATTGTGTTTTGTAATTGAATAAATTAAATATTTCATTTAAAATATTTAATATTCAAAAAGTGAGATAAAATAAATCAATTAAGATATTTTACCATCACATCCTACCAAAGTTGTTGCATCGTCATCCTGTCCACTAACATCCAATCATGATATAAAATATTAACCCTGCAATGTCTCTACATCGATATATAACTGATGAACTGAACTTCATTTGGACTAGTTGCATTATTATTATCATCCAAATGGATGAGTAATCTGTCATCATCATGGGAAATTTATATTTTTTGTAAACGTGTAATTCCTCATTTACAAACATGAGAATGTTAATTTTATATTAGTAACAGGGGAATTCTCCTTCACTGAGGATCCATTAGTTGTCCTGCAATTTGTTTTTTGTAAATTATCATTTTTCTTCCATTAAATAAGTATATTATTGAATATTTAATAATATGAAAAATAGATAATGCTCGGTAACTTCTCCCCTCTATCTCTATGTGATATTTTTAATAAAATGTTTAATAAAATTTTGTGTACATATATATCATTAGAAAAATAAATATTTAGAATCAAGAAAGAAAAAAATAAGTAAGTTAAAATGAGGCATACATTTGTAAGTTTTAAATAAAGGAAAAAAATATAAATGTTTACCAGAAAAATTAGAATAATAATTTAGTTTTTCTAACATGCCTTAATCGTGATCATTACGCACTACATGAACTATGTATATCTTATACTGATTGTAATCATCTGGAAATTGTGTAATAAATGAATAAGGATCAAGTAAATCAATAACACCATCGACATAATCCTCATCAACTAAATTTTATATTTTACCTTTCAAAACAATGGACCACTGATCATTCGATGGATCAATGACATAAAATACTTTTTTTATGTTTTTACATGATAAATAGATCCACATTATAATTAAATCATTTAAAATCAACCAGTTTAAACCTATATAAATCATTTCTCAAACCAATATTATTATAAACCCAATTACACTTAAAAAGGATAACTCAAAATTTAATAAAATAAATTTACTATATGTCTTCAAGAACTCAGAAATATGGTGTTGATGCAGAAATTGTGTTTTTATTTTAGAACTCAAAAAATGAACTACTTCAGTGAAAAACATCACACCACTATTCTGAATGGTACCCACGTCGCCCAGATTTTTGTGTTAAATGTGTATCAATTAATATCAAAACCAGACCATCTGATCTCATTACAAGGTGATCCCCCTTCTATCAAATTCAATTTATTGATGCAGATATATCATTAGGGACTTTCTCTTTTAACCATGAACCAAATGTCTTCTTATGCTTAAACATCAAGCATATTTCGTTTCTCTTCTTTTATCATAACTTTAATTCATCAATATTTGAGGATTTATATGATTGGACCTCATCTATTTTGTAAAAATTGTATAAATGTTCCCACATGACTTCATCACGTGGAATAAATTAACCTTTTAGACTTGAACCCCTCTAACTTTACTATCAACTATCATATGTCGAGATATAGGGAGAACAATATTCTCCACCACATACAAATAATTAGTAGAGAACTCAATCACCACCTCTAGTACATATTTTTGATGAATAGAGGCCTCTAATAAATAAGGATTTTTAAAATATTCCTTAAAAATATTAATATATCTTTCAAAAGGACACATCCATCTTAAATAAACATGCCCACATATTCTTATCTCATGCACCAAATTAGTAAGCAGATGAACTATTATATCATAAAATTTAGTTTGTAAATAAATTTCTGGTGGAAAAAGGATAAGATTCTCTTCATTCTATAACACATATATAAAATTTCGGTCAATGAATTTGCTAAAAATATATTTCAAAAAATTACATAACCTGATGATAGACATTCGGAAATTTTTTGGCAATATACCATGCACTGCTACTGGTTGATGTTGTTGCATCAATACATGGATATCATAATATTTCTTACCTATTATTTAATAATCCTTCAATGGAAACAAATTATTCACATTTAAAGAAAAACTATTGGGTAATTTAATACCATGAAGACACGGAAAAAAATTCATATTTTCAATCTTGTTTAATGCGAGACAAAACAGAGGTAAATTTGTTCTATTTCCTTTCACAGTAGGAGCTAACTCTAAATAAATTATCATTACTATAAAGTGAAATCTTGCATGAAATCCATATTTTTCTTTCCTTTTATGTCTTACAATGTTCCAATCTAATGGTCACATATGTTTTTCTCAACATGTATGACCTCGATGTTTAGTTTTATCTCCAAAAATCTCCAATAAGATAGATAAAAATTGGAGTACTTTATCCAGACATTTCTTTGAAGACTAGAACATATTTCCTTTCCAAATTTCAAATCAATATTTTTTACCTGGTCATGATAATCTTCTGCTGAATATGTCTTAGGGGAAGGTTTTATTATTTTAACTTGTTAAATTCTTTTTTCAATCTAGGATAAGGATGATAAATTCTAGAAAATCATTGATGTTCTATATAAATTACCATTCCTTCATTCTGAAATTTATAATATGAAGAATGTTCTTCACAAATTGGACATGATTTATGTCCATTAACACTATATCCAGATATGTTTCCATATGAAAGAAGTCATTTATATTGGACAACCCCATAACACACAAAAGAAAATACACTTTCTTGTATGCATAAATAAAATTAACACATGCCTTCTTTAGTAGTTTCAAATCATCAATCAACGGTGAAAGATACACATAACTATCATTTCCCAGTTGTTTTGGTCCAAAAATAACCAAGCTCATCATAAAATATTTTTTCATCATATGTTGATGTGGGGATAAGTTATAAACAACTAGTAAAACTGGCCATAAACTATATTGGCTAGTGAGGCTTGGATATGGATTTTTTCCATCAGTACACAATACCATTCTGATATTTCTAACATTACTTCCAAAATCATTAATTATTTTTATCAAATATCTTCCTCTCTGGTGAATGGGAAAGGTGAAAAAAGTTACCATTAAGGATGTTCTCATCTAAATTACATCTTAACATTTGTTTCAATTGAATTTAAAATGTTACATTTTAAATGAGGAATTATTTGATGGTATTAAATTTCTTTAGCAAGAATTTTGATTCTGGTTCCTAAGAATAACCCACCGTTGAATTCTCAGAATTGTATGAAAAAATAATGGATGATTTCATTTTAAAGTGCAATGTTTATTTTTCATGATGTTAGATGAAATTACCTAAGAATGAATCTTAGTTGATATTCCAATCTAACATACAATGAGATATCCCACATGTAGGAAAACATGATAAATATTAATATTCTTCCCTATAAATACACAATCATTGGGGAATGCATGTTTCTTTTTTATACCCCAATCCCATTGGTCATAATACTTTATTCGCCTCATAATTGGAATCTAGAAGACCATTTCCTTCTAGAAGTATCTATTTTAAAAGATCATGTTTTCTAGAGAAACTATTATCACTCCACCCATTTTTTATTTTATGTTAATTAACCTCACAATTGCTAATAACCCTATATAATTAATAAAACCTTGAAATTGTGGATTCTCATAATCTCAATAAAATTGTTCAACAATTATTTTTTATAGTTTCAACACCCAAATCATGAATTAATTTTTCAATACCTTTCTATTCCTCATTATTAATATTTTCATAGTCATTAGATTTTGAATTTTTAGTTCCTTCACCATTCCAAATCCAACTTGCATAGTTAAGGATAAAAACATAACAAATGAGATGATCGTTGATTTCAAAGGATTTTAACTTTCTCATTTTAAAACACTTTACACATGGATAGAAAATAAAATCACCATTTTGAATATGTATTTTATCAAATTCCAATAATTCATCAACTACTTCATATTCACTAGTGGTTCTACATAAATGCATCCGATTACGATCCATTAAATACCTGATATAACAATATAATTTGTGAAAATATTAAAACATATAAACATTTAAATATATATATATATATATACATATAAATGTTAAAGAGAAACACATTTAATAATAACTATTGATAATCATATAGAAAGCATCAAATATGAAACAAATTTACAAATAGTGGAGTTTTTATTTTCATATTATATACATGTGTCATATTTATATTATAATTAAATTATATTATCAATCTTTAAAAATTTATTATATCATTTTACATAGTTTTTGCATTAATTTGATGTTTCATGTGTCAAAAGTATTGAAGATATCATTAATTTATCATGGATAAATTGTTATTATTATTAATATGAAATAATAATTAGAGTAAATGTTTATATTATAAATGTAATAAATCATAATACCCCCAAAATTATGGCAGATGAAATTAAATACATATCTAAATTGGTATATCTTACAACAAATTTGATTCAATATTGTTTTCTTTATTATATCCTGAAATTACTATTAGAAAAATAAAAAATAAGAAATAAAACATTTATACCAACTTAAGAAACCCAATAAAAACATAAATTAATTTTTAAATCATTTTATATTAATATATATTAAATCTCCAAGTAAAATAATCCTTTGAATATATAGGTTTTATATCATTGGATACTAAATTATAAATTTATATTAATTAAATAAATTTCAACATTTTTTATGACCAAACAGTTCATGAAAATTATATCAGGTCATGAGATAACAGTTAATAAATAAAATAAAACCTGATGTATAAGTATAGATTCATGGAATACAACCATGGATTACTAATTAATCACCTAAATATGTAAATCACGTGGGAACCATTAATAAATCTATAGGAATAATTCACACAACAACAAGTATTGGTAAAACTTATAGAGAAGCACTAACATTAAAAATATACTTTAAAAGTGACTACATAACTTGG
The DNA here is from genome assembly GCA_963277665.1 of Viscum album. Lineage (NCBI taxonomy): Eukaryota > Viridiplantae > Streptophyta > Magnoliopsida > Santalales > Viscaceae > Viscum > Viscum album. Next base: position 632,927,270 of record OY728130.1, read on the forward strand.
AAACACTCTAGAAAATAATATTTTCATAGAATAATAATTATATAATATAATCACATTGTGAAAACAAGCATGCTTATCAAATGCCAAAAAAGGATAAAATTGTGTTTCTTAATGAACATCCAATAATGTTTTTTAAAAGGCATTCTAATGAAACATACAATGTATATAAGTAAATTTAAAATAACATAGTAATGAAATCTACATGAAATTTCATATGCAGTACATGTTAATATATACATTCCTATAAAGATGCATGTAATTTTTTATCCTTCCTATAATAGGCAAAGTGAAAATATATTAAATATCAAAAATCAGTAAGAGGAAGAATATATTCACAATACTCTTTGGGAAACCATAATAAACCATAACCAAAATTTGTATGAACAACAATCACATCCTTGTCCACTTGGACTTGACACAATATATGGGTTGACTACTCTTAGTGATGACTATTAAACATGTTCCAACACATTTATAATAAACTGTAAACTAATAATTGGATCAAATAAAAAATATAATGTTAAATAAATTATCTTACAAATTTAAAAAGTAAACTTACAAAATTCAGAGTTTAAAATGAAAATAGACCCCAATCCACGATTTTATCAGTGGAATGATTCGATAAATTAAACAATGCATGATCTATACCAAAAAAATATTGTACAAATGAAAAATAAATATGAACAAAAAAAATCAAACCATGATTGAATATCTCTAAAAATATGTTTTGGAAGAAAAAATAATTTTTAGAGGATGAAACAAGAGGAGATAGTCAAGAAATCACACTACAGACCGTGAAAATTGAATGAAATTGACAACAATGGTCATTGGATATCAAAAATATTCCATCAATCTCATCACGAGTTAAGAGGGTTCGTCATGGATTTATATTTTCAGGATCCAAAAACCTGAGGTTTTATTGATCCTGATTATTTTTAAAATAATTTTAGTATCAATTTTTACAAAAAACAATGCCGAAGTGTTCGAAAAATATTTTTGGCATCGGTTTTTAGGAAAACCAGTGCTATTTTTTTAATAAATGGCATCAGGTTTTTGAAAACTAATGACCACTTTTTTTTAATATATGGCGTCATTATTTTTAGAAACCCACACCAAAATATTTGTTTTGGATTTTTTTCAACGGTTTTGAGAAAACAAAACATGATAAATTATTTCTTTTGCTGTTTTAGGAATTGGTTTTTAGTAAAACCAAAACCCAAAAAGCTTTTTAACAATTTTTTGCATCAGTTTTACTAATAACTGAAGAACAAAATTTCCCACAAATACTCTTGGTGATGGTTTAGAAAAAATTGATGTCATTAATTTGACATTAAATATGATATGTCCACTAGTGAGTAACTTTGGAAATAAGTTACCTTTGGATAAAGGACTATGGGATGTTTCCAAATATGTAAATAAATCCAATGGAATCCTCCCAGAAGTAGTGATTCTTAACTAGAAGACACATTTTGAGGGAGATGAAACAATAGAAAATGTATTATATTTTGGTGAAACTAGTTATCTGGTTTGGTCTATCATGTAGAAACTAGAACTTGTAGGTTTAGAACATTAATTGGGTAATGCATAATCTTTTTAATCACTCTGTTTGGTCTAAAAACTCCATGGAAATTTATCTACATTTGATGCTTTTGAATCCATAAAATTAAATCCTTTAAAGCATAATGTTACATATTTGATCATTAAAAATATATGTGAGAGTATGATGTGTAGTATTCTAGATTAGAAAATCTTCCAGAATGAGTTACATTTTTTGGGGAGGATTCTAAAGAGAATTTTAATGAACTCATTACTTATTAGGTAACTAGAGTGGTAGTTGGTTCACATAACATTCAAAGGGTAAGGTATATAGGGGATAATCCAATTAAATGAAATAATTTGTATTATTCTATTGTATATAATTTATATCACCCTACTAAATAGTTTATTTTGGTATTTTAAAGTTTTTTACTGCAGTTAGTGATTGTATTATGGTTGTTGGGGCTCAACATAATACAAGATATGATTTGGGAAATGAAGTTACTGAATTTGGATCCTAAACTCATATGGGGATTTAAATTTCAGATCATCAAAAATGAAACATTATTTTTAGTGAGTATAGGTTAGTTTATGAATTTATAAGAGTATAAAAGTATAACTGGGAGACTAGTACTTTACTTATTTTGAGGAATCAATTTCATAGAATACAACTATTTCAATATTGAGGATATATAATCATTTATTATTTTATAGGATGGATTCACTTCATGATGTTTTGAATTTTGATGTCAGTGGTGTCGAATATTTCCCTCCTCATGGTGCTGGAAAAGAATAATATATACTTCTAGTGAATAAAAATGAATCAAAATATTTTTTTAGAGAATGTTCCAACCATTGTTTCTATAGTAGTTAATGAATTAGAAATTGTCCAAGGTGATTTAGATTAGCCCAAGGATAATTTTAAATTATCAATAGAATAATTTAATAGCATGACAAAAAATTCAGTCTCGAATTCTAATTAAAAAAATAGTGATTAAAGTGTTGGATTATTTGTGTGAGATTCACATAAATATGAATGTTTTTCAATAAATTAATCATACTAAAAAGTGGAATTAAATTTAATCCATTAAAAATTAGGTCAATGAGATTTAATGTGATTGTATTGAAATGAATTATTTTTATTATCTTAAGAATATGAAAAGATATATGTTTTAATTCATCAAAAATATTCTAAATTCTTGAACTAATCAAATTTTTAATTCATAATTTGAGAATTTAATGCAATTAGTGAATGTTTGATATTCACTTCCTATATCCATGCCAAAAATTCTGTTATATAAAGATAGACCTATATCTCTTTTAAATCCATAGATAAATAATAATGTGTATTTCAACAGCCTTGGATGCATTGAAAGAAAGATTTTAATCAATGCATTTTGACTCAGTGTCGTCAGACACATTTCCTGAGGATAAAGTAGATTTAATTTAAATGATCAATTATGATAATAATGATTGTATATAGAGGATTCAAATATGGGAAATATCTATATATAATCTTAATGTTTTTCATAAATGTCAATGATCATTAAATAAAACATATTTGGACAACCTTGTATCATTAGACAAGACTGTTAAAAAGCTAAAACAATGGGATATAGGAATGAATGAAAATTACGTAATTACATTTGATAAGATCAAATTCATATAGAAATAAGTTATAAATTCCATCACATGAAATTCTACAAAATCAAAATTTAACTTCACATCTTCTTATGAATCATATCATGAACATTTTGATACCTAGAAGGATATTTTAAACGGATCAAAAGTGGTTATTTCTAGAGAACAAAATCCAATCAAAATCACATTTTTTTCATGATTTTTAGAGAATCATTTGGAATGTCATGAGATTTTATATTTTATATCTTCCAATAAATTAGATCTTAATGAATTTTATAGGGTTTCTGGAAAAAATCATTGCCAAGGAAATTCTATAATCATAGAATTTTATAGAGAGTAAAATTATTTTTGAATAAATATGTGTGAAGATTCTATATTTTATATCATAGTTTGTAGATACTTTTTATCTTTTAAACATGGATGATGTCATGTAGTTAATTATAACATATAAGCTAATTTTGATCCTTTACTATATATAGAAAGTAAAAATAGAAGGGTTCTCAAAAAGTAAGATTAACCACTCCACCTAGCACATGTATGAAGATTTATTATTATAATTTTGATAAATATGACAATCCCAAGTCTCTATAAATCAATGAAAATCTTATGGATCATAAAAGGTAGTTTTACAAGATTTATAGATTTGGAATTGTGTGAGATTCAAGTGTAAAAGTACTTTCTAATGAGTTTCACCTTTGGGACCCATCCATCTTATGTACTCCTAAATAATATACATTGAGACATACTTCTTTTAATAAACCACATCCTAGACCAAAACCTATATTAAATGAACCTTTAGTTTAACCAAACCCATAACCAAACTATTTTCAATCATCAATTTTTTAGAAATTTATTTTTACCCAAAATATTGAATTGATTTTTTTCAAAATGAAAAGTTAAATTCCCTTTTATTATTTAAAGATCTATCATTGATTAATTACCAATGATATATTATATCTTATTAAATATATACTTTTTCTAAATTAAATACATGTCACTATAAAATACTATTAATTTTAATTTTTATATTATCACAATATACTATTTCATTGTGCTATGTAATTTTTTTATACCTTATTTTATTAATTCATTTTTATATCATATAAAGTGGGAATAAATCTAGAAAAAACTAATTATAATACCCTAAATATTTTAACTAACTTTATACATTATTTTTTGTAATTTTTAATTAAATTATAATACAATTATATATAATTTTCTATTTAAAATTGAACGGGATTACGATCATCATAAAGGGATAGATTTCTAGAATCAATACTATTTGTTAAAAAATACCATTTTATCCTATGATTTAATTCTCATGAATATCCTATTATTTTATTGTTAAATATTTTTATTGTAGTGTGAAGACTAACCTTATAATGTTAATTTTTTCTAATGCTATATTTATTTTGGATTAATATTTTATATATGATTTTATGTATCACGATAAATTCATATATTCTTTATGAAAACATATGAATTTCTATTTTGGGGAAATTAACTTATGTTTTGAAGTCATAAAAAAATTAAATACATGGAAATAATAGTCTTACAATGAAGCATAATGTTTAGAGGAAAAAACAAATAAGGAAATCTTATGAGCTAAACAAAAGTATTAAATTTTTTTGGGTGGATTATGAGAAATTCATTTGATTAGTGGGTGGTTTTATGATAAAGACTTATGATCATACATGAAGTCCTAAAAATAAGATGAAGTCATGTGATTTCAATTATAGTATTTTTGTCAGAAACCAGGTCTTAAAATTAGAGAAAAATTCACACTATTAGAGGAAATTGATACATTTAGAATCCCTATCACATAATTAACGAAATTTCATATTATGAATTACTAAAAAAAGATATAATATTCATTTAATGATGTCGTAAGGTCAAACCCCATATACATATTTACAGACGTGTTGGGTCCTTGATGCCACAGTACTTATCTAACATTATTTAGCTTCTAAGGAACATCCACCATTATGAATCTATATATTATCCCTATCATGAGCCTTTGAAACACAATAATAAACATATCATAATTCAAGAACTCTAAGTTACCCTTACAAGAGTCTTTAGTGATTCCCATATGAAAAAATGACTTGAAAATGATGTATTATATAGATGACAACATACAAGGAAGAATAATTCAATATATTTAATTATAGTTATGAGGAAAATAATATCATTGTACTGTTTAATCATAATTTTACCCCCACACTAATTTTTACCAAAATCAGGGATGTCTGAATGATGAATAATTGAGTTTTTTAATGTTTTCATTTCCTTGAATTTTTTTAGTTCAAATGAAGACTATAGATACAGAAAATGACTCTATATATATGTATTATCAAATTCTTTTTTCACATAAAAAAGGAAAAAGGTTTAATTTTTTATTATTATATTATATAATCTAATCCATTTGAATTAATCAGAGGATTTTAAATAAAAGATAAAATATAACCTCTAAGAATTTCTATCGCGCATGTACTATCTTTTAGAAACTCTTTTTTATGGGAAACTATAATGAAAATTATGTATCATTATTATTATATCATGATATTTGTATAGACAATTATGTTCAACATATATTTTTCAATATTAATTCTTTATATGAAAAAGTATAACAACCCGTTATCTAAATCTGGAAACATTGGGCTAATCCATATATATATTATATTTTATCTCTATATTGAATTAGGTAGTCACTTCTTATACTAACAGTTGTGTAAGGTATATGAATATTTCTTGTAATGTGAGAGCACTATGAAATATCATAGAATATTTTTTTTTAAAAAATTATTTCTTTTACTCAACTACCGAGGTCTCTACGAGAAGGATGTGATTATTTAAAATCACCAAGCATACTATAGTTTTTGGTGGAGTTGGTTAGGGGAATTTCTAAATGCACGGAATCACTATAAATTGAATTTTTCCTACACAATTCAATTACATTATTTTTTATTCATATCTAATTTAGAATAGTGGTATAGGTTCAATCCATTTTAGGGAGATATTTTTAGTGTAAAGACAATAAAAACACAATTCGACCCCCTCTTAAGTCATTATTTGATGTATATTCCATATTTTAGATTATTTGATGGTTATTGTATGTTCTTTGGAAAAAATGTTACTGTTTCAATGTTTTTCAATGTGGTTTAGTCTTGGTTTGAAATATAATTATATCCTTAAAACATTGTAACAGTTATTTCGAATATTCAATATATAATTATAAAAGGATGATTACTTCATATGTTTAACTCATGGCTTCATAAGAGTTATCTAGTAATATTGATACTATAAGTATATTAATGGAATTACATTATAAGTGTAAATACACACATATTAGAAATAATTAAATATTCATATGGATGATTCAGAGAGTTTATAATGATCATTCATGACTAATTTAAGATTTAATCGACATTTTAATGATAATTGTTGAAATATTAATAATGATTTTGAACATTATAAGGTAGAATTAATATTTTTTAGGATGATTCTATAACATAACAAGTATCATTTTTGACTTTAAGAGTCATGGATGAGTTCATAATATTCATTCATACTATGTAATGATTATTTCAATATTTTATAAAGTCGATTCAATGAATTCATAAGATTCATTTTATGTATTTGGAAGTATCATTTAAAAAAATTATAAATTTCATTATAATAAAGAATTAGAATTTGGATATAAAATAAAAATAAATAACATTATATGTGTTATTTTATTATTACAAAAATTGTCATGTACTCTAAATATAGGAAAAAGGAAGTTACTATTAAGGATGATAGTTTTCCCAAGTCACAATGAGTTCTTTTTCACTATGAGGACATGGATTGAATTTGAATGAGGCAGAAATATGTGGGATGGAGACTACGATGTGGAGACCAGTTTAAAATTGTCATTTTTTATAATATGAATTAGAATTAGATTTTTGGATTATTAAAAACACTACTCTTGAATAATTTAATATTTATAGTGAATTCAAAATATTTTAAAATGATTGATATGAGTTGAAAATTATAAATAAATATATTATCAAAGATAATAAAATTAAGCAGGAGAAGAATATACTTATGGATATGTGATAACAAGAAATTTTTTTTGAGGAAATAAAAACATTATAATGACTCAATGGTTTCTTATTCCATGGAATAATCTCTTATTGGTGAAAAATCTTACTCCATTATACATGTGTAGGAATAAAATTTCACACAGTTATAAGACATTGGTGTAACATGAATTCTATGAAAAAAAAAACTCATCTTCACTCACATGTTAATACTTTTGGACCATATAAAATCATATGAATCTGTATCATCCTATAGATTAAACTTATCATTTTGAGGGCTAAACCTTTAAAAAATATACTATATAACCTTTATGTGTGTTAATGTTGTTTGAAATGTAAAAATAATCACTTTAACATATGGTAGAGGTAGTTTCAAGAGAAAACTAAAAAAGAAATATTAATCAATGGTTCACGCCCTTCTCAATGGTTTCCCACTAGGCTTGATGGACTTTCGACCTTGTATAGTCACTGATGACAACATTCCAAATTTATAGGATACCCATTTATTTTTATATTTGAGTGGCTAATATTTTATGTATGATTATATCATACATAAAATAATAGAAAACAATTTTTATCATAAAAATAAGAATCTAGCGTGAACAATAATAATTAATTAATATCATGGACTTATATAAAGAACTTATGAATCACCAGTCCCCATTCATGACCCAAATTATTTTTTATTATCAGTATTCAAGTTAATAATTACCTTCTTCTAAAGGAGAAAAAATCTTGCTTAAACTATATTTATTCATAATTAAATAATGACAGTTATAAAATCCTTTACCATAAAGGATAATTTAGTAAACACTTCATATGTATGATGAGATAAAAAAAATGAAATGGCAAGTAATATCTATTGGAATCAACAAAAACCAAAAATTCAACAACTAAAATTAATAACACTTGACTCAAAATCCCTATAATTGATGGATAGTTACATCCATAACCTCCCTAGGAATAAATAATCATAAAACAAGGAAGAAGATATGAGGAAATCCCCTTTAATCTGAAGGAGAATGTTCTCTTGAAGTGATGGGTGAAAATAAATCAATGCATAATAAAAATACACAAAATATTTTCCAGAAATATCCTAAAATTTGGATGAATTTTGGAAAATAAATGATAATTTTACCACATACAATAATTTAAAATATTTCATCAAAATTTATAAATCACAATATGATGGGTGTTATAATGCTTTCATGAGGCATGATTCTAATATCAAGGATATTATATCCTTAAAAATCTTGATTGTTAATTACATAAAAACAAATGTAATAGGAAAGAGTAAGAAACCAAACCAATAACCACAATATAAATGTCATGAAGAAACCCAGGTTGACCTTGAACTGGTCACCTGAGCTCTCCTGCAGCAAGGCCCGAGGGGATTTCCTGATCCTCGTGGGTTGGAAACTAGTGCTGGGCCTAAAAACGAAACAGGTGGGAATGATTTGGCCCGTAAAAGAAAGACAAAAAATTAATAGATATTCGACAAAGAAAAAAAAAGAAAACTAGAAGGGATAATAAAACTAGACTGCACATACCACCATGTGACCACTTGGTCACCTCCAACAACTAACATCCAACCTTACATAGGCAGACAAAACAAGAACCTGAACCAAATAGCTAAAATTTCATCTGAAACGATAGGATAGATGTGAGCACTAAAATGCTCAGTTTGAAAGCCAAAAATGAACCACGGAATCCATGAATTTTCCAATACCAATATAGCCCATAATAATAGTTTGAACTACAGTTATAAAAATAAAGTTTATATATATATAAGCTATAATTTGAAAACTAACAATAAAAATTATATTTCCCTTATAATTCAAAAAAATGAAAAAACAACAAAATAGGTGCTCACACAAGCCTTTCCATGACAGTTAATTTGATTTTTTTTTAAAACCAACCATACATAAAAAACATTTCCAGGAAAATACCAAAACCAAGTGCCAGGGTGTGATTCCACACACACAGAAAGGGAAATGATATTAACAGTGCTCGTATCAAGGGATCAGAGAAAACATAGTTACTTGGAGGAAGAACAGAATGTACTATACATGTGACTCATCCAAAAGGCACGCCTACTGTCGATAATGTCATAATGCCCTAACACCCGACTGTCACCCTACCTGGCCTAGTCGAGGGGCCGAATCCCATAGTAATAATAGTAACAGAACATCTCTCTACAATGGGACACTAGCCAGTGCGTAATCTAAACTAGTGCAGCTATCGTTCTTAATAAACACCCTTGTTATGCTATGTTTATGTGCAATGTTCACAATGAGGTGTTCCACACATTCAAATAAAAAGACACACATATATATAATACAGCATGCGACATAAACAGGCACATCCTCGACCACCTCAAGGTTATTTCCATTGCCTTAAAATAAATATTCTCAAAAGGAGGCCCATACCGAGGACCCTCCTGTCACATGATCAATAGACGAGGAAAGTAGCCTAACCACAGAGGGGTTTTCCAAACAAAATGTTTTAAAGATGCCAAACGGTCTACATGAAATTCACCACATCAAACCTTTTGTAAACATGCAATCCAATATTCCAAATGGGCATTTAGCTTCACAACCCCCATCTTTTTATCAAAACATTTATTAACCAATTCAAAACAACCACAATTTACCCTCTTTATACCAAATTGACCAAACAATCCCTTAAATAAAACATCTACCAAAACCAACCCAAGTTAAAATTATGTTAAATTAAATCCACAACACATATGAAAGTGCCAAATGAGATTTTACAACATTTAAAAGCCATTAATCATTCAGAAAATGCCAAACGGGCTTCAGCTTCCACTTTCACCCAAACACACCCCAAAAAACAAACTCCCCTTTCATTTTCCAACAACTCACCCTAGCATGTTTCCAAGGCCAACTGGGTCATATCAAGAAGAACACTCAAAAACCAACCAAATCATTTGATACCAAATTTCATAAATACACCATTTTCATTCAACCCAAAAATGCCCATATCACTCACTTATAAAATACCACACAAGTTCATAAACCAAAAGCCTGTTTTTAGACCAACACCAAACCAAAACTAGGAAAAATGCCACATTTCATACACAAAATCCAAAACATATTTCAAACCAATTTAACAACACTTTTCAATCTTAAAAATCCCTCCAAAACATCCAATTTCACCAAGAAAGAAGATGCGTCAATTTACAAACACCTAAGGCGTCATATACAAAGCATAAATGAAGATTCATGTAAAACCCTATCTTTAACAACACCAAAAAACAATAGAACACCAAAAAAAGTATTAAATAGGTACCATGGAGATCCAAAGAAAGATAATAAAATAATGAAAACTCAAGCATTAAGGGCAACCAATGGAAATGAAATTCATGGATTTTCCTACCTCAGGGAGGTCAAGCCAAAACATTTAAACTCAAGAAACATCCCACTAGCTCACACACACGAACTTCCATGTATATATATATACACATCTTTAAACTAATGCACGTCTCCCCACGCCATGAGATAACATGCACTCAGAAGGCGTATATATATATATATATATATATATATACATTCATACTTGAGAAAATGTGTTTGCGCACTTGGAAACGATCTTGAATCCATGCAACAAGTCCCGAAACCCAGCATTAGTGCGGTGAAGACCATCACACATCCAACAAAACACCAAGGACTCACGTAAACCAATTTACCAAGATATAAAACACAACCAAATGCTACCCAATTGGATTTATATAAAAAACACTCATTGATATATTCAACAATACCATTTAAATAATGATGACAATTATTGATGTCCAAAAGGAGAAGCATTTATATGAGCATAAAAGAAAGACATCAAAAAAAATTGTGATCAATTAAACCAATACAAAATCACCACTACAAATAAACTATGTATGTTATAAATGTGTGAAACATGTTTTAGAAATTGAATGACAACACACAATCACCACATGAATTGATATTGGGAGTAAATGGCATGAAAGGACTACCTCAACACGTGAGAGAGAGAAAAAACCACAACAGGGGAAATCGTATCGCTCTGCGGGCCAATTGCAAACCCTAGACACCAAAAAAGACATGAATACATAGCCCAAAGCCTTTATAATTTGGTTAAAATGAAGAGAAAAACACCAAAATAATGAAAGGAGGTTATACCAAAAGAGGAAAGGGTTGTTGGTAAGAGGAACCATGGTCACATTAGGGAAGGGAGAAGGCGTCGCGCAAGAGGGTTTTTGGTTCACCGAAAAAGGTTTTCAGATGGGGGTTTCTGCGCCGGGAGGAGGGGATAGGGATACTGTCGGTGGGTCGCACCAAGAAGAAAGGGGCATGGGTCTCTCTTGCCGACTGGTCAGGGAAGGGGGCGCTTGGTGTCGCGTAGCAAGCCTGGTGGCTAGACGGTGCTGAGAGGATCTGCAGCGAGCAGCGGTACATGAAAGAGCTGGGTAGGAGGCGCTATTGGAGGGAAGAATGATAGGAGGTTGGTTGGAGGAGGTCGATGCGGTGGGATTCATGCCATGGGAGGGTAGCGTAGGGGGATGCAGGCCACGGGAGGGTAGCGCTGTTGGAGGCATGTCGTAGGAGGGCGGCATGGTAGGAGGCAGGCCCCACGAGGGTTGTGCGGCGAGAGGCAGGTGCAACAGAAAGGGGGAGGGTCGGCCTCCTTGGGTGAACAGTGGGATCCAACGGGGAAGGGGGTGCTTTGGGTAGATCTAGGGTTTAAATACTTTTTCTTTTCTTTTATCATGTAATAGTATTGATTATAAAAATAATAATATTATTAATAATAATAGCCTTAATATTAATAATAGAATTATAATAATAATAATAAAATTAAGATGGATTAAAGTAAAATCATGCTCATTTGATTTATATATATTTATATTTATATGAAAAATTAAAAATAACATTATAACATTAATAATTTTATTAAGGAGAATTTTATTCTAAAATTATTAAAACCTCTTTTACAACCAATAAATATTAAAAAAATATTAATGACAGAAATAACAGTGCCAATAATAATAATAATATTATTATATATAAAATAATAATATTATTGTTATTATGGCACATAAGTTTAACCCATTTCAATTTTTTGTAAAACATTTTTTATTTTAAACATTAGGTATCTTCACAAGTGTGTGGATCGACAGAACTACTACCTTCGATCATGCGGTGCTCGCGCACCATCTCGAAACCCAACAAAACATTAAACTTAAAAAAGTTTAGACTCACGATCGCCCAACACCTTGGTGAGGCTAACCGAAACAAAAAAATAATAAAATAAAATAATAAAAAATGGGTCAGTGTGTTACAATTTTCCCCACCACAGACATTTTTGGCCCCTAGAAAGTCACCAATCCAACATTTGAGAAAACTAGAGTCCATGACCAGACCAAACCAGAAGAAATAGAGAGGATCATGGTGACCATTACCAACACACGTCACACCCGACCAACCCAAGAACAATCACTGCCCGAAGATGATGGGAGAAAACACGAGGGTTATTACAAACGCAATAATTCACCAATACAAAAACCCTAGAAACCTGAATAGACCACCCCCCAGGGAAGATAATGTGGGAACTTCCAAAACAAATTCATTCATTTTCATTACATGGACCAACCAACATGCCCGATCTTTTGTCTGAAATCTTGCTACGAAACAACCCAGCAACCTAAGGAAGAAAAATTTCCTCATCACCTCCCATAAAATTCTCAAAATAAACACCCCCTAATGAACACAGCTGAGATGAACTCAAAATCAAAACAGGTAAATTCATTCACAACACACACCATTCAACGAGACCAAAAAATTTAGAAACCCCACTGAGAGAAGATTAGACCACCTGTATTATGGGGGAATGAGTTCATCAAGCCACCTAAATAAGGATGATCATATAGTAGTGAAGAGAATATAAAAATGTAATTTTTGATATTTTCCATCCCAAAGCTAAAAACTTTATCCGAACCTAGGTTCCACACACCCTTGGAAACTCCAGACTACGTGTGAGTTTCACCCAGAAACCTATGGAAGGGTCCCTGATGGTGAAACATCTCCTACCTCAAAGTCAGTCATTTTCATCCTCTCGTCCCATAATTCTTCTTCATCCTCAATGACTCTTCTTTCAAAGATCTCCTCAGTGGCCCGAATAGTCATACAATAGAAAGAAATCATAGGGATGCGACAAGGTGGCTTAGAATGCCTGAATCGGCCACACTAGTGGCATGCGAGAGAATGGTCCAACAAACTAGGAGTCATTACAGACAAAGATCCTTTCTAGATGGGGAAACTTCATAAGAGACAAACCCCCCAACAACTACACCCGAGACTCTAATGAAGATGATAATCCCACCTTTACTAGTCCAAATCGAAACCCTCAAATAACTCTGGGATGGTACGAATCTTAACTAAGCTTGGAGTTCCCATCAACCTGAAGACACACAATATTTCTAAACCATGAAACTTCCTTTAATAGAATTCAATTATCTCGATAAGTAGGTAACACACAAAAATAACTGGGAACTGGGCATAACTCATTAAAAACTTTTGGAGGCTTTCTTGGAGGAATAATCATAACAACACGAAAACACCATTGAAACAGAAATCAAGCCAAAACTCAATAAAAGAAACAACAAAATCCCAGGGAAGCAAGCCCATAAGCAAAATATATACATACAAAAACAAAAAAAAATCACTTTTTCTGAAACCATTATTTCATTAAAATTTTAAAACTCACTTAAAAAACCTTATGAACCATCACCCATGTGTTCATTAAATCCCACTTACTTTATCGGCAGAGAAGTGCTCCGATGAACTCTTCGTGCATACCCATGCACATGTGACCATCCATAATGAATGTCATGGTTCAAAAATATCGTTCCCAAATCAAACACAAATAAACACCAAAATATTCCAAACTAAAACACGTCTATTGAAAAAACACATTACTATTTTCAAAATAATTTTAATGAAACCCCCATTTATTCATTTTTGAAATCACTTTAATTTTTAACACAAACTCACATCAACGGATTTCAAAATGAATCACAACCAACTATAAACCATCGAAATGAGGAACTAGTGTTTATGCCTAACCTGGCGACATGGTGGTGAGCGATGCCACATGTAAGTCATAACACTAAGAAGACCTTAAACAGGTCACTTGGACTCCACATGGGTCACCAACCTCTATGAGGCCTCAAAGTGAACCGAGTATTCCCCATTTTCATCCCTCAATCTAAAAAAACCATAGACAAAAGAATCAAATCCTGGACTACACCTAGTAACTCAGGTTTCGTTGCAAGTGGTAGTGATCAGGAACTGACCTATAACCTACCTCCTGAGCCCCAATAGTCGAAATCTCCTTTTACCGGGCACCCCAAATAACAATATCCTCCTCTGATACCCTTCTTTCACAAACCAACCCAGGTCAACCCTGAACCCGTCACCCAACCCGGCCTGCGGCATGGCCTGAGGGGTGTTCCCGACCACCACGGGCTGGAAACTAGTTTCAGGAATAAAAACTAAATAGGTGGGAATTATTTGGCCCCTAAAAGGAAGGAAATAAATTAATAAAGACTAAAAAAAGAAAAAAAAACTAGCAGCGACAAGAAAACAAGACTCCACATTCTTCCATGTGATCTCTTGGTCACCTCCAACATCTAACAGCCTGCCTTTCACAGAAAGACGAAACAAGAACCTGAACCAAGAAGCTAAACCTATATATGAAAAGTTAGGATAGGTGTGAGCTTTAAAATGATCAGTAGGAAATCCAAAAATGAACAACAATATCCATGCATTTTCCAATTCCAAAACAACCCAATAATACTAGTTTGAACTATAGTTATAAAAATAATGTTTATATATATATATACTTTAATTTAAAAACAGAAAATCACAATTTCATTGCCCTTATAATTCAAAAACAAGAAAAACAAAACAAAAGAGGGGCTCACACAAGATTTTCCGTAACCGTTACTTTTATGTTCTTTTTAAAACTAGCCATACATAAAAAACGTTTCCAAGAAAACACCAAAAACAATTTCTAGGGTATGATTTCACACACACAGCAAGGGAAATGGTATTAATAATTCCCGTATCAAAGGATCCTAGAAAACCTAGGATCCCAGAGGAAGACCAAAACGTAATATACATGTGACACATCCTAAAGGCATGCCTACTCTTGATGACGTCATAATGACCTAATGCCCGACCATCTCCCTACCTGGCCTGGTCGAGGGGCCCAATCCCACAACAATAATAGTAATAGAACATCTCTCTGCTATGGGCCACTAGCCAGTGCGCAATCTAAACTAGTGCATCAATCCTTATCAGTAATCCGCCTTAATATGCTATGTTTCTATGCTATGTTTACAAAGAGGTGTTCCACACATTCCAATAACAATCCATATATATAATTCAGCACAAGACACAAACCAACCCACCCCGACCACCTCAAGGTTAGTCCCATGCCATAAAATAAATATTCTGAAAAGGAGGACCATACCGAGGTCCCTCCTGTCACATGATTGACAGACGTGGAAAGGGGCTTAACCACATAGGCGTTTTCCAAACATATAGTTTCAAAGATTCCAAACAGGCCTCACACAATTCACACACATCAAACATTTTGTAAACAGCCAATCCAAATTGCCAAAGTAGCCTCTAGCTTCACAATGCTCATCTTTTTTTTCAAAAAATTTAATACCCAATTCAAAACAACCACAATTTACCCTCTTTATACCAATGTGACCAAACTGTCCCTTAAATAATACATTTACAAAAACATTCCCAAGTTCACTTTATCTCAAGTTAAAAAAACACCTAAGAAAGTTCCAAATGGGCTTTCACAACACTTAGAATCCAACAATATTTCACAAAACACCAAACGGGCATCACCTTCCTCTTTCACCCAATCACACCCCAAAAAAAATGCACTTTTCATTTTCAAACAACTCACCCTAGAATATTTCTAAGGCCAACTGGGCCAATCCAGGAGGAACACTCAAAAACCAACCAAAACATTTGAAACCAAATTTTATAAATAAACTATTTTCTTTCAACTCAAAAATTCCTATATCACTCACATATAAAATAACACACAAGTTCATAAACCAAAAGCCTGTTTTTAGAGAGACACCAATCCAAAACCAGGAAAATAGAACTTTTCATACAAAAAATACAAAACATATTTCAATCCAATTTAAAAAAACATTTCTATTGGAAAAACACCACACACACATCCAATTTTACCCAAAAATAACAAGTGGAAGTTTACATACACCTAAGGCATCATATACAAGGCATAAACCAAGATTCACGTAAAACCCTATCTTTAACAACACCAAAAAACTTTAGAACACCACAAAAAGCTCAAAAAAGGTGCCATGGGTATGCATATCTGGATAATAAAATAAAGAAAACCATAGGAACTAAGGAAACGAAATGGAAAGAAAATTCATGGGTTTTCCTACCTCAAGGAGGTCAGGCCGAAACATTCTAACTCAAGGAACATCCCGCTCATACACACACATGCACTTCCATGTATATATATATATATACACATTTAAATTGATGCATGTGTTCCCCACACCATGATGGAACATTCACTCACAGGAAGTATATATATATATATACCTAAGAAAATGTGTGTGCACACTTGTGAACGATCACGACTCCTTGCAACAAGTCCTAACACCCAACATTAGTGCGGTGAAGAACATCGCACATCCAACAAAACACTAAGGACTCACATAAACCAACTGAAAAAGTCACAAAACACAACCAAATGCTACCCAATAGAATTTATATCCAAAACAAACCCTGATATATTCAACAATAACATTTGAAAGAAGATGGAAATTATTCAAGACCAAAAGGTGAGGCATTAACATGCGCTTAAAATAATGACATCAAAAAATATTAATTGAGGTCAATTAAACCAAAACGAAATCACCACTAAAAATTAACTAAGTATATAATAAAAGTGGGAAACATGTTTTATATATTAAATAACAACAGAAAATCACCATATGAATTGAAATTGGGAGTAAATGGAATGAAACGCCTACCTCAACATGTGCTAGAGCACCAGAACCACAACAGAGGAAAGCGCCTCACTATGCGGGAAAATTGCAAACCCTAGACACCAAAAAATACGTGCAAACACAACCCCAAGATTTTATAATTTGGTTAAAATAAAGAGAAAAACTCCAATATAAAGAAATGAGGTTATACCAAAAGTGGAAAGGGTTTTCGGTAAGAGAAACCATGGTCGCATTGGAGGTGGGTGAAGGCATTGCGCAAGAGGGTATAAGGTTCACCGGAAAATGTTGTCGGAGGGGGTCACTGCGCTAGGAGGAGGCGAGTGGGCCGCTGCTGGTGGGTCATGCCAACCATAAGGGAGAAGGGGACTCTCATGTCAGCTGTGCAAGGAAGGGCGGTGACGGGGTCGCGTAGCAAGCACGATGGCCGAACGATGCAAGGAGGAGCTGCGACGAGCACCGGTGGAGGGAGGAGATGGGTAGCAGGCACTACGGGAGGGCGGAGTGGTGGGAGACAGTCCGTAGGAGGGTGGTGTAGTGGGATGTAGGCCATAGGAGGGTGGTGCTGCGTGAGGCTGGTCGTAGGAGGGTGGCGCGGTGGGAGGTATGTGCTGCAGAAGGGGGGGTCCGCCTCTTTGGGCGAGCAATAAGATTTAGTGGGGAAGGGGGATGTAGGTAGATCAAGGATTAAATTGTTTTTTCTTTTCTTATAAAATGTAATAATATTGATGATAATATTAATAATAACAATCTTAATATTAATAACTTAAATATATTAATAATATTAAAAGTAAGATGGATAAAAATACAATCTCATTCATTTGATTTCTTATATATATATATATTAACTACATGAATAATAATAATATAACATTAATAAATTTATTAATGATATATTTTTTCAAAAAATAAATAAGGCCACTTTTAACAACCAATTAATTTTAAAAAAATATTAACAACAACAATAACAATGAAAATAATATTAATAATATTATTATCTACACAATATTATTATTATTATTATTATGGGACAAACATTTAACCCATTTCCTTTTTTTATAAAAATTTATTTATTTTAAACATTAGGTAAATTCACAAGTGAATGGACCGACTGCGCGACTACCGCTGATCATGCGGTGCCTGCACACCCCCTAGAACCCAACAAAACATTAAATGTTAAAAATGATGGACTCACACTCCCCCTGCACATTGGAAAGGATAACTGATACAAAAAAATAATAAAAAAAATTAATTAAAAATGGTTTAGAAAGTGACAATAGAAAATTTCAAACATGTCGAACCAAGGAACTAAAAAATAATAACCACATCTGTGTAACTATAAAGACCCTTCCTTAAAACGTTATTTAATATTGAATTTTACAGAAGACTGTACATTATTACACATTCAGGATCATTTGGGTTTATATTTTTAAAGAATTAGTATATCTTACACACATGATATATCACATTAATTCAATAGGATACTACTAAAACAATGTCCATATTTTCAAAATATAAAACATGGAAAGGTAAAACATGATTTATTTAACAACACTCTATATCAAAAATCATTGCTCCCTTCTTTATCTTACCCATCATAATACACTATGAAAAACAGATTAAAAACTTGGGACGATTATAGAACTCAGTAAGGGATATAAAGAAATAATGTGTTATTCATGTGATAAAATAAAAACCAATAAAACCCGTAATCATAGAAACTCCAAAGCATAGAAGAAACATGTAGTTGCCTTGGGAGATATATTCTATATCAAGATTACATTCAACCTTACACATGGAATAACCTTTGTTCAAATTCCATATTCAGAGTACCCAATGTATTGGAGAGATATAATGGGGCTATACCATTTTATCTTGAGCTATATTGTTCTTAACCCAAAATATCTTTAGCTATAATGGGCTAAAAGAAAAATATCATGAGCAATAATGGGCTTATGAAAACATAAATAATTTCCATGGAAAATATCATGGTAATAAAGTATCTTGAAATTAAGTGAAATCACTCTTTCCATATACTTATAAAATGGAAATACATTTGAAATTAATTAAATAGACTGTTAAAAGGATTATTAAAGGAAAGTCCCATAAAAATATAATCGATGTGAGAATTAATAGAATGGGATGGACATGTGTATAAACTGTAAATACACATAATTCAACATAACATAAACAAAACTTCATCACACCAATAATCTTAACACAACATAATTGATAACGTATAAGGTTATCCACAAGATCAGAAATTGGGTTAATAATTCCCTTACCTTAGGTTCTTCTTACATAAAAAGTGTTTAAACATCTTGTATAATGGTTAAAATAGTTTTATTAATATCGTAATGAAAAATATTAATGTTTATAACACCTTATATGTCACGAACCAGGCCAGGTTGCCATCCGACCCAGTGCCCAAACTGGTCCACAGCAAGGCTCGAGAGGCGTTATCGATCCTCCCGGGCTGGCGACAAGCGCCGGGGCATCAATAGGGCATGTGGGGACGATTTCACACAATGAAAACAAATAAATCTGCGAAGAAAAAAAAAGTAGAACAACATACTAACCTGACCACAACCAAAAAATCCTCGTGACCTTGAGAGTCACTCTCCAAACCATAACCAAGTCTCACCCACGACGGACAAGCTCATGTCAACCTGCAACAGATAATAAAAACAAGAAAACACTATAGTCATGAGTATTAAAACTCAGTAGGGAGACCCAACTAATTATCTTCCCAACACACACGAAATTAAATAAATAATCAACTAATTTCAAGTTTGAACTACTATTTATATAAGTAGGGTTTTCTAAGTATTTTTCTCAAAAGCAATGTACAAACCATTTCCCTTAACCATTTTCAAAACTAAATTCATTACATTACTGTCAATGGATTTTTATAAAAGTAAAGTCAGGTTGATATTTTTTCCCAAATTTTCACAAGGAGGATTAAACACATTCATTTGAAAACCCACTTTTAGAAACCTGATTAAAATCAGTTTACCACTTTCCAAGGAGGAAATTACAGTAGAAATGCACAGAAGAAATCACACAGGAATGGGAATGTAGGTATACAAATGAGCATCATAATCACTTCTAAAATCAAAAAAAGGTGAATAGACATGGGTCGAACCTTGGAGCTTGTGAACAATCTAGAACGTACCATATATTTGAGTCATCTTGAAGGCATGCCCTAACTCAATGACACCATAACACCCATACTACTACCAGGTATAGCCCTGCATAGCCAAACCGAGGGGCCCAATCCCCATAGTAGAAAAAAAAACAGTATTCCCCTGCTATGGGGCCACTAGCCAATGCATAATCTAAACTAGTGCAACATCATTCACAAAAATTCACTTACTATGCCATGTTCCCATGTCAACGTGTGTAATAAAAGAGAGTGGGGGGGGGGGGGGGTGAGTCAACAAAGTCAATCAATCAGTACAAACATCACACACAAATCATGTAGTCAACGTGCATCAAATATCCCATATGAGTCACCCCAAATAGAGTTTTCCAAAATACATTATATTATTAAAGTGCCAAACTGGCCTTCACCAATTTTAAAGAAAATCCTTGTTTCCCATGTGAACCTGAAATACTTGTTCAGAATAAATAATTTATCTTTAAAACTATAAGTACATATGAAATTCCATGAATTATGTTTAGGAAACACCAGGGCTTGCTCGAGACCAACAAGAACACTCTCAAGGTGACCCACTACCTGAGCGAACCAATTACACTTATCTGGTTCAGGCGGTGAAAAAGCAAGGGATTGACCTGCTATGCGCACTTTGAAGAAAGAGTTTTCCATAAGTTCATCCAATGGTGGTCTCCCCACCATATTAGGATCCTTGTCAAATATTGGTTCTCCAAACCAAAATTCTTTAAAAGCCCGGACAAAACCTCTATCACTGACTTGACCCTCTATGCTCCCTAAGTTGAACCAAACCCACACAAGAGGAGACGTTGGCAAGACCCGCAGTGGGTCTCCCCACCATTTTTGAATTTTCCTAAAATTACGACACCCGCGCGTGCATTCCTAGTTTACTTTGAGAGATATAGACTGAACTCGTCATCATGAACCCACCAACACGGTCTGACCCACACAGACGATTCCCATACTGACCAAAACTCCACCACATTGGAGGGTTTTGACAGCATAAACCGTTATCCAGGAGAAGAACTGGACATGCGTACGTCAATTCCACAAGACATGAGCATCTCAAAAACGAGTATAATTTTGATCCACAGCCGACCACCAGAAGGGTCACATAACGCACTCGTTGCAATAGGGATTCTCCAAACCTCTTTAAATCCCTAGAGGAACTTCCATAAGTCAAGACCACCAAAAAAAATAGGGCCTTTAGGCCCCTCACAAAAAATGAAACCTTCAGAGATGATACTGAAGTAAGGGTATTTAAGTCGTCCCCAACCCGTTACAGAGGCCTTAAGTCGGACCAAGCTCATCCAAAGCTCGACAAATTTTGACTGCACGCACGCTTTACCCCGAGACCTATGGCTGGGGCCTTGATGTTTGAAGCATTTAACACCTCACAATAATAAGTTTACCACCTTTGTTTGGAACTTCCTCCGCTGGAAAAGAAACCTACATACTTCTCCTCATGACCCAAGTGGCCACTCTATCAAGATACCTCCCACAACATCCATTGACTAGTCGAGAACTTATGAGCTCCACCACTTTCCCTCGCCTTCAATACCTTAGATGCAACCATGGGATTCAATCTGTTCTTGAAGATTGCTCAAGATATCCACATTCACAAAGAAAATGGAACGATCACCGTTTACTGGTTTAGTCCTACTCCTATAGACATACCCGAGACAACTCATACCCACACAACATTTGGAGTTCCTCAAAAACCAGAGCCACACCCAAATTTCCCCAAAGAACATGACGATATTCAACTGACCAAAAAGTCTCCAAGCAGTTGACACCATCGAGTAGATCCCAACTTCGCTACCCCACTGAGAGTCTGGGATGAGCCAAGAATTGAGAGACCTACTGGAAACCCATAGGACCTTTATAGGGGGAATATCCCGAAAAAGAAATACAAACCAAACCCTCCACAAAACCAAGCACCCCACAAATAAAAAAAAATCAATATTTGGATACAAATCCAAAAATTCCAACTTAACACATCAATTCATTTCAACAGAAAAACACCCTCTTGAAAAACCAAGCACAACAAAATCATCAGAACATTCTTAACATAACCCACCACTGATATTCCGAGATGCCTCGCATATATGCATTTTAGTGCCACTCAGGCACCCATCCACATGATCCACCAACTTTCTACTAATCACAACCATATTCACACATGAGCACCATTGGAATACTAATGGAAAAAACAAGGCTCTTCTATTTAAAAAAAACATTTCCAATATTCTGAAAATACCTTTTTCCAAAAACACCCATTTCAAAAATTGTACATAAATTTTCAAAATGCTTTCCATTTCCCAAATAGCTCACTTCAATTTCAAACAACCCAAAACCCTTTTTTTGAAACCTAATTTCAATAAATAAATTACCAATTTCCATAATTATGGTCAAATTAAAACACACCCTAAAAATAATGTCAAACTGACACCAAGAGAAAAAGATGGAAGCAACCCCTAAAGAACTTATATGGAGAGTTTGTGGTCGTGTATAACACAGCTACATGGTTTAGCAGACCAAGCCTTAAGAAAGTTACAACCACTAGGATTGTCTAAACGTACTCTTAAGAATCACATGGGTCACTACTCCTTGTGATCCCAGGCGCATCACAGGTTTACTCCTATTGTCACCCCCATCCACATAGACCAAAGAAAAATACTTAAATATCCTAGACTACCACAGGTTACCCGAGGATCAGAATGAGTAAGAGTTCATGACGCTCTTCCCGCACCTACCACTAGAGTATGGACAATCCTATCTCCGATCTACCTGACACCCCAAATAACAAGAAAAAAACTCCTTTGATACCATTTTTTCATGAACAAGGATGGGTCGCCATTCAACCCAACGCCCGAACCGGTCTGCGGCAAGGCCCAAGAGGCATTCCCAATCCTCCCGGGTTGGCGACAAGCGCCTGGGCATCAACAGGGAAAGTGGGAACGATTTTTCCTAATGAAAATAAATATAGTAGGGAAAAAAATTAGAACAACGTACTAACCTGACCACAACCAAAAACTCCTCGTGACCTCGAGAGTCACTCTCCAAACCACAACCAAGTCTCACCCACGACGAACAAGCTCATGTCACCAACAGCAGAAACTAAAAACAAGAAAACACTATAGGCATGAGTATTAAAAATCAGTAGGGAGGCATGAATAATTCTATTCCAAATAGAACACACAATTAATTAAATAATACACTAATTTCAAGTTTAAACTACAATTTATTAAATTAAGTTTTACATTGTATTTTTCTCAAAATCAAAGTACAAAAAATTTCCCTTAACCATTTTCAAAACTAAATTAATTCCATTAGTGTCAATAGATTCTTAGAAAGGGAATGTGACATTGATATTATTTTCTTCGTTGCTTTATTTATTTTCATTTGGAGAAATCGTTCCCTCTTGCCCTGTTGATGCCCTGATGCTAGTCGCCAGGCTGAGAGGATCAGGAACGCCTCTCGGGCCATGCCGTGGACCAGGTCAGGCGCCGAGTCGGATGGTAACTCATCCTAGTTCGTAAAATTATATCAGTATTTGAAAAAAATCATTCGACGCATTTATTAGTAATATTTTTTATTTACATTGTTTTGTTTGGGTTCTTTACATGGTTTCCAAGATCGGATCATGATTGATATTCGTATTTATTGGAAGTGAAACTATAGATTTGGAATGGAATGGTATTTACATATTTAGAGAACCATAAATTAAACAATTTATCATTTTCTAAATTCTGAAATGAGGTTTATTCATAAGATAAAACATTATTGATATTTGTTTATGTCATTTTGGTGATTTTTCGATCGTAATTATCTCCTTTTTTATAATAAATTAATGAAATGTATAAAAAAGTTTCCATAACCATATATAATATATAATACATAAATTATAATCTGGTTCAACCATAGAAATCGTCTGATGTCTATAATCAAAATAAGTAAAAGAAATTGATATCACATCATCCATGATGTTGGTAAATCAACACATCACGAACGATGTTTTAATTTCTTAAATAAGCAGGAGAGGAGAAGAAATGAAATGGTGGGTGTTCCATAAACATGATGAAATCCAGAATATGTAAGACACTAGATCATTAATTCTTCTCAGATAAAGTGGTTTTAGGAAAGAAAAATAAAATCAGGGAATCTCGAAATAAAAGAATATTTGAGAAATCCTTTACCAATATTTGGCAGCCTAACGACGTCACTAAATATTTCCTAATGTGTTTTGATGAGATGAAATGTGTCTCTAATAATTCATACATAATATGGTAAGTAAGGGGGGTATATAATGATATATCACAACACAATCTATATAAAGTTAAAAATAATATCATAAAATGAAAGAAAATAAATAAAACAGAAGAGGATGTTTACCTCTTGATCTCTTCTAATTGAGATCCTTCTTAAGGCCTTTGGTTTTGGCCATATGGTGAGACCAGAAGATCGAAGACATGGGGAAGATTATTTTTATGGTTATTGGGTAGAACATAGATAAGGATCTAGGTTTTGGAGGTGTGGGAGCAAGATGAGAATGAGGGTGGTATTTATAGTGGAGGAGAGGAGGTATTTTACATTATTTTAATTATTTTTATAATATATTTTTTCAAGACTATGGATAGTCATAATTAATGTGACCCAAAATAGTAATAATGTCATGTGTGTTCTAAATAAGTGGACTTATATCACTTTTGTTGTCATAAATAGTGTATTTTACTGATAATTTGAATATACTGTATTTTGCAATAATTAACTATTCATCGAAAATTCAAAAATTTCTAAAAAATCCAAAAAAATAAACCTAACCCTTTTTTGACATGTAGAATTAAAAAATGATCACCAATTTTTAAAATAATTATCTATATATTATTATTTTAATTTTCAAATAAAAACATACTTAATTAAAAAATTGAAATTTTTTAATTCTCTAACTACTTTTATATCACATTGAAAAATTAACCAATATGTCATTATCTAAAAGGCTTAAGAAAATTAAATAATAATAAAATTCACTATTCCTCAGGGTCATATTACTAATAATATTACTATTCATATGGGTATGTTACTATTCACCTGAAAAACAAGTTGGTTCCATCAGACTCTAAATAACTTGCTGAACACAATTGTAGATGACCATTTTTTGAAATTCAAAACATAGAAGAAGGAAAATTATGTTTAAAATCTAGTTATAAATATATACATAAAACAAAGAATCTTTCATTTTATTTATTTTTTTAAAACCTTGGGGTAAACATTATCCCCACCTTCTAGAAATTGCTTCCTCATAATTTTATTTACTCATTAAACAAGTGAGGGTACCTTTACCTCATTGCATTTCCATATTCACATGTTTCTTATTGAAACATGTAGTTTCCCCACAAAAACTTTACCTAGTGGATTATTTTATTCTGCAAGACCTATTCCCTTCGGTCAAGAATATGAACTATTTTATCTTCATAAGAAAGGTTCTATTCTAGTTGTACAGCTTCTGGACTCAAGAAATGAGATAAATCTCGCACATATTTCTCAACCCCAAAACGTGAAAAACAATTTATACCTGAGATAAACTCAGAGACAAAGATACTCGATATACAATAGGTCCATCATTCTCTAGGATTTAAAAAGGACCTATTAATAACATGCTTGTCATTCATTTCATTCCAAAATGCATCACAGTTTTCCAAAAATATGTTTTAAGGAAAACATGGTAACCTACCTCGAAAGAGAAGTATTTCCTTATATTATCTCCATAACTTTTCTTCCTATTCTGAGCTATTCTCATGTGCTGTTGGACCATCTTAACTTTCTCAAACAATTCCTATACTAATTCATGTCCCATCAACTTCTTTTCCCGGACATCATCCCAAAATATAGAGTTCGGCACCACTTCCCATACAATGCCTCAAAAGATTCCATCTGTATACTGGAATGAAAACTGTTATTATAAGAAAACTAAACTAAAGAAGGATAATGATCCCATCATCCCTGGTAGTCCATTGAACAATATAAAAGCATATCCTCCAATGTATGAATCATTCGTTTTGAATGCCCATCTAATTGAGGATGAAAAGATGTTCTGAAATTTAATTTTTTCCCCAATTACTTCTGAATCCACTTCCAAATGTTATAAGTGAACCTGGGATCCCGATCTAATAAAATAGAATGAGGAACACCATGTAACCTAATATTATCTTTGAGGTATAATATAGAAATATTATCCAATGACATTGTATCTCAAATAGAAAGGAAATGTGCATATTTTTTCAACCGATCAACAATATCCCAAATCACATTATTACCTCAAGGAGTCTTAGGTAGTCCCACCATGAAGGCCATCGATATATTATCCCATTTTCACTCTTAAACTGGAAAAGACTGAAGTACACCTTTCGGTAACAACAACTATGATTTAACCTGTTGACATGTAAAACATTTCACAGTAAATTCTGAAATAATCATTTTCATTCCATCAAAACAATAATACACCCAAAGGTCTCTATACATCTTAGTACTTCAATGATGAAATGAAAATGGAGAACTATGTGCTTCACAAAATAAATATTTATTTAAATGGGAATCATAAGGAACACAAAACCATTTTACATATATTAAAACACAATATTTATCAAGGATAAATTTTGTAAACTAACCATTTTAACCAATTATTCCTTTTTCAGTAGCTCAAAGTCTTCCACTAGCGATTGCTTAATTCTATCTGAAAATGATTATTGCACTGAAACCTAAAATGAAACTGGTTTATTCCCTACACTGATAACTTCTAATCCAAAATGCATCAATTCATTAATCAAGGGATCATGTTCCAAACATAACATGGATAACGATGCATGATGTTTTCAACTCCAAGTATCTGCTACTTTGATTTATTTTCCTGGATAGTAATTGATCATGAAATCATAATTTTTTATCAATTAAATCCATCTACCTTGCCTAATTTTAAAATCCTTTTGAGTTAATATATACATCATACATTTAGGGACAATATATATTTGACATTTGGATCCATATAAATGGTGTATCCAAATTTTCAATGAAAAAACCACAACATTCAATTCAAATCATGTGTGGGATAATTTAACTCATGAGGTTTTACTTGTTTTGAAGAATAAGAAATTACCATATCATTATTCATAAGAAAACAACCAAATACCTTCAATAAATCATCATTGTAGATGAAGAACTCACCATTTTGGGATGTCAAGTCCAAAACTATAGGATTGACCAATCACTTTTTCATTTCCTAAAAAAATATAACATTCTTTTGTCGAAAAAAATTTAACCCCTTTTTTTGTAAACTTAGTTTGTGGAATAGTTAACTATGCGATGTTTTTAACAAACATTCGGTTTTAACATGCTAATCCAAGCAAAATATTATTATCTATAACATTTTTCTGTCTTGGCCATTTATCAACAACTTTTTATTTGGCAAGGTCAACTATTATTTCATCCTTATTTATAATGTTCCCATGAACATAAATCTGTTAGAAACAAAAATAACAATTGCTGAATTTTCCATACAGTTTCTTTTCATTTATGGTTTGCAATAAAACCCTTATATGCTTCTTCATACTCATATTTACTTCTAGAAAATACCATAATGTCATCAATAAAAATAACCACGAAATTTTAAAAGAACTAATGAAATATTGGATTCATCAAATCCATGAATATAGTAGCTGCATTATTTATCCCAAAAAGTATAACTATAAATTCATAATGACCATGTCTAGTATGGAACATAGTATTTGGGATGTATTCATCCTTTACTTTAGTCTAATGGTACCTTGACCTTAGGTCAACCATTGGAAAATATTGTGCTCCCTAGAGCTGATCAAATAAATCATCAATATGAATCAAAGGTCACTTTTTTTAACAGTAATGTTATTCAAGGCTTTATAATCGATGTAAAGTCTCATTGAACCATCTATTAACTTAAAAACCATGATATAAGCACCCCATGGTGAAGTTCTAGAATAGTTGAGGCCTTTATCAAATAATTCCAGCAACTGCATTTTAAATTCGAGAAGTTCCATTTCAGCCATTCAATAAGGGGGTTTATAAATTGGATTGGCATCCGGAACTAAATCAACAGTAAAATCAACATCTCGATTAGGAATTATGCCATTAAAATCATCAGAAAAAACATCTATGTATTCATTTACCATTGGTACATCATTAATAAGAATATGTTCCTTATCATAAAAAATATGATAAAGATAACATTAATTTCCTACAGTTATCATTTTCTTAACTTCATGATATGATATTAATTGTGTGGGTTCATTCTTCTATAAAAACTGAATTTTTTTCTATAAAACGACTTCTTTTTCTCTATAATCTATCTTAGTGTGAAAGAAAATGGCAGTCCATTCCTATAATAACATAAAACTATACTAGAGGAAAAACAAAAAGGTGTGGTAGTAAACTCTTTCCACATATAAGGATTTTAAGACTCATATAATTTATTTTTGACACAATATTTCCTCTATGTGTTTTAACCATGTGATCTAGTTTCATTTCATGAGGTCTAATTCCCAATTTTTCTGAAAATATCTCAGAAATAAAGGAACGTGTAGACGCAAAATCAAACAACACATTTGTGAAATCTATAAAAACATGCAATGTACCTATTACCACATATTTGATTACTAAACATCTGCTGAAGTGGTGGAAAATGATTTTACCAAACCCTTATTCTTTTAATCTTTCTAATTCCTTGCTTGGGTAACTAGATTTGGGTGAACATTTGCAAAATGACCCAATTCCATACAGTAAAAGCATCTCACCATCATCTTCTAATTAATTTTCGGATCATTTTCCATGAACTCATGATACATTTGTCCAATCATTTCAAATTTGTATCATTTATGATAATTTACAAGTAATTCCCGAAGATGCCTTTTACCATACTTTTCACAAGAAGGGAAATTCATTTTCTGACCTCCATTCTTCTTTGACGAGTTCTTCCCCATTGCCTTCCAACATGACCTTTTCTTATTATTTTCATCATGAGAGACATATGTTTTAGTAAATTCTATCTCAACTTTTGTAGCACATCCATCAAGCTTCTCGTTTCTTTAAAACTCTCGTGAATCCCAAGCTCTTCGCAAAAATGGTTTCAAACCAGAGTAAAATATATTAATTTTACTTTCAAAATCTCGAGTAAAATTCCGTAAGTACCTGTCCAGTATTGTAAAATTAGATTCATAGGATGCCAAATAATCATCATCTTTCTGCTTAAGTTCCATGAATTGTTTCCTCGTTCTAAGTCCAATAGTTCTGGGAAAATAATTTTCCAGCAAAAGATACTTAAAATCATCCCATTCCAGACTATCTAGATCATATATTTCTCTAATATTCTAAACCAGAGACCACCATTGATCAGCATTACCTTCCATATGATAAATGGATAGTATTAAATTATGGAGTTTCAAAAATCCCATGACATCAAATATCTTGTCTAGAGAATTGATCCATCATTTGGCTATCAATGGATCTATGATTCCACTAAATGCTGATGGTTGTTTCCTCATAAAATTCTCCAAAAAGGAATGTTTTATTATGGTATATCATGTTATTCTATAGAATGGATTCCACCCCTGTTTTTTTCCATACTGAACTAGCCTATTTCTATAACAAACTGCTCAGTTCTTATTCCCACCATTTCTTTCTGCAGATTCAGACAAACATCTGCCTCTTGGTGGATTTCTATATCAGCATCCCAATTTCTCCTGTAGACAACCATTTTGAACAAAAAATCTAAGTTGAATCAACATGGTAATCTTTAAATTATATATCATTTCAAATTATTTATGGTATTCTTTAAATATCATCCCAACCCATAATGTTTTCTAGACCATCCTCTGATACCAATGATATGGACCCATCCATAAAATGTTACATAACATTTAATTTTACAAAATAACATAAATTATTACACCATGAGAATATTTTTAGGTTTAGAGTTATAAATAATTTGGATATCTTACATACATGACATTCCACATTCATACAAGAGGATACTACTAAAACAGTATCCATATTTTCAAAAAAACATTAAAAAATAAAATATGATTTCTTTAAAAAAACTCCATATCAAAAATAACAACTCCCTTATTACTCTTAACCATCCTTATATCCTGTGAATTGTTTTGAAAAATATTGGGATGATTATAAAACTCAGTAAGGTGTATAATGGAAGAAACCATTAGTCAAGTGATAACATGAAAATCAATAAACCCCATAATCATAGAACATCGTATGCATAGAAACATCATGTAGTTTCCTTGGTACATATTTACAATATCACTATGAAATTCACCCCTACACATGAAATAAAATTTTTGTAAACTTTTATCTTCGAAGTACCCAATGCATTGGAGAGCTAAAATGGGGATCACCCATCATATCTTAAGCCATAATGGTATCATCCCAAAATATCGTAAGCTTTAATGTGATCAACCCAATATATATTGAGTTATAATGGGATCAAACCAACAAAAATAATTTCCAAGGAGTGTATCATTGTAATAATATATCTTTAAATCCGCAGAAAGAAAATGTTCCATATACTTATAAAAAGACAATCCCATTAAAAATTATTAAGAATACTTTTAAAAAGATTTTAAAAGGAATGTCCCTTAAAAATTAATCAGAGTGAGAATTAATAGAAGGGAATTTTCATGTGTATATATTGTAAATACAAATAAGAAAACATAACATAAAAACATTCATCACCCCGATAATTTTAATACAACATAATGCATAAAGTAGAAGATTAACCCAAATGTTGTAAATTGGGTTAAAAATTCCTTTACCTTGGGTTATTCTTACTTAAAAAGTTTTTAAACCTCCTGTATAATGGTCAAAAGACTGTTATTAATATATTAATGAAACATATTAATTTTTATAACACATTATATTATTACTTTACAACATAATCAAACACATTTATTAGTAATATGTTTTTATTTACATTATGTTTTGTGTGTTCTTTACATGGTTTCCATGATCAGTTCTTAATGGATATTCATATTAATTAGAAGTGAAAATAAATAATTATAATGGAATTGTATTTACATATTTCAATAACCACAAATAGCTCCATTTATCATTTTTTAATTCTTAAATTATGATGATTCATAAGATAAAACATTGCTGATATTTGTATAGGTCATTTTTGTGATTCTTCTATCATAATAAACTCGTTTTGTATTTTAAATTAATCACATGGGTAAAAAAGATTACAGAAAATTATATAATATATAATAAATAAATTATAATTTGGTTCAACCATATAAATGGTTTCATTACCCACCATGAAATAAGTAAAAGAAATTGAAATCACATCATCCATGATATCGGTAAGTCAACACATCACAGACGTTATTTTAATTTCTTAAATAAGCGAGAGAGGAGAAGAAATGAAATGGTGAGAATAACATAAAAATGATTTAATATAGAATATTTAAGATAATAGTTCATTCTTTCCTCTTGGATAATGTAGGTTATGAAATAAAAATAAATGAAGGAAATCACGAAATAAAAGAAAATATGAGAAATCCCTTATAAAAATTGGGCATCCTAATGGCGCTGTTTAAAATTTTATAAAATATTTTGATGAGAGAAAAGGGGTATCTCATAATTTTCACCTAATATGGGTAGTAAGGGGGATATGTAATGACATGTCCCAACCTAAGCTAAAAAAATTTAAAATAATAACATAAAATGAAAACAATAAAGAAAACAAAACATGATGTTTACATCTTAATCACTTCTCCTTGAGATCCTTCTAAGGCCTTTGGTTTTGGACTTTTTCTATGAACAGTAGCTCTAGTACACGAGGAAGATTATTGGGAGGATTATTGTGTAGAACATAGAACATTCTCAAGGCTTGAGATGTGTGGAAGGAAAAGGGAAAGATGGTTGTATTTATAGCGGAGGATAAGATGTATTTTATATTATTTTTATCATTTTTATAATTTTTTTGCTCAATACTATCTATAGTATTAATTAATGTTACCCCAAATAGTAATAATTTCATGTGAGTTCGAAAAATGTGTCCTTACATCACTTATGATTTCATAATTAGTGTATTTTACTGATAATTCGAATATACAGTGTTTTGTCGTATTTCACTATTCATCGAAAATTCATGAATTTTAGAAAAATCCCAACAATTCACGCTAAAACATTATTGATGTGTAAAATTAAAAAATGAAATCCATTCTTTGAAAATAAATTTCTACATATTATTAATTTAATTTTTAAATAAAATCATACTTAATTCAATAATTAACAATTTTAATTCAATAACTGCTTTTATATCACGTTGAAAAATTAAGCAACATGTCATTATCTTAATTCATGAAGAAAATAAAATAATTAAAACATACTATTAATTAAGGTCATATTAATATTCATATTACTATTCATACGGGTATGTTGCTATTCTCCAAAAAAATATTGTTTCATCAGACTCCAAATCACTAACTAAACACAATTGTCTATAACTATATTTCGAAATTCAAAACATAGAAGAAACAAAATTATGTTTAAAGTCTAATTATAAATATCTACTTAAAACAATGTTTCATGAATTTAATATATTAATTTAAAACCTTTTGGAGTTATAGTAACACCCCTCCCCATCACAGAATAACCCTTAACATGAGGCCCACCACTCTGCAACCATTTCCACTATGCCACATATTAATCCATTAGATAAACATAAATATCCCCAAAACTCACATCCTAAACATCACACCGTACCACTATCCTTATATGAAAATCTCACCCATCATGGAATAACTCTCTAAAACTCAATAGAACCTCTCTATCATACTAGCTGGCCACACATCAATATGTATGGTCATAGAATGATCATTTTTTAAAATCTATGAAACATAAAAAAATCCATTTTCACTCTCTCTAAAAACCATATAATCCTTCCTTGACACATATATCACCCAATAAGAGGAATGTATAGCTCTAATAACATCATATTACTTAAATTAGATACCTATTCAACAATATCACTCCTAATAATCAGAAACAGGCCTATAAGGAAGACAATAGAAAAAATCCTAGACACCCCTATGAGATAAATCTCAAATATGTATGTCACTATAAACAAAGAATAAAAAAATACATACAAGAAAGAAGAAACCATAATCATACAAAAAAAGTATATCTATATGTATATCAATAATTAATAACTACTCATGGGAGTGGTAATTAATCTATGACTAATGATCTCATAAACACTTTGACAGGTTTTGTAGGATCATCATACTATCACCACAGTGGAAGAAACCCATAAAAATTCATAATCATCAATGAATAAAACAACATTAAATATGTATAGAAATAAATAATTGAAATATATGAAATAAATCATCCTCCAAACCCAATGATCTTATAAGGAGATATTGTTCATCATCAACTTGGGATAGCCAATAGAATCTCGCTTCCATAAGGATGATATCAACCAATAAAATCATAGTTTGTATTTAGAGAACCATATATTTTTCAACAGAGTTATTTCTCAGTTTCCATGATTTCACAATGATAAGTATGTATATCAATATTTTGGATATTTATTATAAATATCAAAAACCCATAATAGGGAAATCATGTTCCTTTTCGTAGGCTATGTTCATTTATGAAAGGGGGTTGATTACCAACTGCCAACATTGTACGAACCCTATATTTTAGATGCATTAAAATACATACTATATTCTATAATATATCACATGATAAATCCAACATTAATAACCCAAATAGATTAACAATTCATTATAAATAAATATATAATAGAAATATGTTGGAAAACCACTAACAATAATTTTAATGACAAATAATTAACATGAGATGATACTGAAATTTTAATTTTCAATAAAAGATGTTTTATTTATATTTTTTATTATATTTTAAAAAGATTAATTTAAAAAGATTATATTTTATATTTCATAAATTGATATTCATTTCTAGATAATTCAAAGAAAAATTATCTTTGTATGTATTTTTGGGACTTTTATAAAATAAATGATTTTTAAATTAAATATAATAATATACTAATTTTCTAAAACCATCAATTTTATATGACTAAGTAGTTTGTGAAATTTTTTCAATAAAGAATAATATTTCTAAATTATAATAATTAATTTAAAAAACACTATATAAATTTACAAAACCAATAAAAATAAATTACTATGTTTAAAATATCAGTTGTCCGGGTAAAAATGTATAAAAAATGGTTTTACACATTTTAGTGTCTTTATATAAAAAGTAACTTTTTATACGTGTATAAAGTTTATTTGATATATTGGTTTCAAAATATGAAACCAAAATTTTAAAATCATTTCATCATGTCAATTTTAATTTTTTATAAAAATTAATTACTATGATTAAATATCAGTTGTCCTAGAAAAAGTAAAAATGGTTCAAATTCTTTTACTATTGGGGAAAGACCATACATGTTAAAAACATGTTCCCAATTTTATGGATGGTGTATTTATTGACCTAAAGCCATCCC
Organism: Viscum album; assembly: GCA_963277665.1. Lineage (NCBI taxonomy): Eukaryota > Viridiplantae > Streptophyta > Magnoliopsida > Santalales > Viscaceae > Viscum > Viscum album. The sequence continues at coordinate 632,962,342 of OY728130.1, forward strand.
ATTTATTCGTTTATACATGTTAGCTGCCCTTTAACATTTATTTGGGAAATTTAATTATTGGAATTCAATAGGTATTTCAAAATCTATACTTCTCAACACTTATAAAAAGGATACACATACCCCACGTCAATTCACTACTTTAATTCAGATTTATCTATAAAAATAAATTTTAATCTCCATAAAAACCTAACTCATGAACATAAAATCATGGTCACTCATAGTTATCCAATTTCTATCAATTTCAAGGGGACTTCCAAGGAAATGTAATGCCTCCAAACTATGTATTATACCCATTATCTATTTTTTCCTTAATCTTAGTCTTCCATATATATTAGAACCATAATAATATAATGATTTTAGTATAATTATTATAGTTATATTTATTTTATATTAATGTTACAACTCTTATTTACTTACTTCAATCCATATATAAAAGTAATAGAACATCAATCCTGCATATGTACTGACAATCGTCTCTACAAAGATTCATTTTTTTCATTTTTCATCTAGATGTTAATGATTTTTCCAAAAACACTACAAATATGTATCACTATAAAAAATTATAATAATAGCATTATTCTAAAGTTATAATTATATTATATCAAAATAAACACCCTATTATCTATAATCACCAATCGAGTTAATGTGTGTTCATGTTTGGGTCAGTTTAACCACATGCATAAATGATGCAATAAAACATTAATATGGATGAATATGGGTACATGAAAACTAAATATTTTATATTATAATAATAAAAAATATTTTAATGTAATTCTAGATATATTATATAAATTATTTATCTTCTTATTAAAGTATCATTTTCACTGAAATAAATCTTCTATATAATCCAATACTGATTCAATTTCAACACAACACAACTAACAAAATTATAGAATGGTATGAGAGTCATAAAATAAAATATATGTTATATATTAATATATATTTAAATAAAAAATAATTATTAATTTAGTATTAATGAATGGGAAATGATATCATCATTATAAAATCGATGCATGCAGTTTAAGTTAACCACACCATATCATTGAAAAAAAGTTAAAACATACCAATATACCAACAAAAAATAATTATAAATGATACATTTGAATGGTAAAATATACCAGTAAGAATATAAAAAATATTATTCAGGTATATATGTTTCTTTATGAATTTTATAGTGTTATAAACCAAGAAGGTAAACAAGCTATGTGTTTTTTGGTCAATATCTCTATAGTGAGACATTTTATTTCTTATAGACTAATTTAATATTTATATGGTGTATATAAATTCCATGTATTTATTTTGATAAAATAAAATATGTAATTCATTGTATTTATGTAAAAACCCTATTTTAAACTTTTTGATGAATTATTTCAAAAATATATCAAATCCATATGGTGTATTCATGATACAATTTTGTTACTTAAGTCATAATCATTATTCTCACACTATTATCACTGTTGATTGGTCCATTGTATCCTATGGTGATTTTTTAATATATTAAAATATTATCTAACAGGGAAAAAAAATTTCACCACAAAGTATTCTTTCTCAATTATTATAAAATTTTGTTAGAATGAATATTTGTTATGAATAAGCCCAATTTATTAATGAATTTTCCATGAATTTAAATGTTTTTTAAATCCCTCAAATTTTATCCATTATCTAGTGGAAACTAAAATTTATTTAACTACAATGATACTTTTCAAAATTTAGTCATTTTAAAACTAATTTTTCATCATCATTTTAAAGACGTGGGTTCTTAAAAAGGTTATTTCAAATTTCTCGTAATGTTATGTATCCTTTCAAAATTAATGTTTTATCATCCCCTCCATATTATTCTTTGATAACCTTTTCTATTTTTTCATGGTTTAATTAGAGTTTCTTTAATTTAAAAGTATTCAATATATATTCACTTTCTTTTTTGAAATGATTTTATATTTTCAAAGTAATTATTTTTAAAATATTAATTAAAAATATATATTAAAAGTATTTTCAATTTTATTTTCCTACATGGTTTATCTCTCATGATGTGATGTTTTGATCATTATTTAAATGTTATTATGTTAATAATAATATTTGAAAATGATAATATTATATCCTATGATTTCTTAAATTCTCTTGAGGTGATATGTTTAGGAACCTCATTCTTCTTCAAAGGGTTATTTAGGATAGGATCCTGATTCAATTTTCTTGGAACATGTATGTTTAGTTGATGAAATTTTGGGTCCTATATTTCCCTTTAATGACTTAGTTTATGGTTAAATTTCTCTACATGTCCAATAATTTACATAATTTGTTTTTCACATATTCATGGGCATGAAGGAATGTATGATATTTTTTAGAATGGATATAATGGTTTTTTTAAAAACGTATATCCATAATGAAGTTGGTCACATAGGTTTTCATATTATTATAGTTGTGTCACATTTCAATGTTTTTTATCAAGTTATGTTATATATTCAATTTTCATTTTAATTCAATGAAATTCCATGTTATCCTGATAATGCCATATTTTTAAAGTATTTGATACTTTTATGTCATGTACTCATGTAAAATAAATCTGGAGATGTGTTTTAAAGTTTTTTATATCTTTCTTTCATACATAATGATCATTTTCATAACATTATGTTACACTAACATTTTATGTGATTTTTATATAAGGTATTTTGATCTTCTATTGAGATAATTAAGTCATCCTCATGTTTTCTTTCATGTTATGATATATTTCACACATACTGATCATCTAAGCTCGCTGATTACATATGTTTCAAATCCCTAGGTTATGAATAGAATTATATCTTCTTTGGTATCTTGGAAATGGTCTCTAGAAGCATGATTGTGTAGATATTTCAAAAATATAACAAAATATGATTTTTTATATAGGTATTGTCATTGAAACAAAACATTTATGTATTTAGGTCAGGTGGCTATTTGTGAGATATATTATTTATATATTTATATTAATGTATTATTTATGTTATGTTAAAACCGAGTCACTATAAGAACTTAAAAATTGATATATATTAATAATTTATTCCTTTTGAGTTTAGAACATTTAATCATTTCAAATAAATTTCATTTATATAAATGAATCAAAACATTATTTCATAAACATTTATATATAACATAGAAAAAGTTATAAGGGATGTTCATTAACATCCAATATCATAAGACTATCATACACTATTATAGAATCCAAAAGTGGAATCCCCATACCTTTTACATTATGGAAATATCATATTCTATTGTTTAAAAGACATCACACTTCATGACTCTGTTGATATCATATAATATGATATCCCTATTTTAGTAAATTATAAAAGAAAATTCCCTACTTGAACTAACATTCCATAGTGATTTTCTGATACTTTTAAAAAAAATTGAATCCTTCTAAACTATTTTATATTAGTGATTCATACAAAATTCATTATAAAACATGAATTTTATCCAAAATTTAACAGTTAATCTAGGTCCAAAATATGTGACCCTATGAGGCTTTGTACCATTAAAGATTAAGTATCTCCACTTTCTAATTGTATTTATTTCTTTTGATAATAAAAATTCCAAAATTTCTTCTTATTATTTATTTATATTTCTTATTTTAATATAATTCGTTTTTTTATTATATTGGTTAGCATATTTTTTTGAAGGAATATTATATGTACATAATAATATGCATCTTCTGACAACATAAAATGTATCATGTATTGATTTTTTGTGCATGTACAATATCTTATGAATTTAAAGGGGTAAAAATATATTATGTATTAATATTTACCTAAGGGAAATATCAAATGATACATGCTGGGAAAAATATTACATATCCAATTATGAGAATATAAATTATAATATCTAATGTTCTAGAAATGAAAATATCGTATGTATGTTATGATTCATGAAGTATTGTTGATTACAATATTTTACATAGAGGAAAGGTTATATATATATATATATAGATAGATATATATATATATATATATATATATATATATATATATATAAATTTTTCAGTTTTCCATTTTTTTTTGAATTTTTTTAATCATTCAAATGAAAAAATTACACGTTCAATTTTTTTTACAAAATATCTTATGGAATGATTTTTAGATATTTCCACAATATTAATGAATTTTTAATTATATAAAATTATGTTATTCATCATTGTAAAATGTGTATTTTTTATAGATAATACCTCTAGAGGTTTTATAAATTAGGTATTTTGAATTTAAACCATTAAACATTAAGTATTATTTATATATTAATTATTTTCAGGCTATTTTAGTTTGGTTCATAACAAAATGAATGAAAAATTATATGCATAATTAAAAAATATATTTAAAAATTCTTTTTGAAAGATATTCATTTGTTACTATTTTATTGGAAAGAAAATATCTATCTTGATAGAGACACAAATAAAGGATTTACCAACTATAATATAAATTTTCATTTTTAAATATATTTTCTAAAATTTTATTCTCATAATGATATTATCCATGAACTACAAATATTAATATTTAATAATGAATAATAAATATGCTTAAATAGTGATTTGAGGAAACTATATTTTTTAGATTCAAGAGATACATGTTATAATTTCTTAGAATCACTTTTGATCACTTCAGTTCGATTTTATTTTAAATGAAATCACCATATAGGACCATATTACTAAATTGATCACGTTTTAACGCCGTTATAACATCATCCATTAAACTCTATATTTGTGTTTATACTATCTATGTATGGTAATAGATCTATGATTTTCCCTTTTAAATAAATATATATTGGTTATATTACCAAAAAAGTATGGTTTTATATAGTTGTTAATCGGATATAAAATGATTTTTGTAATCGGGTTGAGACATCCCATGAAATGTTAGTTTTTTCTTTCATAGACTAGCAATGGTTTTTCATAATTTGGTTCATGATCCCCTTTAAAATTATTTTTATTACTATGTTACATACATATCACAGATTAATGGGGTGTGGAGATTATATGTAGGATTATATTAATTTTAACTACTATTAAAATCTATTTTCCTCATTTTTACATTTGTTATATATTTTTTTAATTTCATTTTAATTTTTTAATTTCTGAATTCACCCCCTTTATAACTATTGTCATCCTTAAAATTTAGTAAACTAATGGTATTTTGGGAATTGGATCTTGAAAATTCTTTATTATCATTCTAAAAACATCATATGACTAATAGTCTAAGTGTAAGTTCATTTGAGATGGAATTTCAAAATTAAAATGATGAATAGATTCAACAATGGACACAATTCTTCGATGGGAATGACGATAGATATTAAAAATCTAGAATGAAAGATTTCCTCAATAGACATAGCATTTATTATTATAATATCATGAAGAAATGATATAAATTACTTTATAAAGACCCTACATCTTTGATTGAAAATTATGCACTTACATTTGTTTAAAAATATAAATTCCTAAATTATTTACATTATATTATTATTTATAATATTTTTTCTATTCATCATCTAGTAAAACTACTCAAGAAGGTTGGGGAATTTTCCATGTCACAAACTATGGAACAAATAATTTTAAGGGAACTAAACAATGGATGTTGTCATTATAATATATAGACTCCATAATGAGAGAAGATGAAACTATTAATCTGATGTTCTATAGATATTCTTGTATAGAAAATCATGATAATTCTCATGAGGAATCCATAGAAAAAATAGTCTTAATTGAGATAGTTTTTTGATCATTACAAAATGAGTTTCACCTCAAAAAGGTGTCCATTTATAAAATAAAGAATATTATAGAATACATAAATAATTATTGAATTATTCCACTGCCTAAATTTGAACATGAGTTGAAAAACATTATGTGAGAAGACTCTACCATAAAAATAGGATTATATTTTTAGTAAATTAATGTTACATACATTTAATATGGTTTATAAATTTTGGTATGAGATAAATATGAAGCTTCACATACTTTGAATTAACTATAAAAGGACATAAAAATAATTAACATATTTTCAAGATAGTTTTGATAAATTATCAGTGGTACGATAAAAAAAGGGAATATGAGAGGTAATTCTAAATCTTATAGTGATTATTTTCCAATAACGTATTATTAATGAGAAAATAAATTCCATCATAATATAGAAATCCCAATTTTGAAGAAATCAAAATAAAATATGATAAAAAATAATGGAAATAGATATTTGAGGCATATTGTATTTTAACATAGCAATCGAATTCAAGTAGAGAAGATGGTAATGAGAAGGTGTATTTTAAATCCTTCATTGTAGACACTATAAATTTTGTGATTAACTCTAGCTTTAATAATATTATGATTAAGATGTTAACTCTGATTTTCATCATATAAATGTGTTGAATGAAAGAAATAATAAATTATATATATATATATCAAAATAATATATGAGTTGTACATTGAACTCAATTCTAGTAATACAAATCATGGAGTGGAAAATATTATTCTCTCTCTGGAGAATGAAAAAATTTAGAATATTTCTTCTATTAGGAATGGAATAAAATGTGATGACTTATTCATTACTAAAAATAATATTTAATCGATCAAGAAGAAGATTATAAGTTTAAAGTATTATTCTAAAACATTTTTTAATGAAATGAAAATATAATAAATTTATATATACTAAAAAAGTAAATAAAGAGTGGTGTTGTATATGATAGAAAACATACAAATATGTATCAAAATTTCATTCTAAAAATTATTATATGTAATATTTATATAGTTATATGTCTTTTCATGGTGAATGAATGATCACTATATTTTTAAAAGATATCTTAGATTTTCATAAACTAGGGAATTAAATAAATAATTTATTTTATAATTTTTATCCTATAGATTACTCATTAATACAGATTTACACTTTTTATTAGTTCATAAAAATAAAATAACTAATCCCATTAGAAGTAATGCTTTATGGGTCCAAAAACTATCTAGTATATTATTTTTGGAAAAATAACATAGAATTTTAAAGAATGATATATGGTACATAGATAGTGGATGTTATAGGAATACAACCGAATATTATTCATAATTTATTTTATGGAGGAACTATAACTTTTGGAGATAACTATAATGGTAAAATTAAAGACTTTTGTTTGGGTTTGTATTTATATTTCTTTAATAGTTAATAATGTTTTACGAGAATATATTTAAAAGCATAATGTATTTAATATTTCTCATTTACGTGAAGATGATATGTGTTTTTTATTTGATAAAGTTATATTCACTAAATTTAAAGTTGATTCTATATTATTTAGTGGAAATAAAAAGGTGAATATATATTATAATTATCTTTTTGATTTAATGGTTCAAAATTTTATTTGTTTAGATTCAGTTATAATAGATACTATTTAATGAAATAGGAGGCCTGATCATGTGAAAATTTAGTTAATTTTAATGGTATGAATGTATAAATATGTCCTTTAGTTAAAATCACTTAAAGAAGATAAAAATCAGGAATGTGTTTCATTAGTTAATGAAAAATATAAAAAAACATTTAGATCAATCAAGGACATGAATACTGCCTTTATTTTATAGTTAGTTCATTTATATTGATTTATACCCATTAAATAATTTTCCTTAGTGGTTAGAAATATGGAATTTTTTATTGATGTATTGAATAGATCTAAATTAATATATTTGATATCAAATAAAAGAAAAACATTATTAATTTATTCTTCCTATTGCACATTAATTTATAATTGTAATAATTATTTGATTAATTTTATTCTGGGATAATAAGAGAATTTTAGAACTTATAATTTGAATTTTTTATGAACATAATCCTTATTTTCAAATTTGCTCTGCCCCTAGATTATCTCAGAATAATGGAGTTGTAGATAGAAAAACCCAATATTTAAATGAAATCGATAAATATATTCTATGTAAGTATTTTAAATTAATAAATTTGTGGGATGACATATTCATATAAAATTTTATGTTTCAATAAAAATTTATTATTAGTCCAATTATAATAAAAATACCATATAATTTATAGAAAATAATGAAATGAAAAATTTGATATTTTAGAGTTTTTTGTATAATTTATTTAACCTAAGTAATAAGGATAGTTGGGTTGAATATTATTCTAATATAAAGTGATAATATTTTTTTGGGAAATTCAATTGTTACTAAAGCTTATTGAATATATAAGAAAATAATTATGGTTATTTGGGTATCAATTGTTTTTTAGATTTTATAAGGATTTATGATTAAAATATCCAAAACAATATTGGATCTAAGAGGGATTTATATAGTTATATTTTGGGGAGGCTAAAAATATAAAAGGAAATATTTATGGGAATAAACAACCTAATCAATCTAGAGTATTTAAAAAAATATAAAGTCCACCCTATTTAAATAATTATTTGTGATGTTGATTCATGTTTTAAAACAAAAAATTGAATAATAATCTTTTATGATCATTGTTTTTTATTTGTGTGATTTCTCCGAATGATATTTAAAAATAATTTAATACATATTTAGGTTTACCTATAAAATAATTTATTATGGATTTTTCTAGTAATAATTTATATAGGTTGTTTGTTACACCTAATAATAATAATGATATTGGTTGAAAAATTCATACTAGAAATAAAAATGATAAATCATGATAAATTATAAGGATAAAGGATAAATTAATTAATTCCAGATATTTTCAAGAAGTATTTGTGGATTATGGAAAAACAATTTCACTCATTTCAAGATTATAAGATATTAATATTTTATTTTATTATAATTAATATTTTGGATTTTGAATTTATTAAATGGATATGAATAGATATTTTTCTAAGATAATTTTTCTAGAATATGTTTTTGTAAAACAACGACCAATTTTTGAGAATGAAAAGAAATAAAAAATGTATTGAAGTATATAAAATTATTTATGGATTGAAATAGCCTCCATGAGCTTGGTATGGGAGGCCGAATCTATTTTTTATTAATTATTTGTTAATTATAATTTTTTTCCATTTTTTTATTAAATGATTTCTATGTGCATTATAATTTTTTAAATTTATATATATGATAAAAATCATGGATTATATAGTGAATTTTGATTTAAATAATATTCATATTTGACGACTAGAAAACATGACATGATTATTATGAGAGAAATAATTTTTTAAGGATTTTAGATATATCAGATAGATCAAGGAATATTTTAAAATTAGAGTATGTATTCAAAATAATCAGTCATGATATTTATAATTGGATATTATAAAATTATAAGTTAACCTATGAGAACAAATTGTATATTGTATAACATCTCCAAAATATTTTATTTTAAAAAATATTTAATGTGAAATTATTAGTATTATATTGATTATAATTTTGTATTCAATTAATTTTATGATTTTGTGATTACTTTTGAGCATGATTTTTGGAAGACCTAAAGGAAATACATTTAACAATAGTAAAGAGAATTATTAAATATGATAATGTTAAAATTAATCTTATACTATTCTTTATATGTAAGAAATTTATTAATTTGATTAATTATTCTAATTCTACTTTTTAGGGATGAAAAAAATATGTAAGCAACAGTGGGTTGTGTAACTTTCTTGGAATAATTTTGGTTTCTTATAGCTAAATGTTATTTTTAGTGGCTATACTTATAATCAATGAAAAATATATTAACACCTCATGGAATTATCCTCAAAATCTATGTATTAGGAAAAAATTATCTAATTTTTATATTCATTACAAAAATATACCAATTATATGTGATAAAAGTTTCTCTATCTTTATTCTAAAGAATCCAGAAGAATATTCTAGAAATATGTATATCAATGTGAGATATTTTTTTGTGATTATAAACATAAGGGTGATAGTGGCTTATAATGTTTTCTTAAAAATGAACAATAGACTTATATTTTTACAATTACATTGGACTACACAAAATTTTAATAGATTATTTATGATCTTAGAATGATAGAATTATTTATTTTTGGAAGCTAGCATATATAAAAAACATATGTTCCAATATATTTTTTCAATTTCATGAATATCACTATATCTATTCATTAAATTTTATTATAGTATTTCATGGAAACATTTAGAATCTTTCTTAATAGAAAATGTTTATAGTTTAAACAAATAAGTATCATATCTATTTTCACAAAGGAAATCTTGTTTTTAAGAGAGTTTTTTCTAAATTCCATTATTCATTGAATTATGTAACCTTTTTCTAGATCTAATGAAGAATAATTTTTGAATTTTACCAACATAGAAGGGAATATTTTTTGGATATCCTTTCAACTTTTAATTATCTGTTTTTATAATTAAAAAATCTTTTTATATCTTTATATTTTATTTTTTACTAATGTTATTATTGGTTCTTATTATTAGTTTTATTATTTTCTTTGTTCTCAAAATTTTTCAACAAAACTAATTTATCAATGATTATAATATTATATATTATATTTTAGATGATAATATATTATGAATGGGTTATTTATAAATTTTCAATATATTATCAATTTTTAAGGAGTAAATTTTTTATGCACTATTATTTTTGTAAGGAAAATAGCATACGTATTGTGTTGAGAAAATCACATATATATAAAATTTCAGAAAATTCAATTATATTATGTATTCATTCATGATAAAAATATGCTACATAATATATGATTTAGGTATTCCATCTTTTTATAATATGTGATAACATGGAATGATATTATGTATTAAACAAGACTTCCTAATTTTTGAAATTTTAAAAAAATATTGTATTATGCATGAATAAAAAACATACATAATTAGTTTTGTTAATAATATATCTTAATACTATATTTTTTATAATTCTATAATAGTACACATTGAATGGGTGGAGGAAATTTATGTTACAAATTAGTCAAAGATGAGTGATTTATAAATAATTACCTATAAATACTTCCAAAATTATGGATTTGGAATTTAAATCCTTAAAGAGAGAGATTGATTTTTGTTATTATATATAATTATTTTCTAAAGGTTTTATTATAATTATTACAATGATATAAGAACATTTACATAGATAACTAAAAGAGGATTTCAAGAACGTCATTGTTGGTGATTATTTTGATACAAATATATTTAACTCATATTCCTAATAGCATGATTATTTAAATGAATAATTTCCAAAAACTGAATTATATTACTATATATAATTATATATTCATCAATTATATTCTTTTAAAGATATTATCTAATATATTGAATAGATAAAATTCAAAGATGGAGAATAGGACTCTTTAAATTGAAATTCCAAACAACTATAAAAGTGTGATCCACATGATAAAAATGAGATACACATAGAATTGATTGGGATCTATCATACTCCACTCTTTCATAATGGAAATAATCATATTCAACCACATCACTAGACTGATTGAGAAACTATAATGTTATAGAGTCATTTGATAAAATAAGGTTTTTTGTTTTTTGTGAATATTCATGTTACCCTATGTGTTTATTGTAAGTGTATAATGCATTTATTTTTATAATAAAGTTAGTTTTGGTTATACCTTTTTAAAATGTAGGTTGTGTAAGGTTGTGCTTAAATTAGAAAAAGATGTTTTTTAATAGGTTCTGAATCAAATTGAAAAGAAAGGTTGTATTTTGATTTACCACAATTAGAAAAGTTTTGTTATAATTGGTTTTAGAATCCCCTTTAAAATTCCATTTTAGTGGGTTTCATACAAATCAAGTTGTATATGGTTTTTTATAGTATACATATGATATTTATAATATAAACTACATTAAATTTTTCTTAGGGTTGTATTTACTTTTCTTCTTTATTTTAAAAGTTAAATTTAAATTTTAAAATTGTTAAATCACCCCTTCTTATGGAGTCAACCATCTTATATCTATGAGAAAAAATGAAAACTAAAATGATATATTTTTTACAATGAAATAAGAAAAATGTGGCATCAACTAAAAATTATTAATTCTGATTATTCAAAGGGTTATGATGTGATTTATATAGATCATGCTTATATCTCTATATTAAAATTTACAATATAGGATTTATTACATGTATTTTATGTATAAAAATATAATATCACTTTCCATGACATCGAGTGATAACAAGATTTGGAACATGTCAATCTAGTATAGAACATCTCATTCATTCTTGATTCTATAAAATAAACTGACCAAGTCGATGAATACATCATATTTCATCACATAGAAGGGAATAAAAACACAATTCACTCATCCATGTAATTTAGAAAATCACATGTCACTCAACAATTAATAGAAATAAACTTTATAATTTCAATTAAATCAGTTATGAAAATGTAACTTTTCCTCATATGATTTGAAAATCCCATTTTGGTTAAGAAACAAACAATGACATGTTCAAAATAATACCAAACCACCTCTTGATTAGCATTCATTCAATTTTCATATTTGAAAGGAATAAAATTATGATGGTTCCCATACTAAGAATATGTACATACTTATGTTTACACCCCTATGTATGTAAATTATTGTATAAAGTTTGAACTAAAATATATTTTATTGTTAATATAGATAACAAGTCTCATTTTATTATGTCATGGGTCAATTTTTCATATCTCTTATACAAAAAATAATATCAATTAAAACACTCTAGTAATTCTAACATTAATATATCGTCACAAAACATGATAATATATTATGATCATTTATTAGAGAAACCTAATATTCATATTTTCAAGATATACATTCCTTCCATTTTTTATGTAAGATAAATTGAAGCAGACATGAATGAATGATAAAAATAGATTTAATTTATTATAAAATAATGATATATTTTTCAACAATTACATCCAATATCTCATCTATTTTTTCTAAGGGATTTAACATGATCCTTATGCTTTTCCTTCTATAATAGTATTTTCAATGGATACCCCATATTCACAAATGTAGGAAGCCAACAGATCATTCATCATCCCTCTCACTGATTTCTCAAATTAGATAGTACGTGAGAAGTATGTGTTTGGTCCTTTAGTGATAAAATGGTTCTTATATTGGGAAATAGCCCCATTAGTGATGCAGTGGAAGCCTAATCCGTCACTTGTTACTAGGAACAACCACATGTTTAGAGATGCAATTATTATTCAAAACATATTCTTTTCCTGCATCTAATTTAGGGATGTACTCTAACTCTATTGAAGTGTTTTCAACGATGGTATTTTAAGAACAAATCAAATTCATTATCCAGATTTTAGGGAAATGTGAAACAATATTAAGATCTCAGATCAACATTTTTAGATTGGAAACTATAATGACTGTAACCCTTTATAATGATCCAAACTATCCTCCAAAGTCCATGACTATATCCATAACTATTATTATGTGATTAAGGATATTCTTGATGCAAATATAGTTACTCTCGCAATTTTTTAACCATTAAATAATAGGAGACATTAGTAAAAGTAAAAAATATTGAAAACATAATAGATATTATAGTGTAAGGATATGAAATTCTTTCCATCCTTTCTAATTATTAAAATGATCTTGATTATCATTAGAAATTGTACCTCAAATAACTATTCAATACACTATTTTGGACCTCTATAATCTAATACAATTTAAAACATTAACAATATTTTGGTTCATAATTAGTCAAAAAAACCTCATAGATCTGTCTTTTCAGATCTTCATACACAGTGTGTAGGCTTTTTGACTGATGTATTTCATAGAAAATAATTTTCTCAAAATTATATTTATATTGTGTAAATTAGGGATATAATTTTTTATAAGTATTATTTCATCCACATAAAATATTATAAACATGAAAACACACCCAATAATATAGATGATTATAAAATAATCATCCACATACATTATGAAAACCAACTCCTTGATTTCATCGTCAAACTCGACATTCCATCTCTAAAAAGGGTTCATCAATCAAAAAATGAACCATTACAACATAAAAATAATAATTGACTCATTTGGAACATTAAAACATTTTTCATATATCTTATACACATAATAGACTATAATAACCTTAATGAAAATTATTTTTAGTTCCATGTGATATATATCATAATAATATTGAGATGATATGAAAAAAATATTTGTACATACACTATCATCGTAATAGGTAAAAATTCCTATTAATTGTAAAAACTATCAATTTTATTGTAACCCTTTATAGCCATACATGATTCAAATATAGATACTCTACAATACATAAGAATTTTATTATTAAAAAACAATAATTACAATATGATTCTTACACCATCAAGAGAATCATAATAGTTTTAAACATGGTTATTGTACATGCTGTCTATTTTTCATTCCATGGATTTTGACTGTTTATTCAATAAAACACTCGCAATGGACACTCTATAGGTAGTAGGATATTCCCCAATTGGAATTAATTAGTCCTACTTATCCACATTAAGTCCATATCATCTATGAACTATAAGTACACAAAATATACGATGATATTATATGACATGAGTAAGTTCACCCTCTAAAATACATTATGGACCTAAATCAATTTCTATCACAACAATGGTTCTTATATATAGATTAAGAATAATTCCATGTTTATATTTCCTGTCATCACTCCTTGATATATGTTATCTTTATCAATGAAATCACCATATAAGGCCACAAATACATTGTACTAAAACAGAAAATAAAATTAATATCCCAAATACTCTTTGAGATATCCAATATATAATATTTTTTACAATTTAGGGCCATGTTTTTTAGAAGAAAAATGTTGGGAATATAACTTAAAAAAATTATCCTAAAATATACATTTATATGTTTTCCTATCCATATCTTATACTTTATCTTTATGATTTTCATAGATAAAATGAATTTAAGTTTGACCACATAGTTTTCTAGTGTATATCCATGGAATGAAAAATTAATGTTACATCAAGTCTCCATTGATTGAAAACTTTCCAATAGAGTGTCCTCTCAAATAAATCATTCCAAATGGTGTTCTTGGATGAGTGAATTGTCACACAATTTTACAATCTCTTAGATGAATAGTGATTTACCGATCAAGTATTCACAATATCAATTTGATTAGAGAATGAAAATACATTTTTCTAGTTGGTTTTACACATCATTTGAAAATTATTTTAGCTTTTTAGAAGTTTCATAATTTCAACACATCACAAACTGACAAAAAAATTGTGTAAATTCATTAGACAAATTTATGATATACTAAAACTAACCAATTCTTTTTGTACATGATTTTTCATAAACATAAATATGTATTAGATCCATAAAACCATAGATACATTCAAATTTTAGACTAAATGGTTATTTAATAATTTTTTATGATAAAAAGTATTCTCAATTATCAAACTATTTATTATTAAGTGATTCCATAAATAAACCTCACTTGATTATTGTAATGTTTTTTTAATTTATATGTCCAAGTCAATATTTCCAAAATTAAGCGGGATTATAACAAACCATTAACAAATTATTTTTAATTTTTTAGATAGTGTTATATATATCTACAATTTATAAATAATTTCTTATACTACAAATTCTAGTAAATAATTCAGTCATATTTATAAAAAAACTCGTATTCTCCATAATTAACAAAAATCCCATATTTTCCAAAAAGGATACAGATGATAAATTTATCTCTATAGTGGAAAGATAATAAATGTTTTCCAATTCAAAAACTCTCCCACTAGGTATTGTAAGAACATAAATATGTATATATAATTAAATAATTATTTCTCCATTTCCCTCACATATATCTATGCCCCCCTTCTTCAATTCCTTCTTACCAATATGTCAATGTGTATCCACATATTTTTTGGATGCACTCCAAATATTTAAAACATATGAGTGAAAGATAGAAAATTTGATCCATGAAACATTCAAATCAAAATGCTCATAATTATTAACTTAATGAATAATTATCCCCCTTATTATCCAATCTAGAATAGTTTTATAAGTCATTCCTATAAGTGATATCTAAATGAAAAACACGATGTATTATATAATAAATGACAATGACATAACTATTAGAAAGTATCATGTTTTATATGATTCCATAAACCACTTTTAATTAATGTAATCCCACAAAATAAATATCTACTTACATTATATCAATTCAGAGATCTAATATCCATATTTCATAATGACATATATTGGTTTTAATGAGTAAAAATTCCATGACAATATATGTGGAATTTTTTTTCAATCATGTCATATAAGAATCTTATATAGATAACTGGATAACTATTTATCCCAATATAACTTATAGATATAAGAATTATTCAATCCCTCTAATATCATACCTGTTTGGGTTTCCAAGATAGGTTAACCCCAAAATAAAATTTCAATAAAATTTATGACAACCATTATGTCCATTAATTTCTTATGTTCCCTATATAAGTTAATTTGTTACACACAGTTGTTATGGTATATCATATTGAATTATATATGTGTTTACCTATTCCACATTGGATGAAATTCCATTCTTATTATTTGAGTGGTTTAGTAGTAAAGTCTCATAAATTTAATATATAACACAATAATATTTAATTCATAAAATTTGAATAACATGGAATAATTAATTTCATTTGATTTACTCCATTATATAAACCTAATTATAGTGGTTAGTTTTGGGAATCATTAATAAATCCAAAAAAAATTTATATTCACATCATATTATTGTGTTAGCATTGAATTTTTTTAACTCGACTAAAAATAAAACTCTACATATTTATACATATTCAAATGCATTTTATGAATATGGTACATGAATTATTTAAGAAATGTATTATAATTATATTAAATATAATCCTTGTATTATTAATCCTGGACTTATATATTAAAAACCCCCACCTTTCTTTAATAATTCATAATCCTCCAGTCAAATGTTATGTATATCCCAATGAACCTCTTCTTATATATACATTACTCAATATAGATTTCAATTAACCATAACTCTAAGACCTAATACATATAAAGTATATTAAATGATTTAATTCAATCTAATTTTTTTATTACAAACCATTATAAAGTTAGATAAAAAAATAAATCTTATTTTGTCAATGCTATCATGTAATGCATGAAATTAAAAATTTATAGGAATCAATTAATCACGTTAATTAAATAATACATAATATTTATAATTCATAAGAAAATTTCAAAATGAATATTAAAAAGGGAAAAAATAAATAAACAGTTATTTCTTTTTCAAATATGAGATTTTAATATAAACATTTTATATTCAATTATGCATGAAAATAACTTATTTATAATTTTTAACACATATCATTTTAGAAAAAAAACATAATATATAAGAATTACTATAAAATATATTAGATTTGTTTATTTTGTGCATGAACTGTACACTTTTATTAATAAATGGGCATTATAAATCAAATTATACAATTCATATGTGCTTATGATAAGAAATGATATAAGATATTTTTCTTATTTAATGATATACACTATATCATTATTACAATATAATGATTTAATTTTTAAATAGAAACGACATGATATGTTATCACATAATATTTGTTTTTCCACAAACACAAATTATGTTATCATATAACGTAATGTTTGTGTCCATAATTCATGCTACACTTTCTCACAATGTTACATTTGGTATTACAACATATAGTTGTTTACCATATAACATAATATTAGGGTTTTTATTGAGATTATGTAATCACATAAGGTAATGTTATGAAAATAAAATTCACATTATATAATCATATAATTCAATGTCACTTGGTGGAAATTCAAATTATGTTATCCAGTAATTTAATTTCAGGTAGAGAAATATTGAAATATGATATATGATATTAAACCACAAAATATCATATACTATGATATGGACACAAATAGATAATGATACACATGTTCTTTCTAAAAATAGTATAATGATATATTGATTTGCTGATTCCATGTCTTTTATACAATAGAAGGGTTTTGGAGGATTGTAATATGATCAATGAAGAAGAAGAATATTATAAAATTTCTCACCTATCATTAATGAAACAACATGTAATATGAATAAAATAAAATAAAAAGAATACATAAAATATAGAAAACAATATGCCTGATGAATTTTTATTTATTTTTATTAATAATATTTACCAAGTGAAATTCAATAGACTATCAAATCTACAAGGATTATTCACAAAAAAAAAAGAATCCTTAATTGAAATGAGAGGAAATCATGTTCTCCCATGGTGTTCTTCGACCTTATCCATGAAGATAAATGGTGAAATAGGGGGAAGAGTGTTTCATCTATTGATTATAGGTGTCATAGAAAACCAATATAAGAATATTATCCCCTAATATATTACCCATTAATTTAATTAAGGTACTCTTTATTCATATTACGTCAATTAACATCCAATATACATTACAATAACATATATTTTTTGAGTTTATATTGATTGAATTTTATAAATTAATTATGATGAAATAAATTGATAAAACTATTGATTCATAACCAATGATTTTACACTTGGATTTTGAGGTAGTTTCTATACATTCACATCATTTATCATAATCCCATCATACAGTATTTTCGAAGTCAAAAGTGGCATCACCATTTCCCACATTAAAGGTTATATAAAAATTTGAGATATTTTTTCATGTATATCAACTGATAAAACTCATGGGTTATTATAAAATATGATACCTTAATATTTTTTCATTCTTTTAAAACTCTTCTAATAAACCATTACATTATAATTAATCAACTAAGTGAGTTACACACCCACATCAAACCGTATAATTGAAATACTGGTTCTTGATCAATGAATCCATGAACATCATATCTCCTTTCATATATAAATCTATTTAATTAATGACATAAAAATCATCATCGAAATATTTATGAATATGTGACACACAAATAGGAATCATGGATATAATCAATCCATGTAGTATTAGGTACCCAATACATTGACTAATCAAAAATCTTGAACAACTCAAAGGGTCTGATGAACTTTGGGGAATGTTTACTATATCGAAAAAACCACCATCAATGATGATCATAAAACCTTAGGAACACATGAATTCTAACAAAAAACTCTAATTACCTCCAATTTTGAACAACATATCACTTCTAGTTGACTTTATCTACATTCATCCACTCACGAGCCATCAGTACGATCTCATTTATACATTACACTATATTTGGAACCTGGATTATTGACCATCTAACATCATTCTACCACAATGAATCTTTTTAGGGATTCACCTAAATAAAACTTAATATATATATTTATGGAATATTTATAGTCATTGTCATAAAAATATTCACCCAAAGGTAGGGAATTCACTAATGAACTAAAAAATCCATTACCCATCCACTCAAATGTCATTTTACAATTGAATTCTATACTCGATCTGACCATCTATCTCAGGTTAATGAGATGAACCAAGCCACTAAGTCCACTCTAAAGTCATTGATATGTTAAGAGTGAAACCCCAAACGCACCTCCACTAGGATAGGGTCTAGTTACAAGAATGAAGTGGGAAAATTTCACAACATTTGAGGCCTAAAACTATATCCACATAAAAAAGATACATATATTTAAAATATAAATAACAAGAAAATATATAAGTATATATATAATGATCAAATAAATAATACATAATTCATGTATGAGACAATAAATGCATGAATATTCCCGAAGGTAAAGAAATTGAAATAGTACATCTATCAAGCCTCAAGTAAATATAACAATGCATCTCTCTGATGTGTGTACACCAATACCACACACCATCTATAGTGGTAACCAACACCATCTTGAATAATTATGTGGTATAATAAAACATCCAAATTCTGCTACTGTCATTTTTAAACAGGTGTCACTTACCCCACATCTATCTATCCCATATTTACACCTATGTATTGTATACATAGTCAAAAAAACTTATGGGAACAAGGCCAGTGAAGGGGGTGAATATAAAATTATTCTCAAGGATGAAAAAAACTCATAACGAACTCAGGAAATAAATAATCTCAACTCATGACATGAGATATGATCTAGATGAACAAAAACAAGGAAAGATGAACACTAATCCAACATTGTAATCCCATTGCTAAGGATTGTCCATGAGAATGGAATGGGTAGAAATCTCATGATATTATGAACAATAATATGTCTTAAGAATATATATAAATCATAGTAATTTATTCTCCAAATACTAAAAACTATATAAAATCATAAAAAATGAATTCTCAAATTATTGGATGGTATAAAAAACAATAATTTGATAGTTAGGTGAATATGTCACTTTGAAGGTACCCTCGATTTTCTAGAGAATTCACAAGTATCCATGATTCCAACAGCACTCCATCATACATTCTAAAACATATATACTATAAAATTTAATTCAAAACATGCTCATCACAGAAGGATACATACACATTGAATGGGTATCTCACCATTTTTTGAATTCTCACTATAAAACTAATCAATCATCTAATCACCCCTTTTAATATTCACAATTTCTCTGAGTAAGCACATTGAATGATCCTATACCCTATGTTGATGGTGTGAATACAAAATCTTGTTTCTGAACAACCAATTAAATGAAAGACTACATAAACAAAGGTTAATGATATAGAGGATGATGAATCCCAATGAAATGGGGGGGGGATACAAACTATGGTGGAGGGTACCATACTCCAGCTAATCAATTTAGACAAGGTATAATGAAACAATAAATAGAGAATTTAGAACCCTGTATATGTAGAAGGGATAATGACAATATATGATTCAAAAGTAGATGATATACTTACTAAATCAAATATAGAGATTTCTAACCCTACAATATGAATGTGGGAGACCCATGTCTTAATGAAACAAAACATTCAGGGAGTCTTCATTACTAATAAAACTCTGATCATCACTCCTGATCCACGTTTTTTTCTAATAGATGTTGAAATGGACTACCCAGTCAATCCACCTCATGTAACATATTGGATTGAGATAATAAATCAATAATAATGTTTTAACAAGGGAAACACTCATACTAAACTATTCTTGTATCCAAATCAGTGTCTAAATAATAAGATATTTTTAGTAGGTGGGTCAGGGAAATGTACTTGGTATGAAACATAAGGACACAATGAGTGACACCTAAGATTTATCAGGATTTTTATTGGTCCCCACATGGTATGTAAGGTTCCATTAACACAACATATGAGTCCTTACTATATGACGTATATGGTTCGATAGATTCTTGGATGTGTAAAACTTGTACACACTAAGTAAGATGAATAAAGGTACACAATATGTGGGTTAATCCACATGATGTACAGAGACAACCGAGTACCTAAACATATAAACAATATACATTCCAAGCTAGGAATCTACAGGTAGAGGAAATATGGGATGTTCCATAGAATGTGTGATACTTAACTAACCTGAAACCTTAACCACCATCGTAACCAATTTACATGGCATGTTTTCTTCTGAATAATACTTTTTATATTCGAGAAATTTCTTTAATGTTAATAGATTTAATGTATTTTTAAATTTCTCTTATATTTCCACTGATTTTGGAAAAACATTCACATAAAAATTACCAAAAATCATAGTTTATCGATCCACTACTAACATAGATTACTTTTTAACAACTAGTTTCTTGAAATAGATTCCCCTATAATTCCATTTCATTTGGAACATCCTTCCTCAGAATGAGTATTACTCAAGGAATTTACTTATCTAATTTTGACCCTCATAATTTTTAATCATTCTAGATCCAATGGATTCAATATTGTTTGAAACATCACAAAATGAATCCTAGGGTTTTGTTGTGATTCAAACTACACTGAAAATTGGCTACATTCCAATGAAATTGATGTCGATAATGAAAAATGAAATGAACGGTGAGAGAAAACAAAATAATAATGAATTTGAGTTTAATATATATTTTTAGTTAACCCAACAATCAATCATCAACATATAATTGAAGAGTATTTATATTATGATCCATGTCATAGAATAATATGAATATAAATTACTATATGAAAATATGATAAATTTATTTTGATATGATCCAATTAAAGAGTATTAATATTATGATCCATGTCATTAATGTAAATTAATATTATGATCCATTTTTTACATTAATGACTCATTTATCATCATAGATACTGTTCAAGTCCTGTACTAGTGATCTTTCTTATCCATACTGATCTTCAACATCTTTAAATCTCCCTATCATTGGTTATTTTCATTAACAAGGAAAGATAGAAGAGAGAACCCGTAATAGGGTCTATACTAGGGGATATTATGTGTTGTACGAAAAATAAATAAATGAGTGGATTAATTAAATAAACTTATTTTATTCACTTATGATGTTTAAAACCCGTGAATCCTGATGCTTTTGAACTAAAACTACTCCCAGGATAAAAATACTCATTCTGGATCCAAAAATGATCTCAATTTTATAACATATGAGATTTGGGTTCTTCCCAGAGGTGCCCCGAACCTAGTTGGTCACAAAACCTCAATATAATTTACCCAAAATCTAGAGTCTGTCAACTAGAAACCAGTGCTAAGGTTTGGTGATGGGGAAAATATGCCCTTATTGTCATAATAACATAGCGTAAACAAATAGTAAACCATAGCAGAAGCAATAGTACAAGAAATAGAAGTAAACAACGAAAGACTGATAGTAAATCCCATAAAAAACAAATATATATATGTATTATTCATGGAATATTTATCTAGGAAAATACCCAAACATGTAACAATGGTTGATGGTAATACAGGTTCCAATGTACAAAAGAAACAAGTACACTCCAAAAGCATCGCAAGCCTCATTTTGGTCCCATGCTCTCTAGTTTCCACAGAAATCAAGTACCTATTGAATAAGTGCACTTTACATTATCTATACCTACAACCATATAATCTATTTGGGTCCAAAGGCATGCCCCAAACAAGGTATGAGACAAATCAATGTAAGAAACCACCAAAATATATGTTCCTAACAGTCATTGAATATATATAGAATGTAATATGTTGAAATGAATAAAAAAACTAGGAATTACATAAAAGAAAAAATCCTACAGCTATCAATTACATTCATTTAAATCTATTTATTATTCAATCTGTTGAATAATGAAATCACAGGATGTATCTTACACTTCATATCCACTTGTGTAATAGTAACAAAATAGTTGTCTCAAAAGACCATATCAACAATCAAGTTAGACAGAGTTCATGCTTGCGCTTTGTCTTGGAAGACATGTCACAATCATTCAATTATTCACAAATTACCCTCTAGGAAGCTCTCATGGTCTAACCCACAGGGTCCCGCATTGTAAAGTTCAATTAAAAATGACCTACTGGGTAGCTCTCCCAGTCAATACCCATGGGTATACATAGAATCAATGAATTATTAATAACCTCAGGGTAGCTCTCACAGTCAATACCCCCAGGCTCAGTGTATCATAAATAAATAATTCACGAACTCTGAGGTATCTTTCATGGTCAATAACAACTGTTCAAAGTCTACAAAAAGGCTCTCACGGACCCATGTAAATAAACATGGAAACCCCCACAGTTTTCTTAGTACATGGCTCTCATCGTCCATTGGAAAAATAGAACGCATATCATAACGAGGTAGCACATGAAATCTATAACTACTAAATGGATAACATTCACAAGAATAAAAAATTAAAATGATATAATCAATAAAACACCATCCTAAAAAAATCAAGGCATAGAAATAAGTTATTCCTTATAGCATCC
The DNA here is from genome assembly GCA_963277665.1 of Viscum album. Taxonomy (NCBI): domain Eukaryota; kingdom Viridiplantae; phylum Streptophyta; class Magnoliopsida; order Santalales; family Viscaceae; genus Viscum; species Viscum album. Next base: position 632,986,069 of record OY728130.1, read on the forward strand.
TAGGATAAATGGCCATGAAGTGTCAAACTAGGGAAATTCACCCATGGGGTATCTTGTAAAAAATGTATGTAACCTTACACTTTTTCTATAGAACCTTTTCAATAAATAAAACATAATAGGTAATTAATATGGTTAATTTCCCAATCATGAAATACCCCAAACAGGGTTCTGTGTCACTTTTTGGCATATATAATCTAAATATTAACAAAGGAAGGCACAAACCACCTACCTTGATACCGTCCGATCAATAATCTTAAATGTCGCCCCTCGAATCATCCTAGAATAACATAGATCTATAAAGAGGTGAAAAATATTCAAACTTGAATAACTCATGGGAGAGCCGGAATCTGGAATAAGGGATCTAGAAGAATTGAGAACACACAGTTGGTATTCCAATGCATCTAGAGGCGTCTCAATCGGAGGTTGGATGGAGAAACAAGAGTTAGATCTTTGTTCATTGTTCTCGAGTGCTCCAATATGAAACATGGGCACCAGAAGTGGTTTTTGGATATGAGACGCAACCCCGCTCCATTATATCTAATAAAATATTTACATGTTTTGTTAATTTAATATACACACCTTGTATTATCCTATAATAGCTCCCACCTTCATCAGGTGCTCAAGGTCATCACACGACCTTGTACTCTGCCGTTACACAACCAATACGTGGATGAATGTAGTACCCAAGTATACGACGTGTACTCATAAGTACAAGGTGCGTACATATAAAATTCCCATTACATCATTTTTCTCTCAAAAAAACCCAAAATAATGATCCATACATGAAATTAATATCATGGTTCTTACAAACATCCCCCCTTAAAGAAATTCATCCCTGAATTTCCCTTCCAAGGGTGGTGAAGAAGAAACATTAAACAACTCATTCCAATAGGACCGTAATTCATCCTCCCTCTCCAATGTCTCATCTGGTACTCATGCGTGCTACATAATACCTATACCATAGGAATATACTGGCCATAGAAGACCTTCGTGTTGTGATCCAAAATTTGAATAGGTTTCTCCTTGAAGGATTCATTCACCTACAACTCATCTTCCTTGGGATAAAAAAATTAGGCGGGTCTAAAAAGTTACATTGTATCTGAAAACACATGAAATATGTTGTGCATAGCCTGGTACATCTAAATTAACTAAAACGAATAGGTAATTGGCCAAACTCTCTATAGAACCTCAAATGGACCGATGTGTCTTGGTGAAAGCTTTCCCTATCTCCTAACCCTTTTATGTCCCATGCTTGATGTGAAACGTAAGAAAACATGACCTCCGACCTTGAACTCCGAAGGTCATTTCCTTTGATCAGAATAATATTTCTATTGAGATGTTTCAATAGAAATCCTCTCCCGAATCATCTCCACCTGCATAGGGGTCTCCTAGATAGGACGAGGTCCCAAAAAATCTTCCTCTCCTACCTCCAACCAACATAGAGGCAATTAGTGTGGAATACCGTACAAAGCCTCATAATATTCCATATAAATCATCACCTAGAAACTATTGTTGTAGGAAAACTCTTCTGGGGGTACATGTCTCCCACAAGAACCCCTGAAATATAAGATGCATGCTCGAAGCATGTCCTCCAAAACATAAATTGTACTCTCGGATTGGCCATCTATCTAGGTATGGTAACATATAATCAAAAGTACCTTTATACCCAATTCCATCTTTATTCCCTGTGAGACACAAGAAATAAACTAGGAATCCCTTTTGAAAATGATAGTGTGTGGAACCCCATGAAAACGTACAATCTCTTAGATGTAAAAACTTCCAATATCATCAACACTAAAGTTTTTATAAATTGGAAAGAAATGTGGATCCATTGTGAGTCTGTTTATAAAAACCCAAACGACATCATTCCCTCGAGTCAACCTCATTAAACCTATCATAAAATCAATCACGACATCATTACACTCCCAATGAAGAATGGGTAATATCTGTAATAGCCCTTCTAGTTGTAGATGATTTACTTTCACCTACTGAGAGGAGGAACATCTCATAACAAAACTAGATACATATTTCTTCATACCTCGACACCAATATGGAAAATGTACATCTGGATACATCTTGGTGACACCAGGATGAACTTACCAAACTGATGAATGAAAATCTTGCATGAACTCCTCACGTATGTCAGCTGACACCCATACACATCCATGAAGTGTCAAAACCTAATCCACATCTATGGTCCATCCAGGAGTATGTTCCTTGCCTGAGAAACTCTCCCTCAGGACTAGGCCTTTGAAATATGATATATTCTTCATTCACACTCGATCCAGATGATTAGAGGTAACCACTGTACAAGAAAGAAATATCTCCCATTGTCTGTCGTGCACCGCCAAATGCATCTCAGAAAATATAACCATAAGATACCACTCACTGCTAGGCTCCTGAACTGCTGGAATCTGAGTCATCATTCTCAAAGAATCATATATTTTCATTCTTTCCAAGGTTTTTAGGCAAGATCAATGTCAAAATATTGAATATACTGAACCCAAATTCACTATCTCAAATTCATATCTCTCTTATTAAAGATATACTGGGGATTTTGTGATTGGTGTATACCAAAAAATTCTGCCCCAAAAGATATTGTCTCTAATAGCGCAAGGCATGCATAACTTAGGACAACTTGTGATCGTGTGTTGGGTAATTTCTCTCAGGTGGCCTCAACTTCTGAGAACCATACATAATGACTCCTTATCCTATTATAAGCACTGCTCCCAGCCCGATACCTGATGGATCACAGTAAATGGTGTAAGTATTTCCCGAATATGGGAAAATCAAGATCGGAATTGAAGTCGACCTCCCTTTTAGCTCCTGAAATGTTGAATCATAGGATTCTATCCAAAATTACTTTTCACCCTTCTTAGTCAGGCTAGTCAGTTGCACTAGAAAGCATGAAAAGGTTTGTATAAAGTGCTTGTAGTAACCATCCATTCCTATAAAACTTTATACCACAAAGACGATCTTCAGCTGCTCCCAGGAAACTATTTTTTATCACATTCACTGGGTTTATTGATACTCCTATCTATGAGATGACATGACCCATGAAGTAAGTCTGGTCCATCCAAAAGTGGAATTTTGAGATCATAACATATAACTGATTCTCCCTATGTGAACCCAATACTATATCAATATGGGTTGAATGGTCATGTTGAGAGTTAGATTACACTAGGAAATCTTCAATGAAGACTACCACAAAAGATTCCATATAAGGATGGAACACTTGATTCATCATTTTCAGGAAAACTGTTGTCGTGTTTGTGAGACCGAACAACATAACCAAATACTCATATAGACCATACATGCTCTGAAATGCTGTAAGAGGAATATTTGATGGTCTAATGTATAACTGATGACAACCAGATCTCAATTCAATATTTGAGAACACCTGTTATCCTTGAAGCTGATCAAAGAGATCATCAATCATCAGCGAGGGATATTGGTTCTGTGACATTAATTGGTTTAGCTTTTGAAAATCCACACAACGTATGAGGGTACCTTAAACCTTCTTCATAAAAGGGACTGGAAAACACCAAGGAGATGTATTGGGTCAGATGAAACCCTTTTCTTGCAACTCCTTTAACTACTTCTTAAACTCCTATAACTTTATTGTAGCCAACCTATAAGGTGGAATGGACACTAATGTCGCTCTTGGCACAATATCCATTGAGAAATATGAATATTTATTTGGAGGAAACCCTAAATTTTTTTCTTGAAATAAATCTCTCAAATGATCCACCACTGGAGGAATTTCCATCTATGAAGTCTCTTGGCCATCCAAATATAAACTAGTAATCGAGGATGTGATTCAACCAACCCATGATGATTTTTTTCAACTCTACTCACATGGACATCCCATTCACCCTTGAGTTGAAGAGATCTACAATCTAGTTATATGAAACTCCCAATGTGGTGATAATTGTCAATAGAGTCCAAAAAAGATACTAACCAGTCCATTCATAAATTCAAATCAAATCATGTCATCTCTAATACCTGGAGGTCCCTTAAGAAGTGACACCCATCGATCTCAAGAGGGAACACCTTGAACTAACATTCACGTTTCATCCTAATCCCTAACAGATTGTATAGTGTCATAACATAATCATATATAATTATGCAGAGCCCAAGTCTCTTCACAATGGAAACATATATAAAAATATGGGGAGACCCAGTATCGAAAAGTGAAGAAGATAAAAATTATTCACCTAGAATAGTACCTAAAACCACAGAGGGTACGAGATCCTACTCATACTGGGTCTGATCTACTAAAAATGTCTATCCTATGACATGACCCAACAACCTTGCCTGACTACCTTTAGTTGATCCACCCTGCAGTCTTTGAAAACCCCTAGTCTATCTACCATGGTCTCAAATATGTCCTCGTTCTGAATGACCTCATGAACTCCTGCTCCCTGAATGATAAGAAATTGGTGGTTCTTCTCGTGAATGTGGGGTCATAACATATCCCCTCTCACAAGCTTCCGGTGAGACAAACCAGTAAAAATGCTTGAGATGACCCATCTTGCCGTAAGATCGGCACCCAACTAGGTCTCTAGTGCACTGAGGTCTCATGTTACCACTCTTCCAACACTGGTAGCACCTCACCTGGATACCTTAACATATATCTGGGATACTTGAATCACCACGAGAAGGATCCCTACAAAACTTACTTCTATCAAAAGTAGGCGTACCATCCCTTGATGCAAACTTCTATGGATCCCAGCTCTCATCTTTGCCGGATTGTGCTCAGTAATCAATGCCTACTTTACTATAATAGTCACTGAAGTCATCCTGAAAACATTAAAATACTATTGGATTCCATAATAGGTGAAGAGTGTTGAATATTTTTAAAGCGTAAAGTATAATTCATCACTAAAAGAGATCCCTTCTCCAAATGCATAAATGCCCAGGCTCGGTCGGCCCTGAACTTCTCAAGGTATAAGTAATCATAGAAGGTCCTCTAAAACCATTTTGAACTTATATCCATATGATGTCCCACCTATGTGATAACATCACTCCATCTCTTGTAGCAATCACGTAGCATGTACATCGTGAGATTCACCCTCCTCTCATAAGGTGTCTCTATATGCTCAAAGATGAAAAAAATGGCCTCCAACAATGTCTCTTAAGTTGTGGTCTTCCATCCCATGAAAATGATAGAGGATGATTCTGCTGGAACACCTGCGTCAAATCTACCATAGTCGGGCCAGGATGTGGTGCTCCCTAAAAAGTGCTCATAATCCTCATAAATCCTTCACGGAACTGTGCATCATCACCTACGTCCAGTATAATAGCTGGTGCTAAAATGGGCATGATGGGAGGGTCAACCGGTAGTCCCTGATCTAATATTTTTGGTTTCTGATCATTGCACTATATCAATTATAAAACCGTGGGATATCTTGGTGGCATGAATCTTCAAGGTCAAGTGCACACCTCAGTTTGATATTATCAAGGACTGCAACATAAATGTTCAGGAATGGATCAAGAGAAATAAATCATTCAAGTTTATGAAAATAGGGTTACATGTCATGAAAAACCGCTACAATTCGTATTACCTTATGTTTTTAACATGGGTGTGTACCTATACCAAAATGGTCATGTAACACCCCTACACACATCATGTTCCTCCTCTGACACGGTGTGTACATGAATATTCCCTCCTTCCAAATTTCCTCAACCCTGCTATAACTAAATAATTCTCTCCTATTGCAACACTACATGGAGTGCACACTCTACACACTACGTCTGCCATTTCTGTTCCATCCACCCATATATTTTGTCAAACAATCAGATACATGTTTGATCAATACATAGTGTGTACAAGCTAGACACGGTGTGTACAACCTATGTTTCATCCACCTGTGTCTTTGGTCACATGGTTGGATATATGGTTCATTACAACACAGCGTGTTCAATCTGAACAAGGCGTTTTATACAAAATGTTTCCAAACATTGTTTCTATGCTCTCACAGTTAGTCACATGGTCATGCACTACATGGAGTGTATTCCCAGTACACGGAGTGTACATTATAAAATACATTCTTCCCAAACAGAAGAATACATGGCATGTGTTCCTAACATCACACACTGTGTTGTATGGGATTCCAGACAGTTAGGCTATGAAACATCTCCAAAACCCATATACTATAAAATTTTGTCCAGGACATGCCTATTTACTATCTGTGAGAGCTCATACTCCACAAGAATCAATTTTTTTCATCAAATTCATATCATAACTTTAAATAATTCAATTAAAGTTCAAACATGATCCAAAAAATTTTGATCCAAGAGGGCCCATAACACGTCAGGGACCAAAGATTGGTGTCCATCCAAATGAAACAATACATAAAAAATAACCTATTATAATAGAAGGTATATCTATTATGATATCTATCACAACAACAAGCATATCTATAACAACATTTATCACAACATCATGAAATCATTAATTCACCCTAAATGAATGACAAGAATACATTAGATGTGATCTCTAGAAAGTACCTATATGATGAATCATATGGAATACCCTCATCTCATTAAGATAAAATAGAACTATATCCTCAATGATACATATCATAATAGTAAAAAAACTATTGAATCACCCAATAGTGAATTCAAATAAACTTTGATAATTGAAAACCCAATAAAATTGAAATATTTGAGGTCAACTGGATTTTCGCTATACACTAGCTAGATAATCCCAAACAAAGATTATTTATAACAACTCATTCCATAAAATCCTAGTATATTGTTTCCAAACAGTATGACAATGAAGAAAATAAACCCTTTGATACCATTGTGTAATGTCTTAGATTCGGGTGCCTCCCAATGGTTTCCTAAACCCGGTTGGTCAGAAGACCTCAAGTGAATTTCCCTAAATTCCAGAGGTGTCCAACTAGTAGCAAGGGCCAAGGTATGATAATGCAGAAACTAATGCCTCATTGGAAGAATAACACAGCATAAACAAATAGTAAACTGCTAAGGAAGCAGTAAAACATGAAAAAGAAGTAAACAATGGAAGACTGATAGTAAATACAATAGAAACCAATATATATATATATATATGATTCATGGAATATTTATCTATAAAAAAATAAAAACAAGTAAAAATTAAATAAATAAATACAAAAAACAATGTACAAATGTAATAAGTAAACTCTAGTAGCATCGCTAGCCTCATCTTGGTCCCATTCTCTCCAGCTTCCACAACAATCAAACACCCGATAAAGAAGTGAGATTTCCCTTATATATACATACAACCATATAATTTTTTTATCTAAAAGCATGACCCAAAAAAGGTGTGACATGAATCCCAGTAGAAAACCACCAAAAGATATGTGCCCAACTGTTAGTGAATATATATAGTAGGAAATATTCAATAATTAAGAAATAAACTAATAAGTAATCCATAGTAAACAATCCAATAATTTTCAATTACATTAATTTACATTTACTTATTATTCAATCCATTAAATAATGAAATCATGGGATCTAGCCTATTCTTTGTATCCCCGATGTAATAGTAACCAAACAGATGTCTTAGAATAAAATATTAACAATCAAATGAGAATGATTCCATGATCGTTATTTACATGGAAAATTCATCACAATAATTCAATTATTCACAAACGACTCTCTGAGAATCTCTCATGGTCTAACCCCTATGGTCACATAGGGTAATAATCTATTAAAAATGACATCATGGGTAGCTCTCACTATTAATAGCCCTGGTCAACATAGCATAGAGTACTCATAAATAACCTCTTGGGAAGCTCTCATGATGAATACCCCTTGGTCTACCTAGAATCAATGAATTATAAATGACCCCCATGTATCTATAATGGTAAATTTCTCCTAGGTCATCATATCATAAATAACTCATAAACTACCACTTGGGTAGTTGTCACATTCAATACCCCTAGGTCAAAGTCTATACCAAGGCTCGCACAGACCTGTGTAAATAAATATGGAATCCCCCATAGTTTTTCTAGTCCAAGCCTCTCACATTCCATTGAAAGAATAGTGTGAATATCCTAATAATGAAACAAATGTAATTTATAAGTACCACATGGATAACATTCACAAGCATAACACATGTAATTGATATAATCAATCAAACTCTCTCTTAAACAAATAACGTAACACCCGATACTTTTATGGGAAATATGTTCTTTTTATGTTATATACATCATCAAAGGAATCTTTCACTACACATAACACTAGCTTGACTTGCTTTACACGCAACCACATCCTTCCTTGATAGCTTGCGTTCTATACAATACCGAGTTTCACAAAACAACGATATGCTATTAAAATATTATTAAAACTAGCAAAAATGAATAGTAATACCCACTTTATGAAATTTTGATATTTTTATTTTTCAAAACGGACTTCATTTTTGGATTCATAATATCAAAATTAGCCTAGGGTAAAATTTTGGTATTTTTCTGAAAACTTTCAATTTTTGATGAATAGTGAAAACACTGGGTTACTATTTAAAAACTGAGTTTTTACTTAAATAATTATTTATTTTATTTAAATTTATTTTAGGTAAAAATCAATACATAATACCTATATAAGTTCAATGCAATTCATTAGAGTCATTTTATAATAATTTTAGATATATAAAAATTTTATTGAACTTTTCACCGTCTTTTACCCACCTCTTAGGAGAATTTCCAAATTCACATAAAACATAATTTTACCACTTCTATGAATGGAATTTTGAAAATCCGAGAGACACGGTTAATATCAAGGACTAAAATGTGGTTCAATGAGATGAAAATAATTTTTGGTGAATAGAAACTTTTTACTTTTTTTCCCACGGTTAATGGTAAATAGGGTAATTAAGGGTACAAATGATATTATTATTACCCAAACACATGTCCTAATTCTATTGGATAAGTGTAATTTGAACAAAAACAACCTTAGGAATAAAATATGACCGTTTAGGCCCACATGGATTAGATTAGGACATTTATTATTAATTTATTTAAAAAAGGGTTAAAATAGTTAAAATCGATGTTTAATAACTAAATAATTTTTAATATAGGGTTATACATAAGATAAATTCTAATATAAATATTAATTAGAAAGATAAAAATATTTCCTACATAATGGTATTTTATTTTTAATTTTTAGACATTAAATAAGTCAATTTATGTATGACACAATGATGATGCAATAATTATCTTATTAATGAAATATTGATATAACTGATGTTATAAATACCCAAATAAAAGTAATTTGAGACTTTTTATGAATTAAAATACTTTTATAGGTTAACATGACATGTTATTATTGATTTTAGTATCTGTTTTTGAACTAAGTTTTCTGTTATGATTTTCACAAAAATCAATTACCAAATAGTGTCAAAATTGACATAAAATAGATTTTAAAACAAATATTATATTATTAATTTTTATTTTATTCCTAAAAATATAAGGTTCGAAAAAATGTCTTAGATAAGGTTATATATATTAATAATAAACAACCTGGGGTTAGTTTGGCTTGTTATAGTATGTTTATTAACCTTATAGTGTAAGAAAACAAGAAGACACGGTAAAAGTTAAATTTTCTAACTTAAAGTTAAATCTAAATGATAAGGTTATAATATAAAACTAAACATTTATAAATTCTATTGGATGAGATGATTTCGACCCATCCCTACCTTATCTTCAATATAAATCAATTTGGAGCTATTAAAAACTGAATATGACTTCTTAATAAAATAATATTTTTAGTTTTTCCAAAGGTGCCCCTCCCCTCCCTTATAAAAGGGAACCTCCTCCCTCTCTTCCTCACACCACTTTGAGCCTCCCAGCTCGGCCATCCATTGAAAAATTATCTTCTACACTTTTCTAGAAACATACTAGAGGTCCTGGTCTTCTTCAAAGACCAATTTTAGTTCCCTAAGAGGAGGTCTCAAAGAGGCGCTTCAAGGAAGAGGTAATGTCCGTTACCGATTCATTCAACTTTATTTTTTTTCCACTTATTCTTCTTTAGATGTTTCATTAATAAGTAATAACATAAGTATCACTCATATAATTATATGTTATTATAAGTATTAAACAACCCTATTTCACCATCTATCCATCCTAGGGAAAATGAAATCACCGCGCGTGCGTACGTACGGAATACTGTCTCCACACCGGGGTGTAATCTATTTTCCACCACCACCATACTTGGATGGGTATAATGGTTAAAATAAATAACTATATATGATTATTTTAAAGTGTTATTGTTTCTGAAATAGTATACATATACTCCAATACAATTCCACGATCATGGGAATGATATCATCGCTCGTGCGTACGTACAGAATACCGTCTCCGCGATGTGATACGACTCGTTCTACAAGATATTCATTGCACAATGATTATATAAATGAATTTAATGAATAAATATGATATATAGTACACTAATACAATTCTGTAAATGTGGTATCTATAACCTAACAGGAAGAATAATAATTTATTCAATAAAACACATATACGAACATAAAGCAATAAACACCCAAATAACAAGTAACAATGAAATATTACTAATAAGAAGATAATAATATGACCATATATGATATCATAAAAATAATTATGATTATGGAATAAGTCAATGAAATTATTTAAATCATTATACAGGAGGTTCGAACACTTACGAAGTAAATCGGTCATAAGGTAAGGGAAAATATCACAATCTCAATTTTTATCCGAGATTGTTTATACTTCAGAATTTGCTGGGGAGTATTTATCATCCACATCCATGTTTCCTCAATATTTAATATTATTTATATCCTCCTATAATTTTTTAAATCCAATTTTACCCTTCGGTGAGTTTTTAGTAAAAGATATGAAAGGAATCTTTCGTTGTTTTTCGTACGAGGTACTTTTTAACTTTTCTGGAAAAAGTATGAGAAGAATGTTTTTTTAACTTATACAGCATGAGTGGATTTATAAAAAATTATTTACAATAAGATTCCTTTACAAGTTTTCAAGTTAATTTTTAATTAACTTCTTTTAGTTTAAAATTGTATGACAAGTTAAGAAAGGAAAAATATTTTTGATGTAGAAAGGATATTTTCCTCAAGATTGGAGTTCAAGTGTTTTATCAAAATTATTTACCATATAAGATAATATAGGGTTATATTTCTATCCCTATTATTACATTGATTTGATTATGTTGTTATGGAAATAATTTTATGAATTTCTTTATCTTATATGAATTGTTTTATGATGTCATAATGTTTAAGATTCCCATTTTTATTACATTGGTTATGCTATGATGTATGGTTTATGATTTTGTGGCACACATAATAATGGTATCATAATGAGATGGGTGGGACCTATATCTCCCTCCAATGCATTGGGTAAAGATTTATATCCCATGAGATAGACATGGCTGGAACAACAGGTTAATCAGGTTCAGTGAAACAGGACTGAAACGAGGAGTGAAATCGGTTCAGAAATGGACTTCGTCCGCTAAGATAGTCTTGGAAATGAGTCTTGACTACTAAGAAATGATTATATATGATTATGTGTGTATTCCACAAAGCTTCATGTTTAATGTTATGATTATTGGAATTACATTTCACTTCTATGATTTATCCCATGTTATTAAATTATGATCTCTTTTGCAGGTTAAGATTTCCAAAATGATATGTTCTTGGGAATATGAAGTGATTGATATTTCTTTTGTTTACCCTTACTGAGAATTTGAGCTCACCATTTTGTAGGTTTTCTTTTCCCCAGGTCAGGAAGAAGGATATTAAGTAGGATATTCCATAAAGGGACTCTAGATATGAGGAAATAAATGGGAGAAAACATAGATGATTTATGAACCAGTTGTTTAAGTTTCCCAGTTTCTAAAGACATTATACCTAAACGGTCCTTTCAAGGTTTTGTTATATGTTGTAATAATTATGCTTTAATTTTGAAGTAATAACCACGTGTGTAAATTATGGGACATTATAGTTGGTAATAGAGGAATGGTATAGTCAACCTTTGGAAACTAGGAATTGAAAGCCTTAGTAGGAACTCTAAGGATATGTCTATGAATAGAACACAATCTTAGTATTTTAAAAATGGCCATGAACAACCTATGATAAGACCTTAAGTGTGAAATTTTATTCTTGATTATGTGTTTTTCCTATTATAATTACTGTTTCCCACACTATTCTTCTTGGTTTTAGTCAATGGCTGGAACCGGAAGGAATCGTGTTAATGCAGAATGCGATGGAAAATGCAATGATTGTCTCCCTGAGCAAACAAATGTTATGGGAGATGGAGTGAAAAATCTTGTAGCCATGCTCACACAACTCTCTCAAGCTATGAATCATACAGGACTTCCAAACGAGCAAAGGAAGGAGCAACATTCTGTTGAATCCTTCATGAGGAAGCATCCACCTTCATTCAGCGGGTCTACTGATCTATTAGTTGCAGAACAATGGATTAGTACTACTAAAAAGATATTTTCAGTTCTTCAATATTCTGATCATGATAAAGTCATCTTAGTAGTGTATTGTTTGGAAGGATATGCTGATCAATGGTGGAATATTATCAAGAATACGAGTCAAAGAGATGAAATTGAGTCCATGGAATGGGACGAGTTCAAGAACTTATTTTTCAATAAGTACTTCCCTTTTATTCTTCGAAAAAAGATGGAGAAGGAGTTTCTTGAACTAAAGAAAAAGGATGATGAATATGTTGGTACCTATGAAGCAAATTTTACAAGACTTCCAAGGTACGCTTCTGGTATTATTATCCAACCTGAGAGTCAGATCGATCAATTCTTTAATGGCTTAAAACCAAGTCTTCGAAGGGCGTTAGCCATAAGGGACTTCAATAGTTACGAGGAAATAGTTGGATGTGCTCTCAAGGTTGAGATGGATATTGGAGTAACCCATCAGTCATATGGGTTTGATAAGAAGAGGAAAATGGAATTCAAAGGAAAATCTAAAGAGCACACTGAAAAGAAGATGAGTTTTCCCTTATGCTCAAAGTGTGGAAAGAAACATGGAGGGAGTTGTCTTAAAGGTATAATTAAATGTTTCAAATGTGGAAAGGAAGGTCATCAGGCATTTGAATGTCGCAATTATGGGAAGAAGATTTATAGTTATGCGAACAAAGAAAAGGCTACACAGAGTGCACCTCCTACACTTCAATGTTACAAGTGCAAGGAAATGGGGGATTATAATTATAAATTCCATAATCCAAGGGTTGTTGATGATGATCGACATCAATAATCTCTTAAGGCTAAAGATAAAGGAAAGTCACACGCAATTTCTATCAGTGATGTGGAGTACGATAGAGAAATGGTGAAAGGTACACTTACCATCCACTCTAAAGTTGAAAATGTTTTATCTGATTCTGGATCCACCCACTCTTTTATTTCTGAATAATTTTCTAAGGGTATTGCCTTATTACCTCAACAATTAGATGCTGAGTTGGCTGTGAGAACTTCTAATGGAACAACAGTTGCATCAAAAGTTTACAATTCTTCTCCGATTTAATTTTGTGGGAAAGTGCTTGCTTCAAATCTTGTGATCCTTCCTATAGTGGAATTTGATGTGATTCTTGGCATGGATTGGCATTCTCTATATGGAGCTCATATCAATTTCCAAATAAGGGAAGTCACATTTCATATTCCAGATCAATCTATGATCGTCTATCGAGGAAAGGAAGAACAAAACCTTCCAGTGGAAATTCCTTCCATCTTATAGGTCTTGATTCCACTAAATGAAGGTTATTTATCTCAAATGGTTGGAGAGAAACTCACGATTAAGAATATGCCTATTTTACGGGAGTTTGAAGAAGTCTTTCCAGAGGAATTGTTGGGTCTCCCACCAAATCGTGAAGTAGATTTTTCAATAGAACTCGTACCGAGTGCTTTGCCTATTTCAAAGACACCTTATAGAATGGCCCCAATTGAGTTGCAGGAATTGAAGAAGCAACTCCAAGAGAATCTTGATAAGGGATTCATATTCCCTAGTGTGTCACCTTAGGGAGCACCTGTTCTATTTGTTAAGAATAAAGATGGATCAATGAGACTCTGCATTGATTATCGAGAAATTAACAAGATCACTATCAAGAACAAATATCCTCTCCCACACATTGATGACTTATTTGACCAACTACGCGGAGCTCAATACATTTCCAAGAATGATCATCGTTTAGGGTATCATCAATTAAGGGTCAAAAGGGAGGATATACCAAAGACGGCTTTCCATACAAGGTATGGAAACTATGAATTTATAGTGATGCCATTTGGTTTTACTAATTCCCCTGCTATCTTCATGGATCTGATGAATAGAGTCTTTAAAGACTATCTTGATCAGTTTGTGGTAGTCTTTATAGACGATATTCTTGTCTATTCTAAGATCAAGGAAGAACATGAAGAACGCTTGAGAATTGTATTGAAGACCCTGAGAAAGGAGAAGCTTTATGCCAAATTTACCAAGTGTGAATTTTGGTTTCAAAAATTTTGCATTCATGGGTCACATAATCTCAAAAGAGGGGATATATGTGGATCCAGTAAAAACAGTGGTTATCGAAAGATGGTCGAGACCAACAAAAGTAACCGAGATCCGAAGTTTTCTTGGTTTGGATGGATATTATCGTAGTTTTGTGAACGATTTTTCAAGATTATCTAATCCACTCACCATGTTGACTCAGAAAGGAGTTAAGTTTGTTTAGACGGAGGAATGCGAAGATAATTTCAAGGAGTTGAAATGAATGTTATCCAGTGCACCTGTGCTCACACTACCTTGCAGTGGAGAAAGGTTTGTGATCTATAGTGATGCATCCAAGAAGGGACTAGGGTGTGTTCTCATGAAAAATGATATGGTGATAGCTTATGCCTCACGACAGTTGAAAATCCATGAGCAAAATTACCCAACTCATGATTTGGAGTTGGCTATGGTAATCTTTGCATTAAAGATTTAGAGGCATTACCTTTATGGAGAAAGGTGTGATATTTATACAGATCATAAAAGTTTAAAGTATATTTTCACACAAAAGGAGCTGAATATGCTCCAAAGAAGATGGTTGGAGCTGATTAAAGATTACGACTGCTCAATTCATTACCACCCTAGGAAAGCAAACAAGGTGGAAGATGCATTAAGTCGACAAGACCATGATATCTTTTCCATGATGAGGATAATAAAAGATCCAATATTTATGGATTTACAAGGGATGGATCATGGAATTATAATGGAAGGAGAAAAATCTTATCTTTCTCAAATGAATGTTCAACCATCTATACATGTGAAGATTAAAGAGGAACAGAAAGAAGATGTAGAGTTACAAAAGACGGTGAGAAATGTTAATGAATTCAACCTTCATTGTGATGGGATAATAAAGTTCAAGAATCAGGTGTTTTTTCCTCCCATCCATGAATTAAAGAAGGAGTTGCTGGATGAGGCTCATAGTTCATCATTCTCTTTTCATCCTGGAAGCATGAAGATGTATAGGGACCTGAAAGAGTACTTCTGGTGGGATGACATGAAAAGAGATATTGTTGAATATGTATCTCGATACTTGGTTTGTTAGCAAGTTAATGCTGAGAGACAGAAGTCTAAGGGGATGTTACAACCATTACCCATACCAGAATGGAAATGGGAAAACATCACTATGGACTTTGTCACTGGACTTCCTAAAACATCCCAAGGCAATAATGCTATCTAGGTCATAGTTGATCGTCTTACAAAGTCTACACACTTCATTTCTATTAGAGAGGATTTCTATCTGGATCATCTTTCCAAGATATATGTGAAGGAAGTGGTATGATTGAATGGAGTACCAATTTCTATTATATCTGATCAGGATCCAAGGTTTACCTCAATGTTCTGTCGAATTCTTCTGCATACTCTAGATACAGATTTGAGTTTCAGCACTGCTTATCATCCTCAAACAGACGGTCAGTCTGAGAGGACAATTCAAACTCTAGAATATATGTTGAGAGCTTGCTATATGGATTTCAAAGGTGGTTGGGATCAACACCTACATTTGGTAGACTTTTCTTATAATAATAGATTTAACTCCAGTATTCAGATGGCTCCTTATGAAGCTCTCTATGGAAAGAAATGCAGGACTCCAACTTGCTGGTATGAAGTTGGGGAAAGAAAGCTATTAGGACCAGATCTTGTTAATGAGATGGCAGATAAGGTCTGATCTATTCAACATCACATAAGAGGAGATAAGAGTCGACAAAAAAGTTATGCCGACAACCGAAGAAAAGACATAGAGTTTGAAGTGGGTGATAAAGTGTTCTTATGAATATCTCCTTGGAAGAGAGTAATGATATTTGGAAAGAAGGGAAAGTTGAACCCTGGGTATATCGGTCCTTTCGAAATACTGGATCATGTTGGTAAGGTAGATTATTGTTTGGCGCTTCCACCGAATCTCTCTCATGTTCACGATGTGTTCCATGTATCTCTCCTGAGAAAGTACATATCTGATCCTTCACATGTACTCAGCTCAGATGTTGTAGTGCTGGAGAAAGATCATTCTTATGAAGAAAAGCCAATAGAGATTCTGGATCGTAGCGAAAAAGTCCTACAGAACAAGACCACTTGCTTGGTGATAGTTTTATGGAGGAACCACCAATTAGATGAAGCTACATGGGAGCTTGAGGATATGATGAGGGAGAGGTATCCTCATCTGTTGGTTACAAAGTGACGAATTTCGAGGGTGAAATTCATTTAATGGGGGGTAGAATATAAAACCCAAGACTTTTATGAGAAATATTTTGTTTTTATGTTATATACATCATCCCATGAATCTTTCACTACACACAACACTATCTTGGCTTGCTTTACATGCAACCGCGGCCTTCCTCGATAGCTTGCATTGTACGCAATACCGAGTTTCACTAAACAATGACATGCTATTAAAATATTATTAAAACTAGCTGTTATGAATAGTAATACCCACTTTTTGAAATTTTATAATTTTTATTTTTCAAAACAGACTTTATTTTTGGATTCGGAATATCGAAATTATCCATGGGTGAAATTTTGTTATTTTTCTGAAAACTTTCAATTCTTAATGAATAGTGAAAACAATGGGTTACTATTTAAAAACCGAGTTTTTATATAAATAATTATTTATTTTATTTAAATTAATTTTAGGTAAAAATTGATACATAATACCTATATAAGTTCAATTCAATTCATAGGAGTCATTTTATAATAATTTTAGATATATAAAAATTTTATTGAACTTTTCCCTGTCTTTTACCCACCTCCTAGGAGAATTTCCAAATTCACATAAAACATAATTTTACCACTTCTGTGAATGGAATTTTGAAAATCCGAGAGCCACAGCTAATATCAAGGACTAAAATGTGGTTAAATGAGATGAAAATAATTTTTGGTGAATAGTAACTTTTTTACTTTTTTTTACCACTGTTAAAAGTAAATAGGGTAATTAAGGTTAAAAATTATTTTATTATTACCCTAAAACATGTCCTAATTATATTTTATAAGTTTAATTCGACCATAAACAACCTTAGGAATAAGATATGACCATTTAGGCCCACATGGATTGGATTAGGAAATTTATTATTACTTTATTTAAAGAAGGGTTAAAATAGTTAAAATCAAAGTTTAATAACTAAATCATTTTTAATATAGGGTTATACATAAGATAAAGTCGACTATAAATATTAATTAGAAAGATAAAAATATTTCCTATATAATGGTATTTTATTTGTAATTTTTTAGACATTAAATAATTAAATTTATGTATGACTCAATGATGATGCAGTAATTATCTTATTAATGAATTATTGATATAATTGATGTTATAAATACCCAAATAAATATCATATGAAACATTTTATGAATTAAAATACTTTTATAGGTTAATATGACATGTTATTATTTATTTTAGTAACTTTGTTTTAACTAATCTTTCTGTTATGAATTTCACAAAAATCAATTACCAAATAGTGTCAAATTTGAAATAAAATAGTTTTTAAAACAAATATTATATTATTAATTGTTATTTTATTCCTAAAAATCTACGGTTCGGCCAAATGACTTAGATAGGGTTATATATATTAATAATAAACAACTTGGGGTTCTTTTGGCTTGTTATAGTAAGTTTATTAACCATATAGTGTAAGAAAACAAGAAGACACGGTAAAAGTTAAAATATCTAACTTAAAGTTAAATCTAAATGATATGGTTAAAATAGAAACATAAATTTTTATAAATTATATTGGATGAGAGGATTGTGACCCATCCCCACCTTAGCTTCTAAATAAATCAATTTGGAGATATTAAAAACCTAATATTACATTATAAAAAAATATAGTTTTAGTTTTTCCAAAGGTGCCCCTCTCGTCCCTTATAAAAGGGCACCTCCTCCCTCTCTTCCTCACACCACTTTGAGCCTTCATCCTCGGCCGAACCCTACCGAATTCACTTCTACACTTCTCTAGAAACATCCAAGAGGTCCTGGTCTTATTCACAGACCATGTTTAGTTCCCTAAGAGGAGGTCTCAAAGAGGCACTTCAAAGAAGAGGTAATGTCCGTTACCGATTCTTTAAACTTTATTTCTTCTTCCAATTCTTCTTCTTTAGTTGTTTAATTATGAAGTAATAACATCAGTATCACTAATATAATGATATGTTATTATAAGTATGAAAAATCCCTATTTCACCATCTATCCATCCAACGAAAAACAAAATCACCGCACGTGCGTACGTACAGAATACCGTCTCCACGCCGTGGTGTAATCTATTTTCCACCACCACCTTACTTGGATGGGTATAATGGTGAAAATAAATAACTATATATGATTAGTTTAAAGTGGTATTGATTCTGAAATATTATACATACACTCCAATAAAATTCCACGATCATGGGAACGATATCATTGCTCGTACGTACGTACGGAATACCGTCTCCACGATGTGATGGACTCGTTCTACATGATCTTCATTGCATAATGATTATATAAATGAATTTAATGAATAAATATGATATATAGTACACTAATACCATTCTGGAAATGAGGTATCTATAACCTAAAAAGAGTAATAATAATTCATTTGACAAAACACATATACGAACATAAAGCAATAAACACCCGAATAACAAGTAGGAATGAAATATTAATAATAATAAGCTAATAATATGACCATATATGATATAATAAAAATAATTATGATTCTTTAATAAGTCAATGACATTATTCAAATCATTATATAGGAGGTTCGGACACTTACAAAGAAAATCGGACCTAAGGTAAGGGAAACTCTCGCAATGTCAATTTTTATCCAAGATTGTTTATACTTCAGAATTTACTGGGGAATATTTATCATCAGCATCCCTATTTCCTCAATATGTAATATTATTCATATCCTCCTACAATTTTTTTAAATCTAATTTTACCCTTCGGTGAGTTTTTAGTAAAAGATATGAAAGGAATATTTTTTCATTTTTCGTACGAGGTACTTTTTGACTTTTCCGTCAAATTTACGAGAAGAATGTTTTTTATCTTATACGGCATGAATGGATTTATAAAAAATTATTTCCAAGAAGCTTACTTTAAATGTTTTCATGTTTAATTTTAATAAACTTAATTTAGTTTAAAATTTTATGACATGTTAAGAAAGGAAAAATGTTTTTGAAGTAGAAAGGATATTTTCCTCAAGAATGGAGTTCAAGTGTTTTATCAAAATTATTTACCATCTAAGATAATATAATGTTCTATTTCTATCCCTATTATTACATTGATTTGATGATGTTGTGATGGAAATATTTTTATGAATTCCTTTATCTTATATTAATTGTTTTATGATGTCACGATGTTTAAGATTGTCATTTTTATTACATGGGTTATGCTATGATGTATGGTTTATGATTTTGTGGCACACATAAGAATGATAGCATTATGAGATGGGTGGGACCTATATCTCCCTCCATTACATTGGGTAAATAATTATTTCTCATGAGATAGACATGGCTGGAATGGCAGGTTAATTCAGTTCAGTGAAACATGAATGAAACGAGGAGTGAACTCGGTTCAGAAATGGACATTGTCTGCTAAGATAGTCTTGGAAATGAGTCTTGACTACTAAGAAATGATTCTCTATGATTATGTGTGTATTCCACAAAGCTTCATGTTTTATGTTATGATTATTGGAATTACATTTCACTTCTATGATTTATCCCATGTTATGAAATTATGATCTCTTTTGCAGGTTAAGATTTCCAAAATGATATGTTCTTATGAATATGAAGTGATTGGTATTTCTTTTGTTTACCCTTACTAAGCATTTCAGATCACCCTTTTGTATGTTTTCTTTTCCACAGGTCAAGAAGAAGGATATTAAGTAGGATATGCCAAAAAGGGACTCCATATATGATGAAATAAATGGTAGACAACGTAGATGATTTATGAACCAGTTTTTTATGTTTCCCGGTTTCTAAAGACACTATACCGATACGGTCCATTCATGGTTTTGTTATATGTTGTAATAAGTATGCTTCAATTTTGAAGTAATAACCATGTAGGTAAAGTATGGGTAGTTATAAATAATGTAATAGAAACAATGTATGCCCCATTTCCAACTTAGGAAAAACGACTATAAATAGTCAAACTAGGGAAATGCACCAATGGGGTGTCCCATAAACAAGGAATCAAACCTTAATCAAATGCTACAACCCCTTTTCAATCAATTAAACCATATGATTTAAAAAATATGGTTAATTTTCCAATCATGAAATCCCCCAAACATTGGAATGTAGCACTTTTAGCATATATAACCCAAATAATTACAAAGAAAGTAAAAAACCACATAATTTGATATCATAAGATCAATACTCTTGAATGCCGGTCATTGAATCATCGTACAAAGGAATAGATCTACAAAAGGATGAAAAATATTCAAACATGAATTACTCATGAGATAAGTTTAATCAATAATAAAGGCTCTATGAAGAATTGACAACTCACCAGTGGTATTCTGACGCACTCAGCGACATCTCAATCAGTGGTCGGATGGAGAAACTAGAGATCGATAATTTTTCTTCATTCCCAAGCACTCCTATTCGAAACATGGGAAAAAGAAGTGGTTTCTGGATATGAGATGAAACCCTAATCCATAATATCAAATAAAAATTAAATTACCACAGAAGTTTCATTTAATGTACATGAATTTTATTATAGTCAACTGGATCCCACCTTAAAAGGGTTAGCCAGGTCAACACACGACCAGGTACCTGAAAGTTACACAACCAGTATGTCCCTGCACGTAGTTCCCAAATACATGGAATGTACTCATAAGTACAGGGAGTGTAGTTGGAAAATTACCATTTGATAAATATTTTTATAAAAAAACCCAAAATAAATATCCATACCTGATATGAAGATCCATATTGTTACAGGTTTCGACATCCAAGGCCTCATTCATGTGATACAATTTTTTCAAAAAAAACCATGTCAATAAGAAAAAATTGCGTCCATATACATGAAAGATAATTTCAAGATCAATACTGATGAAAATTAGTGAAAATATTCAATAGAGATCCAAAAGCATGATAATGAAATATTTAGACTCAAAATATAAATCGAAGATCCCAATCTCAAATGATTTGACTCAGAATACCATGAAGCATCAATATATAATTCACATACTACTTTATCAATGGATCCATAACACTTAACTGAATCATTAATAATAAAAGAGGATACTTCATCAACTGATCAGAATCCATCTAAATAGATCCACATCCCCCATGATATTATGGTATAAAGATGAAACAAATCTATCTAGATATCCTCCCAAATCAACTAAGGTACATCTAATAGATGCAGCAAATCCTGAAGAACGTGATACTCTATTATCACCTACTGATATATGAAAAATTATAAACCAAAATATACTACTAATAATTTCAACTGTGGCCCAAAAATTGATTGAGAAAGGTGTGATACATCATAATTACTATATGATTCACATCCAAGGGTGATTTTGGGAACACAAGTATTGCCACATAATCTATCATAGGTGAAACCACCAATATAACTTGAAACAATAGCTGATACTGATTATCCTATAAACATTTTTTAGGAATATAACCATCGACGATAGGATCACACAAATTATTACCATAAGATCTCAAAACCAAGTCTCCCCAGTCTACCATAACAAGGATGAATGAATATTTCTATGATTCAAGATACATCTCCAATCAAATTCCTCATTATTAAAATTCAATGCTACATATTCCTCCACCACACTCTATGCATCTTCCTACTTCAACATAACATATCTCGGTGACTTCTTTCTCAGTGTCTCAATAACTATATTCCCTTTCCCTATTATATAAGAGATATCAAAATAACAATCATGAAAAACACCATCAAAATTTGATAATGTAAATTCAAATCATATTGATAGAAGATATACCTTAAGAGTTTATGATTTATAAATACAATAAATTGTACACTGATAAGAAGATATATTCAAATCATTAGAGAAAACCACACTACTACCAAATTGAGATCATGGGGGACAAAGCTAGACCCACAAGGTAGAAACTAGAAAGACCCTTATGATAAAACCACCATTTTCAACATCAATATATAACCCAAAACACGATGATGATAATACTAAAAAATTGAAAGATAACTCCATCCTCTATAAATAAAAGGATATGAGCACTAATCCGTATCTCATTCTATTAGTTATTGATTAAATATCTTGAATTAATCTATATTAATTATAGGTACATCACAACAAATTTCATTATAGGGTATAAAATACAAGATAAATAACATATGAACAACGAAATATACTTATCTAGATAGAGGAATTTATGGACCATTATTATATTCTAGGGTGCCAACCAAGGAAAAAATCATTTGATCTCTTATGAATCATACACTAGTAATTATTGATGTACTCTTGAAAATTAAAAAAACCATTACTAATATGAAACTAACTATGTGTTTTGTAACACCAAATGTAATAACGAATAAATTTCAGTTCCCACAACAAAATCTGAGGGTTGATTTTTAAAATTAATACATCTTAAATATCATTTGATGATATCCAAACCATGAATCAATCATCAAAATCCAACGACACCCTAAACTAATTGAACATATTATCTATACTTAGTATGGGTAATAGTTATTTAACATCACATATTTTTACTGATTGTATTTTATACAAAACCTCTGACTTCCATATGTCATCATAATGACCAAGACTAGAGATCCCCAAGAAAATACACTAGGACATATGAAAACCATTTACATCATGCCATAAATCTAAATTATCCACTCCCGTAACTCCTCTGTTTTTGTGCAGTAAAAGTACATTGAAGAAAAAGATAAACCATGTTGTAAATGTATTCTTAACTCTATTTCATGTCATATAGATTGAATCACAACTTCTCCATGGAATACATCTTATAACACTTTAGGAATCTCATAGACATCGATTAAACTCAATATTTTTTTTTTCAATTCATAAGTCATGGGATTATAGAACCTAAGGACCATATTATTTACTTTATAACCAATGAAAAAGATATAAAAGACATATTTATAAATTTATTTTACTCTCCTATAGAACCAATCAATAGCCTTAATCATAAAATAAAACTAATCCATGATAAGAAATAAATCATATGGTTTTATTTTTTATTATAAGAAATAACTCTCTAATAGATGAATCTCTATCATTATCTCAAATAACCGAAAGAAATCTAGAAAAATATATTGAAAATGAACTAGAATATATGACACTATGTCCACCATAAGCCTCTTTAACTTGATTCCTAGAGATCGAACTATGATTGGTGAAAGGAATGTGTGTGTAGATTCCAAATTAGTCAATGCATAAGTAATGGTAGAAGTTATGTACATATTTCCATAGAAGATATATATCATTTATATAATTGGAATATCTAGGTAATTAATGAAACCCTACTCACTTTCCTTTATCTTATTTATTATTAGGGCCCCTATGACAACATTTATCCCATTGTTCCAATGGATGAGGTAAATATAGTGGGTTTCCCCAATGTTCACCATCTCCCCTCTACTGAATAAAATCATTTTTCCCTACTAATGAATTATATTTTGAGGAAAATACTATTAAGGTTACATTTAATGGTAACCAATTACACAATGCATACCATTTAGAAAAGATATGACCAGAATATGATGATAACCATGACCTACATAAGAGAAACTCAGCTGAGTTGATCCCTCGATAGATGAATGAGAAATAACTACTCTAAATAAGTGTGAGTAAGTGTAAGACCAAATTACTACCAGTGAAAAACTCAATTACCATGAATATAAGAATATTTATCACCAACTTCTCTTCTTAGAATGTTTTGATGACTTTGTTCTAGAGATATCCCAAAGAATAAACATAAACACCTATACCTTAGCTAAAACATCAATATACATATTAGAAACAGAAATGGGGAAAACTAATACGAAATATTAAAAAACAATCTTTATTAAATTGATTAACCCTAGTCTCCACATTTGAGAAGAGTCCATGGGAATATCAAATAATATTATTGAACTGAATCCCCATCTCACACACACTCATGCTATCATTTTTATGAAATAGAAACTCTTACATAGTAGCCACCATAAGTAACTAGGAAAGAAAATATAAAGGTATGTGATTAATGAAATCATCAAAAAATATATCTTAATATTTTCAATTACCCAAATATAGAAACCACCACATCTGAGAATATTTTCTTTACTGGAAAATGACCAATGAGATCTAATTCTCCGATGATGAATTGATCCAAATGAATGAAATATCAAACTCCTTAAAACACATGATAGTGTACGGATTAGATAAATTCACCCCATAATTGAACAAATTATACTATAGTTACACATGTAAAATTTCATTCTAAGGATAATCTTCCTAAACTAGTTCAATATTATTATGGTAAACAGGGGGATTATGCTTTAACTTTCTAGTTTGAAATACATGTTGTGAAAGACCATATTCAATAACTATTATAGATAATAAAAAATCTACAAAGACTAAAAACATATAATTCTACATATTACAACCTAATAAGATTCATTTATACTTTTTTAATAATAACATTAATTTAATATATAGAGCATGATATCATGATGTGTATACTAATTCAAGTTCCCTATACTATAATCAGAATCAGATCCCCAATTCTGTTTAGTAATTTTATGTTACATATGTTATATCTTGGGGGTACATAAACACTCATATCCTAGTAGGTATCCCATTTTACTGAATCATGAGTTCTATTGATATTTGTTTCCTACCAAACCTATATATTCCTCAAAAATTCATAACTCTAAATTTTTTCATAACTCTCCACCATACCATTGATATAAAATTACCATACCCTACACCCAATGGTACCCTCTTAGGCCAGAAGTGAGGATGATAGTGATTCCTATATCCCAACTCTAATAGTATATAGGTTAGAGGATAGAACTCAGAGAATAAAAACACATATATAGGAGGCATTACCATCATAAATCCTAATAATGAAGAAATAATAACCACAAACCAATATCATATAATATAAAACATAACCAGTATCCAATTAATTCATGTAATTGGTTATACATAAAATTAATGAATAGTTTATTCAAAATAAATGATGCACTTTCCTAAAATTGTGTTAAATATATTTATTTTTTGAGAAGTTGTGAATAAAACTTGTATTTCAATATTAAATGAAAATTCATGTTTTAACACATTAAATTGTACGCTATTATTTTTGAAATAAATATTTTTTGGGCCTTATTTATAAATTGATTTTTTTAATGTAATTATTTACTAAATTGGGTGAAATGTTCATTTGTATCATCATTCATGGAACATAAGTTTGGTGGGATAGATCAGTTCCTCATGTTAAGGAGTTTCTAGATTCATCAACATAGACACCCTATCCTCATTTTAGATATAACATCTTTATCCAAGATTGTTTTTTGATAAATTATTAACAATTATTATAAGAATTCCTAAAAAAATTATAATTGTGGAAAAAAACAGATAGTTCATAAGGGAAGAGTTCCACTAATTTGATAAAATTTATTGTAAATTAATTACTCAAATTGCTACATTCACACTTGAAAATACATGTAACCTATCTTATAATCCACTCTTTAAATTTTTACTTTATATAATTTAAAATTGGTTTGAATTGAATTATTGTATTGGGAGTACATGATAAGTAATAATGCGTTGAAATTTGTTTCCCTGATTGTTAAAAACAATTGTTTTTTTTGAATTAATATTGTATTGTTTTTCAAAAATTATTTGCAAATAGACAATATTAAATAAAATATTACACAATATTTAATAATTCCAATTACTGAATCTAGTACTAGTATAAGGAAACAAAAAATGAATCGTTACTATACATTGATATAACACATAAGGTAAAACTCTTCGAGGAAGATTACACCTTCCAAGAAAAATGTTAAAAGAAAAAAGAAATTTTAGGAATATGATAGAAATTATTAATGAAACTGTAAAAACAATAGGGAATAATGTAGTAACTATTAATGTTTAAGGGTATATATATAGTATATAATAAAAAATGTGACCATTATGATATAACTATTTGATTACTTTTATGTGACTATTGGTTAATAGGACTATTTGTCTATATGCCCATTCTGCATTATGACATTTGGTAATGTTTCCATTATAATTTGATAGTTAGTGTTTTTATATGTTAATGTGAATTGAATGATATAATATAATACATAATGAAGAAAAAATAACCGAAACAAGTAGACTCATGCCTTAAAAATCATGTTTTTCCAAGATAAGAAGGGTAGTATGACCATCAGGGTTTTCTCATTATGGAAAATTATTAGACATTCAAAAAGTGTGACTCAAACAAAATCTCCTATGGGAGAAATTTATTATAGTGCATATCAGCACTATATTAATGATTTTTGATATACTACACAGAACATCCACCGTCGCAGACCATAATTATAGACCCATTGGTGATGTAATAATCGTTTACATATCATTAACCTAGTAGTGATAAGGTGTAATTATTTAATAAATTAAAGAATAGTTTTATTGATTCCACATTCTTCTTCCATTACATCCTATAAAAAATACATTTTATTATAGAATATGTCAAAATTCATTTTTATACAAAGAGCCCTTGATTTCATTTTTCATGAATATATATATATATTTAATATTAATTAAAATACATTTATAGAATAATAATTCTAATTTAGTGCTGAAATAATAAATATTCTTATAAAATATTATTATAGAATTATACAAAGTTTTTCAATGGTATTGAAATATCTTTTCATAATAAAAAATAGTGGTTTATAATAAAAAACTATTTTTATTTAAAAATTAATTTTCACATTTTTAGAAAATTTTAAAATAAAATAATTTACAATTTTAAAACCCACTAATACAAATTATCCAATAAATAATTTTTTTATTTCATTATACACTCTATTTTTTGTATAAAATATAAAATATGGTATAATAGATATAAAGTATTACGAAATGAAAATTAAATAATGTTTATTGGATAAATAATTTTATATCATTCATGACAAAAATATAATATTTATTAATATTTTTAAATTTAATTAATTTATATGAATTTAAAAACCTTTAATTGACTATAAAAAGTATATATGGAAATTATTATTTTGTAAAATATATTTTGTGGTAAATTTACTTTTCCATGGTTAAAGAAATATTAAAAAATGGATTTTGGTTATAATTCATTAAAATATTATAAAAATGAATTGAATTTTAAAAATCATAAGAAAAAATGGATTAGAAAAGGGTTTATCATTTTCAATGACCTATAATCCCATGACCTATATTTAGAAATTATTAATCAATCCCTCATCATTTATTATAAATACCTACCCGTACCCCCATTACACTCCACTCTAAATCCTTTAAGTATGAAATTATTCTCATCACCCTCACTAAATTTCCTCTGTGGCATTCCTACTGTCTTATTGTTTCTATATCTATTCATTTGAAATATACAATAAATGGTCAGGGAAAACCCCTATTATACTCTTCTATTCAAGTACCACATTTTCATTTTTCTTAGAAAGGATTAATTAATTTCTTTTCATACACTTTTCATTAACCCCTTTACATATTATTTTTATTATCAATTGGTGGACTTATATAACTTTCATTATTACCTTTAATTATTCAATTTTTCATAATATCTATTGTGCCAGAAGAATTTCAAATATATCTTTATTTTTTATGAAATATACATATATTGAATGAACTGAAATGACCTCCCTTTCCATGGTTATTCAAATAGTTGTAAACATTATATACTGAATGAGAGTTTTTATATATGAAACCCGCATTCCCTTTCATGTGTTAGAAATGATGAAATGTATATTCTTTGATAACTTTTGTACTCAATGATTTAATATAAATCTCTTTTATTATTATCCAAGGGTTATTGAATAAATAATTTATTATGATGGATGTGGATCACATGAATTAATACATATGAAGGGTACACCCTAATAACACTAAAATTAATTTGGTAAAAAATAATTTATATAAATGACTTATTTTATGCTACCTAATTGAATAACCATGTAAATTATGCTTTATGATATCTTGGTTATAAACTCTTTTGATAAGACTATTAATATATCATTTTTATGTTTTAGTAAAATTTCCATGATATTATTCCTAGCCATTATATTATGATATAACTCATTTTACAATGATAAGGAGCTATTTTTACCACATGTAAATATTCCAAAATAGAAATTGTATGGACCCTCAATATATGTCTAAATGATGGAAAATATAATGAAATTTTAGTAATGAAAAATATTTTTGGTTTCCAAGTAATGTATTATTTGTCTAGAAATTATAAATTGATACAGACCTGACTAGATTGTACCAAGTGGAAATAACCCCAAAAATGGTTTATTTTTTATTAACTCGATCATCACCTATTCCATGATAATTATTCCTTGTCATACACCTATTTTGACACTTCTAGGGGATTTCATTGTTTAATCCCATGATTTTTATGAACCCTTATAAAAGAGATATATATATATATATATATATATAATAAATCTATCTATTATTTGAGGATAATAAAGAATAATTTCATTGATGAATGTTATTTTAGGACATAAAATCACATTAGAATTTGATGATTCCTAAATGTATCGTGTCAGACAATAAATATTTGATCTTGTAAGAAAATTTTGAGAAATTGGGGGAACCACATAAATGAAGAGTGAAAAAAATGATGCAATGAAGGAATAATTATCCTGATTGATGTTATAATTGGAAACATCAATAGGATTTTGAATGAAATATCTCAGGTTATGAATAAAAATATGAATTTTTGGGCCTCCTCATACATATAGAATGAAATAAAATACTATTTAGTTATTTATTAATCAATGACTAACTTATTTTATTGGATATGTTGATCCATTTATTATTTAATAATGGATTACCTATATAGAAATGTTATTTTCTTATCTCCATTATCATGACCTAGGGAAAATAACAATAACAGTATATTAATTAGAAATAGAAGATGGTCAGTTGTGGACACTAGTTTAGAACATAATTCTAATAGTTGGGATTAATACAATAGATTGGTAAGAGTTAAGGATAAAAATTTTCAATAAGTATTTTCCACATTCGATATAGACAAAAATAGATAGAAAATTATTATATATGAATGGAAAGGAAAATAAACTAGTGAGATATTATAAATGGAACATTTCAAGGAATAATTTATATACCTATAGATTTTCTATAGATCCTAAAAAATTGGTGATAGGTTCATTGGTGGACTAAGAAACATATTAAATGAAATTTATAAAATATAACCTATCAAACATTTGATTTTATTGTACATTGTGATATAGTGAATTGAATGTAATTTTGAGATATGTAGTGGTCATATAATATGAATTAAAATAAGTGAGTAGTGGTGGAAAACTAAAAGAATATTATTTATCAAAGAAAATATGAAAATAAAATGAAGCCACCCAATTTGAAAAATCATGAGAATAATCATTCGCACAAAAAAATAATGAATGTATAATTTTCTATATTTTTAGAAAATCTAACCATCTAGATCATAATTATTATTGTGTGGTAATCCCACAACATCCAATTAAAAATGATATATCGGACATAAAAACATAATGTTTAAGGAATTAAGTGAGGATTTCTCAAAAACATTTCCAATCAATTTCCAAATCAAAAGATAATGTAATATAAACACCATCTACCCTATAATAGGAAAAGGTATAAAATTAATACTCTCACTGTAACACCCTGACCCTAGATACCCAGAGTCGGTGCATTATTACATAACATTGGCATGATCACAAGAAAGATCATGTCTCAAAAGCCTGATTAGTTTAGTAGCCTTAGAAGCAGTAGATATATTCATAAAGTTTACATTACATCAATAAGTGAAAAAATACATCAATATATTGTCTTCATATCCCCTCATACTATCCCTGCCGGTCATTCATAAAATACTTCTTCACATTCTGGGAAAAATAAAACATAGAAAAAGGGGTGAGCTCAAATGCCCAGTAAGGGTTACAATATAGCAGAAACTTTCATAAATAAGAATAAACATTTAAAGCAATGTATAACTAAAACAAAATCCTTTTAAACTTGAACATGAACATAGTATGGAAAAAATAAAATTAAATAATTCCATTTACTTATTCACATGGATATTCTACTAATCGAATAATCACATGCAATATCAATAACCACTTTCATAATGATGGAATGCATAATGCCAGACTATCATAACCACATAACCAAGGCCTCGTGCCAAGACTACAAATAATATTTTTCCAAGGCCTTGTGGCAAGACACTAGTTTGTCTCATGGGACCTATCGATGCATCGAGGAGCCATAGCGGGCTCCACCTGTCACATATTAAGTCTAATGCATTTCCATATGAAAAGGTTCAAACATAACATAAACATTCATATTAAAACTAGCATACGAAATGTAAATACTTCATCCATAAACAACTAATAGTATAAGAATAACACATTCACAGTCAAACACATCACAAAAACATCAAAACAATATGGAAGTTTTGTATCATAAGAAATAAACTTCAAATAATCATAAATTCCATCAAAGGATGTTTACATAGATGAAATAAAAACTATTTGAGAGAAATATCTCTTTTTTTGAAATCATTTAAAAGTCACAAATTTATTAAGGAAGTAATTTAAAAGAGATTTTGGAATCAAAGTTTCCCATACAACTTCGAAAATTTTGAAAAGAAATATCATTTGAATAAATTCTTGTCCATATAAAAAAATCCTTAAAATCGTTTTGAAAACATGGACATTAATTAAAATGTTTTAGAAAGATTATTCTTTAAAACATTTAAAATTATGATTTTGATAAAGAGTACCTTTCAGAAATTTTTAAAATATTCATTTTGAAATAATTTAAAAGTCACATAATTATAAAATAAATAATTTACTTTGAAAATATACTTATAATATTGTAAGGTAAGCTTTGAATATTTTATAACAGCGGAAAATAGCCTCACCCGCCGTATAAGTTAAAAAAACATTCTTACCTTAATTCTGTCGAAAAGGATAAAAAGGACTTTGTTTGGAAAACGACGGAAAGATTCCTTTATAAACTTCTTATAAAAAGTAAAAAAAGGGTATAAATGAATTTAAACCATATTCTGTATAATAGTAAGTATGTTTTTAAATACACTTTCAAGAAACATGGATGTGGATGATAAAGAGGTCCAAGTAGATAATTATGTATAAACAACCTCGGATAATGAAGATATTTTGAAATAACCCTTACCTTGTAAAATTCCTTGGTTGGGGGTAGGTTAACCTACTGTATAATGGTGAGATAATTGTTATTAAATTATACAAGAATCATATACATTATTATGTTATCATATATTATCTTTTAACATTACTTTGTTAATAATATCTTAGTATTATCATAATTTCAGGTGTTAACTTACTCGTTTTCTTTTTTATGTTTTGTTATGTAAGCTATGTTTTTAATGGATAGGTTGTATCTTATTCATATCCATAATGATATCAAGTCCTTAAAAATTATTTTTAAATCCTCAAAAGAATGTTATACTTAAATGGATACGATGGAGAATGAATCGCATCGCGTTCGTGGAGAGAGTAGTCCGTATGTACGCACGAGCGACAATATAATTCTTTTGATATTAAAATAATATTTAATTGGATGGTATATCATATATAAAGAATAATTATCATGTTATATTATTTATTTACATGAATTACACATCATTATTATACGCATCCAAATAATAATATATTGAATAACACTTACACCATGACGTGGAGACGGTAAGCCATACGTACACACGTATGGTGAAATGTCATTGAAAGGATGGATAGAATACTGAATATAGTTGTACCATATTTATAATAATATTACAGTATATAGGAGATACTGGATTTATTATTTTAGAATGATAATAACAAAGAAATAAGAAGTTGAAGAAGAAATGAAATTGAAAAGGGGTGGTGAAAACATTACCTGTTCTTCGGGTTCTTCATTTTGATTTGATCAAAAGGGATCCTTAGGTTGGATTTCTGATCAAAATAAGGCCTCTAGGTTGTAGTGAGAGAAGTTGATAGAGTATTGGCATAGGTTTTGGATGAAACAAAAGGCTTTGAAGGTGTGAATTAATGAGAAGGGGGAGTGCCCTTTTATAAGAGGGGTGAGGGGAACCTTTGGAAAAGCTAGAAATATTATTTTATAATATATTCATAATCGGGTTATAATGGCGCCAAAGTGGATTATTTAAAGGTTATGGTGTGTATGGGTCGAAAACCACTCAACCAATAGAATTTAGATAGGTTAGGGTTATTATATTAACCTTATCTTTAAGTATGAACTCTTAGTTAATTAGTTTCACTTTTACAATGTGTCTTTGTATTCTTATATTATATGGTTAATAAACATACTATATACATCCAAGAGAACCCCAGGTGGTCCATTAATGATACACCTATCATGATAGAAGTCTTTTGCATGAAACATAAATTTTTGGAATTTAATATTAATTAATAATATAATATTTTTTTAAAAAACTCTTTTATGTCAATTTTGACACTATTCAAAAATTGATTTTTTAAAAAATCATAACAGAATGATTACTTCTAAAAACGTTAATTAAATCAATCCTAATATGTCATATTAACCTATATAATTATTGGTATTTATAAAAAGTCTCAAATTACATTTATTTGGGTATATATAATATCAATTATTCTAATTCTTCATTAATTAGGTAATTACTGCATCACCATTGTGTCATAAATAAATTAAATTATTTAATTTATAAAAATTATAAATAAACATCCATTATGTTGGAAATATTTTTTAGGTTTCTAGTTAATATTTACAATCTAATTTATCTTATGTATAACCCTATATTAAAAATGTTTTTGTAAATAAACTTTGGTTTTAACTCTTTTAACTCTTCTTTGAATTAAATAATAATAAATGTCCTAATCTAATAAAAGTGGACGTAAAAGATAATATTTTACTTCTAAGGTTGTTTTTGGTCGAGATACACTTGTCCAATAGAATTAGGACATGTGGTAGGGTAATATTAATATCATTTTTACCCTTAATTACCCTATTCACTTTTAACCGTGGTAAATAAAAGTAAAAAGTTACTATTCACCAAAAATTATTTTCATCTCATTGAACCACATTTTACTCCTTGATATTAAACATGTCTCTATGATTTTCGAAATTTCAATCACTGAAACAGAAAATTTTAGTTTTATGAAAAATTCAGTTTTTTAACTACCACTTACTGGTTTCACTATTCATCAAAAAATGAACGTTTCCAGAAAAATACCAAAAATTAGGCCTAAGCTATATTTGATATTATGAATTAAAAAATAATCTCTATTTTACCAAATTAAAAACATATCAGTTGCATTAATTAATTTAAAATTTAATTTTCGTCATCAAAACAAATAGCGTGTTTTTAAGAGATAATAACTATCAAAAGATTGACAATTGTTTTTGTTCGGTTTAATTGTGAAATAATGTACAATGACCAACATTGTATTGAATGGTAAAAATATATTCTAAATATACATTAAAACCAATGAAATTCATAATTTATCAATATAAATTATTTCGATTAAAAAAGTTGTTTTTAATTAAAATTTAGTAATTTTCACTATTCATCAAAATAGAAATGTTATCCGAAAAGTTCCAAAATTTCACCTTAGGCTAAATTTGATACTCCAAATACAAAAATGAAGTCCATTTTGAGAGATAAAATTTATAAAATTTCAAATTGTAGGTATTACTATTCATAACGACTAGTTTGATTGGTTTTGGTGTGTGTTAGAACTCGAAGTTGCGTATAACACACACTACTGTATTATTAAAAGGAAAGAGTAACATGGAAGCTTGGGATGTTTCACTGTAAATTTTTAATGTCCCCATTCTAAAAAGTAAATTTATTTAGTCAAATTGAATATATAAAAGTTTAAAATATTGGATTTAAAAAGGGTTCACTATTAAAAGTTGGTAAAAGTGCATTACTAAAAATGAATTTGTTCTAAAATTATGTCTATGAAACTCATAATATGGATTCTAAAATTATAAGGATTATATAAAGTTTAAAATTTAGTTAATACTATTCATAAACACTTTTGAAAGGCTTGTTTGGTAAGTCATGGTGTACTTGAACTCTGTGTTGCGTGTAGTGCAAGTTATTGAATTATTTTGAAGAAATAACACACTATGAAATCTTGGGGTGTTACATTCTCCCCTCCTTTAATAAATTGCGGCCTCGCAATTTGAAATTGTTCTTCGAAAATAAAAGATTTAATATAGGAAATATCTTTGTGGGAAAACCCACATCAGAAATTTGGTGAATAAAATTTAGTCTTAATAAGAGGAAAAGAGAAATGAAAATGTCACCAACAAATTATGATCTATATTTAGAGAACATTGGTGGAAATTAGAGACATATAATTGGAGGAAAAATGTAATTATTTATAGGCAGTGACTGAGGTCATCAATCACAGACAAGTGTAAAATTGAGGGCCTTAAATACATCAATCTATGATGATTTAAAATACCATCGGTTCAGCAAAACATAAGGTATTCAGATAATTGTTTTTTCTATTTTAAGATCCCTTCACTAAAGTATAAGAATTTATTTATTCATTGAATAAGAGAAGAATAAAAATATATACTTGACAGGTAGAGTCTCATCCTTTAACTAAGTTCTACCACAAACTCACCTTTCACTCTAAAAGATAACAGAACTTAAAAATAATATTCTATTTATCCTATTCGTATAGGGTTAAAAAATGAATTTATAATTCATCTAGAAGAACCAATAAAAAACGACATTATTCAATCCAGGACATCACGTGGGTCAGTTATAGGTGATACACCCTTGTCGCCCTTCGGTTGTGGGTTTAAGTCTCGCGGCCTTGCCGGACGCGACAGTTTGCCGCCCGACCTCCGGGTTGTCCTTTTATGGAAATCAAAAATAATCCAAACTAGAACTATCCAAAATACTTCAGTCCAAAATTTATATGTAAGGTAAACACAATTAAGATCCTTTTTTCCATGTAATAACATGTGAACACCTTCATCATTTATTCTTTTAAAACACTGCAACATCCTAAATTACTATAAAACCTTATTGATTACATTCATGATCCCTTATTCTTTAAAGAATAATAGATATACTCCTTCAATACAAAAATATTGTAAACCCCCACAATGAAGGAATATAAAAATCATTAATCAGTTTCAAGGTAGTCAAGAAGATCCAATATAATTTATCCAAATCAATCATGTATTATTATAAAATCACTACCTCGGTATGAGAACCATATTATGGTTTATCTTTCTCTCAACCATATATTTTCCAAAAATTTAACCTACTATTGATTCACTTTTCTTTGTTCCACACAATCTTAAGTCCTTAATGAAATAGTAATGCAGTACAATCCTTATATACGCCATAATTATTATAAAAAGTGCATTGTCGATACAACGCTCAAATGACATAATAAACATAAGAACTATAATCATTCCTCTTCATCCGTGGTAGTATCATAACTTGATTATTATCTAATAGCATCATTTGCGTCATAGTCTGATGATTGGGACATAGGTTCATGTAGTGTCCAAACTCCTTGAAAATGAAGCATTGTACATTTGAAACCATTTTCTTACCCTTTCAGTCACATAATTTGTGCCCTTTTCCTCCACACTTATAACAAACTCCCATTCCTTTCAGTCAAGTTCTAGGGTGTTTCTTCCCACAGTTATCACATATGGGAAAATTCTTCTTTTCCCTCTTCTCTTTATCCATCTTTATCTCTTCCATCGTTTTCTTCTATTGCTTCCCTTCAAAGCCGTAGGACTCTGTAAACTCTTTACTTATCTTATCAACACATGGTATTATTTCTTAATATGATGATAATACATGGGAGACTATTTCTCATATAAATTCTGGCTTAAGACCATGAACGATATGATCCTTTTTTCTCTTTGGATCACGTGCATTGCTGGAGTTCTCATTCCTTCTACTGGGCGCCATTTCTAAACAATGCCATACACTAGATTAGTTTATGAATAACAGTACCTAAACCCAAACTTGTAAAACACATAACATAAATTAAATAGTTTATGGATATAATCCATAATCATAAAAATGTCTCCTTTGGGGAAGTATATACCCATGAACCCTTTATAATGGTTTGTAAGGAAAATGAGAATTATCCTAAGCATATCCCCCAGGAGTGACTTAACCAAGAGTGCAACATGACTCGTTATCGTGCACCTGTTCCCATTCGAGTCTAGCTCAAAGCGGTGTTTTTGGGTTTTACCCCTAGGTACATCTGTGCCAGAGCCGCTTCTACCTGTTCTTATCCAGACAAGGATGTATTTCTTGGAAAACTCACAAAATCTCTACAATACCAAAATTCTAGGATTTGTTTCTATACTAATCCTCAAAGTTCATCTTAGGTCTACGTGCTCTAATCAGAGTTTATCTAAATCTAGCTTCAAAGGATTGTACTAATCTTCCTCTGATATCAACTGTAACACCCCGCCCCTAGATACCCAGAGTTGGTGCATTATTATATAACATTGGCATGATCACAAGAAAGATCAGGTCTTGAAAGAATGATTAGTTTAGCATCCTTGGAAACACTATATATATTCATAAAGTTTACATTACATCATTATGTGAAAAACTACAACAATATATTGTCTTCATATCCCCTCATAGTATCCCTGCAGGTCATTCATAAAATACTTCTTCACATCATGGGAAAAATAAAACATAGAAAAAGGGGTGAGCTCAAATGCCCAGTGAGGATAAAAATATAGCGGAAACTTTCATAAATAAAAATAAACATTTAAGTAAATGTATAACTAAAACAAAAGCCTTTTAAACTTGAACTTCAACATAGTATGGAAAAATGAAATGAAATAATTCAATTTACTTATTCACATGGATATTCTACTAATCTAATAATCACATGCGATATCAATAACCACTTTCATAATAAGGGAATGCATAATGCCAGACTATCATAACCACATAGCCAAGGCCTCGTTCCAAGAATACAAATAAGATTTTTCCAAGGCCTTGTGCCAAGACACTAGTTTTTCTCATGAGACCTACCGATTCATCGAGGAGCTATAATGGGCATCACCCATCACATATTATGTCCAATGCATTCCCATATGAAAATGATCAAACATAACATAAACATTCGTATAAAAACTAGCATATGAAATGGAAATACTTCATCCATAGACCACGAATGGTATAAGAATAACACATCTACAGTCAAACACATCACAAAAACGTCAAAAAAATATGGAAGTTTTGTATCATAATAAATCAACTTCAAATAAACATAAAATCCATCAAAGGATGTTGACATAGATGAAATAAAAACTATTTCAGAGAAATATATCTTTTTTTGAAATCATTTGAAAGTCACACATTTATTAAGAAGTAGTTTAAAAGGGATTTTTGAATCAAAGTGTCCCATACCACTTAGAAACTTTTGAAAAGAAATATCATTTGAAAACATTCATGTCAATATAAATAAATCCTTAAAATAATTTTGAAAACATGGACATTAATTAAAAATATTTAGAAAGATAAATCTTTAAAACATTTAATGTTCGGATTTTGATAAAGAGTACCTTTCAGAAATTCTTAAAATATTTATTTTGAAATCATTTAAAAGTCACATAATTATAAAATAAAACATTTTCATTAAAAATATCCTTATATTCTTGTAAGGAAAGCTTTGAAAATTTTATAACGACAGAAAATAGCCACACCCTCCGTATAAGTTAAAAAAACATTCTTACCTTAATTCTGTTGAAACGGTTAAAAAGGACATTGTTTAGAAAACGACAGAAATATTCCATTATAAACATCTTATAAAAAGTCGAACAAGGGTATAAATGACTTTTAACCCATGTTCTGTAAAATATTAAGAATTTTTTGAAATACACTTTCAAGAAACATGGATGTGGATGATAAAGAGGTCCCAATAGATAATTACGTATAAACAACCTCAGATAATGAAGAGATTGTGAAATAACCCTTACCTTGTACTTTTCCTTGGTTGGGGGTAGGTTAAAATCCTGTATAATGGTTAAATAATTGTTATTAAATTATAAAAGAATCATATACATTATTATGTTATCATATATGATCTTTTAATATTGATTTGTTAATAATATCTCAGTATTATCATCATTTCGGGTGTTAACTTACTCATTTTCTTTTATATGTTTTGTTACGTAAGCCATGTTTGTCATGGACAGGATGTATCTTATTAATATCCATAATTATATCATGTCCTTAAAAATTAATTTTAAATCCTCAAATGAAAATTATACTTGAATGGATACATTGGAGAATGAACCTCATCGCGTTCGTGGAGACGGTAGTCCGTACATACGCACGAGTGACAATATCATTCTTTTGATATTAAAATAATATTTAATTGGATGATATATCATATATACTGAATCATTATCATGTTATATTTATTATTTACATGAATTCAACATCATTATTGTACCCATAAAAATAATAATATATTGAATAACAATTACACCACGACGTGGAGACGGTAAGCCGTACGTACGCACGTATGGTGACATTTCATTCAAAGGATGGATAGAATACTGAATATGTTTGTACCATATTTATAATAATATTATAGTATATAGGAGATACTAGATTCATTATTTTATAATTATAATAACAAATAATGAAGAAGTTGAAGAAGAAATGAATTTGAAAAAGGGTGGTGAAAACATTACATCTTTTTCGGGTTCTTTCTTTTTATTTGATCAAAAGGGATCCTTAGGATGGATTTCT
Organism: Viscum album; assembly: GCA_963277665.1. Lineage (NCBI taxonomy): Eukaryota > Viridiplantae > Streptophyta > Magnoliopsida > Santalales > Viscaceae > Viscum > Viscum album. The sequence continues at coordinate 633,025,560 of OY728130.1, forward strand.
GATCAAACTATTGACTCTAGGTTCTAGTGAGGGAAGTTGAAAGTGTATTTGGTCAGGGTTTGTCCGACCCAAAAGGATTTGAAGGTGTGAATTAATGAGAAGGGGGAGTGCCCTTTTATAAGAGGGGTGAGGGGCACCTTTGGAAAAGCTAGAAATATTATTTTATAATAAATTCATATTCGGTTTATAATGGCTCCAAAGTGGATTATTTAAAGGTTAAGGTGTGGATGAGTCTAAAACCACTCAGCCAATAGAATATAGACAGTTTTGGGTTATTATATTAACCTTATTTTTAAGTATTAACTCTTAGTTAATGTGTTTCACTTTTACAATGTCTCTTTGTATTTTTATATTATATGGTTATTAAACTTACTATATACATCCAATATAACACCCAAGTGGTCCATTAATGATACAAATATCATGATATAAGTCTTTTGGCCGAACTTTAGATTTTTAAAAATTTAATATCAATTAATAATATAATATTTGTTTCAAAAACTCTTTTCTGTCAATTTTGACACTAATCAATAATTGATTTTTGTAAAACTCATAACAGAATTATTACATAGAAAAATGTTACTTAAATCAATACTAACATGTCATATTAACTTAGAAAATTATTTTTATTTATAAAAAGTCTCAAATTACATTTATTTGGGTATTTATAATATCAATTATTCTAATTTTTCATTAATTATGTTATTACTGCATCACCTATGTGTCATAAATAAATTAAATTATTTAATGTATAAAAATTATAAATAAAATATCATTATTTAGGAAATATTTTTATCTTTCTAATAAATATTTACAATCTAATTTATCTTATGTATAACCCCATATTACAACTATTTTAGTAAATAAACTTTGATTTTAACTCTTTTATCTCTTCTTTGAATTAAATAATAATAAATGTCCTAATATAATAAAAGTGGACCTCGATGATAATATTTTACTCCTAAGGTTGTTTTAGGTCGAGATACACTTGTCCAATAGAATTAGGACATGTGTTAGGGAAAAATTAATATCATTTTTACCCTTAATTACCCTATTCACTTTTAACCGTAGTAAATAAATGTAAAAAGTTACTATTCATCAAAAATTATGTTCATCTAATTGAACCACATTTTACTACTTGATATTAACCGTGTCTCTTGTATTTTCGAAATTCCACTCACAGAAGTGGTAAAATTATGTTTTATGAAAAATTCAGTTTTTTAACTACCACTTAGTGGTTTCACAATTCATCAAAAAATGAATGTTTCCAGAAAATTACCAAAAATTAAGCCCAAGATGTATTTGATATTATTAATTAAAAAATGATTTCTATTTTACCAAATTAAAAACATATCAGTTTCATTAATTAATTTAAAAATTAATTCCCATCGTCAAAACAAATAGCGTGTTTTGAAGAGATAATAACTATCAAAAGATTGACATTTGTTTATGTCCGGTTTAATTGTGAAATTATGTTCAATGACCAACATTGTATTAAATGATAAAAATATATTCTAAATATACTTTAAAATAACTCAGATTCATAATTTATCAATATAAATTATTTTGATTAAAAAAGTTTTTTTTAATTAAAATTTAGTAATTTTCACTATTCTTCAAAATATAAATGTTATCCGAAAAGTTCCAAAATTTCACCTTAAGATAAATTCAAAACTCAGAATACAGAAATTAAGTCCAATTTGAGAGATAAAATTTATAAAATTTTAAAAATTAGGTATTACTATTCATAACGGCTAGTTTAATTGGTTGTGGTGTGTGTTAGAACTCGAAGTTGAGTACAACACACACTACTGTATTATTCAATAGAAAGCGTACCGTGGATCCTTGGGATGTTTCATTGTAAATTTTTGATGTCCCCATTCTAAAAATTAAATTTATTTAGTCAAATTGAATATATAAAAGTTTAAAATATTGGATTTAAAAAGGGTTCACTATTAAAAGTTGGTAAAAGTGCAATACTGAAAATGAATTTGTTCTTACATTATGTCTAAGAAACTCATAATATGGATTCTAAAATTTTAAGGATTATATAATGTTTAAAATTTAGTTAATACTATTCATAACCTCTTTTGAAAGGCTTTTTTGGTAAGTCATGGTGTGCTTGAACTCGGTGTTGTGTGTAGTGCAAGTTATTGAATTATTTTGAAGAAATAACTCACTATGAAATCTTGGGGTGTTACACTCACAATCAATAAAACTGATGTATAGGCTTGAAATAATGTGTTGGAAGGTGCAATTATTATACTCAATAATCTAGAATGGACATTATTTTAATTTTTTTTCAATTTATTCCTTTATTTCAGGCATGATTTTCAAGGAATATAGTATCAAGCCATGAACTAGTAGAAATTTTATTATCAGTAAATAATTATTGTGGGATTACCCAATAATCAAAGGTGTAGAAATTTAATAGTATCAAATTTGGGGAGTAGAATCTCATTGAAAATATTATGGCCATTCCCATGGGGTAATTTGACATTATATTACTGATGGATTGGGTCTCAATGTATAATGATAAGATCTTCTATATATTTAAGGAGATTTTAGTGGTCTTTAATGGACATACTATGGTTGTATCCAATATAGATATTTTCTATGCTTATATTTTTATAGAAGAAACTTCTATAACAAAATTTATAGATATCATAAGTTATGTGGGAGAAGAGACTAAAAATATAAATATAGAAAATGTAACTATTTTCAAGGAAGACATTGATGTATCTCCTAAGAAGTTTCATGGGTCTCCCCATTGAAGATAGGTAGAGTTCTCTACTGAACTAATACCTCAATCTATTGTAATATCAAACACCCCATATATAATTCCATATATGGAGATAATGAAATTAAATAAGAAACTATATAACCCCATTGAAAGTTTTTATTCAATCATGTGTGTCTCCTTAGGGATAAGTGTTTCACTTTTTGAAAATAATGATTGTTTTATGTGGATATGAATTAAATATATTGGGCTCAATAGGATCATATTAAGCACTAAATACCCTCACAAGAGGATTGATGACTTATTCAATGAACTTCATGGGTATCTATTCCTCTCAAATATTTACTTCCTATCAAGGTATCATCAATTGAAGTGGAATAAATAAGATATATCAAAGTCTTAGATATGAATACTACATGAGCATAATTATTTTCTTATTCTTTAAATTCTATTGACTGAGGCTACTACCATAGTATAGAATTGATGAATTGAGTATTTAAGGACTACATTGATAAATAAATTTCTTTATAGATGATTTTAAAATATAATAAAAAAGTTATTAGGAGGATGAGGATCATCTAAGGGTTATGTTATGACTATGGGAATCGAAAATATATTTTTTTTTAATTTAGAAAATGGGACTTCTAGTTACAACATGTTATATTATCAAGGCACATCAGTGATAGTAAATAAAAATCTGTGGATCACGAAATGAAAAAATCATAGATGATTGTCCACATCCTATAATATTATATAAAGTGATTCCTAACTCGAATCTAGAAATGATCGTGTATGATAAATCCTTGGAAGTAGAGTTTGTACCTATCCTCAAATAGTGGTATCTCTTATCATCATTGTGGTTTCTCATGGATTGTAGAGCCTTTATTACCATGGTTATTAGATACCCATCACAAGTTAAATGTGGGAATTAGATCCTTCCAGATAAAATCTTCAACATAACATTGATTCTTCATACACAAGAGACTACATGTAGGGGAAATTTGGTATAGTAGTAGTTCTTTAATATTTTATTTCAATGCTTTGTTAGTTATAGAGGATTACTTCATTGAAGAACCATAATCGAGGATCAATTTCATAGAATTATGACGCACCTGTGGAATTATTCATATCCATGTTGGAACCAATTTCACTATTATTTTTTGGTCTATAAAGAATCATATTTCAATACGTTTGGGATATCATTTATTTATTTCACTAGTGATGAATTTTTTTCAAGAGTCACACGAAGCACAGTCAGACATGGATGAAGGGAAAAATGTTTTTCTTTTCTTCATGGGACTCTGTTGATAACTTGTGCATCATATTTAGAAACACAGTAAACCATTCCCTTGAGATTTTTATTCTTTTAGAGAATATTCCATCAAGATTCATTATTCCAGAACACCATGATATTTTCTCTTCTTATCACCATTTTCACTACAAATTTTTTTCACATTGGATGGATATCTATGAAAGGGATTGGCTATTTCCTCGTGAAAAATAACAAGGTGATCATCTATTTATCTTGATAGTAAAATACTCATGGGATCAATTATCCTACTCATGACCTAGATATTTATTTATTAATTTTATCTCTGTATATATGGAGACACTATCTATATAGTCCAAGATGTTATATATACATAAAAAATGATTTAAGTATATATTACTACAAAAAGACATGAAAATTAGAAAAATATAGTGGTTATGGATTCATGGAGACTATGATTTTTTAATTTTTTTATCACCTAGTAAGAGACATAAAAATCAAAGAATCATTGTATATGAATGACACTAGTTCACTTTAAATTATGGGGATTGAAATAGATCCACATATGAAAAAAATAATAAGGTTGGAAATGGAAATCATTAGGGAAGAGATGTCCTTAATCATACCATTAATTATTTATCATCAAATATTAATAGATAAGATAAAAAATCTAAAAAATAAAATCCTATGATGAAAGAAAAGATAGAGGATGTAAAAAATTATATGTTTCCCAAGTTCATTATTGATCATAAAGTGGTAATTAAATTTTTCATAATTATCTATATACCACTGTTCTAGGGATAATGAAGTAGATGATGGATGACTCTAATATTTTTAAATCCTCTATACATACTAAAATCATAAAGTTGTATAGGTAACTTTATTATCATTAATTATGGGATAATATGAAAAGGGATATTTTTAGTTACTTCTCAAAGTTAATTGGGGGTCAATAAGTGAATGTAGATTGACAAAATACCCAAGGCATATTTCCCCACTACACACACCTGTATTGAAGTGGGAGAATGTCACTATGGAAATTTTCACGGGCCATCATAATACATTCAAGGGAATAATTATTTATTACATTCATTGATAGGTTTAAAAATTCATCTCATTTCAATTCCAAAGTAGAGGAATTATCCATCGACAACCATTATTACCTCTATTTTGAAGTGGAGAGACCCCATAGATTAAAAATATCTATTTTCTCTTACCTATATCTAATATTTACATCTATGTATAGAAGAGACGTTAAAATTATATAAATACATATATATACTGAAGCCCAATAAATCATCCTCAAACTGATCGAATGTTGATTATAAATATTCAAAAAATCAAAGGACTAGTTAAGGGATAGAAAATTTTATTTTCAATAAAGTTGGGACTAAAATAATGCAATTAATAAAATATATTATAATTGCAATTTCTAATCTAGTTTTCAAATGAAAAATTTTGAATCCTTCTTTTGAAAATGGTATTTAACTATAACATATTGGGATGAATATGAAAAGATAATTAGATGGGAATCGACATTCTGAAGAGGAGTAAAAAATTTATAAGCAATTTTTAAATAAATATAGGCTACTATCTTATGATAGAAAATTTATACTGAATACCGAAATAAAGGCCTCGAATTTTTTCTTGGAGATCTTATATTTCTCTAGATGTCACCATTTAAAGGAGTAATTAAATTTGAAAACAATGGGAGACCAATTATATGGTATATTATACCATTATAGATTCTAATGTATGTTTGAGGGGGTTATTATCTATTAAAACTGTATTATAATAATTCAAATTTCCATGATTTCATCCATATGTCTCTATTGAGAATATATATATTTTTAAATCACATATAATTGATATTAATTCTGTCGATTTAGAATCTGGAATTCCATGCAAAGAGGAACTAATACCGATTCCTAATAGAAGGAAACAAGAATTCTGGAACAAGAAAACATGAATTGTGAAAGTATTGGGGTGAGATCACTTATTTAATGAAGTAACATAGGAACTTAAAATAGTGAAGAGGGGTAAATAACCCCATTTTTTAAGTAGGTAAGAATTTTTAAGGATGAAATTTTTTATTGGTGGAGGGGAATATATAATTCTAAAAAACATTATATGAATAATTAAACAACTATTTTTTAATAAGGAATTGTTTTTTATTTTTCATGATATATTTATGTAGAAATACTATCCATAAAAAATATTATTTCAAGTCATGTAATAATATAAATTACTATAGCTTTGACTAGGGAATTGATTTAAAAACTCAACAACAGTTTCCACATACTGGTATACTCAAAAATCTCAAAATATTGTAGGTTGATTACAGAATCCATGATAACTATAAAAATTAAAAAAATAGGAATATGATAGTAATTTTCTAAGGAATTATTAAAACCTTTCGGAATGATGTTTAAAATGTTGATGCTTAATGGTATATATATAGTATGAAATGAATAATGTAACTGTTTTGATATAACCATTACATTACTATTTTGTGACCATCAGTTAATAAAGACATTGGCCTATATTATCATTAGTAATCATGACCATTGATAATTTAGAATTTATAAAATTACTATTAGGTTAATTTATATTATGGTTAATGATAAGAGTTAATTTAATATCAAAGGAATAATTGATGGAATCAAGCAGTAGAATCAGTATTTTTAGGATAATTTGTCTGATATTGGATGGAAGGTATAATTTTTTGGATTTTCTGTTAGTGATGTCCAAGAATATATTTAATAATCAAGGATTAAATGAAATAAGAAACGATAAAAGTTAGAACATATGGAAATTACCACAAGATAAATTTTGGAAAAACCACCTCAAGAAACTACCACCATCATGGACCTTTATCTTAGAGATTATTATATTCTAATAAGATATTATAAATCTAGTCCCTTATATTATACAGATATATTAATTTTATAAATAAAGTTATAGTATTATTGATTCTTCATTCATTTCTTGTTACACTATAATATAAAGTTCATTTTTTGAGAATATGTAAAAAATTTATTTTATAAGAGATTGTGATTTAATTTACTTGGAAGGTATATATATTTAGTTTTTATAATAATAATTTTAAAAAAATAATAAGGGTTTTTTAATATTTAAAAGAAAAACATTTATTATATAATTTTTAAAACAATTATGTATATTTTTCCTAAGGGATTGAAATTTGTTTGTATAATAAAAAATAGGGTTTTAAATAAAAAATTATTTTATATTAAAAAATTAAATGTCTCTTCTTTATAAAATTTAGATAATTAAATGGATGATAATATTCAATCCGAAACTCTAAAATTATCCAATGGTAATTTTTTCATAATTTCATGAGATGGTCAATTTTTGGGTAAAATATCCAATACTATATAATATATGGAAAATATAATGATTATGTAAATACATAATAGTGGTTTAATAATTATGATAAATTAATAAAAAACGATATATTTTATAAATATTATGTATTTTTATGGATATTAATTATTTTAGAAACATATAAATGAAATTTGAAGGTCTAAAATAGAAATTATTTTTTTGGAAATAATAATTTGTGGAAAATTTACTTTTATATGGTAATGGTATTGTTAAAATATTTATTTCAGTTATAGTTTATTACTATTTTATAAAACATGTCATAAGTGTCTTAAACCATAAGCAAAAACCATGTGTAAGATAATTTTTTCTCATTTTCTACAACCTTTAATTTAAGGAACTGTATTTAGAAATTATTAAAAAATTCCTCATATTTTACTGTAAGTACACATCCATCCCCCCATTTATCACTTCATCAGAAGCTTTAATTAATAAAACATTCTTCATTTAACTTCTCTAAATTCCATACATGGTGTCATAATAGTCTTAGGGTTTTCATATCCTTGTTATGGAATGTACCTTCCCAAGGCAAGGGAAATATCAATTTCTTCCTTCATATTAAAGTCCATATTTTGTTGAATAAATTCTAAATGTAGAGTTTATTTATTTACCTTTTAATTTTATCATACACTTTAATTCCAAAATAATACATTAATAATGAGATACCATATTTTCCTCTCATTATTACATTTTATTAATCCATATTGTATACCCATCATGCAGGAAAAATCGTTTAATCAATTTCTATATTTTAAATGAAATATTCATATATCATAGAAAACCAAAACTCTCCTTATCAATTGGTTTTCACATAAATGAAAACATAATTTACCTTTTGGGTATTTCCAGATATAAAACCCACAGTTACTATTTAGGAGTTAAATGTGACGAAATGTTCAACTTTTTATTCACTTATGTAATGAATTATTTTATATTAAACATGTTATTTATTCCCTATTGGTTAGTAATGAAATTATTTATTTTGATTTATTTTTCTAACATGAATTGATATATCTTAATTTTTTCCTCAATAGAATATTAATTCATTGGCTAAATGATTAATCTCTAAAGATGAAATTTTTTATGAAACCATGGTGAAAAACATTGGAAACTACCTTTTATGATATCTTGTTAATAAAAAATGGTGATGTTATTATTAATGTCTCATTTTTATGGTATGAACAGATTTTCTTATTATATATAGTGATAATTAAATTATGTTATTCCTTATGTTCTTAAGATCATAACTTATTGTTTTCCCTCATGATCACATGAAAAATATTTCCTTTATTTATTATCTTACTGGAATTTACAATCAAAACATTGTATTATATTTTTACATAGGATATGAGATGAAATAAAAGTAACCTGGGGTAAATATTTGATGAATACGTTCACGTATATTAGAAAAAATTTTATTTTTTCATGTATTACATTCATATATTCTTTGAAAATAAATCTAAAAATTTTATATGTAATATTTAATGTTTAACCATGTAATGAAATATTTATATACTAAAAATGTACGATATAATATTTTTTTGGAATTCAATTTATCAACAACATTAGATCAGGTATGTTTTAATTCTTGGATATCTCTGGTAACAATATCTTTTTCTTCATCCATACTGGAACAATTTCTTCCCTGTAATTTTTTTTATTTTACTCTATTACAAAATATTTCAATAATTGTTTTCTTATATAAGTCACTTTCTTTGGATGTTATTCAATTTTAGAAACTTGATTGGGTCCTAATATCAGAATATCATTTCTTATATAGTCACTTATATGATGGATACTTCCCTATGATATGGTAGTTTGTTTCTAGTCAACCTAATTCTTATATACATAAATGTTTTGATTTGGATAAGAAATTTCAACATAAAACATATAAATATAATTGATTGATTAGGTTTAAATTTCAAAATATTTGAAACAATAACCAATTTACACATAATAATGAAAATGTGTGAGTTATGAGAGTGACATAATTATTGCTAAACTGATTCTAGGGGCATCATTTTGTAGAGTTAAATTATGAATTATGTATTAATTATTTATTTATTATAGTGTAAATTTGTTCCCTAATTAACCACTAACTATAAGTTATCCAGAGAAACAAAATCAAGGAACAATGTTGTGATTACATGTTACGAAGTTATATAAGTGTTTAGTTACATTCAACATATTGGTTTTATCAATTTACTTGGGATTTTAACGTTTTTTTATGAAATATAAATTTATGACTTTTAATTAATATAATAATGATTAACAAATTATTAAAGTGGTCAAGTTAGATAAATTTTTCCACATCAAATATTTTTCTTTTGCTACATATATTATTCTTACATACATATTCTTGTGATGTAGACATAAAAACAATACATCCTTGGTAGTATTGTTTTATTTATAACACTTATAATAGATTGTTTCGAGTACTTCCTAGCTGATAGAATGTATTTTTGAGTGAATTTCTTACACTTAATTGATAAACATATAAAAAATTTTAGAACACTCATGGAAATGATCTTTACATTTTACCTATTTTCAAGAGGGAAATTATTCATTTAACTAAATTATGGTATTTCTTTATTTTCATAATTTATTATATATTTATTTATTAGTATCTCCAATTTTCCATTTTTTGGGCCACTAATTCGAAATTCTTTTCATGAAATTATGGAAAACTTATTTTCTATTTTCTTTAATTTGTGAGAAAATCTCATCTCAAGGATCAATTTTATCTATAATATAATATTGAAAAATTACTAAAGGATCCAATCAAATAGTATTGGTCTTTGAGAACTACTAAAATTCACCCGATTGGAAGATTCATACACTATTAAAACATAGATAATGGATGAAATTCTGAATTTGACATAAAACATGATATTATAGCTATTAATTGTAAAACAAACTTGATATAACTATTCAGTAATTGACTACATTAGAGATCAATTATAATCCATATGCTATTACATAGATAAATTTTGAATTAGTGTTTTAATTAAAAAATCAAATGATACACCTTATACTAAAATTTAATATACTATATAGAAAGGATTGAATGAAAAATATAAATTATTTAATTGGTTTACTCTAAAACATTATTCCATTTATTATTTATAAAGACCAAATAAAACTATGAGAATTCCCCTTTACAATTTATGATGTGAAAAAACATGGATTTATTACATGAAACCAAAAGATATAACATATCCTATGAATTAAAATTTATTTTATTTGAGAAGTTTTTTCCATTTATTGAGGACCATAAGTATTTCAAATGATATATAAAGGATCAAGAAAACATTAGTGGATAAATTCATGAATATTGGGAGTGGTTCAAGAAAGTATATTTTAGACAAACCATAAATAATTAGGGAGAAAATACTCATCAATAAATTGTACATTGTTCTCATACCTATAGATAGAATAATAGTGGATGTCATGGTAATAGGGGAATTGGTCAATAAAATATCTGTAATATTATGTGAGATGTATGGGAAAAGGGTTGTGAAATCTGAATACATTAGTGATCGAGGTACACCATTTGTCATTGAAATAACCTATCTATATTCATTAACATTTTATAATAATTTAATTGATATAAATATGTTTAATTAACTACCATAGTGAGATTGATTACCTTAAACCAAAGGAAATCAAAACCAACTCTTGTAAGGCCTTCTTGAATTTTCAGTAAATCAGAACACCTAGCTGACTATTGTTCACATCTTCAATAGAAAACGATGTGTTCTAGTTTCTTCCCTATGAGACTATATTACAATAATATACCCCACCATTTTAGAAAAAGAATTTTATATTCACTTGGATATACATTCTAGGCTATAAATTTGATATGGGCCACATTATGGTACTTGGAAGAAATAAATACTCATTTTAAAAGAATATTTACCAAATCCTTCTTAATAACATGGTTTTCAACAACCCCAAATAATATTCAACACTCAAACATTAAGAACAAAATTAGAAAATTAATATTTCTAACCAAAGAAAAATTCAAATACTAATGATATATGGAAACCAAATATTCAAATTAAATAAAATTTTATAATTATTTAAAGAATGTATTAGATATAGATGAAGATGAAAAAGAAAAGATCTAGTGTTACACTGTCCTCTATAAACTAGAAAACATTAAATTTTGTCATGTTTATTTACATTATACTGAAATCCAAAGGGAATTGTTAGTACCGTCAAATTATGGAGTGGGAAGAAAAAACTAGAACTTATATTCTAATATATTAATTGTGTTTCACTTTATCCACTAAGATTCATTATTAAATAAAATTAATTGGTTGTCCAAGAAGAAGGAAAATGGTAAAAAATGATAAATTTTGTACTTTCTAAATAAAGTTTATTTTAAAATAGTGTAGTGAATACAATGAATATGGATAAAGAGTCCATCAAAGAAGTGTATTTGGACACATTCAAGCTAGATGTGATTAACATCCTTCTACCTAAGGTGATTAATAAAATTCATAGGTATGAGAAAATATTAAAACTAAAATTTTTAAATATAATAGTCCCATATAGAAATGAGTAAATAAAAAATGGGAGGAATATTTCACCACTAATTATACCAACATTGAAAATTCCTGTGATGTGAAAAGTCAGAAATACATTTAGTATTACTTGCACTATATTGAAGTTCCCATTAATTTATGATTCATGTGATTTAAGTGATTCCATAAAAGAAAAATATTCACCTTGATTACACTTATTTACTAATTCAATAGGTAAGGAAGATGTGGGTGTTGACCCAATTGGTGAATATGGAAATTTCATAACTACATGAGTTCTTGAGGAAGTAATTGTTTAGGTGATAGAAATTTTATGTCTAGCTAATTTTTACCTGTTAAATATGGTCTATGATTAGGTAAGTTTAAATGATCCAATAATTAATGAAAATATCTTCCTCAAAACATCAATTAAATTTAAAAATATCCAAGAGGAATCAGTATCTATATAGTTAAATGATTATATCATAACATTTAATATTATGGATAGAATTATGTACCCCTATGAATACTATTATATTATCTTCATATCACATTATAACCAAACACATAATATGAAAATTATCATACTAGATTTGTGGGAGAGAACTATGTTGGGTTTAGGGATGAATTAGTGGCCTAAAAATTATTTTAAATTTATTTGAAATAATCCTTATCTACTTATTAATGTTTAGTGACATAATTTTTTAACTTACAAATGATCATCAATACAAGCGAACAAATTTTATATAAAAGGATCACCTACCAATGTGAAGATTCTATCATATATGGAGATATGGATTCTTATATACCACTCTGACTTCTAAAATCATCCTATTACTCCAAAAAAATAGGGAATAACCTTGAACAACCTTCTTACATGTATACCAACTATTCATTAGTACATTATGTACACAAGTGAATCCCACACATTACATATATAAATAGTGGTAATTATTATAAAATATTTAACCAAATATAGTTCCCCTATGTTATTTAGTTTCTTGATTTATTCAACATCTCATTATATTTTAATAACAAATAAAACAAAACATTACCTTGATTTTTTTATAGAGTTAAGATTCCGATTTAGTGTTTAGACACTACACTTCCACCCAACCACTTTTATTTTCATATTATTCTAATTATAATCATTTAGTTTTGATAATATAAAAATATTATCTTCTTTTAACATATATAAAACATATTTTATTCTAATAGATCATTCATTTTAATCTACTCTTTTTTTTCACATTATAATACATGATAATTTAGAACTACGAAAAAATAAATTTCAATTATTTCATATTGGAATGTGAATTCAAAATTCAAATCCTATTTTTCAAACAAAACCTCTAGATAATACTCAAATTGATCTCCACTATAATATTAAAAATAATAGTTATAATAAGACAGCATATAAAATAAAAATCATAGATAATTCCAACTCATCAATCCTATTCAAACTTTACATTTTTTCACTTTCTTGTCAAATCAACCTCCTTGGAAGCATAACATAGTTGTTCAAAATAGTTATTTTTCCCATCCAAAAAAAATTTATGTAATGTGGTCACTATAGTATACTATTATTATTAAATCTATAGACCAAAAAATAAATTCTTATAATCCTTTAAAATGTGTAATCCTTTCCCATTTCTTAAATTCATTTCTTGACACGTTGTAAACCCATAACAACATATGTTCCATCAAAACACTAGGGAAGAAACACAATATATTCAAATCCACTAAGATATGGTACTAAATCCGTGATATAATCTCCCCATTACAATATGTAATGTGACATGGTACTTATTTTAGAAGAAGTGGTCCTTAGTAATTCGAATATGTAAAAAATATATATTTTCATATATACAGTGTAACTACTTACTTAAGACAAGGATTCCTTTATGAGGAAAGGGGAACCAAAAACTGATTCAGTATGTTTTTTATAATAGTATATATTTTTTCAGTGAAAACTCACCACTTAAATAGAAATATGTGGTTCTATAGACATTTATATGACAAGAGACTACCTCCTTAAATAGATTTCACCAATAAAAAATTTCATATAATGTTATCAATACAATAAATTCATAGGTATAAATTTTATTAGTCTCCAAAAAACATTTCCATATATGAAATGTGAGACTAAAAATGATTTATGAATTGATAAAATAATACTACTTAATAGATAACATCCATTTCATCCAATTATTCAAAAATAAAAACATAAAATCTTTGCAACACCTCATGGTATAAAAAATAACCCCCAATGGATTTTGCATAAAACCATGAAATATAAATCACAACCATACACTAAATTATTTGAAATAGATCATCATTAAATAATTATAGATTTATGTGGGTGAAATAATTGTTGGAACCAAGAACATTGATTAAATAATACAGTGCTATTAGTAAGAAGTGATTAGTATTTAAACTCTAATATCTCAAACAATCATGATTATACGATACCATTTGAAAATTTTGATATACCATTGTAAAATATCAAAATATAATGATAATAAAAACCATATAATCACATTGAACACACATAGAGTTAGTTAATAAAAATTCATACATGAACATCGACAGACTATTAGAATAGTTTTCACACTTCAACTATAATGAAATCACTACATTCTTTAATTACATTGTGTAGATACTAATTGATACTCTAATGTGATTTATGATTACATTATTCTATACATATTAGAAAAAACTGAATTTACAAGTTGAGAGTGGGGACTTAAATACCAAACATGAAAATTGATATATGTGTGGTTGAACTCACAACTTCATCCTCAGATCCGAATAAACATCCTTAGAGAATGGTTTAATAAAAACATCAAATATCTGATTATTTATAGGAACATAATCTAATATCAATTCATTTCTATATAAAATTTAATTTATAATGTGATATTTAATATCAATGTTATTGTTTATTGAAAATTGGGAATGGCTCTAGGAAAAATATACAACACTTTGATTTTCACATCAACCATAAAATCAATCAAGTGTGTCTTAATCCACATTAATTGAGTTGTTTAATGTAATTTAGCTATAATCATTTGGTTAGGTAAATATCAATAAAAATTAGTATTAAAATAATAGAATATATCTATGGGTACTATATCCACCGCATAAAATAGGTTAGTGGTGAATAAGGTATAAATCTCATAGAAATGAAAGTAAGAACAGAAATCCTCTTACCTTCTGTCTTGAATAGACTTGTACTCTTACAAACAACCTCTATAATATATAAAATTTTATTAATAACAATTTGCCGAAAAATATTATTATATCTAATATCATATTTGGTTTGATTATGAGTTTATATTACTATCTTATAAAATATTCCATGCAAATGTTTCGCCTCACGTAAAATCCATTTTGTTTCTCGCTTGTTTCTTAATTTGATATAATTTTGTCCCTCATGCTTATTTTTTGATTTAAATAATGTAAACCATGATATAAATATCTGGTTTATTCAGTATATATTTATTTATAAGAATCTATTTAATATATAAATATGAAATGGAATACACTGCGCATGGAGATGGTAGGCCATACTAAGACATTGACATTGTTTCCATTTTTTTTCTTGTCATGTTGAAACAAAGAATGTAAATGAAAAATATGAATATATAAATATATCATTATATTCATAGTATTATTTCATATATTTCACATTATTTCCCTAAAATCATCATTAATACATTCATTTTAGCATGTGAACGAATCACATCTCATTTAGGAGGTGGTTGTCCACACTTCCTTAAACGAAATTATTATATTTACAAAAAATAGAAAGTATAAAGGTATTTTAAATAGAAATATTACATGAAAATAATGACATTGTAAATATAATATATTTTTCATATATAATTTTTTTCCATCATAATGCCCAACCCAGAAAGGCGGTAAATGAAAAATGAAAAACATTATTTTGTGAGGCGGAAATCCACCTAATATAAGAATGGTACATTTTATACCCATTAGATGGAAGTGTGTGTATGTGAAGATATAACCCTTATCATATAAAAATATAAATATATTCAGGATACATAGGATATTATGTATTCATTCAATAAGAATTATTAAGGTAGTGGAGAGAGAAAATAAAAGAAAGGATCTTGATGTAGGATGTTATCACTTCTTTGGGTAACTCTTTTTGGTTTTCACCAAAGGGATTCCTTGGATGGATTTATGACCACATAGAGACTTCTAGGAAGAATGTAGGAATTTTGGGATATCAATTTGGTATTTATTGTCCAAACATAACTATCTTGATAGGTGTAAATGACGGGGAGAGTTGGTTTCCTTTTATAAGGGAGGGATTGGACACACATGGCCTTTTTTAAAACAAGTTAGGCGTACCCACATTTATACATAAAAAATAATAAAAACCCTACCAAAAAAATATACTGGATTGGTGATGACCATAATATTACTATAAAATTATTTTTTGGAAATGTGTCTACATAATTTAGGCCCTTATGGTTAAGTATTAGTCTTTTGTTAAGCATAATTTTTTCTCAATCTCTGATATTAATTTTAATCAAATTCACTAATATTTTCTTATCTAAAAACTAAGTTAATTTTTTTATTATTATTATATTTGTTATATGATGGTAATTGCCAAAAAATTATGAATCTATAATTCCGTATAAGTACTAGGGGAGACTCTAACTTGAGACCTCATGTGAGACACGTAGTGATATAACCACTAAGATACACCCATGGGGGTAATTAAGTTCATCTAATTAGACTATAAATATTATATAGATTTCTAACATGAAAGTAATTTTTTATAAATTATGATTAAAAAATTTATAAAGTTTTTTTTAATTCAAATCCCGCAGCCATGGTGAGATAACATGTTTTTAAAGTGAAAATTTTCAAATGTTAATTAAGATTTTATATCTAAATTTAATATAAAACATATTACAAGAAATAAATTGGATTAATATATATATATTATTGATCTATTTTGACTTTAAAAGAAACATAATATAAAATTTAACTATATAAATGAATTAGATGAAAATTAGTTTTGAATTAAAATTTAGTATTTTCTCTATTCATCGAAAAATGATGTTTTTCAAAAAAATCCCAAAACATCACCCTAAATAAATTTTGATATAATAAAATAAAAATGATATTTATTTTTTCAAATTAACTTTGTAAAAAAGTCTAAATTTTATTTTCTTAATGTTACTATAAGAACATAAAAGCCGATTATTTTAAAAAAAATATAATTTTCCAGTATATAAATATTTTATAAAAATATAAGTCTTATTATCAATATGTTTTATTTATTTGAAAAATTATAAATAATATTAAAACATAATTATTTTTACATTACTATGTTTTAAGTATATTTTATAACTATCCCATTTAGATAATTATAACAATAATATATTAATTCATAGAAACATTGTGATCAGTGAAACGTAATCAAAGATGATGTTGTGTGTAATGGAAAATTATCTTGGTGTAATGTATAATGAAAGCTTTACATGGTGTTTTTTGAAACACACAACATCAATGAAAATTTATTTATTTGAATAAAAAAATCACTGAAAGTCAAGGATTTACATTTTACAACCCTTAAATGAATATTTCTGTTCAAATATTTAATTATAATAAAAAAATAAGGATATTTATACCTTATTATATTCTCAAGTACCCCTGTAGAATCTTCTAATAGCTGACTTCTCCCAAAACAATTGAGCAGACATGGGGTCTTGTTTTGTAGAAAATTGTCTATATGATCTAGAACCTCAACCGGTTATTCCTCCTAAGAAAGATCATACACCAGCATTATGACCTATGAGTTTAGAACATGTGTAAGGCTAGGCATGTACTTTTTAATGAGAGATACATGGAACACATAATGAAAATGAGAGAGATTTGGAGGAAACTCCAAGTAAAAAGAAGTCATCCTGATATGGTTAAGAATCTCAATAGGATTAATATACCTAGGTTTTAGTTTCTAATTTTTCCAAAACCTTGTTACCTTATTCTTGGGATAGATATATAAGAATGAATTCTCAACAACAGTAGATTATAGATGAAGATGGATGTTATCAGAATAATTTTTCTTTCAACTTTGTGCTTCCTTGATATGTTACTGAATCGTTTTATCCTTCCTAACCATTTCAAAATCTATATAAGGTCCCAATAGATTTATTTCTCCAACATTATCCTATAAACATTGAGTTATATGTTTATTTTGATATATGGCTTCATAATCAGTCATCAAAATTCATGAATGAAAGCTATTTCTTGTAAGAAAACCCAATTAGAGGATGGAATAGGTCCCAACCACCTTGGAAATTAAAAACAAGATCCAAATATATAATCTAGGGTTTTAATTGTTCTTTAAGACTGACTATATTTATTGGTATGATATACAGTGTTGAAACATAGTTATTTTTCATGTTCTTGATGAATAATTCTCTGAAACAATGAGGTGAACCTCAGATCCCGATCAGATATAATGGAATGTTGTACAAAATGAAAAATTAAAAATTCCATAATTTATATCCTGGAAAGCTGACCCATAGATAAGTCTTATTTGATAGAAATTAAGTGCATTGACTTATTATGTAGATCAATAACTGCTCATATATCATTAAACACTTTATATATTTTGGGTAGT
This sequence comes from Viscum album, assembly GCA_963277665.1. Classification (NCBI taxonomy): domain Eukaryota; kingdom Viridiplantae; phylum Streptophyta; class Magnoliopsida; order Santalales; family Viscaceae; genus Viscum; species Viscum album. The sequence goes on from OY728130.1 coordinate 633,044,165, forward strand.
CCAACAACAAAATCCATAGTAATATTATCCCATTTCCATTCTGGTATGGGTTATAGATGCATAATCCATTAATACATTTTCCTTTCTACTTTAACTTATAGTAATTCCATGAACTATGTTATAGAGTCTGCGATATCTCTATATATTATATCCCACAAAATGTATTCCCTCATATCTTTATACATCTTTATACTTCTAGTATGAATAGAAAATGAAGAACTATGATATTCTATTTACCCCACCTTCAACAATCTGTAATAGAAGGAACACACACATGGTTTGTGAATCTTATCATTTCATCCTCTTTAATGTTAAACTTAGGAAAATTTATATACTTCTTTTGTAGTTCTACAACTTCCTTATGTGCCACATTAATCTTCACATAGATAAAAGGTTGATGAGTCAATTGGGTATGATGATATTTATCCACTTCCTTTAAAATTTCTAGATTCATCCTTTATAAATATAAAAATATTGGGTCTTTTCTAATCCCCTTCATAGATAATATTTCATGATCATTCCCACTCAAATCATTAACCACCTTATTCACTCTCCCAAGGTTGTAATGTATTGAGTAACCGTATTCATTTATAATCACCAACCATCTTCTCTGGTGAATGATCAAACAATTAGGTGTGAATATATATTTTATAATTTTATGATCAATATATATATCACACTTTTCTCCACAAAGATAATTCATCCATATTAATGGAAAAATTAAAACTGCTACAATCAGAACATGAGACGGGTAATTTTCTAATGGATCTTAAACTATCATGAAGAATAATATATAACCATGTTATTCTAAATAAGTACAAATCATAATCACTTCTTGGATGCGTCATTATATATTAAAATCCCTTATCCACTATAGGTTAATGTATTTATTTGCCTTCAGATCAACCAACTCTTTAATTCCATAAAATTTTCCTCGCATTCATCTATCCAAAGGAACATGGAACCCTTCTAAGTTAACGTGGTATGAGGTTTAGATATTTCTATGCATTTCTCCAAAAACTGTTGATAATATCTAGATAACGCAAGAAAATAATGGATTTTAGTCACCATGGTCGGTCTAGGACAACATTCTATAGCCTCTATATTTGTTGGATCTACTCTTATAACATCTCTTTAGATTATGTAAACAAAAATCAATCCTTTTGTCTAAAAAATTCACACTATATAAATTATGAAAAAATTTATCCATCCTAAAGGTTTTTAGTAAAATTATGATGTAGTATTCAATTTCATTTTTTCTATTTGAATAGATAATATTATTATCTATAACGATTAAAAAATTATCGAGTTAATATCTAAAGAGTATATTAATCAAAACCATGAATATAGAATGGGAATTGAAAATACTGAAATGAATCAAAATATATTCATAGTTTCTATACATTGTATGGAATTTTGTTTTGGATGTATCCTCTTTCTTGACCATCTATTGATGAATTGAGAATCAAGGCCAATCTTGGAAGAGTTTTAACCTCCAAAAATTTGAACAAACGAATCATAAATGCTAGGAAGGGGATACTTTTTCATGATCGTGATATTGTTCAATTCCCAATAATCAATGAAGATTAATATTTATCTATTTATTTCTTTGGAAGTGAATTGGTGCACCAAAATGGGACACATATGACTAAATTAATCCCATATCAATTTTTTCATGGAGTTTCTTCTTCAATTCACGCAACTCTATTCAGTCCATTATATGGGTAGTCGTTGAAATTGGTGTGGAACTAGGTATGAGCTCTATTGAGAAATCAACATCACATTTGGTGTAAGGATAAGAAAATATTTTAGAATGACATCCAAAAAATCCTGAACCATAGGCATATCATCGATATTGATTTTATCTCCAAATATTTGTGATAAAAACCCATTTTGAATGGGAATTAGGACCCAAAAATAGGATTTAATCTCCATATAATGTTCATAATTATATTCACATTGATAGACTATTATATTTTGGTTTGAAATATCCAACGTAACTTTCTTTCCATTACAAATGATGTTGGGTTTATGAAGAAAAATCCAATACATACCTAGGAACACATCAAATTTAACAAAGAATGAATGAAAATAACTAAAATAATCCATTACCACAAACATCAAATGAAGTGGGATCATATAAATCATAAGAAATAATTATACCATTATGTGTTTTTATTTATAATTCCACGTCTAATCATTTGGCTAGAATCTTAATAATGATATGAAATTCGTTAGATGTGAATGTGTGGGTAGATATAAAATCAAATAATACATTATTAGTTCTTGAGTGGATAGTAAGTGTACCATTAACCATAAAATTATCCCAACCCTCATTATAAATAGTGGTTTCATGATATTTCCTCTTTTCCATCAGTTTAATTGGTTTGATCATTGGCCAACATCATCCCAACAATGTGGTAATCAATTTCACTATGGCCTCCCCATATTAACTTAATAAACTTATCAGACCCCATAAGACAATTCCCTCCATGTTTCGTTCGACACATAGAGCATAAATAAAGGATCATCTTCTTCTCTTAATTATTATTATATTTTTCTTTATAGTATATCTACATTTTCTTGGTAAAACCATGGGATTGATATGAAATTTTTACCTACATTTCATCTTTTATTTCACAACACACAATCTATTTATTTCTATTAAAGTATTTCATGATGAACACCCTTCTATGACTCTGCTTTAAGACACTGAAAAACCTATGAACTTTAATTTTGGTATAGATGATAATTTTTGAACCAAACCCTTAAAGCATTGTAAAATTATTCCCATTGGTTCCAATGGATTCATCATCATTTTTATTTAACCCAAGGACCTAATTTTCAAATATTTGTATGAAAAACACAATGAAAGCACATATTAAAGAAAAAATCATTAACTCATAACAATCCATGGATTCAATTTCATCTTGATTCCTCATATTCTTAATTAGAGTCTACCACTGGTCATCTTCACCTTCTAACTGATAAACATCCCAAATGAATTTCTCATGATCTAAAGACTAGTGAATCTGTAGTATCATTTTAGTGGCAATGATACAGTTTTCCGAAACTATTGGATCAGAATACCTTCTATAAGATGATGTATGTTTCCTTATGAAAGACTTAATAGATCATTATACCCTTTTTTTCAAGTGTGGAAGCTCAACATGATTCATAGATTGAGAATTATGTGTGAGCATAGAAACTTGGTTTTTCACTATAGATATCATATAATTCATATTACCATTAGAAATATCATTGTATTTTCTATTTCAATCCCCATTAACATGAATCCTTCAGGTTATATCCATTAACTAAAACAAAAAATCATTGGGTAAGAAACATTTGTCATAGTAAGGAAAACAAATCATGAAACAACACTCACCTGATATGTAAATCATGAAACCATACTTAATATATGACACCATATGTTTATACTAGGTTATTCATATCCAACATATTTTAAATTACTTTATAATGGTTCATGGAGAGTTTTCGAATTCCCAAACTATTTCCTTGAGAGTATCAAACCATCTTTGTAGCAATGGAAATTTTCTTGTACCATGTTCTACTTGAGTCTAGCCTCACACACAGTGTCAAGGTTGTTACCCCTAGGTACATTTTTTCAGATCCAAATCCAATTTTAGTATAAAAATAGGGAATTATTACTAGGAAAAAATTCAATCTATTCTGTAACATAATTCAATGATATTTTCCCCTATTTTTCATTATCCTTAGACTAATCCTTAGTAATTACCTTTGGTCCATCACAAAGTATTAGTCATCATATTTTACAAAGGATAACTTAAAATTTTCCCTCATACCAACTATAGAGACCCTCACATTTCAAAAATCATCATTACATCACCTTTTCATAATAATTATTACATTATACATATATATTTCCAAAATCCAAATTAGTCTAATGGATTTTGAATCATGGAAGGATTAACATGAGTTCATAAGTGAGCTAAATTATCTCCCACAAGGTTCCTAATGACTAGAAACATTCTTAGAAAAGTCATATATAATATATATCATTATATATAGGGAAGGAAAAATACAAAAACAAGTGATCTCAGATGATTAGTAAGGGTGAACAAGGTAGATATGTTTGCATAAACATGAGAACATGCACATGAGAGTGTGATAATGATATTTTAATATAACAAACTATATATCAAATATCATAAACATGAATCATGGAATAAATTTTGAATTTCATTATACATTAATGATAAGATAAGATACAACATAATCCCTAATATCATAACATGAATTTTTGGCATACACATGAACATGTAATATCATTTCTTATACATCAAGATGTACATATATAACGTATCTAGTAACTATATGGGGTCTAAACCTATTGGGTGGGACACACCACAATCCCTATTTACAGTCCTTTCATTGTATGGGATCGGGTTTTACCATCATATCGTAGTGGATTTGATTTCCCCATCTCCCCATAGTGAAGTGGGGTTTGCCATATTCTATATTCATGGTTAGTACATATAATGGGAAGAACACACCACCATCCCCAGTTATATCCCTTTACTTATAAGGGATCTAGTTTCCCCATCATCCCATAGTGGATCAATCTCGTTGAATTAAATTTTTTTCATTATATCACGAGATATAAACATTTACCCAATTCATTTTAGGGAGATATCAGTCCCACCCATCTCATAATAAAATCATTCATACATGTTCAATAAAATTATAAAACCTTCATCATATCCTGACTTATAAAAATAGATGGGACTTATAAATATCCTATCATAACCCTTGAAATGTAATGGGTATCCTAAATATTTAATCACATGATAATAAATGGAAAATATAATTTATTCAAAATAATTTCTTTATAGAATTAATCATGAAAGGATTTCGGTTTCATAAGAATTCTACATGGTATACTATGTTTAAGATGAACATGATTCATATAAATTTATCATTGTATAATCCTTTTAAGATAAATGGGTTTCATAAACATACAACTCGTGAAATAGAAATGCATTTCATAAAAATCATTCCATAAAAACATAAACCATTAAGGTAAAGAATATGAATAGAATAACTATATAATTTACCATAAATTCATGAGTAACAGTAATTGATGTAATTTAATATGGGAAATAATTTTGAAATATACATTTAAAAACTTTTCTTGATGAAAATATCATTTCTTCTTTTTATATTTTTTTTAAACATAAATACTTTTTAGAAAAAGTTTTATTTACAAAACGTAAAATGGAAAAATTTATACATTTTGGAAATGAGTTTCATTCAAAAAATTTATATGTATCAATAAAATATTCAAAAACTTATTTCATTGAAAATTATGCTTGGAAACATTTTCGAAAACATTTTCCTTCAAATTGTTTCTAGAAATCATTTCATTAAAAATAATTTTACAACATGTTAAGTAATATTGATAACCATGAAAATATGTTAAAATAATTTTATCTTAAAATAATCATACAATTTTATCTTGTAATATTATTTTGGAAACATTGTTCTTGTTGTTCATGGTATGTGACTGAAAGAGAAGAGATTGAGAAAAAATTACATTACCGATTTGGTAAATCAAGAAACACAATCCCCATGAAAGAGAGATCATAAAATTGATGTGTAAATACACATAAAAATAATGATAATAATCATATAATATATTTTGTGGTATTTTAATCACCACAAAAAAGAGGTGAGTGGGGAATAAGTTTTAAATCTCCCAAAAATGAAATTAGAATATAAATCCCCTTACCTTATGCCTTGAATCTATTACTTATCATACAAACAACCTGTATTATAAATAAATGTTTATTATAAATATTTTAAAAAACATATTATTATTTATAATACCAAATATGGTTTTATTATGACTTTATTTTTCATTCTTTTTAATTATTCCATGTTAAGGTTTCACTTCAGGTAATATCAGCTTTCTTTCTCACATGTGTCTTAATTTTTTTAATTTTTGTCATAGTCATTATATCATGATTTTCAGAATTTAAAACATGATAAAAATATAATTTATATTAAATATATATAATCTATATAATATAGAAATATTAAATGTAATACACTATTCATGTAGATGGATATTCGTACGCACGCATGAACTCTGCTTCCATTTTTTCATATAGAAAGAATGCGAGTTAATGAAAAATATATATATATATAATATCATTATTGTAGAATTATTATTTCATATATATCATATATGTTCTGTAAAACCGTCATTATTACATTATGTGTAGTTTTTGAATGAATCGCCTCGCATTGAAGAGGTGGTAGTCCAAACTTCCCCAAGCGAAATTATCAAATTTAAAGAAAATGGAAAGCATATTGTCATGTTATATATTAAATAATAATAACGAACTTATAAATATCACATATATAACATATTAACATGTTTAAAATCATAATCACCAACTATTAAAGGTGGTTACCTGAAAATGAACAACATCGTTTTGTGAGGTGGTAGTTCATCATACATAAGACTGGTATGTTTGTTACCAATTAGTGGTAGTGATTGTAAGTGTAGGTAAAAACCTAATCATAAAAACATATAAATATATTTAGGATATGAATTAAATTATTTATTAATTTGATAAGATGAATTGAGGAAGTATAGAAGGAAAATGAAATTAAGGATCTTGAGGAAGGATGTTACCTCTTATTTAGTTAACGCATTTTAGTTTAAACCAAAGGGCTTAGACAGTTGTATTTATTCAAAAAGAGAGGATCAAAGGAGGAATTTAGGAATTTTAGGAAGTTAATTGGGAATATTTTTGCAGAAAAAAAGTGGCTTTAGTGGTTTGAAGAGGGTTTATATGTGGTGGACTTTTATGAGAGAGGGAGGGGACACAGTTGGCATTTTTTAAAACAAGTTAGGTGTACACATGGTTTTCAAAAAAATGTCATAAAAAATAAAAAATAAATACTTCATGGTTTATGACCAAGATTTTTCTATCCAATGGGTGTTTTAAAAGTGGTTATGTCATTTAGTTCATTGTGTTTAGGGTTTAGTCCCTTGTTAGTTTTAATTTTACCTTAGTCATTGTATGTAATTTTAATCACTTTCACTAATATTTCTTGTAAAAAATTAAGATGTTCATATGTTAATATAAGAACTATAATAATTAAAATTAGTTGTGTTTATTTTTTTAAATTTACTTCATGAATAAGAAAACTTTTGTTTAACGCTAATCCCCATATGTGGTGAGAAATCATGTTTTTAAAGTGAAAATTTTCAAGTGTTCATTAAGAATTTATATATAAATTCAATATTAAAATTATTCCAATGACCAAAATTGGATTATATATATATAGTTGATCAATTGTACCTTTAAATACAATAGGAATTGTAATTTTACTAAATAAATTAATTTGACAAAAATATGTTTCGAATTAAAATTAAGTATATCTCACTATTCATCAAAAAATGAAGTTTCTCAACAAAATACAAACAAATCACTCTAAGAGAACTTTAACATTATGAAATAAAATATTATTTTTATTTTTTCAAATATAATTTCAAAAATAGTCTACAAATTTTTTTCACAATAGTATATAAAAAGCTGTTATTTTTAGAAAATAGTTTTAGTAAACATAAATATATTTTTTCGGAAAATATAAGCCTTATTATATATATAAATTATTTTTATAACAAAATGTAATTAAAATTCTAAGATAATTATTAATATTTATATTACTAAGTTTAACAATGATGTAATAACTATATTATTTAAATAAATATAACAATAATATGTTGTTTCATACAAACATAGCGTTTCATGAAATAAAACCAAGTCAATGTTCCATACAAAATTGGATTATAGTTGTGTATAATATAATAGAATTTTTTCATAGTGTTTCATGAATCACACAACATCAATGAAAATTAATTTATTTGAAAAAAGGTTCATAAACTATTGGGCTGTTATGGTTCCCACTTCCTATGATTTCAGATGATGTTTTTGAATTTGAACACATTTTCTATGAATTGTGTTATCTGAGAGTCAAAGACCCTCACCACTTTAAATATATAAGTATTATGGCTAAATTTTGACATTAGAAAAACTTTTATTTTTTTCCTGGATTTTCATTATTATTGTTAAAAAAACATAATTATCCGTATTTCAAGAAACTATTATATCACTGCCACTTCATTTCTTTATCGCTCCAACATATTGAATTTGCAATTTTCAATAATATTTTCAGTTTATTTATCAAAATTAAAATTAATTCTTAAATTTGGATTATTTACCTGAAAAATCCCATAAACTTTTCAATTTTCAAACATAACATGATTATCCACTTTTACCTGGATAATAAAAGGACCAAAAAACATAAAAATAAATTTAAAACATATATTTTTATTATAATATCTCAATTAATTATATTTATCGGAATTTGAACATTCAAAAAACCAGTTTTTGATTTGAAGTATCATAACAATGGATTTCCTCTAAAAATAATTTTTATATTTACCAAATTTTAATATTAGTTATATTTTCATTCATATTCTTTTCATGAGAAAAATTGCACTCATTTACCACACTACTCTGATAAACTTTTATTAATTTTTTAGGACATAGAATTGTGTTTTATAAAAATAAAACAAGTAATACACTTGAATTAATAAACACAATTGATAATTAACTGATATCTATTTGTTTTTTCCTTCCTCATTTTCCCACACACATATGAATTAATGGGATATTGTGAGTAGATTGAATCACCATATTTGTGTGAGATGAGTCAACAATTTAAATTTTTTTGGCATGTTTGACACATTCAATCTATTTCCATTTTCTGCAAAGTAACATCATAGAAAATATTTACTTCTTAAATCATGTTTATCTTCATTTTAATAGCACATTAAATCCATTGATTTTTAATCGATTCTCTTATTTCATTTTTATAAAAAATTATTGTCACTCATCTCCAATTTGGAATAAATTACATCTGGTCCATTTTACTTTGCTGAAAATTATTCCATTATTTTTCTTCTTAAACAAAATAAATTCATTCATAAAAAAAATTAGTTACCTAATCATAATATTATCAGATACTAAAAATATTATATGTCAACCCATCTATATAACAAATTCTTTTGGATTTTATAATTTTTTACCAATAATAGTTTAGCTGAAACCTTTATCTATTACTAACCTCTAATTTTCTAAAGTCATTATTCCGTTATTTCTCTTTTCAATTTATTTTTCAAGTCATAAATATCCTTATATATGGGATGAGAAACCACTATCCATGATCAATTTATTTCTTTATCTTCATGCATAATGTAAAACATCAATAACTAAGGCTTCTATTTCCTATATCTCAATATATTATTATAATTATGAATTATAAAACTCATATTTTGATATGATAATGGAAGGATGATACATTCATTTTTTGGGGACAGGTCAGTCTCACCATCATCTGACATCTTCATTTAAACCAAGAAATTTATGTGACTTTGATCAAAAATATTTGACATATTTTTATACATACTTATTTGGAGAAGGTTTAGCCTCTATTATACCTTATTTGAATATCTATATGATAATTTTATGATTTTGGTGATTAAATATTTTATTCTATATTCCCAAAAAATTATTATACAAACATTGAACTTGAATATCATATTTTCAATTATAAATTGGCTGTCATACATAACTTTTTTTATGAATTACAACTTCTTCAAGATCAATAATTTTAAGAATATTTTAATGATGATGTAGTTGAACTCATAAAATATCTTTCTTTATATTATAATAATTTTTAAAACATTTGATAGTATTCAATTATATTGGATTTTGGATCAATATTTAGATTCTCAAATTTTCTAGATTTCTGGGATTCATTGAATTTTTCCCCAAAAAAAATTATTTTAACATAATACTTGTTATTTGAATGTTTATAGTACTTAAATATATTAACATCCACTTGAATGATATTTTTTATCATTCACTAATTCTTCCTTGAACACCCCCTGGATTCATTAATAGAATTTGAAAAAAAAATCTGAAGATGTTTAGTTCTTCTTCAACTTTGGCTTATTTCTACTTTGCAAGATCATGATCCTTCTATAGACATTTAAAAATACCATAAAAAATATGATTCTATATCATCTCATCATTAATAATTTTATTTTTATTATAAATATCCTCTGGAATTTAATAATATGTTTCTTTATAAAATCATTCTTTATTGATGAATTAATAATAATATTTTGTTAGTTTTTATTGTCTTTTTCATGCACTGATAATTTTATGAAATAATATATCGATTCCTTGTTAAACAAAAAATTCATATGATTTTCCCCATTTCAACATATCAAATTTATACTAATATCACAATTGAAATTTTAGTCACTCACATTTCAAATAATATTTTTTCACTAACATCACATTCGGTATCAGCATCATCTTCTTCATCACTTATTTAATCTTCTTAAAATTATAGTATAAAATTTCATGTTTTTTGATAAATTAATGCATTTTATTATATATAGATTTTTTTATTTTCACTGGAATTCACTTTGGGAATATTCTTGGTTTTTAAATTTTTTCATCACTAGCTTTATCCTTTTTAAATTTTTGATAGTGCTCTACAAAATTTCTGGTAGCCACACAATTTAATCATTTAAGTGGTGAAATTAATTTAAATATCCATTTCCAATTATAATAAAGATATATATATAAGATTCATCATTTTATAAAAAAATATATACAAATTAAAATATAAATATGAACACCTAACTTTATCATAATCCTAATTAACCGTCTAACCATTCTCAAATTGTAAGACATTAATGGAAATATTATTATTTTGACTTCCCTTTTTATGATAGAATTTTCATAGGAAATTTCAAAAAATATAATAGTACTACGAAAATCATCATGATATATTTCCCATTGATCTCATTATATTAGAGTATATAATTTTTCATCAAACATATTGGGTAAGATACACAAGAAGATATCTATTACAGTGGAGTCCTATAGATTCTCACCATAACATTATATCTTTATTACAACATAATTCACCAGTGTGAAGATGTTATCAAATATTTCATCATCCTTTATATGGGTATATTTGTATTTAGGTGTCTAAAAATATATATTTTCCAGATTTGATTTGTTTTTCTATTCAAATATAATATATATTTTTTCCCAAATAATTATTTTTTGTATTGATTCCATTGAAATTCGAAAACTATATATTTATAATAGATTATAAAATAATATTTCAAACATGATACTCATTCTCCATATAATTATTATAATTTCAATTATAGTTTCACCTTTATTAAATTTGGGGAATCCGTTAGTCGAGGTATAAAAAGCATTAAAACTAATAGAAAGAATATATGGTATCACTATTTTTTCCCAAATATGATAACATTTACTATAAAATTTTGGAATATTCTTTCTATTTACTGAATAAAATTTACACATAGTTAATAAGTGAAAAGAATTATATGTTCTTTTATAGAGAGGGCCTTTATTAATTGAATGAAAAATGAAGGGAACTATGCTCTGGTACCCCTTAAAAATACACCTATAAGATCAATTGGAGATCATCACAGGTGAGTATATGATCTAAAAACTATTATACATTATTAATAAAACATAAATTGTATCATTCTAATGTGTTTTTACATAATTTGTCTTCAATTACATAGGCACACAAGCAAGGGGGAACATTTTATATTTAAAAGTTTCACCACTCAATGTGAGAAGGAAAGTATATGGTGTGATATAGTTTCCTCTATAATCCAAATACCCACTAGAATGACCATCTGTGTACAAAAATCATGATATAAGCATGATACTCATTCATATAAGTCTATGGACTATGATTTGATGAATTTTAAAAACAATTTCAATGCATAATTTGAAAATACTTTTTTAAAAAAACAATGGAGTATACAGAAAATTTATTTCCACAATGTCATTGAGTGTGATAATTTATTTAAATTATTATCTACATAAATTACCTGAATAAAGTGGAAATACACCTAAAAAATTATTTTGATAAGTTCATTTTTTACTTTGTATGAATAACACATGCACACAACCGCATTAATTATCATCATCATATTTCAATCTTATCCTTTTGAGAATCATATAGTAATCTGTTCTTTTTTTGAACAAATCACAACATATTTTCTTATAATCACTCCTCATACTTCATTTACAATGTACTTTTGAATTTATATATCAATATTACATATATATACACTATAGTCACATTTTATTTTAGTTTATATTTTAATTTGATTTCCAAATTCCACTCTAATTCATCAAAAATATCTATTGGCTAATAATTAAAATAATCTATGCCATAAAATTTGAATTGGTAGTTATAATAGACTAGAATACCACCAAGCACCATATATAAATTCATGTCATAATGTATATGAAAACTTTCCCATTTTCTACATTCAGGTAATTGCCTCCATCATTGCGGTGTAGAGTTGTTGTTTATAATAGAAATTTTTTAAATCTCTGAAAAAATTATTACTTGATGTGGTCACATCCATATATATATTTTTTCCCAATACCAGAGATATAAAAACAAATTCTCTGAATCCAATGTTCTGTAGAAACCTATCCAATTGTGGAATCTACCAGCTTATGACATTATGAATTAATTATGAAAAAATATTATTGGAAAACTATAATAATTATAAAAAACAGTCATCTTGTCTACTGTATTGTTATTCTTCCCTGTAATATGCACATAATTTAAACATACATTGTGAAATATTACTTTTTTATGGTGTATAGGTCCTCAATATTCCAGAGACATGAAAATATATCTGGATATCCTTGAGTAATATAAACCACCTTATGACATGGATTCCAATTAATATAAAGTGCCAAAAAAACAATCCTATTTACCATTAAATCATAGAATTGGTTTTATGGAAAATACACACTATTTAGATCAACAAATAAACTAAAATAACATTTTTTGTGGCATGTTATTTCTTTGTTAGACATATTTCATCATGAAATCCTTTTATTATATATAATCAATATTTACCATTTTACGAATCATTTCAATTAGTATCCAAAAAACATAACCTCATAAGAAATGTGTATTTAAATAAAAGTCACACATTTTCAATAAAATTAAAAACAATGAATAACATACATTGTAGAATCATCTTCAACAAATAACTAACAAATCCCATTCAATACTTATTAGCTTCATCATAATGATTCTCAAAATATTGTTTTTTTAATGAGGATCATTCCATGCATAAGAGGATTTTGGGTATTGTGGAAGGTTTGATTTCTTAGTGTATCAACACTCCCATTATTCATGATCGATTGGATTATTGATTTAGTTATAATTTTTTTTCAGATTCTAATTTTGAGAATATTATTTTAGATTATGACATGGGTATAAATGTTTTAGATGCATGTGATACAATACTTACATATTTTGTTGAGTTATATTTGGATCCCAATATTTTTTTTATTGTTTATTGGTTACCCTGATATTTTCATCAATATTGCACTAAAAAAATTCAAACTCAAGACATTTCCCCCAAATTTTAAATATTCATACTTGTTGAATAATGAAAAATCAACCGTAATAATTTTCTATTATCTCCTTCCTAAAAAATAAAGATGATTTTTAAGTCTTTTAATGGATAATATTATATCCCATTCATGGATTATATTATAAATACTAAGTATTAACGCCACCATTATCATGCATAGGATTATAAAGGAAGATAGGGATTATATCATTAAGTAGCCCCAAAAATTAGACATAACCATATTTCATTGGAATCCCTAGGGAAAGTGGTAGAAAAATTATATGGACTATGTATCATTCCACCCTTTACCTACATCATATTGGTTACCCCTTCCTAGGGTGTACCAAAAAGAACTATTTTTTCTATTTAATTTAAGAAATTGTTGAGTTAATTTCCATGATAGTAGAAAAATAATTGGTGATTATGAATAAATTATAAAAAAATTAATTTATATAATCAAAAGGTATATTTCCTCCTTCCATCTATTTTCATGATTTTTGAGATACTTTTATGATGTCTACACAATTATTTCATAGACGGTTTCATTAAAAAAATTTAGTTTCCAATTATATATGATGAAAGATAGATGATAAAGTTAACATTACCACATTGTATATTTTCGGATTGGAGGACTATATTTGGAGTTTATATCAACATGGGTAAATTTTTAGGATGTATACTGGGCACAATTTATAAATAAATTTTTGGGTTTTTGGATGAATTAAGGTATTAATTTACTAAATATAAATCCTCATTTGGTTAGTTTCTCTCTAAATAAGGAAAAGTTTTTCATCGATGCAATGAGAAAAAATAGGCTTTTAATTTTTTTTGAAATACCATTTCTTGGTAGAGACGAGTTTTGTCCTAGGTCGTGTTTTGTTATAGAATAGCATCTTGGTTGATAGATTTACTAAATGAGTTATTCCATCCATGAAATACTCTATATCTTTGCATAATATATTATTATATCAAGGGATTATAAATTCTTTATCGATGCTCCACTATAGATTTTATAATTATATCTTTACCCTTTTTCTGATTAAGTAAAAAATTAATAGAAATAAATTTTTATGATTTATTTAGTTTATAATTTTTTTAAAAAAATAGTCACATCACATAACTACTGATATTACAAACCCTATGGTTGGATATTCCATTCGACCATCTATGTGATGCTTCATACATTACAATTGGAGTGGTATTATCTTTGAGTGTGTATGGATATCCACATGCGATCTTCTCTATATCAAGGAAATTTTATCACCAAAAAATAAATAAACATTAATGTAAAATGAGCTTCTTCCTATAATATTTTATTTAGATATTCTCAATTCAAAATTTTTAGTCTATAATATAGTTATAAACATTTAGAATATAGAATTGAGGTAACTATTGAAGATACTAGATGAAAAGTTGGTATTATCCATTAGATGATACATATTCATTAGTTCAAGATTGAGATAAAGGAAGGTAATGTTTTATAGAACCTAGTGGATAGTCTCTTGACTACAAACTCTGACACATCATAAGATAACATATTTTACTATGCAGAAATTCATTACACATCTCCCATTAAGAATATTTATGAATTATCAAGTAAAAATACTTGGTATCCTTATTTGGGTAACTAAATTATCATCAGTAAATATAAATATCAATAAAAATTTTGTATTAAAACTTAAGAGTGAATCTAGGAACTATATGTGTGATAAACAAAACAATTAGGTTATTTATTGGGATTAAGTCATTAGAAGATATGTGTTTGATCATGGGATCGAGTATATTTTTCATTTTTTTCATGAAACTTATTATGGTAGACACATTTGTCCAAAAATTACGGTAGAAAATTTATATACATTATAATATATTTTCATAACATTTTACATCATTCACATGTTTTTTGTAATTTTTTATTATATTTCTAACACAGTGGAAATATGTCTATTAGACACTAGTTTTCTAAAAAACCAATATTATATTGTGGTATTTTTGATGAATGATGAACTAAATTTATAGGTCTTTTTACTAGTACGTTTAGTTTTTTATACAATAGTTATTTTGTTTCATATGATACGAAATGGGTATATACCATGATTAAGAGGACTAATAACTCCCAGTTTTTACTCAATTTTATAAGATCTCATATTTTTTTGCTGTTTTGGACTACAAAATGAGATAATAAATGATCAAAGGATAAATTTTTTTAACTCTAATTAGGGTACCACATTCATAATTATGGTGTGCCAT
Source organism: Viscum album (assembly GCA_963277665.1). NCBI lineage: Eukaryota > Viridiplantae > Streptophyta > Magnoliopsida > Santalales > Viscaceae > Viscum > Viscum album. The sequence goes on from OY728130.1 coordinate 633,059,991, forward strand.
AGAAAAAATCAACATATATCTTCCCACAAAATATTGGACAGAAAATGGTTTCAAATAAATATTCAAAGCATATATTGGGGAATATTATATAGTGAATATAATGAATTAGAGTACATTACATGATTATGAACATCTGTTATAAATTAAAAAACAAAGAAAACATCCACTAAGTGGATTATTTTTGGAAAATATTATTATATCCCCCTGTTGGTCGATCATATTGTATATTTGGAAATAAATTAATGCGACATGGATTTAACCCAATCTGGAGCTCATATGAAGATGCAAATTTAGGAGATTGAGGTTATTTTATTTTCATCATATGAGCATGTAAGGATTTACATAGAATGGATAAAATCATCCCTTTATATAATGATATAAAATGGGGAGATTCTTGAGAGAGACTTCTTATCTAGAAATGGTGACTAAAGTTGATTTATAAAAATGTTTTGTCTTGGTTTTCTGCACCTTATATTATATATATGCTGTTTCTTTTTATAGTGAATTATATATCACATAAGAAGACACAAGAATTAGGTTTATAGTTAATGATATTTGGTTAATGTATCATTATAATTATTCCCACACATTTTATTGATACAATCACATTTCATGACTCCATCATATTGTTAAGACATTTTTTATAGATTACACTATTAAATTTATGTTATTTTTCCTAATTTAAATTCAAAATAATATATGCATATATCCTTTTATTCAGTATCATTTAAGAAAACATTAAATTTAATTATGGGATATAGAGTAAAATGAATAGTTCTGGATGTAAATGTTTTTATTAATTAAATGTAATTTTTATAGGTTTTATATTTTAATTTTTTATTTAAAAATTATTTTTATTGAATAAATCATATTATTTTAATCATATGGTCATTTTCAAGAAATATTATAATTATTATACTCATTATTATAAAAACATATAGATATGTTTCAATTTTATAAATTTTAATTTTAAAACATTAACATCAAGTTTGAATGATTATTGATATACATTCTCATGGGTGACTTACTAAAATTATTTTTCATGTCCTGGGAATCCCTCTAAACCAAATGGTCATATTCTTCCTCAATACCCTCATTTACATGTGATAACTTGATACTTGGTTTGAAAACTTATATTTCATTCATTATCTTTAAAAACCCTTATAATTTCATGATCGGTGTAAAAATATTAATTCACATTTTTAAAACCCTTTCATTCCCCTGTGACGTATCTATGAATTTATTCATATAAAATCACATAAAATCGTTGAACCACCTTATATGTTATTGTGTATTTATTCTAATTTTCCCTTCAAACCTTTCTCAATGTATTTTATATGGTTATATTTCATTATTAGTGGGGGGTTTAAATATTCTTTGATATATAAGAACTATTTGGAGCTAATTTTATTTGTGATCATTTAGTCATGGGGCCGATAAAATCCAATATTCATTTACCATTGTAATATTATTTTACCACTTATTCTCAATCAAATTATAAAATATATAAATAAATAAGAAAAAAATTATTGGAAAAAGAATGGTGAATAAAGAGGTAGTATTGATCATAATACCTATTATATAAAAATTTGAATCAAATAAAATAGCGAAGGTGATTATGTTGTGTGTTTTGAATTCAAATATAATTGAATGAGGTATATTTCATTTAGTGCCTTGAACCTAATAATGTGTTGTACTTGATGGAATGCCACTATATTGATCATTTTCCATTATAATTATTTCTTGAGGGCCTTTAAGTCTTAGAATGAACATTTTTAATGTAAAAATGAATTATATATTATCATGAAATTTTAATGTATAAGTGATAATTATTGTATTCAAACAAATAAATATATCATTTAGGAACGGGTATGGATTTGTACAAATTTTCTCTTGAGTGAAGTGTGATATTTTTTGGGAGGGTATGTGAAAAATAGTTCATGAATATAAATAAAATGATTAATGTGGTTTGTGAGGGAAATAAAATATATTGGGAAAACTAGTTAGACAAAGGAATAATGATGAAAAATCTATATTATAATTTAAAATATACATTTTACTCCTGATTATGTTGTCTATGTTTAGTTTGGTTACATAATTTTCATAATAATTTGTTCCATGGATTATAAATGGGAAGGTTTTCCGGAGTTGATACCCCATAATAAGAACAAAACTTTTATTTGTAATTAATAATAAATGTTTTCCAAATTTTTCTATATATGATTATTTATTGAAAAATTTTGATTGAAATACATAATTGAAGTTAGATGAAAATTCAAGTTTTAAAAACATAAGCCACAACCAATTATTTTTGACATAAATATATTTTATGAGATATTTGAACAAGAAATATTTTTACAATATTCATAAATATTTTATTTAAAATGATTATTTACACCATCTTTACTAGGTCATAAATGATATGGGAGATAATGATCCATTATTTAAATGTTGTACCTGACTCAGGAACATGGACTCCCTCTCACTATATGTTTCATCACTTATTGATAGTGGATTTGATTGAAATATAATTATCTCTATTATTAAAGGAATTAAAAATAAATATATCATTCTCCTAAATGGTTAGTTGGTTCATTCAGGAAAAGGTTAAATCATTCTATGTAAATTGGTGTAAATTATTTTCTCACATTTCCCAATTCACATATATAAACACTTTTGACCCTAGTCCCCCTTCACGTTTTTTCTAATTTATATGTGTTTGGATATGAATTATATGATAGGGAGTATAATATATTTGGTTTCCTTAAATTTATCTATATCATTGGAGGAGGGAACCTCTAGATATAAGATATCCTTTATAAAGTTCTCCATTTAAATTTCCATGTAGAATCAATTTAACCCTGTAAAAGTATTTTAATTCAGTTATATCATAATTGTTTCTACATTTTATGAAATCCTTAAATCAATTATTTGGAAAGGAATTTAAGTGTATACAATTTATTGTTTTATACCATTTTTAGACACTTTTTATGTATATCTATTCTACGATGACTTGTTGAACTAGGGAAGAGTATTCCATTGGTTGTTGATCTAATTTTCAGCTACCTAAAATAATTTTTAAACCCATACTCTTACTATGATACATAATAACATAATCTATGAATTGGGTTTCAATTTATAATTAATTGAAATAAAAAAAAATTAAATGTGATGTCGATAAAGTGTGATTTTAACGTCTAAAATATAAATCGATTAAATTGAATCAAGAGATATAGACTTTCAAGTTCAATTATAGCCCATAAACTAAATTTATTGACAAATATGGAATATATTTTTCTATAATTAACCACTGTCATTGAGTTTTTAATAGAATGAATATCAATTCAATGTTCTATAATTTATCACTCTATAGTTATGCTATAATTTAATTCCTTTCATCAAAGAGGTTTTGTAAACTTTCTTATGTTTAAGAAGATGATGAATTAATATATTATAATTTAATGAATTTTAAATAAATTTATAATTATTACTAAATAATTGGTGTTATAGAGTAATACTGATTATGTCTCCTCAAATAATTATGTAAAAAAAGAATCCCAAACAATCTTTTCTATGCTGTAAACATAAAAAAAACCCACATCATTCTTTAATTTGATTTTTTAATAATACCAATAATAAATTTCATGATGTAATACAACCTTTAAGAAAATACCTAAATGATCCACCCTATTACACCTATGTTCTAAAAACTATAGATCATTTGAGAGAACCCACAATAAGGGTTTTTTATTTCATAATTAAAAAACTCTAAAATGAAAAAAATGAAATTCCTATGACAACACCCCATGAATACCTAAAAAAAATCCATTAGATAATAATGTTCTTACATGAATAATTTTATCTCCTAATATATATATATACACTGAATGGGTTGAGAATATATGTATGCTTCATAGGCTAATTCACTATTCCTCTATTATAAGTATGAATAAATCATAATAATACATTAGTGAATAAAATTTAAAACAAAATAACACTTACATCCGGTCCAATATCTTCCATACTCTCCAAATATAACACACCCCAAAATAAATCCATGTATTGAAAAATAATATCAAGGAATATTGATAAAAATGTTTCCCAATAACAACTTCCCCAACAATCTAGTCACTCACTCCCAAAAACAGACATCCTGGTTCTCCCATATCTTGAATGTCCACATAACCCCAAAACACCCTAACCCCATAAACACATATAAAAATCATAACCAAAACCATAAATCTCTGACTGTATACTAGATAATACAACATAACTAAACATCCCATTATAGTAGGGTATCATGACTATGAAAGACCCGAACCATGTTCCCTCCTCACACTATGCATTTCCCCCACAACGTATCAAAACCTCCATCACAACATCATCTCCTTAGGAAATCACATGAACTCTAAATACATGATATTATGACCAATTTAGCATTACCATAAGAAATTATTTTCTATTTCGGTTTTGAAGAGAGAGTGGGGATAAATAGGAATCCACAATCCATTCCCATTACAACATGAATGTAATGTCTCATAATTCCCATTTTTTTATATTGTAGTGAATTATTTTGAGACCAAACACTTTGACGACATATGGTTCTGATGCCTGGTGATCCTGGAAAGTAATTATGAACTTTGTTTATGTTCAAATAAGTAAACGTGCGAGCTAGTTTTACTAAATTTTCAACCGGTTCTTAGATCAAAACATGAGGGCACCTTTGAACATGGAATGCCAGGATTCACCTAGAAAGGATCTAACATCAACTGGAAAGGGTGGGATAAAAAAGATATTTTTTTTGTGTTTTTAGAAAATAATAAAATAAATTAAAAAGGAATTTTATCTCTTTTCTCATCGTTGAGAGGCGGACGATGACGTTGTTGTGCGGAAACGAGGTATGTTAAAGGAATCTATTTATTGACTCATTTTTGTTTAGCGTGACTAATACGTTTTTTCATAAATGAAACATCCTATTGAAGAAACATCAGAGCCTAATAGAAATTTTGTGACATGATTCCTTTTATTAAGATAACACATTAGAGAGTTGAGAATTAAACCTTGGGGATTCATTGACGAACCTATTACAAGGACACCCTCCAATGATAAATAACGAACACAACATGATCCCTAGCAACAACGACGCCTTACAAAGAACAGCACAAAGAATAATAGAAATCCAACAGATCCTAAATCAGAGAGTGAATAAATCTTCAACAATGAACATTGATCGAGGTAGGGGTTTATATGTTTTACGGTTTTACCATTCTTCATTCTGAACAATTAATGTGAATCAACACACAAATAGGTTGATCCAATGATCATTAGTTCATGAAGGATAGTGATGTTTATTGGGTTTCTATTCAGGATTGAGTTATTGTTGATAAAACATCATCCGCAATCCACCCCTTATTTTAAAACCTTAATGCAGAGGTCCTCTACTCTATTTCATTCTTCATGGCTGAGATTTTGGAAAGGGGAAGTAAGGTAGACTCAAGGTCTTTGTAGGGAATGAAATAACCATTGGAGGCTAGATCCACAGTTGATGCGAATGACGTACCATCAGGGTGGACCCAGTGGTCCACAGAATATCACGCAGAAATGCCCGTTATAGTAGCAGCCCCATGCTGGTGGAAGCACTGCAGGAGGAGCCACTAGTTGGTGGTAGAGATTCAACCCCCATCCATTTTGGTAGTGTATCCGACAACTAAAGGCCATGATTTTTAGAGGCACACAGTATTCAACCACCTGCAAGAGTCTGATAGGATTTGTAGAGGCAACCCCAGAATCATTGTGCATCCGGGATAGAGGCAACAACACCGTGAGGCGAGCAGGGAGCCAGATGTGGCTTCCAGCCATATCCCGTCCTAGTAGAGAACCGTTCCACCTCTACTGGACCTGGTAGACTAGTGGGCATGACCAAAACCATTATTTCGGGCTAGACCCATGGCACAATGTACCAAATCCAGACTATGCCAGGTCTGGGATGAGTCAGTAGACATGTGTCGGGTTAGTGGACCCTGGTCGGGCTGGGTAAGACGAGACCAAGTCCTAACCGACCCCTTTTTTAGAAAAACAACCACATCTTGTAAACCATGCACCTGATTGATGGGAATTTTGTGGTGTTGGAAACCTCATGAAGAGTTGTATATTTTTGAATACTCTGTGGACAATTTAATGGAATATGAACTTCTATAAATGTATTGAGGAGCGGTTCTCCATAGATCATGAATTCTACATATAGAAACCCTACGGTTGGCTAAGAGTTAAATACATATGATGAGAAATTATTGTTGGATCATATTCTATGGCCTAGTGGGAAGCAGAATCTATGTGACCTTATAGGCCCACGGTTGGGATCATCTTCTCTGTCACCCAGCAGACCTACGGTACTCAACAGGATGAGTACCTCATTATGGCCATAGGTGGGAAGTGGCTTCTGTGTTACCCAACATTCCAATGGTGAGTAGAATCTCTTGTGTGATCCAACATATCCACAGTGATCATCTTGGATGAATACCAAAATACATCTAAGTATATTGGGAAGCGACTTCTTTATTACCCAGTAGGCCCACATTACTCATAGAGGGGGATTTTTCGAGAAGCCCATGGTGTTCGATGATATGAATAATGGTCTTACTCTCATACTCTAGAACATACCTACTGTTAACTGTCTTTCATCGTGATAATTCTTAGTGATCACTCTTTGTTGATTGTTGGTGGATTTTGTTGTGGTACATTCATTGAGTTTCGGGGTACCTAATGTATTGTTACTCACCCCTGTGTGGGCTTCACCCACACATGTTGTGTCCGATAAAAATGACCGCCACCATGACAGAGGACATGGTAGACTAGGACCCGATGGTGCCTAAAGAGACCAGGTAGACGGGGTGTACTTCTACGACTTCTAGCAGCTACTCTGTACTTACCCATCATGTGGTGTTTTTAGTGGATTGATATCTGAAGATTCTTATGTAGTTTCATATTTTTCCAGTTAGTCTTCTATTGGGTTTGTATTTTGGTCCATCTGAATTTCTGTTTTACATGTACTCAGTTGTTGTTGAGTGTCATTCTTATCTACCTATCCATCTTTGGAACATGGTTGTGTGTGCAAGCATAAATGTATACATTAAAATTATTCCCACATGCGGTTTGATAAATTCAGAGATACTCACCAACCCCTGGTCTTCGAGAGGCAGCATTGGGGTATGTTATAGCATAGTCCCCAAGGGACAAGTCATGAAAAAGTTGTATCAGAGGTGGTCGGTTCTATATCAATGACAAAGAGTCTGTTGTTTTGTATTAAGGAAATAGTGTTGAATATTTTGAATTCACCATTGAAATTTACGGAGTCCAATATTGCTGTGGAGGATGATGTATCTATACACCATGACCCTGAATTCTATTTTTCATCTATATACATGAAAACACTGGTTGCATAAGTGTATCCTTATGATCTACTTGAATAAGATTCATCTCATCATGTATAATCTTATGACTGTGGAAATATCATGATCAAATTTAGGCTGCCTCCACGCAGACATCTAGCTATGCTTTTGATATGTGATCGTGTGGATAGCCCACCTAGCAATGAGACATCAGTTCAGTGACTAGTGCTAGAGATGGCATCGCCGGGGGGTGCCCTAATATTTCCACCACCTGTTGACCTATAGTTACTTCCTTCATTACTAGTAGATGATTTACGTAGACTCAATACCTTGCACAAGTTCGAAAGGGAGGGACCTCCTTGGTTTATGGGAGAGACATATCCTCAAGTCACCGAGTTCTAGCTGGAGGTAGTGACGCAAGTCTTCCGCTTAGAAATGACACCTCTTGATTAGATAAATATATTAGCTATGATATTTCTTGAGGGCTTGGAAGAGAGGTGGTGGAGTCTGACGATTCAGACACATGATGAGGTGACCCTATATTTTGATTAATTATAAATGTTTTTTTGAGAGGATTTATTCCCCGCGACTTTATGGTTGGTTATCAAACCAAAGCTACTTCACCTACACCAAGAAGCCTTATCGGTGGAAGAGTACTCTGCGAGGTTTACAAGCCTCTCTCTCTACTCCACAGACATGGTGCATGACCCTTTCTTGAGGGCCTAGGCCATTGATTAGGAACTCATACAGGAGATCAGGGAATCCATGGTGTCTCTTTACATCTGCAAATTGAAAAGAGTGTTGGAGAGAGACCTTTCATTTGGAGAGATTCGTAGGTGAGTAGGCACTGATAGTGGGACCCACCGGTAGACCTCAAGCGGAAGAGTCTTTTGTTGTGAGAAGTAGGAAAAAGACATGGGAGACCAAGCATGCCGTGTCTTTTAGGGGAGCGACCCTAGGACTCAGAGTCGGTTGTACGAGGCTCTCAGAGTAGAGGGAGTCTATAGGGAAATAGTTTGTGCTTCACATGTGGTGGGAAGGGACACATATCTCGTGACTACATGACCCGCTGTATAGATGATCAGATGATAGTTGAGGGACCATGAAGGAAAAAGTAGAGGTTCAAACGAGGAGATTCATAGGATGGAAGAAATGGTAGGGGAGTATGCCAAGCGGTGGGTAGTAGATTATGGTTTTAGGTGCTACCACATGCACCCCCGAGGAGGTCGACCCTAGGATCAGGGAGCAGGCAGAGAGGGGTGGGGAAAACTTCAAGTGATAGAGGCGTATGACCATGGATCCCTAGAGATGATAATATTTACAATCTATGACTTCTAAACCTTTGTTTCAGTTCTTATAGACATAGGTTCCAACCAATCTTTCCTTTCCATGGACCTCATTTGAGGATCATAGATTCTGGTGGAGCCGTTGTCTGGATCTTTATAATTCGAGACTCCTATGAGAGAGGATTCAACAATTACATACTAGTTCTGACAATGTGATCTCACTCTATAAGGTGAGAGCTTTGGCTCGGATCTCCTAGTCGTGGTGTCAAGGCCTTATGACATCATCTTGGGTATGGAATATATATCTACAGTCCATGATCAGATCGACTATTTTAGGTGCACAATGCGGTTTGTCCGCAAATATTGGACTATGTTTTCCTTCACTGGTGAGAAGGGAACCTTTGCAGCATAGGATGGACTTTCTCGAAGGATGGTGCACATGATCACACACAAGTTGACTATCCTCACCCTTGATGCAGTGTAAAAGAGGAGTTCGATATTTCTTGTAGTGGTGAATGAGTATGAGGATGTATTTCTTGAAAACATTATTGGACAACCTCTTTTCATGGAGGTATAATTTTACATAAATATATACTTATGGAAAGAACCAATATTGACAGTGTCATATCGGATGTCTAATACAGAGCTTCGTGAATTGAGGGTAAAACTGGTGGATGAGTAAAAGAAGGGATTTGTGAGACCCAATGTTTCACCATAGGAAGCCCCAATGTTGTTTTCCATGAAGGAAGATGGTATTTTAATGTTGTGCATGGTCATCCAATTCCAGAAAAAGGTGGCCATGAAGAAAATTATCCACTACTGAGGATCGATGACATCTTCGATCAGATGAAGGGAGTGAGGTGGTTCATTAAGATAATCCTCATATTTGGCTTTCATTAGATTTAGGTATAGGATAAGGATGTACCAAATACTGTCGTCAGATGATGGTATGGCCACTACAAGTTCACATTGATTCCCTTCGAAGTGACTAATTTCCCATCAGTTTTAAGGGGACTCGAAAATATGATCATCCAGCCTTACCTTGATTATTTTTTGGTTGTCTTTATTGATGAAATCATGGTGAAATTGGCCTCAAATGAAGAGTACGCTACACACCTGTGAATAGTCTCAGAAACAATATGATTAAACGAGATTTATGGTAATCTCTTGAAGTGATAGTTCTGGATTCGGGAGGTCCACATTCTGGGAAATGTAATCTCAAGTGATAGATTTGTTGTTGATCCGGTGAAGATAGAGTCAGTTCTTACTTGGTATCCACCCAGGAGCATTACTGAGGTGTAGAGTTTCATGGGGATGGTTGAATACTACCTGAGCTTTATTCCCCAATTTTCCAGAGTAACAACACCATTATTAGATTTGATGTGGAAGGGAAATCCCTTTATCTTGATTAATAAGATACAACATATCTTCCAAGAGATGAGGTGGAGATTGACGAGTGCCCCCATATTGAGACTACTAGAAGAAGGCGTTGGGTATGTATTATTTTAAAATGCATGAGGGACAAGACTGGGTTGTTTCCTAATGAAGGAGAGAGAAGTGATCATTTACATCTCATGGAAGTTGAAGCATTGTGATTAGAACTATGTGACCCATGGCCTGGAGTTTGTAGTAGTGGGATTTACCTTGAATATGGGGAAGAACTACATGACAGGTGAACGATTTATTGTCAACTCCAACCAAAATAGTAATAGATATATCTTATCACAGAAGGACATAATCGTGAAATATCAGCAATGGTTGGTGTTCAACACGGGAAATGACTTTGAGATAATATATACTCCGGGGAAGAGGAACATGGTGGAAGATGCTCAACAGGAGGTCTAGTTTACAACTGCTGAGTGAGGTGACATAGAAGCTAGTCATGATGCAAATATCCTTTGTGGATAGTGATGGATCACCCTACCTTATGTCAATAATTATCACTCACCACTCTTATAGTGAGTCAGGGAGGCACAACTTGTGGATATTAACTGCATGGCTTGATGTGCTCAGATACCCTCATGATAGGATCCTGATTGATTTTTGATAGGTGAGGAGAACATCATCGTTTTCAGAGGATTTTCCATAGTACCAGTGACGTTACGGGAGGAGGTGTTTATGCTGTTCCATGCATCCTATTTGTCAGTAAATCGTAGTGTGGAAATAGTCTAAGAGGACCATTGATGTTAGTACTGGTCTCCATGGATGAAGAAAGCAGTTGTAGATTTTTTTTCATGATGCCTTGTCTGCAAGTGATGGCTGAGAATCAGGTCCCAACTGGTTTAGAACTTCCACTTGAGGATCCAAAATTGAAGTGGGATGATATCTACATGGACATCATGATTGGGATAGCACAAATTTCCATGGGCTACGATTCTATCTAGGTGATCGTTGAATGAATCACATAGACGGCTCACTTCCTGCCCATCCGGGAGTTGGGATTAGTAGAGGGATTTGAGAGACTCTACATCCAAGAGATAGTCTGGATTCACAGGGGTACATTCAACGATCGTCTCAGATATTAATGTACGCTTTAAATCCTAGTTGCGGAAGGGTTGTTACAATGAGTAATCATAATAGTTATTTTCTTTGGTCATATTATTTGGATTACTAGAAATGATAATACAATGTATCAATACTTGGTAATGAATTTTTTCCTAGCAGTATATAACCGATGAATGAGGGAAAACCCATGTCACCTTTGGTGGGAATCATTTTTCTTGATATGCATTGTGGCATTTGATGATATTTAACCATTAGGTGATTCACTTATTATGTGATGTGACAGTTCTATGATATTTAGCTCTTTTCTGGAATGAAATGGGATTATAAATCCATGCATCATTTTATATGCCTAGGGATACTGGTGACATGCATCATGTTAGGAACACATTAGACGGGTATGTGGGGTATAAAAAGGATAATGAATTTGACCTTCTTGAAATATTTGTATATAGTAGTGTCTAATAAAAAAATAAAAATGGGTAAAAATTAAATAAAAATGTTAAATAATGGTTCAAGAATCGTGTCTACTTAATGGTTTAAAATGAGTTATGATGTTGATTTTAATAAAATTTTATAATGGGGAATGTTTCTAGGGAGAAATATTGGTGTTTTGAATATGTAACTAGTTTTGAAATTGTTTTTAATGTTTGATATGTAACTGTGTAAGTTGGTTAACCCATGTTATCCATGAAGCATGGATGGGATGGTAAATGTTAACGTTGGGGTATGTGATGATGTATTTTGGGGTTGGTGTATGTGAATGGGTTGTTTATGGCTAGTAGAGAGCCTCCTTTTATATGAACTGTGGATGCATTAAATTATGTTTTATAAAGCTCATGTTTGGTATGATAGATAAATGTAACCATGAATATGTATCCTGGTTAGATGGAATGAGGATGTTGTCGAGTACAATCATACATTAAGGGAGAAAGAAAATATAGAGATCTTGGGTAATAGAAAGAGTAGTTTCATGCAAACATGGATCCGTTTATGTAGTTTATGGAATGGAACCCAAGGCATGTTGTACAATGTATGATTGAGATGAATAGAGAATTTCAGATACAACAACCTCTAAACAATATTATAGAATCAAAGAAGATAAATTTGGATTAGGGATAGAGTCCATCTAGATTATTATTGACAATTTGGAGACTCTCTCGGAGATGCGAGTCATTTTAATGGCCTATATGTTGCGAGATCAGGAAAAGAGTTAGTGGGAAATCATGGTTCAGACTTAGCAGGATGAAGGAATGGAATCGAAATATTTATAGGAAGTTTTCTAGAACATTTATATCAATAAATCATAGACAAGAGAAGGCTTTGGAGTTTATGAGTTTTACACAAGGCGCTATGTTTGTGATAGATTATGTTAGCTATTTCATGGACTTGGGAATATTTTTATTGGCATTGGAAGGGGATAAAGAAACTACAGATAAATGATTGTAGGATTGTTTTAGGAACAAGATCAGGTGTTTGGATAATGTAGTATATTTGAAAACGTATGTAGCAGTACTCGATTAGGCCCTTATCTCACAGGGGAAGTGAAATCGTGTGGCCAGTTAGGTGTTATTTTTTTAGTGTGGTAGGTAAGTGAACTTGCATGGCCAATGTCCCGAACCACAAATTAATTGTCCATAATGTGGAATAATTTAGCACATATAGAGGTTTTTAGGAGATATTGACCCCTGGGAATAGATAGAGGTCAAAGGAAGATGTTGAGTGAAAGAAAGGGATTAGTTACCCTATATCAAGCAGGCAGTTGGAGTTCAACTGGCCTTATCAGTAGGGGTGGTGGACATGGAACTACGAGGCGAGAGCATCCATACTATTAGTGTTGTACAGTGTTGGGTACTCAGACCACATTATAGGTTATAGGGTTATTTCAACTTCACATAGTCCATTCTACACCTAGACCTGGATATGATAGCCTATCTATATTTAATGGTACGATTCTTGAGTCATTCATGCTCACTAGTGCATTATTTAGAACATGACCCACACATTACATTATCTATAATTAGTTTTTAGTTAGATTGGGACTACTAATGGAATGTGTGTATCAGGTTGTGATAATTGACGCTCTGTTGGGGGTGTGATCTGAGTGTAATAGAAAATGTAAGGGTTTTTCTCTGGAGGTTGGTGAGTACCATTTTCTGTGGGACTTGTTTTTCCTTGAGATTCAATGGTTTTCATGAATTTTTCCATGGAATAGTTGCAGTTATATTCAGATCATATTTAATTTTATCTAGGATGGGTGAAATTTTAATCTCTTGATAGTGACACTTATGTATTTTGTGGTGATTGGAATGTTCGGGATGGCTATCAAGGGCCAAGTTTTCCACAATTCACTGAACTCAAAGCCCAGGAGGATTTCCTAGTTCTTGATGTGTGAGGAATAGAGAAACCAATATTCCCACTTTTCTTGGATCAGTAACAGTATTTTTTTCTTAAGGATCTCTTGGGGATATCGCAAAAGATAAATGTTGAGTTTACGATGGAGTTTCAAAAGGTGGCAGAGCCAATTTATATTCCGCTTTATAGAATGGTTCATGTATAACTCCATGAACATAATGATCAATTAGAATAGACGGATATAAAGGGGTTCATTCATTCTTGTATGTTACCTTAGGGATCTCTAGTTATTATTTACAAGACATCTGATGGGTTGTTGTAGTTTTGTTCTCATTATAAGAAGATGAATCAGATTATGTTTAAGAATATATACCCTCTTCCTTGACTTGATTATATATTTTACAAGCTACTGGGGATATAGTGTTCTACAAAATTGACCAGATATTAGGGTATAACTAGTTAAGTGTGAGGCCTTCATGTATAGAGCTAAAAAACTTCAAGAGAATCTATGGATTTTATGAGTTTTTCATGATTCCGTTCAGACTGACCAATGCACCCGAAATTTTTATGGACCTGATGAATAAAATCCACCCGCATATCTGGATTAGTTGGTAATTTCCTTCATCAATGACATGTTTTTTTTCTATAAAAATTGGAAGATCATGAAAAAACCTTGACATCATGTAGATTACACTATGAGATCATTGTTTATACACCAACTTATCAATGTTTAATTTCTGGATTGATAGAGTGAATTTTTATGGCACATCATTTTAGAGGATGGAATATCGGTGGACTCGGAAAAAGTAAAGTATGTTGTGTGTTGGCAGAAAACCAATAATGTTTCTGATGTCCAAAGTTATTTTAGTTTTTTTTATTAATAATGATGATTTTTCAAGGATTTCGTTCATTTGTAAATGATTATTTCAAACCTAAAAAATAAAGGTATTAGGTTCGAGTGGTTTGAGGCATGTGAGAATTATTTCTAGGTGCTGAAGACGTGGTAGAATACCACACCAATCCTGATCTTACCTATGCTGGGTAAGTAGTATACATTGTTTTTTGATGCATCCAGGGTTGGGTTGGGTGCAGTGTTGATGGAGGAGGATCATATTTTTTCATATGGATCATAGTAGTTGAAGCCTCATGTAATAAATTATCCGATTCATGATATTGAATTTTCTGATGTGCTTTGTCCCTTAAAATATTGTTGTCCTTGCTTATTGGAAGAACAATTTTAAGCACACATGGACTCTAAATGAATTCATTAAATTTTCTCCCTCCATGATTTGAATCATTAGTATAGACGATGGGTTGAGTACATGAAATACTTTTATTTTGAGGTGGGTTATACAATGAGAAAAGAAAATAGCATTGTTTATGATTTGAGTCAAAAATAAACTCAATGTATGGTTCTTCATGAGTGTTGTACGATGTGAAAGATGATGGATTTATTTGAGGAGATGAATCTAGAATTACAAGATGAACCATGACAAATTACCCTTGCATCCATAGATGTTTAATCTATACTTTTGAGATATTTCAAGGATATTTATCATGAGGATCTGTGGTGTTTGGATATGACACAATGTATTAATGGTGGGGAGTCACCTATGAGTCTGAATGTTGGTGATAAAGGATTTTTTCATGTTCCATGAGAGAATGGGATTCTGTTGGATGAAACATTGTAGCATGAATCATATATGTGTTCCTAGTGGACCGACCACATTGTTTTAAGGCTCAATGTTTCTTGTGAATGTGGTTTGAGAGAGAGCTTTTATAAGGTGGGGAGATTGTAAGATCTATGACATCTAGGTGGTGTGTACATGTTTAAATTTTTGTTTCAATATCTTTTAATTAGTTAAAGAAATTTTTTCTTTGAGTATGTGGGTCCCCGAGGGGATTTCGGGTGATTGGGGCATGAAAGGAAGAGAAACCGGACCAACCTGTACATGTTTCAAGGTTGGCACAAGGTTAAGGAAGTTGTGCAGCCTTCCTAGAAGAACTATTTGGTTTGTGAAAGTGGATTTACACATGTTTGGTGAGTTATTAACTAAACCTTGGGTCCTCCATTCAAAAACATATGACCCATATCCTTCTATATAGAGGTAGGTGCACCATTGGTTCATGTCTTGGAAAACCGTGAGTCCAAACTGTGTACCCCTTTAAAATTTGAAAAATTTGCATTTTTGTCAAATTGGGGGTTTTTACGTTCACCATATTTATCTACAAATTCTTCTACTTTCATCCCTAATAATGAACCGAACCCCTAAAGATATCCCAAGGATATACCAATCTCATTTATTTGTCTTTTTGGGCATGACGCACACCTGTCGTAAGGCGTGACAAAAGCAATTTAATTTTTCCTAGTGTAGCATAGAAGCTGACCAGGGTCATCTCACTTGAAGATAATTTTCAATCATTTACTTGCTTAATATAATTTAACTAAACTGCTTCTTTTTTTTGTTTTTATATTATCTAGTAATGGAATACAATTAAAATAAAATATAAAACTAACATGAAATTACAAAATGCAATTAATGAAGAATGAACTTGGCCTTTATGGGTTGGTATGTGGGCTCCATCATTCTAATTGTTGTTATTTAAATTAAGTATGATAATTCAATTATGAGATCTCATTGATGAATTACCATTCTTGTGTTTATTAGTGTGAAATCTTGAATTCATTTTTCAATCTTAACTTCACCTCCTCCTATAATCAAGGTTGATGGCACACCTCGATCGAGAGTATGTCATCTTCCAAGACCTGGCTCCATCATATGCCATTTCAACCACTGAATAGCTCAACTCCATCGTATAAAGAGACTGTATCCAGTATAATGGAGGGAAAATATTTAATAAAAGAATAGAAATGAGTTTAAGATCAGTGTCGTGGTGGACGATCGCCACACCTGTGCACATCACTCTTGCTCATCACAAACTTAATAAAAATTGGAATTTAAGAAGAGAATAAATGAAATTTCCACATACCTCCCCCGGGACAAGTCTCGGGTTGACCCCTCATATTTCAGGGTAAGAGTTCACGGTGGAGAATATGAGAAGAATAAAATAAGAAATGGAGAAAAGATGAAGTAGAAAATAGGGTGGATGGGTGGACACATAAATAAAAATAAGGCATGAATTTTATTAGAAATCTAAATTACAATTGTAAACTAAAACAAAAATAAAGAATAGGAATTAAATGGGGAAGATATGTGGCTGGCCTCCCTCGATGGAGATATCCTCCTTGGTGCCTTGAAGGAATGGATGGATAAAGGGATGCTTTCGGAAGGAGGTGAGGGATTCCTTTTATAAGAATAATTCGACCCCCGAACGTTTGCGCGTTTTAGGCCCCATAAATGACCTCTTCACATGTTCCACCCCTAATAAATGTTGTTCATAAATATCTTTTCCGTCTCTCCTCCAACGTCCAGTGAATTTGTAAACCGGATGGAGTTATGAATTTTTAAACCTCGGTTTCTGTTTCTGGATGAAGCTTCCAGGATGGTTCCTCCAAAATAATGTCATTTAATTGCCGCCTTAATGACATCAAAACTTCCCCAAATTTCATTTATGGTCATTCGTAGATGTCCTTGTCCCATCCAAGGTGTAAAAACATCATTTGGATGTGTGTAGTCTGCATTTGGATTCTGTTACATTGGTGGTGTCCACACTGTCCGCCCGGAACAAATGTCCAACTTCAATGACTATTTAGGCCCTCTAGATGGCAGAATCACCTCCTGGTCCAGAATAAAAAAATGAAGGAAATACAATAATGATTCTATGAAAATTAGAAATAGAAAATTTAAAATTATATTTTTGATTAAATGACCAAAATACCCTTGATGTAAAAATCTGTCAAAAATCTAGAAGTAGTCATTTTTCACATTTAGGCTCAAAATAACACTAAAACCTAAAAATGTGAAAATTACCCATTCAATAACACTATGGTGGTATTATAAACAATGATTTACAGTATAAAATATATGAAAACGTGAGCTTCATCATTCCCCCACACTTAAACAATGCACTCTTGGGAAATCATCTTACATCCAAATCAAAATCCACACAATAATAAAAAAATGATAAAATATCAATGATATTATCCAAAATAGAATTCAATCATGTCTCATATATGAATAATAACTCTCTATTATTTTCATTTCAATCATTCCATTTTTTTCAACCTCATAAATAAATCCATGGCCCAATCACAACCTACCTCACATTGAATTTTATGTCACTCTTCACTTAAGAGAAATTGAATCTAGAGTTATACTCATACTTGAAAATCGTATGTATAACCATAGGTTTGTGAAAATTATCATTTCTACACAACATGAAACATGAAAAAAAATTTAATAATGAGGGATTTAATTAATGGTTTAAATGATTCTATGGCTTAGGGTTGGTGGGAAAATTATTGAAAACGTTTCAGGATAGAAAGAGGAGGATGGACTTTTAGGTACAATTCATGATTAAATCAAGGGAAAACACAGGTAATTCCTCTCTCAATCCCACTAGAAAATGTGAAAAAACATCACCACCCCCTTTTATGTCATGGTACATGAGCCAATAAGTGCTTATAATGAATGATATCATATATGTTCTCCCTTTTTTTCAAAGCTCGGGAAAAGAACAACTTTATTTTTTTTATGGAGGATGAGATGAAAATTGAATACAATGAATGAATGACAATTAATGCCCTTGATTTTTTAGAGGGAAATGAGTCATAAAAGAATTTGCAATGATTAATTAAAACTCATATCCATTTTTTTTTGAAGGATAAATGGATGAAACAAATAAAGAACAATGAAATGACGACACATGCCCAATTCTCTTATTGTCCATTGCCCAAAGTATTGACACACACCACGCATCACCAATAAATGATACAAATACCAATGAACACACACAAAAGGCCCTTCCCCCACACTCAAACTTGAAATATCCATGAAAAAATATTAAAAGTGCGGGTAGGTAAGGAAAAAGTGGCTTGTAATGTGGCTTAAACCAATAAGGCAATTCATGGAATCTACTGGCTTACGAAGGATAAATGTAAAGGTGGGTATCAAGATAAAATGTGGCTAGCCAAAGAGATGCCTCAATCATTTCAAATGCATTCCATGAAATCCATAGCTTCGAAAGAGAATATTCACAAATTCTGGATCTCACACAAAATTCAAGTTTCCCTCAAGAAAGTGTTGGTATTAGGAAGAATATGAAAAGGTAGTTTAGAACATCTCACATGAATGGAAAAAATATCTTGAGTCAGTGTTTCATGGGAATGGATTTCAAAAATTAGTCAAAATCATTAAAATGCTTGAACATCCATTTGAAGGGAAAATAATTCATATCAACAATCATTTAAAATCCATTATTTTAAATATCATTTCAACTCTTTCAAAATCAATTGATATGTGAAAAGTGAGAAGAATATTCATTAAATCTCAAGATATGTTTTAGACAAAAAAATTAAAGGAGTTTAAATGATAATCGTAAAAAGTTAACTTTCTTATTGAAATAATGATTCGGTCCTCTTCCTCTAATTCTTGGGGCTTCCTTATACCTTCAAGATCGTAAAAAATAAAAAATTATTCAATTAATCCCAAGGATCATTTCATTTAAGCTCAAAATAAAAAGAGGGAGGGGGCCACATGCTAGACTATTTCCTAATACTGAATTTGAAATTTAAATTACTAGAATGCATGTAAAGAAAAATCTTGGTATGATACCCAAAGTGGGACCTTTCATCTTTTACTGCCTCTAGAGGGCAGTACCAGCTTTTATCCATACTATGTTGGTGGATGAAGCTTATTTGATTTGAACCACCACATGTGGCTCTTCCCAGCTTGAAGTTCATTGTTCCTGTTTAGGAGGACTCCATAGACAGAGTATACCAGTTCGACCACCTTCACAATTTGGTACATCTTGCATGGCATGGGTAGGATGAAGTAGGGAGACTCCTCCTTATTTGTTTCTACTTGTACAACCATATTGTCTTCTAGTGCTGGCTTCATGGGGGATTCATCCTCCTGTCAGTTTTCCTCAGGCATAGCAACATGGATCTCTTCATGATGGGGATCCTCTAGTATATATTCAATGACTTCAGCGATCTCCAGAAGTTACACAATAGGTGATTTGTTTTTCACAACATCCTCCAAGGTGTAGTATGAGTTTGATGAATCTGAAAATTCAATACATTTAGGAGAGACACTCAAATTAGTTTCAGCAAAATTTAAAGAATTTGAGTTTAAGAATATATCATCTCCTTGATTTGGTTTGACATAAATATCCCCTTCAATTAAAAGTTCATCTTGGAGTCTATCATCAATGGATGGAGGTAGGAAGTCAGGTTCCTCCACCGCAAGTTTGGATTCAACTTCATGGATGTTTTCAGTGAAATCTTGGAAGACTAGTGGCACTTCCTTCTTGGCCTTGAATCTTTTTAAGTCAACTTAGAGTTCATTGACCATGGCCATCAAATCTTCCGGTCATATCCATGTTGTTATGCCTCTTTCCACCTGCTTGAACATTATTATCAGGGCATCAACTCTTCATTGGAGGTCCTCCTTAGTATAGTATTTTTTTTCCTCCTTCACCTATGAGTAATTGTTCCATGCAGAATCATTTGAATTTGAATGCATCATGGGATTTTTTTTGAAGATTTTTTTAAAAAAATGGAAACTATCTAAAATTTTAAAATAGAAAAGGTAATGTAAACAAACAATTAGCTCCTTAGCAACGACGCCAGTTTGATGAAGTGTTTTTGTGCACACTCTCAAAAATATTTATTGCTATGTGTAGCTCAGGGGCTGACCTAGGTTGATATCTTGAGGAGAGGTCATGGTCAATCACTCACTACTTCTAATTCACTTATATAAATATATAATAAAATGTTCAGAAATGAATATTGATAATTGAAAATGAAATACTAAAATTAAACATGCAATGCAATGCAAACAGAATGAATGCAAACAAAATGATGTTAGAATGAAAAGAGATATTCCCGAGAGAATCACCCAGATTAAACCTTCATCGTCTCATTATTAGTTTCAAATTTAATTAATAAACACACTCCATAGTATGTGTGAATATCCTCTTTTATATGTGGTCGTGAATATACAGTGCTCTCAATGATCGCTGAGAGACCGCAAATCTACCTCCACGATCGAGGGAAAATATTATAAAAGCGAATGTTAAGTCTTGGGTGGCAGGTGGAGACACAAATGCGACTTACCCACTAATATCTCCCCTCGACCTAACTCTAATTAAATAAGAAAAAATTAATATGAATTTGAAAAGACTAGGGTTGAAACCTGGATTGATCCCCCGGGAAGTTTCACGGGTTAGCTACTCGTGATCACAAGTAGAAGAGATCACGGAGGAGAAGAAGGGGGTGGAAGAACAAAAGATAAAAAAAATGAGAATGAGATAAAGAAGATAAGGGAAAATATATTAAAAATTCATAATACTATTAAAGTGGAAGGAAAATACAAAAAAATAAAAAATGGCCACACAAAAGTGCCAATGCTTTGAGAAGTGGTGAGGATACATATTTATAGGGAGATGAGGTGAAAGAATTCTCTCGAAAATAATCCTCCAAATGATGTCGAGTGTATGTCCCATTTAATGGAATAATTTGTAACAGGTTTCTTCATTAAAGATGTTCCATAATGTATTCTCTGTTCACCATCCAAATATGAGATTTATTGTCTACAGTATGTAGGAGTAATGGATAATTCCTTCTGAGACATTTAATATGTCCATTGGACTCGCCGAATTATCAATTTTTTATCATCCTGTGACATTATTGCCCTCCAAAACGTCCATTTAGGCTTTTATTTCACAAAATTTTTTTCCAAATGTAATTTTTCGTCTCTCCACAAAATATGAGCCATTTTGGATGACGTTTCGTGATTCTATGAATTTATTACCCAATTGAACCATTTCTGTCAGGTGAGATGTTTCGTCTTCCACATATTGTGAGTGTTTTCATAATGCCTTAATGAGGGTATTTTGACTTGAAATTCTTTATGGACATGCCTTTTTGAATCCTCTTTACTTTCCATCTGGACTCAATGCATATGGAGGTGTGTGCACCTAGTTATGCTTCCGTTACTTTGGTGGGTTCCATTCTATCCACCCGGAAACATTTCAAATTCATTAAATTTTTACCACCACTAGATGATAGATTCATCCCCTACTCGAGAAGACAAATATGAAGTAAATTAAATAAGGATTATAAAATAAATTTAATCATAAAATTTGGAAATAAATTTAATTCGAAATGACCAAAATACCCCTTTGATAACAATCTGTTAAAATTGGGGAATTATGCAAATTTTTCATTTAAGCACAAATTACCACTATAACCTAAAAATGTGACAATTACCCATTAAAAAACACTAAGGTTGGATTATAAGGAATGATTTATAGTATAAAATATATGAAACTTTTAGCTTCATCAGGGCACCGTAGGTTGTGGATCAAAGCTACATGTTAGTTTAAACCTCTTTGTTCTTTTCTATTGTGGATTAGATCTTTTATCTTGGAAAATATTCTTCTAAAAACCTAAAACATTATTTTTTTCGGTGGAATATATATAGAGGATTCAAAGGATCCATGAATATGGATATAAGGCTATGATAAATATTTAATTCATGAATTGATTCTAGGTAGGTGCTCTACAAGTTATATCCCATAGTTTGATGTCGATTTTGTAGGATTGAAATAAGGATGTAGATGCTCAATATAAAAGAGGGGGGTGAATTTTACACTTTAAAAATTTATTTAAACAAAGAACGATCTATGTTTAAAAAAGATAACCTAAGAAAATTCACAACACCTCTAATCACCAATGAAAGATTGTGACAATATATGAAGTTACAAACTTCTAGTTCTAGGAACATGCTTAAATCTGGAAAGTGATTTTGAAAAATAGGTTCCAGAAATATAGATTTGGAAATGGAAACTTAACCAAAGATTACAATATGAGATTCTATATTTAAGAGTATATAATCTAAATGAATCAGAGTACAAGTGTAGGAAAATATAAGAAGGTTATACTTTCCTTACAATACACAATAAAGAGGAAAAACAAGTAGTAAAACTTCAAGTAACAAACAATAACGCTTTTAACACAAAGAGAAGTGTATCAAACAACCTTGGATAAAGGTCCCTTGATTTATACTTTCAAGAAAGTATGTTATACCCACACTAGGGTAAGCCCTCAATACAAAGATCAGAGTCTCTATCTTGCTATCCCCATAAGCCCTAAACTTCAAGGTAGTTGTAACCTCTATCTTTCTCAGAAAGAAAGCCCTCAAACTTCAGGGTAGTCGGCACCCCTGTCTTCCTATCCCCAGAATCCCTCAAGTTCAATCACCAACATTCGGAGTCACACTAAGAATTTCTGAACGAGCAGTTCAGTACAAACAAGGGATGAAAAGCTTCTCTCTCTAGAAATCACCTTAACAGCATATGGTCTCCAGAGTGGTCAACTCGTTTTTTGAGCTGTTTCTAATGATCTCCTATTTATAGGCTTGTTTGGAAATGATGGGTCCCTCCTCCAATGGTCATAATTTCCTTAAAAATCAGAGGGACCTGTACACGTGTCACTAAACCAACAGTTAGTTAGAAACAGAATGAATGACATCGTTTTATAATGAAATATATATAACTGAATGAACGACATCATTTTATATTGAAACAAGTGTAAGAATAAGCAAAACTAGAACTCAGAATGTAAGAAAATAACAGTTCAGAGTCTAACCAAAATGGAATTCGGATTCTATAATAAAAAGGATATTCAAATTCTATTTTATAGGAATTTGGAACCTAAATTCTATAGAAGTCCAGATTCTAAATTTCTAAATAAATTCAGAGTCTGGTTTCACCAGAGTTCAGAATATGAACTAACAGAGTTCAAAGTCAAACTGGTAAAAGTTCAGAGTCGAACATCATAATATTTTGTAGTCAAACTCATGAATGTTTGGAGTCGAACTTCATAAGAGTTCGTAGTTGAACTCATGAAAGTTTAGAGTTGAACATCATTAGAGTTTGGAGTCGAAATCATGAAAGTTCGGAATCGAAAGTCATAAGAGTTTATAGTCAAATTTCATAAGGGTTTAAAGTCGAACTCATGAAAGTTTGGAGTCTAGCTTCATTAGAGTCTGGAGTCGAACTCATGAATGTTCGGAATCGAACTTCATAAGATTCTGAATTCAAACTTCATAAGAGTTCGAATTCGAACACATGAATGTTCAGAGTCGAACTTCATAAGAGTTCGAAGTCGAACTTATGAAAGTTTGGAGTCGAACATCATAAAAGTTCGGAGTCGAACTCATGAAAGTTAAGAGTCGAACTTCATAAGAGTTCTCATCCAGAACTTGGAGTAGGACTTCATTATAGTTCACATCCATAATTTGGATCCTAAAAATAGAATGCACCAATTCATCACATTATATGATTTCGGGGTTTTGGGTATGAATCCAATTTTCATATTTAAGAAAAATATTTCTATGTATAAGAAAAATCCAGGTTAGGGTAAATTTCCTTAAAGAATAAAATTTTCATTATGGAGGCAAAATATAGATTTACTTAAGTATATGTTTTTTTTGATTTTCAAAACAAGAAGGAATGGAAAATTCATAAGGAAAACCTTATTTACTCAACAATATCCCCTTTTTGGAAAGCACAAACATCCTTACAAAAAAGATTATAATGAATTTGAAAATTTTCATTATACTTTGAAATTAAAACTTATCTCCCTTTGTTCATTGATGATAGTCAATACAAATAACTCCCCCTTAGGCATTGAAACACTATGGATTGTATTCTGAAAACCCGGAGTAGATTTTTCATTATCATGGGAATGAAAAACATCGTAGTGAGAAACTCCCACTTACTTTAAAGATATTTCACTTAGAAATTATTCCTATTCATTTTAGATTTTTATTTCCCCCCCTTAAGAGTATTTATTTTTCTTTATCCCGCTTTGTGATTTGCAAAATGAATTGAAGGGAATGGAAAATAAAATATAGTACCTAAAACATTAGTATATAACAAGATACAACCAGCCAAATTTTCATTAGAGTTGAGAAATATTTTATAAAGAAAGAAAAATACAACAAAAGATCAGAATGGATTTTTTTGTCTTCCTTTTCCTTTGGGAACAACTTCTTTAACAATATTTTGAGCTTCTTCAAGTCTCTTTGGTCTTCCTCAACTTGCCTCTCCAAGGATTTTTTCTTTTATTCTTTGGCTTTCAAAGCTTCTGCCTGAGCCTCGATGGCTTATTTCTTCATCTTTATTAATTCATCTTGCATTACTAGTCTTTTCTCAAGCTCAATCCGGAGATTTTTATCACTTATAAAATTTTGAGCCAGGGAGTTAGCCTTATCATTTAGTTCCTTCACTTGTTGACTCCAAGAACTCTTCTCAATAATCATCTCATATTAAAGATTTATAATCTTTTTATCCTTAGTGTCAAAAGCATCTTTCACCTCATTCTAAAAATTATCATAGTCAGCCATGTCTTCTTCAACTTTCATAGACCACACATTTATTTTTTTGTAAGACTTTATATGAACATTATAATTGATAAGAAAAATTGTGTGGTCGGCCTCAATCTTTATACACTTATCCATGACCATGGATAAGGAATCTGATTTCTGATTCATACTCTGTTGCAGTATCTGGCATCTGGAATCTATAGTTGGAAAAATTGGAACGGGGTCCACCAACTTCTTCAGAGATTCAACCACAAAATCATGGCCATGAGCTGATGACTCCCAATCAGATAATTCTCTTGGAGATTGTTCTTCTTCAATTTGCACTAGTTTCCTCTTAGAAGAACCACCAACCTCCTTCTTCCTGAAAATATCCTTTGTTGGTGAATCCATCAGAACTGGCTTCCCCTTGCCAGCTTTCGGAATGGTTTCCTCATTGAGATATTATTCCTCAGATTCAGAAACTTGAATAATCTGATATTCATATTGTTTGTACTTTTTTACTCCTTCCTCTTGAAAATCCTTCTCATAGGATTCTTCCTCATCATACAAAACATTTTCTTCTTCTTGTTGTTACTTATCATCATCCTTACTATCTTTCTCAACTCCCTTTCTTGTAGTATCTAACTTTTCGGATTCTTCCTTATCTTGATAATCCTCTACTTGCTTTATCAAGGCATCCAAATCATCACTTCCCTCTTCTTATTCTTATTCTTCTTCAACCACTTCCTCTACTTCTTCTTCAGCTGCTTTTTCTTCTTCAACAAACACTTCTTCACCATTAGATTTTTCCGGAGTGAAGTACTTTTTACCAGGAGTCTCTGGTAATGGTTCAGCAAGGAAGGTCTCCGAAACTGGAATCTACTAAGAAGATAACATTGTAGCTTTTAGCAAATATTGCACTACTTATGTTTCAGAAAACTTATTTTTCAACTTCTTTTCTTTTGCCTCTTTTTCTAACACATAGACAGCTTTCTCTTTTAAGGCCTTAGCCACTTCAGGGTCCAATCTGAACTGTGGATCCCCTTATTTCCTATTCTCTTTGTCTTCCCTCTACTTCTCAGCAACTTCATCAGGGTAACCTTTTTGTTTCTTCGGTTTGGGGGGACCAAACTGAGTTTCCATAGACTTGGGATTTTCTTCATCAGCAACCACTTCCTTAAGCTTTCTCTTATTCCTTGCCTTTTTGGATGGTTCTAGAGTCTGTGTATCTTTCTGAACTACCTCAACCTCTTCCACAGATAAAGGGTATAATTCTATGGTTTCACTAGAAAAACCCATCTTCATACACTTCAAAGTATCATCACTTACCAGCATAATCTCACAATTGCAGACTTTTTATTTGCATGCAACCTCAAAGGATTTAAACACCGAACTATCAACTTAGATAGTAAGGCAGGGAACATGATTATCTGAGCTCTTAGGTTTCCTTCCTTGATGTTCTTGATCGTAATCAGAACATGCGTCATCAAATTTATCTTTCTATGATTTAACATGAAATCTAAGACATAGATATCACTTTTCTTCATATTATCCTTATAACCCCTTCTTGGTATGAGAAAATCTTGTACCCATAGCTGTAGAATTATATTCTTCGGAGTGAGATGAGAAATCGTAGCAGTCAGAGCATTCTTAAGTCCAAGACATTTCAATACCTTCACCTTGTTGAAACTTTTTTGCTAATCTGGAAGCTTGTGTGAGAAATACTCAGCTTCCACTTCATAGGATAAACCAACCAAGATCGCAACCTTGGTGTAAGATAACTTGTAAGTCATCCCATAAGACATGAATGAAAACAACTCTCTGCCATCTTCCTTTTGGAAGGAAATAGACTCATAGAACTCAAAAAACAAATCAGTATAAACCAGATCTTTTTTATCTGACTTTTCTATGAAAACATCCTCCCATCCATTAAATCATATATTCTTTGATATAAGGGAATCAAACTTATAGAAAACTGGATGCACTAACCTTTCCCTGAAAACTAACCACTTTGAGATTGGTTTTGAGGTAGACATATCTTGGGATGTTTCTTCAAGAGACATTCGAAACTGAGAGATTTGAAAAATTTGGAACGGCTTTGCGAAGATCGGAACGGCTTTGAAAAGATTGAAACGAATTTTCAATGATCAGAACGATCCTTAAGAAGAGATGCAGGGCTTCGAGAGGCGATATCATGAAAACCCAATGTGAGACGACTTTGAGGGTTCCCTTTATATAGGAGATGGAGATGACCATTGGTCTTCCAAAAACCATCTAACGATTGAAAAATATTTTGATCTGATCTGACAGTTGAGAACATTCCTGCAAGGAAAACATGACTCCGATCTTTTGAGGTTTTTAAGAAAAAAATTCAGATTTAAAGAAAAACTAGAATCCGAATAATTTTAAAACTCATAGGAAAATGCCAGCAAGAAAAATATGAGTACGAAAATTTATGTAAGGAAATCATACATTTCGGATGGGCTAGAAATATTGTTCGTAATTGGTAATATTATTCTTCAAAATAATTACAAAAAATTCTCATTACGAAAGCTCGTTATGAAAATTCTCATTACAGAAAATTCATTACGAGAATCTCATTATGAAAGTTATAGTATGAGAATCTCATTACGAAAGTTCCAATACGAAAATCTCATTACAAATGTTCCAGTACGAAAAATTCATAACGAAAGTTCCAGTAAGAAAATATCATTACGAATGTTCCAGTACAAAAACTTTCTTACAAAAGTTCCAGTATAGAAATCTCATTACGAAAGTTCCAGAAAATTCATTATGAAAATCTCAGTTCCAAAAATTTCATTCCGAGAGTTTCCATTCCGTAATTTCCATTCCGATAATTTCCATTCCTGGAATTTCCAAAAACTTTTTATGAAAAAATTTAGTTACAAAAGAAGAAAAAAAACTGTCAACGAAAATTTTGGTTAAACTAGCACACAAACGTACTCCCCCTATGAAAACCAGTTTATTACTATAAGGAGAATTTTTAAACAAAGAGTTAATGAAGAAGGATTACCTCACGGTTATCATTCCGAACTTATGTTTAATGTATTCAAATCTATCAGAGGGTAATGATTTTGTGAAAATATCAGCAAGTTAATATTGTGTTCCGATAAACTGAAGAATGATATCTCCATTAAGTGTGTGATCCCTAAGAAAGTGATGCCTAATATCTATTTGCTTTGCACAAGAGTGATGTGCATGGTTTTTACTAAGGGAAATGGTACTTGTGTTATCACACCAAATTTGAGTCTTAGTAAAACTCAAGACATAATCTGCGAGTGTGTGTTGCATCCACAACACTTGAGCACAACAAATTCTAGCTGCTACATATTCAGCTTCAGCAGTGGAGAGTTCTACTGAGTGTTGGTTCTTTCATGACCAAGAAACAAATGAATCTCCTAAGAAATGAAATGTTCCAAATGTACTTTTTCTATCAATTTTACAACCACCAAAGTCAGCATCCGAAAATCTTTTTAAAACAATATCATTTCCTGAAGTATAAAATAATCCTAGATCCATGGTTCCATTTAAGTAGCGAAAAATTCTTTTCACTACCTTTAAATGAGATTCTTTAGGATTGGATTGATATCTTGCACATAAGTATACTGAAAACATTAAGTTTGGTCGACTAGCTATCAAGTAAAGTAGACTTCCTATCATACCTCTAAAATATGTTTGATCTACTGGTTTCCCAGCCTCATCAAGATCAAGTGTGTTTGAGGTACCAATAGGATTACTTACACTCTTAGTGTTGTCAAACCCATACTTTTTAAGAAGATCCTTAATATACATATGTTGAGATATATAGGTTCTTTCTGGTTTTTGAGAGATTTGAAAACCAAGAATAAATGTTAACTCACCGATCATACTAATTTCAAACTCATATTTCATTAGACTTGCAATGGAGTCTGTTAAAGATTGGTGAGTTGAACCAAATATAACGTCATTAACATAAATTTGAACAATAAAAACATTTTTCTTATCTTTATTTATAAAACGGATTGGATATGAATTTCCCTTAACATAGTTATTTTGAAGAAAAAATCTTGTAAGTCTATCATACCAGGCTCGTGGGGCTTGTTGAAGGCCATACAAAGCTTTATTAAGTCTGAAAACATGATCAGGATGTTTTATATCTTCAAATCTAGGATGTTGTTCAACAAAAACTTCCTCTTGAACATAACCGTTATGAAAATCAAATTTCACATCCATTTGAAAAAGTTTATAATTAAATAATTCTGCAAAGGCCGGTAAGATACGAATAGATTCAAGTCTAGATACTAGAGAATAGGTTTCTTCATAGTCTATTCCCTCTTGCTGATTATAGCCTTTAACAACTAGTCTAGATTTATTTCTAACAATGAATCCATTTTCATCACACTTATTTCTGAAGACCCACTTTACTCCAATAATAGAAGTTTCCTTAGGTCTTTCAACCAAGGTCCAGACTTTATTCCTTTCAAATTCATTTAGTTCATCTTGCATGGCTTTAATGCAATCATCATCACCTAAAGCATCATCAGTACTTTTTGGTTCCAATTGGGAAAGAAATTCTAGATATTATACTTCATTTCTCAAGGAACTTCTGGTTCATACGGGTTGATTTACATCACCAATGATACTATCACTGCGATGATTCTTAAGAAACACCTTGTTTGGGTTTTGTAAAACCTATTCATCAATATAAGGTAGAAAGTCTTCTGGGGTAAATGTTTCAGAAGTATCTTCTTGAACATTTTCATTATCAGAAGGATCTTCTAACAAAGGTTGATAATCAATTTTTGAGAACACATCTGAGGATGTAGGTTGGGATGGTTTAAACTCAAAAGGATCAGATTCATCAAATTTTACATGCACTGTTTCCTCAATAGTACAAGTGTTTTTATTGAAAACTCTATAAGCCTTAGAAGTTGTGGAGTAGCCAAAGAAAATTCCTTCATCAGATTTTGGTGCGATTTTGTGTAGATTATCTTTAGTATTCAAGATAAATACCTTGGAACCAAAAAACGTGAAGTAGGAAAGTCTAGGTTTTCTACCATTCCATAACTCATAAGTAGTTTTATTAAGAAAAGGTCTAATCAAAACTCGATTTATAGTATAACAAGCAGTACTTACAGCTTCAGCCCAAAAATGTCTAGCTATCGAATATTCACTCAACATGGTTCTAGTTATCTCTTGAATAATTCTATTTCTTCGTTCATGTAAACCATTTTGTTGAGGAGTTCTAGGTGCTGAAAAGTTGTGAGTAATACCTTTTCTACTACAAAAAGATTCAAAATCAGAATTTTGAAATTCCCCTCTATGATCACTATGAATTGTTTTCAGTGGAAGGATTTTCTCATTTTTAACTTGGGCTATAAAACTTTTGAAATAAAAAAAAGCTTCAGACTTCTTTTCTAGAAAATAGACCCATGTAAATCTAGTGTAGTCATCAACTAGTACAAATACATAGTGTTTTCCTCCAATGCTACCATTTTGTGTTGGACCAAAAAGATCCATGTGCACTAACTGTAATGCATCAGTTTTTGAGACTTCACCAATTGATTTAAAACTAGATTTATGTTGCTTTCCATATTGACAGGGATCACAAACTTTAGAATAATTAAATCTAAGCTCTGTTAGATCCTTAACTAGTATCATCTTAGATAGTTTACATAATTTCATAAGGTTACAATGACCTAATCGTCAATGCCATAACTAATAATGATATTCCATTGCACTTAGGCAAGGTAAATCTTGGCTCTTAAGGTCTTCTATGTTCAATGTGTAAACATTATCTTGCCTATTGGAAGAGAGAATAAACTCTTCCTTGGAATTGTGTAGTAAGCACTTATCATTCCTAAAATTCAAAAGGCAACCTTTATCACATAATTTAATTATGCTAATGAGGTTGTACTTAAGACCCTTAACAAATAAAATGCTTGAAATCAAAGTTTTACAAAGAATAAAAATTTTACCTATACCAAAAATTTCTCCCTAAACATTATCTCTGATAGATTCTCTTCCTCATTTCGTATTGATAATCTTTTCAAAATAGTTTTTGTTAACTTTCATGTTCCGGGAACATCCACTATCCATGTACCAAGTATTTTTGTTGGTATTTCCTTTTTCTTCCTGAAAATGAGAAAAGAATTAGACATTCGGAATCCAAACTTGTTTGGATCTGAGATTTCCAGATAACAACAGTTTGGGCACCCACATCTTCTTAGAAAAATAATCCTTATGAAAACCTAGAGATTGAGTTTTGTTTAAAGAGCAATTCTTTTCCCAGTGACCACCACATTGAGACTTGGTAAAAAATGGGGCACTTTTTGGAACAAAATAGTTGTTACTAAAATTTGGTTTTGCATGGGTATAACCAAATTTGGATTTGTATCTTAAAGGTCGTATTTGTGAATACATTTTATCAAAAAATTTCTTTACCATGAGTAAAGTTTGAGAAACACTTCTATAAGGAAAAAATTTCAGACATGATTTTATAACCATGTTTTTGTCTTCAAAGTCATTAGGTTTGGAAATAGTGCTAGGCTCCAAAACACTTTTCTTAGAAATTACTTTTTCTAGGTCTATAGAATGTTTATTCTTCTCTGAATTTACTTCCTCAAGATTTTTTGAAACACTTATAAAATCAGCATTTTTCCTATCACGATCTTTATAAAGATCAGATATTTCTTTTGTAAGTATAGTATTCTTAGAGTTTGCCTTGTACAGTTTTTTATTGAGTTTAAAATTCTCAATCTCAAGAAGTTCAGCAAACCTAGATACTTCTTCATAGGTAGGTAAAGTATTTTCTTCATCCTATGTTGATTCTTCATCTGAAGAATTATAATATTTACTATCATTAGAATTTAAGGAAACATTGGTAAATGATTCATCCCTGTGTACCTTAGCCATAAAAAAATTACTGTTATTAGGTAATCTGGCTATAAGACCAAGATTCTTCTATCCTTAAGATTCATAATTAGAAGATATATCTGAATGGTCACGACCACTAGCACTCCAAGTATCATTGGATTTCATAACATTCTTATCTTTGGCTTTATAATACTTCTTCATGTTCCTTTCAGAATGCCTCTATTTTGTTTCTTTCTTTTTGAGCAATGGGAAATCCGGTCTAATATGTCTAGCTCTATTGCAATCAGAGAAAGTAACTTCTCCATAGTTCCTATATTTCATTTCTTTTTTCTTATCCTTGGACTGGAAATTTCTCTGACCAGCTATCTTGTTCATCTTTCAAGAAAGATTTTCTAACTCATTCTTTAAGACTTCACTCTCACTAGATTCTGTTTGAATAACCACCTTCTTAGAATTGGATCTAGTTTCTATCTTATGAGTCTTAGATTTCAAATGATTTGATGTTGTTGAAAAATCAACAGTACCATTTCCATTCTTCTTTTTGATGTTGTCAGCATCTCTCTTCATTCTTGTTTCATGTGGAAGAAGAGTTCCAAATAGCTCATCTAACGAAAATTGAGTGACCTTCCAATTCTCATCAATAGATGTTCTCTTTTATTCCCACTAATTGGGCATAATATCAATTATCCTATCCACAAGAGCTTCATCATCCAGACCATTATCTCCAATAGATTGTAAGCTATTTACGATAGTCATACACCTCTATTGAACTTTGCAAATGTTTTCTCCATAAGGAAAGTTGAAACCATGATACTCTTCTCTCAGCATAGGTCTTCTTGTCTCAATCACTTTGGATGTACAAAAATGTGTAACCTCAAGTTTCTTCTATATAAAGTTAGATGTTTCACAAGAAGAAATTTGACTATATGTGTTCCTAGTCATTGAACAAAGTAGAGTGTTGTGTACCTTATAGTTTGATTGTTAATCATGCTTCTCTTGATTTTTGGAAGCACTTACATCCTTATCAGTAATTTTGTAACCTCCTGTAAGCATAACAAAGTTGTCTACTCCAATATTGAAAACAAAGTTCTTCATTAGATTTATCCAGTATTCATAGTCTTTACCATAAAAAATTGGTAGTATTGTAGGATTATGGTTGTCAATAGAACCAACATTGAAACCTTCCATTTCTATGAAAAACATTGGCACACAACCTTATTAGCAACAATAGTTCGTAATGAAAGAAAATATATGAATCCGAGAAAATAATATGACTCCAGAAAAATAACTCGGAATATTATGTGTAACAACAAAAACATTAGTAGATGTAAGAAAAAGATGAATCCGATCTTTATGAGTCTGATAAATATGAATCCAAAAATTTCCTTCTGAATCTAATCGTGAGATTGAATCATATTGAAACAAACCCTTGTAATTTGAGTTAACCTATTCTCATACCAATTGTAGGATTAAAATAATGATGTAGATGCTCAATATACAAGGGGGGGGGTGAATTGTACACTTTAAAAATTTCTTTAAACAAAGAAAGATCAAAGTTTAACAAAGTTAAACTAAGAAAATTCACAAGACCTCTAATCACCAATGAAAGAATGGGACAATGTATGAAGTTACAAACTTCTAGTTCTAGGCACTAGCTTGAATATGGAATGTGACTCTGGAAAACAGTTTCCAGAAATTTGGATCCTAAAATTGAAAATTAACCAAATATTACAATATGAGATTCGACCTTAAAGTGTATAGAATTTAAATGAATCAGAGTACAAGTGTAAGGAAATATAAGAAGGTTATACTTTCCTTAAAATACCCAATGCAGCGGAAAAACAAGTAGTACAACTACAAGTAACAAAAAATAAATCTTTTAACCCAAAGAGAAGGGTATCCGACAACCTTGGATAAAGGTCCCTTGATTTATACTTTCAAGAAAGTCTTTCTTACCCACACCAGGTTAATCCCTCGATACAAGGATCGGTGTCTTGGTCTTGCTATCCCCACAAGCCCTCAACTTCAAGGTAGTTGGAACCTCTGTCTTCCTTAGCAAGGAAGACCTCAAACTTCAAGGTAGTCGCCACATCTGTCTTCCTATCCCTGGAATCCCTCGAATTCAATCACCAACATTCATAGTCGCACTATGAAATTCTAAACGAGTAGTTCAGTATGCACAAGGGATGAAAAAGTTCTCTCTCTAGAAATAACCATAACAACGTATGGTCTCTAGAGTGGTCTACTCATTTTTTTGAGTTGTTTAAAATGGGCTCTTATTTATAGGCTTGTTTGGAAAGGTTGGGTACCTCCTCCAATGGTTATATTTTCCTCAAAAATCGGAGGGACTTGTACACGTTTCACTAAACCAATGGTTAGTTAGCAAAAAAATGGACAACATCGTTTTATAATGAAACATATGTAACTGAATGGATGACATCGTTTTATAATGAAACAAGTGTAAGCGTAAGCAAAACTAGAATTTAGAATGTAGGCAAATAAAATTTCAAAGTATAACCAAAATTTAATTTGGAGTCTATAATAAATAGGATAGTCAGATTCTGTTTTATAGGAATTCAGAACCGAAATTCTGTAGAAGTCCGGAGTCTGAATTTCTAAAGAAATTCGGAGTCTGGTTTCACCAGAGTTCAGAATCTGATCTTACAGAGTTTGAAGTCAAACAGGTAAAAGTTTGGAGTCGAACTTCATAAGAGTTCATAGTCAAACTCATGAAAGTTCGGAGTCGAACTTAATAAGAGTTTGGAGTCGAGCTCATAAAAGTTTGGAGTCGAACTTTATTAGAGTTCGAAATCGAACTCATGAAAGTTCGGAATCAAACTTCATTAGAGTTCTGAGTCAAACTTCATAAGAGTTCGATATCGAACTCATGAAAGTTCGAAGTTGAACTTCATTAGTGTTTGGAGACGAACTCATGAATGATCGTAATCAAACATCATAAGAATTCAGAGTCAAACATCATAAGAGTTCTAAGTCAAACTCACGAAAGTTTGGAGTCGGTCTTCATAAGAGTTCGGAGTCAAACATATGAAAGTTCTGAGTCGAAATTCATAAAAGTTCGGAGTCAAACTCATGAAAGTTTGGAGTCAAACTTCATAAGAGTTCCCATCCCGAATTCGGAGTGGGACTTTTTTATAATTCACATCCAGAATTCGGATCCTAAAAACAGAATGCACCAATTCTTGACATTATATGATTCCGGGGTTTTGTGTATGAATCTGATTTTCATATTTAAGAAAAATATTGCTATGTATAAGATAAATCCAGGTCAGGGTAAATTTCCTTAAAGAAGAAAATTTTTCTAATGGAGGTAAAATATATATTTTATTAAGTATAAGGTGTTTGTGATTTTCAAAACAAGAAGGAATGGAAATTCCATAAGGAAAACCTTATTGACTTAACAGATTTGTATATATATGTTTCTGTTCCTGGTTATTTCTTATTGTGATCATGTATTCTTTAGTGAGATTTGGTGAAATGAGTGTCTAAATGATGAATTTAACCCTATATAATCCCTATGGGATACATTTAGGATGAGTATACTGATTTAGTGCCACCGATGGGGTGTTCCATAATTCTTGGACCATAGCATTGGTAATGTTAAACATGTAATCTATGTGTCATAAAATGGAGCAATGTCGAACATGTTGATATGTTTGTTTGAGTAGTTAAAAAAATATTGATAGATATTTCATGACTTGGATAATGGAATGAGGGGTTGTTTTGATGAATGTTAATGGGTTATATAAGCTATGAAATGTAAATGGGTTAATTGGATTAATGTGTACATGACAAATGGATAATGAATTGAACACATAACACATAAGTGGTTTATTAAAATTAAAATAAGGAAGGGGTTAAATGGGTTATCATATTATAATTGATAAGTATTCTAAATGGTATAATGTATATGAATTATTCATTTTTCTTAGTGAGTTGGGAATAAGAAAGGGAAATGGCCTATGTAATGTAAATGGAAAATGTGTCAATGGGTTATGGAATAATATTATTTCTCATGTTGTTGTTATGGATTGTTATTTGATATGTTCATTGACTGTGAATGGTATCTATGGCTAATGGATATATATTGAAATCATATGCACATGTATTGGTAGTGTGGGGTATTTACTTACCTTCTCCTATAGGTCAAGATAGACTAGGGTTCTAAAATACACCCCACAATGCATGAGTTAGAGAATGGGATGGAGCACTATTCCCCTAATGGTTGAACTCCACCATGATCATTTCTTTGATGTGAGGGTAATGTAAATGTTGTGATTTGATTATCCAGAGTGAGTTAGGGACATAAATTTTCCTTTTTTTGTTATTTCTAAGTTCCATAAACCATTGTGTAAATGCTAAAAATACCTAACCCATAGAATATAATATAGAAATAGATCACTTACAAAAGATGTTATAAATGATGGAAAAGGTAACAATGATTGAAATTGTTAACGTAATGATTGTTAACTATTCGAACCAGAGATGTCTTTTTATTAACTTTTATTTTTTCCTTTTCATTTAGTTATTATTTGAATAAATTTTTTTGTTATAATGGATATTTTGTAGACACCATTTGTTGTGGCCTATATTGTTTTACTCACACCCTGCTCAGGTGCTGTGTGTACCAGAGTATATTTCATTAGTGTGTGTAAGGATAATGGAAAATTCCATATGCTAGGATTTTTAGTTTGGAATGGGACTGGTATTGGAGAGGTTCCATAAATTGAGTAAGGACCAATTTTGGGATTCAGATGTCATCAACATTTTTTGGGTTTTATCCTCCATTTTTATTTTAGTATGATATGACATATGTTTTTGTAGTATTGTGTTTTCTACCTAGTTTTTCAAGATGACTGATTATTCATGTTCACATGATTGTGTCATATTATTTCCACTATTTATAAAATTTTATACTATGTATTACTCTAGTAAGAGTTTATAGTATCCCCATGTGTACTATTGGACCCTCCTTTCATGTTAGAATCCTCTAGCGTACAAGGAGGTGTGCTTGAGTCATTTCATGACTTTAATTGTTACACCATTTTGTTGTTCCGAGGATGGGGGTTTTCGGTGGACCTAAATGAAGGAGAGAAACTATGAATGAAACATTGAAATCTTACAAAAATATAATGAATTATTTTATTAAGGAGATAGTTGATATTAATAGATCATCAAATAAATCTTATTCAAATAAATTTTATTTCTTGGAATATATTTCGGGATGATATGACCAACTAGATCACTACATATAAGAATTTATTACTATTTTTCTAGGATAGGATCTATGTTCTAGACTATAAATGATGGTTAGAAACTGAATATAATGGAATAATATAATTTATTTGATGTTTATTAAAAAGCTTTTCAGATTGATATGTGTTAAATACTTAATAATGTATATTCATAAAATATGATTTTTGTTTTGAAAATTATCGAAAAAATATGGAACACGATGGTGGAGGAGTTTCCTCATGGAATTATTATTAAATAATAATAATAATAATAATAAATATGACTAAAATATTGTTTCATAAGTTTATGTCTTTAGATAATCTATATTTTGATAGCCGTGAAAAAAACATACTAAGTGCTAAAAATCCTGTTGATAGATAGAATTATGTAATCTTATGAAAAACCCTTTTTTCATATGATTGATCAAATGTGGAACAATAATAACTTGGGGAGGAAGATCCAATGATAAAATATTCAAAATTTGATAAATTCCTCACTCTTTATATTTGAATGATGTAGTTGAAAAACTTTTAAGCAACTAAAGTGCTAACTATCTTGGTCAAAAACATCATAGCGGAATATCACTTTAAGAAGTAATGATATATTTACCCTAACTAGAGAGGAAATAATATAAAACAATAAAAGGGAAGGAGACATGACATAAGGTAAGGATGTTTGTAAAGGTAACAATAAAATATAAGTTCATTATGAAATAACTAGAGCTTATAAGTTTTGATATAAATTAACCGATCAAAAATAAATCCACAATTGGTGATCATTACATCATCACTTATATATATTTTTTCACATGGATGACTAATGAAATTTTAATGAAAAAAAAATTAAGTTCTGAATTTTTTAAAAATATTCAAAATGGTATTTCAGAAGGTTTTAGGAATATATATTTCAATATTGAGAATAAATAAAATAAAATAATTCGCATTAAATTCCATTGAGTCTTATCTAATAAAAAATTGATTTAAAACCCATTTTATTTCTCCACACACAAAATAGAAAAATGGTGTTATGGATAAGAAAAATGTATGTTTTGTTGATATGAGATGAACTATTCTCATTAAATATAAAATTTAATGTTTTTATGAAGGGATTCTATATATACTGCTATAGACATCAAGAATAGATATCTGTTGATGTGTAAATTGAACTTTACTTCCTATGTATGATGTTGAAACACTGATCATTCACTGAATCTAACATAAAAAAGATTGATAAAATAAACTTTGATTTATCTTGATATAAAATCGTCTAATCTAAGGGGGGTGGGGAGGTTGATGATAACCTATCTATTAGATATATTATAACAACCCTTGCAATTATTACACATTAATTCATAATAAATTACATGAAATTACACATAATACAACATGGAAACTATATAACTCTAATGTCAATAGGGATTATGTACATTACATAAAAATTATAGTGTAAATACACCATATTTATTGAACAATTACTTAACATGTCTGTACATTAAAATAAATGGGATAACATGGGGACATACATAAGAAAGGGGTGTGATATAAATCATAGTAAGGGAATAAACATCGACGTAGAAGAGAATATATGTCCGAAAAATAGATTTTCAAAAGGGCATAAAATGGGTGAGAATCATAAACGTGAACAATGAGGCATAATATAGAAGTATTATCGTAAAGGAAACATGATAAATGTGTAAACAACTTAAAACACTGCATCATAAACATAGGTTATGTATAATTACCTATAGATCATGATTGGAAAAGTCCCATAAAGGATTTAGGTTCACTTCCATTCCAAACATGACATATCCCGATACTAATAATTAACCAATGAATTGGACCGCTATATAATTTTGGGTGCATCGGTCACATTCTTTTCATTCTAATGCTTACATGTGATACATAAAACATATAACATTTATCCAATCAACAAAATATTTTATTACATTATCAAGGATTATAGAATTAATACATATAGGGGAAATTTTAAATAAATATATTTTTATAATGATGAAAACCATTTATAGTAAATTCTTATGTGATTTACTACATGATTTTTTTGTTATGGAAAATCGAGGTGAAATTTTGGAAGCATAACGATGTCACATAAAAATTAATTAAATGGGTTGATGAGAGATAATGGGGTCTCACATAATTTTTAAATAAAATGGGAATTAATAGGTACATGAAAATACATATTCAAACATTAGTCATTAGAAAATAGAATGCATAAGATAATAAAGAGACATTAATAAATATGAGAAATAGAGGATCCCTAAATTGCATGTGTGGCTCCAAAAGATTGTGAGGTGCTTCTTGAGATCTTATTGGAATCTTAGAGGGCTATATATAGGTTACACTAGAGTAAGTAAATTATACATGGATCTTTAGTGATGGTAAATAGAAGCTTGTGTGGGTTTATATTGGAAATGAGTGTGGTTTATTAAATATGTCGCAAAATTAGGTTTTGGACTCTATATATTAAAATAACCAAAACATGAATAAATCGCATGGTTTTAACCAATAGTTTTTAAAAAATTGTATGGGTTTAAATTATTTTATAATGTAAGTGTACTAACATAATAAAATAATAGATTTATTGATGTGGATGTGAGTCATACTCTTAATGAAATGATTTCAAATCCTTAAAACATATTAATGGTTTGGGAGGATTCATAATGAATCTCTAAAATTAAAAAAATAAACATAAAATAATAATATTTTAGAGGAAAAATATATAT
The DNA here is from genome assembly GCA_963277665.1 of Viscum album. Classification (NCBI taxonomy): domain Eukaryota; kingdom Viridiplantae; phylum Streptophyta; class Magnoliopsida; order Santalales; family Viscaceae; genus Viscum; species Viscum album. The sequence continues at coordinate 633,099,886 of OY728130.1, forward strand.
GGGTTCATTTAAACCATTTATAGTATTTATCAAAAAACTTTGGTTTATTACGATGTAATAATACACACCATATATTTATATGGTCTTTAAATTTTCTAATAAACTATTGTTGTCTCCAAAAATTATAATGAATTCACCATTGGATAACATTGATGTTATGATTACAAAAATAATAATATTTTTATCAAAATAATATTCTAGACATGTGTATTTTTACTTTTAAAATAATAATCGTCATATATTCATAAATGAAGGCTTTTTTGATAATATGTATTTTCGAACCCTTATAAAAATTGCGTTTCACATTATAAAAAATTTAGGATTATTCATATTTAATAATCATTATTAAATAAAAACATCTATAAATTAACAATATTAAAATGAAAATATATAAATTATAAAATAAAATATGCATAATCATATTGTTAGATTCTTGATACTTATCCCTTCAATACAACAAAAAATATATAAGGGCAAGGTGGTTGATGGGGAGTCATTCATGGGGTGTTTTTACATACATGGTTTCAGTCATCCTCTAGATAAGCATGATCTTTTTCGATAAAAGGTTAGAATCATGTTTATGTTATTGGATCTCAGCTTTTCACTAGTGAAGGTATCATCTCATAGATGGTATCTCCATAAGAACCCTTGAAAAATGGGCTTCATAGGGTATGATCCTATTGGTTGAGGCTATCACCTGCATTGTCTAAGTTAATTGGAGTTGTTAAAACCCTATATTTATTCTAATTAGAGGATCACATTTCAATGACTATGATATTAATGGTAATTATTTTTAATGGTCCATTAAATTTTAGTGGAAAAAATAAAACCAAATAATTATAGGTGTATTCTATAACCATATTACATGATTATTCATTTAATTAAATCATAACGGGAATTTTATTTATAATAGTTTAGGTCATTATAATATTTACCCATTTAAAAATTTGTACAATAAATTATCATTTAAAATAGTAAAAAAGATTAAGGTAACTCTTTTTCATCACCTCCTCTAGCTCTCACATCACTTCTTCAAACATGTGGTATCTCAAATTTACATTGGAAAGGTGCATTGTCTTATTTTAGAGAACTTTTTCTCAATGATCTATGATTTTCACTAACTAATATTCATAGGAAAGATCATTATCTAATGGTACCACATCTAAATTGACTTTATATAATGGGTCTGGTGTGTACATCCTCATGTCGGATACATTGAATACATAATGTACTTTAGATTGGTTATGTGGGAGTGCTAGTCAATAGGTCACCACTCCAATGCGATCGAAGGTCTCAAAGGGACTGATATATCTTTTTCTGAGAATTTCATTCAACCCAAATATCATTACCTTATTCCATGAAGATATGCGGGGGAATAATATGTCGCTATTATAAAACTATAGGTCTCATCGATGGTTTTTATCAGAGATCTTTTTTCGAATTTGGTTATCATTTATGAGATTCTTAATGGTATTAAAATTTTATACCCTTTCATCTTCCATTTCTAGACCTGGAAATTTTGTTCTACAACTTCATCCTAGTTTGAAGGTGTCCTGAACCTTTTACCATAAAAAAAATTATTTGGTGTCTATTTGGATGGTTGAGTGGAAACTGTTATTATATGAGAAATCAACTAGAGGAATATGTTGATCTCTTCCTCTTTCAAACTGAATTGATAATTCTCTAAACATTTTCTTGAGACTCTTGATAGACTACTCATATTTCACATCGATCTGGGGGTCATAAACTGTGACGAGGTTCAACTCAGTTTTTAAAGAATATTGAAGAGTCTTCTAGAACAAGGATGTAATCCTCTGATCTCGATCTGATACAATGAATAGTGGGGTTTAAAGTAGACTCAATACTTCTCTAATTTTTATCCTTTCATGTTTATCGAGTTAGAATTCCTATAGAATTTTAATGTAGTGAGTGGTCTTTGTATGAAAATCCACCAAAACCATGATTGAATTATTTCCAATTTATGTCTTCAGAAGACCAGTGAAAAAAATACATAGGGATGTTTCCCCATTTTAATTTTTGTATGGGAAATGGTTATATCACCCCCTTATAATTCTTCATTTTTAAATTCACTTTCTAACAATGAAGACATCATGATGAATATTCTGTGATCTTATTCTTCAAACACTATATGTAATACCTCTCTTGGAGATCTCAACGCATCTTGGTTCTTCCTGGATATATGAAATAATTAGAACTATGTGATTCATCCAACAACTCCTTTATTAACTTGGTATATTATGGTACACATAATCATGACACAAGATCAATCAAATCCATATTCATTAAAATTGGTCTATGAGGATTTCCCTTTTCTTATAGATTCCATATTTTTTCTAAATTTCCACATTATATCCATGAGGGTCCTTTATCTTTCTAGAAGGGATGTTTGATCAATAATTTGTAATAATGTTGATGATGACCCTTCCATTATTATTCAAATTTCAACCTTTTTAAAATCTATGAAGATCTGATCCCTCTCAATTGTCATCAATGATTAAATTGATGGATCATTTCTATATATAAAAATATCAACTTTTTCTATTTTTAGGGATCTCAATGGATTTAGTACTCATAGCACTTGACCATCTCTACCTGTAATCATTTGTGCATATTAAACTGTTTCTCTATTAATATATATATCTTGAGGCATTTTTGATCCATTTATATTTCAAACATCTCACTATAGATGTAATGCATCTAGATTTTCAATACTGAAATCAATACTACCAAATATAGATCATGTGTTGGGTTGTTCTTTTCATGGAAATTAATTTTTAATGAAGCATAGGATATGATTTTGTTATTCAGAATTGACACACATCTGAAGACCTTCATCTAAGAATAGGAGGTTCTCTTTATAAGTTATGGGAGGGGAACATTAATAATTGTTTATGTATTAAATTAATATAAATAAATTTACATTTAGAAATGTCTCTAAATTGATATATCTATAATCTATGATGCGGGAGGGTAAATATCATCTCTTGAAATAAAATTTTTATAGTCCTAGGATTATTTTCACCCATACCTTTTGTTTTAAAACTCATTAAAACTTTTGACGATTACAATGAAATAAATTTTATTTCTCTTCAAGGATCAATTTAGTAACATTTAAAGGAAAACTGACACATAAATGGACCATGTTAGAAATTATAAACAATATATCATTCAAATGGATTGATATAAGAGTTTTAAAATTTTGAAATCATTTAAACAAACTATTTATTAAAAAACATCTTTAATGTCAATTTTGGGGCAATAAATTTAATTTGACATTGAATAAAACATGATTGTAAAGGAATTATAATATAATCTTATAAAAAATACCAAAATTGTTTTATGTATATATATCAATCATTGAACACAATAATTCACACGAATTATATTAATTTTAATATTTTTTAATTATTTAATTTACTTTTATTTTAATTGAATAATTAATGTGTTTGCATTTCATAAGATTATAAGGTAATTATTTCCTCACTAAAAAAAATAAAGTGAATTAAAACAATTAGATAAATATTTTCCATTCAAATTTATATTTTGAACTGAACTTATCCTATTTGTATACTTATGACAAAAATTTAGAGATAATAAAACAAAGAGAATGCCATTTTAATTTTTCATTATAAAAATAAAATATAATGTTCAAAATCATGTAAAATGTAAATAGGTCATATATTATAAATTTGAATGTTTATAAATGTGATATAATAATAAAATAAAATGATGGAAAGTGTCAGCTTCAATTTTATGTTCATTTCATATTATTTGTAATCTATATTACCTTACATACATTTCTCTAGGTGAAACATTTTTTCTAAATATACTATTAATAGTGATAAAAATAATTGCGAAATTCAGACCATAGGATTAAAAATATAGAATAAATTTTCAATATTGGGAAAAATATTATTGGTGGAATTTAATTTAAATTTAATCATAAAAATTTATTATTAAAATTAGGGTCTTAGAAAAAAATTAATTTTTATTATAAAAATACATTATTTCCAAATTATAGAATAAAATTTATTTGTAAGACCATAATTAGGTTAGGTTTAATAGAAATATACGAATTAAATTTGTAATGTAACTCAAAATGTAATTTTAATTTGTAAATTGTATAATAGAAATTTAAATTTTCCACAATCATTATCCTTTTCACTCTTCATTAAAAAATACATATTTTCATAATGATCTATCAAATTTCCCTTAAAAAAATATAAAATGCTGATTTCAAACATGATATTCATTTTTTCAGATTCTAATTATATATATTGGAATTCATTAATTTAAATAAACCCATATAATTCACCATAATAAATTTGGGTAGAAATAATAGTTTTCTTTCTTTTTGACTGAAAATTATCTTAATTAACTCATTAAAATAAAATATATAAACATTTAAAAATAAATTATCTTAACATTTCCTAGGTTGCTTCATTATTCACCCCTTTTGTAAATTTCTTCTTCGCAATTTAATTCAACAATTAAATAACTAATGACATTTTTCCCTCCTAGAATTTTATAATTCCCATGTTTCTTCATAAAAAACATGGGTTTTGAACAAAAAATTAACTTGATGAATTAACTTTTTCCTTATAACTTTGTTTAAGTGTTAATGAATCAAAACAGGTTGTTCCTCATATGAATGGTTATCAACAAACCAAACTAATTCAGAGAACATTACATGAGTTTAATTCGACACATATTTTCTTAATACCAAAACATGAAATATGTAATGTACATGGGATAAACGTAGAGTAATGGACACTAGGTATGAATATAATCTAAATTTATCAAAGATTTAATATAGTATAAAGAGAAATGACCTTAGCTTCCTTTTTTTTATAAAATTCAGAACACTTTTCCTTTGAGACACTTTCAGTAAAATGTGATCACCAACATCAAATAGAAGATCATTCCACTTGTCAAGTACACATGTTTATTCTTAATCTATTTTTTCCTCATATTTTACTAAATCATATTAAACTTATTAACCATTTATTCAACTAATGAATTTACCATTTTCTACATTTCTCCCACTTCATCCCATTAAGCTGGTGTCCAATACTTTTATCCTTATAATACCTCAAAAATATCCATATGTATACTTGAATAAAAAAGGTATTATAATAGAAATAAAATAATGGAAAGTGTTGATCCTAATTTCCTTGTTAATAAATTGAACAATCAGGAAGCTTGAATTCCATGGTATGATTAATTCTATCCAATTTTTAATTTAGATTTTGGTTGAAAAGATGTTAGGGAATTTAATTCAATGTTGAATTACTTATGAAACCTATCCAAATTTTTAACTGAATATATGATCATGATAAGAAAAAATAGAGAGATCAGAACTCCACGTATCCTTACTATATACTTGATAAAGATGATTGTACAAGAAAATAACTTTTTCAACATTAAATCCTTCAAAATTACCTATCATAACAAATTCTACATTCACTAATAACTCACAGTATTACTTTTAAGATTTCATAATTATTTTTGATAGAGATAATTGTAATAACATCTTAAAAAAGTAGAGGAAGTTCTTGGATACAAAATTTCTAGTCCAAAATTCAACAAATCATTAACTAAAGGGTCATGCCTAATATATATGGGTTAATGTGAAAATATTATTCTAACTCGAAGCATTGAATACATATTATTATTTTTTAGTATTATACTGAATTATTTAGTCAAAATAAATAATTAGTTCGAACCATATTCTCTAACTTGTGTTTAACTCATTATGATTAGTAATATACTTTAAAATTTTGTGATCAGTCTATTTTTCATATTTACTACCTATAAGTGATGATTCAAATTGTATAAATAAATAATAATATAATCTAGATCGAGATCATGTGTATTTTATCTTAATTCATGATAATTCAGTTTTCCTGAATAATAATAACTACATTATCATTATACATTAGCCTGAATGGCCTTCTTTTTTATTGATTTTTGACAACACCCTTTCAAGGGATGAGGGGGAACCCTTACAAGACCAATAGGCGTAGAGATTACATGACCCATAGGTCTTTATGAAATTATAAAAACTATAAATGTAACTCATCCTCCCAGCTTCTTCATCGTGATATTAGCTCTACAGTTTCACATGGTTGTTCGGCTAGTATTCCCATGCAAACACCGGCTGGTCCTGATAACAATTCCATACCCTCTCTTTCAGAAAAATCCTATTAGATTTTCTCTAGTGAATGCGCCTACTCTGATCCTCATCTAGAGTCTGCTCTTTGTAGAGTCTTTACGATCATTAAGCACAATTTCAAGTGTCCTGAGGGCCTTGAGGTGGCCTAAAGGCCTTGAGGTGTCCCAAAAGCCATACTAGCCTGAAGTCCTTGGGTGGCCCGATGGATTTAATGGACCCAAGGCCAAAACCCGTGGCCCGATTTCCCAACGGATGAATTGTTTTTGCTACTACAGTAACAAACAGTGACTATTGTAGTACTGCTATAGTACTAAAAAATATGTCTACACCTAGTTTTGAACTCGGGTCTCTTGGATGCACTTTCTGAGTCTGCACTAACTAGGATGAGGCTCTTGTGCTTATAAGTTTACATTATAAAACAACCAATTATCCTTAATTAAGCATAAATATAGTTGACGAATTCACCATTTATAGATAATAGGTTCAAAACTAGAGAATTCACCAAATAAGTTTTTATTTCATGAATTTTTTTATCAAACTCATTCATCAAGGTGTATTTAATTATTTTTCATGGTAACTAGGATAGCGGGATATATAATTGATCACAATTTTCAAAAAACCATCAGTACTGACCCGGTATTTCATAAAAACCATGAATTACTTTAACATTTATTTTTCATATACATTCTTCAATAAATTTATTTATAGTAGGACAAATAGTCATACCATCTCAAGAAACAATATTATTATGGGAATATAGTTTTTGGAACCAAGATTCAAATTTATTAAATTTTACATATAGTTTCATTTATATTAACTTTTTAAAATTAATTCTCATGTGTCTTCCATGATCCTTATGAATTTTATAATGTTCAAATATATCATTACTAAAAAACACTATTATATAAATATTCAAGGAAAGATATATTCATATGTTTGATGAATATATCTATTTCATTAATCAAACCAAAAAGAAGAACTATAATATCCGAATTCATATATATTGTCCGAAATTTTATTTTGGGATATCTACCTCCATTACATTCAAATTATGTTACCCCAACCAGATATTAAAATTTTGAAAGTACTAGTCTCCATATAGCTGATCAAAAAATTTATCAATGTTAGGAAATGATCACATTCTCTTAATGGAAATGTTATTAAAGGCTCTATAATAATTTCAAAGTCACATCAAACCACATTTCATTAATAAAAATATTAGAACCCAAAGGTAAAATGATATGTTGACCAAAATAGTTATATTGTAGCTCAAGTAACTAATTTTAATATTCTACAAGTTCTATATGGTCTATTAAATAAGGGGTATTGAAATATAATTAGAATCAAGAACTAATCAATAAGAAAATTCAACCTCCCACTCATGAATAACACTAGGAAAATCATTAATATATTCATCCAAATATTAATTTTCTATAGTCACATCATTAATGTTATCATTTTCTTCCTTTTTCAACAATATGATGGTGGAAACAATCACTACAATACATAATCATTTTCCCATAATCTTGTTAGGATATAAACTGTTTGAAATCCTTGAAAAAAACATCCTTTGATCTCTAATATATATTATCATTATAAAATGAAATACAACACATAACCAAAATGATATAAGACTATACTAAGGGTATTTTAACAAGATTATCAGGAAGGACTATACAACTAGTAATAAACAAATATTCTTATAAATCATGGATTATTTAATGTTTCACTCAATATTTTTTCCCAAAAAGTTCTATCTTCTTTTCATCATATGATATTCCTATTTTACAGGAAAATTTCTCAAAAATTATGGAATGAGAAGATCTATAGTCCAATAGAACATTCAAATAATTGAACAAAATTTTTAATGTACATATGTACACATTAGTATATGTCACAAATTCTTCTACAGTTTTAGAATACTATTCACAACAAATTTCAATTTCTTATCACGATGATTTCCACACAATGTAACTAACCTCAAAAACACGTTAGCATAATGACCCAACTCATTGAAATTAAAAAACATCATCATATGATGGATATCTGTTACCCCATTTTTTGAATTGATCCATACTTTTGTAACTATAGTCATGAGCCTTATTAAAAATCATACCACACAGGTAATACTGTCTAGATCCAATTAAACACTCCATTAAATCTTGTTTACCATACATAGAATATTTTTGGGGTTTTCCTCTAGAATACTTAGAAAGATATTTCTATGTTTCCCTCCACCTTGACTATTTCACACTATTTTCATATCGGTTCACTTATGTACCTGAAAACTCCATATCAAAATTATGATAAATATTAACAACATTCTCATATATTTTAAATTCTCTCAAGGAAAAATATATTAATATAATTGGTTTCAATACAGAGTAAAATATATTATTATTAGTATCATGAAACCAAATAAAATCTTGTAAGTACCTCTCTATATTTATAAATTTTGATTCATATGTTACTAATAAATATTCAACTTCTTACATTAATTCCCAGAATTTTTTATCCATCCTCAATTGAACAATTTTAGGGGATAATTTCTCAAGTTAAATATTCATAAAATTTTAACATTCCATGGAATCAATCTGATAATTCATTTTGGAATCCTTATCAAAAGACAACCATTAGTCAACCTCTCTATGAAAATGAATTAGTGAAGAGTAAAATTTAGAAATTATGAACACCCATTGAATGAAAATATATTTTATAGAGTGTTGATCCATCCTTCACATTCCACTATATCATAAGATCCATTGAAATTTTACATTGTTGTTTCATGAAATGATATACTATAGACATGTTCCTTAATGGTATCGGTTGTTTATCTCCAACACAAATTCTTCAACTATTAATATCCTATTTTATCTAATCCATAACTACCATCATTTTTTAACTCCAATTCCAACCATTATATGCTGCTAATTTAGATGGATATTTTACACCTAATAACATCTTACTTATTCTACCTTTTTTCCTCTATAGAATGTTTTTTTGAATTGACATAGGATTGATGAAGAAACATAGAAATCCTAAATTTGAATATCATTTTATCATAACCATAAGTATAGTATCTTAGTGTTATTTTGTTAACTCTATCATAAACACTAATATATTCTGTTACAAAGTGAATACCTATGCTCAATATATTTTTATTCCAAAATATAATTTTTTTAAGTAAAAATATGAAGTCTTTTTGTGATATGTTTTCATTTCAGTCAATATGAATTAATCATTTCCATTACCCATAATTAAACCTGGTGGAAAATATTTTAGAAAATGGGTTTAACACAAAAATTTATTTAAGGGAAATATAAAGAATAATTTTTCTCTAGAGATAAACATGAAAATCCATGAAATCCATTCTTTTATCTCAATTTTACTTGACCAAAAAATGTATTTACACCATAATGGAAACATTATTATCTATAAAATAGATCTTTTAAACCCCATAAACAGAAAATGAAACCTTTTCAATAAACATAGATAATTATATTCATAACCCGTTGTAGATATAATTGGATCCCAGTTAAATACATTAAATAGTCCTCTATGGTAACTCTAAACATCGTTCTAATTAAGACAAGAATTATTATCCAATTAATTTAAGGGATTACTAGGTACACCCAACATAAATACTATATTGGTATCACCTAATAATCATGAGATATATTGGGGAATTGACCATCATATAAGATATATTATCTCACCTTTTAATCATATATAATTATCATGTATTATATCAAGAATAAAACATCTTATTCTTTCACATTTTCATCATAAATCATTTCAAAATATTTTTTAACTAATATAGAAATAAGTTTTATATATTTAAACACCCTTTTCCTTTAAATAAAAAAATTTTATATGAAAACACATAGAAATGGAAAATAGATTTTTTATTTTAAAAAACATGAAATATTGTAATGGAATATAATAATTCATTTAATATATATGGTAGAGTGAAAAATAATTGTATCTATACACAATAAAATAGATAATATCTTCTATATTGTTTTCCAAAACATTCCATAAAAAACATGTAAAAAGATTATATTTTAGAACCTTACAAATATAGTCAAAAGGAATCCTCAATTCTATTTTACTAATAATTTATGTCTATATATACAATAAATAAATAATTAATGAACATGGAAAATTGTGAGAATGATTTTGAAAATAAATAGTTTAAAAAATTAAGAAGAGGTTTTATGTTAATGTATCTTTTACCACATGTCTGACTCTTCACGAATATTCTTTGTAATCCAAAATAGCAAAAATATATTAGTAATTTAATTTAATAATAACATTTATAATTTTTATTAATATTTTAATTATATTTAATAACATATTATATTCAATTACACAAACAATTATGTTTCTGTCATATGTTTTGATGATATTTTTATCACGTGTCAATAATGACTTTGGTCGGTTGACTACAGTCAATAGATTCATTATTCCATCATCTATAGAATAATAATTCTAATATAATTGTCATTTTTAACACCAAAATATATTTCTATACCAATTATTAATGATTATTAACACAAATAAAATAGTATACAATCATGGAGATGTTATGATATATATATGCATGAGTAACGTTTTTCTTTTTCAATGATCTTTATGTTAAGAATGTAAATATTATTTTATAATTATAGAATGATAATTATATCCAAGATCCAATATTTTTACTATGAAGAAAATAACATATATATATATATATTATGATTCCGTGATGAAAAATGAATCACATCATTTCATAGAGGTGGTAATCCACACGTATGTGCGAAATCCATTATCAATTTTTAATAAATCGAGTAGTATAAAGATAGATTGTATATTAACATTAACTAATGATTATGTTTTCATTAATATAACAAACACAAAAATAAACACACACACACACACAAACATATTGCATTAATATAAATTGTTTTGAGAAACTGCATTGGAAAATGAATTACTTTAGTTCGCAAAGCGATAGTCTGACGTCCACATGAATGATGGTTTTGTTTCCCATTTTTATGGAAGAGGATATGGTTGAAGTTATTATCATAAAATAATAAATCCTATGTGTATGATATATTTTAAATTTATTATATTAAAATGGATCCATACGACATGGCGTAAATGGATGATGAAAAAAAACAAAAAATGCCATGTTATGAACTATACATATTCTTTGAAAAATATCCTTTTATTTACAATAAATTTATTCAATGATTGTTAGTATAAATAAAAAAATATCTATATAACCATGGTAGTAATTTTAACCATGTATTTAAGTAGGTATTTTCTAACACAAAATATTTTTTTAAGTGTGATGTAATTTGGAGAGGATGTTACTTTTTATACGTGAAGGGAGGGGAAATTTTAAAATTTCCTAAAATATATAATTAAAAAATAATAATTTCATGTCCAAATAGAATAAAATTAATTTAATGAAAATTTATGATCAATATGGGTTGAAATAATATCTCAAAAAAATTGGAAAAGTTTAGGGGATGTTTTCTATCTTATATTTTTTATTCCCACATTATCCCTTATGATGAATACTGAAAATGAAATTATTTTACACATTAGGGGTAAAATCTGTTGATTAAGGAATAAATAAACAAATGAAATTTCATTGAAATTATATACCATATTTCATTCACATGGATGAAGATAATATTTTTGGTAATTTTAAATCTAATAATAAACCATTGTTTTTAATAAAATATCATTAATGAGACTATTGGAACTATTCATTTAATTTGACATTGAAAACAAACTGAAAACAATTAATTTCTTATATAATACTATAAAACCTGTATAATATGTTATATTTGTTTAAAAAATTCTATGATAATAATAATTATTTCATTTTAAATTAAATTTAATATTTTTAATTCATTTATTTAATATTTCTATTAATGGAATAAATATTATGTTTGCATTTCATCAGATTTTAATGTAATTAGTTCATCACTAAAAATTTGAAATATATTCCCCAAATAAAAGAAATTTTATTTCAAATTAATATTTATAAATTTAAATATCTTATATGTATCTCTATTTAAATAATTTTATGATAAAAAAATAGATAGAATTATATTTATGAATTTTATTTATATAAAATAATATAAAAGTAAAAAAACATTGATAAATTTTAACAAAAGGTAATATAATATAAATTTTGATGTTTATGATTGATCTATATAGGTATAATAAAATTAAGGAATGTTTTGGTGTCATTTGTGTGTCTACTTCCAAACATTTAAATAAAAATTTCATGATTTACCCTTACAGTGGTGGCATAAATGTATGAAAGTTACAATTCATTTTGAAAAAAGGTTTTATTTAGAAAATTTAGATCTCTTGATTTAAAATATTGAATAAATAAAAAATTATTCAAAACATATAAGTTTCATAAATTAATTTAAAATTAAATCTGAAAATCATTACGAGGAATGGTTTTTGACAAAAATTTATTTCAATGTATAAAAATGATTTAATACCAGATTCAATTATAAAATTAAATTTCAAGACTATAATTTTATTATATTTAATCATAAATATATAATGAAATTTTAAAATTAAAATTATATTTAAATATACTATATAAATATCTTAAATGAAAATACTATTTTTAATAATGAAAAACATATTCAACTATTCATTATGTAATCAATATTTTCAAAAAATTATAAAAAATTCATCTTATGGTAATTTTGAAATGATTAATTCATAAAGGAATTGTATTTTTCAAATTAAAATTCTATAATTTGGAAATAAATTTTTCAAACATATAATGCAGGAAACCCAATTTTGTTAGAAATAATTATTTTTTACTTTTGAATGAAATCTAACTAATATAACTAAATACAATCTAATTAATAATTTTTTAGAAAAATAATTTATCTTAATGTTACCTAATTTGTTATATGACTATAGTAAATTTCTGATAACAAAATCATATAGTGCCTCCAATGTATGTTCCATAAGATTTGTAAGGACAATGGAAAATAAAATATATTCTGGATAGTTTCAAAATTCTTAAAATAGAAACTAATTTTTAGCATATTAATTTATATTGATATTAGACACTGACGTTCTAGTTTTTAAATTTTGATGTAAAAATGATCCAGAAATTTAGGTTGTATGCAAGAGTTGATTTAGATCTTTTTAAACTCTCAATGGATAGTCAAATGTTTATTATTAATGAATCATGTAGTTAATGTGATATTTTTAGTTATGTTTATGATACCATGGTAAACTAAAAAAACATTCTATAAGTATCTATTTGGGATACCATGAAAGAATTTTTATATATTTCCCATTTTTAATCATGTTCCTTGTATAGATAATATCATTGACATGGGAAAATAGTATAATATAGTAACTAGTAATAACCCACACTAACATCAAATAGTGTAAAAATACAATATCCCTCATATTTAGTTTTATTAATCCAACATATGGTTATGGATGAGATATAATGTTTGGTGTATTAAAACTATAGAAATTATAGAGGCCAATCTTAGGTTAAAATAAATTTTTAAAGAACAACACACATTAAACTCCCCATATAAATGGTATATATATTCCAAGTAACTTTAGTTGGTGTTTAATAAATAGTTCCTTCAATTTGATCATTTCAAATTCAATTATAGAAATACCAATTTTGTAAATAGTACATGCATACCTACTTATGATGGAAAAAAGTTTAATGTCTAAAAGAATCAGGTCATATCAAATCTTCTATCACTTACGGTGGAAGTAAATTATTTTTCTATAATGATATATACACCATTTAAGAAATATGATACGAGGATTTTTTATAATATAAGGAACTTATAATTTTAGTGAAATTTTATAAATTCTAAGATTTTTTCATTATCATAAAAATTCTCTATGAAGGTGATGGTCTCAAAATTGCTAAAGAGACTTTAGAAAAACATGAAATAATATTTGATGTAAATGTGAAATTAAAAAAAGAAAATTTTAAGATACAGAACTACAGATATGAATACATAAAGATAGAAAATAAATATAAAATTTCATGTCTACTTCAGAGGATTTGAAAATATTTTAAGAAAAATTATATGATTTAGATACACTATAGAAAATTAAAATATTATTAAGTAGGTAATGGGAAATATCCTTGATTTGTATGGCCTTTAATTATCTTTATTAGGTTCTTGATATGACATACCACTTGATGAATTTTATAAAACACTTATTTTTTATTAAATGATGAAATAATGATCATTTATTAAGAAGATCAAGGAAGATTTTGCTTTTATGTCTATGATGAATCCTAATCCCTATGAACATGAAGATCAGGATTATGTGGTATGAAAATGTAAGTAAACTTAGGATTAATATTTCAAGAGGACTATTTTTCTTATTCAATGGATTTTCTAAAATGGGAAAGGTATGTAAAAAATGTAAAATACCAAAAGGAAATTTAATTTATGGTGGAATTGGGAACTCAATAATAAATTTTCCAAATATAGATGTGTTTGAGATTATATATGATGATATAAAAGGAAAACCATAATGAACTAAATGATTAAAAATATAATGGAAGTAAAAAACCAATTAATGGTAACAATGGGTTCACGAAAATGAAAGGTTGATGTATTTTGATTAAGAAAGTGGAAAAATACTTAATAGAATGTTACGAATTGGTATAATATGTTTCAAAAAAAATTAGAACATCACAATTTAAGTTGATTAAGGAAAATATACATTAGTTAGATAATAAGAGTAAATTTATTAAAATACATGGAACTCATGATGAAATCATATAAAGTGGATTCTATTAGGAAGAACACAAAAATCTAGATATATTTTAGGTTGTTGAAAAATATTATTAAACAAAAAAATTAATGAAAAATTAATGTTTCATTAAATAGAGGCATCTTACATGGAGGAAAGTAATAATCTAACATTGAATGTAGAAAAATAAGTTATAATTTTCAAATACATTATTGGAAAAAATTATGCTAAAAAGTGATCAGATAGACACAATAAGGGTTTTTTTTGAAATTTAGAATATCCAAAAAAGATAATTGAATATTTTTAAAATTAGTAGAAGTTAAGGATGAATCATCTAATTTTGTTGATACTAGTAACCCAAAAAATAATGTGAAATTTAATCTATAAAAAATAAAAAATAAATCTACTTTTAAAAACCATATATTTTTAGAGAATAAACATGGAAGAGTATGGGTTGATATGAATAGTGAATAATATTACATTACAATAATGAATGTTAATATTATCTTTATTCCCCATAGCATAAGAAATTTTATTCTATAATTACCAAAGGATTTCAAAATCGTTTTATTAAATATAATTCATAACAAAATTTATGATTAATGTATAAAT
Organism: Viscum album; assembly: GCA_963277665.1. Classification (NCBI taxonomy): domain Eukaryota; kingdom Viridiplantae; phylum Streptophyta; class Magnoliopsida; order Santalales; family Viscaceae; genus Viscum; species Viscum album. The sequence continues at coordinate 633,115,472 of OY728130.1, forward strand.
AAATTTTTTACTGTTATATAATATTTTATAAAATAGTGTATATCTATGGGTAAAACATTTCACTTATATATTGTGGCTGTAATATCCTATATTCGAGGAGGTATGTCCTTGTTCACATTTTTCTTTCAATAGCATTTATTTTGTTAGTTAAATTTTTTCGGGAGTATGATGGTCCTCGTGGTCATTCTAGGGTTTTGAGACATAGATGGAAAGGAAACTGATCCATCCAATGCAAGGCACATAGATTAGAAAACTACGGCTCATTCCTAGGGGAACCAAGTAGATTATGATAGTATAAATCCCAACATTTGAAATATGGTTCAGTAAACCATGCAACCATCCCAGAATACCATGTTACCCATCTACCCCTATACTTTAGTAGGTGCATGTTTGGTGCATGGTTGGTGCATGCTTTGGAAAATTGTGCATCCAAACTGTGCACCCCTTTAAATTTTTAAAGCCTTAAAATTTTTATAATTCGGTATTTTTATGTTCCAACTTATTTGTCTCCCCTTTATCCTACCTCTAGGAATTTTAATGAAGAAACCCCCACAAGAGCTCTCGAAGAACTATATCCCTCATTTATAGGCCGTTTGTGGTTTCACTGATTGTAGATGGAAGCTATGAGTAATTAAAATCCTCTTATATCTTCATTTTTTATATTAGAGATTTTATTGTGGGAAATATTCTTCGGAAAACTAAAAACTGGCATTTTCTAATCAAATATAGGTTTTGGTTTCAAAGAGTGCTTGAATCCGGATCATTGTCAATAATTAAGAGTGTGTTCATCAATAGATTCAATGTAGGTGGTATAAAAGTTATATCCCATAGGTTTTTGTGGATTTTTAATGAGTTTTTTTGTTCTTTGTTCTATATTGTCATGAATTTGTTTCCATTAGTGATATTTGGTTAAATGGATGTGTAAATGATGAAATAATGTTTAACATGGAATTGACGTGTTATAAATTGCAGCCATGTTGAAAAATTTTATATTATAATTTTGGTTGAAATATGAATATTGATATATATATATATCTACACATGGATAATTTCATAAGGGGTCTTTTGCCTAAATGCTAATGGGATATATGAGCTTTGAAATGTAAAAGAGTTAACTGGATTAAAGTGAACATGACAAATGGATTATGAATTTTACACAGATTGAATAAGTGGGTTATTTATTATGAAATGAGGAAGGGGTTAAATGGTTTAACATATGTGAATTTATGAGTATGAAAAAGGGATAATATATATGAGTAATTGAATATACCTAATGATTTAGGCATTATAAAGGGAAATGGGATGAATGTTCTATACAGCATAAATGGAAAATATATCAATGGGTTGTGGGATAATATTATTTCCCTTATTGTTGTTATTGATTGTGATTGATATGTGTAGTGATTGTGAATTTTTTTTGATATGGTATGTGTGATTAATGGATATATATATTTAAAAAAATGTGCACATGGCTTCACAGTGTGGGGTATTGATTGAGTTCTACGACCATGGATCAATTTACACCGAGGTTATAAACTCCAAAAAAAAATGCATGAGTTTCGTAAAAGGATAGAGAAATATTCCAATAATGGTTTCATCTAACCCAAACCGAGGATCAAAGGTGAGGACAATCTATTAGTTTTTGTGTGTGTTCATCCCTAGTTAGATAGGGACTTATCTTATCCCCAAATGTTCTTTTTTATAACCATATTCAATTTTTTAATTGATGTATATTCATAACTAATGGAATACAATATGAAAATGGATCCTATAAGGAAGATCATATAAACGATGGAAAGTGCAACAATATTTGAAATGGTTAAACTAGTGAGTGTTACTATTGGACCTTGAGTTTTCCTTCTGTTTACATGTCTTTGGTTTATTTTTTATTTCATTAATATTTTCCTGAATAATTTACTAAATTGGATATATTTTAGAAACTATTGGTGGGGGTCTAATGAGTTTTACTCAAACCCTTCTTAGGTGTTGTGGGTAACCAAGTATATTTCATGGTTTCAGTTCAAGACAAGGGAAAAGTTCCCAGTAAGGATATTGAGTTAATAATTGGACATGAATTGGAATGGTTTGAGAATTGGAATTTGTACATGTTTGTGGATTCCGCTATTGTATTTATTTTTTTTGGGTTTTATTCACTTTGGTACTCTTAGCATGACATGAAATATTTACTTGATGGTTCATGGTTTATAACCAGTTTTTAGAGATGATTGGTTATTCATGTTCACTGAGTTATGGAATATTTTGTCTTTAACTATATCATTATCTACTTTGATTTATTCTAGTAATAGAGTATAGTCTCCCCAAGTTTCTTATAATACCATTTCTACTAGTTGTAAACCTTTAGCATATGGGTATACAAACGTGAGGTCATTTGGAAAATCATCTCGGGGAACCAATTTAGTGAATATCGGGCTGGGGTTGTTACAATGAGTTATCAGAGTAGTTCATTTCTTTGCTCATATTATTTGGATTAGTAGAAAGGATAATACGATGTATCAATACATGGAAATTAACTCTTTCCTAGGAGTATGTAACCGGGGTATGATGGAAAACCCATGTCACCATTAGTGGGAATCATTTTTATTGATATGCATTGTGACATTTGATAATATTTAACCATTAGGTGATTCACTTATTATGTGATGTGACAGTTTTATAATATATAGCTCTTCTCTGGAATGAAATGGGATTATGAATCCATGCATCATTTTATACACCTAGGGACACTAGTGACATGAATCATGTTAGGAACACATTAGACGGGTATGTGGGGTATGAAAAGGATAATGAATTTGACCTTGTTGAAAAATTTGTAGAAAATAGTGTCTAATAAAATAATAAAAATGGAAAAAAGGAAATAAAAATGATAAATAATGGTTCAATAATTGTGTCTACTTAAGGGTTTAAAATGAGTTATGATGTTGCTTTTAATAAAATTTTAAATTGGGGAATGTTTCTAGTGGGAAATATTGGTTTCGTGATTATGTAACTAGTTTTGAAATTGGTTCCAATGTTTGATATTTAACTGTGTATGTTGGTTACCCCATTTTATCCATGAAGCATGGAAGGGATGGGAAATGTTAACGTTGGGGTATGTGATGATGTATTTTGGGGTTGGTGTATGTGAATGGGTTGTTTATGGCTACTAGAGAGCCTCCTTTTATATGTACTATGAAGGCATTACATTATGATTTCTAAAGCTCATGTTTGGTATGATAGATAAATGTAACCATGAATATGTATCCTGGTTAGATGGAAAGAGGATGTTGTCGAGAACAATCATCAATTAAGGGAGAAAGAAAATGTAGAGATCTTGGGTAATAGGAAGAGTTGTTTCATGCAAACATGGATCCGTTTATGCAGATTATGGAATGAAACCCAAGGCATGTTGTACAGAGTATGATCTAGATGACTATAGAATTTCAGCTACAACACCCTCTAAACAATATTGTAGAATCTAAAAACGTTAAATTTAGATTAGGGATAGAGTCCATCTAGATGATTATTGACAATTTGGAGACTCTCCTGGAGATACGAGTCATGTTAATGGCCTATATGTTGCAAGATCAAGAAAAGAGTTAGTGGGAAATCATGGTTCATACTTAGCAGGATGAAGGAATGGAATCGAAATACTTATAGGAAATTTTCTAGAACATGTATATCAATAAATCATACACAATATAAGGTTGTTGAATTTATGAGTTTGACACAAGGCACTATGTGTGTGATAGATTATGTTAGATATTTCACAGACTTGTGCATATTTGTATTGGCATTGGAAGGGAATGAAGAAACAACAGATAAATGATTCTAGGATGGTTTTGGAATCAATATCAAGTGTATGGATAATGTAGTATATTTGCAAACGTTTTTAGAGGTACTGGATTAGGTCCTTATCTCACAGGGGAAGTGAACCGGCGTGGCCAATTAGGTGTTATTTTGTCAGTGTGGTAGGTAAGTGAACCAGCGTGGACAATGTCCCCGACCACTAATTAATTGTAAATCATGTGGAATAATTTGGCACATATAGAGGTTTTTAGGAGATATTGACCACTGGGAATAGATATAGGTCAATGGAAGATGTTGAGTGAATGAAAGGGATCAGTTACCCTACATCAAGTAGGCATTTGGAGTTCAACTGGCCTTATCAGTAGGGGTGGGGGACATGGAACTACAAGGTGAGAGCATCCATACAATTAGGGTTGCAAAGTGTTGGGTACTCAGACCACAGTATAGGTCATTGGGTTATTTCAACTTTACATATTGTATTCTACACCTAGACCTGGATATGATAGACTCTCTATATTTCATGGTACGATTCTTAAGTCTTTCATGCTCACTAGTGCATTATTTGGAACAGTACCCACATATTACATTATCTATAATTAGTTTTTAGTTAGATTTGGACGATTAATGGAATGTCCGCATCAAGATGTTGTAATTGACAATCCGCTGGTGGTGTGATCCAAGTGTAATAGGAAATGTAAGGGTTTTTCTCTGGAGGTTGGTGAGTACCATTTTCTGTGGGACATGTTTTTCCTTGAGATCCGAGGGTTTTCACGATTTTGGGCATGGAATAGTTGGAGTTGTATTTGGATCATATTTACTTTTATCTAGGATGTGTGACATTACAATCTCTTGAGAGTGACACTTATGTCTTTTGTGGTGAGTGGGATATTCGGGCTCACTATGAAGGGCCAATTTTTCCCCAATTTGCTGAACTCATAACCCAAGAGGAATGCCTAGTTATTTATGTGTGAGGAATAGAGAAACCATTATTCCCTCTTATTTTGGATCACTAACAGTATTTTGTTTCATTAGGACCTCTTGGGGATATCACAAAAGATAGATGTTGAGTTTACGATGGAGTTTCAAAATGGGGAAAATCCAGTTTATATTCCGCCTTATTGAATGGTTCATGTATAAATCAATGAACTTAATGATCAATTGGAATAGATGGATAACAAGGGGTTCATCCATCCTTGTATTTCACCTTAGGGATATCTATTTATTTTTGACAAGACATCTGATGGGTGGTTGTAGTTTTGTTCTCATTATAAGAAGATGAATCAGATGAAGTTTAAGAATATATACCCTCTTCTTTGACTTGATTATCTATTTTAAAAGATAATTGGGATATAGTGTTCTACAAAATTGACAATAGATTAGGGTATCACTAGTTAAGTGTGAGGCCTTCATGTATAGAGTTGAAAAACTTCAAGAGAAGCTATGGATTTTATGAGTTTTTCCTGATTCCATTCAGACTGACCAATGCACCATAAATTTTTATGGCCCTGATGAATAAAATCCACCACCCATATCTGGATAAGTTGGTAATTTCCATCATTAATGACATGTTTGTTTACTATAAAAATAGGAAGATCATGCCAAAACCTTGAAATCGCATAGATTACACTATGAGATCATTAGTTATACACCAATTTATCAGTGTGTCATTTCTGGATTGATAGAGTGAATTTTTATGGAACATCATTTTAGAGGATGGAATTTCGGTGGACTTGGAGAAAGTAAAGGATGTTGTGTGTTGGGAGAAAACCAATAATGTTTCTTATTTCCAATGTTCTTTTGTTTTTTCTGGTTATTAATGATTATTTTCAAGGATTTATTTCATTTTTAAATGATTCTTTCCGACCTAAATAATAATGGTATTAGGTTCGAGTAGTTTGAGGCATGTGAGAATTCTTTCTAGGTGCTCAAGACGTGGTAGACAACCACACCGATCCTGATCTTACCTATGCTGGGTAAGTAGTATACATTGTTTTGTGATGCATCCAGGGTTGGGTTGGGTGCATTGTTGATGTAGGAGGATCATATTTTTTCATATGGATCATAGAAGTTTAAGCCTCATGAAATAAATTATCATATTCATGATATTGAATTTTCCGATGTGCTCTGTCCCTTAAAATATTGGTGTAATTTCTTATTGGAAGAACAATTTAAAGCACACATGGACCCTAAATGTCTTCATTAAAATTTCTCCCTCTATGATTTGAATAATTAGTAGAGACGATAGTTTGAGTATATGAAATACTTTTATTTTGAGGTGGGTTATACAATGAGAAACGAAAATAGCATTGTTTATGATTTGAGTAAAAAAAACTCATTGTAAGGCTCTTCATGAGTGTTGTACGAAGTGGAAGATGATGGATTTATTTGAGGAGATGAATCTGTAAGTACAAGATGACCCATGACAAATGTCCCTTACATCCATAGATGTTTAGTCTATGCTTTTGAGATATTTCAAGGATATACATCATGATGATCTGTGGTGTTTGGATATGAAAGAATGTATTAATGGTGGGGAGTCACCTATGAGTCTGAATGTTGGTGATGAGGGATTGTTTCATGTTCCCTGGCAGAATGGGATTGTGTAGGAAGTAAAATTGTAGCATGAATCTGATATGTGTTCCTAGTTGACCGAACACATTGCTTTAAAGTCTCAATGTTTCTTATGAATGTGGCTTGAGAGAGAGCCTTTATAAGGTGGGGAGGTTGTATGATATCTGACATCTTGGTGCTGTGAACATGTTTAAATTTTGGTTTCAATATCTTTTTATTATTTAAAGAAATTTTTTCTTTGTGTATGTGGGGCCTCGAGGGGATTCTGGGTGTTTGGGGCATAAAAGGAAGAGAAACCGGACCAACCTGTACAAGTTTCATGGTTGGCACAAGGTTAATGGAATTTGTGAAGACTTCCTAGAAGAACTATATGGTTTTTGAATGTGGATTTACACATGTTTGGTGAGTTTTTAATTAAACCTTGGGTCTTCCATTTAAAACCATATAACCCATATCCACCTATATAGAGCTAGGCGCACCATTGGTTCATGTCTTGGAAAACCATACGACCAAACTGCATACCCCTTTAAAATTTTAAATATTTGCATTTTTTCCAATTTGGGGTTTTTATGTTCACCCTATTTATCTACAATTTCTTCTACCTTCATCCCTAATAATGAACCAAACCCCTCAAGATCTCCCAAGGATATATCTATCTCATTTATTGGTCTTTTGGGGCACCGTTGGTTGTGGATCAAAGCTCCATGCTAGTCTAAAACTCTTTGTTCTGATCTATTGCGGATTAGAACTTTTATCATGGAAAATCTTCTTCTAAAACCCTAAAAAATTCTTTTTTTGGTGGAATATATATAGAGGATTAAAAGGGTCCATTAATATGGATATAAGACTACGATAAATATTAAATTCATGAATTGATTCGAGGTAGGTTATCTACAAGTTATATCCCATAGTTTGATGTGGATTTGTATATATATGTTTGTGTTCATGGTATTTTCTTATTGTGATCATGTATCCTTTAGTGAGATGTAGTGAAATGAGTGTCTAAATGATTAATTTAACCCTATATAATCCATATGTGATACATTTAGGATGATTATACTGATTTAGTGCCACTTATAGAGTGTTCCATAATTCTCGGACCATAGCATTGGTAATGTTAAACATGGAATTTATGTGTGATAAAATGGAGCAATGTCGAACATGTTGATATGTTAGTTTGAATTGTTAAAGGAATATTGATATATATTTCATGACTTGGATAATGGAATAAGGGGTCGTTTTGATGAATGCTAATGGGTTATACGAGCTATGAAATATAAATGGGTTAATTGGATTAATGTGAATATGCCAAATCGCTAATGAATTGAACACATAATGCATAAGTGGTTTATTAAAATTGAAATAAGGAAGGGGTTAAATGGGTTAACATATTAGAATTGATAAGTATTCTAAATGGTATAATGTATATGAATTATTCAGTTTTCTTAGCGAGTTATGCATAAGAAAGGGAAATGGCCTATGCAATGTAAATTGAAAATGTGTCAATGGGTTATGGCATAATATTATTTCTCAGGTTGTTGTTATGGATTATGATTTGATATGTGCATTGACTGTGAATGGTATCTAAGGTTAATGGATATATATTTAAAGAATATGCACATGGATTGGTAGTGTGGGGTATTTACTTAAGTTCTGTTATAGGTCAAGACAAACTAGGGTTCTAAAATACACCCCACAATGCAAGAGTTAAGGAATGGGATGGATCACTATTCCCCTATTGGTTTAACTCCACCATGATCAGTTCTTTTATGTGAGGGTAATGTAATTGTTGTTATTTGATTATCCATAAGGAGTTAGGGACATAAATTTTCCTTTTTTTTATTTATAAGTTCCATAAACCATAGTGTAATTGCTAAAAATACCTAACCCCTGGAATAAAATATAGAAATAGATCAATTACAGAAGATGGTTTAAATGATGGAAAAGGTAACAATGACTGAAATGGTTAACGTAAATATTTTTAACTATTCGAACCAGAGATTTCTTTTTATTAACTTGTAGTTTTTCCTTTTCATTCAGTTATTATTTGAATAAAACATTTTTTTATACTGGATATTTTGTAGACACCATTGGTGGTGGCCTAGTGAGTTTTACACACACCCTACTCAGGTGTTGTGTGTACCTAGGTATAGTTCATTTGTGTATGTAAGGAAATGGAAAATTCCCTATGCGAGGATTTTGAGTTTGGAATGGGACTGGCATTGGGGAGGTTCCATAAATTGAGTAAGGACCAATTTTGGGATTCATATGTCATCAAAAGTTTTTGGGGTTTATCCTCCATTTTTATTTTATCATGATATGACATATTTGTTTGTAGGTTTGTGGTTTCTATCCAGTTTTTCAAGATGACTGATTATGCATTTTCACATGATTGTGTCATATTATTTCCACTATTTATAAAATTCTATACTATGTATTACTCTAGTAAGAGTTTATAGTATCTCCATGTGTACAATTAGAACCTCTTTGCATGTTAGAATCTTCTAGCGTATAGGGAGGTGTGATTGAGATCATTTCGTGGATTGAATCGTGACACTAATTTGTGGTTTCGGGGATGTGGGTTTTCGGTGGACAAAAATTAAGGAGAGAAACTATGAAAGAAACGTTGAACTCTTACAAATATATAATGAATTATTTTAGCAAGGAGAGAGTCGATGTTAATAGTTCATCAAATAAATCTTATTCGAATAAATTTAATTTCTTGGAAGATATTTGGTGATGATATGACAAACTAGATGTCTACATATAGGAATTTATTACTATATTTATAGGATAGGATCCATGTTCATGATTATAAACTATGTTTAGAAACATAATATAATGGAATAATATAATTTATTTGATGTTTATTTAAAATCTTTCCCGATTGATATGTGTTGAATACTTAATAATGTATGTTCATAAAATATGATTTTTTGTTTTGAAAATCATTAAAAAAATATCGAACATGATGGAGGAGGAGTTTCCTAATGGAATGACTATTAAATAATAATAATAATAATAATAATAATCAATATGACTAAAATATTGTTTCATAATTTTATGTATTTAGATAATCTATTTGTTGATAGCTGTAAGAAAAACATACTAAGTGCTAAAAATCCTATAGATAGATAGAATGAAGTAATCTTATGAAAAACTCTTTTTTCAAATGTTTCTTCAAATATGGAACTATAATTAATTGGGAAGGTAGATCCAATGATAAAATATTACAAATTTGATACATTCCTTACTCTTTATATTTGATTGATGTAGTTGAAAAATTTTTACGGAACTAAAGTGCCGAATATCTTCGTCAAAAAATTATAGTGGAATATCACTTTAATAAGTAATGTGATATTTACCCTAACTGAAGAAGAAATAATATAAAACAATCGAAGGGAAGGAAACATGACATAAGGGAAGGATGTTAGTAATAGTAACAATAAAATAGAAGTTCTTTATGAAAGAAAATAAATGTTATATGTTTTGATATAAATTAACCGATGAAAAATAAATCCACAATTTTTTATCATTACATCATCACTTTTATATATTTTTTCACATGGATAACTATGGAAATGTTAATGAAAAAACAATTAAGTTCTGAATTTTTTAAAAATATTAAAAATGGTATGTCAGAAGGTTTGTTGAATATATATTTCAATATTGAGAATAAATAAAATTAAATAATTCTAATTAAATTCTATTGAGTCTTATTTAACAAAAAATTGATTTAAAACCCATTTTATTTCTCCACACACAAATTAGAAAAATGGGTTATAGATAAGAAAAATGGATATTTTGTTGATATGGGATGAACTATTCTCGTTAATTATAAAATTGAATCTTCTAATAAAGGGATTATATATATACGACTCTAGACATCAAGAATAGATATCTATTGATGTGGAAATTGAACTCGACTGCCTATGTATGATGTTAAAACACTGATCATTCATTGAATCTAACATCACAAAGATTGAAAAAATAAACTTTGATTCAACTTGAGATAAAATCTTCTAATCCAGGGGGGTGAGGAGGTTGATGTTAACCTTTCTATTAGATACATTATAACAACCCTTCTCATTATTACACATTAATTCACAATTTATTACATGAAATTACACATAATACAACATGGGAAATATATAAGTCTAATGTCTATTGGGATTATGTACATTAAATAACAACATACAGTGTAAATACATCATCTTTATTGAACAATTACTTGACATGTCTATACATAAAAATACATGGGATAACATGAGGATATACATATGAAATGGGTGTGTTATAAATCCTAGTAATGGAATGAACATCGACATAGAAGAGAATATATGTCAGAAAAATGGATATTCAAAAGGGCATATAAGGGTGAGAATCATAAACAAAAACAATGAGTCATAATATAGAATTATAATCATAAAGGAAACATGATAAATGTGTAAACAACATAAAACAATGCATCATAAACATAGGTTATGTATAATTACCTATAGATCATGATGGGAAAAGTCCCATAAAGGATTTAGGTTCACTTCCTTTCCAAACATGACATATCCTGATACTAAAAATTAACCAATGCATTGGACTGTTATATAATTTTGGGTGCATCAGTCACATTCATTTCATTCTAATGCTTATCTGTGCTACATAAAACATATAACATTTATCCATTCAACAACATATTTTACTACATTATCAAGGAGTCTAGAATTAATACATGTAGGTGAAAGTTTAAATAAATATATTTTTATAAAGATGAAAACCATTTATAGTAAATTCGTATGATATTTACAATATGATTTTTTTGTCATGGAAAACCGAGGCGAAATTTCGGAAGCATAACAATGTCACATAAAAATTCATTAAATGGGTTGATGAGAGATAATGGGGTCTCACGTAATTTTTAAATAAAATGGGAATTAATAGGTACATAGAAATACATATTCAAAGATTAGTAATTAGAGAATTGAAGGACTAAGATAATAAAGAAACATTAATAAATATGAGAAATAGAGGATCGTTAAATTGCGTGTGTGGATCCAAAAGCTTGTGAGGAGATTCTTTAGATCTTGTTGGAATCTTCGAGGGCTATATATAGATTACACTAGAGTAAGGAAATTATACATGGATCGTTACTGAAGGTAAATAGAAGCTTGCGTGTGTTTATATTGGAAATTAGTGGGGTTTATTAAATGTTTCTCAAAATTTGGTTTTGGACTATATATATTAAAATAACCAAAACATCAAACAATCGCATGGTTTTAACCAATAGCTTCTAAAAAAAGGGATGGGTTTAAATTATTTTATAATGTAAATTTACTGACATAATAAAATAATAAACTTGTTAATGTGGATGTGAGTAATACTCTTAATGAAATGATTTGAAAGCCTTAAAATATATTAATGGTTTGGGAGGATTCATAATGAATATCTAAAATTCAAAAAATAAACATAAAATAAAAATATTTTAGAGGAAAAATAAATATTGGATCATTTAAACCAGTTATAGTATTTATCACACAAATTTTGGTTTATTACGATGTTATAATACACACCATATATTTATATGGTATTTAAATTTTCTAATAAACTATTGTTGTCTCAAAAAAAATTATAATTAATTCAGCATTGGATAACTATGATGTTATGATTACAAAAATAATAATATTTTTAACAAAATAATATTCTAGCCATGCATATTTTTACTTTTAAAATAATAATCGTCATTTATTCAAAAATAATGGGTTTGATAATATCTATTTTCGAACCCTTATAAAAATTACGTTTCACCTTATTAAAAATTTTGGATTATTCATATTTAATAAAATTTATTTAATAAAAAAATTTATAAATTAACAATATTAAAATAAAAATATATCAATTATAAAATAAAATATGCATAATCATATTGTTAGATTCATGATACTTATCCCTTCAATACAACAAAAAATTATCTAAGGGAAAGGTGGTTGATGGGGAGTCATTCATGTGGTGGTTTTACATACATGGATTCGTTCATCATCTAGATGAGCATGATCTTCTTCGACAAAAGGTTAGAATCATGTTTATGTTGTTGGATCTTAGATTTTCACTTGTGAAGGTATCATCTCATAGATGGTATCTCCCTAAGAAGCCCTGAAAAATGGGCTTCATAGGGTATGATCCTACTAGTTGAGGCTATCACCTACATTGTCTAATTCAATTGGAGTTGTTAAAACCCTGTATTTATACTAATCAGAGGATCACATTTCAATGTCTATGTTATCAATGGTAATTATTATTTATGGTCTATTAAATTATAGTGGAAATAATAAAACCAAATAATTATAGGTGTATTCTATAACCATATTACATAATTATTCATTTAATTAAATCATAATGGGAATTTTATTTATAATAGTTCAGGTCGATATAATATTTACCCACATAAAAATTTGTACGATAAATTAACATTTAAAATAGTAAAACAGATTAGGGTAACTCTTTTTCATCACCTCCTCTAGATCCCACATCACTTTTTCAAACATGTGGTTTCACTAATATACATTGACAAGGTGCATTGTCTTATTTTAGAGAACTTTTTCTCAATGATCAAGGATTTTCACTAACTAATATTCATAGGAACGATCATTCTCTAATGGTACCACCTCTAAATTAAATTCATATGATGGTTCTGGTGTGTACTTCCTCATGTTGGATACATTGAATACATAATGTACTTTAGATAGGTTATGTGGGAGTGCTTGTCAATAGGTCACCGCTCTGATGCGATCGACGGTCTCAAAGGGACCGATATATATTTGGCTAAGCATTTAATTTATCCCAAATCTCATTACCTTATTCTATGGAGATATGCACGGGAATAATATGTCTCTATTATAAAACTATAGGTCTCATCGATGTTTTTTATCATAGATCATTTGTCGACTATGGGTATCATTGATGTGATTCTTAATGGTCATAAAATTCAATACCCTTTCATCTTCCATTTCTAGACCAAGAAATTTGTATTCCACTACTTCATCCTATTATGAAGGTTTCCTGAACCTCTTACCATAAAAATATTCCTGGGGGTCTTTTTGGATGGTTGAGTGGAAACTGTTATTATATGATAAATCAATTAGAGTAATATGTTGATCTCATCCTCCTTTAAAGTGAATTGATAATACTCACAACATTTTCTTGAGACTCTTGATAGACTACTCAGATTTCACATCGGTCTGGGGGTGATAAACTGTGATGAGGTTCAACTCTGTTTTTAGAGAATATTGATTAGTCTTCTAGAACAAGTATGTAATCATTTGATCTCGATCTGATACAATCAATAGTGGGGTTTAAATTAGGCTCAAAAGATCTCTAATTTTTATCCTTTCATGTTGATCGAGTCATAATTCCTCTAGAATTTTAATGTAGTGAGTGGTCTTTGTATGAAAATCCACCAAAACTATGATTGAATTATCTGTAATTTATGTCTTCAGAAGACCATTGAAAAAAATACATAGGGATGTTTCCCCATTTTAATGTTGGTATAGGCAATTGTTGTATCATACCCTTATATTTTTTCATTTTCAAATTCACTTTCTTACAATGAAGACATCTTGATGAATATTTTGTGATCATATTCTTCAAACACTATAACCAATACCTCTCATGGGGATCTCGAATCATCTTGGTTCTTCTTGGATATATCAAAAGATTAGTACTATTTGATTTATCCAAAAACTCCTTTATTAACATGGGATATTACGGTACACATAATCGTGACACAAGATCATTCAAATCCTTATTTATTAAAATTGGTCTCCTAGGATTTCCCATTTCTTATAGATTCATTATTTTTCTGAATTGCCACATTATATCCATGAGTGTCCTTTATCTTTATATAAGGCATGGTTGATCAATAATTTTTAAAAATATTGATGATGACCCTTCTATTATTATTCAAATTTGTATCTTTTTAAAATCTATGAAGATCTGATCCCTCTCAATTCTCATCAATTATTGAATTATTGGATCATTTCTATATATAAAAATATCCACGTTTTCTAATTATAGGGATGTCAGTGGATTGAGTAGTCATAGTCCTTGACAATCTCTACCTGTCATCATTGGTGTATATTCAACTCTTTCCCTATTAATATATATCATGAGGCATTTTTGATCCGTTTATATTTCAAACATCTCACTAAAGACGTAATGCATCTAAATTTTCAATACTAAGATCAATACTACATAATCTAGATCATGTGTTGTGTTGTTCTTTTCATGGAAATTAATTTATAATGATGAATAGGATACGACTTTGTTATTAAGCATTGACACACATCCCAAGACCTTCTTAGAAGCATAAATGAATGCTATAAGAAGTTTCCAGTTGTAGATACTATGAGTATAGCTATAGTGATAACCTACCTTTTTAACTCCTTCATGTTATATTCATATTCATCATTCTAAGAAATCATAACTCCCAACCTAGTTATCTTGGTTAGATGGTTTGAAAAATGTGTGAAATTTCACACAAATTGATGATGGCACCAATATAATACAAGGATTCTATGGATATCTACCACTAATGTTGGCTTTGACCATCCAAGAAATTAATTCTACTAGTGATAGTGTATTACCCCTAGATTGAGGTATGTATCCTTTATTTATGCTTCTTTATGTGTTTAAAGCACATGGGATGAGTTGAGAAAAGGATGGGAGAGTTTGGAATGGTTTTGGATGAATTTTGAGGCTTTTAATAGGGATCATGGTCTGAGCATAGTTAGGGGAGACCGTGCGGGTTCTACAAGAAAATGTGCAGGGGGATATAGTAGGCTTCAGACGGCCTACACACAGTTTTCAAAACCGTGCGAGGAAACCGTGAAGACCCTAGCTCCCGAGACAATAGCGTGCACATAGTTAGCACACAATTTGCCAAACCATGCGGGCTAACTGCGCGACCACTTAAAAACTGGGTTTTAAAAACCGGGTTCACTAGGGGATTCCTCATTCCTATCCAAATCTTCTCCCACTTGAGCCTCACTCTGGATTTTGGGTTCTCAGGGGTTGAAGGTGATCTCCCACTAATTTTGGAAGAAAATGGAAGGGTTTTTGTGGTGGTTTGAAGGTGGTTTCCCCCGGGTAAGTCTCTCCTCTATGTCTCATGGTGTTATCCTCTAGATCTACATCTCCCAATCTCACATATTTCTAGATCTACACCCGTTGTGTGTAGATCTACGGTTCAGGTTTCCTTGGATATTGATTTTAAGGGTTATGGATGTTAGGGAAGGGGATCTAGAGTGGTTTCGGTGGTGCATTCACCGGATTTGAAGAGTGGTTGCTTGTGGGTAATTTTCACTAGAACCCTAATGGTTGGTGGCTTCTCTCTCAACTCCACATGGTTAGAGATAATGGTATTGGTTAAAATTAATTTTTTTGGCTTGAAATTAATTGTGGATTGATGTGATAAATTGGTTATAAATCCCTTAGGTGATGTTTTGGGGATTTTTGGAAAAAGGGGGTATTATGGTGAAGTTTTTATTGTTGTGGATTTTAAAATGAAGATTTTAAAATGGGTTGTTGTGAATGATTTGTGAAAATGGTAGATATAAATGTTTTTCAATAAAAGGGGTTGTTTTATTAAATTGTGGTTTGGCATGGAAGATGAAAAAAGGGGTGTCTTAAATAAATGGGTGATTCATTGAAGTAGATTTATGTGTAATGGAATTGGTTGATTTCTTGTTGATGTGGTCCTGTTGGGTTATATTCTTGGTTATTGCTTGTTTGAATGATGAAAGGTAAGTGGACAGGAAGGGCCACTATAATAAGTGTATGGGTAGTGGATGAAAGGGCCACCATCAATGGTAAGTGGACGGGACGTGCCAATAGAATTGGGAAGGAATAAATGAGTTGGACGGGAAGTTCCACCATGGTTTGTTGTGTGATTTTTTGGTGATGTTAGTAGATGGGGATTGTGAGGGAAATATGAAAATGGTAATTGGATTCCTTTCCAGGCATGGATGATTTGGCCTCCTTGTGTGGAATGTGTGGCTTATGGCATGATTGTTTGCCTTTCCCTTGGTTGCTTGGTTTGGGTGAGATGACGTGTAAAGGGTATGTTGGCATATGTTAATGGTTTCACTTGTGATTATTTTATACAAACAGCTTTATATAAATTTTCTAACAGTTTTATCCTAGTGGTGTGTGTAAAGAATTCATTTGGGGAAAACCTACTGAGTAGTTGTACTCACCCCCAACTTTTGCACATTGGTGTCTTTGCAGATGTTGTGTACCGTGACATGGGCAAAGGTAAGAAATCATCCTTCTCTAGGGGTTCATTGTAATGTCTTGGTGGAGCTTGGAGCTTAGAGCTTGTTTTAGAGCTGTGGTGGTATCATGGTATGTGGTTCATCGTCATTTGGTCTTCCTCATAGTACTCTGATATTGTGTTGTTGTTTTGGATATGGGTTTAATGGTGGAACAACTTTGTTGTCATTTGGGAATTCATGTTGGAATGTTTTATTGACATGCATCATATAGTGGTGTTTAATGGATGGTATGGTTGGTTTTGTCTTAAGGGAAAATCATTCCCCAACATGATTTTCAATCCATCGACATTTATTTCTAGCCTTTTGCATCTTGAAAAAGTTTCTTAAGGCCAAGTATCCCTCACTGCCTCCTCAATCCAATGAGGTAGGGGAATGGTGTTACATATGGGATTATTGATATACCATTACTTTCAATGATATTCTCCATTAATGAGAATTTATTTAAACTGAACTCACAATTTCTATATTTGGCATAAAGCTTCTTCTTTTTTAAGGTCATTAGCACAATTCTCAGATGCTCCTCATTATCATCCTTGAATTTAGAGTATTTGTGAATATCATCAATAAAGTCTACCAAAAAAATTTCTTGTAAACTCTTAAAGTCTCTATTCATCAGTTAAATTAATATTTTTATAGGATTAGAGAGTATTAATGGAATGAGTAGGAAATTTTAGTGCTCATACTATGTACTAAAATAACTCAGGGGGATATCCTCCTCTTCATTATAACTTTGTAATATCTTGATCACAGTTCAAAATGAGATAATTATTATTGTCCACGTAGATGATGGGGAAAAATAATTAATCTATGGAATAGGATACTAGTTCTTTACCATGATCCCATTGAGCTCATAATAATCAATAAAAAAGCACACTGACCCACCCTTCTTCTTTTTTAAGAGGACATGTGAACCACAAGGTGAATCACATAGTCATGTGAACCGTTTTTCAGGATTCTCCTATCATTGTTTAATCAACTCGAAAATTTAAAAAATAGGTATTATATAAAGAGTGTTTTATAATGGTGATTACCAATGTATATGTGAAATTTAAATTCAACCTATAGGTTAGGTGGAAGACCAAGTAATTATTTAGGAAACACTTTAGCATATTCCCTCATGATGAGGATTTTATCAAAGATGATCAATTCCATACACTCAATAATTTGATCTAGATATGTATTCTCATAGGGTAATAATATTCATTATTGAGATGTTGGAAAAAATATTCTTACTGTTCCTTATAGTTGTACATAATTGGGGGATAATCTTCAATTCATAGAGTGATCTCATTCTCTCAGAAATTTAAGATAGATCTATATAGGGGAATCAAAATCTGTTCCTAGAATTGCGTCAAATTTCACTAAAGGGAGTATCAATAGTTTTTATTGTAATTTCATCCTACAAATATTTTCATAATAGGATTTATATACTTTGGATTCAAAAATCTTTCTATTTACATATTTTAACAGAAACTCAACTTTCATTTTTTAGTGGTGTTTGATTAGTTTGACTGAACTATCATGATATGAGGGAATGAATAGAACTAAAATAAAAAATTACATTTTATATTAACGAATGAAATACTATAGTTCCTTTCACTGAATCATCGTTAGGATCCACCTTAGTAGTTGTGATGGAAAACTCTTTCCCTTGCAAATTTGGGGTTTTTTGGTTGTCTCTGAAAACTCTTGGTGTAGTGAATTTTTTTCAAAATTGAAATGGTTACTTGAATTTAAACAAATTAAAAATGAGGAGAGGTTTGACTAGACCATTCTTCTATTCTAATGAATTTTTGGGTTTTTCATTTCATAAATCTCTTGCTAGGTTTCCTTCTTTCGTATACCCTAATCATTAATTCATTCCCCATAGGTAATAAATAGGGTGTTTATTTTTACACCATTATCAAATTGGACATTGGAGTTTCTTAGAATCATTACATTTCTCCATAAGAACCTTGAAATTTAACTCAAATTTATACTTATTATCCTCCTGATGACCATGGTATTCGACGATATCTATTTAAAAATTGTGGGAACATCGGAACATTTCCTCATTGATATCAATGTCTCAGATTTCTAGGAATTTTCATAGATTAGGTTTTATCCCACAAAATAAGAAATAAACCTTGCATTCATGTGTAAAAATAAATCAAGAGAAATATTATTCGTGTATTGTGATGTTTTCCTCATATTATACAATAGATTCATCTATATACTTCATGAGGGAAAATAAATAGCATTCTATCTTAATTCAAAGAGAGTGAGGAAAATACTTATCAATTTTTTTTTCAAGAATTCCATCCAACCCATCTCGTTGATCTCTTCATCAGGCTTCATATTTTTTATCAATATAACGAACCATACATAACATACGTTGATATTACATCAAGTATTTAAAATATTAATTAAAAAATAAAACAAAACCATGATTGGACCATTTAGGTATACTGTATTTAAATTTTTTTAAACATAAACAAATGGTTTCTAATACATCCTCATTTTCTCCTAATTATTTCATCATAAATATACCCCTTTTTGACATATCATAAATAATACCCTTATTCATGATATAGAGAAAAAAAATACGAGAGGGTCATCTCAGATTCTTAGTAAGGTTAATCATGTGAGATATAATTCTTATCATAACCATAATACATAAGAACATAAAATTAGAAATTATTATCCTACATATGAATGATCATGATATCATGCTATGAGATAAATCATGAAGGTACATAAAAATAAATGAATGTTTCCCCAAAATTGAAAACATAATATAGGATGGTTTTTGGCATTCAAATAATTATATAAAATCCTTTAATATTAGTTAAAGATCATTTCACAGACCATCATAGTAGACATCGTCCATTACTGATCTGAATTCACTCATTATTCCCACCCTGTATTGCATAACCGATATAAGTTCCCAAAATAGCCATCTCAATATAATTAGATATAATTATTTAACTGATGCATTGGATGGAGATATAGGTCTAACCCATCTTATAATGAGAAAATTTTATCTGTTCCACAATAACATATATCATTAATCATAACCCAAGGAATAAAATGGGTTTCTTTAAACATCATTCCACCATAACATAATCCATGTAAACAAATGACTTCGAAAATTGAATTCCATAAAAAACACAATAAATCAATATTAATAATAAGTATATCATAATTGAGACATGACCCAGTTAAATAATTTCATCTTAGATGGAATACAAATTTGATATAAGACTTGAAATTAATTCATTAGGAAAATATCATTCCTTCTTCATTTGTGTTTTATTTTCTCAAAATTTTGTAAATTTTAAAATAAATTAATTTAGATTAAAATAAAATTGAAATCATGTAGAGTATGCCTCATGGGAATAAGATTATATGAAATTCTAAAAACCCATTCATGTCATATATGTTAAAAAACAATGTCCTATACATTTCCTAGAAAAGAAAAAAAGTACCTCATATGAAATTACAACAAAAGATTACTTTCATATCCCTGAATAAAAATTCACAACTAGGTAAAATTGAATTTAAAATATTTTATAAGAATATAAATAATATTATATATTTAGGAAAAAAAATTATTATAAATATACCACAGTAAATACGTAAGTATAAAAAATCTCATAAAATATTGAGATTGAAACATTATCCCTTACCTTATGTATGATTTATTTTTTATCTATCAAAACCTAATGTATAATTATTTAGATAATGTAATTGACTTATTTCAGAATCTTAGTAAACTTTACTATATCATTGATAATCATATTATCATTTGTTTTTATTAACATTTCATTATTACTTTCTATTCGGGTATTAGCTACTTTATTTACTAATCCATGTTTTGGCGAATAAGTTCTGGTTGTCCTTAATAGGGCATATTTATATAATTTAAATATTATAATAACATTATAAATATCATATTTATTCATTTTATACATATTTATAATTCGTCTTTAATGAATATCATGTAGAATAAAACACATCACATCCCGGAGACGGAAGGTCGTATGCATGCACGAGCAACAATATCCGTACCATAATTGTTTAATGGAATTTAATTGTATAGTGTATAACATTTTTGAATAAATATCATTTCATAGTAATCAAATATAGTTATTATTTTAATCATTATACCCATCCCAACAAGGTGGTGGTGAAAAATAGATTACACCAAAGGATAGAGACTATAAGTCGTATGTACACACTCGTGATGATTTCATTTTTCATAGGATGGATAGAAAGTGGAATATTGTTTTTACATAATAATAATAAAATATAAATATATATGTGATACTATTTCTATTAAATTATAATGAAAAAAACCTTACGAGTAAGTAGAAATATATAAGGGTTTGAAAAAATAAATAGAGGATATTATCTCTTATTCAAGATGGTTCCTTTAAATCTCATCATAGAGAACTAGAGTTGGTCATTAAAGAAGCCCAAAACCTATATAATGTAACTATGTAAGTATAGAATGGAAAATGAAAGTGAATTACTTGTTATGATGTTTCAAATTGATGTGAATAGGTGAGTGAGGAGGTGACATTTCATAATTGAGGTGAGGGGCATTTTTTGGATCTCCGAAAATATTAATTTATAACAAAATAAAACCTCCTAAAAAACTGAAAAATGTCCCAATTAATAATATGATATTATATAGGGTTTAAACATAATCAAACAATATATTTTATACATGTTTGTCAGTCAATTTAAACCTTTTCATTTTAATTAACAGTTAAGTATTATATTTAATTCTTTAACTAATGTAACGAAAATTTCAATATTAAAAGGGAGAAATATTTATTTATTTGAGGAAAATTAAACAATAAATCAATACCATATACCATTTCATACCAGAAAAGTTTTATTCTATATTTTATCTTAAATGTTTAATGATTATTTATATAATTTCATAAAAAAATATTTTTATTAACAATCAACAGTGTCAATTTGGAAACTATTCAATTCATTGTTTTTTAAAAATATTAAGATAATGAGTTAAATTTGAAAAAATGTATTTTATTATACAAATAATAGGTCAAGGTCATATAGAATAATAATTAGACTTATTAATTATCCCAAATTAGTTTTATTTTAACAATTTTAATTACATTTATTTATTATCTCTATTAATAAAATAATTACTACATCAATATAATGTAATTACTTAATATACTAATTTAAAATGTCATACTTATTAAATTAAAAATGTGACAAATTTAACATTTCATTAAATAAAGTAATATAAATGTAAAAATTACTTTTATAAGTATCCAATTGGTCACTATCTCGACCCTTGTATATTTATTGTCGAGATATACTCAACCAATAATATTTGGTCAACTGTTTGGGTCCTTTGAAGGTTATTTTCATTTGAATAAAAATTGTTTTGTTGATTTCTCATAAATTGATTAATTTTTAAAACACCAAATTATAACTCTTTTTGATAATTATTTATTTCCTAAAAATTACAAAAATAATTACCATTATAACTAAATACAATCTATCTTTCAAATTAGTATTTATAATAGAATTTATTTTCTATATAACCTAATTTATAAAATTATTTATTTATCAAAATTAGAGTGAGACTTATTTAACTTTTCTTTAATGAAAAATAAATTAAATTTATTAATCTCATACAAGTGCCTTATAAAAGACACCAATTCAACCCAACAATGACTTAGGTCAATACATACTTATCCAATAAAATTAAGACATGTTTTAGGGTAAATTTATAATATTATTTTTACCATTAATTACATGGTTTACCCTTTTAACATATTAATAAAACTAACCAAAGTTACTATTCATAATTCTGAAAAAACATATATATATATAAATAATTTGAATAAAGTGATTCCAAATGTGGAATATTTTATTCAAAATTAAAAACATATAATTTTCAATAATTAATTTATAATTAATCATACTATCAGAAAGGGAGGAGGAGTTTTAAAAGACAAAACGTTGAAAAAAGTGGAAATTTTTTAAATCTTAATTCAAGGTTACATTAATTCTAATGACATGAATTATATTTAATGATTAAAATATATTCTATTTATAATTTAATACCATTCAATATAATAATTTAAAGATATAAATTATTTCGTCTAAAACAATTTCTTTCAATTAAATTTTTATTTATATTTACTATTCATAAAAATTTAAATGTTATCAGAAGAATATTAAAATTTAATTAAAAGTAAATTTTTATATCCTTATTACAAAGAAAATTGGTATGTTTCCATTTAAAAAATACTAATGAGTTAAAATATCAATTAAACAGGGGCTCTCAATTAGAAGGCTGAAAATCACCCTTTTGAAAAATATAGGTATTTATACATCAAAAAGGTTCATTGATACATGATGAAAAAATATCTATTGGATGATTATATGTAACACCCCGACCCCAGTTTCCCAGAGTCGGTGTATTATTACGTAACATTGGCATGATCACAAGAATGATCAAATATCGAAGGACTGATTGGTTTAGATGCCTTGGAAACACTAGATATATTCACAATGTTTTACATTACATCATAAAGTGAAAAACTACTACAACAACATGTTGTCTCTATAGTCCATACTATTATCCCCTCATAATATCCCTGCAGGTCATTCATAGTTTACTTCTTCACATCCTGGGAAAAATAAAACATAGAAAAGGGGTGATCTCAAATGCCCAGTAAGGATAACAATATATCAGAAACATTCATAAATAAGAATAAACATTTAAGGCAGTGTATAACTAAAACAAAATCATTTTAAACATGAACTTCAACATATAATGGGAAAAATAAAATGAAATAATTCCATTTACTTTTTCACATGGATATTCTACTAATCGAATAATCACATGAAATATCAATAACCACTTTCATAATGATCGAATGCATAATGCCAGACTATCATAACCACATATCCAAGGCCTCGTGCCAAGACTAAAAATAATATTTTGTCAAGGCCTTGTGCCAAGACACTAGTTTGTCTCATGAGACCTACCGATGCATTGAGGAGCTATAGCGGGCTCCACCCGTCACATATTAAGTTCAATGCATTCCCATATGAAAAGATTTAAACATAACATAAACATTCGTATTAAAATTAGCATACAAAATGTAAATACTTCATCTATAAACTATGAATGGTATAAAAATGACACAAAAAAAGTCAAACATATCACAAAACCTTCAATACAATACAGAAGTTTTGTATCATCATAAATCAACTTCAAATAAGCATAAAATCCATCAAAGGATGTTGACATAGATGAAATCAAAACTCTTTTAATAGAAATATCTCATTCTATTTTAAAATCATTTAAGAGTCATAAATTTATAAAATAAAATATTTTCTTTTAAAATATTCTTATAAGCTTGTAAGGCAAGTTTTGACGATTTTGTAATGGCGGAAAATAGCCTCACCCGTCGTATAAGTTAAAAATACATTCTTACCTTAATTCTGTCGAAAAGGTTAAAAAGCACCTTGTTTGGAATATGACAGAAAGATTATTTTATAAACCTCTTATAAAAATTAAAACAAGGGTATAAATGACTTTAACACATATTATATTAAATAGTAAAAATGTTTTGAAATACATTTTTAAGAAACATGGATGTGGATGATAAAGAAGTCCCAGTAGATTATTATGTATAAACAACCTCGGATAATGAATAGATTGCGAAATAAACCCTTACCTTGTACTTTTCCTTGGTTGGGGGTAGGTTAACCTTCTATATAATGGTGAAATAATTGTTATTAAATTATAAAAGAATCATATACATTAATATGATATCATATATGATCTTTTAACATTGACTTGTTAATAATATCTTAGTATTATCGTTGTTTCAGTTGTTAACTTACTCGTTTTATTTTATATGTTTTGTTACGTAAGAAATGTTTGTAATGGATATGTTGTATCTTATTCATATCCAGAATGATATCAAGTCCTTAAAAATTATTTTTAAATCATAAAATGATAATTATACTTGAATGGATACGATGGAGAATGAATCTCATCAAGTTCGTGGAGACGGTAGTCTGTACGTACGCACGAGCGAAAATATAAATCTTTTGATATTAAAATAATATATAATTTGATGGTATATGATATATACAGAGTTATCATCATGTTATATTTACTATTTTCATGAATTATAAATCATTATTATACCCATCCAAAAAAGAATTTATTGAATACCAATTATACCATGACGTGGAGACGGTCAGCCGTACGTACACACGTATAGTGACATGTTATTCAAATGATGTATAGAATACTGAATATGGTTGTAAAATATTTATAATAACATCACATTATATATAAGATACTGGAGTTATTATTTTAGAATGGTAATAACAAGGGAAGAAGATGTGGAAGAAGAAAGGAACTTGGAAAAGGGTCGTGAAATCATTACCTCTTCTTCGGTTTCTTCCTTTTGATTTGACCAAAAGGGATCTTAGGATGGCTTTATTACAAAATAAAGGCATCTAGGATGAAGTGAGGGAAGTTTAGAGAGAAATTGGGCAGAGTTTGGCCGAACCAAAAGGCTTTTAAGGTGTGAGTTAATGAGAAGAGAGTGTGTCCTTTTATAATAGGGGTGAGGGGCACCTTTGGAAAAGCTAGAAATATTATTTTATAATAAATTCATATTCGGTTTCTAATAGCCCCATAGTGGATTAATTAAATTTTAAGTTAGGGATAGGTCTAAAACCACTCAACCAATATAATTTAGACAGGTTTGGTTCATTATACTAACCTTATCTTTAAGTATTAACTCTTAGTTAATTAGTTTCACTTTTACACTGTCTCTTTGTATTTTTTTTATATGGTTAATAAACATACTATATACATATAAGAGACCCCCAAGTGGTCAATTAATGATACAACTATCATGATATAAGTCTCTTGTCCACACCTTATATTTTTAGGAATTTAATATCAACTAATAATATAATATTTGTTTTAAAAACTCTTTTATGTCAATTTTGACACTATTCAATAATTGATATTTGAAAAACTCATAACAGAATAATTAGTTCGAAAAAAGTTAATTAAATCATTTCTAACATGTCATATTAACCTATAAAATTAATGTAATTCATAAAAAGTCTCAAATTATATTTTTTTGGGTATCTACAATATCAATCATTTTAATTTTTCACTATTATCGTAATTACTGCATCACCATTGTGTCATAAATAAATTAAATTATATAATGTTTAAAAATTATAAATAAAATACCATTATGTGAGAAATCATTTCAGATTTCTAAGGAATTTTTATAGTCGAAAATCCAACATATATAACCCTATGTAAAATTTTTTTTTCTAAAAGATATATGCTTGTGTCATTTTTGTATTCATTTTAACTTAATTAAATTAAAGTGCCCCTATTACTTACAAGTGGCACCATGGGGTCCCAAAATCGACCCAAAGATGCCCATGGTCGGACCTGTATCAACCAATAAGGATAGGACACGTTTTAGGGTAATTTTTTATTATTATAATATTATTTTTTAACCCTTATTTACCGGATTTACCTTTTAACCATGGTAAATAAAATATTTACCGAAGTAATTATTCAAAATGTATAAAAATAAAAGTTACCCATTTACACAATTTGAACATCCTGATTCCAAATATGGAATCCATTTTTCTAAATTCAAAACACAGAAGTGGTAGAAATTAATTTAAAATTAATTCCCACTGTCAGAACAAAAAGCGTGTTTTTTAGATATAATAACTATCAAATGATTGTACTTGTTTATGTTCGGTTTAATTGTGAAATTATGTAAAATGAAAATCATTGTATTAAATGGTAAAAATATAATCTAAATATACTTTAAAACCACTCAAATTCATAATTTATCACTATTAATTTTTTTTATTAAAAAATTTGTTTTTAGTTAAAATTTAGTAATTTTCACTATTCATCAAAATATTAATGTTATCCGAAAACTACAAAAATTTCACCTTAGGCTAAATTCGATACTCTGAATCCCAAAAATGAAGTCCATTTTTAGATATAAAATTTATAAAATTTCAAAAAGTAGTTATTACTTTTTATAATGGGTAGTTTGATTGGTTGTTGTGTTGTAGAACTCGATGTTGCGTATAACACACGCTATCAAATTATTCAAAGAGAAATGTACCGTAGAAGATTGGGGTGTTACATTATCCCCTCCTTCAGATAATTTCGTCCCCGATATTTCTAGAATACTACCGCATGAAAAGACTCTGGTGGTTCTTCATCATAAGTTCCTCAGGTTCCCACGTTGCCTCTTCCATCTTATGGTTTCACCACAAAACTTTTACCAGACGCATTGTCCGGTTTCTCAGTACTTGTTCTCTCATATCAATAATCTTGACAGGTTCTTCGTAATAAGAAAGATCGGGTTCTAGTTCTAATTCCTCATAGGTGAGTACATGCGTTGGGTCAGGCTTGTATTTCCTCAACAGAGATATGTGGAACACATTGTGAACTTTGGAGAGACTTGGCGACATTGCCAATCCGTAAGCTACAACCCCAAATCGTTCTAGAATTTTGAATGTTCCGATGTACCTGGGACTTAATTTACCTTTCTTACCAAAATGTATGACTCCCTTGCATGGATATACCTTCAGGAAATCATGATCACCGACTAGAAATTCCAAATCCTTCCTTCGATTATCAACATAGCTCTTCGGCTGACTTTGAGCTGCTTTGATGTGATTTTGGATTACCTTCACCTTTTCCATCATTTCCTCCACCAGTTCTAGGCCTACAAGTTTTCTTTCACCAACATCATCCCAACAGGTTGGTGTGCGGCATCTCTTTCTGTATAACGCTTCATATGGTGCCATCTGAATACTCGAATGAAAGCTATTATTATAAGAAAAGTCTACCAGAGGTAAATATTGATCCCACATACCCTGAAAGTCATGTGATCAGGATCTCAACATGTCTTCTAAGGTTTGAATAGTTTGTTTTGATTGTCCATCTATTTGAGGGTGGTAGGCAGTGCTCAAATGAAGTTCAGTATCCAAGGCTTTTTGATGACTTTTCCAGAATCTTGAAGTAAAACGGGGATCAAGATCAAAAAAAATCGATAGGGGTACTCCATTAAGTCTCACAACATCATCAATATATAGTCTTTATAGATGTTCTAGTGGTAGATCTTTTCTTATAGCAAGAAAATGTGCTGACTTGGTAATACAGTCAACAATGACCCATATGGCATCATTCTTTCTAGGAGTCTTTGGTAGCCCCATGACAAAGTCCATCATAATATTGTCCCATTTCCACTCCGGTATGGGAAGAGGTTGCATGACTCCTCCAGGCTATTGCCTACTAGCTTTCACTTGTTGACAAACCATACATCTTGATTCAAAATAAGAAATCTCACTCTTCATGTTGTCCCACAAAATACTTTCCTTCAAATCTCTATACATTTTGGTGCTCCCAGGGTGTATAGAGAAACTGGAACAATGAGCATCATCCAAAAATTCACTTTTTAGATCAGGTATATCGAGAACACAAAGCCTCTTCCCGAATATCAAAATTCCATCTTCACACACAAAGTCTCTCAATATCCCATCATTCACAGCTTTAGTCTTCTTCTGAAATTCTTCATCATCGGTGTGAGAACATTTAATCCTTTCTAGTAAAGATGGTTTGACAACCATTTGAAAAAGCATTGATGTTTCAACTTCCCTGGTTATTCCCATGTCCATCTTCACTAGATCCATGAAAATCGGATCCCTTTCAATTCTCATATTTTTCAAAACTCCATGATCTTTTCTGCTCAATGCATCTGACACCTTTGTTTCCTTCCCCGGGTGGTAGTGTATCGTGCAATCATAATCCTTGAGTAATTCGAGCCATATCCTTTGCCTCATGTTGAGTTCTTTTGGTGAGAAAATATTTCAAACTCTTGTGATCAGTATAAATCTCACATTTTTCACCATATAGGTAGTGCCTCCATATCTTCAATGTAAAGATCACAACTGCTAACTCGAGATCATGAGTAGGATTGTTTTTCTCATGAATTTTCAACTGTCGTGATGCATAGGCAATAACCCTATCATTCTGCATAAGGACACAACCAAGTCCTTTCTTCGACGCATCACTATAAATAACGAACCCATCATTCCCCGATGGTAGAGTCAATATAGGAGCATTGACTAATCTTCTATTTAGTTATTCGAAACATTCTTCACAGTCTTTTGTCCAAACAAATTTAACCCCTTTACGTTTGATCTTCGTTAATGGGTTAGCCAATCGGGAAAATTTCTAGAAGAAACTTCGATAATAACCTGCCAAACCAATAAAACTGTGTACCTTAGTTATACTCGTAGGTGCTGGCCATTCTTGGATTGCCTGGGTCTTAGAAGGATCAACATAGATTCCATCTTTAGAGGCAATATGGCCAAGAAAATAAATCTCATGAAGTCAGAATTCACACTTCCTGAACTTCCCATATAATTCATGTCTTCTTAGAGTCTTCAGCATAATGCGCAAGTGACATTCGTGATCTTCATGGATTTTAGAGTATACCAAGATATAACCAATAAATACCACCACAAATTCATCGAGATATTACTTGAAAACTCTATTCATTAGATCCAAGAATACAGAGGGTGCATTAGTCAATCCAAAAGGCATTACATTAAACTCGTAATGCCCATACCTGGTTCGAAATGCTGTCTTTGGAACGTCTTCCTTCTTTACACACAACTGATGGTATCCAGATCGAAGGTCAATATTTGAAAAGTATTGAGCTCCATGAAGTTGGTAAAATAAATCATCAATGCGAGGTAGGGGATACTTGTTCTTTATTGTTATAGCATTGATCTCCCTATAGGCGATACATAACCTCATAGATCCATCTTTCTTTTTAACAAAAATAACAGGGGCTCCCCATGGGAAAAAAACTAGGGCGAATAAATCCCTTATTACTCAATTCCTCTAGTTTTTTCTTTAGTTCAACTAATTCTAGAGTGGCCATTATATAAGGTGTCTTCGATATAGGCCTTGATCTAGGAATTAAATCAATGGAAAACTCAACTTCTTGTTCTGGAGGATGTCCAGGTAAATCTTCCAGAAATACATCTACATATTCATTCACAACAGGTACATCCTCTATTTGAAACATTCCTTTCCTCACCCACAATCATTTAATTCTCTTACTCCCCAATAATTTAATTTAGTTGATCTACTGGGGGTGGATCTAGATAAGAATTAGGTGGTGACGATTCTTCTCTAAAGATAAGGTGTTCCTTACCATCATGATAAAAAATCATAACCTCCTTCTTCTTACAATAAATCTTCACATCATAATCTAAAAGCCAATCCATACTGAGGATTATATCAAACTCAATCATATGTATGACGATGAGATCAACAGATAAAGAACATTTATGTGCTCTAATGGGGACTGATTCACAAAACTTTGTTGCAATGATACTTCCCTTAGGAGTTTTAACTGACAACTCCCTTGTTAAATCAAATTAGAAATATCTAATTTTATTAAAAAAAATAAGAAGATATAAAACAATGCGATGATCCAGAATCAAATAATTCATTTTCTAAACTAGAGGAAACCATTAAATTACTTACCACCACGTCTTTCGGAGCTTCTAACTCAGCAGTAGTGATATCATAATGTTATCCTTGATCCCTTGTCCTTTTCTTAGGTATGTTCCCCTGACTATTAATACATTCATTTGCATAATGTCCCATATCCCTGCAATTGTAGCACTGAACATTAGTAGCTTCCTTCTTCCCTTTGCAATCACGATCTTGGTGGAATTTTTCAGCACACTTGTAATAGACGCCCATTCCCTTCAAGCATGTACCGGGGTGTTTCTTCCCACATTTACCACAGAATGGATATTCAACCTTTCCCTCCTTCCCCTTATTTCCATTCCCAGATTGATCAGTAGATCTCTTCTTCTCTTTCTTTTCATTAAAGTCATAAGACTTAGAGAATTCCTTTTCTTTCTTGATAGCACATGTGATAATGAATTCATACGACGAGAAGGAATGGGAGACTAATGCTCGACAGAGAAATGGTTTTAACCCATCAATGAAACGATCAATATTACTTATTGGGTTATGTATATAATCTCTAGCATACCTTTCTAACCTTGTAATGTTAGCCTCATACTTTGCGACATTCTCATCCTCCTTTTGTCTCAGACTCAGAAATTGCCTTTCAATACCTGCTCGATGGTCACGAGGAAAGTATTTTTCTAAAAACAGATCGTTGAACTCCCTCCATTCCATATTTGATACTTAATCATCTTCATTCGTGTTTTGAATCAATGAGCACCATTGATCAGCATCTCCAGTGAGGTGGTAAACTGCCATAATAACTTTTTCCCTTTCACTACTCCCCAAATCCTAAAATATTTTCTCTAGGGAATTTATCCATTGCTCAGCTACTAAGGGAATTTTACTCCCATTGAACGTTGGTGGTTCTTGCCTCATGAATCGATCTAACATTGATCCTCCATGATGCGGATCAGGGTGCTCCATACGAGTAGGGTTATTATTCATAACCTGAGTGAGTTGTCCCAGTATGGTGATTAGCTTATCGGCACCAGTTGCATCAACAGATCCACTATAATTATCTTGAGCAGGAGGGCGATCCCTACATGGAGTGAGTGAATTGATACGGTTTCCATTTCTTCCACTAGGCGCCATTTCTAAACAATGGAATAAACTAGATCAGTTTATGAATCAAAATACATTATTCCATACTTATAAAAAACTTAACATAAATTGAACTATTTATGGATATAATCCATAGTCATAAAAATGTTTTCTTTGAGGAAGTATATACTCATAAAACTTTCATAATTATTTTTAAAGAAAATGAGAGTTATCCTAAGCATATCCCCCGGGAGTGTCGTAACCAAGAGTACAGCAAGGCCCGTTGCCGTGCATCAATTCCCATTCGAGTCTAGCTCAAAGCGGTGTTTTCGGGTTTTACCCTTAGGAACATCTTTGCCAGAGCCGCCTCTACCTGCTCGTGTCCAGACAGGGATATATTACTCAGAAAACTAACAAAATATCTACAATACCAAAATTCTAGGAAGTTCTTCTATACTAATCCTCAAAGTCCATCTTAAATCTATGTTCTCTAATCAGAGTTTATCTTAATCTGGCTACCAAGGTTTGTACGAAACTTCTTCTAATACCAACTGTAATGACCCGACAATAGTTACCCAGAGTCGGTGCATTATTACATAACATTAGCATGATCACAAGAAAGATCAAATCTCGAAAGACCGATTGGTTTAATAGACTTGGAAAAACTAGATATATTCATAAAGTTTTGAATTACATCATAAAGTGAAAAACTACTAAAACACATATTGTCTCCATAGTCCACACTATTATCCCCTCATAATATCCCTGTAGGTCATTCATAATTTACTTCTGCACATCCTGGGAAAAATAAAACATAGAAAAGGGGTGAGCTCAAATGCCCAGTAAGAATAACAATATAGCAGAATCTTTCATAAATAAGAAAAAACATTTAAGGAAGTGTATAACTAAAACAAAAGCCTTTTAAACTTGAAATTCAACATAGTATGGAAAAAATAAAATGAAATAATGAAATTTACTTTTTCACATGGATATTCCACAAATCGAATAATCACATGAAATATCAATAACCACTTTCATAATGATGGAATGCATAATGCCAGACTATCATAACCACATAGCCAAGGCCTCGTGCCATGACTACAAATAAGATTTTGCCAAGGCCTTGTGGAAAGACACTAGTTTGTCTCATGATACCTACCGATGCATCGAGGAGCTATAGCGGGCTCCACCCGTCACATATTAAGTCCAATGCATTCCCATATGAAAAGGTTTAAACATAACATAAACATTCGTATTAAAATTAGCATAAAAAATGTAAATACATCATCAATAAACTATGAATGGTATAAAAATAACACATCCACAGTAAAACATATCACAAAACCTTCAATACAATATAGAAGTATTGTATCATAATAAATCAACTTCAAATAAGCATAAAATCCATCAAAGGATGTTGACATAGAAGAAATCAAAACTCTTTTTATAGAAATGTATCTTTCTATTTTGAAATCATTTAAGAGTCATATATTTATAAAATAAAACATTTTCTTTGAAAATATTCTTATAATCTTGTAAAGGAAGCTTAGACGATTTTATAACGGCGGAAAATAGCCGCACCTTCCGTATAAGTTAAAAAAACATTCTTACCTTAATTCTGTTGAAAAGGTTAAAAAGAACCTTTTTTAGAAAATGATGAAAAGATTCTTTTATAAAACTCTTATAAAAAGTAAAACAATGTTATAAATGACTTTAACCCATATTAATGTAATTAGTAAATTTTTTTGAAATACATTTTTAAGAAACATGGATGTGGATGACAAAGAAGTCCCAGTAGATTATTATGTATAAACAACCTCAGATAATGAAGAGCTTGCGAAATAAACACATAACTTGTACTTTTCCTTTGTTGGGTGTAGGTTAACCTCTTGTATAATGGTGAAATAATTTTTATTAAATTATAAAATAATCATATACATTAATAAGATATCATATACGATCTTTTAACATTGACTTGTTAATAATATCTTAGTATTATCGTTGTTTCGGGTGTTAACTTACTCGTTTTCTTTTATATGTTTTGTTAAGTAAGTCATTTTTGTAATGGATTAGTTGTATCTTATTCGTATCCAAAATGATATCAAGTCCTTAAACATTATTTTTAAATCATCAAATGATAATTATACTTAAATGGATACGATGGAGAATGAATCTCATCGCGTTCGTGGAGACGGTAGTCCGTACGTACATACGAGCAACAATATCATTCTTTTGATATTAAAATAATATATAATTGGATGGTATATCATATATAAAGAATTATTATCATGTTATATTTACTATTTTCATGAATTATTAATCATTATTATACGCATCCAAATAATAATTTATTGAATAACAATTACACCACGACGTGGAGACGGTAAGCCGTACGTACGCACGTATGGTGACATGTTATTCAAAGGATGGATAGAATACTGAATATGGTTGTACCATATTTATAATAACATCATATTATATATAAGATACTGGATTTATTATTTTAGAATGGTAATAACAAAGGAAGAAGAATTGGAAGAAGAAAGGAACTTGGAAAAGGGTGGTGAAATCATTACCTCTTCTTCGGGTTCTTCCTTTTGATTTGATCAAAAGGGCTCTTATGTTGGCTTTATGACTAAAGTAAGGCCTATAGGATGAATTTAGGGAAGTTGAGAGAGTATTTGGGTAGAGTTTGGACGAACCAAAAGGCTTTTATGGTGTGAGTTAATGAGAAGTGAGAGTGCCCTTTTATAAGAGGGGTGAGGGGAACCTTTGGAAAAGCTAGAAATATTATTTTATAACAAATTCATATTCGGTTTCTAATAGATAAAAAGTGGATTATTTAAATTTTAAGGTGGGGATAGGTCGAAAACCACTCAAATAATAGAATTTAGAC
Source organism: Viscum album (assembly GCA_963277665.1). Lineage (NCBI taxonomy): Eukaryota > Viridiplantae > Streptophyta > Magnoliopsida > Santalales > Viscaceae > Viscum > Viscum album. The sequence continues at coordinate 633,149,730 of OY728130.1, forward strand.
AGGTTTGGGTCATTATACTAACCTTATCATTAAGTATTAACTCTTAGTTAATTAGTTTCACTTTTACAATGCCTCTTTGTATTTTTATATTATATGGTTAATAAACATTCTATATACATCCACTAGACTCCCAAGTGGTCCATTAATGATACACCTATCAATCTATAAGTCTCGTGGTCGAACCTTAGATTTTTAGAAATTTAATATAAATTAATAATATAATATTTGTTTTAAAAACTCTTTTATGCCAATTTTGACACTATTCAATAATTGATTTTTGTAAAACTCATAACAGAATTATTACTAAGAAGAAATTTAATTAAATCATTCCTAACAAGTCATATTAACCTATAAAATTAGTGTAATTCATTAAAAGTCTCAAATTATATTTGTTTGGGTATCTATAATATCAATAATTTTAATTTTTCACTATTATGTTAATTACTGCATCACCATTGTGTCATAAATAAATTAAATTATTTAACATTTAAAAATTATAAATAAAATACAATTATGTATTAAATCCTGTTATCTTTCTAGTGAAGATTTATAGTCGAAAATCCAACATATATAACCCTATGTAAAAATTGTTTTTCTAAAAGATATATGCTTGTGTCATTTTTGTATTCATTTTAACATAATTAAAATAAAGTGTCCCTATCACTTACAAGTGGCACCATGGGGTCCGAAAATTGAACCAAAGATGCCCATGGTCGGACATGTATCAATCAATAAGGTTAGGACACGTTTTAGGGAAATTTTTAATTATTATAATATTATTTTTTAACCCTTATTTACCGGATTTACCCTTTAACCATGGTAAATAAAATATTTTCCGAAGTAATTATTCAAAAAGTCTAAAAATAAACGTTACATATTTACACAATCTGAAAATAATGATTCCAAATATGGAATCTAAATTTCCGAATTCAAAACACAGAAGTGGTAGAAATTAATTTAAAATTAATTCCCGTTGTCAAAACAAAAAGCGTGTTTTTAAGATATAATAACTATCAAAAGATTGATACTTGTTTATGTTTGGTTTAATTGTGAAATTATGTCCAATGACCAAAATTGTATTAAATGGTAAAAATATATTATAAATATACTTTAAAACCACTAAAATTCATAATATATCACTATTAATTATTTTTATTAAAAAAGTTTTTTTTAATTAAAATTTAGTAATTTTCACTATTCATCAAAATATTATAGTTATCCAAAAGTACCAAAATTTCACCTTAGGCTAAATTTGATACTCCGAATCCAAAAATGAAGTCCATTTTGAGAGATAAAATTTATAAAATTTCAAAAAGTAGGTATTATTTTTTATAACGGCTAGTTTGATTGGTTGTGGTGTGTTAGAATTCGAAGTTGCGTACAAAACACGCTATCACATTATTCAAAGAGAAACGTACCGTAGAAGATTTGGGTGTTACATTATCAGTATTATTTCATTCTATATAACATATATATGTCATTTGTTTCATTTAATAATAGTAATTTACTCATTTTATTCATACAAACATATGAATATATAATTGATTTATATTTTTCATAAATAATTGGTAGAGAATGACTTCACTATACATTTTCATAATTTAGATATATTTATTCCTACAAACCTTACAACTAGTTTAAAAAATTCATTTTATTCCAAGGGCATCTCATTGTTTTCTTAAAATCACAATTGCGTGCAAAGTATGCTATTGAAGAATTAAAATTAATTAAGGAAAATATTTCATAAAAACATCTAGGTGTTACATTCTACCCCTTACACTAAATTATTCCCTTGAAATTCTTCACTTGGATACAAAGGGATGAGGATATGTATCACTCTCCATATCCTCCAGAACCCACATAGATTCCTTATATTAGTGGTTCCACAAATAATATTTAACCATGTGAGTGATCTGGTTTCTATGAAAATTTTCACTATGATACTGAATCTCTATCAGTTTTTCTAGATAAAAAGATCTTTCTCCGGTGGTATGAATTCTATGTATAGTACATGTGAAGGATCCGACATGTACTTTTTTAGGAGAGATATATAGAACACATCATGAACCTCATAGAGATTTAGTGTAATCACCAATCAGTTATCTACCTTCTCAACCTGATCATGGATTTCAAAAGGAATGATATACCTAGGGCTCAAATTTTCATTCTTTCTGAATCTCATTACTATATCCTATAGATATACTTATTGAAAAAATGTCACCCACTTAAAAGTCATGTAATTTTATTTTGTTCCTGGATAATGTTTTTGTTTTCTCTGAGCCACTCTTATGTTTTGCTGAATATAGCAGACCTTTTCTATGATTTCATCAAAAAGATCATGCCCCAATAGCTTTCTTTCCCCAAATTCATGCCATCATATTGGAGTTATGCACTTATTTACAAATAGGGTTTTATAAAGAGCCATCTGAACAATGGATTAAATGTCATTTTTGTATGAAAATTCCATTAAAGGTAGGTGTTGATCCCAAAATCCGTTGAAATCCATATGTAAAGTTCTAAACAAGTATTCTTGATTTTGAATTGTTTTCTTAGAAAGAATGTCTATCTGATGATGAAAACCTGTTTATAAACTTAACTATGTATCCAGGTCCTTCTGAATACTTCTCTAAAACATTTAGGTAAACCATAGACCCTGATAAAAAATAATATAATGTTGTACATCATGTATTCTCACCAATTCCTTTAAATATATCCTCGCAAGCTAATCAAGAGACAAATCCACTAAAACAACAATGATGTGTGTTGAATTCATAAGGTCATCAACTATAACCCATATTACATTATGGACTTAATATGTTTTGTGAAATTTGACGAAATATTACATAGTGATGTTTTCTCATTTACATGATGGTATGAGTAATGGTTGTAACATCACTTTATACTTTTATCTCACCGCCTTTACTTACTGACAAACCATGAATCGTGAGACATATTCAACAACATCTCATTTCATGCCATCCCATAAAAAAAAATACTTTTTCAGGTACTTGTATATCTTTATTCTTCTTTGATGAATATATACTGAGGAAATACGATCCTCATCCAATAGATCCTTCTATAATTCTGAAATTTGAGGAATAAAATTTTTTTTCCCGAAACTTATTATTCCATCAAAATCAATGTTGAATTCATGGACAATTCTCACATTTTCTGGTAGATCTACATCTTCCTTCTCCGCCTCCATAATCTTCACTTGTATAGATGGTTGAACATTCGATTCCGAAAGATTATATTTCTACCCATCATTTAAAATTTCAAGTTCCATTTTTTGCAAATCTATAAATATTGGATCTTTTGTGATCCTAATCATGGATAGGCATGCATAATCCTTTTGACTTAAATCATTTTCCACCTTTTTCCCTTTCCCAATGTGGAAACTTATTGTGAATTTTTAATCTTTAGTCAACTCTAACTATCTTCTTTGAGGAATATTTTTCTAATTTTGTGTGAAAATATAAATTAAATTTTTATGATCTATATAAATATTACACATTACATATAAAGAAAATTCTGCCATATATTTAGTGCAATGATCACTATAGGTGATTCTAAAACAATGGTTGGTTAATTAAACTCATGGGTTTTCAATTGTCATGAGGCATTTTTTATCACAATATAATTTTTCAAGAGAACACAATACATACCCTTCTTGGATGCATCTCTATAGAATACAAACCATTTTTTAATTGAAGGAATTATGTGAACAGGTGCACTACCTACCCATTATTTAACTCTTTTAAATTGTCTTCACATTGCTCCTTCTAAAAATATTTCAGAAAATATTGATAACATCCAACTGAATAAAGAAAAATTCAGATCTCAGTTAACTTCATTGGTCTCAGACAACTTTTAATAACACCAATTTTTTTTGGATCCATAGATATGCCCTCTCTTGAGATTATGTGACCAAAAAATTAATCATTCTGAAGCCAAAATCCAGAAATGGAAAATTTTTCATATATCTTATATTTTCTCAAGGACTTTCGAAAAATTCTCAAGTGATCTTCATGCTCTTCCTCTATCTTCGAACAGATAGAAATATCGTCTATAAAGACTACCAAAAAGAATTCCAGATAGTCTCTAAAGACCATATTTAGTAGGTCAATAAATATATTGGGTGTATTTATAATACTAAAATGAGTCATTATAAATTCATAGTTTCTATACCTTTTGTTGAATATATTCATTATTATATCCTATTTATTGACACTCAATTGATGATATCCTAATTGAAGATCAATCATGGAAATGTATTGAGATATGTGTAGTTGGTCAGATAATATATCCACACTGGAAATAAGATATTATTTTTATAGTGATCTTGTAACATTCTCGATAATCAATTCAGAATCTCATGGATCCATATTTCTTCGTAACAAAGAGAAAATGTGATCCCCAAGGTGAAACATTAGGGGGTATGAACCCCTTATCAATATTCTCTTAGAGTTTCTTCTTTAATTATTACAACTCAAATGGGGTTACACTATAAGGTGTCCATGAAATAGGAATATAAATCAATATGAGAGTGGTTGAAAAATCAACTTCAAAATTTAGTGGAAGACCTGTAAATTATTATAGGAAGACATTACCAAACTCCGGTACATTGTGTTTTTCATAAATGTGAGTTTCTCCCCCACTATTTGATATAGATAACATTCATTTCATGTGATAATGATCTATAAGTTGGAAGAAATATCTATTGAATGGTTATATTGATCCATGAATTCATAGAAGATCATATATTGATATGGAATTTGAAATGTTACATCCCTTCCTTGTAAATTAATATGAGCACTATATAAAGAAAGCCAGTACATGTGAATAATCACATGAAATTACACTATAAGAAGGATTATAATATTTTTAGGAAGAACTTTCCCAAAAACATCTGTCAGAGAAGAATTATAATCATTGATGTGGCCATTGTTCCATTAATAGTTTTCATTGCTAACTCAACATATAATTATTGAGTAAATACAGTGATCCCCTTATAAAATTATTTATAATTAAAAGAGTGGATGGATCAAGGATAAAATAAAAACAATTTCTACATTAGAGTGGACGATTAGTATAACTTTCACCACTTCATTATCAAACACTACATCACCGATAGTGATAACATGTCACAGGACAATGTCTTTGGCTTTATGAGTATTCCCATCTTGATCATCATCAATAAACCTTAAAATATGGAATTGATTGAAATAATTCCCCATTTCCTTTCACTTGTAACATTGGAGTGTAGGAGTTTCATTCTATACAGCTTTTCTCTATTTGCATCATTTGAAATATTTTCCTATCACTTCTACATTAAACTCCCCAATGACCTTCTTTTTTACAATTAAATCATTTACTTGTCCCTTTATGACAATTTCCTCCTTATTTATTTCCTCACATTGATCATAAGTTAATACCCATCATATTTTTAGTGTGGTGTTTAGATTTAAACTTGAATTAAATTTTTCTCCTCTTATCAAACCCATAGGACTGATGGGTTACTCCATTACTATATTTTAAATATGAGATCACATCGAACGATTTCTTGGTAGCTATTGAAGTCCCTCATGGATAATTATTTTCATAGACTTGGTTTTAAGACACTAAAGAATCGACAAATTTTACTCTCATGTTGGAAAATAATTCTAGAAGTATAACTTGAAATTCCTATAAAATGTTTCTCATAGGTACCGATGGATTCATCATCATTTTTATTAAGTCCAAGGAACATTTTATCCATATTTTCTTGAAGAATAAGAGGAAAATACTTATTCAAAAAAGATGTTCTTGAACTCATCACATTCCTTGGATTCAATTTCATCTCTTGCCTCAGATTATGGATAAGGTTCCACCATTTATCAGCTTCACCTTACAAATGATATATTGTTAAGATGACTTTATAATGTTTTGAACATTGGAGAACAAAAAATATATTTACAGTGGTAATGATACATTATTCTACAACTAATGGATCAGAAGACGCTCTCAAAGAAGGTATACACTCCCTCATAAAATAATTAATAGAATTTTTTTCATGCCTTTTCTCCTTTTGAAGTTCTGAAGTATTCATATTTTGAGAATATTGTGTAAGAATAGATAAAATATTATTCATTCCCACTCCCATGATTGTTTCTTTCTTATGAGGAAATTCATTTCTTTATCTGTCGCATTGAGAATTAATATGATTCTTTCAGGTTTCAGCCACCGATTAAAACCAATAAGTATAGTTTGAACAACACTAATCATAATGAGAAAACCACATAATCAAGAATAAAATTTCAATTTCGAAATCTTTAGGTTTTATCATAGGTTATTCATGATCATTTATAAAACACTAGGATTGTAACCTATATTTAGAAATATCAATTGGGTTATTACTAGGGTTTTCAAGTCCTAGTTTCCAAAGGATAAATGTACCTTCCCTATGATACCAACTATATAATCCCATACTTTACATATATTGATATTATATCAAATTTTAATAAAATTTATTAAAAAATATAACAAATCCATGAAAACCCATATAGGTAAAGATTCTTTATAATATATGAAATATAAACAACTACTTAATAATGCATCTTCATTATCTCCCACTTATTTCATCATGACTAGACCCCTTTTAATATATCTTACTTAAAACCCTTCTTTAAAACCTAGGGAAAATAATCATACAAAAGGGTTATCTTAGGGTATTAAGTACAATTCTAAAGTGATCTTTATAGTCTTCATTTCTCTTCAAACCAAAAACAATATCATGTATAAACACTACCAAAAAATGATCAAGATAGTCTCTAAATAGTATATTTATTTGATATATGAAGCTAGTGTGGGTATTAACAATACCAAAAGGAATCACTATAAATTTATAGTTTCAATACCTTATGTGTAATATATTCATTGCTATATCCTCCTTCTTGACCCTCAATTGATGATTTCTAGAATGAAGATCAATCTTGGATATGTACTGAGATCTGTGTAGTTGGTTAGATAATTAATCAATGCAAGAATGATGATATTTTTTATAGTGATATTATTATATTCTTGATAATCAATTAAAATTCTCATTGATCCATATTTATTCTTAACAAAAAGAACATGTATTCCCCAATGTGACACACTGTGGCATATGAATCCCTTATCAATATTCTCTTGGAGTTTCTTATTTAATTCCATTCACTCAATTGGGGGTTTTCTATAAGCTGTATTTGAAATAAAAATAACAATTGATATGATATATTTTGAAAAATCAACTTCATAATTCAATGGATGACTTGGTAATTCTTCAAGAAATACACCATCAAACTCCCTTACAATGGTTATATTATTAATTGTGAGTTTCTCCCCCACCATTTGAGATAGGTAACCTTTATTTCATGTGATAAGGACCAATAATATGGATGACATTTCTACCGGATGGTTATATTCATCCATGAATTGATATATGATCATATATTGATCTAGAATATGAAATGTGTCATACCATCCTTGGAAATTGATATAATCACCATATAGAGAAATTGAATCCATTAAAATAATCACATGAAATTCCACTATAAATAGTATTGTAAGATTTTTCGAAAGCACTTTCCCACAAACTTCAAAAGGAGAAGAATTATAAACATAGATGTGGCTATTGTAACATTAGAATTTTTCATTCCCAACTCAACATATAATGTTGAGGTAATACAATGATACCCTTATAAAATTTTTTTTAAATAAATGAGTCGATGTATCCAGGATCAAATTAAACATTTTTTACATTAGAGTGGATGATAAGTGTATACTTCACCACTTAATTATCATACTCCACACCACCGATAGTAATCACATATAACCTGTCATTGTCTTTTTCTTTATCACTTTGCTGATGTTGATCATCAGCAAAAACCCTTAGATTAAGGATTTTATTGGCATAATGCCCCATTTACTTACACTTGTATCATTGAAGTGTAGTAGTTTCATTAAATTTACCCTTTTCTCTATTTGCATCATTAGAAATATTTTCCCATCACTTAAACATTCTACTTCTCGATGAACTTATTTTTTGCATTTAAAATATTTACTAGTCCCTTTATGACAATTTCCTCCATATTTCTTTCCATACATTGAGAATAAGGGAACACCCGTCCTTTTTTAGGGTGATCTTTAGATTTTACCTTGAATTACATTTTTATCTTCATATAAACCCCATAGAACTGATAGGTTACTCCATTATCTATCTCAAATATGATATCACAAAGAATGATTTCTTTGTAGCTACTGAAGTCCCTCATGGATTATTTGCTTCATATACTTGGTTTTAAGAAACCAAAGAATTGATTAATTTTACTCTTAGGCTGGAAGATAATTTCATAAGCATACATTGAAATTTATGTAAAATTTGACTCATAGGTACCAATAGATTCATCAACCTTTTTCTCAAGTTCAAGGAACTTATTATCCATATTTTCATGAATAATAAGAGGAAACACTTATTGGAAAATATGTTCTTGAACTCATCCCATTTCATGTATTAAATTTCATCTCTTACCTCCTATGCTTGATAAGGTTTCACCATTTTTCAGCTTCTCCTTAGAAATGATAGATTTATAAGATTACGTTATCATGTTCTTAACATTAGAGAACTAAAAATATATTTTAAGTGATATTGATCCATTATTCTTTCAATAATGGATCAAAAGACCCTCCCAATGATGGCAAAAATTGACTCATGAAGGACTCAATAGAATGTTGTTCCCAGCTTTTCTCCTTTGGAAGTCATGAGAGATTCATATATTGAGAATATTTTGTGAGAATAGCCAATATATGTTTCATTCCATCTCCCATAACAGTTGTTTTTTTCAGGAGGAAAATCATTTCATTGTCTATCGTATTCAGCATTAACGTGGTTCCTTTAGGTTTTAGCCATTGATTAAAAACAATAAGCATATTGTGAACAACACTAATCATAATGATAAAACCATAGAATCAAGAATAAAATTTCAATTTATAAATATTTAGGTTTTATCATAAGTTATTCACAATCATTTATAAAAAACTAGGATTGTAACCTACACTTCGACATATAATTTGGGTTCTTAGTAAGGTTTTCCCATCATAGTTCCCAATGGTTAACTATAACTTTCCAATGATACCAAATATATAGATCCACACTTTACATAAATTGGTATTACATAAAGGTTAAATGAAATTCTTTACAAAATATTACAAAACTCTGAATGACCGTATATGTATAGATTCTTTAGAATCTTGGAAGCATAAACAACCGGTTAATAATATATCTTCATTGTAACCCATTAATTTCATCATAACTTGACCCCATTGTAACATATCCTACTTAATACCCTTCTTCCTAACCTAGGGAAAAGAAACATATAAAGGGTGGTATCAGATTCTCAATAAGGGTAAAAAAGTGACATATCAATCATATCATAATCAGAAGACTAAGGAATATATCATTTGAAATTCTTATCCTTCATATAAAAGATCGTGATATCATGCCATTGGATAAATCATGAATGTTCATACGAATAAATTAATGTAATACTAAAAGTCATATAATAAAACATGAATTTTTTATGAATACATATAATAATATAAAATCATTTCTTATGAGTCATGGACTATTTCCAATATAGTTGTAGTGGAAAAATTTCCTTACTGAACTAAGTTCACTCTTTATTCCAGGCCCATATTACTAACCCAAGATCATTTCCCATTTCATCGATGTCTATATCATGAGATATAAATCATTACCCAATGCATTAGAGGTATATATAGGTCCCAAATGTCTCAGAATTAAATCATTATTATTTGTTCCACAATAACCGGAATCGTTCATCCCGACTAAAGGAATAAAATGAGGTTCTTTAAACATCATTCCACCATAACATAATCCATGTAAAAAATGGATTTAATAAATATCATTCTATCATCAAAAAAATAAAATCATAGGAAAAATAATAATTTTATATTTGAAAAAAAACCATATTAAACAATTCTATCATTTATGAAAAATAATTTTGATATATCAATTAAAATTAATTCTTGATGAAAATATACGTTGTTATTCAAAGTTGTTTTTTTCTCTCAAAATCCAAAGAAAATTAAAAATAGTAGTTTTGTCTTGAAAATAATCATGATATCATGTAGAAGAATCATCATCTAAAATAGATGTTATGAAAACATAAAAAATATTTCATTCCATATAACTTAAAAAACATTCTCCTTGTACTTTCCCATAAATGTCTAGAAGTACCTCGTATCGAATAATGAAAAAATATTCCTTACATATAATTTTATAAAAACTAACCACTGGGTAATGATGAATTCAAACAATTTAGAAGAATAGAAATAATATAATATAATTATAAAACATGAATGTTGATGATAAATATACCCCAATAAATACTTACATATTAACAATCTTGGATAATAATGAGATTGAAAATTTTCCCCTTACCTTGGGTCTAATTTCCTTTTTATGTATTGAAGACCATTGTATAATTATTTAAATAATTTCATTGATGTATTCCAGTATCATATTCAATTTTATGGTGTCATATATGTTCATATTATCATCTTTTTGTTGATAAAATTCTGTTATTTCTTATTATTTGGGTATTATCTACTTCATTTTATTATGAATGTTTTCTACAATATGTTCTATATCACCTTCATAAGCCATAGTTATATCATTAAAAAAATTATATTAACATTATATATATCATATTTATACAATATATACATTTATATAATCATTCTTTAATGAAATCATTTAGAATGAATCACATCGCATCATGGAGATAGTAGGTCGTATGTACACACGAGAGATGATATCATTCCCATATTTATTGAACAGTATTTAAGTTAATGGTATATAATAATTAAGAAAAAATATCATTATGTAATATTAATATATTTTTATTATTTCCATCATTACATCAATCCATGAAAGGTGGTAGTGAAGAAATATTACACCATAGTGTGGAGATGATATGTTGTACTTACACTCACGTGGTGATTTTGTTTTTCATGGGATGGATATAAAGTGGAATATTGTTCCTACAAAATCATAATAAGATCTAATTATATAATTAATATTGTATTTATCACTTTATAATGAGACAACTCATGAATATGAAGTATAAAAATAAATAAGTTTGAATGGATTGGTATAGGGGATTACCTCTTTTTGAAGTGTTTCCTCTAAATCTTCTGTTAGAGCAATAGAGTTGGAGTATTAAGAAGACCAGAAGGTTATGGATGATCTTTAAGATTAAAACTTATTCTAAGCAGTGAGGGAGGAGGGTCCCATTTAGAATTGAGGTGAGAGTCATTTTTGGGATCTTAAAAAATATTAATTTATAATAAAATCAAACCCCATCCATAATCCTCTATAATATCCCAATTTCAAATAAAATATTAGACATGTTTTCAATCTAATCATACCATATATTTTATACTTGTTTTTCAATCAATTTAAACCTTATCCGTTTAATTAACTCATTGTTATTATATTTAATTTTTTAATCTTTGATAACAAATATTTCAATATTAAAAGGTTGAAATATTTACTACATGATTTAAATTAGACCATAAATAAATAAAATATAACATATAAAACTATATAATAATTATTATATATTTTGAAAACATAAAAATTTATGATTTTAAAATAATTTAATATAATATTATTTTGATAAACAATCAATGGTGTTAATATTGAAACTATCCAATTCATTAATTTTTAAAAATATTCAGATAACAATTTAACTTGGGAACAATATTTATTATATTTATAAAAGGTAATAGTCATATAAAAAATTAATTATATATATTAATGATCACAAAATATATTTATTTTTACATTCTTAATAACCTTTATTTGATATCTATATTAATAAAATAATTACTTCATCAATATTGTGTAATTATTTATTATACAATTTTTTTAATAAAAAATAGAAAATGATAGAAAATGTTGAATCTAAATCCAATTGAATTAAGAATAATATTTTTATTTTAATTTATCTTTCAGATAATACCACATTTAAAATGTTATACTTATTAAATTAAGAATGTGACAACTATAATATCACATTTAATAAAATAATATAAGTGTCTCAATCTATTTTATAAGGTTCATAATGGTTAAAAACATGAAACATGGATGGTTATGTTTGCGATATACATGACCAATAAATTTTTTTCAGGTGATTGGGTCTTTTGATGGTTATTAGAATTTCGATAAAAAAATTTTCTTGATTTCTCATCAATTAATTAATTTTTACATTATCAAAGTATAAGTATTTAACGTAATTATTTATTTCCTAAAAATTAAAAATAAATTTACCTGAAAAAGAAAAAAATATATTTCAAATGAGTATTTTTAATCTATTTTATCTTCTTTATATCCTTATATAACCAAAATTTTAGTTATTAAATTTTTTGTGAGCCATATTTATCTTTACTTTAAATAAAAATAAATTAAATGTCATAATGTATTCCAAGTGGCTTCTAAAGGACACTATTTCGACCCAAGGATGATTTAAGTCGAAACACACCTATAAAATGATATTAAGACATGTATTATGGTAATTTAATAATACTATTCTTACCCTTTAATACCCGGTCTACCCTTTTATCGTATTAATAAAAATTACTAAAGTAACTATTTCTAATTACCAAAAAATAATACATCGACAAACATAATTTGGAAATATTAATTAAAAATAACGAATAAACTTTTCAAAATTCAAAACACAAAATTATCAGTTATTAATTTAAAATTAATCACGTTGTGAAAAAGAGAGAATGTTTTTCAAAATATAAAACATTGCCAAATATTGTATTGTTTTTACATCTAGATTCAATGTATAATTAATACTAATGTAATAAATTAGATTGAATGATAAATATAAATTATATATTATACCTTAAAACTGTTCAATATTATAATATAACCAAATAAATTATTTATATGAAAAAATTTGTGTTCAATTTAAATTTTTTGTATTTTTTCTATTCATCAAAATTTAAAAGTTATCGGAAAAATTTTAAAATTCCATAAGAAGTAAATATTTATATTTATATTATAAAGAACGTGATTATTTTTTGATATAAAAAAAATTATTTTTTCAAAATCTTAATTTATATTGGGGTCTCTATTAAAAGGAAAAAAATTACGCTTTTAAAAAAATATAGGTTTCTATACATCAAATAGGGTTTATTCATACCCTTTGACCAAAATATGAATTGTATGAATATCATAAATATTGTATTATGTATATAAAATAAACATTTCATTATTTTTGATTAATAATAGTAATTCACTCTATATATTAATACAAAATACAAATATATAATTGATTTATAATTTTTATAATTAATTGGTAGCGAATGACATAACCATGAATTTTCTTAAGGTAGTTATATATATTCCCACTAACCTTATGGATAATCTAAAAATTTCATTTTATACTAAGCGTGTCTTGTGGTTTTATTATACACACATTTGTGTACAATGAAAGCTATTGATGAAATAAATTATTTAATGAAAATATTTCCTAAAAACATGTGGCTGTTACAATCAACATCTACCACTGATAAGTTCATCCCACCACATGATTGACATCATATAGAACCATCTCTTATTTGGAACATTGGAGGGTAGGTAATATCTTCTCAATGGAGTTAATCCATTTTTCTGTGATTATGGGATCAAATGATCCATTTGGTATTGGAGGAATTTGTCGCATAATCATCTCAATCAAATATTGTACTCTATTTGAGGGATTCAGATGCTGCCACTGATCCATCATTCTATTTATATCCTATGTTCTATGAGAGAGTATCATCATAATTTTCATTGTTCCTACTCCCATTGGCTTGGTCATATCATAGGGGTGGTGGTCACATTTCCTATTTCATTGGTTGTTTTCTAGATTACTCATATTTCGGGCAATTGGATAGAGTATTGTAAAAACTAGAGATAATTATTTGTAAACTATTAAACATGAAAATGGTAATCCTATAACTAAATAGATTACTTATAAATTACTTTTATTTTTATATATTATTAATTTCAGGTTTTTTTATCTATTTTATCCATGATCTATTTCTTATCATATATTCTAATCGGAATAGTTTTGTTCCATTAATAATGTTTCATAATGGTATTATGATTTTAAAAAAGTACATCCCCAAAGAGTGTCAAACCAGATGGGAAACATAGACCATTTTTTTGCACTAGTTACAGATCGAGTCTATCTCAACGCGGTGTTTTCCCGTTTTAACCATATTTAAATATATTACATATCCAAATATGGTTTTTTATCTATATAGGGATGAATTTTTATTAATAAACAACATAAACTATACTTTTAAAATGTTAGGGATAATTTCTAATAAATATTCTAGTCGGTATGGATTTCGCTAGAGTTTTTTAATCATGATCCAAAATATAAATAATCATTTCCTGAGATACCAACCATGACAACCCATCTCTTTATAACACATTTATATATAATTTATTACCTAACATTGCACATAATACAATCCGAAAGAATAATAAGGCTAGTGTCTTTAGATATTAGGTACATTACAAAACAACATAAATAGGAAATACATAATCTTTATTGAGCACTTCCTTAACATGCTCGTACTTAAAACTACATGGGATAACATGGGGTTATACATAAGAAAGGGGTGAGATAATACTAGCAGGGGAATAAACCTAGAACAAAATTTATACATTAATACATGTTAGAAAATAATTTTATCAAGGGGTTATAAAAGTGGTGAGAATCAAAAACATGAAACGTGAGGCATGATATATCATGATATTCATTAAGGAAACATAGTAAATTTGGAAACAACTTAAAACAATACATCATAATCATATGATAAGTCTAAATTCTAGTAAAAAATGATGGAAAAGTCCTCTAATGGAATAAAGTTCACTTTCTATCCCAAAATAACATTTCATGAGAATAAACATTTGCTAGTGCATTGGAGTGCTATATAATTTCTGGGGCACTTATCACATTGATTTAATTCAAATGATAAAGTGTTCCACACAGATCACATAACATGTATTCATTAATCATATAATTTTATTCCATGAAAAATGAGTTTATAATAAATACATTTAGTTCCAAATTTTATGATGTATAAGTGTATAAACGATAATACCCATGATAGGAAATGGCTACGGTATTCAGTACTCAATTGTTTTCAACATTGAAAATCGCAGTGAAATTTCGACCGCATAATGAAATAACTTAAAAATTCAAAAAAAGTTTGATGAGAGAGAAAGGAGTCTAGCCTATTTTTTAAATAAATTTGAAATTAATAGGTACATTTAATGAAAAATCCAAATGTTACTAATTTGAAAATGTTAGGTATAAGATAATAAAGAAACATTAATAAAGGGAAGAATGATGGGATCTCTTACTTGTGTGTGTAACTCCAACAACATGGGAGGAGATTTTTGAGAGTTTAGAGGGACCTTGGGGAACTATAAAGGTAAAGAAAGAGTAGTGACGTTCTCATAGGATTTTTAGTGATGATTAAAGGGTTCCTGGGTGGGTTTATATTGTAAATGAGGGAGGATTTCTTTTATATTTTTAAAACATAGGTTTTGGACTCTATAGAATAGAATAACCAAAAAAATAAATCATCCCATGGTTTTTCCCATGATTAATTCAAAATGGGAGTGTTGTTCAATAATTTATAAGAAAATATGAAGAAATTAATCAAATAATTCCTTGATGAGATTTATGTGAGTCAAACACTTTAATAAATAATTTTAACAACAAAAAAATATATTAATGGTCTTTGAGGATTCATAATTGATTCATAAAATTAATAAAATAAACATAAAATAAAAAAATTTTAAATTTAAAATATATATTTGGTGATGGATATATTTCTTAGTATTTATTACATAACTTTGGGGTCATGATGATGTCATAATACACACCTTATATTTATACATTGTTAAATTTTTACGTCAAAAATTGATTATCTCAGAAAATTATGAAAAATTTACCGTTGGATAATTTTTATTTTCTGATTCAAAATATAATATTATTTTTAACAGAATTATTTTTTATATCTGTGTATTTGCACATTTTTTATATAATTATCAATATTTATTTCGATAAGATGTGTTTTTTTTGCAATAATAATTTTCAAAGCATTATAAAAATTATATTTTACTCAAAAACATTACATGATAATTTATATTTATTAAATATTATTTAATAAAATATTATAAAAATATTATTTATATTAAATATACAATAATTAATGATAATAAAGTATTCAGTTGAATATGAATATTACCCAAAAAATACAATTTTTATTCTATAAAAACAAAAAACATTTATTATGTAACAATAACAAAATGAAACTATATTTACTATTCAATACAGTATACATAATAATAATATTTTTTTATTGATACATATCATTTTTAAGTATGAAAATTCTTTAAGAGTATGTGGGTGATAGGGAGACTTTCATTGGGTGGTTTGGTATACATGGTTTGGGTCGAGATCCTGATGAGCTAGAATTTTCCTTTAAAAGGTTTCCCTCATGCTTAAGTTGTTTGATATATGTATAGGATTGGTCAATGTCAAACACCAAAGATTCTACCTCCCTTTTATGCTCTGATAAATGGGTTTCTTAGGTAATGATCATACTGGCTGTGTCTTTCAATTCCTTCGTATGTGTGAATTTGATTTTTTAAAACACCATGTATACTAATCATAGGATAGTTGGTCAAAATCTATATTAACCACATTAATGATGCTTAAAAGCCTATTAAATATGATATTAACAAATAAAACTGAATAAGTGAATGTTTTTAAGATAACCATATTACATAATAATACATTTAATTAAATAATATGATGAATTTAATTTATAATTGTTTGGGTCATTAAAAATATCCAGGAGATTAATTATTTAAATTTAGTTAGGCTTGGAATTGATGAAAAAAAAGTTAAATTATTCAACCCTAATGATGCTTATGAGCTGAAGTTATTTCATGATGGATTCCCTTATGGGATAATGAAATGGGTACATCATAATTATAGAATATATAACTCAATCTACACCTGTATGGTGTTCCACATTTATAAATTCCCCATGTCCTGAAGACAATAAGTTTAGAAGACGATTTTAATGATAAAAGAGGAGGAAATTAGATGTTAAATCAATCATTATTTATAATAAATAGTATGGTAATGTTCTTATAGGTGAATATAATGGATTCATATTTTGACAAAAATTATGAAAAAATATTGTATGAAAGAATAAATGACGGAATCCAGGGATAAATGTGCATTAGAAAAATTGAAATTAGTTTACCAAAATCATAGGGGATGTGATATATTATGTTCAATTATCTAAAATATGGCACGATCTAGATGATAGATGAAAAATTTATAAAAAAAGATATAATTTTCAATTAGTTTTTTCAAAATTTATTAAACTCACATTTATAATGTATTCCAGTGTTTTCACATGGTCCTTATGTTATTTCACATACAAATTTATGATGCTGTATTGGACATAAAATATATAGTATCCATAATATTAATGTCATGAATGTGAATGATATTTTTGGAAGCCTTAAAATTCATTGATGTTGGGTTTTTTTTAGAAAATTTCAGTTGTAAAATTCTGATATTATCTTGGGAAGGAAGGGGCAAATAAGATTAAAAATTAGTAGATGATATTGATATTTCAAAAACTTATTAGAGAAGGGGTTTTATATAAAATTATATTTCATTCAGGGACTTCTGGGTAATGTTTTTTTTTGAATAAAATACTAAATATCCAAACATGAAAATTTTAGAAATTACATGAGTTTGGAGAATAATAGAAAATGTTGTATAGAATTTCAAAGCATTAAATAATTATTCTCTTAGAGTAGATGCATTTTTATGGTAGTAGTCTTTATGGATATATATGTTTTCGAAATTGATTTTTTTGAGAAATTCTAGATTCAGTTAGTTTTAGAGGCTCGAATGATAGTGAACTATTATTTGATAAATTATCCTAGAGTATAAGTGATATTATTGGATTCATTTGTTCTATCATTTTAAAAATATAAAGGAAATTATGATGACTTTGTTTGGATACAATGAGATATTTTTAGTATATTTTCCATCTATATTCACTTGAATTATATATTTATTATATATGTCTTAAGATAATAATTGAATGAATTAATATTTGGTTAAACACAATGGGACTGATACTTTTGAAAACCATTAATACCTAAATATAACTTTTATTACTAGTTTACGTGGGTAAGGGTGAGATATAAATATGAGTGGATCAAAACTCTAACAAGTTTTTGGTGTTAATTGTATGTTAATTGAAATTGAAAACTAACAATGCTGATTCTACCACCCTTTTTTAGTTTTTAGTGTATTCTTGGTAACATATAGGATAAAATCAACAAAAATAGGTTGATAAAATTTCAAATATCATCCATAAAGAGTATAGGTTTTTATGGAAACATGTAAAATATATGAAAATTCAAGAATATGTCTAAATTTATAATTATTAGGGAAAAATAAGTAATTAAAACATTAATTGGGTTATCATTCCTGAAAAATACTTGATTTTGATATATAAGATTGTATATCCCAAAAAATCGATAGAGTTTATTCTTTTTAATCGATAGAATTATAATTGTTATGGTGAAAAACTAATGAAATAGTAAAAAACTCTACCTCTAAGGAATCCATGAGACATAACCCATTGTAATGGTGTACCATCCTTTAGATTGAGAACCTCAATGCTACAGACATAAAAACAATTTCATAATACAATACCCCTAGAAAAATAAAGAGATTCTGAAATCTCACTCCCATGAAACCCATCATAGACACGATCCACTATGTCAATAAAATATAATATTTTTTTATAGTATAGAGGTGGTTTAAACAACTACTAAATGATTTCATATGGTGTTTCGAAACCATCATGAATTATTTTATTAGGGGTAATATCATGATTATTTTAATCAAACCATTGTGTATGAAGCCCATATTTTTTAGTGGTTAATTTTTAATATATTATTGTTGTTTTCAATTATAAAATTTATAAATGAAAATATATTATAAAATTAATATAGTGAAAGGGTGAAATGTAAAGAACCATAATTATCATATATAATGATATTCTTTTTTATAATAATATTCATTATGTTACAAAAATAAACACAAGATGACCCTATTGGTTTAGTGTCTTTGGAGAATAGTACAAAATAATATAATTTGATGAATGCTCCTAAAATTATTCCATAGAGGTATTCCCCTAAATTAATATTCATAGAAATATCCAAAATAAAACATTCCATCATAACCTAGGGAATAGAAGAATAACAAAGTGTCATATCTGACTCTCAAAAAGGGTAAATATGGGAAATATATAAACATAACAAGGATTCTAGGTTTTTAGAACATGATAATAAAACATGACAACTATAACCATATTATTAAAGATAAAAATATTGAGTCATGAAAAAATATTGGAAGTTTTTATGACATTAATAATATGTAAATCATCTAAAATGATGGTTATAACAATGGTAAATTTCATTCCATAGGTACAATCTAAGGAAACGATTCAATATAAATATTTTGCAAAATATAAATAGGAATTATTTTAAAATTGAATTGAATATTAATCACAAAAAACATTGGTAAAAATTAAAATTCATGTGATTTTTTATAAAGAATGCATTTTATAATTTGAAAACATTTTAGAAAACATTTTAGAATACATGGATTTGGACTGAAAAGGGTTTTCGACTGAAAATAGAAATAAATGCTACTTTTTTTAAAAAATAATTTATACCATTTGAGTATATAAAGAGAAGAAAATGAAGGGAAAATAGGTTTTATTATTACAAAAACATTATTAGATAAAATCAAAGTGTTTTTGGTTAGATAGTGTATATGATTTCATTATTTAAAGAAAAAACACAAACAATGAAATTAGAGAATAAGATTGTAACATCAAACCATTACCACTATGATATAATTTGAGTTATAAAGAAAAATAAAAAAGATAAATGATTATTTTAATATCATGTAAATATGTAAATTCATGATATAAAATTTCAATTGGGTGGCATATGAATTTCATAGAAGAAGATATTTTCAGAATATAACTTAAATTACAAATTCTGGAATTTGAGGAAAAAATACATTACATAGTTGGTAACATTGGAACCGTAAAACCCATTTAATATATATCAAAATATAGATATTTAATTCAATATAATATTAATGGGAACAAAAAAGAAAGACATTATTGGGTAGTATATACACCACATAAAAGAAATAGATTGTGAATATAGAATGTGTCCCATAGAAGTAAAAAGTGAGACATAAATCCCTTTCCAATTATGTAATTCATGGATTATAATAACCTATTAAGAATATAATATATTTAAATTTAAATATATTTTAAATTATTATATTCATCCTTTAATATTTCGATGGTTCATTATTTTCACCACTCGAAAGAAATGTGTGGTCAATTTTCATCTATCACCAATAAATGATAGAGAGACATGGAATGAGTTTCCATAGGTATCGAAATGTTTTATACACATACAAATATCCTATATAATAAATATTTATTTATTTTCAATATATTAAATATAAATATATATATATATATATCACCATATAGGATTTAATTTTACAATTTATTAGCAATTTAATACCAATTCAATGTTTAAGTTACGTTTCGGGTAATAACTGCTTTGTTTCCATATATGTTTTGATTCATTATTTTTTGATCTTATTATGTTGATCATAGTTATATAATCTATATAATGTTACTGATTATATGAATATCATATATATTTAGTATATATGTATTTATAGTAGTCCATAAAATATAGTGATAGTAAATGATATACGCCCTTCCTGGATATGGTATGTTCTATATACATATGAATGTTGTATCCATTTAATTATCAAATTTATGTAATGAAACGAAAATAATATATTTCAATTAAATATTACATTTAAACCTATATATTTAATTTTTACATTAAAACCATCCTTATTTTCTTCAATGAAAATGGTGAATGAATCACATTGTTTCGCGATGCGGTAGTCTCCCGTACAGATGAGCTACATTATCATATTTCCATAGAATAGAAATAAATAAGTTTTATTTGAAATAATAATTAAATAAGTATAATAATATAAAAAATTTCATATATAAAAATTCAATACATCATTATATACTTTTGTTAGAGTTGGTAATGGTAAAACAGAATTCCATCGGTTCGTGCGGTGGTAGTCCTCTATATACACAAATAATGTTTTTCTATCCCTTTTGATAGAGTGGAGATGGGTATATGTCCTGAAAATGAAATAAACATATACCATTATATGTAATATACTATTTATATTATATCATTCTTTTTTAATAATAGTTTATGTAGGTGGAGGAGGAAATAAAATAATAAAGATTGTTGAATAATATTTCCTCTTCTTCAGGTAACATTCTAAGGTTTCCATCATAGTTATTCCAAGGTTGGATTTTTTTTCACAACTATATATTCTAGGATAAGATGTGGGAAATAATTAGTGGATTTATTTAGGTTTTTTCTGAACCATTTTCTTTTTATATATGATGGGGAATAGAGAGTGTGTAGCCTTTTATAAGTGAGGTGAGTGGAATACTTGTATATTTTCAGAAGAAAATTGTGTGGCCTTGTATTTCATAGTACAAAAGGTTCCAAAATAATTCATTTCAGATCCTTTAAGATATAATGTCTAAATATTCTCAAAAAATGGGTATTGGCTTGGATTTGTTTCATTTTAAACTGTTATCTTTTTAGTTGAACCACCCCCTAAAAACAAATTTTTACCATAAGCACAGTAGCTAATTTAACTATTTTTACAATTAAATGTGGTAAAACAATAAGTTTATAATATAATTTAATATAATTATTATTATTTAAAATATTAAACATTATTTTACAAAATCTACTCACATAATTGGAATATTTTTATTTAAAATTAATCCTGTAGATGTGTTGAGAAAGTTGGTTTTCAAAAATAAATTGTTCAAAGGTTTAATGATATTTTCTTTCAAAATTAAATATAAAAATTTATATACTGACATAAATTATATTAATATATATAATTCAACTAAATTTTCATTTAAAACCATCATTATATAATTTAGTTTAATTTAATTCTATAAATGAAAAAAATATTTTTAATAAAAACCATTATTTTTCACTATTGATTGAAAAAGTTATCTTCATAGAATTATTTCAAAATTCATCCATGAGATAATTAAGAAATAATAATTTCTGAAATGAAATTTATTTTTTCAATTTTGAGTTGTAATATTTTAATTTTTTTCAAATAAGTTCCCCAAACGTGACAAAAATGTTTTTCCAGATAAATATAATATTTAAAGAAAAAAATTGAATTTATTCTAATATGTTGTCAAAAAAACATATAAGATTAATGTTAAAAATATTAATGATTATTTAATATATATATTTCATTAAAATAATATTCATAATGTAATTTTTTAATTTATTTAGTTAAATCATGTTTTTTATATAAAAAATATTTTCCCACTAAAATATTTCTTTATTTTGAAATGGTATTCATTTTATTTTCTAATTATTTGTCCACCAATGTAATTCATTACATATAAAACATTTATTTTATTTACTTATTTAAACCTATTCGTACATATCATTCTAATTAGTAGGTGATAAATATTAGATACAAATATTTTAATAGCTTGTTATGTTTCGTTTAAACTTGATATCAGGTGTAACAGAAGATAAAATAAGTGTTTACAAAAAAGATAAACTTAGTGTTTAATGTAATAAAACATATAAAATAAAATAATTTTATTTCAAAAAAAGATTTTATAAAATCATTGTTTGTCACATTATTCCTCAAATAAAATGAATTTATCACACAAAATATTTCACTTTCGTACCAACAAATGGGGATAAATTTGCATCATTACATCCTTATCTACCCACATAGCTTTCTCTAGCAGGAGGGTTCACTAAAAAACATTGAGTATGTGTCTATTATTTTTTCATATTATATTATATAATCAATCTAGAATCTTCATCAGTTGTTCCACACTAGTAATATCATGCTCTAATGATACAACCTTTATGTTTAATACATGTCATGGATCTAGTAGGTACTTTCTCAGGAGAGATAAATGAAATGCAACTTAAACCCAAGACATGTTTGGTGGATGTTTCAAATGATAAGATACTATCCCTATATGATAATGAATATCAAAGGAAATGTTATGTATAAGGATTATCTATCTTTTATATTATAAGAAAAATTTGAACTTTCGGTTGTGCTTCAGTCAATTTCAACATCATTCATTCAATATCAATTTATAATCATAAAAAAATGGTTTCCATTAGTTATCCAATATGGATAAATCATAATATGGTGAAGTAACACAAAAATATCTAAAACCTCATCCAAAATTGAACATAACCCATTTAATAAATGGTAAACCATATGACCCATCAAAAATATTAAAATAAAAAACATTAAAAATAAGATCAATTTATTTCTAAACTGAACGTATCATTATTACATTAAAAAACTGAAGTAGATCTTAATTGTAACATACCAATCATATGAATAACTTCATTATGTATTCTCTTCAAACATTTTAATAACATGAATTACTTTTAATAATTATTGAAAACATACATGCTGCCTTATTAATTAAATAAAAAATAGATTATTGAATATATTCCTGAAATCCATAAATAATGTATACTCTATCAATAATAAAATAATTTTTTTCTGAACATTATTATTAATTTCCAAGGACATCAAATCATTCCAATTTTATATATTTATATCCATATTCTGTTTATCCTAACATCATTACCTAAACATTAGGACTATATTAATGGCAATATTCCCGTAGTAATGTGCGTTCTATAAAAATAAAGATTACCATTAAATCATTTTATTTGGTCATTAGTACCATTCATCATATTATTAAACCCCATAATGAAAATAATATATAAAACAATATTTAAATATTTCCAGATATGTATAAAATAAATCATTGATTCCAAAAAATAGACACTTAAATAATTCCAATTCATTCTTAATCAACTGACATGGATTTAGTATCTTATTACTCAATTACGTTTTTATAAAATATTATATACGAATCATATCTTATGATATCAAAACTGTAATTTTATCTTTGTTCTTATATTTAATTTAAAAATATTTATAACAACTCATAAATTTTATCTAAAATTTGTGGTGTCTTCATCATCTGTAGTATAACTACTACACATACAACCTTTTTAATTATCTTCAATAGATTTATATTGAAGAAATTTATTTTCGTAATTCCCAAACATTCCAAATTTTAAATGTTCATCCATTTATAATACCTTAGGGTTACAAATATTATATTCATTTTCTTAAATGAATATTTCATTTCTCCGTGACAATTATACACTTTTTTACTCTTTCTCCACTTGTAAAACATATTCATATTCTTTTGAGAAATTTCCTGGAATTCTTCTTCCCATATTGAAGAAATATTGGAAACTGATTCTTTTTTCCCAAATAGGATCCACCATTGAAGCTCTCAGTGAACTCTTTTATTCTTTTCTTTGTTGAGTCTAAGAGTTTGTTTAAGGTAATGATTTTAATCATATATCGAGATAACTGATTGGCTTTAATTTCAATATTCCTCACTCAAGTCACAACCCAATATAGGTTTTCATGAAAATGTTTTATGTCTAATTCAATGTTAACTAACTTTCATATGGTTCCCTATATTTTAAAAAATTCATTTCATGATTAAATATATTCCAAGCGAAAACCCACATAATCATCAATAATCATGTATAATATTTCAAATTCATGAAACCTTATTTTAAATATATGAAACATTAAGAATAACCTTTGTCAATCTTGGACACTATATATTTAAATCCTTCAGGATGGTTCATATTTGTTTTTGAACTTCTAGGAATATCGCATAGGAGTGTACAACTAGGTGTACAAAAATGCACATTATCATGTAATTGTTGATGATCAAGACCATATCATTACACCATTTTCGGATTTATTACTCTTCGGTACCTCTATGAAGGAGCGATATCATCGTTTAGTATCTAGACATGCATGTAATTTTAGGGAAACCACATTCTCTATCCTATACCAAAATTCTATGAAATTTTCATGTACACTGACTCATCCTTATAATGATTTTTTGATACATTCCCATAAATATCCTTTGAAATATCCTCTTAGATATAACTATATGTTTCACATTCCACTTTCCAAAGGTTCATTATATCTTTATTTTAATATGAAATGTAATGACCCTAGAATCTCATAAAAAATATATTATATCATTACAGATAAATATTCATTATATTATAAAAATACACTCTTTAGGGCCATATTGGCTTATTTTCATTGCAGTGCTGGTAAAAAAACATCTAATTTTGAGAATGATCATCAATAACTCCCTTATTGATCTTCCCCTTATGTTCTCTTTACAAACAAAACCAACATAGATTTAGACTTGTTGTCTTAGACCCAACTGTTTTTACATTTATTACATGAATACATAATGTATTTAAATATTAAATATCTATTTATATATTGTTCATTTTTCTGCATGACTATAATGCTATAATTTCCTAGTGTATTTTTATCATTAATATGTTTATAGAAGTTCCCCTATATTATAAGAACCTTGATCTGAAATGGAAATTTTCTTAAATAAAGTTTTGTGGTTAGATTACATACTATGATGGGACACTTAGTGTACATACATTTAGGCATGAGTACTGGTAAGAATATCAGGCTTCTTTTCAGGAAGATCGCACATGGAAAACTATAAGATGATATATTATGAGAACAGATTCACCAGTAGGAATTCCCCATGTTTTGGTGTCATTGGATATTCCTATCTATGATCTTGTGTAATCATCCTTACACATTAAGATTGTCATTAATAAATATCATGACTTGGGGAGTTATATTTTCTGAGAAAAACTTTCATTCCATATATTGGAGGCACGTAGGGTATGGTGGGTGTGTCATGAATGACATGTTATTAATGAATAAGTTGAGGAAGGATTTGTACCTTCCATTTATGGGAGTTGATATCTCATCCATTTGATTGAATTAGAACCGTCAACCTAAATTCCATGGTTGTGGTGTAATGATGAGTTCATATCAAGTAGTTAATCATTATTGTATCAAGCATATAGATTTATTACACTATCAGGAAACCCTTTTAATGAGATATTATTACAAAAAGATTATATTACATAGTGAGAGTTCATATATGGATTTCTTCATTGCAACATTATGTTCTTTTTATTGGGTTCCTTGACCCATTTCAAGATAGTACTCTTGGACTTCTGGTAATCCCTCATAATTCCTATGAGAACGAATCTTATAGGTTTACACACTAATTGTTTCTTATGGTATTTATTAAATTCAATTTGAATTTAATTAATGAAATAAATATTATTCTCAATACTGTGGAATGATTTTATTCAAGTTAGAATGATCTCATAAATTAAATAAAATATATTTATTTTATATAATATTTAATAAATATTTATTACATGTTTTTAAATAAAATAATTATTAAAAGGAATAAATTGTTTATTTATTCTGGTGTTCAATAAATGGAAGTGGAGATCAAGAGGATGATGGTCGGTCCGGTAATAAAATAATTATTTACAAGACGCTAAATAATTATTTAACTATTTAACACAACGAAAAATTATAATAACATTGTTATCATTATGTGGGATTATATTTTATTTATAATTTTGTTTTGGGAATGTTATCTCATCACGAATAATGCTGATGTTATTGTTCTAATGTAACCTATGTATTTCTATAAGGCTGTGAAGGTATTTAATTATAGTTACATAATTAAATATTGTGACTAAAACCCCATGTTGTTAAATATACATGTATGTCTATTAATCCATTACACATGGTGTGAAACCCTTAGTGAATTTAGAATTGTTGAGAGAAAACAATTTCTTCCATGACTCCTATCATCTCTCCCTCTCAAGAACGAGAGATATTCTTCAAGATCGAAAATTGAGCTATCAAGAATGATTGATGTAAGACATTCATTCTTCCCCACTAGCAGCTATATAACGAGGGGTTTTGATCAAAGACCTTTGTAGCACATGTGGATCACCTCTAGAGGGATTATATTTTGGATCCTCTCAAGTGCAATAAAGTAAATCTATAAGGGTAATTCCAGATGAGCAACGATCATCAATGAATAATGTAACAAAGACCTACATATTTAATTCATTAAAAAATTAAAATTTATTAAATAAATTATATGAAATATCATATTTCATAGATCGAACACTATTATTCTCATTTTCTAAATTTTTTATTTCAATTAACGGATACTAGAATTCATCGTCGTTTTGATCTTATATTTGTCATCGATTATGGAAAAATGAAACATGGGACCTCCCAACCGCCAAATATATACTGTGGTTGGATCCTTTAAGTGGTATCATATAGATTTTCATAATCATTTAAAATTATTTAAATAATTAATTAATTATTTTCACTTTAATAATTTAGTTTTTCAATTCATGTTTAATCGTTCATGTACTCTATATTTTGAGATATGTTCCTCCTCTTTTCGTTTCTCACAGATCTAATAGAAATGAAGAATTTTTTAATTTAAATTAAACTGAGGATCTCATTAGGAGGTTCCAGTAATTCATTCCTTGTCACACGAAACTTCACACTATTTATTCGGGTTTACACGACATGTAATATACTATACATGTTGTTTAATTCAAATTAAACACAATGTAGTTGCCTTCAGTGCATCAGGAGTAATTCATAAATTACTCAAGTTGTGTGCATTAATGACATGTAGTGTAGTTAATTATTATACCACATGTTGAAAAAGAGAGAAATATGCATGTTTATCTAGATTACACACCATGTGACCCACTTGACATGGATTTTAGTTCCATTATGTTAAGGGGGAAACTGTTTTTCCCATACATGACTAAGACAACCGGTAACCATATAACCTAGAGAAAACATAAAATTAGGCCCGCTAGACACACTTTTTACTCCAATATTTGAGAAGTATGCCTCACACACTGATTCCCTAGCCATGTACTTTGGATTAGATGTTTAAGGAAGTACACGTCGTGTAGTCGAAAGCGAAAGCTATGTAGTTGGAACTACACACTGTCTAATTTACCAAATTTCATAGAATTAATACATTAAAGTTTATTTAATGGTCAGAATTACATATCATCTAGATTCAAATGGGGGTTCTTCGTGTTACCTCCATGGTTATGGATAAATATATCAGGAAAATTTGGAAAAGGATTAATATAACATGATTGATTAGTTAAAGACATTAATTAAATGATTCAAGCAGTATATTTCTTAACAATAATGATTAAAGAATTGAATACTACTATTATTGAATGCGTAATTCATTTCATGTCTGTGGATGATCATGAGATAGACCAAACCTTTGTATGTGATTAGTTTCGTTTTAATTTATTTTAAAATTAATTGTAGGTCAATATGTTGTCTCGCATCATTAATATGTAGGACCTTCATACCCATGATATCTATTATGTGAAACCCCTTTTTTCCCCTCACCTGTGTGTGAGTTAAAAATACTTTTTAATATATTGAGCTACCAATCTTGTGGAGGCAGTTCAAGAAGGGAGATGAGGTAAAACCAATCCAATGAGATACACAGGTGCATAGATGGAAAGCTGTAGAACCAAACCATAAATGGTTCATGGTGTTCCTACCCTTGGTCAGCAGTTCCTTTATCAAAATATATATAAACTAAACATTATAATATCTCATGATTATTCCATTTACATTAATTTATTTTTGTTAGTTTCAAGATTTCTCATTAGGGATGTGTTGTTGGGACAAAAAATTATTTAATTAATAATCATGCAAGATGGAAATAAAATAAATTTGGCTTATGTGTAAATGTTATCAAGACATGGATATTCATTTACATAAGTTACAATTAATATTAATGATCATGTGGTAATGATAATAAGGAAACATACAATTAATAAATAAAAATACCTCAAAAAAATATTAAGTTAGACTAAGACATCTGTTACATGATCAAGGGAAAGACTCAATAAAACTATGTGTTTGACCAACCCTTGATAGGAGATGTACATTTTTATAGGAATCTCTTATGAATGATTTAGGTTGAATTAACCATTTTACATTAATAGGAGTATCCCTTTTATACATGGTGTAAATTTGTAGGCATGTGTTGAGGAAATACGTGTTAATATTTTAGGATTAATGGAGTATACTCAATGGATCCACGAGCTATAAGCCCATAGTTTTCAAATCCCTACATACCTAAATACCATAAAATAGTTGGACCAACCCTTGTTGGGGTTATGCGAAGGGGATTATAGATACCGACGAATAGAATGTCTTAGAAGCTATACATTCCAAATTCAACGATGAGGGCTATTGGGACTTGATATAATAGTGGGAGACTTAATAAAATTAATTTATTTTCTCTCATAAAATGTAATAAAAAATGTAGTAATTATCTCATATTTTAATTGTATAATAAAAATGAACAACTTTTAATACCCACATTCCTTATGATCAATACATGATAAAGACAACATATTTTCTGGTATTAACTTGTAAGAATGGTTTAGATGACTTCAGGTTATTCTACTCCATTAATGGAAATCTTATTTTATGGAATCCTCATTACCTGATCTAGATTCTTAAGAGGATATTCATGAAGAGTTCCTAGTCTATGAAAATCATATCAATGACGTGGAATACATTCAATGTTTGATGTTATCTTTAATCTCTAGTGAATTCATCAAAACTCATGAAAACATGGATACCTATAGCATGTTTGATCACATCATCCATCTTTACTGGGAGGGATAAAGACATGAATGGTTTGAGAACTCCATAGAACTCTTTTAGAGTATAATTGGAGAGGGTTCCCCAGTTTTTCCTCACGTAGTCAACATCATTGGATACATTGATCGCCTATAGGATCTAGGGTTTAAACTCCCCGAAGAACTAAGAACCAATCTCTTTAAAGCATTATCCCCTAGTGATTATCTAGTTTTGTTGTTTATTTCCATATGAACAACATTGAGAAGTCTCTATTTGATATTCTAATCCTCATTCCCCATGAGGAAAAAGATATGAAGCGATAAAATCCTTCTGTCTTTATGATGAATAAGAGGAAAGGGAAGACCAAGATATTTAAGCCCAAATCTTCTTCATACCCTTCCAAGAAATTAAAGATCAAAGCGGAGGCCAGCGAACAAGAAGCTATTGGTTTCACATGTTTCAAGAAAGACACTACAAGAAAAATTGTACCAATATAATGAATGAATGGGAAGATTCAGTTTCATTTTTTCTTCAATGAAATTTATCTATTTCTATAAATTGGATATTAGATACCGCCTTTGGTGCTCACATATTCCTCCAAATAAAAGAACCATGTAAATTCAATAAAATTTATAGAGGGGAGCTAGATCTACAAGAATCCAATGGAGCTAGACTTTATGTTGTAGATATCAGGGATTACTACCTCACATCACAGACTAAGATGATCATGGTAATAAAATGTTTTTATTATGAGACTTATATAACCAAAAAATTATTATTTTTATACAGACTACAACCTGATTGATTTATATTCAATTCATAAATGAATGTTGCGTATTATATAATGATATCATTTTTTGTAAGGAACATTTTTATAACGGTATATACATGTAGGATTACACAAACCAAGTAATCTAAATCGATAACGATACTAGTTCACATGACTCAAACCAAACCCATCTTTGGAATCACCATCTCTATGATGTAAATGGGAAAATCTTTACAAAGTTACATCAAGATGGAAATTTAGATTCCATTTATGTAAAACTACTTGGTGTATGTCACACATGTTTAAAGAGAAAATGACAAAATCCTCATTTATTGGGGAAGGTGAAAGAGACAAGGAGATTCTTGAATTGGTTTATACTAATGTTCTGGGACCATTTCTAGTTGAAGATAGGGGTGGGTGATCTTACTTAATGACTTTTACATATGATTATAGTAGGTATAGATATATCTAATTAACGAGGAATACATCATATTCTTCTGATAAGGTCATGTAATATAAGAATGATGTTGATAACCATCTTGGTATAAATATTAAGAAACTTCACTCAAAAGATGTGGATAATATCTTAATCGAGACAACATTAATTACATATTAGAGTTTGGGATCCTATCCCAACTCACTTTTCCTTATACACCCTAGTGTAATGATGTATGGGAAAGGAGAAACCACTCCTTTTTGGACATGGTGATATTAATGATGAGTAATGTAGGGCTTCCACTATCCTTTTGAGGATATGCGTTAAAAACTTGGGCCCACATTCTAAACCATGTACCAAATAAATCAATTAATGTTATTCCACATGATATTTTGAGTGGAAGAACATCCATTTTATCAAATTTACATGTGTGGGGAGGTAAATAATTTTTATGGCCACTTCAGGTAATAAAAACACACACGAGGCACAAAGTGTACCTTTATATGATACCCTAAGGAAAAAAGGGGGTATTACCTATACGAAACATATGAAAAATGATATAGTGTAAGGACACACTATATTCATTGGGAGGGAGAACATCTCCAAATGAGATAGTTGGAATGAGATAGACTTCGATGAAGTCAAGGTACAATGCACACAAGAGTTGGTACAAGAGAAGATTCCACAATTCCCGGTGGAAGAAAGATCCATTACCGAGACAAAAGTACATTGTAGGAGTACAAGAGAGGATGGAGAGCTAGAATGGTACAATTTTCTAGTTATTGAGAAATGTGACTCATTTTTAGTTCATAAAAAATGATCTTATAACCTCCAAAGATGCGGTAAGTGGTATAAAAGTTTCCAAGTAGCAAGAAGAGAGGAATTTTAAAATTGATTCCCTACACGAAAACCATTATTGGATTTTCTTATATCATTCAATAGATGTAAAGAATGTTTGTTGGAAATGGATATACAAGTGGAACATGGACATGGAAGGATAAGTGGGTACCATTAACGAATTACTAGTTACAAAAGGGTTTAAACATCATCGATTCATTGATTATGAAGAAAACTTTTCAGCAGTGGAAATATTAAAACCCATCAGATTGTTTTGGCCATTTCCGATAACAATGACTATGAGATCTGTAAACTGTATGTAAAAAAATCCTTATTTAAGTGAAACATTTAGGAATATTTCAATATGACACTACCTAAAGTGTTTTTGACTCCAAAGCATGCTAATAAGACACTACTGTAAAAATGGATTTTTACGATGGTTCATTTGCGATGGCATCGCATCGCAAGTGGCCAATTTCCAAAAAGGCCATTGAAAATGTTACCTTTTGAAACTATCTATCTCAAAAAAGTTAATCATTGTGACAAAAAGAAAAACTATTGCAAATAGTTTCAGAATTGTTTTTAAAATCCCTATTACAACAAGTCGGCCTCCCATCACAAATAGTTTTCCAAATTTTCTGAAAAATTGTTTTCAAACTGTCTATCGCATGTAATGTGAAAAGGCACAAAAAATAAAACCTTTTTGCGAAGGCTCGTCGCAATTAGTATTGTAAATAGGCCTGCCTCAAATTGATGATATAATAAAATAAAATAAAATAATATTAATAAAATAATATTAATATAAATGAAATAATAAAATTAACATTACTATAAAGAAATAATTTATGAAATAAATTTAAAAATAATAATATAATATAAATATAAATAATATAATAATATAAATATTAGAAAAAAAATAAATTATAATATAATTAAATAATATAATAATTTTATTATTATTAATGATAAAATATTGTTAATATTAGTAATATAACAAAAACATATCTGTTTAAAAAAAAATAAAAATGTATTGATTAATAAAATAATAAATATAATAAAAATAAATAAATAATAAAAACAGTAATATTTGAAAGAACATAAAAACACACTATTTAAAACATTAAAGCGTTAATATTTCAAAAAAAACAATAAAATTTTTCATTATTAAAGAAAAAACATTACATCGGGGGAGGGTTGTCTAGAGGAGATGGAGGGGGTGGTGGAGGGAACTCCATCACTAAACTACAAGTCGTACACCTCATATACTCCATTTCCTCTTTCTCCTGAACATATCACTTTCGATGCATCTCATCTTACATATCCTGCTACTACTACAGTTATTGTCGTAGAAACTATTCCTGCTAATGATTCTTCCACTGACATATCTCTTCCTTCTCCCTATTCATAGTCTCTAAAAGCTATCTCTTAACTCATACTTGCTCCTGATACTATGCATGGGATGATGATGACTCTCCATTATCTCTTCTCGAGATGGACACTAATATCGCAATGGTTCCATAACAACCCCAAGGGGTCAATTCTGAACTAATACTAGGAACTCGACCATTCTTGAAGGCACACTAGGTCGCATGGATCCATCCTGAATCATCAAATACGAGGGCACTATTTTGTCCATCGGTCTCGTCCTGACTCTCAATAAGTGTCTAAGACATCACGACCTCATATGACTTCTACAATTTCAATTTTAAATTAAAATATATTAAATATTATTTGTAGTAAAATTTAAAAAACAATAATAAATAATACTGATCAATACCTGACTCTGGAGAGCACCTCTAATCACTTTAGTGGCTAGATCAATGTACATGATTCAATAAACATCATACTCCACAATATTTGGGTGTAAGACTGACTATAATAATATAAAACAGAACATTTAAATTTAAAGTTATATACAATATTTTAAAAAAAATGTACTTACTATATGCTCGTTATGCATACTGAATGTGTGATTATTGGATCGATGTGTCACCTCATGTCTCCTACGATTTTTCAAACCTATTGCTAATCTTGTCAAAAACAACCTACTCAACTGGTGTAACATAATAAATCCCAAACCTATGATAAAATATAATAAGTTCGATGGACACGACATGTCTCATCAAACTATGTCAGCCATTTTTCTCCATTTCTTTCCATTTCAAATTGTGAAAAAACTGAGTGCAAGGAAGATGTATAGCCCCATAACATGCCTTCTAGATATCCTCACACATGCTCTCATCAATGGAATAGCATAAAACCCAAAAGTAATTTATAATATCATGTTAATAATAAATTAAATTTCAAAATAAATATTATTTATTTACATACCATCCAATTCTCTAACATGTAGTGTTTTACATCAATTGGAATCTGATCCCATAAAACCCATGAATCATGAAAAATAATTGCACAGTACAGAACTCCCTTTTCCAACAGCTATATGCGTAAATCTATGAAAAAATGAACAATTAATCATTCAATTAAAATATAAATAAATAAATTAAAACAAACTAAAATATACATGTGAACATACCTCTCCATGAATGGATTGAACCCAATACGTGGAAGTCGCTTGGGGATAGGCTTAGGAATCATTAGTTGGGCATGACCACACCCCTTCTGTGTGCCCCTAAACAACCAGCAGTCTAAGGGTTGGACAATATGTTATCCCACCTAATAAAAGGTATATCACCCTCGTCCAATAGATTATACAAATCCTTTTCCATCTGAAACACAAAATCATTATTGTTAGCAAACTATTGAAATAATTTATTATATATATATATATATATATTATATGTGATTATAAGAGAATTTTACTATGTCAATTTCCATATTCATCTACATATTCATTTATTTATATTTCAATGTAAAAATATTCCACCTTAGTGTCATTAATATATATATTAGATTCAGTTTCATCATCTCTTATCATTTCAAATTAGGTTGTAACATCATAAACATCATCATCACAATTTACCCTTAACTGCGGGGTGTCATCAATGATATTAAAGTCTCTTCATGAAATAGATGGAATCAAAGAAGTATCTAGAAAATATTTATTTACTTACAGTTCAGGGGAACCGCATTCACTTTCAGAAAACTGATTCTTTCAATATTTAATTTTTATTATGTTCCACCAATCACCCAAATCCCTTATAGTAACATAGTACATTTTATAATAAATTGGATGTGCTTGATTATCCATTAAAAATGGTTCATTTACTACAAGAATAATTTTGTATTTAATATCAATGATTCCATATATCGGATTAACATGCAGTCCTCTCTCAGTATTCAACCACTAACTTTTAAAGATCATTTTTAATGTTTTCCTGGACAATATAGTTCATTGATTTCTTCCATCATGTAGTAAAAGTCAACTTCAATTTATCTTTAATGAAATCCTCTCAAGAATACACAACTATTAATTATTTTTATAATTCCTTATATCCAAGTTTATAAAATCCAAAACCATTCACCACTAATGCATTATATTATTTAAGCATTTTGGATGATGAGTTACTCAATATAGACAATTTATTATCAATTTTATCTACATGTTGACATACCTTAATTTTTTTAAAACAATTATCAATATAACATGTATTAAATTTTTTATGTGAAATCAAAAATAATTTATGTTAATAGTTTTTTTAAAAAATAGGAATTTTTTTTAAGGATGTTCTTGAGGAGAATCTACAGTAATTTGTGGAAAATGTTTCTTGATATGATTATCATATAACATACAAATAAAATAATATTAATGTACCATTACAAATAGTTTACATTATGTGATAGCATCACTCACAGTACAAATGGTTTCATTTCTTCATAGTTGAGAAGAATATATAAATGAGCTCTATGATTTTCATTTTCTGAAATCCATCATTCATAAAGACCACCTAATCCATGTTCAGGCTAATTGAAAACTGATAAATGATTTCTCATGTCATTATCAACATTTCCTTCATTAGGGCTCATGCAATTGTGTTTTGAGCGATATTTATATTTAATGTAATGAGGGTGTAAAAAAGAATTTTCTTCTTGAAAATAGGCTTCTATAATATATCTTTCTACTAATTATTATTTAAGAGCTTGTTTTTTCAATTTCGGCATCCATATCTCAAATGGGTATATCCATCAGAACTTTAACAGACCTCCACATTTTCTCTTAATACATAAAATGTTATATCAAATGTTCCATTGTGTCAATCAAAACCAACAGGAATACTTTTTCATAAATTAAAAAAATTATAATGATAAATTTTTATAGTTTACTTATTTCATCATGGACTATTAAAGATGCACCAATGTCCTAGTGAAATATGATATTTATTTTAGTTCATCCCAAATAATAGGATATAACAAACCTCTTAATCTAATCATTAGATGTATTTACATTAAAACATGAAACTCGTGACTTTTGAATCCAGTAATATAACCATTTCCAACACATATGACCAAATAGGAAGAATAACCATACGGAATAATCAAATCTGCAATCCAATGAAAAAATAATAAGCTACTCTGTTTGGACAGTGTATAAGCTGTTCATGTCTTTTTTAAATTTTGTGATCTAACATTTTCAAATAGTTCATGTTCATGTTACATGAAAATTTGTGCATAATTAAATCTTGTATTTACTTTATCTTTGGTCTTACCTAGTGTATAAAATAGTGTATAAAATAAATTATCAAAAAATAATTATTCTCAATATGCATGACATCCAACATGTGACATACTAAAAAATCAGACCAATATAGAAAATCGCAAAAAAATGGTCCTTTTTATCAAATTACGATCTTTTCCAAACCAATAAAGTTTTTGTTAGTTTATTGTTTTCCCAAATGTGATGGGAGGTAATGATGAGACAACTGATTTTAAATTTATACATGAGATCATTATTTGACGGCCATCTTTTTCAACTGTTCCTTTTTTGAAATAATATTTTTTCCTTTGAATATGATGATCGGTTGGAAGAAATGTACGATGATAATAGAAAAAATGTATTATTTCATTGATGATTATAAATAATATGTTGTCTCTAATGCAGTATGAACATGATTTTGGACCATGTGTACTCTAACTAAATAACACACCATATTCTGGGAAGCCATTAATTGTCCGCATTAATTTATTTTTATGTAGAATGTTTTGATTTGCAGAAACAACCTTTGTATTTACACCATTACTCCACATTGAATTTAGCTCATATATCAATGGTTTCAAATAAACATCAGCATTCTTTTTCAGATAACCATGAATTAATAATTTCAAAATGATTTATGGATCTTTAATCAACACTGATGGAGGTAAATTTTACGGAGTTCTAAAGACAGAACAACATGGATACTAACTACCGTGAGAACAAAATGGATGGAAACCTCCAGTATAAAGACTTAATCGCATGTTTCGGGATTTTAAAGCTCATTATGGATGCACATGGTAAACATTATTCCATGAATAACCATCATAGGGATGATATAATATTTTACTAGTTGAATTGTTGGTTTTTCACCATGGTATCAATGCCTCTATGTTCGAAGATATAAATAAATGTTGCAATCTGGTTATGAGTAGGAAATATCTCAATTATTTAAAAGGAAAAAATCTGGACTTCATTGGTTGAGATTCTTTATACCTGGATTGTCCACGTGTAGGACAACTATCCAATGACTCATTTTCACTATAATATATGATGTAGTCATTTGAATATACATGAATCTTCTGATAAACAATACCCAGATTACAAACCAACATCTTTCCCTCATCGAAATTTATAGGTATAAAATTTTATTCATGTAGAATTGTTTTTTAACATAGAGAATATATGATCAAAATAATTATTTTACATTCTATGATCTGACGTAATATCCATAAATTTAGTAACTGATTTAAACATTCTTATCATGAAACTATGAAATAAGTATTCATCAGTGTCCATCAATAACTCATATAAATGATATAGTTCAAAGTCAGGAGTTAAATCAATGTCAAACCAATTTTCAATTTTTTATAAATATCGACCTTCCACATACATTATTAAATTTTGAAACTGTGCTGGATCCAGAACCAAATTATTAGTATCTACTATGTTGATACTGAAAAAAAAAATCTAGTTGAGAAAGAAACACAATAAATGACCTCCAATGTTGTTAAATGTGTCTTATGTTATCATATCACATTTTTTTCGAGGACACATAATTGTCCCTTATGATTTTTTTTTTTGTATTTGACGATTAAAATGATAAGAAAACATACACACCCTCACTATATAAAATATTTTAATAAGAACAGTTTGGATTCTTGCACAGATTTTTCGAAAAACGATCATCTACTAATGACTGTTGTAGACATCCTTGTTCAATTTTTTTCATTAAAATATGAAATAAATTGTAAATTTGTATAATTAGATATAAGATAAAACCTAACCAAAATAAATAATGCAATTAAATCTTCTTTTCTACAAATTTATACAAATTTCTATTATTTTAAAGTAATTTATACAATTTTTAAGAATTTATAAAAATATACACTCATTTATAAAAAATTATATGTACCAATAATTATTAATAATTACATATATTTTGTTGTAATTATTGTTAATTATTTGCGGTACAATTTCCCAATAGAATGGCAGGAGCGGTTTTTCCTGACGACTCATCCCCTTTAAACATTTAACAACTAAAATCACTATGAATAGTAAACTCTGACATATTAGTATCTAATTTCTTATGTAGTAGGATGGAGAGTAGGGAGGCCTCGTCAAGATTCTCTCCTTTCTCGTGCATATAAAAATTGATATTCATACGTCGGAACTTACATTTCATTGTCATTTCAGTTGGAGAAATTCCAAGGAGATGAGTCTATGAAAAAAAGAGCCCCTTTTGTGTGACTGATCACCTCCTTACAACATTATCTAACTTAAATCACAATGAAAAATCTACTCTAACATACCACCGAGATGATTTTTCATACTTCTTTTAGTAGGAGAATGTTTGAAAGAGCTAAGGCATCGATCAAAAGTAATATCGTCAATCCCCTAGAAAATGTGCCAGTTTATCAATGTAAGAGAATTTATTTCAATTTTTTACAAATTACTCTAAATTATTACTAATTAATCCTAATTGTTACTAATTAAACATTTTTATTAATAATTGACTCTAATTGTTATAATTTTACTAATTGTTGCAAATTGTTACAAATTTTGAATAATTACAACTAATTACTACTAATTAATTGTAATTAATTCTAATTTTTAACAATCTATCCAAATTAATACTACTGATTACTAATTATTACTAATTATTTCTAATCAATACTAATTAATCCTAATAATTAATATTTAATCATAATTATTACTAATTAATCCTAATTAATACTAATTATTACTAATTACTCATACTCTCTCGTGCATATGCACAACATGTTTAAATAATGGTTATTATTTGTAAATAGAATATTGTTAGTAAAAGTAACCCACCAATAGTAAAATTTAATATTTTTTAATCCCAAAGTATTTTAGCAAAGTCATGGAATATGAGTAGATAAATTATGGACAGAACAAAAATTTACTTGAAAAAATGAAGGATATATAAAAAGTTACTTCAAAATATTGAGGGAGGTTACACATCATTTTCAAATGAATTCAAGTCCTGCTTGATTTCCATAGTGGGTCAAAACCTATGCTCCATTTCACTACATATCATCATAGGGTTCAGCAAACCGATATGGCGGACATGCTCCAGAGAAATATTAATGCATGTATTGTAATTTGAAGTGAAAGACCAATATATTATAGAAGTGGATGTAAAAATAAATATGAACTGGGAAGAGGAAACATTTTAATACATGATGACAATACCCATTCTTTAGTTTCACCATTAGTTATGAAGTTTCTAATGTAGAAGTTCTCCTACTAAACAAAGTTATAATGTTTTCAAGATCAAAGTGTTGTGATAAAAAGTATTAAATCTTTATCATTATCTAGTGAATGCACTCTAGAGATGAAACATAATTTGATAGATTAATAAATAGTAATGAATATTGAAATATGAAAATCCAATCCAACAATGAAACAAAATAGTAGTAAAAACATGACTGATCTGGACATGAATAGTATAAGGATCATAGGATTGCAATATGTTTTGACCAATTTATTCATTGGAAAGTATCACCAATTTTTAAAAATTCAATCATTACAATGGTGGGGTATTTTTAATGTATACAAATAGGAAATGTAAATGAAAATAGGTAGAAAAAATGGAGATTTTGTATAGTATAGAGATATAAAATAAATTGGTAGAAAGGTAGAAATACTTAGTAAAGGATTTCAGAACAAAATAATAAAAATATAAGATCATCTTATGTAATTTAATTAGAAACATGATTTGGAAATTGGATCAATCACCAAATTTTTTGTAACAACTGATATTTGGTAGGAAAAGGCAAAAAAATGTTATGTCCATATTTTCTTCTATGATAAAGTGATTTTGTATGTAATATTTGAACAATTGAAACTCTTAAACATTATATATGGAAATGTGTTCATATTGTAGATTCATATTGATGAATAGAAAATATTGTAGTGTAGTAAATAATATTAAATTTTTCAATGTAGAAGAAAGTGTTACCTGAAATAGTTTTTTTGATTATTTTTCATACAGGCTTCCCAACCTTCATATCAAAGTGCAATTTTGAACATAAATACATGGCAATGAATAGATAAAGATGGGGTTTTATGTAAATGTTGGTACCTGATCAAAAAGCTAAATCCTTATAAAACAAATGGGAATATACTATACAGAAAATATGATTAATGTAAAAAAGGCCTTTGGAAGGGGGAAAAATATGGAAACCCAAAATTGAATACTACAATAGGGAGGTAGTTTTATTACCTCTAATATCAAGAATGAAAAAACTAAATATTAGAAACCATTGAATAAATAACAGCCAAGTAAATTAATTTTCTAATAACCAAAATAACTATTAAGAAAATATGTTACTGTAAGAATTATCTACATCCTAATAGATTTACAAAATAGTTGGAAGAAACACTAAAACATGATCCAAATGAACGACCAAACTGTGCATATAGAAGAACCAAACTGGGCATATAGAGGAACGAAACTGGGCATATAGAACCTAACTGGGAATGTTTAAGACATTGAAATGTGCAAATATTAAACTATGCATATAGAACCAAAACCAAACTGTGCATATAGAAACAGACTTTGCATATAGAAGAACCAAACTGGGCATATAGAGGAAGCATGCTCCAAATGAACGACCAAGCTGGGCATTATAGAACCAAACTGGGCATTATAGAACCCAACTGGGTGTATAGAGGAACCAAACTGTGCATATAGAACCAAACTGGGCATGTTTATGACTTTGAAATTTGCAGATATTAAATTATGCATATAGAACCAAACTGTGCATATAGAACCAAAACCACACTGTGCATATGGAACCAAACTATGCATATAGAAGAACCAACCAGGGCATATAGAAGAAACATGCTCCAAATGAATTACCAAAATGGGCATTATAGAACCATAATAGGCATTATAGAACCAAACTGGACATTATAGAAACAAACTGCGCATATAGAACCAAACTAGGAATGTTTAAGACTTTGAAATGTGCAGATATTAAACTATTCATATAGAACCAAACTCTACATATAGAAACAAAACCAAACTATGCATATAGAACCAAACTCCTCATATAGAAGAACCGAACTCTGCATATAGAAGAAAGATGCTCAAAATGAATGACAAAACTAGTAATTATGTATGCATTGTATGACAAAATTGAAAATTAAAATTGATTTGAATGATAACAGGAAATGATAATGGTTCTATTGTCTCCATAATGACATAGTATATAATAATCATATCAAAATAACTAAACGAGTAGCAGAAATTGTTTAAATAAATGGTCTGTATAGTTTCAAATGTAACACATTATACAATAATTATTAATTATGAAAAGAATAATGAGATTAATTTGGTCACTAAATACATATGTTTACCTTCTATTTCCAGTAGGATATTTCAGTATATTTTTTTTTTTTCCTATTTATATATTCCTTCCTCATGGTCTGAATGTCAGTAGTTTGACATTCTGTAGGCACGCTGTCTGGAGACGTCTGGACATTATCATCCACAGCATCCTCAATATCAAAACATTGCGACAGATTTTTCTACACAGAGGGTTTTTTGAACAAATTAAACCTATAATGTACATAGGTTGAAATCATTAAAATTCAGAGGAGAGTTTAAATAGTATAGTTTTTCTTATCAGCACAAAGATGAAATTTGAGATAAATATATGGAATTTAAATTTTTATAAATCAAAATTCTTTACTTTAACATCATTAAATTTTATGGAAATGGATAGAATTTAGCAGTAAGTAAAGATGGATATTTATACCCTATTAGGGCACGTGTTCATGGGTGTAGTATCTAATTCCGTGTAAATGTTTACAGTTCCAGGAGTAGTTACAACTTATTGATGATCCTGTGAGTAAATGTGAAAAGGAATATATCTGTAAAATGATATCCATAGTCATAAATACATATTAAATAAATTGATATACACTTACCTACATATAATGAATGACACTGCTTACTGTAGAAGACCCAC
Organism: Viscum album; assembly: GCA_963277665.1. Classification (NCBI taxonomy): domain Eukaryota; kingdom Viridiplantae; phylum Streptophyta; class Magnoliopsida; order Santalales; family Viscaceae; genus Viscum; species Viscum album. The sequence goes on from OY728130.1 coordinate 633,192,436, forward strand.
TTCTTTGATCTTCCTGTATATTAATGATGAAAAACATAAAAGTATTCTGAGTTGTAGTTTTTAGATATGATGTGATAAAAATAAACACTTACATGTTTATGTCCTAAGACGTCGGTAAAAATATTGATGAAGTTTTCATTATAATTCATATAAACAACTTTGTAACTATTTTTCTCAGATGGACGATGATGATTCTTAATATTTTACTATATATCCTCAATTGCTAATAGAAATTTCTTGGCTTTGAAGTAGTTCAATTCTCGAGGGTAACCAAACTCGTCATCTTCCTAATAAAAAATGACATTGTCATTGTAAATTAAAATATTTTATTTTTTATAATGATTGGATGTAAGGACATGGATATACCTGTATGAAAGCTGTTCTTAGTTGCGCAACTGTTTTGTGTATGTATTGCAAGACGCTTTTCTCAAATAACACAACTGAAAAAGGGTTTGTATTGCCCGTAACCAGAAGCTGAACTCTAAACCTATTGCAATTGTTATTATGATTAAAGTTTCAGTCTCATTTAGACTATGCACCTGAACCCAGAGTGTAGCGTAATGATAAAAATAAATATACGCAGCCTTTAATACAATCTCACCTCGGATTAATGCTAATAGGTGAGGAGTTGTAGGACATGCAACAAATTCTTCCATCAATAATATGAACTTTATTCATGAACGACTGGCATGATTCATAGAACCAGTTGTGGGTGCTTTGAATTTTTTGAACTGTAGCCGCAATTAAGAACCTTGTATCCTGCAGTATATTCATTACATGTAAATATATAATTTATTACATGATATTAGTGAACAATTAATAATTTTTCATTATCACAATTGAAAAATAATTGTATATTTCTGACCGGTTGACATATTTTGACATCTAAAATGGATTTCTTGTTATTCCAATATAGTATATATGTTGTTTGGTTGGGATTTGTTGGTGATGTAGTATGTAACGATGATTCTATTATCACATGAAGCATGATAAAAGTAGAACTACATATATGGAAGTAAACAGTTACAACTTCTTGGTAGTACATTTATGACTTTCATATAAGTAAATTATTGTACTACAAAAGTAAAGGTTGTTAAAATGATACATTCTTATGAAGTTTTCAACTACTTGATGATTTTGGTTGTAAATAATGTTTGTTTCATTCATAGTTGTTGTGACCTGAACAGAGGCTGAAAGCAGTTTCAAGTCAGCATTATATAAATCTATGTTCAAGAGACATATTGAAAACACACAGTAGAAATATTGAGATTAATAATTGTAGATAGACACCATACATGTCAATATTTTCACCCGAACGAGCTGTAATATCAAATTGTTAGTGGGGTCTGTGTTGTTTTCCATGTAACGCGACATTTAAAATGAAAAATTACCCCATAAGATGCAAGTAACCTTCAGCCCTCTACACGAAAACCAAGTGACAGAATCAGTAAATGTTTCATGTTAGAGTAATATAATGAAAATACTCAAAATTCAAAAGGACATGTCATCTTGTGAAATAATCTGCATCCTTTGGTTGGAAGTGACCATTGATTTCATTGGATGTGAGTAACGTAAACTCCAATTTGTTCTAAATCAATGTACAGAGATACCATGTTTTTTTATGAATAACATAACTCTGAATTAATAAACTTTGCACATATTAATTTAACATAAGTTCTTTAATGATACTTTAATTATTCGGTATTAATAACATGAACCTATTAGATGTTCTTATGGGACTTTTTTGTGAATTATTTCATCGAATGATGTGAATTGAAAACTAAAAATATGTAGTTGTACCTCACAAGGTCGAAGATACGTCGTGGATGTGAACACGATTCGATATGGGTTTCTAGTTATGAGGTAACTACCTTGGTTTGAACCTATATGGAAGTTTTGTACAATATAGCAGAGTCCCTCACCCAACAGTTGTTTGTACTTAGAGATAGGCTAATGATTTGTAATGGTACATTGAATCTTGGTTCCTTGTATAGAGTACATTAAAATGTAGGCTAATGAGGAAACAATACAGATTACATAGAACGATGAATGTAAACATATCTATTTACATATATATATATACCTTCAGAGTGTAGATGAGAAGGAGTGAAAATAATCTATAATTATTTATATTAAAAAAATCACCCGAATGTCAGATAGTATGAGATCAACAACAACGACTTCATTGGAGAATTTAGAAGATGAATTGAACCACATGTTCAAGACACAAACCTGTATTCACAGTGTTTCATCGTCATCTAGGATAATCTCATTCAGCATTGTTATTGGGAATGACATATTTGTTACTCTACATAAGCATGCAGTGTTCAAATAAAACATATTAAGTAGGTAAATAAGCCATGAATGTAAACATATTTATTTTCCAAAGCATAACATAGTATATAGAAATCATTTTAGATGTTTGATAAGACAGATTATGAAATATTTCCTTGTACACAATATTTTCTGTGTTATTTAATTAATCATTAGTGTTACCGTCTACTACAATTTTCAATCCAGTAGCTAATGTGACCCTAGACACTTCAACATATAATTGACCATGAGAGTATACGGGTTTGCAAAGATAGATCCCAATTAAAGACAAATATTGACCCTGACATTTATTAATAGTAATCGTATAAGAAACTGTCAAAGGATATTGTCTTCCATGTAGATTTAATGGCCATCTACCATCACAGTGAGTCACAGTTAATAGTGGAATGAACACAGAATATCCCGAATGACATCCAGTTATAACTTCGGCCCCAATAACATGCTCACCCAAGTGTCTTACTACCAACCGGGTTCCATTACATAAACAAACATATTGGTCTACATTTTGTAGTAACATAATTGGAACACCGACGTGTAGTGTAATCTTGTGGGCAGGTAAGCCAAAGACATTTATACCACTCAACATGTAAGATGTGTAAATATTTTCTTGTCTATCTGTATCATAATGTGCATTGAAAACAGAGTCTGAGATGAAGTAATCATTGTTTTAAGATCCAGTGAGGGTCAACATATATTCATTTACTTCTTGTACGACATCACGGGTTAGAGCTAAAATTTAATGGTTTTTCAGATAGTTTTGGTCTCCAAGTTTGCTACAGAAACCCGAGTATGTATTGTTGACAATTGCAACCATGGAATTATCACTCTCAGTAAGAAGAAATGCTGATGGAATTTGAATTATTGCTTTACCGTCGTTTGGCTCTCCAATTTGACCTTCACCAATATCCAATGTCCATTTAGAAAAGTCATGTAACACAGCCACATCATGACAGTTAGTAGAACAATGCAATCTCATGTTTCTGGTAAGAGATAACACCCAACAATTTTTCCGATGATACGATGACTTAACAATTTCATAGACAATGTCATTTCTATTTCCCCCAGGTATAACAGGTATTATTTTCCTAACATATCCTCCCAAGACAACTGTCAAACCTCCGAATGACAAATTTTGAGCATTCTCATTTTTGATAGTCATAATTTCCCTAAGAGTTCAGTCTAAAGCCTACAAACAAAACTTATGAATCATAGATGCCTCATCCCAAATGATAATCTTAGTCAATTGAAAATGTTACGCTACGTCACTCCCCTACTGAATATTACAAACTGATTGTTCTGTAATGGAGATTGGAATACGAAATTTAGAATTTGATGTTCGTCCACCAGGAAGTAGTAGTGAAGCTATTCCACTCAATGAAAATGCATGTACAATCATGCCCTGATCTCGCAGAAACGATGTTAGTACTCTCCATATGAATGTTTTACCTGTGCCGCCATAACCATGAAAGAAGAAGAAACCACCCAAATTGGTTGATTGGGAAGAGAGAATGATAGACATCGCCTCTTTTTGTTCATCTGTATGCATACCATGTAAACTGTTGTACTCTCGTAGAAGTGATTCTTTATTGTAATTTCATTCTTCTTCAACTAAACGATTTGGAGTGTCATCAAAATCTAAATCTGGAAGTGGCATAGGAGGATATATCTTATGTTCCCTTCCATTGCTCGGTAAAATTCGTTCTATATCTCTCAAATCATACATATGTATCTATTGATTTTTGAGTGTCAAATATACAATGTTATAGAATATAGTTAAATAACAGTATGAAATAGCATTAATAAAGACATTAAAACAATTTATTATAAATTAAACATATCAAGTTCAAGTGAAAGCGGAAATACATAAAGATAATTGCTGTAAATTTTGAACAGAATTGTTGTACATTTTGAAACAAGTAATATTGTATTTTTATTTGAACAACATTGATGTACATTTTGATGTAATGAATTATATTAAATATAAACGATGTAACTTGAGAGAAATATGTACAATAATTGATGTAAAATGTAGTCATAAGTGATATGTTTTTAACTAATGTATGAAGATGCAGAATACCTATACAGATTGTAATATTTAAATCCATAAAGCATGGAATAAACAATTATCCGATGAAATCTACTGATTTTTTAAGAAGGATTACAAAAGTAAATATAAAAAGTAATTTATTATTTAATTTTGAACAGAACTATTGTTTGCAGTTATTATTGTAATTACCACAATGGGAGGGATTCTATGTACTGCAATATTGTATGTACACAAACAGAGTAAGAGGTAGCATATGTAATGTGAAGTATATAGTTTACTGTACAAATTCAACATCATTTTTTCTTTATTATAGTGTTATAAATAAGAAGCAATAAATAATAATAAGTCATTGGAAATACATTATTTGAGACCAGTAAAGCATGTAGAAGAGAAAATGTGCACCTGTATTTTACTGGGTCCTTCTCTGTATATATAAAATGTCTTCTGATAGTATGTATTTTGATTCATCCCATAAAATATCTGGTCGAGATATTTTATGTGAGATTAACATGCTTACAAACAATCTGCGTACATGTTGTCCCATTCCCCAAGATGAGAGTTCTTTTATGGCTTAAAAAACATCTCTGTCATCTGTCAGTATTCCCATAGCAGAACATGCCTCTCTAAATGTACCATGAGTAATGCTACCTACAGTTCTGATATAGTCGTACGAATTTTCTCCTATGATTTTTGTTAGAAGTAGCCTAAATTAGTATAGTTTTCAAGTGGTATGAGGCACATAGTGTAGTCTTCCAATACAGATTCCTTTTTTCCTAGGGTGCCACTTTCTATCTTGAGATTGGTACAAAAAATTTGTAGGGTATTCTATAAAAGTGAAACCTCTTCCTTCTGGATATATAATATTTGACTCAAACAAAGCGGTCAGCATATACTGAGAACTGTTTGTATTATTTAACACATCTTCAATTTTATCACTATCTGATAACATTACAAAATTCTGTTCTGGAAAATTGAAATGAAACTTCTCAACTGGTGGATATCTGTAATGGATACCATATGAAAATATCCTCCAAGATGCCTCATAAGGAGATATGTATCGACAGTCATAATATATTTTTATCTCATCTACAGTATTATTTGACAATTTTTCAATGTTCCCTTCATATAGTGCTATAGTTACATGATCGTTTCCCTTGCTAATATACTTAAACAAATATTTGATTGAAGGCGACTGATTACAAACTTCAATGATGAGATGAGAACGACACTTTAATAGCAATACCAAATTGTATGAAACTATATATCGATTATCCAAAAGATAGTTATGTTTAAAAACAGTATTTTTGTCATCCCTTCTCCAATAAATGACATAACCATCTTCATCCAATTTAGTATTTTCAGCAAAATGTTTTGGATTTGTTTTTTCACATTTACAATTTTTCATACAAGGATAATACTTGTTAGCAGCACCGCAAGGTCCATGGATAAAAAAACATTTGACAACTTCATTTAGCCCCGGGAATGCAAGTTTATCTGGGATTTCAGCGCAGAAATACTTGTTTATAGCTGTTGGAGTGTTCACTTTGTTTTCACGGTAGAGAAATAATAATATGTGCCCATGTGACAAGCCGCGTTTCTGAAACTCTATAGTTCGAACAACTGAATGGGAAGAAAAGTGTCATTGTTAGTAATTGATGATATAATTGTAACCAGTATGGATAAATATATTTTAAGTATGTACATTTATGGTTACCTGACCTTGATTTTCCAAAGAAACAACTTTCTCTTAAATATTTCATTAGATGTTCATTTTTAATATTGAAAACTCGAGATAATATTTGGGGGGAGTCTACTGGGTGAAGATTCTTAAGTCTAACATACCGAGTGATCTCATGCCACATTGGGTTACATGTAAAGGTTAGAAAAAATCTAGATAACCTTCCCAATTACAATGATATATTGCATCCTGGTAATTTTGGATCATATACCTTGGTCCACCAGTAAAGCTTGAAGGTAAAATGATGCATTTTCCGCATGAAGAAACAACATGGTCGCCTCTTAAAAGTACATCTTTTAATACATTGTATAGATATACCATTATTTTATTTTTATTGAAGCGAATAAATGAAATTATTTGAGACTCAATCATCGTATAAGAATCATCAACAAACTGTTGCAATTGTCTTCTTGAATGGAGTAGGGTTGAGGCGTGATTTTCACGGAATTGCAAGTGGAATGAGAAGTACTCTCTCATGGTAACCTTCATTAATTTGGAACTTGTCGTGAAAAGAGTTGGCTGATGAAGAATTTTGTCAACATATCCATCATTTCCATCTATGAAAATCAACCGATACTGTAATGGAAGATACAGTGGGTGCTGGTCATCAATTCATTAACAATCTCCAGATTTGGTATGAATTATTATATCACGCTCTTGGTTGAGAACTTAGACATAACTAACAATAAGAATTACAATCTCAAAACTATTTGGTAAGTTATATGTACTAGGATTTGTTCCTCTTATTTTCTATAGTCGTAGTTTCAAATTTTTCACCTCCTCAGTCTGAAGAACATCCCTTGCACATCTGAATTTTCTAGATAATGCATTGTTATCATGAAACATTTGTTGCAGGTTCTCGAATATCATGTAGTCTATATGAGTTTGGAAATTCTGGTTTTCTGAGCTACAGGTAGCAGTCATGTTAATTAATAAATAGACGACTTTGAAAAATTAGTCTATAATAGATAGGTTTAGAGATACCTAAATTCGTACACCCTATTTTGACATTCATGTGTAGTGTCATGCACATATAGTTGTGCTAATCTTGGTGGTTGACCATTTGGTGGACATAAACATCCTATACGATGGTAGTTCTGTCCATTCAATCTGAATATACATGGATCTCCACCCTTGTTGATAAACCTGTCAATCTTCCCACCCATTGAAGTGAAAGTAAACATAGAGTTGTAAATATGCATGATTTCTTGGAATATTTTAGCTACTGTGGATGTTGAACTGAAGAGAAACATTTTATGGTATTGTGGACATGGTGGTATCAAGTTCAATGAAATATTTCCCATAGCACAACATGATGTAATGTTTTGGTTTTGTTAATTGCTACATTTTCTACTTCTTTCATCTAAACACATTAAAGCATGAAAATATTGACATACGTAAGTAGGGTATCCAATATCTGAATATTCTGAGTGAAAAAAATGCATCAGATAGTATTTGAAAAGTAGTTGATGTACGGTATTTGTCTACCATGTTATAGTAGCAGTAATGATGAATCATTATGTTCACTAACCGGTGTTATCCAACAACTATTGTTGTACTGAGTGGCCTGCAGTAACATTCCAATTACTACGAATGTCACATTAAATAATTCATAACTGATTGTTGTTAGTATATAAGAATATTCCTCGATATACATCTATAGTTTTCTGTATTATGGAAGTCACCATCGATGAAATGATTTGATTCTGAATTGTTAGGATTTGATGCTTCTTGATAGAACAAGTTTTTCCTACGGACTGATAGTATGTGTTTAAAACATTATTATAACTGAAATATATGTCCATTGAATTGTGTGTATGTGTGATGCAGTATAGTTGTGTTAAAGAGGACACTGAACCTGGACATGGTATAGTATTGTTCTAACACCCCGAGATTTTATGAAAAATATTATTTTTTATTTTCATTAATGTCTTGTGTTGTACGCTACACCAAAAGAACCTTGCAAAACACACAACCCTAACTTGGCTTTCATTACACGCAATCGCGACCTTCCTCGATAGTGTGTGTTGTACGCAATACTGGGTTTTACTAAACAACGATATATTATTATAATATTGTTATGAACTAGCTGTTATGAATCGTGTTAAATAAATTTTGAATTTTATAACATTATTATTCATCTTACACATTTCTATAACATGGTATAAGAACAAAATAAATTTTTCGGGTAAAATAAGTATTTTTTAAAAAATGTTGTTTTGCCGCATTTTGATGGCGCACACACTTTAAATCTAGTTTTTGACATGTTTATAAGTTTAATTTGACAAAATAAAATTCTTCTTTTGAATCAATATATAAAAATTTACATTATATAATGTTTCGATATTTTTCCAATAACATTCATATTTTAATGAATAGTAAAAACACACTATATTTTAATTAAAAACAACTTTTTTCATCATAATATCTTATGTGGTTAAATTATAATATTAAATGGTTTTAAAGTATAAATAGAATATATTTTTACCATTTAATATAATGTATGTCATTAGCATTGATTTTACCTTGAATTCGTAGGTTATATCAATTCAATCTTTTGCAATGTTTTAAAGAAAAAACCTATTTTCTTTCGACAACGGGATTAATTTTAATTTAATTTCTGCATCTTTTGTGTATTGAATTTGGAAAAATGGATTCCATATTTGGAATCAGTGGGTCCAAATTATGTTAATAAGCTACTTTTTATTTTTGGGCATTGTGAATAGTAACTACGGTAAATTTTATTTACTATAGTTAAAGGTAAATTGGGTAATTACGGGTAAATATAAGATTATAAAATTACCCTAACAATGTGAAAAATCCTATTTGATGGCTAAAGGTAGACCCACATAACCTAAGGGTTGGATTAGATTCATTTTATGGACTTTCTTCCATGAAAATAATTTAATTATTATTAAAACCAAAGAATGTGACAACATGTCACTATCTTAAATCTTATAAGTATAATAATTTTAATTTAGTGATAAACTTTATAAAACTTCGAACATGAATAGTCTACAGAAAGATAATACAATTATATACATCATAGGAATTTATTTAGAATTTTTAGGTATTAAATAATTATCATTTATTATGACACAACGATGATGCAGTAATTGTCTTATTAATGAAATATTGACATAATTGATGGTATAAATTCCCAAATAAATGTAATTTGAGACTTTTTATGACATACACTAATTTTCTAGGTTAATATGACATGTTATTGTTGATTTAAGTAACTTGGTTCGAACTTATCATTCTGTTATGAATTTCAGAAAAATCATGTACCAAATAGTGTCAAAATTGACATAAATTAGTTTTTAAAACAAATATTATATTATTAATTGTTATTTTATTCCTAAAAATCTAAGGTTTTGCCCAATGACATAGATAATATTATATATATTAATAATAAATAACTTGGGGTTCGTTTGGCTTGATATAGTAAGTTTATTAACCATATAGTGTAAGAAAACAAAAAGACACAGTAAAAGTTAAATTATTTAACTTAGAGTTAAATATAATTGATAAGGTTACAATAATAACATAAACTTGTCTAAATACTATTGGATGAGAGTATGTAGACCCATACCCACTTTATCTTCGAAATAAGACCCTTTGGAACCATTATAAACCGAATTTGTCCTTAATATAAAATTATATTTTGAGATTTTCCTAAGGTGCCCCTCTCCTCCCTTATAAAAGGGCACCTTCTCCCTCTCATCCTCACACCAATTTGAGCATTGAAGCACGTCCAAAACCTGCAAAAATCACTTCTCCACTTCCCTAGTATCATCCTAGAGGTCATGGTCTTCTTCAAAGACCATCGTTAGTTCTTTAAGTTGAGGTTAAGTGACGGCGCGTCAAAAAGAGGTAATATCCATTACCGATCTTTTTCAATTTCTTTCTTCTTCAACTTCTTCTTCTTTAGTTGTTTCATGATAAAGTAATAACATCAGTATTTATTATATACTTATATGTTATTATAAATATGAAACAACTCTAATTAACCTTCTATCCATCCTACGGAAAAAGGAAATCACCGCGCGTGCGTACGTACGAAATACTGTCTCCACGCCGTGGTGTAATCTATTTTCCACCACCACCTTAATTGGATGGGTATAATGGTGTAATTAGTAACTATATATGATTATTATAAATTGATATTGATACTTAAATAGTATACATACACATCAACACAATTCCACGACCATGGGAACGATATCATCACTCATGCGTACGTACGGACTACCGTCTCCACGACGCGATGAGATTCATTATCGATGTTAACCATTCCAGAATGATTATAAAGTATATATAATGAATAATAATGAAATATATGACATTGTAAATCTACTGTATTTATGTATATATATATGTCATCTACTTACTTCCATTCAAGACAATAAGGAAAGGAAAATAGTGTTCATGCGTACGTACGGACTACCGTCTCCATGAACGGTGTGTTTCATTTCATTTATCTATCTTTTATATATATATATATACTGAATATATATTATATATAAATCATATTTTATATTCTGGATGTAAGTAAATCATGATATAAGTAATAAAAATGTCAAGATCAACAAGTCCAAACACCTACGATAAATGAAACGATTTTACCCAAAATGCTTCTTTAACATGGAATTTACAAAAGAACGGGTAATATAAAGTCATAAGTGAACCATATATGATATCATAACAATGAATATGATTCTATAATAAGCTAATAGCATTATTTAAATCATTATACAGGAGGTTCGGATACGTACAAATCATATCGGACATAAGGTAAGAGAAATATAACAATCTCATTTTTATCCAAGATTGTTTATACTTTAGTATTTACTGGGGTGTATTTTATCATCCACATCCATGTTTCCTCAATATGTAATATTATTTCCATCCACCTAAAATTGTTTAAATCCAATTTTACCATTTGGTGAGTTTTTAGTAAAGGATATGAAAGGAATCTTTTGTCGTTTTTCGTACGAGGTACTTTTTGACTTTTTCGACAAAAGTACGAAGAATGTTTTTTAACTTATTCGGCATGAATGTATTTTTAAACCATTATTTCCAAGAAGCTTCCTTTACATGTTTTCAAGTTTATTTTTAATCAACTTCTTTTAGTTTAGAATTGTATGACATGTTATGAAAGGAAAAGTGTTTTTGAAGAAGAAAGGATATTTTCCTCAAGAATGGAGTTCAAGTGTTTTATCAAAATTATTTTCCATCTAAGATAATAAAGGGTTCTGTTTATATCCCTATTATTACATTGATTTGATTATGTTGTGATGGAATTATTTTTATGAATTCCTTTATCTTATATGAATTGTTTTATGATGTCATGTTGTTTAAGAATCCCATTTTTACTACATGGGTTATGCAATGATGTATGATTTATGATTTTGTGGCACACATAAGAATGGTATAATTATGAGATGGGTGGGACCTATATCTCCCTCCAATGCATTGGGTAATGATTTTATATCTCATGATATAGACATGGCTGGAACGGTAGGTTATACCGGTTTAGTGAAACGGGACTGAAATGAGGAGTTAACTCGGTTCAGAAAGGGACTTTGTCCACTAAGATAGTCTTGGAAATGAGTCTTGACTAATAAGAAATGATTCTCTATGATTATGTGTCTATGCCACAAAGTCTCATGTTTAATGTTATGATTATTGGGATTACATTTCACTACTATGATTTATCTCATTTTATGAAATTATGCTCTCTTTTGGAGGTTAAGATTTCCAAAATGTTATGTTCTTATGAAAATGATGTGATTGATATTTCTTTTGTTTACCCTTACTGAGAATTTGAGCTCACCCTTTTATGTTTTTTTCCCAGGATATAAAGAAAGGTTTTAGGTAAAAAAAAGGAAGATCTTTATGGGAGATGTTGAAGATCTTTTACCACGATTAGAAGATTATATTCCGAGTTTCCAAAGACACTAAACTATTACGATCCTTGTGTGTGTGTTCTTGTTATGTACTAAGTATTCCGTAAAAGTAATGTAATGTCCATATACGTCAAGATTTGGGTCTCTACAACTGTAGTTCCCATTATCAGCTCGACGAAATCTGTAACAAATGTTAGTGTAGATTGCAATCAATGAAGATCTCTTAACGGTCATAGTAAAATCTAATTGTATGACATGTAATTAAACTGTCTAGGAGGCTGGTGATGAATCCATCATATTGGTATCATCATTCACGATTTCTACCAGAAGTGTAAAGGGAAATGTTAGTTGAACATTTTCTCAGTTGTCTGGCGTACAATGATGTGTTCGTAGACATGTGTCATCATAATTACAGTAAGGAATAGGATATTGAAAGAGTGCATCCATTATTTGCTTTTGCCTATTTTCTCCTATGATAAATGATGTCCTACCTGCAGATTCTTATTGCACGGTAGTTGAAGTAGTTAAATAGGAATACATTATGTTTGTATGTATATTATTTATAAAATTATGGATTTAGAGACTAAAATGTAAATATATCAGACCATTGATAGAGAGTGGACTTAATGGCATGCATGTGAGTCCATATCCACTGCCATTTGTAGATGTCAATGAGGGACTTCCAGGAGATGATGTCAATGTCAATGTCATAGTAGTAGTTTTTATATTCAATGGAAATATAATATAACATAAAGAAATCTAAAATAAAGGTAATAGTGAACTTAAATACGTGTCACTCCTTCATTATCAGTCTTCTCTAAACCCTTTAATCTCTAGAGGTTGACGGGGAATGCATGTTTTCGTCAGTCATGATCTCTGCCGATAATGTAAAGGAAATAATTAGATGATGAGTTGCTCGGTTGTGTGGCGTACAATGTTGTTTGTGCAGATAATTGTCATCATACTTACTATAAGGAATAGGTGAATGTTTGAAGGCATAAGATGTTTTCATTCTCTTGTTTTCTTTTGCGTTAAATGTTCTCCTTGCTTCAGATAGTTGTTAAACTATAGACGAAGTAGTCAAAGAGGAAGTCCTTTAGTTTGTATATAAATTATTAAAAAAGTAGGGATTTAGGCATTGCAATGTAAATAGAATTGACCATTGATATACAATGGTGTTAGTGCATGCATGTGACTTCATCTGCACTGCAATTTATAGAATGCAGTTCACATGTTAGAGAAGGATACTGATTTGTAGATGTCATTGATGGATTTATAGTAGATGTTGACACTGTAATTGTGACAACAGTAGCTTGTACAAGCACTGGATAAACTTTATAACATAAATTAGTATAAAATGTTGGTAATAGTAAACTCACAATTGCATCGTTCATTCAGTAGCACTCTTGTCTGCAAAATTGAATCTATGGAGGTTGTCAGGGAATACATTTTGTAGTTGTAAATCTTAATATAAAAATGTCAAGGCGTTTATAGTATTTCATGTATGAAAAGTGAGCAGTGAAGAGAACGTAATATAATTTGTGATTGCAGAAATGAAAATGGACAATGATTTATGTTCATAGATTTATGTAGTATTGAAAATTTCCCAAATGTAATCTTCATGTAAAATATAGTGGAAGATTGAGGTAACAGATATTGGAAGTAAAGTAATCTATAAAAATTGATAGGCATATTACGCATGTATGCTTTATTATGGTGTTTTTGGTTTCTGAGACTGTGGTAAATAGATGTTTTTATGTAACCAATTTTTTTACAGTTCATAAATATTTTATTAGCTGAATAAGTTGAAAAATATTATTTTTTCTATGGTAAACAGATATCATATAGTTTCAGTTGTTCAAAACATTGTTCTTAGAAAAGTTATGTTATTGTTGACAAAATAAACTATAACATCAGTGCAGGAAGAGGTAAGTGTTCCAATAAAATCCAGTGTATACTCACAGTAAGAGTTCCAGTGTATACTCACAGTAGAAATTAATGAGAATTAGTAGATGAATCAGTATTTATGAGAAGCAGTAGATGAATAGTTTTCAATAGAAATACCTCTAATGGTTCCTGGGTAAAGTAAAAAAAATAGTCTATTGGATGTTGTAGGTTGCATAGTTAGGGTGACAGGGAAAGAGTTGTTACCTTTACATAGTTATACGTAGTGGAATTTGGTTGTCGGTTTTGGTAGCAGCAGGTGTAGCCGACGCTTCTGGTAGACTCTGAAACACCATATCTCCGTAGCTGTAGTAGAAGTTGGTATCACTTATTTGACGTCGTAGAAAGATGGGTTAAGATGATGAGTGGAAGTATTACCTCAAGATCGGTTGAAACAGATGTAGATAGATATGTATGTGAGAGGAATACGATGGAGAGGGAATCCCTGTTCGCACTGGAGGTAGTCGATGGGGAATACGGAAACCCTAAATCGCCAGGAGGGAGTCAATGTACAGTGATGTGTAGGCAGGAGGAGGACAATGGATGTCGAAGCAGACTCTTAATGACGAAGGGTACTTGTCCGTGGTAGGATCCAGATCAGGGAAACAATATGCGGGTAGACGACTGTGGTATTTCCGTCATCGCTTGCGAGCTGTGGGAGGAAGAAGATCGAATACCCAAACACTAAGCACAAAGGTGTAAGGTGGAGAAGTGGTCAGTGTTTGTCGAAAATCGATGGACACCGCAGGTGTTTTCAATGATGGTAGAGAGTGATAGTGTAATTGGTTGTGGGAAGTTGGGGATGTGGCTACATGTGGTGGTGACACATAGGCCTTGAGACACCCAGGTTTAGTAGATATAGTAGATTACTAATTATTCTCTATTATTACAATATTTTAATTAATTATTACTAATTTTTACAATTAGTTTCTAACTATTTATAATTATTACTAACTAATACTAATTATTGATAATTATATCCAATTGAACCTTATTATTGATAATTATTACTAATTATTAATAATTATTTCTAATTATATCTAATTATTACTATTTATTACTAAGTATTACTAATTATTAGAAATAATATCGAATTAATCCCAATTATTACTAATTATGACTAATTGTTACTACTTATAACAATTTATTTCTAATTTTTACTTATTACTACTAATTATTACTAATTACAACTAATTATTACTAATTATTAAATTTTAAAACTAATTATTTCTAATTAAGAAATTTTATTACAATGTATTACTAATTAATTCTATATTTTTATAATTATTACTAATTATTAGTAATTATAAATAATTATTACAAATTATTACAAATTATTACAGATAATTACTTATTATTACGAATTATTACAATTACAACAAATTATTGCTAATTATTCCAAATTAATACAAATTAGTACAATTTATTACTATTTTTACAATTTATTACTAATTATTAAATATTATTTAAAATTATTTCAATTTATTTCTAATTATAATTACTTATTACTAATTATTAATAATTATTAACAATAATTATTAATTATTACAATTTATTACTAAATATTACTAATTACTAAAAATTATTACAATTTATTAAACTAATTATTACAAATTATTACAAATTATTACAAATTACAACAAATTATTACTATATATTTAAATTATAACTCAATATTTCTAATTATTCCTAATTATTACTAATTATAAAAAATTATTACACATTATTGCAAATTATTGATAACTATTATAATTTTTTAGACTAATTATTACAAATTATTACCAAATATTTCCAAATATTACTAAATATTACAAATTATTACTAATTATTACTAATTATTACAAATTAATAAAAATTATTACCAATTATTAATATTTATTACTAATTATTACAATTTATTACTGATTATTAAAATTTATTACTAATTATTACATTTTATAACAATTTCTTACTAATTAATTAAATTTAAAATTAATTATTACAATTTATTACTAATTAAAATGTATTAATACTTATTAATACTAATTAAAAATAACTAATACCAATTAATACCAATTAATACCAATTATGACAAATTATTATTAATTATTATTAATTATTCCTAATTATTACTAATTAATCCTTATTATTACTATTTATTATTAATGATTACAAATTAATCATAATAATTACTAAATAATCCAAATAATTATTAATTAATCCTAATAATTAAAAATTGTTTTAGTTTATTACTAATTGTTTCAATTTATTACTAATTATTACAATTTATTACTAATTATTTAAATTAATTACTAATTATTACAATTTATTACTAATTATTTCTAATTAACACTTAGTCATAATTATTCATAATAATAAATACAGAAAAAAATATCTATTTCTAATTTTATTTAATTGAATCTAATTAACAAAAATTATAAATCATTTAAAATAAAATAAATTAACTAAATAATTTAAAAAAGATAAATACCATGAAACTGAAGCTTCTAGAGTATAAATGCTACGGATTATGCACCGATTTAAATGATAAAGTGAAGAAAAATTTGGGATGAAAATTTTCAAAAAGAAATAGAGAGAGAATATTAGAGAAGAGTAGAATGAGAGGAGAAAATGATGGGAGTATTTATAGGTTAGAGTATATGCAACGAGCTTATTTGCGGCGGTAATCCCCTCACAAATGCCCATTGGCTGCATTAATTACGATCGGTCGAAAAATGTTATGTGCGACGGGACCCGTTGCAAATGGGTACCTACCGACATATTATTTGAGACATGACAAGTATTCTTTCGCAAATACAATAAGCCACCACTGAAAATTTTTATGGGAATATGAACTCTTTGCAAATACCCCTACTTGCGGTTTGGAAAGAATTTTGCACGAAACCTTTTGCGACAGGTATATATCCCCTAGTCGCAAGTAACCCGTTGCACATGACTATTTTTCACGTAGTGAGATCTACATGTTTCAAAAATCAATTTATGGATTATAGTAATCATCCAGGTCATGGATCATTGGTTTTGGTGATTCCATAATAGAATTTGATTTTATGTAGAACAAATGCGAGCCTTCTGTATAGAATACATTTAGTGGGAGTGCATTAATTTTTATAATAGTTTATGTTGATGACAAAATGAAATACCAGTCTTACCATCTGTTAAGGCATGGATGAATAAGTATTTATCCATGAAGGACTTTGGTGAGGAATCATATATCCCTAGGATCAAGATCCATCGTGATAGATATAAGAGATTTATAGGCCTATGTCAATGTAAATACATTGGAAATATTTTGAAGATAGTCAGTATGGAACAATCCAAGAATGGATGGTTTCTAGTGTCGGATGGCATCATCTTTCCAAAAAAATGCATACTCGAGCACATGTGGATTAAAAAATAATGGTATGTATTCCATGCGCATCATCGATAAGGTCAGTCATGTATGCTCTGTTATGTACTATTCTAGATGTCACCAATGCATTGTGTGTGGAAATAAGATATCAAGATGATCTTGGTGACCACCATTGGTTGGAAATCAAGACTATCCTTAAGTATCTAAGGAATACTAAGGATATGTTCTCTGTTTATGGAGGAGATGAAAAACTAATAATCAGAGGATATGCACATTTTCGTTTCTAGATTGATTAAGATGACATTAAGTTTCAAACATGATGTGTCTTTACATTTAATGAAGCTGTTGTGAGATGGGAGAGATCGAAGCATGCTATGGTCAAATATTCTACAACAAAGTCTGACTATATCGCAGCTTCTGAGGCTATAATAGAATCATTTTGGATGCAGAGCTTCGTCTAAGAGTTTTATGTGCTACCTTGAAGTCAATATCCCATCACATAGAATTTTTATAATACATCAGTGGTGGACCACACAAAAGTGTGAAGTCCACTTCAGCCGATGAATAACATAATACAGAAGTATCATCTCATTATGGATTTTTCACAGAGGGGTGAAGTTGTAGTGATCGATATTTCCCTGGAGGACAACGTGGTGGTCCCCATGACTGAACCATGACTCGGCAGAAACATAGTCATCATGTGAGGTCTAGTCAACTAAATGGTGTAGGAAGTTTGCTCTAGACCAAGTGGGAGTTAGTTAAAGTTGGTGTTCTAGAACCAACTGTTTGTACATTGATTACATTAATATTTAACGTATTTATATATTAATCATCTTATAACATATTTTTCAATGTTCTTCATGAATACAATGTAATAATGTATTAGAGTATTTTTTTCATTAATTAGTTCATAACAGTTATCTACTATGACAAGAATATTGATATTCTATGAAAATATTCTTAAATAATGTTTATCTTATAGATGACATACAATTATGGGAAACATGGTATAAAACCTTCAGGTGTGATTACTCATAACCATATGAGGCATTTTTTCATAATGTTTGCACTTAGTAATCTCAATGACTGGAGATTATGAGAACAGACCCACCATTAAGAATTCCCAATGTTTTGGCGTCATTATATATTCTTATCTCTGAGTGTGTGTAATGGTACATAGACATTAAGATTATTAGTAACACGTTTCATGACTCGTGCACTTGTATTTTCAAACAAAAATCGTCATGCCATATGTTGGGATGAATTATAGTACAATGGTTACGTCAAAAATGAAATTTTAATAATGTGTATGTCGAGGAAGGATTTGTCCCTTCCATTTATGGAAGTTGATATCTCTGCACTTTGATTGAAATAGAGTCGTCAACCTAAATTCCATGGCCATGGTTCAGTGAGAGTTTATATATAGATGTCGTTGTTACGACTTTAAGCTCTATTTCTTGGGTTCCTTGAACTGTTTCTAGATACTACTCTTAGACTTTAAGAAATCTCGACTAATTCCAATGAGAAATAATTCTAGAGGTTCTCACACTATGAGTTTCTTGTGGTCTCATGTAAATTCTATTTGAATTTAATTAATATAAAAAATATTATTCTCAATGAAGTGGAATAATTTTTTTCAAGTTCAAATGATCTCATAAATTATATAAAATATATTTATTTCATTGATAAATTAATATATATTTATTTACTAGTTTGTAAATAAATTATTTTTTAAAAGAATAAAAAATTTATTTATTCATGTGTTTAGAAAATGGAAGTGGATTTTGAGGGGACTAAGGAGGGTTAGTTAGTAAAATAATTATTTTCAAGAACGTAAATAATTATTTAACTAGTTACCATAAGAAAAAATAATAATAATTTTGTGTCATTATGTGGAATGGTATTTTAGTTATGATTCTGTTTTTTTCATGTTGGCACACCTGTAATAATGGTTTAGTTATTTCTATTATGTTTCATGAGTTTTCTCTAAGACTATGAGTGTATTTAATTAATGTAACATAATTAAATATTGTAACTCGAACCACATGTCGTTAAATAGGTAGGTACTTCTATTGTGCGATAACGCATGGTGTGAAAAACCCCCAATAAATTGAGAATTGTTGAGTCAAACATTTTCCCTCTCAGCTCATATCATATCTCCCTCACAAAAATGAGCGAGTTCCATCAAGATCTAAGAACGAGCGATCTTGAACAGTCAATGAAAGATAGTCGTTCTGTCGTGCTAGCAACCAGAGAAGGAGTGGTGTTGATAATAGACTATTTAATCATGTTTGGATCACCTCTAGAGGGATTCTACATTGGATCCTCTCAAGCGCAATGAAGCCAATATGGAAGTGTCATTCCAGAATATCACTGATTGTCAATGAAAAATGTACTGAAGACCCAATTTTTTAATTTATTCAGAAATTATTAAATTAATTATAAACATGATGTGCAAGATCCTTCTTCTCAGATCAGACACTACTCATATATTAATCTAATTATATGATTTTGATCTGTTCATACAAGAATTCATTGTTATGTTGATCTCATAATATTCATTGATTACAGAAAAATAAAAGTTGGTCTCTTCAAACTATTATGGCTCCACTGCATCTAGATCCTTCACACAAAACAATTCTTCAAAAATAGGGTAATTAAAGCATAATAGTGGATGATACTAAATGAATAGTATGGGTAAATAAAGGAAATATATTAACATAATGTGAGTTTATAGGTGTGAGAACATGGGAATACCATATGAAAACCATACCCTACATATCAAAGATCAAAATCGTGATTCATGGTAAAATATTTTTAGTTCATAAGAAATGAATCATACTGAGATAAAATAACCTGACCAAAGAGATAATTCAATAAAATAAGACACAAATCGTTTCTAAAACATAATAAAATAAAATCTTGTGTTCATGAATACCACAAATATATTCATAACATGTTAGGGTTTGGATAACCACTAGTTTTCTTACTTCAGGCATGCGATAACATCCCATGTATCCTCTATTATGATTGGAATTTCCTCTCATGTTCCATATTATAGGATTATGATAACATCCCAAATAACCTCTTCCAAGATTGGGATACCCTCTCATAATCTCATTGAGCTAATACACTATTATTCATTACCCAATGCATTGGAGGGAGATATAGGTCCCACTATTCACAAGAAGAAAATCATACATACATGCACTACAAAATTATAAAACCATTGTTATATCAGATTCCTTACTAAGAAATTGGTTTAATAATTTCATCTTTTCCTCAATGCATAACCTATTGAAAATGAATCGGGTTTCAAAAAAACATTTATCATGGTATAACACATGGGTGCGAAATATGTTTCATAAAAATATTTTCATCAGAAACATAAACCATTATGGGAAATAATATGAATGGTATCCTCGGATCATATTTCGAGTAAATAATAAATAATATAAAATGAAATCATCTTATATGTAAAATTATTTTGAAAGAAAAATAAATTGGAATAATTCATAAGGATAAAACATTTTCCTTGATAATCAATTTTTAAGACAACAAATTCATAAAATATTTTTAAATAATTATTCATTGAAAATAACCTTGAAATAATATAAATTATGGTTTAAAAATAATTTAAAATATATGTTGATAGAAATATCATTTACACATTGGAAACACAACTTTTTAAAACATAAATTATTTTGGAAACACTTTTCATTGAAAATAAAATAAAATATATATAAAAGAAGCATTAAAATCCATTTAAAACATTTTTTAAGAAAATATCCATTATTCTTGGAAGAAATAACATAATAAAATAAAAATCATTTTGAAAAATATTTTCTTTGAAAATAAAATTAATAAATATAAATGAAAATTCAATAAAATTATTTGTTATAACATTGTTAATTTATATTGATGCTAAACATGATAAAATAATGACTCACTTAAAATTTTTTCTAATATCCAATTGGAAAATTTCTGGAAAATTGGATGATGTTTCTTTTTATAAAATTCTGTAAAAATTCAAACATGGGTAAATTTTTTTAATAAATCATTTTAATAATGTTAAAAATAATTCAATAATTTTGAGAAAAGAAGGTTTTGGGATAAATGAGTTTTCAACCAAAGAGGGAAATTAATATTATTTTTTGACAACATTATTTTAAACTCTTCAGTACATAAAGAGAGAAAAATGAATACGAAATATGTATTTTTATTTCATAAAATATTTATAACAAAATTAAATTGATTCTTGAGTGATGTTTCATAATATGTAATAATTGAAATCATAATCATAAATAACCCAGATAAACAATATGATTGCAATATCAAATATTTACTACTTTTGTAACATTCTAATTGTAGGACCCATTAAAAGAAAATAATCTAATTAAAATTATCAAATCATAAAATTAAGTATATTAAGAATATAAAATTTCAATGTAGATATTTATAAACCTTATATAATATGATAGGTTCATTACATAACTTATGTCAAATAAAAGGGAATTTGAGATAAAAGTCTCTTACCTCTTTGGTCAATTTAGAACCATAACCCCCAAGAAAGAGAGATGATAAGATAAGTACATAAATACCATTAATTTTCATAATAAAAATCATAAAATAAATTCACGTAATTTATAAAAAACACATAGTAGATATTAGTGGTGCATATGGAATGTATATCGCATATGTAAAGAATTTATGTGTAAATATCTTAAATCTTATGTAATATTTTTTATTGTAAGACACAATGAAGAAGAAAATAAAAGAAAACATTAAAATTAAATAAAACAAGGGTATTAATGACATAAAATGTCAATTGAGAAGTATAGAAACTAATCAAAAAAAGAGTTGTGTATGAATATATGAAATATATTTGAGAGTTAAAATCCCATACCATAAGAATCAGCTTCATAGGTATACATTTGAACATCCTGTATAATAAATATAAGTTTATTATAAATACAATACATAAAAATTCACACAAACAGACACACACACGCACACACATAGACATATATATATATCATACCGTATCTGATTTACTTATGACCTTTCATTACCAATTTATTTACAATTACTTCTTAAAATCACATTTTGGGTTGTTACTACTTGGTTTTTCATGCATATTTTTTTATTTTATTTTTATGGTACTATTAAGTAAACCAACGATCCAAAATTTAAATATTTTTATCCATCATATAAATATAACAAATATTCATTGTATTTTTATTTATAGTGGTCTAGAAAATATCGAGATGAAAAATAAAATACAATGTTCATGGACTATGTAGGAAGTTTGTACACATAAATAATGTTTCCATTTTCTTCATGATTTTAATTACATAAATTAAAATAGTTTATTATCATCATATAATTTTTTATTTCATATATATCATATATTCTCACTAAAACCATCATTACCTTCCATGTAAAGGGTGAACAAATCAAATTAATTACCGAGGTGGTAGTCCGCTGTACACACGAGTGATGTTATCATATTCCCCAAAAATGTATAGAAAGACAATATATGGGAGATAATAATTATATAAGAATAATAATATCATAAATGTAATTTATTAAAATGTAGTAAATCATATTATCCATTCCTTGGAGGATGTAAGTGGAATAAATGAAATCGGTTTATGAGGCGATCTTCCTACGTACACATGATGGATGATTTCGTAACACATTTGATGAAAGTGGTGTTGGTTGGTTGTATTTACCTTAACATAACAATATCTGAGTATATGGAATATAATTTTTGGTTATGTCATAATTTATTAGTATTATTTATTGATGTGTATGAATAAGAAAATTAAAATGAATGTCAAACAACTTTACATGTTCTTCATGTAACCTCTTTAGGTCTACATCAGAAGCCTTCCCAGGTTGATTTATTTAGAATATAAGAAGTTCAAAATGATGTTGGGGATGTAAGTATATTATTTTTTACATATTGTATTACCCAATGAGTTTTAAAAGTGTGAATTATTAAGTATATGGGTGGAGTTTTTTAATTGAGGTCAGTGGTACACTTGTAATTTTTTAAAATAGAAAGGCGAGACCAAGTTTTTCACTAGCCAAAAGAATCCAAAACAGTCCAAAATAGAACCTACAAGATAAATAGTCAAAATATTTCGGTAAAATGTGTTTTTTATTAGTTTTGGGTCATGTTTAACGCTCCAATTTATAGTTTGACCCTACATAAAACCCATTTTTAACTTAACTGTAATAAATAATTTTTTTATTGTTTTTACTTTTAATTATTGCCAAAAATTAACTTTACATTGTTAGATAATATATATTTTTGTTATTCAAAACAAGTAAAATATTTTTATAAATTCAATTGAAAAATGTGTAAATTTTTAATTTAAAATTAATCAAGTGGATGAAATGAGAAAACATTTCATCAATGAGAAAATGTGAAAAGTTTAAAAGATTTTTATATAAATTTTATATAGAAAAATAATTTCAAATATATAAAATGGATTAATATATTTATAGTATAATTATATTTTATTTTAATACCATATTTAAATTGTTTTTATTATTTTATAATATTTAAATTAAACCGAAATTCTTAATAAAAACATGTATTTTTCATTATTCATCAATAACACTTTCTTTTCCGATAATTTAAAAAAATCACAAAATTATTTTGACAGAATGATTTAAAAAATTAAATTAATTATGAGCAATAAATTGGTGATAATTTTGAAAAATTATTTTTTAAACTAATTAAAAAATAGGCGACAAAACTACCTTTTTTGGAAAAATACAAATTTGTAATCATAAATTCTTTTATTCATAAATTTTTACTAAAAAATGAGATGAATTAAAAAATTTTGATTGAATATATAATAAATATAAATCAATAAATTAATTCATCAAAAGTGGTTTTTTTACATATTTTGGTAAGACATATTTGTTCATGGAAAAATATTTTTTCCGAAAAATATTCCATTTGTATTCACTTTTTTTGTTTTAATTTATAAATAATTTATCACCATGTAATTAATTAATTACAAAACATATATTTTCATAATATTTAGGACCTCATTCAAACCAAAAATTCCAAAAAATATGTGATAACTATAAAACAATAATATCTTAATATTATGTCACTTTTTCTTTAAACATTGTGTTACATGAAACCCAAACTAAACTCAGTGCTACATGTAACTCATGTAAAACAGAGTGATGTGTGTAATAAATAATACGTAAACGAATAATTTTGTTTAAAAAAATTATTTCAACAATGGTGAGGATGTTACATTAAAACAACCACTAATTATGTAGTGGTGGTTATTTTTTTAAAATATATATTTCCTTTTTTAAATATTATGTAGCCATGATAATTAAAAGAGAAGCTAAAACAATAGGTGTGGTTATCAATTTTTTTTGAAAATATTATGTTTTTTAATAATTTTATTAAATTTAATAATCCATGTGGCCTATCCAAACCATTCCCAACTAGCCCAATCAACCCCACTTCCAAAACAAATCAACCCCACAACATAGACCTACCTAATCAACACTTGAACCACATCAATTCTATCTTATATGTTATTGGATGCTGGGATTTGAACCCATAAACTCTTCCTCACACTCTAATTAAATTAACACTTACGTAAAACCATAAACTATTAATTATATTGACATAATTTTTAATATATATATATATTTTCATGGAAATACAAAAAATATACAAAAATATATATAAATAAATGAAACTATATATATATATTAATTTATAATATATATAATTAAATATTATAAATATAACATAATAGACAAACTAAAATTAAAATAAATATTTATGTATATATATATATATACATATAAATACATATAAATATATATTAATATATATATATATACATAAATATATGTAAGTATATATAAATATTAATATTGGTTGATATGTAAGGATCTCTTCACCACAATATATGATACGTAAGAATCGTGTCCATTTAAAAATATAGAGAATGAAATGACACATGGGGAGAAAAATGTTAAAATACAATAAATAAATTGTGATCATGTTTATCGTCATTTTAATTAGAAAAAACATGGTCAACCCATAATGTATATGAATTTTTCTACCATAAGGTCTGAAGTATCCTCTCGACCAACACACATTGGATACAAGAACCATATTATAATATAATGAAATATGGACATTATTTCACTCTCAACAAACAATAGATATGTCAAACAATTATAGTATTGAAATGGAAATCCATAATAAAATATGTCAAAACAACAGAACCAAAAGGTCACATCCATCATCTAGAAAAAGAAGTCTAAATAGGAATCTGAATGGCCATGTAAACACGAAAACTATATAACTCCATGGTTCCATCTCTTTGTGAATACTTTTAAAAAAACCACCATAATAGAAACACTTTCTAGAGAATCCATAATTTATTGATGCCCTTCAATTTTTTTATATCCTAGAAAATCAAGGCTACGAACACCCAAAAAGAAAATTTTCATTAGAACTACACCTCTATAGGACTCCCCCAATGAATCTATAATGTTTTAATCCATATGTGTCAATTATTACTTTTTCATTTAGATTTAAAAAAACAATTTGAATGAAATCATTTCTTATATAAAAAAACATTTTTTTGTTTTATTTTTTTAAAAAAATATATTCCTTTAAAAAGCCTGAAATATTTATATAAATAAAATATGACTTATCACATATACAATAACATAAACAGATAATGAAAATTTTGGTAAGATTCAATATCCATATCATGATCTAGTAGGAAAATCAGAATATCAAAATATCTTTCACATAATGTGATCATGACGAATCCAAATATTGATGTTCATGATGTATGGGTGTACAAAACTAAACCAATAGGTCACCCAAAGGTACACTAGTCTATATGTGTCAGTCCTAATTTTTGTGAAACTCGGTCCCCAGGAATGTGAACCTATACCATTCATTAAATTAAGGGAATTTATCCTTTTAACAACAAACTATATTAGAGATCTCACATTTTTATTTTTCCTCTATACCTCAAGGTATCACCCTATGATTTTTTCACCATTATGTTTTCAGAAAATAAAATCATGATTCTAAAAAGTTAACATGAAATTTGATGTCAATGAAAATCAAACATTTCATAATAATTTTTATATATAGATACCAAGCTGCTCCAATTCTTTAAAATATTTTCCCTTCCAAAACAATTTTTGGAGAATTATTTCTAAAATATATTGTTCATGAATCTTTTTTCCATATAAATTAAAATTTTAAAACCCATTTACATCATCAAAAATATAAAATTCAATTTCATTATTCAAAACCAATGGAATTTTAACACCCTGAGATTTTTTGAATTATATGTTTCCAAAAAAAATTAACCTTTTTGATATTTTTCATTTCATAAAACACTCATTATTGTTTATTTTGAATTAATTTCCAATGATTCTTTTGAGTTATATGAAAAAACAATTTAATATTTTAATACATGCAAAACAAACTTTATCTTTCTCTACATGGAAAACCTAGGTTGGTGTTTTTACAATCAATATTGAATTTCTTCTATAGATTGTGTAACATGTAAGACCGAGTATAACCAAACAACAACATATCATTAAGATTTTATTTAATAATATAATAATAAATTAAATAGATATAAAATCTTTGTTTAATATTATTATTATCTAATTTATGAAAATTTATGTATTACAAAAATATAATATGAATTCATAGATTACCAATTAAGTATATATGAATACGTAAATTGATTTAATATAAAGGAAAATATTGTTATTATTATTATGGTCAAAATGCTACTTTACATCAATAAATTAAATTAATTAGAATTAGTTAGTGATATTAATTTAATATATATTTCATATATTCAAAAAAATAATTTTTATATTCATAAAATAGATTATATAGACATAATATAAGAAAAAATCCAATTCTAATCTAAAAAACCAATAATTTTATTAAGGAATTTTACCACATATTAATGGAGAACCCAATTTGAATCCAATTTTTTTTTAAATTTTATAGATTTAATATATAAAAATAAAATTTATCTTTGAAATCACTACATCATAATAATGTTAGGGTAATTATATGGTATTTTTCTGTAATGATATACTTTTTAATGAATATTTAAAATAATGAATATCAGTTCAAAAATACTTTTTCATATCATTTATTTTTATAGTTAAATGATATTATAAATTTGTTTCAAAGCCTAAATATATAATATTATTATACACTAATAAAATTGAGGTATTTTAGATCAATTTTAGGTTGATGTTTGGTATAAAAAACATAGAAATCTTTTGAATGTTTTAACTTTAAAACCCTGCAATGTTGACCATATTAAAAGAATAATTTGAAATTAATTTCTTCCAATTGTGTGATTTCAATTTGGAAATATGTATTACATATTTGGAATAATAATAATTTATAATATTTAAAAAAGTTAAATTAGTGTTTTTACCCAAAATATTAGTGAATGTAAATAAAATTAAACACGTTGATTGAGATAAAATTAAGAATAACTAAGGACTAAACCGTAATTTTAATTCCCAAAATGACATAAAAATTTCTCCAAAACCCATTTATGGACATATTTTTAGCCTATATTCCTTTTTATCTTTTGGTTTCCATTATGGGAGCCACATTCCATGGGATAAATATGGGTGTAATTTCTTTTCAAAATATTTATAAGAGTGCCACTTCTCCTCCACTATAAAAAGGCCTTCTGTCCTCCACCTATTTACCCCTATCAAAACACTTTCTTTCGGCCAATATCCAATAAAATAATTTCCATAAATACATCCCTTCTTATATAAATCCTCCATTTTGGAAAAAATAAATCCAATGAGTATTATTATCATAAACTAAAAGGAGTTACCTGATTAAGAGGTATCCTGTTCTCACAATCTACTTTTTTCTTTCTCCACCCCTCAACAATCTTTATTCCATGATTTTATAAAATCCAAAGTATCATAAATTTACTAGGATATTTTTATTCTAAGGATTGTACCTATACTTACGCACACCACCATGTAATGGGTAACAAAGATACTATTATTGTGTTTGGTGAACTGTCACGTCACAAAATGATGATTGTTTGTTTTTTCCTTTATCGCCTTTCATGGTGGACATTCTGATAGAAAAGCTGTTTATATATTGAATATTTTATATCCATTATTTCTTTAATATTATTTATTACCTTTACATAACATATATTTTTTACTATCTATTTCATGAAAATACGTTTATTTCATTTGATGTAATATGGACTACCTCCCCCTCAAATCGTTGTGATTCATCCTCACACTACATAAAATGTACTAAGGATTCGTATAGTGAACATGTATGATATATAGGATATAATCATGATAATATAATAATTATATATATACATATATATACATATATTTCATTTTATTTATTTATTTCAATACGGAAATAAAAAGAGAAACAACCTTCATGTATACATACACATTATTTATAAGGGTCAAACAATGGTCAATCATACATTTTCCATACCATCTACAAGAATGGTTTATTTAATTTCATAATTATAAATTTTATATATTATTATAATAAATAGATAAGTAATATGAATTATATTTTTATCATAATTTACATTCATAAAATCATGTGATATGTATAAGGTCCAAGGATATATCAAATTAAGACTCATAAAAAAAGTGAATATTACCCAAAGTGAATACTTAACATACTATTTCCAACAAAAGGATAATATAAGATAATAATAAACCCATATATGGAATTAGATATATGAATATTTCTCTATAAATATGTTTTATAGTCATAAAATTATTATATTGGAAGCTTGTATGAGTATTAATAGAGTCAAGACACAACGTAAGGGAATTTCATCTAACTTTTTATATATGTGAGATACATTCAATGTTCACCACTATTTTATTTTGAATGGTGTATATAATTACCATGAATGTATTATATGATACATACACATAAATTTTTGGATATATAAATATACATTTTATGTACATTCTTTAATGGGGATTATTTATCAATTGTTACCGATTTGGTATATTAGTTTTGTCTCAATTTTCCTTCTTTCAGATACGTTCCATGTTATGAACCCATATTCTTATATGAGGTGTACATAAAAATATGGTTTTTTATATCATTAATATCCTTCATTTAATGATATTTTATGCTTTGTTTAATTTTATTATTCCCATTTTATTATGATTCAATTTTACTATAGTTGTAATATTTTATTGCTAAAATTGCATCATTTATCGAGATTGTTTAAGATTATACTTACCATGGAGAAATAATATGATCCATATCTAAAGAACTATAATTAATTTTCTCATACTCTATATATTAATTTTATATCCATGTATTGGTACAATGTTCTACTATTTTTTACATAATAAAATTATGAAAATAATTTTTAGGAAAGTATGACATTATTTCTCATTTAGATAAAATATCTATGTTCTTTCAAAACCGAGATTCCTAAATTTTTTTAATTTTATTATTAATAAATATTCAATTTATCTTCAATTGGAATGATATTCAAATATAATTCAAGGGTTATTTCTAAATTTTTAATGTATTTTCAAAGAAAATGGTTTTCAAAAGGGTATATGTTTTAAAAATAATTATCAAAGAAGAATGGATATGTTTCCTCATGAAATGTATTCAAAATATATTTCAATGTTATTTTATATATAATATGATTTTTTATGATACTAATTACCTTATAATAAATTATCCAATGGATCCATTAATATTATTTCTTGAGTAGTTTTTGTTTTGATGGAATGTTGCTTATGAAACCTGTTTCTTTTCCACAAGTATTATTCTTTTGAAACCCAATTATTTTAACGAGTTATTCATTGATGAAAAGACTATAAATCCTATATATATTAAATATGTTATTATGTGATTAAATTTTAATGATAACCATTTTATTTCATGGGTTATTATTTTGTTTTTATAGAAACCATATCTATCCATGGGTTATGATATGATAGATGTTTTCTAGAACATGCATGTACGAATTCACTATGAGATAAGTGGAACCTATATATCCCATTAATTCTTTGGGTAACGATTGATTAATCATTAGTATAAATTTTATGTCGGATCCTCAGTACATGTTCACAATTTTATACATGGACCTGGTTTCATGCCTGTATGTTTATGTGTAAACCACATTACTTGTTCACGATGTTATGAGTGAACCTTTTTATGTATTCATAATGATATTCGCGAATATAATTACATGATCAAAATATTATTCATGGACTTGGTTTTATGTCTACAAGTTTATGTGTGAACCTGATTTCATTTAAAAAACATTATGTGTGGACTTGGTTCCATGTCTATAAGTCTATATAATGGCCTTATTTCAAGTCTCTAACATAATATATGAACATGTATCTACTTATACATGTTTACTATGTTAACCATTGATGCATAGTCCATAATTCCATGAATTATTCCCATATTATTCTTTCATGGCTTATGATCTTGAATTCCATAAGATTTATTTCATATGAACTATAAATATTTATTCCATGATTCATGTTTATGATATTTTATATAAAGGGTATGATCTTATAATGATCATGATCATGTTATTATACACTTATATTTATGGTATTCATACACATTTATTTCATTTAAACATAATAATAATTTGAGCTCATCCCTTCCTTATGTTTCCCTTCACCTAGTTACAAAGAATGGTTTTCAAGTAGAGTTACTAAGGGGGAAAATATTTATTGGAAAACATTAATATATTTAACTAACTTGTAGATTTTTATTCCATATTTTTCAAAGGAAAAAACCTAATACGTTCTTTGGGCATCAGGGTTTTGTAATGTTTCATGTATTCCACAAAAGTGATATGTTATCTATGTATGTGAAGACTAGATATTTATTGTAGGTATCATATCTAATTCATAGTTAACCTTTGGAAACTTTGATGAGAAAACATTAGTGGGATCCCTAGATATATTTATAAAGATATTTCTAATGGAGTATTTAAAGATAATTATAACGATGATTTTACATTTAGAGAACTATCCTAAAATTTTGGTAAATGATAGAGTGAGTGGTTTCCCAAAAAAACATCAATTTCAAGATAACAAAAGTGTATGTTGATCTAGAATAGATGTACATCGGGGTAAAAACTCCAATGATATAATTTGGGCATGACTTGGGGTAATTTGGTTCATGATGGCATGCCTTTCTAAACCCCTGGTTTGAAACTCTTGGGAGATGTTATTTTGAAAATCACAAATTCTTCACAAACCATCCTGAGGAATTTTAATATAAGTTAGCTATGAATAATATCAGATAGACCTATGGTTTCATAGATTAATGTAGGATTCATAAATCAACATTCTATTTGTGAATTTTTATTATTATGTGACTTAATATTATTCTAACTATTTATTACATTATGATTTTGGTTTTCGTCAACAGCTAGAACCTGAAGGAATTGCATCAATAGTGTTTATGATCGAAATTTCAATGATTTTTCCCTTTA
The DNA here is from genome assembly GCA_963277665.1 of Viscum album. Classification (NCBI taxonomy): domain Eukaryota; kingdom Viridiplantae; phylum Streptophyta; class Magnoliopsida; order Santalales; family Viscaceae; genus Viscum; species Viscum album. Next base: position 633,224,330 of record OY728130.1, read on the forward strand.
TGATCTGAATTATATTGGGGATGAAATACAAAACATCGTTAATATACTCTCACAACGTTATCAAGAAATGAATCACACTAAGATTAGAAACAAGTAATGGAGGAAACAATATTCTCTTGAGTCCATTATAAGGTAATTTACACCTAATATTAGTAGGTATTATGATCCACTTGTTGTGGAACATTAGATTAGTACCAGTAAAACAATATTCATTATTATTCAGTGTTTGGATCTGGAGAAAGTAATTATGGATATTTATCGATTAGAAAGTGAAGTAGAAAATTGGAGGACTCTAATTTATAATATTAATAAGTTAGATGAAATTTAATACATGGATTTGGATTAGTTCAATAACATATTCTTATATAAATAATTTCCTTATTTTCGTTATACAATAATGGAAAAGGAGTTCCTTAAATTGAGGAAAATAAATGATAGATCTACCAATACCTTTAATAAAAAATTCAGATTTATTCTGAGGTATGATTTTGGTATTATCATCTAATCAGAATTTAATTTAAAAAGGATTTTAAATGGAATAAAGACAATACATAGAAGGGAATTGGCCATAATATACATTAGTTTCCATGAAGATATTTTGGTTTGTGAAATCAAACATTAATTAAATGTTGTAGTTACATATCAATATCCTGGTTTTAATAAGAATGAGAAGGTAGAGTTTAAAGGGGAATATAAAAAAAATTCATGGAATAAATTTTTTCAAAATCCATCTTGGAGAACATTGGGAAAGAGAACTTTGGATATATCATTAATGGAACAAGAATGTTTATTAAGTGTGGGAAGCCAAACCACCATGAAAATGTCTATAAAAGTGATGAGAAGAGGTAATTCTTTGAAATGAGTGGAGATAAAGATCAACAGAATGAACCACCCACACATTAGTGCTTCATCTACATGGAGTTTGAGAGTCATACGAATCAATTCTCCAATAGCAGGAATAATATGAATGATAAGATATATGAAACACTGGGGAAAAGGATAAAGAAAAATATTATACATTAATAATGGATGGTGTGAATAATGAAATTTAGGGAAAAAATTATTATTTACCCTCTCAGTTGGGAAGTTAATGTAGGAATATGTAGGAATATTCCCCATGATAATAATTGTTTTCCTTTCATAGTGATGTTTCTTTATATTATATCCCTCTATATGGATTATGGATATATAAAATTACATTTAATGCTCTATCTCTGCAAGGATGAATCCAATTATCCAATAATTTTTTTGCTATATGGTAAGATAATATTGAAAGAATAAGTGGAGAATTATATTTTAAGAAGGATATATGGATAACCATTTATTATAAGATTAAGTAAAACATAGAATAATGTTTTCCTGATTAATATATTATTACACCACATGGGGAGTTATCCATATTGGATAACATCATTCAGTGTCCATTTATGTGATGGGGATTCTATAAATTAAACTTTCAAGTATTAAATCATTGATTTTCCAGAATAATTTGAAGGTATATGTTCATTTTAAAGGGGGTAGAATGTAACAGGCTGAGATTTTGTGAATTCATTTTTTCAAAATAATTTAACTTTGTAGATATTTTTCATTTCATGAATCACTGATGATATTTTATTTTATTTTAGGGAAATATATTTTTCCTGAGTAATACAAAAATTTAATCATGCACTTCACACAACATAAACATTATCTTTCTATACATGGAACACTAAGGATAGATTAGGCTACATGCAACAATGTCTTTCCTCAATGGATTGCATAACATGCAAGAACGAGTTTTACCAAACAATATTATACCATTAAAATGTTATCAATTAATATAATTATATGTAAAAAATATGTTAAATTCTAATTTTTGAATATTTTTAAATAATTTTTCTAAATAAATGGTTTCCCCAAATATAATATGAATTCTAAGGTTACTAATTGTTTATAAATGAATATGAAAACCGAATGAATACAGATGAAAATATTATTATTATTAAGGTCGCAAATAAATGTTATGCTAATAAATTAAATTAATTACAATTAGTGAGTGATATTAATGTAATTAATATTATATATATTAAATCAAAAAAAATTATATTCACATAATATATTTGATATAAATAATATAAGAACATCCATAATTTTATGCATAAAAACCAATATTTTTTAATGCATCTTTACATGCCTTTAAATGGAGAACCCATGTTAAATCCAATTATTTGAACTATTAACAATAAAATTTGTCAAGATACACCCAATCTTTGAAATTTAGAACATAATAATATAGTTAGGGTAAATTAATTGTATTTTTCTACGAAACGTTTCTTTTATTAATGAATAATGAAAAATACTGAATTTTAGTTCTAAACTATTTTTGCATATCATTTATATAGAAGAGTAAATTGAAATTTAATTATATTTCAATGTTAAATTATATAATATTTTTATCAGTTCCTACAATTTATGTAATTTATATCAATTTCACTTTGAAATTGAGTATAGAAGCTTTGCAAATGTTTGAATGATTTTACTTTAAAATCCCTCATTGTTGACCCGATTTTGGGATTAAATTTATGTTAATTTCATCCACTTCTAATATTGGAATTCTGAGAAATTGATTTCATATTTGGAATCATAACAATTTAGTTGATATTATATGTTCAACATAGTTTTTTACCAAAAATATTAGTGAAATTAATTAAAATTAATTACATCGATTAAGGAACAATTATGCTTAACTAAGGAAAAAACCATAAATTTAAGTCCAAATAAAACATACACACATCCCCTATATCCATTATATGGAATTATTGTGACTCTATCGCCCCTTTTCTTGACTATGGATAATTATGGGATCCAATTTCTATTTAAAAAAACTAGGTATAATTGCATTTTATAAGATTTACAAGAGTTCCACTCATCCTCTGGTATAAAAGGCCACCTCTCCTCCACTTATTTACACCTCTAAAATAACTTATTTTCAGAATATATCTAAAAAAATATATTCCCAACGTTTCTTCTATCATCCATAAACCCCCTTTTGGGTATAAATCAATAAAAATAATCATTTTGGATCAGACAAAAAGGAGTTACCGGATTAAGAGGTAAAATCTTATATAAAGCTACTTCTTTTTATTTTATTTCTCCACACCATACACTCTCTTTATTTCATGACTGTATGAAAAAACGTATCATAAAAATAATATGATTTTTAGGATAATAGTGTGACCTAAACTTATACACACCTCAATCAAATTAGAAGTGAACATATTGTTTATGTGTACGGTGAACTACCGCCTCACAAAATGATGATAGTTCATTTTTTCCATTATTTACTACCATGGTGAGCATTTTGATGAGAACTCTATTTATATATGTAATATATAATTTATTTTTTATTTAAACTTATTTATTCCATTTATAACACACATATTTTTCACTTTCCATGTGGTGTAAATATGATAATTTTGTTTGAGGAACTGTGGACTACCACTCCCTCAAAGTCATGTGATTCATTCACAAACTACATGGAGTTTATTAAAGATGGGTATAGTGAAAGTATTTGATATATATGAATTAAATTATAATTTAATAATGATATAAATAAATTTATATACATATATTCCATTTTTTTCTTTCTTTCAATATGATAACAGAAACGGAAACAACATTCATGTGTATATACAGATTATCATCTCCATGAATGGTGTGTTCCATTTCATAATTCTATATGATATAGTTTATTATAATACAAATATACGTATTTCTATTTTATTATGATTCAATATTACCATATTTTTAAGGGTTTGTTGCTACAATATCATCATTTGTTGAGATTGTTTGTTATTATGCTTCCAATTATAAAATCATATGATCCATATGTAATCGAATATAATGAATTATACTAACCTTTGGATTTGAATGTTATATCCAATTATTGGTATCTTTTTTCCACTCATTGGCACTTAATTAAATTTATAAAATGTTTTTTAATGAAAATATGACTTTATTTGTACTTTCGGTCAAAAATCGGTGTTCTTTCAAAATCATGATTTCTAAAATAAATTTCAAATAATCCTCATATGTTTTAATTTTTTCATGTGTTATTTCTTTGTTTTCAATAAATTTTCAAAGAATATATTTTTATATATTGTTTATTTTATGAAATTACTTTTCAAAGAATAAGAGATATTTTTTCCTTAGGAAATTTATTCATAAAATATTTCTTAGTTATTTTCCATCTATGATGACATTTTTTGATGTTACTCCTTAAATTATAGGAAATGGTCTAAATGTTCCCTTCATTTTAATTCTTCAATGGATTATGTTTTGATGGAAAAATTTTTTTGAAACCCAATTTTTTCCATAGATTTTAACTTTCTGAAACCCACATCATTTCCAATATTATGCTTTGATGAAATAATCATAAAACATATATATTTTATGTTGTTTATGATGTGATGAAATATTAATTGTAAAATTTTATTTCATGGTTTATGGTTTTACTTTTATAGATCCCATATCTTCTTATTGGTTATGATATGATGGTTTTTTGCGTACATGTATGTATGATTTCATTTTGTGACAGGTGATATCTATATATCCCTCTAATACATTGGTTAATGATAGATGAATCATGAGTATAAATTTTATGTGTGGACCTGATTACATGTTCACAATGTCATACATGGACCGGGTAGAATGTCCATATGTTTTTGCATGAACCTGATTTCATGTTCACAATGTTATGGATTAACCTTATTATTTATTCATAATGTAATGCGTGAACCTTATTACATGTTCATAATGTTATGAATGAACCTAGTTGAATGTCCATAAGTTGAAGATGATTATATGTTCACAATATTATGCATGGAATTCGTTGCATGTCCTTAAGTTTATTCCAGGTCATTATTTCATGTCCTTGACTTAATATATTGATCTTTTTCTATATATAAATATTTACAATGTTATACATTTATGTGTATTCCTTAAGTCTATGTCTTATTAGAATGTTATGATTTCATGGATTATGATCTATATTATTTTATGATTCACCTCTTATGAACTACAAATCATTATTCCATGATTCATGTTTATGATCATTGATATGATGGTTATGATATTATAATTATCATGATCATGACATTATACCCTTATGTTCAGAATGTGAATACACATTTACTTCATTACCCTTACTTAGCATTTTATCTCATCAATTCCGTATATTTCATTTTCCTAGTTTATGAATATTTTTTTAATTTGAGTATCTAAGGGGTGATATTTTATTGAAACATAGAAGATCATTTAGTACGAATGAAAAATTTTTATCCTTATTTCAAAAGGAACTAAACTAATATGTTCATTAGGTGTCTTTTTTTGTAATGTATTAATTATTCTGAAAAATTGATGTAATTTATATGTTTGTAAATACCGAATCATTATAGGAATTAATTATAAATCAATGATCACCAATGAACAATCCATAGGTCAAATACATCTACTACAAGAATGATGAAAATAGTATTACCTTCAAGGAAGTTTATGAGGGAGGAAGTGATCAAATTTAAGATAACATAAATCACTTAAAAACAAATCAAATATCTATGTACATGAAATATCTAGTGATCTAATCTCAAACGGTATTAAAATATTCGACAATAAGGGATAAAAATGGATTCAAAACGATCAAATTAATAATACATTACACCAAATGGATATCCATGCATGAAATTCTAAATAAATATTTCTATGAAAGGGACAACGGTGATACATTGCTTATCATAAATTGAGAAAATATATAATAGTAATGTATGGATCAAATTATGGGAGGTAATTTATTAATTTTGTTATAATTTAATTTTACCCATTACCAAAACCAATCACATTAGCGTCACCGACTATCCAGTGGGCCATAATGGTAAGATATTGGTCCACTAACTATATTGTGGGTGAATGAAGAAGGAATTCACCTATAGGTCACCCATTGGCAAGTTGGATGAAGCCCACCAATTTGATGGTGGAATGTGTAAAAAATTATATATTCATGTGGCCAGCACTAGCTAGTCAGTTCCCTTCATCAGTTTTCTGGTGGCCCTCTACGACCAACAACATCCCAAAAACCGTATCCTCAATTATATATAAACCCTAATAGAAAAAAGATATTTTTAACTGTTTATTGAAATAATAGTGTGACAATTTTACCCACTAGAAATGTATTATTTCCCCATAGAGGCAAAAGATCACGAACTTGAGGAGAGATATGTCCATTTCTATGTCATTATGGCCTCACAATGACATGTCTGAGGGATATCTCTCCCACATTTAAAAATCACTTAAACCAATGGAATCATATTTACACACATCCCTGAATCGTGTTGGTACACTATCTGAAATAGTATTTCAACAAGTAAGGGGTCACGTTCAACCAAAACATTCCACTACTCTAGAATATGGGAAATATTAAAATGATACTTATTTATATGGGAAATATATTGGAAACATGGAACACATCCTGTATAAAAGTTAAACAATTATTTAAATTTAGATGGTAATATACTGAATACATTCACTCTATAATCTTAAATGAGATTAAATAACAAGGAGCTAACATACAATGTTTCCCCAAACTTATGTAGCCCAATAAAGTCAATAAATATGTGAAAACCCTGATCAAATATATCAATGCCCAAAAATTATGGACATAATTCAGTATCTTATTTCTTATGACTCTAAAAAAACACCAACCCATTCACGATAAACTATAAAATATCTTTCATCTCATAAATACTTTTTAGTATAACTAGGGACCATTCACCAACCACTTACCAACAGAGAGGGGTTCTAAAATGCAACACATTAAATTTCTCAAAATAATTAACTCATATTGAATACTGATAATAATTAAAATATAAGGAATATATTAATAGAAGAGGATTAAAACATGATCCACTAAAGAAAATCATGAATACCTTAGAAATGTATTCATTAATGTGGAAGGATTTCTCAGTCTGGTTATCATTCATTGGATGATAATTAATGAAAAACTGCAATTGAGTACACATTATTACCCATAATAAACTTCCAAATTAGGATGTAATGTGAGGATATCTAATATATATAAAAAATGATGGAACACTATGAAGTATAAAAATATCATACACATACAAGTTCCTATGATCCTCTACATTCATGGACTAATTTATATTTAAGAAATAAACTAATTTTATCGATATTTATATAATAACCCATATCAAATCATTACCACTAAGAGTATGAGGAATTCTAGTCATAATTCCCATGGATATCTCATTCAATGTCTATATTAAAATGGGTAAAGGATGAAAAATATAATTATGTCTCTGATTTCCAAATATAATCTCTACCGTATATGACACCGAGAAATAAAACACACAATTGAACATCTCAATCTCAACCATTAGTATTTAAATTTCATGTCATGGTACTTCTTGGTGACTCCAGGGCATATGGAACAAGTCGACCGAGGTCGATTTCCCATTAACTCATTTCTCTTATCTATGATACCAACCATCATACCTCTGATTAACAATGATCTATCAGGAGAACAAGACCACTAACCTAAGGTTTCCCATCCAAAAATATTCTTCCTAATATTATTAAACTTCACACCATCATCCAATCAATGTCATAAATGATACTAAATAAGGTATCCTTATCAAGTAGAAGTTAGTAATACCTATGAATCAATAATCTATTTATGAATGAAAATCTATAAAAAATAACTCCTCAAAAACCAATACTCCACTGATTTTATTAGGATCAATGTTATTAATTTTAATCCCAACATGTTTGTGGTAACATTCCCATTAACTAGGGTGAAAGATAGATCAAAATAAAAGATATAATGTTTATCCACCCAAATTATTTACCTTGAATTCAGATCCCACAAATTGAAGATTAACTGTAGACTCATTTATTCTAAATAAACCACAAACAACTCCACAAAAAGGTTTTGGTTACATCTTTTATGAGCATTCATAACTACCAAAAACTATATATCCTGGATAAGATTGTTATTATGGTGATGTAATAAGTAAGGTGAGCCATATGATACCACATGTCTTCCTTGAATGAAATTAAAACAGAAAATCATACTAGAGCCCTAAAAATAAACATCATAACCAAAACCTAGTATAAAAATATTATGGAATTGATATAATGGAAATCACTATTTTTCATCCTCTAAAGATTTTGGTAAACATTTTATCAAAAAAGTAGTCCACACCCTTAGATATTACTTCTATAAAAGTTTTTTTAATCTTGAAGAAGTTCCAAAAAAGTATATTTAATAACCATATAATCGCAAGAAAATAATTTTCTTTAACACATTTTTGGGATTCTCCCAATATATATATATCTAAATTATTTTTGGATCCAATAAGACACCCTTCTCCAAAATCACACATCCTAGAACTATTATTTCAATAATCAAGATTTAAAATTTATATATTTCTTACTATAGATGATGTTTTCTCAAGATTTTGTGAATGATATTCATATCCTCTACATAATCCTAATAATATATAAAAATATTAGAAATTTCCTCAAAAAATACAACATACCATTAATACAATAATAATTAAAATATTTGATTAATCAATGCCATGCACACTATAAAAGTGTTATAAAGGAAACTTCTCATTAGAAGATACTCATAAAAGAATTTGTTCTCCTAAAAATTGATTCCATAATATCTACCACTAATATTCTCAGATAATAGTAAATTAAACATTGATATATATTGAAAAACTACAAGGATAATTTAGTCTTAAGATGGCCATCCCTTATGGGAATGTGATATTTTGTTATTTATTGTAACATAGTTTAGTATCATCTAATAACCATAATTTAAAACACACAAACCCCATAATTTTCAAAGAGGATGGGCGATTTCATAGGTGAAAAACTAGGGTAAATAAATCCCTTGTCCATGAGATTCAAAATATGAACCGTTAATTCATTAAATTCATTATGTGACATTAGGTACAAAGGTAAATAATTTCTATTCATCAATATGAGAACGTCTATAGAGCAATCCACTTACCTCTAGGATGGTAAAATAAATATTTCAACCATAAATTTATTTTTATACACACTATACACCACTAGAAGATGAAAAAACATTAATGGATTTAAAAAATGAGGAAGAAAGATAACAAATGGAAGGAGATCTTCTTTTTACTATTGAAAATGATACCCTCCTTTTTTGAACATTGATCCCACTCACCCTAGAAGACACAAGTGACTCCATAATGAGAAATTAATAGTAATGAATAAAATATTAATCAATTTGATCATTATAGCTAATCATTCAATCCAATTTTATGATAATATCAAATATTTCATGATCATGTTCTAAAATGTCCCCTATGGGTTTTTTAAAAACTAATACCCTAAACTCTAGTTATTTAAATTCATGTTATATGTTCGTTCAATTTTTTTTGGAAAGATTCATCAGGAAATGCATTAGCTCTAAACACAATCCCTATATATCAACTACATTATATGATATACTGAAATCACTTGAAACCACATCAAAAAAAATTTACCCATAAAAGATTTAATAAACATAGTATGTCTCATGGTAGTTGGTACTACCTCTGAATCATCTTGTGAACACTAAACTACAAAAAATGTATTGTTCCATCATGTCCCTTCTTCATCACTTTATAATCACCCTTATTAAAAGTATTGTAAGCCAAAATTTTCATACATAGATATTTCTTCCTAATAGATGAATATTTAATACATTAAATAAACACACGCCATACAACCATAAAATTGTAGTGTCACTGGAGACTACATACACAATCATATAATTTGGTGATTTATCTAGAACATCGAAAATAATTATCTTCCCATTAGTACTCTTCACAAACAAACATTACCAAAACCCATTCATCATAACCTGGGGGAATGAAACATAATAAAGTGCGACCTTAGAAATTTAATAAAGGTATAAAGGGAGATATATAAGTATAACATCAACATATGGATATGATTACAAGAACATAATATTTTTAAAAAATATATTGAACATCAAATAACATAATATGGATTCATCGAATGAAGATTGAATTTTCATAAGACTTGAATCAAAGTAGAATCAATGATAATGATCCATGTATCATTAAATTGTAAAATGATATGGATTTATTCATATAAATAATCATAGAGAATATTTTATTAAACCATCCCTCTAGGACATTCATACCATATTAGGCTTGAGGTAGACACTTCTGTACCTTATCTGATCATGGTATAACATCATGTGTAACCTATTTCAGGATTTCTATTACCACTCATCTGTACTCTTACATGTTTGGGATAACCTCTTGTATAACCTATTTCAGGCATGGGATAACCTCCCATGTACCATATTTTGGGATCAGGATAACATCTCATGCACCAATTGAGAACTTGTAACATTAGACAATACTAAATTTATATGATATACATATAGGTCTCACATATAAAATAATAAAAATAATACACAAGTGTTAAATAAGATCATAAATTATTCATCATATTAGAAACTATGAAAATAATTGGGTTTCATAAAAATTTCATCATAGAATATCCTCTGGAAAAGAAACAAGTTCATAATTATTTCATCATTTCACTATATCAATACCCATGGGAAATAGAATAGGGTTACATAAGAATTATATCATGGTATAACACATGTAAAAAAGTTCTATTTTTCATAAGAATTATGTCATAATAAACATATTCCATATTATGTTGAATAATAATGTGTTCCTTTGAATACATCCCCAAAACCCATAACTATTTTCAATGTTTTTCATTTTTTATGATGAAATATTTTCTATGAAAAATCACTTCGTACATTTCATGATGAAAATAAATTTTCATTAAAAATAACATTATCGAATAGAAAACTTATTAAATATTTGGTAAATAAATTTCTTTAAAAATTAATTCCAAAACATATAATAGAATAATAAATAATAATTAAAAATATATCTTGAGGAATATTTCATTTCCGTTTTGAAAAAAGATTATTAAACAGAACATATTCAATAAATCATTCGATTTGAAAATAATAATAATAAAATATAATGTGAGCTAGAAATAAAATAATGTTCATGACATTTGGAAATCATTTTCTCGACAAACATAGTAAAAAAATATTTTCTTGAGGTTCTAATGAAAATAACTAATAATTATTTTATAAAACAACATGAAAATTCCTTAGATTTATTTTTTAAAAAATGTAAAACTTTGGAAAAATTTAATTTAATAAATCAATTAAATATTTTTGAAAATAAATGAAATCAATTTTAGAAAACATGGTTTTAAAATAATGAAGAGTTTACAAATAACGAAATAAATAGAGATGAATTTTCTTAAAAAAAACATATTTTTGAAATCTTATGAACATAATGAGTGGAAAACAATATGGAATTACGTATTATCCTAAAAACCCATAGGATAATAAAATTGATGAGAATTATTGAGACATAGATCAAATGATTTCCAAATTAGAGACTTATTGAAAATCACCTCTAGTTTATATAATACCAATAACTTTCAAAAGAAGGATCATAAAATAAATCCATGGTCAGTTTATATACCATAGAAAATAAACTATTTATTAATATGGCATGTTGCTTAATGTATTAAAAAGAAAGACAATAATACCTTACTACTTTAATTAAAATTTTAATCACAATTACCTATAACAAATAATATCAATTTAAACATAATATATCTTTAAAAGTTTGACATTCATTATTAAGAATTTCATGGGTTAATATGTACACCGCACAAAATAAATTAGTTGTGAAATTTCATTTATTTCTCACAAATAAAAGATAGGCTAGAAATACATTAACATATGTCTCGATTTTTCCCACACATTTGAAATCGATGTAAATTAATTATATGTTTATTATATATCTATTATTTAACAATAGTTAAATATATTATACCATATATAATTTACTTATGACCATTTATTATAATATTTTTACCTATTCCTTGGTAAAATAATGTTTTGGGAAATAATCACTTTTTTTTATAGATGATTTGATTTTCCATTCATAGTCTTCTATATTTGATCATGGTTCCATATTATAAAAAAATAAAAATTATAATACAATTTTCATATTCATTCAAAAATTATACTTTTAATATTGATAATGAATTATGGATTTGACAAATGAATTATGTTATAATCATGGTGATGGTAGGTTGTATTTTCAAATGAGGTTAATAACATCTTATCTTTACAAAATTATGATAATATATAAAAATAATATATTAATTAATTTAATATACTATTATATATCAACCATAAGGTTTTGAGGTGAAAATAGAGATGCACATAACTTTGTGAAGGCAGTAGTCTCTGTGTACACGAACAAAGTCATCATCTTTTTGTGAGTGAAAAGGTAAGGAGTATAATTATATATAATATTGATTAAAACTGAAAATATGAAATTAATTTCACAGTTATTTAATTTATGTCTCATATATTCATTAAAATTATCCATATTATCTACCATGTAATGTGTTAGTGAAAGAACAAATCACATAACTTCGCGAGGTAGAAGTCCACTGTACTCAAGAATGACTTTATCATATATCCTAATGAATGGAAAGTAAAAAATGAAATAATTTAAATAAATGTATAATTATATAATTAATATCATATATATTCTTTTTATCCATAATCATACTCAACTATGAGATGTGGTAATGGAAAAAAATAATGGTATTTCTTCGCAAGGTGATTATTTTCCATACAAACAAATTGTGATTTCGTAACTCATTTGATGAAATAGGGGATTTTTGTAATGTATGTAATATAAAAACCTATAAGTGTAGTTAATATATTTAGGTAATTATATTACAATGTATTAATGAGAATCTATGGACATGGATGATAAATAAACTAATAATGGTCGTTGAAAAATGTTATATCTTTTTCAGGTATCCTCCTTAGGATTGCACCAAAAGCCTTCTAATGATGGATTTATGAAATATCTAAGGCATCTGGGATGAGAGAATAAATTTTCATAATTTTTTTTACCTGAATTTATAAACCAAAATACTTTGAATGTGTGAATAAGAGTGGATATGTGGTGACCTTTTAAAATTAGGTTGACTGGCACACATGGAATTGTTGAAAATATAAACGAGTACCCACATTTTAATCCTGAATACGTGGTTAAAAATGAATTATCTCTTAGTATTATAGATTATAGGGTACAAATAGGGAAATAAAATATATTTTATATAATCTTTTATGCCATTTTATCAATTATTTGTTTACATTAACCCCCGGTAATACCATTTTTACCTTAACTATCATAATTAATTTTTACTATTTTCTATATTTATTTTGAAAAGAATTAAGTAGAAATTGTTAGATAATATAAATTATACTTATTATAAATATTTAATTCATTTTTTATTTATCAATTCATACAAGTATAAAAATTTAATTATTATTTTATCATGCAAATGTGACGAGAAAGAATGTTTTCAAATAGAAAATGTTCTGATGTTTAGGATGGTTTTATATCAATATTAAAAAATATGATTAAAATTAAATAAATTGGATTAATTAATATATAATTTGATTAATTTTAATTTAGAACAAATTAAAATATAATTTAAAATTATAAATAATTTAAATTCAATGTAAGTTGTAAATTAAAATTTAGTATTTCAATATTCTTAAAAAAATAATCATTTTCAAAAATTCCCAATAATTCAAACTAATATAATACTTGAATGATAATTTTAATAGTAAAAAAATTTTGTAAACTTTTTTTTCCAAAAGTTTGAAAATTTTGTTTTAAATAAGTTAGAAAAAATGTGAGAAAACATTTTTTTAGAAAAATATATTTTTTCATTGTAAAATTGTATTTATTATTTTATCATGTCTATAAAATTTTAAGATGACTATTAAGAATTTGTTTGTAATTATATAATATTAATTTCCTTAAAACAATTTACATAAATTTCAATGATTAATTTATTATGGTAAAACATATTTGAGTGGATAGAATTTGTTTTTCATAAAATGATTCCCTTTATTTTCAAATAGTTTTCTTAATTTCTATTTAGGGATTCACCTAGGAATTCATTTTATATAAATTTTTAATCCATATAGTTTCATATTTTTGTTAATATTAATCATTAATACAATTCCAATATCATCATTATAAAATATTCATGGAATGAAACATTTCATTTAAACCGAGTGTCAAGTGGAATAAAATCTAAAATCACTATTATGTGAGACAAAAAATGTCAAAAATATTAAATTTATTAAAAAAATGTTTCTCAAAATATTATGATGTTACATTCCCCCTCCCCAAAAATTTACATTCATTCTCAAACTTCATATTGATCATCAATGGTTTAACATTTGAACATTTGTTCATGGAATAAAACATCATAAAAAATGCTAATAGAACATTCTATTCAAAAAGATAACGGGATGTGTAAATTTCATATAGAGTATCACATTATAGGTTTCAAAATAGGATAAAATAGATGGGGAGTCAAAATATTAACATAGATTAAAAGAATAAATAATTATAAGGAGTGATAGAGATTATTAATCACAAGAATGTGCATGTTACAATGAAGGGTAAAAACCATAAATACATAAACCAAAGTGCAGTGAAAAAGGTCATTGAAATCATAAAAAATTATGATATTATGGAAACAAATTATTTTGAGATCCTTTTTGATATTTTGGGGAATTCATATTCCATAAACACTAAGAACATACAAAAATGTACATACATGATATCTTTTTATATAAAATTAAATGTTTCATCCATTGATTATTGCAAAATAAATTTATAATTAATATCATGCTGTAAGAGTAGATTTTTGTCATTAATTTCTAAATTGCTAAGGAAAATCCATAAAATAATGATAAGTAATTACTTTAATATATTGTAAAAAATAGTTAATATTATTTATCCAATATATAAAAACAACCTATCGCCATGTAATATGTTAAATTATAAAACCGTATCCAAATAATAACATGAACCACTCCATAAATGTTTAACTTTATAACCCTTATGTGAATTAAATTTTTTTAAATAAGGTCACTAAATTTCTCATAATCACCAAAAAATTAATCCCCCATATATAATAATGTTACTCTTGATTTTTAAATACTAAACATTTGAATAAATTCATCATTTATATTCTTACAACATTGATATAACCTGAATTAATATAAAACATTTTTTAAAAAATTAACACTTCCTCATTGTTTCCATAAAACACTGATTATTGGATATATTCTATAAATGAAAAAATGTTTTAAACTCAATCATTTCAAGTATAAACCCATTTTTCAACAAAGAATTAAGGTAATTAGTGATATCCAATTTTCTTATTCATATATAATATATGATTATCATAATATCATTACCACAACAATAAGAATATATTAATGTTTATATTCCCTTAATCAAAAAATCACCTTTCTATTAGTCCTACAATACAATTAAACATATTTTTTTTCAAATCATTAAAAAAATATAATGAAAAATTATTATTTATTTCATGATTAATATAACATAAACCATGAATTAGAATAGAATAATAATTCAACCATTCCACCACATCCATTATCTAATAACTAGTCTTTAACATCTTATTCTTTAATACCTCTTTCCTTTCTTATAGCATTTATAGATTTTTCAAAAGAAATAAAAAATGACATACTAATAAAAACATTTTTATTATCTTCATGAGCACCCCTTAGGACCTAAATTTTCATAATTCACACAACTTTCACATTTGAAACAATAATATAGTCTATGATACCTTAGAGAGAAAACTATTCTCAGCAATATCATTAACCAAACGTTTAACTTTTCCTTTGTAATTACATGCATTGTTTCCTTCTTTTCCACATCCAAAATGTGTCCTTAACCCACTAGTAATTCCCTTTAAGGGTTAATCCCACATTTTCAACATATAAGAAACTTATTATTCATTCCTCCATGGTCTCCAATACTTAAACAATAAAAAAACCATTTCGTACTCTTCATTGTTGAGTATGAGAGTTAGTTATGGTTAATGTCATTAATCTTGTTATGTGATAAAAGATTGATAATAATCATTATATTTCTCTATCCATTCAATACACCATTTGGTTTCTCATTAATATGTTTTCAATCACATTAAACATTAATTAAATTCTTTATATCTACCACCATTGAATAAATAGAAGAAAACATAGTGTGAGCAACACTTATCACAAGGGAAAACTGAGTAATCATGAACATCACATATAGGATGTCTAAAAAAATGAAACCATATATTTTAAAATTTTACACCATAGGTTTATCTTTGGTCACTCATATTCACCATGTGTTTAAATACTTCATGGTGGTTCAAAAACTATTTATGAATTTCGAGAGCTTATCCCTCATTTTTGTCTAAATATGTGTGAAGCAACAACCATTTTAGTGCACTAAGTGATGATCGAGTTCATCCTAGTGTTCCATATTCAGTGTTATTTATTCTAGGTTCCTCACTTCTAGATCACCATCAACTTATAGTATCCAAAAAGGGATGTAATTTCAAGGAAACTGGTCACTCTATACTTTTCTAATATTGTAGTAAAGTTTACTATTCCTTAAACCGTTTTTATACTTACCCTCACTTGTATCCTTAGATTTGTCACTAATGTTTTCTAATCCAAGTATAAAAATGGTAACTAAACATTTAATTTGATTAAAACTAATGCGGCCCATTATTTTCATTCATAGATATTTAATCATTTTAACTAAATATTCTATAAATTATATAAACACATGCATGAATATTGTAATTGTTTTTTGCCTTTAGATACTAGGTAAAAAATCATCTAATTTGGTAAAAGATATTAAACCTCTACCATAATGATCTTATCTATTATTAATATTAAAAAACATACCCTACCTAAAATCATTCTTCAAAACATCAGAAATGGGATCCCAAGAAAGGGTGTGATCAGATTCTCAATAATGGTAAATATGATAGAAATATAATAATAACATGAAGATATGTGTATCAGAACCTAATAAAATCAATTTAAAATCTTACCCAAAAAGGAGATCATAACATGGATTTCTAATATAATATTGGATGTTAACAACACAATAATAATTATAAAATAAAATAACATTTTCTATAAGGGAATTATATTGGCATAAGACAAATATTTGTGGAATATACATTTCATAGAGAATTTTATTTCAAGGATACCCATGATGGAATTTATAACATATTAGGCATGAGAAATCCCCCCTTGTTCCTAAATAAATATTTTTATAACCTATCTTATACCCTCATTTGAGATTTAGATATCATCATGTGTAACCCCTTTCAAGAACCAAGTAACATCCAATGTTCCCGTTGAGATCATATAACATTAATCATTATCCAATGCATTAAAGGGAGATAAATGTCTCACCCATCACATAAAAAACACGTGTGCTTCAAAAAATTATAAAACATTAATCATACTATAACCCAAAAAATTAATGGGACTCAAAAATGTTTCATTGTATCATATCCTTTGGAAAAGGAATAGGTTCATAATTATTTCATAATTTTACGCTAGCAGAACTCGTGTGAAAAAACGCATGTTTTATTAGAAATAAATCATGGTATAACTCATTAAAAAATAACCATGTTTCTTAAACATATAATAATTATAAACATAACCCTTTTATATAATGTTATTTTTAATATAAATAATGGTCTTAATGGTAGGAAATTATGTTCAAGTCAAACATGTTAAAAACACTGCTTTCAAATTTCCAGTGAAACACAAACATGCAATTTTTTGGAAAAAAACATGATGATTCCTTTTAGTTTTTTTTAATATTAAAAATTTGTTAAAATTTTAGATCATATTTATTTGGATATTTTCAAAAATAGTTTTCAAAATAGTTTTATACAACATGGTTTTGAAAGAAGGAATTTTTAATCTAATAGTGAAATATATACAATTAAAAAAACAATATTTTGAACACTTGATTACATAAAAAATTTAAAATAGAAGGAAAAAAATTATTGTATATAAATATATAGAGGATAGGACGTTTTCTGTGAATTATTGATAGGAAGATCTCATTATATCAATACAGGATACTTAATCATACATAATCTAGATAAATGTTGATATTTTAACGTAAATGCATGGCCTCTTTAGTAATCATTTGAAAACATTTCCCCAGGAAAGATATATCCCCCAATTAAAATGAAATACAAATAATATTCAGGATAATAATCATAAAATGAATAAATGGGAGGTATATACACCATAAAAAAGAAATTAGTGTTGAATATGGCATGTATCATATAGAAGTAAAACACCAGACAAACTCCCCATACCACTATAGTAATATATCATATCATAAGAACCCATAAATAAAAGAAACAAATAAAAAAGGGAATATAACATAAATTATTATATTAATGATATAAAATCTCAAATGGGTTTTATATACACAAAATAATAGAAATATGTTGTAAATTTAAAAATGTCCCATAGAAATAAATGAAAGACTAGAAATCCCCTATTTTAAGTCTTGACTTCTTTTGTACCTGTCTGAACCAATTTTATTAATAAAATTATATATATATATATATTTGAATTATATTATTTTATTATACTATATATCATTTAATTATTAACATTTATTACATATTTATTACCAATTCCCTGTTAAAATTATGCTTTGAGTAATAACAGCTATGTTTTTCATATAAGATTTAATTTATCATCTTTTATCCTCTAAATTTGAAAACTTATCCATCATTTTATGAATATTTATAATGATGTAATTATAAAATTTATTCATCAATTATACTTTCATTACCAATCATGAAGTATGTTTTTGGACATTAAATTTCATTTCCATCGAGGAGATGGTAACCCATATGTATGTATGTGTAACGTTCCCATTTTTCAATAATCATTATGTAAAATGTTATGTGATATTTTATAAATATAAGGTGATAATAATATCATAAATATTATATTATTTCTATAAATAAACTTATAAATATTATCCATGATGTTTGGTAATGAAAATAGAGATTCGCATCTCTTTGTAAAGGAGGTAGTCTGCACGTACACAAATGATATTATCATTTTTGAATTATTGAAAAATTATGAATTAAAATGATATATTTTTATTTTTAGAATGATAAATATTTAATTAATATAATAAATTATTCATTTATATAAAATATATTCATTATCATAGTCCTTATTATTTTCCATATAAATCTTTAGTGAAAAAATGAATCACATCGCTTTTTGAGGTGGTAGTTTCCCATACACATAAGTGACTACATCATATCTCCTTAGGAATCATAAGCAATAAGTTTCATATGATATAATTAATTTAAAATTGAAATTTTATTATAAATATCAAATATATAATTTATATCCTTCTTCATACCTAATTTTAATAGGTATTAATGGAAAAAAGAATGACATCAGTTAGCGAAGCGGTAGTCCACCACACACATTAGTAATGATTTCGTAATCCATTTCATAGAAGTAGGGGATTTTTGTGTCATGAAATTAACATAATAACAAATTATACTGATTAATAATCTTAGGGTGTCAAATCATAATGGTTTAAAAATAATTTACGTAGGTAGATGAAGTAAAAAATGCCTAATGAAGAACATTACCTCTCTTTTGGGGATCCTCTTCAGGTTTTTCCCAAAATACATCATAGGATGGATTAATTACCAAAATCATGCTTCTAGGATGATCAAATATAATTTTTAAAGGTATATTATTAGGTAATGGATAGAACCAGAGGGGTTTTTAGGTGTTTAAAATGGAGGATAATGGTTATCCTTTTACATGTGAGGTGAATCTAACATTTTAATTTTTTAACAGATAAATGTATACCCATATTTTTATAATGAAAAGGATCCAAAATTATTTATTCTATATCCTCAATAATTATAGTGTTAAAATAAGGATACGAATTATATTTTAAAAATGTGTTAGGTCATTTAAATCTAATATATTAGTTGAAACCTAGATGAACCTATTATACCTTAACCGCATTAATAAATTATTACTATTTACACTATTCATCTTGGTGAAAATTAATTTGGAATTATTATATAATTTAATTTATTTTGATTCAAATAATGGAATAAATTTTTATAAATTCCATTAACATATGTGGAAAATTTTAATTTATAATTAATTATATCGATGTGATGAGAAAGAATGTTTCTAAAAGGGAAATTTTTCAAATGTTTCCGAGGATTTTATATTAAACATAAGTATTAGTATTATTACAATGAAAAAAATTATTAATAGAAATATAACGTAACTATGGATAATTTAAAATCAATTAAAATTCTAATTTATCATTATTTATAATTTAATGGAAATGGGTTTTTTGAATTATTATTCAGTATTTTTCGTAATTTCTCAAAAAATTATCATTTTTAGAGATTTCATAAAAATCAAAGTAATATAATTTTTACCTGATGATTTAAAATATAAAAATTATTTTTTAATAAATGTATAATATTTAAAAAAATTAGTATTAAAATAGGTGTGTAAAAATTGCAAAAAAAAAAAATTTTTAAAAATTTATTAGGAATAAATTGGATTTATTTGTATCTCTTATATATAAAGTATGTAAGAATAATAATAATTTTTTAAAATATATAATATTTTTTTTATGTAAAATTAAATCACAAAAAGTGAATTATTATATTTATTATGTTAAAACACATTCATGTTCATTAAAATTGATTGTTAGAAAATGATTCCCTTTATATTAAAATTTTTATAATTTTCATTTCCTATTTTATTGGTCACAATGGAATTAATTATCTTTACATGTGAAAAAAATATATTTGGATTATTTAGTTAATCTTATTCATACACACCATTCTAAATGCTTTATAAAAATATTTTATTATTATAGAATGTGTTCTTAAAACTCATTGGTGCGTGTAATGAGGTGGAAACATAGTGTTATGTGTAATGAAAAACATATAAAAGATAAAATTTTTGCGAATTTGTTTCACATGAAAATGTGGTGTTACAATGTGGATGAGATCAAACTGATTTTTATACATCATTTATATACTAAGAGCCCTTGGTGATGGTTGATCTAGCTCTATAACCCTAGGATTACCTCTCATTGTCATGATGATGACGACCAGATTTCACCCAACTGTAACAAACCCTAAGTAATAGTTTACAATATTTTTTATGATGCCTCTTTTTAACACTTTTTCAATAGACCACATGAATCTACCCCTATGTTTGATGTGAAATCCTCCCACCACATTAGTTATGGGCATCCCACATCCTTTTCTAACAAGTAAATGAACTTCGGCAGCATTATTATATCATTGATGCTCCAATGAGTCATGTTTTCATATATATGTTTTCCTCTACAATGTCTTCCTTGTAAAAAACTTCGATATAGTTGGGTAGACACATATGAATTAACATATACCAAATATCAACACTCAAAACCATTTCATACCTCCATAATTTAGATAATATTTGGAAAATTTATTTTGAGATAGGATCACCAAATTGGATAAGCGAGTAGTATATTCCATTAGAGAATGATCACCATAATCCGAAGAAAGAAACTCTCATGGATTCCCCAATTACAATTTCTTAGGATATGAATATTGAGTTATTGACTTATTAAAAATATTCCAGGAAATATATTCAAGCATATTTTCCTGAAAAATAGATTCCCAATATTTTATTCTAAAAAAGGAATCATGTAAGTTCTGAAGATAAACATAGAATTTTATGGATTTTTCAAAATTTGGAAAATAATTTAAATCCTGTTGATCTATTATTATGCATATTTCGTACCCTTTTCACCCATATATATTATTGGTTGTTTCTTCATGATTCCAAAATCATGGTAAACATTCATCATGGATCAATGTTCATGACTTGGCCCATATACCAGATCATTTGGATGATAATTCCTACAAAAAGGTTTTTTATTGTAGGAATCACTTACAATTATTTCTCCACAACATCCTAACTATTGTTCCATGGTATTTATTTTGGAAGGATCTGTGATCTATAAAATAAATGGTCATAAACTATTTAGAACATAATTATATACCTTTATAAAAAATATATTTTAATGAAATAAATCCAATCGGGTGAAAATATTTAGCTAGAATCATTAAAATATAATAATTTTGATGTTAAATCAATTATTTCAATAAATGCGAGCATGCTAGGGACCTCCCCCCCCCCAAAAAAACAAAAACTATATAGTTATTATTGTCTTTCAACTAATCAATCATAAATTACCAATCATAAGAGGGTTAAACACAAATATTAAAACATGATTTAAAGAAACATGTATATCTGATTCCAATTTGTAATATACCAACCATGGTGACCCCATAAATTCTATAATATTATCCATCAATTAGACTCAATGTGTGTTCCCAGTCACCAAAAGATAGTGAAAATCACAAAGGTATAGTATATAAAAACATGGAAATTATTATACCCTCAAAATGAAAAATAAGATAAGAAAAACTATATTATAATAATATATATCAATAAAAGATAATTTTATTAAAAAACCAAAAAAGATCACATAAAAATTTAAGATAACACAGACTCAATGAAAAAATGAAATACCACAGGGAAATGGATACTAGGATTACCCATGGGTCCATCTCCCTATGACTACACATCCCTACCATCCCAATCTAACTAAAATGAAACATGATCAACGAGAGATGACCTCTACATAACACTCTATGATTTACATACATTATGAAAGAAAAATTTATACAAACACATAATGTATAAAAGTAGTGTATCAACACAAATGTTTTGTAGCATACAAATAAATAATCTGTATAATATAAATACACATTAATACAGTATTTGATGCATAAACTAAATCTTTTAAAAACGTTTAATTGAATAATTTTCCTTATAAAAATCATCTCATGTATTTCATTTAAAAAAAGTTTAATTCCTATAAAAATAATTCCACATTTAAATAAATATGGGAATATGAAATATCACATTTCTAATGGCTTAAAAATATAAATAAATGGTTTTTAATAATTATTATTTATATTATGATCAAATGGAAAAAAAATAATGAAATACCATGCATGTACTATAATCTCAATGAATCT
Organism: Viscum album; assembly: GCA_963277665.1. Taxonomy (NCBI): domain Eukaryota; kingdom Viridiplantae; phylum Streptophyta; class Magnoliopsida; order Santalales; family Viscaceae; genus Viscum; species Viscum album. The sequence continues at coordinate 633,247,559 of OY728130.1, forward strand.
ATTGATTTAATTCATTTATGCGAGGTTATAAACATCTAAACCACTAATACAGAAAATGAAGAATAAGATAGAAAACAGGGCTATGAATGTATGGGAACCCTAGACCCTTAGAAAGGAATCACATAGCTTATTTAGAATCAAGGGAACCTCACCCGTTTATTGTTAACTCCAATTGGGAAAATATATGTTTTGTTAATCTATAACCCCAATGTGTGTAAAAACATATCATTTCTCAACTATATTTTATGAAAAAATTTGTTTCAAAAAAATTTCTATGGGATATCTATTTAAATATAATACCAAATCTCATAAAAACATTTCTATAGTTATACCACACTACTCCCATGATTGAAAATGTATTTCCCATGAAAAATTATCTTTAATTAATTTTTTAAATAATTAATGTTTTTGAAAATCAAGTTTTTAATAGAAAATAATTTTTAAATTCTCATTCCATTCCCCAAAGGTTAAATAAAATTTCAAAATTAAAAATAAAATTAAAACATCATAACAACAAAAGGATCAAGATGTGATAAATTATAGGATAGAGACACCTACCTCAGGTATAATGAAAAACAAATTTCTTGCATGAATTATGATGGGATAAGGAGATATCAGATTTTTAGGAACCCATATCCTATAAAAAACATTATTAGTAAATTTTTTATGATATATCTAGTGATATAGTGTAATAATACATATAAATAATCAATATGGAGTGAATAAAATGAATTTTTAATGATTCATTTTTTGAATTACACCCAATTGAGACATAAGATTCGAATTTTCAACAAGAATCTCCCAATAAGAAGAATGATTGATCAAATAAGGTCGCTAAATAGCTCAAAAAATAATTAAAAAATTGGATTAAGAATATAAGGATAATATCATTTGATTGAAGTGATTAAGTTGGACTAAAATGAAATTCTAGAAATATGAAAAATGAACTCCAAGTAGTATCACTAGCTATCCATTAGGTCCAACAAGGTGACTGATTGGTCAGGAAGAGTGCCTATATAATTAGGACTTATATTGGATTTTTGTTGGGTGTAAGAAGAAGTCTTTTACAAATAGGTCCTCCATCCGTTAATTAGTAGAACCTATAGATCTATATACGTTCATCCAGCAAACATTGGCTAGAGAGTTATCTTCCTTAGAAATTCGGTGTCCCTCTACTACCATTAACTACCAAAAATCATCGACCCACTAAAGTATGTCCAAAAATTCCAAATGGAGAAGAAATTAGCTTCATACCAAATTAAAAATACTTGTTTTAAACAATAATCATGTTACATAGATCATATATATGTGTAGAGATAATAAACGATATACGTGATGTTGGAAGAATGAAGTTTATGAGTCCAACCATCAGCCGATGTGGGGGAATGAATTAAAACATGTACATTTTAGTGACCCTAGTATCATTAAGTTGATATTATGAATAAAAAATTATGAAAATATTTGATTGATTAAAAAAACTAAAGTGTAAAAGAAGAATCTAAAAATGAGTTTTTTGGCTTAGAAGAATGAGGATATCATAATTTTGACTATTGTATTATTTCGACATTTTCCATTATCATATCATATTACATCCCACATAAAGGGGTAAACCATTCCTATGATTATGATATAGTGAATGAGGTTCATTTAGTAATTCTTTTGTCTTGGATTCAATGAATATAATTCATCTTCTATAGAATTATATCTATATTTAGTGTCATGGTGTTATTTTGAATATGATTATAGCCTATTTATTATTCTCAAGAATTATTTGTATTTTGGGTTAACAATCATTATTTCCATTCAATTTAATTTTTATTGTATATAATAAAATATGAACTATTTGGTGGTGAGTATCTAGAAGATGTTGATACTCTTTTGGAATCCATCAAATTATATATGAATTAATAAGGAGTAACATAACCTGATAGGGATTTGATAAGTATTTTAGGGATATTTTATTGTTACTGTTCTAATATGACATCTTCCAATAAATATAAAATGGTTGGCTATTCTATAATAATAGTTTTTTGATCAAACCCCAATAGTTCTCTTAACCTAAGGATATATATATATATATATATAATTCATTCATTTAGTAGTCAATAATAATATTATGAAACAATTATTATTTATAAAATAATGTTATAATTTGTAATAAAACCATTAAAGAAATGACCTATGAAAAATTGGATAATTGTCACTTGTTTAAATTTTTTCATGTTATCATTCCCTAAAATTTACCAATGAACCATTTTTACTAATTATTAAAAAGTAATATATACTCAACATTGTAAAATAATTTTTGTCCACGATATTTTATATCTTAAATTATGGTAAATAATATATTTTTTCACGAACTCACTATAGGGGAGTCAATGTAAATTTTTTTGATTATCCCAATGAAAAATAAAAAAATGGGAGTTGAAATAAAAACATCCATGGCTATTATATCTCAATTCATGACAAATAACATGAGCCTTATTGGGTTGCTGAATTCACAACATATGGAGAAAATTAAATTTTTTTCAATTACAAAATAATGATTTCCATTATTTCGTAGAATGTTTTATATCCCAAATAATCCTAGGATAAAATAAAAATGGATGGATTATTATGATAATCCAATGGTAAAAAATTCTATAATACCATATCTAAAACCACATAATGACGATAACATGGCTCAAATTATTAGAGTGAAAGTCATCATTGATGATTTTCCAGTTATATTAATGAAATATTTATCTATTTTCATTATAAATTTGGTGTATAAAATATTGATGTCATTAATATATATTCCAAGAGTATATAATTAAATTAAGAAAAATTTAGGATTGAGATAATGATATTATGATAGGTTAAGTGATACTCCATATTTATCATGTGTGTATTAAAGAATACAATATTATCATACATGGGTCATTTAATAACCGGAGAAAGTCTATCTAAGGATACAGAATATATAGAAGTGAATAAAGAATATCCTTGGCCAATATATATAATATGGATTATTATTTTCATAAGATTTAAGTATTATGTTGATTCTATTTTAAGAATCAAAGTCATTTTAAAATGTTGATTTTCTATCATTATTGTGTTTGTTCCTAATATTTTGTGAGAATAAAATCCAATGTGTGTTTAATTGTGATGATTGATGAGTTGATATTAATGATTAAGACATGTGGAGACTGAAATTGTAAGTTAAAATATGGCTCTTAAATATGGATATCATGAATTGTTACTAATTGAATTAGAATAATTTCTAGATAGTGTTATGAAGAGTTTGAATTAGTGAATTTCAGAATTTATAATATAGTGTTTTTGAATTCATGTAACAAAATTAGAATATTAAATAGAAATTGAATATGATTTTATCAAGATTTGAAAGGAATAATAGTACATGTTGAGTGTATTTATATAAATTTAATTGATTTTTCACTTTGAATTATTATAATCGATATTTTTTATTTTATCAATACATTTGTTTTCTATGTGCCAAAAATGGAAATGTGGTTGAGTATGCCTAGAAATAGTGTAAAAACAAAATGCGTAGAGGTTATGTAGGGTGAAAGTGCCTATTATTTTTGTGTGTGTGTGAGGTTTTTTTGGATAACAATTAGTTACATTAATTGAATAATTTATGTTACATGATGACTTATTATGCGATGTCAGAACCGTCACCTAGTCGATATGGAGTGGTTATGTAAATGTAATGTCAATATTTAATATTAATCATTGGAATATTATAATGAAGAACCATGATAATATAAAAACACTAAATAATTGATCCAGTTCTAAAGAGGGGCTCTTATAAAACAAGTTTATGCAACTTGATTATAAACGATGCAATGGTTCTCAAACTACAGACGTCATGCTGAGATTCATTGATCATGTCAAGACAGTGTAATCAATCACATGTGATCATAAATAGATTCATATGACTATATGATGATCCATAAAGAGTTCTATCATAAGATAATATTGTCATAAAATATTGAAATTATAAGATCCTGAGTGTGATCTCATGATAGTGTGATGGAAGGGTTGAGAGATTATTTTCAATTGTAGTAGAAGCATTTTAATTTAACAAGAATATGGTCACATTTTCAAAATGATAATGAAAACTTATATTGGAAAATGTATAAAGGCCAAGAATTTTGTTTTAGTTCATGAAACAATATGGTGGTTCAAAACGTATGTTGATGTGGTGGAAAAAGTTGTTTTTATGAGATATTTTGAGGCTAGAAGTCATTAAATCATGTACATAAATACCCAATACTATTCTATTTATTATATAAGATAAAAGTGAATATGAGAGATAATTTATGAAAGTAAAGACAGATTATTTCCGGTATTTTAATTAATATAGAGAGATATTATTTTATACAAAATATTAACTCTCACACTTGTTAGGCTTTGTGAACTAGAATGGGTATGAAAGAATGAGTTTCATCGTCATGAAGATGTTTCACAAATAATAGCATACTAATTAAGATTTCCATATTGAATATGAATAATGATTTAAATGAAATAAGGAAGACATATCATTTACTATTGATATTCATTCATATTATATTATTCTAATATATTACATGAACTGTGTTGTATGCATGTATTTTAATATGGTAAGGAGGTAAACCATGATCTAGTATTTTCCATGATAACATGTTGTGCAAGATATTAAAAATATGAAAGTTTGAGAAGTACCAATTGAGTAACACACATATGTACTATTACATGTTTTGAATGATGAATTTCATTTGTATTAGTTAATATATAGTGGTTAAGGTTGTTTAGGATTTAATTTAGTGAATCAATAATGTGATGAAGAAATAGTGTGACTTCATGTAATTTATTTAACTTGTACAAAGTCACTATGTTGAGACTCCTATATTGAATATTAATGTTCTATTAAATTTTTATTGAAAATGAAAATCATTTACACCTGATCATTCACTATAACTATTGATAATAAAATTGTTTAATGGTTTAATATTGAGAAATAGCATGTTTTCTTCCTCATGGTTATCAAAGTTCATAAAGAAGTTTACCCAAGAAGATCAGTTAATATAGTTTTTTCATAAAGAGATATTACATATCAAGGTGGTATAATAGAATCCAAAATTCAATATAGACCATGTTTAGTATGGAACATACATTTAAGATGATTTTTAATGTCAAGTAGGACTTTAGAGAATGATCATAGTTGGATTTTGTGTTGAATACATTTTATAATGGGGGAGGGATTGTAAATGATAGTGGGACTCTAAAGTGGGAATATGAGGTTATTCAATGTTTATGGTGATGATATTTTCAGTACTTGTAATCACTTATATATAGTTCATAATTTGAAAACATGGGGAATAACGACCTTCATTAAATATTTGGTTTGTCTACCTTAACCTTAAAAATTCTAAGTATTTTGCATCATATAGTGTTTTCATTGCATGTATTACGAATGTTATTGTGAATGTTCAAGATCTAATCACCCTAATTGGTGATAGAAGGTTGAATTAAAAGGATCTAAAAAAATAATATTTGATTAAAATAATTCATACCGGATTCACATATCTTTCAATGAGACTGTATTATTTATTGGGAATATAAACAAGTATCAAATAGAAGGTTCCACCTCCACATGGAAATAATTTAATAGAATATTTATTTATTTCATTACATTATAATGTGATTATTTAAATTTGAATAATATAAAGAATTTAATCATGTTAAAAAAGTAAATTTTATTCCATTTGAAAAAATATCTAAATAACAATCAAGAATCTAAAAAATATAAAGAACAAAAATTAAATTAAAATATAAATGAATAAAAATATGAAAAATGATAAACATTGAGAAAAATGTACTCATATTTTTATTTCTAAATAAAATAAGTTTATTATGATTCTAATTAATATTGTTTAAACTATATTGATGAATTATTTGATTCTGAAATAATTTCACATTGGATAAAAATTACAAATAAATGATTAATTGTATATCTAGGTTTATCAAGGGAAATTATGATGAAAAATCATATCTAGAAGAACAATATTATGAAAATGAAGAATTATTTTCTATGAGTTTTTATAACTACAACAATACCTTAAATCAATATACAGTTAAGGAAAACACTTTGATGTTATAAAAATAAATAGTCACCAAGGATAAATTAGTCAATTAAAAGTGTGTACCAGTTTTCCATAAAATGATTTCTTTGACTGAATAACTATTGTATATTATTTTAATGGGAATGATGTAACATAAACGGGTTTGTATATGTTATATATATAATATAATAGATACATAATCCATTTATGAATGATATAGACATTGCGATAGAGTTTAAAGAAACATGAATTAAGGATATTGAGAATTTTTTACTGAATTCAAACCAAGTGCCTCAAGATAAGATTGTTAAAATGAGGATTGAGTTAGAACAAAGAATTAAATTAATTTATGATAAGAATACTGATATTAAGATAACGTGTCTTTTGAACGAAGTAAACCTTATTAATCTAGAAGAGACACAAGTTGGTGCATCTCATGATATTGATAAAGAAGTGATTTTGAGAAATCTTCTAATTAGAGTAATACCTATAACATTATTCTACCGAGTGGTAAGAAGGTTTTGATATTACATATGGATAAATATACAACATTCCCATTGAAAAAGGTAACCATTTTTCCTAAACATTATGTGCATACCAGTTCAGTTTATTTAACTACTGTAAATTTAACCTTAATATTTGGATAAATTAGTTTGATGAAAAAATATTAAGAATCCACTACATCATCAAAGATGGATATGAAAAAGGATAAGAGTTTTCATAACCCAAATAAACAACAAAGGAGATATGTGTACTTAAAAAAGAATGCATGAGAAATAGATAAAATTTTCCTTGAAATAAAAAATAATTTTTTTTCAAATTTTAGAGATGAGTGATTTTTATCTATTTGAAAATGGTATTTTGGTATAATTTTAAAATATAGGATTAAAAAAGAACTATTTTTTTATGATAAAAGAATAATAAAAGAGAATAACTACACTAAAGATGAAAAATTCACTAAAATAAATATATATACATATAAATAAAAGATTTCATTGAATTGAATATTTTAATGAGTATTAAAATATGGGTAAAAACTAAAATAATTACTACTATTATGTACTAATCATGCCCAAATAATCTATTTTTGTGAATAGAAGACCAAAAAAGTTATATAGTTAAGAAATTAAATGAACATGTATTGATCAATATGTGAAAAAATTAAAATTATGTTAAAAAATCCATAGAAAATTGAGGAGAATGATGTGAAAGGTTCCACAACATATATAAAAATGCTTCTATTATGGAAGGAAGGGCCACATCGTGGACCATTTATCTTTTTTTCATACAAAATTCCATTAAGGTAAGAAATACGGAATAAAATTGAGAATGAATCAATAAATTTATCAACTAGAATGATTTGGGGAATACTAACATCGACAAATAATCTAATTTTTTTTATAAAAATGGTAACTTGATGAAGGATAATAGTGTGTTTTAATGGTGTATTATGTATTGGAATTTAGCTAAAAAAATATTTTACATGGCTTCCTCTAGATGAAGAAATATTAAATAAGGAAAAACATGTGACATACAAATGTAAAAATATTTTTGATAAAAAAGAGTCCACACACAAAATGGATACTGATCATGTTCCTAAAATTTGACTAATATTATTGAAAAATTAGTTAGTAGAGGCATGCATCATATAATAGGGAAAAAATATATATTCCCTTCTAGAATGTGTCATGAATCATATTTCATCTATGAAGATATCTTGGTTATGAGGAAACTCTTATCCCCATTACAATAAATAAATATTACTGAAGAAACACATTATTCCCATGTATATATTATAGTTTTTGTGTAGTAAATTGTATGTGAAACATGTATTCAAGGGGAAACAAAAATTTCATTAAATTTTAGAATATCATACATATAAATAGTTTTCCATCATGGGAGTTCAATTTTAATCGTTTTTCTACTTCTAAACCATCAATTAATATATGATGATTCTTGGAGTATATCATTAACTAAATCCAATCATAATAAAGAAGTATACATGGAATCTCATTATAGTTATCATAATATAATAAACATTGATTATATATATATATTAATTGATATCTAATGAATTTATACTATAGTGGTGACAGATTCATTAGATGATTATACTTTTTAGAAATATAAAAATTGATTCTTGTTATTATTGAATTATGTTGATGACATTGTCATATCTCTATGTTAAAAAATCAACCATAAGAGGTGATATTAATTAAATTATTTAAAAAGGGAAAATAAATTTGGAAAAGTAGAAGTACATTCTTTCACTTCAATTTTTTAATCTATTTCATGATATGAATTAAGTGAATTAATTGATTTTTTAAAGAAACCCTAGAATAAATTTTCAGTGTTAGTATAATATACTTCAAATCTATTGAAAATAATGAGTTTATAATTAATCACTATTATTTTATAATGTAAAAATGATTAATGTAGAATTAAATATTCTTTATTTTAATTATTCTATAGTATTAGAGTTATTATATCCTTCTTTTAAGAGAATCAAGTTGAATTTTACAGAAGCGGACAAGATTATATCACATAAAATTGATGATAAAGAATAAATTTCCTTAAAAAATGTATAATTTCATTTACTATTAGTAAAGGGGAGAATATAACCCATGTGGTTTATTGATGGTGATTTTTTCTGATTTTTTTTTTGATAAAGAAATGTTTAGAGAACAAATTTCAATGTGTTTTTATTTATGATGATTTCTGAGTTGGGTTTAATGTATAATATGTGGATATAAAAATTTGAATAGAGAAAATTGTTATTTAATATAAATAATTTGAAATTAATTTAAATGAATTATAATACAATTTTGATGGTGTTATAAAGAGTTTTAATTAATGAATTAAATATTCAATAATTTAAATTTTTATATTTTTTATAATTAAATTCTATGAATAACAATAAATTGAAGTTTTTTTTTGGAACCTTTAGGAAGAGAAGTGTATGTTGACAATTCATGTGGAATTATGGTTTAGATTTTACATAGAATTTTTCTGTGCAATTACAGTGAATGTTTAAAATAATTGTTGGACTAATACCAAAAAAAGGAATATAGGTGGAGAAATCATGCGTATGGTGTTAGTAAAATATGCATTGAGGCCAGGAGGGGTGGTGCACCCTATTTTGATATGTGTGAAATGTTTTGGTTTAGACCTAGTCATTCAAAATGAGTGATGGATGTGGGATAATCTATAATAATGAAGAGGAATAAAATCACCAAACCAACATGAGATAGCTATAATGAGGCATTGTGTATATTTAATATATGTCATTTATAGATTTAAATGATGACACATGATGTTATTAATATCAATAATTTATTTAAAGGAAATAATGAAGGGGTTTTACTTTATCCTTTTGACACTACTTCCATGTTAGCTATGTGGTCTATTATGATCTACAAAATTTCATTCCAAGATACTTTGAACATTATTGAATTTAGAAATTCATCAGATGTGTTAATAAGAAGATCGTGAAGTGAATATCATGTTCACTAATTTTTTATGTCATAAAATACTATTTGATTCAATTTTTATATAGATATGAACATTCATTTTGATCACATAATGAAGTTATGGTTTGTTTGATATCACATATTGAATGATAGTGGAAGTGATTTCAGGAAATGTGAATTAAGATACAGTTTGAAAAATGATGTTGGTGATTTATAATGATATTGAACTATAAGAACACGAGTGATATGGTAATGTTCCCTGAAATAGGTTGGATCATGTATTGAGTAGGTAAAAGTGAAAAATAATGTTATCCATGGTCTTTGGTGGCCATAGGAAGTGGATGTGGGTTTAAAAAATACACTCGGACATTAACATTATTTTTTGATAAAAAATTAGAATCTAAAAAATTATTTGAGAGAGGGAAGTATTATAAAATAATTTTTTCACCAAAATATAGATGGAATTTTTTTGAGCATGATATTATAAGTTATTATACATATATTATGTGAAATATATATCTTATCCATTCTTATATTTCATCAATATAAATATTTTCTATGAAAATGTTGGAATAATGATTCTTTAATGTACTAAATTTGTATCTTAAATAGATATAATTAATGACTATATATCACTAAAAATTAGGATTCATTCATAATATAGTGTTCATATATAGTATGTGACTAATGTTTATACATTAATTTTATAATGTGAATAATGTTGTGTTTCACAAACTATTAAAAACTATGTGATAGTGATATTCTTTATAAATGTAATAACCATGTTTTAAGAGAATATAATGATTAATATGAACATATATTGTTACATGAATTAAAAGATTAGTTTGGGGAACTACAAGATTTAAATAGTGAATGTGGATGTGTGAGTATATACATGGAGAAACATCAATGTAATGAAAAAATTGTCTTATTTTATAAAATTTATATTATATTTAGGAAGCTACTGAGTATAGATTATAAAAAATAATATTTAATCTTTATTAAATTGAGATAGAGACCCTGATTCTTACATATATAAGAATTCAGTTTATCTTGTAGTATTCATACCATTTTAAGGTTTGATAGTGAGCATGATTGGGGAAGCTCTGTCATTAGTTTCGAAACTTATTGATGTTGTTTAAATGAGTAGGTTAGGTGATCCAATTTTTTAGGGAGTCAAATTATATCTCAAGGTGGAGTAGAAGAATCTTGAAGATGGAATAAATATTTATTACTATGGACCATAATTTGATGAGTAAATTGAAATTTCTAGTGTGACACTAGAGAGAGAATACCAAGGGATTCTATTTTCATCACTTTTATATCAATACGTCGCATAGCTCAGTAGGATTCTAGAGTAGGAACACTTTGGGAATCATTGTTTACCGAAATGTGATTTTCTGTATTTGTAGCCACATACATATTGTGATTCATCAATATATGGGGGAAATAATTTCTTACAGTAAGGAGAAGTATTTTTTATCGATCCATATAAATATTTTTTATTGTGATTATATTTATTTATAGATTTCATGTGTTTGGAATGTGATAATTAATGTAAAATATCAACTCATCCTAATAGGTGATAGTATTTTGAATTAAAATGTGGTAAAAGAGAATGAATGAAATAATGAAAAAAAGTTTCATCTGGTTCCCACCCCTCTCAATGTGACTGTGTAATCTATTGGGCACATCCCATTGAGTATATTTTGTCATGATTATAAAATCCAATAACCATTATTACTATGGATGGATTAATGTTTCTTGAGATAAAGTAATGTCAAGACCGCTTCAAGGAGCTTAGGAAATGCATGTTCACTACACTTGAAATCAAAATATCCTATAGTTGGGAGGATATTATTATATACAATGTATCATCAAAGAATGTGTTCGTATGTATCCTTATTCATAATAAAAAGGTTATAGATTATTCCTTACTCAGATTACGGACCGAAGATAAAAATTTCCTGATGCATGATTTGGATTCAACAATGTTAATTTTGGAATGAAATATTTGTTGATATTATCATTATGGTGAGATTATATATATATATATATTAGACATACATAGTGTATATATTCACATATATGGAGTGTAATATACTACAATGGAGATATTTAGAAAATATCTATATCAAAGTGTGATACACCACACTAAACCAAGATGCACCATGACTCTGGCCACTCTATAACATTCTCTCTTCACTAAAGCTCTATACATAGTAAAATACCCTATCAAAAAAATATTGTATAATCTTATGTAAAATTCTGTTGATGATCATGGATTGATATAACAATTATTGTAAAATAATCTTTGATCATGAAAACATTGTGGTGGGGAACCTTAATTTATCAAATAAATCCATAAATCCTTATTAAACACATGTATCATCTATTCTATAATAATTACAACATCAATATTAATGTTTCAAATAATTTACACATGTATTTAAAACATTAAAAAATTTGTAAAGTGATATTCTAGCTATAACATGATATTACCTAAAAATAATATTCCAATCCTGTATGAATAACTTATACCTTATTACAATGAAAAGGATTCTCCCTGATGTTTTTACTTCATGATTATGTTTAACAGCATGTTGCTTCATTTGTAGTGTAGACATGTATTTCATTAAACTAGACTTCCTAATCCTTATTTGATTTAATCATTGGTATCGTTTTATGGTCCCTATTGTAAAATCATTTGAAGCATTCACAACCCCAAAATATTCTTACTTGATATAATTTTATGGAATGGATTTTTCATTCATAGTATAATAATACGCTATGCTTTACTAAATCACCTTATGTAAAACCGATTTGATCATCTAAAATATCATTCATGGTGTGGGGTAAATTCTCATGGTATAACTAACTATGATGTAAGCATATATATCTTTATTACATACAAGTTAATCATATTAATCTACTTTAGATATCTTGGATTAATAAGAAAAGGATCCATTTTTCGTTGTGGTGGCTATCATTGATATGTGATTATTCCCACATTCATATATCAACTTCAATAATTTACAAAGATATTCTATCCACGAAAAAAATTCATCTAATTCCTTAGTGGATTAAAATAAGGAATATTAATCATATTAATAATCTACCAATTCCAAATTCATTACCATGTTCTAACCTATAAACCATTTATTTCATTATATTGATTCCTAAAAGGATCAAGTTGTATTTATTAATAATCTCCACCATATGAACATTTATGTGGATTCAATGATTCCCCGATTGATATGACATATCAAAATAAAAATCACTTCCCATGTATATAATAGTCATGAATCCTAAACAACTAGAATTTGGTTTTCATATATATGTTAACCACACAATTCTTTATATGTGTTACCATGTATTCTAATATCACCCTTAATGTACATTTAAAATAATCTATTATCCATTATCAAAAAATACAACACACAAAATATTGGTTTCCCCGATCCCCCATTGTATTTTGTTATTTGTAATACCATAAATCATAGTATACCTTTTAACTAAAAGTACATTAAAACAACATATAAATTTGTGGTGTATTCTTCTCATACCCCCTTTAAAAATAAAATTTAAGAGGTATTTATAATCCCAAATTTAGATTTTCATTTCTCTTCCGTTATCAATGAAAATCATGGGGAAATATTCTTTGATTGGATTTAAATTTTTAAAATCAAATGTTACCCCAGCTAATCTACATGTTCACAAAAAAGGACATGTTGGGTAAAAGTAATTATCCATAACTTCTTGAAATAAATATTATCTTGTTAACCATTTCCAACCAAACCATATAGCTTGCAATTTTAGGTCAATTTACCACCATTAAATATAGGTTCTCTCAAAACCACTTATTTTTCAATTATTTATCTTTATTTATAATTTTTTGAAATTTAAAATTTTCACTTCATCCTTGATAATATTTTTAAAAAAAATAACACCATAATATTCACCTTTAATGATCTAATAACATTCCACAATAATATTCATTATTATTAATTTTTTTATTGAGTGAATTTTCCTCTTGAAATTGATTCACTTATAAATCTTATAAGACTACTTATTATAATGTTTATGAAGTAATAGTTTTATTAAAAATATAACACATATCAATTTTACTCACTCCCTTATACAAATTATAACTTTTTGATAATTTAATAAAATCGTGACCATGGTCATACTTATATAATATCATATGTGAAAAAATAATAAATTACCCTGTCTTTGATACAAACCACATGTTAAAAAAAATTAATGCCACGTTTTCTTTTTGAAATTGTGATACCAATTTATATCCATGATTGTAACACCCTGCCCCTACCTCATTGGCTTGAGGAGGCGGAGAGGGCCACTTGGCCTTATGAGACATTCCCAAGACGCCAAAGGCTGGAAATAAATGCTGAGGGCATCAAGATCAAGATGGGGAATGATTTTCCCTTATGAAAAAAACCAACCAAACCATCCATTATCCAACATTAAATTATGCATTCCAATAAAACATTCCAATATGAATTCCAAAATTAAAACCAAGTTGTTCCACCATACGACCCAAATCCCAAACAACAACACAATATCAGAGTACTATGCGGAATACCAAACAAGAAACCACCACATGCCCTAATACCACCATAGCTCTACAACAAGATCCAAGCTCCAACCTCCACCATGACATCCCAATGCACTCCTAGAGGAGTTGGATGACTTTCCTTTGCTCACGTCATGGTATACAACATCTGCAAAGACCCCAAAGTGCCAAAGCAGGGGGTGAGTATAACTACTCAGTAGGTTTTCCCCAAATGACTTCCATACATATTCCACTAGGGTAAAACTGTTATAACATTTATATAAAACAGTTTATATAAATAAATCACTAGTTCAACCATTACCATAATCCAAACACACCCTTACTAAGCCATCTCACCCAAACTAAACAACCAAGGGAAATCCAAACTGTCATGCCATAAGTGACAAATTCTGTATAGGGATTCCAAATCAACTATTCCCTTCATAAAAGCCATTTACCATTTTCATATTTCATGCACAAGCCCCATCTACTAACATCACCAAAAAAACACAAAAAAACCATGATGGCACTTCCCGTCCAACCCATTTCTTCATTCCCAAGTCTAGTGGCACTTATCATCCACTTACCATTGATGGTGTTCCTTCCGTCCACTACCCATACCCTTATTATAGTGGCACTTTCCATCCACTTACTATTCAATAGTCAAAAAATATGTAACGAATAAAATAACCCACAAAGGTCACAACATCATGCAATCAACCCATTCCATTGCATATCAATCCACTTCAATAAATCACAAATTTATTTAAAATCATTTTCCATGACAAAAAACATTTAAATAAAACAACTTCTTTATTGAATACCATTTCCATCAATCATTTTCACAAATCAACAATAGGATCCCATTTTAAAATCTCCATATCAAAATCCACAACAACACAATTTCACCCTCAAAACCCCGTTTCCCAAAAATCTACCACAACATCACCCAAGGGATATCCAATCAATTTTTCACATCAAAACACAATAAATAAATAAAAAAATAATTTAATTGTAACCCAAACCAGTATATCTGACCATGTGGAGTCAAAAGGGAAGCCATTGATTCCTGAGAAATCAACCCACAAGCAACCACACCTCAAATCCGGCGAACGCACCACTAAAACCTCTCTAGATCCCTTTCCCTAACATTTTCAAGCCTTAAAATTAACATACAAGGAAACCACAACCCTAGATATTCACAAAAAAAAGTGTAGATATAGAATACTATGGTAGGTAAAAGAATGGATCTATAGAAAAACAACAGGAAACCAATAGGAGAAACTTACCCGGGGGAAACCACCATCAAACCACCATCAAACCTCTTCATAATGATTCCAAAACGAGTTGGAGATCACCTTAAACCACTGAGAACACGAATTAATGAGTGAGGATTGAGTTGGGGAAATTTTGAAGCATTTTAAGTCAAGTCCCACGAAGCCTAAATTTAAAAACCCCAATATTAAGTGGTCATAGGGTTAGCCCACATGGTTGGGAAAACCATGCGCTAACCGTGTACACACTACTATCTTGAGAGGAGGGGTCTGCACGGTTGCCTTGAACAGTTTGGAAAACCATGAGCCGACCATGCGAGGCCTAATGTCTCCCCCTAGATGGTTTTCTAGAGAATCCGCATGGTTTCTACTAACCGTTCTCAAACCGTGATCTCTAAGAAAAGCCTCCAAACTCATTCAAAAGCATTCCAAAATCTCCAAACCTCTTCCCAACTCATGCCATTAACTTTAATCACATAAAAATGCATAAAAAAAGGCCACATACCTCAAACCGTGGTTACTACATTCTCCCCACCATTGGAATTTCCATCCTTGGAAGGTAGTGAAACCCTCCTTTGCCAAAAGAGCTCGAGCCATTCCTTAACAATCTCTTTCTCCCGCTCCCAAGTCTCCTCTTGAATATGGCCATGTTGCCACAAAATCCGAACTAAACTGATGATTTTACCTTGTAAGACATTCTATTGCCTATCCACAACCCACACTAGCATGTGAACCAATGAAGCATCGGGCTCTAGCTCAAAATGATCCCATCAAATCATGTGGTCACGATTTGGTTGATACTTTTTAAATTACGACACATGAAACACATTTTTCACCGCACTGCACATAGGTGGAAAATCCAAACTATAAGCCACCTCACTGACCGACTCAAGAATCTCAAAAGGTCTAATATTCCTTGGAGATAACTACCCCTCCATCCCAATCTGATGTTGTCCCATCCTTAGAGAGATCATGAAGAAAACATGATCACTCACCTCCAACGACAGTGACCGTTGATGCTGATCCACATATGATTTTTGACGAATCTGAGCCATCTCCATTCTCTTCCTGATTAAATATATCTTCTCTATAGTCTCCTGGAAAAGGCTCGGTCCAACCATCGAGGACTCACCCATTTCCACCCAGCATAGTGGAGAACGACATGACCGCCCAAACAACACTTCAAACGGAGCCATATGTATAGTTTCCTGATAACTTTTATTGTATGAGAACTCAAACAACAACAAGTGTCCCTGCCATGAGCCACCAAAATCCATGACACAATCCCCAATATATTCTCCAATGTTTGTATCATCCTCTAGGATTGACCATCCATCTGAGGAGGAGATGTCGTGCTCATAGTCCGCTGTGTCCCAAGGGATTACTACAAGGATTTACAAAAATGAGATGTAAACCTCATATCTCTATCTAATACAATCTTAACTAGAACACCATTCCTTTTTACCACATCTGTGATATTGATTTTGGACAGATCCTCTGCCATATGAGATTCACAAATTGGAATGAAATGGTCCGACATCGTTAGCTGATCCATTATCACCCAAATGGAATTGTGCTTTCTGACCATTATTGGGAGACCTATAAAAAATCCATCGCTATTTTCTCTCACTTCCAAATACGGATTGGTAAAGACTGCAACATTCCCACTGGACTCCGATGCTTTGCCTTGACCTGTTGACAAGGCAAGCATCTCTAAACAAACTCAGCCACACCTCTTTTCGTACCATCCCACCAGAACTGTGCTTTTAATGCTTTATATATTTTGTAAATTCTAGTATGAACAGACCACATGGAATGAAGATGCGCCCTGAGAAGATCCTCTTGACAAACAACTGGTACCACCATCCGATTATAAAAACATAAAACTGAATCCCCATTCAGTTGCCACCCCTCAATGTTCTCCACACCATTGAGTTTCGACATCATGGTCAAACACTCAGAATCAGATATTTATGACTCTTTAACCAGGACAACCAATTCATGAATCAACAAGACCCGAAAAAAGACCACTCTATCACCCTGGTCCTCACATTCCAACCCCATGTCAACTATAACTGACATCAACTGTCAATGGTCCAATTTCTGTTTCACCACCTGAGCATATGATTTTATACTTAATGCATCCGCCACTGAATTTTTCATTACTAGGTGTTTACATCAAGTCAGTATCAAACATCTGGAGATATTCCATCCATATCCTTTGCCTCAAGTTCAAATCCCTTTGTGATAAAATGTGCTGCAAACTCTTATGATCTGTGTATACCATGAATATTTCACTGAAGAGATAATGACGCCACACTTTCAATGCATAGACAACTGCTACCAATTCCAAATCATGTGTTAGGTAGTTCTTCTCAAGCATACTCAACTGTCGTGAGCCATATGCAACCACATGATTCCCTTACATGAGAACGCACCCCAACCCTAATCCCAATGTGTAACACCCCAAGATTCCACGATTCACATCTCTTTTAATAATGCAATAGCTTGCATTGTACGTATGTTCGAGATTCTAACACACCGCGACCAATCAAAGTAGCCGTTATGAATAGTAATACTTAATTTTTGATATTTTATATATTTTATTATTCAAATTGGACTTCATTTTTGGATTCAGAATATCGAAATTATCCTAAGTTTAATTTTTCGTTTTTTTCTGAGAACTTACAATTTTCGATGAATAGTGAAAATACTTAAAAACAACTTTTTTAATCAAAATAATTTATAGTGATAAATTATATGATTGAGTGGTTTTAAAGTAAAATTAGAATATATTTTAACCATTTTATCCAATGGTGGTCATTATAATTAATTTCACTTTGAAATTGGAAATAAACAATTATCAATCTTTGGATATATATTGTTTCTTAAAAACACGCTATTGGTTGTGACAGTGGGAATTAATTATTAAATTAATTAATTCAACTTTTATGTTTTTAATTTTTTAAAATAGACATCATTATTTAATATGAAATATCAAATATAGCTTAGGGTTAATTTTTGGAATTTTTTTGAAAAACAACAATTTTTGATGAATAGTGAAACCACTAAGTGGTAGTTAAAAAACTAATTTTTCATTTAAATTAAACATTAACACTTGTATGAATTTAATTTCAAAAATCCGACATACATGGTTATAATTATGAAGTAAAATGTGGTTCAATGGGATGAAAATAAGTTTTGGTGAATAGTAACTTTTGAGTTTTATTAGCCGTGATTAGAGGTAATTAGAGTAATTTAAGGTAAAAATAATGTTATAATAATATGAAATTACTTTTACACTTGTCCTAACCTTATTGGATGATTCATTGACTACCAAGACAATACATGGGTCAACTTCGAGACCCCATGGAGCCACTTGGGTTAAAAAATGACATTAATAACTATTTATTCAAAGTAAAAATAAATTTGTCACAAACATGTGATGTTTTACTAAAACAATTTATACATGGGGTTATAGAAGTTAGCTTTTTGATTATAAATATTCATTGGACTGATAAAACTATTTCCTACATGATGATATTTTTTTTATTTTTAGACATTAAATAAATTAAATATTTTATGACACCACGATGATGCAGAGATTACCTCATTAATTAACTATTTAAATAAAATGAAAAGATAATGTAAAATATAAGACTTACACTTGTAAAAAACCAATTGTATGGGTGTATTTTGAACCCTTATAACCTTATCCCCGAAATATTTAATTGTGGGACCTTTGAAATCCGAAAAGCACTTCATAATAATGTAACATTTCAGGACTTTCCAAGAGTGCCCCTTCTCTCCTCTTATAAAAGGCCCCCACCTCTAACACCTTATTCACATATTCAAAGACATTTGGCTCGGCCAAAATCTACCAAAATACTCTCTAATCTTTCCTATCTTACTCCCAGAAACCTCACTTTGGACAGAAGTCTTTCCAAGGAAGCCTTTGGCTCAAATCAAAAAGAGTTACCTGATTTTAAGGTAATGTCTTCTCTTATGTTCTTTTGTTTTATTTTTCTTCTCCAACCCCTTAAACTATTTTTATTCATTTATTTTGAAACAACAACAGTATCTTAAATAAAATACTATGTTTTTATGATAAGTATTTGATTTACAATTACACACACCTTCGTCTAATGGTGAAAGAACATACTATTTCTTTGGGTGGCGAATTACTATCTCACGAAACAATGATTGTTCAATCATCTATTAAAACCTCTCATGGTGGCCAATAAGATTCCACTATATTTATATATGATATATATTATTTTTATGTTTTCCTTATGCTTTTGTATTTTTCATTTAGGAAATACCTTTATGATTTCCATTATGGGTAAACGCGATAATTTCATTTTAGGAAGTACGGACTACCGCCCCCTAAAAGTGATTTGAATCGTTAATGCCATATGTGGGATGTATAAATGATGGATTAAATGATATTATATATTATATTATACTGGAATAATAATATACCTTTATATTATTTTGATTTCATTCCATTAAATATGAAATAGAAATGAAAGTAGCATTCATGCGTACGTACGGCTTATCGTCTCAATGAATGATGCATTTCATTTCTTACCTCTAAATGTTATGTAATATTATAAATGAATGTATATACTGGATATAAATGATATATGTGATATCTAAATCATGAATATAATTCTAGATATAATGGATATTTTACCACCTGAACAACATTTAATTATAAGCAGTTTATTTTTGACTCAAGTACCAAAGAACAACAAAACGACAGTTATTAACTTAAATAATTACATAATGTTCATAACATGGTAATAAGTGATATAATAGGAATAATGAACTTGAAAAAGGTTCTTATGCAAGTATAAATTAACTCTTGTTTATTATTATGGAGATTAATGTATGACCGAGTCAAGTCGGACACTAGGTAAGGGACTTCGTCTCAATCTTCTTTCATTGAGGTATATTTTGTTTCATACAACACTTTCTTTCATACGGTGTATAAACCCCTTTTACTTTAACATTTCTTCAAAATGAATCTTTTTATACGAAGCGTTTTACTAAACGTCAAAAGGGAATGTTTTTCATGTCGTACGTATGTGGCGACAATGACTTCTCCACCGCCTTGACCATTATTTGAGATTCGGGTTCCCCTACAAGCCATAATTTTTTTTAAAATGAAAAATAAATACAAAGTTTTAATTTTCATTTATTTTGGTATTGAAAATGCTTTTGATAATGATTTTATTATATCAATGTGCTGTATTGATATCTTGTGATTGAAATGTGGAAATGTTATGTTTCCTTTATGCATGTTTTATGTGATACAATTATGTTATGGTTTATGATATGTTTAAACATGTTCATATGAGGAATGCATTGGACTTAATAGGTGACAGGTGGAGCCCTCTATAGATCCTCGATGCATCGTTAGGTTTCATGAGATAGACTAGTGTCTTGGCATGAGGACTTGAAAAAATCATATTTGTATTCTTGGCACGAGGCCTTGGCTACATGGTTATGATAGTCTGGAATTATGCATTCCATCATTATGAAAGTGGTTATTGATATTTCATGTGATTATTCGAATAGTATAATATCCATATGAATAAGTAAATGGCATTATTTCATTTTTTTTTTCATATTATGCTGAAGTTCATGTTTAAAAGGCTTTTGTTTTAGTTATTCATTGCCTTATATGTTTATGTTTATTTATGAATGTTTCTCATATATTGTTAACCTTACTCAGTATCTGAGCTCACCCGATTCTATGTTTCATTTTCCCGAGATGTGAAGAAATATTTTATGACTGACCTATAGGGATAGTCTGAAGGGGATAGGATTTTTGACTATGGAGACTATATTATTTTTATTTTTAACTTTATCAAGTAATGTAACATTTATAAATGTATGTAGTGTTTCCAAGGCTACTAAACTAATCAGTCATTCGAGACTTGATCTTTTGTGATCATGCCAATGTTACGTAATAATGCACCGACTCTGGGTAACTAGGGTCGGGGTGCTACAGTTGGTTTCAGAGGTAGTTTAGTACTATCCATGGAAGCTAGATTTAGATAAACTCTGATTAGAGCACATAACCCTAAGATAGAAATTGAGGATTAGTAAAGAAGAACTTCCTAAAATTTTGGTATGATAGAGAATTTGTGAGTTTTCCAAGAAATATATCCTTGTCTGGATACGAGTAGGTAGAGGCGGCTTTGGAACAGATGTACCTAGGGGTAAAACCAGAAAAACCCACTTTAATCTAGACTCGAATGGGAACTGCTTCACGACAATAGGTCGTGCTGCACTCTTAGTTACAACACTCCTAGGGGATATGCTTATGATAGTTATCATTTTTTTACAAACCATTATGAATGGCTTATGAGTATATAATTCCCCAAAGAAAACATTATTTTATGATTATGGATGAAATCCATAAATAGTTCAATTTATATTTAGTGTTTTACAAGTTTGGAAATATGTATTTCGATTCATAAACTAATCTAGTTTATGACATTGTTTAGAAATGGAACCTAGTATAAGGAATGGAAACGGTATCAATGAACGCCCTCCATGTAGGGATTTCCCTCCTGATCAAGATAATTATAATGGAGGTGGTGATACAACTGGTGCTGATCAGCTTATCACCATATTGGGACAACTCACTTAGGTTATGAATAATAAACTTACTTGTATGGAGCACCCTGATCCGCGACTTGGAGGATCAATGTTAGACGCTTCATGAGCAAACAACCACTTAAATTAAATGGGAGTACATATCCCTTAGTAGCTGAGCAATGGATAAATTCCCTAGAGAAAATATTTCAGGATTTGGGGAGTAGTGAAAGGGAAAAGGTTGTCTTGGCAGTTTAGTACCTCACTGGAGATGCTGATCAATTGTGGTCATTGATTCAAAACAAAAAGGAGGATGAAAAAGTATCAAATATGTAATGGAGGGAGTTCAAAGAGATTTTATTAGAAAAATACTTTTCTAGTGACCATCTAGCAGATATGGAAAGGCAATTTCTGAGTCTGAGACAAAAGGGGGATGCGAATGTCACAAAGTATGAGGCCAACATTTAAAGGGTAGTGAGAAATGATGAAGATTATATATGTAACCCAAGAAGTAATATTTATCATTTCATTGATGGGTTAAAACCATTTCTCTATCGAGCATTAGTATCACAATATTTCTCAACGTATGAAGATATATTCTCGCGTGCTATTTAGACAGAAAAGGAATTCTCTAAGTCTTATGATAAAAACTAAAGCAAGAGAATAAGAGAACGGTGGAACAAAAGATAGATAAATGGGAAAAAGGGAAAGAAGGATTTTCCATTATGTGATAATTGTGGGAAGAATCACCCCGGTACATGCCTAAAGGGAATGTGAGTTTGTTACAAATGTGGAGAAAAAGGTCACCACGATCGTGATTGTGAGGAAAAGAAAGAGGCTATCAATGTTGAATGCTACAATTGAAGAGAAATGGGGCATTATAAAAATTAATTCCCTAAGATCCAAGGAAACATACCTCAGAAAAGCCCAAGAGATCAAGGCCAATCATATGTTGTTACTACAATTGAAGTGAAATAATTAATGTATTTGTGTTTTTGGACTCAAGTATTATATTATGGTTATATGAATAATGTGATATATATAAGGATTGTACTACAGTACTTGCTGTATTAATTAAGGTTTTAATATGATGAAGTTAATAATATTTTTAGTATTTGACAATAAGATAACTTTACTTAGTTTTGGGAATCTGATGTTACAAATGATTTTTGAATTTAGAGACCTTTTAGAGAAATTTTGGACAGAGGTATTTTGGATAACTGTAAAGGTTGGAATGGATTAAATTTATCTTTGGATAGCATTGTTTAAGGTTAAAACATTTCTGAGATTATTTTTGGAAGACTATAATACTATAGTTTTAGGAAAAGGACAACCTGCAGGTCGGGGGATAACCCGTCACGTCAGACAAAGCTGCATGAATCGAAACCACAACCATAGTGTGTCAGGCCTTTATTACATACCAATAGCCTACAAGAAGTCTCTGGTTATTACAAAATATTTTTCCTATTCTAAATGGTATGTGTTAATATTTTTAACCTTGTACGATTAGGATAAGTATACTATTTTTTAAATCTATTACCATTTGGAGTGAAAGATGAGTTTGTGGTAGGAATTAGTTGAAGGATGAAACTCTACATGTAATGTATATATATATATATATACCTATCTCTTATTCTCTGAATAAACTAATTATTAAACATTAGTAAAGGGATATTAAAACAAAAGAATGTTTAATCCTAATACCTTATGTTTTTTTGAACTGATGATATTTTAAATCACCATAGATTGAAGGCTTTGAGGCCCTCAATTTTACACTTGTTTGTGATTGATGACCTCAATCACTCCCTACAAATATTTATGTTTTTCCTCCAATTATGTTTCTCTAATTTCCACCAATGTTCTCCTAATCAAAATCATAATTTTATGGTTACTTTTTCATTTCCCTTTCCCACTTATTAAGGCTAAAGCTTATTAACCCTATTTCTGATATGAGTTTTTCCAGAAAGGTATTTTCTACTTTAAACCTTTTATTTTCAAGGAAAAATTTCAAATTGAGAGAATTTAATTTATTTAAGGTGGGTATATGTAACACCCCAAGATTCTATGATATGCTTCTCTTTCAATAATGCAATAGCTTGGATTGTATACAAGTTCGAGATCCTAACACACTGCGACCAATAAATGTAGCCGTTATGAATTGTAATACCCACTTTTTGAAATTTTATAAATTTTATTATTCAAATTGGACTTCATTTTTGGATTCAGAATATGGAAATTATCCTATATTGAATTTTTCATTTTTTTCTGAGAACTTCCTATTTTCGATGAATAGTAAAAAATACTTAAAAATAACTTTTTTAATAAAAATAATTTATAGTGATAAATTATACTATTGAGTGGTTTTAAAGTACAATTAGAATATATTTTAACCATTTTATCCAATAGTGGTCATTATAATTAATTTCACTATGAAATTAGACATAAACAATTGTCAATATTTAGATATATATTGTTTCTTAAAAACACGCTATTTGTTGTGACAGTGGAAATTAATTATTAAATTAATTAATTAAAATTATATGTTTTTAATTTTGTAAAATAGACATCATTTTATAATTAGGAATATCAAATATATCTTAGGTTTAATGATTGGTATTTTTCAGAAAAAACATCAATTTTTTTATGAATAGTGAAACCACTAAGTGGTAGTTAAAAAACTAATTTTCTGTTTAAATGAAACTATACCACTTCTATGAATTAAATTTCAAAAATCCCACATACATATTTATAATTAGGAAGTAAAATGTGGTTCAATGGGATGAAATTAATTTTTGGTGAATATTATCTTTTGAGTTTTATTAACTGTGATTAATGGTAATTATTTTAATTTATGGTAAAAATAATGTTATAATAATATGAAATTACCTTTAAACTTGTCCTAACCTTATTGTATGAGTCATGGCTGAACAATAAAATCCATGGGTCAACATGGGGACCCCATTGAGCCACTTGGGTAGGAAAATGACATTAATAACATTTTATTTAAAGTAAAAATAAAATTGCCACAAACATGTGTTGTTTTACTAAATCAATTATTACATGGGGTTATATAAGTTAAAATTTTGACTATAAATATTTATTGGAAATATAATAATATTTCCTACATCATGATATTTTTTTATAATTTTTAGACATTAAATAAATGAATTTTTTTATGACACCATGATGATGCAGCGATTACCTCATTAAATAACGATTTAAATAAAATGAAAAGATAATGTAAAATATAAGACATAAACTGGTAAAAAACCTATTGTATGGGTGTATTTAGAACCCTTATCATCTTATCCTATAAATATATAATTGTGGGACCTTTGAAATCCGAAAATCACTTCATAATAATGTAATATTTCACGACTTTCCAAGAGTGCTCGTCCTCTCCTCTTATAAAAGTTCCCCACCTCTACCATCTTATTCACACCTTCAAAGCCATTTGGATCGGCCAAAATCTTCCCAAACAGTCTCTAAACTCCCCTCTATTACTCCTAGAGGTCTCACTTTGGGCAGAAGTCTTCCCAAGGAAGCCTTTTCCTCAAATCAAAAAGCATTACCTGATTTTAAGGTAATGTCTTCTCTTATGTTCTTTTGTTTTATTTTGCTTATCCAACCCCTTAAACTCTTTTTATTTCTTCATTTTGTAAAATAAACAGTATCTTCAATATACTATTATGTTTTTATGTGAAGTATTTGATTTACACTTACACACACATTCGTCTAATGGTTAAAGAACATACTGTTTTTGTGGGTGGCGAATTACTGCCTCACAAAATGATGATTGTTCAATATTCTTTTAACACCTCTCATGGTAGACATTAAGATGACACTATATTTATATATGATATATATTATGTTTATGTTTTCCTTATGCTCTATATTTTTCATTTATGGAATAAATTTATGATTTCTATTATGGGTAAATGCGATAATTTCATTTTAGGAAGTGCGGACTACCACCCCCTCAAAGTGATTTGAATCATTAATGCCATTTGTGGGACTTATAAAGATGGGGTAAATGATATTATATATGATATTATACTGGAATTATAATATACTTTTATATCATTATGATTTCATTCCATTAAATATGAAATATAAGGGAAAGTAGCGTTCATGCGTACGTACGACTTACCATCTCCATGAACGATGCATTTCATTTCTTACCTCTAAATGTCATGTGAAATTATAAATGAATGTATATACTGGATATAGATGATATATATGATATCTACATCATGAATATAATTCTGGATATAATGAATATTTTAACACATGAACAACTTGTAATTATAAGAAGTTTATTTTGGATTCAAGTATCTAATATCGATAAAACGACTGTTATTAACATAAATAATTACATAATGTTCATAAAATGGTAATAAGTGATATAAAAGGAATAATGAACTTGAAAAAGGTTCTTATTCAAGTAGAAATTAACTCTTTTTTATTATTCAGGAGATTAAAGAACGACCGAGTCAAGTCAGACACGAGGTAAGGGACTTCATCTCAATCTTCTTTCATTGAGGCATATTTTGTTTTATACACAACATTCTTTTATACGGTGTATAAACCCCTTAGAATTTTATGTTTATTCAAAAATAATATTTTTTATTTGAAGCGTTTTACTAAATGACAAAAGGGAATGTTTTTTTGTCGTACGTATGTGGCGACAACGACTTCTCCGCCACCTTGACCATTATTTGAGTTTAAGCTTCCTCTAAAAGCCATAATTTTTTTTCCAAAATGAAAAATAAATAAAAAGTTTTAATTTTCTTGTATTTTGGCATTGAAAATGGTTTTGATAATGTTTTTATTATATCAATGTATTGTATATATATCTTGTGATTGAAATGTGGAAATTTTATTTTTTCCATTATGCATGTTTTATGTGATACAATAATGTTATGGTTTATAATATATTTAAACCTGTTCATATGAGGAATTCATTGGACTTAATAAGTGATGGGTGGATCCCGCTATAGCTCCACGATGCATCGGTAGGTCTCATGAGAAAAACTAGTGTCTTGGCTTGAGGCCTTGACAAAATCTTATTTGTAGTCTTGGCACGAGGCCTTAGCTATGTGGTTATGATAGTCTGACATTATGCATCCCATCATTATGAAAGTGGTTATTGATATTGCATTTTATTATTCAACTAGTAGAATATCCATGTGAATAATTAAATGGAATTATTTAATTTTATTATTTCCATATTATGCTTATGTTCATGTTTAAATGTTTTTTGTTTTAATTATACATTGCCTTAAATGTTTATGTTTATTTATAAAATTTTCTGCTGTATTGTTATCCTTACTGAGCATCTAAGGTCACCTGATTCTAGGTTTTATTTTCCCCGGATGTGAAGAAATATTTTATGACTAACCTATAGGGATAGTCAGAATGGGATAAGAATTTGGACTATGGAGTCTATGTTATTGTGATTGTTCACTTTATGATGTAATGTAACATTTATAAATGTATCTGGTGTTTCCAAGGCTATTAAACAAATCATTCATTCGAGACTTGATCTTTTGTTATCATGCCAATGTTACGTAATAATGCACCTACTCTGGGTAACTGGGGTCGGGGCGTTACACAATGACTCACAATACACCACGCAGCCTTTTCCTGGTTATGGAAAAACTACGATTGGTGATGATATAAGGTGACCCTTTAGCTCTTCGAAACACTACTGACACTATTCATTCCACATGAATGGAACATTATTTCTTGTCAAAGATATCATCGTCGAAGAAAAAGTGGAAATATCATGAATGAAACTCCGATAATAGCCAGCTAGACCAAGGAAACTCCGTATCTCAAACACATTCTTTGGTGGTTTCCATGAGATAATAGCTGCTATCTTTTTTGGATCCACTGAAAGACCTCTTTCAGAAATCACTTGGCCATGAAAACGAACATCATGTATCCAAAAGTCACATGTAGAAATTTTTGCATACAACCAATGATCCCTCAAGATACCTAGCACTATTTCCATGTCCTGATAATGCTTCACCCTTGTCTTTGAATACACCAAAATATCATCTACAAATACCACAACAAATGAATCCAGATATCTATGAAATACCAGATTCATCAATTCCATGAATACCACTAGAGCAGTTGTTAGACCAAAGGGAATAACCAGATATTCATAATGACCATATCTACTTCTGAAAGCTGTATTATAAATATCATCCTTCCTCTCCTTCTTTTAATGATATCTCAGCCTCAGGTCAATCATGGAGAACCAATGGGCTCTCCTCAGCTGGTTGAAAAAATAATCAATTCGTGGAAGTAGATATCAGTTCTTCATCATATCATGGTTAAGTCGATGATAATCAACACAGAGCCTCAATGATCCATCAGCCTTTTTCACAAACAAAACTAGCGCTGCCCACAGAGACGTGCTAGGCCGGGTAATACCTTTGTTTTCAAACTATTCCAACTAAAAATTCAATTCCCACAATTCAGTTGGTGCCATCCGGTAATATGGAACTGAGATAGGATTGGTCCCTAGAAGGAGATAAATCATAAACTACAATTATCTTATGGGTGGAAACCCAGAGAATTCATTAGGAAACACATCTAGGAACTGATCCACCACTATTGGAAGAACACTCTTCTCAACACCCTCTACTGATTCCAATGACATCACCACCAACTAATATGATACTGTACCCACTGCTAGTGTCAAAAAACACTTTTCACCCTACATTTCATTCATATCTCCTCTAAATATATGTCTAACGCCATCGTGTGTTGTAAAATCCAATCTCCACACATTACAGTGGATATGGGCCTTAAACGACACCAGCCAATCCATTTCCAGGATTACATCATACACATCCATCTCAAGCACTGAGATATTCCACATTAGCTCAAACTTGCCCACAATGATACAACATTCTCTACACAAGAAGACTTTACACTCTCTTTGACCAAGAGGAGTTTGAAATTTCAAAACTAAAGGTATCATTTCAACCCTTAAACCCATCAACTCAATGACATGAGCATCAATAAAAGAGTGTGAGTCACCTGTATCAAACATGACTTTCATAAAGGTATAATTTAAAAAAATAGTACCTCACTCCATGGATGGTCTCGACTGATCATCCACCACAACCTACTCAGCTCTGAACAACGCCTTGGGTGCCACACTCTGCTCTTTATTTCCCTTTTTAGGAGTTGTGGTGTTCTGAGAATCACCATAACTGACATTGCTCTGCTGACGAGAGTTATGTTATTGTCCCCGTCCCATCGATGCATACGATGTCATAGATCCCTGAGGAGTCTCACGTGCACCCGACCTTGTAGAATTCCTAAAATAGCACTGATGAAGCCCCATCTGCTTTCAATTGTGACATGATCGAGTTTTTCTCATAAAATCCCACTTGATGTGTGCTGTGGATCCACACTGAAAACATCCCGGTTTGCTCTGTGGATTCAAAGGAAGATTCACTGATCCTACCATCAGATTATGTGCCATACCCCCAACCTAGGAATATGTGTCCCCCCTCCGCTTGAACCAGGCATTAGAGTTCCCACTATTCCCCATGGGTACCACCGTGATTCTTCTGCCCTGATCTCCCAACAGATCCCGCTTAGCCACCGATTCTCGATTCACCATCTCTGTATAATCCCTCATACACAACACAACTATTTTTGAACGGATCTCTTGCCTCAAACCAGCATCTAAGGTATGAGATTCAAATGATGTACTACGCGCCACCTCAGGTGAAATTATCAATATGTTTATAAACATAGCTTCATACTCCATCAAATACATATGCCCCTTTCTTCATACTAAAGAAATCAGTTGTGCACCAAATTTTAAACGTATGTGGGTAGAATTGTTAATTAAACAATTCCACAATGACTTCCCATGTTATACCCAGGTCTATCCATGCATTGACTACCAACTACCACTACTAAAGAGAATGATCCTATAGATTATAAGTTGTTAGCCTTACTTTTAGCTCAACAAGCATCCCCAAGAATTTGAAAATTATGTTCATTCTGGACAGCCACGCCTCTACCATTTCCGGGTCCGAATCACCCCTAAAGACGGGTGGATCCTTCATTTGAAACTGAGCCACATAATCAACATGCTTTTTCTCTTCAGCTTTATTCACACTTTCCACATCTTGGAAAGCTTGCACTATACTTTGGACTAACTGCTTGTTCACCTAGGGATTAGGTGCAACCACGTTATCATCAGCCACTTTCGGTTCGTTTCTACAACGCCTACCCGATGCCATTTATATAAATATAAAACAAACAACCCTGAGTATCACAACCATAGACATCAAGAATTAAAATTTCAAACCGCATTACACAACACTATCACGATGGGGATTTGCACCTTTTCGCATTTTCCATGTTTCACCATTTGTTAAAACCAAAACATTTTCAAAATACCATGAGTTTCC
Source organism: Viscum album (assembly GCA_963277665.1). Lineage (NCBI taxonomy): Eukaryota > Viridiplantae > Streptophyta > Magnoliopsida > Santalales > Viscaceae > Viscum > Viscum album. The sequence goes on from OY728130.1 coordinate 633,278,042, forward strand.
ATGTTTCAAATTCTTCTATTTCGAAATACAATTCCAGTTTGTCAAAATACACAAATTCATAACACACCATAAATAATTATACCCAAATGAAATATGAATCCTAGAGGGAAGTCATTTCTACAATGAATGCCATGCTCTTCTCATTGGCTACACCCAAGACAATGAGATATCCAATTCCTTTAAGTGTCTCCAACAACTTCTGTACCCATCTCCCTCGTAACTTGATGTCTAGAATAAAAGGGTTTGCTACACCCTTTGCTGCTATACATTCCATGTTTTGACATTCCTATGCCTTTCTACCATCCCGAATCAAGGAATATACCATAACAAATGTCAACTCCAAATCCGAGAATCAACTCCAAAGGACCGTACAAGCTGATACCACTTGTAACACCCCGCCCATACCTCATTGGATTGAAGAGGTGGTGAGGGATACATGACCTTATGAAAATTTCCCAAGACGCAAAAGGTTGGAAATAAATTCTGAGGGCATCAAGATAAAGTTGGTGAACTATTTTCCATTAAGACAATACCAACAAAACCATCCATTAACCACCACTATATGATGCATGTCAATAAAACATTCCCACATGAATTCCCAAAATCCAACAAAGTTGTTCCACCATACAAACAAAATCCAAAACAATAATACAATATCAGAGTACTATGTGGAAGAACAAACAACAATGCACCGTGTTCCATGATACCACCATAGATCTACACCATGCTCCAAGCTCCACCAAGAAAACACAATGCACCCCTAGAGGAGGATAATGCCTTACCTATTCCCATGTCACGGTACACAATATCTGCAAAGATACCAAAGTAAAAAACTAGGGGGTGAGTACAACTACTCAGTAGGTTTTCCCCATATGACTTCCCTACATGCACCACTAGGATAAAACTGTTAGCACATTTATATAAAATAGTTTATATAAAATAATCAAAAGTGAAAACATTACAATAAACCAAACACAGCCTTACCAAGCTATCTCACCCTAACCAAAAAATCAAGGGAAAGCCAAACAATCATTCCATAAGACACAAATTCTACAGAAGGAAGCCAAGTCAACCATGCCCCACTAGGAAGCCAATTACCATTTTAATATTTCTCTCACATGCCCCATCTACTAACATCACAAAAAAAAAACAGACAACAAACCATGGCGACACTTTCTGTCCAACCCATTTCTTCCTTTCCAAGTCCAGTGGCACTTCTCATCCACTTACCATTGATGGTGTCCCTTCGGTCCACTACCCATCCCCTTATTATAGTAGCACATCCCATCCACTTACTATTCAATATTAAAAAAAGGCATAACCAAGAAAATAACACACCATGGTCACTGCATAATGAAATTAAACCATTTCATTGCCTATAAATCCCCTTCAACAAATCACCCATTTATTGAAAATCATTTTACATTCCAAACAACAATTCAATAATTTTTTTTAATGAAAACCATTTCCATCAATTATTTTTACCAATCAACCATAGCATCTCATTTTAAAATCCCCATTTTAAAATCCACAACAACACCATTTCACCCACAAAAACCCTTTTTTCCAAAAATCCCGCAAAACATCACCCAAGGGATATCCAACCAATTTCTCACATCAAACCAAAATTAATTCAAAGAACAATAAATTAATTGTAACAAAAACTGTTATCTCGAACCAAGTGGAGTCGAGAGAGAAGACACCTACCTTTAGGGTTATTGATAAATCGACCCACAAGATATCACACCTCAAATCCGGCGAACGCACCATTGAAACCTCTCTAGATCCATTTCCATAACATTCACAATCCTTGAAATAATAATATAAGGAAACCACAACCCTAGATCAACAAAAAAAGTGTAGATCTATAAAACTAATTAATGGAGAAGAGTGGAACTAGATAAAACCAAAAGGAAACCAAGAGGACAGACTTACCCAGGAGAAACCACCTTGAAACTACTTTATAACCTCTACAAAAAGCTTCCAAACCAAGTGGGAGATCCCCCTCATCCCCTAAGAACCCGAAATCATGAGTGAGGCTCGAGTGGGAGAAACTTTGGTGCTTTTTAGGTCAAGTCCGAGGGAGCCCAGATTAAAAAACCCAAACATTAAGTGGTCGCATAGTTAGCCCGAACACTTTGGAAAACTGTGCGCTAACTATGGGCATGCTACTATCTCGATGGAAGGGGTATGCATTATTTCCTTGCACGGTTTAACAAATTGTGCATAGGTTGTGCGAAGCCTACTGTCTCCCCATGCATGGTTTCTTGGAGAATTCGCACGGTTTCAACTAATCGTGCTCGAAACCTGCTCCCTAAGAAAAGCCTCTGAACTCATTCAAAATCATTCCCAACTCTCCCAACCTCTTCCCAACTCATCCCATGCACTTCAAACAGATATAAATGCAAAAAAAAGGCGAAATACCTCATACTGGGGTACTATAATGATATTACTTACTTTACCGGGATTCTCCATTCTATAATAAGGATAAATAGACGATTAATTCACATAACCACCATCCCATAAATGTTTTCAGCTCATGACACCAATCCTTGAGATACTTTTTATCATAGGAAAACCACATATTGGGTACAAAACATTCAAATGAGTGGTATTTAGTATATTGCAAAAAATAGATGATACCAAATTTGATATCTTGTAAACAAACAACAAATAAATTTCAATTATTTTATTACATTTTATTTTGAAAAATATTACACATTATGGTTTTTTTATTCAATAATAAGTATTTCATGATATCATTGATTGAAAATAAAAAGTTTCATGATACCACATGATATTTTAGATGATTCATTTACACCACTTTATGTCTAAATTAGGATCTAATTTTTTTGATATTCTTCCTCACACCATTTAAATATAGATTAATCTTTGGAGTGAAATTTATTCATACAACAACTTGTATTATTTAAAATGAATCCTTAATTTCATTGGTGTTTTTTTTCAAATAATTTTTTTATAAACCCTATTTTAACACACAATCTCATGGATCGTTTCTACTATTAATCATGGATAACTTCCACCAAATTTTAGTATTAACAATGTACAATGGGAGAGAATTACTTCTTGACCATCATCAAGATGAGGAAATTAGTTTTCATCATTGAACTAACCCTTTTACTAAAAATTTATTACAATCATTTATAATTGTTATCCTTGTAGTTACATATTTACTAACATCACATTGGATGTTGGATTTTAAATTCTCATTCTTCCTTGTCTTCAACATTGACTCTATTGTGGGAATAATCCCACAAATTCATGTGTCATATTTTCTTTCGAGATCACTATATCCTTCATCATGAATCATCTACCACATGTGGTTTATTCCTACATTATTCTATTATTTAAATATAATATGATTTTAAAACCAATTAAGAATACACCAAGGTCATTATCATTGATATCCATTAGATAAACCTTATATGTGTTCATCCATGGTGTATCGTTCTTCATATGATCATAAAACATTATAATAGACAAACCATATGCTATATTATTTATCCAAATTTTCATTTATTCTATCCATGTTGGATATTATGAATAATATACTATAGGTTCTCAATATAGATTCAATATAACCCATCTTCACCTCCTAACAAGATTCTATTCTCCTTTTCAATGTTAAATTTTCAACATTATTCCTTACTTGGTTCTACCTCAACATGGGAATGTTGGTTCTTATCTTGGAATTAATATAACATTCCCAGCTATATTTCCTTTTTATATGACTATTATTATTAATATATAAAATATCCCACTTAATAAATTCCTTATTTAGTCATGTTTCAGTAAGGATGTTGGGGAAAATAAATTTTCATAAATAGTTGATCCCTTGGGCTTTTCATTACACATTAATATTGTGTACCAATCTTCCATAGAAATATCACTATATAGACACCTTCTTTGGGTGTATAATTTTCTATATTTAGCAATATTTTTCCATTTACCCACTAAATCTATTTTTGGAACTTTTTGTACCCCATATATCCAGTATTCTATAGGATGGATATTATTATTTTCATTAGTGGTTTTCAATATCTCCTTAGGCTCCTTTATCATATCATCATTCTACATTAATTGCGTTTTTATTTCCTCCATTCATGAACCATATTCCATTATAGATTTTACCATCACATAAAATTGTTATATACATGTTTAATGATTTATTTTAGAGACATATCCATTAATATTTTTCTAAATATAATGTGAATGTTCTCAATTTAAATATCTTAGACCATTCATCTATTCACTAATTTACATAGTATCTTCATTCTAATCAACCTCTAAATGCCTAAATTATTTATTTCCAATGGATATATATTCTATAAATTCATATTCCACTTCATAGAAAATAGTTAGATAATCCATGTTTTAATTTTGTTCTATGATATGATCATGGATGTTACTCTAATGTTATTTATATTAGTGATTGTATGCCATTTCCACTTATTCCATTAACTCTCCAAAAATTTTGTAATGTGAAGAGGAATATGGTTTTTTTGTTATATATGTATCTTGTAAAATAGTATTATAATTAGATTTTAAATTTTTATAAATCCCAATTACCTCATATTTTTTAGAAGTACATTTAATATTAATTTCTTTTGACATAAGGTAGCCTTAACCGTTTTTATTCACTTGTTTGTTTCATAACATGAAAAATCACATCATGATGTAGTCTCTATAACATTTTACTTTAATTGATTTTCCATATAAATCTTCTCATAAAATTATAATATAAAACGAATTTGAATGAAAACAATTTCATCAATACCTCAATGTATAACCAATTATTATAAATCATTATTGTCTTTCACACATGTATTCATTCATATTGGTTTCTTCAACCAACATCTATTTATAAGTATTTCATGATATATTCACCAAGAATATATATATTCCAAAATATTTTTTTGCATTCAATAATATTTAGTAAAGCTGAAAAATGAGGCTTTATAGTTAATTCCATGAGCACAAAAAAATTTACATTGGTGACTAAGTTTGAAACATCAGTCCAGGATTCCAAATGTTACTACAATATTTATTGTACATAACTTATGGAGGTTAATTAGGAAGAAAATGGGTTGAAAATTTTCATTCATATTAGTAAAAATTTCATATAGATATTTATCCTTCTATGTAAGGAACACATTCAATATCCCCTATAAAAATAATTCACATTTAATTTCAATCATGAAAATGTCAGAATGTAAATCACAGAAGAAAAAATGATTTTACATGGTCCACCCCCATGGTCTAGTCCATGAAGCATAAAAATGATGATGTGTCAGTGTAATATGATACATTTTCATGCAATATTAAATGGATATATATATATATATTTTTAGGTTATGGTAACTTGTTCCCATAGTACACTACCCTTATATGGTTTTGTATTGCCTCAGTATCATTAAAAATGACACTCCCTCTTCTTCTCCATTACTCAGTAATTCACTAAGGTAAAGTAAATTTTATATATGTTAGATTCCATTAAAAAGTTTATCAACATATGTTTTTACTAAAAATAATCATAAGATATTGAGATACCTTCAGTCCTCATCTCAAAGTAGATTATCTATTACACTCTTTTTTTTCTACTATTTTTACTCAAATTTATATGTTATGAAATTTTAGATTTAGGGTTGAGTCATATGTCTTCCAATAACATATTAGAGAGACCTACTTCGGTGTTATTAAGAACATTATATTTTTCTAGAACTTCTCAAAAAAATAATTTCCCTTCATGATGAAGATTATTCCTTTATAGAAATGTCTTTTATCATCCTTTTAACAATTTGATATATGAATATATCCCCTTACACTTCTTTGAATCATAAATCTACAATAAATAATATATTTTAATGGAAATTATTTATAGTTCCTTCCCTATTCTACTTCTATTAACCAGATATGTTGATGAATTATTTATTTTTTCCATAACTATTTTTGGTTGGTGGTTAAACCTTCCGCTTTGACAACCATTTCATCCATAGTTGTGATATATTCATTTTTTCCTTTAGTCCTATAAGATTAATAAAAATATTTAAATGGTTAAATGTGGTAAAATATATCCAATTAACTCAATAATACATAGATAAATAAAACCCATATCTAACTATTTCTTAATAAAATCATAATATTAAAGATAATATAAAAATTTCTGAATCATGAAATATGGTACTGACTATAGAGTGACATGCCTCGAAACCATAGACATTGTAGAGTTAAATACACCAATGTGGAATGATACTCAATCAAATGATAGATCCAATAATATTGGTACTATCACAATTAATTTCCCTATTAATATTTAGAAATGATCTTTCAAATATCTTTGAATACTATTTATTCCCGAACACATTGTAGAGTAGTTATTTTACTCATGGTGACTATCCCTATGTTCTAAATGAACTATATCTCTTATATTATTCCAAAAATCACATCATCTATAGTAAAATTACTATGTTGTAGCACATGATTTCCATGTTTTTAACTACAAAAAGTGTGATTTTCTAACTTTGATGTGATCTTCCTTGAACACAAAATTCAAGGACAACATATATTTCTCCCATATTCATACTATAACATGGATTGTCAAAAAAAAATCTTTTATTATTGTCTTTAACCTTTAGTGTCTCCAATTATGGTGTGGTCACTTATTTCATGGTGCAACACTTACTAGTCCATCTCAGTTTAATCTCAAAATGATTTTTATTGGCCTTCTAAGTTACCCATTTATGGATTTTACTCTAATTAATGAATTATTAATTGATATCACATTAAGAAATGGTATTACCCTTCATTCTAAAACACATTATAAAATTTCATAGATTCTCCATGGTGGTTATTATACTAGTCAGCCATGGGTTGGAATATTTGTCTAGGAATGATTAAAACCACAGCTGTATAGGGACAATGCTTTAACACAACCTAGTTAGTCTCCAAGTTGAGTGAATCCAATAAATTAGTGGGATTTGAGGGGTTCTGGTCTATTTCATAGAGCGTTATGGGACCAACATTTTATTTATTTATTATGGGTGTGATCATCAATTAATTCTCAGTTTTAGTAGGTTAGACATGAATCAAGCATGATCATCCCTTTGAAGGTATCTAGACAGTTTCATTTTTCATTGGGCATCTAATGAGGTCGAAAATTGTTTTATAGTTATATATGAAATAATTCTTGGGGATAAATCTATTTCATGGTATGCCTGATACATGAATGAATAGGGAAGATAGCTTATTGGTAGTATCTAAGATGTGTTGTTTTCTTCTATAATATCATGGTTTTATGCATTGAAATACATAGAACACATCATCTCATCAGTGATTTAAAAAACATGTGGAGTATGGTTAATTCATTGATACATATTCTATTGAGTATGTACTCAAGTCATCTTCAGAGTAGATTACCCTTAACATTAAACAAATCAAGTACATCCCATTGCTCAGAATGACTTCCTTATGGCTCGGGTATTTTGATACACCGGTCAGTTTGATTTGATCTTCATGTAAAATTCCTGAAATTAGTTATTAAAGTGAATATGATCTAGTTCTCTTTTGAGAATCTATTTATTCCCTCTTTTCAATAACTAGGACATTCCTAAGGTGGGAATAATCACATCTTCTTTGGTCATTATGTGCCCTTCCAAGTAGATGGAGCACAAGCTAAGAGGGCCTTTAGGAAATAGTCTATTTTGGTCAAATTACATTGACTATTATAGTTCTAAATCATGATGGTGATTTTATGGTATCATGAATTTGATGTGGTTGGATGTGAACCACACCCTTGGAAACATCATTTGTCTAGGATGAATGTTGGTGGTTATTCATGATAAATCACAGAATGCCCTAGTTGTTGAAGACTCGTGATTAGTTTTTATTAGTGGATTGGTATGTGAAGCTAAGCCTATTTCTAGAGGTCAACAAATAGGGGATCTTATTTTCTTACTATTTTATTGGTTGTTTATTAATCATTCAATTTTACATAGTTTAATCTTCCATGAGAGAGAAACAGTTCCCCTACTTGATTTCATCTTTGAGGAAAAAATAGAGTGATGGAATTATGCCACGCTAAAGCTATAAAATTTGATGAAATTTTTGGGTGGATATCTTGGATTTTTACAAAGGACGCATGGTTTTTAACAAGGATTGGTTAGTCATGAGGGAATCATGGGTTCTAAAGCAGGAATGCCTTAGAAATACTCAAGAACAATATTCCTTCTTCTTTGACTTAACCAATAGGAGGATATGTTTTGAGATCAATCAATTATCTAGTTTGGATGTTGTGGCCTTATGAAAATGTATCACATGTAAAGATGGATTGTGGAAAACATGATTTGTTCCAATGAATACAATTTTCTGATCTATGGTTACCCTATACATGGATTCCAGGTTCGTAGTTGATGTATAATGGGTAATGATTCGAGTAAGATGGATGAAGATTACACCCTTTTCCATACCGGAGAATGATAGTTTAAATTCTCAGGTAAAGGTTTGACCATATACCACCTTCTAAATTCAAGTATGGACTTTGGTGAAAGTGCTGATTTTAAATGTGGAAGGACATGGAGGGATGTGTTGTGGTTATGTTGTATAAAATCGGTCATCTAATCTTCGTGTTTCTGAATAATTTTGTTGAAGTGGATTAACCTATTTTCCTTCTTGTTTAATGTATACAGTTAGTGAAGGATCATTTTTGGGCACGTCCTCAGGTGGAGGTGAGTGATGTGTATGTCAGCTGCGGGTTTCTCATTAAAATCAGGATAAATTTTTCTCAATGTGGCCATTTGGGAATCAACCATTTCAATGTTTCTAAAATAATGCATGGTGAATTTTTAGAATTATTATAGGCATGATTTGTTAGAAAATCATGATGGTGGAGGTACCGTGGATTGGAATTTACTTGTTTCAAATGTTAAATCTTATGGTTTGGAGCTCCTTCAACCAACTATTTAATGACACAAATATATGATCATGTATCTAGCTAAATGGGTTTAGGTAAGTTTCACATAGGTGTTTCTATCGAAAAAATTCATGAGTTAGGGGTCTAAGGACTTATGTGTTATTTTTATAAATAAAGTGCTAGAAGGTGCATTGGGCATTTTGAAATGCGATGTGACTATTTGAATGAGACTTCACAGCCTTTTTTGGAATCATAATGTTTTTTTCCCCAACGGATTCTCAGGGATAAAAATTTCTAATGCCGGGAGAATTTCATGACCCATTTCCGGAGCTAAGGTAAATTTATAGTAAATTTGAATTTTTGGGTTTATATGACATGACGTTAATTGAACCAAGAATTGAACATGATTCCATGAGTTTTAAAACATCAAATTTTTCTTCTATGTCTTTATTGAGGGGTTGATAGGTCTCTACGATTTTTCATTTATTTTTTTGAGTACCCAACCCCATAAATCTAATCTTTGGAGAGTCCATTTAGGCTGCACGTTTGTCTAAAACCATGCAGCCCCTCATAGAAAACTATAAAATCATTTTTTGTCGAACATATGGTTCCACACGTTCTATGTGAGGTATTCTAAAACCATAAGTCAAACCTACATGGTTTTTACCAAGTGGGAAGTATTCTCAAAATGTTCATCACATGGTTGGAACATGATTCGGATAAACATGTCACCCAGCCCTGGTGTTGTGTTTCCCAAAGAAGTAAAATTTGTTAAATAGAAATAAAAATAATTAATTACATGATAATATGAAGAAATAAAGATAGGTTTTAATAATAATAATAATATTATTATTTTGATAATTTTCATTATAATGGTTATGATGATGATGATTATTATATTGTTTTAGGTTTTTACTAAATAAATAAGGGGTTTCTCCCTTACCTATATCATGTGGCTTTCCCCTCCCCTTTCAAATCCTGGTGCGCGATACACCCACCACCATTTGTCCTCTTCACGCACCGATTCACAATTGGTTTTCTCAAGTTTTCTATGGTTTCTCTATGTCAATGTCTCAAGGTAAGACCCCTATCACATTTATCATCCTTTGGTTGGCCCATTTTCCCTCTCCCCATTTCCCATTCATTTCTTGAAAACCATAAGAAAAATTTTGATCTAGTTTTTTATGTTTTTCTCCAATATTAGTGTATACAATGGCGCCCTCGGGACTCCTTTGCTTTCATTTCGACATCCACCACTGAATGTGATGTGATTCAAACTCTTTCGATTCTACCATCAAAAAATTTGGGAATCTTTTACTCCATTATTCATTTTTTCTAAATATATAATTTGGGATTTCATATACTTTAAGGTTCATATTATTTTTTGCAAGTGTGTTGGAACTTTTTGATGTACTTTTGAGTTTATAATATCTGTATTGTGTGTATTGGTCATCCTTGAAGTGGGTTTGAGTCACAAAATTCAAATTAAAATTAATGCATATACATAATTAGGCTATTAAATATGTAGGTTGGTTTTCCATTATAGATATATTCACCCATGATAGCAAATATCTAAATGGGGATAGGTGTTCTTATGTATATATTTGAAAAATTCAAATATTTTTATGTGGAAACAGGTGTATTCATATATGAGAATATGTGTATGGATCCCCATATATAAATTCATGGCCATGTAGATATGTATATAGGAAATATGTGTCCTTATGTCTTCGAAAAGGTGCATATCCTCAGAGGTAGGAAGGATCGTATTCGAGTGGTCTCCAATGAAAATGTTAAGTTTCAATGTGTATGTCATGGTTCTTCTCATTGATGTAGGGTTCCTTGATTAGTCCCTTTTGTCTATGAATTTTTATTAAGCATTATATCATGTCACCTTCTTCTTTTTCAATTTGTTAAATTATTTATGAATGTGCCCCCCTGCATTTTTGTCTCTCATAACACCCTTACATTGTGTCGTATTCTATATATCGTTATCCTTGAGATGAAATTAAACACATTAATTGAATGAAATAAAATGTTTAAAATAATTACATGTCTTATAATAAAACAGCTCAATGAGGATCATTGTCTTTATGTGAAGAAAATAATACATAAACTCCCTTGTAATTCTTTCATTAAGATTAGGATCAGTGCCTATTGTATTTGGCTATAATCCATAGTGGCTTGTCTTGAGCTTCATGTGTCACCTTATATTTAAATTAATATGATTAATTCTTCATCATAGATTTAACATCCATTGTATTTAACTATTATGAATGTTGGTAGGATGGATTGAGTTGAATGACATGCTTGGACAATCTTGTTAGCATGTTTTATTTAAATTTAATTAATGACATGTATTTGAGGGAATGTTGATTTAATATGCCCTTTTCTTCTATCCCATTGATTATTAATGTTATTAATGCTTATTCCAATGTTTAATTGTTTCAATTATAAAATTTCATAGTGATCCTCATTTGGATCATTGAGTTTATTTTTGTGAAAAATTCCTTAGGCCATTTTTATGTATTAAATTACATAGTTTGGATGTCTCGAATAGCTTGTGGATTTATGATGACTAATTGTTAGCATGAGTTTATATATAAACTATTTTTCTTATGATTTTACATGGCTACATGGGTCACATGATACAAGCTAGTGGGGAACACAAGTTGCTTATTTAGGATCCATGGATAGACTAGCTGTCCCGGTTGGTTATGACTTGATACACCAGGGGTGATGATTTAGTTTTCTAGGAAAGGGATTCCTCAGATAATTCTTATAATATTGAGTTATATGATTTCCCTAGGGGATAACTTATGGACATACCCATTATAATGATTGGTTTTTCATTCCATGGGTGATAATCTATCTATTATGTGAGACACATAGGATATGCTCAGAGTCACTATGCCTTAGGTGATACAAGGGATGTCGTATGGATCACCATGAGTAGACTGAGTGGAATTTGGTTATATTGGATCTTCCCATAGAGACACTTAAGATTCTATTTAGATCACCTTGGATGGGATTGGGACTCCACAGATGGATTTGATATATTGAATGATTGTTTGTGCATATGTGATGAATCTATTATTATTATTATTAAAAGATTTCTTTTTCACTTGTGATACATATCAATTTCATTACTATCATACATGGGTGACTTCATTTTAATTAAAACCAAATACATAGAACATGATTTGGTACATTCCTTCTTGTCTTTCCATATTTTCAATGGAACTTATTTACATATTATGCCTTTCATGTGTTCTTCTTTCAAAAACCTACATTAGGCCAAAGTAGGTGGTATGGGATGGGATCCCATTTATGAAACCAAACTAATGTGTTGAATTTATATTTTATATTTATCTTCATTTATTTTATATAGATCATTTTTTAATTTATATTTCATAATATGGATTTTCCTAGACACTGTGGGAGCTTTCCTACTGAGATATATATCTCACACCCTACTCGAACATCGTTCGGTACCTAAGTAGACATATTATTCTCATTTCTATGGACTCATTTATTATGATGTGCTATGTACTTAGGATCATGGGAGAATAAGATGGAGTCGGTGATTGATATTCTCATAAAGATATCCCTTTGGTAGTTATTCATTTATTTAATTACATTAATATTTGTAAATTTCACAGCATGTACTCTTAGTATCATATTTCATAAATGAATTATTATAAATTTTACTAGGTGATGTTTTATAATCAATTATTATATTATTCTTCACCTACTATGTCATTAATTTATTAATTATTCCACTATTGTCTATTATTTAATTATGGTTATACTACAGTTATATTTTGATATGAGTGTATAGTATCCCCACTATCACCACCTAAGATACTTGCTACTTGTAAATAGCCTCTGGAATATGTGGATCCACACATGAGACCATATGGTGACTGGTCTTGCTACCCGTTTAGTGGTCCGTCACCCCAGGATTTTAGAAAAGGTATTATAAATTATTAGTCAAAAGGGGGTCTTTTTATGAATTAATAAGTGGGAGATGATGAGGATGTTTTATGAACTATTTGTTTATGATTCCATTTTTTTCAAAGACACTAATCCCATACGATTATAGAAGGGGTTTAATATTATTAATATTTTTCTATTTATATTTATTATCTATGTTTCAAATGTATGGTTAATTATTGTTGGTATAAAAGTATGGTTTAGTTACCCTTAGGATACTAGGATGAGAAAACAGTAACAAATATCCTTAAGTATAAGTCTATATATAATATAATATCCAATAAATTTGGTAATGATATTGAATACCCTAATACAACAGAAAAGTATTCATATTTTTAAATTTTATTACTAATTTCCGTTGATTATGTTGTTTTATGAATTTGACTTGTGTGGATCACAATATGATTTTTTTGATTATAGACAATGACTAGAACCAAGAGGATTCTTGTTAATGTTGATTGTGAAGGTCAAAAAAATGATCTTCCTCATGAGGAACCGATTGAAATGGGAGTTAGTAGGTGAAACAATATTATTATAACTAATATGAAATCTCATAATATGATTAATAATATCCACATTGGTGATCATCCTAACCCTTATAATAAGTGAAAGTATGTTTTTCATTGTTACCACAAGGGAATGAAAGTTCAATTTTCCACATATAAATCATATGGGAAACAGAATGAAGGATAATGTTTCAATAGAACTAGAAGGTAGATTGATTATTCAAAAGGACAAAAAGAAAGTAAATGAAAATGAAAAGTGATTGGTTCATTTAACAGAGTCGATGAGAATAATGGAATTCATATGGAATCTTTGATTGGAAAATGTTTTTAATGTATAATGTATTGGTATTATGAAAATAAATTCCCTAGGGGGAAATATTGTGAGTGGAATCAAAATGTTTTTAGGAGTTATAAATATATTCCTGATCATGAAGACACTAGAAATAACATATGATATGGATGATGTTTTAAGGAATAAAATGATGAATCCTACTTAATGGAATAATAGGGAAGTGGAATGATTGAGTGTTTATGTATGGGAATTAAATAATATTGTTGTAGTACAACTTTTATGATATTATATAATAATAAAATTTCTAATTATTGATCTAATATAGTTTTTACAAAAGTAATTAAAAATATGTATTGAATGGTACTAGAAACCAAGAAAAGTGATTGAGGTGGTAAGGTGATATTTTTGGAGAAAACATGATTAAGGGAATGATAACCAATATTATGAACATGATAATGGGATAATAATAAGGTAAAGTGATGTTTTGTTATTATAAAATAAAAGGTATTTTATTCATTTCCAAGGAACTAATTATTAATATAGTGACAAAGTGGTTTATGGATTGATTTCACAGAATTTTTGAATTTATGGTATGAGGAATGAGTTAATGTTTTAAATCAAGCTTGTTTTCACTATGGTTTTATGGTGATTCAGTTTATTTCCATGTTTCTAGATGATATATATCAATAATATAAACATGGTTGGGGTGTATAACCTAAGAGATGAATCATGCTGTTTGTGGGATTAATGATAATTTGATTAGGAAAATTTAGTATCCCTTATTCAAATGTTATAGATTTTAAATTTTGTAAGGGTTAAAAGGATAAACTTTTATGAAATTTTTTACTTAGAAAATTAGATAATGATTTTGAGATTAATGTATTACATATTAATATGAATATTTATGAAAATTACATGATCATTAATAACTAATTTTTTATGATAACATGAGATAGAATGAATGACTTTTCATCCCATTATGGATCTTACAATCCACTAGTATGCGTAGGAACATGAATTTCAAATTCATTTATTTGAGTAAGAAATTAAGAGGAAATTGATCAATGAACAACAAAAGAGTGGGATTGTACATATGAGATTAAATAATTTAATTACATCTTCCAAAATTGTTTTTAAATAAAATGATATCTTATTATCACGAGTTTTGATTATATCAGTGTCCTTTCTAAGAAATATTATTTCTAAGATTTTGTGGAAACTGAACTTATAAAGACCTTATTATCTACGATTTTCCTTCAACACTTTATTGTGAGAGTTCTCTCCAAAATCCATATTTTCATTTTCCATTAATATTATCCTAATAAAAATCATCGTTTTTTTACTGATCTTTTACTTTTACGTTTCATCTTTTTAAGAGAAATTGTTATTGAATCTTTTTAGATGTCAATTATTCACTATGTAATTTTCAAATATCCACATTATATTTTTGAAGTGAAATTTCATGTTTTGAGGAAACAAGTTTTTAAATTTTTTTTGAAATTACTGATCATATCGGGATTATAGATTATCGATTGGAGCTTCCACAGAATCTCTCTCAAGTTTGCGATATAATCGATATATCTATAATGAGGGGGTACATACCTAATACTTCACATGTACCAATCTCAGAGGTGATAATTCTAGGTTGAGAACAATATTATAGAGAACAACTAGTAGATATTCTAGATCATGGAGTTAGATTTCTACGAAACAATAACACTAAGTTGTAAAAGGTTTTGGGTGGAACCAACAATTTGAGGAAGCGTCAAGGGAACCTGAGGATGGGCTAAGGTTGAGGTATCCTCTTCTATTTTTACCAAATTATAGAATTTTATGGGTGAAATTAATTTTAATTAGGTTAGAATGTGACATGATAATATTTTATTGTTTATTATTTTTTTAAATAACTTTAATCTCTTCAAAATCATTCATTGCATAGAATACTGATCTAAAAAAACAACAAAATATTATTAATTTATATTGACCATTATAACCTAGCCATTAAATAGGTGGGAAAGAATATTATTAACCACATAATGAACTAAATTATTTTTAAACACATTTTTTATGTATTATTTAATTATTTTTGAATACATAGTTGATTTTTAGGAAAGAAAATTTCTTTCTCAAATATAATTTCTCTTCAAAAAGTGAATTTTATGGATTTCAATTGATAATACATGTAATCTATTTTTGAAACATTTTATAAATATATTTTTTTAAATTAGCATAATTTTTTGATTCAGTATGGAATAATTTTTTTGTGTTGAATTTTAGACAATTTATTTGGAAAATTCATTTATTAATAAATAGTAAAGAAAATGATTTTTGAAAATAATCATTTTATATGAATTTAAATGGCATTTTATTAATTTAAATTAATCAAAAAGTATAATATTTAATTTTACATTTTATATATATATCTAATTAGTCACATTTACTGAATATTTATACCCTATTTTGGAATAAGTACAATTTTGTGTTTAAAATCACATTTTATCCGAAAACATGTATTTTGATGAATTTAACAATTTATTTATAAATGTAATTTTGATGTTTTTTTAATTTTTAAAAATTTATTACAAATTTGGAATCATGATGTCCATATTAGTTTATAATTACATTTTTTATGCATAAAAAGTTTATCGTGTGACTTTTTTTTACTACACTATATATTAAACAATGCAACCGGTAAACGTAAAAAATGTAAAAGCATAAAATACCTAAAAATGAAAATATAAAATGGGTTTTTAATGAGTTTTATGAACTTTATAGTACTTTAGTAAATTATTTATCCTAGAAATTATTTGGTACTAATATCTCCCAGTTTTGTTTGGATTTAAATATAAAATAATTATTATTTAATAACTTAAATCTAGCCCTCCTAAAGTATAAATAACACTCCCTAAAACCCATTTTAACAAAAAAGCACAGAGTCTTTTAAAATATATTAAAAATACTATTATCACCATGAAAAATACCTTATGGTCTCTCTTAAAGTCTAATTCCATGTTCCTTAAGGGGTCCATCAAGGATGTGATATTCATGATGTAAATTTATCAAAATACATCTATCAATTTATTTTTTTCCCTCCATATCCTTACCTACATCATCTAAAATTTTATAATAACCCCAATATCATATATATATATATATAATAATTTTTTGTTTCAAATAAATTATCTTATGACCATCACCTTTGTTACCTATACTTATTAAATGAAACCAAACCACTGTCAAAATTAAAACTATTAAACCGCCCCTGAATAATGATATTTTGTTTTCCATTACCACCTTCAAGGATAGTCATAAAAGTATCATTATATTTAGATAATATTTTAAAATATATATTATTATTTATTTAATTTTTTCAATGTAATATATTTACATAATATTAAATAAATACTCCATTTCATGATGGTCAAAAAAACCAAGTAAACAAATTAATCATTTATCACTAACATTTTATCAAATGAATAATCATCTTGTAAGAAATAAAAAATCATTTATGGGACCATTTAAAATTATTAAAGTGAATGAATATAATTTCATTTCAATACTTTATTTTTATCAAATTTTTTAAGTAAACCCATTGTTAAAAAAATGAACCTATCTACAAACTAGAAACGAACATACCTGAAAAAATAAAAACAATTAAATATTATTATTGGATGGGTGGTAATAAGTTTTAAAAGTACCACATAAGGTATTATAGATATTATTATAGTTAAATAAAGAATAAATAAAATAATTCAACAATTATTAATGGGTTTAAATTAGTAAAAACTAATTGAAGCATGAGGAATGGGTTTCTCGTCTTACGTTTACTTCTGTGATAGATATAACTTATTCCCAAATTATTTCTTCATTGTAGTGTAAATAAATATGAATTTTATATATAATATCATGATACTCATTATATTAATTTCATTCATTTATTCATTTGAATCTTATGACTTTTATGGTCTTACAGTTCGACATATGTAAAAGTGGTAACGAGAATTCTAATCATAATATCCATTCATTTGATTTGACATCTAAATCCTTGATTATTTAATACTATGATTAATTTTACTATTTATATTTAATATATTTTGATTTATTTCTACATTATTGTTTGGGTTTATAGTTGATAAATGTGTTTAATTCATTTTAATAGTTCTCAATTCAATTCAATGATATTTTTGACGGATTTAGTTTTCAAAAATATAGTTTAAAAATTTCCCAATAACACACTTTTTTCCATGTATAAGTTTTTTAAAATTATTTCAAAATTTATTATATTAATATATTATTTTTAATTCATTTTTACTCATGTTTTTATTTATAGAAAATAGTATGGAGGGATTATTTCTCTCATTTTATGAATTATATTATTTGTGACTTTTTTGAAAAAATACAAAAGGAATGTTTTTCTATCTTATACTGCATTAGCAGATTTTCGCACATTCATGATATTTTAATGCTTTTATATTTAATTTAAAATATTAAAAGTACATTTTTGATGAATCCTTTTCCCTTTATAATTGTCTCGATCTTAAAAATAAATGACTTGATACTCTAAATATATTTTTTCTAAGAATTATATGATATGATATTTGAAAAATTATTTTCCCTATAAAATAACATTAATTTATTTTATGTATTAATTACTGGGGATTCAATACAATGATAATATCCTTATTCAATTTTTTTTTACAGTTTTTATGATGGAATGGTATTTGTGGAACACATATTTTTCCTACGGGTAATGTTATGATATGAAGTTTATGAAGCTCCTTAATTTTAATGATTTTTTATATGATAAATGTTTTATGTTCTTATTGATCACATATTTATGGTTTTAATTATTTTATTAGTGGGAACTATATATAAATCTAATTAATTAGTAAATGATGGATAACTCTTGAGGTAAATGTTATAACCATGAACTTGATTTCATGTTCACCAATATATGTGTGGACTTGGATTTCATGCCAATAAAATGTTGAACAAACCTATTTTTTGTCTATATATTTATAAAAGTTCTTGATTTCATGTCGTTATTTTAATGATTTAACCTTTTATATTTATACACATTCACATAGTTATATGTCTATTTATCTTCCATAATTCCATGTCATATAGAAATTTATTCTTTAATGGATCATGTTATTTTCTGATTCAAGTCTTATGAATTTATATAATTAATTTCATGACTCAATATTCTGATATTTTTTATGAAATGTATAAATTTCAATTTTTTTAATTTTCTTCTATCTATATTATTATTTTTTGATTGATATCTTCCTTTTTTTACACATAATATTCATATGAGCACACCATATTCTGATGGTTCTAAAACCAAGGATATGAAGAAAGGAATTAAAACTGACATTCCATAAAAGGGTTATAGTTAAGAATAAATAATAGGGAAACGAGTTAATGATTTTAAAACCTATTTTTTTATGTTTCCAATTTTCCATGTACAATAATCCGATATGATTATGGAATTGTTTTTTTGTATTATAAATATTCATATATCTCGGTGCAATATCTATGTATGAAAATTATGGGTTGTTTTAATAACCCTATTTGAAGAGATTACATAAAATAGATATGTAGATAATAATAATAATATTAAGGGTAATAATCATAAAATACATTAATGGGATGTATACACACAACATGAAATAAATAGGTCATGAATAGGGTATGTGACTCATGGAAGTAAAAATGTTTGAATAAATTCCCTTACCATAACCCTTGAATTTTTTATACACATTTGAAACACCTGTATATTATATATAATTTTTTTATAAATCTATTATAAAACCATATTTATATATATAATACCATATTTAATTTAATTATTACCATTTATAAATTAATTATTCTAAATTCTAGGATAAAATCATTTTTTTGGCTAATAACCAATTTGTTTTTGTATATGTTTTGATTTCATATTTTCAGTCCACATACTTTGATAATGGGTCCATAATATATATAATAATAATAATTAAATAATTATCATATTTATAAAAAATATATATAATTTTAACACCAATAATGAAATATGGATTTGATAACTGACGTGCCTCAGATTCATGGAGACGATTGGTCGTACGTATGAATGAGTTTGCTTACATTTATTACGAACATTATTGAAATATAGTAGGTATTATTTTAACTTTATGAAATAATAAATAAATAAAATTATTTTTTAACTACACTTATACATGTCTTCCATGTGTTATAGTGATGAAAATGGAGAGCCACATCTCTTTGTAATGGTGGTAATGTACACGTACTTGAATGATGTTATCATCTTTCAGTGAGTGAAAATGTAAGAAATAAACTGATATATTATCTTTTTAAAATGATAATTATTTCAATAATATCATTATTAGTGTAAATTATATCACATATATTCATTATCATTATCCTCATCAACTTCGATATAATGTGTTCCTAAAAAATTAATCACAATTCTTCGCTAGTCGGTAGTCCACCGTACACATGAGTGATGTTATCCTAACCAATATAGAATGGAGAGTAAAATATGTGTATATGATATAATTACACTAGGGTAATAATAATATCATATTTATTTCATATATATATATATATATATATATTATATCCATCACCATACCCATCATTGACATGTGATAATGGAAAAATAAATGACAATTGTTCTAGTGGTGATAGTCTGCTTTACACATAAATGATGATTTCGTATCCCATTTGATTAAAGTGGAGATATTTTATGGTCATGGGGAAAACATAAAAATATCTAATTATAATTAATATAAAATTTTTATTATATCATAATAGATTAATAGTAATTTAAATTTTTTTAGTGTGAAATAAAATAAAAATAGTTGTTGAAGAACCTTACATGTTATCCGGTTAACCTCCTTAGGTTTGCACCAGACGCCATCCTAGGATGGATTTATGCCCTAAATAAATCCTCTTGGATGATAATATTTAAATATTTAATTGATGTTTTTTTGTATGTTATGATTAAAAATGATTTTATGGTGTGGATAAGAGATAAGAGGGCGAGACCTTTTATAAGTGAGGTTAGTTAAAACTTGTAATTTTTCGAAATGAAAAATGTGTACGCCCAATTGTATAAGTCCCAAAGGGTCTAAAATGAAGTATTATCAACAAATAGATAATTAAAGATCGAAATATGTATATAAAGTATATTTTATACTTATTTGTATCTAATATTAATTCTTATCTTTTTATTTTAACCCCGGATAAACCCATTTGTACCTCAATCACGGTATATAGATTATTGTGTTCTCACAATTCAATTTGGTAAACAATAAATTTGAAAATATAAAATAATATGAATTATTTTAAAGCAAAATATGGAATATATTTTTTAAAAATCCATTCAAAAAAGTCTAAAAATTAAATTTAAAATTAATCTCATAGACATGATGAGAAAGAAGTGTTTTAAAAAGAAAATATAAAAAAGGATACAAGGCATATATATTAAAATTTATTATGGAAATGACTCTGATAACCTAAAATGGATTAATATATATATATATATTAACTAATTTTAATTTAAAATCAATTTAAAATAAAATTTATCATTTCAAATAATTTAAAATAAAATGCTATTTTGAATTGAAATTTAGTATTTTCACTATGCATTAGAAACATAATGTTTTTTGAAAATTACTAGTATTTTTACTTAACATATGTTTTAACTCAATATTCAAAAAATTAAAAGTATTTCATCAAATAAATTTCCTTAATGTGTCTGAAAATATTCAAGAAAATGAAAAAATTAAAAAAATTATCAATTTAAAAAATATTTTTAAGCATAAAAGTAGATTTATTCTTATCTATTTCCTATAAAAAACATAAGATAAATGAAACATAGAAGATTTATTATATAATATATACATTTCATTAAATATTTTAGCAATACATTTTTTAATTTACTGAGGTAAAACATTTTTCTAAAATAAAAAAGGTTTTTCTGAAAAATAAATTATTTAATTAAAAATTGTTTTTTTTTCTATTTTAATTAATTAGTCCCCGAAGAATTTATTTCAAAAAAATATGCAAAAAATATAAATTCATAATTTATTTTATAATATTCATAACCTCTATTTAAAAGGATCACTAACAACTATCATGTTAAATAATGTTTTCTTAATATTATGATATGTTTCCATTAAACTCAGTGTTTTGGGTGACACAAACTACCCCTATATTTCATTTAATGCATGATAATATCATTATTCCGTGTAATTAAATATATAATCAACATTTAATGTAATTGGAAATAAATAAATGATTAAAATTATATAAAAAATAGATATATCTCAAAATCTTTGGGTATTAATGCCGGTTTTTTATTATAATTACAAAACATATTTTGTAAAAAATAGTTTACAGAATTATTAATTATTTATTTGAAATAAAATTATCTAAAAAATGAAGATCATGATTATTTAATATATCAAATTGATAATAATATATCATAATAATATTTTTCTTCCTTGGGTGAGTTCAGAATGTGATATTTTGAGACCATTGATTTCAAATTTGAAAACATCAACATTTAGGTGGGTTTCTAATTTTAAAAACAAAAAAACACTTTTTTTTCTTTTGAAACATGATAATTTTCATCAAGTAGTTGATTAATACATTGAAGAACCTATTTATATTACATTATATAATCCTAATAATTTGAATGAATCTATTTAATAAAAATTTCAATTTCAAATTGTTGATAATGAGGGAAATAAGAAGAGTACTAATGATATTATGAGGAATGAGAAGAAGAGTGAAAAATAGGATAAATATCAATACAAAATAACTAGATATATTACATGTGCCATTCTAGACTTTAGTATATTGTGGAGGATGAGTCCCTAGATTCATAACGGACAATTCGATTTGATACTTTTTGATATTTCTTACCTTTCTTTTTTAATTAAATATCATTTTGTTGGTAGGGTATTCTAGTCAAATATGTCTATTCTTATTGTATTCTAACATTTCACTTCCAAATAATTAAATTTATTTTTATTTTGGGGTGATTGAAATTTTTTATACTCTCATAAATTTGCAACATTCTTATTAAGAATTAAATCCCAAATTCCTTATATAAGGAATAGTTCCCGTCAATAGATATGAAGAGAATTTTTTATTTAGCTTCTATTAATTATTTAACATTTTTATTTATTTTTTAGATTAATTCCTCTTCCTGAATGTATGTTCTATGAGGGATCTGATAAGGTATTCTACCTCCTATTTATTCATTTGGTTTAGATTATTGATATTTTCAACATTGAGATTCCAATTTCGTTGTAAGACCCAAAAATTGGAATTTTAAAAAACAAATCGTAGATAAATCATCACCAAAAAAATATAATCCATTAAAAATGTTATTAATCAGTGTCAACATTCTATAAATGTTTTGGTGTCCCCAATTATCCTTTGGTTCAATTTTAGGGAAATATCTATAAATAACCATTTTTCAAATATGTTATCAAATAATTCTATAGATAATTGATTTATGAATTTTCCAATATTAATAATTTGATCATCCATGTGATGTATCATGAATATAAAAAGTTGAATCTATTTTCATATTATACATATCAATTTATGATAAATATTAATTTTGAAACAAATTTTTTAAATCAAAAGAATTTGTAATAAATTAAAAATTGTGTCCTTTGATTCCATTAATTTTTCATAGTGAATTAGATGAATAGGGGGTTAAATTAATTTTACATTTATTAATAAAATTATAATAATAATGATAAACTCAGGAGAAAATAACAATTAAATTATAATGAAATTAAAACAATGAATTTGATATTTTGAAAAATGATAAATTAGATTCATATAATAATGATAATGTAAAATATAATTAACTAAATAATAACAATGAAAAGAATATGAATAAAATTTATATACATTATACATATTAGTATTTGTATGATTCAGTGAGTAAAATAACTAAGAGAGAAATCATTTTTTGTTACATAGTTCAACAATATATCGATGTGATCCCCTACATCTCTACCCCGAAATTCAAGAGATATATATTAATAGACCTTCCAATGTTTCATGTAGATATAATGTAACAAAATTATATTCTTTTTATCATATATAGGATGAAACTATATCCCTTGTTTTTAATGGATATAAAATTAAGAATATTTACAATATATTTTGAAAGGGATTACAAGAAACTAAATGTATAAGATGGGATAAGAATAAAAACTTCTATTGGAAAAAATACATTGTAATTTCAGTCTCATATATTTATAGAAATATTTATACACATGAGAGAGATAGATATAAGGGCATTATCCTTTGAGATTTATAAATGAATAATAGATCCTCAAAATAGGTCTTGATGAACACTATATATTTTTCATTGATCCATGGAGAGAGTTGTTCAATAATCATGTTTCTCTTTTAATATTTCTTATGTATCTATTTAAAGGATCCAAATTTTTTGATAAAATATTCCATTCCTTAATGAAATTATTTAATGTCAATACTACTTTTAAATAAGAATACCCCACATAAATGAATAATTTTGAAACATAGAATCACTGCATCCAACATTCCAATTGAAGATATCATCTAGTCGATCGACTCTATTATATAAAATAGGATCTATTTGATTCCACTTGTGATTTTTTGAAACTACCCTAGTTGGAAGATGGTATTCTAGAGGATAAGGCAGTTTCATTTCATATCACTAGCTAGTAGGTGTTTTATATATGTTGAAGAACACCACCCAACCTTCTTGTTTACATTAGTGATATTTTTGGGATATTTTAGGGATATTTTTACACACATCAAGTAATTTTTTTATATACTTAGAATTGAAAATAATTATTAGATTATTTTATGTCCCCTCATGTTACATACCTATGACACATCAATGAGACAATTAATGGTCTATTACATATAAAATTATGGTTAATATAATCACTCACATGATATTATTAGAAAAAAAATATTAGAGTTTTTTCTAACATAAAAATACTATAAAAGATAGATATGAAAAATATTCCACAAACACAACTCCTATTTTATCATTAATTCCTTCTGATATTATTCCCCAAACCAGAAAATCCCTTATTTAGGAACACTTTTTCATAGAATATTTCATCAATCCTTCATTTCAAAAAGTCTATCTAAGAGATGATTTATGTACTCAACATTAGTATTATACTCTCCCTATTCATTTGTTGTTTTATTCTTCATCCAAATATATTTCAATCTAATTTATCATCAATATAAAATGTTTTTAAATGATAAACATCATTTAATGGTGATTATATAATTACAAAATAAAATTTTATTACTCCTTCAATCATCATAATGTGTTATTTATATTGTTAGTTTTCCAACCTTTATAAATGATGTTATGACAATCAAATAACAAATTATTAATAAATATGAAATAATATTAATATGTAATAATAATAATACTAATAAATTTTTATTTATTAACTATAAACTGTACATATATAAGTATATTAATCAATAAATTTAATTTCTATTATTGATTTAAAAATTCATAAATAAGATTTTTTTTACCAGCCTCTATGAACCAAGTTTTTATCTGTAATGATATTTGTATGGGGATCTATAACATCATCATACAATGATATATCATCTCTATGTTATTTATTTCTAATAAGAACTAATTAGTAATGAGTATGGATCAAAACCACTACTTAAAAAAAAGCATGAGATAAATAGATAAATTAACACTCGATGGTTAATTAAAATAATTAATAACTAATTAATTATTAATAAAATTATGTAATTGAATAGTATTAAGTAAAATAAATTTTAATAATTATCTAATATAAAATTGAATAGAAAAATCGTTTATATAGGTAGTAAGATCATACTCAGCCAAGAAGCAATCCATGGTATGTATTTTTCATGACTCAAACCCAATTTCATTGAGTTGTACCATGTCTTGTCTGAAAATATAATTCTATGATAAATAAAATCTCCCAATTTAAATTATCATTTCAAAATATTGTTCTTTGATAGATTTATTACACTATAAAAGTACAATATTTTTTAGAACAATTATAATCCTTTATATTAGGTATTTATCGTCAATATTAAGGTTATTTAATACAAAAAATGATTTATTTTTTATAAGAAATTCTATATATAAGAAATATTATTTACCTCTATTATAATTCATTACATCTACTCAAAACAATATTTTGTTTTTTATTCATTTGAGTTATTTTTATAACCATAAAAAAATATCACAATTTACATTATACTTGTATAAAAGGTTTCTCTTTTTCAGTACCATTTCTCATAAATTACCATTATTTTATTTATTGTTTCCATTATTGGGTTTTATTTTTAAATAATGTTTTTTATTTATTTTTGTTGGATTTTGGAAAATGTTTCTAAATGATATATACAAATATTTTTTGATAATGTTACCAATGTTCACAAAAACACTTTTTATTTTATTAATATTCTACTATACACAATATCTGTAAATTATTATTAGTATATAGAATTATTATTCACGTATCACCCTCAATGTTCTCATTTATATTGATTATTTTGGTTGACCAGAACATGGTTTTTAAATGATCTAATTTCTAATTATCTCTTATGTGATCCCTCATGAAAATGTTATGATCCCATTTTCATTCCATGGATTAATAAAGATTTAATATATGATTTCATTATTATGGGATACATATATAGGTTTTATAATTAGTTGATATATGTTCCTAGAATAATATATCTATATAATGAATTGGTTAAAACATTATATGTAATGAGATTACATTAAGACACATCTTTTTGACCCAAGTCCACTATGTTCTAAGTCATGAGTGGTTAACAAAAGTCCACTATGTTTTAAAACACAATTGATTAGATTTATCTATCAAGATATAAATACCTAAATAGTAAACCTAGATATATTATCTTATTTTAAATTCCAACTTCTGGGATGCATTCCAAATTTATTTTAGCATAGTTCATGTTTATGAATTACATGGTCCTATTCCATGGATTTTGTTATGCTTCTATTATATATTTTTCTAAATATATTTTCTTATTCATTGAACTATGATTATTTAATCATTATATATGATTAACTCATATGATGCCTTGTTCTGATTAATAAATTATTTCTCATATTTTCATATTTTCAAACAATTTTATGATCAACTCCATTATGACTCATTTTTATGTTTTATCATTACATACAATTTGGGCACACCACGTCATATATTTCAATTTTCCCCTAGAAAATATAAGAAGTATTATGTCTTGGATTAATTCATGCGTTCATATATTTTATGTATATGTGTAAATAATAATTTGTAATAGGATTTTTATGTAACAAATCCAAAAATACATTAAACCATCGATACATGGGAATATGTTTTTAATATTGATATGTAATTTGTATTTATGTAAATGAGTACAAATGTTTTCATATAATATTTTGCTAGTATCATCAAGAAACTATGAAGATTTTATTTCCATTATCATGTATGTTCTATTGATATTTTTTAACATTTATAAAAATCATATCATGCACGAGAATGATCATATGTAATCCTACATACATCCATAACACCTTCTTTGGAGCACAAAATACTTTGATTATTTTTTCTCAAATGGATTATATAACTCTTCAACAACTGAATTTCATCATTCATGTTAAGGAAAAAACATATATCATTATTAAATTTTACGTAATAAATTCCAATTAATTTACATATATTGTATCACAATTGAATCATAATTTATTGAGATTTTAATAATTTTTCATACTGTCAATGAAGTACCCCATATCACACAACATTATTGATCTTAATAGTTTGATACTAAGAAATTATACCACCATGACATCTAAAATTATCATTTTTTCCTTGAAGATGGATTTAGTAGATCTAATGACCATAAAAGAATTATTAATCACCAAATTAATGATCCTTCAATGTTACACTTGATAATCTTCAATATGTTATTTCTTCCCTTTATATGGATAGGGTACCCTAAATAATGAATAAGAACCCCATCTTGATCGGTTCTTTATATTTATATCCATCACTATATCATTTTAAAAATTGTTCTTATTGATCCAATATATTTCTCACAATAGTGTTTTTATTTTTAATCATATTCTCCTTAAAATAAAAAATAATTCCCATAATTAAATTCAATAAATAAATTTTTAAATTCCATTTATCTATATATTTCCTTGGGATATGGATTAATATTAATTTTTTTTCAAGAGGAACCATCCAATATTTCAAAGATTATAAATACATCCATTTATGTTTATATATTGTTAACCAAATACAATATCCATAGAAAAAAAACTATGAGGGGATTAAATTTATTAATTTTTTCATTGATCAGGTTCTTTGAAATTCCTCTCCGCAATTGAAAAAGAATTAGTAACCCATATTTACATAACAATAATATTGAATTTCATGTACATTTTCATATGTGTTATTTGGTGGAATAACAGCTTTCAGATTCCACATATACTAATATTTTATCTTAGACAAATGAATTATTTCTTTACTACAACATGAATAATTTGTTTTAAGTATCATCCTCTAATCATTCAATACTATTATGATTAATTTTTTTGTGGTCATGTGAAATACTCCAGATTCTTTGTTAAATCTCAATTAATTATGTTTACTTTTACAACAATGCATGTGATCCAACTTCCTGATAAAATCTCATGAGTCATGTATAATTATTAAACATCAATATTTAAACTAATAACAATAATCTATAATTGAATTTGGTAGATTCATATTCAATTATTCTTCATGAAAATATCTTAGTAAATAATAATTCTAGAATTTACATTAAATTTCAGTGGTTAATAAATAAATTCCATCTTGTAATCCGACATTCTATATTTTTATACTTTTTTTCTCAGTCTTTAGATCATACATCTAATTTATTATTTACAATATATATAGATAAAAATAAAATAAAAAATTTAAATTAAATTAAATTTATTTACAAACGTAATTATCCTCACATGTGGACTAAAACTCTACTTGAGGTTTATAATTCACTGAATATCAGCCTTTTTATTAATTTTCCTCTTTGAATCATGATTTTATAATTACAAAGACATGTACCACTTCACATTTTTATTTATAGTCATCATTATTATTTACATATGATTAATCTGAAAAATTATATTTTTGTTTATAATATTTTTTGTTTGTCATTAAATTATACTTAGTACTCATCTTATCCTTTACAAACCGTAATGATTTATTTATAAGAATATATTTCTTCTCAATATCTGAGAATTAAATTGGATAATTTTAAAAAAGATTCCCAAACATTCATGTTTAAATGATTCTGAGTGGAAACACTCAATTAAACATTAAATTTCAACTTTTATGATTTTGAAAAATGGAATAAAATCACCTAGTAAAATTCATTCTCTTCTAGATGTTCTATATTTTTTTGTTTTACCATTCCTTTAAAATAATAATCACATGAAATATAATTTAATATAGATTCATATTCAATAATCATAATTTTATATTCTTCATCAATGATTTTCATGTATTTATAGGACCAAATTATGTTATAACAATCTTCAAATGAAAAAAAAATCATATTAAAATGTTGAGGTAGTATTATTAGAAGTTAATTCATAATATATAAATCTTTAAGTTCCTCTCTGACTCCACACTTTTATTCTAAAATAAAATTCACTTTATTAATGAATTCATTAATAGTTTCAATTGGGTATGTCTTTAAATCATTATATTTATTTAAATGAACTTGATGTGTGGTCTATTTCATTATTTAATCCCCTTCATAGATATTAATTATTTTCTTCCACATTGAATTCAAGGAAATACATGTTATCACCTAAATGTAGATAGTTTTAACTCTATTCCCAAAGTATCTATTACTTTCAAATAAATATATAAATTATTGAAATCATTTTTTGTAAGACATTTGATTTCAGTTGTATCCTCAATATAGGGTAAATAGCCATATAGAGATATAATCCATGTGATCTAAATTAGTGATGCATTATGATTTCCAATAATTGGAAATTATGGTAATCGAAAATAAAAACTCCCATATTGTGTTAGATCACATACATAATTATGTTAGAGAGAAAACACGATGGAATAAGAAATTTTATCAGAATTACCACTCGTTATATCAATAAGAGATTATTCTATGTTGGGTGAATCTTGGTATGAGTGTCTAAAACTCATCCCACACATAATATTTTTATATTAGTTAGTAAAAATTTGTTTATTGTTTTATCGATATAATAAATCAATAAAGGAGGCATAAAATATTACTTAGTTCAACCATACTATGATATACCCTATGAGAATATAGTGGTTATGGGATGACGTGATTAAATCAATCAAAGCATATAACAAGTTACACGTTTATAATGGATAAACTATCCCCATTTCTTTTATGACCTCACCAATTTCGAGATATCACTAGTTTGTTTTACTAAAAAATGAAAGACTCATTGTTGAATGAATTTATGCTTAAAAATATTGACAATAAAAGATAATAACATTTTTTGTGAAAAAAATAACCATCATTATTCTCAAGTCAAGATATCTTTATTCGATATCCTCTTTATTATTATTTTCAAAACATATATCAATGATATATAATAAATATTTTTCTTCTTTTCCCATAATCCCATCTATCACTATAATATACTCTATTTTTTCAATGAATCCATACATTTTATATCCTCTTAAAAATCATTTTATCTTCTCTATTTATATTTAAAGATATGAAATAACATCTTATGATTGTAAAAATTCAGTTTAATCCTTATATGATCATGACACATATCATTACCAATCAACGGGTAGTAAAATATTTCTTATAGAGTCAGTTTATATCTATATCATATAATTTTTTTCATTGAAGGATATGACATTATATTTATTTAAAAATACCCTTAAATGAACATTGTGTTGGCATATAACCTGTAAAAATAATTTTACAATAAAAACTCCAGTGAAAATAATACCCTGTTTAAAATCCATTACCAAAAATCATGATGTTTTCAATTATAGAGAATCTACGTTGAAAATTCACCAGGATTTTTGTACTATATATATGGCATGATTCATTTATTATCACAAAACCATCAACAATGACAGAATCAATTTCCCCTTTCTCACATAATTCACCCGATATATATTCCTCTAGAAATATACATCTAAAAAACATTGGAAAAAATCATTTTTTATAATATCCTTGTTTTGCAACCAATAATGCCTTTTTTATGTTTATTTTTCAGACCATGAACACAACAAAAGACATGTTAATGAATCAATATTAATCAATGAGTACTCCATTAAACAAAGTCCCCAACTATTAAATTATTATATTATAACATTAAAAAATCATAAGAATATTACCCATGACTGAGGATTTAGGATACTAATATAGTCACCTCACCCATTACTAATTTTAAAATAATAGTAGTTTTATGACCATAATATAGGAAAACCATGTATTTCATCCCACTTTTTTTAAAAAAGATTTAAGAAAAAAAATTATTTTGAGTTAAATATTGAATGATATTATTTTCTAAATAGTGATTGAGTTTTAAAAGTTATAGATATTGTGAAAAGTAAATATTTATAGCTAGAATTTTGATATATTGAGTGATAAATAGTTATTGTATAGTTTTTATAACTGTGAAATGTAACTACATATCAATATATGTCTCTCCCAAAATTTAATATAATGAATAAAATAAATAGATCGTGTTTAATGAGATATTATTTTATTTATTTATTATTTAATGTGTTTAATATATTCATGTAAGTAATTAATAGTGTACAGAATGTTTATTTTATGTAATTAAATTAAATAAATATTTTATTATTAGTTATATTTTCATACAATATTAATATTAAGTATTTATAAAAGTTTCCAGTCTAAATTCAATGATTTGGAAATAATATAGGTAGTGAGTTCATCTAATGAGATTGTTTACATTTGTGAGGGTATCTTAATAATGATATAAACCTTTGAAGTAGTGTTTTGTCTGGATTAAAGTTTATCACCTCCAATAGTTTTATATTAGGGAAATTATGTATCTAGAATTATATGATTGTAAGCATTCATTTACTTGTTTATTAAAAAAATATGGGAGGAATGAGAGATTAATTCATCGATATCATTATATGATTGATTAATAATATCCATGGAGGATTTAAAATAGTATTCATTCTTTTTATTCTCTTTATTCCCCTCAACCACTTATTCCTTCATTGATCAGACTATGTGTTTTATGTTACTTATGTTTTATGGAATGAATGGAGGATTTTTAACAAAAAGTGGACTCTCCTTAAACCCTTAGGGTTTTCTCATTTATGAGTTATAGATTCCCCTTATGTTTTATTGACACCCGATTTGGGGAAGTCTTCTCACAGTATGACTTACTTGTACGTGTTTAAATTCAAAATCCTTCGAAAGATTATTCTAATCACGTATTTCAGGATTTTTAATTTATTATTTGTAATTATTTGGGATTATATGGAGGTTAATGTGTGATTTATACCAGCTGAAATATTTCATGTGCCCATAATGATTTATAACAATATAAACATTCTAAAAGTTTTTAATAGATGATTTCTAGTTTCTGTTAAAATTTAATTTTTCAATATTTACAATGAAATATATCATATCTGTTATTAAATTTTGGAAAATAAATTTCACACCACTATACTGCTTTATTCATGTTATTTATAAGAAATTATTTCAAATGCATAAGTCTAATTTATAAAAGTAAACACACATAAGTTTTCTTAAAAATAGAACATGGATTTAAAAAACATTAACTGAATGTTATTTCATAAATATACAAGTATTTATTTATAATGTGTCTTATAATTATCCACATATAATATTTTTTTCAAATAATATTTGTTTAAAATGGTACATGGTTTATGTTATATTGTAAGAAATCAAATTTTTTTTTCATTCGATGTTAATGCTCCGTGTTATTATAAAGTGAATAGAAACAATTTAGGATGGTAAATATTCTTGAAGAAACATAAAATAATGGGTTCACAGATTTTATTTTAATATAATATACCACTTAATTTTATGATACATAGTGGGAAACCCTCGGTACATAGTTATGACCCTAGGACAAGTACCTACAAAAGAATGATTAAACTCTACCAATATATTACCCTCTAATCGTGATGAGACTCTGAATATTTTGAAATACTCATAATGAAACTATGACCAGTTTCAATAATGATTTACCTATAAGAAAATATAAGTAAAAGTTTCATTAAAATCAATGGAATTATGATTTATTTTAATATAGTTTCATGATCATTTTGGTAACAGTTAATTTTACTATGTCATGGGCAATTTGGTGTGATCAAAAAAGTATTTTGGTCATGTTTAGAGGATATAAATCTATATTAGGGTCTCATATAATCCTTGGGTGATTTTTTGTGGCTATATTAGATATTTTATAAGCTAGTAATTGTTCATTATAGGGAGTAGAGTTATACACTACATGTGTTTAAGAGGGTAAGAACACCATTATTTATTTATTTTACACTACATGGCTAGGAGGATTCACCCCAAACATTATTACCTTATTTAAGACTATTTATGAGGTTTTTCTTCTTCAACTATCTTGTTGTTCGGCAGTAATACCACCCTTATTCTAGATACATATTTTCCATTCATTAAACACTTCTAATTTTTTCTATTCACAATTTGGATTTTATTGAATATTCTATCATTTAATAGTGGAATCAACTGATTATCATGAAGATTTCATGAATCCTAGGATGAGGAAATTCATAGATGTCATCGGAACTAGGTGGTTCAAAAATCAGTCAAGTTATATCACTATTATACATTTTCATTTGATTTATTTATTAAATTAATTTAAACAAACATTTGATTTAGTTAGGAGTCTTAATGCTTTTTATCAGCTTAGGTCTGAGGATATGAGATAGACCCTTTGGTTATTGTCATCTTGGTTTTGATATGACGTGAGGACCTATTGATTTGTTCATATTTCTGGGAAGCTATTTTTGAATTTTTTTAATTAATTATAAATGATATAATTAATTAATTATTTTCATTTTCATGGCTTGAGATAGGGGATTTAAATTTGGTGTAAGCATGGTTGGACCTTGGGTAGGACTTGATATCTTATACAGACCCTTGGAGGTAATCGATGAAGAATTATTAAAATAACGGTGGTATATCAAACCAACCCCTATGGTTTATCCATTTTTTATGTCCAATTTTGTATGTGGTCTAACCCATGAGTTAATTGAACTTGTTTAGTAAAATGGTTTATTTTATAATTGCATTCTTAGTTTAAGATACCAGAAGTTTCTATGATTCAATGTACCTTGGTACATGTTTGTCTACCCTAGCTATCGATGTCATATTCCTTATCATGATAACTTCATAGATTAGTTGGATATACTATATCCTTTGATAATAGGTAGGTTTGTTGGTCTAACACATATTAACATTGAAGACTAAGAGGATCCCAGACACATCTTGGTGACAATTTCAATTTTTATGAATCTTATATAGATGGTGAGGTCGTGATACCAAATAAATATGTTAAGGGGAATAATATCCACTTGGAATCAAATTTTTTCCTATTATCTTGGTCAATACAAAGGAACCATGTGATAGTTCCCTATTAATTTGTGAACTATTGTTCCACAGTGGGTGATATTTGAAGGACTGACTCTGAGTAGGTATATATATTTTTTGGGTATAGGTTGATATGTGTGTAGCATTATATCATCTACTAAAATTTTAGAACAAATTGCTAGGTTTTGATGAAATTTTTATAAGCTTTTCAGCAATCTATTTTCTTGTGATTATTCTTCACCCAGTTCATTTGATGTAACTGTTGCACTATAAAATGTGTCATGGGACCTGAATTATAGTCCTAATGTAACAGTGATTGTATGAATAAGTATCAGAGTTATTTTGATATTATATTTTAGCTTAAATAGTATAGTTAAGAGATAAATTGTACAATGATATATCTGTTGATTATAGTTCTTCCCAGGATCTAACTATAGAGAAACATGTAGAATTCCTGAGACATCGAGATTCGACAACTAGTGTGTATGTGATTTCATGGATTCAAATATTTCCTAGGATCCATCTATTTTTCTTTTTTCATTTTGATCACCAATTATTTAATTTAATTATGATGATACTATTCATTGGTCTTCCATAGGATCCATAATTTCAAGTTTGATCAACTTTCTTGATCTTGATAGGGATTCACATGATGCTTGGGATCCAGTTACTTGTCTTAGTTAATTGAAAATTGATTATAATTAAATTTTTTCAATAGATTCATAGAATAAAAATGATCAATTATTTAAACATTGAGTTTGGATGGTTTTTCCTGACTTTTACAATATGGACATGGATCCATTCATGATGATAAATTAGATATTTTATCATGAGAATGTGGGTTTTGTAGCTTATTCCATAGGATATGATATTTGTATTGATGAAATTGTATCTTGATATGATCAAAGGAACCCGACACTTGGTGATGCCAGTCTAGATTATCAGGGTCATTTTCCTTTAGATAAACAATGGTATGGTCTCATACATGGGTTTTCCAGACCATCAAGAAATTCTAATAGAAATTATTACATCAATCCAAATAAGATATTGTTTAATTTTCTATTGGATATTACTAATTTACAATGATCCTGGAAAAATAACATATCACTACATATGCCAATTGGTATGAGAAGTTTTTGGTTTTTCCCTGATAATTTTTTTACAAATAACATTCATAGTTCTCCATTTCACATTTGTACTCAACTAGTACCCAGACTGTTATTGTAGGTAATGGTTGGGTTAAGGCCCCCAAAAATATCATTGAGCTATAAAACATATATGAAATTTGAGATAATGCCAAGTTGAGGCTTCGTGTAGTTTTATAGGAAAATTTATTTTATTTCTTTTACACTGGTATGTATATGTTACTAGCCCATTAGATGGATAGATTTTTTATGGTTTGGAAGTTCGTGCCTTTATTTCATGTAATTTTATATATATTATATTAATATTCATTACTTATAATTATTGGTTATTGGTTATGAATGATATATTATTATTTTTTATTCCACTATTTCCTCTTATATAGGGGGTATAGCCTCCCTATGGTACATCATTAGACTCCAACTTCTAGATACAAGTCAATGACCTCCAGAAACGTGTGTCTAAGGCCTTATAGAAGACCAGGATGGGATAATTTTCATGACCGTTCCATTATATGATGTTATTGAGTGGAATTAGAGAAATAAATTTCCTTTTTATTTTAGTTTTAGTATTTGGTAGAAAAGATAAATAGATACGTGTCATATCATGTGTTGGATTCAGGACTGGTGCATCTAGAAAAACAATCCATGTGGAATTCCTTTTAGATTTATGCTCTTGACTTATTTTGTTATGTTTTTTCTAATATTATCCTTGTGTGACACACATATTTTTTGAGATTTAAGACAAATATTTTTTTGGATTTCATGATCTCGGTCCACTAGAATGACATTAATTAAGGATTTAAATGTTTTCTTATATTGGAAATAACTATATCATGCAGCATAATAGGCATCTACGATCTACTTTAAAGTGGCCTACTAGGGTGGTTGTTTCCATTGATGATTAATGCATATTTTTTTAATGTGTCTGCAAAAAATCATATTTTTTCGTAGTAATAATTACTTGGTTACATTCTACTAATGTTTTCTTACCTCTATATTTATTTTATTATGATGGATGGTCTTCAGGATCTATGTTAAGATGCTCAGTGACTTTTTGATAGTCAATGAACATTGGATGTGCAATGGCCTATGTAATCTATTAATACAAGTTGTTGTATAGTGGGAAATCCCAAATGGGTGTTGTTTATTTATGTTTCGTTTCTTAATTTGATAGTGAAAACATATATACTGTTTTCTTAAATAGAATGGAATAGAATTTTTCTTAACTAATCCATTGGTTGTGGGTTTCACCTTGCATAGATCATATTGGATGATGCTGACAACAATGGAAGAAATTACCAATGAGATCATGATTCTGGTTGGAGAATTATTATAACTGAATGCTTGGTGATAACTAGAGTCAAGTGCATAGATGGGTTCTAAATTAGTACCAGGTCATGTTCTATGAGAACCTTGAGAAGATGTTGTCAGGTGAGATACTATAGGGACCCATGATAGGAAAATGATATATTTCTCATGATTCGAACTATAGACTGGTATAATTTATAATATATATTGTTGAAATAGAGGTCATAGTTTTTTCATCGATGTTAGAGGGTTGGTTCTTGGTTTTCTATTGTAGGAATCCAATTGTGGGTGTTGGTCAGGGTTTTGTTTTCATATTGTTATAGGAAGCATGGGTAGGTGCATCGTGGTATGATACAAGTTCATGTGAGGTTCGATCATGTATATGATATAGGAAACGTGATACCATGGGGGGTTTTAACATTAAATCGCCTTATTTTTAAATGTTTTGGTATTGAAAATGGATAAGTGTGGTGGGACTCTACAGGTTCCTGAACCCATTACTATTGTTTCTTATAGTAAAGAATGAGTGTGTAGGTAAACACTTGAGACCATGGAATGGGGTTAGGTGGTGGTTGTGTGTGTGGATGAGGATGATGTGACTTACTTTATGGAAAATTCATATGGTTTAGTAAGGACCGATGAATATCCTATAATCATGAGTATGACCCTGAACAAATTTTAGTGATCAATTTTGCATAGGAGTTATAAGGGAGCTCAAAAATAGGAAAGTTTAAATGTCATAGAGCACGGTAAAATTAGTTCTTTGATAGAAGGCTCTTGATAGTGTGAGTTATGTGATGGATTGTATGGTATTGGATTATAAACTTATTATGAAAGATTATATGGTAATGGTAAACATTTTTTAAGAATCGTATCAACTTTAGATATGAATTTTCAATAGCCATGTATGATTTAAGGGTATATAGGATTGAAATGATTCTTGTGAGCATTATAAAATCGATCATCAGATGAAAAAATTTTGCTTCTCTAAAGTGAGGGTTCTTTTAAAAATTTATCAAGTATTATGATACAATTAATCTTGGATTTAGGCATTTTACTCCTCTGATGGAAAGATATTTGATCAATATTTGTGAAATACATATTCTCACAAAAAAACATGTTGAGGTGGTTCTCAAGGGGTGGTATAAGGATTGAATAATGGTTAAAAATGAACCATTTGTTCTTTCATGGGGTTACTCTTTAAAGGACATGTGAGGATGGGTTGGTAAAAAGAGAACATGGAGAATCCAATGGTAGGGATTGCGACATTGACTGCGTGTGATATAAGCCTCATACTAAAGTGTCACGAATGTACGGGATCCGTCATTATATAGTCATCTAGATTCATATTATAGTGAGAAAACGGATCAAAGTACTTATATATTTCATGATCAAGGTGATGAACATATTTTGATATGATATAAAGTGGAGGTTGCATGTGGGTTTAAGACCCCAGATGGTTTGTCGGTGAACCAAACATGGTCAGATGGGTGGTGTGTTGGGTCTGA
The DNA here is from genome assembly GCA_963277665.1 of Viscum album. NCBI lineage: Eukaryota > Viridiplantae > Streptophyta > Magnoliopsida > Santalales > Viscaceae > Viscum > Viscum album. Next base: position 633,316,417 of record OY728130.1, read on the forward strand.
CGGAATATAATGATAATGGAAATGTGTGTGTGATGAATAACCATGGAACCAACATAGAAATTGGTAAGTTCATTTATGAGTTCGTTTGAATTAGTGAGGTGTTTATGATAGGGCATGGGCATCTGGATTGGTTGTTTGAGAAAATATTAGTGATTGAAATCGAGTATCTTTAAGTGGTTTTGACTAACAATGGCATAACTGGTGTTTCCAATTGTGATTAAATTTGGTGAGGTAGGAACCACATGGTGTGTGTATGATTAGTCCTAATATATGTTTATATAGGTGATTCATATAGTGGGGCACATAATGTATTTGAATTAGAAATTTGGATATATGATCTCTGGTGGGTACCACTATAAGCTATATGATCAACTAGAATATGATGGGTTTGTGTCTTAAGATAGATCGGTGTCATGGATAATCATCTCATTGTTTTGAAAAATAGATACATGTGTTGACTCGTGGTCTGGAGCATAAATACCTCAGTGTGGGGATTACTCATTAAAAGTTCATTTAAGGTTTCAAATCAAGATGATATAATTTTGTAGTCAATAAAACATCGCAATAAGATGTGATATGTGGATTAGTGACCACATAGACTTTTTGGGGATGGTAATTTTTATGTTTTGGATTTTGATTGACCATGTGTCCATAAATGCCTTTGAAATTCATCTTGTATTTAAAATTTTCAATTTTTTTTCCATATCATTTTGAGAATAGAGATTCATAAAAATTCCATAGTATATTGGGATCTATCAATGTAGTTTGTTAGAAAAAGTTGGATGCTTAGGAACCATTCTGGCGGCTTAGAGGAACCATAAGATAGGATGAGGAGCTATTGTAGCTATAACAACCATAGGGATGTCAGCTCACTATTTGTCTCCATCGGCTTCCCAGTAGGCTATTTAGGAAATAATTTATATAATCTCTAGATTTTTTAGAGGGCCATACTCCTTTTATTTCCTTGTTTTTACCACACATGGGTACATGGATTTACCCCTATATTCCCTTCTTCAAGGCCATTCAAGGGGACGTTCATATATACTTTTAACTTCATTTAGAGGTAATACTACCTTTCCATATATATATTTTCTCTCCCATTATTCCTTATTTCATTATTTTATGTTAATATGTTATGATTTCATTAGATATTCCATCAAAAAATAGTGTAATTCCTATATTCATAATGGGAATTCAAGTAGCTGAAGTTGAGGATGTACCATGAAATTATCTACACATTGTTTCATGAAAAAACATAAAGTTATTATTGTGTTATAGATTTCATATGTTTTTTGATTAAATTAAATTAATGTCCTTTAAATTTAATGATGTTTTCTAGGAACTTTTATCAGCATTAGTCTAAGGATATAAGATGGCCCCTTAAGGTGTTGTTGGCTTTAAATTAGATGTGACATAACAACCCTCCAATTATCTTGAATTAAGAAAGTACTAATTTAAAATAATTAATTAATTATAAACTTCATAATAAATTTTTTTATTTGATGTTTCAAGGAATGATTTAGGTGATTAGAGTTCATAGTGATCTTGTTTATACCTTGGGTAGGCCATGGAATCTACTTTTGACCCTTGGATGTAATTGGAAAAGATTTGGTAATATTGAGATGGTCATGTGTACCTAACATTATGGTTAGCGTATGTTTTACATAAATTTGTTACAAATTATTTCTCTTAAGATATTTGAATATTCTTAGTAGAATTTCTTATTTTTAAATGGTATCTCATAGTTAGGATTCATAAAGTTTCATACCCCCAATTGAATGTGGTACCACCCAATTTTCAATAGATATCTATGTCATAGGACATGAAATGTGATTTGATTAGCCTAGTTGGATAGAAAATACTCTAATATGATAGAATCCATTAGTGGACTAACCTAGATATATGTTGGGGGCAGATTTTGAACATGATATATCTTCCGTAATGTAGACTATGGAGGGAATCCTATATAGCTGCTAAGGCTATGTTGTCATAGTGATGATATTGAGAGATATAGTATCCCCTAGGAATCAACAATTGACATGTGACGAAGATAATGTATATGTACCATTGTATGGTTCTGCCTAGTATGTTATGGCTTATGATAATACATTGTGGGACAAGTGACAAAAAATATATAAATGGACTTGTTAGAGATGTTAGTGGTTAGAACCCTCACCCAACATGTAATACTAAAGGGGTTGTGATTATGTGAATGGTTCTAGGAATTCATAAACACCATTTCTAAAGTTTTTTATTCAAATAATAATTAATATACATCTTTTACACACAAAAATATTTTATGGGACTCGAATTAAGACCATATATCAATGAAAAAAATATGATGTATGATCATAGATTCTTCTTGGGATCTATAATTAGGCCTTATATGGTGATGGTGTGAGATGGAATGGGCTATAATGTCACTTAATATGGCCATTTCGTCCATTTATTCAGATCTTTAGATATGGGTTTAATTCACAGGATACCAGGATTTTACCTCGAGTCTATATGGGATTCCCTAGACCACTGGATTCCTTAGGATTCTTGGCTCTTCTAGGATCTATGCATAAATTATTGGGGAATGTTATCAAAATTTGAAATTCATTATTATAATGATGATATGATGAAACCTACCCTATGATCCAACCAATCAATCCTAATGACATTTTATAATTGTGATCAGGATACCGAAGATTACTTTGGTCCAAAGGTTTGGTGTCTTGACTTGAGGGATGAGTTTTATTTAGTTATTATTCCAGATGTTAGGAATTTCCCTTGATTCGTTATTTATACCTGCAGATTTGAGGGATTCCCATGATTCCTTGGATTTTCCTATGTAGTTATTCATGATGAGAAGTATGCTATTTGATCTTCAGAATTAGTGGTTCCATGGGTATTCCATAGGATATTATATTCCCAATTTTTGAAGAGTTTCAAGATGATATCTGTGACACCACAACATTGGATGATGTATGTATGATCGATCTGAGTCTTGTGGCTAAGGATCCTAAAAGGTTTGGTGTTGTAAGTGTTTTAGAATATCATTAGGATGTTCTTATAGGAATTCCATCATCAAGACTAAGTTGTAATTTTTGGATTAATTTATTTTTTATTTAATATATTATTAATTTAAATTAATCAGGACACAAGGACAGATCTCTCCATATGGCTGTTGGTAAATGACATTATTAGTGGTTCCCTACTATGTAATTCACTCACACTCTACTCTAGAAGCCATTGTACATGGGTTCCTGAAAATATCTCACATAGTTACTACTATTTTAGAACTTGAATGAGGACATAAAGTTCATGTCTAGGTGGGAAATTTCCCATGAAGTAGGATATCATTATGCATTGTAGATCAATGTAGTTGTGAATTTGGTGACATTAATTTATTTTTCCTTGTTATTTAATTTTGATCATCTATGTTGGTGGTTAGCTTTTTTATGTTTTTTCATCTCGAGACATAATTACTCATGTGTTATTATATATTTTTTATATTGATTGCTTTTTCTTCTATCTTATTAATTATTGTTTATATTTAGCTATTAATTATTCTACCTTACACTTTGATATAGAGTGATAGCCTATATTTATTACTTTCATAGAACCCCACTACTACTCTTCAATCTCTGATGTGTAGTGATGTGAACCTAAGCCCTTGTGGAAGATTAGGCTTAGTCACTATTAATGCAGCCTTCGGAATGAGGCATTACATTCACATTACTTTAGGATGATTCCCTTTTTATTGTTCTCCATAGTGTTTCATTTCAAATATATAATGGGCATTATCATATTTTAGGATATAATATTTTCATAAAATTGGTTCCCCAGGTTCATTCTGATTATGCACATTTAATTTTTTGGTAAATTTATTTTTTCTATTTATATACATAAAATGGTGTACTTGTATATGTTCTATTTAAAGGAGAAAAAAAATCCTTGATGTGATGTTTTAAATGTGATACCTATATGTTATTTTTTATATGAAACTGAAAAGGGATATATTATAAATTTTTTTCAAACTAGCATGAAATAGTTCATATTCTTAAAGTTATATATATACCATGTAGTCAAAACATACTTGGCTTGTTCTTTTATACCCTACACATACCCCTTTGTGTATATATAGTTATTTTCAATTAATCAATTTTTTTGGTGTAGATGAAAACATTCTATTCATTGAGATTGGATAATTAACTCAATTTTGGAAAATAGAAGTAGTGAAAAATAATGGTGTTCACATGTCACGAGGAGTTAGCACTCAGCCTTATTTCATTTATTTTTGGTGTCATGTAACCTATATAGACTATGTCAGCTTGTGTGTCACCATTTTTGGTCATGTGTTGTACTAATTAATCTTGATTATTGGATATTATATTGATTAATTATTTAGCATTAGTTATAAATATTATTTTATAATTGGTGAAATCATTCCCAATTCATGCAATTGATGCATTTGGAACTTGATTCTAACCTATACAAATCATGAATAATAACATGGCCTTATCTAAGAATTTTTCATGTATATATACATGAATGGTCGGGTAGTTTTATTATACCATGAATATAGGATACTCATCCAAACATTACTCTCAACCAAACAAGTTTAAATCCAAATGTACTTATCCAATGCTCTCAATGAATTTGGTTGATATTAATAGGTTATAAATTCAGTTAAAGTCATTTTAGAGACATACTAAATTATTCAATTAAATAATATATAAAACTATAAAATAATAATTAAAAATTATTTATTAATATATATTATTTACTTATTATTTACTATTAATAATTAATTATTAATAATTCATAAATACTAATTATTAATATAGAAATTTATTATTAATTATTATTAAATATTTATTTATGGTTATTTATTAGGTGATAATTTAAAAATGATAATAATTAATATTATATGATTAATTTAAAAATAATAATATATTATAAATGACATCCAAAAACTGAAAAAATAAAAAATATTTAATATTAATAAACAAAATATTCTTATTAGTAATTAAAAATTAATGAATAATAATTAATAATAATGAATAATTAATACGATGAATGAATAAAAAATAATGAAAAATTAATATTTACTTGTAAGTGGCTAGTAAATTCATCGTAACCGATAATAATTATTTATAATTAATTCACAATTCATAATTACTAGTACATAATAAATTGATATTATTATTTAATAAAAAATACTAAATAATTAAAAAATATTATCAATAATTAATAATTATTCACAAATTTTTATAATTACTTGTTTTTTATTAATAATTAATACTTAATAATTATAATTAATTTATTAGAAATTTATATAAATATATATAATTAATAATTAATAATTAATAATTTTTATGTGATCATTTTTTTTATGATCACCATCATCATTATTAATGACATAAATTTAAAAATATGGATCACCATATTGCCACAGTCGATAGCTATTTTATTTGTAGGGTGGCCCTATGTGAGCTGAGACTATGACCAAAACTGATTTTGGTTGTTGGAAGCAAGTGACACTAAATAGGGGTAATTATAGGAAAAAAAGTGTCCCTATTTTTTTAGTAGTTTTCGGCTTCCAATCAATACAAGGCCTATAAAATTTTTTGGTCATAAATTTCACATTACATTATTTTCTCAAATCCATTAAATACTTGAAAAATATAGCAAATAACAAAAATTTTATTTACTATTACATGAATTAGATGTTGGAATTATAGAAAAATATACAATATCATCTTCCAAACAACATTAAACTATTTATAATAATTCAATAATATCAATATATTTTCGTTTAACGGATTTCCACACACCTTTGTCAAAAATAATACCCAATCATACTTTCCCTAAATTTTTAAAACTACAAGCATTAAACATGGATTATAAGGCTAATAAAATGCCACTACTCATTTATTAAAAATCATTTAAAACGAAATTAAATGTTAATTTAATTTTTAAAATTCTAATTTATTAAAATCAATATGGTTGTTTGAATCAATTTTTCTTAATAAAGAAATATTTTATAAAAAAATGAGGTTTTCGAAGAGAATAAAAATGATTCATCTTAAATCAAGATCAATAAGATAAATATAATTTTATTTTAAAATCCTTTGAAAATTTATATCTATATTTTCTACATTATATGGTTTTGTAAGGAAACCAAACTAAGTTAGCTTTATATTAATCCATATATTTCACAAATTAATGGATTTGGTTGAATAATCGAAATACCAAGCCATATTATCATAATATGAATATTTAATGTAGTTCATAACCCCTATAAAGTAATTCCTAAATACCATCATTGGTACAATAATGTTCCCATTTAGAATAACCCCATAACAAATGCTAGAATTGATAATAAATTTCCTCCAAAATGAGAATGAGAAAATAGGTATTTATAAAATTTAAATAATATCATTTGTTAAATGTATTTATACTAATAATGTTTAATTAGTGATCTAAAATGTATCAAAATCATAACTTTTTAAAAAATATAATGGTGGCCAAAATCATAATGTGATTCTCTAATACTAGAACCCAGCTAAATTTTATAACCCAAATTAATTCATTCAACTCCCATTTATTTTCTTGAGAACCATGGAAGATGATAATTAATGATAGTTTTAAAGAAATATTTTAAAAAACACTTATTCATACATATATCCTACCTCTCCATCATATATTATTCTTCTATATCTGATTCATGATTGAAATTAAACCATATTTTTATTCTGTTAAAAATAACCTTGGGCATGCATAAATTTATATTATAACTCACATTTATTCACTCCAAATATATTCACATATTTTTTTATAATAATGGTGTAACATGATATAATTTATGTATTTGGGAATAGTGGTAGAGTCCTTAATTGTGGAGGCATTGTAGAAAGTATTACCACTTAGTAGAGTGGACCTACTACACTAATATCAATTATTGAAGTGATGTAGGGTACTACAGTACCACAGACCACTATACTAATTTGGCTTTTGTAATACCATATAAAACTATATAAAAATACTTACATGTAATCCTCTTTCATGTCAAGGTTTTTATATTATATGACACGTCCTCTTAATTTAATTTCTGACACATTGTAGATGTTTTCCCTCTCTTTAAATGAAAAAATTATTCACAAATGATATAAATTGATGTATATTATTCTTATTGATCATTTTTTATTTTCTCTCATTTTTGAATTAACATTTCATTGGAGATAATATAAGTATCAGATCCTATGTTTAGTACATAAATGTTTTATTTTTTGGGTCAAATGATGGTCATAGAATATTTTTTTCTGAATATTACTCATTATGATAGATCTAAGATTAGTTTCTATTGAATACATGTCGTGGAATATATTTATCAAAATAAAAATAAAATTAAATAAATTTGTGTGAAACAAATAAATAAAGACATGAATAAATGATAGTTACTAGATTGGTAGGTTATATGAGCTCTACATCATGTGTTGGAAAAAAACACAATGTTCACCACTAAGGAAAAGAAATATTTGATTGGTTTTATGAAAACATTAAGAAAATGTATTTAAAGATAATAAGAGTGAAAAAATTATTCTTGATTAAATAAGTATTTAATCTAATGATAATTTAATAGAATATCATTGTAAATCACATCAATAAATTCATATCCATCACGCGTTAGATTAAATTGGTGATAATTATAATGGATGATGAGTTATGTGTTCTAGATTATTAATTTTCATTAGCCAATAGTGGATAATATACTTTTTCACACATGATTAGATCCTAAATAAATACAAAATTTATTGTTAATAATTAAAAGGAGTTATTTCTTAGTGAGATTATTCTAATAAGGGAGTTGAAAATTTATTTTTTTCTGCTCTAAACATTAAAGGGATGGATAAATTTTTGAAGTGTGATAATCATATAGGATGTTATAAATCAATAATAATTTCCCAATAATATCCAATGGGTTTTTATCTAACTTCAAGAGTTGTGGTAAGAAAGGATAAGTCTTTATTGAGTTTAGGGATAAATCAAAGGCACCTAACAATAATTAAATAAATGTAACAACTAAGGGAAATGATAATGTTTTTAGTATGATTAGTCTTATAGAATCAACCATTATAGAATATAGGAAAATTTTCAATTCCACTGAAAATAATTATTTTTGAAGTAATTAATCTACATAAAGTATCAAAAAGGTATTCTTCATTATAGATTTCACTTATAGATCTTGTGAACATGTGATAAAAATATCAAAACTATTAGTGAGTGTTTTCTCACATTAAAGGATTTGGATTATATTCAAATGATGATATGGAATATTATTTCATTTATGTATTTTTATAATGTTAAAAATAATAACTTTTTCACTAGTGGTTCTTAAAACATTTCCACGATAATCAAGGTCATAGATTGAGGGGTGAAGAGTGGAACCACATAAATAATGAGCAAAAATCCAATAAACATGGTTACTATTAAAAAATTAATTCATTAATCAAACTTGTTCAATTTTAGTTTATCTCACTTGATTGAGATGGGGTGAATCATTATTTAAAAAAATTAAATTCAACCATATATGATTTTGGTAGTGGTTTCTATATAAAATTCCTTATATTTGGAACGCAAAATAATGTGCATTATTCAAAATAATATAGAGAACTGAATGTTATATAAATTGTATGTAGTGTCTTTTTATGGTTTGGGAATAACACTAGTTCATTTCCATGGACGTTCATTATATTTTATGATATTTATCATTAAGTAAAAAATTGAAATTATGATTTAAAATTCTAAAACATTATTCTTTAGTGTTTTCTAGGTTTTAAATGTTGATGAAATTTGAAGATAATGAATGGGGATAAAATCTAAAACAATCAAGTTTTGACATAATCAGATCGTTTGATACAAAATAATATATGGAATTCAATGCTAATAATTGAATTTTGTAGGATAATACACTTTTAGCTACACCATAAGATAATTGTATTGTTGGTTATAAGAAATTGTTTTAGTGAAAACGATAAGATTATGAGGCGACACAAATGGATACCTAATACATAATGGTTATTGATAGTAAATATGGAAACATATATTATAATTTTGAACCTGTCTATACCCATGGGGGAAAATTACTAAGGGGAAGTGGTTTGAAATTTTTTTGACCTCACTAATTTATAAATATTTTACCACTTTATATATATAAATATAGTTTTTGATATATGGTAAAATCATAATTATATTTCAAAAATAAATTTCATTATGGAATATGGTGTCAAATAGTTTTTCTATCAAGATTGATTGTGTTATGAATATTAATATATCAAAAATAAAAAATGTTATATATTATTAAGGAATCATGAAAAAAACATGACTTGTAGTTGAAGATGATATAGTGAATAATGCTTTTTGTCCAAATAATTTTGAGATTTAAGGCATATATAGTAATTTGACTACAAATCAAATAGAGTGTGTTTTTCAAGTATATTTTATGAAAAATACTTGGGTGAGGATACTTGTAAAATGTTTTTCATCATATTAGAACATTTTTTATTCACTATTAATAGAGTGCCACAATCTTTGGTAAAAGTGATGAAAAGTACATATTAGAACTTTATGACACTAGACATGTAGTAATAAATTTCATCTTTACATGATAATAATACTTGAGAGTAGAATACATTGTAAAAAATATGGAAATTTATTTATAACAAATCGCTATATAAAGTTAATGTGGATCCTCATGGAAAAAATTGATATAAATCAATGGTTATTATTATGTGGTTTCTATAGAATAATTGTATGGATTTTTTCTGATGCTCTCTCACATGTTTTTAACTCACAATTTTATTTATATTTCTTAGTATTGTTCCATTATGGGATTTATAATATGAGTATCTTGATATGGAGAAATACTTCCAAAATATTGATTTAATAGAGGATCTATATATGGAATAAATATTGGAATAAATAATGGAATAGCTTGGGTTGGGATATATGGGTGTATTATGCGTCTCAAGGTTGATATTTTTAGGTGGTTCATGAATAAAACAGCAGTGGATGATTCTGTGGAGTCTCTTCGGGATGAAATCCGACAATAGATGGATATTCTTAAATAGAATTAAAATGACTCTACCATCATGATGTTTTGTTACAAACGTTCTTTTATAGATCAAAGGTTATTTGAGGTTGAAAGGGGATATAGATAAAGATCTAGGGTCATGGGGGTTAAGGTTGGTTACCAGAATAGTTGTTTCTTCCATGCATATTTGAAGGAAAGACAAAATATTAAAATTAAAATTAGGCATGAGGATGGATCCTTTTATTCTCATGTGAATATATCTGGAAGGAAATCATTGAACCACTTCGAGCCGCTACTCGCAGGTACTGAAGACTCTATGCGGAATCTCTCACACAACATCTCTTCACTAGGGTTTCTCAGGGGATCCACAGAGGGGGAGGCTATTGCGGTCTTGGATTTGTCTCCCCCGTTATCCTTCCCCTTTCTGGATTTTCTCATTTTCTCTGCAGGTGTGGTCTTTGCTCGGTGGTGACTTCATTGGAAAGTGTTAGTGGCCCAATTTTGGTGTGTCTTTATATTGAATCCTTGACCATATTTAGCCGCTGCTTTGGCCTTTGGATCCTACGCTGCTCTCTGAGTTGGTTCGTTGTGGTGGTTTCTCGGTGGTTTTGGGATGTGCAGGTCATCCGGTCGACGGTGATCCATGAGGTGCGTCTTTTGCTGGCCTTAATCTATGATGCGATGGTATTTATTGGATGGATGGTGTGAGTCGTGTTGTGGAGATTCTTTCTCCGCTGGGTATGGCTTCATCAGATGGGGATGTGGAATTGGTGGTTGTCTATCCATTGAATCCAGACCCGATACCTTCGCTGCTCTGGCATCATACTACTTGCGACACTCTCCCAGTCGGTTAGCTACGCTAGTTGCAAGCACGCTTTGGGATGTGCATTCGTTGGGCCTCGATGTCCTAGAAGATAGCTACAGTTATGTATCCCGGTTGATGAAGATCTTCGTTGCGGATGGGTGAGTTACGATGGGTTGATTATGGGCTAACGACAATGATTTCTGGTGGATGGTCTCACCAGCAACATGCTATGATGTGACGTTGAAGGCGCATGATGTTAGGGTTCCCGGCTCGATGCAGTTGTGAATCAAGAGGGATCACATGGTGTGCGGCATTGCGTGGACCGAGGTGCGGTGTTTTTCTCGCTTAGTAGTGGCTTCGTAAGTAGGAGTTGGCGGTCTAGTCGCGGTTGTGACTCCCTGTTGAAACCCTAGTCAGATACATCCACTGGTTAGGCCTCCGGATCCTGTGTGGCTCTCCTGGTGGGTGTGTGGTGGGGGATTCTCGGAGGCTTTGGGATTTTCATGTCTTCTTGTTGATAGTGTTCCAGAAGTTGTGTCTTTTTCTAGGCTCAATCCGAGATTCCTTCTTTATTGATTGCTTATTGTGTGTGGTGTTTGGCATGCTCCCTTCTCTGCTGGCGATGGTTTCATTGGCTCGAGATGGGTATGGCGTTCGCTTCTCTGTTGAATCCTTATCTGAACCCTTCGCTACTATAGCTTCATGCTCCCTTCACTACTCTCTCAGTCAATCAACAATGTTGGTTTCTAGGAATCACTAGGATATGAGTTTGTTCAGACCTGGTGTCCCCGAGGGCAACCCTAGCTCTTGTCCTCTGAATTCAAGGATTTCAGTGGTTGAAGCTAAGGATGGTTTTTTGTGTGATGGTATGTTCTTCCATCATAATTTGAGGTTCGTCTTGGTGTTTTGATGGTTTGTTCTTTTCTGGCGTGTGCTTTTTGGATGACGGCGTCGGGTTTGGGGTGATGGCGACGTCTTCCTGTGGTCGTGTCTCGAAGGTTCTGGCATCAACGATCGAGGGAGACATGTATGGATAGGGTTGTTGCGCATCACGTGATGGCGTGATGGTTTGTTGTACGAGGCATCATGATTCTGTGTGTTCTCTAAGGCAATGGTCTGGGATGGGTTGTTGCTTTGGTGCATGAATCAGTCTAAGTGATATCCAGGTGGTTTTTTCTCACGTTGCAGTGGGTGGATTTCATTTTGAATTTTGAAATTAGGAAGTTTCACGGCATTTAGGGTGATTTGGACTTTATGGATTTTTTGAGCGGGTTTTGACAACTTTGGCCATGATACACTGGATTGTGGTTTATTTTGATTCTAACTGTGGAAGCTACCAGTCTATTCAAAAGATTTTTGAGCGTAGAATGTATTCAAATTCACATAACTATTCGGATTGGAAAGTTTTAGAGGGTATTACTATTTTAATCGGTATTTGGATCATGTATCTATGGGCAGGAAAGTTAGCTGAGCAGACATGCGATGGTGGAGGCTTGACATATCGATCTAAATGCTGGGAAGGGGAAGTTCATGTTTTCTTGATTTGGGATGACTTGTTTTATGGTTTTTATTTTGATGAAATTTCTTGGGTTTAAACTTATCCTTTAAAAGTGTCATTTAGAAAATAAAAAAAAGATTTGGCTACTCGTAGGTGACCATCCTGGGTTATCTAGGGAGGATGTCTCAGTGATGGTGGTGGAGGTTTTCAAGGGGAGTATTTCTAGAAGGATTGATCCTGAGGATAACGATTCTTCAAGAATTATACCATCTAGTGATGATTTCGGGGAGGTTCTTTGCAAAATTTCTTAGGATAGTGTTCATATACCATAGTGTTTTCAGTGAGATTTCTATATTGCATCGTGGAACTTTATTGGGTCTCATGTAATTGAGGCTATCAAGGATTACTCCCTGGGGTTCCATGAATAAGAGTTAATTTTATTCAAGGGTTGTTCTTTTTCCAAAAGTTAATGTCCCGTCCTCCATTAATCAGTATAGACAATTCTATCTATGATATGTATCCTATATGACTTTGGAAATTTTATTGGTTAGGAGGATGATTAAGGTTATTCTGAAGGATATTTCTAAGGAACAACATGAATTTATCAATGGTAGTGGTTTACAAGGGGCAGTTGGATTTTCTCAAGAGATGTTGGAGAATGGGAATAAGAGGGTTGTCGGGTCCAATGTGATTATTCAGGTGAACATGGATAATGTGTTTGACAAAATGGAATGGAGATTCCTAATTTCGGTCATGAGGAAGATAGGTTTTCAAGAACGGGTTTCTGATATATGTTTATGTTGCTTCTCCTCTCCTTGGATCACAATTTTTATTGTGGTGAAAGGTTTTGGGTTTTTCAAGAATGTGTGTGGTGTGAGAAAATGAGACCCATATCTCCCATCATATTTATCTTTGCACATGAGGCTCTCTCTCAAGATAGACACATGTTCATAGTTGAATGAATGATTTTTTTCATATAATTCTTATGCTTCAGATTGTTCTTGTTCTCATATTATGTTTGATGATGATATTTTCAACTTTTTGAATGGAAAACGATCTTCTGTTGTAACTTTATGTAGCTTATGTTGATTTATGGTAGCCTAAGTGGCTAGCAGGTTAACTCTAGGAAGAGAAATGTATTTATATTTAAGAAATTTTCACAGAGAAAGATTTGGGTCATTCATGAAAATATAGGAATTTATCATAAGAATCTACCAATGATTTATCTCAGGAAACCTATTTATGATGATCATGTGAAAAATATCTTCATTGAGGATCTCACTAATAGAATTACTATGAGGATTCTTAATTAGAAAAAGTGGTTTCTCTCCTTTGGTGGTTATGAAGATTTGATAAATAGTGCGATTTATTCTATTTTGATGCATGTCATACCTATTACCATTCTACCCAAGTGGACTTTTTCTACAATGGAGAAGCTGATAAATGTTTTTTTTGGGATGTAAAATATATGGGAAGGTCTCGGTGGGCCTCTTGGTATCTGTTGGTGATTCCAGTGGAGGATGTATGAGTCTTTCTTGGGGATGTATCAATTTCCATGTAGTCCATGTAGGACATTTGGAAAGGGATTTTATTGTTGTGGAATCAATGTGGGCCAAAGCACTCAGTACTAAATATAGAAAGAATTTGAGGGACTGGGATATCAAGAAACTATCAAAGTTGGGAAAAAATGTGGAATTTCATCTAGAAATTCTAAAGGAGTATTATCTTTGGATGGTTGTATGAGGGGATAAAAAATTTTGGAGGGACAATTGGGTTGGGAAGAAGCTATTTTTTTCGAACTGTCTGGGGCCAGTTATGCAGGTAATAGTCGATAGCTTCCATCCCATATTTCTTGAATCCATTTTGAGCATAGAACAGATGGACTAATTTAAAGAAGTAGTTTTTACTGAGGATGATGACCAATGATTCATTACAAAGTCAAGATAATGATACTTTATTGGAAATTATTAATGTGGATTGATTTGGAAGGGAGGGGATCATGATGAGTGGGGATCGCACTTGTGGTGTAAGTAGGTCCGTATAAATATGAGTTTTCAGTTATAGAGATCATGGAATCATGCTCTCCCTATAGAGGATAATATCCAAATGAAGGTCATTGATTTGGGTTAACAATACTTCTATTGTACTAACCATCAAGAAGATTCAGTCATACACCTATTTATTAAGAGTGAATGGGTTGTCAGTCTATGGAATATTATGGAAAAATGGGATAGCTACAATGTAGCATGAACATCCATATAGGACTTCTTCATGAGTTGGATATATGGTTCAAAACACCATGAGATAGATTCCAAGATCAGTATTATCATTATTACAATAATATTCTAGATGATCTAGTGGGCAAGGGAGAATACAAGAATAGAGGAATAAATGTCAATTTTTCTTTTTCATATGAGATTGAAGGCCATGCTGCATTAATTATGCCAACTGGTTAAGGGTGGACAACACTCTACTATTTTTGGCAGTCTTTGAAACAAACTAGTGTCCCAACTTAGATCCCAAGGGTGATGGGTTAGATGGCATCCCCAGGGGAATGGATTCAAGATTAATGTCAATAGATCACTTATGAATGGACATATGTGTGGGGGAGGTTTTGTGACGTATAATAATGGTTCAGTTATGTTGTCTTTCAGTAGATTTTGTAGGCCGGGATGTTTATTAGGTTCATAAGTAAGGGTTATTCACACTGGTCTCATGCTTTGGAAAAGGTTATCGTTGGTGTTTTTTGGAAGTGAAATTGGAATCTTAGGTGTTGATTCTGGCATTACATGGGAAATTTAATCTGGCTTGGCCTTTGACATGCATTTTCCGAAGTTGTGACTTAGTGATTTCTAATGGATATTATGTTTTTTTCCATGAGAGGTCAGCATTGTTTCGGGTCACCATTCTCAGGGGAGTAGTCCTGAGGAAGTCTTAATGGTTTTCTCTAACTTGGGGTCATTACCTCGGAATGTGATGTTTTTGTCCAAGGGGATTTTGTAGGGATTCATCACATTAGAACTTCTTAATCTCTTGTCTTCTTGGAAGGGAACTTTCCCACCTTTTGAAAAATAAAAAATCAATTATCGATCGAAGTTATTATATTGTAAGATTCATGAAACAACAACCATATGTGAAAGAATCAGAAAATTTTGTATAGGATAATGCAAATGTTGTGGATGTAGAACACATATTATAATGAATTTGTGATTGGGATTTAATAAAAATGGAATTTAATAGACTAATTCTTCTACATAAAAAAATATCCAAGGAATAAATCATAATTAGGTTGTATTATAATGACAAGTGTACCACCATAAAATTTTATTAATTTTTTGTTAAAATAAATTTAATTTCTTTGATACATTTAGTCACACATAAAATTTATTTTATATAAACCACCGACTACTATTAAAATATTATTTAAGTATAGTTCATTCATTACTATCTGATTCTTGAAAATATGGCCACTTCATTTTTTCCTTTTATATTAACCTTTATATTATTTTATGTAATAAAAAATAAAAAATAAAACTCTCTTTAATTTCATATTCTCGTTTATATTAAAATAGGGATCAAAATAAATAATGGATGAAATATAATTTTTATTTTTTATAGTACTAAAAAAATTTTATGACGATAATTTATTTTTAACTTTTTAGTATTATATAATTACCTTAAACTCTTCAACAATGGGGACGTAATATTTATTGAATTAATGGAAAATAAAAGAAATTATTTTTTAATATATTACAACAAATAATTTCATTTTGGAATTTTTGTGTTCCAAAATTCATATAGAAGAATATAGAATATTATGGATGTGTGAAATAATAATATTCGATTTCTATTTTTTTCATGGTGACATTAAAGTAAAATTAAATTAATTGATTAAAAAAATGAAAAGAATGATATTTTATTTAAAAAATATTTCAATATATTTTTAAAAGCCAAAGTTTTATTTTTGAAATTCAACAATTATTATAATATAAGGTTTAACATTTTTTATCATATATATTTATAGTCCCATTCTTACTATTTACTTCAAATTATAATGTTTTAATATTAAAATTTTAATAACATGGTTTAGATTAAATTTGGATGTCCAACTGTTTAATCCAAATTATAAGGTTTAAAATGAAACCAACACCAAAATAAGTCCCATATTATGATTATGTTTACTATAGAGAATATTTTTTCTTCTAATATAAATCCATTTGTAATAAATATTCATGAGAATGAGTTAATTATATTTTAATATATTTTTAATTCCATGTTTGCTGTTTCCTGTCATTATAAAAGGAAACCCCTCCCATACCATCTTTACAAAACATTGTGAAACATTTGTCAACCATGACCTACCAATTTCTATTTTTAACATCCATATCCATGCATTGGAGGTTCATGTCGACCCAAAATAAAAATCATAATTTCCTTTATGAATGATTCAAATGAGATATCCTGAAGAAGAGGTAGTCATATCACCTCACCTCTTACAATTTACTTTTTATTCTACCAAATTTAAATATATATTATTCATTAGAAAACAATATCTTTTTTTCCTAGTAAATAATAAAATAATAATATTATTATTATTATTATACTATTATCAACAATCATTTCAGTAAAAACAGAATTGAATGTATTGCTCTTGTATGTGTATGACATATTGTCTCCACATAGAGATACAAATCATTTTTCATTAAAATTTTTAATGGATGGGTATTATGATGGGTTTAATGTTTATATATGATATTAATGAAATAATTGATACTATGGAATTATAATATTATATATATTTGGTTACCTTATTGTCAATTATAAAACGATAACAATATATATGCATACGTGTGGACTACCACCTTGACTAGACCACTTGGTGTCACTAATAATGAATGGACATTGATCATACTAAAAATTTTATTCCCCAAAAAATGGTAATATATATAGGTGTCAATATGTGTTAGTGTGGGGTCAAACTTATAGGGATTACCGATAGGATGAAAACCATACTGTATAGGCCTTTTGACTAGATTCCTCATTATCTCTCTCTGGATTGGTTTTATTAAAACCACATAGATTGGGATTAAATTCAGATGAAAAACAATGTATAATGATAAATTTTAGTTCTTAGGAATAAAATTAATACTAGATATATCATTGGATATACCTATATATTAGGTTGTGATGTGATGTAATGGTCACCAAAAGGTTTTGGGAAAACCAATTGTATCTACCTAAGATAAAACTATTATTTGGTGCGGATATAGTCAACAACCATTATGTATTATTCATAGCTTCATGGATGAAATTATTAAATGATATTCGTCCTTGATTTTATAACTAAAACACTGTCATGGTATATTGATTACACCTCCCATTATATTGTTTTTAAAATATAAATGGATAGCCAAATATTTAACATAATTTGAATACACCAAGTTTCTAAGTTTTGATTTAGATATTCATTAAATTTAAAGACACCCTTACTCCAAAACCGAAGCCTTTGGGGATTCTACAGACATGTCCATTTTAAATAATAGAAGGGAAATAAATATCATAGTCAACATAATTAATAGAAATTTTAAAATAAACCAATCCACAACTGAAAAAAATATAAAATTAGTAAAATACTCACTCGAATGTAAGAACAAGAAAGACATAGGTGCTGGTTGACAATTCATGAAAATTATCATTAAAATATAATGTTGTAATAGATATTTAAAAATCCACAATTAAAAAATGGTATTCTATAATAATAGAATGATAATAAGTGATGAGAAGATTGAAATAAAACATGGTTTAGGAAAAATAATGAATGAAATGAAGACGAAAATGGGAAAAGTATGTCGTCCACTGAGCATTTTTTTCATTAGTGGATCTCTTTAATATTTATAGAGATGAGTGTTAATCAACAATTATATGTGTCATATATTGTAAATTCATTAAGACGCTTTGTCATTGATATTAAAATGAACTGTAAATGGTTATCACATCTTTTAATTCATATTTTTAATGGAATCCATAGAACACAGATCTCCCAGATTTCATTTCTTATATCTTTGGGTTTATTAAGGTTTTTACCTTTTCTCATCTTATATAATGTTCAAATTGGGTATATTTACTATGATTTATATTTGAGTTTTTTCATGGTGTTTATTAGGTATTTAGATCAAATAATTTGTCCACGTCATTTAAACTAGATTCATGGGTTGGTCTTCCATTTGATGGGGCTCTGCTATAGTAATACACATTAATAACTTTAGATTCATGAAGCTTAGTTTTCAAATTTATTTTAATTCCATCATCTCCTTCTTTGACTCATGATTACTTATTCAATGTAAAAACAAATGATAACCCATTATATAATCCAATTGAGTATGAGTTATCTTGAAATAAATATATCCAAAGAGATACATGATTTCAACTTTTCAACCCCCCATACACATGAAAAATATATTATCCTCAATAAAAATTAATCTCAAAAGGAATTAAAAATAAAATTAATTTTAAACCAGAAATGTGCATTACAACCAATAAAGTAAAACTAAGTGTATCTACAAAAAAAATGTTCTCTGGAGTCAATAATTTAGATAAATTTATCTATGAATCATAATAAATTTCATTATTCATATCCTTTATTATTTTAATTATAATTTTATAATTGTTCTTCAGAGGAAATACCCATTTGGAAACTCAACTCAATTTTAATTTTTACTCAAAAACATAATATAAAACATAATTATAAATATTTTTATATCTCAAATATAAGTTCCTAATGATCGACTTTCTTTGTTTCTAAAATATCTACTTTTTAATGAGAAACACACAATAAATCATGAGGTCCCAAAAATAGGGTCAAATTACTCTATGTTTGAGGGTAGGTTGGTATATGATAAAATCAAAGCATATAAAGTATTGAAAACTCTCATTTACAATTCTTGATCACCAGTAATAAAAAAATAAAAGATATCATCCATGTAGTAGAATCTTCACAATCACATAATCTTGGGGATTGTCCCTATATTGTCAAAAAATTAAATAAAGTATCATGTTTCTTTTTTTAATATCCTATCCAATACAGATATCAAATAAAAAACCTAAATGCATATATTCCAACATAAAATTCATAGTATTGGTAAAGAATGATTTATTACAGTGCTAATACACAACCCATATATTGTATATATTTTATATTCATTTTTTTCCTAATAAGATAGTCATGAATTGCAAACCAAAAGAACCATTGACCACATCCAAATGATCATGATATATAATCTATATACATATCCTCAGTTGAAAAAAATACATTGTTCATTAGTAATGATCAAATCCCTAGACTTATTCAAATGAAAATAATAAATTATATATTGTGGATGGTAGGAATGGATAAAATGGACTTGTAAAGTAGTTTAATCCTAACAAGGTTATATATGAATTCTATAGTCTTATGAAAGGAAAAATGTATATGTGGGTTTCAAGATAAATATATAAGAAAAGATTTCGTCATTCATTTAATGAGTGTATTTCTTCTTCCGTGGCCTCAAAAATATCTTAAAGAATGTCATGATAGGTTTACATTCCCCAAATATCTCTCATGAAATATGATCTGAACAAAAAATGGCAATAATGGTCTATATACCTCTCTCTATTGGGAATTAAAAATAACCATCTATCACTTAGGGAATAATATCCAGAAATAAGTCAATAAAAATAAATTACAATAATATTGAGGTAAAATCAAATTTATCAACTCCGAAATCATTATGAAACATCCATGAGAAGTCCTCAATGTTTTGGGATTAATCAGTCAGATAGCTAAAGTTGAAATCTAATGTGATTCTATTTTTGGAGCCTTGTATTTTCTAACACTCAGAGGCATGAGATTTATTTTTTTTCCAATATTGGATGAGTATCTTTCAATGATTCACGTCACTATAATGTAAGGAATATAGAAAATTATGGGGTCTCTTATTTTTGGTGGAATATTTTATTGATCGACTAAAAATAATAATTAGCATAAGGATATTCCTTTTAGATCACCCATTTTCCTCTAATTGGAAATTAATTCCTTTAAGAACATGGCATAAGAATGAATTTGTGAAATTATCTATACAAAAGGGATTTTGATGTGCTATTGATTAAAAATATCTGGAATGTTTTTATACCCCCCCTTATTATTGTTTCATACTCTATGGAATGAGTAGAAGTAGTTTTTTGGGGGAGGTTCTATATTGACTTATTCATTTTTAGGACACTTTTGAATTGTAGATTTTTCAGTCTCCTATGAGTTTCACAGTGTTATTTAATTGATTTATTTAATCTATCATCATTATTGTCTCTGATGATTGAATCACATTTTTCAGGTTTTCTAAACTACTTTTCTCCACCTACACATTTATTATGTGGATATATAATTCTCATTATTTTAAGAACCAACATGTTTTCATGCTTTCCTGAATATGTCTGGGTATTATCGAGCAATATAACCAGTAATTCAACTGACATAGTTTTAGACATTTCCTCCAGTTGGTTCTCATGTTAATTCAAGGTCAACCTTTTAATTTTATTTTCAAATTATTGGGTTTTCATTCTATGATAATATATCTTCACCAAAGTGGTGACAAGGTTCTCAATATTGGATTTTGGATGTGGGTATTATGGCTACTCCCATGGAATAGTATATTGATACTACTATTTTTGACTGGGTAGAAACTACATTGATATAGGAATCATTTTTTGATGAAATTCTTATTGTGACAAAGGGGATATATTCTATGTGGTGGTAGACTAGTGGTCCTTCATTCTCTGGTTATGTTTAACCACTCTTTTTTATAGTAATACCGGTAGGTTTTTTTTGGATGTTGAGCGGGCCTCTATGGTTACTATTGGTATTGTCAAGGTTGCTAAAACTATGGATTTTTATTATTATTATTCAATTATTTATAATATTTTCCTTTTCTTTAAATGGTTGTATTTATATTTCATGTCAAGTAATTATTTTGGGAAAAGATTACTACTATAATAATGAAAACAAATTCAATTATTGAGATAATGATTCTCAATAAAAACTCTTCCCTAATTAAAATAAAATAATGTACAAAAAATTATTAGAAATGTCATGAGAGATATATAAAAAACCATTATGAAATTGAAAATATAAATTATGAATTAGAACAGGGGATAAAGAGTGACTTATAAATAATGAAATTATATGGGGTAATTTTTTGATGGTGATGTGAATATCTTCTCCAAGAAACTATTTTTAGATTCAAAATTACTTCACTAGAATAACCATTATAATATAGGGGTTAATCAATATGGAATCATAATAATTGACAGGGTAACCCAGTAAATAGCAGAAACAACCAGCTTTGATAAATGTTCAAATTGATTATAATGATATTTTGGATGAATAGTGAATAGAAAGTTGAAGAAATGATTAAAAAAATAGTGGTCCTATGAAAAATAATTATAGAAAAAATATGGATTTCCACAAAAAAGTAAAAAAAAATTAATCATAATCCTAATTATTTCAAAAAGAACATATAAATTTAAAATCATTGGAACAAACTTTGAGAAATATTTCCTCATATATTATTAATCATAATAAATTTACCAAAAATGGTGTCCATTCACCTCATTGAATTTTGATTTCCAAGTAGGGGACCAATTTTATAACATTACCGAGGAATAGCAATTCAGATTGTATCTTCCTAGGACAATATTTTAATTGACAATTAAAATGTTAAACCTTATCCCATGGTATAATGATTCAACATGGAATTCATTGGCCATTCAATTTCTTCATTATTTCTTTATAAATATGTGCATTTCATAATAATGGCTTCTGATATCTTCTATCTCATCGATATGTTTCATTATACAATCCATGTATTTTTTAGCATCTAGGTATAGTATACTAATTTACCTATAAGAATGAACCTCTAATACAAAAAAAAATTGACATGGATTCTCATAAAAATATATAAAATAGTAGTTCTAATTAGTTTTTTATAAACTATTTTATATGCCCACGGTATGTCATAAAATTTGAGGATCTAACCCTTTCTTCTTGTATCCAATGTCATTTCTATAAATTGTTCCATATCTCTATAAGTAAATCCAACTTGAATGATTCTCATAGTGTGATAGGGATATCTTTCATTATAATAGATTAAAAATTTATTTGGAAATTCATTCATTGATTTATTTTCAATGTGAGTTCTCGGATCACTAATGAGTATTCGTGGAAATCAAAATATCTAGAAAATGATATTCCGTTAGAATTTCATGACCACTATTGTTGGTTCATTGGTGGTGGCTTTGGTTCTATATAAATTTTAAGGTAGTCCAAAATGAATAATATATATGATTTAAATGATAAATTTGTAATTTAACCATAAAATCGATTCCAAATACATAGAAGATTTTGACTTGTACAATGGAATTCTATGTGATTTTTATTTATTTTCCAAATGGTACATACTTTCTAAAACCGTTAGTTGAATTGAATGAATATTATATCATCCCAATAGAGTGTTCAATAGAATATACTATATTGTAAGAACATTCCCATAGTGTGTTTAAGACATTGATATCCTCCAGTTGTCAACGTATGCCACATCATGAGTACACTATAAACACTACGTTCTCATATGAAATGTCACATTATGCTATCAGTATAGTTATTAAATATTAAATTATCATCCTCGTATAACTTTAAGTCCTAAAAAAATAATCTATACTTTTATTTATAGGAGAGATGCGGGTAAAGTGGTTCTCTAGTAAGATGTTTTTCAATATTAGGAAACTATGCATGGGATTGTGTATTTATTTTCGAAATTGTTTCCTACTGAAATTCATTGTTGGAACTAGAAAAATTTGTCCATGAATGCAAAAAATTATAAGGAACCCAATTCAACAACATTTCCCATTCCACAGGCACTGATTTTTCTAGTTGTAGAGAGAGAAAGGTGTCACATATCAGTTGGTACGGCAGTTTGAAGTTATACTATTGAAAAAGGCCTTCCTGTGTGATTCTGTGGAAAAGTATGTATTTTCCTGCAATATTAAAACAATAGGGTGAAAGAATTTATTCAGTATGGAAGATAATTTCATGAAAAAATTTATATGAATTTCATCATATTACCCTAATTCTAAACATGTTCCCAAGTCCCACGCATGAAATAAAGCATCATTTCATGTCAGAGTGGTATCTTAAATGCAAAACCCATCGGACAATCATCTTGAATTCCAAATATGACATCAACCCTTCTCCCATCCACGAATACCACTCAAAAAAATAAGGAATATATGGGAAATATTTCCACATTGTGTGCAATAAACCTTCTTTTCACTTAACCCTATTACAATCTAGATACGATGTCAAACTGTCCCTTGTATTCATATCTGCCATCGAAAACGAAGGAGATGGATACAAGAATACTTCCATGACTGGAATCTTGCATTCCATTATTGAATAATTAATCTATATATACAATGTCACCCCCTCATTCATGGTGATCCTTCATAATCCTAACCAATACTCTGCTGCATGTATGGATGATATTTTTTGAGATCGCAAAATCATATAAACCATAAGGTATTGATATTTAATGACATATTCCCTATGGGTCCTATATAAGGACCCAATGTTTTATAAATGGTAATTACTCTCTAATAAATACTTCATATAATCACATGAAATAACAGCATAATGAACGAGTTAGTGGTTTCTAACATTTAAACATATGTTTGTCACTTATGTGTTTGGAATTTCAAAAATCTGACATATCTGGTTGTGATAAGTTAGTTATTTCGAGACCGATAAAAAAATTATGGTGAATAGAAAAATACCCTTATGAATAGTAACATACCCTTATTAATATTAATATACACTAATTAATAGTAACCTTACTTATGATGGAATAAAAATAATATTCATGTGAATGTATGATGGACCTATATTTTAGAATAAGTAAATGAATGTTTTAAAAATGGGTATTTAATAATGAATTATGAGTTTAATTAAATATTAAAATAAAAATTTGTAAAAAATTATTTTTAAAAAATGGATTTCATTTTTGGATTCAACACGTCGAAAAATTTTTACGGGGATTTTTTTGTTTTTTTCTAAAATACGTGAATTTTTAGTGAATAGTAAAATACATTAATTTACTGTATAAATACATTATAATTCAAATACACTATATCGAACATCACAAGTGATGTGAGCACACAAATATTTAACTCACACGCATTTATAACTATTTGTTTCATGGAATCATCACTATTTATGGTCTTGAGGGAAATCAATAAAATAATGGTTATAAAATTTTGAAATCCCTCCTCTCCCCCACTATAACCCCCCTCACTCCTTCTCTTCACTACACTCAATTATTGTGACTTCTCCATATTCTTCCCAAATATCTCCCCAAGATCCTCTCCTAATCCAAAGGCCCCTAGGTTCTTGGAAATACTAAAAACTCTCCCCTTAAGAGGTTCCCAAAGAAGGTAGACTCAAGAGGTAAATAAATCTTTCCAATTCATTCATTACTTTTAATTACATTTCTTTTTTTTGTTTATTTACTAACCTCCATTAACCCAAATGTTATGATAAATCTAGTAATTTTAATTTAATACAATTCTATTATGCTAATTGTAAACTTCATTATCTTCTCTCTTTTCCCCATCATTTATTTGAAAGAAATGAAAGAACTTTTTTAGATGTGCTAATTTAACACATTCAAGGGCAGTGGTTTGTCAATTTCTATTATAATCATTAATAGTGGTCAGGAATCCATTTCTGTTATGGTTGAACCATATTACTATATAAGTAATATATACTTGTTATGTTTATATAATCCTTTTTTACTAATGGTATTATAATATAATGAAAAACATGTTCATTGTAATCAAACCCACCATTTATCAAAAATGGTCCACTATCGTTTTATATAATAATTCGACTTCACTCTATGTAACCAAATTAAATTTCAAATATTGTAATATAATGGATATTCACTAACAAAATATAAATTCAATTCTGGACAACCACTTTCATCTTACATGTTTATACAAACATGAATATAATCGAACCGGTTATTAAAACAAAGTAAGAAAACAAGACCGAACAATGAATGTGAACCTTATAACCAATAAAAAATGTATTGAATGAACATAAAAATGGTATAATTAATATATTAAATATATATATGAGTTTCTTTAATTATTAATTAATAAATGTAATTATTTTATTCAGGTCATGAATCAAAAGTGGAGAACACCATGTGATTTAATGTAAGGGATCCACTCCATCTCACTCTTAAATCAAGATTGTCCTTTATGATATGTCTTATTATGTGTAATAACTAAAAATTTGGTATGATTAATAACCTCCCCCATACTTCCCTCATGATATCTAAGAGATTATAAACCCATTTTCTCTCTCATCAGACCTTCTTAGATACACCGAATACCAAGCCGATAAATTGTAACCAATTCAATCTGAACCTTCTTTCATCGTTTAGGTTGCCTTGTTTTTCTTTATATAAAAATATAGTTTTCTTATATTTTTATGAAATTATTATAAATGATGTTTATTTTCACAAATTTTCATTTCTGAAGACACTTTCAGCACTCTCTTTTAGGGATATACATGTTTTTAAAAGACTCCCTACTTAGAACTTTATGCTAAGAAAACCTATTTTAAGGGAACTTCCCATATTTTAATCCAATTTCAAGTGGACTATATCCTATGTTCTAAGCCACCATTGACTTTATAAAATCGGTTTTTTATTATGAAAACCTTCTTATTTCAATTCTGATTTTCTTTAAAAGATTATCCTATTTTATTTTTCAAAATCTCTGTATTATTTTCATTAAAACCGAACAAAATGTTTTAATGACAATGTTTCTCAAATACATCTCATATATGTTTTCACTTTTGTTTGAAATCACATATCATTTTATATACCCATTTTACCCTACGAACGTCCATGTATGTTCTAATGTCGTTCTAGGATGGATACTTTCATGATAAGCCCATTGGTTATTCTTTATGTCATGATTGTGGTACCCAATTCATCCAATGGGTACCCTTATGTTTATGTATGGTTGACTATGTATGATAATTTATGTAGAAATAATATTATGAAAATGTTGATATTGGTTTACCCAGATGGAACTCCAATTTATTGGGTGAAGTTATGTCTTTTGATATGCGATTTGAAACGGGATTGGTGATTAGCCTTGACCTATAATAAAATGGGAAATGAGACTAGCGGTTAGCCTTGACACATACTAAAATGGGAAACTATATTGGCGTTATCCTTGAATCGTAATAAATACATGTTTTATGATTCTACCACATTTATATGATTCCATCTCTATATTATCCAAGGTTTATATCATATGATTTCATATGTTCCATGCTTTGGATATCATTATGTCGTGCCTCCAAACTCATGTTCTTATTTTATTTACATATATTCATTCCCTTAATAGGATTTTTAGATCATCCATTTGGGCATGTGTTCCCCAGGGTACACTATATAGGTGTAAGGGCTCAAAGAAAGTTAAGAGATCTTTATGGATATTAAATAAAGAATTTTTTCCCCATTTTTTATATCCTATGTACCTAATCATCAACGACACTAGACTTATCAATACATGTCTTATACTCTGATGTATAATTATTCTTAAAATCATGTAATGTTATTTGTAAAAGTCTAGGATCACTATAGTTGGTGTTAGAGGATGGTCTAGTTATTTTTCGAGATTGGGAATAAAGGACCTTAGTGAGACTCCTAAAGGTGAGACTATGTGTAAGAAAACATTCCTAAATTTCTGTGAGTATTGAGTAAGTGTTTAATCAAGAAAATACATCTCTATCTAAATACGATAAGGTAAAGGTGGCTCTGGAACATATGTATCTAGGGGTAAAACCTGAAAACACTACTTTGAGCTGGACCCAAATGGGATCTGGTGCACGACAACATGACTTGATGCACTCTTGGTTACGACACCCCCATGGGATATGCTTTGTTAAATTCATGATCTTAGTACAACACATTATTAAGGGAAAATAATTCACATAAGAATATAAGATAAGAAATAGATCCAAGATAACCAAGACTTAAACCTAAGGAATCACATGTTAGGATAAAATTCTCTTTTATAATTTTATCCTTTTATGTTAAAAGTTTTCTATTTATTCTAAATATATATGTATTAAATACCTCTTATTATACTTTTTTTTCTGACTTAATGAAATCAAATATAAGAACACATTATAACAACTAATGTGATATGAAATGTTAGGATTTCCCTAATGATATGCCTAATATGAAGGGAGCAGGTCCTCAAAACTTCAAGATAGTACTTTCTCAGTTGGCTCAAGATATGAATAATAACTTTAATCATACAGAACACCCTCTAACTCTATGGAAAGATAATTTTTTCATAGAATCATTCATGTGAAAAAGGCCTGCAATGTTTAGGGATATTCTGATCCCCTACTCATGGAAAAATGGAATAACTCCACAAAAAGACATTCTCTATCCTTCGGTGCTCAGAAGAAGAGAATGTTGTACTGGAAGTCTATCATTTTCAGGGGGAAGCAAATCAGTAGTGTACACTGATCAAGAATACAAAGTCCCAAGAGGAAATTCATTCCATGGATTGGGAGGAATTCAAGAGGATATTTTTCAAAAAATATTTTCCTCGAAACCTCTTTCTCAATATGGAAAGAGAGTTCATTAGACTCATGTAGAAGGAAGATGAGTCCATCGGGGTATATGAAGAAAAAATCACAAGGAGTTCAAGGAACACCTTTGGCTATTATATGAATACTGAAAAAAAGGTGGATCTCTTCTATAGATGACTAAAGATGAGTCTACGAAAAGAGTAGTTGATCCGAGACTTTGATAGTTAGGAAGATATTTCCCTCTGTGCTCTCAAGGTTGAAATGGAGATTACAGACTCTCAGTGGTCTCATGGGCCAGGAGACAAGAAGAATAAAATGGAGAACAACATGGGTGGTTAGACAAACAAATCCCACTAGGGAAGTGGCCTGTATTTTCCCTTTAAAAAAGTTCTAGGAAGAATTACCCTGGGAACTGTCTGAAGGGAACCAATAATTTCTTCAAATGCAGAAAGTTTAGTCGACTAGATAAAAACAACCGAAGGGGTATGAAAAATCCTTCTAACAAGAAAAAAAGAAAGGATGGCTCAGATCAAAACTCAGCCTGTAGTGATGTGTTATAACTGCAAGGAGCATGGTTATTATTTAAGAAATTTCACTAAGCTGAGGGTAGTGAGAGGAAATCAGCAACAACCTACAAGGAAACAAGGAAGTACTTATTCTATCTCTACTTCTGAGGTGGAGTTAGAAAATGATATGCTGATAGGTACGATAGTTATTCATTCAAGAATAGTAAACATACTATTTGATTCTGGCTCTACAAATTCTTTAATATATTGAATGTTTAGTAGGACTATTCATGCACCACCTCAAAATTTAGATGAAGATTTATCTTTGAGAACAACAAATAGGGAAATTATTGTGCCCATGCTTTGTAAATCCTCACCGATTAATGTTTTTGGACTGAACCTCCCAGAAAATATTATCATACTTCCTTTATTGGAGTTTGATTCAATCTTGGGAATGGATTGACAATCTTTATACAAACCCAACATCAAATTTTCGGAAATTTAGATCACTCTTCACATCTGAAACATCATAAAATTATTTACTTTTGTATGAAAAAATATTAATATCCTATATAATCATAATCTCCAGTGTGTATATTTTTTTCTTGTGAGAAAGCCTATATCGCTGAAATGATTAAGATAGAAGAAAGAATAATGCTTTAAGACCTTCCCATCGTGAGGGATTACACTGATGTATTCCTTGAAGAGTTTCCGAGTCTTCGTCCTGACCAAGATGTTGAGTTCTCAATTGAACTTATCACTGGATCTCTACATACCTCAACGAAACATTACATAATGTCCACCATAGTGATAGAAGATCATAATAAGTAGTTACAAGAGAATATAGAGAAGGTTTTTATACGCTCGAGTGCTTTATTGTGGGGTGTGCCAATCCTATTCGTCAGAAAGATGGGCAGATCAATTATCCTCTTCATTGATTTTCACGAGCTCCATAAAATCATGATAAATAAGATGTATCACTAGGGATAAACAGTTGTCCAATTTGATCAGCTTTGTGGGGCCAGTTATTTCTCTAAGGTAGACCTTCAGTCGAGATATTAGCAATTAGATGTAAGGAAGGATGATATTCCCAAGTCTTCATTTCAAATGAGCTATGAACACTATGAGTTCATAGTTATTACCTTCACACTCAATAATTCCCCATAAATTTTCATGCACTTAATTAATAGAGTCTTTAGAGATTACCTTGACAAAATTTGTGGTAGTATTTATTGATGATATTATGATATACTCCAAGGGTGAGGAGGAACATGATGAGCATTTGAATATTGTGTTAATGACTTTGTAAAGGGATAAGTTGTATGAAAAGTATAGTAAATGTGACTTCTGGATGGAAGAAGTATCATTATTAGGGCATATTGTCACTATAAAAGGGATATTTGTGGACTCTTCCAAGACAAATGCAATTAGAGAGTGGCCTATGCCAACATCTGTAATGGATATCCACAACTTTTGTGTCTATATGGTTATTATCGATGATTTGTGAAGAACATTTCATGATTTTAAACCATAATGAACAAGATTAAATAGAAGGGAGTAATTTTTTTTCAAGACTCGGGAATGTGACGACTGTTTCACGGAGTTGAAAAAAAGGCTTTTCACTATGCTAGTACTAACACTCCAATCATGTAGATAACCCTTTGTGGTGTATAGTTATGATCCAATGAAGGTATGAGGCTATGTAGTGATGAAAGATGATAATGTGATAGAATACACCTCAAGGAAGATGAAAATCCACTTGAAAAACTATGCCACACATGATCTAGAGTTGGCGGTTGTGATATTTGCATTGAAAATATGATGACATTATTTTTATGGGGAGAAGTGTGAGAGTTACAAAGAACAAAATAGTCTCAAATATATATTAACATAAAAATATAATAATATGTGCCAGAGAAGATGGATAGACCTCATCAAGGATTATGACTACTCAATCCACTACAATCTTAGTATTGTAAATAAGGTGGTGAATGCCCTAAAAGTAGAAAGCATCCCACATCTTTATCTACGATGAGAATTGAAAAGGATTCGATCTTCTTATATTTTCAAAGGATGGAAAGGGAAATGGTTAAGGGAGGAACATAATCTATCCTTTCTCAAATTATTTCTCAACCATCCCTCCTGTAGAAAATGAAGGATGCTAAAAGAAAGGATGTGGAAATTCTAAAAAGGATGGAAGTTATTAAAAATGGGAAATCCTCGGAGTTCTTGATTGATGAGAAAGGATTTGTAAGATTTGGTTCAGGATAATTTATACCATCCAATCTAGAGATAAAGAAGGATCTTTAGAATGACCCACATAGCTCGACCTTGTCTATTTACCAAGTGAGCACAAATATGTATTGAGATCTTTGAAAAAAAAATTTATGGGGAAATATGAAAAATGGAGATTGCTGAATATACATCAAAGTTCCTGGTATGACTGCAAGTGAAGGATATGAGAAAAAATTCTAAGAGGAAGATAAAACCACTTCCCATACTTGCATGGAAGTGGGATATCCATACCATGGAATTTGTCACTGGACGTCCAAGGACATTAAGAGGAAACAATTCTATAAGGGTTGATGTGGATCATCTTATAACGATATCTCACTTTATCGCGATTCTAGAGGAATTATAATTATATAACATTTCATGTATTTACATCAAATAATTGGTAAGGATTATTTGATTAAAACTATCAATTGTATTCGATTGTGATCCAAGATTCAACTCGATGTTTTGGAAAAGTCTCCAACATGCTTTATGCACTGAACTGAACTTCAGTATGGCATATCATCTTCAAAATGATGGCAAATCTGAGAAGACTATTCAGACACCAGAAGACATGTTGAGAGAATGTTCTGAGGAATTAAAAGGATAATGGGACAAACATCTACCACTTTTTGAATTCTCTTAGAAGAACATTTTCCACTCGAGCATCTAAATGGCACCACATGAAGCCCTTTTTGGGAAAAGGTGCATAACTCTAGTGCGTTGGGATGAAGTTGGTGAGTGTAAGCTGCTACAACTTGAAATGGTCGATGAAATGGTGGAGAAGGTGAAAACCGTTCAGCAGCATATAAATGCATCCCAAAGTCAACAGAAATGTTATCACTAGTGGAAATCCCACCTAAACCAACACAATATTCCCAATGGTCTAAAAAACCATCGTGAAAAGGATACTATACCAATGGTTATATAGAACCGTTGGTATATTCATATGGTCTTTTGGTTTTCCCAATAGTTTAAGGAAACCGTTCAGTATAGTGCTGATTAAGAGAGTATTCCCAATGGGTTATACAAACCGTTGGGTACAGTTTTGAAGAGTTTTTTTTTCAATAGTTGTTTAAAACTATCGGGAATGAAAATCCCCAAATATAAACGACTCTTAAGAGATCAAACTCTAGATATCTTGAATGGTTTTCCCTAAACGAGAGATCGACATGCCATATAGAATATTTTTACCTAATCCTTGACCATCTCAATGATTTGTCCCTAAATCTCGATGTGAACCCTATATCACAGCAAAACAGGTATGGTTTCCCATTGATTTGTTATTCCTCTTTAAATCGGTATGTGTGAGTTCATTTATTTTAAATTTTATCATTCAATTTTGTTGCAATGTATTTTTTATTGTGATCCCCTTATGAACAGAAGGCATATATGATTTTATGTTGTGGTTCAAACCCTACTTCCCAACCTGCTTTCGAGGGTGCTTACTCTAATTTCCAACCGGGAATCTATCTTCGATTCAAGTAATTTTTGTTCATCCATTTTAAATAGGTATGTGTGACTAAATTTATTTTATATATTTTTCATTTCATTTCATTGAAATGTATTCTTGATTCGGATCCCCTCATGAACACAAGAAATATATAATTTTAGGTTGGGGTTTTGTTGTGATTTATATGCGTAGAATAATTGTGATTGATATTGAATAGGTCAATATGATCTAGAGTTATTTTATCCTTGGTTTATTTAAAATTTATAGTCTGTTGACATGATTTCATTGGTTAGACATAATTACAGTTATATAATTTTTTATCCAAAGAGGAATGATAAGATACTCATGAATTATGATTATTCCCATAAGCATTGTCTTTGAAATATCACACTCTACCTTTAAGATGATGATACACACACTATAATTCATTCAATGAAGGGGCACTTCCACCTAAACCACTAGAGTGGGTTTGGGGTCATTTTTATGTGTGAATGGTGATAAAACCAAAATCTACTATATTAAAAGATCATTTATTCCTACTATATCAAGTAGTTCAGTTGTACACTTCTAATTATTTTTTAATTTAAAAATGAGTCTTAGGAGTTCATGTCTCAATTTTCATAGGTAGTTATAAAGAATTATTAGGGTATTTATATCACTTTCTATCCTAGGAAGGCACCCATAATGAAGGAGTATAACCATCATTGAACACACCAATGTTTTTCATGCCTACAAATTATTTACTCTCTGATATATATCTCACGAAACAAACTATCAGGGTCATGTGCATGTAATTATTCACTATTAGTTGATAGTAATTGATGACTGTGGAGGTTCACATGAGTTTTTGTTGTGAAATTTCTTGTATTATATTGTTTTTCATTTATTTGAGGAATTAAGAATCAATATTAGAGTGTTTTATTTTTCCTAATATTTGGGTAAAATTATATGGTGATAGGTTTTTTTGGACAGGTGAGTCAAGAACCCATATCCTATGGTAATTAAAGGTTAATAGGGTTTTGAAATTTCCCTTCATGATTATTGATGTTTCTTGGACAACCCCACATCCCTAGATACCCCTTCCCCCTTGGACAACAACCGCAACCCCCTGGACAACCCACACCCACTGGATAGCCCACACCCCCGGGACAACCCCCCAATACAATAACACCCCCACCCTGGACAACCCGTCGCACCCCTGGACACCCCTACCCCCTGGACAGCCACCCCAACACCCCTGGATAGCCCCCCAATCCCTCGTACACCCCCACCCCTTGGACCCCACCTCACCCTCGTGGACATCCCCCCATCCCTCGGGGCAGCCCACACCCCTATGAACACGACCCGACCACCTGGACACCCCCTACCCCCTAGAAAGCCCTTCCAGCCACATGGACAGCCCCTCCACCCCCGTGGACACCCCCATCCCCTTGGATAGTCTACCGACCCCCTAGACACCCCCAACCCCCTAGACAGCCCTACCACCCCCTTGGACAGCCCGCTTAGCCCCTGGACACCCCTACCCCTGTGGACAGCCCCCCTGACAACCCCCACCCCACGAGACAGCCCCACCACCCCTGTGGAAAATCCCTACCCCCCCTAGACCACCCCACCACCCTCGTGGACATCCGACCCACCCCCTAGATTCCCCCTACTCTCTGGATATCCTCTCCACCCTCGTGGATAGCCCACCCACCCACTGGACACCATGTACCCCCTTGGACAGCTCCGCCACCCCTATGGACAGATCTCCCACCCCTGGACACACCATACCCCATGGACATCCCTGCCACCCCTATGGTCCGCCCGCTCACCCCATGGATGGCTCGTACCCCCAGAAATCCCCCTTGGACCCCCACCTCCCTGTACACCCTCGACCCCCCTAGACAACCATGTCACCGCCGTGGACAGCCCGTCCACCCCTTTGGACACCCTGTACCCCCTGGAAAGACCCCCACCCCCGTGGACAGTCCGCCCACCCCCCAAGACACCCACCCACCTCCCTCAGAGACCCCCACCCCCCTGGACACCTCCACCCCGGGACACCACGGACCCCCGTGGATAGCCCCCACCCCCTGGGATAGCCCCTCACCCCCAAAACATTTCCACCCCCTGAACACCCCCACCCATTTTGGTAGTGTATGTGGTCACTCAAATAATCTACAAAAATATAAAATTTCATCGATCTAAACAACTCCGGAATAATTTTCCTCCACATGTGTACATGATCTTGTACAGTCATGTATAGTTCATTAATTATATTTTTTATAAATATAGTATATTTTAGTCTTTTATATTATGAATCTCATAGAGAGTAGTGTGCCAATTATTGTTTCATATAATGTGAATAATTCTCAATTACTTAAATATATTTTCAATGAAACATAATTCTTATTGTATTTATTTTGATGAATTGACATATAATAATTTTATTGACATAATGGACAGAAGTTGGATGTATTAAACCGATTATATCTAAACCAATTTTCAAACCAATTTGGAGTGCATTTGAGATTTTTCATTTCAAAATGCATCAGATAGTGATCACATACACTGCCCCTGTAAAAATTGGGTTGGAATTCCATGGTTTAGCGATGAAGAAGTTAGATACGACATAACCAAATATGTTTATCATGAAAAATACTTTGTGTGTTATCACAGTGGGGAGAAAATTAAATCTCAAATTACTATTGATCCAAATGAGAGGACTGGATTGGATAATTTGTTATATGAACATTTCCATTTATTCTTCATCATGAAAAATATAGGATTCCAACCCAAGAATATTTTGATTTTATCACACATGACACATCTAAATTAATTGATGATGTTGTTAGGGTGAAAATATTGATTGATGTTTCCATGAATCTAGTGTATCGACAATGCAGTAAAATGAAAAAGCTAGAATTTTTAATCTGATTGTTTCATGGGAAAACAATGTATGGGATTTCTAATATTTACATAGATTACATTCATACCTTCATAATGTACATACCTCTATATTATGTAGATATTCCCTCAAAACACTATATGGTATGGATGTTAGATGAGGAACTTTAATTTTCTAGAAACAAAATACATTCTTTCATGAAAGATTACAATTTATTATAGGAGGAAACTATAGAATGAAATGATTGTATGAAATGTTGCACATCACACTAGAAGCCAAAATATAATGTAACACCATCCCGTGTGCCATAGAAACTAATTTGGAACATTCCATTAATCCAGAGACTCTAAAAAAGTTTATGTCTGATGAAAAATCAATAAAAATGTGAAGGAATGATATTGAGAGAAATAAGACTAATGATGAGTTGGTTAACCCCAAATATGGATTTTCATGGCGGATATTTGATGCTCAATATCCAGATTTTTCAGCTGATGTGCGTAATTTGAGGTTTGGTCTTTCATGTGATGGTTTTAATCCATTTTGGAATATGCTTACGTCTCACAAAAAGACGCAAGTTTTTTATACACATTCATAATCTTCCCCCATGGTTATGTACAAAAAATCCTTTCACATTAAGGAGTATAAACATATCTGTCCCTTTTAATTCCAGCAATGATATAGATATATACATGAAAACATTAATAAAATAGTTGAAACTTCTATGGGATGTGGGTGTGCTCACATACGAATCATGTTCGAAAGAAATATTTCATATGCGTGATGTGCTTATGTGGATGATCAATGTTTTTTTTACTTATGGAATGATGTATGGATGGAGCACAAAGGGAAAACTATCATGTCCTATTTGTATGAAGAATAGACAATCCAGAAGACCGAAACATCATTGTTGTTTCTATTTTATGGGATATTGAAGATTCTTTCCAACAGACCATCCAAATAGAAATACTTGTGGAAGATTTGACAATACCATGGAGACTGATGATCCACCTCAGCATATGTCTAGAACTGATGTGCTTAATGAATTGAACAATTTCAGTTTTTCATTCAGGAAGGGATAAAGGAACTATGGAATGAGAAATAATGGATCCATATAAACATGTTACAATTGGGAGAATAGAAGTATATTCTTTGATTTTCCTTTTTGATCAACCAATTTGTTACTTCATTTCATATATGTAATGCATATTGAAAACATATATGTCAAATATTGATTTTGATTCTTTTAAATGTTAATTTAAATAAAAATTATGATTTACGGTCTCTACAAGGCTTGGTAGACTAGGGTAGAAGACCAGAATTGCCTCTTGTGCGTATCAGTGAAAATAAATGGCAACTTCCATCTTCTCTTTATGTGATGACACCTAAAAGAAAAAATAAATACATAGATGAACTAGAGACTATTATCTTTATTGATGGATATTCAAGAAAAATATCTAACTGGTTTAAGATAAGGGAGTTGAAATTAAAATCTTTGAAGATTCATGATTATCTCATCCTTCTGCATGAGTAGACTCAAATAGAAATTCGTCATCTTTTTTTCCAATAATTTAAGGGTGGAAGTTATTCAGTGGTGACATTTCTTTAGAGATATTTGTGCTAAGAATTTGTAAATGTATTTCTTGCAAAAAATGTTGGCAGATGCCCCATTAATTTTTGGTGAGTTAGAGAAAATATTTCCTCCATCATTTTTCACATGCATGCGGCATCTGACTATCCATATTCCAACTAAAATACTTATCAGATGACCTATTTATTTATGTTGTACATATCCAACTGATATAAATATATACACATTATTGTCTTATATCCATAACATGAATCATCCCGAAGGATCTATTTTAGAAGGTTACATGGATCAAGAATGTATGGATTTATTCTCTATGTATTTGTAAGATCTTACAACAAGAATGAATAGAAGAATGAGAAACAAAGAAGAATAGTATGAGATATTTTAACCCAGTTTTCTATAACTTCCTCAAACAGGAGGAATTCATGGATCATATACATTGATGACATTATGCCTTGAAGAGTGGTAGATAGAACATCACACAGTTTTGTTCAACATTGATTTTTAGATGAATACATATTTTAAGTAAATTAAATATGGATATATATGTGTGTGTGTGTGTGTGTGTTAAAATATTCCTATTTTTATTTATAGGGAACATAGAGAGATGATAAATATAAAGCATCATTCTTTATCTTTGAGAAGGAGGAAGACTCTTCATATCAATGATTTTTCTGCTTGGTTAAAATTTAAGGAAACAATATTACTATTTAAATAATTCAAACAATATTTAATTAAGATTAATATTTATTTATATTTATGGGATTGAGTTTTCTTGCTGACTCTATCTCTGATGAAATAAGAGATTTGGATTTTGGTTCTAATAACGTGGTTTGTGACTGTAAATAAATTGTTATAAATGGGTACATATTTAATATCACTGAACAAGAAAATAACATGAGAACACAACATGATGTTGTTATGGTTACTTCCACAACAGAGTGTTATGCTAGTGAATCAAATAATAGACCCCGATTTGAAATTTTAGGTTATTATGGAGTCATTGAAAAAATAATAATATTGGATTATTATTCTTATGGATGATTCACGGTGATGAAATGCCATAGGTTTGATTCGATGACAAGGAAAGGGACATTTATTGATTATTTTGGATTTTGAGTTATTGATATGACTTTCAAATTTGCAAGCGATGAACCATATGTATTGGCATGAATAGAGAAACATGTTTTTTATGTCGAAGACCATCTTCAACCTAAATTTGGTATCATTATTAATGTAATTCCAAGACATATTATTGATGATGGTGATGATGGAATCTACACCATCCCTATTTCCATTGGAAATGATCTATTTATTACTTTTGATGACTCCAATAGCTCAATTGTCAGAGTTGACTGTGGACCTAAATATGTCGTGAGAAATTTTTAAAATCATCCATTCATGTTCTCAAATCCATTGATTTACCACGACAAGGATTTTTAATGTTGGTACTCTTCAAATTGATTGACTATTGATTAGAAATATGTTTTATTTGACATGAATGTTTTGTGAATTTTTAATTTTTGTTGGTTGTGATTTTATCTTAATTGCATTTTCTAATTTGGAATTGAACTGTATTCTATCCTATGAAACCAACATTTCTAACTTGGTGAACATTTAAATTATATAATGACCATGTATAAAATTATTATATCTCTATGAACTCTCTTTAACATTTTAACATGAAATAAACATGATGGTTTGTATTCTTCTACAAACCACGAATAGAAACCAACATCTTTTACATGGCCTAATGATATTAAATTTTTCCTTAATTTCAACAGCTGCATTACCCATTATAAATCTGATAAAATCAATATTCCATTATTTTAATATAATGATGAAACTTAGTAAATAACCCTCCCACTAAAATCTAAATTTATTTATTACATCATAAATGAATTATTTACTTCATTATATATCAGTTCAAGCTCACCTAGAAAAATGGATAGTTAAATTATTCATGAATCCCCCTATTCTCTGTAATTTATTTTTTTGGGTTACACATTAATTATGATTTTTTAATTACTTCCATATTTTTTTCCAAATGAAGTAAATGAATCCAATTTAAGAGAGGTAATGGAAATAGGTGATGGAAAACCATTATCGCCAGACTGAGATGGGAATTCCACCACTAGTTCCTATAGTGAGTGATTTATTTCAAATATATATTTAAATAATATATAATGTCATGTGATTAACTTTGTTTTAACCATTTTTTGTAGGATCCACCTATAAGGATTTAGTTATATGATTAGCAGCCTAGTAGTGGTCCTATTACTCAGGGTGTTCATACGAGCGAGGGGCAGGGGGGGTACGAAACCTTGATTATCTGGTCGGTGTAACTGATTAGACCTTGTCCCTCCCACTGACATTCCATCCATACCACATTATGATCTCGATGTGTCGTTAAGAACACATAGGATATTTGGGCCTCCCATTTTTTCACCACCCTTTACATCTGAGCCCCCTCACCCATCTGTACCATATCTGATGATGATTCCCACTCCACATCCAACATTTGGCCAGCCATCCCTGTTATTTATTTTTTACTTATGTTTCATTAACTCCAGGCTTTTATACTTCCTCTTCTTTGACTACTGCTTTTCTAGAGTTTGTACATGTGGAGAAAACATTGGGACCCACTCCTACTGTATAGGGTGTTCATTCAGTTTCTACAGATCTAGTGGCGCCCATTGATCAGACTACTGCAAGAATACTTATACAAGCCTAACAAAATTTTACGTCATTATTCATTGTCATTATAACATGTATTGATAAAATATTTGGTTTTATTTCATAAGAGATACATCTACTTATATGAGGTGGGGGAAGAGGTGTACACACATGAATGTGGTGTGGATCCACCACACCTAGTTGGTGGTGGACTACAATGAAGATCGTCAACTGACTCAAAAATCAAGGCACTTATGTCAGAGATTTTTGGAGACACTTTCCAAATACTCCAACTTAATTCCAATCAGCCCGCTCTCATGGATATAGTTGCAAAATGAAGTAAAGGATAATGCTTCGGAAAAGATATGGGTAAAAACAATGTTGTATTTAATGAAATATTTTTTTTTTGTATTTATATGAATTAATATTTTGGTGTCATCCTCATTTTAATTTCCCAGATGTTGAGGGTGCACAACTAACTTGTCTAACGAATTTAGGTGGGATTTGGAGAGACTTTATGCACGATTTGTATATTGGATGGTTTTATAGATTTGGAACAGAGTAAGAGGTGGTCCCTTTCATGGATGATTTTCCGTTAGAACAGTATGGACAGATGATTATTCATTGGACAACTAACCAGTTTAATGTATTAATCACATTTGAGGTATTTAAATGAAAATTTTCATGTTTTAGTTAATAATAATTATGGAATTTTATTTTGGAATCATCTAGATGAAATAAGAAAACAATGATTATAAAAAAAATTTCCACACATTGGGACGTACTACGATTTCAGATCATGAGAGGAAGAAAATATTATGTTTATAATTTTTCATTACGACATTCTCTTCCTATTGCTTCCTCCATAATTTATTCAATTGTTAAAGTCATTACATAATTTTAGTTTGGAAATTAATTTTTGGTGTCCAATTTTAAATTAGTTTTTCCTACATTCAATGTCATTGTAGAGGCATAAATTGAATATATAAGGACATGTGCCTCAAGAAAAACTGTTTTTCTCGAGTAGAAGGAAAATCCAACTCAGGTGAAGACTGTAAGTTTTAATTGGTAGATTTAAAATTTTAATCTCTATTTTGATACTTAATAATCTATTTATATTTCTAACTGGATGATTTAGTGGCCCTTGATTCCCATGAACCTTACAATTTTGGGCCCAAAAATCCCATAAATTAGGTGTTTTGAGATGAGAAACCTGATTCAGTATGCTTCCGGCATGGGAAGAGTATAGTTATGATGAGGTATTTTCCCTCCTTAGGAACGCGTTGTAGTGCCACTGAGATCCAGTAGGTTATGGAACATGAAAAATAGTCCGAAAAATGGCTATAGAGAGGGCAGAACAGTTTGCTAGGGCAAACATTGCATTTATGAAAGTAATGGAAGTTTTACTTCCAACACATCCACCAGAGGACAACACAGCTTGTGATGAATATATTTCATCGATGCATTCTATATATGGTGTACCAGGTGGTAGTTCTACTGGTTCTTGAGATAATTGTGAGGATGAGGCCGAGGTAGAGGAGGAGGTGGCCGAGGCAGAGGAGGAGGGGGAGGAGGAGGTCGAGGCGGAGGAGGAGGGTGATGAGGAGGTCGAGGCTAAGTAAAATAGAAAAGATGAGGGTTTTGAGGAGGGAGGGGACCATGAGGGGGATGAAGATGAGGACAAGGGTGAGGCTGATGATGATGGTGATGATAGTGATGGTGATGAGGGGCAGATTCATTCCTTACATTTTTTATTGATATTACTGACCTTTGATGTTTATTGATTTGTTTTTCCTGAATATATGTTTGATTGGGTAGGTCACATTATCTTCATTTGTTTTCAATAAATAATAAAACTTGACTTGATTATTGGTTGTGACTTATTCACCCCTCCGCTGGACAGCCCTACCACCCCCCATGGAATGCCTGCCCACCCCTGGACACCCCAGACACCACTGGACCGCCCCGCCCACCCCCCCTAGACACCCCGTACCCCCAGGACAACCTCATCACCCCCGTGGACAGCCCACCCACCCCCTGGACAACATCTCCCCCGTGGATACCCCCCTTCTACCCTGGTGGACATCCCTTCCACCCCCTTGGACACCCCCTACCCCCTGGACAACCCCACCACCCTCGTGGACTGCTCTCCCAACCTGTGGACACCCCAAACCCCCTAGATAGCCTTGGCCACCCCTTGGACACCCTACACCCCTCTTGGACAGCCCCCACCCCCATGGAAAACCTTCCCACCATAGTGGATAGACCTCCCACGACCTGGACACCCCTCCCCCCGTGGATAGCCCCCTCCACCATGGATAGCCCACCCAACCCCTGGACACCCCCTACAGCCTTTTCCTGCCCCGCCACCCCTTGTGGATAGCCCGCCCACCCCCCTAGACACCCCAAACCCCCTTGGACTTCCCAACCACCACCTGGAAACTTCGTACCCCCTAGACAACCCCCTGTGGATATCCCTTTAACCCCTAGACACCCGTCCCCCCTAGACAGCCACACCACCCCCGTGGACACCCACCACCCCTGGACATCCCCCACCCCCTTAGATAGTCCACCCACCCCTTGGACACCCACAACCCCCATGGACAACCCTACCACTCCCGTGGACAGCCCTCCCACCCCAGGACAACCCTACCCCCCTTGATAGCCTCCACCCCTATGGACATCCCCCACCCCTGGACACCCCATACACCCCGGAATAGCCCTCCCACCCCCGTGGACACCCTCAACCCCCCTAGATAGCCCAACCACCCCCGTTGACATCCCACCCAACCCATGGACACCCTCTACCCATGGATTCCCCCCCACCCATGTGGGGAACCCCCTGGAAACACCCTTCCCCATGGATCGCTCTGCCATCCCTGTGGACAGACTGTCCACCCCCCACAACATCCCGTACCCCCTGGACAGCCCCGTCACCCATGTGGATAACCCGCCCACCCCCTGGATACCTCGTGCCCCTGGAAAGCCTTTCCACCCCATGAACTGCCCGCCCACCCCCTAGACACCCCTTACCCATGGACACCACCATGCCCGTGGAAATCCCTCCCACCCCTGTGGAAAACCCACCCACACACTAGACACCCCCTACCCCCTCAACATCACCACCACCCCCATCGACAGTCCGACACCCCTTGGAGATACCCTTCACCCATGGGAACCCCCCTCCCCCACCCTCGTGGACAACCCGTCCACACCCTTAACACCCCCTACCCCCTGGACATTCGTGCCACCCTTGTGGACATCCCGCCCACCCCCTAGATGCCTCGTATATCCCTAGATAGCCCTTCCACCCTCATGTACACCCTTCCCCACCCCAATAGACACCCTGTATCCCCGTGGACCACCCCGCCACCACTATGGAGAGCTCAACCACCCCTGGACACCCCTACCCCCTAGACAGCCCCCCCCCCCTCTTGTGGATAGCCCATCCATCCCCATAAATAGTCCCCCCACCCCCTGGACACCCCCTACCCCCCAACGATAACCTCACCAACCTCGAGGACAACCCCCCAACCCTGTACACCCCTCCCCCCATGGACAGCCTACCCACCCCCATAGATAGAACACCCACGACCAGACACCCCTACCCCCGGGATAGCCTCTCCACCCCCGTGGACAGCTCGCCCACCCCCTGGTCACCCCATACCCTTCTAGACAACCCAGCCACACCCATTGAGAGTCCACCCACCCTCTTTAATTCTCCACTATCCCTGTGGACAACCCACCCACCCCCTGGACACTTCGTACCCCATGGAAAACCCCTTCACCCCTCGTGGACATCCCACACACCCCTCTAGACAACCCGTACCTCCCCCCTAGATAGCCCCCACCCCCATGGACAGCCCGCCCACCCTAGTGGACAGGACACCCACCCCCTGGACACTTTCTACCCCCTGGATAGTTGTGCCACCCCGTGGATAGCACTCTTATCCCCATGGACACCCCTATCCCCCTGGATAGCCCTTCCACCACTGTGGACTGCCCTGTCACCCCCCGTGGATATCCCTCCCACCCCTTGCACACCCCATACCCCCTGGAAAGCCCCCACCCTCAAGACATGACCCTACCACCTAAATACCCACGACCACCCCACCACCTCGGACACCCCTACCCCCATGGATATCCCCCCTTCCCCTTGGATATCCCCCCAAACCCCCTAGACTCCCCCACCCCCAGGACAAACACAACCCCACATGGACACCCCCCACCCCCCGAGACTCCCACTACCCCTTTGGACACCCCAAACCCTTGGGACAACCCCCACCCCCTGGGCACCATCCCACCACCTGGAAACCCCCACCCCCTAGACACTCCCACCCCCAAGGACAACCCCCTACACCCGAGATGGACCCCAACCCTTGTCCACCACCCCACCACATAGACACCCCACCCCCTGGACACGCCCACCCCCATGGATAGCCCCAACCCCCTAGACAGCCTCAACCCCCTAGACACCACCCACCCCCTAGACACCCCTACCCCCTTGGATAGCCCCCAACCCCCTTGACCACCCCCACCGACCTGGCACACCACCCCACCCCCTAGACACCCCACCCCCAAGGACACCCCCACCTGATGGACACCTCTTACCACCTTGGAAAGGCCCACCAAA
This sequence comes from Viscum album, assembly GCA_963277665.1. Classification (NCBI taxonomy): domain Eukaryota; kingdom Viridiplantae; phylum Streptophyta; class Magnoliopsida; order Santalales; family Viscaceae; genus Viscum; species Viscum album. Next base: position 633,360,533 of record OY728130.1, read on the forward strand.
CCCCTGGTCACCACCCCACCCCCTAGACACTACCAACCCCATGGATACCCCCCTCCACCACCTTAGATAGCCACCCTGGACACCCCACCCCCCCAGCTACCCCCACCCCCTAGACACCCCTACCCCATTGTACTGCAACCCCATCCCCATTAACAACCACCAACCACCTGAATTCCGAAAAGAATTCTATATGTATTTAATTAACTTATGAATTATGTGTTAATGGTGTATGGGTATACATGTGTGTGTGTGTGTACTTTTTGTAATTACCATATGAATTATTTGTTAATTCTGTATGTGTGTAGAGGGAAATTAAATACAGAATTATAGGTATTCATAATTCTGTATGAATTTTGTGTTGTATGAATTTTGTGTTGTATGAATTATATATGAATTCATACACAATTCTCTATGTATTATGCAGCTGTTGAGAATTGTGTATGAATTTTGAACAGGGATCCTGCTGGTGAAAGATGGAGGAAGTTCTTCAGCTGCACAGGGGGAGGATGGAATGCTGTTGTAGGTTTAAAGGCTATGCCAACGGTTTACACAAATTAGAATATCTCTAAAAACAAAACATATACCAATGGTTTTATGTAAACCATTGGTAAAATTATATACCAACGGTTTATAATCCTTTGGTATAGGTATTTTTACTTTATATTTATCAACAGTTTGTGGGAAACCATTTGTAAAATTATATACCAACGTTTTGTAAACCTTTGGTATAAGGATTATTTTTTATATTACCATTGGGTTTAAACCGCCAGTAAACAATTATGCCAACAGTTTCAATGAACCATTAGAATATACTAAATTTCTCAGACATATCCCAATGGTTCACATCGAACCATTAGAATATGACTATCCCCACATCTCAAGATCCAATAGTTTGGACAACTATTGGTATAGTGTATACCAACGGTTGTCTAGCCTTTACCAATAATTTTAAACTGTTGGTAAAGATGAAATTTTCCAGTAGTGTATATAGACAATCATCGACGGGACATTGAGTTTCAAGTTGGATACATGGTATTTCTATGCATATCTCCACAGAATAATGTCATATGATTGGAAGGAAAGGGATGTTAAGTCCCATGTACATCGGCCCCATCGGTATTCATAATTATGTCAAGGTTATGTCCTATATACTAGAACTTCCAAATACCATGTATAAAGTACATGATGTATTTCATTTATCCCTCTTAAGGAAGTACATACTAGACCCTTCACATTACTCTCTTTAGAGGTAGTACATTTGGAGGATGATCTTTCATATAAGAAGCATCCAGTGATGACCGTGGATCGTAGAGAAAAAGTTATACACAACAAAACAACTCATTTGGTCACGGTAATGTGGCGAAAAAATAATTATAAAGAGCTAACATGGGAACTAGAAGAATAAATGAAAAAAATTACCCACACATATTTATGTCTTAGAATTAAAAATGAAATTTAGAGGGAGGAATTTCATAAGGGAGGAAGAATGTAACGACCTAGTGTTTTATAAATGGAAATTCTTATCTTATAAATATTTCGTATTACAACATGATATCGCAACATAATGAACCACTAAGTGTTATGTGAACTTTAAACATAAGTTTTCCACTTTTGTGTTTGGAATTTTAAAACTCTGACAAACACTGTTGTGATCAGTTAGTTATTTGGATTCGAATTAGAAAAACATATGTTTTTGTGAATAATAACATACCCTTATTAATAATGACATAACATTATGACTAGTGATATAACCTAATGAATATTAACCTTACTTATGATAGTATAAAAATAATATTCAAGTGATAGTATAATGTACATATATTTTAGAATAATTAAATGGATTTTTAAAAACTGTTTTTTATAATAAATTATCAGTTTTATTAAATATTAAAATAGTCACATTTAGAAAATTATTTTGGAAAAATGGTTTTCATTTTTCAATTCTACATGTAGAAAAATGGTTATGGTTAATATTTGGGATTTTTCTGAAATACATGAATTTTTACTGAATATTAATATACATTAATTTACCGTATAAATATATCATAATTCAAATCCACTATTACTGACATCAAATGTGATGTAAGCACCCAAATCTCGAACATACATGACTTTAATACTATTTTTGGTCATGGAATCATCACTATTTCTGGTCTTGAGGGAAATTAATAAAAAAATTATTATAAAATTATGAAAACCCTCATCTCCTCCTCTATAAACCCACGCTCATTGCTACCTCTTCACTTCACTATAATAAATCATTTTTCCATTCCAATATTCTCCCCAAATCATTACCCAAGATCCTCCCCCACGTCCAACAGCTCATACTCTCTTAAAAATACCAAAAACACCCCCATCAGATGTAACACCCCAGGATTTCAGAGTGTGTTATTTCTTAAAAATAATTCAATAACTTTTACTACACGCAAAACCGAGTTCAATCACACCATTAAAAGAGGTCATGAATAGTATTAACTACATTTTGACCTTTATATAATCCTTATAATTTTAGAATCCCTATTATGAGTTTCTTAGTCATATTGCAAGAACAGATTCATTTTCAGTATTTCACTTTTATCAACTTCTAATAGTGAAACCTTTTTAAATACAATATTTTAAACTTTTTGACTAAATGGGGACATAAAAAATTTAAAATGAAACATCCCAAGCTTCCACGGTACGCTTTCCTTTGAATAAAACAGTAGCGTGTGTTGTACGCAACGTCGAGTTTTAACACACACCACAACCGATCAAACTAGCCGTTATGAATAGTAATACCTAAATTTTGAAATTATATATATTTTATATTTTGAAATGGACTTCATTTTTGGATTCGGAATATCAAATTTAGCCTAAGGTGAAATTTTGGTACTTTTTGGATAACTTTCATATTTTGATGAATAGTGAAAATTACTAAATTTTAATTAAAAACAACTTTTTTAATCAAAATAATTAATAGTGATAAATTGTGAATTTGAGTGGTTTTAAAGTATATTTAGAATATATTTTTACCATTTAATATAATGTTGGTCATTGGACATAATTTTACAATTAAACCGAACATAAACAAGTGTCAATCTTTTGATAGTTATTATCTCTTAAAAACAAGCTTTTTGTTTTGACAGCGGGAATTAATTTTAAATTAATTTCTGCCACTTATGTGTTTTGAATTTAGAAAAATGGATTCCATATTTGGAATCAGGATGTTCAAATTGTGTAAATAGGTGACTTTTAGTTTTAGACATTTTGAATAATTACTGCGGTAAATATTTTATTTACCATGGTTAAGTTTAAATCCGGTAAATAAGGGTTAAAAAATAATATTATAATAATACTAAATTACCCTAAAACGTGTCTTAAACCTATTGGTTGATACATGGTAGACCATGGGCATCTTTGGGTCGATTTTGGGACCCCATGGATCCACTTGTAAGTGATAATGACACTTTATTTTAATTAAGTCAAAATGAATACAAAAATGACACAAGCATATATCATTTAGCAAAACAATTGTTACATAGGGTTATATAAGTTGGATTTTAGATTATAAATATTAATTAGAAAGCTAAAAAGATTTCCTACATAATGATATTTTATTTATAAATTTTTAGACATTAAATAATTTATTTTATTTATGACACAATGATGATGCAGCAATTATTATAATAGTGAAAAATTAAAATAATTGATATTATAAATACCCAAAAAAAATATAATATGAAACTTTTAATGAATTAAACTAATTTTATAGGATAATATGATATATTAGGATTGATTTAATTGACTTTCTTCGAAGTAATCAATCTGTTATGAGTTTCACAAAAATCAACTATTGAATAGTGTCAAAATTGACATAAAAGAGTTCTTAAAACAAAGATTATATTATTAATTGATATTAAATTCCTAAAAATCTAAGGTTCGGCCAAGATACTTATATCATGATAGTGGCATCATTAATGGACCACTTGGGGGTCTCTTGGATGTATATAGTAAGTTTATTAACCATATTATATAAAAATACAAAGAGACATTGTAAAAGTGAAACTAATTAACTTAGAGTTAATACTTAAATATAAGGTTAATATAAGTACCCAAACCTGTCTAAATTCTATTGGTTGAGTGGTTTTCGACCTATCCCCACCTTAACCTTTGAATAATCAACTTTGGAGCCATTAGAAACCGAATATGAATTTATTATAAATTAATATTTCTAGCTTTTCCAAAGGTGCCCCTCACCCCTCTTGTAAAAGGGCACTCCTCCTTCTCATTTCTTCACACCTTCAAAGCCTTTTTGTTCGGCCAAACTCTGCCCAAATACTCTCCCAACATCACTCACTACAACCTAGAGGCCTTAGTTTGATCAGAAAGCCAATCTAAGGATCCCTTTTGATCAAATCAAAAAGAAGAACCCGAAGAAGAGGTAATGATTTCACCACCCTTTTCCAAGTTCCTTTCTTCTTCCACTTCCTCTTTATTTGTTCTTACCATTCTAAAATAATAACTCAGGTATCTTACATATACTGTGATGTTATTATAAATATGGTACAACCATATTAATTATTCTATCCACCCTTTGAATAACATGTCACCATACGTGCGTACGTACGGCTTACCGTCTCCACGTCGTGGTGTAATTGTTATTCAATATATTATTATTTGGATGGGTATAATAATGATGTGTAACTCATGTAAATAATAAATATAACATGTTAATGATTCTGTATATATGATATACCATCCATTTATATATTATTTTAATATCAAAAGAATGATATTGTCGCTCGTGCGTACGTACGGACTACCGTCTCCACGAACGCGATGAGATTCATTCTCCATCGTATCCATTCAAGTATAATTATCATTTGATGATTTAAAAATGATGTTTAAGGACTTGATATCATTCTAGATATGAATAATATACAACCTATCCTTTAAAAACATGTCTTACGTAACAAAACATATAAAAGAAAACAAGTAAGTTAACACCCGAAACGACGATAATTCAAAGATATTATTAACAAATCAATGTTAAAAGATCATATATGATATCATATTAATATATATGATTCTTTTATAATTTAATAACAATTATTTCACCATTATACAGGAGGTTAACCTACCCCAACAAAGGAAAAATACAAGGTAAGGGTTTACTTTACAATCTCTTCATTATCCGAGGTTGTTTATACGTAATAATCTACTGGGATCTCTTTATCATCCACATCCATGTTTCTTAAAAATGCATTTCAAAACATTTTTACTATTTACTAGAATATGAGTTAAAGTCATTTATACCCTTTTTGACTTTTATAAGTGGTTTATAAAGGAATCTTTCGGTCGTTTTCAAAACAAGGTCCTTTTTAACCTTTTCGACAGGATTATGGTAAGAATGTTTTTTTAACTTATACGGCGGGTGCAGCTATTTTCCGCCGTTATAAAATCTTCAAAGCTTCCCTTACAAGATTATAAGAATATTTTCAAAGAAAACGTTTTATTAAAATGAGATATTTCTATAAAAAGAATTTTGATTTCATCTATGTCAACATCCTTTGATGGATTTTAAGATTATTTATTATGATACAAAACTTCCATATTGTAATAAAGTTTTGTGATATGTTTGACTGTGGATGTGCCATTTATATAGCATTCATGGTTTATGAGTAAAGTATTGACATTTCGTATGCTAGTTCCAATAATAATGTTTATGTTATATTTCAACCTTTACTTCATATGAATGTGTTGGACAAGTATGTTCCAGGTTGGGGACTGGTTAAAGTAAGCCCTCCAGGTTGGGGACTGGTAAAAGTAAGCCCTCTAGGTTAGAGACTGGTAAAAGTAAGCCCTCTGGTTTGGTCTCCGGTTATTAGAAGGACTTCGGGTTGGTGTCCGGTTATTAGAGGCACTCCGAGTTGGTGTCCGGTTATTAGAGGCACTCCGGGTTGGTGTCCGGTTATTAGAGGCACTCCGGGTTGGGTTCCAGTTACAGTTAGCCCCAAGGTCTTGGGATGAGGCCTTGACAAAGAAATTAAAGTTCAACATTATGCATTCCAACATTATGAAAGTGGTTATTGATTTTTTCATGTGATTATTCGATTAGTAGAATATCCATGTGAATAAGTAAATGGCATTATTTCATTTTATTTATGCCATACCATGTTGAAAGTTCATATTTAAAAGGCTTTTGTTTTAGTTATACATTGCCTTAAATGTTTATTCTTATTTATGAAAGTTTCCGCTATATTGTTATCCTTACTGGGCATTTGAGCTCACCCCTTTTCTATGTTTTATTTTTCCCAGGATGTGAAGAAGTGAGTTATGAATGACCTGCAAGGATTTTATGAGGGGTTAATAGAGTGGATTGTGGAAACATTATGTTGTTTTATTAGTTTTTCATTTTATGATGTAATGTAAAACTTATGAATATATCTAGTGTTTCCAAGGCTACTAAACCAATCGGTCTTTCGAGATTTGATCTTTCTTGTGATCATTCCAATGTTATGTAATAATGCACCGACTCTGGGTAACTGGGGTCGGGGCGTTACAGTTGGTATCAGAGGAAGTTTAGTACAAACCTTGGAAGCTAGATTTAGATAAACTCTGATTAGAGCACGTAGACCTAAGATGAGCTTTGAGGATTAGTGTAGAAGAACTTCCTAGAATTTTGGTATTGTAGAGATTTTGTGAGTTTTCCGAGAAATACATCCCTGTCTGGATACGAGCAGGTAGAGGCAGCTCTGGCACAGATGTACCTAGGGGTAAAACCCGAAAACACCGCTTTGAGCTAGACTCGAACGGGAACTGGTGCACGACAACGGGCCTTGCTGCACTCTTGGTTATGACACTCCCGGGGGATATGCTTAGGATAATTCTCATTTTCTTTACAAACCATTATGAAGGGTTTATGAGTATATACTTCCTCAAAGAAAACATTTTTATGATTATGGATTATATCCATAAATAGTTCAATTTATGTTAAGTGTTTTATAAGTATGGGATTATGTATTTTGACTCATAAACTAATCTAGTTTATGCCATTGTTTAGAAATGGAACCCAGTAGAAGGAATGATAACTCCAGAAATGCACATGATTCAAAGAGAAGGAAGGATCATATCTCTCATGGTCTTAAGCTAGAATTTATAAGAGAAATAGTCTCCCATGTATTATCATCATATGAAGAAATAATATCATGTGTTGATAAGATAAGTAAAGAGTTTACTGAGTCCTATGGCTTTGAAGGGAAGCAAGAGAAGAAAAGGATGGAAGAGAGAAAGATGGATAAAGGGAAGAGGGAAAAGAAGAATTTTCCCATATGTGGTAACTGTGGAAAGAAACACCCTGGAACTTGCCTGAAAGGAATGGGAGTTTTTTATAAGTGTGGAGGAAAAGGGCACAAAGTACGTGACTGCAAGGGTAAGAAAATGGTTTCAAATGTACAATGCTTCATTTGCAAGGAGTTTGGACACGACGCGAACCTATGTCCCAGTCATCAGACTATGCCGCAAATGATGTTATTGGATAATAATCATGTTATGATACTACCACAGATGAAGAGGGATGATTAGAGTACTTATGTTGATTATGTCAATTGAGTGTTGTATCAATAATGTACTTGTTACAATAATCATGGAGTATATAAGGATTGTACTGCAGTACTATTTCATTAAGGACTTGAGATTGTGTGGAACAAAGAAAAGTGACTCAATAGCAGGATAAATTTTTGGAAAATATATGGTTGAGAGAATCATAAATCATAATATAGTTCTGATACTGAGGTAGTGATTTTGGAATAATATGTGATTGTTTTGGATAAATTATATTGGATATTCTTGACTACCTTGGAACTGATTAATGATTTGTATATTCCATCATTGTTGGTGTTTAAAACATTTTTGGATTAATGAAGTATATCCAGCATTCTATATGGAATAAGGGAGCATGAATGTAATCAATAAGGAATATGGTAATACATGATGAAGGTATTCATATTCTATTACGGGGTAAAAAGGATCTATATTATGTTTACCTTCCTTATACATGTTGGACTGTGAGTTTAGACAGAAGTATTTTGGATAGTTCTAGTTTGGATTATTTTGGATTGCCATAAAAGGACAACCCGGAGGTCGGGCGGCAACCCGTCGCGTCCGGCAAGGTTGCGAGACTTGAACCCGCAACCGAAGGGCGACAAGGGTGTATCACCTACCACTGGCCCACGAGATGTCCTAGATTAAATAATGTAGTTTTTATTAAAAGATCATGTAGATGAATTATAAATTCGTTTATTTTGGAACCCTATACGAATAGTGTAAATAGAATTTTTTTACATTCTATTATCTATTAGAGTGAAAGATGAGTTTGTGGTAGAAATTTATTAATGGATAAAACTCTAATTATAAAGTAAGTATATCTCCTTATGATCTTAGCCAATCTCATAAATAAATTCCTCAATATTAAGAAAAGCAACTTAGAACAAAAATGTTTTCCTAGATGGTACCTTAAATCATCACTAATTTATGGCTTTTGGATTGTTGGCCTTTTCATAGCCATGTTCTCTACCACTCTCCATCAGATAATTGATGGTTAGATTTTTCTTCCATATCCATATTTTCTTACATGGAACCCTAGTATGTGTGATTTTCGGTAATCTTCATACTTTCGACTCTTTATTTTAAATAGAGGCCTCATTAATTCATTTTTCGATGTGGGATTTCAACTAAGATATTTTGAAATGTCAAAAATGTGTTGTCCCAATACCATATATTTTGTTGAACCGATGGTACTTCAAATCATGATGGATTGATGAGTTTAAGGACCTCAATTTTATACTTTTTTGTGATTGATGACCTCAATCACTACCTATAAATATTTACGTTTTTCCTCTAATTATATGTCTCTAATTGCCACCAATGTTCTCTTAATCGAGATCATAATTTGGTGGTGACCCTTTAATTTCTCTTTTCCTCATATTAAGACTAAATTTTAGTAACCCAATTTCCTATGTGGGTTTTCCCACAAATATATTATCTATTTTCAACCTTTTATTTTCGAAGAACAATTTCAAATTGCGAGGACGCAATTTATTGAAGGAGGGGAGAATGTAACACCCCAGGATTTCAGATTGTGTTATTTCTTAAAAATAATTCAATAACTTGCACTACACGCAACACCAAGTTCAATCACACAATTAAAAGAGGTCATGAATAGTATTAACTACATTTTGAACTTTATATAATCCTTATTATTTTAGAATCCCTATTATGAGTTTCTTAGTCATATTGCAAGAACAGATTCATTTTCAGTATTTCACTTTTATCAACTTCTAATAGTGAAACCTTTTTAAATACAATATTTTAAACTTTTGGACTAAATGGGGACATCATAAATTTAAAATGAAACATCCCAAGCTTCCACGGTACGCTTTCCTTTGAATAAAACAGTAGCATGTGTTGTACGCAACGTCGAGTTTTAACACACACCACAACCGATCAAACTAGCCGTTATGAATAGTAATACCTAAATTTTGAAATTATATATATTTTATATTTTGAAATGGACTTCATTTTTGGATTCGGAATATCAAATTTAGCCTAAGGTGAAATTTTGGTACTTTTCGGATAACTTTCATATTTTGATGAATAGTGAAAATTACTAAATTTTAATTAAAAACAACTTTTTTAATCAAAATAATTAATAGTGATAAATTGTGAATTTGAGTGGTTTTAAAGTATATTTAGAATATATTTTTACCATTTAATATAATGTTGGTCATTGGACATAATTTTACAATTAAACCGAACATAAACAAGTGTCAATCTTTTGATAGTTATTATCTCTTAAAAACACGCTTTTTGTTTTGACAGCGGGAATTAATTTTAAATTAATTTCTGCCACTTCTGTGTTTTGAATTTAGAAAAATGGATTCCATATTTGGAATCCGGATGTTCAAATTGTGTAAATAGGTGACTTTTATTTTTAGACATTTTGAATAATTACTGCGGTAAATATTTTATTTACCATGGTTAAGGGTAAATCCGGTAAATAAGGGTTAAACAATAATATTATAATAATACTAAATTACCCTAAAACGTGTCTTAACCCTACTGGCTGATACATGGTCGACCATGGGCATCTTTGGGTCGATTTTGGGACCCCATGGATCCACTTGTAAGTGATAATGACACTTCATTTTAATTAAGTCAAAATGAATACAAAAATGACACAAGCATATATCTTTTAGCACAACAATTGTTACATAGGGTTATATAAGTTGGATTTTAGATTATAAATATTCATTAGAAAGCCAAAAAGATTTACTAAATAATGATATTTTATTTATAATTTTTAGACATTAAATAATTTATTTTATTTATGACACAATGATGATGCAGTAATTACTATAACAGTGAAAAATTAAAATAATTGATATTATAAATACCAAAAAAAATAATATGAATCTTTTAATGAATTAAACTAATTTTATAGGATAATATGATATATTAGGATTGATTTAATTGACTTTTTTCGAAGTAATCAATCTGTTATGAGTTTCACAAAAATCAACTATTGAATAGTGTCAAAATTGACATAAAAGAGTTCTTAAAACAAATATTATATTATTAATTGATATTAAATTCCTAAAAATCTAAGGATCGGCCAAGAGACTTATATCATGATAGTTGCATCATTAATGGACCACTTGGGGGTCTCTTGGATGTATATAGTAAGTTTATTAACCATATTATATAAAAATACAAAGAGACATTGTAAAGGTGAAACTAATTAACTTAGAGTTAATACTTAAAGATAAGGTTAATATAAGTACCCAAACCTGTATAAATTCTATTGGTTGAGTGGTTTTCGACCTATCCCCACCTTAAACTTTGAATAATCAACTTTGGAGCCATTAGAAACCGAATATGAATTTATTATAAATTAATATTTCTAGCTTTTCCAAAGGTGCCCCTCACCCCTCTTATAAAAGGGCACTCCTCCTTCTCATTTCTTCACACCTTCAAAGCCTTTTGGTTCGGCCAAACTCTGCCCAAATACTCTCCCAACATCCCTCACTACAGCCTAGAGGCCTTATTTTGATCAGAAAGCCAACCTAAGGATCCCTTTTGATCAAATCAAAAGGAAGAACCCGAAGAAGAGGTAATGATTTCACCACCCTATTCCAAGTTCCTTTCTTCTTCCACTTCCTCTTTCTTTGTTCTTACCATTCTAAAATAATAACTCCAGTATCTTACATATACTGTGATGTTATTATAAATATGTTACAACCATATTCCATATTCTATCCACCCTTTGAATAACATGTCACCATACGTGCGTACGTACGGCTTACCATCTCCACGTCGTGGTGTAATTGTTATTCAATATATTATTATTTGGATGGGTATAATAATGATGTGTAACTCATGTAAATAATAAATATAACATGTTAATGATTATGTATATATGATATACCATCCATTTATATATTATTTTAATATCAAAAGAATGATATTGTCGCTCGTGCGTACGTACGGACTACCGTCTCCACCGACGCGATGAGATTCATTCTCCATCGTATCCATTCAAGTATAATTATCATTTGATGATTTAAAAATGATGTTTAAGGACTTGATATCATTCTGGATATGAATAATATACAACCTATCCTTTACAAACATGTCTTACGTAACAAAACATATAAAAGAAAACAAGTAAGTTAACACCTGAAACGACGATAATTCTAAGATATTATTAACAAATCAATGTTAAAAGATCATATATGATATCATATTAATATATATGATTCTTGTATAATTTAATAACAATTATTTCACCATTATACAGGAGGTTAACCTACCCCAACAAAGGAAAAGTACAAGGTAAGGGTTTACTTTACAATCTCTTCATTATCCGAGGTTGTTTATACGTAATAATCTACTGGGATCTCTTTATCATCCACATCCATGTTTCTTAAAAATGCATTTCAAAACATTTTTACTATTTACTAGAATATGAGTTAAAGTAATTTATACCCTTTTTGACTTTTATAAGTGGTTTATAAAGGAATCTTTCGGTCGTTTTCAAAACAAGGTCCTTTTTAACCTTTTCGACAGAATTAAGGTAAGAATGTTTTTTTAACTTATACGGTGGGTGCGGCTATTTTCCGCCGTTATAAAATCTTCAAAGCTTCCCTTACAAGATTAAAAGAATATTTTCAAAGAAAATGTTTTATTAAAATGAGATATTTCTTTAAAAAGAATTTTGATTTCATCTATGTCAACATCCTTTGATGGATTTTAAGATTATTTATTATGATACAAAACTTCCATATTGTAATAAAGTTTTGTGATATGTTTGACTCTGGATGTGCCATTTATATAGCATTCATGGTTTATGAGTAAAGTATTGACATTTCGTATTCTAGTTCCAATAATAATGTTTATGTTATATTTCAACCTTTACTTCATATGAATGTGTTGGACAAGTATGTTCCAGGTTGGGGACTGGTTAAAGTAAGCCCTCCAGGTTGGGGACTGGTAAAAGTAAGCCCTCCAGGTTAGGGACTGGTAAAAGTAAGCCCTCCGGTTTGGTCTCCAGTTATTAGAAGGACTCCGGGTTGGTGTCCGGTTATTAGAGGCACTCCGGGTTGGTGTCCGGTTATTAGAGGCACTCCGGGTTGGTGTCCGGTTATTAGAGGCACTCCGGGTTGGGTTCCGGTTACAGTTAGCCCCAAGGTCTTGGGATGAGGCCTTGACAAAGAAATTAAAGTTCAACATTATGCATTCCAACATTATGAAAGTGGTTATTGATTTTTGCATGTGATTATTCGATTAGTAGAATATCCATGTGAATAAGTAAATGGCATTATTTCATTTTATTTATGCCATACCATGTTGAAAGTTCATATTTAAAAGGCTTTTGTTTTAGTTATACATTGCCTTAAATGTTTATTCTTATTTATGAAAGTTTCCGCTATATTGTTATCCTTACTGGGCATTTGAGCTCACCCCTTTTCTATGTTTTATTTTTCCCAGGATGTGAAGAAGTAAGTTATGAATGACCTGCAGGGATTTTATGAGGGGTTAATAGTGTGGATTGTGGAAACATTATGTTGTTGTAGTAGTTTTTCATTTTATGATGTAATGTAAAACTTATGAATATATCTAGTGTTTCCAAGGCTACTAAACCAATCGGTCTTTAGAGATTTGATCTTTCTTGTGATCATTCCAATGTTATGTAATAATGCACCGACTCTGGGTAACTGGGGTCGGGGCGTTACATCAGAGATTCTCAACGGAGGTAGACTCATGAGGTAATTTCTGCTTTCTAATTATTTCATTTATTTTATGATCTTTTCTTTTTGTTTCCTTCCTCACCTCTCTTCACCCAAATTGTATGGTAACTCTAGTAACATACATGTACTGAAATTATATTATGCTAATGGGATACTTCATTATCATCTCTCCTTTCCCCTATTTTATTTTAAAGAAACGAAAACACCATTTGAGATGTGATATTTTTTCACATTCAAGGACAATAGTTTATCAATTTCTATTATAATCATTAATTTTGGTAATGAAACCATTTTTATTATGATTGAAATAGATTATTATATATGTAATATATCCTTTTTATGTTTTTGTAATCCCTTTTTACTAATGGTATAAAGTTATAAAGCAAAAAAAGTTTTTTGTAATCAAACCCACCATTTTAAAAAAATGGTTGTCACAAAGGTTTTATATAATAAATCATCTTATATCTAAGTAACCAGATTAAATTTGAAACTTTGTAATATCCTGGATGTTCAATAATAGAATATAACTTCAATTATGGACAACCAATTTCATATTAAATATTTATCCAAACATGAATATAAGAAAACCGATCATTAAAACCTACTAAGCATACGAGTATGAACAATCAAAGTGAACCTTATAACTATTCAAAAATGTATTGAATGAAGATAATAAGTGTATAATAAATATTTTAAATATATATTAGGTTCCTTAATTACTAATTAATAATCCTAATTTTTTTATTTAGGTCATTAATAACATGTGTAGAGCACCACCGAATTTAAGGTAGGGGATCCTCCCCATTTCATTCTTAAATCAAGATTGTCATATATTCTATGCATTTTTATGTGTAATCCCTACTGATGGGGTATGATTAGGCACCACCCCCATACATTACTCAGGATTTATAATTTATGACAAACCCATTTCTCTCTTATAAATCGCTCTTAGGTACACCCAACACCAAGGCAATAAACTGTAACAAATTCTATCATATCCTTCTTTGTTCTTTCAGGATGCCTTATTTTTCTTTATATAAATTCTATTTATCTTATATGTTTACATAAATATTCAAAATTCTGTATTTTGTTTTCAAAATTCATTTATGAAGACCCTTTCATCACTCTATTTTAGGGATACACGTGTTTTTAAAAGATTCTATCCTGAGAACTTTCCGATAAGATAACCTATTTTAAAGGAACGTCCCATATTTCTACGCTATTTCAAAAAAGATATATCCTATGTTTTAATCCACCATTATATTTATAAAAAAATTATTTTTATTATTAAAAACTTCTTGTTTCAATTATGGTTTTATATAAAATAATTTTCTTGTTTATATTTTAAAAGATCTGTATTATTTTCCTTAAAACTGAAGAAAAATGTTTTAATGCTAATGTTTATCAGATAAATTTATTATATGTTTTAACTTATGTTTGAAATCATATACTATGTTATATGTCGATATTAACATAATAATGTCCATGTATGTTCTAATCCCTTTCTTTGATGGTCACATTCTTGATACGCCCATTGGTTATGCTTTATGTCATTATTGTGGTACCCAATTCATTCCATGGGTACCCTTTTGTTTATGTATGGTTCATTATGTATGATTACTTATGTGGCAATAATTTGTATGAAAATTTTGAGATGGGTTCCCCCCAGATAGTGCTCCAATTTGTTGGCTAAAGATAAGTCTCATGATATGAGATGTGAAATGGGATTGGTGGTTAGCCTTGACCCATACTAAAATGGGAAGTGGGATTAGCAGTTAGCCTTTACCCATACTAACAAGGGAAAAGGGATTGGTGGTTAGCCTTGACACGTACTAAAGACTTTTCTTTATGATTCTTCCACATTTATATGATTCCATTTTTATATGATCCTATTCTTATATGTTATGATTTCATATGCTCTATGCTTTGGATATCATTATTTCATGCCTCTTAACTCATGTGATTAAGATAAATCCTTATGTTCATTGCCTTGTTGGGATTTTAGCTCATCCCTTTGTTCATTTGTTCCCAAAGGTACCCTATACATATGTAAGGTCTAAAATGATGTTATGATATCTTTATGGAGATTAAATAAAGAAGTTTTTACTTCCCCATGTTTAATGCCCTATGTACCTAGCCTTCCAAGACATTAGACTAAATGATCCTTGGATTTTCCACTGATGTATAATTATTCTTAAAATCATGTAATGTTAAATGTAAAAGGCTAGGTTCTCTATATCCTCAATAAAGTGGAACCACACTTGTGTAATACTTTCCCAAATTCATTCAACCCAGGTATGGAATGCACAAAGACTCCTCTTATGCGCTCTTAAGAAATATTATGATTCAAGATACTCCTCTACACCCTCTTAAAATACCATATTCCAACCTACTCTTCTTGGCCACATTCCTATGTCATGTGTTAAGATTATCTAAAATTATTCCCTGAGTACCTTGATTCGATCCATTCTTGTAGAAACTTCTCAAACCTCACCACATATATTTAACACCATGTTGATCCAGAATGGGCCACTCTTACGTTAGTCTTACACCGGCCATTGAAAGGCACTTTATGACGAGGAATCCTCACTACATGAAATTAAACTCTATAATACCATATCAATCAAGAATAGGATTCATACAATGAAAAAAATGAGATGCCTTACAAATCAAGAATAATATTCAATATAGTCCTCACTTCATGACCATAAAATGTATCATAACCTATAATTCATGAATATGATTATTACTATGACAAAACAAGATGCATAATGCATAAAAAATAAGATACTAATTTGTCCTTAATAAATTAATTTAAACTATTTTATACCATATCATTCTATAATATGATTCCTATTATGATAAAAACGAGATTCCTTATGCATCAAGAATAAGATGACCATTAATCCTCACTACATGACATTAAACTTTATCATAACCTATCATTAAAGAATAGGATTCCTACTAGGATAAATAAGACATTCCTTATGAAATATGTATGAGAGTACCAACATTCCTTGCTACATGATGTTAAACTATAGAAAACCCTATAATTCAAGAATATGATTCCTCAAGTGATAAACATGATATTACTTATGCCTCAAGAAAAAGATTCCCAATAGTCATCACTAAATGAAATTAAACTATAGCATACTCTATAATCAAAGAATAGTATTCCCAATACTCATCACTAATTGATTTTTAACAATAGCATACCCTTTCATACCTGAATAAGATACCTCATATGACAAACATGAGATAACTTATGTGTCAAGCATAAGATGCCTAGTTTTCCACACTACATGACATTAAATTATACTATACCCTATATGACAAACAAGTGATGCCTTATCTATCGAGAATAATATGACTCATTCCATGATCATGAGATGAACACTAAACATAAATTGTGGGACTATTCAACACTCTTAAGCCCCAACCATATACCTTTACCCACCAATGATTTGCTATGCCATCACGACTGAACATGAAGAATGTGAATTTCAACCCCAAGAGTGAAGGCCCCACATGTATCCATACTTCTCCAAAGTATCCTCCATGAGCCTCAATCATAGGTGTATGTCCAAACAATACTCTTAGACCCATTGGCAAGTCACGATTCCCTGACAACCTGACATGAGGAAGAAACAACATGAAACTCATTGCATAATCCCTATACACTACATTATTTAACATTATGTTAAACTATAATCATACCTCATACAATGAAAAATGTATTCACAAATGTAATGAAATGAAGAAGAAATTATGGGGGCCTAATTGCATAATTCCCTCACATTATTCCCTTTCACATGATGTTTAACAATAATCTTACCTCATGCAATGCATAAGGGATTCTCTAATGACCTGACATTAGAATGAAATTATTGGTAGCTAAATTGATATTACACTCACACTATTCCCTTTCATATGATGTTAAAATACAATCTTTCCTCATGAAATGCACATGGGATGCCCCGATGACCTAACATGAGGAAGGATCAAATGAGAATCCTATGAATAATCTCCATTCAAATCATTTTCCCTACATAGAAGCACTTGGATAGGATCCACGCGTAATCCCAATTCACATCATTACTACATAATAGTATCACCTGATCAAAATCCATTTTCAGCCTCATTAACATTATTTTGTCTCTATATATGTGTTGGGTGGAACAAAACGGGGAAAATATGGCAAGAGGGGGGGTGAATTGCCTTTTAAAAAAAAGATTAACAAATTAAAATCAAAGAAGAAATGCAGCGGAAATAAATAAGGCAAGACACAAGAAATTGATAATGGAGTTCGGCCAAAACCCGGCCTACGTCTCCGCTCCCAACTCAACCGTTGAGAGATTCCTACCGCTTGCTTTTCAATGGTTTTAGCAAGAAACCCACTAAGCTTTGAGGTAGCACTAGGACCTATTACAGCTTGCTTTTGAGTGGTTAAGCAAGAACCCACTTACTTTTAATGGTTTAGCAAGAACCCACTATCCTTCTTACAGGTGAAGGATAGCTCACCTATGTCTCAAGCTATTTAAAGGAAAGCATGGTAACCTTTTCACACCTTAGTGGTGATGTGAAACCCAAAAGAAAGAGGAATAGAAAAGGAGTTGGGGTTTGTAGGCACAAACCCAATTTTAAGCTCAAAATAAATAATGCAAGAAAAACCGTAATGGAGGAAGTCTTGGGCGCCTTTGATTGATTGGAGATGTTGAAGGCCGCTTCCAAGCTTCTTTGAAGGAGCTCCTTGGATGTGGAAGTTGTTGGAGCACTTGAGGTTCCTTTGGAGGAATGCACCGGAGGTACGCCAAATGATCAACAAGGTGTATGTGGGCTTCCGTATAGTTCTGGTGGGTGTCCGGGGCTTCCTTGGCCTTTATTTATAGGCATGGAACCCTTGGGGAGGCTTCGGAGCCATTGGAGAGGCTAAAAGAGCCGTTGGGAGCCAAGTGGGCCAGCCTGGTCAAACTGCAACGGCTAGTTTGACTGGCTCCACCGGCTGGCCGGTACAGCTCCACCGGCTGGCCGGTGTTTGAGAATTTGGAGATGCTTTGAGTAGAGGCGCCACCGGCTGACCGGTGCTGCGGCCACCGGTTGGCCGGTGGTGAGGCAGTGGCTCTTCCTTCTGCCCAGGGTCCACCGGTCGACCGGTGGTGAAGCCACCGGTTGGCCGGTGGACTGAATTTCAGTCCAGTTTTGCTTCTTGCTTTCTTGGCCTAATTCCTTGGCCACCTGAAAAGATTCCTATTATCCAAAAACACTTGAAAAAGGATTAGATAAACATGAAAGTGATTGTGATCATGAAAATTAAACCATGAGGGGATACGAGAGGTAAAACAATATGTACCCATCCAGATTCCACACGTACACCACAACCATATCCTCACTATTCCAAGAAGCGCATGGGCCACTTCCATGTATATGCCCCACCACATGTCCCCCAAAATGGTCCTCCTCCTTTAGTATATTCCCCATCCATTAAAAAATTTGTTGTCATTGATTCCTAATTTATTGGGATACATATTAATCCTACATAAGTTCTAACCCCAGAACCCAACACTTTATTTACTACATCTACTCGATCCACTTTGTCCACTCCATCCACAATAATCTTAAATTGTTTCATGCAACCACATCTTGGAAAGATCATTCCACTTACCTAGGATACCACATCCCTTCCCTGTGCATTAGGTTGCACCTTTTCATAATCCTGACACCATCCAAACAATTGAAATCCTCTTATCAAAGGAAACTCCCAAGTGTAATCCCCACAATATCCCTCACCAATGCTCCATTCATGGTGTGATCATCCTTACTGTATGATGTTAAACTGCATGAATTGGTCCAACCACATGACCTTGAACTTCAACATCAATCTAAATTATTTTTTATCACTTCCTACTAACCATTTTATAAAGGATGCGTCTTAGTGGTTCTATCATGACCAATAGTAATCCAAGGTTACCACTCCTAGGGGTGAAACTCCTAGATCAGCCTCGATGAGATGATTTCATTAATCCATCAGTAAACATCTTGGTGTGACATTTTCCTTCCTGAGGATTCACCTCCTTGATCCTCCTCCATGAGACATTTTGATCAATCAACCCAATATCCATAATACGTTAAATATGTCACCCCAAGAACATACTTCATCCAAAACACATGATTCCTAATTTGAAATCCTTGGATGAGATGATCCCATAGCGTTAGCTACTCATGATAATCATGGTATTGCTAAGGAAAAACCCTTGGAAGATATGTACATATGGACTCAAATACCACATGTAAAACATAGGATTCTTTCATTGAAATACTGGGAGATATAAGCCTCTGTCGTTAGATACATCAAGATCAACATGGGATACCTTGGGTTGCATGCCAAACAAGCCACCATGAGATGTCATCTTGTGAGGAAGAATACAGGTTCCTAACAAACCCAGTGTCTGGTGATGCATAGACATGAACGATATTAAAACCTACTCTGATGAAAGGTCTCTCCCCTTCCAGAAAGAAGTAGCATAATTAATTGGTGTCCATAAAGAGATGGCATATGGAATAAGTTTCACGAACATGCCTCAATTAAATGGGGGATACCCAGATGAGGCGACGACCTCCATGGAGGAATATATGGAAGGAGAAATAAACATCCCTTAATACTATTTTGATCAAGGTTCTAGCATCACCAACAATGGTTGTAGTGGTCTTTCGCATTTGGAATGGTAGAATGCGGGGAATGAAACATGTGTCGCCACAATGATGTGTGTCTTGGCTATTAAAGCATCAGAAACATTCTTCATAAATGTGTAGATTATATTCATAATTAATTATTGGTTGTGAATGTCTAGATAAATGATCGAAGAAGATATTTTTATTCGCATCTGTTTTCTTAATAAATATTACAAATTCTGATAGAATTGTGATCCTCAGTGATAATCATGTGTTAAAATCATTTTCACTTAGTAGTTATTTTACTGTTTTATGATCTATACAGACCACTACTTTTGAAAGCATTAGGTATGAACAAAACATGTCAAAGAAAAATTAATATTCCAAAAATTCATTCTCTATATTCATATAATTGACCTGATCTGTATTTTTTGTGTGACTAGAATAATCTATTGGCTAAAATATATAACCTGTTTGATGTCCTAGGACAACACCTATAACAAAATTGTTGGGGTAACACATTAATTCAAAATCATTACCAATCCCAGTGATATTATGATAGGTGAGGCTACTAGTGTATTATTAATTATGTTGAAATCCATAAAAAAACTCTATTGAATTAGAAATGAATTTCCATTGATAAAAGTAGTGTCAATGGGTGATCTATTATGGTAATGTCTTTGATGAAGTGGAAATAAAATCCTACATGGACTAGAAATAACCTAATACCATTCACTACTACATGTTTTTGTAATATTTATTAACATTGATCTTTGAAAGGTTATCTACCATGCCATTCTATTATAACTTAATCCCAAGGACTACTCCTCCATGGATAATAAAATGATTCTTTGGATAGTTTGTCAATGGTAACATCTCATCACAGTGCTACAGAACATAGTCTATAATATTTAGCATTACCTCAAAATATCAACCATATACCAAGGAAAAAAAACGAAAACATCTTGAAATTCTTCTAAGATATCATGAAAGAAGTGTTTTATGAACAGTTCAAATGTCTCTAGTTTATTTCGCATTCCAAATGATATCTGTATATTGGAAAATGTGCAAGAAAATAATGTGAATGTAGTTTTGGAGTAAATTGTTGGGTAAACTAATATTTGATTTTATCCAAAATATACATAAAAAAATATGTTTTCCAGACTCTCTATAAAAATTCACCACACAGGGAAGATGAAAATGATCCTTTCAAGTCACTGTGTGGAGATTTTGATAATCAACACTTACACTACACCGAGTGATAGTTTGAGTTGATATTAACTCATCTTTATCATTATTTCCAATGTTCATGACGCATTTCCATGGGATTACCAGTAAAAATCATACATATTAACTGTCATATATTCAAAATATTATACTAGTGTGATGATGCTTTATAACGTCCTTTATGATTTCCTCTTTTTTCAATGGGGTGAGTCACCTATAGGGTTTATGTCTGGGTTTATCACATTTCCACGATAATATATTTTAAGAGAATAAAATTTTAATGATCCCATTAAGGTTATCTAATCCTATAAAATAGAATTTATTAACGTTTCAGGATTTTAATTTTCTTCCCTTCTATTATTTTAGTCCGTTATGAAAATATAATTATTGGAACTTCTCCTTTTGTCTCTATGAATGAATACTATAGTGTGATTGGAAGAGAGTTCAATTCCAGCATCAAAAGAATTATGAATTATGGTATTAATGGGGGAATGATATCCTTCATCATAGTTTCAATACAATTCATATCCTTGTGAAAACTATCTTCATTTTCATTATGACAAATGGTCTCTCTGTTTTCATCACCAGTAATATAATCATCATACTTATCAGTAATAATTATTTCTTGAATATCTAATGACTTTCCAATTTTCTTGGCAGATTTCACTAAATCAAATGAATTATATTCTTCTATAACTCTAAATATTAACCATGAGGAATTACATATATCAATTTGTTCCAAGTAATGATAAATGGTGTCCCTATATTTAGAGAAATATCCCTTTCTTCCTCTATAACATGGGAACCAATTAGTATGAAATATTAACATTCCAACCATCACTAAAAAACCTTGAGAAGTATATGAGGCTACCTGAATGATCGGTCATCTATCTAATGTGAAACTATATTTGGTTATAATTATTCAAACCACAAAAAAAATCCAAAATATTACTATCCCACATGGAATTATTAATTATGTGCATGTGTTGATCAGATTATAATTTATTTTTCCAAAATACTTTTAGCTAAAAAGGCATAGCATAGTAGCAGTGTGGGGTCAAATATAGTGGGAGAGTTGGTTTGCAGGAACTGATGTGGAAAGAACCTTTTGGATAGATCCCTCAAAATCTCACTATAGTTTCGTTTTTTTGAAACCGCATATTTTGGGATTGAATTCATAAGACATAGAAGTGATAAGGGTGAATTTCAAGGATTAAGCATAAGAATAATCATAAATATTTCACAAAAAGACCTATTTATTCGATTTGATATAGTTAAAATGAAACCAATTGGTTTGTTCTAACCAAATGGATCTACCTATGATGAAACTGTTATTTTTCTCTAAGAATAGTTGAAACCAAGATGCAGTATGATTAGATTCAAGGACGAATATATCAAAAGATATTGGTACTAGCTTTCTCAACTCCAAAAAGGTAATGAATGTTCAACTAAACATCCCATGTTCAGTTTTTGAAAAAATAATTGGACATAAATTTTTTTACCTAAATACTAGACAGAAGTTTAACCTGATTTGATTTACAGATTCTTTACATTAAAATCTATCATAACACTCAACCCCTTATACAAATTAGACTAGTTGTGTGATGCGGTGTTAAAAGAAATCCGGAAAATATATGGGATGGTCAATGTAATAAATAAAAAAGTTCAAAATAAGGTAATTAACAAATAAAAAAATGCAATAAAATACTCCCCATGATGTAAGAACAATACAGAAAGAAGTAGTTCTTATGGTTTGAAAACAATAGGTATTGAAATTAAAGGATGAAATAGAGATAGAACTATCCGTAGTTGGGGAATGATATGTAGTATAAAATGGAAGTATTAAAAAGTGAAAAGAAAAAAAATTGGTTTTTTATAATGAAGGAAGAAAATGAAGAATAATAAAGAAAATTTACCACATCTTCCAAATTTTCTTTCCATTAGAGGGTCTCTGGAATATTTAGAGAGTCGAGCGTTATATGATGTGTATATTTTTCACATCGTGTAGGATATTAATATAGATTCTTATGAGACAATTAAAAAATAGGTAAAAAAATTTATTTCATTTACTTTATATATGTAATGGTCTTCGAAAATCATTGATCTCCTAGATTTCACGCCTTCTATCTTCGGTAGTATTTATTTTTTGAATTTTGCATGTCATGTATAATGTTCACATAATGTATCGTAATAAAATTTTATATTCAATTATTTCATGATTTTAAACAATGAACTATTATTTTTAACTTTTTTCAGATCATAGAAATTAGATTCACCTGCTAGATATCAGTTCACAAGTGATCTGCATTAGTCATAAACATTGTGTACTTTAGATACATGACATGTAATGTCCTAAATTGTGATTTTTTACAAAATATCCACCTTAAAATATTGAATACATATTACTTATAAAAACCACAATACAGAGTGTATTTTCATATAAATAATTATTAAACCGTAAATAAATATATCCAATATATGTACAGGAATTAATATTATCACACCTCCACGATGTCATGTGGTTGGTTTTTCATTTCCCCTCCACATAATTGTAAATAAGTATATATTTAAAGATTATATATTTAATAATATATATAGTATTTACTTAGGTATGTTTACTTATTATTTACCTTATTTTCATTTCATTCTTTCTAAAGTGAACATTGTGTTCATGCGAACATACTTTTTACTATTTTTACGAATGGTGTAATAAATGTTTTATCAATATATTTTATGGATCACTCTAAATAAATATTATATATTTTTTATATTAATTTAATGATTACAATTATAGATATTATCCAATCATGATAAATATACAAGGATGGAAACTACGGAACCAAAATATATATGACAAATAAAGTTGTCTCTCATGTGAAAAAATGGTTTAAATAAATAATATTCAATAAAAAGTTTATAAAAAGTTACATGAAAGTAATATATGGTGTGATATATATGACAAGGGTTCTATAATAGATGTATAATAATATATATTTTTTATATTATAGGTTCAAGCACATATTAATGAATTCAGACTTGCGGAAAGAGTTTTTCTTCACAATCTCATCTTTTTTCAAATTATTTATGATTAATTCACTACTCAAGGATTTTTTTATTTATATATCATTAAATAAATTTATTTAATTTTCCAAAAATTATTTTTGTTAAAGAAATGATTTTATTTCATTTCACTCTATATAATTATTTTAGATAGCAATCTAATTTTTTAAGAAAACCAATGTTGTTTCATTACTCAGTTTGGAATCCTTTTCTACAATATCGATAATTAACATAAATTATATCAATTAATATTTTTGATATTATAAAATCATTTATTAAATAAAATTTTAACCTTGTTTTACTTTTATTTTTTTTAAAAATTTATTGTAATTGTCATTTTCCAAATGAGGTACTATTTGGCCTTTTTAACAGATGTAAGAATGGAATAGTTTTTTAATTGACACTACATGAATGAAATATCCCTCCAACATGACCATTCAATGGTTTGAAGATTAAATTTAATGTTCAAATATTCCTTCTCAATGTAATTTTTTCCTTAATATCTGGGATACTTTTTGATTTTAACTAACTAATTTCAATGTAAAAAGTATATTTTTCACATGA
This sequence comes from Viscum album, assembly GCA_963277665.1. Lineage (NCBI taxonomy): Eukaryota > Viridiplantae > Streptophyta > Magnoliopsida > Santalales > Viscaceae > Viscum > Viscum album. The sequence continues at coordinate 633,385,339 of OY728130.1, forward strand.
AATTATCCATTAGTCTTTTTAATGTAATTTCATATATGTCAACATCCATTATTGAATCTTAAGAATTAATACGTTATACTCTAAACATACTATCCACATTATTTTTATGTATTTTTATGATTAGTTTTACATGTGAATTTAGTGACATTCAATATGATATCTTTCCTTAATCAAATAGTTATTTATTTTTTAGGATAGTTGGTTAAGTTATATTTTTTAGTCATATGATTAATACAATTATATTATTATGTGAAATATAGACTATGAATTAAATATCTCTTATATGCCTCATTATGGGTCATCGTAAAAATAGATTGGCTATTTGGATGAATCCTTACTTATTTATTTCTATTTATAGGAATCATCCCTAGATTGTATTTTTAGATGTCTTGGCATAAGACCCTGATGGTAAGTTATAGATTATCATAAATTAATAATTTATTAATTAAAAAATAAGATATTGATATCCATGAGAATAATTTAATTGTTATGATTGATTATTTATGTGATAATTTATATGGAATTATATGAAAATAATTTATTCCTACAATATTATACATTTTTTATTTAGGTTTCAGTAGAAGAATCCCCTTACAGAGCATATGAGATCACTCGTTTTTAGGTATACTTGTCTCATGATGTTATAAGGTGTTTTATGATTATCGTGAAGGGATATTCTAGATGTTATAATGGTGTCGTCTATGAAAATAATATTTTTCATTTTATATTTTAAAATGTAATGTGTGATTCAATTATTTATCTTCTCGTCCATGATTGTAAAAATATGTTTTCCTTTGGGATAACATCACATTTATATAGTGAAAATGTAATAATGAAGTCATTTTCTAGGGGATACTATGGTTGGGGTCTTTATAGTCGGTATGAGTGAAATATCAGTAGAAACCATGGGAACAGGTTTTTTTAATCATATATTTGGGAACATAACACTATGAATGCCTTTGATTATAAATTTGTATATTATATTACATAATTATGTTATTGGAGGTAAGATATTATGTCTTTTTCCATGTAATATATCTCTATTTGGATGTGAAATTTGATATAGTTTTTCAAAAGATTATTGCAGGGGTAATAACCTAGAATAGAGTGGGTCAAGTGTATCTTGGACATCATTTTTTCTTGTTGAGTGTGCCCTTACTATACACTTAGTTGGATATCATCAAGGGATATTATTCAGTTAATTTATATTTTTATTAAACAAATTATTAATGATTTGATGATATTTTTATTAATTGATAATAGTACATAAGATACTATTTTTCTGATTCTAGGAATAGTTATACAAAAATTTAATATTTATGTAATGTGTTTCAATAGTTTTAGAATTTTAAATATTTTTGAAAATGTTAGGATCAAATATAGTGGATTAATCTATTTAGAAATGCTTCATTGTAAATGGAATGTGAAATGTATCATTGAAAATAATCCATGTTCGGATTTACCTACTCATAATTATAATGAACTAACTACTGCATATGATGCTGGAGATGAAAAATTATAACCATATTAGGGATGCTAACTTATGTAATCACCAATAATATTTCATGCATGGAGTAGTTTTATGATACACAATGTGGTGTAAATTTTTTATAATGCATCATACATCAACATCCTTCATATTTCAATGTCAATTAAAATCCATTTAATGGGAAATAGATAGGTCCCATAGAGAAGACATTTCTCACAATGGGAAGGAGTGAAAGGAAGTATGTCGTAATGTCATTTTACAATATATTAGGGGATGCTGATAAATGATGGTCATTGATTAAAACACTATGGTTGATGAAGAAATATTGAGAATGAAATAGAAGTATTTTATGTTTCTATTCATGGGAAAGTATTTTCATAGTGATCAAAGATCAGATATGGAGAGAAAAATGTATAGTTCGCAACAAAAGGAATAGGATAATATATATATGTAACACCCCAGGTAAATAAATAATATGAAATATTTATATTTATCCATATTTGTGAATAAAATATTAATATTACCTTAAAGGGGATGCTATGCTCGATGGCGTACCCAGTACGCAACAACGAGTTTCTTGGGAATCTTAAGTTGCACTCTAATAATAAAATAATATTATTTTAAATGGTAGTTAACGCCTAGCCATTCTAATAGAGGGAATGGATATAAATAACTTAAATATGATTATATATGTTTTTTAAATGTTTTTACTTTAATCTAATAAAAGATAAAGGCTTAAAATACGGAAAGAATTCAATTTTAGGCATTTATACCCTAATTTTCACTAAAGGCTCACTTATCACCTTTTGATGGTGAACCGTCATTAAATATAGTTTTGATCACTCTTATAATTTCTATTTTACCAAATATAACTCTTTTTTAGAATCGGGACATCAAAATTTACTTTGTGTAAATTTTTGGTATTTTTCTGATAAAGTTCATTTTTTAATGAATAGTGTAAAATGTTGTTTTTTAATACAAAACCTCTTTTTAATATAATTTATTTATATGATTATATTATCTTTTGAATTGGTTTTAAAGTGAAATTAGAATATATTATTACCATTTTATCCAATAGTGGTCATTGGAATTAATTTCACTTTGAAATCGGACTTAAACTAGTGTCAGTCTTTTGATACTTATTATTTTATAAAAACATGCTATTTGTCATGACAGCGGGAATTAATTATTAAATTAATTATTGTGACTTATATGTTTTTAATTTTGTAAAATAGACTTCATTTTTGAATTCGGAATATCAAATATACCTTAGGGTGAATTTTTGGTATTTTTCTGAAAAACATCAATTTTTGATGAATAGTGAAACAACTAAGTGGTACTTATAAAAACTGATTTTTCATTAAAATGAAAATTTACCACTTCTGTGTTTTGAATTTCAAAAATCCGACATACATGGTTTTCATTAAGAAGTAAAATGTTGTTCCATGAGATTAAAATAATTTTTTGGTGAATAGTAACTTATTAAGTTTTTAATCGTGATTAGAGGTAATTAGTGTAGTTTAAGGTAGTAATAATGTTTTAATAAAATTAAATGACCTATACACATGTCCTACCCTCTTTGGATGTGTCATGGCTGACCACGACAATCCATGGGTCAACTTGGGGACCCCATGGAGCCACTTTGGTTGGAAAATGACATAAATACCTTTTTATTTAATGTTAAAGTAAAAATGACACAAACATGAGATGTTTTACTAAAACTATTTTTACATGGGGTTATAAAAATCATATTTTTGACTATAAATAGTAATTGGAAAGATAAAAATATTTTCTACATCATAGTAGTTTTTTATAATTTTTAGACGTTAAATAAATTAAATTATAAATGACATCATGATGATGCAGCGATGACCTCATTATTTAACGATTTAAATAAAATGGAAGGATAATGTAATATCTAAGATTTACACAAGTCCAAAACCTATTGGATGAGTGGATTTCGAACCATTATCACCTTATCCTAGAATTATATAAATGTGGGACCTCTTAAATCTGAATATCATTTTAAAATAAAGTGACTTTTCTTTACGTTCCAAGAGTGCCCCTCCTTTCCTCTTATAAAAGGCCCCCACCTCTACCTCCTTATCCACACTCCCAAAGCCTTTGGTATGACAAACCCCTGCCCATTTTGTCTCTCCAATTCCCTCTCTTACTCCTCGAATCCTAAATTTGGGAATAAGTCTTCCCAAGGAAGCCATTGAGCTTAAACCAAAGGGAGTTACCAGATTTTAAGGTAATGTCTTCACTTGAGTCCTTTTGTTTTATTTCTCTTCCCCAACCCCCTAAAATCTTTTTATTAATTTATTTTGTAACAAATCCAGAATATTAAATATACTAGGATGTTTTTATAAGAAGGTTTCGAGCTACACTTTAACACACCTACATCTAATGGTTAAAGAACATACTGTTTTCGTGGAGGGCGAATTTCTGTCTCCCGAAACGATGATTGTTCAACATTCTTCTAACACCTTCAAAGGTGGCCATTAATATGACACTATATTTATATATGATATCTAATATGTTTATGTTTTACTTAAGCTTATGTATTTTTCATTTATGGCATACATTTATGGTTTCCATTATTGGTAAACGTGATATCTTCATTTAAGGAAGTGCGGACTACCGCCCCCTCAAAGTGATTTGATTCGTTAATACCATATATGGTACGTATAAAGGATATATTTAATGATATTATATATGATAACATACTGGAATGAAAATAATATTATGTATCATTATGTTTTAATTCCATTAAATATGAAATAGAAATGGAAGTAGCGTTCATGCATACGTACGGCTTACCGTCTCCATGAACGGTGCATTTCATTTATTAACTCTAAATGTTATGTAATATTATAAATGCATGAATATACTGGATATATATGATATATATGATATATACATCATTAATACAATTTTTGATATAATGAACCTTTGACCACACGAACAACATGTAATTGTAAGAAGTCCACTTTTGACTTAAGAACCAAGTATCGACAAAACAAACATTATTAACTTAAATTATTACATAATGTCTATGACATAGCAATAAGTGATATAAAAGGAATAATGAACTTGAAAAATGTTCTTAAGGATGTATAAATTAACTCAAGTTTATTATTCAGGAGATTAAAGAACGATCGAGTCAAGTCGGACCCGAGGTAAGGGATCTTACTCCTCTCTTTCTTTCTAAGTACACACTTTTATGTCATTCATTTTAAAGCTCATCTTTCGTGTTATTGGGATGTTCTTTTATGTTACTATTACTGTAATTTTTATTTTTCATATGATGAGAGACCCTATTTTTTCTCATCAATCCATTTTGGATATTTTGGGTGGTGCCGTTAGGCTGCCGAATTTTCGTAAGAGATCTAACCTCTCTCTTTTTTTTAAGTACTCTCCTTTTTGTCACTTCTTTTAAGATCCTCTTTGTTATGATGGAGGATGTTATTTCATATTCCTCTTGATTTACATTTGATTTTAATATGATGAGATACTCTATTTGATCTCATCAATCCATTTTGGATGTATTAAGTGGCGCCATTAGGCTGTCGAGTTTTCTTAAGGGATTGTTCATCTCACTTTTTTCCCATGAGATTTATGCCACATTTACCACAATTTCCATTGAGTGGTGCATGTACTGCCAATTATTATACAATTTTTATAGTATAATTTCATTTATGGGTATTCACATCTTCATTGTATGACCCTTCTTCATTGGGGTGTACGTTTCGAAAGTTACCCAACTCGGTAAGGGGACCTTTCACCCTCCTCTTTTTAAAAGACTTCTTTTGTTATGTATTTTAATTCACATAATATTATGTTGGGATATGTTATTTTATATCGTTATTGATGTAAATTTTATGTACAAGTGATGAGATTCCCTTTTTATCTCTCATCAACTCATTTTCGGAATTTTGAAGTGATGCCGTTAGGCTGTCAAATTTTTACAGGGGAACTTCTTAACCCAATTATGATTCTTTGGGATAAGCTTGTACTCCTTGAATATGTCATTCAATGAATATGTTTGAATAACCTATGATTGTTTTACACATAATATCCACTTATATTTTGTATATTATTTTGTCACACATAATTATGTAATTGATTTATCCTTAATTTAAGGATACCTTCTTTATAATGGATTTCATCTCATTTTACATTTCTTTTGAGACTTAATTCTTGTTATGCACCAGTTCACTCAAATATGATGTGTATACTGTCCTTTGACATATTATATCATGAATCCCTTTATTCTCATGATATTATAATGTTCGGATTAAATGTTATTCCGCTATTATTTGTATTCAAGTGTCTCTCATTTTGTTAAAAACTATTTAACAAAAATATCGTTTTAAATGTTTTAAATATTTATTATTCTAAATCATTATCTTTAATGTCCATGTTTTCAAAATGGTTTTCAGTATTTATTTATATGGACATTAATGTTTTGAAATTATAATTCCATTAAAAGCTTCAAAGTGGTATGGGACACTTTGATTCAAAAATCTCTTTTAAATGGTTTTTTGAAAATGGATTAATTAATTCAATATCTAGGAATTACTTATTGTGACTGCAAATGAAATGTTGTTATTGAAATGTTTATATTTTCAATATTTTATGTGTAATGATGGTACTTGGACATTTTACGGGTCGTTACGTGATAAACCATATGACGGGTGGTGCCGTGAATACCAGGACAGGTGGTTACGTTATAACATCCAATGCATTGGGTATGGAAGTCGGCCATATGGCTATTCCATTAAGTATGTATGGAAGTCGGCCAAATGGCTATTCCATTAAGTGATATGTGTGGATGTAGACCTTATGGTTATTCCACTTAAGTATGTTTATGTCCCACGTTACCATTATATGTTATGTGATCTTTATATGGGTTTTATGATAATATTTTGGTTGTAGAATGGTAAGTAATGAAATTTTGTTCAGTGAAGAGTTTTTTACTACTTCTGAAAGGAGAAAGGTATTACTTTGATAAAGTATACATGGTTTACTTGTTGTGTTGAAAAACTAACGGTTTTAATTCTTTGTGTATCCCTTACTGAGCTTTTTATGCTCATCCCAAGTTTTTGAAATGTTTTTCACAGGACTTAACGCGGAATAGGGTCAAGGATGGGATCAAGGGAAAGTCATGATACCTCAAACATGGAACTAGACATGTTTATTTTTAAGAGTTTTTATTTTATGGAAACTTATTAGAAGTTTCTACTTTGTAATCTTTTGAGATGTAATAGTCATGTCCTAATTCTCTAAAACTCTAAACCTAAAAAGATCCTCAATGTGAATTATTCATTTAATTCAATATTAAGTAAGGTTTAAGGATGGGGCCTTATATTTGGTATCAATGGTCGGTTTAGATAACTTTAGAGGTTAGGGTATTCTTTAAGCATAAGTGACATTACCATAATGGTTAGGATTTCAGAAAGAGTCATTGTTTTTCGATAAAGTGAATGAGTAAGTATATCTTCCTCATTAGTACATGATGGTTTTGTTGATATACTCACACAGACCCTTTTTGGTTTTAGTAAATGGCTGGATCTAGCAGGCACCAAAGTAACAGTGGATGTGAAGGAAACTGTGACAGTTTTCTGAGTGAGCAGCTGAATGATATGGGAGCTGCAATGAGAACTATTGTGTTTATCCTCAACCAACTATCTGGAGTCATGATTGACCACCTAAACCTTGGTGATTTCTATAATGCGTCATATATGTGAGAAACAAATCCCTACAAAACTACATGTAATAATAATAAAGGTAAGTGTGTACAAAAACCTATGTGTCAATGATGTGGAAATAAACACCTAGGAAAATGTTTCAAAGGGACAGAAATATGTTATAGATGTGGAAATGAAGGTCATAAAGCAAGAACCTGCCATGGAAAAAGGAATCATCTAGTTGACTCGAGGAAAGGGAAAGAAGTTCTTTCTGAGGGATCAATTGAATGTTTTAAATATGGTGTGCATGGTCATTATGCAAACACATGTCCTATGAAGAAGTTTCGTGAATGGTATCACCAAGATCTTACAAATGTTCATTTACCAATACCTAATGCCATTCCGATTGAGGATGAAGAAACTGAAAATGACCAATCAAAGGTATGGATTATCTCATAACTATTGTTTTCTTATTTTTGAATCTTAGGATATGATTCATGATTTTGTTTGTAGGGAAGAAGTATTTCAGAATAAGTTGGAAAGGAATGGTTAATAGATCATGAATAATGTTGAATGAGTAAGATGTCAACATATAAGGGCTTCAAGAGTTATGGTGAAATTCTTAAGAGTATTAAGTCTCTTTTGATGATGGGGTTACATTAGAAGACTTTTTATTGTATGTGTAACGCTGATGTTTAATATATGAAAATTTTATTCAAGGAATAGTAATCTTTTCTTTTGTGGACATAGTTATAAAGAACCATTTGGGTTTATATAATCCTTACTTTTGAGGTAATTATGGGTTACTATATGTTATGATTGAAGTGAAAGGCATCAGTAAAATTGAGGTTAAATTATGTTATGGTTATTTTTGATGATTTTATCCCTTTTTTGGGAATGATTTGAGAATTATATTGTTTTGGAAAAAGGACAACACGCAGACCGTGTGACTACCTGTCGCATCAGACAAAGCTGCGAGAATCAAACCCACAACCAAAGTGCGACTGGTATTTATCGCCTACCACTGGAGTACGTGAAGTCCCTGGTTAGTTTGATTGATTCTTTTTAGTTATATGATTTTATGAATTAAGAGTAATTTGATTTTGGGTTATTTATGGAAGTGATTAACCTATCATGGAGGATATGTGATTAGGTTAATTACTTTTCAATATGAGAATTTAAGAGCAACTGATGTTATTTAGAGAAAAAAGTTAATTTGTACCTTGGAAGACTATGTGATTAAATACTTAAAATATTTGGGTTTCAATATTAGTTTGGGTTAATTTGAAGAATTTTATGGAAAAATTGTTTATCGGATGGTCCTCGTTGAACTCTGGGTTTTGTTGGACAAATTTTGGAGATTAAGCATATATTTTCTTTTTAAAGGGTTATCCTTTTCAAGATTATCTGATCTTGTAATAACCTTTTTGTTTTTGGTTTTGGTTAAATCTTAAAGACATGGGAAGTATATAGTTCTCTTTGGTGGATTAGGTTATTCTCTAGAAGTTGATTATAGTACTCTTAATGCAAACAAGTCTTCCAAAATACTCGTCTTTTGGAGAAAATATGAGTTTGATTAAGGAATCTAATAAAAGTTGAATGTCTACATGACAAGTAAGCATGTTTCATTATGATTTAGTTAATCTCAAAAATAAATTCCTCAATGAAAAGTAACTTAAAACATAAATTTTGTTTGTTAACGTTTCCTACTGGGGAATCGAATACCGTTTAACCCATCACACGTTTGTGATTTTATTATGGTTAACTTTCTCCTAGACATGTTTACTATCACTCTCCCTCGAGAACATGAACCTTTTATTTTTCTTCCATGTCCATGTTTTCCTACATGGAATCCTAGTATGGGTTAACTTGGGTGACCTCTGTACTTATCTTTCTTTATTTTAAAGTGATTGTTTTACCGACTCTTGTTCCGATGTGGGACTTTCAAAGATGTTTCCAAGCTCAATTTTAAAATTGTGAGGACGCAATTCAAAAAAGGGGGGAAGGATGTAACACCCCGCGTAAATAAAGAATAAGACATCATTATATGTATACATATTTGTGAATAAAATATTAATATCACTTTAAAGGGGATGCTATGCTCGATGGCATACCCAATACGCAACAACGAGTTTCTTGGGAATCTTACATTGCACTCTAATAATAAAATAATAAAATTTTAAATGGTAGTTAACGCCAAGCCATTGTAATGGCGGGATTGGATATAAATAACTAAAATATGATTATATATGTTTTTTAAATGTTTTTACTTTTATCTAATAAAAGATAAAGGATTAAAATACGGAAAGAATTCAATTTTAGGCATTTATACCCTAATTTTTACTAAAGGCTCACTTATCACCTTTTGATGTCGAACCGTCATTAAATATAGTTTTGATCACTCTTATACTTTCTATTATACCAAATAAAACTCTTTTTAAGAATTGGGACTTCAAAATTTTCTTTGTGTAAATTTTTGGTATTTTTCCGATAAAGTACAATTTTTTAATGAATAGTGTAAAATGTTGTATTTTAATTCAAAACCACTTTTTAATATAATTTATTTATATGATTAGATTATCTTTTGAATTATTTTAAAGTGAAATTAGAATATATTTTTACCATTTAATACAATAGTGGTCGTTGGAATTAATTTCACTTTGAAATCTGACTTAAACTAGTGTCAATATTTTGATACTTATTGTTTCATAAAAACACGCTATTTGTCATGACAGCGGGAAATAATTATTAAATTAATTAATGTGACTTATATGTTTGGAATTTTTTAAAATAGACTTAATTTTTGAATTTGGAATATCAAATATAACTTAGGGTGAAGTTTTGGTATTTTTCTGAAAAACATCAATTTTTGATGAATAGTGAAACCACTAAGTGGTACTTATAAAAACCGATTTTTCGTTTAAATGAAATTTTACCACTTCTGTGTTTTGAATTTCAAAAATCTGACATACATGGTTTTAATTAAGATGTAAAATGTGTTTCAATGAGATTAAAATAATGTTTTTGTGAATAGTAACTTATTAAGTTTTTAATCGCAATTAGAGGTAATTAGTGTAGTTTAAGGTAAGAATAATGTTTTAATAAAATGAAATGACCTAGACACATGTAATACCCTCATTGGATGTGTCATTTCCGACCAAGAAAATCCATGGGACAACTTGGGGACCCCATGGAGCCACTTTGGTTGGAAAATGACATAAATACCTTTTTATTTAATGTTAAAGTAAAAATGACACAAACATGTGATGTTTTACTAAAACAATTTTTACATGGGGTTATAAAAATCATAATTTTGACTATAAATAGTCATTGGAAATATAAATATATTTCCTACATCATAGTATTTGTTTTATAATTTTTATACGTTATATAAATTAAATTATTTATGACATCATGATGATGCAGCGATGACCTCATTATTTAACGATTTAAATAAAATGGAAAGATAATGTAATATCTAAGAACTACACATGTTCAAAACCTATTGGATGAGTGGATTTAGAACCCTTATCACCTTATCCTAGAATTATATCAATTTGGGACATCTTAAATCCGAATATCAATTTAAAATAAAGTGACTTTTCTTTACTTTCCAAGAGTGCCCCTCCTCTCCTCTTATAAAAGGCCCCCACCTCTACCTCCTTACCCACACTCCCAAAGCCTTTGGCTCGTCCAACCTATGCCCATTTTGTCTCTTCACTTCCCTCTCTTACTCCTTGAAGCCTATCTTTGGGCAGAAGTCTTCCCAAGGAAGCCTTTGAGCTCAAACCAAAGGGAGTTACCCGATTTTAAGGTAATGTCTTCACTTGAGTCCTTTTATTTTATTTTTCTTCTCCAACCCCATAAAATCTTTTTATTCATTTATTTTGTAACCAATCCAGTATCTTCAATATACTTGGATGTTTTTATAAGAAGTTTTCGAGCTACACTTACACACACCTACATCTAATGGTTAAATAACATACTGTTTCTGTGGATGGCGAATTTCTGCCTCCCGAAACGATGATTGTTCAACATTCTTCTAACACCTTAAAAGGTGGCCATTAAGATAACACTATATTTATATATGATATATAATATATTTAGTTTTTACTTAAGCTTCTGTATTTTTCATTTATGTCATACCTTTATGGTTTCCATTATGGGTAAACACGATATCTTCATTTAAGGAAGTGCGGACTACCGCCCCCTCAAAGTGATTTGATTCGTTAATACCATATGTGGTACGTATAAAGGATATTTTTAATGATATTATATATGATACCATACTGTAATTAAAATAATATTATGTATCATTATGTTTTAATTTCATTAAGTATGAAATAGAAATGGAAGTAGCGTTCAAGCATACGTACGGCTTACCGTCTCCATGAACGGTGCATTTTATTTCTTAACTCTAAATGTTATGTAATATTATAAATGAATGCATATACTGGATATATATTATATATATGATATATACATCTTGAATAAAATTCTGGATATAATGAACCTTTGACCACACGAACAACATGTAATTGTAAGAAGTCCACTTTCGACTTAAGAACCAAGTATCGACAAAACAAATATTATTAACATAAATGATTACATAATGTCTATGACATGGTAATAAGTGATATAAAAGGAATAATGAACTTGAAAAGGGTTCTTAAGGAAGTATAAATTAACTCAAGTTTATTATTCAGAATATTAAAGAACGATCGAGTCAAGTCAGACCCGAGGTAAGGGATCTTACTCCTCTCTTTCTTTCTAAGTACACTCTTTTATGTCATTCCTTTTAAATCTCATCATTCTTGTTATTGGGATGTTCTTTTATATTAATCATACTATAATTTTTATTTTTCATATGATGGGAGACCCTATTCTCTCTCATCAATCCATTTTGGAAGTTTTGGGTGGCACCGTTAGGCTGCCGAATTTTCATAAGAGATCTAACCTCTCTCTTTCGTATTAAGTACTCTCCTTTTTGTCACTTCTTTTAAGCTCCTCTTTGTTATGATGGGGGGTGTTATTTCATATTCCTATTGATCTAAATTTTATTTTAATATTATTAGATAATCTATTTTATCTCATCAATCCATTTTGGAATTTTAAGTGGCATCGTTAGGCTGTCGAGTTTTCATAAGGGATTTTTCATCTCACTTTTTTTCCCGCGAGATTTATGCTACATTTGCCACAATTTCCTTTGAGTGGTGTATGTACTGCCCATTATTATACACTTTGTGTAGTATAATTTCATTTATGGGTATTCACATCTTAATGGTATGACCCTTCTTCCAAGGGGTGTAGGTTTCAAAAGTTACCCAACTCGGTAAGGGGACCTTTCACCCTCCTCTTTTTAAAAGACTTCTTTTGTTATGTATTTTAATTCACATAATATTATGTTGGGATATGTTATTTTATATCCTTATTGATGTAAATTTTATTTCCAAGTTATGATATTCCCTTTTTATCTCTCATCAACTAATTTTCTGAATTTTTAAGTGATGCCGTTAGGCTGTCAAATTTTTGCAAGGGAACTTCTTAACCCAATTTTGACTCTTTGGGATAAGATTGTACTCCTTGAATATGTGATTCTATGAATATGTGTGAATAACCTCTGATTTTTTTACACTTAATATCCACTTATATTTTGTGTATTATTTTTTCACACATAATTATGTAATTGATTTATCCTTAATTTAAGGATACCTTCTTTATAATGGATTTCATCCCATTTTACATTTCTTTTGAGACTTCATTGTTGTTATGCACCAATTCACTCTAATATGGTGTGTATACTGTCCTTTGACATATTATATCATGAATCACTTTATTATCAGGATATTATAAATTTCTGATTAAATGTTATTCCGCTATTATTTGTATTCAAGAGTCTCTCATTTTGTTAAAAACTATTTAACAAAAATATCGTTTTAAATGTTTTAAAGATTTATTATTATAAATCTTTATCTTTAATTTCCATGTTTTCAAAGTGGTTTTCAGTATTTATATATATGGAAATTAATGTTTTAAAATTATAATTCCATTAAAATATTCAAATTGTTATGGGACACTTTGATTCAAAAATATCTTTTAAATGGTTTTTTGAAAATGGATTGATTAATTCAATATCTGGGAATTACTTATTGTGACTGAAAATGAAATGTTGTTATTTAAATGATTATATTTTCAATATTTTATGTGTAATGATGGTACTTGGACATTTTACGGGTGGTTACGTGATAAACAATATGACGGGTGGTTCCGTGAATACCAGGACGAGTGGTTAAGTTATAACCTCCAATGCATTGGGTATAGAAGTCGGTCGTATGGCAATTCCATTAAGTATGTATGGAATTCGGCCGAATGGATATTCCATTAAGTGATATGTGTGTAAGTCGACCTTATGGTTATTCCACTTAAGTATGTGTATGTCCCATGTTACCTTTATATGTTATGTGATCTTTATATGGGTTTTATGGTAATCTTTTGGTTATAGAATGGTACGTAATGAACTTTTGTTCAGTGAAGAGTTTTTTACTACTTCTAAAAGGTGAAAGGTATTAATTTGATAAAGTATACATGGTTTACTTGTTGTTTTGAAAAACTAACAGTTTTCATTCTTTGTGTATCCCTTACTGAGCTTTTTATGCTAATCCCAAGTTTTTGAAAGTTTTTCACAGGACTTAACGTGGAACAGGGTCAAGGATGGGATCAAGGGAAAGTCATGCTACCTAAAACATGGAACTAGACATGTTTCTTTTTAAGAGTTTTTATTTTATGGAAACTTAGTAGAAGTTTCTACTTTGTAATATTTTGAGATGTAATAGTCGTGTCCTAATTCTCTAAAACTCTAAACCTGAAATGTTCCTCAATGTAAATTATTCATTTAATTCAATATTAAGTAAGGTTTAAGGCTGGGGCCTTATAGTTGGTATCAATGGTCGGTTTAGATAACTTTAGAGGTTAGGGTATTCTTTAAGCATAAGTGACATTACCATAATGGTTAGGATTTCAGAAAGATTCATAGTTTTTAGATAAAGTAAATGAGTAAGTATATCTTCCTCATTAGTACATGATGGTTTTGTTGATATACTCACACTAACCCTTTTTGGTTCTAGTAAATAGCTGGATCTAGCACGCACCAAAGTAATAGTGGATGTGAAGGAAACTGTGACAGTTTTCTGAGTGAGCAGTTGAATGATATGGGAGCTGCAATGAGAACTCTTGTGTTTATCCTCAACCAACTATCTGGAGTCATGATTGACCACCAAAACCTTGGTGATTTATATAAGGCATCATATATGCGAGAAACAAATACCTACAGAACTACAGGTAATAATCATAAAGGTATGTGTGTACAAAAACCTATGTGTCAAAGATGTGGAAAGAAACACCTAGAAAATGTTTCAAAGGGACAGAAATATGCTATAGATGTGGAAATGAAGGTCATAAAGCAAGAACCTGCCATGGAAAAAGGAAGCATCTAGTTGACTTGAGGAAAGGGAACGAAGTTCTTTCTGAGGGATCAATTGAATGTTTTAAATGTGGTGTGCTTGGTCATTATGCAAACAAATTTCCTATGAAGAAGTTTCGTGAATGGGATCACCAAGATCATACAAATGTTCGTTTACCAATACCTAATGCCATTCCGATTGAGGATGAAGAAACTGAAAATGACCAATCAAAGGTATGGATTATTTCATAACTATTGTTTTCCTATTTTGGAATCATAGGATATGATTCATGATTTTGTTTGTAGGAAAGAAGTATTTAAGAATAAGTTGGAAAGGAATGGTTAATGGATCATGAAGAATGTTGAATGAGTAAGATGTCAACATATAAGGGATTCAAGAGTTATGGTGAAATTCTTAAGAGTATTAAGTCTCTTTTGATGATGGGGTTACATTAGAAGACGTTTTATAGTATGTGTAACCCTGATGTTTAATATATGAAAATTTTATTCAATGAATATTTATCTTTTCTTTTGAGGACATAGTTATAAAGAACCATTTGGGTTTATATGATCCTTACTTTTGAGGTAATTATGGGTTACTATGTGTTATGACTTAAGTGAAAGGCATGAGATAAAATTGAGGTTAAATTATGTTATGGTTATTTATGATGATTTTATCCCTTTTTGGGGAATCATTTGAGAATTATATAGTTTTGGAAAAAGGACAACACGCAGACCGTGTGACTACCCATCACGTCGGACAAAGCTGCGGGAATCGAACCCACAACAAAAGTGCGACTTGTATTTATCGCCTAAAACTGGACTACGTGAAGTCCCTGGTTAGTTTGACTGATTCTTTTTAGTTATATGATTTTATTAATTAAGAGTAAGTTGATTTTGGGTTATTTATGGAAGTGATTAACCTATCATGGAGGATATGTGATTAGGTTAATTACTTTTCAATATGAGAATTTAAGAGCAACTGATGTTATTTAGAGATAAAAGTTAATTTGTACCTTGGAAGACTATGTGATTAAATCTTTCAAATATTTGGGTTTCAATCTTTTTTTGGAGTACTTTGAAGAATTTTATAGACTAATTTTTTATCGGATGGTCCTCGTTGAACTCTGGGTTTTGTTGGACAAATTTTGGAGATTAAGCATATATATTTTTTTAAAGGGTTATCCTTTTCTGGATTATCTGATCTTGTAATAACCTTTTTGTTATTGGTTTTGGGTAAAGCCGAATGATATGGGAATTATATAGTTCTCTTTGGTGGATTAGGTGATTCTCTAGAAGTTGATTATAGTACTCTTAATGCAAACAAGTCTTCCTAAATACTCGTCTTTTGGATAAAATATGAGTTTGATTAAGGAATCTAATAAAAGTTGAAAGTCTACATGACAAGTAAGGATGTTTCATTATGATTTAGTTAATCTCAAAAATACATTCATCAATGGAAAGTAACTTAAAACAAAAATTTTGTCTGTTAGCTTTTTCTACTGTGGAATCAAATACCGTTTAACCCATCACAAGTTTGTGATTTTCTTATGGTTAACTTTTTCCTAGACATGTTTACTATCACACTCCCTCGAGAACATGACCCTTTGCTTTTTCTTCAATGTCCATGTTTTCCTACATGGAATCCTAGTATGGGTTAACTCGGGTGACCTCTGTACTTATCTTTCTTTATTTTAAAGTGATTGTTTTACCGACACTTGTTCTGATGTGGGACATTCAAAGATGTTTCCAAGCACAATTTTAAAATTGCGAGAACGTAATTATCAAAAGGGGGGAAGGATGTAACACCCCAGGTAAATAAAGAATATGAAATCTTTATATTTATCCACATTTGTGAATAAAATATTAATATTACTTTAAAGGCGATGTTATGCTCGATGACGTACCCAATACGCAACAACGAGTTTCTTGGGAATCTTACGTTGCACTCTAATAATAAAATAATATTATTTTAAATGGTAGTTAACGCCTAGCCGTTGTAATGGAAGGAATGGATATAAATAACTAAAATATGATTATATATGTTTTTTAAATGTTTTTAATTTTATCTAATAAAAGATAAAGGCTTAAAATACGGAAAAAATGCAATTTTAGGCCATTATACCCTAATTTTCACTAAAGGCTCACTTATCACCTTTTGATGGAGAACCGTCATTAAATATAGTTTTGATTACTCTTATACTTTCTATTGGACCAAATATAACTCTTTTTTAGAATCGGGACATCAAAAATTACTTTGTGTAAATTTTTTGGTATTTTTCCGATAAAGTTCAATTTTTTAATGAATAATGTAAAATGTTGTATTTTAATTCAAAAACTATTTTAATCTAATTTATTTATATTATTAGATTATATTTTGAATTGGTTTTAAAGTGAAATTAAAATATATTTTTACCATTTAATCCAATAGTGGTCGTTTGAATTAATTTCACTTTGAAATCGGACTTAAACTAGTGTCAATCTTTTGATACTTATTGTTTCATAAAAACACGCTATTTGTCATGACAGCGGGAATTAATTATTAAATTAATTAATGTGACTTATATGTTTTTAATTTTGTAAAATAGACTTAATTTTTGAATTCGGAATATCAAATATAGCTTAGGGTGAATTTTTTGTATTTTTCTGAAAAACTTCAATTTTTAATGAATAGTGAAACTACTAAGTGGTACTTATAAAAACTGATTTTTTGTTTAAATGAAATTTTTACCACTTCTGTGTTTTAAATTTAAAAAATCCGACATACATGGTAGTCATTAAGATGTAAAATGTGGTTCAATGAGATTAAAATAATTTTTTTGGTGAATAGTAACTTATTAAGTTTTTAATCGCGATTAGAGGTAATTAGTGTAGTTTAAGGTAAGAATAATGTTTTAATAAAATGAAATGACTTATAAACATGTCCTACCCTCATTGGATGTTTCCTTTCCGACCAAGACAATCCATGGGTCAACTTGGGGACCCCATGGATCCACGTTGGTTGGAAAATGACATAAATACCTTTTTATTTAATGTTAAAATAAAAATGACACAAACTTGAGATGTTTTACTAAAACAATTTTTACATGGGGTTATAAAAATTATATTTTTGACTATAAATAGTCATTGGAAAGCTAAAAATATTTCCTACATTATACTATTTTTTTTTATAATTTTTAGACGTTATATAAATTAAATTATTTATGACATCATGATGATGCAACGATGACCTCATTATTTAACAATTTAAATAAAATGGACAGATAATGTAATATCTAAAACCTACACATTTCCAAAACCTATTGTATTAGTGGATTTCAAACCCCTATCACCTTATCCTAGAATTTATCAATGTGGGACCTCTTAAATCCGAATATCATGTTAAAATAAAGTGACTTTTTTTACTTTCCAAGAGTGCCCCTCCTCTCCTCTTATAAAAGGCCCCCCACCTCTACCTCCTTACCCACACTCCCAAAGCCTTTGTCTCGGCCAAGCCCTGCCCATTTTGTCTCTCAACTTCCCTCTATTACTCCTTGAATCCTAACTTTGTGTAGAAGGCTTCCCGAGGAAGCCTTTGAGCTCAAACCAAAGGGAGTTACCCGATTTTAAGGTAATGTCTTCACATGAGTCCTTTTGTTTTATTTTGATTCTCCAACCCATAAACCCTTTTAATTAATTTATTTTTTAACAAATATTGTATCTTAAATATACTAGGATGTTTTTATGATAAGGTTTCGAGCTACACTTTCACACACCTACATCTAATGGTTAAAGAACATACTGTTTTCGTGGATGGCGAATTTCTGCCTCCCGAAACGATGATTGTTAAACATTCTTCTAACACCTTCAAAGGTGGCCATTAATATGACACTATAATTATATATGATATCTAATATGTTTATGTTTTACGTAAGAATCTTTATTTTTCATTTATGGCATACCTTTATGGTTTCCATTATGGGTAAATGTGATATCTTCATTTAAGGAAGTGCGGACTACCGCCCCCTCAAAGTGATTTGATTCGTTAATACCATATGTGGTACTTATAAAGGATATATTTAATGATATTATATATGATACCCTAATGGAATTAAAATAATATTATGTATCATTATGTTTTAATTCCATTAAATATGAAATATAAATGGAAGTAGCGTGCATGCATACGTATGGCTTACCGTCTCCATGAACGGTGCATTTCATTTATTAACTATAAATGTTATGTAATATTATAAATGCATGAATATACTGGATATATATGATATATATGATATATAAATCATGAATACAATTCTGGATATAATGAAACTTTTACCACATGAAAAACATGTAATTGTAAGAAGTCCACTTTCGACTTAAGAACCAAGTATCGACAAAACAAACATTATTAGCTTAAATGATTACATAATGTCTATGACATGGTAATAAGTAATATAAAAGGAATAATGAACTTGAAAAAGGTTCTTAAGGAAGTATAAATTAACTCAAGTTTAATATTCAGGAGATTAAAGAACAATCGAGTCAAGTCGGACCCGAGGTAAGGGATCTTACTCCTCTCTTTCTTTCTAAGTACACTCTTTTATGTCATTCCTTTTAAATCTCATAATTCTTGTTATTGGGATGTTCTTTTATATTCCTCGTACTGTAATTTTTATTTTTCATATGATGAGAGACCCTATTCTCTCTCATCAATCCATTTTGGAAGTTTTGGGTGGCGCCGTTAGGCTACCGAATTTTCGTAAGATATCTAACCTCTCTCTTTCGTTTTAAGTACTCTCATTTTTGTAACTTCTTTTAAGCTCCTATTTGTTATGATGGGGGGTGTTATTTCATATTCCTATTGATCTAAATTTTATTTTAATATTATTAGATACTCTATTTTATCGCATCAATCCATTTTGGATGTTTTATGTGGCACCGTTAGGCTGTCGAGTTTTCGTAAGGGATTGTTCATCTCACTTTTTTTCCCGTGAGATTTATGCTACATTTGCCACAATTTCCATTGAGTGGTGTTTGTACGGCCCATTATTATACACTTTGTGTAGTAAAATTGCATTTATGGGTATTTATATCTTCATTGTATGACCTTTTTTCCATGGGGTGTACGTTTCGAAAGTTACCCAACTCGGTAAGGGGACCTTTCACCCTCCTATTTTTGAAAGACTTCTTTTGTTATGTATTTTAATTCACATAATATTATGTTGGGATATGTTATTTTATATCCTCATTGATGTAAATTTTATTTCCAAGTGATGAGATGCCCTTTTTATCTCTCATCAACTCACTTTATGAATTTTGAAGTGATGCCGTTAGGTTTTCATATTTTTGCAAGGGAACTTCATAACCCAATTTTGATTCTTTAGGATAAGCTTGTACTCCTTGAATATGTTGTTCTATGAATATGTGTGAATAACATCTGATTGTTTTACACTTAATATCCACTTATATTTGGTGTATTATTTTGTCACACATAATTATGTAATTTATTCATCCTTAATTTAAGGATACCTTCTTTATAATGGATTTCATCTCATTTTACATTTCTTTTGAGACTTCATTGTTGTTATGCACCAATTCACTCTAATATGGTGTGTATAATGTCCTTTGACATATTATATCATGAATCCCTTTATTCTCATGATACTATAATGTTCGGATTAAATGTTATTCTGCTATTATTTGTATTCAAGA
Source organism: Viscum album (assembly GCA_963277665.1). Lineage (NCBI taxonomy): Eukaryota > Viridiplantae > Streptophyta > Magnoliopsida > Santalales > Viscaceae > Viscum > Viscum album. The sequence continues at coordinate 633,405,671 of OY728130.1, forward strand.
GTCTCTCATTTTGTTAAAAAGCATTTAACAAAAATATCATTTTAAATATTTTAAAGATTTATTATTCTAAATCATTATCTTTAATGTCCATGTTTTCAAAATGGTTTTCAGTATTTATTTATATGGACATTAATGTTTTAAAATTATAATTCCATTAAAAGCTTAAAATTGGTATGGGACACATTGATTCAAAAAGATCTTTTAAATGGTTTTTTGAAAATGGATTGATTAATTCAATATCTGGGAATTACATATTGTGACTGCAAATGATATGTTATTATTTAAATGTTTATATTTTCAATATTTTATGTGTAATGATGGTACTTGGAAATTTTACGGGTGGTTACGTGATAAACTATATGACGGGTGGTGCCGTGTATACCAGGACGGGTGGTTATGTTATAACCTCCAATGAATTAGGTATGGAAGTCGGCCGTATAGCTATTCCATTAAGTATGTATGGAATTCGGACGAATGGCTATTCCATTAAGTGATATGTGTGGAAGTCGACCTTATGGTTATTCCACTTAAGTATGTTTATGTCCCAAGTTACCTTTATATGTTATGTGATCTTTATATGGGTTTTATGGTAATATTTTTGTTATAGAATGGTAAGTAATGAACTTTTGTTCAGTGAAGAGTTTTTTACTACTTCTAAAAGGTGAAAGGTATTACTTTGATAAAGTATACATGGTTTACTTGTTGTTTTTAAAAACTAACAGTTTTCATTCTTTTTGTATCCCTTACTGAGCTTTTTATGCTCATACCACGTTTTTGAAATGTTTTTCACAGGACTTAACGCGAAATAGGGTCAAGGATGGGATCAAGGGAAAGTCATGCTACCTAAAACATGGAACTAGACATGTTTCTTTTTAAGAGTTTTTATTTTATGGAATCTTAGTATATGTTTCTACTTTGTAATCATATGAGATGTAATAGTCATGTCCTAATTCTCTAAAACTCTAAACCTGAAAAGATCCTCAATGTGAATTATTCATTTAATTCAATATTAAGTAAGGTTTAAGGCTGGGGCCTTATAATATATGTATGAATAAAACAATTCATTGTTATAATGACCTTTGATGGACTATGTATGCAATAAAAAAATATTGAAAATTTATTTTATAAGATAAATATAATACTTCAAAGGGACCTAGTCTCCCAATCATTCTTATCATTTGAGAACATAATATAATGTTCAATCCAGATATAGAATGAATTATCCATGTATTATGGATTCAACAGAAAATAATAGAAGAAGATGATAGAAGATAAAAAAATGTAAATGGGAAAGAAGATAAAGATTAATTTTCTAACATATGACACTTTGGAAGGATTATGATTGTTACATTCTTAAATGGAAAAGGATTCTGTGTACAGTGTAGTGAATAATGCCATCATAGTCAATTATTCAATTGTATATGATAAAAAGGCAAACTAAAATTCATTAAAAATAATAATATGGGTAACTATTTTAACCAATTCCCCAAATATAAAGGGACATTTACACAAATAATTTTAAGGGGAAAAGTCCACGATAATGAAACTACTACTGTCAATGTGTAATTTCATACGGACATGTTTAAAGGTAAACCATTCCCCCATTCATGGATCTCAAATATTTTATTTTCATTCTAGTTATACCCACTCTTTTATATCTAAAAAATTTTATATGGGAATTTAATCACCACCATAGTGACTATATATTGAGTTTATAATGAAAAATATTTTGGGTGGGATGAACACATCTAATGTTTATAGCTAAAATCTGATAGAAGTATGTATGATTATTCATCATTTGATAGATGTTATTATTATTATAGTTCAATTTTATGTACTATTGGGTATGGATTATATCACGAAATATATATCCTAAATCAAATGTCAAAAAGGTAGGTTCTATTTAGTACTCTAAATCTATCTTCAATATTTTATCTCTGTGTGGAAGAATATTTATTCCAAATGGAATAAAATTCAATCATATAGGTTTTATAACCATTCCTGTGGGATTTTTTATTCAAATGGTTGTGTAGAATGTCATTATTGAAAATGTTATTATTGTTTGGGAATGTATAGATGTATTTCCTACAGACATTCATAGCCTTACATTTAATTTTGAAGTTTCTTTTTCAATTGAACTAATACATGGTGATGCACCTATTTCATAGACTATATTGAATAACCCTAATTGATCTATATGAACTCAATAAAATAATCCAAGAGAATTTGTATAATTTAATTAATCATCATATTGATTATATAAGTAGGAATCCCATTCCTTTTGTTAATAAGAAACATGAGATAATGCATATTTTCATTAATTATCAGTAACACAACATTATCAATATTAAGAAAAATTATTCTCTACCATGTATTGTGATTTATTTAATAAATTATAAGGATCTCTATATTTCTCCAAGATTGATCAAAGATCTAGGCAACGTCAGTAAAGGATCGAGAATTAATATAAAAATAATAAATCCATATGTATGACGTATGGTATTTATGAAATTATAAAAATTACTTTTGGACATTGCAATGGTGTTGTTATCATCAGGGATTTAATGAAATGTGTATTTAGATATTTCCTTCACAAATTTGTCATATAATTTATTGATAGTATTCTTATATATTAAACATGAAAGTAAATGCATGATGAACATTTTATAATTGTTTATAGGAACCTGTGGAAGGAGTTGTTTTATAATAAATTTTCCAAGTGTCGATTTTGGAATCGAAATGTATGATTATTGTGTAATATTATATCAAGTGAGGGTATATTATTAGATCATATGATGATTGAAGTTATTGAACAATATAATAGATAAAGTGAAGTAATGGCGATATATATGTTCGTTAGGATTGTTGGATATAATCAATTCACTATGGGAGATTTATCAGGACTATCTATTCCACACAAACATTTTACTCAGAAGAGACTTAAGTTCATAGAGATATAATAATGTGAAGATAGTTTCAATTAATTTATATGAAGGTTGTTTTCTGTTACTGTGCTTACACTACCACTCTATGGATAAGTTTTTTTCATATAAAGGCATGAATCTAAGAAGGTATTAGGATGTTTCATCATTGAGTATGCCGATGTGATAGCATATAACCCTCACAAATTAGTAATTCATGTGGAAAATTTCCCATATTAAGATATGGAGTTTATAGTGGTAAATATTTCATTTAAATACAGAGACATTGTTTATATAGTGAATGTTGTGATTTATATTATATGTATAAACTCATGATTTATATATTTAAACAAAACGGTTTGAATATGAACAAAACAATATCATTTTAGTTGATCGAATATCATAATTTCCCAACATAATTTAATAATGGGAAATAGAAAAATGTAGTTTATGCTCGATGTCAGAAATTGGATGATATTTTTTCCATTATAAGGAATAAACGAGATCTACATTAAATGGAATATCAGAATATGGAACATGAAATCAAGACGAATGGGGAAAGATTACATAGTTCTTATATGAATGTTAAACAGTCCATCCATGAGATTATTAAGAAGATTAAATAGGAAGATATAAAATTATATAACATGGATAGGCTCAATTCCATTCTCAACTCTTGTGAAAAAACTAGCCCCTCACATATTTCTATATCCTCAAAGGAATTCATGGCATCTATTGAGGACTGTATCCTTTTTTAAGTCTCTCTCACTGGTGCTAAATATACTTGGTAGAGAAAACACAATAACAAAACTGTTTCCAGTAAGCTCGACAGGGATTTTGTTAACATGTAGGCCCTTGATATTTGGGATAATATATCTAGTATAACACTTCCTAGACTTAATTCTGACCATCATCCGATTCTAGTAAGCCTCCTTATGAATAACCGTAAGCTTGTTCTTCCTTTTAAATTTATTAATGCTTGGCCTTTGAATCCTTATTGTGTCACTTTTATTCGCAATACTAGGAACTCTAGGAAACACCATAACGATCCTTTTCCTTCATGTTCAAGTTGAAAATTCTAAAATAGGCCCTTAAAGGATGGTGTAAATCTACAAAATCTCAAATTGATCTAGATATTTCCACTCTTGAATGTGAACTCAGCCGCATCCAAATTCAAAGCACTAATTCGGATTTCAATATGGACCCTCATTTGGAGGCAAATATCTCCCTTAAACATAATTCCCTTCTCTCTTTTAAGGATAATATTCATAAGAAAATGTTTAGGACTAAATGTCTTACAGATGGTGATCGCAATACTAAATTTTATAATTCCCTTCAAAGAATCCGAAAGGAAAATCATCCACTTTATATGCTTATTCATAATGACCTGATCATTGATTATGAAGAATCCATAACGAATCATGTTATCTCGTATTTTAACAACATTTTTAATGGCCCGGAGATAAACATTGATCTCAGATCTGATATTATTCCCTTAATGGTGGATGAAAGAGACAATGAATCTTTTTTAAGCACCCCTCTTGATCATAAAATTAAGGATACTATCTTTGGACTTAATCCAGATAGTGCACCTGGTCCAGATGGGTTCAATAACGACTTCTTTCAAAAGAATTGTGACATTATCCACAATGATGTTTGTAACCTTGTTAAGACCTTCTGCATTCATGGATCTCTACCTCATGGTATCAATGCTCAATTCCTATCTATAATACCCATGGTTGAAAATTCCTCATAGATCCATCATTTCAGGAGTATTTCTCTCATCAACACTATTTATAAGATCATTACCAAAATTATTGCGAATAGACTGGTGCCTATTTGCAATACAATTGTCTCATGGAATCAGTTCGGTTTTATTAAGGTAAGGTCCATTCAGGATTGTATTTGTCTTACCTCCGAATGTACTAATAGTCTAAACTAAAACACTATAGGGGGGGTGTGGCCATCAAACGTTATATCAGAAAGGGTTTTGACACCATAGACTAGAACATTATCTTCAAAGTCTTATAAACGATGGTTTTCATGATTCATTCATTGGAAGACTCAAAACATTATTTCGCTCCGCTTATATTTCTATCCTGATTAATGGAATCCCTAGAGGTTTTTTTAAATTCTATAAAGGAGTCAGGCATGGTGACCCTCTTTCTACCATCCTCTTTGTTATTTCTAAAGATTACATAAGCATACTTCTCAATAATCTGGTTGATCAGGGGAAACTTAATCCTATACAAGTTGCCAGAAACCTTAATACCCCTAACCATCATTTATATGATGATGATATCATCCTGTTTCTTTAAGGGAATCAAAAGAACATTCATTTCCTCAAGAAATATCTTCATCACTATGAGGAAGTCTCGGGACAAGAGATTTCCTGGAATAAATGGTATATTTTTTTGGAAAGAGGATTCCTATCAGAAGAAAATCTAGCATTACTACCCACCTCTGAATTAAAGAAGGCCTCTTACCTTTCACTTACCTGGGTGTCCCAATATTTTCAGGTCTTCCTAAAGCTAGATACTTTGTTAATATCATTGATCAAATTATAAACTACCTCTCTTCTTGGAAAGGGAAATCTCTCTCCATGGCTGGAAGAATATGTCTGGTCAAATTGACCATTGTACGTAAAATGGTCTACTTTCTTATGATTTATAAATGGACTGCCAGCATCTTCAGAAAAATTAATACATATATTAAAATTTTCATCTGGACGGGTAGTATTCTTGAAAGGAAACTTGTCAATATCCCTTGGAAATCATGTTGTAAACCTCTTGAAAAAGGTGGAATTTGTATAAAAAATTAAATGATCTTCAATAATGCTCTTCGGGCTTGTCTTACTTGGTGTATTATTAATTGTACTTCCAGAGCTTCCGAATTCTTGAAACATAGATTCCATGCTAAACTTCTAAATGTGAATCTTAATTACATCAACTCTTCGATATGGCTATCTACTAGGGATTCGTATCACAAGATCATGTAAAATTCTAGATGGATGGTTAGTGCTGACTCTTCCATAAATTTTTTGTGTGATAATTGGTGTGGTAACCCATTCATATCTTTGTTACCATCTAATATCATTCCGGAAGATACTAGTCATTCCATAAAGGATGTCTTACATTTTCATAGACATGTCCTCCCTGATAATATCGCGTAGATTATTAATAATCACCATTTTTCTTCTAATGGTGACTTCCTTGTTTGGGAACCTTCTTCTAATGGCATCCTAGACTCTAAAAACTTACAAAAGCATAAATTTTAAGAAAATGAATCTAATTTTCAATGGGTGAGTCAATTTAACAAACCTTGGATAAAACCTTATAGGCTCACCCTCATTTGGCGCATTTCTCATAATAGATTGCCTATTGAAGCCTGTTTGCAAAATTTTAACACACAACTATGATCTAAATGTCACTTGTGTAACCAACACAGGGAGGATGTTGATCATCTCTTTTTGTCATGTGACAAGGCCTCTGCCTTGTGGAATTATGTTCTTAATTTATTTAATTGCAGATGGCCCCTATCTAACCCTATTTGTTTGTTTTTAAAAAAATGCATTAGATATCAAGCCTCTCTAAAGGTTAAAAATCTTTTTCTTTCGGCAGTGGCGAAACTCCTGCATGAGATTTGGTACGTTAGAAATAATCTTATTCATAATAAAAACTCATTCTGTCTCATTGCAGGAAAATCTCTGATTCTTATTGCGATTCATGAAGCTACTACAATTCAAAAAGACTGTTGCAACAACTCGGTTGGCGACTTCGAGATCCTTTTCCATCTCCGTGTACCTGGAATTTTCCCAAAGACCAAACGTCCTTTTGAAGTATTCTAGCAATCACCGATGCTGGGATGGATCAATGTGAACATTGATGGTGCTTCTAAAGGCAATCCAGGTCCTGCCAGTTGTGGTGCCATCTTCAGAGACTCAGTTGGACAGTGTCAGGGTTGCTTCTATGCTGGATGTGGTCATTCTTCATCTCTGGAGGCAGAAATGCTAGGTGTCATCCATGCAGTCGATTTTGAACTTCAAAGAGGTTAGAGAAAGCTCTGGATTGAAAGTGACTCTACTACTATCATTCATTCCATCTGTAATGGCATCATTCATCTTGCTTGTCCGCTCACCACTCTTTGGATGAATTGTTTGAACTCGCTCCATGGGATTGATTACATAGATACCCATGCCTACCGTGAAGCGAATTCTGTTGTAGATTCTCTTGCTAACAAAGGAGTTCATCAGAGCATGAATTGGATGGACATACTACCTGATGAATTATTATACTTTCTTGATAGAGATTGTAAAAAAATCCCATCCTTCCGTCTTTTGTAATCATTTACTTTTTAATAAATTGTGCTTTGGTCTTTGACCAAAGCATTACCTTAAAAAAATATAACATGGATAGGAATGTTATTGAGTTAAGATATCATAAAAATTGAATAAAATATTTTATGAAAATTGTATGAATATCATAAATATAAGACATAAGAAATAATTATTGGATAAATCTCATAGTTAATGAATCCTTATCTATCGTTGAAATGTTAATATGTATAGGGACCTAAAATAATATTTATAGTGGGATAACATAAAATGATATTTTCTAGAGTATGTAACTTTATCCGTGATATGTTATTTAGATAATTTTTAGAGAGAGAAGTATAACATGATTTTACAAATATTTATTATACTATAACATAAATGGGAAGATATCACCATCCATTTTATCATCAAACATCCAAATAAATTAATAGGCTACAATGATATTTTTTATTTAGTTGATTTTATTATGAAGTAACAACACTTAATTTCACTCTTATAATATTTCCCTATTGATAATAATTTAAAAATAAATATTCCATAAGTGGTGAGGTTGCATGGTGAATCTCATTTTTTTGTTTTTGATTATGAATAGATGTTCACAACGATGTTTTGGTGAAGTCCTCATCCAGCTCTGGACACAAAGTTCGTATTCATTATTACGTATCATCTTAAAATATATGGATAGTCTGATAAGAACATCCAAAATCCTGAATACTGGTTGAGTGATTTATCTATATATATTAATATGGGTTAGGGTCAATGGATTTATTTAATGTAATTTTCACATAACAATAGCATTTACTCAAGAAGATGGATCCTTATGACGAATTATACAATAGGAAGTAAAATATGAAAACATGTTGGATGGGGTTAACTAATTAAATCCAATTATACCTAATCTAGGTAAGGAAATATAAGGGAATTTTAGATCAATTAAACATTACTTAATGTAATATTAGTGTCGACAACAATGTTATTATGAAAATCGCTAAAAACACTAGATTATGATGTTAGTGAGAAACAAATCCTATAAATATCTTCTAGGAATATTATTATGATATTTTAAAAGATATAAAATTTGACCAGTATATTTATAATTCCCTTGGAAATTATTGCTCATATCAGTTTGATATATTATCACATAGTTATTCCACCAAATATATATCATATTCATAATGTGTTCCATGTATCTCACTAGAGGGAGTAAATACCTTATCCTTTACATGTAATTAATTTAGAAGTCATACTACAAGAGAAATATTTATGTGATAGTTAATAAATTATAGATATTTGGGATCATATTGAAAATTTTCTAATAATCAATACCATTAACTGATTCAATGTTTTGTGGAAAAATAACTCAACTAGGTATGTTATGTGGGATCCTGAGGATATGATATTTTATAAGAGTCCCTAGTAGTTTGTATAAGAATGAATAAAATTCATGGGAGTAAATAATTAAATGGTGTATAATGAAACAACCAAATATTTTATGATATATTTATTTTAAAACAAATTTAATTTCTTTGATAGATTTAATTACACATAACATATAATTTAGATGAAACTCAATAAACAATAAAAATTCTATTTAAAAGTGGATACTAAATCATATCTAGTAAAAATTGAATTTATGAATAGGTTTAGCTAAATTATAAAATATTTATTTTTTATATATGAATAAAATGATATCTATAGTTATCAAATGAATATAAATTAAAATAAAAAAACATATGAAGGGATTTTTTTTAAAAAACTGTGGTTATGCTTAAAATATGTTTTTATATTAATAAATAAAATATATAAATATTTTTGAATGATTTTAATAAAATTTACATATTATACATTCAATAAATGTTTTACATTTTATCTACTATATTTTCTTATGCGGGTATAAGGATAAATACATGTTTATTACTAAAAACTGTGTTTTTCTAAAAAGTGTTTTTCATCACATTTTGCGAACATATATTAAAAATAATTTATTCCACTTAATTAAATTGAAAATGGAAGATATAATCCATATTTATATGTAAGAGGATAAATTTTATAAACATTTCCCTTTTATTTTTGGTTATTATAAACAATAAACTTTGTAATAAATTCACAACAGTAAGGGTTAAATAGGTAAAATAGTGTAAAAACATTGGATTAGGTATTTAAAATTTATCTAACACTATCTATTATAATATTTTACCAATGCGTTTCAAAAATTTCTTTACATTTCTTGTAATTATAATCATAAGGTGAAATTCCTTTTATATTGACCTTTATACTATTTTATGTAAAAAAATACAAAATGTATATCTCTTGACATCCAACTTCTCATTAATGTTTACATTTGGAAAAAAAATTAATTGGTTTTAATGTTTATTTTTTGTAGAATAAAATTATTTTCTTGATGTTAATTTATATCATTTTTTTATTTAGTATATAATTACATTAAACCATTTCACAACAACAAAATATATCCATTCAATCAATGGGAAAGTAAATTATTATTTTTAGAAAATATTACATGTAAATATATTAAGAGTAACAACTAAATTCATTAAATTTAAATGTTGTATATATAAAAGTATAAATCAGTGAAAGGATTAAATTTTAATTCCATATTTTTAATGATGTATTTAAATTCTGATTGAATGAGTTGTGTCAAAAATGACAGTAATGATATTTTATCAAAAAAAATATTTTATTAAATATATAAATATAAAAAATATCATCAAATATAGAAATGGGGATACTATATGGCTAATAATTTCTACCATTTACATTTATGATTTAATTTTTACCATATAAGTAAAATTTTAACACATTATTATTAATATTTTACAACCATGATTATGAATAAAAAATTTTAACCAAGGGGATAAACCAATAGATAAAGATTAAAATTACCCAAATTCGAATTTATATTTCGATAGATAAATAAATTTCAACTTGTAGACTTTTTATTTTAATAAAATTCCATTTGGAATGATTTAACCTAAGAATGAAATAATTATATTTTACTCTTTTCAGTAATACTAAGATTGTAATTTCACTCCCTTAATAATGGATAACCTTTCCATTTGTTGATTACTAATGTTTAGGCAGACTAGATAAAACAAGACCTAAAAATTTCCCATATGCATATCCTTACTTGTTATTAGTATTTGGTTCCCCTTACAAAACATTAACGAGATTTTACTAATGAAAATATATAAGGATATATCATGGAGAAGACATAATCATCTTAATCCATGAAAAGGAAAATTCATTTTTCAATATATATTTTTTGTACATGAATATAAATAAATAAATAAATAATATAGATGATATTTATATAATTAATATCATTATAGAGATTATGTATCTCTGACCAATGTAAAAGGACCACAACTACTAAAACATACATGAATAGTGAAACATTGATCACTAAAAACGGTGATTTGAATATGTAATTATTATGAAATATGAAATTAATGTTTATAAGTAATTAATATTTAATATTATATTTATGATTATAGATCTATAATTTATTTATTATAATTTTATATATGTTATACATGAATTTCAAACACATACAAAGGATGTTGGAGCTTAATTAGGGGTTTATTTTACAATTTCATCATTATTTGAGATTATTTATGTTTAAATTTATTATCAAAGAATTATTATATTTTCCAAATAAAAATGCATATACATTATTCTCAAATAGTTATTTGTTAAAATTATAAATTTTAAAAACATTTTCATTTATTTATGTATTATGGATACTTTACTATTTTTAATTTAAAACTGAATTTATTTCTCTAGTATGTTTGGATTATTTATCTTCTATGTATATATTTACAATAAAATATTGTAATTAGTATTATTCATATTTTATCATTTTCAACTAAATAAATTTTTATGAATTTTTTATTTTTTTAAAAATTGTTTAAAAGGAACATTCTTTTAATTTTCCAAATGAGGTCCTTTATTACTTTATTATAAAAGTTCGAAAGGAATTATTTTTATCTAATAAAAAATGAAAAAAATTACCAACCACCATGAACACTCAATAAAATTAATATTACACTAAATATTTTCATATTAACTCATAAAGAAAATATATTTCTTAATATTTTCTAATATTCTATATTTTATATAAGTTATTTCAATGCGAAAAGGTTTTTTTCTTTAGAAAACATTCTAGTGACAATTTTAATGTATTTTTGACTATTTTGAAATCCTTTATCGAATCATATGATTTAATGAAGATATAGTCAATACATACCATCCAAAATATTTCAATTTCTGTTTTATGATAAGTTTTACTTATGAAAGTGTTGATATTTTGTATTATAGATCTTCTAATATGAAAATTTATTAGTTTTCAAACAATGGTTATTAAGTTTTTTTATTTATTATTTTTAATAATCCAATAGAATTATTATATAATGATTTGGGGAAATAATGACATATCCCATGAATCATAGGTTGGTCTCACGTTAGAAAATTGATTGGCTATTTTTGTGAGGTCTTACTCATTTATATATATGTTGTAGAACACAATCTTCATGGTATTTTTAGTTTCCTTCACAAAAGGCCTAAATTGTATGTTTCTTATGTATAATATAATTATTTTCATTTATATGAAGTCATTTATTGATTTCTATGTAATTTTTTAAATAGACGTGGAGGATATTTTTTAAGATTATTTATGTGGTATTATTAAAATATTATTTATTCCTTCAATATTATTAATTACTTATTTATTTTTATCATTATGAATTCCTTTATGGGGTATATAATATCATAGCATTTTGTGTTTCCTTTCCTTAGGATACTAGGATATATATTTCAATTTCTATTTATGGTTAATATATAGAAAACAATGTTTTAATCATAGAAAATACTATAATGTATTTTATTTTTTCAATTACAAAGTGATATTCAACTGTGCATAGAGTTTTTGAAGACTACTAAACTATTCATTCATTTTGGAGATGATGGATTTTCTCCATTACCGATGTAATAAAGTAAAAACCGTCTATTGGATACTATGGTTATGTTTTATACAATATTCCAATTAAATTATTTTTTAAAAATGTAATTATGTTTAAAAGGGTTACTATCTATATAGTTTTATATTCACGATCATAAATAGGATAGAATTATTCAAAAGATAAATTTTACTGGAGACTGAGTAGATTTGATATTATCATTATCTAAGGATTAATACAAGAAAATGTTTTATATATATAATTTATTCATTATGTATTGTATATTTATATTCGCATAAAACATTACTTTATGTTATCTAATGAACAATATATAAATAAAGAGGAAGATATAGGATGCATAGAAAATTCATTACATGAACCAGCTATTGTATGAAAATAAAATTCCATGTATATAGTCCATTAACTATTTCACAAGATGTGGTACATCATTATAGCCATATAAATAAACCCTGAAAACAAAATTGGTTTGTATTAATGGGAATTTTATTGCATATAATGTAAGAAAATAAATTAACATTATGGTTTGATTAAATAAATAATATATAAGAGTGTGTGGATGTTGACCAGAGAGGTGACATTGACTGCAATATATGGATACTGGGTTATGTGTTTACCAATATAGGGACCAACAAAAGTCAGTTTCTTATTTGTAGAATGTGATAACATAGTATTAAAGGTACTTAATGTATATTATGATAAAATTATATTGAAATTATGTGACTTGGAAAAATAATATAATTATTAAAGGGAACATAAATTGAGTGGAATATTTATTTGACCTATTTGTGACCATGTGATACATCTTCTGATGAAATCTATTTTTCATGCAAGAATATATCATATTTTTTAAAATTCCTGAATCATACCAGGGTTGATAGAAGATGATAAATATTTTTAAAACCAATAACAACAATGTTATATCGATTAAAATAAAAGTAATTGAGAATTTGAGTTACTATTATTCCTTTGTTAAATAAAAATAATGAAAAATTAATGAGCAGGAGAATATAAAAGGAGACATTAGAAGTATAAATAGATATTTTTTTAGGATTCGTTTATAATCGGGAAATTGAAAGAATATAGAATCCATATATAATTTATAAATTAATGCCTAGGGCTATATGACTTAATATTAGTCGTGCTAATGAAATTATGACCACTCTAGTGTAGACAACTAAATGCAATGATGTTATTTATAGTTAATATTTATAAAAAATATATTTCATTATACTATAATAATGTGGAAAACAATGTTTATTTTAGTATTGTAGAACCATGGGGTAGAATAGTATCATGTTGATTGATAACGTTTTTTTATGTAAGGGGTTTTGAACTATATGATTTTCCTTTCTAATATTCTTACCTACATTGGAGAAATTATCCCACCACTCTATGGTCACATTGATTGATTTCAAATTATATTGTGTTTGTATTCATCATTATTTTTCCCCAATTTCTTCATATTTAATTAATTATATGTTCATTTCATTCCCTGAATTTCATAATACTCCACCCCTAATAATATTATAATATGATACCACCAAATTAACAATAATATTTATTTTAATAAACTAATAATAATTATAATAATCATCACCAGGAAGTGGTATTTTGTTTCACATTAAAGTAACACATATAAAATTAAATAATAATCATAAAATATCATGGAAAAGTTTTTTCTATTTATCAATTTTTGAAATATAAGGGAAACTCAAAGGACTATAATCATGGAATGTAAAAGTGAAGGCCTTTGGGCCATTCAAGTAAAAAAGTGTAATATGACAAGCTTAAATTTTCAAAAGAATCCATAAATAAAATTTCAATTTATAAAAATATATGTATCTAAAACATTAATGCAGGAGAGAAAATTTGTAGCCTTCATCCACTAAAATATATAATACTAGAAGAATGACAATAAATGTAATGTTTTCTCACACTATTTTACTTTTCAAACTCTAATGCATTGTTTATAGTATTTGTATTCATTTTATCAATGCTACCATATCCACATGATTCATATAAGCCTTTATGGAAACTATCCTCAAAAACATAAATTACCCCACAATTTTCAGAAGAACAATGATTTCCCAAACATTTTCCACATACGATCAATTTAATCAAGTTTAAAGGAGGCTGATTCCAATCCAATTCAATAGAACACATGAATTTCCTAAAATATACATTAATACATAATCTATTAAATATAGATATGTCATGCATGAAGTTCGATGCAAAACCATTTCAATGTCCATTTTCCTCTTTATATTAAACCAAAATATATGATAGTGATTATTTTAAATTTTCAAATGAACCGCCACATTTAATGTAGTTTCAGTGCCACAAAATAAAATATATCATATTTAGAATTACAACATTGAAGATACTTGACAATCGAGTCCATAGAGGGACCTTAATACATTTTTCATTAGACATATAAGATTATACTAGTTTGAAAAATGGTATTAATAAAATATCAAATGTTGACCACTATATGCATTTTTTGAATGCAGAGTAATGAAAAACATGATCAATTTTATCCTCCATATCCAGGAATGATATATATTTATATTAACTAGAAAAAAAAATTTAATTATATTTAAATAAATTACTACATTTAAATTAGTTATTTTCTATAGATTCAATGATATTATCAGAATAATCCATGATTTAGAAAATTATTTAACCCATGTAGTAGGGTTTTTCTACCTTTGACTAATAAATTGACAGAAATCATTGCAACTATGGTTCCAATTTTGTTTATATTCCTAGACATGCTTATCAAACAATGAAAAGTAATAATGGTAATATATTATGAACAATATATTGATTATTTGTATAAATAATTCAATGAACATTCCAAATATATATATCATGTACAAATATTTAGTTACAATATTTCACCATTTGAAGAAGAGGAACTAAATTTCAATTCCACACATAAAATTTGAGATCAGATCCTCTTTTATCTAACCAACTATATTAAAACATAATATAAGAGAAATTATTTCATTAAATATTCAAAATAGAGGAATTGATGTAAAATAAGTGAACCTTTTTGAGTATTTTTTTAAATCTAGATATAAAGAACTAGTTAGAGTTTCATTTATCTCTAAATTATCTACAAAATAAATTTTCATAGATTGACTCATTGAATTATCATAATTCCTTAATCACTAGAGCACCAAAATAAAAATAATGAAAAATAAAAACAACAAAAACCACAAAAACCCCACATAATTAACAATATTAATATTAATATTATTAAATTATCTTGACACATAGTTTTATTTTGCTCAGTCATAACGAAAAAAAAATAAAAAATTATCCGAGAATTGGGATCCTTTGTTAGTATGTTTTAAAAATATAAAAGTTTTATTAAGAGATACTATAAATCCATACAAATTCATTACAATCAATTAAAATCTTATAAAATTAATCTACAAAACTATTACATTCCATATATATGTATTAATATCATAATTTATGTTAATAAGAAAATCCATTTCATCCCTCCATTAAGGTATCTAAATCCATGAATATTAATATCATATGCCTTAAATGGATTCCTTGAGTGCAATTGAATCATATTTAATCGGGAGTTACATACATTTCTTCATCGTTTCAATTGTTAATGTATTGATGATAACCCATGTTTTTATTTCAATTTTACAATCATCTTTACATGATTCATTAATACAATAAAAATAACCATTCCCTATGAGTCACTAAAAAGGAAACCACTTCCTAAAGTACCTAAAATACCACTATAGGTTCCATCTATTTTTACCTTGATTAAACGTAGGTGGGGTTTTTTCAACACATCTATAATGGATCCAATATATTAAATCAATTTACATAAAACTGATATTCTAATTAGGATGAAAATATAATAAAATAGTTTCGAGAAATGTCATTTTTATGCCAGTATTAACTATAAAAGAATCCAAAATATGTGAATTATATTCCTATATAAGTACTGGTGTTTCATCTTAAATAATTGAATAATTATATGACCATGTAATATAGAAGGGATCCAAAATTTATTCAATTAATATATTATATGATCGATCTAAAATAGAGGATATAGAATAAAAGTTCATTGCATCCATGATAAAGTATGCAAGAAAAATTTGAAATTCCGAAATGTCAAAGATAGATATTCCAAAAATATTTATAAAGGATTATTGAAGAAAAGTACACATAATATTATATAAATTATACATACATGAAAATTAAACATCCTCTGTTGAAATTAAAATTGATTTCATATTAGAGTAAGTCAAAAATTTAATATTTTTATAGAAAAAGGGTTTTAGTATGAAGAATAGATTATTTAAAAAATAATTTAATATATCCAATATATTTATCCATTTGTTAATTGATAAATAAAAGTCATTAGCTTGTATAATAATATATGGTTTATTTCATAGAAATGTAATATGAGTTATAAATATTATAACTGCCACCTTCTGAATTAATACCAAATGGGAATTTAGGAATGGATTTCATGATAATTTCCCAAATATGGATATCAAGGTAAGATAAGTCTTCAGTTTCATATATGATATGAATGATAGGTTCTATAGTATAGCTATTTCTTTATATTTTTTTCTCTTATTCATAATAATACGGTCTTTTGATGAATAAAATAATTGAATGGAATTAATATCTCTATGTATATAGAGCTAATCACATTTTTATGTTATCCCATCCTAAATAAATCATTGAAAATATTATTTAAATAAGTCTAAAAAATATCACAATTTTTTTGAAACCTTGTATAAGAGATTTCAACATGACAAAAAATTAGTTTTTGGTTCGATCCAAAAAAAAATTCTCTTATCAAATAAAACTTTGTATAGGAATTAATTATATTTTGAATCAATTTCTATAAGGATAATAAAAGGAAATAAAAAATTCCATTTATCTCTATATTGTTGAAAATTAATTTGGTATTAACCAATATTGTGATCCTTTCCCTTAGCCTTATTATAAATATTTTTGTAATTTTTCTTGATGTAGTTAATAATTCTATTAAAATTACTTAATTTTCAGATGTTAAAAAAGGATTTATTCATACCCCCTTTAATTAAACTTATCACTTCATCTGAGTCTTTATAAAATTTCTCTTTGATTTAATAAATAGAGTTCAATGTGGTAGTGTTTTCCATGTATCTTTTGAAATTAATTTCATAATTCTTACTTTTAGTATTGAAAATTTTAATATATGGAAATTTTTCTTCTATAATGGTAATATCATTTTAATGTTTCTTAATGAATGATTTATTACAGATATTATTTCATTTCATAAGAACATTGTTCTAAAAAAGATAGACATAATTCTCATTAAAAAAATATTCATAGTTTTTGATATCCTATATAATTGAAATACAATCTATATATTTGAGTCTTTAATTTTTTATATTTATTAGTATATAAGGATTCATTTTATTTTTAAAGAAGTTTATTAAGATCTAACGATGATCTGTGTTAACTTTGGTAAGCGTAAAAGAACAAATAGGGTCAAATTTTTCATGTGTAATTCAATTAAAAAAGAATATATATATGATTTAAAAGGAACAAAAATTTCCATAATAAAATTAAACTAATAATCCTATTATTATCCATGAAAATGTTTCATTCTATATTATAAATGATTAACACAAAGGAACAAATATTTTACCATAAACATATAACTACTTTAAAATATCTATCTACAATCTATCAGTAATTAATTATTTAATTATGTTGATTGATATCCTATTGTAAAATAATTTAATATTATAATATATTTTTATGATATATAGGGGAACACAAAATATGGTCTTCCCTAAAGTTAAACTCATTGATGATATTTTGGTAACTGATATCTATCATAATGATACAGACCTCTTTTTGAGATGTAACGAACCCCAGAATTTACATTTTATCATTATAAATACTATACTCAATAAAATTATATTCTAATAACGATATATTTGTGTGTATATATATATATATGTTTGTTAAAGTGACTCATTGGTTCAACCAAAACAATAAGTAGTGTCTTGTACATAGAGATGAATATTTTTAGGGTATGGACTATCTTTGAATTAGACACACCCTAATGGTGGAAAAATAAAATTATCATCTACAATTAGTATTCCTTTTAGAATACATTCCGTTGTATTTTGTTTTCAGTTTATTAAAATATGTGATTTTTGTCTTTTATTTTATTTATGCCTTAGGATTTATCCATTATAGGCATCACCATACCCTGATTTTCTAATTGTGTGTTTGGACTGGATCCATGTGATTCCACTAGACAAACAAATTATTTATTTTTTTCCAATTTTATGGTCTTTTTATTTTTATATAGACTTTATTATTTTAATCCTGATCCATTAACCACTGACCTACATAGTTTATTGGTTCATTTTTCATTTTTTTGAGTTAAAAAATTTGAAAACTATGTATTTATATCAAACCAGTAGTATGGATTTTGAGAATTAGTGATTAGTATATAAACAATAATGGGTTTTAAAGATATTTAAAGACAAATAGTCATAGTTTTCACTATTTTATATTCATTAAAATCATTTTGAAAGAAATGTTTTTTGCATCATGCATCAAAATTAATTTTTTACTGAACTATAAAATATATATAAGAAAAATATAATGTTGAAATTATATTTATAGAAATATATCTAGTATTAATAGATATTATAATAGTTCTTCAACATTAGGAAATGTATTTTTAAATAGAAATATTTTCTTAATACCATAATTTTTGTTGAACTCGTGCTAGTGCAGAAAACGTTTTTTACGTCGGTTATTTTTAATTTTTTACGTCGGTTTCTAGCCAACGTTAATACGTGCGACTTTATAAATAAGGTTTTTGACGTCGGTTATTTAAAAACCGACGTCAAAAAGCATAAAATCGTGATGTTTATCACATCGGTTATTTTAGAACCGACGTGATAAAGGGCCTGGATAATGGTTTATCACGTAGGTTATTTTAGAACCGACATGATAAAAGGCCTGGAGAATGGTTTATCACGTCGGTTATCTAAGAACTGACGTGATAAAAGGCCTGGACAATGGTTTATCACGTCCGTTCTTAAACAACCGACGTGATAAACAGGGGTTGAGGGGGTTTATCACGTCGGTTCATATAGAACCGACGTGATAAACCGGGGTGAGGGTGGTTTATCACGTCCGTTCTATAAGAACCGACGTGATAAACCGGGATGAGCGTGGTTTATCACTTCATTTCATATAAAACCGATGTGAAAAACTGGGGGAGGGGGGTTTATCACGTCGGTTAGTATATAACCGCCGTGATAAACCGGAGGGAGGCTAGTTATCACGTCGGTTATTCAATAACCGACGTGATAAACCATTTTCCAGGCCGTTTAGCACGTCGGTTATTCAATAACTGATGTGATAAACCATTCTCCAGGCCTTTTATCACGTCAGTTATTGAATAACTGATGTGATAAACCATTCTGTAGACCTTTAATCACGTCGGTTATTAAATAACCGACGTGATAAACCCATTTTTTTTAAACAGAATGCAGTGATCTTCTCTCCACCAGAATCAACCAGAAAACAAATCAAGAAATCGTACCACATAAACAGAAGTACATCAAAATTAAGCATGTACATAGATAACATATAAAACATACCCACTAGACAGCATCCACCCTCATTTATACCCCATGGACAGCCCTCCCCCACCCCGTTGGAGCCCTCACCCTCATGTATACCCCCTGGACAGCCCTCCCCCACCCCGTTGGAGCTCCCACCCTCATGTATGCCCCTTGGACAACCCTACCCCACCCCATTGGATCACCCACCACACTCCTAAACTGCCCCCGACCCCCGGACACCCACAAACACCCCTCGACAACCCCCCACCCACCTGAACAGCACCTCCTCACCCCCTCACCCCACTTGACAGCCCTCACCACACCCCTGGACAGCCCCAAACACCCCTAGACAACCCCCCACCTCTGGACAACACTCCCACACCCCTGGACAGGCTTCCCACACCCCTGGACATCCCTGCCACCCCCCAGGACTGTCCCCCCACCCCATCAGACAGCCCTCCCGGACCGTTGGACACCCCCAACCCCACTGAACACACCCCCAAACCCTTGGAACCCCTCCCCCACAGACCCAAATCCATACCAGAAGAACAATCAAAAGTAGACCAAAACAAGAAGTCGAGAAAAATTAAACATTCACTTATATAACATTCAAAACTTACATTGTCAACTTCAAAAAAAACTAAATCAAACCTAAACAACTACCAAATACACAATTAAAACGACAATATTCAAAATTACATTTTACATTACAAAACACTAAAATTCAATCAAACCTGTAAAATAATTTGACCACTCCACTTGTACACGTTTGATTCTTCAGCAGTATAGGGTTGAGGGTCATCAAAAAGATACAAATGAAAAAGAAGATAATTAACGTGTATAATGAATAAATCAAATTTAAATATGATGGCAATGTTTAAGACGAAATCGTACCAGGTCAAAATTCACAACTGTCCGAGTTGTTATTATTTCATACATAAATCTTAACATATAATATCTGCATTCGATGAGGCCTTTTTGTTCATGACAATTTTGTTTTGAATGAGTGTAAATTCAATATATTAATTTTATGTAATCAATCAAAAAGTACAAATTATAAATGGAAATTTACCTTCGAATTTACATATTTGATCTTTGCATTTCTTTTCTTTGTGTTTTTTCGAAAGTAGACCCATGCACTGTTAGAAAATAATACGAATGGGGTAAATTTATAATTCATTATAATATATAAAACTATTGAAAAATTAAAACTTACTTTTCCAATATATTCTTAAATCTTTCTCAGACATCACCATGAACAGAGAATATCCAATAAAGAGCTTTCTCCCTTGGGAAAAAAATCCCTAACATCCAATGATCACTGATAAAAGGAAATTTAATGTTAGTGGTTTTTTATGTTAAAAGATAATTAATTATTTGAGAGAAATGTGTTTCATACCTCTCACAAAAAGGCATCATTCAACATTGTTGGATTATATTCTTTTCAAATCTTTCAGCAATATAAACCATTCTTTGTTCCTCAGTCAATGCACATGCTTCAGGGGAAATCAATTGTGGGTCCATGAATCCATATACTTCTGTCAGTTCATTCCTCTCACAAATTTTATAAAGATACCTAATACAAAACATATATAAGTATACATTTTTAATAAATATAACGTAGGGAAAAGGTGTTAAGACTTACATGGAATCAATTTGCTCCACATTGATTCCCAACTTATCTCCAGTAACAAGCTCAATGATATCATATTTTGTAATCCCCACACTTATTTCACGTCCACAAACATGAGATTCCATTGGAAACTCATAAAAACCCAACAACAAATGTGAATATCTTGACAATCTGTCAAGACCATTGGAATCTGTATCTGATGTCATAGCCTGTTGTCTTTGTTGTTGTCTATATAGTATTTCTTTACCTTTGAAGTATTCCTGTGAAAAAAATTGAGAATTATAGTAGTTTTCAAATGATAAAACAACTTTAATAAAAAAATAAAATAAAATATATAACATTCATACCTCTATGGTAATGAGTCGAAGAAGTCTGGATGGCCAAACTAAAAAATGGCTGATACTCTGTCCAACTGTCACCACCTCATCTGTAGGTATTGGTACCCTAGCTGATCTATCTATAATATCCTGTACAGTGACCCTCTGATTCTCTACCTCTAATTGTTGATGATGAACTGTATCTCCTATACATTATACCAACCCGTATGCTAGTATATGATGTTGAGAATCATCAACATACAACTCGCAATATGTAGTAAGCTACGGCGGAGGCGTAGGATAAAAAATGGGGTCTGCAGGCTGAGGTGGGGGAGTGGGAGCTACTAGCGGAGGTGGAGGATAAATAATGGGGTCTGCAGGGGGAGGTGGAGGAGTGGGAGCTGCAGTATGAAATTGCCTTTACATTTCTGCAAACATATACTGCACCGAATCTCTAATCTTGTCTTCCATCGTCGCATTAATATTTTGAACTTCATCCTCCAAGGATTCTATTTTTTTTATAAACCCCCTCAATGTTAGAAGTTGAAGAACGTGGAAACACTTTTCTTACCGATACACCTGTCGGATATCCTCTTACACGACCAGGATGTTCGGGCCTTCCCAATGCTGCAAATAAAATATCTTCCCTCCCAGTAGATGTAAATGTCCCCTATGAACTTTTCTCCTCAAGAGAGTCCGGTATTAATTAATCGAACATTTCTGTAATGATTGAAACTTATATGAAGAAAAAAGTTAACTTAGATAAATTAAAAATATATCTTACAATCCTCTCAGCTACGATTCTCGATTCTTCCGAAAGATATTGCCCTTTTTTCCCTTCCGAGCTCTCTTCCATTTTTCATGTCTAGATGGAGGGGATGGAGGGGCCACCTCTCCAGAGCTTGAAGACTCAACTCTTAGTTGTTGAAATTTTTCCGCTATCATTTTTTCTTCCAATAATGTATACCCTCCCCGAGATAAACTATGAGGGTATACATTTTTAGATTGGATCTCCTGATGAGCTTTCCTTGTTTGCTGTAATTTAAGAATAAAAAATCATTAACAAAACATTAATAAAATCATTTATATAAGAAAGTATATAAAAGTTTACATTGCCCTTACCAGAAATGACTCTTTTTTTCTACTTTCGAAAAACTGTCTCCATGTGTCTTCATCTATAAAAGGATATATACGACATGGATTGTCATGACTCCTATGACCATAAATGAAATCAGATGTGAGGGTTGATTTGAAATCCCTCTGTCTCCTGGCAGCCAACGATAAGAATTTCTTCCTGACTCCTCCAGTGTCAGGAATATCAAATGTCATCTGATAAAGAAGAGGTTAAACATATTATATATACCAGAAACATTAAATGAATGGTCAAACAATGAAAAAAGATCTTACCAAAATCGTCTCCCACAACTGAGAGATAATCGCTTTATCCACACCTCTCCAATCATCATAAAGAATGCTTACATTGGTCTTAGCCTGAGTTGCAACAAAACTCTTAAAATATTTGGCATTCGGACCCCTAGGAATATCATCATCATCAAACTCAACTACTATCCTCTGATCCTGCGTACGGGCAAGTGATAATTTTGGTAAACGTGTGAAACCACGTTTACCAAGATTTGAACTCTTTGTCGTAATAGGAGCATGTAAATGTTCATCCCCAGAGGTATGACCAGCAATATGTTCCTCCCCAGAATCATGTGGTTGATCATCTGAATGATCTGTCATTATCCTTCAAATCAAAAAAACAAACGTCAGTTCACAAATATAAAAATTCAAATATTTTAATACTACTGTAATCAGAAAATAGAAAAGTGTACTAGGTTACATAATAATAAACATTGGTAATATGGTAAGAATGTTAAACAATGGTAAAGATGACAAAGATGGTCAAGATGGTAAAAAATGGAAAAAATGGTAAACCTGGTAAACATTGTAAACATGGTAAAGTAATTGTCAGTGAACAAATATACAAATTCAAATATTTTAATACTACTGTAATCAGAAAATAGAAAATTGTACTAAGTTACATAATAGTAAACATTGGTAATATGGTAAGCATGTTAAACAATGGTAAAGATGGAAAAGATGGTCAAGATGGTCAAGATGGTAAAAATGGTAAAAATGGTAAACCTGGTAAACATTGTAAACATGGTAAAGTAATTGTCAGTGAAAAAAATAAGCATTTTAAAATTCATGTAATGGTTATAAACTGTTGGGTCGTAGAGGATGGAAAGAGGGTGGGGGGGGGGGTGAATTGCCTTTTCAAAAAATAATTAACAATTTAAAACAATTATCAAAGCCCAACAGCTAGTTTGACTGGGCACACCGGCGGGCCAGTGGTGTCTCACCCGCTGGATGGTGGTCCACCGGCTGGCCGGTGTTGAGCTCCCGGCTGGACGGTGGTCCAGACAGCAGGATTTCTGTCTGGGTTCCACCGGCTGGCTGGTGGTCATCCACCGGTTGGCCGGTGTCACCAGGCAGTGGGCAAGCCTACTCCCTGGGTCCTCCGGCTGGCCGGTGGGCAAGAACCGGTTGGCCGGTGCCCATACCGGCTGGCCGGTACGCTAACACCGGCTGATCGGTGGCTCTGGCATAAAGCAATGCTTCTGCCAGAGACCACCGGCTAGCCGGTGGGCAAGAACTGGTTGGCCGGTGCCCATACCGGCTGGCCGGTGCACTAACACCGGCTGACCGGTGGCTCTGGCAGAAAGCAATGCTTCTTCCAGAGACCACCGTCTGGCCGGTGGGAATCCACCGGTTGGCCGGTGGACTCAGAGAGTCCACTATCAGCCTTCTTGGGCCAACTCCTGGGCAACCTTTTTCCCAGCATCAAAACACTTGAAAAAAAGTTAGAACACGATGAGAGTGATTGTGGTCATTAAAATCAAAGAGAGAGGGGTACAACAATAAACATGATAAAGTAAACTAAACAAACTTAAAACAAACAATAACATATACTTATTTTATTTTAAAACATGTTTTAATAAATAAAAAACTTACAATATCTACCATTTATGGAAAAAATAAATTTAAACAAGAAATAAACATATGTTACCTGTAATTTTAGGAATGTACAGATGGATTGTTTTCCCAAATTCCTTCGTCGTGATCGTTCCTTATAGAACAAACTATGTCTTCAACATGATCGTCATTATGTTATGTTAATATTTCCATTGAAGTAGGGATCTCACATAAATCAGCATATTCATCAAGTTCATCCTCACCAACATATTGTTTTTTCCCTTGTAAAACAAAATCCCACTGCATATCTGATTGATCTACTAAATAAATTTTTTTTTCCATGTGTTGCCATTATAAAAGAATCAGTTGTGTCTTCCAATCTATTCAGATTAAAAAGTTTCATTCCAAATTCATCGTGTCTGACACTGTTGTTACCGTTAAACCATTTACAGTTAAAAACAGGAACTTTAATTTTAAAGTAATCAACCTCCCATATGTCTTCAATCACTCCATAATATGTATTTGATGCAGAAATTGGGTTTTTGTCCTTAACACTCGAAAAATGCATTGCTTCTGCAAACACCAATACACCACTATTCTGAACTGCACTTCTGTTGTCCTGAGCTTTTGTATGAAATTTATAACCATTAATGTCATAACCAGACCATGTTATCACATTTAAACATGGACCACCCAATATCCATTTTAATGTCTCTGATACATCTGATCTACCAAGCAAAGTCTTTTTAATCCATGACAAAAAAAGTTTTGTTGTGCTCATTCAAAATCCACATTTCTTTCTTCTTTGGATGACATTGTTTCAACTCATTAATATGCAATGTGATATATGGTTGAGCATCAGCTATGTTCTTCAAGATGTATGATTCTAACTTCTTCATCTGTTCACCTGACAATGATTTGACTTTCAAGCCACGAATCCCCTTTCCCTCATTATTAACTCGTTCATGGCGAGATGGAGGCAAACCTATGTGTTGCGCCGCAGCCAAGTAGCTCGTACAAAACTCTGCTACCTCCTCAGAAATATACTTTTCAATAATGGAGGCTTCAGGTCGATATAGATTTTTAACATACCCCTTTAATATTTACATATACCATTCAAAAGGATACATCCAAAGAAGATATACAGGTCCACAAAGCTTTATTTCTCGAACCAGATGAATCATTAAATGCACCATTATATCAAAAAAAGTTGGAGGAAAATACATTTCCAATTGACAAAGTATTAAAATTGCATCCTTTTACAAAATGTTCAAAGTATTCACATCAATCGCCTTGTTACAAATTGAATTGAAAAAATAACACAACTTCATTATAGTCTTTCTGACACGAATGGGAAATATTCCACGTAGTAGTAGTTTTCGTAAGTACCCAACACCAAATAGCTATACATTGTAAGTGTCATGTTAAAAATATGAATATAGACCATTTGTTTTATGTTTAATAATATTTTCATATTATCTGATCATTCTGATTATATATTAGAATTACTATATCCTTTTGATCCGATATATAATCTAAGGACATTAATATTTCTTTAGAAAAAGTAATTTTAATATCATGGTAATGTAAAAAAAGTATATGTATAACTATATATATGTAATACCAATAAAAAAATACATATGTGTTTGGCCTGGGTTTCACACATAAAACAACTCATCTCATAGATTAAATTTTTGAATCATCCTACATAATACTATTTTTATAACTTAGGGAATGAAAATAATAAAAGTTTTGATTTATGATACTCATTATGGGTAAACATGATATATATAAATATAATATCTAATCTAATAAAAAGATATCCATGGGGGTATCAGAGCATACACAAAGCACATGATCAAAAATATAAGTGAAACAGTTCTATATAATCATATATCATAAAACCTGAGTCCAAGTATAACAATTTTAGCATAACATAAGACATGATTTATATGATAGTGGGAACATGATTTAAAAAACCTTATTCACAAGATCACAACATTGGTATGTGGAATAACAGAAGAGTGTGGCACAAACAAAATCATATAAGTCATAACATATGTCAAGGGAAAACATAGTTTCATTCACCTAATATTGGGATATGTTAATCAGCTTTCCTATAATTTAATATAATATTTCTTACCAGGAACATCACATAACACATTGGACATGGTATAGCCATTTGTATCCCATATTGATCTATGATATATAATGCATTGTCGAATGCATTAGAAGGATATTATGGACCCAAATGTCACATAATGACTAACTATATATATGGGTGAATCGTGATCATCAAATCATTTATAACACTTTCGTAGATCAATTAACTAACAAAAATGAAATGGGGGTCATAATTGTTTTTACAAAACATAATAATTATTAATACATAAAAATGTGTTTGGATGGTAAGATAAGATAATATACCTAATTCAATCTAATTATCATTAAATTATTTCTACCTAGATAGAAATGACCATTATAAAAAATATAATTTAACTTTAGAATGAAAAGAAAGTACCCTTTACCTTTTTTATAATGAAAAATCACAAAAGGATGATAATAATATTTAGGTATTATAATTTTTTATGAATTATTAATAATAAAATAAATCACCTCACTTGGTTTTGTTGAAAATCGGTCATACCATCGTATTCAAGAAATCAGATACACTTTGCATGAAAAGGTCCATCATTTTTAGGAGATGACTGAAAGAAGAAATGTATTATCAGACTCACCATGAGTCCAGAATGAAATATTTGATTGTAATAGGTATGAATTGATATTTTTATGAATGCAGATGAAAACAGATGATGGTTTTCTGATCTAGGAGTTCTAAAAATCATAATTTTTTGATAAAATATTATGATGTAAGAATGTTGAATGAAATTTTAAGGATAGGTATTACCGCTTATACCTGGTCCAATTTCATTCATGAAAATAATTTTCTAGACAAACATATTGAAAATATGATTTTAAGAAAACAAGTACTACCAATCTTCATCCAGAAAGACACATTCCAGCTAAGTAGGAAATAATAATGTTGCTGGAAGAATGGAACGTTACAGTACCACCCATTATTTTCCAGATTTTGCTGAAGCTAATCCAAAATGTTTTAATAACCATTTGCGAGTTGAATGTTGCGAGTTGAATGAACATAATAACCATTTGCAATAAAAAAAATTCCACGAGATTCAAAAACGAACGAAAAGAACATCAAGAATCGAATCAAAAACGAACGAAATAAATTCGTGGAAGGCTTACTTGAATGTCGCGAGTTGAGATGATAGATCTGAGAGCAGTGAAGACGATAAACAATGAAGCCAAAATGAGTGTAATGGAGGCGATCGACGAGCCGATTAGGGTTTACCGCGCGAGAGAGAGACAAGCCGGCGACTGTCAATCGAAAAAATCGTAAATGACAGAACATGGTCTTTAATTTTTTTAAATGCTTTATAACGTCGGTTATTATATAACCGACGTTATAAACTATTTTTTAGCTTTTTTACGTCGGTTATCTTAAAACCGATGTAAAAAGGCTCCCGCGCTTTGGTTTTTTACGTCGGTTATAAAATAACCGACGTAAAATACACCGCGCTTTGGTTTTTTACGTCGGTTATTTGATAACCGACGTAAAAAACCCCCCATGCATTGGTTTTTTACGTCGGTTATTTGATAACCGATGTAAAAACCCAACAGGCACAATTTGTAACGTCGGTTATTAAAATAACCGACGTGAAAAATCTACTCTCCACATTGTTACGTCGGTTATATATAACAGATGTAAAAAATGGTGACGTAAAAAACGATTTCTGCACTAGTGCATGGTCTCTTAAATAATAAGATATTTAAGGACTTTTGGCCCTGAAATTTCTATTTATCATTCACTTGATTATGATCGATTACCTCAATCACTCCCTATAAATGTTAATGATTTTCATCCACATGCAAATCTCTAAATTCCACTGATGTTATCCTACTTAGTGACCAAGTAATATGTAACTTCATGTGACACTTCTAATTCCCATTCTTTCTTTTCAAGATGAAGTTTTATGAACCCTTCTCATGATGTAAGATTTAAAAATAGAAAATATCAAATAATATATCACCATAATTTGGTTTAAATTATGAGGATGATGTTTAATTAAGGTGTAGAGAATGTAACACCCTAAAATCCTACAGTAAGAACTGTGTCTTGGATAGCATATAGGAAATGCGACACAAAGAGTGTAAGGGAATATAATATATATATACTTTATAATATATTTTTAATTGAAAATGGATACTAAATATTTTAATTCGTGAAACAATGATTTATCATGTGTTGCACACAAGAGAGACTATCTCCGATTGAAAGCACTACAAGCGAGACCAATTATCACCAAATAACAATTCATTATTAAATTATAATTATTTAATATAATATGATATAACCAAGACCTTATGTTAGTGGTCAAGAATAAAATTAACTAAAATATGTAAATTTAATTTTTATAATATAAATTTAATATGAATGCATTGGTTTTAAATTAATTATAAAGGAAAATAAGAACCAATTGGATATAAAAGGAAATATAGTTATTATTAGGCCATAAAAATATTTTATCTTAATATAATTTATTAATTAAAATTAGTTAACGATTTTAATGAAATATAGATATTATATATTACATCATATATTTCTTATATTCATCAGTTAATGTTTTTTGCGTATGATATTACAAAAATCTATTTTACACATGAAAACCAATATTTTTATAAAGGCCATTTTTTCAATTTTTAATTAAAAATACATATAAAATATAAATTTTGAAACTTTTTTTGATTTAATATGTCCAAATAATCTTCATATTTTTAATAGATTCATAATAATTAGTTTCGGATTAATTTTTTATACTTTAATGAAACATTTCTTTTGTTAATGAATAGTTAGGAATTCTAAATTTTATATCAAACATTCTTTATCATATAATTTTTTAAATTGTGAAATTATACATTTAATTTATTTTAATGTTTAATTAGGTAATATTTTTATCAATTAATATAATAAATTTCATTTTAAACTGTTTCACTTTGTATTGTATTATAAATAAATAGCAATGTTTTTCACTTTTTTACTTTTAAAAAAGTCATTGTCGCCCCGCTAGTGCGATGAATTTGAAATGAAATTATTAAGAAGTAATATTTGTAATTTTGACAAATGGATTTAATATATGGAATCACACAAATTTATAATGTCTATTAACACCAAAATTTTATTTCTACCAAAAATAATAATGAAAATAATTAAATTCAATAACAATTAATATGGTTTAATTAATATTAAAAAAACTAAAACATAAACATAACGACAAAAATGACATATAAATTGGTAAAATAGAGATTTTTGGGATATATATAGACCATATCCTCTTGATTATAGAATTGGGACCATTATTGGATCCACTACCTACCTGAATATCATGGGAATAATTCCATTGTCAAATATAACAAGAGTTCCACTCCTCCTATAATATAAAAGTCCACCAATTATACTCATTCATCACACCACCAAACCACATAGTAATAGAAAATGTCTTCTGAAATATATTCCCAACGTTTTCCTCCTCAACCTTGAATCTTCCCTTTATGAATATTTCCATCCAATGAATCTGTTTTCTAGAAACCAATAGGAGTGACCCATTTTGTAAGGTAATGCTTATAAACGATTTCATTTATTTCATTTAATCCTCAACCAATTCAATTATTTTAAATTAATTATTATATAATAAAGAAATTATTAATAATATTAATGGTTATAGATAAAATTCCACACACCTCCATCTAATGGGTGACAAATATATTGTTTATGTGATCAATGAACATCCACGTCATGAAATAATGATTGTTCGTTATTCCTTTACCACAAATCATGGAGGTAATAACAATGGAAACAATATTTATATATGTTATATATGATATTTTTTATGTTTTTATACTTATTTAATTCTTTGATAACACATTTCATTAAAAATTACATTTTCTTTAAAAATAATAACATTATTTGTAGAAGTGTGGAATATTTCCCCCTCAAAGAGATTTTATTGGTTCACACTATACATGAAATGTATAATGGACGGTTCTAATTAAAAATATGATAAATTAAAATATTTATATTATATTTACGAAATAAATAATTTTGTGTTAATATAATATAATATATTCCATTTTATTTATTACCCTTTCACACACACTTAAAAAATGATAACATTGTTTGTCGATATGGTGACTACCTCCTATTTAATAGGACACGATCTATCTTACATCACAAGAACAATATATATAAGTATATATGATTAAATAATATTGGATTTTAGATATACTAATATTTCTATACATATTTTCACTTACCTTCTTTCCATAACGATATTTGAAAAATAATATTGTCACTCATGTGTACATACATCCAACCTTCTCCATGATTGTAACATAAATTCAAGTTTCATGTCCATATGTAATGACTATTTTTAAACAAAAAAGTAATTTATAAATATGATAATTATATAATTATAATTATTTTTCAGATTTTATATAATAACCCCTTTGGCGGTAGTCGGCCAACCAATGTTGTTCTTTGACACATATATCAAATTTGGTCAAAACACCCTATGTAAACATAATTATATATGTAGTTGTACAAAACATGGTAATAAGTGAAATAATAGTAATTATAAACATGAAAACTGTTTTCAAGAATGTATAAAATTAACATAGTTTTATTATATATAATGTGAAATGATCTTCACAAGAAATTACACTCATCGAAAAGGATTCTCATAGCACATTTTTTATAGCCATGAGATAAATGTCATTTCATTACTTAAATATTTTGACTAGTGTATCTATATACCCATTTAATATATTATATAATTAATCCTTTTATCTTCATGGTATTTTAAAACATACATTTAATATTACATTTTAATTGGTATTATGATTTAAAATGTTTCAAAGTGGTATGCGACACTTTGGAATGTTTAATGTTTATTATCCTAAATTTTAAATTTAAAAATATTTCAATGTTATTTCCTTTTGGGGAAATTATACGAATTTTATTCAATAAAAACATTATTTCCCTCTCCTATAGTTATTGACAAAAATACTCATGTATTATTACCAGTTTCCCCTTATTGATGTTTTAGATCATGTTTTAACGAAAAACCTACTTTATTTCCCTCTTTAGTTGGACAGTCTATTTTCATATAAAAGTAATTTTTTATTAAAGTGTTTTCAAAAATAATTTTAAAATGATTTTGGATATAAACTTTTAACCTTTCTTCTTTTACAAATTTTTTCAATATAATATTCTTCTCACTTTCAAATCAAGGCAATTTTTAAATCATTTTTAACATGAAAAATAATTTCCATTTACCGCATATGGAATGCACATATTAACTCATCAACATATAATTGAAACTCAATTTTCTTTTCTAAAATGATAATTTTTCAATTAATATTTTTCCAAAGGTATTACCAATGATATAGATTTTCAAAGGTTTTTACAAAAAAGGAAAATTTACTTATGATTAGTTTTAAATGATATTTATATAGAATTTTTATTTATAAAAAATAAAACAAACCTTATTACTCAAATTTGGATTTCTTGGATTGATACAATTTTTATTATCCCTATAAATGGTTTATTTTTATTTGTAGAAGGATATTATTCACATTCACGTACAAGAATAATTTGGTATTCCCCATGAAATATTCAATCTCTTATTATCATTGAACATTGAATTTCCTCCAAATTATTAATTTTCATTTATCATGGATATTAATATTGTGTAAACCATATACCATTTTACATATAGTGTCTAATTTGATGGTTATTTTATTTTTGGGCGAAATATTTATAATTCTTTATAATTTATTCAATATGAATATTTGATAAGGATTATTATTTATTTATATTATTCGATATGAGGAATAATTTGGACTGGTAATGATGGATGGAGCTTGGACTTTAAATGGCTCCTTGATGAATCGATACGATTTAAATAAGAAAATAAGATGAAAAAAATAAACATATTTCTATCTTTATTTTTAAACCATCCTATGAAATCTCTTTATGGTTTATGTTTTCATGTGCCTTAGACATGAAGTCTATTAAGAAAGAATTTCCTTTATTTTGTTTCAGTTATTATTCATCTGTGTTATTTTTTGTTGACATATCTATAGACATATTTCATTTTTAGTTCAACGATTAAATGACATGTGTTTCAGTTTCCAACCATTCCATATTTATTTTTCGGTATCTAATAATTCTTAAGGAATGTGATTAAATTTATTACATTTACATATTTTTTATACACTTCCCCCTTAGTTTATTGATTATATGGAATGTGAGATTAATTATTTACCAGGATATAATTAATCTTCTGATTGATTTATTATTTCTTTCACTATATTATTAGATTTCTATGAACTTAATCCCACTCTTATTATGTTAATTTTCATAGGAATAAAAAAATCATACTAATAATGATTCCAAAGGATATTCTAGATAGAATATGGTTATTATTCTTGAACTCAATTATTTAGAAGAAAAAAATTATGTTATAATTACTGTATTCTTTTGTAAAAAAGGACACATGCATGTATCATGTTCCCCAAGACTAATAATGTACCATTACACTGATTCTTTATTATCATTAAAATGTAATTATCATAATACATCGTCTCCTGATATTTTGGGTCGGTTCACTACATATATGGTGGAGTACCTCCTCGCGAACCGATGTAGTTCATTTTACATCACTATTAATTACACATTGATATAATGAATTATTTAAGGAATATATGTAATGTTTAAAATGTAACCATACTTTAAAAATTATAATATAACATATATGTTATTACATTCAAACCCATTGGAAAACCATAATGTCACTCATGTGTAAGGTTAACTATAGGATCGAGGACCGATGTGAGGTGTTTTAATTTCCAGTTTAATTGGATGGTAAAATGTATATATTAAATATATATATTATAAATTATAAAATAATGATTCTAGAATAGAGAATTATTATTTTTCTTTATTTTTTCCCATCTGGTAAAAAAATGGATACATCATTCAAGCGTACGTATAGTATACTGTCTCAATTAATGGTGTAATATATTTTTCCATATTGATCCTTAATGGGTGACAATAAAATTGTATGTAATGAATAAATACGATATAAATATCATGAATAAAAATTAGGATGTTTTTGAACCATGATAATTTTATAAGGATGAAATCTATAGAACCAAAATGTATTTGAAAAATAAAGTTGTTATAACCTAGAATAGTGATTTTATTAATGAATTGTTAATAAACAACTAATAAAAGGATATAATTATATCATTTATGGTATTAAATATAAGATTTTGGATTGGGAATATATTTTTATTAAATCTTTATTTTCCATACGTTAGGTTTAATCATGTGTGATGAAATTTATGGCTTAAGGAAATAAATTTTCATCTCAAAATTTTTTAATATGAGACACATTCTATACTCACCACTGAATTCAGTTTTTCAGTGTACTTACTTCCCGAAAATGTATTTTATAATATATATTATGCAATTTAATGATATTTATATATCCATTTAAGGTTTTTATTTCATTGGGTTTGTGATTTAAAATATTCTAACATGGTATTATTTTTATGATATAATCTCATTGATTATTGACATTTATTATTATTATTAT
This sequence comes from Viscum album, assembly GCA_963277665.1. Classification (NCBI taxonomy): domain Eukaryota; kingdom Viridiplantae; phylum Streptophyta; class Magnoliopsida; order Santalales; family Viscaceae; genus Viscum; species Viscum album. The sequence continues at coordinate 633,440,216 of OY728130.1, forward strand.
TTTGATGATGAAATATCATGATTTATATCTCACAAAAATGATGTCTTTTATCTTATATTTTGTTTCTAGTGAATACAATTTCACAATCAATTTACTATCTTTAATAACTAATCATACTAAAATAATATTTATAAGGAAAATCTACATTATCTCTCTCTTTAGTAGAAAATATTTTGTCTTCCATGTTAATGTCTCTTAAAATGTTTAAATAATGTTTTAATTATTTTATAAATGTTATTTAATATTATTTTTACAGATTTTTTAATTTTTAAAAATGGTTTAAATGTAATATTCAATTGATATTTTGAAATGTGTTATTTTGTTTACTTTTTACTGAAAACCTGAAAGGAATATATTAATTAACATTAACCACATGAATAGTATTTTCCTCTCTCAAACCTATTGTATGTTTTAAATATTCCCTTACTACATTCCCTGGTTATTTTCAAATAAATTTACTTATTTAATAGTTTGTTAAATTATAGGTTATAATAGTGTGATTTCAAAATAGATTGAATATTTTCCTCAAGAATGTTTCAATGAAATATTTATGAAATTTTTACGTACCAACAGCAACGAAAATTAGTGTTGATTAAATTTTACTATGTATATGATCTAATTATACAATAATTATTATTTATATGAATTTTTTATAGTTATAGCAATGAAATTGTTTTGAATCTAATTGATACTCAATGGTAATTCTGGGATAAATTGTTAAAATTATTATGATTCCTTTTTCCATTTCATGGGACATGGTGTGATGATATGATTACTGTTTTATGATCTTATGAAACAAACACACACACACATATATATAGAGCTTTAATTTTGTTACATTTGGTTTTTTATAAACAAATTATAGTCATCATGTCATAAAACAATTGTTGTTATTTTATAAACCAAGTAAAAGTGGTTAAATTATATACATATTATGGGTGGTTACGTTATAAACTGAGGAGGTGTGAGAACATTATATCACTCCAATAAATTGGTTAAATATGAATAATTCATGATGTAAATAAATATTCTCTAAATCTAATTTTATGTTCATAATTCTATGAATGGACCTGAATTTCATGGACATAAGATTAATTGTTGGCCTTGTTTTCATGTCGATAAGTTTATACGAGGACCTAATTTCAGGTTGTTAACATAATGAGTGAACTTATTTATATTTATAAATGTTTTCAGTGTTATGAGTCTATGTTCTTTCCACGTTACAATGAAAATGATATATTCTCATGGATCATGTTTATTGATGTACTTTATGATTCATGCCTTATGAACATCCATTATTAATCTTATCAATCTGGTCTAAGATCAATGATATGTGGTTTTTGGTTTAAAAATGTTTTTCTCCTATTCCCTTATCATTATGGTCATGTTATTCTTATATGATAGTTTATATCTACCTTGTATACAATTTTTGAGAATTAAATATCACTATTTCTTATATTTCCTTTCCCTATGTTATCATGATTTTTATTTTTAATTATATAGATAAGAATTTTTCTAGTTATGTAGAACATTGGGGGATATGATCTATTTCATTTATGAACTAGTTATTTATGTTTCAATTATTTCAATGGAACTTGAACCATATGTTTCTAGAATAGTGTGTTATGTTATATAATGAATACATATCAATTATGATGTTATATCAATGTATGAAATGTGTGGGTCACTATAGTTTGAATCAAAGTAAGGTTTAAATAACCATTTGAAACTATGATAAGAATTTTTTTTGAGAACCTTATGGATAATTATAAGGATATGTCAAATTATAGGAAAATTACTTTTAATTTCGGTGGAGGATATAAAAATTAGTATATAAGAAATTATATCTGTGTCTGGATACTATGAGTGTATGTGGATCAAGAATAGTTGTACCTATTTGTAATAACTCCAAAATGGTGTATTTATCATGACTCTATTGTCACCTGGTGAATGGAAATGGTCCTTACAAAACAAATTTTTTAACTATCAGATGGGATATATTTTGGAAATTCAAATCTCATTATGAAGCATTATGTAGGATTTGAATAAATTATTATCATGATAGAAGTTGGTTAAACCTAAGGAATTATATATTAAAAAGAAGGTTCCGTGATATAAAAACCATTTAAAAGATTTTTTTGATTATGGGGTTACCGGAATATGATTATTATTTCCCATATTATTCTTTTTGACCTTTTTCATTGGATGGATCCAGGAGGAATAATATTATCACATGATATGAAGGAAAATTCAGTGACTCTGAGAACCCAAATTTTATAATTTATATAGTGATTGTTAGTGTGATTATTCCTACTCAACTATCATGATATTTTATTCACAACATGAACATTGTTGTGATTCTTAACAAATTTAATAACTGGAATATAGAATTTTATGGAGGTTCATGTTGAAATGAACATGGATGAAAGAACAATCAGCCTCGTATATTTTAATAAGGTTGGAAGAGAAAGCTAGCCTATTATACCATAAAGAGGGGAATATGTTTTCTATGTTTAAATGATGTCTATTAAGAAATTAATTTCTAGGTAATTCAATTTCTTATATGGGGAACATGGGTGTTATCATAGTAAATGTCTTGAACTAAGGTGTCTCCACTAGGCCAAGGAAGCACCTATGTGATATTAAATCATTGTAGTAAAATGGATAATGAATTTACTTGTTGGTATTCTTGAATTATATTATATAATTATTTTTAACAATGTTATTTCGGTTATAATAATCCTAAAAAGATAATCATTGTGTCAATTTTGGTATCATATATGTATTCATGTATTATTAAATTAATAGTTATTGATACAATCAGGGGCTAATGTGTTTAAGGATGATCATGAGGTCAAAGTGTTAGACACTTATTTTTGGGTTCTATGGGAAGTAATTTTATTTTGATTAAATACATTTTGTGAGATGTTTTATTGGAATTACGTATATGTAACTGTTAGGTTCATTATGATCTATTTTATATTATATAATAATTTTTTCATACGTTTAAAACTATTGATAACAATTTGGGATTATATAAACATTGGTGGTTAAGGTTAATTTTATTATTGATAAAAATATATTTGGGTATTTTATAATGATTATATTAATATATTTTGAATAAAAATGGAATCCTATAACATATAACAAGGATGAATGGAGTAATATACTAACTGACGTGATATAATGGTGAAACACCTAAAAATTGAAATTTGGATATCATGGTTAGTATGAAATATTTGTAATATTAACTGATAGATATTGATTATGTTAATTTACAGAACATATGTTTTATTATTGAGATTATCATGACATTTAGAAGTGATATTATTATATATAATATGTCACGAAAGTAGATGGTTCATTAGAAAAATTACTGAACTCATGATTTTGGGTTAGTTGCGTTTATTTTTTCATTATATATATATAGATTAAATATTTTTATAGAGAATGGTTAGATATAAATATAGGTAATAAATTTTTAAATAATATGATCTCTCAAAATATATGAATATATATCCAAGAAGATAGTTATATATCATTAAAATTGAAGACAAATTAATACATTACCCACATTGGAATGAAAAAATAGTAGAAAGTTATTTGAGTCAAAATAATAATTATGAATTATTTATGATGTGGACCAAAAAAGATCCAATATTTTTGGGGTTTCAAAATATGGACCTTAATGCCATGGAGTAAGGGGATATATATTATCTTTCGTTAATAAGTGTTCATCTATCAATCAGAGTACGATTAAAGAGGTTCATAAAAAATATGTAGAGATGTAAAAGAAGACCAAAGATGTTATTAAGTTTAAACATTGTTATGATATCAAGATAAGTTACATTATCCTTGTATGGGTTCCAAACATATAGTATGTTAATAATTAATAGTTGAAGGAGGATCATTATTCCTCATTTTCTATTAATAATGTGATTATGAAGATGTGTATAGGTATGAAATATTATTTTTGGTGGGATAAAATGAAGATCGGTATTGTAGAGTTTTTATCTCAGTGAATGGTATTTCAAAATGCTAAGACTATGAGGGAATTGTTTAAGTGGATTTTATATCCATTACCTATATGTGAATGGAAATGGGAAATCATATTAAGGGATATTGATGTCAGACGCTAAAAAAATATAAAAAGGACATAATGTTATATGAGTTGGAGTCTATTGGCTTAAGAAGTAACTGTAATTCATTGTTATCAAATAATATTCATATATTAAAAAAAATTATAGAATATATATTTAATAGGTTATATGGTTTCATGGAGTACCACATTCTATTAAATAGGATATGAATCTATGGTTTACCTAGAAGTTCTTGAGAATTATTTAACAATCTCTAGATAAAGCATTTTGTTTATACAACGTGTATCATCCAAAAAAGATTTTCCAATATAAAATAACCAATTATACCCTATAGAATATGTTGATATAATATTTTAGAATTAAATGGTGGTTGGTATCAAAACACTCCTCTATTTATGTTTTCTTACAATAATACCTTTCACTCGAGTATTAAGATGGATCCTTATGAATGCCTCTATGGAATGATATGTATAAATAAAATTTTCCAGTAAAATTATTGATAAATAATGATTTTGGGAACTAATATAGGTTAGGTAATGGTATATAAATTTTTATTCATTAATCAACACATCAATGTGTCTTAGAGTTGATAGAAATGTTATTCTATAAATCATCATCATGATTTAGAGTTTGATGTTCGTGAGAAGGTTTTTCAATGAAATTTCAATAGAATAAGATTATGATATTTTAGAAATTATTTTAAATACGACCTATGTATATTGGTATTTTTTATATTCGTGATGATGTAGTGACAATTTTTCATCATTGGTAACTTCCAATGAACCTCTATTAATTCAATGAAACGTACCATATATCTCTTCAGATGAAGTATATACCTAATATTTCTCATGTACTGAAGTTAAGGGAGATACCATTAGATCATGATCACAAATATTTATAAAAACCTATGGATATTTTATATAATATAAATAAGGTTCAATGAAATAGGGAAACTCGCATAGGAATAGTTTTATGGTGAAACCTCCAACTTGAATAAGTTACCTTATAACCTGATGATATTAAGTGGAAAAAACATCCCTAATTGTTTGTGTTGAAGTGATGTAATAATAATGATGGAATTTATTTACATGGGGGAATAATGTGAAACACAATTATGTTATGATACATATTTTTTCAAATAAATTAAATTTCATCAATAGCTTTTGTTGCTCACAAAACTATGTTTTAACTAAGTAAAATATCCTTTTAATATTATTATTTAAACACTAAAATTATAATTATTCCCTCATTTTTCTATGAATAGGAATAAAAAAATTCTTTAAATTAATTAAAATGGTTTTAGATAAATATATTATTATGATAAAAATGCACATCATTTGATTAATTTTGATAATGTATGGGAAATATTTTTTCTCAAATTTTTTTTTAGAAAAATGAAAAATAATTTTATCCATTTTGAAAATTTATTTAAAAATATACTATTATTTTTTAATATAAACATTTAAAATTTATCATTGAATGAATTGTTTTTAATTTTACAAAAAATATTAATTTTTTTATTAGTAGTAAAAAATATTGATTTCTATTCAAAAAAGCATTTTTATTAAAAGAATTTGACAAGATATATTTTTTAAGGTGGTTTTAAAAATAAAATTATATTACTTATACTTTAAATAATATAATATTTTTCATTGGAATAAAATTTATTATCTTATTCGATATAAAAAATTTATTATACTTATGAAAACATTTCTTTGTAAATCCTCTTTTTCATCCCTTCTACAAATATAATTTTAAATTAAATGATTCCTATAACAATAAAAGAATTTTCAAAAAATGGATGAAATATTTGGGAGAATCATAATTAAAATTTTATAATACTATCAAAATAATATTTTTGTGATAATTTATAGTAAAAATATTAAAATTAATAACCATGGTTAAAGTTAGAATGGATTTGTTAGGGATTAAACTAAAAATATTGGGGTCAAAATATCCTTTAAACTTTCCCAATTACAATGTTTTGAACATATATAGTCTGTATATCATACTATTCTATATAATGATCAATTTTAAATCATTTGGGTTTGTATATAACATGGTATAACATTTTCTTTTTGAAATATAAAACATATGTTATCTCCCATACAAATAAAATGTGACCACCTATAATATATGATTCAAATATAAAAAGTCATTTGTTTTATAAAATACCTTAAAAACATAGTAAATACATTCCTAATAACTAATTATAGGCCTTTTATTGTTTTAAAACTGTTTTATGCTGGTATTAGCTATAAACCAAAAAAGGTTTTTTGAATATGTGGTATCGTTCATAACCGAGAATATTTTTTTTTCTTCTTCCACATTCATAAAATTTTATTCTATTATAATGAGTTAATAAAATCATTTTATATCATATAATGAAATTTTATTATTTCAATAAAATAACATATTTCATTATTCTATTCTATCAAACTATAAATGGTGTTGTTGATCATGTATACAACGAAATACCACCTCGTGAACTGATGTAGTTCATTTCCCATCACCGCTTCTAAACAATTTATATAATGGTATTTATAATGTATATATATATATATATTATATTTAGAAGATAAAATATGAAATTAATTATAATATAACATATATGTTTCTATCTTTTTTTGTTGGGAAACATTACATCCCTTGTTTATACGGCATACTACCCACTCACAAACTAGTGTCAGGTGGTTTTTATTTCAATTTACCTATAATGTAATAATTATATATTTATATAATATATATTATATAAATGATATAATAATTATTTTTGAATAGTGACTTATTATTATTTATTCCTTCATTCAATCTATATGAAAATAGAAGCATATTTATTGTGTAAATGTGGCCTACCATCTCTATCAACATTGTAATAAATTATTACATCTATAAAATTTATAGGTGTCTCTAGATATTTATATAATGATCATATATATGATATTTATATAATTATTTAAATTATAGGGGTTATTTGACCCTGAAAAAATTACAAGGGCCAAATCAACTCAATCAAAACATACAAGAAAAACGAAGTGGTAACCACTATGAATAGTGATTTTAATAAATAATTTTTTAATAAAAATGTGATAAAAAGATATAACTAAATATAATATGGTATTATATTTATGATTGAGGTTTTATAAAACGTTTATCATAAATATAATTTTATTATACTGGATTTTTGAACATGTGTGAAGCAATTCGAGACTTTAGGTATGCGATTTTCATCTCACTTTTATTTCTGTGAGACACATTCCAAAATCACCTATTGTTTTATTATTATGGTGTATACGATACCAATGAATTAAATTAATGAATATTGTTCTAAAATTTATGAGGATATATATATATATATATATATATATATCACATGGATTCTGATTGACAAGCTTCTAATGAGGTAAGGATTTAATGATATTTTCTCACTAATTATCATCACTGTTTATGATTATTACTCTAATGATGAAATTTTAGGCTCCATATATCAAGAAAACTGAGAATATTTTTATTCAATGTTTATTTATATAGAATCCAGGTTTTATTTTCATTATCCTTTTTTATGAATGACCAACACAAAATTCAATTTTTTTTATCAAAAATAAACTATATCTCTCTCTTCTGTTGAAAATTAATTATCAATAGTATCAATGTTTATTAAATGAATTATTGAATAAATTTAATATTTTCCAATGGATTTCGAAATTCCTGTAAAAATAGTTTATAATTTTAAAGAAATTTTCTTTTAATATTCAAAAAAATAAATTTTTTACTTCATTTTGAAATGAAAAAATATGTATTCTAACATGTAAAATATGAAATGTATTTTCATCCTTCATAACTGATCAAATATTTAAATAATTTATTATATATTTCCCAGGTTTTTTTCACTGAAAATATTTTCTTTGATAATAGATAAATTTCTAGAGTTTAAATAATTATTTTAAAAATGGAAAGTATATTTTCTCCAATAATGTTGTAATGGTATTTTTGTGAAATTTATATTCATCAACAACAACAACGGTTGGTGTTGGTTATGTTTTAATGGGGATATAACGAAATTTAACATCTTTATTCTTTTTATAATTTTTTTAATATGATGATGAAATGTTTATGAACCACATTTATTTTCATGGGTTATACTATACAAAATTGATGAAATTGTTATGAATCATTTATCCAATGTACATGTCATGATATTTTAATATAATGGAGTTTTATGATCTTGTGGAACACAAGTTCATAGATTTAATTATGTAAATGGTGGCTCCATTTTAAATCAAGAAATGTTGTATTTTTAGAACCATGTACTTATGTTTACCTTATAACCCAATTATTGGTGGTTATATTATAAACCAAGGATGAGTGGTTACATTATAAAATAGATATTAGTGAAGAAATTATATGTAAAATCCTATTATGTTTTTGGTTAATTTTGATGTCTCTAAGTGCCTCTATTTTGGAGAAGTGACATGTGGGTGAGTTTGGGTGAAATTATAAAAAAACAATAAAAGAAATGGCTTGCGCATGGTTAGCACATGGCTTGATAAACAGTGCATTCATGCTGTGCCAACCTAGAAGAAGTGGATAGTGGGTTATGCACGGTGTGCGCACAGTTTGGTAACCCATGCGACTAAACCTTGAGGACCAGCAACCCTGGACAGTGAGATCCGCACGGTGTGCGCACGGTTTGAAAAACCATGCGGTCACATAAAATTAGATCCTTAAATTGTGGATCTCGGACTTTTTGCCTCTAAATGCTTATTTTTTCCTACTAAGTGGCCCTACCTCAGGATGTTTCTTCTCTTGGGGTTAGAGAAGGTTCTATCTTTGTTCTGAAGGCGATCCAAAGATTCCTCTTGGTGCATCGAAGTGGGATTCTCAAGGTATGTGATCGTTCTTCTTATTTCTTGATCGGTTTCTTATATATACTTATATCTACTTCATGTATGCCCTTGATTTCTTATTTATATGCCCGTTATGGGTATATCTAAGTGTGTAAATGCCAAAATGATGAGTTCTGGTCTTGGTCATTCTAGGGAAAGGGATCTAGGACGGGTTTCTGGAGAATCAACATGGATTCTTCAGTGTTCTTCAACTATTGTGGATTTGGTCAAAACCTTTGAGGTAAGTGGTTCTATCCCGACTTGCCGAATTTATTATCTTCATTGCTTGATTTATTTCACTTGCTGATTTTAATTCAATTACTTTGAATTGAGATATTTGAATTGGGTTTGGCATGAGAATTTGGAAAACCCCAAATTCTATTGAATTGGGTGTGTGTGTGTGTGTGTTTATGGAAATTTTATAATTTAAATTGTGTAATTTAAGATACGTATTTGATGTAAATGTTTTCAATTGAGTTTTTGATTTCAATTTTGGAAAAAAATTTTGAAATAATGGAATTGGTTTTGAATGGATTTCAAACTGGTGAAAATGGATTAAAATGTTTTGATAGAAACCCATTGGTTTTATCTTGCGAAAAGGAATGTTTTTTAATAAAACATGTTGGGGTTTTAAATGGAATGGAATTAGTACTTTAAAATGAAAGAATGGTATTGATCATATTTTAAGCATTCTCAAAATAGTTCCCCCATCATGTAAGAGTGCATTCAGGCCTTAGGTAGTTAGTGAGTTATTTGGATACACTCTATGATACGACAATGTTATAAAACATACATACATCGGGTCACATCCCCGATGGGTTGGTGAAGAGTCTCCTTTGGCCAGTGTTAAAGGGACGTGTGTATACAAATTTTAATGAGTTCATATAGAGAGTGCGGAATCCCATAACTGATTAATACTATCGTACCTTTTGGTAGATGACCATGTTTCTCGCCTAAATATTTATATGTGATGTATAAATGTTTGACAATGCTTTTTGAACTGCTTTACTTTCCTGTTGATGTTACATAAACTATTTTATGTAACTATTTTTATTTAAGCCATTATCTTAAAAGTAATTCAACATTTTAAAACCTTGCTTGGCGAAATTTCCTTTACTTGAAAATGTATAGAATGATTTGTTAAAATATGATTTCCTATTTCCAAACATGTTTACTTTAAAATATAAAGTTTTTCTTTGGATAATATTTATTTAGAATCTGTTATAGAATCTCTGGTGGTATCCTTCTAGGATTAGCCTTAACCACTACTTTTTCTTTCGGGTGTTTGTAGGCCTCCTTCTTCCAGGTTCGTGGAAGGGGAAAGGATCACTTGGAGGTGGATCCAGCTGTTGAGTTTTCAACATGGTGAGTTGTGTACTTGGGGACATTGGGGAGGTTTTTCCTGTTTTATGTACTTGGGTTGTAGTACGTTGGGATTTTTATGCCTCTTTGTTTTCTGGTATAATGCTCCCAGTGGAGTTTTTTTGTTATGCATACTATTTGTTTCACTATTTCTTCTGGGTCCCTATGGAAATTTGTTCCCACTCGTTTGTTGTATGATGCCAGATGCTAGTCACCGACCCGGGGGGATCGGGAATGCCCTTCGGGCAATGTTAGGGCAGGCTCGGTTATCGGGTTACTAGGGTACCCAGACTGGTATATGAAAAATTGGTATCAGAGGGAGGTTTGTTGAACATCTTTCCTTGATGACAGTATGCATTTTAGTTTCCCAGTTGATACATAAGAGGTAGTTCTGATTGAGTGCCTAGTCACCTCTCACTGCAATGAACTTTAAGTCACCAGGGGTAGTTAGGGAAATACGACTTGTGTATTAGTTCTAGTACTTTCTGTATTTTGATTTGGATAGAGTGGAATACAAATCTTGTTTATTCCTTATTTTTTAGAGTAGTTTTCCTTGTTACCCAGTTGGTGTCTTAATCTTTGTCTTTTCTAGTGTTGTGTAGCATCGTGCCTCCGAAAAAGACTTGGGAATAAGATCCAAAAAGAGGCTATTCATGAACCTCAGCAAGTGAGACCTATTGTGGATCCGAGTCTGGTTGAGGTGATCATTCACATTTTCCATGCTCTAGGACATACACCACCTCCAGTCCTTGTTTAGAATCTATCTTTATATCATCAAAGTGATTTTCTCTGAAGTCATTCTGAAGAGTTCCTACGCCAGAAGCCACCAGTTCTCAAAGACTCCACTGATCCTCAACATACTGAGGAATGGTTGAGTAAGATTGTACATCTGTTTGGGTTCTTAGAGAAACCTGATGTGATCAAGGTGAAGTGTGCCACCTTCATGATGGAGGGACCAAGCAGGAGATGGTAGGACATGATGGTGACGATAGAGAAAAATGAGGGTTTGGAGTGGAATGACGTTAGGGTTCTTTTCACTGATCAATTCTATCAAGATTTAATGGTGTTGGCCAATGCTGTGGAGTTTTTCTAGCTTGAGTTGGAGATCAAAACCGTCCCTGAGTACTCAAATTGCTTTGCTGAATTGGTACAGTTTTCTACTAAAATTGTATCTAAAGAGAGGATTGAGTCTCGACGATTTGAGTTGGGGCTTCGATTTGATATTCACTCTCAAGTTTTCTCTATGATGATACCCACTTATGTCGATGTGTTGGATAGGGCAGTGATGGTTGAGATGGTCCTGGAAGGAATGTTAGGGTAGAAGGGAGTTTCTTTTCCTTCTTGTGACAATGTTGGTCCCTTTAAAGGGAAACAGAATCATGACGTCTCATATGGTATTTCTTGACATCAGAGTCATTATAGTCCTCCGGTAGCACCAAGAAGGGCTTATTTGACTTTCTATCAGTGTCGAAATTCGGGGCATTCTAAGAGGGTTTTCACTGAGACACCTAAGAACTGTAGCTCCTGCAGACGTTTGTGGAACTTACAGATATTCTTCCATCACTAGTCTACTCAACATAGTGGAACATGATCATCAACACCTCCAGAAACTGTGGGGAAATCAAATGCTTCACATTCTAAAAGGTTCTAGCCACAGGCATCAGGAACAAAGCTTCTTCACACAGTGGAATAATCACCAAAGGTAGCTGAAGTAGGTCCTGCGACTGTGAGATGTACCAAAATTATAGCTTTATCCTTAGTGACATCACTTTTCGATACTGGTGCATCTCACTCTTTTATTTCAACTCAAATTGTTAATCTACTTAATCTACCCATGGAACATTTGGCTTGTGCGATGGATATTACTACACCTCTTGGTACGGTGAGAGAGAATGGTCTCCGTTGTCCTGGTTGAATTTTCATTCTATCAGATGTTGATCTTATTTGGGACTTGTTGGTTCTCGACATGAAATCTTTTGATGTCATATTTGGGATGGATTGGATCATCGCCAATAATGCCCAGATTGATTGTCACCTCTGACGGGTCTACCTTACTACACCCAGTGGTGTGCCTCTAGTTTTTCAAGGGGAATGGGACCCAAGGTCAGGTAGAACCGAACCTTCTTATCCAAATATGGGGATAATTATATCATTGATTGCTTTTTTATCTAGATAAAGATCCAATGAGCGGAGATCTTCCTCTAGTCATCACTGAGTATACAAAAATGTTTCCTTCTGTCTTCTCTAGTATGCCACCGGTAAGGGAGATCAATTTTTCAATTGAGTTAATGCCTGGTACTCATCCGGTTTCTATCCCTTCTTACCGAATGCCTCCAGATGATTTAAAAGAACTAACGTCTCAGTTGGATGATCTTCTTGAGAAAGGTTTTATACGCACAAGTGTGTCACCTTGGGCAGCACCAGTTCACTTCACCAAGAAGGCCGATGGTTCTCTATGCTTATGTGTTGATTATCGAAAGCTCAATCGAGTTACGATAAAGAACAAGTATATGTTACCACTAATTGATGATTTGTTTGACTAATTGAAATGGGAAAATTGATTTTCAAAAATTGATCTTCGATATGTTTACCATCAGTTGAGGATAAAGGAATCTGACATTCAGAAAACCGCCTTTCGAAGTAGGTATGGCCATTATGAGTACATTTTCATTCCCTTCGGCGTAAAAATTCTCTTGATGTTTTCGTGTCTTGATGAATCAAGTTTTCCATGAGTATCTGGATACTTTTGTGGTAGTCTTTGTGGATGAAATACTTGTATACTCCATGTTTTAAGATGATCATGTGCTTCATCTGAGAACAGTTCTGGGTCTATTAAGAATTCACCGTATTTATGCCAAGCTTTCAAAGTGTGATTTTTGGATTTGAGAAGTGAAATTATGGGGACATGTGGTGTCAGAGCAAGGAATATCAGTTGATCCTGAGAAGGTGAAGGCTTTTATGACATGGGAGCAAGCACGAAATGTTTTTGATTTTCGGAGATTCTTGTGCTTAGCAGGATATTATCATCGATTTGTTAAAGACTTCTCAAAGTTAGCTTCTCCAATGACTTCTATGACATGAAAGGGAGTGAAGTTTTCCTGGAATGAAAAATTTCATAGTTCTTTTGTTGAGCTAATGAGTCTTTTGACTACTGAGCTGGTGATAACTCTTCTTGAGTCTGGGGCAGGTTATGTGGTCCTCTGTGATGCATCAGGTTGAGGTTTGGGATGTGTCCTTGTGCAAGGTAATCATGTTTTTGCCTATGGATCTCATCAACTAAAGCCACATGAGAAGAACTATCCTACCTGTGACCTTTAACATGAAACTATAATGTACTCACTTAAGTGTTGGAGACATTACCTTTATGGAGAAAGGTTTAATGTGAATTCAGACCACAAGATCTTGAGTTATATCTTCTCTCAAAAAGATGTTAATCTTCGCCAAAGGCGTTGGGTGGAGTACCTGTAATATTTTGACTATGACATTTCCTATACCACAGGGAAAGGGAACGTTGTTGAAGATGCGTTAAGCAGGAAACTTTCAACTCAGGATGTAAAAAAATCTTCAGAATATTGGAGATTGATGTCTCTTTTTACTCAGTTGTATATTGGAATTTGGTGGAAGGGGAATGGAGTTTCATTATCCAGTGTTCAGCTGACCTCTACTATCCTCGAATTGATTATTTATGAAAAATAATTGGATGATGAATTCAATGTCAATAGGGAATCTCTTTATGGTGGGGAGACTGACACCTTGTGGTCGTTCTCCAAAGAGGGTGTACTATGTTATCAAAACCGTTATGTTGTTCTTTTATCGGCAAGGAAGGTTGTGATGAGGGATTACCATAACTCTCGGTGGGTTGTGCACCCGGAGAACATGAAGATGTTATATTATATGTGGCGACAGTTCTGGTGGCCAGCTGTGAGACGAGACATTGCTGTGTTTGTATCTCGTTTCTATACATGCTAGCAGGTGAAATTTGAGTAATAGAAACCTTCTGGTTTGCTTCAACCGCTTCCAGTCACTACATGGAAGTGGGATGAAATCTTAATGGACATTGTGGTTGGGTTACCTCAAACCCGGAGGAAGAAGAATGCGATATGGGTTGTCATCGACCAACTGACCATGTCGTCTCACTTTATACCTATTCGAGATACAACAAAATTTGAGGAGTTGGGAAATATATATGTGAAAAAAATTGTTCGTTTGCACAATGTTCCAAATACAATAGTCTCTGATAGGGATCCTTGGTTTACTTCTTACTTTTGGAGAGGCCCTCATGAGGCACTAGGATCTCTAGTCCATTTGAGCACGACCTACCATCCACATTCAGATGGCCAGACAGAGAGACCAATTCAGATCCCTGAGGACATGCTCCACGCTTGTGTTCTCGACTTTGGTGGATCTTTGGATGATCATCTGGGGTTAGCTAAGATTTCTTATTAGAACAGTTATCAATCTGAAATTAAAATGGATCTTTTTAATTCATTGTATGGTCGTCCGTGTAAATCTCCCTTATGTTGGTCGGATATTGGTGAATGTTCTTTGGTATGACCGAGTTTGTTCAAGAGTCGACAGCTAAGATCCAGTTGATTCATCAGAAAATGATGACATTGCAAAGTTGGTGAAAGTCTTATGCTGACCATCACTGTACACCTTTAGAGTTCTCAGTTGGGGACCAGGTGTTCTTGAAATATTCACCCTGTTTCGGTCATCGATGGCTTGGGAGGCAAGGGAAGCATGATCCTCATTTTTTGGGTCCTTTCAAGGTTGTTGGTTTTGTGGGAAAATTTTCTTACCGTCTAGCTCTACCACCATAGCATACGTCGATACATAATGTGCTCCATGTATTGCAGCCGCGGAAGTACCTCTCTGATCCATATCATGTTGTGAGTTGGAGGGATCTTGAAATTGAACAAGATTTATCTATGACTGAGAGACCAATCAAGATTTTTTATTCTGAGACCAAGGTACTTCATTAGAGAATGATACCTCTGGTTTATATATTTTGGCAGCATGGGTCAGATTCTCATGAGGCATGGGAAAGGGAGGCGCTAATGAGAAAGTAGTGGCCTCATCTTTTTGGCATGGAGGTTTCTTCACAGGCTTTCTAAGGACAGAAAGGTCCTATGGTGGGGAGGTTGTAACAACCCGTTACATTTTCAGGTACTTTTGATGTCTCTAAGTGCCTCTGTTTTGGAGTAGTGACTTGGGAGTGCTTTTGGGTGAAATTATAAGAAAAACAAAAAAAAATGGATTGTTCACGGTTAGCACACGGTTTGATAAACCATGCGATAAAACTGTGGCAACCTAGAAACATTGGATAGTGGGGTACGCACTTTGTGCACACGGTTTGGTAAACCATGTGGCTAAACCATGGGGAGACAACCCTGGATAGTGAGATCTGCACGGTGTGGGCATGGTTTGAAAAACCATGTGGACAGACCGTGCGGTCACTTAAAATTAGATCCTTAAATTGTGGATCTCGGCCATTTTGCATCTAAATGCTTCATGTTTCCTCCTATGTGGCCCTAACTCTGTATTTGTATTCTCCTAGGGTCAGAGAAGGTTCTCCCTTTGTTTCGGAGGTGATCCAAAGGCTTCTCTTGGTGAATCTAAGTGGGATTTTCAAGGGTGGTGATCGTTCTTCTTCTTTCTTGATCGGTTTCTTAGATCTACTTTGATCTAATTCCCCTATTCCATTGATTTCTTATATCTACGCCCGTTATGTGTAGATATAAGTTTGTAAATTCCAACATGATAGGTTTTGGTCTTTTTCTTTCAAGGGGAAGGGATTCAGGATGGGTTTTTGGAGAATCAACCTGGATTGTTGAGTGTTCTTCAACCGTTGTGGTTTTGGTCAAAACCTTCAAGGTAGGTGGTTCCATCCCGACATTCCGAATTGATTATCTTCATTGCTTGATTTATTTAACTTGTTGATTTTAATTCAATTACTTTGAATAGAGATATTTGAATTGGTTTTGGCATTAGAAATTGGAAATCCCCCATTTCCATTGAATTGGGGGGGGGATGTGTGTTTATGGAAATTGGATAATTTAAATTGTTGAATTTATGTTATGTATTTGATGGAAATTCTTTCAATTGAATTGTTGATTTCAATTGTCGAAATAAATTGTGAAATGATGGAATTGGTTTTGAATGGATTTCATACTGGTGAAAATGGCTTAAAATTCTTTGATAGAAACCCTTTGGTTTTATCTTGCAAAAAAGTCATGTTTTGGAATAAGACCTGTTGTGGTTTTAAATGTAATGGAATTGGCACTTCGAAATGGAAGAATGGGATTGATCGTATTATAAGCATTATTAAAATAGTTCACCCATCATTTAAGAGCGCAAGAAAGCCAAAGGTAGTTAGTGAGTTATTCAGATACACTCTACAATACGACAAAGTTCTAAAACATACCTGCGGCGGGTCACATCCCCGATGGGTTGGTGAAGAGTCTCCTTTGGCCAGTGTTAAATGGACGTGTGTATACAAATTTTAATGAGTTCACATAGAGAGTGTGGAATCCCATAACTGATTAATATTATTGTACCTTTTTGCAGATGACCATGTTTCTTGCCTAAATATTTATATGTGATGTATAAATGTTTTCCAATGGTTTTGAACTACTTTACATGCCTGATGATTTTACATAAACTATTTTATGTAACTATTTTTATTTAAGTTATTTTCTTAAAATTATTTCATCATTGTAAAACCTTGCTTGGTGAACTTTCCTTTACTTTAAAATGTATCGAATTATTTGTTAAAATATGCTTTAGTATTTCCAAACCTGTTTACATTAAAATTTAATGTTTTTATTTGGATAATCTTTATTTGGAATCTACTATGGAATCTCTGTTGATATCCTTCTGGGCATAGTCTCACAGCCTACATTTTCCTTCGTGTGTTTGTAGACCTCCTTCTTCCAGGTTCTTGAAAGGGGAAAGGACCACTTGGAGGTGGATCCAGCTGTTGAGTTTTCAACGTGGTGAGTTGTGTCCTTAGGGACATTGGGGTGGTTTTCTTGTTTTATGTACTTGGGTTGTAGTAATTTGGGTTTTCTGTGCCGCTTTGTTTCTAGTAAAATGATCCCAATGGAGTTTCTGATTTATTCATACTATTTTTTTCAATATTGCTTCCGCGTCCTTGTGGAAATTCATTCCCACTTGTATGTTGTACGATGCCAGGTGCTAGTCGCTGACGCGTGGGGATCGGGAACACCCTTCGGGCTATGTTAGGTATGGCTCAGTTAATGCGTTACCAGGGTACCTGGGCTGGTATATGACATTATACCAATCAAATATATTGGGTAAAGGTGAATAACTCATGAGGTAAATATTTTATGAGTGGAACTAATCTCATGTTCATAATTTCATGCATGGACATATTTTTTGAGTCTATAATTCATTCATGGACCTAATTTTCATGTCCATATGTTTGTGAAAGGGCATGATTTCATGTCATTAACATAATGAGTGAATCATTTTCTATTTACATGTGTTCATAATATTATGATCTTATATTTCATCTACGTTATGATGTCCATTATATTCTCTCATGGATCGTGTTGATTTCTTTCCATTAAGATTCATGTCTTGTAAACACCTATGATATACTCCATGATTCATATTTATGTTCATTAATATGTATGTTATGGTTATAAAATGAAATTATATATTATCAAACACTTATTCTTATATTATTCTTATGTCATCAATGATATCTCCCATGATTACCCATACAGTTCTTCAGTGAAAATCCATTCTCATAATTCCATTCTATAGGTTACAATGAATGGAATTTGGTAGGATATTTTTATGAAGAGTCTTAGTTATGTAGAACATAGTGTAATATAATGAAGTTATATTATAAATTTGTAGGTTATGTATCTCAGGATACAAAGATACCATAATAATGTGATTTTAGTTGAATTTTTATTGTTATATAATAAATATTCATTCATTAAGATGTGATATTCCTCTATGAAAAGTGTAGGTTTATGTAATATATGACTACTTGTAATTGGGTATTGATAAAATATATTGATAAAATACATGTTCACTATATTCTACTACATTGGATGATTATATAGTTAATATTAACGAGTAAAAAATAAAATTTCTAATGGAAGGTAGAAACAAATTTCACAACATATTACGTATGATGTTGAGAATATCAGTTTTGAATAGCTTGATTTGATTTAATTACTAAAGATAATATAATATATAGATGAGTGTGTATCCATAAATTGATTATCAATCGTAAATGGTGATACAAAACTAATGGAATATCACTTGGAGGATGATTTATGTATATAGTGTTTTAAGCCATAAATGGTGAGGTAGTGGAAGTATATTAAAAAAATTATGAAGTGAATTTATATATTTTGAGATACATTGAGAGTTACACTTATCAAATACATGGTAATGTTAATACAAAATAAATTTTATGTCTAATTAATGTTTATTTATATAGATAATGGATATATATTTATTACAATAAACTTTTATGTCTTTACAAATATAAAATATAAATATTTTTATTCAAACTAAAGTGTTTTATATCCATCATGTGGTTGTTTTCAATAATAAGAAATATATATTTGAAATTTAATTTGGTAAAATATATTCCCTTTTTAATATTTGTGTCTCAAATTTTTCATAGAGAGATATTTTTTTATTTTTCTGAAAAAATGGAATTTCGAGTGAATAGTGAAAATAATGATTTTTATTAAAATTATCATTAAATTCATGAATTTATAAAGTATAAATCCATTTTTGATTGGGTTTAAAGAAAAAATAAACCCATTGGGTTAAAATAATCCAAATAACTTCTTATTAATCAACATTATGTACGATTTTGTTGTAAATTGATTATTAACCTTGAAAACTAATGTTTCTAAAAAAACATCATTCATTTTGTGTGAATATATTCAAATTAATTTCCAAAAATTATAAAAAATTAACCGTAAAAAATGAATTCCAAATTTTTAACTATTTCGTTATAATTTATTAATGAGATCAATTTTTTTCATAATGAATAATCAGTAATGTAAAAAAACTCACCAAGGTAAAAGGGTAATTTATGTTAATTATGGTTCAATGTAAGAGAAAAGGTCAAAAAATATCATCTTAAATCATAGGGATGTGATTGTTTCTACCATTATAACCATATATATATAATATTTATGTCTATTTCCACATTCATATGAATAAATATTCACAATATTTTTAAAACATTGATAGATTATAGTAGTGGTACCGTCCCACAAAAGAATCCACCCCTATTATCTATTATTCGCATACATTGAGCAATTTAAATTTACAAATAGTTCCACAAATACCATATTAAACTCCCTCCCCATATTATAGTGGTCTTTGATTCACCAAAATTCTA
Source organism: Viscum album (assembly GCA_963277665.1). Taxonomy (NCBI): domain Eukaryota; kingdom Viridiplantae; phylum Streptophyta; class Magnoliopsida; order Santalales; family Viscaceae; genus Viscum; species Viscum album. Next base: position 633,459,967 of record OY728130.1, read on the forward strand.
TCCTAGGAGGAAAAACATGTAATCCAATGGTGCTTTTCAAAATAAGAGCTTTGACACTTAAGAGAGTTTTTTTATTTGTTTTTCTTAAAAATCCTTCATGTCTTATACGTACATTTTGATATTATAACATAAGTAAATTACATATAGACTATTTCTTTATTTTTGAACCATTAAACTTTTTATATCATTCTCTATCTAGTGGTTAATTAAAATGTCTCTCTTGCATATGTATCGACTACCACCTCTATGAATAGATATGTTTCATTTATCATCACTGCCTCTCATGGATTGTTTTTGTTGTATATTTTTTATTATTTTTATAATTACTAAAATTATTATTTTTTTAGAAAGATAGTATATTATATACACCCTCACCCATCTATCTATTGATAAAATATAAATTTTCTCATACATATATGTGGACTACCGCCTCCAAGAAATGATGTAATTAATTTTATATATATGAAATTCATAGTTGGTAAAAAAATATTATTTTATGTATAACATTTATATTTATATATTGATTAATATTATTAATATAATATAATTGTGACCCCTTTTACCATGGTTATCTATGAAAATTTTTATTTGGATAACAAACTGTACATCCTCAAAAATAAATTAACTTAATTAGTTTATTAACTATATATGAGTAGGTATTAAATGAAAAAAAATGGATTGTGAAAAAATGAATAAACCTAAAAATAATCTTATAAATTTAACTAATTAATATAAAATTATTATATTGGATTTAAGGAACGTACATGGAGAGTGAGACACATGGTAAATGATTTTTTTAAACCATGTATAAAATGTTTCAATGTTTTTATGAGGTATTTACCTCAATTACATGTTTTTAAAAAAATGAAAATTATGTTATTATTAAATTCTAATGAATTATTAATGTCATTTTAAATTATTTATAATGTTATCTAGAGTTTTTCAGAAAGGTTTCATTTTAAATTTTTTTATATGCATTATTTTTTAAAAAGTGTCAAAGGAATATATTTCTCAAATGAATGCAACCTTAATGTAATTTCAGATTATCCTAACCATTATATATTATGAATATTCCTATAAATAATTTCATGTTTTTCAAGGAAAATAATATTTAATATTATTTTGTTAAATTTTCACTTGATTTTTTTTGAAGAAATAAATGATGTTTTCCGTATTTTTACATAAATATTGACGTTAATTCAACATATGACTAATATGGAATATTTTAAGACATTTTTGGATGGTAATGAAATATTATATGTGTTTTATATTAATTAGTCTTTATAAATTGGTCATAATGAATAAAAATTGTAGTAAAACTCTCCGAATAATTGGAAAATGAATTTTTTTCTAGAACATTATTTTGGAATTTACTGAGTAGGTTATACAATTTTAGGGGTACATATATATATTATATGAATTTATTCCTATACAATAATACATGAACATTCAGTAATAGTGGATGTTGTTTACGTAAATATTTTTATATCATGATTTAAGAAAGCTGAATTATGCTTTATAAAATTTTATGGATAATTTAGGGGTGAAGTGTTTGATTATCCTTAAAAAGGGTGTAAGCTATAATTTGTTCAAATAAACCAATAAAAAGATGATTTTAAATTAATTATTTATGAATAAATTTTTTCTTAAAAAATCAGTTATAAATATAACAACATGTATAAGTAAACGTTTATTTGAGTTCAATGTTTTTGTGAAAATGGAATAAATTAGTATTAATTAAATATTTTTTATATGGAAAATGGTTACATTAATTTGTGTAAGAAAAAATTAGATTTTTTGAGATCATAAAAAATCATGAAATGATTTTAAAATTTATTAAATAGTAGGAACTATGGGATGGGGTGTCTTAATTATACTGGAATTTATCTTAAATGGGGAAAACATGTTTTGAATAAATTGAGAGATTAAATTTATGAATTTTTTTTTAAAAAAAATTGTTATTTAATGGCAGTTCCCATGTCGTAATAAATGAGTATTATAGGTAAGAATATATAGTAGTTATGTAAAATTAAAAACCTAAATGACCATAGGAATGTTCAAAAGTGAAATCCTTTTTATTAAACTAATAATTAATGGGTTTTAAAGGCATAAGTCATTGTAATTGGTTTTAGGGAAATGTTTCGATAACTATATAGTTTTATATGTTATTAATAAATGAAATTTATGGTATTTTATTTAATTATTTATATTATAATTAGAGGAATTTTTCATTTTTTGTATATATTCATCTAGTCTGCAACCATTTCAAAATTATTTTACATATAGTAAACAAGGATAATGAAGTGGAATGGAATAAAAATAAAAAAACATTAGAATTAATATCATTAAATATATGGAATATAAATAGATAATTTTTTATTTTGTTAAATTATTTTATTTAGGATATTATTAAATCCAACAACTCTTTGTAGAGACATAAATTTCAATAAAGGGACATGACTATAGTTGATAATTTCATAAAAACCATCTGGAATTTTGGGTCATTTCAAAACTAGTTATAGCTACTGGATGGATAAATTCTGTAGAAAAATACATTAAATATTTTGGGGTTTTCTATGTATCGGCATTTAGTTCAGCCCCTATATCAATTTGAAGATGAAACATATCATTGGTGGTTATGGATTAGAAATATCAATGAGAAATAATATATTGATTCCATTTAGTTGTCAATATTTAATAACATTTTCTTCAATATGAATTTTCCTATGGTTTCTAGATTTATGATGTTAAATTAATTTTTGTAATGGAAGTAAAATTATGAAGATATTTTTGTTTTAAATGAGGAATGTTTTTATAGATTTTTCAGGTATGAACACTTTTTTATTGACAATATTAGTAAAATTGGATTATTATAGTCTGTATTGAAAAACAATTTTCAAATATCTCTGGCCTCTCATGAATTTTTCAAAAAAGAGAATTTTTTTGATTTTTTGAGATGTTTAAGGTAGATTTTTTTTATCTTTTAAACCAAAAATTAATAATTGTTGTCCATGTTGAAAACATCCATGAATAATACTTAAAATTATTATATAGGTAAGAGTATAAAATTTCAGTTCTGTTATATTTCTCTATTATGTATCCAAGTGACTGTGTCATGATGAATGGAAATTGTTTCAAGGGTGGAATGATGGGAAACATAACTTTTGGCTATAAGGGAATATGTAATAGTAATGTTCAGGCCAAATATGATTTTCATGATTTAGGGTATTATAATTTTATGGAGATGTAAAATTATTGAAATGTTTGAACAAAGATAAACATAAAGGAAAAAATCATCAACATTGTCAGCATAAGGGTGTTGAAATGTCATTTTATACTACCAAGAAAAATACAAGATTATCATATAATGTGGTTTCATGTAAATTACAAGTTTAATAAGATTATTTCAATGTATGTTTTGATTCAAGGTCTACATATTCATTATACTTTGGTATATTATCAAGTAAAATGGAAATATTAATTTATAAAATGGGGATAAAACATTTATTAAAAACTAAATGTCGATGTATTGAAGTGAAATGAATCATGTATTCCAAACTATAGTATAGTTTGATAGTATTATTGGTATGTATTAGAATTGAGTTTATCATGATAGGATATAATTTAGATTTATTGATGTTTTATTCTATTTATAGAGTTATTTTTAATAAATTTATATCAATAAAATCACAATTTTTATAAAATATCATGAAGATGATTAATCAATTTAATATATGAGTTATAGTTTCCCTTCTTATATTTCTGAACGAAAATAAATTTTATAGATTATATAGGTTAAAATAGTAAATAAATATGTTGATTCATTTCCAAATAATTTCTTAAGTGTTAGTCCCAATCAAGAGTTTGAATTATCTGGTGACCCGTTTCTAAATGTTAAGCTAATTTCAAAACCTATCAGTGTTATTTTAAATGAAAAAGCATTTAAAAAAGATTCATTATATGGATTTAATTAATACTAGAACTCAACCATGGGATTATTCTATTTATTATTTCAATAAAATAATGTTTTTATTTGTCTTTTCATTGACTATAAGGAAATACATAACATTACAGATAAAAAAATATTTTAGTCCTAATATATATGACTTATTAGATCAAAATCAGGGAGTATAGTTGGTTTTAAATATAGATATTCATTATGGATATCGTCATAAAAATTTGAAGAATGGTGAAATTCATAATAAATGAATTTTTACATGGTATTTCCTTTAAACATTTTTGTATGTTCCTCGTGGTTTTAAAAATGAACCTATTGTATTCATGGATATTCTCAAAATAGTATTTCATGAATGTGTAGATACTTTTCTAACTGTTTTAATTAATAAAATTCTTTTTTAATAAAAAAACTAATATAAAAATGAGAATAATGTATGTACTATTCTATATAGAAATAAATAATGTAATATGAATATAATGTTTAGAGAATGTGAGTTTTACTATAAAAAAATCCATTCTTATGGTAAATTATTTCTAATGATGGAACAAACATTGGTCTTTAAAAATATAATATCATTAAAGTATGTGTAAATCCTAAATATATCTCAATTATTTAACGTTTTATTTTATTATAATGTTATTATCAAATGTTTAATGAAAAGTATCATACAAATCTATCATATCAAGATAACATGAAATGGAGATAAATTTATTTTGAAAACGAAGTTTGATTAATTTTTCAATAATTTAAATATAATATTAGTAAATGATCTAGTGTTAGGAATAGCATGAAGAAATTGTAAAATTATATTTTATAGGGATTCTTTTTTAAGGGACTTGGTTTTGTCTGATAGAAGGATGAGCATGCAATTGCATATTTTGTATATCAATTAAAACTACATGTGGAAAATTACAATAATCATTATATCAATCTAGATGTTGGGGGGTTTAGTAAAAATTTCATTTATTTTATATTTGGTAAAATTATATATATATAATATACATTATACTTTAAAAAATTTATTCACTAAAAATGAGTTGAACATGAGGCAGAAATGTGGGTCTGAAGTGATAAAGGATTGTAATTTTATTATATTTAATCATTCATGTAAAGAAACAAACATGTAATGCCATGATTTGAAAAGATAATTAGTTATTATCTATCATATACCTATAATGTCATCCTTTATTTAATGATTTTATGAATATTATACAAATAAATGTTCATACAAGAAGTCATTATCCTTTGGATAAGGTGTTAGTGTAGTCATATTTAGAAGAGATAATTATGCATTCATAGAAGGAAGATAATTTTGTTTAAGAAATATTTTTTTTTCGGTTTTTTGATAACTATAAGATTCATAACTTTTAAAATATTATAAATTTTTTTAAAATATTTTGAATGAGGTTGTTTTTCCTATGATATCCTCAGTTAACCAATGAATTATTAAGTAATTCTCACAGCTCATCATTGTTTGTTCTTCCCAGAAGTAGAATGATGGATGGAGACATTCATGATTATATTCTGTGGGATGGAATGATAATGGATATGAATTATTTTACCATGGATTGTTTTGATTTTAAATAGTATATAACTTGTGATAAACGTTTAAAGGGGATTTTTTTCATTTTATATAACCTAAATGGAAATTTGAGAGTACATATATAAATTTCAAAGTGGGATTTCTAAAGACATCAATTAGTAATAATGGGATTTGTTTTTTATGCTTGTCAAATGAATAGAACGGTGTATTTTCCCACTATTGAATATATTATATACTTGGATCAAAATTATTGAAAAGATATTAAGGAGATATGTAGGTTAAAAGGTGTTCCTCTCTCTAATATATGTCACCATTATAGGGACATGACAATAATGAATTATTAAATTAATTCTCTATAAGTGGATTCACATTATTTTATTTTTGGAGTATTTTTCGATTTGTAATTATAGATAAATATCCCATAACCTATATATAAATATATAATAAATTTAAAAGTACCTACTTACACTTAGTATATATGGTTCCCAAACAACATTTAGGATATAACAAGTTTACTTTTCTGGAAAAAACTTTAAAATATTCATAATAACCTCATCCTTTTCCCAATACATCCTTAAAAATAAATGAATAAGATTAAAACATGGGATGAGAAAAAAAAAACCTAGTAAGGGACATAAAAAATGTATAATGTACCCATTATTTCATGAATAATTATAATTTGTTTATCTTTTCAAACATAAAATTTCAGCACAAAATAAGAATTTTATTACTCATCAAATCAACTCTTCTATAAAATTATTTTTGTAAACCATTTTATAAAAAATATTTCAATAAATAATATATAATCATAATGGATAAGTGGAGGAAACACAAAACATCACATAAGAATAGCTTAGTAAAACGTCCAGGTCAACATCAATTGGTAGACAGATTCCAATCATGTAATCGGTTAACCCTTGTCCCATAAATAAAATATCATTAGACACAATCATTACCCAATTCATTTGAATGATGTTAAATAAAAAATATTCATTGTTTTATAATGTGTCCACTTGTCTTCAATTAAAAATGGAACCACCTATACTTAGACATTAATGAAACCACCCATCCTTGGACTATAACAAAACCACCCATCATTTGTTTATAATAGAACAAAATGTCAATGGTTTATATTTGAAAAAACCATAATTATAATTTAATGAAACCATATATCATCATTAAAAATTCCCATGAACTATAAAATTATCATAAAACATGAAGTCATTAAAATTTCTTCAAAAAATCTAGAAAAATATTCTCCACATTCATAAAAACTATTTGAGATATTGAATAAACCATTTAATGTAAAACATTTAATGAAAATACTCAAAATAAAGGGAATGAGTTGTTTTATCTCAAAAAAATTAAATATTGTAATTCAACTAAAAAATGTTATGGGAGTGGAAAAACTATCAACAACCTATATGTTAAAATAAAACATTATATATATATATTTTTAAAAAAAATCAAAAAATTACGTAAAAATACATAAAGAAATTTATTTTCAAAATTATTGAAATAAAATAAAAAAGAGATATAATATTCTATTTATAATCCATTCATTTATATATAAACTCATATAGATAATAATTAATAAATTATTTACATTGATGATACAGATTCATAAAAAAATCAATAAAACATTTATTGTAGGGTTCTTAATTAGTATGTCCCTTACCACAAGTCCAAGTCTTCATATATATTATTTATCATTATAAATAGTAAAAGTTTTCTAATGAATTACTTTCTTAATAACATTTTCCATGTTGATTGTTAAATATATTTTATTTATTACCTTGTTATATACAATTACAAAATCAATTATGTTCACATTGGATCTTTTGATCATATTCAAATCATATGTCCAAAATTACATCGGTAGGATGAAAAATTTTAATATGAAATTAATTTCATCATCTATTGAATAATATTAATGAAATTATTATACTTTTTATACATAAATTATAATTTAAAAACCAATAGTGAATTATTTTTATTAAATATGATCTATTTATAAACTTTGTGATGGTAGGTCATACACACAAATTGGTAACCCTTAAAATTAAAAAAAATAGAATAGAAATAAGGTATATGTTATTTTATCATACCAAAAATTATTATTATTTTATAAATATAATATCATTTCCTTAAATATGCTCACATATATAATACATTTTATGTGATTATGGAAAACAAACCACATCTCTTATTTGAGTCGGTAATCCACACTTATGCATGAACGACAATATCATTTTTCAATGGATTGAAAGGTTAGAAAATAGATGATATATATATCAATTCCCAAATGAAATACATATAAATTACATAACATTTTTAAAATACTTTAAAAAATCATACAAATAGACGAATAAAGACTATGTTAGTCTATTTCCTTTGGAAACAATGAAACATAATTAGTGGTATATAGCTGGGATACATTTTCAGCCACATGGTTCTTCTTGACTAGAACCCTTATTATACACATAAAACAAAATAAATATCTTCATAACCTAGGAATGGAATCATAAAAAGGTGTGATATTAGATTCTATGTTTTTGTAAACAAGGGATACAAGTAAGCATAATCATGACCATAAGGGTATAAGAACATGCTAAAAAAAGGAAAAGACCATACCCTACATATCAATGATCATAAACATGAATAAATTCATATATCACGGATGTTAATAGTATATGAATCATAAAGAAATAAATAACATAATACATTACTGCATAACATAGGAATAAAACATAGAATTTTGGAAAATATGTTAGAATATAATACAATTTATATAATAGTCTAGGAAACATTGCCAAGTCAATCTCAGTGGAGAAATACCTTTTCTGAAATGGGTTCACATCCTGTTCCAGCCTTGTATTACATAACTATTTTCACTCCTCGTTCCATCCATGTCTATCTTAGAGATATAAACAATTACATAATGCATTAGAGGGAGATATATGAACTAACCATCTCATAATTAAATTATACTAAAATGTGGAAAAAATCATAAACATTCACATCATAACACATGGAGTGAAATGGGTATCATAAAAATATAATAATATAATAACTTTTGTAAAAATATATATGTTTCACAATCATTTAATCAAAATAATATCCCTTGAAAGAAGTAGGGTTTAAATGAATATAACCCATGAAAGAGAAAAAGATTTCATAAAAATCCTTCAATCACAACGTTAACCATTTATAGAAGAAATATAAATACAATCATTTAGTAATTTCCCTATAAAAGGCATGCGTAACACCAATAGATTTTATCTTAGATCTATAATAATTTTGAAACATATTTTAAAAACATTTAGTGAGGAACATATACTTTTTCATTGAAAATATATTTTTGAAAACTAAAACCATTTGAAAACTATTTTCATTGAGAATAAATGAGAAATGTTTTTACATAATCATTAAAACATTTTGAAAACCATTTTCCTTGAATCTTATAAAGAATATTAAAATCCATTTGAAAACTATTTTCCATTATGATTTACAAAATAATCATAAATCATTTTTTAAATATAAACACCATTAATGAAATAACATAGAATGGATATTTAAATACACATAAATTTAATAATAGTAATTATATAACACATTAACAAGTAGTATATACAACATAGAAAACAATAGGGTGGTGACATGGAATCTATATCACGGATATAAAAAGTCAGATGAAATTCCATTACCTTATGTTGTGACTCTAATCGTATACATAAAAAAATTTTCGTATAATAAATATAATTTTATTATAAATATATCACATAACTATATTCATATACTAAATATTATATCTGGTTTTATTATGACATTATATTATGTACTTTTTGATAATTCTATGTTAAGGTTTCACTTTGGGTAATATTTGATTTGTTTTTGCATGTTTCTTAATATGCAATAAATTTAGTACTTAGAGTAATATCAGGATTTAAAAAAAACATGGTATAAATTTAATTTATATTCATTTTATCTGTATTATAATAATAAAATTAATATAGAGGTATGAAATGGAATACACCATTCATAGAGATGATAGGTCGTACGTATGTATGAACATTGTTTCTGTTTAATTGATTTATTGAAAGAATGATTGTAAATGATATATATATATATATATATATATATATATATATAATTTTTAAAATATCATTATTATATCATATACATTCACTAATCTCATCCCTTATACATTCCATGTTCTTTGTAAAATAATCACATCACTTTGAGGGGGTTGTAGTCCACTCTTCCTCAAAAGAAATTATTGAATTTACCACAATTGGAACATATAAATATATGTGTGGTAAAAGGATTAAAAAGATTAAATAATTAATAAATATAATATATATTATATATAAATAGAGTTTACTTCATAATTCCCACCATGTGAGGCAGTAATAGAAGAACTAATAATCATCGTTTTGTGAGATGGTTGTACGTTATACACAGAAATAGTATGTTCATTAACCATTAGGCATAGGTGTGTCTAAGTATAGTTTAAAAACATATTGTAAAACTATCTCATCTTATTTAGTATTATTTTTTATGTATAATAATGAAATAATATTAATTTAGGGAGTGGTGAAATAAAATAAAATAAAGAAGTTTTTGGGAGGTTGTTACCTCTTAATTGGTAACTCATTTTGGTTTTCACCAACGGGCTTCCTTAAGAAAACATTATGAGTAGAAGATGGCTTAAAAGAGGAATGAAGTATTTTTTTGGAGGATATTTGAGTTGATATTAGTTGATCCTAGGTTGGTTTAGAAGTGTAATAATTTGGTGGAGATAGGGCTTTTTTATAGTGTAAGAGGAGTGGAACTTTTGTAATATTTTTGCAAAGGAATTCCATGATCGTTTTTCACATGTCTAGTGGATCCAATAATAAACCAAAGTTTACAAAAAGGAGAATATGGTATAAATATCAGCATACAATGGCTCCTGGAAAAGTTTCCTAGTCATTTTATGTCTTGAATTTATGATTTAGTACTTTGTTAATCTCATATTTACCTTCATTGATGTAATTGATTTCAATTTAATTCACTAATAATTTTGGTCAAAAGATAATTAAAATTTATTATCATTAATAAATTATTATGACTCAAAATATGGAATCCATTTCCCAAATTCGAGTCATAGAGGTCACTAATAGTAATTTAAAATGAATTCAGTAGTGGGGTTGACAATACAGGGTTTTAATGTATTAACATTAAAAATATTGCTATGTTTTTTACCCATGTTCAAAGTAAAATAGATCTCAATGACCTAAATTGTATTAATTTATAAAAATATTATCTAATTAAACATTTAAACCAATTTAAAATATAATTTAACCATATAAATATACGTGATGAAAAACTTATTTTGATGTATAATTCATTATTTTTCATTATTCATCCAAAAATGATGTTTTTGAGAAAAATACCACAAATTCACCATAATATGAATTTGAATATATAAATTAAAAAATTTCTTTTTTGTGAAAATAAATTTCTATATTTTTCTAAAAAAATTTATTGTTTTTCACAGAATGACATGGAAATCGTTTATTTGAGAAAATAGTATTTTTAAATATATAATGTCTTTACCAAAACATATATTTTTCATTATAAATATGATATATTTATATAATAAAATTATGATAAATATTTTAAATTTAGTTATTACTATTCATATTACTATGTTTAACAGCCTGAATATAACTATATCATTTAAATAATTATGATAATAAAAAGATGTTTTGTAGAAACATGGTGTTTCTTATATTATATGCCAAGAAGGTGTTGTGTGTAGCATATAACAATTCATTTATCTATGTAAAGTATTCTATTTATGTGTTGTGCACTTAGATTCTGTGCTGTGTGAATGGAATTTTGGAAATAGTGCAGTATAAGACACAAAAGAAAATTAATTCATTCAAAGAGAGACAGAGAAATGGTCCTTAAAAACTCAGGCTGTTACAATAAATTTTATTTATATAATAATAATCTTGACATTAATATAATATATAGAAATTAAATCAATCATTATAACCAAAAAATATTAGCAATGAGGGGAAAGAAATTATATTTTATCTCGATGAGGTAGTCCTCCAAACACATGAATGAGAGTTTTGTTTCCTATTTGATGGAATATGAGATGGATATTTGTTTTCTCAATAACATAAAAAATATTAGTAAATGTACATTCTTATAAGTAATATTTAATCTCGTTTTGAAAAACATTTAATGGATGAATAAGAGGGAAAAAACATAAAACATAATGTTATAGACTATACCTCTTCATAAAAAACATAGTTTTATTTTAAACATAAACCCTTATGGTTGGTATTGTTCCCAAACCAAAACATCTATAAAATAGATATGTATTTTAGAATGAAATTTTTGTTTAATAGAAAATAAATTATTATGATGTGAGAGAAAAATAATAGAGGAGGTTACATACTATATGTGAGGGGATGGGGACTCTAGGGAGTACTTAAAATAGGAACTTATTATAAATTAATTTAAATTAACAAAAAATAAAAAATAAAAAATTATAATATAGGATAAGGATGTGTCAAAATTATGTCATACATTATAATTTGGAAAATATTAGATTAGCATTTCAGAATTATCAATTTTTTTAACCCCTAATAAACCTTTTTGAAAATACCAATGATAATTTCATTTTAAAATATTTAAGGGTCAATATAGTTTCTATAAAAGGAAAAATAGACTATAAATGGTACATGGTTGATATATATTTACATATAAAAATACCATAGTTAAATATTTTAATTTTAGGATTTTTAATAATCTAGAGAAATATCATTTTGTTATAAACTACAATTCATGGCTACTTTGAACTATTCATTTAATTTGACTATGAGAAAACAATGAAAATAACGTAACTATAATAAAATAAATTAAAATATCATGAACATGTTAACTTATTATAAAAAATAAATTAAATAGGATAATCATGTTCAATTATATTACTTTTAAAATTTTATAAAACAATTATTTTATTTTTCTATTAATTTAATAAATACTATTTAATTGTTATGTAGTCATTCAAGGATTTTTTTCATTATTAAACAGTTGAAAAAAATTAACATAATAAAAAACTGTTTATCTTTTAAATAATAAATTTAGAAAGAGATATATCCTTTTTTATCCCCACATCAAGGATTAACATATATTAAAGTGAGGAAAATGACATTTTTTTACTTTTCATTACATAAAAATAATATAATTATCAAAATCAAATAAATATGGAAACATGATTCCATATGATCAAAATTTTGATGGATTTGGTGTAATATACTCATAAAATATGATAAATTTATGTGGTGTAGAAATATCATATTCTATGTCATATTATATTTAACCTTGATTACCCGATTTACCATTACAATGGTTAAAATTATTTGTTATGGTCACATTTTAAAATGATAAAAAATAAAAAGGAACTAGGTAAATTTTTTTACCATATAATTTCAAATATTGAATCATATTTCCTGGATTCAATTTCTATAATTTTATTAAATTAATTTAGGATGAAAATGAAAACCATAACAAGAAATAGCGTTCCAATAAAACATTTTATGTATTAATTTTTAAATAATTAATGTATAAAATTCCTTCATGATAAAATACTTTTATTATGTTTAATAAAAAGGCTCTAATTTAATTTTAAAAATAATAAAAATAATAATTTTTCATAAATTTTTTTTAATGAAAATACATTTTTCAATAAAAACTATTTTTCACTCTATTATTTAAAATAACAGACATTTCAAAAAAATATAAAAATTTATCAATGATAAATATTAGATCTTATTATTTTAAAAATGTTTTCATTTTTATGAAATGAAATTTCTTAAATTTATATTATCTAATTGTTATGTAATCTCATAGAAAATATTTTTTTAAGAAACAATATTTTTGATGAAAAGTGACCTTTCCTTAAATAGAGTGATTAGTTTATATGAACATATTAATAAATTTATATTAATATATATTCGTACATATATATATATATATATCATAAATTATTTTTTTCATATCTGGACCCACTAACTTATCTAGCAGGTTATAATGGAAATATTTAAATAATTGTATTTTCTTATTATTCTAGACATAGTGTTTTTTACCATATACACAAGTTAAAATAATTTAATTTTTAAAATATAAGGGTGTATATTTTCTAAATTTAATACATTATTTCCTCATATGTTTTCACTTTATATTAAAAATTATGAATTTTTCATTTGAAAATATATTTTCTAAAATCCCACATTGTTAAAAGCAATGATATAACTTCATCTAGAAAATGAGGGAAAGGGAAATAAGAAGGTCATATAGAATAACTAATAACCACGATTCCAAATAGGGTAAAATTAGTGGGACTTGAAAACATTGACATGGGGAGAACCTATAATGTTCAAATGATGAATTAGAGTGATAGAGATCATTGATTAACATATTGTAAATGAACACAAGTTAGTTAACAACCACAAAAACCATAAACCAAATATGTGTGAAAAAGATCATTGATTCATCCAAGAACAAGGTTTTAGGATAAATTTATTTGCTTCAACATACTATTTATAGATTTGAGGAGTTCACATTCAATGTATAGTTGGGATATATATATCTATAACATGATATATATAATTCCATACATTATTCAATTTCCCTAACAATATTATTTTTTCTCTGATGTATGAGTATTCAAAATGAATTTTTTATGTCTAGATAACTAAAATCAACTTATTAAATGTCACATAATTCCATAAAATGATAAGAAGTTATTCCACCTATCCTTATGAATTTTGAAAAATAGAAATGTTTAGCATAATATAATTCCCAAAAAGAATAATCCATTATATGAGTAAATATAACATTAATTATAAAATCTTGTACAATAACACCATAATTTAAAATTATAAAATTACATAAATAATTGACCTTAAAAATATTCAAAATATAATAGATGAATAATTAAACCAAAAAACAAAAATGATTTGATCATATATTATAACAATAATAATGTATCATTTATCTCTTTTTAAAATTGAGAACTTTTTGAATCTAATACCAAAATGTATACATTGTAATGATTAAATAACCATGATATGATAATAATTTCAAAAAATAACCTCATTAAATATAAACTCATATTAAAATAATATATTCTAAAAAGAGTTAATTCAACTATTTTTCATAAAATTAAATCCTAAAGTATTTTAATTGCATTAAACATATTATGTTCCCAAAAAATTATTATAATCTTATATATAAATAATTTTAATCCCTAAATAACTCATTAACTCCTTCATTATCAATATGATAAATTTATATTTTAAAAAAATGATGAAGATATATAAACAAATTTAATAACTTCAATATTAAGAATTTTTTTAACTGGAATGGTTGTCTCATACCTTACTTCTCACATCCAAAAAAAATTAGATAATTCTTTAAAAATGAACATTCATGTTATCCCTAATGGTATCATATTATTAAATATAGTAAGGCATCTACCAAAAATAGCATTATTCACCTTAATATGAAATATCTCTCTCATTCCATTTTTAATTAAAACCCAACTTAAGTGGAAGTGGAAGCCCATTATAATAGCAGTACAAATAAATAACATTAAAAAGATATAGTCATTCATAAGTATATAACTAGTACCATTTACCACATATATGTCTAGGTCCACCTTTATCTTTCAGATGATCAGGCATGCACAAACATGTTCCAGTGTGATTCCATGATCATCCTATACCAAATACTTTTTTATTTTCACCTTTTTCTAGTACATATTTTCCTTGTCATAGTCCCCCTCCATATAATGTTCATCATCTGAATTTTCAGTTTAAATGTTTTAATAAATATACCATGGTTGAGAATGTCCAACTTGAATATCCCCTGAATATAATCATTTAATTTGTATTACTGATCGATTGATCGTTGCACCATATTCATTGTTACTCTTCCTCGGGTATATCATCGTTTAATAGGGTATTTTTGAGATTTTTTTGGCCTTCATATTACTATTTTATTATTTTTACCTATTTTTGAAATCATTTGACTGTGTAATGGTGGAGAAATGGAAGCATATATTCAGATAATGAACCCAGTTTCATACTATTACTGGTAGTCCCATTCATAATTTCATGATGCTAAGATGATAGTAACTAATAAAAGAAGGCATTGAACCATCCCCATTTCATTATGAGTGCTAATGGAACCCCCCATTTTTTAACCAGTGGAACCTACACTAAAATAGTTACCTACATTGTATCTAAAACCATCAATTTTTAATCCCCCCTTACAATAGTTATAGGATATAAAGAAGAGTCAGAAACTAATGTGTCACCTTCCAAATCCCTACTTTTCCCTTTAAGAATATCCAAAAAGTTCAGCTTTGAGAAGTGAATCTGTGCCTCTTTTTGAAGTTTGACATGTAAAATGGTCACTATCCCTTGCTACTCGGATATCATATTGCATCGATGCCAAAAAAACCAAGTCCCTCGACCTACATCGAGGGCGCTGATTCATTTTTATAAAAGGGAGGGCATTCCCTTCAGCACAGACCTAAGTCTCTACTACAGGAGAACACCATGATGTAAATGCGGATAATCTACAAAAATAGATCAAGGAACCATAAAACTCATCGAAATATAATCATAAATATCCCATTGAAGATCCACCATAACCTCATCCACCAAAACCATGACCCTCATTGGAGTAGAAGGGGAGGCAACTGAGTAATTTGTCCAATAATGATGAAGAATCACATCAAATCTCATCATATAAAAAATAAAAATTTATATCTAAGCATTTGAACTTATTATTAACCATAAAAATACAATCAAATGATGGTATATATATAAAAATGTAATAAACTTTATTGTTTTTAATGATTTTGATAACTAATAAATATTTGATAAATACAATTCTACAACATAATTCTCCAATCCCAATAAATTATACATAAATTATTTCCCATCAATTATTGGTATTTAATAAGTCTTTAATTATGGTAAGAGTATCCTTTTTTAAGATGTAATGTACTTGTATAATTCCCATGTTTCACACATTTAATGTAAAAAACATTAAATGGATCTCATGGAGGAAATTTAATTCACTCTATTGAACACTTCATTTTTCCTTTCCAATTTGTTTCTCTATGCTATTTTTTTCACACATAAGGAATTTTCTAAATAATTTGAAACATTATTTAGGATATCTCATTCCAAATATATGGCATGAAATAAATATTTATATAATTCTACCACAGTCTCCACCACCCAGTCTCTTAGTAGACTCTATTATTTTCCTCATTATTGAGTCTAATTTTTGGTTAAGGTATATATATTTTATTACATATCATGATAATTTATTAGGAATAATAACCATATAATTCAATTAACTAAACATCACATTTGATTTCTCAGAATCATCACCTTTTCAGTCACTTTTATTATTATCATCATTCCTCCTTGTTCCAGTAATTAACTAAAACAAAAAATAAGATCTTGAGTAACAATAATAATATTCTGGAAATGTCATTTATAGGATATATATATCATGATAAATTATTTTCAAACTATGAGACCTTGGTTTAACCTAGGTAATCAATGATCATGAATAATTCAAATCAATCATAGTGATTCAAAAAAAGATATTTATTAACTAAAGATTATACCTAGGGAGTGTAAAACTATGTGTTCTATAAGGGACCCCACAATGTTCTCTAGTATAATGGTCATGATATACCCAACCAACTCTTTTTAGTATTATTACCCCAAGATGTATCTATTCTAAGATAACATCTATATGCTGTATCTGTGGATAGTTATATTTCCTATAAATCAGGTAGTATATATCATATCAGAACAATATTATTTTATAATCTACATAGACTTATCCATATGGTTATTTCCAAAATGTCTCTTATCCTAATCTATAAAGTTATCTAAACATTTAATCTGATTACAATGTTAAGGACAAAAATGTAATCAATTCTTAAAATGATTCATTATATAAAAAATCACATTAATTTATTTCAAGGGTCCTTTCACATTTAATTTTTAGATAATTTTTCCATCACCCATACATATAAATATATTATATCACAAAGTAGAAACATCGGCTTAGTATTTTTTTCCCAACAAAACAAAAAATATAATATATTATGAGTTTTATTATCTATGAATATTAACTAAATAATAATAATTTCCTCATTATTTTTGTTATTCAACCATAAAACCCTTTGAAAAACATTTCCATTGTGGGATGATAATGAAAATATGAACTATTGAAAAAAATGAAAGAAACATGTTATTTCATGAATAATATTTTTTGTTCATATTTTATAAAAATTAGTTTGCATTAAAATAAAAATTTTATTAGTCAATATATCAAAAATTCTACCAAAATCATTCAAAAAATCATAAGATATCTAACAAAAATCAATAATATTCATAATGAAAATGTTGTAGTAAGAAAAAATATTACATAAGCATAAGTTATGGCTAATTTTAAAGACAATACCAAATGCTATAAAGGGACCCACTATATATTAAATTTATTCTTTGTTCACATTCATAAAAATAATTGGAAATAATCATTACCTTCCTCATTGGAGTGATATAAGGGACCAACCATCTTTCGTTCATATCTTTTCAACATGTACTTGTTTTTAATTGGAAGAACACATCCATGGTTTATAATGAAACCAATTATCCTTATTTTATAAAGGAATTATTGATAATTGGTTATAAAATAAATACCCTTATATTTATTATAACATAAGAACCCATTAATGTATATAATTCCCAAATAAAATAAAAAAGTCCTAAAACACAAAAATGTTTAATTTTCTTCACTAAATAAATAAAAATGTTATTCGCACCCACAAGAAAATATATAATATATGTAAATATCTATTTTGTTTATAACCCTATTTGATAATACCAAGAATAAATAGATGGAAGGTTCTTCTAGTAATAAAAAATAAGAGCCCATTATAGAAGTGAAAAATCAAAAAACGGTTATGGTGGTGTGAAAAATAAATGACACTATATACATTAAAATATAAACTTATTTTTTTATGTAATAATGAATTTCCAAATGATCTGTATAAAATAAATAAAACCAATCACTTTCAAAACATTCAAAATAATGTAAAAATTAGAGAAATAAAAAATTTATAAATCTTTTATGTCGCTATAAATTTATCCATAAATTAATATTTATAATTTAGATACAGAATATAATGATTTAGTTTATCTATATTTAAAACATTAAATTTAAGGATTTTAATGTAATGTTCTTCTTGGATCAAGTCAGACTATTCACATATGTTCCTTATAATCCTGAAAATAGAATCATTATATTTATTTACTTATTTAAGAAACTTTTTAATGTTTATTATATCCATTATTTTTTTTATTACATTTTTATATGAAATTATATAATCATTTAAGTTATCATGAGATGTTTTGATAATATTCGATGCATAGGTCAAAAATGAAATCGATAAGTTTACTATGGTCAACGATTAATTTATGTTATCATAAAATGATTAATAATAATTAAATAATAATTATTTATGCACATCAATTACACATAAAAAACAATACACAGAATATGGTAATGAAAAATGAACTATGTATCTATAGTGAAGAAGGTAGATCATACATACTCAAGAGTAACATTTCCATTTTAAATGATCATAATCCAAATATATAAGTGTTATTTTATCTTTACAGAATAATTTTAATACCATAAATATCATATAATTCAATTAAAAAACTTATATATATCATCTATGTAATTTTTATATGAAATATGAATCACATTGCTTCGTGGAGGTTGTAATCAACACCTAAGAAAAAAAAAGGTTATCATTTTTTAGTGGTTGTAAAGGAAAGTATATAAGATTTTTTATCTAAATTTTTTTTAAAAATTTCATTAATATCATATATATATATTATTTCCATCAGTATAAAAATCTATGATATGACATGAAGAAAAATGAACAACATCAGTATGTGAGGCGGTAGTGCATCGTACACATGAACTATGGTTGTGTTTCCTATTTAATAAAAGAGGAGATGGATATATGTTATTCTAGTAGAAATATTTTTTAGTATATTTATGATTTTGGTGTTATTATTTCTCTTTGTTTTCTTAATATTCAAAATAGACATAAGAAGAAATAAATTTATAATATTCATTTAAAGGCTATACCTCATCTTTGGATGACATCAATTTTATATCACTTGTAAACTATAAAATTGCGGTATTATATTCAAAAAGTAACTATATAATTTGGGTTGGTTTTTGGGAAATTATTTGATCTAATATTGAATAAATTAAAATAATTTTATTCTGTGTTGAACAGAAGAGAGGTTGTGTCCTTTTATAACTGATGGGAGGGGAAATCATGGAATTATTTAAAATATTATACTAATATAAAATAATTTACATATAAAAAATGTGTAAAAATTACATTATTTTAAAATATTATGAGTATATGTCGACATAAAATAATCCAAAAAAATATGGAAACGCTATTCTTAGTATTTACCCTTATTTATTTCTTTTATCCCATATTAACCTTTTTGGAAAATTACCATGATATTATGGTTTTTACTTTTTAGGTGAATATAGTTACAATAAATAAATATTTCATTTATAAATGTAATATGGATTATATTTTTAATAATGTAGCAATAAGTTTGTTGATAATATGTTCTTTTTTAATTTTAATTAGGTTTAGAAAATATTATTTATTATAAAATAACATTAATGTCATTTTAGGACTATACATTGAATTTATCATTGATAAAAATATAAAAGAAATGGAATTTAAATATAATCCTTGAAAAAATAACGAATTTTTTTTTCTAAATAATAAATAGAAAAGAATAATTCTTTCAAATTTTAATAATTTTGTATTTTTGTATTTTTTTCTTATAAATTTATGAAATATTATATCAGTGTTGTAAATGAATTTAAGATAAATCATTCAACACTAAAAATTAGAAATAAATTACAAAGTTAATAAAATAACTTATCTTTGAAATGAATATTTTATAACCGAACATATCTTTTATCCATCCCTATATAATAATCTAGACATAATAAAGGAAAATGAATGGAATTTATCATTTTTCGTTATGTAAATTATTTTTAATATCAACATAAAAGGTATATAGAACCAAGGTTCCATATTTTAAAAACAAGGAAGAAAATGGTATAAATACACTCATCTAGTAGGATTAATGAACATGTTATTTTTATTTTTATTTCATTATCATATTAATTTTACCTTCAATTAATGAATTTACCCTCACATCAGTGAAATGTTTTTCAATATTTACTATTCACAATGAACGAAATTTAAAGGGCCATGTCCACAAATATTTTGATATCCATATTATAGGTATGAAATATGTTTTTCATTATTAAATTTTTTCTATGTGGTAGAAATTAATTTAATATTAAATCCCAAAAAATCAATGAAAAATCGTTTTCATAAAAATTCATTTTGAGAATTAAAATTATTTTATATTACCTCATGTATAAAATTCATCTCAATAAATTTAACTGAATTTAGGAAAAACGTTAATTCATATTTTATCTCTAAAATGAAATAAAAACAACATGGAAGAAAACAAATTTTTTTGATAATAAAATGACATTAAAAAAATTTGATTGATTTTATTAAATTAATTTAGAAAACCCTTTATATTTATTTGGACATTTATTTTTATTTGATAAAAAATTCAATACCATTAAAATACAATATTTTAATATCTAGTCTATAATGGTCATATTTAAATAATAATATTTTATGGTCATTTAGACATAGTGTTGTGTTTCATAAATGCTATTAGATATTTTTTCACAACTAGAAAATGGCCCCACACACATGGTTATATTTCCATGTTCTTGAAACCCATGGAAATGGGTTTCCAATTTCTATGGTTTTATTATACTATGGGAACATTCTCACTGATAAAATTGTTTATTTTAAACTGTGGTGGTAGGATGATGCCAGAATCAGTTGAAAAATACGAGAAACCCAAAAAACATGGGAAATTGGTAGAAAATTCATATTTCCTTGGTTGTAAAAACACTTAGAAATATAAATCATATACAATAAATTATTATTTTGTTTTTATAAACCTATTAAAATTTCCTTCTAAAAATTTAACTCTATTCATAGTTTTTAATTCTGTTGTAATAACCTTATGAAATTGCTATGGTTTACATAGCCATAGAAATGAACCCCTAAAAAATTAATTATTTCCATGGATTTTAAAACTGTGGAATTAGTGATCTAAATAATTTCCCATTTCAAGAGTTGTTAACAAATATTGGAATATCCCTACCAAAAACGATATATTTCAATGTTTTTTTAAAATACAAAAAATATTCCTCCAAAAACCACTAATTCATGTGGTTCTAGACAATCGTCGAAATAGGATTTAATATAAAAATATTTATTTTTTATTTTTTATAGGATTAAAATATATAATTATATATATAATTATATGTATATACATATAGGAATTTTGTGAAGAGGTAAATTGTTAGAAGGATTATATAATTGGTATCATGATAAAACATTTCTAACATTATTTATTTTTTAAAGGGTATATCCACGGTTTAGTAAACCATGACACAATGATATTTGTGTTTGGAATTATTGTCACAAAAATACTCTATAAATTTTATTGTTTTTGATGCTTATAAATACCTTGATTTTTATTAGTAAATTACTTTATGTATTTTTCTGTGAATATATTTATTGAGGATTTTATCTTATTTACATGTTAAAATATTTTTTATCTATTCTTGATGTGTTTGAAAGTATTAAAATAATATTGTTCCCACCCTACGTTTGTATGTGTAACATATGGTTTGGGAACACTAACTTTAGAATGAAACATATAGATCAAATACCTATAACTATTAGAAAAGTGTGGATCAACAACCATATGTTTGGAAGAAACCCTACTTTTAAAGGAATTAATATATAGTTCAGTAACCCTACATTTTTTAACAACTATATGTTGTCAATCCTACTTTTTGAGTCTATCATTATGAGATAGAACTCTATGCTTTACTCTATATATATGGAGATTTAAATTAATTCTATTATCCACCTTTTCTGAAAAAATATTTTTTGAATTAAATTCATATTTAAGGTAGTTTTAAGACTTATTAAAAGGATCATATTAAACAGACTAAATTACTTCTATTTCTATTGTAAACTAAGACTCTATTAAATTATTTAAAATAAGTGATTCTGATTTTCTAGGTGATTTTGTTGGATATGTTATGACCAAAAGATGGTCATGATTTTCTTGTTAAATATAAAGAATATTTTAATTTTCATATATTTGGTGTGATATATTTTTAAAAAAAAGATATTAATTAAAAATAATTTTAAGGCCTCTGTCTTTCTGAATAAGCTACACTTTGTAAAGAAACATCTTTCATTCTTCAATTGATTAAAATTACTGATTAAATATTTCTTCTGTTATTTTCCTTTTAATATTTTATTGTACATCATTTCCAATCAGGATCGCTTCGACAATGTTCATTATTGAAGATTATTAACTTTGAATTAGAAATTAAATTATTTGTCAATTTCTACTAAAACAATAAACAAGACTCTTTTTATTCAATCATATACATCACTATTGATTTATTGGAGTATCAATTTCTCAGACTCAGAAGTGGTGGTGTTGGTGGAGTGTCAATATCTCACACTAAGATATGGATAATTCAGTTGCTCATAAAATAATAATAAGGACATGTGAAGGAATTATTGTAAATGTGTCAACTCCCTGTACTCAATTGAAAAGGTCTTGTGGTAACAGTACATATTTAGTGAAAAAAACGAAGCTCAAGGAGAGGGAATTGTTTGAGTGGACTATGGGAGCTTTGTGATCTAATGTATTGTAAAAATAACCATATATTCTTCCCACATTAGCCACATCTCATCTAAAATAAGGAAGATAATACCACATGTCTACATAAATAGTGGGTAAGGATACAATATTGAATCATTCAAACTTATTTAAAAGACACAATCCACCCCTATGTATCATTGTATTATTATAACCTATGAATTTTAATAAAAATAGTTCTTTTTGAAAAAATTAGATAAAATCTAGAAAGAGGAATGTAAAAGGTATATAAAAACATATATTTGAGTAAATTAAATAAAATTATTTATTTCAATGATCTGTGATCATTACCTACATGGTGATAATTATGATTGTTGGAAATCTCACAGTATTAACTATTAAAAACTATTTGATTCAACGTATACCTGAATATTGTCACTCCATATGTAATCCTTGAAAACATGAAACATGGGATACTACCTAAAAAGTGTATTATGATATAAATTCAAGAGTATTGAATGATATTATATGTGGACTTGGTCCAGATAAATTAAATCAAGGATTTACATGTACTACTGCTAATGACATGTGGAAACAATTTCTTTTTCCTATGAAGGAACTAGAAATGTCATAAAAATAAGGTGCACTACTAAAAACTAAAATTTAAATACATCACAATGTATGATGGTTAAAACATCACTCATATACTTGGAAAGTGAATGATATTTTCAATGGTTTTTCTACCTTAGTAAAATCAATTTCAGAATCTGATTGGGACATGAAATTACTTTGATTACTACCCTCTATATTGAAAAAATATATCTTCTACTATACGAAAATAAATAAAAGTCAATGATTTGATCATGAAATAATTTATTAATACATAGAAGATTTATTAATAAAAATTCCACGATTAATATTAAGATAATAATATGTTTAAAAGGGTAAATAATAAAGATAATGATACTTCTTATAAGCTTGAAATAAACAAAATAAGATTCCAAATTTTCATATAAGTCAGAATGATTAGGTTTCAAAATAGATTTGGCTAAATTAGACACTGAGAAAATTTGATAGGAAAAAGAGAGTTTTCAAGAATAAATTCACATAAGATAAACATTTATCCAATGAAGTGAAATTATTTCAATGTAAATAGATGGGAAATATTAGGCCATATTACACACAACTAAAGTGGGAAAATATATAGATGGAGAATGATGAAAACAGAAAATAGATGAGAAATTATTAAAGGAAAAAATGATAGAAGGATATCAATGTTACATGGAGTGTATATGAATAATCCAGTATCTATTCTAATATTGACATAGAAAAGGTGTGGTAAAATATAAATTAAAATAAGTGCTTTATGATTTATGAAATAATGAGTTACAATACAATTATTTTTCAACATTGGATTCTAAAATATAACCTAATATAAAATTATATTCTTATTAATCAATTCATGAATAATTATATTAATATTTATTGAAAAATAATATTTCACTAAAGATAATTCATAATAAAATTTTATGTGAAAAATGATAAAATGTTAAAATAATTATTACAATTCCATGAAAAATTTAACAAAACTATTTCAAATGGTACTGATCATGGAAATAGAATAATATAAATACAACATAGAGTCGAATCAATAAAATGTATATCTAGCATATTAATTAATAGAGAATAATCATTATGTCATTTTATTAGAATCAAATTATCAAAATTAAATATATTGTATAATATGTAATGGTGAAGTGTCTAAATTCTATAGAGATTAAATTATGCACCATTCTAAAAATAACTACATATCATGATTTACTTGTTTTTATTTTGTAATTAAGAGGAATTACTCTAATGAATGTTATTAATGAAATCAATAGTTTATTTTAATTAATAATTATTTTATATAAAAAATATGCCTGATGATTTTTGGGAATTTTTCTAATATAAAGAAAATCATGTTACCTAGATATTTTCATGTTAACATATCTAGACCTAATAAAATATTGGTAGAAAAATAAAATACTATTTAATTTTTTTTAGTAAAAGATTCATAAGAAATAAATTTTTATGGTATAAGGATAGTGGATTCCAAGACACAAGAGTAGAGAGTCTTAGAGTTGTCATACACTAGAGAAATTGGATGGATGACTAGTTACCTTTGGAGATAATGATAAATGGAAAATAATAATTGTTTTATGAATTGGGTATCCATAATAAATATCAATGAACACATTGATATATAATCAAGTGCTAAAGAACAATATTATATTTATCTATCATATTTGTGATGATATATTTTATATTGATTTATCTAATTATTCCGGATAAAATTTTGAAGATAGAATTATTAAATTTAGATCACCAGGAACTAATAATGGTTATGCCTTTTATCTTAATTCCTTGTGTTAAAAAAATGAATAATTTATCTTCTCAGACAAATGAATCATTGATCAAGGTTAGAATACATAGATGCTGGAATATATTTAGTTTATATAAATGTTTTAAGAAACACATAGTTTATTATTTTCCTAGAATTATATTTGATTATGATAGATTCTGTGATTCATGATAAATTAATAACTGACACAATACATCTTTTAAATATATTAAAAATGTTTTTACACAAAAACCACTATAACATATCAACATGGATTTTTTGGAGTTTCAATATTATAAATTTTATTTTTAAGATCATATGTTTTTATGTTAGTTTGTAATATTTTAAAATTTAAATCGGTTCATTTTCTAAAAAATGAAAAAGAAATTTTTTCTATTTTTGATTGTTTTTATAAAATAATTCAAAATAAAAAATAATAAAATATAATTTCCTTAATTATTGATCATGGTTTGGAATTCAAGAATCAAGGGTATAATTATTTTTTCCCACAAATGGTTATTAACATGATTTATCTACACCAAGAACACATCAACAGAATGTAATTGTAGAAAGATAAAATAAACCTATTTAATAAATGGAAAGAAAAATGTAAAATGAATATTTCTTTCCATTATATTTTTGGGCAGAAGCTGTAAACAAAAAATTTTATATCATGAATAGAATTTTAGTAATACATTTTTTAAAAAACCCCATATAAACTATGGAATAACTTTAAACCTAAAGTAAGATAATTTAAATTGTTTAGATGTATGGTATATATCTTGAATAATAAAGAAATACTTATTAAATTTGATCCAAAGGATGATGAAAGAATATTTTTTGGATATTATAGTACCTAAAAATCCTATATAGTGTACAATAAAGTGTCAAGGATTGTTCATCAATTAGTTCATGTTATTTTTGTTGAATTTAATCGTTTTGATAAAAATAAAAAAACAAACAGATGAAATTTATTACTCATTAGACAACATAAGACTTGAATATTCAAATATAGATTTTGAAAATATATAAATTAAATTCAAACTTTTTAATATGATCAATAAACTGAAGAACTAGAAAGATTCATAAATAAGAAAATTATAAATCTAAATGACCCCCTCTAGAAACTATAACTGGAGATATAGATTCTTGTGTGAGAACTATAAATAATATAGGAAACATAACATAATTTTCCACCGTCCAAAATCAATCTAAACCTAAGACGACATAAGTAGCACTATATGATCATGGTTGGATAATATATGTTCATGAAGAACTAATCAAATTTTGTTGTAATAATGTTTCAGAAGTAGTTGAGAAACCATAAAATAATACTAAAATTAAAAATGAATTGGATTTTAGAAATGAAAAATCACACAAGGTAATAAATACATGAAATAAATCAAGATTAGTATCTAAAGGTTAAAATACTGAAGAGGTAATAAATAACTATGAAACATTTTCACCTGTTTATAAATTAGATTCTATTATAATACTTCTAGATTTTCCATCTCAATATGAATTATGAATTATATAATATGGATTTAAATTCATATTTTACACATGGATATTTATAGGATGTTGTTTATATTTAACAACCACAAGGTTATGAAAATACTCATCCACCAAATTATATTTTCAAACATTGTACTGCACATTAAGGCTTTTAACAATACCATAGAGCTTGATATGAATGGTGAAACCTTTTTTTATTAGAAAATGTATTTTATATAGGGTTATAAGATCATAATATATTTAAGAATATTGTTTTTTCTAATATAATCATAGTACAGATTTATGTACATGATCTTAATTTTTTAAATAGAAAATTCATGTAATTATTTTTCGAATAATATGAAAAAGAGAATTTGAAATGATTATAATGGGTGAATTAAAATTTATTTTGGGATTTAAAATCTACCAAAAGGAATATGGATAGTTTAAATTAAAAAATATATATAATTGATTTATTGAAAAATTTAAGACTAGAGAACAACAAGAATTATACAACCCCCTTGTGTACTAATGTAAAACACGATTTGGAAGAAGCTATTAAACAAGTTGAAAAACAATTTAAATAGAAGTATTAATTGTAGTTTAAAATATCTTACTACATTAAGAGGACAATTTTTTTTCTATTTGATTATGTTTTATATTCTATTCAATCACATTAGAAACCAATCTTACATATGTTAAAGGATTTTTAGCTGTTTAATGGGAAATATTTGGCATTATTTAATTTATAAAAAAATAGGATTTTAATTTGATTTTATATTTCAATACAGATTATAGAGGTTATACATTAGATATAAATAGTAAAACCAGAACCCATAACTTTTTATGGAAGTCATTACTTCCTTGGTTAATAAAAAACAACTTTCAATTTCGCTATCTGCAGCTAAGGAATAATATATATAATATGATAGTTAATGTGAACAATTTTTGTTCATAAAACATACGTTACTGGACTTTGGACTTATTTTAAATAATATTCTAATTATATTTTATAGTACAAGTTTAAAAAATATTTCAAACAATAATTTTCTTCACATAGGAACTGAATATATTAATATAAGACATAATTTTATATGAGATAATTTCCAAAAAAAGATATATATTTATCATTTTAAAATATTGAATATCAACATTATGATATTTTAACCAAAACACTTCTCATTGATGTTTGTTATTGTATTAATGGGATTTTGGAATATTTTATTTAAAATAAGTTTTTATTTTAATTATATATTTTTTGTAATTTATTTAGTTATTTTGTATTTCTATTATTCATTTATTAACTAATTTTTAAAAAATGGAATTTCATTTTAATTTATGAAATAAATTATTTTAAAATAATAAATAAATAATTATTACACTAAGTAATTATCATGAAAAATAGTAACTGACATCCCCAACACATTTAAAAACCCTCCCTCCCCTCTCACACTTTCCCTCTGTATTTGACCATTTTGAATTCCAAATCTCCCATTTTTCCAATGAAACCTTATAATTAAACCCTTAAAACGTCATATTCTTGAAAATAACTATGATATAAATGGGGAATGAAAGAAAAAAAGTGTATTTCAGTATCAACACATAAAATTCAGAAAAAGTATTAAGAGTAATGTTATCGAATTTGAATAGTTATATCAGAAAAATAATCTATTGATGAAAGATATAGACTTTAATGGAATCAAATTACATTTAAAATGATGAAAATAATGTCTTTACTTCTACATAAATGAAAAATATTTTAAAAAAATGGTCATTTTAGTGATGCTGACATTGAATAATTTCACATTTCAATGATAAATGACAAGGAATTTTTCATTTATTCTCTAGAAATTGTAATGGTTTTCTGTGTCCCCATGGGGGTTTTAACATTCATCTATGATAAATTGGAAACCAAAAAAATAAATATAAATATATTGTGTCTTTTATTACTAGGTAAACCATGATTCAGAAAATGATTGTATAGAATCATGAGGATGACTAGAAGGTGGTTGTCAAATTCATTTATTTAGAAATAAATCAGTGAATTGTCAAGATAGAAAATACTATGTATCCCAATATATATATAATGTTTTTATTATTTATTATATCAATTTTAATTTCAATATATATATTATCCAGTATAGGAATTAATATTTTCATATGGAGGAAAGGATATCTTTTTATTCCTATGTATAGAATTTTTATCATGTTTGATTAGAAATAAAATGAATAATAATATAGTGGTCCACACTAGGTTTAATCATATTACATTATAAATTATGGAACATTGAGAATTTTATGTTTCTTTGGGAGTAAAATTAATGGAAAGGTCTTACCTGTGGCTACTGATGGCCAACAGAATCTAGAACTATATCTCTAGGTGAGAAATGAAATATAAAATCAGATAGATATTTAAGTGTCAATCCAAAAGTTATATAAGAATAAATAATAGATTATTTTTATCATAAAAAAGATACATAAAATCACATATGATGTTTATGATCAAGAATTTTAGAGATATGCTCAGAAATATCTCAAATAGCATTCAAAAGAAGCACACAATGTGTACCTTACCACACAACATAAACAATGTGAAAAACCTATATATCAAAACATATTTTTTGAGGATGATGTAATAGGACAGGATAACCAACTAGTGTTTTTAAGTTTCTCGGTCACTTTTATGGAAAAAAAACATGAGAATCAAACATACTATAGAGACGAATAAGAAGCTAATGAAAATAAACATGTTAAGGAATACTCTCAAAGAAGGGATATGGAACAACCAGCTGTAGTTGAAACTACTGTATTAATTGAGAAAAGAACAATCTCTACTGATTTAGATTCATTGAAAAAGGATTATTATATATCTGTTAAGAGGACTGGAGTTGATGGAAAAATATTTTACACTTCTATAGAAAAGGATAGACATAATTATTTAAATATATTTTAATTAATTCATTCCTCAAGAAATAAAGACGAAGAATATTTTGATTCTATTAATACTAAAATTGACAATTTACACATTAAATTTAACAAAGATGAAAAAAGGGAATTCAAATATTAAAATTGAGACATATTCTACAAGTTAGTCGTTGGATTATTTAAGAAGCTTTTTTATTCCATTTTATTATTATGAAATATTTTATGTAAATTTAATAACTCTTAGTGAAAATTAAATTAAAAAATATTATTTGATGAATTGAAAAAAAATATGGAAGATAAGTTTGTAATGATGAAACAAAAGTTAGTATAAAAGTAAAAAAAATTATATTTAATGATTTATTTGGGAAGTCATCTTAAATATTTATGATGCAGCTTGAATTATCCTAGAGGCTATACTTTTTATCATCACAGTTCACCAAATGTAATTTTATGTATTTAACTGATTATTATAGTTCTATATAATTTAATGACCAATATCATTCAATTGAGTGTGACATCACACCCCTTAATGTATTGATGGACTATAAAATTGAATATTTTTAAAAGTAAACACATGGAGAGCCTTGTAAAAGACATCTTCTCAAGTAGTTTTGTAGGTTGTTAAATAAGATACTTCTGTATGAATAAAAATTTTATAAAATTCTAATGTAAATTCTATTGAATGATTGAAGGTGGGAGAATATTAAATGATTTTTATTTGATATTGGGTTTATATGTTTATTGAATTATTTAGAGGACCTATGGAACAGAATTATTATATTCATCCAACTATTATATATTCATAGGATTTTTATACCTCTTATGAATAAGAACCTTCACCCTCAGGCAATCCTACCATTTATAATTTCTCATCCAAATGGTTACTATTGTCAAACCCATATATTAATGACATTATTTTGGAATTATTATCATTAATATTTCTATAGTTATTATATTTACCCATTTCAAATTTTGAAACAAAAATTATATTTCTCTTATAGTATCATATTATTAATTTATACTATTTTTCTATACTAAATGTATTTTAAACCATTTTAAAATAAATTATTTATTATATCACAAAAAGGGGGAGAAAATTGCGTAAATAGAACATTATTAATTCTATAATACACAAATTTTCATTGATTTTAGTGAATGGGAATTTAAATTTTTACATTACAAAACATGTTTTAATACCAAATATAGTTTCTATAAAATTATTTTGAATATAATCTTTCATTTGTTTCCATTTATATATTTTCATGATTTATGTTTAATGGGTTTTGTGAACAAAAAAATGGGATAGATTGTAGGGTATTTATTTTATCAACAATACTCTCGGAGTTTTATTCATTTTGTTTCTCAATAATACCCTTGTTTGATTCGCTATTGAAATTAATTTATACATTTCTTAGGAATATATTTATTTAGTTTTTTGTGTAATTTATGGGTTAAAAAAATTTATTTATGTATTATAAATGTGTTTGAAAGTATTCTAGAAATATTGTGCACAGCTAACATTTGTAAGTATAACATATGATTTGGGAACAGTACATTTGGAATGAAATGTACTGATCATATACCCCACATATTCGAAATGTATAGGTTAACAACCCTAAATTTAGTTGAAACCCTATGTTTAAAGGAATACACATATGTTTCATCAAAGATTATTTTTTTAAACAATCATACCTTGTCAACCCATTATTTTGATTTTATCTCAATGTGATGAAACCGTATTTTTGACTGGTCAACATTATAATTTTAAATTATAAATCTTATCTTCGTTTTTCACATTGGTCATTCCAGGAGTAAATTTTTATTTAAAGATGTATTATGAATGTTTCAATGGAATTTATTTGATGGATTAAATATTTTCTATTTCTAATTTAAGTTACCACACTCTTGAATGGTTTAAATACTAATAATTGTGATTTTTAAGGAAATTGTCTTCAAACTATAATGATTGAAAGAAATCAAAGACTCACCTGCTAAATAAAAATATTAGTTTATTTTTAATATATATTGTTTTATATATTTTTAAATTTTGGATAGATTTAATAACAAAATATAAAATTTCTCTTTTATTACGAAGATTCTAGACATCGGATACATACATGTTCCAATCATGTACTGAGTAAAAATTCTGATTAACTATTACAGATTCTATTTTCATATACTTTTTAATTGATGGTAATTTCAAATCATGCTCTCTTAAAAATATTTCTTTATTGAATACATTTATCTTTTTAGGAGACAATCCATTTTCTATCAATTACTACTGCAACTATGAACAAGTCACATTTTTTAATTTACCCCCCAAAAACTCCATGAAAGTTATTGATAAATGTGAAAGTTACAAAATACTAAAAATTGGTAGTTCTTTACAATCCCTTTCATGATTTGGTTAAAAATATGCTGGAAGACTATCAGACCAACTAGGATCTATTCCAATGCATTTGTTGGAATTCCCATCTCTAAACCAATTTATCTCCCAAAAAACAATTGTGGTAATGATGTTTATAATCATAATAAGATCCATGTACTATATCCTACATCTCATGAGTATCTAATAAAAGTGAAATGTACCATTCCAAATACCATATAAAATTGTAATAGAATCACTTTCCAACAAAATATTATTCTAACCCTTTATTTTCTCAAAATAAAAAACTTGTATGCTTCCTTACATCTCCTCTAAAAGGGATGAAGCAACATTAGATGGTCCATAGAAACGTCTGAATTTTTTTCATTATGATCATGAATGACTATGCCACGCTTGGAGGCTCTTAGATTATTTTTAGATAAACCATTTGAATTATTATTTGAGAAGGGTATGTTTCTAAAAAAACATCAACCAGACCGACTATCATCTTGTAATTCCAAGGGATTCCAAGTTTTCCCAAAACAAAAAATTAATTAAAATAGTTATTAGAATGATTATTTTTTAGAATGCTCAATAATTTGATTTAATCTAGAGCCTTCATCATAACTAACTAAGGACCCAAACATGAATAATTTTGGAACTAATCATTTCAACTTAACCATATTCCATGTAGCATATTGGACACATCAACCTGGAAGAAGATACACAATTGAGAATACATATAGAGATGAGTAAAGTGATGAGTAAATGATTGAAGACAGTTCATATTCAGACCCAAAATACTAATGATATCAATAATTTCATTCAAAAAATCTGAAGTGGTTGCAGAACTGAGGAAGAGACATTCAGTATCTTCCATGTGCTAATTAGAAAGATATGACCGAAACACAAATCAATACAATTGGATTGTAAGAAAATATTATTGGGAAATTTGTTATATTGCAGTCACTATATTAAAGTTATTTGAGAGGGTCTTATCCAAGCCTTGTTGAAATTGTTAATCCTTCTAAAATCACCAGTAGAATCCTTGGAAATATGCTGATAAAATAATTTACTATTCATTTTACCATTTAAGGTGAGTTCCCATACTAATACATCGTTTGAGGAAAAATGTATAATCATTGATATTTCTCATTAGTTCATCCTATATATTGGCCCCATGAATTTCAAAAAAAATATCATTTATAGTGAAATGAGTGTCAAAAAAATCATCAAAGGATAAAGAAGTCAATAAGAGAGGAACCAATCTAATTATAAAAACAATTTTTGGGAGGGGATCAAATATTGAAAATATTTTTAGAGATGGTATTGATGCTTAATAAAGAGGATTTAGTAGCTAGCCAAATGGAGGAGTCCATGTAGGAATTGTTCTACTACATCATCCTATTCAAGAATCTATCACATAGGAATCCAAAAGTAGCTGAATTATTATTAATGATATTCTAGGTGAATCAATATTGAAGATATTAAATGAAATTACTAATATAATTCATTCTCATTAGTCGACATGATAATGACTTCCAACACATATTCCATGTAATAGTGACAGACATTTACTACTGAACACTAACACTAAATATTATGTTTCTAATACTAGAATTTAATAGTTTAATCAATACTCTATGACATTTATATATCATAAAAGAGTAAAACAATTTGGGGACAATAGTGAATTTTACCAAGATGTTATTTTCATCAATATAGGGACAATTCCCCCATCCAAGTCAAACATTGAATTTTTATTTTATCAAAAATCATAGAAAAATATCAATATTTTTTCCTTCCCTATAATACAGTAACTCTAATGTAATTGAAAGTAAATGGTCCTTCTCTGATTCCCAACTCTTCAAGAATGTAATTGTTTCTTTGGGGAGGTTACCTCTTCCCAATGTAGATAAAATTTTTTTCCAAATGATTATTTTCCTTCAAGTAATTTTGTAATGAAGTAAATTTCTCTTGAGATATTTAATATTCCACTTAAATACCTACATAAAGAGGATTATCTTATCAGTATAGAGAAGATATGTAAGATAATTGAGGGACCTTGAGATGTTAATTTTTTAGGTTTTTCTATGTGTTACATGGTGTGAGAGGAGCCTGTGAAGATTAGCTTCCGAAATAGAAATCATGATTTCTATGAGAGGGTCACCTTTCTGAACCCCTATTGAGAACATAAACTAAACCTTGGGAGAGCCATTAATAAGAATAAAAATGTAAAAAAATTCAAAAAGTCATGAAACAAAATTAATAACAGTGTCAAGAAAACCCAAAACATCAGTGAACAATAAAAATGAGATTCTAATCAATTGTATAAAATGATTTATTAATATAAATATTTATAGAAATGATACACCCTTCTACAATTTCTGATTAAATTAAATCAATTTGAAGCAATTAAAATGAAATCCCAAAAGGATATGACTTTGATTATCTAAATTAATTCCACAGTACTGCATTTTCTACAATTCTATCTAACCAATTAGAAATAATCATTCAAATCACATTGTAAAGTGTGTTATCAAGTGTAATGGACCTAAAAATATGTATTTTCACAAGAATTTTCTATTCTATGAATAAAAGTATTGAACATGACATTGAGTTCCATAGGGATTATTGTTTTACTGAATAAATTAGATACCTTCTTATACACATCAATATGGATCACATTAAAAACAAATCCAGAGAATAAATTATTAAAACCATCTAAGATAAGAAAACTATGAAAATTTAGTACAAAAACTATATTCAATATCTCAAAATCAAGTGGGATTGTAATATGGTTCATATTTTCTTCCCGAGTAAGGATACTACATATTATTCCATCAATTAAATCCCCAATAAATTGTTTTCTAATAAAGAGAATATAGTAGTAGGAAATAATGTGTTCTAAAATGTACTAATTGTTGTTGATGAATGGATCACCCACTTTAAGAAAGGAAATATGTTAAAAGTTTCCTCACTCTCTAAAGAGAAATAATTTTTTTATTTCAATCCACCTATTTGAACCATTTCATTTCGAAAGATTTTTTAAAGTCACTTTCCTTCAAAGAAAGTAGTGAATTCATTAAAGAATATATTATATCATAATTGTATAGTTCCTCCTTATATTAATTGATGCAGGATTCCTCCGAAATATTCCTAAGAGATTTCTAAATAGTTAGAATTTCATTATCTAGAGAACTTGTAATCGATTTTCTCTAACTATTTATTTTATTATTTAATATTTTATGCTTCAATAAGAAAAAATAATCCTTATTTTTACAGTACATGTTTTCCTATAAGTCATTTACAAACTTACCTCATTAACTATAATGAGCATAATCATTGTTAAATATAAAAGGAAGTGTAATTTTTTACCCCATACTCTTGAAACTAACAAGAATGGGATGATGTGATGAGTTCAGTTTGGGAAGATTAATGAAATATTTTGAGTCCCATTTGTCCAGATTTGTGTCATTGGATAAGACTCTATCTTGTTTTCTAAATACCATTCTAATACGATTCATCGTGTACCATGTGTAAATCTAACAAACCATACTAATTCTAATTAATCCATTACCTTCAATAAGAGCCTTAAATTACCTAAGAGAGACCTATGAATGGACAATTCCTAATATCTCTATTGGTCAAGATAGTGTATTAAAATCTAAAAGAATAAAGTAAAGGTCAGAGATTTTTTCTTTAAGTCTCCTAATGATTTTCCATAACATCCTCCATTCTTGATACCTAATCATGGAATAAATAAAATATCCAAACGTTTTTACATTATTAAACTAAAAGATACAATTGAACATATGTTCATCAATTTTGATGACATTAACACTTACTAAAGAGGCATGTGAAAAGTCCTTAAGAGTGTCAACTAGTTCTATTCAACTGTTGGAGGAGAGAAAGTAATAACCAAAATTATTTTGATTAGAAAAGTCCTCATAATGATACGTGTTTAGTTATTAATGTAATATGATTTTGAGAAGGTGAATTTTTAAATATTAATGAATTTTTTTGGCTACTATATAGTTAGAAAATCCTTGTAAATTGTTGAATATAACATTTAATTGAAACATGATTTAGAGTTAAAATTTCCCCTCATACATCTTCCTCTTTATTTATTCTTATTAGAGAATCCCATTTGATCCACCATCCATCTTAGTTATTCTCTTTTTTCATCCTACATCAAGTACCAATAGAAATTCGATCTTTAATAGGTGGGTATATGAACATATTGGTATCTTTATATCATGAAGTATGACTCAGTGTGGATGGAACACCTATAGGAGCACTCTGTGAGCCTGGGAAAGGAGATCTAGCCTCCAAATCCTCCTCTTCATCAATGACTAGAACCCTTTATTTCATCGCGAGTGTCATTGAGGTCGGATCTCCCACATAGAAAGATGTAATTTTGACTAGAGGAGGATGAATATTAATTAGTGAAACATCAAATTTGTTTGTAGTATAATGAGAGGCCATATTATTTCCAACCATCTACCGACATAAAATTTGATCATCCAGGGGATCCTTTTCATCTAGTTTATGGAAACACTGACTCATGGTGATATCTCATCTCACCTCATGTTGAAAATGTGGAGGTTGATCAGTCACATCATCCTTCAAATTTGGGTCTCCACGAGAATTAACATGGTCAAAAGGATAATTTATCTTACATTCATCAACAACCAAGGCTGGACCCACTTCTTCACTATTGGATTTAGTTTTCTCCCTATTATATGAAACATGGAGAAACTACTGTACAATTTTTCTACATAACATAGTATGGGGTTTCAAAATAGGTATACAAGCCTCATTATCCTATTTATTCAAATAATAAACCACATAATCGAAAATCAAAATAAACATATATTAATGTAATATTATTCCTTTTAGTTAATGAATTAATTTAAAACCCATCACCATTACAGGGGAAAGAACTATACTTCGCGATGTTCTCCATAGAGTTTTTCCTTGAATTCTCAACCTTTTCCATATTGATTTCCCTACCTTTATTGAAATTTCCAACTTCATTAGATGTTTTAAGAAATCTAGTATTATGATGATTGAATTTCGTCTGAATCACTATAAAATTATAAATGAAATATAACACTATTTTTAAATACTCATGAACTGGAGTCTAATGTTTAAATTTCACAAGGATCTCTAATTTCCTATCATTGAAAATGATTTGAACCATCTATATGGATTTTTACTCCATGTAAATTTATATTATAACAAAAGTATTGTATCCAATATATCTTTAATGCCCATGATTTTTCATGTATAAATTTTAAATATTATATGGAATAATTTCGAGACCAATTCCTAAGATGACATGAAATTATAAGGCCCGGTGTGCATAGAATAATTATTCCAAATATTAAATGGCACATGCATGTTGTTTTCCTAAAAATGAGGAATAAATTATAAATGGGTGACTTGATCATAAATATGTGGGAACCAATGTGTTCATATAATTAACTTCACATTAGGTACGACCTAACATCAGCTGACACGATTTTGTTGTGAAAAGTAGTTTCTGGATTTTTTAATGAATAAAATAATCTGAATATTTATTTTATTTAAAAATATTATGAACATAGTGATGCATCAATTCTTAATATTTTAAATAATCCTCTATTTTGGGATCTAGTTTGACGCTCATAACCCTAGAAATTCCTTATAGACTCTTGAGAGAAACCCTGGAGATTTCTATCAGTGAGCGATGAAGGAATTACGAATTGAAGATCGACGAGCATCATTCTTGTCAGGAGAAATCGATCTTCAACATTAAGTTATCTAATTATTAGGTATGATGTCATATTTTGGATTTCATTCACCATTTTTATATTATAAGATAAAAGCAGACCAACCAACGACCAGGTTGATTCATGTTTCGATCATTCTTGTGAGATGTGTTTTAATTGAGGGATTTATCAGGGAATGATAATTTGAAAATTATTATGATTAATGATCATTATTAGGGTAATGTACCAATGTTGGAATGAATAATGGTCGAGGTTCGTTTCTCGTAGTTTTTCCATGTTCTATATGGGTTCTTCATTCATTGTGGGGTTATTAATTAATAATTATTTTCCCTTCATTTCATAGAGAAATGACCCGAAATTGATGATCCAACCCCAGGAAGACCAAATGGAGGTGTGATGTCTATGTCTAAAAATGAATCAAAGCTATTCGAGATATATCTCTCATCGGGTGGTTTTTTCAAATGGATTTAAAGTGGTTTTCTGAGCTAATTTAAGGCCTGAAACCCCTTTATTCGGTGTTAGGGTGGTATAAAGACCCTTGATCTGGAGTATTGAAGAAAACGGGACTTAGAAATAGGGACTAAGGGATTAGAAGAGGCATGTAAAGTAAGAAAACATGATTCTAGAAAATTGTGATGAACATCGCATGTAACCCAGGGATACATGGCATATGTCCCCTAATGAGTGTTGGGTAGGGTTTCTGGAGATAGTTAAATTTCACATGGTGTGTGACCCAATCACATATCATGTAGGCCTTTCACAAACACAGATATTGTATATAAAGAGATATAGGGACACAAGGCAGAGTACACGGGTTTCCAAGATGGTGTGTACCCCACCATAAGACTTGTGATGGACCATGTAAATGGACTACCCCATGTACTGTTACATAGTCAGAGATACATAGGTTGATAATATGTAATGGAATGAAAACCAAATTACATTGGTGGACTCCAAATATAAATACAGGTTTTATGACATATTCTACATGTCTTGTACCCATCATCTACATGACAGAATTTGGAATGACTTGGTCCGTTGTAGATGAGCAGGACCCGATGTCAAGGGACACAACATGTGACCCTAATACGCACCATGTATACCTTTCTACATTGAATGATTCACTTTTCCACCAAATCCTGTAAAATATTCCATAACAATTTGTTCCCTTATCACTTTTCTGAATGTAGGTGTTAATCTTTTCCTACTAATTATACTATGGACCCTTCAGCATGACTTCTTGGATAGAGTTGTTGGAATCCATCGATAGGTCAAGAGAAGGATCATCTATTCATTATTCCTTCCCAAGGTAGAGTCAATGATACTAATGTGACCAAACTCACCAAGCATCGACCCAATATATATCATGTTAATCCATTTTGAGTTGTTGGTATTGACCAATAGTCATGGTTGTGTTCCTAATATTTGGTAACGTATTCTCTTCAGATCTATAATCATATCTCTATCATGATGTTTCCCAAAGAACAAAACTTCTTTGAAGAACATAATTAGTTATATCATAATTAGAATTGTGTTCTATTGGATGAGTTCTTAGTGTAATCCTCAGGATAAATCCCTATTTTTTGCATATATAAGTTTTTACTTACCTCTAGACTCCGTGTCTTGGATTGGGTATATCTGGATATTCTTCTTATATGTGTTGTAGATATATACTGTGTAGAGATAAATTTACTTTCATTTGTGTATTGATTTTTGGTTCTAGGGTGTCCTATTTAGTATTGTTATACTCACCCTTGTATGGGGTTTTCCTGCATATGACTTGTCTTGCACAGACAAGCGACCAATTGAATGAGTCCAAGGTAAACGTGGATCATATGGATATTTTGAGATTAAGCAGGTTGGGGTGTGTTCCTAGGACCACAAATAATTGTCCCATTACCTTTTCATATAGGTTGGACTCATGGTTATAAACATGTTCTGGTGGAATTGTATTTGGACATATTTTGAATTACATTATATTCATTTCGTACTCTTTTTATTAGGATATAGTGGTATGAATTCATTTGGTTCATAGTGATTTTTACATTTCAACATTTTATGGGCTTGGAGATGTTTGTGTGAATACATGAACATAGGAAATGACTCCCTTGTTAGTGATATATATACTCAGTGATCGTCACCAGCAACTACCCTATTTGAGGTGGGCTTGGGGAGTTACGGCAGGGGCCCAACTTAGAAGATTTGTGATACACTTTTATCAGATCTTGTCGATTCTAATTTAGGATCGAGAATCTATGATATTTGTTTGGGGAAACAGTTTTATGTGCTTTCATTTCGGAATCTATTCTAGGTACTCAAGTGTTGGTATTGGAGGCTGCTGTATCTATACACCAGGACTATAATAACATACTTTTCAAATCGATACATGAGAACACTGGTTGTAGGAAAAATAATAGTACATGAAATATATTTAAATTGGTTGTTGTTTTCAGGTTCTTCTTCAGTTAGGTAATCAGATATACTCACTTACTGTGGTATATCATTCTTTATCACATGATTCCCCAAGATGTATACCCACAATGAATCAGTAGATAGACCATGAGGATGACCCCCTCAGTGATGAGCCTTTGATTCAAGCACTAGTTCCCCATATTTTAACTCCATTTTTCACACCTTTCATTCCACCACCTGTGAGGAAGAACATGTTACTCATTGTACCATTACACGAGGAAAGAAAGTTGAGCACACTTCATGAGTTTTAGAGATAGAGACCTCTCAGGTTTTGATACAAGCCCAACACTTAGGATGATGGAGACTTGCTTGAGGGGTGACTGTAGGAACCATGATCATCTATGCATGAATTAGAGAATTTTTTTTTGTTTCCGGTCAATCCTCAGAGGAAGTTCAAAATTTGTTCCAGCAAAGTACTCATACAGGTCAATAAGATAACAATATTGAATACGGAACCATCTTCCAGTGTTTTACAAATTTCTAGACCTCAAATTTGTCAAAAGGGGAAAAGAAAGTTTTTTTGGTAAAGGGACTTGCACGCCGGACATGTGTCATGCAAGTGACTATCGCATTGAGACAGGACTTGTGCACCGGTGCCTTGGAGGATTGGAAAGTTTCGTGCCATATGTTTTTCAAGATCAGATGTTCAAAATATGGAATTGGAAAGAGGGTCTCACAAGTTATGGTTTGGTCTCACAAGTGAGTAGCGTGGTTGAGGCTAGGGCAGTTGGAGTTGCACGCCGGAACTTGCGCACGGAGAGGAGGCTTCTACGCCACCGCGAAGGGTTTACATTTTTCCTATAAATAGAGGAACACCCTTCCTCATTTGAAAAAATGTTCAGACTATGGAAAAATCCAAGCTCCTGCCATGCAGGAGTAGTGGTTGCACAAGTGGTTTTGGGTCACGCAAGTATAGGTTGCACGATAGTTGTCCTTTGCGTGCCAAAGCCGGTTTGGGTGAAAAGGAAAGTGAGTCAAACAAGTTTGATGTTTTAGAAGTGAGTGTCATGCAAGTGGTTGAGGTGGACTTGGGAACCAGTTATAAACTTGCATGTCGTCTTTGAAACTTCTACGCTGGCCTGGAAAAGCGCGCCAGGTGTTATTGAAGTACGCCTGTCTTTTTGAAGCTACACAAAAGTTGGAAGATTTCTCAATACCATCAATGCAAAGTGAGATTAGTCTACAGGTGAGAGTTTTACTTCAACAGATCATCTACATAAAAAAAGGATGCATTCTTTCACAACGATGAATAGATCTTCATGTCTATAATCTGAGTGGGACTTCATCAAAGGCAGCGAGCCAAGGAGAGTCAACGGGAGTGACCCGAGGGACGCAGTGAGCTATCCCTGAACCTTTGTAAAGGTAGTGTGCATGGGACAAAGTCACTGTTCCCAAACCATTGTAATCCACATCTAGTGATGTTTAGTGGAATTTGGTACGACCAACAACCTGTCGGTATAAGCTCTTTGGACGTAGCCCTTAGTGGTGAACCAGGTAAAAAGTGTTTTCCCATCTCTCTGCATGTGAATGTTTTTTTTTGATCATATTAATCATACAGGTTTAACAAGTTTCTACCAACATGGTAACATGATCCATCACATTAAAATCAAAAGTGGTCACCCTAATTCACCCCTCCCCTCTTAGGGTGTCTCGGGGTCCTACAAGTTGTTTTAGAGGGTCAAGGTTGTTGGTGTTGAATATGTCCTTTGTCATCATGGAGAATGAAATCAATGTTAGGGGAGTCCCTCTCTTCGATGAAAGTAATTTTCAGATTTTGAAGAATATAATGAGATCTCATCTTAGATCCCTTGGAATGGATGTTCTGTTTTCCACCATCCAAGTTATACATGTTACTGATCAAACAGGGGTGGCTATGACTGATGTCGATAGGAAAATTCTTGATGTTAAGTCTAAAGCACAAAATTCCCTCACCACATCCCTTTCTAATCACATCTATCTAAAAGTAATGAGTTACACCTCAATAAAGTCCATGTGGGATAAACTAGAAAATATTTATTAAGGAGATAGAAAAGTAAATGAGGCATAATTAAATGTCCTACACAACAGGTCTGAAGATCTAAAGATGCATCTTAATGAGAATGTAGATTCATTCTTTAATCTAATTACTGATGTTGTGGGAGAAATTGGAGGTGATTGAGTATAAATCAAAGACATTAATATCATAAAAATATCTTGAGAATACTTCCTCCTATGTGCAATGTAAAGGTGTAATCCCTTGATGAAATATATTTATCTAAACTATCTATGGATGATCTTTTTAGTAGTCTATTGGCATATGAGATGAGAGTAAAACCCAAAGATTCCATGACTTGTGTAAGAAATGAAATGGAATTCAAAGTCATGGTCAAACTAAAAAATTCATAAAACAGTGATATTGAAGATAAAGAGGAAAAGGAAATTATTTCTCTCATCGTCATGAATCTGAAGAAGGGAAAAGGTAAATTCAATGTTAAGGTACCTCTGGCATGTTTTCATTGTGGAAGAGTTGGGAACATTGCCTCTTAGTGCCAAATTTTTTTTGATAATGATGAAAGAGAAGAAAAAGACATCGAGAAGCCTCAGAAAAGGTTTTTCAAAAATGGATACTTCAAATATGGGAATAATATACAGAGGAAGATGATTTTTTTGTGAATAATAAGATGATGATTTTGAATTTTGTGATGAAGAAGAACCAGAATTTATAACAGGAAACCATGCTTCCGTGATGGCTACCATTGAAAAGTCAGAACCATCGATCAATGAAGGCAGAGATAATCAAATTACTACTAATGGTGATCAAAAGATTAAAATTAAAGATACCCTTTCAAATCATGGGAATAAATGCAATAGATGCAATAAGTGGATAGAAATGGTGGAAGAATCATTAGAATATGTCGATGAGATTCAAGTAGAAATTGAACGACTAGAAGAACTAGTGAAAGTTCAATATTCAATCCTAGAAATCACAGATGACGTTGTAGAACTAAATCTTATAATTGAAGAACAAACAAAGATCAGAAATGACCTTTCATCTAGACTGGAAGAAATGTCTAAGACTGTTGCGGGTCTTGGGGAAGAATTTATTACTCTTAAGAGTAAAATTGAATGTCAATCAACTGAAAATTATGGTAATGAGAAAATTAATTATGGAAGATTATCATATATAGAGTTACTGGCAAGATCCAAATGTGGTTCATATGGGGTTGGATTAATTTTGAGTGATCAAAGAACCACTTGCATGGGAATGAGTGTAATTAGATGTGAAGCTTGGTCGTCAACTACTGGATGTGAAGAGAGCCAAAATAAATACAAGATGAAAGTTGGACATGATGAAATGTTGCCTGAAGTGCTGAAAAAGAAACCATCAATAGAAACTAAAGGAAGAACTAAAGATTATCCTCAAACATTCAGAAATAACTGGCATTCCAACCATTATCCCATGTATGAAGGAATAAGGAGAAATTTAAGTGAGAAGACATTTCCCCTCATGAAGTGTTAGTTCTGTGGCTATCTGGGTCATACCATGTCATATTGTGAAGAGGCAAGGATCTACTTGAATGGGGAAGATCTGGGAAGTCAACAAAGGAGATTAGTTTC
Source organism: Viscum album (assembly GCA_963277665.1). Lineage (NCBI taxonomy): Eukaryota > Viridiplantae > Streptophyta > Magnoliopsida > Santalales > Viscaceae > Viscum > Viscum album. The sequence goes on from OY728130.1 coordinate 633,504,423, forward strand.
ATATAATCCATCTTATAAAAGATATATATTATATGGTTACTATTTTCATTGTTCTAACATTGGCCATAACGCTATGTATTGAAGGCAGAGGTATGACAGGATAAACTCATACAACTCTAAAAAACGGGCCAGTTCTCACCCTCCTGATGGTGTTGTTCTCACAAATAGTTTTTATCCTCAGGAAGAAGATTATTAGTATGGAGAATCAGATTATGTGGAGGAAAGTATTAGAAGTCCATCAGTATTATATACTCAATCCAATATCTCGTGGAAAGAATAGAAAAAGATCGAGAAATCCAATCTTGCAGAAATATGCCTCAAAGCTACAAAGATACAGAACACCTGGATTCTTGATTGTGGATGCTCTTCCCATATGATGGGAAATGCATACCTTTTGAATAAAATTAAAAATAAGGTTGATGGAATATTGAGGTTTGGTAATGATGGTGCTTTGAAGATTAAAGGCTGGGGGAATACTGCTCTCGCCAATGGAGAGCTAAAGAAGACTGAAGTTCTTTATGTGGACGGTCTACATCACAATCTCCGCATTGTGAGTCAACTCTGTGACTTAGAGCTTTTAGTAACTTTCAATAAAAAATTATCCACTATAAAGGGGAAAACATGGAATTCTCTTATTAAAGTATATATAATAGATGGAAACTTATATCAGGTTGAAAACAAAGTGAACTCCTGGTATTTGTCTACTGAAGAAGAAACCAATTTGTGGCATCGAAGGCTGGGGCACATTATCCAACAAGACATGGAAAAGATATCTATGATGAAGATAGTCATGGATATCCCCATTCTGAAGTGTGAGCATGGAAAGTCTTGTGATGCTTATATTCATGGGGAGCTGGTCTGCAGTTCATATCGGCCAAAGAAGAAAAGAGTATCTTATCTTATTGATCTAATTCATACAGATGTATGCAGGATGATAAATGTTACCCGAACTCAAGAAGAAATTTCTATTGTCCTTTTCATTGATGATTACAGTAGAATGGAATGTGTTATGGACATTCACAGGAAACTACAAGTACTTGACTACATGAAATCATATCAGCGAATCACCGAGAATGATAATGGATGAACAATCAAAGTGTTGCGATCTGATGATGGAGGGGAATACACGTCCATTGAGTTTGAGAATTACGTATAAAAACATGAAATATAGCACGAGGTATCTGTTGTGAGAACTGCAAAACAAAATGGTGTTGTTGAGCCCCGAAATCGATAGGCCAACAACATGGCCAGGACTATTCTGATTGAGAGTGGTATCTCCTGCCATTACTGGAAGGAAGTTGTTGAAGTTTCAGTTCACATTTAGAATCGAACAGGGCTTTATATGGGAGAAACGAAGAAACCATATGAATTGTGGCATGAAAGGAAGCCTTTGTTTAAATAATTTCAATTTTTCAGAAGAAAATGTTTCATCCGGAATAAAGAAGGAATTCAAGGCATGTCTGGTGAAAATGATGATGAAGGAATTTTTCATGGGTATCCAATGAACAGAAAATCCTACAAGTGTTTCAACAAGGAATTAAGAAGGGTTTTAGAAAGCAGTGATGTTACGATAATTGAAGAGAAAACTAAAAATGATTCAAGAATGTTATATGCTGATGTGATAGAAAGTGAGGAAGAAAGTGAACATGGAGAAAATACAAATACATAAATAGAGGACGTTTTTCAAAACACTCAGTTGTAACATCAGGATGTTGACTCAGAATAAGAATTTGAAGAAGAAACCATGGATAAAGATAATGAAATTGAACCTCGTAGGATAAATCTAAGTGCTGAGATTGATCCATCTAACATTATTGGGGAAAGGATTTCACCCACACAAACAAAGAGGATGAGGAATAACATGAAATCAACATTTTAGTCAGTTGTGGAGCTATCCTCACTTGAAGAAGCTACAGATGATGGATTATGGATGAAATCCATGAATGAAGAGTTAGATCAGATTGACAAGAATCTGACAAGGGAACTTGTCCAGAGACCTGAAGGTCACAAAGTGATTTGTAAGAAACGGATCTTTAAGAACATGTTTGATGAGCATGGAAGTGTTATTAGAAACAATTATCGACTGGTATGTAAGGTATATTCCAATATTGAAGGTTTTTATGTTGAAGAAATCTTTTCTCCAGTGGATAGACTAGAGTCAATCAGGATGATCCTTTCCATGTCTCTCCAAAGAGGATATAAAGAATATCAAATAGATGTCAAGACAACATTATTAAATGGTGAACGCGAAGAAGAAGTCTACATTGAAAAAGAAGTGGGTTTTCTTCATGGTACTAATGAAACAAATAAATAAAAACTAAATAAATCACTTTATGGATTGAAAAATGCACCACGGGTGTGGTACTCCAGGATGGACTCTTATCTCAAGAAGCTGGAATTCAAAAGAGGACGAGTAGATCACAATCTATATGTTAATATTTCTCTAAAAGACCAATTCATGGTTCAAGTCTACGTTGATGATATCATATTTGGTGGCAACATGCAGAGATCAGTGGATGAATTTTACAATCACATTAATTCAAAATTTGATTTTCCTATGATTGGGGAACTCACATATTTCTTGGGGTTGCAAGTGATTAAAAAGAAGGATTACAGTTTCATTTCTCAGGAAAAGCTTGAAAGAGAGATCCTGAAGAATTTTAATATGGAAGACTCCAAAAAAATTCAACCTCTATTGTAGTTGGAACAAAACTTCGAAAGCATGAGGATATGACCTCTCTAGATCCCACAATGTAAAAAAAGATCATTGGAATCATACTGTACCTAACAGTGACACGACCAGATATTGTCTTTTCCGCATGTCTTGCAGCCTTCATTCAGAGTAATATAAATGAGGAACATATGGAAGCATTAAAAAGAATCATGAGGTATATTCAAGGTACTCAAAATTGTGTCTTATACTTTGCTGCCGGAAGGAACCATGAATTATCAGCATTTTCTAATGCTGACTGGGCTGGCGATGTTGTGGATAGAAATTCCACTACTGGTGGAGCATTCGATATTGGGAATAAATGTGTTGGATAGTTGAGGAAGAAACAAGAAAGTACTTCTCTTCGTACTGCTGAAGCTGAGTATATCTCCTCCACTAAGGCATCCACTCAACTGGTATGTATGAAGAAAAAATTAACAGATATTGGTGATGTGGTGAAGAATACAATGGTGATTTACTGTGATAACCAGAGCGCAATTGATCTTATGATAAATCTGTTTTAGCATTATCATACAAAACATATTGAAATTAGGTATCACTTTATCAAATTAAATGTTTAACAAGGCGTGATTAGAACGGATCATGTGGGAACTGATAAGCAAGTGGCTGATATCTTGACCCAGCCACTTTCAACGACTGTATTTGTTAATCATCAGTTGAACCTCGGTGTTCAGCCACCTCCCAGTGCATAAGGAGGTTACGTAAATCCCCTCTCCCCAGTTATGTTAAGTGTTTTTAATATATTTATGGATGTGATGCAAGTTTTTGGGGGAGATACTATCTATGGGGAGTGTGTTTTGAGATGAACAAGGAAAAAATACCGGTCTTTGTGTTTATTTTCAATGGTGTAGAATGGAATAAATTCAGTCATGTTCAGGCATGTAATGCTTCTATGACACTGTAAGAGAATTTCATGGGAGTCATTGAGAATTCCAAAATAAGGGAACCCAATTCAAGATTTTTATCTTGTTTTCTACACCGAGAATTGATAAAGTAAACTTAGAGTGTTGGATGAGTTGATTCTTACGTTTTTGGTTTGCATGTGAATAGTGATCTATTGAATTAATTTACTGATTTCCAACAAACCCAAAGGGGGAGACTGATGGATCCATGATAATCTATGAATTAATTGAATAATGGTTTGTGTTTGTTGTCAATCCTTAGAGGAAGTTCAGAATGTGTGCCAGAAAAGTACTCATACAGGTCAAGCAAATAACAGTATTGAAGATGGAACCGTCTTCCAGTTTTTTCAAAGATTCTATACCTAAAACTTGAAAAAAGGGGAAAACAATGTTTTATTGGTAAAGGGACTTGTGTGTCGGACATGTGTCGCGCAAGTGCCTTGTGTGCCGAGAAAGGACTTGCGCGCTGGTGCCTAGGAGGATTGGAAAGTTGCACGCCATATATTTTTCAAGATCAAAATTCCAAAATATTTCAATGGGAAGAGTTTCACGCATGTTTTGGTTTGGTCATGCAAGTGAGTAGCAAGGCTTAGGCCAGGGCAGTTGAAGTTGCGCGCCGGAACTTCCGCGCCGAGAGGTGGCTTGCGCGACAGTTTTCCTTTGCATGCCAAAGTTGGATTGGGTGAAAATTAATGTGAGTCACACAAGTTTGAATTTGTATAAGTTAGTGTAGAGAAAGTGTTTGATGTGGACTTTTTCACCAGTTATAACTTGAGTGCCATCTTTGAAACATGCGCGCCGGCATGGAGAAGCACGCCCGGTGTTGTTGAATTATTCCCGTCTTTTTTAAGCTACATGAAAACTGGAAGATAACTCGATACCTTTGGTGAAAAGTGATATTAGTCTACTCATGAGAGTTGGACTTCAATAGATCATCTACATACAACATAAGATTCATTATTTTTCAACGATGAAGTGACCTTCACGTCTATAAACCGAGTGGGACATCACCAAAGGCAGTGAGCCTGGAGGTTTCAACGGGAGTGACCAGAGGGATACAATGAGCTATCCCGGAACCTTTGTAAAGGAAGTGTGCCTAGGACAAAGTGATTGTTCCCAAACCATTGTAATCCACAACTAGTGAAGTTTAGTGGAATTTGGTACGACTGACAACCTGTCGGCATATGCTCCTTGGACATAGCCCTTAGTGGTGAACCATGTAAAAAGCGTTGTTTAATATCTCTGCATGTGAATGTTTGCTTTCTGATCATATTCATCATACATATTTAACAACATCCTACCAACGTGGGAAAAAGATCCATCATGTTAAAAGAAATGTGGTCACCCTGATTCCCCTCTCCCCTCTTAGGGTGTCCTGGGGTCCTATAGTGACCCGAGTTTTGCGCCTAGTCAAAAAACTAGATGATTATATGGTGGTCTGGATGGTGAGACTTCTATGTGGATGTGTAGGGCTATGAGGGAGTTTAGATATCCAAACTCATTATGAGATGACCCTTTCATGAATAGAATTATAGAATCTCATTAGAGAGTAGTTCTCACCAATTGCATTGATATTTTTGTGTATACATGAGCTTCTTCAGCTTCAATAGGGTAGCATGATGGTGGATTATTGTTCATCGAGGATCAACAACCATTCTAAGTACTCGGTGGATATGGTTTGAGATCATTACATCAGGGCTCGGACCTTCGAGTGACTTTTGTGTAGATACATATGAGACATTAATTATACCTCTATGAATTTTATCATATTATGGGATGAATGACTAAGATTTGGTGTTTGAAAGCTTATTGGATATGAAAATATAGACAGCAATAGTCAAATGTGAATGAGTAGGTGAGGAGATGTCACAAGCAGGGAGATGACGTCAGTCTTAGGGAACCAAACATGGGAAACATTTCAGGGGGAGGACATTGGATAGATGATCTCAAGGTAAGGGCTCATAGGGTTAGTCCAGTCACCTAGGGAGATAAAGTTCTATTCATGTGTTATCATGGGGAATCTTGCTCGAGAATGTCCAATCCACCATGTCTCTAATAGGGAGACAATTTATGGACCACTATGGTAGAGAAAATGAGAAGCATATGATGATACGTAGGGTGGAAGAGGTGGCATAATAGTAGGTAGAGAAGTAGTAGGAAGTCAATATTTCATCTTGAAACCACCACCACCACCCCAATTGGTCCTTGATAGGCTCAAGGAGCTGGAAGATAGGGGATGGGGATTCCTTCTTGTGGTCGAGGAATATGTCCCAGGGGCTCCGAGAATGATTGAAATCATGGTCTTTGGCATTTATAAATTAGCTATTTTACTGATATACATATTTTCTAGTCATTACTTACTCACCAAATATCCTTTTCAATACCTATCGATTTTGATTGACCTGTTTACTAGTCCCTTACTCTTGGAGACACCTACTGAAGAAGTATCTTTGATCACACATCTATGTTGATTGTGTCACCAGATCCTTGGCGGCAAGAGTTTTAGTTGGAATCTCTTGGTTGAATCGTTGAGGCCTTACGAAGTAATTATTTTTATGGATTGGTTATCCACAAGACATTCACAGATTGACTATTTAAGGAGAAGGGTGTAGTGAGTCAATAATGATGGAACACATTTTTCTATTATTAGTGAAAACAAAACCTAGGTACCCGAGGAAGGAATCCTTCTGAGGAGGTTGTATCCTATTACTCCATAGTTGTCTAGCCTGGTCGTTGGTGTAGTGGATGTTATGAGTTTCCATTTTCATGTAGTGGGGGTGGAGTACAAATATATATTCTCGAATGATGATCTAGGTATACATCCCCACTGGGATATTGACTTCTACATTGATTTAAACGCAGCGAAGACATAGATAACTTCACCATAATAGCATATGTATCACGTAGATATTTGTGAGGTGAGGGTGCAGTTGGAGGAATTTTATTACAAGGGCTTCATGGGACCCAATGATTCACCCTTGGTCGGTCTATTTTTGTATTCCAAAAAAGAAGAGGGGAGATTGAGCTTGTGTGTATACTACCGGTGCTTGAACTAAGAGACCATGAAGAACATGTATCTACTTCGAAGTAAAAAATGAACTATGTGATTCGTAAGAGGTACATGATGGATCTAGAAGGTTGAAATTTGTCAAGGATATCACCATCCGTGAGTACGGGGTGAGGATATGATGAAGGTTGCCTTCAAATGTCACTACAGTAACTATGTGTATATGGTGATGCCCAATTGTGTGATGAACACCCCAGAAGTATTCATGGAACTCATGAACAATATTTTTCTTCCTTACATAGACTGGTTTATGATAGTCTTCATCGAGGATATCCTTGTATACTCAACGTCATATGGGAGTCATGTGAGACACGTAAGGATGGTTCTCAACGTACTATGAGAGAACCATCTTTATCAAATACTCACTATGTTCCTTTTATGGATTTAGGTGATCCAATTTATAGGACATGTTATCTAAATGGATTTAGTTGATATGGACCCGAAAAAGGTTGAGGCTTTGTTACCATGGGTGCTAGCTAATAATGTGATTGAGGTGAAAGGATTACTCAAGAAAACTAGCTATTATTTGATATTTATACCTAATTTCTACAGGATATCAACACCTACGACAACATTGACAAGAAATAGGTAGACATTTTTTTGACATAGAGGTGCCAATAGGGTTTTTAGTAGTTGAGGTACAGTTTTACGAGAACTCTGATCTAGAGATTGTTAGAGCAGGGTTTTGAATACATATTTTCCTCCAATGCATTAATGATTATGCTTGGTTGTGTCCTGATTCAAAGTAAAGTGGTTATTGCCTATGTTTCACACATGTTAATAACACATGAGAAATAAAAAGTGACCCATGCTCTTGAGATAAAAGAAGTAGTCTTCGTGTTGATGATGTGGAAACACTACCTGATGTGAGAAAGTTTTATTGTCTACTCTGATCACAAGAGTTTCAATAATATATTCCCTCAGAATAATTTCAACAGGATATATAGGTTATGGAAAATGTTATTCCTAGACTATGACATTGAGATTTTTTATAATCCTGGGAAGGGGAATGTGGTGACAAATGCTCACAATAGGATATCTAGTTAGTTGTTGTTGAACGATGAGTCAGAGCAGTTTTCCTCATTACTATTATAATTTTTAGACTGAGATGGAGCAGGATATCTCAACTTTTTGGTTGTTAACCAACCACACTTATAGAAAGTTAAAGTGGTTAAAATTTTGTATATTGACATTGAGACTCTACATGCTCAAATATACACAGGGATAGCTCCTTATGATATTGAAATGGTGGAAAACGTGTCATTTTTTTCATAGGATGCATAGTAGTACCCATGGAATTCTAGGAGGACGTTATATAGAAATTTCATACATCTCTTTTAGTTTTACATCCAGGTGTGGTGAAGATGTACTCGGATATCAAACATGTTTTATGGTGGTCGAGAATAAAGAATGTTGTGATAGTGTTTTGTTATCGATGCATTACTTGTTAGTATGTGAAGGTTGAGCACCAAAATCCAGTGGGTTTAACAGAGCCCCATTAGGTGAAAAAATGGATGTGGAATGGAATATTGATGCAATTCATGATGATTTTACCATTTATGTCTAATGGAAATTATTCCATTTCGGTGATCATTGGCCGACTCACCTAGATGGTCCACATCATAGCTATTTGAAAAAAAAGTTCAGTAGATATCTTTGGACACATCTAAATGAGGAAGATAATTTGACTCCTTGGAGTTCCATTTATTATAATTTTATATTTTCATTTTCGTTGTACATAATTTTTGTTGAAGGGATTTCAGGAATCATTTAGAACCTTGTTTTTCTAGAGCAGAAGGATTCACCCACATACGGACCGCCAGACATAGAAGGACATTCTGTTCAAAAGGACCAGCTTAGAGCTTTCATGTTGGAATTTAGGTATATTTAAATGGATCACATGAAAGTAGTCGAATTCACATAGATCAATATTTACCATTCCACCATTGGTATGGAACCATTTGAGACTTTATACGAGCGACCCTGTAGGTTACCACAGTGTTTGACTGACCCTGCAGAGTCGACATTCATGGGTCCAGAGTTTGTACGATCTACTACAAAGAAGGGGAAGATCATCCAGGAGTAGTTGAGGGCTGGACATACCCATCATAATTAATTTGTCGATAGGCGATAAAGGCCTTTGGTGTTCGAGGATGGAGGCCATGAATTCTTAATGGTTTTTCCATGATGAGGATTACAAAGATTTGGTCAGGGCGGCAATTTGTCTTCAATGTTTATCTTCCCTTTTAGATACTATGAAGATTTGGTTAGGTGGAATACCTCATATCTATACCAAAGCAGTTAGACCGAGTACACAGTGTATTCCATATCTTGTGGATGAGAAGGTACGTGCTAGAAATATCACATGTCATGAACTAGGATGAGCTGAGCATCAGTGATGGAATAACTTTTGTTGAGTACCCAGTAGAGATCAAATATTGGTCGGAGATATTTCTTTGTGGGAAATAGTTTCCTTTAGTTTTTTTTGGTGGAATCATGGGAATCTACATAAGATCACTTGAGATAGGGAGGTTCATATTCATTCTCATTACCCTTAACCTTTTTTTATCTATTGTTTTGGATTTTTAGAGATGTAAAGCACCAATTCGGAGAGAATATAATCTACCTGATTTCTCAGGTATTATTTTTTAATATTTTATTGATTAATTTTGAGACCAAGAGATAAGAAAATGTGTAGTTATATGGCCCGATATGATCGTAATAAATGTTTTACATATGGTAAAATAATAAATAGTTGGTGCACACATTTTCAATAAAAAATGGAAGAATGTTTAAATCGGTGACTAGATTATAAATCTAAGGGAATAGTTGTATTCTGAGTTGAGGGTTTACCTTAGGTGTGGCATGTCATTGGCCGACATGGGTGTGATACAAAAATTTGATTTGGGTGATTTTAAATAATTAAATAAATTGAATATTTATTTTATTTTACCATTTCACTGATGTAGTGACGCAGCGACACTTCATCTTTTAAGTAAGCATTTAAGAAGGGATTTGGTTTTGGCTCATAACTATTCTAATCCATGGAGGTTCTTGAGAGAAACCCTAGATATTTATATTAGTTAGATACGATGGAATTACTGATCAAATACTGATAATAACCATTATTAATTGATCGCACCAATGATAAATGATCTTCAACAACAAGTGATCGAATTCCTAGGTAGGATTTTATATTTTTTATTTATTTCCCCATTCTAATATTGAATAATGAACAATGACCATCCAACGATGAGGTTGATCTGAACTTTGGTAAATCTTGTGGGGAGGATTTTAATTACGAGATTTATCCGGGTTTGATTATTTGATAATTTTTTGATTATTGATCATTCTTATGGGAACAAATAAAGGTCTGAATGAACAACTGTCGAGGTTTGTTCCTTATATTTGTTCCATGTTCTTTTCTCCCCTGTTATTTCTACATTTTTTATCTTTCTTTGCAAGGATATGAACTAATAATCATTAATCCTTCATATCTAGGTGAAATGAATCAAAATTTAAGATCCAGCACTCAGATGACCCAATTGAGGTTCGATGGTGACAGTGGGGGATGAATCAAAGTGAATCGAGAATTTTTTTTCATCGGGTGGTTTTCATCCGATGGATTTAAAGTAGTTTTTATTAGCTGAATGAAGGCTTGAAACACCTTGATTAAGTGTTAGGGTGGATGTATGACCCTTGATCCGATGTTTTGAGGATAATAGACAATAGAAATGAGATCTGAAATGTTGACCAAGGCATTTGGAGGAAGAATTAGGGATTCTAGAAATTCCCAACGAACACGGAGTGTAACCCAGGGTTACATGGTGTGTGGACCACACTGAGTGGCGGATAGGGTTTTAAGAGATAGTTAAATGTCACATGGTGGGTGACCATGTCACACGGTGTGTAGTACATTCCTTGATACTTGGCATGTATCACAAGAGATACATGGATTGTGGGTGGAGTACATAGGTTACTTACATAGTTTATACCCCACCAAATTACCTATCATGGACCAAGTGCATAGACAACCCCATGTACTAGTACCTGAGTAGAGATACACAGGTTGAAACCATGTAATGGAAGATGGTGAGAGTACATGGGTGGACCCTGTAAGGAATGGCATGGGGTGTGATGTCTTCTACATACCATGTACCCATATTCTACACGACATAGTTTGGAATGACATGGGTCATTGTACACGGGTAGTACCAGAGGTCTAGGGACATGGAATGTTGACCTAATACAAATTATTTATACCATTCCAGATGGATTGATTCTATTTTCCACCATATCAGGGACATGTTTCCTTAAGGTTCTGTTCCTATATCACTTGCCTAAAGGTAGGTACAAATCGTTTCCTACTCATAAAACAATGATCTCTTCTATAGATCTTATTGGATAGAGTTGTTGGCATCCCCAAAGAGTACTATAGTAGGATTCCAAATTCATTCATCATTCACTAGGTGGAGTCCTTGGTAATGATGTGACTTAATTAACTAGCCGTCAATCCTATACAAATGAGGTTAATCTAGATAGATTTGTTGGTATCACCACATTTAACATGATAGGATCATCATCTGTGGTATCATATTATATTTAGATATATTATTATATCTTTCTCATAATGATTCTGGGTGAACAATACTTCTCAAATAGATGTCATCAATGCTATCTGACTCAAGATTTTTTCTCCCAGTTGAGTGCTTTGTGGAATCTTATGACTAAATCCTTAGTGTTGGACAATAATGGTTATGAAATATCTATAGAATTAATTTATTGGAATTATTATATCTAGATATTATCCTAATATCATCTATATACATATATTTTATAGAGACATCTATACTATCTTTTTTGTCTTTCATTGTGGTTTTGGGGATCCCCACTGAGTATTTTTACACTCACCCATGCCCAAGATTTTCCTGCGCGTGTTGTGTCTTGTGTAAACGAGAAAATTTTTGACAGAAACCTAGGTGAACATGTTTGGATAGAGCTTTTTGATATTAGATAGGATGGGGTGTGTTTTTATGGCTATAGACAATAGTCCCAATACCTTTTCTTACAGGTTGGACTTGTGGTTAAATATTACTTTTGGTGGTCTTGTATTTGTCTCAATTTCACTTTACATTTATTTCCTATCTTACTCAGTCAGTTAGGATAGAGTGGTATGCATGGATTGTGTTCATAGTGGTATTTACATTTCAATATTTTTTGGGATTAGAGCTATGTGTGTGTATATAGGTACATAGGAAATGTCTCCCATGGAACTTATTTTCCCAGTTGTTGCTAGTCACCAGCCCCTACCCTGTTGGAGGCGGGCCTGGGGAGTCGCGACACAGGCCCCACTGAGACGAGTCATGACAATATCCCTATATGGTGTGCATAAAAATATTCAACACCACTTCCACACATGATGACAAAACACTTATGATTTATGGATTCTAGTATAACCAATTGAGTCCATATAGACGAATCCAAAGTTGTGAAGTTGACAACTACTGTTTAATGGTATTAAAATTCACATCCAATCAAGAGATTATAAAAAATAATATCTTGAGATATATAATACCTCAAATGAAAACGTTTCATAGAGCCTCTATAGAATCAAAGATAACATTGAAGTACCCTCTCCCAATTAGAATAATGTTCCAGGATTTCATGCCCCATGATTAACATATATTCAATTTGAGATCTTGATTACTCAACATTTAATCACATTTCACCAGTGCTATATATATCCAAGAAATGAGAATCTTAAAATATCTAAGTGTAGCTTGATAGCCTCTGGATCCACAATAATATAAAATCTTCCTTTCTTCAACCTATTTGGGATGATTAGAGGAACCAAATTGAGATTTAAGCAATGGGAAACACTCCACAATGAATCAATAAAAGATACTCCTTATACACATGAATATCAATCCAGTTACACTTCTTGGGGCCCATTTTATTTTCCACCCTTCACCAATTACAGGGAGAACTCCTATTTGGGGTTGAAATAATCCATGAGAAAACCCCAAGAACCCATATATAGGGTTTAAAATGACATCTTTGTTTGAAATTATTATCCACACCCATTAACTTCTATTTTACTAATTAATATTTTTTTATTTAATATATAACACAAACAGTACTATGTTTATTCAATCAAATCAGGATTTGTTGATTTAATAGAATAATGGCTACATAGACTCAATCATGGTGATGGTGGTGTATAAAATTCTCAAACCAAGATGTGGATAATTCGGTTCCGTGTAAAAGAACCATAAGGCTATATTTAATCATTATTCAAAAGATGTCAACATCCAATATGTTTTTGTTATGTCCTTATGATATGTGGATCTGTTATGTTAAAATCACCTTGCTCGTAGAGAGAGAATTTTCTGTTGACTACATGACCAATTGTCACGACTTGTCCCCCGGGACCTATGTCGTAACTACCCCAAGCCCGCCTTCCATAGGCCAGGGGCTGGAGACTAGCACCAAAGGTGTATATCTTTGAATTGGGAAGGCATTACCTTTATAACTGATAATAAACGCATCAAAGTACACAAATGGATGAAAAAGACTATGTAAAAACTGTATACTAAAAGTGTACTGGAATGTAAAAGGGGATGGAAATACAATCCCAACTAAAAAGTACAAGCACAACTGAAAAAGGGAAAAATAGCAGGATGGTAAAGAGCAGCTCTTGGATCATCCTCTAGGTTTCCTACCAAAAGGGTAGGTACAGATGGCCACCTCATCACCCCACTTCCGTCAAACTCCTCTTTGTACTGACTCATAGTAAGGTCCACCTCTGGGTACCGTCTAGTCCTGGCACTCTCAGTGTCCGTTAGCACTGTTTGTCATCTACATCCAACATAATGAGGTGCATGCATAGCCCGTGCAGGGGTGAGTATATTGATACTCAGTAGGGACCCCGAGACCCTTAAGGTCTCAGAAAATCCAACAAGGATAAATCACAAAGCACTAAATCAATAGATAAACATTACTTTGGTATATACCCATACAAATACCTAAGTTATCTAGTAACCCATCTCAATCCTGAAGAAAACACAAAAGTTATAGACTCATCTCAAACTAGGATTTTTATTATCAAAACCATGGCCGGTGGCGTACACCTCCTCTATCGAGTATAGTAGGCATGCCACATCACACATAGGTGCTTCCCACTATCCTGGGACAACTGAGGCACTCCTCCTATCTAGTGTCATGGGTCTGCTGCATCATACAGAGCTGCTCCCCACCATGGGTATGCTGCATCACACAGAGGCTCTCTCCCTAATAGCCTATAGAGGTACTCCACCTGTCATGTTCCATAGGTTTGTCGCATTCACACAGAGGTGCTCCTCCTCCATGGGTCTGTCGCATCGCATAGAGGCGCTCCCCACTAGTATAGTGGATTTACTTCGAGTGAAATTGGTAAAGCAGTCGTCAGGTCTCAACCAGCTATTAGGTTTCCGTACTATGTCTGCTCGTCACCGGAAGGATCCGCTCCACGAGATACTGATCGATACTCCAAGTGTCGTGAAGTCTTATGTAGAAGTATCTCAAAGGACCGCCATGTCATATAGGTCTCAACGTAATAGACAGCGCGTCAATCAGATGCCCATTCTATGAGTTATTAGCCTTTTAGTCCTAGGGGCCCTGTTGGATTCATGTATGAACCAACCCGACTTTATCTCAACTATACTTCCAAGTCCAGTGGGGTATACTCAAAGTGACCATCTCTCATCGATATTAACAGTGCCACTGATGGCTCATCAAACAGAAATATGGTGCCACAGATATGGCCAATGTATGCAAAGTGTTAGTAGTGGGTCGGGGTCCGGTCAGATCCGGTCAGACCGACTCGGCCCAACCCAGTCTCGGCCGACCTGGTCTAGGTCATCCCGGACAGACCCGATGCGTCTGACCCCGCATGTTGGGTGGGTCAGCCCACTACGTTAGGACCGATATGCTGGGTCCAGCCCAATAGACTATGAGGGCGGTTCAGCCCTCATGCCGCCATGAAGGAAACTCAGCCCGAAGGACGGAGCCGGTTTGGACAAAGCCGTGAGGGGAGCAGATCAGGAGGTTGGTGGTCGGGAGGCCAAGGGGCAGGCCACGCGGGGTGCGGGCAGGCTGGCTGGACGCCCGGCAGGCCGCGGGTGCATCGGGCAGGCCACCGGCATGGCTGGGCAGGCTGTGGTGGCGCGTAGGTAGCACACGGGGGCGCTGGAAGAGCTGGGCAGCGCGCGGGGCACAGTGAGTTCAACCGTGCCCTTGGATTTCAGTTCCGATAACTGGCTAAAAAGTTGAAAAATCCCTCCCATATATTTAGTTAACATACCCGAAAAAAACTTCATAAATTGATTCCGGGAACACCGGGCCTCAGAATCAAGTGCTGTAAATTTTCACGGACTAGTAAAAAATCCCATGTATTTATGAAAAAAAATTGACAGAATTTCCTAGTCTTTACATTATCCCCACCTCTGGGATTTACATCCCCATAAATTACAACTCACACTAAGGAAAAAAATGGAGATATTGAGCATGCATCTGAGCCCCCCAGTCCCATGTTCTCTCATGGAGGTTCTTGTGCTGTCATGGAATGCGCGCGGGAGGTATCGACCATCCACAAAGGACCCGCTCCCGTCGATCCACTATCTCCACTGGAACCTCCATGAATGTCGCCCCATCGTCGATGTCCAGCTCCCCATGATCGATGATGTGAGAAGGGTCATGCATGTATCTTATCAGCTGAGATACGTGGAAGATGTAATGCACCTGGTGCAACTGAGGTGGAAGACCTAGGCGGTAAGCCACATCGCCTACTTTGTTGAGGACCTGGAAAGGTCTGATGAACCTTAGAGATAACTTACTGCCTTGGAAAAATCATCGTAGACCTCATCTAGGTGAGACCCATAAGAATACATGGTCGCCATCCTCGAACTCTAGAGGTCTCCATCTCCTGTCAGCATACGACTTTTTTCTTCTCTATGTAGTCTTCATCCACTCCTAGATGATCTGCACCTTCCCTATGGTAGCCCGTAACATCTCTTGTCCCACTAGTGTTGACTCCCCAGGGTATGTCCAGCACATGGGTGATCTTCAAGGTCACCCCTACAACTCCTCAAAAGCTTCCATACCTATGGTGGAGTGATAGATGTTGTTGTAGGAAAACTCCACCAATGGTAAGTGATCCTCCCAAGTATGACAGAAGTCGAGGATGCAAGCACGTAGCATGTCCTTGATGGTCTAAATGGTCCTCTCATTCTGTCTATCTTTTTGAGAATGGAAGGCGGTTCTCAGGCGTAGCTACGTCCCGAAAGCCTCCTGCAACCCCTTCCATAGCTGGGAAGTAAACCGTGCATCACAGTCAGAGTCTATAAAAGTTGGTACTCCATGAAAACTCACAATATCTTGTACATAGATGAGTCATAATCTCTCTACTGAGCTGTGCTCTCTGATCGGTAGGATGTTGGCCGACTTGGTGAGTCGGTCAATGATCACCCAAATCGAATAGTGATTCCTGAATGTACGTGGAAGACCCTTCATGAAGTCCTTGGATATCCCATCCCACTTCCATTATGGGACCTCTAAGGGATGAACCAAGTCAGATGGTACCAGGTGCTCTGCCTTCACTTGTTGATAAGTGAGGAATCATGAGAAAAACTCTTGTACCACATTCTTCATACATGGCCACCAGTGTTGTCGTCGAAGATCCTGGTACAACTTCACCACTCATAGAAGTACCGCTAGAGGGGATGTGTGGAACTCCCCCAACACTTCATCTTGAAGTGCTTCTGGTACTGTAGTACGTACTCTGAAGAGGATGACATGCCACCCACCTTCAGAAAATCCATCATGTGCCTTCCATGTGGATATCTGAGCACGCCGTGTCTCATATTCAGTGTTCCCATGTTGCACCTCCCTGACTTGATAATGAAGTGGAGGAGTGACTGTAAGAGGCTGAAGGAAAGCCGCCCCATCTCGGTCCACATAATAAATATGTAAAGCAGCCAGCTGCTCTGTCGCCTCTCACAGCAGCTGTATACCAGATCATATACTAATAGCATCTGAAACAACGTCCCCCTTCCCAGTAGTATAGACTACCTCAAAGTCATAGTCTTGGAAGAATTCAAGACATCGCCAATGTCTCAGGTTCAGGTCCTTCTGAGAGAATATATACCTGAAACTCTTGTGATCAGAGTATACTGTAAAATGTTCTCCCATCAGATAGTGCTACCACATCTTCAAGGAAAAGACCACTACTGTAACAGCCCGAAATTTTATGAAAAATATTCTTTTTAATTTTATTAATGTCTTGTGTTGTACGCTACACCAAAAGGAGCTTGCACAACACACATCCTTGACTTGCCTTGCATTACACGCAATCTCAAGCTTCCTCGATAGCGTGTGTAGTACGCAATACTGAGTTTCACGAAACAACGATATGCTATTAAAATATTATTAAAACTAGCCGTTATGAATGGTAATAACCACTATTTAAATTTGAGAAAATTTAGCTCTCAAAATGGACTTCATTTTTGGATTCGGAGTATCGAATTTAGCCTAAGGTGAAATTTTGGTACTTTTCGGATAACTTTCATATTCTGATGAATAGTGAAAATTACTAAATTATAATTAAAAACAGCTTTTTTAATCAAAATAATTAATAGTGATAAATTATTAATTTGAGTGGTTTTAAAGTATATTTAGAATATATTTTTACAATTAAATACAATGTTGGTCATTGGATGTAATTTCACATTTACACCAGACATAAACAAGTGTTAATCTTTTGATAGATATTGTTTCTTAAAAACACGCTATTTGTATTAACAGCGGGATTTTATTATAAAATTAATTAATGAAACTTCTATGTTATAAATTTGGTAAAATAGACTTCGTTTTTTAATTCAGAATATGAAATATAGCTTTGGATGAAATTTTGGCATTGTTCTGAAAAACATCAATTTTTGATTAATAGTGAAACTACTAAGTGGTAGTTAAAAAACTGAATTTCTCATAAAACTTAATTTTACCGCTTCTGTGAGTGAAATTTCAAAAATCCGAGAGACACGGTTGATGTCAGTAAGTAAAATGTGGTTCAATGAGATGAAAATAATTTTTTGGTGAATAGTAACTTTTTACTTTTTTTACCACGGTTAAAAGTAAATATGGTAATTAAGGGTAAAAATGATATTACTATTACCCTAACACATGTCCTAATTCTATTGGATAAGTTTATTTCGACCAAAAACAAACTTAGGAATACAATATGACCATTTAGGCCCACTTGGGTTAGATTAGGACAATTATTATTAATTTATTTAAAGAAGGGTTAAAATAGTTAAAATCAAAGTTTAATAAGTAAATAATTTTTAATATGGGGTTATACATAAGATAAATTCGACTATAAATATTAATTAGAAATATAAAAAGATTTCCTACATAATGGTATTTTATTTGTAATTTTTAGAAATTATATAATTTAATTTATTTATGACACAATGATGATGCAGTAATTATCTTATTAATGAAATATTGACATAATTGATGTTATAAACACCAAAATAATTGTAATTTGAGACTTTTTATTAATTACACTAATATTCTAGGTTACTATGATATATTAGTGTTGATTTAATAAACTTTTTTCGAACATATAATTCTGTTATGACTTTCACAAAAAATCATATATCAAATAGTGTCAAAATTGACACAAAATAGTTTTTAAATCAAATATTATATTACTAATTGTTATTTTATTCCTAAAAATCTAAGGTTTGTCCGAATGACTTAGATAAGGATATATATATTAATAATAAAGAATTTGGGTTCGTTTGGCATGTTATAGTAAGTGTTTTAACCATATAGTGAAAGAAAACAAAAAGACACGGTAAAAGTTAAATTATTTAACATAGAGTTAAATCTAATTGATAAGGTTAAAATAATACCGTAAACTTGTATAAATACTATTGGTTGATAGGATTTCGACCCATCCCCACTTTAGCTGTGAAATAAGACTTTTTGGAACCATTATAAACCGATTTTGACTTTAATATAAAATAATATTTTGAGATATTCCTAAGGTGCCCCTCTCCTCCCTTATAAAAGGGCACCTCCTCCCCCTCCTCCTCACAGCAATTTGAGCACTCAAGCTCGGCCAACCCCTGCCAAAATCCCTTCTCCACTTCCCTAGAATAATCCTAGAGGTCCTGGTTTTCTTCAAAGACCAATCTTAGTTCCCTAAGTGGAGGATTCAAAGAGGCGTTTCAAAGAAGAGGTAATATCCATTACCGATCTTTTCAATTTCTTTCTTCTTCAACTTCTTCTTCTTTAGTTGTTTCATGATAAAGTAATAACATCAGTATTTCTTATACACTGATATGTTATTATAAATATGAAACAAATCTAATTAACCTTCTATCCATCTACGGAAAAATGAAATCATCGCGCGTGCATACGTACGGAATACCGTCTCCACGCCGTGGTGTAATCTATTTTCCACCATCACCTTACAAGGATGGGTATAATGGTGTAATGAGTAACTATATATGATTATTATAGAGTGATATTGATAATTAAATAGTATACATACACTTCAACACAATTCCACGACCATGGGAACGATATCATCGCTCATGCGTACGTACGGACTACCATCTCCACGACGCGATGAGATTCATTCTCAATGATTAACCATTCATGAATGATTATAAAGTATATATAATAAGTACTAAAAAAATATATGACATAATAATGATACTGGATTTATTTATATTTATATGTATGTTATCTACTTAATTCCATTCGATTCAATAAGAAAATGAAAACAGCGTTCATGCGTACGTACGACTACCGTCTCCATGAACGGTGTATTTCATTCCATTTACTGATTTATTATATATATATATATCCTGAATATATATATATATATATATATATAAATCATGTTTTATGTTCTGGAATTATGTAATCATTATCTAAGTAATCATATGAATAATTACAAGTCAAAACACGGACGACAAATGAAACAATTTTACCCAAAACGCTCTTTAACATGGAATTTACAAAAGAACGGGTAATATAAAGTCATAATAGAACCATATATGATATAATAACATTTAATATGATTCTGTAATAAGTAAATGACATTATTTAAATCATTATACAGGAGGTTCAGACACTTACGAAGCAAATCGGACCTAAGGTAAGGGAAATATCACAATCTCATTTTTATCCGAGATTGCTTATATGTTGGTATTTACTGGGGTGTATTTTATCATCCACATCCATGTTCCCTTAATATGTAATATTATTTCCATCCACCTAAAATTGTTTAAAACCTATTTTACCCTTTGGTGAGTTTTTAGTAAAGAATATTAAAGGAATCTTTTGTCGTTTTTTCATACGAGGTACTTTTTGACTTTTCCGACAAAAGTACGAAGAATGTTTTTTTTAACTTATACGACATGAATGGATTTTTAAAACATTATTTCCAAAAATCTTCCTTTACATTTTTTCAAATTTATTTTTAATCAACTTATTTTATTTTAAATTCGTATGACATGTTATGAAAGGAAAAATGTTTTTTGAAGAAGAAAGGATATTTTCCTCAAGAATGGAGTTCAAGTGTTTTATCAAAATTGTTTTCCATCTAAGATAATAAAGGGTTCTGTTTTTATCCCTATTATTACATTGATTTGATCATGTTGTTATGGAATTATTTTTATGAATTCCTTTATCTTATATGAATTGATTTATGATGTCATGATGTTTAAGATTCCCATTTGTATTACATGGGTTATGCAATGATGTATGATTTATGATTTTGTGGCACACATAAGAATGGTATCATTATGAGATGGGTGGGACCTGTATCTCCCTCCAATGCATTGGGTAAAGATTTTATATCTCATGAGATAGACATGGCTGGAATGGTAGGTTATACCGGTTCAGTGAAACAGGACTGAAACGAGGGTTACACGATTCAGAAAGGGACTTTGTCCACTAAGATAGTCTTGGTAATGAGTCTTGACTAACAAGAAATGATTCTCTATGATTATGTGTGTATGCCACAAAGTTTCATGTTTTATGTTATGCTTATTGGGATTTCATTTCACTACTATGATTTATCCCATGTTATGAAATTATGCTCTCTTTTGCAGGTTAAGATTTCCAAAAGTTATGTTCTTATGAATATGATGTGATTGATTTTATTTTGTTTACCCTTACTGAGCATTTGAGCTCACCCTTTTATGTTTTCTTTTCCCCAGGATATAATGAATCGTTTTAGGTAAAAAAAAGTGGGAAGATCTTTATGGGAGATATTGAGGATCTTTCACCACGATTAGAAGATTACGTTCCGAGTTTCCAAAGACACTAAACTATTACGGTCCTTGTGTGTGTGTTTTTGTTATGTACTAAGTATTCCGCAAAAGTAATGTAATGTCCATGTACGATAAGCTTCAGGTCTCTACAACTACTGCTAAATCCAAATCATGGGTAGCTTATTTATTCCCATGCTGCCTCTACTGTCAACAACAATATGTGATCACCCCTCGCTCCTACATCAGGACACACCCGAGTTCAGTCCCTGATGTGTCGCAACAAACTACATACCCTACACCAACCTCTAGAAGTCTCAAGATAGGGTCACTAGTCAGCCTATGCCTCATATCTTGAATGCTCTGGTGGAATCATTCCGACCACACAAAGGGTTACCCTTTCTTTTTCAAGGATGATAGTGGTGATGCAACTTTGGATATGTCAGGAATAAATCTCTAGTAGTATCTAGCCAATCCCAAAAAACTACGTACCTCCATCACACTCCTCGGTGGCACCCAGGCAAGTACCACCTCAATATTTTCTGAATCCACTACAACTCTATCCTCTGAGATTACATGTCACAAGAAGTGAAACTATCGAATCTAGTATAGGAACTTCGAGAGATTACCTTAAAGATGGTGCTCTTGGAGTGTGTCCAGTACTACCAACAAATGGTAGGTATTCTCCTCCTCAATAGTCGAGTAGATAAAAATGTGGTTGATGAAGACTATGACAAAGCAATTGAGGTATGGATGAAAGATCCTATTCATGAGACTCATGAGCACATCTAGAGTGTTGGTTATGCCAAAGAGAATTACCAACAACTCATAGTGGTCATAACAACACCTAAAGGTCATCTTCTACTCATCCTCATCTCGAACTCTGAGATGGTGATAGCCTTACCTGAGGTCTATCTTCAAGATCCACTTAGCTCACGTTAGCTGATCAAAGATATCATCAATCCTTGGGAGTTGGTACTTGTTCTTCACAGTCACCTGGTTCAGGTGACTGTAGTCTACACGGAGCTTCAAGATCCCATCCGACTTCTTGGAAAACAGAATCGGGGATGCCCAGGGAGAAACACTGGGCTAGATAAATCCATTCCCCTGTAAATTATTCTAGATATACCCTTATCTCATGAAGCTAAACAGGAGACATATAATATGCTGGAGTAGATATCGGAGTTATCTTGGGGTACATGTCAATGTAGAAGTCAACCTCTCTATGAGGAGGTAGTCCTAGATCATCGTCATGGAAAACATCCGTGTACTGGACCACCACTACAGGATAAGTCGTACTCTCCAAATCTACTGCTCTGAGGCTATTAAAAGCCACCTAGTGAGTGATTGGAACCACCCTCCTCTGAGTAAGTCCTTTCTATGCAGCAACGGTTCTCTTTTGGCCAGTGAAGGTAAACCTGGTCCCATCCGTGTGGACACAACTCACTTTTTTCCTAATACAGTCAATCTGAGCATGGACTGTAGATAACCAATCCATTCCCAGAATGACATCGTAAGGCCTCAACACCACTACTAGGAGATCCCATCCGATGCTCTCGCCTCCTAGAGTAAGCTCACCCTACAGGAACTAGTGTGTAATTGTCTAATTAGCTATCGTAGGAGTCTCTAACTCTAAGGATCGATCCAACCGCTTCGTCAGAATCTCTGAGCTCTGAACGAGGGCAGTAGAAATGAAAGAGTGACTGTTACCTGTGCATATAAGAACTGCATCTAAGGTGGAGTAGACACAGATCGTACCTCGAATCATCTAAAGAGAACCATGTTCGTATACTTCAATTGCACCAAGCTGATCTATCCCATGTCTAACTACTCCCTATAGTTGGGGTGGACCTCCTAGTGGTGGTGTTGGTAGCACCTCGTAACGTCATCCAGCGCCAGCTGCTCGACCAGCTCCTCTGCCATGTCTGCCTGAGCCATGAGGTCCGCCTCTGTCGAATCTCTGCCTCTACCTTGGAGGTCCCCCAACTATCTGCTGATCATCAGAGTAGTGGGTCGGATAGTCACGAGCCATGTGACCAAGACCACTGCATGAGTAAAACTGCCTGCTACTGGCATGTGTGTCTCTACTCTGTGTGCCCCTCACAATCGATCCTGAGTCATGTGGTCGACCACCTGTAGGTATGGTCCTCTTGGACCTCTACAAAATCTATCTACTGCCATCTTCAGAATACTCCGCTGCATGTCGGCTAGTTGTGGGTCTCATTGATGGAGCCTACTTAGCAAGGAAACTCTCCAATAAGAGAGCTCTCTCTAACACCCATGCCTATGTCAGGATGCTAAGTGAGATCACCGAAGCTTTTATCTCCCACTTTAGTCCCCGATCAATGGTCCATGCCCTAAATAACGGGTCCCATACCATATCAGTGGAATAGTGTGAGTGTTTTTTGAACCTCGCTGAGTAACGCGCCACCATCATGCTACCCTACTGTAGATGTAGAAGCACCTGTGTCTGCACCGCTCAAAGGGTGGATGGGACAAACTTTTCCCGGAACAGGCTCTTAAAGTCCGCCCATAGAAGTGTCACCATTTTAAGAAACTAGATCATTAGGCTCCGCCATCTGCCTACTACTACCTAAAGGATGTTGGTAGCAAGGATAAACATAAAGTCTGTTGGTGTCCCTACTAGCCTGAAGACTCTCACCACAGCCTCCAGCCAATCCTCAGCCTCATGTGGGTCCGTATCTTCCCAGAAACTAGGTGGCCTCTGGTGTTGGAAGTCATGAAATGCCTTCCAGCGACGTGCACTCCCTGTTTCTTGGGATGGTGCCATCGGTGGCCCAACAGGGAGTAGTACTGCTGGTGCCTCCGCTAGTACCTTAATTGGAATAGGACCCTGCACCGAGGCATCATTGCTCGGTGGGCGGTCAGTACGTACGACTCTCAGGGCTCTAACTGGTTGTCTATGGGGAGGAATCCTGAAATAACAAATGTGACACAGTTAAAATACTATACCAAGTGAGCTGACCTCTTTGAGCTGACTTAAAGAAAAACTTTTGAAAACACACATGCAATTAGTGTTTTCGTTCACCGAGTCGAAAATTAGAGATAGGGTTCCACGTGTATGGATACTCCAGCCGCCCGCACAAACACTAGAATCCCTGAACTGAAAACCACATATAGAACCCTTAACACTATTGCTTCATAGAAAAGAAATTTCAGAGTGCTATGTTCTTTAGTAGATCCTACTCCTCTGATACCAATTTTTCACAACCCGTCCCCCGGGGCCTGTGTCTTAACTAACCCAAGCCATCCTTCCATAGGTCCGGTGCTGGCGAAAAGAAGCAAAGGTGTATATCCATAAATTGGGAAGGCATTGCCTTTATAACTGAAAACAAACACATTAGAGTACACAACTGAATGAAAAACACTAAGTAAAAACTGTATAAAAGGTGTACTGGAAAGTAAAAGGGGCTTGAAATAGAAGGCTAATTGAAAATTACAAGTACAAATGAAAAAAGGAAACACAACTGAAAGGTAATTAGCATCTCCTAGATCATCCTCTGGGGTTCCTACCTGATTGGTAGGTACATGTGGCCACCTCAGCACTCCACATCCATCAGACTCCAGCCCTTTGGGGGGGTTGGCCCACTAAGTTAGGCCCAGTCCGCTGGGCCTGGCCCAGCGGAATACGAGGGCGGTTCGGCCCGGATGATGCCAGACAGGTGACTCGGCCTGAAGGTCGGGGCCAGTTCGGTCAATGCTGGGAGGGACGCAGCTCGGGAGTTCGGTAGCTGGGAGGCCAGCAGGCAGGCCGCGTGGGGCGCGGGCAGGCTGGATGGACTCCAGGAAGGACTAAGGTGCATCGCGAAAGCCGCGGTGGCACAGAGACTGCCCACAGGGGCGTTGGGTAGGGCGCGGGGGCACCGGGCAGGCTGCCGGCAGGGCTGGCCAGGTCGCGGAGGCAAGGGGGTAGCGCGCGATGGGGCCGGGCAGGGGGCCGGCGGAGCCGGGCAGTGCGCGGTGCGCACTGGTAGTGGTGGAGGGGTGGAGTGGCGCATGGGTAGGCGGTGCAGGGCACAGAGGTGCACCGACAGGCCTTAGGGTAGGCTGGATCATATGGGGTAGCACGCGGGTAAGCCACAATTCACGTGGCGGGGCACATAGGTGTTTATCTGGAAGTATAGGTGCGTCGCGAGGGCGATGCGATTCACAGAGGTTGCAGGTAGCGCAACCTTCATCGTTGCCGCCTCCGTTGCCTTCACCTCATCTCCATGCTAAAGAATCATTACGAAATAACAACGGAGGGATTCATGCCATGTTTATCTGGCCATAGCCCTCCGCATTTATAGATGATATCATATAGCTCTTCAGAATGAAGCTATAAAATTAATTACAACACTCTGTATCAATTTTCCATTCGATTATTAGAGGAATAAAAGAGAAGTATCAACATGATGTAACTACTATCTTATTAGTTGTCGTTCATCGTTCGTTGGCATTTGAATTCGCGGGAAGATGACGAAAGAATTCGCCATTATTCGCGCACGCCGCGCTCTTTGAATCCTGAGTTGAGTCAGCCACGGAAGGTGCTCTATGTCAGTAGTATTCGAGGAAAGAAGTTGAAGAATAAATCTAGTGTTCTTCACATTCTTCTTTGGGAGGAGCATTATTTGTTGGGAGAAATTTTCTCCCAAAATCCTCTCAATTCCACCAAGAGAGAAATGACAACAAATTAATATTATATTAGTCGTCTAATATTATGTTGTAACACCAATTCAAAAAGTAGAATAAAAAACATGGCTCCGCCAAATTTAATGCACATGTGTTGTATCATTAATTTGGAGGACGCCAAGAGGCTCTCCTTAATAAAACACATGCATTGGTGAAATTAATTGTGCATGGATATCAAGAGGCTCTCCCTCATTAATTAGGGAAAGTGGGGAGGTTTCATCCTCTAATATCAATAGGGGTCGGGTGGTCCCCACCCCTATCATTAATAAGGAGGTTGTGCATCTCGGGTGGTCCCCACCTCAATTTTCCTCCCATGGGAGGTTATGATCATATGGGCCCCACCACCATAACATTTCATGAGAGGTTAGGGTGTGGCGGTCCCACCACCAACTCCCAAGGGGAGGTTTTAACCAACTCAATCAACATATGGCAGCTTAAAAATTAAATAAATTGTTGAACTTTATATTATTATTATTTTTTATAAAAATCCAAAAACTAACTTTTATTCCTGATCATCTGCCGTCGAGGTGAAAGTATTTTTAAGAGAATACAGGCGATGTAAGTTCAATGGTGCCCTCAGATTTCATTTCTGAGAATTGTCTCAAAAGTTATAAAAATATGCTCATACGTTTACTGAATGTACCCGAACAAAACTTCATAAATTGATTCCATGTACACCATGCCTTAGAATCACGCACCGTAAATTTTCAAGAGCATTTAAAAAATACCATGTATTTAAGAAAAATATTTCCATGGAATTTCAAGATCTTTACACATATGTTCCCTAAACCATTATAAAAATTTTAGTTTTCCAGTTCTCAGTTAATCTGCTAGAATACATTCTTAATGAAATAAATGCTTCATATCTCCTTCAATCATAAAGATGTATTTTTTTTTGAAATCGTTCCATGTTATGGAAAATAAAATATTCACATAATAGTGTATGTATTTCTTATTATGAACTAAAATATTTTCTATAGTTTAGTTCCATATTACACAATGGTTGTTTCTATATAAAATATATATCAACAGTTTACTAAATGATAGTAGCAAGTGTTGTTTGCATAGCGTATGGCCACGATCCATGTGGACCATGAACATAGCTACCTAATGCCATAGATTCAAATTGTAGCTATATGCTAGAACCTATTAATATAAAAATGTTGAACATGGTTTATGTAAATTGTGGAATAAGGCTTATTCTATGGGTTTGAGTTTATTCTTATGGTTTAAAACCATGTAAATATTTTTTCAGTAGTTAGGTTTCTTTTGTAAAAATCTTAATTTATTGTAACATTGTTCATATATTTAAAAAAAATTATAAAGGTTGTTAAAAATCTATAGGTATTGATTTATTTATCATCATATCATTTTATCCTAAATATTATGAATAATTAGAAAAATAATTGAAACATTGGATGATTTTCAATTTGATTTCTCTTAAAATTATCTACAAATTTGGGATCATCATACTTCACCAGTGGAATTAATTTATAAGAACTATTTCAATAAAGTTTATAATTGGAAATATTTGAGTCATTTTTTAGAAAGATGTTTTAAAAATAATATTTTTTCAAAGAGGGTAATATAATAATTTTTTTGACTATAATATTTAGAGGATATGGGAGAAAGGTTATCATTGATTCAACCGCACATGAGGGAATCTCAAAGATGGTAAAAATTATTGTTGATATTAGGATGAATGATCAATTTTATGAAGTAGGAGATCATATCTTTCATAAAATAACCACATGGAATTGTGTTTTTTGGAATAAAAGAATGTTAATCCAAATTTTTACTCGCCCATAAGAAATTCAAGATAAATTTGGATCAATAAATAAAAAATTATCTTTAACATTGATATTGTCTTAGGTAAAATATGTGTTTCATGTTTCATTGTTTTGTAGATATGCACCTTATGTATCTCATGTATTTATCCAAGATGTAATTAAATTAAAAGTGAAGCATTCATAGAAGGATAATACAATGAGATTCAAGATCATAGATAAGATTCTCTATATGATAATGAATCTCACCAATATAATGATCTATGTAAACCGTTTTATTAACGAATCAAATTGGGAATCTAAAAATTCTATAATGTTAAAATATACATAACTATTTAAGTGGTGAAAAATAGTGAATGTAAAAAAATTCATTAGGGGTAATGATTTTTATAAACTAGTTATATATATTTTATTTATCATAGGTGTATTTTTTTCAATTTTTCTAGATAATTTATTTGGGATGAATAGTATATATATATATATATTTATAATAAAAAAATATCATTTATTATCCTATATTTAAAAAATTAATAATATATTTTTGTTTTTGAAAGTATAAAATAATCTTTAATTAAGAATAAATAAATTAATTGAATAGAAATCAACATTTTTTTTATTTTTGAAGAATTTGGTATTTAATCTTAAAATGAAATATTTCTAAAAAAAATCATTATATTTTTTATTTTTAACTAAAATAAATTTATACTACCACTATAAATTGAATATTAAAAAATGGAAATCTTATTTTGAAATAGAAGGATCCTATTTAGTCATGAGTTCAATTTTCTTTTTTCCCATAATGAATAGTTACCATGGTAAAATGTTGTCACCACTGTAAAAGGGTAAAACGATTTAATTATGTTTTAATCTAAGTGATACAGACATAAAATATAAAATTAAATTTTTTGGAATAGAATATTTCAACCATTATCATATTATCTTCAGAATGGGATAAAGTTAGTTCCACATATCCTAGAATAAGTCTTTATATTATTATAAATCCATGAAAAGTAAAAGAGTTCCACTATACTCATTTATAAAAGGGACCCCGCTATCCTCTCTAGTTATCATACATTGAACCATTTATCTCAACCAATTACTACCCGAGTAACTTACCAATATCTCTCGCCATTCTATGTATATCATTTTTTTTCAAAATGAAGACCAATAATGATTAATGTGTAAGCCAAATGAGTTTTTTCGAAGAAGAGGTATAACTCTTAACTGAGTGATTTTTTATTTTATTTCAATTCTTAAAGATCAATTAATCATTTCATAACCAGGATTATATGATAAGATATGTGTCTCATTTATAATAAATGTTACTATTTTTTTTAGAAAAACCCCTTTTAATCGCATTTTCCAGTTTATGGTAAATGAAAATATCGCTTCTGTGTGACTGTGGAATACAACTAAAACGAAGCAATGCAATTTGGTTTTTATTAAATCCTCACATGGATGGTTATGATGATATATTTAATGAATATATATGATATTAATGAAATTATAATTCTTATGGATATATATTATATTATTTACCCCCTTACCCTTCCATCATTCATAAAACGATTATATCGCTCATGATTGTCACCTCCATGAAGCAATGTGATTCATTATTCATTTCTAACATTAATGGATGGTTATAAATTTTTATTTAATACCTAAAAACAATAAATATCTCATTATTAATAATCTAGATATTATTAAACTACTAAAAATTAGAATATGTTCAAACTACCGAAGTGTATTCTAGATTATGAACCAAACCTCTTAAAAATGTTCCAAATAAAGATCCATAATTTTTTAACTATATTATTCATGGTAATTTAACAAATAAAAGAAATTATGTTAATATAATAGTCATTAAAATTGGAACTAAAGGATTATATATTTTATATAATTTTATAATATAGGAGATAAGTAATTTATGTGGTGATTCAGACTCAATGTAAAGACATTTCTATAAAATCTGGGTAAAATGAAATAATATTTCATTTCAACCCTTTTTTATACATATCCATGTTTCATGAAAAGTTTAAATAGTTTTATTTTTATATGAAAATTATTTTTAAAGTAATTTTAAACTATCTTTGAAATGCCACTCTATGGTTTTAAAAGATATCTTTATAATGTTTTCCATTCGAGTTATTTTTAAAAAGTGTGAAAGGGGTGATTTTTAATCATATGATGGATGGTTATAATTTAAGAATAAAATGAAAATATTTTTTTATGTATATTCCTCAATATTGTTTATATTTATTTAAATAAAATATTATTTCATATTCTTTATGGAAATTTTTTTTAAAATAATATAATAAAAAAGGACACTCAGTCATATCTTTATACAGATCGAGAATGAAATTATTAATATGTGTTACAAAAATATTTTAGGAGATTTTATTATAGAAATAAAATATTCCATGAGTTTTATTTATTTTATATTCCATGTAAAATTTTCATGATGATTTATGATCATGACATATCGTTCCAAACCACTTGGAAATAATTTTTTCTCTTGAGAAATCTATTTTAGTTATCTTAATAGGTTATTCCATTTATAAGGGTTATTCTAAAGGTTCTATGAATATGTTGTCTGATTGAACTTATATTTGTTCTATATGATTTTATTATAGTTTTTAAGGAAATATTTTCATTTAAAAAACTAAGAAAATAATTTCTTGTTTTAAAAAATGTTCGTAACACTTTTTAAGGGGACATTTATGGTTTTCATTAAATTGTTTTTAAGGGATATAAAATATTTTAGGTTATAGAAAATATTATTATATATTATTCATTAGTTCTCAAGAAATTGTTCATAAAAATGTATTCAAATAAATATAATTTCATGAGTAAGTAAAATAACATTTTTTCTAAATGTTTATAATAAAATGAGGGAAAATATTCCTATGGATTTCATAGTTTTTCAAATGGATTAAGAATTTAATATCTTTTTTATACCCTATATTGATTGTTTTACTCATAAATTTTTTAAAAAAAATCACATTACCTAATAAATATTTGTAACTATTTAAGGGAGTATATTTAATTTATGGGGATTCATCATAAATGAAGAAAACATGTTTTGAATAAAAAATAAATTTATTACTATGAATCAATATTTTATAGAAAGTAGTTATTTATTGGATGTTTATACATTGAAATGTATGGATTTAACATGAAATATTAATTACTAATTCTATAAAAATATAATCCTAAAATATCATGGAAATGTATAAAATTTATATCATTTCTATTAAACTCATTAGTATGGGTTGTTTATGTCCAAGGTCCTCTAAATAATTATTTAATTTTGAAATGGTTTTATATGTTACTTATTAAGAACTATCCTTTTTCATCCCTACACTACATCACTAAGATGTCCTCTCACTTGTCCTAAAAGGCTTTCCAAATCCACTAGGGTCTAAAATTATTACTCAATAATCAACTATGCTCATGTTTTAATAATATCACCAAATAAATATTTAAACAAGTATGATAATTATGATTTAGGATTAAATATAACATCATTATATGTTAGATGGACACTCTATATAAATAAGTAGGAGTGTTAAATAGTAAAATACTAATAGGTAATAACATGAAATGAAAACCAATGAAAAAATATACACAATAAAAGTATCATAATTTTAGATTAAATAAATGGAAAAACTAGAACATGGTCCAAAAAGACACTTGAATAGAAATTCCATCATGACATGATATTATTAGAGATTGAGGAAACAAAATAAAAAAATATACCACCATTTGATACGTTAAATCTTGTGAATATCCTTGAACTAAAAACCATGATGATAAATAATACATCCCATCTAAAACATCACTAAAAGTACAATGATAGAAATGATCACAAATGACCAGTAAAAACCCTCCCCAACCCCCATTATTAACCATTAGTGGTAAATGAAATATATTAATATTTGAAATAAATTTGAAAATATAATTTTTCATCGTTTTTGAAAAACCAATCACAATCCATTCTCATTTTAAACTATTACAATTAAAACATGGAAGTTACATCTTCCAAAAAAACATTATTACCAAGGTTGTAATCCACCAGTTTTATTTCATTGAATGAATTTAAAAATATAAAGTGGTGGAATTATAAATGAATATAAAAAAACCCATTTACCTTCCTTTATACCTATTTTTTACTAATGTTAAAAATAAATACAATAAATCAATGAATATAAATAAATAAAATTGAACCATCAATAAAAATTGAGAGAGAAAATAATCATTCACATAAATATATTTCAACCATACCAAATACACAAAATAAAAAGTAAAAAAGTGTATATGATGAGAATATTTAAAACAATCTCATCAATATCGAGTTATACAGTATGCGGACTCTCGAGACTCTAAGATGAATTGGTTCTAGACTTGGTCTCATAGCTCACTTTTACATCTATGTGAACCTATTAATCATTCTAGTAAATCCACTTCAACTGACCTGGCCACAAAATAATCCTCATTAGTCTATATAACCCATCCCTTTATCTCACACGGTCAAACAAGGCCACAACTTCTTGTTAGTGCACAATCTATTATATGGTGACAATTATCCGAGTCTTACACATAGATATTTAGTTTTATAAAGATATATCCAACTATGAAACATAATTAAATAATAATTTCTTATAATTAACAAAAGAATCAATCAAAAAATATTTTCATTCAACGTCATCTCACCTCTCACACCCTAGTAAGTAAAAACACCATTTTATTTGTCATAAATATTAAAAATAAGAATTAAAAAACAAGGGGATCATGAAAGGTGTGTAGAAACAGGAAAAAAATAGATTTCATAAGTTCCAAGGAAATTGAGTCCATCCATGGAATTTTTAATTTGAATCCATGTGTAAAGAAATACATTTAGTCAATCATTAAGAATATAAATATCATTTAGTCAATTTCAATTAATCATTTACAGTCATAACCATGAAAATTCAATTTAAACTCACCTAAAAGGTTACTCAAGTCATTGGATAGGCTTAAAAATCATTCCCATGAACTAATGACATGGGTAATTTGTTATAAGGATTAAATCAAGATTCATCATGAAATTAGAAGTTCGGGACAAGGGTCGTAGTCATTTCAATCCCTTCCTTATAAATGCATTAAAATTAAAATTCATATAATAATTTAAATAACATGTCAAATTACTACACATATCAATTGTAATGGATAGTTCAATATTAAAAAATCCATGAAAATAGAATGAAATGAAGGAAGTATGGTATCCAAGATCAAATCCCCCAATGGTTGTCCATTAAATGACACAACACACCCTATGGGTGGTTTCTATTCATGGAGCATAACCATTAACATTTAACAAAAACCAATTTAATTAAATATGCAATACATATCGATTTAATTATATGGATAAAATTCATGTCAAGGCATATATCGGGAATTATGTATACCAAAAAAACATATATAAACACTTGTCGTTTTAATGAAAGGCATGATACCACCTACATAGGTTTGTAGATGATAGAACATATAGTATCATCTCCTAATTCAATTCATAACGAGATAAAATCGAAGAATTGATAAAGAATAAATAAATCCGTGAAATGGGATTTCACATGAATAACACAATGGATACAAAAAATAATAATAAATCCACAAAATAATAGAGAAATCACTAATGAAGATCCAATTATAAAACTTTTGATACAATCAATGATCATAAACAACATCAGTGGAAGTTCCTTATTTATTTGATCAAGATGCATTCAAATGGATTCCCTTGTTTTCTTTTAATGATCTAAGGCTTTAGGTTTAGAAATATATTTTAATTAGGGGTTTTTTTAGTTTTACCCAATATAATAGGGATTCATGGTTTGGGTGCACAATTTCAAAAAATTTCCACCAACCATGCATGATCTTCTATAGAGAAATAGAACCCCACATATATTTCCCACATGGTTGGAATAACCATGAAAAACCATGAAAATATCACTGTCAAAATTTTATACATTCCCATTTGGTCGACTTACCAAAATAGCATAGTTTGGTTAAACCATGTGGCCTCCTCGTTCTCTATGCACATACCTCGTACGATTTATTAGACCATGTGTCCTGCCCTGCATGGTTTAAACTAAATTTAAAACATTTGCAATTCAAATGTAAAAGGGTTACATGTTCCAAAACACCCCCTGAAACCAATGATACCTCCATGACCCCAAGAAAAATTTATATTAGGCTATATTTAAAAGAATAAACTATGAATTGGTGGAATTTAAGGGCTATATACACCAAATAATAACTTGTTTCTGACAAACATCCCCCATAATTCAATATGTACCCAAATTTACCTTATATGGGTGGTGAAACATGATTTGAGAATATATTTGGAATCTGAGATCAAACATTAACACCATTCTCCTAGGTATTGTCATGAACAAGGTTGTGCTACCATTTCACCCATAATAAAATAATTGACCGACATCGAAGATCCATTATTCTATTATCCAGAATAAAAATAAAGTTCTCATTAAATGATTCATCTACCAGTAAATCAACTTCCTCATAATAGAATACATGAGATGGGTCTGAATAGTTATGTCGTAGATGAGACACATAAGATATGTCATGCATGGTTTAATACCACTGATGTATCTTCAACTGATATGGTACCATCAATACATTCATTATAATATCAAACAGCCCAATATATCATGGGGAAAGATTTCCCTATCTCCTAATCTTCTTGTTTCCCATCCACAATGAGACATGCAAAAAAGACTAGATCAACAACCTCAAAATACATAGGTTGTCTATGGTGATTGAGAAATGATTTATAATGATACTGAGCAGTATCCATCCACATCCGAATTAACAACACCATCTCTATGGTCTCTGGAACAGGATCAGGTCCAATAAGAGCTTCCTCTCCAACCTCTAAATAGAAGAGGGGTGTTAGAAATGAACTAACATATAAATAATTAATAGGCTCCATCTTTAATTTATCCTAAAAGCTATTTTCTTAGGATATATTATCTAGGGGTATGTTCCCCTCCAAAGATCCCATGAAATCTTGTATACATTCCCACATAACGAACTCAATAACCTAAGTCTTGTTCTCTAATTTTCCATCTATCTGGGGGTGGTATGTTATGCACAAAAACACATATGTTCCTAACACCCTCTATAGACCTTTCCATAACGTTTGTGTAAACCGGAGATCCCTATATCAAATGATTTTTTCTGGTACCTCTTGAAGTCATATTATATCATTGATATACAACCTATGAAGATAATCAACTGAAAATGACTCCTTTATATGTAAGATATGAGAAGCCTTTGTTATCTTATAAAAAACCCATAAAATTTCACTACCTTTAGGAATCCCCAATAATAATTTCATGAAATTCATTTTGACATCATTCCATTTTTTCTCAGTAATGGGTTTCTATGATAAAATTCTAACTGGTCACTGGTGTTCTTCCATCACTAGCTGACAGGTGGAACATATCATGGAAACACTAGTGTAACTTCCCGATGCGGCTCACCACTAAACTGGAGGCCGAACCGGTTTCCACATGACCTCATGCGCGCCACCCCGTACACCAAAGGCTTCTGACTAGCAGTGAGGGTCTAAGGATAGCCAGTGGGGAGACTATACCCTCATTTTAGTGTTCAAAAATATACAAAGGCAATAAATAGCAGAAATTTTATAATAAATGAATAAGCATCGGAAAGCATATTTTATAAATCTTGTACAAAAAATGGCCAACGTCAAAGTATAAAACGGATGCATGCATGACATGTTAATAATAAAAAGGTAGAAAACATTGAATAGAACAACATGCATTACATTTCAATGCATAAATAAATAAATAATGACTCAAATCCCCACTGGCGATATCCTAGAGCATCCCGAGCCTCCGCTTGGTCCTGTGCTCCTAACTCCTAAGTAAATGAAAACATCATAGTCCTACAACCAAATAGAATCTACTTAGGTACCCAGTTTAATGGCATCCTGAGTAGGGTTTGATATATCAATTATAGTAGGCTATGACCATCGGTGTCTACCCGAAACAAGACATTTAATAAATAACTTATAACATGTGAAAGATTTCATAAATTAAGTAAACAATACAATATAACTATATACTCAAGTACCTACTTCATCCCTCAGCTAGTGTTTGAACCTGCATTATACATTTGTCATACCTTATCAATATTCATTACATAATCATTCATCAGTTATTAATTATTCCAATCTTAATAAATTATAAAGGTATTTAGATTTGACCTATGCCCACCATCTACCGTATAAATCACTCACCACAGATGTCTCTAAAGACCATCTATGTAATCAATGTAAAGACTAATTCCTAGCTTGTGCTTTGGCCTGGATAACGCATCATAAGTTATTCAATTCAACCTTTCATATACTAAGTCTGAGCTTGCCCACTAAAAGTGGTTCACCCAATTCAAAAATAAGTATGAAACTTTCCTCATAAACAATTCACAAATCATCAGGTCTCAACATACTTTATTAACCATTAACTCATTTCATCCTCGAACTATTGGACCCATGGCCCAATGTTAATTAATGGGTGTAGAACATCATTTCTAGCACCCTCGGGAGTATTTGGAGCATCAGTCCTTGTATCACAACCCATGGGTATTTGGAGCATCATTCCTTGACCCATAAAAGAATATTTTCTTGAAAGAAGGGTGTAGAATGCCATGTCTAGCACCCTATGAGTATATGGAGCTTCAGTCCTTGTCTCACAACCCATTTATCAATCATACGTATATATTTATCATTGGTGTAGAACACCATGTCTATCACCCCGTGACTATTTGGAGCTTCAGTCCTTGTCTCACAACCCGTTTATCAATCTTAAATATATATTTATTGTTGGTGTAGAATTCCATGTCTAACACCCCAAAACCATCCATTAATTAATTCATAAATTAATTAATCCAATCTGTTAATTAATTCAACAACTAATTAACATCATAAATCACCCATCAAAAGTTAACCCTTAATTAACCATTCAATATCTCAATAGTAAATAATTAATTATCAATTAATTGTTCTTAGCATTCCAAATAAATAATTAACTCAACATATAATTATCCAAATTCATTAACAAGTATGAACCCGTCCACTCAAACAGTGATTCGTCCAGGACTTTACAAATTTACAGGAATGTCATAATCATCAAAACATATACTGAATAAGCCCATATATTTAGCAACCATCTCATGGATCATCTCATAATTTATAACAACTCCATCCAAGGAAATTAATTCATGGAAATCTAACAAGTATCAAAAAGTACCCTTGGACAACAGTCGTAACAAACAATCAATTCACAATCTTAATTTAATGCATGCATATTAATTAATTCAAAAATTAATTAATTAAACATTATCTCTAAAACTAATCATAAACTAATTAACCATTTATCATTTTACATCTAATAATTAGTCCATCCATTAATTATTACCAATTTCTAATTTATACTTTTGAACATGTCAAATATTCAATATTCACAATCATCATTAAAGGCCACACATTTTATTCCAACTCATTACTTGATAATTAATTCTACAATTAATTACCCAATTATAAATTATTCCCATTCAAATCAGTTAACTTTTTAATCATATCACTTTAACCAAATTAGCAAAACATGATTAAAAACAACATATGTCCAAGCCCTCATTTATCTCACATGGGAAAAATCATTTAATAACTTCAAAAGTGTCATGCATCGACATATCATAATCACGGAAACATACATTCTCAATTTATTTGAAGAATATATAATTCATAAAATAAAGTTTTAAGGATTTGAGACCCTACCTCGGGGTGGAACCATTTTAAATCTGAAGTTCTTTAATGTACTTGGCAGCAACCAGTCCACAACTGGTTCGTAATCTCACATGCGCACACCTTTATATATATATATATATATGTGAGCGTTGTCTACATTGATCAATGAAAACTACATATGTTAAACAAGTAACTATAATAAAAGTTTTAATGAACTACGCAACTCTAACATGGTACCAGGAACTCATAAATTTTTTTAATAGGCCTTAATATAACCTGTGAAAAGCCTAACCGTGGGTTTAGAAACTAACCAGATCCAACGGCGGAAAGAAAATTCAAGACCATCCACCTCGCCCTTGTTGGCGGATGTCAGATTATGGACCAATGGGTCTCGAGTCAACATTCGCATATCCTAAAAAAAGAGGAACACACCGATTGGATTAAACCCGAACCTTTGGGTTTTATATGAGAAAATAAGGCGAGAGAGAGGAGTCAAATGATTGATGTGAATCACCAGTTATACGCAGACAGACTCACCTTGACGAGGAAGACAAGATTCATGAAGAGTTCGAGGGTAATCATCGCGCGCAAAGTGGAGTCCGGGAGAGGTGTGGTGCGCCTCTATGTATTGCCCAGAGGGGGGTTGTTCCACGAAGGTCGCGCACTACAGGAGCTCCGACTGGGTGTCGCACTGCTACAAGGAGGGTCACTCGAGGGTTCGCGTTCCTCTCGGTCGCACCGCGAGAAGGAGATCACTGCGAGGAGGTAGCTTGAAGGAGGGAGGAAGGGGCTGTGTCAGGGGGTGCACTTCTCCGTGCGTGTTGCACCTTGTGCGTAGGGAGGAAGAAGAGGGGAATTTGATTCCTTTTTTTTCAATACCTAAATTAATTTCAATTAATAATAGTTATTATTAAACTCTTGAAACCCAATAATAATACTACCATTAAAGAGATAATAATAATTATAAAATATATTAAAAATACTCATTTTATTATTATTATTATACAAATTAAACACTTATCTAAAAATAAAAAAACTCCCCAACTCATTTCTATTATAATTTATAATAATAACA
This sequence comes from Viscum album, assembly GCA_963277665.1. Taxonomy (NCBI): domain Eukaryota; kingdom Viridiplantae; phylum Streptophyta; class Magnoliopsida; order Santalales; family Viscaceae; genus Viscum; species Viscum album. The sequence goes on from OY728130.1 coordinate 633,542,830, forward strand.
TCCATAACGATTAATAATTATGACACTCGTTAAAATATAATAATAATAAATATTATTATTCTTACTCAAACCTTTTATATAACCCAACAACTCTATTAAATTACCACACTTCTTCATTAAGTTCAAAAATTCTTTTTTAATTAAGCGTTTCATCTAGATACCCAATCACCTCATTAAATTCCCCTAAATATTACACCCCATTAAATAAAAACAGAACATTGACAAACCGCAAAATTAAATTGTAATAAAAGAAATAATAAAACGCCCATTTTAATTATGTCCAACCTCCCCATTTAAATACACATTAAATATCCAATTATTTTTTAACATTCATTTTTTATTTGTGTAATAAATGTTTCATAATTTATTATAAAACTCCATATTGATCATTAAATTATTTTAACATTTATTTAACTAAGTGACCACAAAAATAATAATAACATTATAATTATTATTCAAACAATCATTTATTTAAAAACCCAAACCCCCAATTTTTTACAATATCATTAATATGATAAAAACTCCAACCCATAACGCCTAATTTAAATAATAGTTTCTTTGAGAAGCTAAAAAGCCACAATTAATTTTCATAAATGATACACTCCTTTAACATGCAATTAAAATCTCAAAGTATCAAAATAATTTATGACTCCGTAATAATAAAAATGACATTATTATTATTATCTCATTCCTCCATTTAATAAAAAATTTGTCCTTTAATAATTATGAATCTCTTCATTTAAATAAAACGGTTCTTTGATAAAGCCAAAATCCACGTCAATACCTTCAACTTCCCTTTAATTAATTCATTAACATTCAATAAATTTAACAAACCACAATAATAGTAATAATAACTTTATCATTATTATTATTATTAAAAGATTATTTTAATTAATCCAAAACTATCATATAATAATATTTAATAATAATAGTAATAATAATTTATTAAATAAGATAAACTACATAGGTTGGACCGCAACCAAGCACTGCCCATGTAGATCCATTAAATTGGATTTTTCTGGATCTGGTGTACCCAAGACTCAATGAGACACACGCTAAAATTTATCGGGTAATTACGCAATTCCAGAAACGACAACATTAGGTGTTTCAACACTTAGAATAAAAATTCCAGAGCTCGGTTTAAAAAAATGAACTGTTGATAAATCAAAAAAAATTTGTAAACATATGTATTTTAACTCGGTTAAAAAACATGGGAATTTACAATATACCCACCTTAAAAATTTCTCGTCCCCGAGAAGCCATCAAGAACCACTACTAAATCAACCGACCTACCAAGTTCATCTAAGAAGATCAGTCAAAATATTACCAGACAACTCTTTTCAAAAACCTCGATGTCACCTGCTGAAAAGTTTATCAAAAAATGATGCAACAATACCCACGTTAGGATTTTCCTTGACGTCTCAAGAAATGATTATCCACTCACCAGCGCATTTTTTTAGAATACATTAATTCATGTGTGTGACATTTTTCGAACCATGTTCACCACGTCAAATATCGATCATAAAAATCCGTAACATAAACCTATCGGCATGGAAGAAAAACTGAGTCCCATGAAGTTCTCCTGAGTAGTGGGAAGAACTTACTTTAATATCCTAGAACATTCTATGGGTACTACCTACCACATGTTAGCCCCTTACGAACCATAAACATTGACCCTCTCTCTTGGTCATGCCAAACATAAATCACAAGGTTCAAAAAACCCTTTTTCTTTTAAAAATTTTAATTAATTATTTCATCCTTTTAACATTTGTATGAATTTCAACATACAAACAAGTATATATTCACAACAAGTCACTTGGATTTCAAAAAAACCTAAGGAAAAAATAGGCATGTCATCACAAACATCCTCTTTAATCATCATTCAATGTTATTTAAATATAAACATGAAATTTAGCATCTAAATTCCTTTTACAAAAATGGAGACTTCCAAAGTTCTAATTTATTCAATCTGGGTTCTTCTAAAAGCAACCTAACAACCATTCATTATAATCAAAACTCAGTATTTTTACATTTTTAACCATTTTCAAAAATATTATGGTTGTATAAGGTTCTAACACATGTGTGGCCATCTAACAATCAATAAGGTTCCCATACACCTTATCGTTGGAATTTGGCTCCCATTTATCAGAATCAACATTTATTTAACATTTTATCTTTAGCATCCCTTTCACATATCCAAAACATCACTAAAATGTCAGCAAAAGCAGTAACACAACAACATGCCATAACACAAAGGCATGGAATAACAAAAAAACATGCTAATAACTGAAACGGTATAGAATATAATCACTCAAACATGTTAAATCTATTACTGGAACAAACTATCTTGAGAGGAATGCTAAAGGAGATCAAAACATGGAATTGAACCCAAGTATCACAATCCAAATTAGCAAGAATCCTACTAATGAAACTACATGGAATGTTATATGCATGACATGTTAATCTATATGTGGCTAAGATGATACATGTACGGACTTCCTTGCCATATCAGGACAAGACAATTATTTTTCAAAATTCTCCAAATAAATAAACAACAGATAATACACCAGTCACTCAAGGTGAAATCAAATCAACTGTAACCTCTAATAGTAAAACATTAATTCCCATCCCTGGCCACTCGGTCATTTCCCATACATGAGGTTATCAGTCCCAAGCACGTATATTAACCCAAGTGCCGACACATTCCTAGTATCCTGTCTACAAACACCAAAACAGAAAGATAAAGAAAAATAATGAAAACCTATTCCTCTGATACCACTTTGTAACGTACCGAACCGGATCACCACTAAACAGGAGGCCAAACCAATCACCACATGACCTCAAGCATGCCTCCCTATACGGTAGAGGCTGCCGACAAGCAACGAGGGTCTATGCATAGACAGTGGGGAGACTATACCCTCATTTTTGTGTTCAAAAATAGACAAAGGAAATAAATATTATAAACGATATAATAAATTAATAATTAGTGAAAATTATATTTTATAAGTCATGTATAAAATTAATGGCCAATGACAAAGTATACAACGAATGCATGCATGACATGCTAATGAAAAAAAAGTAGAAAACATTGATCAAAACAACATGCTTTACATTTCAATGCATAAATAAATAAATAATGACTCAAAGCCCCATGGGAGATCTCCTTGAGCATCCCGAGCCTCCGTTCGGTCCTCTGCTCCTAACTACCAAGTAAATGGAAGAAACATAGTCCTGCAACCAAATAGAATCTACTCGGGTACCCAGTGCAATGGCGGCCTGAGTAGGATGTGAGATATAAATCTCAGTAGGTCGGGACCACCAGTGTCTACCCGAAACCAGAAATTTAATAAATAACTTAAAACATGTGAAAGCATGCATAAATTATGTAAATAGTACATTGTAACTATATACTAAAATACATGTTTCAGCCCTCAGCTGGTGTCTGAAACTGCATTATACATTTTTCATACACACTCAATATTCATTACATAATCATACATTGGTTATTAATGATTCAAATCTTAATAAATTATGAAGGTCTTGAGATTCAGCCTACGCCCAACATCTCCCGTATCAATCACTCACCACAGATGTCTCTAAAGACCATCTGTGTAATCAAATTAAAGACTAATTCCAAGCATGTGCTTTGGCTTGGATAACACATCATATGTTATTCAATTCAACCTTTCATATACTAAGTCTGAGCCCGCCCACTAAAAGTGGTTCACCCAATTCATAAATAAGTATGAAACCTTCCTCATAAACAATTCAAAAATCATCATGTCTTAACAGCCTTCATTAACCATATACTCATTTCATGCACAAACAATTGGACCCACAGTCAATGTTAATTAATGGGTGTAGAAAATCATGTCTAGAACCCTCAAGAGTATTTGGTGCATCAATCCTTGTCTCACAACCCATGGGTATTTGGAGCATCAGTCCCTGACCCATAAAAGAATATTTTCTTGCAAGATGTGTGTAGAACACCATGTCTAGCACCCTGTGAGTATTTGGAGTTTCAGTCCTTGTCTCACAACCCATTTATCAATCATACGTATATATTTATCATTGGATTAGAACACCATGTCTATCACCCTGTGAGTATTTAGAGCTTCAGTCCTTGTCACACAACCCGTTTATCAATCATACATATATATTTATCATTGGTGTAGAACACCAAGTCTAACAACCCAAACCCATCAATTAATTGATTCATAAATTAATTAATGAAATCCGTTAATTAATTCCACAACTAATTGACAACATAAATCACCCTTAAAAAGTCAACCCTTAATTAACCATTCAATATCTCAATAGTAAACAATTAATTGTTCATATCAAGCCAATTAAATAATTAACTCAAAATTTAATTATACAAATTCATTAACAAGTCTAAAACTTTCTACTCAAAAAGTGATTCGTCCATGACTTTAACAATTTACATGCACGTCATAATCCTCACAAAACATGTTGAACAAGCCCATATATTTAGCAACCATCTCACCCATATTCTCATAATATAGAACAACTCCATCCAATAAAATTAATGCATGGAAATCAAACAAGTATCAAAAAGTACCCTTGGCTAACATTCATAACAAACAAACAATTCACAATCTTAATTTAATTCATTCAAATTAATTAATTCAAAAATTAATTAATTAAATATTATATCTTATAGCAATCATATACTAATTAACCATTTAACATTTAACATGTAATAATTTATCCATCCATTAATTATTACCAATTTCCAATTTATAATTTTGAACATGTCAAATATTCAATATTCATAATCATCATTAAAGGCCACACATTTTATTCCAACTCATGACTTGATAATTAATTATAAAATTACCCTATTATACATTCTCCCCATTCAAATCATTTAACTATTTAATCATGTCACTTTAACCAAATTAGTAAAAAATGCTTAAAAACAACACAAGTTCCAGTCCTCATTTATCTCACGTGGGGGACATCATTTAATAACTTCAAAAGTGTCTTGCATCGACATATCATAATCAAGGAAACTTACATTATCAATTTATTTAAAGAATCTATAATTCATAAAATAAAGTGTTATGTATTTGATACCCTGCCTCGGGGTGGCACCATTTTAAATCTGAAGTGATTTAATGTACTTAACAGTAACCCGTCCACAACTACTCTGTACTCGCACATGAACACACATTTATATACATATATATATCTGTGCGCATTTTCTACATTGATCAATGAAAATTACATATATTAAATTTGTAACCAGAATCAATGTTGTAATGAACAACACACCTCTAACTTGGTACCAGGAACGCATAAAAAATCTAACAGGTATTAATATAATTGTTGCAATGACAAACTGTGTGTTTCGAAACTAACCTGAACCAACGAAGGCAAGAAAATTCGAGACCATCCGCCTCACCCTTGGTGGCGGATATCAGATTATGGACCAATGGGTCCCGAGTCAACATTAACATATCCTAAAAAAAGAGGAACACAATGTTTGGATTAAACCCAAACCTTTGGGTTTTAGATGAGAAAACAAGGTGAGAGAGAGGAGTCAAATGATAGATGCGAATCACGAGTTATATGCAGAAAGACTCACCTTGACAAGATGTACAAGATTCATGAAAATTTCGAGGGGAATTGTTGCGTGCAAAGTGGAGCCCGGGAGAGGGGTAGAGCGCCTCTAGGTATTGCTCGGAGGGGGGTTGCGCCATGGAGGTCGCGTGCTGTAGGAGCTCCGCCCGGGTGTCGTGCTGATGCAGGGAGGGTCGCTCGGGGGTTCGCGTGCCTCTTGGTCGCACCGCGGGAAGGATCTCACACCAAGGAAGGAGCTCAATGGAGGGAGGAAGGGGCCATGTCAAGGGGTGCGCTGCTGCATGCGTGTTGCACCTTGTGCATAGGGAGGAAGAAGGGGGGAATGTTATTCCCTTTATTGTCCTTTTCAAATCCCTAAAATAATTTCTATTTATAGTAGTTATTATTAAACTCTTAAAAACCAAAATTTATACTACCATTAAAGTGTTAATAATAATAATAAAAGATAATAATAATACTAATTTAATTATTATTATTATACACATTAAACACTTATCTAAAAAGAAAAAAAAATCTCCAACTCATTACTATTATTATTTATAATAATAATATCCATAATGATCAATAATTATGACACTCATAAAACTATAGTAATACAAAAATATAATTATTATTACTCAAACGTTTGTTATAACCCACAAACTCTATTAAATAACTACACTCCTTCATTAAATTCAAAACTTTTAATTTAATTAACTGTTTCATCGAGATACCCAACAGCCTCATTAAACTCACCAAAATATTAGACCCCATTAAATAAAAACAGAACATTAAAAAAACCCAAAATTAAATTGTAAAAAAATAAATAATAATACTCCCATTTTAATTATATCCAACCTCCTCATTTAAATCCACATTAATTATCCAATTCATTTTTAACATTAATTTATTATTTGTGTAATAACTGTTTTGTAATTAATTATAAAACTTGATATTGATCATTAAATTATTTTAACATTTATTTAACTAAGTAAAAACAAAAATAATAATAACATTATCATTATTATTATTCAAACTTTAATTTATTTAAAAACTCAAACCCCCAATTTATTACAATATCATTAATATGATAAACAATCCAACCCATGACCCCTCATTTAATTAATAGTTTATTTGAGAAGCTCAAAAGCCATATTTAATTCTCATAAATCATACACTCCTTTAACATGCAATTAAAATATCAAAGTATAAAAATAATTTATGACATCATAATAATAAAAATGAAAATATTATTATTATCACATTCCTCCATTTAATAAAAATGGTCCTTTAATAATTCTGAAACTCTTCGTTTAAATAAAACAGTTCTTTGCTACACCCAAAATCCACGTCAATACCTTTAACTGCCACTTAATTAATTCTTTAACATTTAATTAATTTAACAACCACAATAATAGTAATAATAACATCATTATTATTATTATTAAAACATTATTTTATTTAATCCAAAACTCTCATATAATCATATTTAATTAAAATAATAATAATAATAATTTATTAAATAAGATAAACTGCATAAGTTGGACTGCACCCATGCGATGCCCGGGCAGATCCATTAAAGTGGATTTTTCTGGATCCGGTGCACCTAAGACTCATCGGGACACCAGCTAAAATTTATCGGGTAATTATACAATTCCAGAAACGACACAATTAGGTGTTTGAACACTCAGAATTAAAATTCTAGATCTCGATTAAAAAAGTGAACCATTGATAAATAGAAAAAAATTGAAAACATTCTTATTTTAACCTGGTTCAAAAGCACGAGACTTTACAACTAGCTACATCTCTTTTTATGCATGACCACCAATATTGGATATGTAAATACTGATACATTTTGGTGGAACTAGGGTATACTTCCAAAGATGAAACATGAAAGTCTTATATCTGCTCCTTCAACATGGCTAATGAAACCCCTACACGACCGCATACTCAAATAATCTCATCTTCTCATATTGTTCAACTTGGAAGAGGTTCCTCGCCTACCACACCACATCATAAGAATATGCCCTCTGAATCTAATAACCACCTCATACCAAATCTATCATGAAGGAAATAGGTATCAGCTATTGATAATAGAAAATTATTCCCCTTATTTTCCATCACCTCCAAGTGCATCTTAGTGAACAAAACCATAAGTTTCCACTCGCTTATAGATAGTTGAATTTCATATATCTAATTCCTCTTACATAGAGCATTGGACACAACATTTCCATCACCATGTGTGTAAGAAAACTAAAAATACAATTACATTATGTATCCAATCAGCATCCACCTACTCAAATTCATATAAAATTTGTGTAAATATGTACTTTAGGATATGATATCCAAGTATGAAATGGGTCAATCAACAAAACTTGTGAAAAGCTGTAGTTAACTCATGATCGGGTATTGGTTAATTCCTTTGATGCGACCTCAACTATTGAGACCCTTAATCCATGACTCTATCTCTATTAATATAAAATACTCCCATCCCATTATATGATTCATCGTAATAATCTCTGTAACTTCTACCTTGATCAGGAAATATCTATATCGGTATCAAAGTAAAATTCCCTTTCAAATTTTGAAAGGCCATCTCATTGGAATCAAACCATACAAAATTCACACCCTTATTATTGAAGATCATATGTAGTGATTTTATGAAAGATAAGTCCTATATGAAATGAATATAGTAATAAGATATTTATAAGAATGTTCATACCTCAAAGAAGTTTGTTGGACAACTCCTAGGAAACTGTATCTCTCACCTTCTCTGGGTCAACTGATACACCTTTATCTATGATAATGTGACCTAGTAAGTGAATCAAACCCATTCGAAAGTGGCACATTGTGATAATAACATACATATAATACTCTTTAAGTGTTTTCAAACTGATCTCATGATTTATGGAATGGTCTTTTCAATTGTGAAAACTTGATCTCCTCAGAGTTGTTTGAAGAGATCATTTATCTATGGTAGAGGATTCTAGTCATGAACAATTAGTTAGTTCAACATATGTTAATATATATATATCGTAAGGGTTCATTCAACCTTTTTCACAAAGGGGGTTGTTGTACCCCATGCAAAAGTACTAGGTCAGATAAAACCTCTGGAATCTGAATCCTCTAGCTGCCTATTGAACCCCTACATCTCAATAGTATCAATTCTATGAGGTTGAGTGGATACCAGTGTAGCTACTAGTTCTAGATTGATATAGAAATCCACCTCTCCTACTGGAAGTAATCAGAAAAATTCATCTGGGAAAATTTCTTCAAAATGATCAGCCACTTGATGGAAATCATCACGAAAGGTTCCCTGGTCATCTAGATATAAAATCACAACCAGATTTATCATCCCACCCATCAAAAAAAAATTTATCCAGTTAGGCTCTCTTTGACAACCCATTCACTCATTTTAATAAACTCAATGCCCTATGGTGATGTGATGTTCACCCTTACGTGGTATAAATAAATGAAAGAATGAAAGGGAACCAACCATTACATCTTGAGAATTATGTAAAAACCAATCATCGTCGGGACAAAAAGGACCCATACAAAGTCACATAAACCAATCTCAGTGGTCAATATTTTCACTAAGGTATATCATCTATTCGAATCCACAATGGAGTTTTAAGCATCATAACAACATAATAAACTAATCACATAGCCCAAGGACCTCCACAACGGGAACATATATAAAACTATGATAAGAACTTATATAAAAAAGTTAACAATCTATAGAAGAGGATACTATAATAGGTCTGACGACATTAGAATGCATTGGATCATTCCTTTCAAGGTTTAGTTTCACTATATATATCTGTCTTGAACCACATCCTGATGATACATCCTATCTACATTGAGTAGATCTTCTCTAATGTCACTATAAAACTAGGGTATGAATAATATGGAAATGACCACCACCTACGCTTAATTGGATGACTGTACTCTCGCTCCCTACCTAATGAGAAGATTCTAACCCTGAACCTGAAAGTGGTGTTGGTGGAGACCCACTCTCGCTGGCTACTGGTGGAATCCTTTTTACAAGTGTTGTAGATAACACATTTTTTTTGTAAGATAGGCACTCAACTGGGTCCCTCATACATTTTGGCATCATATGTCCCTACCTACCACACTCATAGAACCTCACCTAGAAACATTAGTGTGTGAAATGTATGGTAAAATCACCATGAGGAATATATTGAATATGCTTCATCATATCGATCTATGTAGTACCAGATCTAGATGTCGAATTTCCCTAGTTCTTACCTCCAACGTCTTTTATGTTACAGTCCCTGATAATTGCATTATTCACTATTATTAAAACAATAGTGTGTCAAAATAAATTCACCTACTATTGTATGTTGTTCCAGAGACTATCTTAAAATTTCCTAGATTTATATGAATAGTCCCCATCAGAATAGACTTGAACTGCTGGATCTTGGTAAAAAATGCCAAATATTTTATAACAGAATGTGTTCCCTGTTCTAGGTGATAGAATTACCAACCCTATCATCTGTTAATGTATCGGGGCAGAAGTAATTGTATAATTCCATATGAAAATCCATCCAATATATATCATGATGATGATCTATATAATTAATGACATCCCCCATCTCATAGTGGAATCACACAACTTATACATAGCAATCATGTCCCTCCTCTTAGGAGGAATCTATATATGATTAATGATAGAAAAAATGAAATATAACCATGACGACACTACTTTTGTGCTACCATTCACCAAAAACATGGGTAGTTGATATTTTAGTAACTCAGGAATAAACTGTGACATAATCAGGGAGGGTTGAGATGCTCGCTGAAAAGTCATCATGAATTACATAACTTTTTCACGGAAATATGCCTCAGAACCTATTTCTAGTACAACCACGAGTGCCAAATCTAGGAACTCTAGAGGATCTACTGGTATCCAATGTACTACCACCTCTATAGTGAGGTTTTCCCCACCCTCATAGAAAACAACTAGAGGACATCATTGTAAACTACCTCTACAAATTGCAAGTTCACACCTCATATGATGCTCATTATTAATGATTATAGATCAGAACAACAGATAAATATATCAGATAGGTATAAGCTGTCATATTTAAGAACACACCCATATGCATGCTACTGGGGCTAGGTTTTCATGTTGTATAGATCATAAATAAGAAAGAGGCACAATCTACATCCAACTAATAAGGTCGACTCTGGTACGTACTCTCTATTATAAGAAACACATTTTCCATTTCAATTCCACGTGAATTAACATATTCATTCTCATTTGATACAATACATAGTTTATAATTTTCTATAAATTCATTAAAAATGGTTGAAACAATGTTCCACCAAATTTTGATCAATGTAGGCCCATAACCCACAACTCTCCAGATCAAATCCTTAATCTGATACAATATTGTGACATCCCAGACATGGATTCCACATAATAGTCCTGGATCCTAGTTGGTTACAAGTCCTCAAGAACATCTCCCATAACTATAGAGGATACCGACTTGTAGCAATGACCTCTAGGTGTCTATGGGGATTCTATTTACTCATCACTAGGTTTTCAAATTCCATAATTTCAATCACATAAAATTAGCAGAAGTAGTAGATCATATATACAATAGATAAAAAGCTAGTATAAACAATAATCCCAAAAGAAATCACATATACAATTATGATGATAAAAATGTCATATGTCCCTAATAAAGTAGAGAAAACACGTATACATAATAGTTGTATTATACATGGAATATAAGTACCAAAACCCAAAATGGTATTCAGCCTAGAAACATGATCTTTAGATCATTCCATGATACCATTATCTTATATAGAAGTTAAGAACATTTATCAAGCATCTTTCCCTTATCCATACCTCCAATCATATAGTATGTTTGGTTACCCAAAGGTGGCCCAAAATTGTTTTGATACATAATCCCAGTAGGAAACCATTCATGGTATTATTCCAATTAGTCGGTGAATATATATATTGGAAAATATCATGAAGGTAGTAATATAATATGTAAAGAATGTACTAAAGGTATAGATCCTATAAATTCGAAGTTCTTATTTTTTGACTGTTTGTTTAATGATTCAATTAAATTAAATTTATAAATATCAAGACTCAGTGTATTTCCTAATACCCCCCAATAAATTAGGTTGCAAAAGGATTCCCTAGAAAATCATTCATAATATATAAAACAATAAAAAATACAATCATTTTCTTTGGATTGGCAAGTGTGTCATATAAATCATTGAATTCATTATTCAATTTACATCCTCAACCCATCCTTGGAAGTCCTATGATATAATATAGGTATCACTAAGTGTATAATACCAACCAACACCATACATGACCATCCATGGTGATCCTCACAAGAATCCAGTTATCTCTAAATGGTGGAATAACATCATTAGAACTTGAGTACATCTGTGGAGGTCCACTAAGGTGTATTATGTATCAACCATGGAATATATGCTCATATTCCCTTAAAGTACATACATGTTTATAAACATGGATTCCATGTATTTATCAAAGTATAATATACATGGCCCTATGATTCATTACTTGTAAAACTAATTTAAGAGTCCAACTATCAATTTGGAATAAGCAAGGAACAATCCAGTTGAGTTCGTCCAAGGAATTTGTATTTCAATCCATTTATAAATGAAGGAATTTAATAAATATTTAAAAATATAAATCTCATTTAATTGATTTTAATTAATCATGTCAAGGTCATCATCAAGAATATTCAATTCAAACTCACCAAACAATTTACTCATATCATTCACCAAACATAGAAGGCATGCCCCTTAACTATTCCATTGGGAAATTTATTATAAAATGAAATTATAGCATCAATAATAAATTATATGGTATATACAAGGATCATGTTCATTATCTACCCTTCCATCATAATCAATTCAAATTAAAATTCATATAACAATTCCAATTAAACATAATATTATAACTCAACTATGTTAAATTTGACAGTTCAATATTAGAAATCCCATTACATTGTGTAAAAAGGAACTCCATATGGTATCCATTCTCAAAGACACCCATGATGGTCCATTAAATTACACAACACACTAATGGGGTGGTTTCTATTCATGGGTCGCAACCATTAACATTTACCAATGACCTCTTTAATTGAATATGTTGTAACTATCGATTTAATTAAAGTACTAAAATTCATTTCAAGGCGCTTCCCTAGAATTGGTAACATGAAAAAAATGACATATATAAACACAGAAAAGTTTAATTATTGGAATAATACAACTTACCATAGGTTCATAGAGTATTGATATTCCAATATAATCTCTTTATTTCAATCAGATCGAGAGAAATCAATGAACTGAAGAAGAAACTAAGAATATGGAAAATTTGATTACACCTAAATAGTGAATCAATTACTAAACAAGACTAATAATTTAATAAAAGAAACTGATAACTCTCTAATGCAGATCCAATGAGATGAATGACACATGAATCATTGATCAGATGGATAGGAAGATGAAATTCCTATTTTATTCGACCAATCATGCTTCAAAAATGATCCCTTAATATCCATTGAAGAAGTGGGGCTTTAGTTGTAGATATAGATTTTAATTAGGGTTGTTTTTGTATATTTACCCAAAAATAAGGGGGCATCATGATTTGAGGGCATGGTTTGAAAAAACTTGTGCTAAATTTGCATAATTTATTATATGGAATGGGAATCTCGTATAGTTTCTCCACACGGTTTCACTAACTATGTAAAAAATATAAAAAACCACATTACCAAAATTGAATAAATTCCTTTAGGATCGAAATAATGATGTAGATGCTCAATATAAAAGAGGGGGTGAATTGTACACATTAAAAATTTCCTTAAACAAGGAAATATCTAGGTTTAAAAAAGTTAAACTAAGTAAATTCACAACACCTCTAATCACCAATGAAGATTGGGACAAAGTATGAAGTTACAAACTTTTAGTTCTATGAACTTGCTTATATCTGCAAAGTGATTCCGAAAATAAGTTCCGGAAATATGGATCCAGAAATTGAAACTTAACCAAAGTTTATAAAATGAGATTCTACCTTAAAGCGTATAGAATCTAAATGAATCAGAGTACAAGTTTAAGGAAATATAAGAGAGTTATGCTTTCATTACAATACAAAACTGCAGTTGAAAAACAAGTAGTAAAACTACAAGTAACAAGATATAAATCTTTTAACCCATAGAGAAGGATATCCAACACCTTGGATAAAGGTCCCTTGATTTATACTTTCAAGAAAGTCTGTCTTACCCACACCAAGGTAAGCCCTCGATAATAAGATCATAGTCTCTGTCTTGCTATCCCCGCAAGATATCAACTTCAAGGTAGTTGGAACCTCTGTATTACTCAACAAGGAAGCCCTCGAACTTCAAGGAAGTCGACACCTCTGTCTTCCTATACCTGGAATCCCTAGAATGTAATCACCAACATTCAGAGTCGCAAGAAGAAATCTGAACGAGCAGTTTAGTACGCACAAAGCATGAAAAGCTTCCCTCTCTAGAAATCACCTTAACAGTGTGTGGTCCCTAGAGTGATCAATTTCTTATTGAACTTTTTCAAATTATCTCTTATTTATAGGCTCGGTTGGAATGGTCGTCTACCTCCTCCAACGGTCATATTTTTCTTAAATTTTGGAGGGACCTGTACACAGGTCACTAAACCAAGGGTTAGTTAGAAATAGAATGGACGACATCATTTTATAACAATAAAAATGTAACTGAATGTATGAAATCATTTTATAATGAAATGAGTGTAATCATAATCAAAATTAAAATTTGGAATTTAAGAAAATAATAGTTCGGTGTCTAACCAAAATAAAATCCGTAGGCTATAATAAAAATATATTCAGATTCTGTTTTCTAGGAATTCAGATCCTGAATTCTGTTGAAATCCGGAGTTTGAATTTCTAAGGAAATTTGGATCCTGGTTTCACTAGAATTCAGAATCTGATCTTACAATGTTCAGAGTCAAACATGTATAATTTTGGAGTCGAACTCATAAAATTTCAAAGTCGAACTAGTAAAACATCAGAGTCGAACTTGTAGAAGTTCAGAGTCAAACTAGTAAAAGTTCGGAGTCGAACTAGTAAAAGTTCGGAGTCGAACTAGTAAAAGTTCAGAGTCGAAGTTATAAAAGTTCAGAGTCCAGAATTCGGAGTCGAACTATATGAGAGTTCGTATCCAGAATTCGAAGTTGAATTATATGAGAGTTCTTATACAAAATTCATAGTGGAAATTCATTACAGTTCATATCTAGAATTCATAATGGAAATTCATTATAGTTCATATCCAGAATTTAGAGTGGAACTTCATTACAATTCATATCCGGAATTCGGATCCTAAAACAGAATGCTTCATATCTAATCATTATATGATTTCGAGATTTTAGGTATGAATCGGATTTTTATACTTATGAAAAATATTGATATGTATAAGAAAAACATGGTTACGGTAAATTTCCTTAAGAAAGAAAATTTTCCTTATAGAAGTAAAATATAGATTTGTTTATGTATATGGTGTTTGTGATTTTTTAAAAAAAAGTAATGGAAAATTCATAAGGAAAACCATATTGACTCAAAAATCTCCCCGTTTTTGGAAAGCACAAAAATCCTTTCGAAAAAGAATATATGGACTTTAAAAAATTTCATTATACTTTAAAATTAAAACTTATCTCCCTTTGTTCATGGATGATAGTGAATACAGCTAACTCCCCCTTATGCATTGAAACACTAAGGATTTTATTCTAAATTTCCGGAATAGAGTTTTTATTTTCATGAGAATGAAAAAATTCGTAATGAGGAACTCCCCCTTACTTTAAGGATATTTTACTTAGAAATTTTTCCTTCTCCATTTAAAATTTTTCTTTCTCCCCATTGAGTAGTTTTTTTTACTTCTCCCACATTGTGATTTTCAAAAAGAATTTAAGGGAATGGAAAAGAAATCTAGTACCTAAAACATTATTAAATAACACGACAAGATAAAACCAAGAAAAAAATTCATTATAGTTGAGAAAAAATTTACAAGGAAAGGCAAATACAACAAAATATCGGAGTGGGTTTATTTGTATTCCTTTTCCATCGGGATTAGCTTCTTCAATAAGGTTTTTAGTTTCTCTAGTTCTCATTTAACCTCCTTAGCTTGCCTCTCCAAAGGTTTTATCCATTCATTTTGAGCTTTCAAAGCTTCAGCCTGAGCATTCATGGCCTCTTCCTGCATTTTTATTAACTTATATTTCTTTTCCAGCTTCTCTTCAAAGTCAATCCGGAAATCTCTTTCCCCTTTCCAGTTCTGTGAAACCGAGTTAAGCTTCCCATTCAGGTCTATGACATTTTGATCCCGAGAACTTTTCTCAATGATCAGCTCATCCTAAAGATTCTTAATCTTGTTATCCTCAGTTTGAAAGGCATATTTTTCCTTATTATGAAAACGTTCAATGTCAGCAATGTCTTCTTCAACTTTCTTAGACCATAAAGTGATTTTGCTAAAATATTTCATGTGCACATCATAATTGATAAGAAAATTTTTATCATCAGACTCAATCTTCACTCACTTATCCAACACCATGGATAAGGATGCTGCTTTCTAATTCAAAATATGTTGCAGCAGCTGGAATCTGGAGTCTATTGTTGGATATATCAGAATGTTGTCCACCAGATTTTTCAAGGATTCAATAACAAAGTCATGCCCATGTGCTGATGACTCTGAATCAGAAAATTATCTTAGAGATTTCTCTTCCTCAACCTACACTAACTTTCATCTAGAAGAACCACCAACCACTTTCTTCTAGATGAAATCTTTTATTGGTGTCTCCATGAGCACTTTCTTTCCTTTATCAGTTTTCGGAATGGCTTGATCATCTAGAGATTCTTCCTCACTTTTAGAAAGTTGAACAATCTGGTCTTCATCAACATTCTCATTTTTTGTTCCTTCTTCAATAAAATTATTCTCATAGGATTCTTCCTCATCATCCCAAACATTTTTTTCCTCTTCCTCTTTCTTGTCATCATCCTTTGTAGTTTCTTTCTCAACTCCCTTTCACGGGGTGACTAATTTTTCTGATTCATCTTTTTCTTGATATCTTCTACTTGTTTGATAAAGTCATCTAGATTATCACTTACTTCTTCTTCTTCTTATTCTTCAACAATCTCTTTATCTATTTTGTCACCAGAATCTTTTTCTAGTTCTTCATCTACATCGTTGTACTTATACTTTTCCGAATAAATTAGTTCCTTCCAAGAGTCTCTAGTAATGATGGTTGAACATCAAAGGTTTCCGGAAAGGGAATCTGCTCAGAAGCTATTTCAGTTGCTTTTAAAAGAGATTGAAAAACCTCGACTTCAGACATTTTGTTCTTCAGCTTCTTCTCCTTCTCTTGTTTTTCTTAATTCATCAACAGCTCTCTCTTTTAAGGCCTTAGCCTCAGTAAGGTCCAATGTGAACTGTGGATCCCCTTATTTCATCTTCTCCTTGCCTTCCCTCCACTTAGCAGCCACTTCATCTAGATATGTTTTTTTGTTTTTTCGGCTTGGGAGGTGTAGACTGATTTTACCTAGCTTTGGGTGTTTTGTCCTCAGGAACCCCTTCTTTAAACTTCCTCTTATTGGTGACTTTCTTCACTGGTTCAGTCTTCTACATATTTCCCTAAATAGTCTCAGCCCTTGCCTCTGGAAAATTATAAAACTCTACTATTTCTTTTGAAAAGGCCATATTCATTCTTTTTAACGTGTCATCACTGACAAGCATCAGCTTACAATTCCGAACTTTGGACTTACATGCAATATTGAAGGTATCTAAACACTGAACTATCATATTTGATAGTAAGGAATCGTACATAATGATTTGAGCTCTTAAGCTACCTTCCTTGATGTTATTTATCATCACAAGGATATGCCTCATAATATTTATTTTTCATAGATTCACCAAGAATTTTATGAAATATATGTCACTTTTCTTTAGGGTATCTTTATCAACCTTTCTCAGAACCAAGAATCCTTGTACCCAAAGTTGTGGAATCCGATTATTAGGTGATAGGTGAGCTATATTTGCTGTCTTGACATCAACAAGTCCAAGACATTGTAAGGATTTAACCTTAACAAAACTACCTTGAGAATTCGGGAGTTTTTGTGAACAGAATTCATCTTCTCCTTCGTATTCTATCTCTACCAAACTTGCAGACTTAGAATAAGTAAGTTGGTAAGTATTACCATAAGACGTGAAGGAAATCTTTTCTCTTCCATCTTCCTCATAAAAACATACTGATTCATATAATTCTACAAGTAACTCCAGATAAATAGGGTCTTGATCACTCATCTTGGATATACATACATCTACCCAACCATTCACCCTGATGTTCTTGGAGATGATAGAATCGTACATGTAAAAATTCAGATGGACCATCCATTATCTGTACACTTTCCATTTTGAAATCGGCATCGTGGTAGACATATCTTGGGAAGTAGCTTCAACAGACATTTGGAATAGAGTGTTCTGGAGGATTCGGAACGGGCTTCAGAAAGATCGAAACGATCCTTGAGAAGAGAGTCAGTGTTTCGAGATGTGAAAGCATTGGAAAACCGATGTGGGATGAACCTTCGGGGTCCCCTTTATATAGGCACTGGGGTGGACCTTTGAGCTTCCAAAAACTATCTAACGGTTGAGAAACCCTTTGAACTGATCTGACGGTTGAAAACAAATGGCAAGGAAAATTGGACTCTGATCTTTTGAGGTTTTTTAAAAAACATTTGGATTTGAGAAAATTTGAATCCGAAAAATTTAATACTCATAGGAAAATACCAGCAAGAAAAATATGACTACGATAACTTAAGAAAGGAAATATTACCTTTCAGATTGGCCAGGAAGTTTGTTCATAATTGGTAATATTATTCTTGAAGAAAATTTAACTAGGAAAATCGTACTATGAAATAATTCATTATGAAAAATAAACTCAATATGAAAAAAATACATTACGAAAAATTTCAGTTCTGGAAGGTTTTGAAGAACTCGTTACGAAAACTTTAGTTACAAAAGTTTGCAAGACTGACTACGAAAATTTTTATTACGCTAACATGAAAATGTACTCCCCCTATGAAAAGGAGTTTATTATTGTAAGGAGTATTGTTCAACAAGAAGTTAATGAAGAAGGATTACCTTACGGTTATCATTCCTAACTTCTTTTTAATGTATTCAAATCTATAGAGGGTAAAGATTTTGTGAAATTGTCAGCAAGTTGATCTTGTGTTCTGATAAACTTAAGAATGATATCTCTTTTAAGTTATTGATCCCTAAGAAAGTGATGCCTAATATCTATGTTCTTTGCACGAGAGTGATGTACATGGTTATTACTAAAGGCGATGGTACTTGTGTTATCACACAAAATTTGAGTCTTAGTAAAGCTCAATCCATAATCCGTGAGTGTGTGTTGCATCCACAACACTTGAGCACAACAAATTCAAACTGCTACATATTCAACTTCAGTCGTGGAGTGTGCTACTGAGTGTTGCTTCATGTAGGACAAAGAAACTAATAAATCTCCTAAGAAATGACAGGTTTTAGATGTACTTTTTCTATCTATTCTACATCCACCAATGTCAGCATCCGAAAATATTTTTAAGATAAAATCATTTCTAGAAGTATAAAATAATACTAAATCCATGGTTCCCATTAAGTAGCGAAAAATTATTTTCACTTCCTCTAAATGAAATTCATTAGTATTAGATTGATATCTTGCACATAAACATACTGAAAACATCAAATCTGGTTGACTAGATGTTATGTAAACTAGACTTTCTATCATACATCTAAAAGATGTTTGATCTACTGGTTTCCCAGCTTCATCAAGATCAAGTGTGTTTGAGGTACCAATATGAGTACTTATACTCTTAGTGTTGTCATAAACATACTTCTTAAGAAGATATTTATTATAGTTATTTTGGGATATGTAGATTCCTTCTAGTTTTTGATAAATTTGAAAATGAAGGAAAAATGTTAACTCACCGATCATTATCATTTCAAACTATGATTTCATTATATTCACAAAGAAATTAGTTAAAGATTGCTGAGTTGAACCAAATATAATTTCATCAACATAAATTTGAACAATCAAAACATTTTTCTTATAATTCTTTATAAAAAGGGTTGGATCTGTATTTCCATTGAAATAATTATTTTGAAGCAAAAATACTATAATTCTATCATACCAAGATCGTGGGTCTTGTTTAAGGCCATTCAAAGCATTTGTAAGTCTAAAAAAACGATCAGGATATTTTGTATCTTCAAATACATGAGGTTGTTCAACAAAAACATCCTCTTTAACATAACCATTAAGGAATCACATTTCACATCCATTTGAAAAAGTTTAAAATTAAAGAATGATGCAACAGAAAGTAAAATAAGAATAGATTCAAGTCTAGCTATAGGAGCATAGGTTTCTTCATAGTATATTCCCTCTTGCTGATTATAGCCTTTAGAAACTAGTCTAGCATTATTTCTAACAATGACTTCATATTCATCACACATGTTTATGAAGACCCACTTTACTCAAATAATAGAATTTTCCTCCGGTCTTTCTACCAAGGTCCAGACTTTATTCCTTTCGAATTCATTTATTTCATCTTGCATGTATTTAATCCAATAATCATCACCTAAAGTATCATCAGTGATTTTTGGTTCCAATTGGGAAATAAATGCTAGATTTTCTACTTCATTTCTTAATGAATTTCTAGTCCTTACTGGTTTATTTACATCACCACTGATACTATCACTGAGATGATTCTTATGTAACACTTGAATTGGGTTTTGTAAAACTTGTTCATCAACATAGGGTAGAAAATATTCTAAGGGAAATGTTTTAGAAGTATCTTATTAAACATTTTACTTATCAGAAATATCTTCTAAAAAAGGATGATAATCAGTTTTTAAAAACACACCCGAGGATGTAGGTTGGGATAGTTAAAAACAAAAGGATCAGATTCATCACATTTTACATGCACTGTTTCCTCAACAGTACCAGTGTTTTTATTGAAAAATCTATAAGCCATAGAATTTGTAGAGTAGCCAAAGAAAATTCCTTCATCAGATTTTGGTGCGAATTTGTGTAGATTTTCTTTAGTATTCAGGATGAATACCTTGAAAGCAAAAACATTGAAGTAGGAAAGTCTAGGTTTTCTACCATTCCATAACTCGTAAGGAGTTTTATTAAGAAAAGGTCTAATCAAAACTCAATTTATAGTATAACAAGCAGTACTTACAGCTTCAGAAAAAAAATGTCTAGCTATAGAATATTCACTCAACATGGTTCTAGTTATCTCTTGAAAAATTATATTTCTTCTTTCAACTACACCATTTTATTGAGGAGTTCTGGGTGTTGAAAAGAGTTGAGTAATACATTTTCTAAGACAAAAAGTTTCAAAATCTAAATTTTGAAATTCTTCTCCATGATCACAATGAATAGTTTTTAATGGAAGGTTTTTATCATTTTTAACCTGGGATTTTAAAACTTTTTAAATAAGAAAATCCTTCAGACTTATTTTCTAGAAAATAGACCCATGTAAATCTAGTGTAATCATCAACTAGAACAAACACATAGTATTTTCCTCCAAAGCTTCCAGTTTTTGTTGGACAGAAAAGATCTATATGCACCACCTGTAATGCATCAGATGTTGAGACTTCACCGATTTATTTAAAACTACATTTATGTTGCCTTCCATATTTACAAGTATCAAAAACATTAGAAGAATCAAATCTATGCTCCTCTAGATCCTTAACTAGTTTCTTCTTAGAGAGTTTACATATGTTGATAAGGTTACAATGACCTAGCCTTCTATTTCATAACCAAGAATGATCTTTCATCGGACTAAGGAAAGGTAAGTCTTGTCTCCTAAGGTCTTAAAAGTTCAAAGTGTAAACATTCTCTTGCCTATGGGCAGAAAGAATAAACTCTTCCTTGTAATTATGTACTAATCACTTATAATTCCTAAAATTCACAAGGTATCATTCATCACATAATTGAATTATGCTAATGATGTTATTTTTAAGACCCTTAACAAACAAAACATTTGAAATCAATTTTTTACCAAGAAGAACAATATTACCTATACCAACAATTTCTCTCTGAGCATTATCTCTAGAAGTTACTTTTCCTCCATTCGTCTAGATAATATTTTCAAAAAAGCTTTTGTTAACAGTCATGTTCTGGGAACATCCAATATCCATGTACCATGTATTGTTGTTGTTACTTCATTTATTTTGTTGAAAATATGAAAAGAATTAGTCTTTAAGAATCCAAACTTCATTGGATCCAAGATTTTCAGATAACAAAATTTTGGGTATCCACATTTGTTTAGAGTAATAAGATTTATGAAACCCAAGAGATTGAACTTTGGTTACGGAATAATTTTCTTCCAAATCCCACCACTTTGACACTTAGTGCAAAAAGGGGCTTTAGAGGGGACAAAATAGTTGTTTTTGAAAACTAGTTTTTGGTGAGTATAACCTACTCAAGTAGTGTTTCCTTTAGGATTAATTTTAGATTACATATTTTCAAAATTTTCTTCCCCAAAAGTAAATTTTTCAAGAATCTTCTTAACGGAAAATATTTCGGATTTTATTCTAATGACTAAATTCCTATACTCTGGAATCATTTCCTTAGAGTTATATTTTTCCTCAAAAACTATTATTTTTGAAATAACATTCTTAATATCTTTATAATGTTCTTCCTTATCATAATATTCTTTCTCAAGGTCTTTAGAAAGTTATTCTCTAAGCTCTTCTTTATCTTTAAGATCTGATGAAAGATCTGAAATCTCATTTTTATGAACTTCTTCTCTAGTATTTGGCTTGTCTAATTTCATAGATATTTTTTCGATTTTTTGCTTCAACTAACCTGCAAAATCTAGATACTTGTTCATATGAAGAATCTTCATTTTATGAGGATGAAGTATCTTCATTATAAGTACTATTTTCAGAATAGTAATTCATATCAAGAGATAAATTTGTTAAAGCCTCGGTAGAGCGTACGTTTGCCACAAGAAATGTATGTGGAAGAGAAGTATTAGCAATGAAGCCCATATTCTTCTGAGCTAATTAATCATATTCAGAAGATTCACTTTCTGAAGAGTCTCCACAGCTAGCACTCCATGTAGTATTAGCTTTTAGACTTTTCATAGCTTTATCATTATAGAAATTATATCTATTCTTTTAAGAATGACTCTCTTTTATTTCTTTAGTTTTAAGCATAGGAAAATCAGGTCTTCCGTGTCCACTTCTCTTGCATTCATAGAATGTGACCTATGAATCCTTCTTATCTTTCCTTTCCTTCTTCTTATACATGGATTGGAAATTTATCTGACTAGCTATCTTGTTCATTCTTCGAGCAAGATAAGTTATCTCATTCTCTGAGACTTCACTCTCACTAGATTCAGATTGGATAGTAACCGTCTTAGACTTGGATCTAGTTACTCTTTCAGTAGTCTTTGATTTCATATTATTTGATGTTGTAGTAAAATCAACAGTACCATTCCCATTATTTTTTTTGATTTTGTCAGCATCTCTCTTCATTCTTTTTTCATGTTGAAGAAGAGTTCCAAACAGCTCATCTAAGGAAATTTGAGTAACCTTCCTGTTCTCATTAATAGCTGTTCTATTTAATTCCCACTCATTGAGCATAATATATATAATATTATCAACTAGTTATTTATCATCCAGACCTTTCTCTCCCATATATTGTAGACTGTTAAAGATTGTCATAAACCTATGTTGTACTTTACAAATGGGTTTTCCATAAGGAAAATTGAAACCATGGTATTCAGCTATAAGCATAGCTCTTCTTGTCTCAATCACTTTAGATGTACCAAAATGAGTAACTTCAAGTTTCTTCCATATACAATTTTCTGTTTCACATGAAGAAATTTGGCTATATATGTTTCTAGTCATTTAACATAGTGGAGTATTGCATAGCTTATAGTTTAATTGATAATCATTCTTCTCTTTGTTTGTAAAAGAACTAACTTCCTTATCAGGAATCTTGTATTCACTGGTAAGCATAAAAAAGTTATCTACTCGAGTATTGATAAAAAAAGTCTTCATTCGATCTCTCAACAATTCATAATCATTGCCATCAAATATTGGTGGTCTTGTAGGATTTAGGTTGTCGATGGAACCAACATTAAAACCTGCCACCATTAATAAGGCTTTCTACGCAAAAACTTGTTAAAAACAAAAGTTTGGATTCAAATAAAAATATTCCTAAGAAAGGAAAATATAGAACAATGAAAAAACATAGCATGGAAAACTTATATGTGAGTATAAGTATTTCAGAGACTTTCTCTGATACCAATTATAGGATTGAAATAATGATGTAGATGCTCAATATACAAGAGTGGGGATGAATTGTACAATTTAAAAAATTCCTTAAAAAAGGAAAGATCTATGTTTAACAAATTTAAACTATGTAAATTCACAACACCTCTAATCACCAATTAATATTTGGACAAAGTATGAAGTTACAAACTTCGAGTTCTATGCACTTGCTTATATCTGGAAAGTGATTCAGAAAATAGGTTCTGGAAATATGGATCCAGAAATTTAAACTTAACCAAAGTTTAAAATATGAGATTCTAACTTAAAGCATATAGAATCTAAATAAATCAAAGTACATGTGTAAGGAAATATAAGAGAGTTATACTTTCCTTACAATAAAAAATTTCAATGGAAAAACAAGTAGTAAAACTACAAGTAACAAGGTATAAATATTTTAACCCAAAGAGAAGGGTATCCAACAACCTTGGATAAAGGTCCCTTGATTTATACTTTCAGGAATGTCTGTCCTACCCACACCAGGGTTAGCCCTCGATATGAAGATCGAGGTCTCTGTCTTGCTATCCCCATAAGCTCTCAAATTTAAGGTAGTTGGAACCTTTGTCTTCCTTAGCAAAGAAGCCCTCGAACTTCAAGGAAGTCGACACCTCTGTCTTCCTATCCCCATAAGCCCTATTATGTAATCACCAACATTCAAAGTCACATGAAGCAATCTGAATGAGCAGTCCATTACATACAAAGCATGAAATTCATCTCTCTCTAGAAATCACCTTAACAGTGTGTGGTCTCTAGAGTGATCAACTTCTTATTGAGCTTTTTCAAATGAGATTTTATTTATATGCATAGTTGGAATGGTCGGCTCCCTCCTCCAACGGTCATATTTTCCTTAAATTTTAGAGGGACCTATACACGTGTCACTAATCAAACGGTTAGTTAGAAACAGAATGGAAGACATCGTTTTATAACAAAGAATATGTAACTGAATGCACGACATCATTTTATAATGAAATGAGTGTAAGAATAATCAAAATTAAATTCATAATGTAAGAAAATAATAGTTCGGAGTCTAACCAAAATGAAATTCAGAGTCAATAGTAAAAAGATATTCGGATTCTGTTTTGTAGGAATTTGGAATTTGAATTATATAGAAATCTGGAGTCTGAATTTCTAAAGAAATTCATATGCTGGTTTCACTAGAATTCAGAATCTTATCTTACAAAGTTCCGAGTCAAACTTGTAGAAGTTCGGAGTCGAACTCATATAAGTTCTAAGTGAAACTAATAAAAGTTCGGAGTCAAACTTGTAGAAGTTCGGAGTTGAACTAGTAAAATTTCGGAGTCGAACTAGTAAAAGTTTGGAGTTGAACTAGAAAAATTTAGGAGTCCAGAATTCGGAGTTGAACTATATGAGGGTTCATATCCAGAATTCGGAGTTGAACTATATGGGAGTTTATATCCAGAATTCGGAGTGGAACTTCAATACAGTTCATATCCAGAATTCGGAATGGAACTTCATAACAGTTCATATCCAGAATTCAGAGTGGAACTTCATTACAGTTCATATCCAGAATTCGGATCCAAAAACAGAATGCTTCATATCTAAGAATTATATGATTCTGAGGTTTTAGGTATGAATCCAATTTTTATACTTAAGAAAACTATTGATATGTATAATAAAAACATGGTTAGGGTAAAATTACTTAAGAAATAAAATTTTCCTTATAGAAGTAAAATATTGATTTTTTATGTATAAGGTCTTTGTGATTTTAAAAACAAAAGCAATGGGAAATTCATAAAGAAAACCTTATTGACTCAACAATTCCATCACAAACATGAACCCAAAATCCCATAGTTTTTTATAACCATGTAGCCTACTCTTTCTCTCTTCCCATTCCTTGAACGGTTTAGAAAATCATGCATCATGTCCCACACAGATTAAACTAACCATGCTCCATGCATATTTAAACCCGAAATTTGTTTTGAGGGCTCTAACCAAGGTCCAACAACATTTACACATCCACAAACCCAATGGTAATTCATTTTAGTCCATTTTTATACTATTAAGCAGAAAATTGATGTAATGAAATGGATCCATAATTTGAATAAGAATTAGGTTTTTATATCTTATAACATACATTATCCAAAAAGAATAGGAGAAACTACACTTCTTAGTTTAACCTGCGTTGAACCCACAATACTATGAGTGAGAAAACAATTCTAGTATATACTAATCAAGGACCTGATGTATATCCCTTTTGATAAATCCAATTCAATGAAATTTAAAATTCAAGTAAAAACTTGTGTTTTAATTTTTATAAAAAATCAACCACAACACATTACCATTTGAATTTGCCCTATTGGAAATAAGTAAATACATTCATTTAAAACCCATCTACAAACTAAGGGGTGTAATCCATCAATTTTTTAAAATAAAAAATAATACTTTAAAATTTTAAATTGATAGATTAACAAATTTAAGAGAAAACCCATGCCTTTTACCTTATTTTAAATAATTTCAAGAAATACCATTTCGTAAAATATTTAAAAAATGTAGACATTCGACTAAAACATAAAGAATAAAAATAAAAGTGAACCATAAAAATAAGTAGAAAATAAATAATTAACTACATAATAAATGGATACACATAACCATGAACATAAAAACAATGAATTATGGTCATACTATATAAAACTCTAAACTAGTATCACAAACATAATGATATACATCATTGTCACTCTCCTGGATGTATCATTATCTAGTCGTTGAATTTTCATCGAATATAACTCATCCATCTTATTAATCATTTATATCATTTAGATAGACCATTTTTACAAACTTGAATTCAAAATATTCTACATTATGTCATATAGTTTATCTTGTTATCATACCATTTCAATGTGGGACACAATCTCTATAAATAAGTCTATATTCAATAGGGTATCCCCTCAATAATATCTTCTAAATATATACATAGGGATCCAAAGATATAACCAATAAGATGTGATAAATAAACTTGTTGAACATATAAATAAAATATACATCAATCAATAAATATGAGAATTAAAATCATCTCACCTTCTTCACCCTTTTATGAAACCACAACCCCTTTTTTATATCATAATGCTCAATTATAAAAATTAGTACATAATGGGCTCACAAAGAGGGTGATAACACATCAAAGAATCAATTTCATATGTTACAATCAAAATTTCATAATATAATTTAATAATTCATGTTATAAAATCTCCATTGAAAACTAATCCTCACACCCAAAAAAATCCACTCATGCAATTAAATTAATACCCAACAATAACATGAACCCATTGCATCTGTTAAAAAGACCATGAACCATATAACATATTTATAAAAAAATTCAAATCCGTTCTATCCATAGTAAACCTAGTTTTTTAGATGAGACTTATATTCATTTAAATAAGAACGTGGTTTCAACACACACACACACACACATATATATATATATATATATTAGTTTTTATAAAATAAAAATGGATAAAGCACTTAAATCAATTAACAATAAATATGTAAAAAAATTCCATAGAAATTAATTTTTAGGATTATATGTTATTAATTTAAAATAGATGAAAATATGTGTTAATGTAAGAAATAGAGGAATAAATTTTAATTTAAAGGATCAATCATGGATCAACCTACATCAATGATTTTTTTAAAAACAGGAGTGTTAATCAACCTAAACAACATCAAAAGATAACTAGAATGCCAGACGTCGCCACAAAAGAAGGAAAATCCTAATTTAGAATATAGAAAATGTAAACAATTGTTGGTAAATATCTTATTAGGAGAAGAATAGGGAAGGAAATGATGCATATAGGGATTATAAAAAACCTATAAGAAGCTGGATTGACGAATAACTACTAAAACATGGATAAATTAAATGGAGAATCCAATAGAAGTATGAGAACATAAAAGGGAGTTTTTCTTGGGATTTTAGGGATGAATGGGCCAGGAAAGTGTCATATAATGGCTTAAAAATGATAAGGACCAATGATTAATTTAAATATTTAAATGAAATTCAGGAAAATTAACATTTTCCACATTACTAAATGAACTATGTGTTGACCATGATCCATCCAATATACACAATTTGGTGAATCCAATTTTTTTAGATTCATAGTGGATCGAAATCTATTCCCACCATTTTATAAGTACTATAATTTATTACATTCCCTATGTTTCATTTTCAAATTGTTTAATATAACCATGTGAAAATCATGTGATAGCAAAAACTCATCAATTTTGAAAATGTTTTAATGGAAATATATTATTGATGAGTATCAAGATTAAGAATTGAGAAACGAACAAAAATTAGTAATATATAATGTTATGTGTCACTTTATGAAAGTAATTTAAGTTTTTTTGTGGTAAATTTTAATGATTTTAGATTCAATGATAATTTTTTACGTGATTGGATCTTGATACTAATAAGTAATTGATTCATATATAATATATTTTTTTTAGACAAAAACAGTTGATTTGGAAAAGGAAAATATGTAATGTGATATGTAATATATGATGAATAATTGTTATTATTTTATAAAAAAAGTGACAATACAATTAATAAAAGGTAAATAAAATCTTAAGATATGTAATGGTTATCTGAAAAATTATATAAGAATCAATCTAATCTAGTGAAAAGTAATAGAAAAGGGAAGATTTTAATATGATACATAATATATCATTACTAAAAAAGAATCTTATACCCAAGGTTGTAAACAATGGTTATGGACCCTAAAAAATGTGTATATCATATACACATTGTCTATGGTATGGTGACTCATGGAGGTATCATTATAATCCAATACTCATGGTTTCTATACAAACTGTGGGTATATATCCTATAGATTCTTTAATTCCCATGGTTTCACTAAAACCAAGAGGTTATATCTATATCCACAGATATCAAAACCTTGGTTTTAGGTAATCTGACATGGTAACATATACCCATGGTTCTCCAAAATGTGGGTATTGGTATTGGTTCATATTTGGCTACAGAAGCATCATCAACTATTTCCACCACCTCCAGAACCTGTAAATGAAATAAAATGTACATTACACATTAAACGTAGTAAAAATATTATATATTCTACATTCTATGAACCACTTTTAACAATTTTCAAACCATTCCCAATAGTTATGTGGGTGTATATATATATATATCCATACAACCATTTAATTCTAGTCATTAAAAATGTTTAACATGTCTCATTACAACTAAGTCAGAAAATTGAGATGATCAGTATCTAACCCATCGCCAATAGCCTCATCCTCATCACCATCACCAAAATTCTCATTAACATCACCATCACCATCACCATCTTCCTCATCACCAACCACATCATCTTGACCAGTAACACCATTTTCATTAACAACATCATCATCAACAGTAGAATCACCACCACTATCAGCCCGACTGCCACAAGGACCCTCAATTGAATCAATTGGTCCATCATGTAAAGAGATCATTGAATGCATATATCAACCAATAGTACTATAATCCTCTACTTGATGTTATTTAATTATAAATGACATATATTTTATTATGTTTTTGGTGATCAACTTACTTATTTCACACACTTTAATGATTTTTTTCGGCTACTTCTATAAGAGTTCATTGCATCTCGGGGGTATGAGAGGTTTGAGAAGATTCTGATGTGGAATATTACCTAAAGGAGAAAATGTTTATCCATGGTCGAAACATGACTCTACCCTAGTGCTCCCCACCTAATACATAAATTAAATTATCATTTGGTTTGATGTTTTCATCTTCTCTATCTTCGAGGGACACCAGGGAAGACTAATGAAAATATGATATGTAATTATTAATTTCATATCTAGTTTTGAAATATAAATAAAAATAATTACAATATTTCATTCTGTTTATAAATTTACTGCACTTCCATATATCTTCTTCCTACATGAGTAAAATAATTTCTCATGAGGAACATGAAAAAAAATTCCCAATACCATATTCTGACAAGATAAGAAAAAATTATAATTATTCGCACACCACGATAAATCATTTATAATAATTAAAATAACAGAATGTATAGAATATGATTAAATATATTTTCATTGAATTTCACATCTATAAAATGGAAGAAATGTTCATATCTACGATATGTACACTATATAACAATTTGTAACTCCTAGAGTTGAATACGAATATAAGAACAAGTGATGTTAGTAAATGTTCTAATATATAATTTTAGATTTTTTAATTAGATAAATAAATGTTTCTTCTAATAATTCTATGATTTAGAAAATATATCACATTTCCAAATAGATTTTTTCATGTTAAAATATCAATATATATCACATTCTAGAAAAAAAATTATCTTGTTGTTTGGTTATTGATTCAGAGATGCATTGTGTTATGTTTCAAATTAACGTTATTATAGTATATCATAATTATTTCATAAAATAATATGGCATAAGTCGGAGATTTATAATAGAAAAAAATAGTTATGAATACAAAATTAAGAAATGAAAATATAAATTTCTAACTAATTAACATTCTAAATCAAGATATTATTTCTATTAATATTAAAGTATATGGTGATTATCATTCTTTGGCATTAATGTTTGAAACAATGTGTGAAGATACATCATTTAATATTTGTTGTTTTAATTGTTTCTTGAAAATTAAAAAAAAAATCAATATAATAAGTAAGAATTAATTTTTTTTGAAAACAATTCAATATCATTAATACCTTAAAATAATTACTTTTATAATATGTGATCATTTTGTTGTATTGTTTTCGGGGAATTAATGGAATATGGGTACACACTGAAAATTAGAACCGACTATACTGATACACTGAAATATAAATCATGTTTGTATGATCTTTATAACGCCCTAAGATTCCTCAACCATGCAACCATAGAAGCTTGACCGTTAAGAAAGTAAAACCGACTTTGTAGAGAATATGTTAATTTATATAAATAAAATTATAATATGAATATAAATTTATAAAATTTTATTTCCCATGTATACTCCCATGATTTGTCTATAATATCATTACTGAGATGTCTCCATCAGACTATTTCTACAAGAATAATATCACGGTACCTAGATAAAGTGGCCACAAAACTTCTACATTGCCAGGAATTTTTACCTATAATCTAATTCCCTTCATTTTAAACCAGAATGTTTTTATTTTGGTGATTCGAATATTCCATCATGTTGGTGTGGCCATATTTCCTATGAGAAGATCCCACTTAATAAGATAAAAAAGTTAAAAAATGAATAATTAATCCATGGTACAATGTAAAAAAATGAAGTGATATAATTTTACATAGATATAATAAAAAACCATATGCCGATTTCTCAATTGGATGTGATGGATCGATGATTTTTACAGGATTAGTACCCTTTAAAGGATGTTTATATTCCAATGCTTTCTTTGGGTGATATTTATTCACTTGAGTGGGAGAAAATTGAACAAAAGCTTCATATCCTGGATGAATGGATGCAACTATTGGCACTGTAGACATGACCATATATGGGTTGTAGGGTTGCATATATATAAAAATACATGGAAATGGTAATGGTGGAACCATCCCTATAGGTGGTGTTGACATAGTATGTGAAGAAAAGGTTAAATGAAAAGATGATGAAGACATGGGTTGGAACATCACTGCAGGGGACACAAACATGATATGTGAAGAAAAGGAAAATGAGATGATGTTGGAGGAATGGGTAGAAATATTCTTGTAGGTAGTGTGTATATGGTATGAGAAGAAGAACATAAATGAGATTGTTATGGAGGAATATGTGGGAACATTTTTTGGAGGCTCAATAAGAGGATGATAATGTGTTGTATATGGGGGGTTCGATGGTGGGTCGGGAAGGGAACATGTAAGATGATGCTCTATCTAGAACTAAGAGCATACCCACATAACCCCACAGTGATTGGATGGGAATCCAAATCTAGTGCAACTATATATCCCCAAAAAAATTAGATAATGAATATGAACATGAAATTTTATTTAATGCAGAATAAAAATATTGACATTGTTATACTCAATAAAGGATCCAAAGGGGCCAACCTATTCTCACACATCTCTCAATCGGCATCAAATAATTTCTTCCTTATAACTTCTTTCATAATCATCATAAGAAGGAAATATAGGAATTTTAGAAATAGTTCTCAAAAATAATTCTTACAACATAGAAGTCAAAGATTATGTAATCAATATGAGAATGTGTTTTAGTTAAAATAATTAAAATTAATTTTAACAATATTTTTAAAACCTATTTTAAACCTTGTTTTTAGAATTGAAATAAATCCAATTAAATTCAATGAATAAAATCAATTATGAAACATACATATCATGTGAAACTCAAACTAAATTAAATCAAAAACAGTAAAATCAACCTTATAATCACATGTTAAGGTAAAATTATTTAAATTTGAACACATATGGTAGGATATATATATTAACTAGAACTACTTATGGTTCAACATTAAATCTCACATTTTGACAATTTCTATCATTAAATGAAATATTTAGATCAACACCAATGAGGGAATCAATGGTGTTGATTTCATTCCGACCATCATGAAAAATATGTCGTTGTATTACTTCAATAAGTAAACAAAAATCATGTTTCATATGGTCTTTCACATTAAATCCTTGTTTTCCATTGTTTTGAAAATTTATGGTTCATTGGTATCCTAGAATCAACTCATGTCAATAACCCTAAATCACCATTCATAATTAAATGTAACATGTCATTTCATTGAATCAAAACATTTAGATTTCATCATTGTGGCTCTATCATGGGAGTATTAATCCAATAAAAACATTTTATAAATAATTCCATGATAATATACATATTTATAACAAGGTTAAATATCTGATGCACTTTCATTACAATCAATTATAGCATTAATATAATTCTATCATGTTGTGTTCTCATTTTCATTACTGAATTAGATGTAACAAATTTAAACACATTTATTATTATAGATTTACATTAACGAATCAACAACTTTGGTCTAAAATCAAATGATCTTAAATCTTATGAAATGAAGTAAATAGAAAAACCCAATACATGAAACATATATGATTAATAAAATTAAATGTACATTTCTATTTTATGCTAATTAAAGTAATGGTATACCTTTTATTTCAACCAAGAAGGAATCTATTAGCTATAATAAGTCTTACTTCTTCTCAAAGGAAAATATCACTGAACTCTCAATATAATTTATTTATGTTCCCTTTATATAATGATAATAAAAGTCTATGGTATATGTGAAATGAAATAGTATGATATAAAATATATATATCCATGTTACATAGATGATATAGTCATCAAAAAAACCAAATTTATCCAATATTGTGTGATGTGACATATCCCACCATCAAGGATAAAATGTAGCAAATGAATATTAAAATGGAATTACTCCTGTTTGGGGAAGATATGGAATTGCGGTCTCTATTTCTCCAAACCAGTCACCTTTATTTCTCATTGTCAAGTAATGTCTTGTTCTCAAATCAGATAAATACATTGAATTGAAATCCATACATTATTTATCCAGTTAAACTCACTGAATCGAACCATCAATATAATTCTTGTTTTGGACAAAATATTTCATTGTGAACATATTTCGTTCAGTATGATACAACCAAAAAAAAGTAATGGGTTCCCCAAGTAGTGTTTTAGTTTGAATATGAACTGTAAAAATTATCATGCATGTGAAAAATGATGGAGGAATTTTTCATCTAAATCGTAAAAAAATTGTGCCACCTCCTTCTGTATTTTTATCAAAAATATCTTGGATAATATTTATGATCAAAGGTATCTAAAAAAGGGCACATAGAATCATTTTCACCCTTTCATTATAGAAAATAAAATTCACAATTTCAATTGGAATAAATCCTGAATAAGGATGTGATAATAATTATTTTTAGGGGTATTAATTTAAAATCCCTTTTGTTGACTTGTTTGCATATTTTACAATAATTCCAATCAAGATCCATGATATTCTATTAATCTTCCATAATGTTATTTTCTATAATGGGTTCATCACATAAGAAGCACACAGAACTTTCCATTTGTTTTTACTAATACACATAGGATATTATTTTTGTCGAAAACCCTAATCCATCATGTTTTGGTGAGATCATAAGTAATATTTTTTTTTCTTTCCATTGATATTTAGAATAATTAAAAGAAAAAATTAACATATATATTTATCAATGTTCGTTACTTCAGAAAACATCGTAAAAAATATGTAGACCAATATAGAGACTCAAAAATGATAATTCTGTTTTTCCTATTGTAATTTTCTTTAGTATCTACATTGGTACTCTTTTTTGGATTTAATATGAACATTCTAAAATGAAAACCGAAAGTATTTCAATTCATTAAGAAAATTGGTTAAATATATATTTTGTAGTTGTTCTATAGTGTTAATAGTATTATGAAACCTTTAATGATTCTTCTTGTATTGATGATCCAATGGAAAAAATCCTCGATGCCCCATAAAACTAAGTCATTGATGATATTTAATCCTTCTCAATCGTGTATTCATCATACAAATAGTACGTTATTATTTTCCAATCGTTGTCCAACCATTCATATTATATAAGTAGTGAAATCATATATAGTCAATAAAAGAGAAGTAATGATTTTGGATAATTTTTTTAAGAAGAATTGAATGTGTGAAATCTCATATCCAAAAACTAATTCAACTATCATATTAAATGTTTCATGTTTAATTATGTATATTTGTGGGAATCAATGTTATGTATATCAGAATACTCAATAAAGTGATATGTTTTTTCACACACATCCATGCAGAAAGATTATAATTTTCAATAATTATTGGCCACGTGCTGTGAGTAATAAACATCTAACCAAATGAATTATAACCTTTATAGGATAGACCCAAACTTATATTATGAACCTCAGTAGAAAAATTAGGTTTTTTGGTATCAAATACCCACCATTATAATAGATCTTCTGAAAAAACAAACTCATCATTTGTTACGTCCACTAGGTTAGATACCCTGAGAGGGAGGGGAGAATCGGGGTATGAAAGATTAAAACCACTGCCCCTATTGATCTTTTCTTTCTATTAAGAAAGACTATCTTCTCTCTCTCTCTCGTATAGCAAAGAATAAAAAAAACTAATGCATTCATAGGACACAATGATTTTTACTTAGATCACCATCATTGGGCTACGTCCAAGGAGCATACTACAGCGATGTGCTGATGTACCAAATCCTATAAAAGCATAATATTGATTAAATGTTTGGGATAGATGACTTCTATTCCCAAGCTCACTACCATTACAAATTTTAGGGTTAGCTCACTTCTTTCCCAAGGGTCACTCCATGTTTCTCACTCTCTGGCTCATTGTCGGTGGAGAGGATCACCTTTTTCCTCTTCCTTTTCTTACTAATCTGGAAGGGATCCACTCACAGTTTATAGACCTGTAGGTATCTTCATTATCACTAATGATTACATCCTCTGTTGTATGTAGATTCTCTGTTGAATTCCAGCTATCACCTGTTGATGAATCTCACTTTTCACCGAAAGTATCAGGATATTTTAAAGCTTTCATGCAGCCCGAAAAGGACTACCATGCATCAACCATACCTGGTGCCCTTCTCCAAGTCGGTGTGAAAGTCCTAGCGGGCAAGTTTAAACTGGCACGCATGTTCACTTCAACCAATTGCGCGACACTCCATTCTTCGACTCCAAACTTGCACGACTCACACCCTTTTACGCCCAAACCAATTTTTACGTTCAACCATCAACTATCGCGCTTCTTAAAAACCTGGCGCGCAAGTGTCACTAACCCACATGACCGACACCCCCTTCTTCAAATCCAATCCTGGGTGACTCACAACCCTTTTCTCCAATCCACTTAGGGAGTGAAACTATCAACTGGCGCGCAACTTCTAAAAATCTCCATACTTGCTCGACCACACCACCACTTGCGCTGCCACTACACCTATGCGATGAGAGCACTGATATTCTTCAAGTTTTGAACTCTCTAAAAACTGAGGAGGGGTCAACCTCTATTTATAGGCATTTGGACATTGTGAGAGGCGGCGTGCAAGTCTCCTCTCAGTACGCACGTTCGGTCTCCCAAGTCTCTGCCGCGCAAGTCACTTGGGCGACCAAACCCAAAACATTGGCGCCCCTTCATTCCTTTGTCATAATTTGATGTTCTAATATTTAAAAACATATGGCGCACAAGTTTCCA
This sequence comes from Viscum album, assembly GCA_963277665.1. NCBI lineage: Eukaryota > Viridiplantae > Streptophyta > Magnoliopsida > Santalales > Viscaceae > Viscum > Viscum album. Next base: position 633,579,038 of record OY728130.1, read on the forward strand.
AGGGACCACGACATCGGCGAACAAGTCCCTTTTCCAAAAACACTTTTCTCCATTTGTCGATTTTGAGGCCCAAAAATTTGGCAAACACTGGAAAACGATGCCACCTTGTATCTGCGCTTTTTGAACCGCCTCCAGAATGACCATTTATTTTTCGATGTTATTGAATCAATTATGAATCGTTAACAACATCCCTTGTACTCGACATGCCACTATAAAATCCCATTTTATCAATAAATTTGTTCGCCATTGTTTTCATTGTCAAAAAACACAACATAGAGGCCCGATTTGTCAACAAACACAATCACCTCAAAATTGATTCAATGATACCTTGATGGATTTTTTCTAAACACCATTACCTTAAATTCCCATAGAATCATTCCATCACATATTAGATGATATTTCTAAATACTTTAATTTATTTTAAAGCATGGGAATTAATGGAATGTGCCACATGACTTTCCATGTAATACAGGATGGTGTTCCATCTACATTTGTCTTCAATCAAGAAGTACCACATTCATTACAGTCATTAATGTTGGTTGTTTCCTCCCAAAATAAACAGCAATCTTTTGGACAGGCATGAACATTATTAATAGAAAATCCACGTAACATAATTTACTTCCATGACTTATAATTATTTGAGGTTATATCTGCACCATCATGAATAAAGTATTTCAATAATGTAATAATATAATCTATGGTGGTATTAGTGATTTTCTAGATGGTTTTTCCATGATATAAATAGATTAGAAATCCCAGCTTGGTCATTTTAGTACATTCCTCATATACTAAAGTTATGGAATCATCCATCAAAATTTTCACTCTCACAACATCATCATCCTCCATATTTTACTCATTTTTATTGATATAATTGCCTTATTTCTGTAGAATACTATCTGTCTCATAATTATTCACAAATGGAAACTGATCCTATATGAAATTCTCTATTATACTTCATTCTTTTCGTTCATGTGAAATCCATGATTGTCCCATCTCTCCATAGTGATAAAAAACTAAATAGTTTGTTTGAAATATAAATATTATCATATAGTATCTAAATTCTTCACGATGTAACCATTTTCTTCTAAAAAAATATGGCATGTAAATTGAATTCAACAACCATATGATGTATTGTTAAAATCAAAATCTATTTTTATTTTCATATTTGTTTGAAACTTGGTCTAAATCAAATCGGAATGATACATCCATATTTTATCCATTCTATTACATGAGAAAATATTATATTTCAATTATCAATATAAAACATAGTTAATAAAATTCATTAAAAACAATTTTAATATTAAATTCATCAATGGATACTAGTAGTTATGAAAACAAGAAATCATAGAAATAAAATTTGTTATAAGATATGACTACAAATAACGAACCTGGATGGGTATATGTCACCTATGAAACCTAACCCATTCCCCCCATTTCTACCTTTAAATGTCAATGTAGGTGATAAAAATGATGCAATTACAATGATCAAGTATAAACCATTTTAAATGACACATCCCTCACCTCCCATATCTTCACAAAGAAGAATCCCTATTTTTTTCAAATCACAAGCATAATATATAAATATATCAGTAATAAACATACCCTCGTGATATCACATGAAATCATGGGAATATAATATTAAAAAGGTAATCCCAAACATCCCATTACACCACCTTGGAAAACAATCAGATCCACTAACGAATAAACTTTTCTAATTTTAAAATCATTTTCTATAAGGTATTTAGATAAATAATCATAAAAATATCAAGGGGGTGAAGTTAAAATGTAAAGAGTCGGGATTAACATAAAAACATGATTTGGAAACTTTGAATATTTAAACCTAGGAGGTTATTCAAAAAATTCATATCACAAATATTTAAAAAGTAACTTTTATCAACCATTTAAAAAAATTTATAAATTAATTGAGTGGTGAATTCTTATAATTTTGTAATCGATTATAAACTAGTGATGGGTGGATAGGTCTCACCATAATTAATTTCTTATTATAAACTATATTCATTAGTTGTGAGTATTAATTTATTATGATTGATGATCCCCTTCTCATCTAACATATTTATAAAAACCCATTTCATACCAATAATGGGTTGACTATCGATTATTTTAAAAAGTATAGAAAATTATTCCTTGTGAATTGGATTCAATCGTATTTTTTTGAAACTATCTATTATTTTTCATTAATGGAATCAAAAATATGAATTGATTCAATGTGTGAAAAAAAATTCTATTTATCAACCACAACTAAAATGACCTTATAGTCTATGTCGTATCTTACATGTTGCTGATATAATTTTCAAAGGGAAGGTCTTTATATTTTACCCATGAATTGGGTAAATGGATATATAGATGTTTTTGAATAATGTTAAATTCTTAATGAGGGGGGTTATTTAAGGTAAAAAAATCTATTTCAACCCCAAATCCTCAACTTGGGGACATGTGTTAGGAAAATACTCATAAAAGTTAATGTGAGTTTCAAAACATAATCCAAATGGGAACCAATACTTCCCATTCAATGGGAACCAACACTTCCCTTTACCCCACCTTGGAAAATAATAATATCCAATAATTATTTTCAAAATATAATCCACATGAGATAACTCACCCTTTTGGAATCAAACAACTCGTTCTTTGTTTTTAAAAAAAATTTAAACATAAAAAAGTTTTGATTTAGAAGTCAGTGAAGATTGAAATGATCATTATAATATGAAGAAATGGGGTTTATAGAATCCTACATAATATCAAATATCACATGTTAAATACTATAACATAATTCAGGACACCAATAAATGGGTTTTAAATATTTTTAAAATAAGAACACTTTTCAAAACCTCACACTGGGGCTCACCACTACATCTTTAAACAAAAAATATTCATTAACCTAAAAATTGTATTTTTCACAAATAGTTTTCAAGGAATATCATCACATTACATGATCTAATCTGAATCAAAAATAAAATGCTAGGGGAAGATGTGTTTATACTGTGTTCTTTCCATGCTCAAAACAAAAATACCTAACGTTCTATGTCGAACACCACATACGGTTATACATAAACATTAGAGCACATAAAAATTCCAAATGAACAATTACTCAAACTGGGAAAATAATGTAGTACCAAATAAATGGCTTGGATAGACATACTCAATCCAAAAATACTATAAAATCAATGATTATAATCCCCAAAAATTGAGATTTCATCCAAAAGAGAACAAAACATATAATATAGTTGGAATAGAATGATGGAAAGGAATGATATATTTAGTTATTTAAATTCTATGAAGAAAACTTTAATATATGTGTTACATTTGATGTCTCATTTTAAAAATCTCTATTATTAGGTACATTCGCAATTTAAAATGGTCTTGACTAATGGAAATGAGTTTGGTGACCTATGCCTTTAGAATTAATCTTAGTTATCATATAGGCCATGACACACTAACCTAATCCCAAGGGGTTCGAAATGGTGTTCGAGTGATCAAATAAACTTCGATGAAATGTTGCTAACATGATACATAATCTAAAATGGAAATAATTCCTCAAAAATTTAAAAAGCAAGAATAATATTAAAAATGTATAGAAAAAACAAATTATTTTTTATAATATAAAAATAAGTACTAATACACATTTCAACTAACAATAGATTTATAAAATTGACATGTATACATGAAAATGGAGGAAGAAAATTGAATACATATGGGGATAGAATGAAGTATTTCCTCTTAAATATTTCAATAACCCCCCCCCCCCCCAAATAGAATAAGAACACCTTATTATTGTTTCAATTTTACATAGGTTAGGATATATTTTCCTATTGAGGGAAGGTGTAGGTAGAAATATCCTATGACGGGGAAGGGGAATGCCATATCCAATTGAGGATGTGATGGAGGAGGAAAAAATATTTTAAGGGGAGGGGTATTGTGTCGACACAGTAGAGGAATAATGGATCAAATGAGGATGAGGGAAGGATTAGCCCGAGTAGGCATCCCTATCTAATCCCCTATACTAATTCTGTTTAAAATTGTTTTTTATTAACCAAGAAAAACTAATTGTTTTTAATACTACTTGTATAGGTCTAGATAGAAGCATTGTAAACACAATTCTCTAAAATGTGGGTTTAGATAAATTGGTATCGAGTCATATTTTTATAGTGTACCTTCAAAAAAAACTTATATTTTATAGATATTATGATGATTTTTTTAAATGAAATAGGATGAATTGATATGTATGATATTGTTTCTTGTGCATAAAGATATACAAAAAGGAAAAAAATATCGTACTTATATATATTAGATATTTTAGTTCTCATGTTGAATTAATGCCATAGTGCATAAAGAAATATAGAAAATGAAAAAGCCTTATGTCCATATGTATGATATTTTGATCATATAGAAGAAATTTGAAAAATCATACCATAAAAATAATAATTGAAAGACCCATAAATTGATATATAAGATAGTTTATAGATTTTAATAAAATTTATTACAGGGAAAACCCATATTGCGGTAAATAATATCATATTGATATGAAATTCTATATTTTTGAGACTCTATAGAATACATAAGATATTTCAAAAATAAAAATTATCAAAGTCTCAAATCATTCCAATGATATTAAAGGGTTAGAAGTGATGAAATGAAAAAAATCATAGGCTAAGATATCTCAAAATGGTACCAAATGGAAATTCCATATACGGATGTTTAATTATAGAGTTATAGTCACATGATTCATTATTAAATTTAATTGATTAAATATCAAAATTTTATTAGAGAGTTATCAATTGAAAAATACAAAAGTAAATGGTTAATTAGTGTTAAATATGCTTATGATATGATATTTTCTTCCATACCATGAATAAGTGCCACTTCATGATAGTTTAACTTCATTTTATCATGAATATCGATAGAATAAATTATTTTAAATGTTTTTGGAAATAATATTTTTGAATAATTCATGATATCATACACATATTTAAAAACTATGACTTATGGGGATATTTTATATGATTTAGATTAATTACTTTATATGAAAATTGTGGATGGAGAATTAAAGAAAAAAGATTTAATTATTTTCACATTAATTATTTGAATTGAATATCTAGGACAAATAAAAATAATATAAGGAGAATAATGATAAGAAATATATATGTACTAGATACCTAATATTGTTGTAATATTATATAACTTATTCATTGAGGAAGAATATTTATAAAAGAATGACAAACTAGAGAATATCTACCTTATCACATCACTATATCAAATATATAATAGAATAATAAAAATTAATGTGATTTGAGTTTGGATTTCAATTCTATTTCATTTAAATTTTATATCTGTTGATACTCATAAAGAATAATATTTTTTATTAATAATGATACTGATTATTCCTATTTGAATTCTATTTTTCTAGACACTTGAAGAATAATATTGAGTTGAATGGAGATATATAATAGGACATGTATAAAACAATAAATGTTTTTCCTTTGAATATTAGGGACTCCAATTAAGGAAAAATATATTACTAATGTACTGCTCTAGGCATCTGAATTATCGTGGAGATTTTCATTCTCAATTTATTTTTGACGGAACAATTCAATATTGTAGGGGTGAAGCCTAAACAATCATTTTTGGAGAATGTTTTCAATAAGGATAATGTAAAAAAAATTAGGGTAATTTTTTTGATTTTTATAAAATATTCTATTTGTTCACTTGAGTTATATATTGGATACATATGTCTCATACCTTACCCCAGAATAGTATGAAATGGGTTCCCTCATTGGGGTCAACCATTATAAAAGTACTTTATGCTACTCTCTAACATTCATTGTTTAATTTTATATGGTAATTGTATTATTGGTAGTCAAAAAAAGATCTATATATATTATAATTTATAACATTCGGTAGATTTTTAATTAGGAAATTAAAATATAAAATGGATTTTTAGAAAATGCCACATTTATTTACTCCCCTCTCAGAGTGATTGGACAATCCTATGAGGGCATTTCCTGTGGTATCATAGGTAATCCTAGTTCTCTATAAATAGAGCTATTTAATTTTTTAATTACTTTTATCCAATATATATAATGTTTATATATGATTATGGGTTATAATTTCTTCAAAACTAGAACATACTTTCCATCCTCATAAATAAAAATATGGATTTATTAACCAAAACCTCGAAGAATATGTAGATGAAAGAGTCAAATCAGGTTACAAACAAATAAATTGGGAAAGTGGAAATCAAAATAATGTATGGAAACAAATTTTTTGTTTTTTCTCAAATAAAACAATATATAATCACTATCTTTACGAATTAAATTCAAGATTTGAAGAATATGTGGAGATGAAATCACATGAAAAAGTATACTATGAAATAAATGAATATTTAAAAATTTTCCCATTTCAATTTATCACATATATTTTAATATTTATCAAGGGGTAATAAAATAGGAAAATATATATATAATTAAATGAGTATGATTTGTGAAAATCACAGAATTAATAATTTCAATAGTTAAAAACCCTCACCCAATGTGTTGAATCAAATGAATATAATGAATTAAATTATAACTAAAATATCTACTTGTATGAAGAATAGTTTATAAGGATAATTATTGATAATTAATGGTTATCGAAGATATTTTATGAATATTTATATTTGTTGTATAAAATCCATAAAACTTCTTTGAGTTTCTAAGATACTTAGTTGGAAATAAAATTAAATTAGATAATGGAACATGGAAATTCTATAGTAAAAGAAGTTAATATTAATAATGAACATATAGAAAATGTTACAATATATTTTTAATAATGATTAATTTTAGTTGAGGGGGTTAAAAAAATCTACGGGATGTGTATCAAACTATAATTCAAATTAAGAAACATTGAATTTAAACTAGCTGAATCTTTCAATACTACTGAGAAAAGAAAAGATGATTCCATGAATGAGTGTGAGAAGAGTTTTTCATAAATTTTTTTTGTTAATATAATTAATGTATTGAAATAATCTAAATATAGATCTGACGAAATACAAATGTAATTGTTAATTCATATCCAATTTTTATTTTATTACAAATATTTATATATACAAATATATGTTTCAAAATTAATACTATAAATATATATATGTGTATGATTTAATTGTATCTAGTCATTAAATTAACATTGGATATGAGAATAAGAAATAAAACGTGTTTCCCAAAATAACTATAACATAATGGATGTTATTTCTAAAAACAATAATGTTTTTAATATATCTATATTGAAGATAAATGAAAAATGAACATGGTTAACTGGATAATTATTTTTTTGTAGTTTACTTAAACATAATGATATTTAATGATTACATAATATGTCATTTTTATGTAATCAATGTAATTTTAAAACCAGAAATTTCATTACTAAATCTAATTATAACCTTTTAATGAGTGTTAATTTTCACATATAGTAGGGGTATATTCATGAAGAATAGTTTTAAATTTTTTTTAAATATCAATGAAAATTTAAATGAAGGATTTCATAGTATTTATGAGATTTTTTATCTTTCAACTATACATACAACATAATATATGAATGTATAAAGACTAAATAAGACAATGAAACAATGTTTAAATATATATGAGCCATCCATTGGTAGTAAAAATATAATTTTTTTAAATTATTCACATCAAATAAGAAAATTATGAAAAATTAACAACCAAATAAGGTATACATCTATTGTTGTAAAAAATTATATATCATGGATTAATTTAATAAATATATAAAGGTGAATAAATGAATTAAATGGTTATAACAAAATATATAATTAATCCATAAAGAAAAAACTCTATGACATAACCTCTTGGTTATAAGGATGTGTTGGGAATTAAAACGAAACATTGACACCATATGATAACAATTATACTATGAAAAAGGTTCATCATTCATGAATAAATCTATGTATATTATTAATGTATACATGAAGACACATATTTTATTATTTGAAAAAGAAAAAAGAAAAAAATCATAATAAAATGAATGTTTTCTTCTAGTTATAGTGATAGAGGATATTCTAGCTTAGGAGAAATATGAAAAGTATTAGAACACCATTATTTCATTAAATGATCATGTCTATATAATTTAAGGAAAAGTAATCTTGAAGATTTATTTCAATTGTAATGATGCAAATAAGGTGGTTTTTGGGATGTGTATAAACTCTTACTCCATTTTCTCTCATTAATGATAAAATGATGATCCACCTTACTACTATAAATATTTTTCATGCATAAAGGGAATTTTAAGTTATGTATCATAATGGAGAAATAGATCAAATCTAAAATCAATTTACATCTATATAATATATCTATCATGTAATATTCTCACTCATATCATGGTGCCTCTATTAATAATTTCAATTAATATTATAAGGATATGTTTTAATTTAATGTAGGCCAGTGTTGAATAAAATGGAAAGATGTGGTGAATTTCACAACAGACATTTATTTAAAGAGTATAAAATATATTTCATAAATATTTTTATATATTTTAAAATAACTATTCCTATTAAAGAAAAAAATTATTTCAAAATTTGAACCAAAAAACATAAATGTGGAAGACTAAAAAAATATTTATTAAATGTTTTTAATACAATAAATATAAGAAATTAGACGTTTTATAATAAAATTAAAGAGTTAAACAATAATTTATTGTGATGAATAAATGAAATTATGGAAAATAAATGAGATAATATTTTTTATAAGGTTTTAAGAAAAAATTGTTAAAAATATACCTTATTTCTACCACTTCAATTTCTTGAGGATTTAATTTATTTTTACCTAGGATTTATTAGTATCAATAATAAAAAAAATATCACTTTTTTGTTTATGTATATAAAAGAGATACAAAAGAGATTTTATATTTAACATTAATGTTAGATACCTTAAAATAAAAGGTCCTATTTATTTAAAATTACATGGTAAGAAAAAATTTATCTATTACTCTAATGATAGTAGACATGAAATTTTGAATATAGTAGAAGATTATGATATGGGAAAAATAATTTTTTAGAGATTAGTCTAGATTACCTAAATGAATATGATGTATTATTGGAGGTAACGAAAATATTATGGGATATTGAAAAATACGTTGTTTTCCAAACACTTTGTAATAAGATAATGGATTTAAAAATAGAGATCATTGAGAGTAAATGAATGCATTTTCTTTGGATTTAATATTTGAAATAGAATAGTTATGTTGTTGTTTAGTTCACCAAGGCCACACAAGGTCACTATTTATAGGATATAAATACTTCAATAACAATCCTGATTCCTTTATGGGCCATTATTCTGATCACATCCATATTTGATATATTATTACCACCTTAAATATTGTGTTTATATTACTCTATTCGATGCCACTGGGATTCTAGATGCATAAAATATGTAGAATATGAGATCCCTTGAAGTATATAAGCTATACCTGTGACCACTAAATGGTTGTTGCACCTCCACCAGCATGTCAGTGGACTCTTTATGAAGACATATCCCCTTTCCATCAGTAATGTATAGATAGTTTCTTTTTATAACATGAGTAAGGTTTTGGGTGTTCCATTGGTTTTCCAGTGTCACAATACTGGATATCCAGTTCTTCTAATGACCATTTCCATCATGATGTAGCTTATCTTAATCATTCCAATACACTTCAATGATTTTATTTCTCAATTAAAATTAATTAAATCAAATACTAATATATGTCCAGGGTTCTTCCACGTAGTTCTGTTATGATTTCAAGGAACCATAAAATCACTTAAATTAATATATTGAAATCATTAAGAGTGTTCATCACCATTAAAATCGATGACTAAGGACAAGGAGAATAATCCCCCCCCCCATTTGGATGATCACATATAGCTGAATTAACATTGAACATAAAAATGACTGTATACATATAATGAGAAATAATTATTTTGATATAGAGATACTTATATTTTCTCCCTCTTTAAAAAATGATTATTTCCCCACATTTTCAAAACAGAAAATATTATAAAAATTAAAATCTAAAATTTGTACTGATTGATATAATAAATAATTAGTTTATAATTGAGTTATAGAATAAAAATATTTATTCTAAAACTATGTTTCTCATGATTAGTAATATTCATAGAGATATAATAAATTTAAAATAGTAAAATATTACAAAATTATAGATATTATATTCTCAAAAAATATACTTATAAAAGAAATTAATTTTTTTTTAAAAATTGATTTTAATTTGTAAATAATACATTAAAATATGTTTTTGAACATTTTAAATAAACTTATTTTAAAATAATAATCTTAAACATTTCCCATAAAAATTAAAATGTATTATTATAGAATAGTTAAGTATTAATAAGATTGTATTCCCCTAAATAAATTCATCTAGAGAGTATGAATTGATTATTTCAATTAAACAAGACTAAAATAATGATATGACATTATCAGAAATTAAATATTATGAAAAATAATTCCATTATAATGGTCTAGTAAAGAATAAACTAAAAATATATAGATAATTTTGTTGGAGTGTTAAACAGTTTGTGTAGTAAGGGCCGACTAACCATTCTTAGGATGGTGAAAGGATTAAAAATCCAATGAATTTCTTTTCAGATAAATTATTAAGAGTATATTTATATGAACACCATACACTTGTTTTTATCAACACTGTAATGTTTTTCATTTAGTGTCATATTCACTTAACATTTTAAAAATTATGAAAATATTTTTCAAACAATTATTATGTTGAATTAAATTTTTAGAAAATGTTTATTATTTTTGAACTATAGTCAATCATAATAAAATACAATCATTCCAAGTACACCTTTAATGAATTCAATGTGATCAATAATAAGTAATCAGTAAAGATATCATAAAACAAATGATTGGGAAAATACAGTGACTAACTATATCTTCTATTAGATATTATTCTCATAGAAAATTGTATCTCATGTCAATGAACATAGTGATAGAACTGTTGATTATATTTATAGAGATATCAGTCATACTATTATTGTTATAGTTGATTGGAATGAAATAATATGTTACATAGAAGTTCTGAAGTTTATATTTCAGAAATATATAATTGGTGGAACAACATAAATAATCTATGTATTCATCTTTGACTATAGATATTGAACCATAATATTTACTCTTACTACTTCAATAGATGATTCATTTTTATAATGGATGAAAAGAACTATATGAACTTTTTATATCATATTTTCATCATTTGAAATTATAATTTAAGAATCAATACCTATAAAAATAGGTAACCTTAGGATAATATAATAAAATGTTTCTAGTTCCAATCGTAAACCAAAAAATTATTTTTAAGGATTTTAAATTGGATTCCATTGTATTGGATTCAAAATTAGAACAATGGAATACATTAAACATGATTTCCAGATAGGTAGAAAAATTTAATGTTTACATCCAATCATAATTTGATAAATCATGTTATCGAATGATTTACTACCTTATTCCAAGGTTATCATACAATTTGAACTAGTTGTAATTATAATTTCTATAGCATGATCTACGAAATACATTTTTAAGTTAATTAGAGTTTTTAATATGATTAAATATGTTCATTATCAATTTTTCTGAATTTAATAACTTAGGATGAATTCTTGTTCCCCCATAAAACTCATTTCAATATCTTTATTCATTAAATTTTCAGATAATTTGCAAGTATTTTCTTTAGTTACTCAATAATAACATCATTAAAATACATTTTATTGATTAATAATTTGATGGGAATGTTTTTGAGTAAAAATGTGGATTTCAATTTTCTCATTTTGGAATAATTTGAAATAATAAATTTATTTCATCATTCATTCCATTTATGAAGGGATAGTTTTAAATAGTATAAATCATTCGTAACATGGAAATGGAATTTGATAGTTCTGGATTTCCAAAATTGGTAGTTCGTCCACAAAATCATTTTCATAAATGACTTCATTTAAAAAGTTCTGTTGACATCATTTTGAAATAATTGAATTTAAAATGAGCACAACATTCCATAAATAATATAATCTATTTTTGTTGATAAATGGGACAAAATGGTTTGAATCATCAATATGTTATTATTCATTATATCCTTTAGAAACAAGTCGATCCTTGTTATGGATAATATTTCTTTTTAATTAAATTTTGTTTTAAACCACCACTTCATGCTAATAATAGGATGATTATTTGGATATTCTATTAGATTCTCAATGTTATTCCTCTCATATTTGTTATACATCCCATGTATGTAAATTATTAAATTCTCATTACTAATATCATCATCATGGGAATGAGGATCAATGTGAGAGTTAAAATCTTGAAGTTCCCACTCATTAAATACCGTACTTATAATACTAGTTTTAGAATTTGATTTTTCGATATGATCCCCCAAAGGATGGTATTTGGATTCAACAAAAGACATTGGTAAAGGATATGATAGGGTTTCTATATCATCATTAGTTACATTAGATTATTTATGTTTGTGAAGGGGAAAACTAGTTTGGTTAACATAAACATCATTTTTTTGATGTGATTTAGGATGATTCTCAAAGAAATTGTCATGAATAGAATCTTCAAGGGTATTGGTTATCTTATTAATCACTCTAATTACTTTACTTGAGTTATCAACATCTAAATAAAAACCCATTAGATATATGGTCAATATATCTCAAAATTATATGGTATTTATGATAATTCATTTGAAATATTAGACTTTAATGAATCCAACTTTTTCAAATTTTCATTTACAATGTTTATATGTTTTTTTATTATGAAGGGTATCATGAGGACACAATTAAGGAGAGAAAAATATGTATCAAATCCACCATATAAAAAATATTGAAAAGGGAAAACTAGTTTATATGGTCCCTAAACATTTTGTGGAGGGAAAAACATTATCTCTCGATTAAAATGGCCAATTTTGATCTTTGTAACCACTATGGGAGTAGGTGTTAATATGTGAAATCCCATTCATATGTTTTATTCCATGTGAAACAACCTAATATTTATTTTAGAGAGACATACCTATTCTAGAAAATATTCAAACAAGTAAAAATATAAGAAAATACATATTTACAAGGTTCACTATTCAATAATTGTTTTTCTCTTATCATGGCTTCGATGTAATCCAAGACCACAAAAACCCCATGAAAATAATCCACTAGGTGTTCATAGAATTTAGGTAGAATGGTTCCACATGAAAAATACTATATTCAATTTACAATGCATGTGCTCAATAAAAAAATTATATACAAATTATTATTAAAAACTATGTGAACATTCATTGATAAGATTATATTTTTTTATCATAGTGATTCTTAAATTTAATTCAAATATTCTATTATTATATGAAAATATTTAATTTTTTATAATAAGTTAGTAAGAAACAAGTCATATATATTTAAAAGAAATATCCATATAATATTTTATATATCCTATATATATTATTATATGATACTATTTTTTGTACCTTGGTCATCTAATCATCTCTTCATGGATAATCACCCATGTTTCATTGAGATCCACTTCTTAATGTTCATCTAATACCTATTTATGATGGTCTTATGAACCCTTGTATACACAATCAATCATTATATGTCCCATGGGGCCCATGTCATGACTACACCTTGCTCTCCCCTAACAGGCCAGGGGTTGGCGACTTGTACCAAGTAGGCATATCCCACAAATGGGAGGAATTTTCCTAAGTACCTATGAACATGCACCCAAATCAAAACACAAAAGTGATGAAATGAAAATAATAAGTAAACAAGAATTCATACATATAAGATACCAAAAAAGAGTATGACAGTAAAAAAACTGAAAAGAAAACGGGTCCAGAAAACAAGCCCAACCAAAATGGATATTTTATGCACCTGAATATTTTCCATAGAAAACCCTACCTGAATGGTAGGTATAGAAATATTTTTCTGAAGCTGTTGAAGCACACCTCATCTTTCATGCCTCTCTCTAAGAACCAACTGGCCTAAGTCCCCTAAGAACTCTTTCAAAGTGTTTATCGTCTTCACAAGACATGACACATGCGGGCATAGCCCGTTCATGGGTGAGTAGAACAATATTCTATTAGGAACCCATAACCATGATGGTACACCACTAAGAATTAAATGAATTATAAAAAAAGAAACACAAAAAGTTAACCAAAAAAGAACCATGTGAATCACTTGTGAAATTATAAATCATGAAGAGAAGGATTTTTCGTTGTATTCCACGGATCACAATGTATATATGACACTAGAAGTGTCAGGGGAGATAAAGCTTCGATGGTGCATGGATCTTCAACGGATAATGGAGAGTCCATGGTGCATAGAGAGTAAATGGTGCATGGAGTAGTAATGGTGTCTGGGACATTGATGGTTCAATGATAGTTGCTAGCACATAGAGTGTCAATGGCCCATGGAGCATTGGTGGGACGCCGACCATTAGAGGGGAATGGAGTGTTAGTAGCTCATAAATTGTTAATGGGTCAAGAAGATCCCATGTCATGTAGTTACGAATATCACATAGTCACATCCACCTATAGGGTTCTTCTCATTACGGCCTTGTTTTGGGATAACCTACTCTTTGATCCATTAGGTTGTAAACCAAATTCCACAAAAAATCACATAAATTATCTCAAAAGTACTACCTCATCACAAGAGACCCAATGTAAAAAATGTCTCATCAAATGGACATTGAGTTTGAAATATATGGCCAATTTAGATAATCGTGTCTTGTCCATTCTGGGTCCAATAAACCAAGACTGGTTTTCATGACCCGACCAGACCCGACCGGGTTAGTCTGGCCCTACCCAGAACATACAAGCTGAATCCATCAGTGCATGGCTAGATCGTGCGATCCCAGCCAACACAGCTTTCATGCTCAATGGAGATGACACTGTGTCCTAGCCCCTAAACTAGTGGCCCCACTATTGTGTGGTTCTCCTCCGATGTGGTCTCCGAGATTCTTCCCACCATAGATACTACTTCGGTCTCCTGACACGGCTCCTGTCTGCGGCCCTCATCCTACGCCAACACAAAATCCTCATCTACACAGTCCCACTGGACCGTGGTTGTACGCAATATCAGGTCGTGCACTACCCTCTCTCTTGGCTTCTTATCATTCATTCCACCATTTACTGTGACTCGTGTCTTACCTGCTGCACTCCCATCACACCTCAACAATTCAATCACAGATAATAACATTAGGTCTTAGATCATTGCACCGTGTATCATGGGAATAATGATCAATCATTCACATAGGGTTTGAAAAGGGAGAGGAAAGCATGAAGAACATGATAGATTTTGTTGGAGGGATTTAGAACATGAACAGTAAATGACTTGATCTTGGCTTGGTTCATTCGGTCTTGATCCATTAATGTTAGAGGGAAGATAACGAAACCTATAGGATAATAATCACAAATTAGTTTCCCTTTAATCCCGCAATAAATTAACCATCCTGCAATAATGATCGAACCACAGATCAACCAGATAATGGGTTTTTTTATATTTATATTTTTATTATTAAAAGGTGAAAACAAATCACAAAGATATCGAAAAGCTACCATGAATGTTGAATTAGTTATTGATGAAGAACAGAGGTTTGTGCCATCGTCGATCCATGATCTGCTAAAATTTTTTATGGAGATATATTTTGTCTCTATGCCTCAGTGAAATTATAGAGTTATGGAAAATAACCCTAAATTTCTCTAAAAAGCATTATTAAATGGAAAACCACTACTCTTTCAACATGTACTATTAAATACAATATTTTTATTAAATATTTTAATAATTTTCCCATTAAAAAAACATTCAAACTTGAAGAACATCGGTCGATGTTAGAAATTACCTATGGAAAACACACACTTATGAACTCATCAGTGGTCTCAGGTTTTCATACTCTATTACCTATTATGAGTTATTAGCATTTCAAAATGAAATAATTTTATATACAGTTATTCCCCATGGAAATTTTTATCCATATGACCCACACTGACCAATGTTATGTCTTTACAAGGGTTATGTCACTACACTGAGCTGAATGGTGACCTCATATTTCTTATCCGGGAACACGTCTAAGAGTTATTTCACTTATTTATAAATGTCACACAAAGGTGCTATTAAAAACATAACATTTTTTGAAAAAATAATCCGGGAACACTGGGCCTCAGAATCACATGTCCTCTCAACACTAGGTCATGGAATTTTCCCAAATAATTTCCAAAAATAACTTTGGGAAAATCCATCTCATTACACAGTCCATAAATACCACTTTATTGGAATAATCCATCTATTATTCAATAGATTGATTCCATAAAAATTTATTGGGTCGATTGACTCCCCACTCTGGTAGTAACTCACCCATCTACTAATTATATACTAATACACAAAGATACTTCACCCCTTTTTATAGGATATGTTCCATTATGAATGAAGGATGATGTGCAGATTCAAATTTAAAATATCAGTATGAAAACTCTATATACCCCGCTCAGAATACTCCATCTAGTGACCATATTTAACACACCTAAAATATCATATCATTATTTAAGACTTGACATCATCATTTTTAGTCACACGTCCTTATGAATTGATGAGAGTCATGACATTTCAATATTATTTTGATAAAATTAATCGATTAGATTTGAATAATCAAATTTATTGTATTTACATAGATTCTATAAATACCTTGGATCCTTTTTTTAACATTTCCATAATATTTTTCCAGTGGAATAATATCCAATAAGTGTTCTAGCACAGCTTTGTAGGTACCACTCAAAAGCCTTTTTCCAATCAATTCGTCCATCTGATGACTTGTATCAGAAATCATTAACTCATTCCTTCCAACAGAAACCTATGACCAATGAAACCCTATCTAATCACATCCAATGCATCATTTATCTATATAAGTCATATAATGTTTTTTTTAATTCAACATAATGATTATATAATGTTGTTTGGTAGACATAATATAAAATAAAAAAGTCATTTTTCAGATAAAATTTAAAAAAAATTAAATTTCCAACGAATTTTTAAAAATTATCCATTTGGAATTAATATTTTAATCTATACAATGAAATAAAATTGTTGAAATTGTTAGTATTCATCTAATAGAATTCATTATATGTCATTTTTTAGTGATCTCTATCTAGTAAAATACTCTAATTTTAATTCTTGATAAGGTTTTTACAATAAATCATTATACCAACAAAATATCAGATCATCACAATCATCGAACCATGAAACATGAAAATTTATAAAATTAAGATTCAAACCCTAAACAACTACACATTTTACTAGTAAAATCAATTTGTAATACTTAGTATAAATTTTCAGTCCAGTGAACTACAAAGTTCATTATAAAATTAAATTTTTACAAATTAAAATGATTCCCCTACTATCAACATAAGCTAGAATCATGAGATATTTTTGAAATAATTATTTCAGTAAATATAATAATATCAAATAAATTTAATCTTTCAACTTAATCGAACATTGTTTCTGATACACATGTGATAGATCATGGATAAGAATTAAAAATAAAAGTGGTGGCCAATCAAGACAGACTCAATAAAATCTATCTGATTGATGATATATGATAAAAATTATCCAATAAACATCTTATGAACAAATTTAATGGAATTATAATATTTTTAGGTGATTTATTTTATATAAATAAAGAAAAAAATTAGTAAAAATTCTTACTAAAATATTTTATAAAAACATCTCTAACATCATGGTCCCAATAATTTTACCATTTTTATTTTTTGTCATCCAGGGAACACAATTCACTAAAAACTATAAACACAATAAAAAGTGTAGTAATGAAATAATTATAAACATTCATTAGTGAGCATAAGAAACAAGTATCCTTCAAAAATAATAACATAAAATCCATGAATAGTTGCATAACGAAATTTTCTTTCTTTTGTTACAACTCTTTGGAAAATTTATTGAAAACAATTCATAAATTTTCCATGAAATTTAATATTGAAGAAAAAATAAAGTATAACATAATCGATTTTTTGTTTCAGAATCCATATTAATATACTATTAAAACTGAGAATTCATCATGAAATAAAATCATAATCATTTTACAAACACCTCCTATATTTATATGTTCTTCCTTAAAAATGTTATTCACATAACAATGGATAGTTCTTTGTTAAATATATTCTCCCCCTTATAGAACACAATCCATATAAACGATGAGAGAGGGGATGGTTTCACATAACCTAGAATTGAATATAAGAAGATTGACCACACATTATAAACGTCATTTTATGAAATGTTTCCATTTGGAAATGGTTTACTAAGGATATATTCACCCATCACAATTTATTGAATATACGAAAAAATTAGTTCATTCCCTTCTACATTCCCATTAATGAATGGATATTTGAGAACAATATAATTGAAATGAAAATGTTATGAAAGATTCTTAGTATGATTTATTGAAATTTGATTAATATAACTTAACAGAAGGGGAAACATCATATCAAAACTAAATCATCCAATTGTGTCTTCATACGCATAAAATGTGTTGAAACCCGGGAGAAAGATAAAAAATAAGATTTTATAGTGATGATATTTATTTAAATTTTCTTTATAGGATTCCCAGCCACAAAACTATGTTTAAAAATGAAAACTCAATCAGATGTGGATCCACTATCAAGAACACGTCCTTCCCAATGTTAAAAAGTTTAGAAAAATATATCAAGTATTCCTGAGATATCATTTTTTTAGTTCAAATGAAATTGTTCCATTGATATATTTGAGAATTATTTTTCCATCTACTTGATAAGATTATTTTTTAGAACATTGGTTCTTGTCACATAATGTATAATCATATGATATTTTTTTAGAACCTTATATATAAAAACGATTACAACCAATATTTTAAATTCACTAGGATTAACCATAAAAACATCCCTATCTTTTGAAAACATTTTTCCTCGTAAAATAGCTATGAAAATAGGCTTTAAATAGTTCATGATGAATTTATTCATATGTTTTGTAGTATACAAATCTTGGTAAAGGAAAATGATATTTTCATTTGAGATATTTCTAATCCATAAATGTATTTCATTTATTCAACAATGGAAATTTGGAAAACCATATTTTTCTCTATAGGAATTGTTTTAAATGTTTCTTCCTAATACTCTATAAATATGATGTCATCAACATACATAATCACAAAGAGGGAACCTCTTAATATTATTTTTTTAGATTATACAATCATCTCTTAATTTCTAAGAGTTCATATTCATTAACAAATTCTCTAAATTTCAATACCATTCTCACAGAGACTGTTGCAACAAATACAAATCCTTCTTTAGTATTCACCAATGTATTTTATTTTATTCATGTTTGAATACACATAGTTTTTTAATAAGAAATTTTAAATGTAGCTATAATTAATAAAATCCAACTTTCCATAAATTTAGAATATCTTAAATATTCATTATAAAAAGGTAGTAAGACAGTATCTAAAAGTTACAATCATTGATACATGGGAAAAGGTCAAATAAAAATAAATACATTCAATATGATATTAACCTTCACAAACCACGAATTAATTGATTATTATTATATAACCATTACAATGCAATTTTTTTTAAAAAACTAATTTTTACCAATCGCATGTATTTTTTTGGGAACAATATCCCTTTTATCATCATTTTAAATCTGATCCATCTCATTATTTATATCATTAATCTATTCTTAATTCCTTAATTATCTATCAACATATTTTGGTTCAACTTTGGAATATAAATAATTATAGTAACGATCCTTGATGTTTTTCAAGTATGAAATTTTTTATTGTGATCACCCTTTATGTTTTGGAACTCAAATTCATTTATCATCCTATGATAATATGAAATTAATTTTTCATCATCAAATAAGATATCTATGTCATATTCTTCATCTCATATATATTCAACCTTATTATAATTGTTATGAATATTTTTTCGTTTTTTAATATAATCCACTTTATCCCCACATACTTACATATCTACAAAACTGATTGTGATGATTCCATATGAGCATGTTCAAGAATTATCACATTTATAGAATAAATAATAATTCTTATTTCATTATTAAAGAATCTATATCTTCTTCAATTATGGGGGAAAATATTAATGAATTTATCCTAACATCTCTGATCAAACTTCTCATGATTCTCCTAGTTATGCTTGATAATGAAATGTTTACACATTACCCTTTGGAACACCAAACATAGAGTCTATTATTAATTCATCTAATAATAGATCATATTGGATTTTTTCCTATAGAAAGATCAATTCAGAACATACACTTCTTTTTCGATAGCTTTCCACACAATGTTTCTAGAAGTATCATATTCATTCAACATAGTTCACGTTCTCTCAACCAAACATATATTTCTTCATTCAGTGACACCATTCCATTATGGATTGTATGGTGATCTAAAAACCGGAATAATGATAAATTTTATTATGAATATCTTTAATTATAAAATTTTATATTCACCACCATTATCAGTTTGAATTTTATTCACTCAATATCATAATTCCATTTCATTTCTTCTCTAAAAACTCTTAAACATAATGCAAACCTCTCATTTATTTAAAAAACATAATACATATAGTTTTAATAAAGATATAAATAAAATATAATAAGTTTTTTTTATACTTATCTATCGATTTCATATTGCCTCTTAAATGTCAAAATGTACCATCTCTAAGTGTCATGTTGGATATATCTAAGCATTCTTATCTACCGCATGTGTAGTCTTCCCATTCATGAACATGGAAAAAATAAATTTCTTATTATTTTAATTTGTTTGAAAATGAAGATTAATTTTTCCCCTTTTATTATTTGTCATATTACATTGACATATATTCCACATCCTCTTTTGAAAATAATAATTTTATTCCAAAAATGCATAGATAGAATGAACTTTGAACATAACTAAATTAAAATTAATTTACAATCATTTATTTAAATATTGTAATAAAATTCATATATTAAATTCATTTAAAAATGATACCATATATTTTGAAATCATTTCTGTTAATTTCACCATTATTTTTTTAAACCCTCAACAAACTATGTTAGAGACTATAAAAAATAAGTCCCTTTTGGAGTTTAATTTTTCTTCCTCAATTGTAGGAGATCCGAAGACATTAATTTTGAGTAAATAATAATTTTAAAATTCCATTATTCCTTTATTTTAATAATTCAAATTATACAAAATTAATAAATATAGTTTCATGTTTGAATAATACCCACCATCCAATATCCCTGGTCATTATCCTTTTATGGATTTACTGGAATTATCGTCGTTCAAGGAGCTTCCCTTGAATTTTTCGTCTTTATTATGTGAAATTTTGGATTTTTTGTATTAAAATTGTAATTATAGAAATCTATCTAGAAAACCAATTTCATGAATCCCATGATGATAACACGATTCATTAATAGTTTCCAAGGGTTGGAATATATTTTCCATTATTGTACCAACTTTTGTATGTTGTCATCTATGAGTGATTGAACCCTCAACAAATACCTACCTCCAGTTTCTACAATATTCATTTTATCGTGGATGATTAACCAAATAAATCGTCATTTTATACAAAAATACTCTACAATACTAAAAATATTCATATAAATCAAATTTTTCTTCATCAACATTAATAGTGATCTGAATTTTATATATTTATTCCATCATATTTAATATTATCCATCCTGGTATATTGTTGTGTACATATGTTTTGGTAACTTCATTAGAAAATTTACCACTTATTTAATTTCTTCATGTCCATATCATGATCTCTGGTACTATAACCATCTAGTTTAGACTTTGAAGAGAAATAAATTTTAGGATTTCTAACATCGCTTCCTCTTCCTATGTACATGGTGTTAGTTAATTCATTTTCCAATTGACCATATTTTAAAATTTTCTTATCCTTTGAGGGTGATATTTATTATCCTTTTATGTTTATATTTCATTCAATGTTTAAAAACTTATAAACTGTTATTTGGACAGTTGTGATTATCCTTAACACTAAAATATTTTAATGTATATTTATTTTAATAAAATTTACCTCTATGATATATTTAACTACATGAAACCAAATGATTCTAAGATAATAATATTATTTTTTAAAGTGTATACGACACAAAATCATGATATTAAACATCCTATGAAATATATTATTTAAATATTATTATTATACCATAGCCGTTAAATTGATGATTGTTGATAGAATTTAATAAATTATGAGATATATCAAATTCATACCTAATAAAAATTTAATAATAAATTTTTAATAAATATGACACCAATTTTAATAAGTATATTTTATTATATACCCATATTATTTTTATTTAATTCTCTAAAAACAGATTTTCTTCATTAAATATTTTTATTCATTTTTGTGGAAACTATTATAATTAATTTTAATATCTCTCTCAAATGTTTTTTAATAAAATGAAAATAATTTTTGTTCTCAGGATAACAATATTCACATGCTTATTTTATTTATTTTTTAGAATATATTGAATGTTTTGTTAATAGTGAAAAATATAGAATTTTTTTAAAACATGTATTTCATATTAATAAATTAAATAATATATAATTTCCATTATTATATTCTGATTTCAAAGTAACAAAATAATATTTTTAAAGGTCTGGGCTAATGCCTCATTTTACTATTAATGAAAAGCAAAGATCTCTTTTAATTGGGTAGAGGGAGACCCATTACATAGACCAAAGGCTTAGTGGGCTTATAGCCTATTACATAGCCCGTAGGCCCAAAAGTTTGGCCTAATTCCTTTTCTGTTAATAGTTACCCACCTTCTATAGTACCACACAGTTCTTCCACCACTACAATTCCCTCCCGCCGCTACAGTACTCGCCGATCTACAGTGCCACTGCTGCTACAGTGCCGCTACAGTATTGCTACAGTACCCAGCGCCCAATTGGTTTTGAACCCACATTTTTTCGAGTAACAATAGTTTTATTTAGTCAAATTTAATTAAATTATTTTCATTTATAACAAATTTATGTTGTTTTAAATAAAATATTTTTTTTATTTCAAACTCATTTTTTCTGAAAACTGTTTTAAAGTTCGTAATGCTTCTCCATTTTCACTAATTTAAATGACCCCTACTGAATACTTCATAAAATAAAAATTATATATAATATATCTATTATATATTAAATAAAAATCATTTAATTATGATTAATTATTATATTGTTATTATAAAGTCATCTTATGATTGAAAATTTTATTTCTTGAATAACTATTTTTTCAAAAAACCTAAGGGTTTAATTTTAAATTAAAACTTTTCAATACTATGAACTGAATTTGATAAAATGGATCCTATATTATAAATTATTATCTTTATTTTTCATTATAATTAATATTTAAATAATATAAAATATATTACCACCATTAAAGTTAAAATTTGTTTATGGGGGGGGGGGGTTAAACCAACGTGGTTTACAGAATAACATATTTATTTTGAATGATAGTGCTGTTTATCAGACTTGTCAATCCTATAATAAATAATTTTTCAATGTTTGAGGCACATGAAATAACATAAAAATATTTTAATAAATATATATTACATCTTTTTTGGAAAAATATTTATTACATTACAAAAACGCATAACTAGGGATTTTAAAAGTTTAATACCATTGGAAAACAGTAAAGATAAAATATTGGTTCTTATTAGAACAAACTAATATCCCAATAATTTAATAATAATTATCACCATTATTAAACATAAAATACATAATATATTTAACCATAACATAGGGAATAGAAACATATTAAAAAATTATATCATATTCTATGAAAAGGTACATAAGGGAGATAAATATGAAAAACATGAGCATAAGTGTATATGAACCTAATAATAACATATCAAAAACATACAGTGCATATCAAAGATCAAAATATTGATTTATGGAATAATGATCAACAATTTATAAGAAATTAATCATAATGAAATCAAATAGATATATCCATGACAGAATAAAATTGGCATAACAAATAGAATTATGGAAAACATATAAGGATATAAATCCATTTATATAATTTTCGTGGGTCAATGCTAGGGATATCATAGTGGAACAGGTTTATGCCCAAAACTATTATAGTATTCGAGGTTCACTCCCAAGACTATCACAGTGGTCACAGTCTATTATTTAACCATGTTCACTCCCTATTTGAGTATTGTTGATCTCATGTAATATAAATATTTATCCAATCCAGTAGAGGGGGATATATGTCCCACCCATCCCAAAATTAAAATCACATCTAAATGTTCAGTAAGACCATAAAACACACTTCTTATAATAATTAATGATAATAAAAAAATTTTATACACATATCATCATACCAAAACACTGGAGAAAAAAATATTTTTCATAACAATTTCATCCTTCAATAACTCAGGGAAAAATAAGTAGGCCTCATAAAATTTATATCTTGGTACAGCTTGTGTATGTGAAAATAATTTCATAACTAGTGTTTTTTCATAAACATAAAATATTCAGAGAAATTAACATAATAATATCATTGGATCATGTCACTAGTAATGTATAAGTAACATCAAAGAATTTCATCTTAGATGGAAATTATTTCTAAGGATCTGTAAGATCATTTTTTGTGAAAATTTTTTCTTCCACTTTGAAAAAAACATTTTAAAAAATATAAAATTTTTAAAATACATTTCTTTAAAAATAAACATGTGAAATTATAATTGATTATTTAAAATGTATTAAAAAATTTTGTGAGGAAAATGTATTCTTTCCCCTTTCAAATAAACTGTTTAAATAATTAAACATTATCAAAATTATTTTCACAATAAATAATGTTTCAAACTTATAAAGGTAGTTTTTAAAGTAATATAAATGTTTTATCAAAGAAAATATCCATTCCAATTTTAAAAAAGTAATATAATTCAAAAATGTATTTCAAAATTTATTTCCTGGAGAAATTACATTTTCAACTAATAAGATAATCTTTAAAAGTCATTTAAAGCATTTCTTGATGAAAATATCCTTTCAACATTGAACGAAAAATTAAAATATAAACCATTTCAAATTACTATTATTAGAAAATATCCATTTAAAATTTTAATTCATAATTTAATATTTTGATTGGTTACAATTATAGTAAATTTAATTCATATCATACACATTAATAAAATATTCTTTTAACACAATCAACAAAATACAAACATGGTTTTTCTAAATGGCGGGGAGATTATTTTTTAAAAAATTAAATGTAATTTTTTTTAATATGTTTTTAATAACTTCTATTAATAATACTAAAATATTTTTAAGGAAATTCATATAAATCATAGATATGTAAGAAAATGTTGTTCTACTCAAGAAGGACATAAATAATATTTTCCCAAAAAATATTATTTTTATATCATTAATCATTTAAGAGAAAAATGAAATTAAATATATGTATTATCCAGAAATAACCATAGGATCAAAAAATACTTGATTTCCATTAGAGGTAGATCATAATATTTTATCTTTAGGAACATAGTCACAAACAATCTCAATAATCAATGACATTGTAACATAAAACTTTTATCCATTCATTATATTTTTATTCATAAACCCCATTAATGAATTAAATTAAATGAAAACTTAAATATCATTTAATAAAATTTATTCAAGATATGAAAGTTCAATGTCTCAGTATATACACCTTATTGAATATGATAGTATCATAACATAACATATGTCCAAAAGAGGAGAATTTGAGATGGAATTACCTTACCTTATGTCACATATTCCATCATACAAATTCTAAACACCGATATATTAAATAAAGGTTTATTTTAAATATATTAAATAACCATAATTATATATATCATACCATACACTATTTAATTATTTGTTTTTATTACCCTTTTATTAACAATTCCATGTTAAAAGCACGTTTCGGGGAACAAATTCCTTGCTTCTCATTTATGTTTTGATTTCGTATTTACAGTCCAGTAACATTTATCATGGTTCTATCATCCCCTTAATTTTTCCCAATATATATGTATCTAAAATATTCATTATATTTTCATTTATATTAATTTATAAAAACTAGTGATATAAAATGAAATACACCATTCATTGAAATAGAAGGTTGTACATACACATAAACATTGTCCCCATTTTCTCAAAGGTTGTAATGAATAATAATTAAATATTAATTAAAAAATCTCAAATAATTAATATTTCATATTTATAATATATATTTATTAACATTTTCCTTATAACCTATATGATTAGTGTTAGTGAAAAACATTTCACATTTCTTCACAAGGAGGTAGTCTGCCAACCACACTAATGATATTATCGTATCTCCCACAGAATGGACAGTATAAATGTACATGATATATTATAATTAAATTTTTATAAATATTTTGAAAATTTCTTATATATTAATTTAATATATCCAAATTACCACCAATTTAAAATAGAAACAAAAAACACATCAGAATGTTCGGTGAGGCAAAATTATGTCATACACACAAGTGAAATTATTGTTTTCCAACAGGGATGTAAGGTAAGATGGTAGGTGTGATATTATAAAAAAAATACCTTAAATATATTTTCTATTCATTAATTAATTACTTATAACCAAAATTTTGAGGTGATGACAAAAAATGAAAAATAATAGTTTGTGAGGATGCAGTACTCTATACATAAGATCAATAGTTTCATTTCCCATTAGATGGAATATGAGACGGATATAGTTTATTAAATTAAAATAGTAAAATATTATTATATTATAGAAAATTTAATTATTATATAATCATTGTTTAATATTATTTATGGTGTTAGCAGAGGAAATAAAATTCGAATTCAAATTTAAGGACTATACCTTTTCTTCAGATAAGCTCTCTATGTTTACACGTAATGACATCATACAAGGAATTCATAACAGAAATAATCCATAATGGATGTTTTGAGTTAATAATGTAAGTGATTTGGGTAGTTCATGGTGTATCCAATGGGTTTTGGAATCGTGATGAAAAGTGGAGATTGGGTGGCCATTTATAAATGGGGCAGAGGACACACATGGAATTTTTATAATAATAAAGTGTACTTGTGATTTTCATATAACAATGTCACCAACCTTTTACATTAAGAAACCTCAAATGTTATAAGGTTAAAATATGTCCATAAAATTGAGTATTTACTCTTTTTTTTGTCATTTTTACCCTATCATATTTTTTTATTTTAACAATTTGATAAACCTGTTTTGACATTAACCACGATTATTAATGATAACTATTTATAAAATTCATTTTTTAAAAAGATTATTTAAACATATAATGTAATATTATTTATTATCATTATAAATATAGAATCCATTTTCCCAAACTAAATTCATCTAACACCCCGACCCTAGTTACCATGAATTAGTGAATTATTACAAAACATTATTATGACCACAAGAGATCATGTCTCGAAATATCGATTAGTTCAGTAGCCTTGGAATTAAATAATACATATATATGTTTTAAATTACATGATGAAATGAAAAAAAATATTTTCCCCCTCTCAACACACTCACATCCCTTATCTTATTCCTATATGTTAATCATAATATACCTCTTCACATCTAGGAAAAAAACATAGAAACGTGTGAGATCAGATGCTCAGTAAGGATATCAATATAGCGGAGATAATCATAAATAAACTCAAAAATTTAAAGCAATGTATAAAACTAAAACACAAGACTTTTAAAAATAACCATAAGATTAATATAGAAAAGATAAATCAAATAATTTCATTTACTAATTCACATGGATATTCTACTAGTCGAAAATTAACATGTAATATATATAACTAATTTCATAATGATGGAATGCATAATTCTGGAAATCATAACCATATAGTAAAGGCCTAATGCATTGACTACAAATAATATTTTTTCAGGGCCTTGTGCCAAAACACTAGTTTATCTTATTAGACCTACCTCTTTATGAAGGAGCTTCAGCGGGCTCCACCCGTCACTTACTAAGTCCAATGCATTCCTCATATGAAAGGTTTGAAACGTAATCTAAACATTAATAGTATACCGAGTATATGAAATGTCAATATTTTATCCAGACACCATGAATGGTATAAAAAATTCACATCCACATTCAAACATAACACATTTAAAACAATAAGAAAGATTTTATTATAATAAATCAACATCAATCAAGAATAATGAAGTGTGATAAAAAACCCATTTCCATGTAATTTTCCTATGTAAAGGGTAGTTTAACCTCATGTATAATGGTGAAATAATTGTTTTTAAATTATAAAATAACAACATACATAAATATGATATCATACATGATCTTGTAATATTACTTTTTTAATGATATTTCAGTAGTATCATTGTTTTTCGTGTTAACTAATTCATTTTCAATTATATGTTTTGTTACGTAATTAATTTTCGTTATGGATAGGATGAATTATATTCATATAATGAATTTTATTATGTTCTTAAACATTATTTGTATTCATAAAACTGAAATTATTCTTGAATGGTTACGATGGGGAATGAACCTCATCGTGTTCTGGGAGATGATAATCTGTACGTACGAACGAGAGAGAATATCATTATATTGATTGTGAATTTGTTGGTAATTGGATGATATATCATATATATAGAATCATTGACATGTGATATTTATGGTTTACATCAATTATAATCATCAATATAATCATCCAAATAATGAAGAGTTGAATAAAAAAACTACACCATGTTATATTGACGGTAAACCGTACGTACGCATGTGTGGTGACTTTTTCATTTATAGGATGGGTAGAATAATGAATATAGTTTTACCATATTTATAATTACCTCACAATATGTATAAGGTTTTGCAGTTAATATTATGGAATTGAAATAACAATGAAATAAGAATTGGAAGAAGAAAAGAACTTTGAAA
This sequence comes from Viscum album, assembly GCA_963277665.1. Lineage (NCBI taxonomy): Eukaryota > Viridiplantae > Streptophyta > Magnoliopsida > Santalales > Viscaceae > Viscum > Viscum album. The sequence continues at coordinate 633,608,025 of OY728130.1, forward strand.
GATGTGATGAAATAATAACCTCTTCTTGTGGAGCTTCCTTTTGATTTGATCAATACGGCTCCATAGGATGGAATTAAGATCATGTTAAGGCTGACAGGTTTATGTGAGGGTAGCTGGGGGGATATTATAGTAGGGGTTGGCTGCACCAAATGGCTCTGGAGGTGTTATTTTGAAATAAGGGGAAGTACCATTTTATAAGAAATGTGAGGGTCACTTTAGGAAAAGCATAAAATATTATTTTATTATACAATAATTTTCAGTTACTAATGCCTCATAAAGACTTTATTTAGAGGATAATGTAGTTATGGGTTGAAAATATCTCAACCAATCAGTTTTAGACAGATTTAGGTCACCGTATTAACCTTATTTTTAATATATAACTCTTAGTTAAATAGTTTAATTTTTACCATGTATTCTTGTGTTATTATAATAAATGGTTAATAAACTTACTATAAATGTCATATAAACCCATAGTGGTTCATTATTGACATATAAATCATTATATTAATCTTTTCTATGAACCTTATATTTTTAGAAATATTATAGCATTTATTAATATAGTATTTATTTTAAAAACTCATTTATGTCAATTTTGACACTATTTAGTATTTAGTTTTTCTTAAATTCAATGAAACATCATTATATAGAACAAAATAAATTAAATTAATCCTAACATGTCAAATTTACATCAACAATTAGTTTAACATATCAAAAGTATCCATTTACATTTATTTGGATATTTATAACATCAACTATTTTAATCATTCATTAATAAGGTAATTACTGCATCATCATTGTGTCATAAATAAATTTAATTATATGATTTTTAAAATTTATAAATAAAATACCATTATTTACAAAATCTTTTATACCTTTCTAATAAATATTTATAGTCGAATTTATCTAATGTATAACCTTGTATTTAAAATGGTTTATTTATTAAACATTGAATTTAACACTTTTATCTCTTCCTTAAATAGAATAATAATAAATGTCCTAATCTAATCTATGTGGATCAAAAGAATAATATTTTAATATTATTGTTGATTTTGGTAGAAATACATTTATACAATAAAATTATTACATGTGTTATATATATTACAATATAATTTTTACCTTTAATTTCCCTATTTATTTTTAACCATTGTAAATAAAATTGAAACATTACTATTCACGAAAAATAATTTTTATCCTATTAAAGAAGATTTTACTTATTTATTTCAACATTATCTCTAGGATTATTTAAAATTCAATACACAAAAGTGGTAAAGTTATATTTTATGCATATTTGAAAAATTTCTTTGAAGGTGGGTCAAAGACGTTAAAAAGTTCTATAAAATTTTATAAATCTAATTTTATTATAAAATCACACTAATGAATTAAATTTAACTTATATTTTTATTTTGTATCTATTTTTAGTTAAAATTATTTAAATAAAATAAATATTTATTTTAATGAAAATTATGTTTTAAACAAAAATGTTGTTCTTTTCACTATTCATCCAAAATTGAATGTTTTCAAAAAAATACAAAAAATTCACCCAAATATTATTTTGATATTTAAAATTCAAAAAAAATTATTTTTTACCAAATTCAAAACATATAAATTTTATTACATCATTTAAAAAATTAATCCCATCGTCAAAACCTGAAATCATGTTTTTGAGGATTAAAAACTATCAAATGATTGATATTGGTTTATTCCAATTTAAATGTAAAATTACATACATTGACAAAAATTGGATTAAATTATTAAAATATAATATAATTATACATCAAAACCTTTCAAATGTTTAATTTAACAATCTAAATTATTTTGATTAGAAAGTTGTTTTCAATTAAAATTTATTATTTTTCACTATTCCTCAAAATAAAAGTCATCAGAAAAGCACTAAATATTTATCCAAACTAAATTTTTATGTCCCTATTCTAACGAAGAATTTTATTTCGGCAAATTGAATATATAAAAGTCTCATATATAGGATTTAAAAAGGGTTCACCATTAAAAGGCTGTAAAATTTCATATTTTTGAAAAATAATTCTTTTATCTTAATAATTAAATTAGTTATTATATTATGTATAAGAAATGCATAATATGGATGTTAAAATTATATCGATTATATAAAATTAAAAAATAACTTAATACTATTTATAACCAATTTTCGAATGACTATTTTGGTAAGTCCTGGTGCGCTTGAACTCGATGTTGCATGTAGCAAAAGATATTGAATTACTTTTAAGAAAATAACATACTAAGAAATAATGGGATATTAAATTCATCAAAACTTGGAAATTTCTTCCTCAAAATTTTAAAGTTGGGATTAGGATCATCATTGAATGTCCCACATCCTAAAAAGAGCCAATAAAACTATCACATTAAAATAAACAAATAGAAGAAAAAAAGGTCACCCAAGATAACTCATACTATGATTCCAAGTATGAAAACATTTAAATTTAAGATAAAATAAATGTCATGTTATGATGGAGAGTGATAGAAAAGAATATTAAGAGATAGTTAACTATAATAAAACCACAAACATGTGATGGGTAAATTGTTCATTAGTATCCCAGTAGGAAAAATAAACTGGTAACATTTTATGTTTTAAGTTCTATTACATAAAGTTGAGGAATTTATTTTTGATATTGACTAAGAAAATAAATAAATATACATAAGTTTTATGTATAGTTTCACCTTTTAACAAATTTATCCCACTAACCCATATTTTCTACAAACGATGAGTATTCAAGATGACTTAGTCACACCTGAAGTGCTAGAATCATCTTCAAGAAAATCACATAATCTAAAAAGAATTAACTATATATTTCCCATGTCTTTAGAGATTAACAAAATCCAAATAAGTAGTACAATATCTGATGATCCTAAAAATGGATAATCCATTATAGAAATAAATATTAACCATATTTTCCAAAATAAAACAAACAATACTCAATGATCAATAAAGACCATTCAATAAAAAATTCTCGAAAAAATACTTTAATATTATCCAAAATAAGATTGCAACCAAAACTCAAAATAATTTAATTACATTGTATTTCTAAGTAAATATTAACATTTATATCCAAATTATATCAACTACTCTTAAATTCACATAAGGAAGTTTAATTAACCAAATTACATATTCTCTCAGGATATGTTATTCATTTCCATTAATAACCTAAATCTCTATAAAAAACATATATTCTTCCAAAATAAAAAAAATCCACCATTACTCCTCAAATGAAGTCTCATAGTATTCTATATTATCTAGGCATACAGTGTTCCAAACTAAGAAAACGTCTTCTAAAATAACATTTATCACTTAATCACAAAAAAAATTTCCTGTACTAAGGATATTAATTTGACAAAACTTAATATCCCATATCAACTTATTATTGATCAATTAAATCATTTAAATAAAATTAATTAGTCACACTAACCAGTGAATTCACGTAGTCCGGTGGTAGGCGATAAGTCCATATCGCACATTGGTTGTGGTTTCTATTCCTACAGCTCTATTCAACACGACGGGTTGTCACACGGCCTGTGTGTTTTCCTTTTTCAAAAATTATATTTTATAAAATCCAAAAAAATGAGATAAATTCATCAAAATTCCATAACATAATTAATCCAAAAATGTAATCGCATACATAACATTTTCATCCCAAAAATTAATAACAAGTCATATCCTCAAATTCAATGATTATATAAACCCAAATGGTTTTTTATAACTATATCCACAAAATAAAATATAATTCTTCCTCAAATAGCATTTTTACATCACAAATTATAGGGTTACACATAAAAGAGAAAAGGCTTCCAAATTGATCTAATAAAAAAGAGAATTAATACTTTTAAACATTTCTCCATCCATTTATTTCAACAAAAGGCTCTTCCTTGACCTAGTGGTTATCCTATAGAATAGGGCATTTACTTGGGTAGTTCCCAGGTCCCCTAAATTTACAGAAAATGATAACAAATGTACTCATTGGATCATTTTAATTTTCTTATATAGTACTGCTCATTTTCTCTCAAAAATTATTTACATAATGTTTTTATTTCCCAAAAATAAATCATTTCTTTATTCCATTGAGCCAATTTCCTTGGTGTATCCTTCCACATTTCTGGCGTGATGGAAATTGAGCTTTCTTTTCTCTATGGTCGTCACTATCGGAGCTCTTATCATTCTCTTCTTCTCTCATCATTATTGAGTTTGGGATTTGGTTAAACTATATATTTTTTATCATATTTTTGGAAAAATATTATTATATGAACATGATATGTTTTAAACCTATCAACATTCTATTTAGCTTATCATCACCACCATCATGCCCACATCATACATCATGTTTATTATTACAATGAATTCCTTTGAATCCATCCATTGGCTAAAACCAGAAATCATAGTGTGACTAACAATAGTCGTAAAATCATTTATAGAATATAATGACACATTATTTTCAATATCTTCCACCATAAGATTAACAAAGTTTATTTATTCTCATCTTATATTAAAATAATTCAAACCAGTTTGTAATGAAAATGTTAATTATCTTAACATATCCACCATGAGTGTTGTAAAAATTAGTTCAACAAGGCCTGTTTTTGTACACTAGTTCTTGTTTGATTCTAGCTCAAAACGTTGTTTTCTTGTTTTACCCCTAGGTACATCTGTGTGAGAGCCGCCTCTACCTACACATATCCAAACAAGTATGTACATCATGGAAAACCCACATAATATTTACATTAATTTTTTTGGATTTTGTTCTACTCTAATCCTCAAATTCTATCTTAGGGTAGTGTGTTCTAGTAAGAGTTTCTCTAAATATATCATTCAAGGTTTGTACTAAACTTCTTATGATACCAACTGTAACACCCTGACCCTAGTTACCCAGAGTCGGTGTATTATTACATAACATTTTCATGATCATAAGAGATCAGGTCTTGAAAAATGATTAGTTTAGTATCCTTGGAAGTTCTACATACGTGTATAAGTTTTACATTACATCATTAAATGAAATAAAATAATTTTGTCCCTTTTTAAAACACACATTTACCTTATAATATTCCTAAAGGTAAGCCGTAATATACTTCTTCGCATCATAGGAAATATAAAACATAGAAATGGGTGAGATCAGATGCTTAGTAAGGATAACAATATAATGAAAACTATCATAAATTGTCATATACATTTAAGGAAATGTATACGACTAAAACACAATCCATTTAAACATAAACTTTAGCATAATATGGATATGATAAATCAAATAATGCTCTTTACTCATACATAGGAATATCCTACTAGTAAAAAAATCACATGTAATATCAATAGATAATTTCATACTGATGGAATGCATAATTCCAAACATCATAACAACATATTCAAGGCCTCATGCCTAGACTACAAATAAGATTTTGTCATGTCCTTGTACTAAGACACTAGTTTTTCTCCTGATACCTACTGATGAATCGAGAGCTATAGCGGGCTCCCCCTATCACTTATTAGGTCCAATGAATTACTCATATGAAAAGGTTAAAACATAATCTAAATATTCCTATTCGAACTAGTATTCATAATGTCAATATTTTAACCATAAACCATGAATGATTTAAAAATATCACATCCACAGTCAAACATAACTCATCTAATAAAATATGGAAGATTTTATTATAATAAATCATCCTCAATAAAGAGTAATGAAGTATACTGACATAGATGAAAATAATTAGTAATACTATTTGAGAGATATATCCTCTTTTTATTGAAAACATTTAAAAGTATCAATATTTATCAAGAAACAGTTAAAAATTGATTTTTGAATCGAAGTGCCCCATACCAATTTGAAACTTTTAAATGGATTTTTAATTTGAAAACATTCATGTAAATAAAAATAAATCCAAAATAACATTTTTAAATCTCGAACATTGATGAGAATGATTTAGAAGAATAAATCTTTAAATCATTTAAAAAGATATTTTAGTTATAGTTCTTATCCAAATGGGAGACTCTTGAATACAAATAATTGAGGTAATAAAAACTTTATAATATCATGAGAATAAATGGATTTGTGATATACTATATAAATGTTCAGTATATACACTATATAAAAGTGAATTGGCTCATAACAATAAAGAAGTCTAAATGGAATATAAATTGAGATGAAATACCATATAAAGACTGTATCCTTATGTTAATGAAAAATAAACGACATAATTTTGTGTGAAAAATATAAATAATCTCAATATGATTAGATATTCATTGTAAATGAATCAGAGTACATTCATGCATATTCTTGTAAAAACAACACCAATGACTTCAATGTTTAACTCAATGAATGAAAATTGAGTAGAGATTAATCTTATCAAGTTAAAATCAATGACATGAGAATTTATAAATAGAGTGAATATGTTTATCAAAGTTATATCCACAAAAATGGGAGTAGAAATCACTATATAAATTAATAAATTGGGATTTCAAACAAAATATTAGAGTAAAATAATCAATGATAATTGCGTAAAACCTAACGAGTGGAAATCAAAATTAGAAATCCCCTTACTAATTTGGTAATGTACAATACATACACCCTATGAAAGAAGTATCAAATAATGAAGATGTAAATATCCATAAATTAAATTATATTACAAAAATAATACAATCATGGGTAGTACATACACCTCACAAAAGGAAATGGTGGCAATATTGCATGAATCCCACGTGAATATGAAGTGAGATGAAAACCCCTTACCTTTTACATTTACTTAGTAGAGTGTAGCTTAATGTCTTGAATAATGGGAAAAGAATTGTTATTAAATTATATAAGAACCGCATATAGAAATAGGATATCATATATTATCTTCTAATATTTCTTTGTGAATGATATTTCAGCTGTATCATTGTTTTCGGTGCTAACTGATTCATTTTCCTTTATACGTTTTGTTACAGAAGTCATGTTTTTTATCGATAGGTTGTATTTGATTCATATACAGAATTATATTAAGTTATTAAACATTATTTTTATTCATAAAATGAAAATTATTCTTGAATGGTAATGATGGGGAATTAATCACATCGTGTTCATGGAGACGGTAACCCGTACCTACGCACAAGAAACAATATCATTATAGTGATGGTGAAATCATATGTAATTTGATGGTATATCATATATAAAGAATAATTAACATGGTATATTTATTATTTAAAACAATTATACTCATTATTATACCCATACAAATAATGAAATGTTGAATAAAAAATGACACCATGACGTGGAAACAGTAAGTCATACGAAGGCACGTATGGAGACCTTTTCATTAATAGGATGGATAGAATAATGAATATAGTTGGACCATATTTATATTAAAATAACAGTATATAGAATGTAATGGAGTTATTATTATGTTATGTAAATAACAAATAAATGGGAAGTGGAAGAAGAAAAGAACATTTAAAGGGTTGATGAAATAATCACCTCTTCTTCGGGTGCTTCCTTTTGATTTGACCAAATCGGCTCTATATGTTGGATTTCAGATCAAGGTAGGGACTCTAGGTAGAATTGAGGGTAGTTGGAATGATATCTGTGCAGGGTTTGGCCAAGCCAAATGGATTTGGAGGTCTGATTTTGAGATAATGGGAAATACCTTTTTATAAGATAGGTGAGGGTCACTTTAGGAAAAGCATGAAATATTATTTTATTATAAAATCTGTTTTATTTCTAATAGCTCCAAAAGGATTTTTTTCAAGGATAAAGTAGTTATGGGTCGACATACTCTCAATCAATTGGTTTTAAACATGTTTAGGTCACCATGTTAGATTTATTGTTTGTTTTTAAATCTTAGTTAAATAGTTTATATTTTACTATGTATTCTTGTATTATTAAATTAAATGGTCAATAAACAAACTATAAAAATCCAACAGAATACTAACTTGTTAATTAATGAAATATATATCATTATTTGAGTCTTTTTTCCAAATCATATTTTTTTGGGAATATTATAACATTTAATAATATTCTATTTTTTAAAAAAACTCATTTAAGTCCATTTTAACACTGCTTAGTTTTTGGTATTTGTGAAAGTCAAAAAAATAAGATTATTTTGAAAAAAAATAAATTAAATAAATCCTATGCTTTCATAGAAATCTAGGAAATTAGTTTAATTCATCAGAAGTCTCAATTCATATTTATTTGGATATTGTTAATATCATTTATTTTAATCATTCATTAATAAGGTAATTACAACTTCATTAGTGTGAAATAAATAAATTTAATTATTTAATTAAAAAAATTTATAAATATGATACCATTATATAATAAGTTTTTTATATTTCTAATTAATATTTATAGTCAAATTTATATTATCTATAACCCTATATTAAAAATGGTTTTGTTATTAAAAATTGAATTTAACACTTTTAACAAATCTTTAAAAAATTAATTATTAATGTTCTAATCTAATAAAAGTGGATCAAAAAGATCATATTTTATTCCAAAGGTTGATTTTGGTCGAAATACACTTATCAAATTGAATTAGGACATGTGTTAGGTTAATTATAATATCATTTTTACCTTTAATTACCCTATTTACTTTTAACCATCGTAAATAAAATTGAATAGTTGCTATTCCCCAACAATTATTTTCATCCTATTGAATGACATTTTATTTACTGATTTAAACCATTTCTCTTGGATTTTTTAAATTCAATTCACAGAAGCGGTAAAATTATGTATTATGAGAATTTGTAAATGTTTTTAGAAAGTGGGTAAAAGACATTAAAAAGTTCAATAAAATATTATACATCTAATTTTATTATAAAATGACTCTAATGAATTACATTGAACATATACTTGTATTTTTTATCTATTTGTACATAAAATAATTTTAAATAGAATAAATAATTATTAAAATAAAAAGTTGTTTTTAAACAATAACGCAATGTTTTTCACTACTCATCAAAAATTGAATGTTTTCAGAAAAATACCAAAAAATCACCCAAAGCTAATTTTTATATTCTAAATTAAAAGATGATTTCTATTTAACCAAATTAAAAACATATAAGTTTTATTAATTAATTTAAAAATTTATTCCCATTGTAAAAATCAGAAAGCGGGTTTTTGGGGAGTAAAAAAATCAAATGATTGATATGTTTTACTGTTTAATTTAAATTTAAAATTACATTCAAATACCAATATTGGAATAAATGATAAAAATATAATATAATTATTCTTCCAATCCATTCAAATTTATAATTTTACACTATAAATTAATTTGACTAATCATTTTGTCTTTAATTAATATTTAGTATTTTCTCTATTCATCAAAATATGAATGTAATCCAAAAACCACAGAAAATTTATCCAAACTAAATTATTTTGTCTTGATTATATAAAAATGTTTATTGTTACAAATTGAATATATAAAAGTGTGTAAAATTGGATTTCAAAATGGTTCTCAATTAAAAGACGGTAAAATTTCATTTTTTGGAAAATACGTCTTTTTTCTGAAAAATTGGTTTTTTTCTTATATTATGTCTAAAAAAACCTAATATGGATTTTAAAATTATATGTAATATATAAAATTCAAAATTCGGTTAATACTATTTAGAACCGATTTTTGAACGACTAGTTTGGTAAGTCGTGGTGCGCTCGAACCCAGTGTAGCGTGTAACACAAGCTATTGAATTACATTAAATATAATAACTTACTATGAAATCATGGAATGTTACAATTCATATAAGGGTAAAAATACATTTCCATATTAAAATTAAAGATGAAATGAGAATGTTATTCTCTAAACATATAATTTTTAGAAGATTAATTCGTTTTTATGTAAAACATAAAATTAAAATTTATTCCAATGACTAAAATTTTATTAATTGATATATAATTAATGCAATTTTACTTTTAAAACCATATTAAAATTATATTTCTATTTTAATTTTTTTTGGATGGATAAGGTAGTTTTTTAATAAAAACCAGGATTTTAAACATTCACTGAAAAAAGTATCTTCTATAAAAAATTATAGAAAAATTATACCAATATATATTTTAGAGGATGATTTCAAAAATAATTTTTCTGTTTTAAAATAAATCTTTTAAAAATATAAAAAATAATTTAATGTAATTTAAAAAAATTTAACAAAAATTATTTTTAGGTGAATTAATTTTTTTAAGTAAAAAACATGAATTTATTATTATCTCATGATTACAAAACACATAATATGCATTTTAACCATTTTATTGGATATATATTATATAAAATTCATTAAATTCATTCACAAAATGTGATTTTTTTAATGTTTTAGGATAAATGAAATTTGTGAGAATAAAAATTAGTTTTCATAAAATGATTTATTTTATCACCAAATGGTTTCTATTACTACCCTTTCAAATTAAATATATTATCAAAAAAAATCAATTTATACACATGTTTAAAAAAAATTAATAATTTAGTCAATCTAATCCATTCCCTCAATTCCAATGGCTAGGTAATAACAATTATATTAAATAACAATATTTTAATTGTATGTTGTGTTTCATAAAAACTACTTGTGGCATATAATTCAATCTATCAAAAAATTAAATCTATATAAAAAAGACATTTTATAAAATATTAGGTTTTTATATATTGTTTGATAATTATTTTCCATTATAGAATAGTTTTGGATACTTATAAAAATGACACTCATGTTAGATAGTAAATGAGAACTCCCTCCACTCGCTTATTCATATAACCCAAAAAATTTGATCGAACAACCCAAACCCAAATCTTTTTAAAGTAAAATTAGTACATTATAGATCAAATGGTATTCCAAAAATTCCAGCCATTGTGCTCTTAAGAAGATATCCAGATTAGGTCTCTCTAAGAGAATGTAATCATCTTAACAAATCTATTTCATTTATCTTTCATAATTTACAAAATTCAATAATGTATTAAAAATTCCAATATAATAACAAAAGTATATACTATATATTGGGTTATATTATGTTGATGAAATAAGATCTATCCATATCCTCCCCCATCAAACGGGAACAAATAGATCAATTGTGTGTATGAAATACTACAGAGTCGCGAACCGAAAAGATTCATTTCCCAAAAATACCTCTCAAAGGTTGATGTAATATTGGATTTAATATATCTATTTAATATTTATGATATTATTGTTATTATATAATATTATTATCAGACAACACATTACATTATATTCTGTTTAAAATATCATAATGTCACTCGTGTGTATAAGGGACTACCACATATTGATGTGATGTGATTCATTATTTGAAAATTTATTACACAGTATGTAATAAAGATAAATTAAATTAATTTATGTAACATATATGATGTTATATTGACTCTTGAAAATTAATATATAACCCACATTCTTACCCATTAACCAATTTTGAAATTATATCCTCACTTGTACATAGATATGACTTTCTATCTCCACAGAGTGATGAATTTCATTTTCCACGTACATCTGTAAATTATAGTTTCAATAATAATCCAAAATGTAAATTCGATATATATATTTATAATATTGATGATATTTTGTTGATGATGGAACAGTATCTAATACATATGACCAAAATATTTACTGATAAAACACACATGACGAAAAAAGTCAATTACCACCAGAATCAATAAAATTAATAATATATTGTTAAATGATGTGTGGTAAGATGTTATATGTGGATAAAATATGGAATTGTAGCCATGAATGTTATTCTTTTATCAATCAATAACTATATAAAAGTATTCTAATTTATGTTAAAACATGTTCAAACAAAAAATAAGAAGGAGGTAATCAATTTTAACTCAATTTTACATCACTGAAACATATTGTAATTTTATGCACCAAATTTCATTATTTGGTGTATATACCTATCATATTATATGTAATATCTTATATACGTAATAAATAATGGTATTTTATGTCTTAATTTTAATTATTTTATTTAAGGGTATTTCACATGAAAAATACCAAGTGGTAAATATTTTCAATACTCAATTACTATTCAATGGGATACATTACATCTACAATGTATTTTATATTATAAGATAATATTTATAATGAGTTTTATTTTGTTAATTTTTATTTCAAAAAAAATAATTTGGATTTACATTTGATCCATATAATTTATTTTTTTAATAATTCTTACTTCATCATTAGGATCATTATATGGGTTTATCATCTCAAATTATATTATTTTGGACTTATGTCATGTTATACACCTATATTCTATTATTTGGTGTATCTACTTTCATATCGATATTTTATAACATGAATATAAATATATTAATTGTATTAAATGTTGAATTTGATTTCATTCATTTCATGAGGATTAAAATTCAAAAGTTAGTAATGTGGTATAATATATAAGTTTCAATATCATATTAATCAGGATCTCTCATGCATGATTTTCCATTGAAAGAAATTACTTAATAATTTTATAAAAAACCCCTTTAATATTATTCTCCTTTGGTTATTCATGATTTATTCAAATAATAATACAATTTTATTTTCTTTTTTACTTAAAATTATTAACAAAATGTTTTTAATAAAATCAAACTTAATTTCCCTCTTCGGTGGAAATTTGGTTTCATTAAAATCCATTTTTTATAAAAATGTTTTCAAAAAATGATTTACAATTATTTTTAAATGTTACTATTTATCAATAATTATAATTTTACATAAAATATAAAATAAATATTTCTATCATTATCCAAAAAGTTTACTTTTGACTACTGATAAAAAAATGTGAGAGTAATGTATATTTTAATATACTTGGAATTAATAGAAATTACACACCATTAAGACTACTTATTTCATTAAATCTTCCCATAAAATATAAAAAGGTTATTTTTTAATGTAAGTGTTTATCAATAACATTCTAGATATTTATAGTTTTATTAATTATATTTTAAACATTGAAATTATTTTTCCCTAAATTGTTTTACTGATCTATTTATGGTATTTCTATTTATCAAAAAAAAGAAACATTTATTTTACATATGTACCACTAGAGTAATATTGAAATGATACCATCTTTATTATTTATCTATATATTTTATGATCAGTTTGACTCAGTAATGTATTTACATTATTTATTTCTTGATACACTTTTGTAATTATAAACCTTACCATGAGATAAAAACTTTTTTATGATCATTGGGAATTATATTTCCCCTAAATATAAATTTTATTTATCATTGATATGATCATTACATAAACCATATATCATTTCTATATAATTTGTTTAATTTGAAAGTTATATGATTTATTAAAAAAGTATTTATATTCTATATTCAATTTTCTATATCTGACATCTAAATTTATAAGTAAAGAATATTAATCATAAATTAAAGAAACCCATAGATATATTTGGAATACATTGGACAAGCAGTGATGAGTGGGGAAGATGTTATATATCCATTCAATACATCAGTAGTTCTCATGGGAAAAAATAGTTGACCAAATTAACTGTGGTTTTAAGCATATTTTTAAACCATATTTTGATTGATCATGATAGTATAGACACCATGATTTTTGATATCATGGTTCCCAATATTAATTATTTCATTCATTAATAATTTAGATATTTTTATCCATAAGATTAATTCATTGAAATTTTTACTGGGTTCATTTTGGGATATGTTATTTAAAAAATGGAATGTGTGTTTAGTAACATATTGTCCTATTTTTATTATTCCTTAACTAATCAAGATAGTCATGTTACTAATTAAATGCACAATGTCTTTATAAATTTATTTTCTATATTTATTATGACTTATTTATTATGATTTATAAATTTATAATTAATTTCACATTATATAACTCTTACTAAGAATTAATTAACACTAATATTTTGGTTCTTTTCTGCATGATGTAATGAAGGAATAATTTAATGAGTTTAGGGATACATAATTATTTCTTTTACTATGTTTTATTTCATGTTTTGAAATGTATTGAAACACTGATGCATGTATCTTGTTTCCCATGAAAACAAATTTTTTTTGTTCTTTGGGAGGTGATCACTTGTATCTTGCACCAATGTAAAAACGTGTCCACTCACTCAGGTCTTCTATAGTGGGGAGCATTAAATTCTTTAGATAGATTCAGTATGGGTTTCATGAACAATATCATGTTATTTCTCATTTACATTCATATTTTTATCATGAATGATATATAGTTCTTTATATTAGTCAGTTACCTTCTTAAGATCACTAATATCTTCTAGAATCATTAACTTATCCCCACAAAAGATTTCCACTTATTTATTGAATGATATTTTTCCTTTAACATCTTGTTCTCTAATTAATTTCCAATAAACATTGTCATTAATTCATGAAATTATTACTTTATCATATTATCCAAATTAATATATTATTAATATTATTCCATAGAACTACTATTATTATCATGGGTGAACTTTTCATCATTCAATTTTATAGTAATTAATTTTTCTGAACCATCATCACCTTAGTTTTCAAATTCATCTTCACTATAATCATGTTCCTTAAACATTGATAAAAATCATATATATTTTTAATTATTGAGCTTATTATATTTTCCCGTTGTATGATAGATGTATTATGCTACATTATTTTTTTTAGATATTTTCATTTTTCTATCCTCCTCATCTATATCATGAACTGCCTTCAGTTATAGAAAAATTGAATTAAATAGTCAATTACTCCATTTTCAAAAAATTTCAGAGGTAAATTTATTTTATACATATATTTTCCTTTTTAACCATTTTAGAAGACATCAACATAATTTTTTTGTAACGTCAAATTTTGTGTTATATTCAATGTCTTCCTCCTTGATAAATCTTTTAAACATTCTCTCCCGGGCTACTTTGAATGTAATTTCTTGATCATCATTTTATTTTTTCCTCAAAAACGTTTCTCATATCATTTAATAAGTGGTGATAATGTAATATATATCATCTAGATATTGATTTTTCATATATATATCATCCAACAATGATAACTTGGAATAAAATTTATGTAGATTCATTCTAAAGTTCTTTTAAATAATAATTTTATATTCAAAAATCTCACTAAAACATCTGATGATGTAGAAAATTTCATAAATATTATAATTATCTCACTAACAGAACAATTGTCAACCTTCGTTAGATAATAAAACATTAATATATTGATCTAAAACATCACTTTCATTAATTTTGTTTCCTAAATGGTTGTCATTAAACTATTATTATATGAATTTAGTTATTCAAATACCATGGTCCCTCAAAAATTATATTCCAAAGAGTGGGAAATGTATATCATTTCTTTCTCTCCAATTATTCTCTATACTCTATTTATATGATCATATTAATGGAAGAAATTCTAAAAAATCAGGGATACTTGATATAGTAGTTTCAATAACTTCAAATCTAATGTGGAATGAAATGGATGGTTTTCATAGATATTCGTAACGCTACTAATAGTATGGTGATTATTGTTTTTAATGTAATGAAATATTAAATTAGGAAATATAAAATGTATCCTTATATAAAAACAATAATCACCATACTATTAGTAGCGTTACGAATATCTATGAAAACCATCCATTTCATCCCACATGATCAACGAGTACAAAAAAACCTTCAATCTAATACCACATGAATTACATAGTCATCCTCTACGTGATTTCTGATAGGGGTATGGGTGAATTGGGGATCTAATACCCTTTATTTTATCTTAATTAAGAAACAAAATTAGCCTTGTTTTATAGAGACATGAATTTGTAGAAAGGAAAAAAATTGAATAACCACATTTGCACATGTATTTAGGCAGTTGAATACACCATAAGAGTAACTAGTCTATTGAATGATTTGGCAGTAATCCAACACCACAAAATCTATTATTCAATTATACAAAGGGTAGTTATATAAAGTAGGTAATATAGTTTCACTTTTATAGTAAAATTAATAATTAACAGTGCATGAACTTCTCCCAAAAAAATGATATAAAAATGTTTTGTAATAACTATATAACCCTTATCCAATATGATTTTGTATATTTACACTCATTTATTTTATATTTTTGTCACATTCTCTTATTTTAATTTATTCTTTACTTTCATTCACAGTTTTGATCCAGAACCACTTCTAATACTTTGGGAAGAAACTATTTGTCTAATCTTTTATCCTGCTCATATACATAGTCTAACGAAACATATCTTGGTACCCAATTTTTCTGATAATCTTAGTCTAGATAATTAACTATATTTGGACAAGTAATTATTCCAACTATTAATATAATACCTCTATAACCAATTCATTTGATTACTTCTATGCACAGTTCGTTCGATACCAACTGATTGGAAGGCTCCATATAGTGTTTTTCGATTGATTACTCTTCACTTTATTCATTCAATAAACTATATAATCTAATAAAACATTATCCACTTTAAATAATAAATCAATACACAATATGAATTAACCACTTTATTTAGGTTTGTTCTTGTGTGAATGAAGAATGTGATGTTAATATAAAATTCAATTATTATGCCCAAATATTTTGTAAAAACACTATGAAAACATCTTCTACAAAAAACATTAAAAACTCTTACATATTTGGACTGTTCCATAAGATCTAGTTCCATTACATTCTTATGAATCTTCATGAATCACTGCATTCATGCCTGATTTTTAGAACATTGATTGATCAGCTTTTCATTTTACCATTTTATATATTAAGGAAGATTTTATAAATCCATTAGATCCTTACATCAGATACATCTAAACTTAATTCTTCAAAGAGTTTAATCTTTTATATATCTATTTTTTATACATATTTTGATGTGTCGTTACTTATGAATTCATTGAATAGTAATTTTTTTGATAAGATTTATGTTCTTGATATTAATGTTTAAAAAATTAATATGTCGGATTGACTTGTGTAGCAAAATAATGAAGACCTGGAAAATGTGGAACAAAGAAACACTTAAAGCTGCGAGTGAAGGAAAGCGGTGCAACACTAGACTTTGAATATGAAGGAATTTGGAATTGTATGAGTAGATCCATTACATAACGTGTACGGAGTGTACAAGACGTGTAGTTCTGGACATGATGCAGTCCGCGTAGAACATGTCGCGATGATGGAACACGCTATGAAGATGAAGTACACGCTGTGTAGCTCTAGTATACAGCGTGACCAGAGTCAAACCAACGTACGAAGATTTCAAGGATTTTATGTGGAGAAAAAAAAATTTTATCTGAAGTACACCGCGTGTATTCATGGTATACGTTTTGATGACGGTGATTCACTGAAAATTTAATGTGTCATAGGGTGCGGTTTTTTGGCATAAAATCCATTAAAAGGCACCATTTGCCTCCCATCCAAGGCATTCCGAAATACTCTAGACCAGAGGGAGAATGTGTAACCACCGGGGGGTTTGCATAGTTCTTCACCCTTCCATATTTAGGTTTTTATTTGAGTTTTTTATTCATTTTTTTATGTAATCGATTAAATGATTTCTATTTTAATTACCATTTCACTCTTCATTAATTATCCTTCTCCTCCACTCTTTTATGGGTAATGGTCCATTCATCGTCGTAAACCACCTGATAATGATTGTATAAACCCCATAATAGAGAGAAATATTAGTTAAAGGGGGGTACATACCATCATTGGTTAATTTACGTTTTCTCGTAAAGATGATTGCATTCAATAGTATCATGATGTGCCTCAATATATGCTTTATTATTAATTGAACCATTAGTTATATGTTTTCAATAATTAATGAACCACATCTTGATCAGGATGATTTATTCATGACCATTAAATGGAATTACATTTCTAGATAAGGAAATTTGAACTAAATGAACTTTACATATCTCATTCTATATGATCATGATGAATTGATATTCTAGGGTAGTTTAATAGGGAATGAACATTTATTATCTTGATAAAACTATTTGGTTTCACAACTATTTAATATAATTATTTATCAAGTAATGTGGAATTATTTTATTTAGAAAAAAAACCCCTCGAAACTGATTCCCCTCTCTTATGTTTCTCTTTTTAAATTAATTTATATTAATTGCACAATTATATTAATAAAATAAAACATAAATTGGACTTACCCAACATTTAGTTAAGAGTTTTAATCTTTGTGTTCCCTCTTCTATGTGGGTATGACTCCACACATATAATATACTACACCTTTGTTGTTAGTACAGTTTGAGACACTATAATTTTTTCATTTGATTCACGCACAAAAGAATTAACGATGCCTTTTGAGCATGTCAATCTACAAATCATGTACCATAAAAACTCCAAAAATAAACCCATTTAATATTTTCTTTAGATACTTCCTTCATCTAATTAATTTCTTTTGAATCATTGATCAGTGAATTTTTTAGTAACCTCTAACTAATGAACTTATATTCGTTGAAATCCAATGACTTTTCATATCCAATTCAAAGGAGACAGTTTCAATTCCCATCGTATAATTTTACTTGGATATTTGATGATAATCATGTAAAATGTAACACCCCAATCTTCCACAATACGCTTCTCTTTCAATAGTGTAATAGCTTGCATTGTACGCAAGTTTGAGATTCTGACACACCACGACCAATCAAAATAGCCGTTATGAATAGTAATACCCACTTTTTGAAATTATATAAATTTTATATTTCAAAATGGACTTCATTTTTGGAATTGGAATATCGAAATTACCATATGTTGAATTTTTGGTATTTTTCTGAGAACATCCAATTTTTGATGAATAGTGAAAAATACTTAAAATTAACTTTTTTAATCAAAATAATTTATACTAATAAATTATACGATTGAGTGGTTTTAAAGTATAATTAGAATATATTTTAACCGCTTTATCCAATGGTGGTCATTAGAATTAATTTCAATTTGAAATTGGATATAAAAAATTGTCAATATTTTGATAGATATTGTTTCTTAAAACACATTATTTGTTTTGACAGTGGGAATGAAATATAAAAATATTTAATGAAACTTTTATGTTTTGAATTTGGTAAAATGGACATAATTTTTTAATTTGGAATATCAAATATAGATTAGAGTGGATTTTTGGTATTTTTCTGAAAAACATCGATTTTTTATGAATAGTGAAACCACTAAGTAGTAGTTAAAAACTGATTTTTCGTTTAAATTAAATTTTACCACCTCTGTGATTTGAATTTAAAAAATCTGACATACAACACTTTCATTATGAAGTAAAATTTGGTTCAATGGGATTAAAATAATTTTTTGTGAATAGTAACTTTTAAGTTTTATTAATCGCGATTAATGCCAATTAGTGTAATTTAAGGTAAATATAATGATAAAATAATATGAAATTAACATTAAACATTTCCAACACTTATTGGATGAGTCATGGCCGACCATTAAAGTCCATGGGTCAACTTGGGGACCCCATGAAGCCACTTGAGTATGAAAATGACATTAATACCTTTTTATTTAATGTAAAAAGAAAATTGTCACAAACAT
This sequence comes from Viscum album, assembly GCA_963277665.1. Taxonomy (NCBI): domain Eukaryota; kingdom Viridiplantae; phylum Streptophyta; class Magnoliopsida; order Santalales; family Viscaceae; genus Viscum; species Viscum album. The sequence continues at coordinate 633,627,504 of OY728130.1, forward strand.
GTGTTGTTTTACTAACACCATTATTACATGGGGTTATATAAGTTAAAATTTGGAATATAAATATTCATTGTAAAGATAAAAATATTTCCCACATCATTATATTTTTTTATAATTTTTAGACAATAAATTTATTAAATTGTTATGACACCATGATGATGCAGTAATTCCCTTATTAATTAAGGATTTAAATAAAATGAAAATATAACGTAAAATCTAAGACTTACACTTGTAAAAAACCAATTGGATGGGTATATTTAAAACCCTTATCACCTTATCCTGGAAATATATAATCGTGGGACCTTTAAAATCTGAAACTCATTATATTATAATGTAACATTTCATGACTTTCCAAGAGTTCCCCCCCTCTTCTCTTATAAGAGGCCCCCACCTTTACCACCTTATTCACACATTCAAAACATTTGTCTTGGAAAAAATCTACCCAAATAATCTATAAACATCCCTCTCTTACTCATATAAGCATAACTTTGGGAAAAAGTCTTCCCAAGGAAGCCTTTGGATCAAATCAAAAATAGTTACCCAATTTTAAGGTAATGTCTTATCTTATGTCCTTTTGTATTATTTTGCTTTTCCAACCCCCTAAAATCTTTTTATTTATTTCTTTTGTTACAAACACAATATATTAAATATACTAGGATGTTTTTATGAGAAGTATTTGATTTAAACTTACTCACACCTTCGTCTAATGGTTAAATAACATATTGTTTCTGTGGGTGGCTAATTACTGCCTCACGAAATGATGATTGTTTAATATTATTTTAACACCTCTCATGGTGGCCATTAAGATGTACTATATTTATATATGATATATATTATATTTATTTTTTCCTTATTCTTCTGTATTTTTAATTTATGGCATACCTTTATGATTTCCATTATCGGTAAATGCGATAAATTCATTTTAGGAAGTTCGAACTACCGCCCCACAAAGTGATTTGAATCGTAAATGCCATATGTGGGATGTCTAATGGATGGAGTAAATGATATTATATATTTTATTATACTGGAATTATAATATACTTTTATATCCTTATGATTTCATTCCATTAAATATGAAATAGAAATGAAAGTAGCGTTCATGCGTACGTACAGCTTACCGTCTCCATGAAAGGTGCATTTAATTTCTTACCTCTAAATGTTATGTAATATTATAAATGAATTGATATACTGGATATATATGATATATAAGATATCTACATCATTAATATAATTATGGATATAATTTATATTTTACCACATGAATAACTTTTAATTATAAGAAGTTTAATTTTGAATCAAGTACCAATGATCGAAAAAACGACCGTTATTAACTTAAATAATTTCATAATGTTCATAACATGGTAATAAGTGATATAAAAGGAATAATTAACTTGAAAACGGTTCTTATGCAAGTATAAATTATCTATAGATTATTATTCAGGAGGTTAAAGAAAGATCCAGTGATGTCGGACATGAGGTAAGGGACTTCGTCTCAATCTCTTTTATTGAGGCATATTTTGTTTTATACACAACATTATTTTATACGGTGTATAAACCCATTTGAATCTTACATTTATTCAAAAGAAATATTTTTTTATATGAATAATTTTACTAAACGACAAAAGGGATTGTTTTTTTCATACGTATGCGGTGACAATGACTTCTCCGCCGCCGTGACCATTATTTGAGTTTCGACATCCTCTACAAGCCATAACATTTTTTTAATGAAAAATAAATAAAAAGATTTAATTTTATTTTATTTTGGTATTTAAAAAGGTTTTGAAAGTGTTTTTATTATATCAATGTGTTGTATTGATATCTTGTGATTGTAATGTGGAAATGTTATGTTTCCTTTATGCATGTTTTATATGCTACAATTATGTTATGGTTTATGATATGTTTAAACATGTTCATATGAGGAATGCATTGGACTTAATAAGTGACGGGTGTAGCCCACTATAGCTCCTCGATGCATCGGTAGGTTTCATGAGACAAGCTAGTGTCTTGGCACGAGGCCTTGACAAAATCTTATTTGTATTCTTGGCACGAGGCCTTGGATACATGGTTATGATAGTCTGGAATTATGCATTCCATCATTATGAAAGTGGTTAATGTTATGGCATGTGATTATTCGACTAGTAGAATCTCCATGAGAATAAGTAAATGGAATTATTATGTTTTATTTTTTCCCTATTATGCTGATGTTCAAGTTTAAAAGGATTTTGTTTTAGTTATACATTGCCTTATATGTTTAATTTATTTAAGAAAGTTTCCGCTATATTGTTATCCTTATTGAGCATCTGAGCTCACCGCTTTCTAAGTTTTATTTTTCCCAGGATGTGAAGAAATCTTTTATGACTGATATACAAGGATAGTATGAAGGGGAGATGAGTGTGGACTATAGAGACTATGTTATTTTAGTTTTTTACTTTATGATGTAATGTAACATTTATGAATGTATCTAGTGTTTCCAATGCTACTAAACTAATCGGTATTTCGAGACTTGGTCTTTTTTTATCATTCCAATGTTATATAATAATGCACAGACTCTGGGTAACTGGGGTCGGTGCATTACAGTTGGTATCATATGCATTTTAGTACTAACCATGGAATCTAGATTTAGAAAATCCATTATTAGAGAACAAAGCCCTAAGATAGACTTTGAAGATTAATATAGAAGAACTTCCTAGAATTTTTGTATTATAGAGATTTTGTTAGTTTTCTGATCAATACATCCCTATCTGGATACGAGTAGCTAGAAGCGGATCTGGCGCAGATGTACCTATGGGTAAAACCCGAAAACACCACTTTGAGCTCGACTCGAATGGAAATTAGTGCACGACAACGGGACTTGCTGCACTCTTGGTTATAAAACTCCTGAGGGATATGCTTAGGATAATTCACTATTTCATTACAAACCAATATGAAGGGTTTATGAGTATATACTTCCTCAAAGAAAACATTTTTTATGGATTATATCCATAAATAGTTCAATTTATGTTAAGTGTTTTACAAGTATAGAATTATGTATTTCGATTCATAATCTAATCTAGATTATGACATTATTTAGAAATGGCGCCTAGTGGAAGGAATAGAAACCGTATAAATGCACGCACTCCATGTATGGATTTCCCTCCTGCTCAAGATAATTATAATGGAGTTGGTTATACAACTGGTGCTGATCAGCTTATCACCATATCGGGATAACTCACTCAATTTATGAATAATAATCTTACTCATATGGAGCACCCTAATCCACAACGTTGAGGATAAATGTTAGACCGCTTCATGAGGAAACAACCCCCAACATTCAATGGGAGTACAAATCCCTTAGTAGCTAAGCAATGGATAAAATTCCCTAGAGAAAACAATTCAGGCTTTGGGGAGTAGTGAATTGGAAAAGGTTATCATGGCAGTTTACTACCTCACTAGAGATGCTGATCAATGGTTGTCATTGATTCAAAACACAAATCAAGATGATGAGGTATCAAAAATGGAATGGAGGTAGTTCACATAGAATTTCATAGAAAAATAATATCCTCATGACCCTCAAGTAGATATGGAAAGTCAATTTCTGAGTCTATGACAAAAGGAGGATGAGAATGTCGCAACGTATGAGGCCAACTTTATGAGCTTAGCGATACATGCTGCAGATTATATATGTAACCCAAGAAGTAAGATTGATAGTTTCTTTGATGGGTTAAACCCATTTCTCCATCAAGCTTTATTATCAAAATCCTTCTCATCGTACAAATATATTGTCTCGTGTGCTATCAAGATAGAAAAGGAATTCTCTAAGTCTTATGAAAACAAAGTAAAGAAAGAGAATAATATAACGGTAGAACAAGAGACAGATAATGGGAAAAAGGGAATGAAGTATTTTCCATTATGTGATAATTGTGGGAAGAATCACTCAGGTACTTGCCTAAAGGGAATGGGAGTTTGTTACAAATGTGGAGAAAAAGGTCCACAGGCTGGTGATTGTAAGGGAAATTAAGAGACTATCAATGTTGAATGCTACAATTGTTGAGAAATGGGGAATTATGCAAATGAATGCCCAATGCTCCAAGGAAACTTAACTTAGAAAAGGCCAAGGGAGAAAGGCCAAGCTTATGCTGCTACTACAGATGAAGTTGAATAGTTATTGTATTTGTGTTTTTGGACAGAAGAACTATATTATTATTATAAGAATAATGTGATATATATAAGTATTGTACTATAATACTTGTTGTTTTCATTAAGGTTTTAATATGATGAAGGTAATCATATTTTTAGTATGTGGCAATAAGAGAAACATTACTTTGTTTGGGGAATCTGATGTTACAATTGATTTTGGAATTTAGAGACCTTTTAGAGAAAGTTTGGATAAAGGTATTTTGGACAACTATAAAGGTTTTAATAGATTAATTTGACCATTCAATAGTATCGTTTAAGGTTAAAACATTTCTGAAAATTATTTTTGGAATATTATAATGTTATAGTTTTAGGAAAGGGAAAGCCTACAGGTCGGGGGATAACCCGTCGCGTCAGACAAAGCTGTAGTAATCGAACCCACAACCATTGTGTGACAGGCCTTTATTACCTACCACTAGCCTACATGAAGTCCCTGGTTATTAAAAAATAGTTTTCCTAATCTAAAAGGTATGTGTTAATATTTGGAACCTTGTACGATCAGGATAAATATAATATTTTTGAATTCTATTACATTTTGGACTGAAAGATAGGTTTGTGGTAAAAAATTTTTGAAGAATGAAAGTCTACATGACAAGTAAGTATATTTCCTTACTTTATTAGTAAATATCCAAAACGAGTTCCTCATCTTTATGAAAGGTAATATAAAACAAAAACATTGTCGGTTAATTTTTCCTACTGGGGAATCAAAGACCGTTTAACCAATCACAAGTTTGTGATTTTCATCTAGTTAAATTTCCCCTAATCCTGTTTTATACAACTCTCCATCATACCTTGATGGTCTTTTTCTCCTCCATATCCATGTTTTCATAGAATCATATTATGGTCTTTCTCGGGCGACCTTTGTACTTTTCTTTCTTTCTTTTACAGTTATATTTTTATTGACCCTATTTCCGATATGGGTTTTCCACAAATGTATTTTCTAATTTGAACCTTTTATTTTAGAAGAATAATTTCAAATTACAAGGACACAATTTATTGAATAAGCGGAGAATGTAACACCCCAAGCTTCTACGATACTATTCCCTTTCAATAATGCAATAGCTTCCATTGTACGCAAGTTTGACATTCTAACACACCACGACCAATCAAAATAGTCGTTATGAATATTAATACCAACCTTTTGAAATTATGTAAATTCTATTTTTCAAAATGGTCTTCATTTTTGGATTCGAAATATTGAAATTACCCTATGTTGAAATTTTGGTATTTTTCTGAGATCTTTCAATTTTCGATGAATAGTGAAAAATACTTAAAAATGACTTCTTTAATCAAAATAATTTATAGTGATAAATTATACAATTTATTTGTTTTAAAGTATAATTATAATATATTTTAACCATTTTATCCAATGGTGGTCATTAGAATTAATTTCACTTTGAAATTGGACATAAATAATTATCAATCTTTTGATAGATTTTGTTTCTAAAAAACACGTTATTTGTTTCGACAGTGGGAATTAAATATAAAAATAATTAATGAAACTTTTATGTTTTAAATTTTTTAAAATGGAAACCATTTTTGAATTTGGAATATCAAATATAGCTTAGAGTGAATTTTTGGTATTTTTCTGAAAAACATCGATTTTTGATGAATAGTGAAACCACTAAGTATTAGTTTGAAAACTGGTTTTTCGTTTAAATAAAATTTTACAACCTCTCTGATTTGAATTTCAAAACTCTGGCATACATCATTTTCATTAGGATGTAAAATGTGGTCCAATGGGATTAAAATAATTTTTGGTGAATAGTAACTATTAAGTTTTGTTAATCATGATTAAAGGTAATTAGTGTAATTTAAGGTAAATATAATGATATAATAATATGAAATTAACTTTACACTTGTCCTACAGTTATTGGATGAGTCATGTCCTACCAATACAATCCATGGGTCAACATGGGGACCCCATGGAGCAACATGGGTAAGAAAATGGAATTAATAACGTTTTATTTAAAGTAAAAATAAAATTGTCACAAACATGTGTTGTTTTACTAAAACAATTAATACATGGGGTTATATAAGTAATATATTAAAATATAAATATTAATTGGAAATATAAAAAGATTTCCTAAAAAATTTTATTTTTTTAATAATTTTTAGACATTAAATAAATTAAATGTTTTATGATACCATGATGATGCAGCAATTACCTCATTAATTAAGGATTTAAATAAAATGAAAATATAATGTAAAATATAAGACTTACACTTGTAAAAACTTTATTATATGGGTATATTTCGAACCATTATCACCTTATCCTCGAAATATATATTTGTGGGACCTTTAAAATCTGAAACTCATTATATAATAGTGTAACATTTCATGACTTTCCAAGAGTGCCCCTCCTCTCCTCTTATAAAAGGCCCCCACCTCTACCACCTTATTCACACCATCAAGTCATTTGGATTTTCCAAAATATGCCCAAATACTATCTCCACTTCCCTATATTACTCCTAGAAGCCTCACAATGGTCATAATTCTTCCCAAGGAAGCCTTTGGCTCAAATAAACAAGAGTTACCTGATTTTAAGGTAATGTCTTCTCTTATGTCCTTTTGTTTTATTTTGCTTCTCAAACCCCCTAAAATATTTTTATTTATTTATTCTGTAACAAATAAATATCTTCAATATACTAGGATGTTTTTATGAGATTTATTTTATTTAAACATACACACACCTTCGTCTAATGGTTAAAGAACATATTGTTTCTGTGGGTGGCGAATTACTGCCTCACGAAACGATGATTGTTCAATCTTCTTTTAACACCTCTCATGGTGGCCATTAAGATGTCAATATATTTATATATGATATATATTATTTTTATTTTTTTCTTATACTTCTGTATTTTTTATTTATGGAATACCTTTATTATTTCCATTATGGGTAAATGCGATAATTTCATTTTAGGAAGTTCGGACTACCGCCCCCTCAAAGTTATTTGAATCGTTAATGACATATATGGGACGTATAAAGGATGGTGTAAATGATATTATATATGATATTATACTAGAATTATAATATACCTTTATATCCTTATGATTTCATTCCATTAAATACGAAATAGAAATTAAAGTAGCGTTCATGCGTACGTACGGCTTACCGTTTCCATGAATGGTGCATTTCATTTTTTACCTCTAAATGTTATATAATATTATAAATGAATGTATATACTAGATATATATGATATATATGATATCTACATCATGAATATAATTCTGGATATAATGGATATTTTACCACATGAACAACTTGTAAGGGACTTCGTCTCAAACTCCTTTCATTGATGCATATTTTGTTTTATACATAACTTTCGTTTATACAGTGTATAAATCCATTTGAATATTACGTTTATTCAAAAGGTATATTGTTTTATACGAATAATTTTAATAAAAGAGAAAAGGGAATGTTTTTTTGTCATACGTATGCAGCGACAACGACTTCTCCGCCGTCGTGACCATTATTTTACTTTCATCTTCCTCTACAAGCCATAACATTTTTTAAATGAAAAATAAATACAAAGTTTTAATTTTCTTTTATTTTGGTATTGAAAATGGTTTTGAAAGTGTTTTTATTATATCAATGTGTTGTATTGATATCTTGTGATTGGAATGTAGAAATTTTATGTTTCATTTATGCATGTTTTATGTGATACGATTATGTTATGGTTTATGATATGTTTAAACTTGTTCATATATGGAATGAATTGGACTTAATAAGTTACGGGTAGAGCATGCTATAGATCCTCGATTCATTGGTAGGTATCTTGAGACACACTAGTGTCTTGGAATGAGGCATTGACAAAATCTTATTTGTAGTCTTGGCACCGGGCCTTGGCTATGTGGTTATGATAGTCTGACATTATGCATTCCATTGTTATGAAAGTGGTTATTGAAATTGCATGTGATTATTCGACTAGTAGAATATCCATGTGAATAAGTAAATGGAAATATTTCATTTTATTTTTTCCATATTATGTTGAAGTTCATGTTTAAATGGTTTTTTTGTTATACATTTACTTAAATGTTTATTTTATTTAAGAATGTTTCCGCTATATTGTTATCCTTACTGATCATCTGAGCTTACCCCTTTATATGTTTTATTTTTCCTAGTATGTGAAGAAATATTTTATGACTAACCCGTAGGAATATTCTGAAGGGGAGATGAGTGTGGACTGTGGAGACTATGTTATTGTGTTTTTATGCTTTATGATGTAATGTATCATTTATGAATGTATCTAGTGTTTCCAAGGATACTAAACTAATCAGTATTTTGAGACTTGATGTTTTTTGATCATGCTAATATTACGTAATAATGCACCAAATTTGGGTAACTGGGGTAGGGGCGTTACACAAAAGAAATGATATTAATTTTTTCCAATGAAAATTGTTCCAATATATCTCTATGATGATTTTTAAACAATAATTTGGAGTACATAAAACTTTTATTAGATCATGAAAACCTAAATTGATGATATTTTCATGGTTCAGTTGATATTGTGTTCCTATATTCATTTATCATTTACCTTTTTCGAGTAATTGAATGAAATTATTATAATTCAAAATCATCAAAATGTTTTCATGATTAAAATTCTTACAATCAAAACATAATATCTTAATATCCATTCAAAATTGAATTGTGAAACTTAATAATATTTAGATATTAGACTGAAATTACCACACCATTTACTATTAACATCATTTTTGTATAATCTTAATAACATCCTTGCATAGTAATCTCCAAAAATCCATAAAATGTTAACCTTTTACACTAGAAAATTATTCTCCCCCTTTTGACTCTTGGATTAATCATTAGGTATTTTATCTCTCCTATTAAAAGAAATTGTATGTAAATTAATGAAACCTCATATTTCAATTTCACAAAAAATTCTATCTGATAAACATGTGATCAATGTTCGAAAATAATTCAATAATAAAACATTGAATTGTAAAATTAGACCAGTAGTCTCCATACAATGAACTCAGGATGGTGGAATCCAATTGATGCACTCTAGTGGATAAACCTCATATGAGCTACATTAATGGAATGTTATACTAGGTAACATGATTTATGTCACAAAATAAAAGACCACACTTTATGCAACTGTTCTTCTAGTATATTATTTAAGAAAATAGTCCATACTTCTTGGTCACACCATTCAAACCCACATTATATTAACATGTTATAGGATAGTAATTGGAATGATAATTATAATGACAAGGACAAAACTCCTTAAATTACATGTTAACAAAATTTCCACCATAGTCAGATCAATATGAAATTTTTTTTGTCTGATTTATCATTTTCAACATTACATAAAAATATGATATAGGTGTTATTTTCGTCATTTATACGAGCTAAGAACAAAATCCATATAAATCAAATAAATTCAATAGTAATAATAAAATATTACTTTTTACCAATAATTCTAGAAACAATTGTTCATAACAATAGAAAATAGTGTAATAGTTATAAGTCTTTAAAGAAGGATAAAATTTAGGTCTGAAGGATACTTCAGTTTCTAACTAAGTTGGAAATGATTACAAACTATGTTATATTTAAAGGAAAATTTCTATTGATCTCATAGTAGTTGGTCAGAGGTTTTCTTAGAAATAGAATTTTTATTAAAATATCCATGTCCTGGATTAAAAATCCTGAAATCATTATCTTGTTCACTTATATACTTATCATTTTGACTTTCTAGTGATTTATCTTATATAATATCAAAAATTTCAAATGTGATGTAGTAAGTAAATTGTTTCATTTGGAATTAAAATCTAGATCAAACCCACTTTCTTAAGAGTTAATTTGAAACTTCTAGCACATTATTTTCTAATACATGGTAAATTATAAATCAATCATTAACAAATAAAAAATAATTAATTATAGTGGTATTGTAGAAACCAGTAATACCTATACTGGTAAGATTAGATATTGAATCATTCCAATAAGTGACATGCCCTTTATCAGAAAAATTTATATTGTTGAATTCAGAAAAATCACTACACATATGTATTTTCCCTATTTTATCTATCCACCATTTAGCTACATTTATTTTTTCAATTATTATAAAAATTATTAATAATATTTAGCTTTTGAACTATTATATTAGGTCCTCTTAAGTAATCTAATAATTATTTTTGGAATCTACACTTGTTTAGTGCATGTTGTCCCTTTAGAGATATCTTAATAAAGATGAATTATCCTTGGAATGATATAAATATAATTTTTATTATTTCATTAAAAAATAATTTGACTAACAATGTAACAACAAATAGAAAAATTTCTTTTAGAAATTCCCTTTAAAAATAACATTATTCAGTATTGTTGGTAAAACAATTTTTTTAATAACAATAACCATAATAATTTTTAACAAATTTTTGAGTACCCAAAATCATGAATAAAATTTATTCCACATGGTAAAATATATAAATATAATTTATAAGATTATTATTTTAAAAATTATAATCTTCAAAAATTGGAAGAACTTATGATTTTAAAACAAGATCATGTTTTTCTATTAAATATAGATATTTTTTAGAAACAATGATATTTTGATTTTTTTATGATCTATTAATTTTGAAATAAAATTACAAAAAACAATTTTTGTTTTCATTTTCAACAACATTATGATCACGATTTGTTAAATAAGAGGTATAATAATTTGAATATTGGGAAGAATAATGTTAATGATATATATAAATGTTAGAATTTTCCTTGATTTCATCCTCAATAGGTGTCATGAGACACTTAAGACTCTCATCAAGTGGTTAATATGATGAAATTATTTCCTCTCTATAACTACAAGTCACTATATTTAGATATTTCTTATAATTATTTGGCCTATGGATTATATATTATTCAAGGTACTGTATCATATGATGTGGTCCTTTTTTCACCTCAAACAAGAAACCTCTAATTATGGATTTTTCATTCCAATGTTTCCTGTTAAACTATTTGGTTTCTTATAATTTTACATCATCATTGTAATATTTTAATTGCTAAGTCCCACATGGATTAATCATAATTTTTTTCTTTAAATGTTTGAGTAATTTTAGTTTCATTATCCTCTTTTCCCAATTTTTATTTTACAATCTCACAGTAGTATCATATTCCATGAGAGAGTCAATGAGTACATCAACTCATATGTTTTTCATGTCATTAGATTCATAGACATTAGTAACTTTAGGTTCCTAATTACTTAGTAACACGTAAAAGCTTTTATTTCTTATCCTTTTTATAGAACATGAATCATTATTATATATTAAACTATAACAAAAATCAATAAATTGAGTAAGGAACTCAGTGGTAAATTCCCTAGGATACATGGATAAACTCCAAAAAGATTTTATAAACATATATAACGATGTATAATTGACATAGTCATTTCCTTTTTGATTTAATTATAAAATTTTACAAATATAATTATTTTTTATTCATATATAAATAATATTCAATTCTTTTTGAACTCTTCTACAATGTATAGAATTCGATGATTTGTGATATAATTCAAAATAAGAAATATCATCTAGGTTCCATTTACAATCATCAATAGTTATAATTTGATATCCATCCAGAAATATTTTAGGAACAATATATCTAATAGTTCTATAAAAATTAAACATATATATTTCCAAGTAACTATAATTACTCCTATTAAAAAATTTAGTCGTACCGAAAAATTTCACATCCTGAATATTATCTTTGTTTTGAAAGTCCATTTTTTTAAGGGATCATTAAATTAAAACCAAAACAATAATTAGAAAGATAAAACATTATGAATTAATTTTAAAAATACATAAATATTAACATCAAATCCCCTTTGATTGAAAATTATTATTGGAGATGAATAAAATTGATAAGATAATTTAACATTAAAATTATAATTGAAATCAATACCAATTTTTTTTAAACAGATATAGTAATTAAAACATTTTCAAGATAAAAAATTAATATAATTTTAAAGGAAAAAGTTAAATAATAATAGAGTAATAATGAAAAAAATTGTATTTTAAATAAAATTATATAAAATATTTATATATGATCAAGAATTATTTGATGGAGTTAAAAATATAATTAATAATTCAATGTGACAAATAATAGAAATTGATGAAGGAAAAATAAATATTATATTTGGTAAGGATGTTTATAAATGTAACTAAAAAGTCCACCCACATCTTCCAACTCAATATATTAAGTATTTAACGTAATTATACATTGAATCTTAATTGTATATATGGTACCAAAAGAATGCTATTTTTTATTTTTGAAAAATAAACCGGATTCTATAGAGAGTATCAATTTAATTGTAAATGTGGAAACATCAAAATATTTATTTCCTTTCCTTTTGAAGGAAATGGAAAAAACATCCATGTTCCTCTAATTTAATTTTAGTTAATTACAAATTTAATAGAATAATGAATGTATGGATATTGTTAATAATAATTATCTTTCTTCAATATCATGATTCCCTCATAGAATATGAATAATTTTATAATGAAATGATAATATTAGAATAGAATGGGGTTATATATATGTATATATTCACAGAATGTAGTATGAGAGAAAGGATTTAGAAATATAGTGATTTGAGAGAATTCGACAATTTTTATATTAGATATCCGAGGAATAAGAGTGTACCATTCTCATTATATATATTTACAAGGCCACCAATGAATATATGTAGGGGTTTCAAATGATTTAGTATATTTAGTAAATCAATTGGGGGGTACTTAAGTTGGATAAATCCACATTCAATGTATTTTACCGTATTAAATGTAGTCCTTATATTGCTATGGTCAAAACCATTATGTACTTCATAGCCTCTATTGGGTAGCCACTGTGATTCCCGGAAGTATGTAGGCACTAATTACTACCACCAGCTAGTTAGTGGACTCCTTGAGAACAAATAACCACTATACAATAGAACTGGATAACTGGTAGAATTATTCAACATTAGGATATTTATCATAATGACACGAACAATCATAAATGAAATAATAGTTGTTCAAAACAATATAGGCCTCATTAAGTCATGTAAACATATAAAATACACTCACTAATTTGGTTATATTATATTGTTATAGAAGTTAATGTTTAAAATATACTTATGATTTATAAAAATTGATGTTGTAGTCATTTTATATATATTTTTAATTTTAGTATATTATGGTTTATGAAAAATAATAATTTACGCAGACATTAGAAGTGATGGACTCAGCCATTTAGATTATACCATTTCAATCCCATTAATTAGAGTATATGAGGTAGATTGAATCACTAAGATTTTCCATTGACCAATCCAAAACTATGATTCATAAAATAATCATAATAGAAATGACTTATTAGATAAGTTTAATATTATCAAGTTCATGAACCAAACCATGTTCAACAAATCACCCAATAAGGATTCAACATCACACACCTTACACTTATGGAATAAACATGTGTAATAATGGGTCATTTATCTATACTCAAGTATTATGTATGTTTATATTTTATCTTTAAATAAAAACGTGATTTTCTGTCATTATTATAACATTATAAAAGTAAATTAATTTAAAAAAACTAAATTGTTGAAATAAATGTTCATTTTTTGGGAAATATATTCCATTAAGTCGCCATTTTTATAAAATTCATTAATTTTGAAATAAATATCATTTGAGTTAAGTAGTACTATTAAATATTATGCTTCTTTATATAAATCAGAGTCTAATTAAATAAATTCCAATATAATTTTTATGATATAGAGAATATGGTTATATTTACAAAACTAGTAGTTCTTAGTAAATATGTTTTTCCTTCTGAAATTTTCAATTTTCATTATTATAAAATTGTTTTAATAAAATAAATAATATTTTTTAAATCAGCACCATGAAATTAGTTCATGATTTATTTTCTCAAAATATATGAAAGAGTTGAATTTTTGGGTAAATATTAAAAAATATAAAAAATAAGCATTATGTATTATGATATAATAAAAGCCCAAATTTAAATAATAAGTAATATAAATAATATAAACAAAAAATATTTGTTTCTCCTTTAAGGTAATGTGTTTTTAGTTATTTTATCAATTTCAAAATCCACTAACGAATCCTTAAAAATAATATTATATTTTATGGTTCTAAAATCAATTCAATATGAACATGAATCACATCCACATAACCAAGTGTATAAATTTAATATTATCAATTACATGAGATATAAAATATCTAAATCCACTATTCATTAGTAGATGAAATGGGAAATAATTGTGGTAAGGTTTGTTGTTTTTATTATTTTATTATATAGAGTCCAAAACCAATTTTTAAAAATAAATAAAGGATCCCCCCCCCACATTTCTATAAATTTCCCAATATCCTTCTAATAAAATATACTAAAAACCCATTGAGCACATACTTACACTCCCTCTCCCAATATAAATACCTCATATGGTGTTACCAATCTCTTTAGAAACACCTCACTTATTTTTTGAAATTCCCTCTCAATGTAAGGGATCTCCTCATCCTCTTTTTTATTTCATGTAATTTTTTTACTAGTTTTTTTGATTTAAACATTCTGAGGTCTTAATTTGTATTTACAAATACATTTTATATCCATACAATTTCCATATAAAGATATACCATATTTAACTCTTATTAAACACTACCACGAGGCATTATGTGAAATATTTATGCTTCTTAAAATTACCCTACAATTTTCCAAAACAAATGTTTTATGTAGTGAATACCAATACATATTTACACACAAGGGTATCCAAAGAGATGTATCTATACCTATTTTTTTGGGTACTTCCTTTCACTTAATCCCGTACAACTTTACCGTCAAATTAAAAGTGTTGAAATTTGTTCTTATGTTGTATAATATAGTTGCCACAATAATGTATGTATATTATATGAATGTTACTGGTGGTTAAATAACTATATATCACTCCAATGAATTGTGTAATGTATCAACATTATTATATACCATGTATGTAAAATAATAGGTTGTCATATGAAAACTCCATTATGTTGACATTATGGTTATCCTTAAATTATGAATATGATGTCATAATTTTTTATGCTTCTAAATTACTTTTATTAACTTGATATTATCATCTTATACCATGATTCAAAGTTCAAAAGTAAAATTATCACCTTTCTATGTCATCATGTAATTCCTCATGAATCACTTTTAATGTTGTCCATTATATAATTATATGATCATTCCCTTATATGTATTTATTGATCAATCCTTTCTTATGTGCATCCTCAGGATATCCCATAAAAAATTAAAAGATTAATGGATATTAAGGGAATGTTTTGGAGTTTTTAAATAATCCCATTATATTCATATTTTAATATTTTTTATATATCTAATTACCTAATGTAATTAGTACTATCCATATTTCATATTGGAATTAAATTTTTCTTTATATACAAAATCATGAATTGTAGGGTATAAAAGTGTATGGTGCTCATAGTTGGTATCATAGTAATGTCTTCTTATTTTTGGGTATAGGATTATAATACCATAGTGAAATAAATAAATTAATGGCCAAAAATAAAAAATAATCCCAAAATTGAGTAAATTGTATGGTATGTGATTTCCAAGAAACAAAATTCATGTACAGATATTGAAAAATGATGTGTCTCTTACCTATTTTTACAAAGGGGTAACAACCAGTAATAAGGCTTGTTGGGATTCAGATCAACAATCACATTATGAATGAAGAAGATTATTTTCTATACATTTGGTTAGACACTTTTATGGGATATACTATAGTAAATTTATAATCTCCTTCTGAACCATTATGATGGGGAACAAATTCCCCATATATTTTATATTTGAAAATATATCATTGATAAATTAGATTAAAACCTATATTGTCCCAGATTATTGAATATATGTAATTTAAAAAATTTCACTTTAATTTTTATGGATTCCCAATTATGAAATTAATAGTTATAATATTATCATCCCATATTTCCCCTTTATTTTAGTCAATGTCTCAAAATTGGAGGAATTGAGTCAATAACCAATGTGATGGGTAATGTGATGAATTATAAAATAAGATGTATAGACTTATGGGATAATGATTCTAGAACTACATCATGATACATTAACTATTAAATCATTTTTTAATAAAAACATGAATACTAAAGAACATCAACAACCCATAAGAAGGATAATGTTTCTATTAAAAACTGCATGAATCAAAGGCCTCTAATTTTCACTATAACTTCTGATCCCTGAATCACAGAACAGTGAATAAAATGTAACACCCCAAGATTCCGTGGTACGTTTCCCATTGAATAATGTAATATCTTTCATTGTATGAAACATCTAGATTCTAACACACCGCGACCAATCAAACTAGTCGTTATGAATAGTAATACCCACTTTTTGAAATTTCATAAATTTTATCTTTCAAGATGGGCTTCATTTTTTGATTCAGAATATCAAAATTATCTTAGAGTGAAATTTATGATTTTTTCTGAAACCTTTCAATTTTTGATGAATAGTGAAAATACAGTATTGCAATTAAAAACAACATTTTTAATCGAAATAATTTATAGTGTTAAATTATACATTTGAACGGTTTTTAAGTATCATTTTATTATATTTTTATCATTTAATATAATCTAATCCATTTGATGTAATCTCATGATTAAACTGGACATAATCAAGTGTCAATCTTTGGATAGTTATTATTTCATAAAAACACACTTTTTTGTTTTGACTACAAGAATAAATTTTAAATTATTTTCTACCACTTATGCCTTTTAAATTTTGAAAAATTGATTCCATATTTAGAATTAGGAGAAAAAAATTTGGTAAATTAGTAACTTTTACATTTAGACATTAGGAATATTTAGTTCAGTAAATATTTTATTTACCGTGGTTTAAAAAGTAAATCTAGTAAATAAGGTTATAAAATAATAATATAATAATAATAAATTACCCTAACACGTTTAGTAACCATATTGGATGATACATTTATGGCCATGGCCATCTTTTGGTCGATTTTGGGTCCCCATAGATCCACTTGGATGTGATAATGACATTTTATATTAAATAATCTAACGTGAAGACAAAAATAACAAAAGAAAATATCTTTTAGTAAAAAAAATTTATATGAGGTTATATAAATGATCTATTATACAATAAAAATCCATTAGAAATATAAAAATATTTCCTACCTCATGATAATTTATTTATACTTTTTAGACATAAAATAAATATATTTATATCTGACACAATAATGATGCAATATTTTCCTAATTAATGAAACATTCAAATAAATGATATTAAAAATACTAAAATAAATATAATTTGAAAATTTTTATTCCATAAAAAACTATTATAGGTTACTATGACATCTTAGGGTTGATTATATATATTTAGTTCGAAGTAATAACGTTTTTAGGACTTCAACAAATATATATTATTAAATAATGTCAAATTTGACATAAATCAGTTTATAAAACAAATACAATACTATTGGTTGATATAATAATCCTAAAAATATAATGTCCTGATAAAAAACATATATAAGAATAGTTTTATCATTATTTAACCACTTGTAGTTCTCTTTAATGTTTATTGTATGTTTATTAATCATATAATATTAAAATATCAAAGAGGCATGATAAATGTCATACTATTTTACTAAGAGTTAAATCTAAAAGATAAGGTTAATATAGTAACACAAACCTATCTAAAACCTATTTGTTGAGTGTTTTTCGACCCATACACACCTTATCATTTATATAATTCATTTTCTATCCAATAGAAACCGAAATTAATTTTATTGTAAAATAATATTTCAATATTTTCCAAAGGTCCCCCTCACCCCGCTTATAAAAGGGAACTTCCCCTTCCCTCAAATTATCACCTTAAAAGCCATTTGGCTCAGCTAAACCCTGCCCAAATATCCTCTCCATAGTCTTACATTCATTTTAAAGGTCTTCCTTTAGTCATAAAGACATTATATGGATCACTTTTGGTCAAATCAAAAAAATGAACCCGAAGAAGAGGTAAATATCTCACAACCTATTTCATGTTTTTTCTTCTTCCACTTATTCATTCCTTGTTATTTCCATTCTAAAATAAAAAATCTAGTATATTATATATAATTTTATGTTATTATAAAATTTTTACAACCATATTCATTATTCTATCCATCATATAAATGACAAAGTCACCAAACATGTGAACGTGCAGATTACCGTCACCACGTCGTGGTGTGGTTTGTTATTCAAATACTTTATCATTTGGATGGGTATAATAATAAGTAAAAATGATTTAAATAATAAATATAACATGATAAGTATTCTGTTTATATGATATACCATCCAATTATATATGAATTTAATTTCAAAAGAATGATATTCTCTCTCGTGCATACATACAGATTACCATTTCCACGAACGTGATACAATTTATTCCACATCGTATCCATTAAAGACTAATTTTCATTTGACAATTAAAAATAATTTTTAAATACTTAATATAATTTTTAATATTAATAAGATACTTCTTATCCCTAAGAAACAATACTTATATAACGAATAATATAAAGGAAAAGGAATTAGTTTGCACCCGAAATGATGATACTACTGAAATATCATTTACAAAGCAATATTAGAAGATCATATATGATATCATATCAATGTATATGGTTCTTTTATAATTTTATAATTATTATTTAACCGTTATACAATAGGTTAACATACCCTCAACCAAGGAAAAGTAAAAATTAAGGGGTTTCTAATCTCACTCTTAATTCCACGAGATTTCAATTGTTTGCCACTTATTTAATTCATGTGGTGTAGTGTGTACAACCATTTGATATATATTATAATTATTCACTTTATATTCATGGTATTATGTAATTAATTTTTTGGTTATTAACTTCTGCTCATACGACTTTATTGATTACCACGAAGTAGGGGTTTTTCATCTAACTTTTATTATCGTTAGATTTAGGCTATATTTTCCACTACCGCCTTTTGCGTGGTGTATGTACAATGCATGATTGTATTGTTTGCGTAATATAATTTAATTTATGGTTATTTACATCATCATTTGATGATCCTTTTTTCATGTGTTGTATGTTTTGTATGTTACCAAATCAGTAAGGGGATTTAAAAATTCAATTTCCACTCATTGGGCTTTACGCAAATTTCACTGATTATTTTACTCCACGATTATGTGAGGAATAAATATTTATTATTTGTGTTGAAATCTCCCCTCCCCTTTCAGTGTATATAGTTTCGATACACATTATCACTCCATTAATAAATTCTTAAGTCCTCAATATGAACTTGATAAGTGTAATTTTAACTCAATCTCCATTCATTGAGTTAAACATCTGATTCATCAGTGTTGGTTTTACAAGAATATGTGTGAATGTTCTAGGATTTATTTACACTGAATATACAATAATATTTACTGTATTTATATTTTTCACACATAATTATGTCATTTATTTATCCTTAACCTAAGGATACAGGCTTTATAAGGGATTTCATCTCCACTTACATTCCATTGAGTCTTCTATGTTGTTATCCGCCAACTCACTTTTGTTTGGTGTATATGTTGTACTTTAACATATTATGTCATGAATCCCTTTATTCTCATGATATTATAATGTTTTTATTACCTCAATTATTTGTATTCGAGTATCTCTCATTTTGTTAAAAACTCTTTAACAACAATATCATTTTAAATGTTTTAAGGATTTATTCTTCAAAATATTTCTCATTAATTTCCATGTTTTAAAAAATGGTTTTAATGATTTATTTATATGGACATTAATATTTTCAAATTAAAATTCATTTTAAATGTTTCAATGTGGTATGGGACACTTTTTTTCAAAAATTTATTTTCAATGACTTCTTGATAAATAGTGGGACTTTTAAAGGATTTCCTGAAAAAGGGGGATATTTCCCTCATATAGTTTTGATGATTATTTTCATCAACATCAATATCCTTAATTATTCTCAATTGAGATTAATCTATTACAATACAATATTTCATATTTTATTGAATATTTTATGATTGAGTGTGGATGTCCTATTTTTATGCCATTCATGGGTAGAGGTTAAAGTATAGACATTTCGTATGCTAGTTTTAATACGAATGTTTAGATTATGTTTCACCCATTTAATATGAGGAATGAATTGGACATAGTATGTTATGGGTGGAGCCCTCTATAGTTCCTCGATGCATCGGTAGGTCTCATGAGAAAAAATACAATCTTGGCTCAAGGACATGACAAAATATTATTTGTAGTCTTGGAACAAGGACTTGACTATGTGGTTATGATGTCTGAAATTATGTATTCCATCATTATGAGTTTAGCTATTGATATTTCATGTGGTTATTCAAATAGTAGAATACCCATGACTATGTTTTATTATGTCATTATTTAATCAGATCATATTCCTTCCATAAAGTGATCATGTTTATTATTCGTTAAGGCATGTGTTTTCAATTATTCACCATTATTAATATTTATATTATCTTCCACTGTATTACTTACCCTTACTGAGCATTTGACCTCACCCCTAATGTATCATTTTCCAAGAATATGAAGGAGTTAGTTATGAGTGACTTTCACGCATAATATAAGAGGCTTGGATGTTTTTAATGGAATAAATTAATGTTGTTTTCATTTCAAGTTTTAATGATGAACATATGTATGGATCTTGTTTCCCAGACTACTAAACTGATCGGTCCTTCAGGAGTTGATTCCTTTTAATCATGCCAATTTATTAAAATAACTCACAGACTCTCGGTAACTGGGGTAGGGGCATTATATTTGGTATCATATGAATTTTACTACAACCCTTGGAAATTAGATTTAGATAAACTCTGATTAGAGCATTTGTCCCTATGATAGACTTTTAGGATTACTATAGAAGAACATCCTAGAATTGGGGTATTGTAGAGATTTTTTTCGTTTTCCGGGAAATACATCCCTGTCTAGATATGAGTGGGTAGAGGCAGCTCTGACATAGATGTACTTAGTGTTAAACCCCGAAATCACCGCTTTGAGCTAGACTCGAATTGGAACTAATGCATGACAAGAGGCCTTGATGCACTCTTGGTTATAAAACTCATATAGGACATGATTAAGATAATTTACATTTTCTTTAATAATCTATTTGAAATATTTTAATATAAGAAGAGAATAAATGACCTTGATTAATCCTAAGGTGTTTCAAATTGAAAATATGGTGTAGTGATATTTTATAAATGATTTAAGGACTATTGTTACTCACAAGATGCTTTCTGGTTTTAGTCAATGGCTAAATTCCTTGTAAGTCATAGTAACATTGATCATGATGTAAAAGGTGGGAATAGTGGTGGAAATTAGCAACACAATGTTATCTTGATAGGCGTAAAATATATCGTGTTCATGCCAAATCAGTTTTCAAAAAATATTATCAACAACATATATATTACCCAACTCTCGGACTCAACAATGAAGAGAAAGCCGATAAATGATAAGATCTCCAGTAGTGGAGACCATGGAGAAAAGAATTCTCAATTTCCATCTTGCAGGAAATGTGGAAGGAGACACCCATGAATGTGTATCAGTGGAACAATGAAATGCATTATGTGTGGGAAAATAAGACAGAAATTAAATAATTTCTAAGGACAAATGATGAGTACTATGGAAGAAAATAAAAATGGTCCCAATAATCCATTTACAGTCATTTGACGTAAATGTGGGGGACCTGGCCATTTCCCAAGTGAATTACCTATTATATATGATATTTTCTTGGTCAAAGAAAAAGATATGTGGAAAGAAATGGTTGGAGAAATGTATAAAAGTATTAGTGCTCTTTTTTGATGGGATTATTTTGGAATAATTTTCTCTTGTATTTGAAACCCTGTAGTTTGTCATGTGAAAATGATATTTGAGGAAGAATTGTATTTTCTCTTTGGAATATAGTTATAAATAACCATTTGGTTTTATATGATCATTGAATTTGAGGCAATTACAAGTTATTATATTTTGGGATAAAAATGCATGGTATGAGATAACATTTTTGGTTCGATTATGTTATGATTATTTTGAGGAATTTATCTTATTTTTTTAATGTTATAAAATAATGTTTTTTAAAAAGGAAAACACGCAGACCATGTGCCAACCCATCGTGTCAGACAATGCTATGGGAATCGAACACACAACCAGAGTGTGATTGGGAATTATCACCTACCACTAGACTACGTGATGTCCCTGGTTAGTGTGAATAATTATTTTTAGTTAAATGATTTTATTGATCAATAATAAGTTGATTTGGGATCTTACATCTTATCAAATGAATTTCCTTAGTATATAAAAATGATTTGGTGATTAAGTGATAAATGTTATTTTGGAAGACGTTCACTCTGTTGGGAACCCTATATGCCTAAGGAACATAGAATACTAGGAGATTTTATTTGAGGAGTAACTGTGGATTTTTATCTATAATTTTATTGTGGATTTATAGTGATTTGTGTTATTTATGGAAGTGATTAACCTATAATAGATAATATGTGATTAGGTTAATTACTATTCAGTATGTGACTTTAAGAGTAGTCAATGTAATTTTGAGATAAAATTTAAAGTGGTAGACTGTGTAACTAAATTCTTCTATGTTTTTGGTTTCAATATTAGTTTGGATTATATTGAAGGATTTTAAGGAAATTTTTTTATTGAATGGTATTTATTTAACTTTGAGGTATTGTTGGTTTATTTTTAGAAATTAAAATTAGTGTCTATTTCTCTAAGGGATTATCCATTTTGGGGATCATCTGGTCTTATACTAACCATTTTGGTTTTGATTAATCTCTAAAGACAAGGTAAATATATATTTTATCCTTTTTTGGATCACGTGATTCTCTAGAAGTTGATTATAGCTCTTTCGGTGTGACCAAGTCATCTTGAATACTCATCGTTTTACAAAAAAGGGTTATTAGTAGAAATTTATTAAAGAATGAAATTATACATAAAAAGTAAGTATATATCTTTATTTTCATAGTCAATCTCTGAAATAAATTCCTCATCATTATGAAATATAACTTAAAACAAAATAACTTTGGTCGTTTACTTTTCCTACTAGGAAACTAATGATTGTTATTTCCATCACAAGTTTTTGATTTTCTTGTTCTTAACTTTCAATTGATCATGTTTTCTATCCCTCTACAACAGAACATGACCCATAGTTTATCTTCCATATCCATGTTTCCCTACATGTAATACTAGAATGGGTTATCTCAGGTGACCTTTTTACTTCCCTTTCTTTAATTTAAAGTGACAGTTTTATTGAATCTTTTTTCGATGTGGGACTTTCAATTATATTCTGAAGCCCAATATTAAAAATTACAAGTATGAAATTTCCAGAAGGGGGGGGAAGAATGTAACACCCCAAGCTTCCACAATATGTTTCCCTTTGAATAATGTAATAGCTTGCATTGTACGCAACTTTGATATTCTAACACACTACAACCAATCAAATTCGCCATTATTAATAGTAATACCCACTTTTTTAAAATTTATAAATTCTATTTTTAAAATGGACTTCATTTTTCGATTCTGAATATTTAAATTATCTTATGGTGAAATTTTGGTGTTTTTCTGAAAACATTAAATTTTTGATGAATAATGATAATACTAAATTTTAATTAAAAACAAATTTTTTAATCGAAAACATTTATAGTATTAAATTAAACATTTGAATTGTTTTTAAGTGTCATTAGATTTTATTTTTATCATTTAATATAATTTATGTTCTTGGATGTAATCTCACGATTAAACTGGATATAAACAGGTGTCGATCTTTTGATAGTTATTATTTCATAAAAACACGCTTTTTATTTTGACACTAAGAATTGATTTTAAATTATTTTCTGTCACTTATGTGTTTAGAATATGGAGAAATGGATTCCATATTTCGAATCAGGAGGTCCAAATTGTGTAAATTGACAACTTGTTTTTATACATTAGGAATATTTACTTTTAGTAAATATTTTATTTATCGTGGTTAAAGGGGTAAATCTAGTAAATAAGGTTAAAAAAGAATATTATAATAATATTAAATTACCCTAACATGTGTCTTAACCCTTTTTTATGATACTTTTATGACCATGGTAATCCTTGGGTAGATTTTTGGTTCCCATAGAGCCACATGGCAGTGATAATGAAATTTTATATTAAATAATCTAAAGTAAAGACAAAAATTAAAAAAGTAAATATCTTTTAGTAAAATAATTTTTATATGAGATAATATAAATTATCTATACGACTATAAATAGTCATTAGAAAGATACACAGATTTCCAAACTCAAGATATTTTATTTATAATTTTTAGACATAAAATTAAAATATTTATATCTGACACAAAAATGATGCAGTATTTTCGTTATTAATAAAACAATAAAATAAATGATATTATAAGTACTAAAATAAATATAATTTGAACGTTCAAAGGGTATAAGAAAATTTTATTTGTTACTATGACATGTTAGGGTTTATTAAATGTATTTAGTTCGAAGTAATAATGTTTTTAGGACTTTGAAAAAAAATCAATTATAAAATAATGTAAAATTGACATAAATGAGTTTTTAAAACAAATACAATATTATTGGTTGATATAATAATTCCAAAAATATATTAAGCAGAAAAAAGAATTATATAATAATAGGTGTATCATTAATGAACCACTTGGGGTTCTTTTGAAGTTTATAGTAAGTTTTTTAACCATATAATATAAAAATAAAAAGAGGCATGGTAAATTTCAATCTATTTAATTAAGAGTTAAATTTAAAAGATAAGGTTTATATAGTGACCCAAACCTATCTAAAACCACTTGGTTGAGTGGGTTTCGACCCATACCTACCTTAGTTTGCATATAATATATTTCAGAGTTATTATAAAACAAAAATAATTTTATTATAAAATAACATTTCAATCATTTCCAATAATGCCCCTAAACCCTCTTATAAAAGGGAACTTCACCTTATCCAAAATTTCCACCTTCTAAGCCATTTGGATTGGCCAAAACTTTTCATCATATCCTCTCCACTATCTTACCTTCATCATATAGGCCTTCCATTAGTCAGAAAGACAACCTAATGTTCCCTTTTGGTCAAATCAAAAGGAAGAACCCGAAGAAGAGGTAAATATCTAACCGCCTCTTTCATGTTTTTCTTATAACACTTATTCATTACTTGTTTTTTCCATTCTATAAAAATAAATCTAGAATATACTATATAATTTAATGTTATTATAAACATTTTACATCCATATTCAATATTATATCTATCCTATAAATGACAAAGTCACCATACATGCGTCTGTATGGATTACCGTCTCCACCTCGTGGTGTTATTTGTTATTCAAATACATCATCATTTGGATGGGTAAAAAAATGAGTATAAAATTATGTAAATAATAAATATAAAATGATAATTATTCTTTTTATATGATATCCCATTCAATTATATATGATTTTAATATCAAAAGAATGATATTGTCGCTCATGAGTACGTACGGATTACTGTCTTCACGAACTCGATGAGATTCATTCCCCATCGTATCCATTAAAGAATAATTTAAATTTTATGATTAAAATTAATTTTTGTATACTTAATATCATTCTGATTATTAATAATATACATCCTATCCATAACAAACAATACATACACAACAAATCATATAAAGAAAAAATGAAGCAGTTAACACCCAAAATGATGATACTACTGAAATATCATTAACAAAGCAATATTAGAAGATCATATATGATATCATATTAATTTATATGGTTATTTTATAATTTAATAATAATTATTTCACCATTATATATGAGATTAATCTACCATCGACCCAGGAAAATTACAAAGTAAGGGGTTTCTTATCTAGCTCTTACTTCCAAGAGATTTCCATTGTTTGCAACATATTTATTGAATGTGGTGTTTTGTGTACTGAAATTTGATATATATTATCATGATTATATTCATATTCATGGTATTATGTGATTAATTTGGTCTTTATTAATTTTTGGTCAAACAACTCTATATATTACAATGATGTAAGGGTTTTTCATCTCACTTTTATTCCAATGAGATTCATGCTATATTTCCCACTACTTCCTTTTGTGTATTGTATGTACTACCGATGATTGTATTGTTTTCATAATATAATTTGATTTATGGTTATTTATATCATCATTGGATGATCCTTCCTTAATGGGGTGTATGTTTCTTAAGTTACCAAATCAGTATGCGAATTTCAAATTTCAATTTCCACTCATTGGGCTTTACGAAAACGTCATTGATTATTTTACTCTATGATTATGTGTGGAATAACTATTTATTTTTTTGTAGTAATTTCCTCACCCCTTTAGGTGGGTATACTTTTTATACATAATCACCCCATTGATAAATAATCAAGTCATTGATATGCACTTGATACGAGAATTTGTAACTCAATCTCCATTAATTGAATTAAACATTTATATTCACTGGTGTTGATTCTAAAAGAATATGTGTGAATGTCCTCTAATTTATTTACATTGAATATCCAATAATATTGAGTGTATTTATATTTTACACACATAATTATGTCATTGATTTATCCTTATCTAAAGGATAGGGTCTTTAGAAGGGATTTCATCTCAACTTACATTTCATTGAGTCTTCTTTGTTGTTATGCGCCAACTCACTTTTGTTTGGTGTATATACTATAATTTGACATAGTATATCATGAATTCATTTTTCTCATGATATTATAACGTTTTTATAACCTCAATTATTTTTTTTCAAGCATCTCTCAATTTGTTTAATATTCATTAACAAAAATATAATTTTAAATGTTTTAAGGATTTATTCTTTTAATTCATTCTCATTAGTGTCCATGATTGAAAAATAATTTTAAGGGTTTATTTATATGGAAACTAATGTTTTAAACATAAATTTGTTTAAGAGTTATAAAGGGGTAGGGGACACTTTGATTCAAAAATCTATTTTAAACGACTTCTTGATAAATAGTGGGACTTTTTAATGTTTTCAAGAAGAAAGGGCATATTTCTCCCATATAGTGGTGATGATAATTCTAATCTATGCCATTATCCTTCATTATTCTCTATTGAGATTAATCTATTATAATACAATCCTCTATATTGTATTTAATGAGTTATGTTTCACTATGGATGTGCTGTTTTATGCCATTCATGGGTAGAGGTTAAAGTATTGACATTTTGTATTCTAGTTTTAATACAAATGTTTAGATTATCTTTCACCCATTTCATATAAGGAATGCATCGAACTGAGTAAATGAAGAGTGGAGCCCACTATATCTCCTAAATGAATTGGTAGGTCTAATAAGACAAACTAGTCTCTTGGAACAAGGCATTCACAAAATCTTATTTGTAGTCTTCACACGGGGCCCAGACTAGGTGGTTATGATGTCTGAAATTATGTTTTCCATCATTTGGAGTTTATCTATTGGTATTACATGTGGTTATTCGACTAGTATAAAACACATGACTATGTTTTATTATGGAATTATTTACTCAACTCATATTCCTGCCATAATCTGCTCATGTTTATTATTCATTAAGGCATGCGTTTTTAATTATCCATTGTGCTTAATATTTGTAATAACCTACCAATTCTCATTGGCTTGGGAGTACAACAAGTCATTACTAGGCCTTAAGAGACATCCCCAAGACACCAAAGGCTGACAATAAATGCTGAAGGGTTTCAAATACAAGTTAGGGGTGATTTACCATTTATGAAATAACCCATAAACCAACCAAGAATAACCAAACATTCAATATATGATGCATGAAAAAATGAATGATAACTAAACAACTTCATTTATGTCAACCACATCATGTATACAATAGCAGAAGACCAAACAAAGTATCAATGTACATAGCGGATGAACAACTCAAGACTCTCAAAAGACACCATGACTTCGTGCTCCACAAGCTCCAATCTCAACAACATCTCCCAAGCATCAACACGAGCCACTAGAAATAAGACGCTTTACCTTTACCTATCTCCCAGAACACGACATCTGCAAAAGCACCAATGTGCCAACGCAAGGGTGAATATAAAACATAGTAGGTTTCCCCCAATGACTTCCCTACTCATGCCACCAGGATAGAAGAGTTAGCATCATTTATGTAAGAATAGTTTACATATAATATTTTCTGAAAAGCAGTTCATAACTTGATATAAAAAAGTTTCCAAAACCATTCATAACAAAAGGCATTCGAAGAGTAGTTGAAACCAATTTTACAGCAATTTATTTTTCCAGAAAAATAACCAAACAAGCATTAGAACCATTTCAAAAACATTCTTTTTTTGGCATACCCAACCATTTCCCAACCTTTCTACCAACCATGCATGCTTCATTATGACAGTTCCATACTCATGAGTGGTCTCTCGTCGATCTACCAAGTCGTCACAAGGCAATTATTTCCCACGTACCATTACACATTTTGCACCGAGCACAAGGTCATATTTCAACCATGCCTCATACGAGTAGTTACCATGTGCCATTAAATTATTGTCACTGAGCACAAGGTTATATTTAATCCATGCACCATACATTCTACATGAACACACACCACATATTCC
The DNA here is from genome assembly GCA_963277665.1 of Viscum album. NCBI lineage: Eukaryota > Viridiplantae > Streptophyta > Magnoliopsida > Santalales > Viscaceae > Viscum > Viscum album. The sequence continues at coordinate 633,656,314 of OY728130.1, forward strand.
CAATGGTCCTGCCAAAGCACCCTTTCAATAAAAAGACCTTCTTATTGAAAAAAATTTCCATCTGAACCATTTCAATTCTAAACCATTTCACGAAAACTCACTTTTTATAGAAACCAAATCCCATCAATTTCATTTCAATCTCAAACCATTTCTATTCGAACCCATTTCAATAAAACACCCTTTTTATTGAAAAAAAATCCATCAATGAAATTTCAATCTCAAACCATTTCAAAAAAATGACCTTTTTATTGAAAACCCATTTTTCATCAAACCATTTGCATTTTTAGAAATCATAATTTAAAATCAAAATTTCAAATTCACGAAGCCAAATCACTTTTCAGAACAATTCACCAAGATTTCACAATTTCATAAAAACCATAAATCATCACTAAAGAAGATTTATTCCAATATTTTCACAATAAAAATAACTCAAATAAATCAATTTTAATCTATGTTATTCAATTATAACAAGAGGATTTGAGAGTTAATCCACCTACATTAGAGGTTTTGATGAAAACCATAATAAACAGAGAACCCACAAGAAAACCGTTTTGATTCTTCAAAAACCCGCCTTAGATATCTTCTCCTAGAACGACAAAGACCAAATCTCATCATATGTAGCATCCACACACTTAGATCTACCCATAACGGGCTAATATCTAAGATATCGAGAGAATAGGAGAAGTATATCTAAGTAGATCTAGGAAATCGATCAAGAACGAAGAAGAACGATCAAATATTTCAAGAATACGGCTTCGATTCACTAAGAGAAGCCTTTGGATCACCTCCAGAACGATGGGAGAAACTTTTCTGATCATAGGAGAATCAAAATTCCGAGTTAGGGTCTATTTGGAGGAAAACAAGCAACTTAGAGGAAATAACGTGTGAGATCCGACTTATAGGATCTCGTTTTAGTGGATGAATGATTTGCTCCCACTGTTAGACAAACTATGCGCTAATCATGCATTAGCCATTGACTTGAAAAACACTCCACGCACGGTTCAGCCACACAGTAAGACAAACCGTGTGCTCCTGTGTGGAAGCTAATTCCTCCAAGACCAACTACGCATGGTTTTTCTGCATGGTTTAGACAAATCGTGTGCCGTCCGTATGACTTCCCCTTTGCCTCAAAACATCATTCAATGTTCTCCAGACTCTCCCACTTTTCACCCATAACTTTTAAAAAAATTAAATGCATAATGAAATGGGTTACATACCAAAAATTGGGGGTAAAAAATTCTCCCAACCATTTTTCTTTCCATCATCAGAAAGTAGAAAACCTTCATTCAACTTAAAGAGTCCTGGCCACTACTCTTTCATTTCCTTTCCACATTCCCAAGTCTCTTTCTGAATCTGACCATGCTTCCATAAAACCTGCACTAGAATGATGATTTTTCCACGCAAGACATTATCTTTCATATCCCCAATCTGTATCTGGATTTGTTTCAACGAAGTATATGACTCTAGTTCATCATGATACAATCTAATCACATGGCTAGGATCAGGCTGATACTTTTTCAACTGAGATACATGGAACACATTATGCACTGAACTAAACCATGGTGGTACTTCCAACCAATATTCCACCTCTACAACCCATTCCAGTATCTCAAAAGGGATAATGTATCAAGGATATAACTATCACTGCATATCAAAACGACGATGTCCAATCCCTTTAAAGATCCTCAAGAAGACATGATCACCCACTATGAATGACAACTATCTTCGATAGTGATCTGCACAAGATTTTTGATGACTCTGGTATGTCTCCACCCCCTTTTCTAATCAACCGGATATTCTCTGTTGTTTCTTAGACAAGGATTGGCCCGACTAGTGAAGTTTCACCCATTTCCACCCAACATAGTGGAGAACGATAGGGACACCCATAAAATGATTCAAATGTAGCCATGTGTATCGAGGCATGATAAATGTTATTGAATGAGAACTCCACTATGTTTATATGCTCCCCCCATGAGCCAAAAAATCTCTTACACTATCCTGCAACATATCTTTCATAGTTTGTATCGTCCGCTTATATTTCCCATCTATCTGAGGATGATACGTCGTTCTCATAGTCAACTATGTTCTGTGGGCTTGCTGTAATGATTTATTGAAACAAGATCTGAACCTCGGATCTCTATATGTGACTATAGAATCTAGTACACCATGCCTATTCACCACTTCATGGATATATATTTTTTAATGATCTTCCACCGTATGAGTTTCACCAATAGGGATGTAATGAGCCAACTTGGTTAGACGATCCACTATCACCCAAATGACATCGTGTTTCCAAACCATTCATGGAAGAACTGTAAAAAAATCCGTTGCATACTGATCCCATTTCTACACTGGGAGGGAAATGATTGTAACATACTAGTTGATCTCTGATGCACTGCTTTCTCCTGCTGACAAGTTAAGCACCGTGAAATGAACTCGTCCACATTCCTTTTCAGGTCGCTCCACCAAAACAGTGCCTTAAATTTCTTTTTCATCTTCCGTGTACTCGGGTGTACAGACCATCTTGAATGGTGGTAAGAATTAAAGAGTTTTTCCTGAAAACCCATATGTAAAACCATCTGATCTCTGAAACACAAAACTGAACCCCCATCATGTTTCCAACCACCAATAGTCTCCCCACCATTGAGTTTTTAACATTCAACTAGATATTCTGCATTAGAAGTTTTTTCTTCTTTGATCATCTTTACTAAATCAGAAACAACTGTAGCAGAAAAGAAAACAACAACATCACATCGGCATTCACATTCCACATGCATGTCGGCTAAGACTGACATAAACTGCCATTCTTCTGAAGCTTATTTAACAAACTGAGCATATGACTTTCTACTAAATGCATCCATCACCTTATTACCTTTTCTGGGTGTGTTCATCAAGTCAAAGTCAATACATTTGGAGATACTCCATTCACCTCCTTTGCTTCAGATTCTAATCTCGCTGTGAGAAAATGTGTTTCAAGCATTTGTGATCCGTAAACATGATTAATTTCTCACCAAAGAGGTAAGGTCTCTATGTTTTCAATGCATGGAAGACTGCAGCTAACTCCAAATCATGTGTTGGGTAATTCTTCTCATGAACCCTCAAATACCATGAGCCATATGAAACCACATGATTCCCTTGCATGAGAATGCGCCCCAACCCTATCAATTTGGTATACAACCTATTTTTACTCAAGATTTGTAACATTGTTTCCAGGTGCACCTCATGCTCAACCCTTGTCTTTGAATACACCCTGATATCGTCGATAAACACAACAATAACAAAAATCTAGATATCATTGAAATATCTGATTCATCAAATCCATGAATACTGTTGTTGCATTCGTTATACCGAAAGGCATGACTACATATTTGTAGTCGCTATTTCTGATTCTGAAAGTTGTCTTTTGAATATCATCCTTCTAAACTCACCATTAGTGATATCCTAATCACAAGTTAATCTTGGAGAACCACTGAGCTCACCTTAATTTATCAAATATATCATCAATGCGTGGAAATGGATATATATTCTTTATCGTATCTTGGTTAATCTTACGATAATCAACACATAGCTGAAGAGTTCCATATTCCTTCTTCAGAAACAACACTTGTGCTTCCCATGGAGATGTACTTGGCTGAATGAATCCATTGCTTTCAAGATCCATTAACTGCACTTTAAATTACCATAACTCGGTTAGTTCCATCATATAAGACGGCATCGAAATAGGACTGGTCCCAGGAAGGAGGTCTATTGTAAACTCCACTTCCCTTAGAGGTGGTAACCCTGTAAAGTTCTTGGGAAAGGCATCTAAAAATTGATCCACCACAACTGGAAAACTAATTTCCTCAATCTCTTCTATTGATTCCAAAGTCAACGCGGAAAATTGGTAAGAGAATATTCCCACCATTGGTTCCAACAAGCACTTTGCACCTTTCTTTACCATCTTCTCTCCTCTGAAGATATGTTCGATGTCATCCTCAGTCATGAAACTAACTGTTATCCTATAACAGTCGATGTGTGCCTTCAACATTTTCTATCAATCCATACCATGGATTATATCATATACATCTATGTCCAACATCGAGAAGTACCATTTTAACTCATTTCCATCAACAGTTATAGAATGTGCTCTACAAAAAATTGATTTACATTCTCTTCCACCAAGAGGAGTTTGCAGTTTCAAGATAGAAAACATCATTTACAGTTTTAAAAAAAGAAATTCAATAGCCTGAGAATCAATTAAAGAATGTGATGCACTAGTATCGAAGAGCACTTGCACAAGGGTTGAATTAAAAATAATTGTACCTCTCACCATAGATGGTCCATCTTGATCATCGACAATCATATGACCACCTCCATACAATTTCATCATCGCTAAACTGATATCCTTGTTGCCTTGCTGAGATTTCCCTGGATGAGGAGTCATGGTATTTCTAGAATCACTATGGCTAGCTCTGATCTTCTGATGAGACTGATTTTGTTGGTCTTGTCCAGTCAATGCATATTATTCATGCGATATCTGAGAAGTGTCTTGAGAACCTGACGTTGGAGCACTGCGGCACTAGTTCTGAAGATGTCCCACCATGTTAGAAATATGATATTCTCTCGGTTGTGTCGTACAATCTAACTTTATGTGGTGAATCGAACAACATTGAAAGCAACTTTCTTTACTGTAGGGTCGTGGAGGAAGGTTCATTGTTCCCATCATCTGGTTCTGATTTGCACTAACACCGTGTAAATAGGAATCCCTTTTCCTCTTGTTCGCATCGGTTGAGTTCCCACTGTTTCCCGTAGGTATCATCATTCCTCCTCTTATCAATCCCGAGTTATCATGTTCAACAACATTCTCTCTATTCACCATCTCTGTATAATCTTTAATACAAAGCAATGCAACCTTCAATCAAATCTCTTTCCTTATCCCCGATTCGAAGATGAGTACCTTAAAAAATTCACATTCTGCAACAACTGGTTCAAAACGGATTAAATTCATGAATTTATCCGCATACTCTATGATAGAGAGATTTTCTTCCTTCAAGATGAAGAAGTCCATTGTTTTCTTGATCTGGAATGTGTGGGGATATAATTGTTTGTTGAAAACTTCTTCAAAATCCTCTCATGTAAGGCCTTCATCCAATTTAGCCTGCCCCGCTAAATCCCACAACAGAAATGAAATATCCTCGAGAATATACATCGCCAACTTGAACTTGAGATCTGATGGGGTGTCGATGAAATCGAAGATACGATTAATCCAACTCAGCCACAGCTCTGCTTTCTTGGGTTCAGCATCACCCTGAATGTTCGGTGGATTCTGCTTCATGAACTGGATAGTATGATGCACATTCCTTGGTTCATTCCTCTAGTTCACCATAAAAATATCTTGAAAACAATGGACAATACTCTGAACCAGCTCTTGGTTCAGCTGTGGTTCAGGTGCAACCACATTTTGCACAGCTTCTTTTGGTTGGTTCTGACGATGCCTACCAGGTGCCATTTTCTAAACCAACAACAACCTCCGTAAAACTAACTCTATAGAAACTGATGACCTAGCATTTTAAATTGTATTACATCATCTATCATAATATTTCTTTCAAAACAACCATTTTCCTATGTTTAAATAGTTTTTAAAACATTCCTCATGCCTTTTGAAAATAAACCCATTTTCAAAATACACCAAATACCCAGTTTTCAAAATCTTTTACTTGGAAACAATATCTGCATTTTTCAAAAATTCACACCTGGCCAAAAATAAAAAATCATTACTCACAATGTGATATGCAATCCCAGTGGGAAGTAATTCCTCTACAATGTATTTCATACTCATATCATTGGCTAAACCAATGACAATTTGATTTCCCATAATTCTATAAGTGTATCTAAAACACTTATGTACCCGACACCCTGGTAACTTAAAGTTCAACATAAATAGGTTAGCTACGTCCTTTTATGCTATACATTTGAACTTCCGAAAATCCAACTCCTGTCTATAATTTTGACCCAAGGAATAGACAATAATGAATTTCAACTCCATGGCCAAGAACATCGATGATGACTTGTTAGGCGAGGACCGAAAAAGATGATAACATTTGCAATGAACCGCCAATTCTCATGGCCTTGAGAGTACAACGAGTCATTACATGGCCTTAAGCGACACCCCCAAGATTCCAAAGGCTGGAAAGAAATGCGGAAGGGTTTCATATACATGATGGGGGACGATTTACCCTTTATAAAATAACCCATAAACCAACCAAGCATAACCAAACATTCACTATATGATGCATGAACAAATGAATGGAAACTAAACATCTTCATTTATGTCAACCACATGAAGTATACAATAGAGGAAGACCAAACCAAGCATCAAAGTACATAGCGGATGAACTACTCAAGACTCTCTAAAGACACCATGAATTTGTGCTCCACATGATCCAAGCTCCACACCATCTCCCAACCATCACCACGAGCCACTAGCAATAAGATGTATTTCCTTTACCTGTCTCCTAGAACACGACATATGAAAAAGCACCAATGTGCCAATGGTGGGGTGAGAATAAAACTCAGTAGGTTTCCCCCAAAGACTTCCTTACTCACATCACTAGGATTGAAGAGTTAGAAACATTTATATAAAAATAGTTTATATATAACATTTTTTCAAAAGAAATTTATAACTATATATAAACAAGTTTCCAAAACCATTCATAACAAAAGGCATTCTAAGGGAAATTGAATCCAATTTTCTAGAAAGTTATTTTTTCAGAAAAATAACCAAACTAGCTTTAGAACAATTTAACAAACATTAATTTTTGGAATACCCAACCATTTCATAAACCATGATACCAACCATGCATGCTTTATTATGACAGTTCCATACTCATGACCAGTCTCTCGTCGATCTACCAAGTCGTCACAAGGTAATTTTATCCAATGTGCCATTACACCTTTGGCACTGAGAAAAAATTCATATTTCAATCAAGCCTCGTATAAGTAGTTATCATGTTCCATTAAATGTTTGTCACCGAGCACAAGGTCATATTTCAACCAAGCCTTATACATGAAACATGAACACACTCCACATATTCCCAACGATCATGCCCAAACACCCTTTCAATTAAAACACCTTTTTATTGAAAACCATTTCCATCAAAACCATTTCAATTCCAATCCATTTCAACAGAAATCCCTTTTTATTGAAACCCAAATCCATCAAATTCATATCAATATCGAACCATTTCAATTAAAACCCATTTCAATGAAACTTTATTTTTATTGAAAGACACATCCATAAAAGTCATTTTAATCTCAAACCATTTCAATAAAACACCCTTTTTATTGAAAAACCATTTTTCATGAATCCATTTACAATTTTAACAATCATAATTTTAAAAAAACATTTTAAATTCGAGAATCCAAATTACATTGCACAACAATTCATCAAGATTTCACTATTTCATCAAAACCATATATCATCACTAAAAAAGATTTATTCTATGCTTTTCACAATCAAAACCATTCAAATAAAACTTTTTTAAACTAAGACAATGAATTCTAACAAGAGGAGTTGATAGTTAATCCACCTACATCAAAGGTTTTGAAGAAAAACCTAAAAATGGTGAATGCACCAGAAAACCGGGTTGTTTCTTCAAAAACCCACCTTAGATCTCTTCTATAAGCACGATAAAGACCCAATATCATCATATTTGGCATGCACAAACATATATCTACCCATAAAAGGCATAGATATGAGAGACCGAGATAAGAGGATAAGTAGATCTAAGAAATCGATCCAAAACGAAGAAGAACGATCACATACCTCAACAATCCATCTTAGATTAGCCAAGAGAAGCCTTTGGATCACCTCCGAAACAATGGGAGAACATTCTCTAACCTTAGGGAAGCAAAATACCGAGTTAGGTCAGCTTAAGATGAAAAATGAGCATCTTAGGGGATGAAATGTGGGAGATCAACCTTTACAGGATCTAGTTTAAGTGGCTGCATGGTTTGCTCGCACTATTAGTCAAACTGTGTGCTAATCATGTGTTAGCCAGTACCTCAGCAAAAAATCCACACACTATTTGTTTACACGGTTAGACAAACCGTGCACCGTCCATGTGGAATCTACTGCCTCCAAGACCAACTACGCATGGTTTTTCCGCACGGTTTAGACAAACCGTGCCCCGTCCATGCGACTTCCCCTTTACCTGAAAAAATCATTCAAGGTTTTCCCGACTCTCCCATTATACACCACTAACATCAGAACCATTAATATCATCATGAAAGGGATTACATACCAGAATTCAGGGGTACAACAATATTTATGTTTTCTTCTGCGTTATCTCTTACCCTTACTAAGCATTTGAGCTCACCCATTTCTTATGTTTCATTATTCTAGGATATGAAGGCATTCGTTATGAGTGACTTGTATGAATAATCAAGGATGATTGCATGATTCTAATGGAATAAAGTAGTGTTTTTTTCTTTTCATGTTGTAATGTTGAACTTATGTATGTATCTTGTTTCTAGGACTACTAAACTGATCAATCCTTCGGGACTTGATTCCTTGTAATGATGCCATTGTATTAAAATAATGCACTGACTCTGGGTAACTGGGGTCAGGGTGTTACATCAAACCCATTAAGAATATCTTCTCCATCCTTTAATTCTCTAAGAATAATATGTGCATGTTTCTTATTTATTTTATAGGCGGAGAAACTAATAAATGGTGTACATTTATAAAAATACCGAGCATGATGAAGTGGTTCAAGCGATGGTGTTGAATGAATTCTAGAAAAAAAACTTCCTGAATATTTTACTCACAACCTCCAAGTTTAATGGAGAAGGATTTCCATAGCATCGGGAAATGGAAAATGAATCCATTGGTGTATATCATGTGAAAATCACAACACATCCACGATATAGATCTATATTTTTCATTGATCATTAATTTTTCATTGACTATTTTATGGTGGGATATTTTTGAGTGAAAAAAATATTCAAAATTGAGTCATTTATAGCCATGAGGAAATTTTACAATGTAACAACAAAGTAAAAAAATGGAGATCAACAAATATCCATGATCTATTGGGAATGGATATAGGAATAAGATAATAGATTTTAATTATGTAAGTGTAGTAGAGAAATCTCATGGGGGTAATAAATTCAAATATAAATTTTTTCAAATGTTTAGGAAGAAGTATTCAAGAAATTTCTAGAATAGTAAAAAGGAAATACATTAGTTGTGTAATGGAATTGATCCATGCTACAATATTCCTATTGAATAAACCCACCCATTTGATAGAATAATGTAATTTCAATGTAATCCCATAGCCTACTATAAAATGATTCAACTACAAGGAATGATGATATGATAAAAATGAATTCACTATTCCATGTATTTTTATAGATAACTAATGAAAACAATCTACATGTCCTTGAGAGAAAGGGTGAGATTATTCCATCACAACATCTTAGGTGGATCCTAAAAACAAAGTTGTAATAGATTCTATAGTCTTTCGTTCATGTATAATGTACATACTATTTTTCCTATCCAATATATTATTTTATGTCACATAATTTTTTCATAACTATTAAATCACCATGATAAAACATTATAGACTTGTTACTAATGAAGATGAAAAATGGTTCACTTACTAAATCCGAGTCATATAACTGATTCCATATCAAAAAAATTAAACTTTATTTACTATTGAACCATGTGATAGTCACTTTATCATAATTAAATGTTATTATCATTTTCCCATTTTATTTTTTAAAACTAATATAAATAGGTAGAGAGTGAAATCCTAAATCACCTCTATTTATATAGTCATGTAAGGAGGATGAGGAATATCTCTTTGAATCAACATCTTATTTGTGGATATTATTACTTATGATGGAGTGTATATGAAAGAAATTATTGAGACTAAGGGAAATAACATCCTTTATGAAATATCCATTTTTGGGAAATACACTGATGAGTTTCCGAATGAAATTATGATTCTCCCTCCTATTAGAGTGGTTGGTTGTTTTATTGAACATATAATTTAATCTTTTCTAATATCTAATACTCTATAGAGAATCTTTACTCAAAACATTGGGATCTAATTAATAATCTCTTATAGGGTATGGATGAAGGGTGTATACCACTATGTTCTATACCATGGGGTGCACCAGTCCATTTCATTAAAAAGTATGATGGGTCAATGAGACTCTACATTAATTATTATGATATCAACAAGATATTGATAGTGAACAAGGATCATTATCCATATATTGATGACTTGTTTGATTATCTATGTGGAGAAAAATACTTCTCCAAGGTTGATCTTTAGTCGGAATGTTATCAAGAAATTGTGAAGAAAGATAATATTCCAGTATATCTTTTTCTAAATTTATTGTAAAATGTCATTTAACAGTGATTCGATTTGAACTCACTAATGCTTCATTTATCATCATGATCTTGATGTATATAGTCTATAAGAAATAATTCAACAAATATTTAGTGGTATTTATAAATGATATATGGATCTAATTCAAAAGTAATGATTAACATAAGGATAATTTTTATGTTCTAAAAGAGACTTTGGGAGTTTAACATTTATAGGTCATGTATAATAAACAAGAGTTATTGATGGAGTAAGTAAGATTCATTATGCTTGTTTTTAGTAGAAAAGGGAACCCTATTGATCCTAAAAATACATAGTAAACTGACATATGACCTAATCCAACATCCATGATTGAAATTTTTTGTTTACATAGATTAGTTAGGTACTATCAAGAATTAGTGAGAAAAATATTAGGAATGGAAGGATCACTAAACAACCTAACTTAGAAAGAATTCATGTTTTTATGACTGATGAATAAAAGGAGAGCTTCAAATATTTAATGAATTGGATAATCACTACATCTATATTCACATTACCTATAAGTGGGGATGGATTTGTGATATGTAGCGATGAATAAAAAATTAATTGATTATATACTCATTCCATATGACCAAGAGATAGAATATTCCCCCTATTAATTGAATAAATATGAGTTGATCTTCCCTAAAAATCATCTAGACTTACTTCTACTGATATTTGTACTAAATATTTAATTAAATAGTCTAGAGAGAGAAATGTCCGACATATATAGGGATAATAAAAACCTCAAGTATACACTCACAAAAAAGAAGATCAATATGTTCCAAATAAGGATGATAATGTTGATTAAGAATTATGATTATTCAATCTATTAACATCTTCTTATTTTAAAAATAGTTTCATATTCTTTATGTTGAAAGGATTATGTAACCAAATCCATGATGAGTATTGGATGGTCACCAATATTAATTGACATGCATAGGACGTAAAATGGAATAATAAAAGAATATTCATCCTAACATTCTACATTAACCTCTCAACAATCCATTCATGAGAGGATCATAGAGTCACAAAAATCTAATGAGGTGATAAATAAAAAGGTGGTGAATATTATGGGGTTGAAAAATAATAATGATGTTATTATATAGTTTGGATATGATATATGCATCCCATAAAACACAGATTATTTTATAAAACTTCTAGATGATTAACATAGCTCATTATTCTCTATTCTTCTTGGGGAAAAAATGATGTATACAGATTTGATGAAAACCCACTGATGGGATTACATAAAGAGGGAGATTACAGAATTTGTAGCTCTGTTCTTGGTATCCCAAAAAAAAGGTATAATGAAATATGTAAAAAAAATTGACGAAAAAATTACCTATACCATAATGTAAATGACAAAACATTACCATGAAGTTTTTCAAATGACTCTGTAATACATCCAAGGAAAATAAATACATCTGTGGTATCTAATCACTATACAAATTTATCAAATTTCATTGATATCATGGAATATTTAACTCTTAAAAAAATCGGCAAGATACACATAAGATAAGTTTTCATACTACATAGAGACCCACTATACATTGTATCTAATTTTTATCATGGGTTTACTTCACTATTATGTAGAATCCCTTAGTAATTATTTGATAATTTTTTTTATACTGGTTATAAATATCTACCCCAAATGGATGGATATTCTAAAATAACCATTCATACACTAGATGATATAATTATATATGTGGCATTGTATTTACAATGATTTTTGGATGAAAAACATTCCCTAGTGGATTTCTCATATAAAAACAATTTCAATTAAAACATTCAAATGGAACCTTATGAGGCTATGTATGGGAATTAGTATCAATATTTTTCATGTTGGGATGATGTAAAAGAGCTTTAGAGGATAATTACTTATATTATTTATGATATTATGGGTACTGTTTCAATTGTTCTACATTATTTAAATTCATTAAATATTTGAATGTGAATCTATACAGACAATCACCAATAAATCCTGGAGTTTTTGGATGGATAAAAATTAATACCTTTTATATAATAGAGGAAGAAATTCTTTAGTTTTGTGAATAAAAGAGAGAATTTGTTTATATACGGTATTACCTTTGAGATCCTTGATCACATCAGAGTCAGGGATTATCAACCTGAATTCACACCTAATCAATCTCAAGTACATGATACGTTCAATGTATACTTATTGAGGATGTACAAACTAGATATATCATGAATTCTAAATAATGTTATAGTTCCAAAATAGAATGATCATTTATATAAGGACTAACTAGTGAATATATTATATTATATAGACAATGTTATATGAAATAAGAAAACTCGCCTAGTCAATGTGGTATGGAAGAAATAAATGTTTGATGAGGTGACATGGGAATTGAAAGATGTCAGGAAAAAGACATCCCATATTTTTTTTATGGAATGAAATTTTAAAGTAAAATTATTTGAAAGTGGGAAGAATTTGTCACCTAAAAATTCACAAATTAAATCCCGACTTTTAAAAAGACTAAATTATGAATTTCATTATATAATTATAGATAAAACAAGCACTAATTAGTTTATTTTAGACCACTATAACACAGTGGATATGTATAATATTAATACTCTACACTATTGATAATATATTAGTTGTATAGTGATCATTGTGAAAAGTATATTAAGGGTTATGATAAATTAGTTTATACACAGATTTGAGAATCAATGACCTCAGTGAGTAGGATCATACCCTATAAATTCCATTTATCATATCTTTTGAGTGATACGAAATCAATTGGATTTTCCCTTGACTATACCAAATACTATATATACGAACTAAAGTAAGTGTGAAACCATTTATAGGATTAATTCAGCAATATCAAGATCACGAACCAAACCATGTTCACTAAGCCATCCCAAAAATTTGTCACCATCACACACCTAACCCCTAAGGGTTTACAATAGGGTAATGGGGGGTTATATATATAGACCCTATATTTTATTTCAAAGAAACTAATGATTATATATTTTTATTATTACTTTTTATGTGACTAATCAGTTTGAAAAAAAATATATTGTGATTCAAATTAATCAAGAGTGTATTTTTTTGTAAATATAATAATTTGTGACCACCTTTTATACAAATTCATTGATTTTGAAATAAATTTTGTTTTAATGAAAATATATTTTTTTTAAATATTTATATTACTATTAATGATTTTGTAATTTAATTAATACCAATATAATTTTTTGGAGGCTTAGAATGTGATTTGTGTTGTAAAAATTAGTATTTTATAATAATTATGGATTTATATATAAAAGTGTGAATTATCGTAATTAGAAAATTATTTTGATAATATAAATATAAAATTAGATATTAATATTCCTAAATTAGCACATTTTTGTTTTTTCATAATTTTTTGTGATAGTTGATAAATAAAAATTCTGTGTTATGAATTCATAAAATACCAAAATAAATTTTATAAATACAGTAGATATCATCCCCAAAAAAATTATTTCCACTTTTAAATAGTGTGTTTATAGTGATATTTGATTAATTTTGTAACAATTTAATGAATTCATGAAAACCTATATTGTATTTTAAGGTTATAAAATCAAATCATTAAATACATGACACAATTCCCCCTAAGATATGAACGCTTTTAATATCTTTGGTTAATACACCTATAAAATATTGAAAAACCCCCGTACTTTCAAAAAACTATGGGAAAACCCATGGTAAGGTTTGTTGTTTTTATTTTCTATCCAATAGAGTCTACAACCTATGTTTAGAAATTAATAAATATTTCTAATCATCTTTTCAATAAATAACCACAATTCCTCCCAATCCTCATCACAAACCCATTTAGAAGGAATTTCCACTCCTTATCCCTTTATAATTCCCACCCATGGTGTTCTTAAGCTCTTAAAAACTCCTCCCATGTTCTTATAAGAACCCTATCCTGGTAAGAAACCCCCTCCCATTTCATTTTATCTCAATTAATTTATTCCTAAAAATCATTTTGATTTCAAAATAATCTTTTTGTAATTTGTTTTTAAATATCACTTTACTATACTCATGTAGTGTATATAATTATACACCACCTTTAAATTTCCTTTAACCCTTCTATGAATCAATATGAACACTCGTTATGAATCCAAAATAATCATATGATTTTTCGCTGAAAATAATTTGTGTTTTGAATACCTACTACCGTTCCCACTCATGGGAATTCAATAAAAAGAAAATAAAATTCATTTTTTGGGTGCATAAATTTATTTAACACCACACTCATTAACTATGTTAATTATGAGTAATGAAAGGTGTTCTTATGTTTAATGATCTATGTGGTACAATAATGCATGTACAAGATATTAATGTTATGGGTGTACCAAGAATTAGATGTCCCTCAAATGCATTTGGTAATTTGTTTATCTCTAGATATTCCACTTATGGTATTTATGAAGTTTTTTTAAGATCACTATGTTATGATTTTCCATCAGTTATCCATGAATTATTCTTTTGATTGGATGTCTATTTCTCTTGGCTATTGATTAGATTATTGCATTTTCCATTCAAATGTTTTCAAAATACTTGCATGGAGTATTGGGAATCGGTATCTAAAACCTTAATGGATTCACCTTCATGAATAGTCTCTGGATTTTAATTCCATTCATAATAAGTATTCATTTTCTCATTTCTTGGTCCAGTTTCATGAGCTTAATTTGGTCCTTTGACGTCAAAATCATTTATATGACATTGGCATGGAAATTGGTTCTCCAATTCACCTCGACAAGGAGGAAGAGTTTTTTCGGTTTAGATATTTTTTTCATAATGATAATGGAGATTGTTTTTAGCTCCACCTTTATTGATAAGGTAACTCTCTTCAATACCATTGATTATATACATATTGATATTGAGTATGAATGGAAGCCTATTTTTGTACTTAATGTATGGCTGTTGGGAATTCATTAGAGTTATGTCAGAGGAATATCTCTTGTGAGAGATGTAAAATGAAGGGTCATCCAGCTACTATCAGTAGAAGGAAATATGAGATGAAGCTTCTGTCCTTTTCAATGTCTCTTGACCATTATAGAGATTTTATTAAAAACAATATTCCACTAATGTTGAGATGTTTGCATCTGAAAAGTCTATCCCTCCACTGAAGAATTTGATATCCAAAGGTTTAATGGTGGATAATTCCGAGATGAGTGGTCCCTTCACTACTTAGGTAGATTTTTACAAGGAGATTACATCTGATGATGGTTTTGTTATTACACAAACTAGCATAGTTAAGACACAAAAAATTCTAACATCTCTGTTGTTGGATCTCATGCTTGTACTAACCCTCAAAATATAAGAATCAATGATAGTACTACTATATATTTTATACCTGATGAGGAATTTTAGTTGGATCCTAACACTAGGTATCATTAGTATGATGATTGTGATCAGGAAATCAATAATTGTAACACCACAAGATTTCACAGTACGTTATTTCATCAAAATAATTCAAAAACTTGAACTACATGCAACACTGAGTTCAAGAAAACCCTGACATACCAAACTAGCCGTTCTAAAGAGGTTATGAATATTATTAACTGAATTTTGAACTTTATATAATTCTTTTAATTTTAAAAAACATATTATGAGTTTCTTAGACGTAATGTAAGAACAAATAAAATTTTTCAGATAAAAGAAGTATGTTTCAAAAAATTTAATGTTACCGCCTTTTAATGGGGAACCCATTTAAAATTAAATATTTGAAACTTTTATATACTCAATTTGAAAAAAAAACTTCTTTATTTAGAATCGGTACATAATAATTTAGTTTCAATAAATTTTTGGTGTTTTTATGATAACTTTCATATTTTGGTTAATAGTGAAAAATACTATATTTTAACTGAAAAAAACTTTTTTAATCAAATTTATTTATAGTGTATAATTATACATTTTAATGGTTTTTATTTATAATTACATTATATTTTTACCATTTATTCCAATAATGGTAATTTTAAGTAATTTCATTTTGAAATTTGACATAAACAGGTGTCAATATTTTGATAGTTATTATTTCTTAAAATACGATTTTTGGTTTCGACAATGGGAATGAATTTTAAATAATTTATTTCAACTTCTATGTTTTAAAATTAGTAAAATAGAAGTAATTTTTGAATTCTGAAAATCAAAATTATCTTAGGGTGAATTTTTGGTATCTTTCTGAAAACATTCAATTTTTGATGAATAGTGAAAAACACTGAGTTATTGTTCAAAACCAGCTTTTTGTTTAAATAATTATTTATTTTATTTTAATTTATTTTTGGCCAAAATAGATAGATAATACCTATATAAATTCAATGTAATTCATTGGATTCAATTTATAATAATTGTAGATATATAAAAATTTTGTGGAACTTTTTACCGTCTTTTACCCACCTCCTAGGAGCATTTGCAAATTTACATAAAACGTAATTTTACCGCTTAAATGACTTGAATTTCGAAAAACCAAGAGACATGATTAATATCAAAGACTAAAATCTGGTTCAATAAGATAAAAATTATTTTTGGTGAATTGTAACTTTTTAACGTTTATTTACCACGGTTAAAGGTAAATAGGGTAATTAATGGTAAAAATGATATTATTATTACACTAAAACATGTCCTAATTCTATTTGATAAGTGTAATTCGACAAAAAACAACCTTAAAAATAAAATATGACCCTTTAGGTCCACATGGATTAGATTAAGACATTTATTATTATTATATTTACAGAAGAGTTAAAAGAGTTAAAATAAAAGTTTAATAACTAAACTATTTTCAATATAGGGTTATACATAATATAAATTAGACTATAAATATTCATTATAAAGTTAAAAATATTTCCTACATAATTGTATTTTATTTATAATTTTTAAAGACTAAATATTTTAATTTATTAATGACACAATGATGATGATGTAATTACATAATTAATGAAAGAATCAAATAAATGGTATTATAAATATTGAAATAAATATAATTTCAACGTTTTATGACACCCACGAATTTTCTAGGTGATTAAGTCATGTTAGAATTGATTAAATGTATTTTCTATTGAAGTAATCATGTTGTTATTAGTAAAACAAATACCAAATAGTGTCAAAATTGAAATAAAATAGTTTTTAAAACAAATATTATATTATTAATTTTTATAATGGTCATAAAAATCTAAGGTTCAGCCAAAAGACATATATAATAATATATATGTTATTAATGGATGAATTGGTATTCTATAGGAAGTATATAGTATGTTTATTTATCATGTAGTGGAAGAATACAAGAAGACACGATGAAAGTTGAGTTATTTAATTTAGAGTTAAATCTAAATGTTATGGTTACAATGGTATCCTAAACTTGTCTAAAACCTATTGGTTGAGAGTATTTAGACTTATCCTCACCCTAGACTCGAAATAAGTCACTTTTGATCCATTATAAACCGAATATGAATTTATTATAAAATAATATTTTAAATTTTTTCCAAGGATCCCCTCACCCCTCTTCTAAAAGGGCACTTCCGCTTCTCTCAAATTAACACCACCAATGTCCTTTGGCTCAGCCAAACCCTACAAAATTATCCTCCCAACTATCCTAAATTTATCTTAGAGGCCTTCATTTGGTCATAAATGCAACCTATGTAACCCTTTTGATCAAATCAAAAGGAAGAACCCAAAGAAGAGGTAATGATTTCACCACACTCTTTCAAGTTCTATTATTATAAATATTAAAATAAATATAATTTCAATGTTTTATAACATACACGAATTTACTAGGTGAATATGAAATGTTAGAATTGAATAAATGTATTTTTTTGAAGTAATCATGTTGTTATTATTTTAACAAAAAACAAATACCAAATAGTGTCAAAATGGACATAAAATAGATTTTAAAACAAATATTATATTATTAATTGATATAATGGTCCTAAAAATCTAACGATCGTCCAAAAGACATATATAATAATATATATGACATTAATTAACCAATAGGGGTTCTATTGGAAGAATACAGTATGTTTATTAACCATATAGTGTAAGACAACAAGAAGACATGGTAAAAGTTAAATTATTTAACTTAGAGTTAAATCTAAATGTTAAGGTTAAAATGGTAACCTACAATTGTCTAAAACTTATTGGTTGAAAATATTTCGATGAATCACCACCCTATCCATGAAATATGTCACTTTGGAGCCATTTTAATCCAAATAAGAATTTATTATAAAATAATATTTTATGTTTTTTAAAAGGTTCCCCTCACCCCTCTTGTAAAAGGGCACTTCCCCTTCTCTCAAATTCACACCTCCAATGTCATTTTCCTTGGCCAACCCCTCCCCACATATCCTCCAAACTATCCTTAATTAAACCTATAGTCCTTCATTTTGTTATAAATCCATCCAAAGGAGCCCTTTTGATCAAATCAAAAGGATGAACCCGAAGAAGAGGTAATGATTTCACCACCCTCTTTCATGTTATCTTATTCTTCCACTAACTCATTCATTGTTGTTTCCATTATAAAATAATAAATCCAATATCTTAAATATAATGTTATGTTATTATAAATATGGAACAAATATATAAATTATTTTATCCATCTTATGAATGATAATGTCACCATGCGTGCGTACGTACGGCTTACCGTCTCCATGTCGTGGTGTAATTTGTTATTCAACACTATGTTTTTTGGAAGGATATAATGATGGGTAATATATAAATAAAAAATGAAAATAACATGATAATGACTCTGTAATATTAATATACAATCCAATTACACACCTTTAAAGAAATGATATTATAGCTCATGCATACGTACAGATTACCATCTCCATGACGCGATGAAATTCATTTCCATGTACACCATTCATCGACTATTATAAAATTATATATTACAAATAAGTATGACATAATAATGATACTAGATAAATATATATATATATATATGTGTGTGTGTGTGTGTGTGTGTGTGTGTTTGTGTACTTACATATATCTTAATTCACTTAGTTCTGTTCAATATCATAGGAAAACGAAAACAACGTTTATGCGTACGTACATACAACTTTCTCCATAAATGGTGTATTTCATTTCATATTTATGTCTATTATAAATATTTATATTACAAATATATATGATATTTAAATCATGTTCTATATCATGGAAGCATTTAAATCATTATCTAAGTGATACAATCAAGAGTAACAAGTTAAAACACGTAGAATAAAGAAAGCGATTATTACACGATATATTAATTTAACATGGAAATTATTATTAAATGGGTAGTATAAAGTAATAAATGAATCATGTATGATATCATAAATATTAATATGATTATTTTATAATTTAATAACATACTACGATCTTCATACAGGAGGTTAAATGTACCCTCGACTAAAGGAATGTTCATGGTAAGGGTTAATTCTTCAATCTCATTATTATCCGAGATTGTTTATGTGTAAGTATTTACTGGGAAATTCTTATCATCCACGACCATTTTTCATAATAATGATTTCAAAATGAATATTTTAAGGATTTGGGAAAGTTACTCTTTATCAAGATCAGAATTTTAAATGTTTTAAATATTCATCTTTCTAAATCTTTTTAATTAATTCCATGTTTTCTAAATGATTTAAAGGATTTATTTATATGAACATAAATGTTTTAAAATGATAATTATTTTCAAAAGCTTCATAGTTTTATGGGAAACTTTGATTCAAAAATCTATTTTAAATTACATCCTTTATAAATGTGTCACTTTTAAATTATTTTTAAAAAATTATATTTATCTCAAAATGTTTTACTCATCCTTTTCAACTATGTCAGCATCTCTTACTGGCTATTATTTTTGATTGAGGATGATTTTTTATAATACAATCATCCATATTGTATTGAATGAGTTATGATATTTTTGACTATGGATGTCTTTTTTTATATCCTTCATGGTTTATGGTTAATGTATAGACATTTTGTATGCTAGTTTTAATACGAATGTTTATGCTATATTTCAACCTTTTCATATGACGAATGTATTGGGATTATTAAGTGACGGTTGGAGCCCACTATAGCTCCACGATGAATTGGTAGGTCTCATGAGACAACTAGTCGTGGAATTGGCTGAGGCATTTCCCAATTTGAGATATGGTTTTGGCCGACGCCTTAATCATTTTTAGAAGTCTTGGCCAAGGCCTTGACTAAATGTTTCAGAATATCTGACATTATACATTCCCTCATTATGAAAATAATATTGATGGTTCATGTGGTCATTGGACTAGTTTAATAACAATGATTATGTTTTATTATGGAATTATTTACTCAGCTCATATTCTTTCTATAAAAGTATTCATTTTTATTATTGGTAAAGAAATGTAGTTTCAATTATTCACCATGCTTAATATTTATGTTATCTTTCACTGTATTTCTTACACTTACTGAGCATTTGAGATCATCATTTTCTATGTTTTATTTTTTCCAGGATTCCAAGAAGTATATTGTGATTGATATTCTGGGTTAATCTAAGGGAATAATAGAGTTCATAAATTATTATTTATGTTGTGTTGTATGTTATAAAGTGTAATGTAACATTCATGTATGTAATATATTTTCTACGACTGTTAAACTGATCGGTACTTCGGGACATGATTCCTTGTAATCATTCCAATGTATTAAAATAATGCACTAACTCTGGGTAACTGGGGTCAAGGCATTACAATTGGTATCATAGGAAATTTATAAATAAAAATTGAATCTAGATTTAGATAAACTCTGATTAGAGAACATTACCCTAAGATAGACTTTGAGGATTAGTACAGAATAAATTCCTAGAATTTTGTTAATGTAGATATTTTGTTTGTTTTCCAAGAAAATACATCCTTGTCTGGATACGAGCTGGTAGAGGTGGCTCTGGCATAGATGTACTTAGGGGTTATACCCGAAAACACCGTTTTGAGCATGACTCGAATGGGATATGATGCATGACAATGGGACTTGATGCACTCTTGGTTACTAAACTCTCAGAGACATGCTTTGGATAATTCTCAATTTCATTACAAATCATTATCAAGGATTTATGAGTATATATCTCCTCAAAGAAAATATTTTTATGGATTATATCCATAAAAAATTCAATTTATGTTAGGTATTTTACATTTTTGTAATTATCCATTATAATTCATAAATTAACCTAGTATATGCCATTTTATAGAAATGACGCCTAGTAGAAGGAATTTGAACTCCAGCAATACATATGATCCGAAGAGTAATAAGGATCATATCTTTCATAGTATTAAGACAACATTTAGAAGGGAAATAGTCTACCTTTATTCTAAACACATGAAAAATAGTATCATGTGTTAATAATATAAGTAAAGAATTATCTGAGTCCCATGGCCTTGAAGGGAATCAAGAGAACAAATGGATGGAAGAGAGAAAGATGGATAATGGGAAAAGGGAAATGAAGGATTTTCCAATATGTGTGATTACATAAGTATTTTGATGATGATTTTTAGAAGGATTTTTTATTCCCAAATAAATTGTAAATTTTTTGACTGAAATTGGAGTAATTGGATATATCATGATATGTTTTGATGTTATTATGATGTGATAAAAAGATTTTTCAATTAAAAACATATTATACATGTTTTTAATATAGTAAACAATTTCTATAAAAGACATGTATGCACTGTGATATGTAATATATGCTGAATAAAATGGAAAATATTATTTTACAGTCCCACGGAATTTTGAAAAGGAAAAAACCATATGACTGAAAATAAGGGTACTCAAAAGAAATATATAAAACCCAATATATGGTAATGTAATACAACTTATGGTAATATAAAAGTTATTTGGTTCCTTAAAATTATATTTCCATAGGAATATAAAAAATTCACCAAAGGAAAAAACCCAAACATTGGTACATAATATATTTTAGAGTGCTTATTGAAAATCAACATAGGAAAAAAACACACCTGGATATGCAATGTCTTGATAATGATGAATATTAATTTCTGAGATTTTTTAGAATATATAATATATTTTTGAGATAAAAAACTAGAAAATTATCAACCACTCATTGTGATTAGTAACGTTTACATGTCAGAAAAGCGAAAATCATAATATAGATAGAATCAATGTCATTTTATAATTCATCCGAGATTACAATAACAAAAGGGAGAAAACAAAAGAAACACAAATAAGGGAAACACTGAGGTGTCATGGGGGACTACGGTATTGGATACAAAGAGAATACACTCTTTAAATATTCACACCCTCAACTGGAAAATTCATCCCATAAAAAAGTGATTCACACCTCATCGGACTCCATGGAGGAAAGAAAATCCACAATTTTATTCACTTTATACCATGTGTGAATAACCTATCTAATTTTTAATGTGATCCCCTTTCACCTGTTAATAGTGTAAAAAATGGACTAGGGTACCCATCCGAGACCAATAAAAAATTATAAATAGTGATAGAATGAATTTCAACTATTATAGGATGGATATTCTTTAGTAAGAATAATAGTGGGTTGGTGATCACTACATGATCTTCAACTTGGATGGAGGGACCTATTCTAAAATATTAAAAAAAATACAGAATCATAGATCCCCTATTTTCATGAAAAACTCCCACATCCCACATGACACCCATATTAAAATAATCATATATGTTCATTTTAGGTCTCGAATGATGTGTGAACCAACACACCCATCACCCATTTATAACAATGGGAGATCATTTAGATGATGGAGTGACTACCACCAGTGATTTCCATGGGGCCTTCATTTCATTCCATACAAAGGAATACAATATCAGAAAATGTGTGCGTGATCATAAAGAGGATTCATATTCTTTCCATGTGAGTCCCTTGTGGAGGGCCTCATTATTCATTTTCAAGAGACCAACAGCCTTCCACAAGAATGAGGCTTCTTTCTTTTTTTCCCGATCCAATGATCAAGGATTTCGGGATACAAATATTAAAAAAACGGAAATTGAAAATTATTGATTCAACAAGTCTATGAAGACATCAAATGAATTCTTCATAATTATTGACCACTCCCCTTTAAAAACTAAATGATCATAGGTTTCAGCATCTCATTCCCTAAAATAGTATCAACTAGAATCCATGCTCAAACCTAGGTGCATGATGTTATCCTCAGTTGGAAGTGCATAGTTGATAACCCTCCAAATGGGAAAATTAAAACATGATGGAAACTCATTGAACCACAAAATTTCCCCTAAAGCAGTAGGGTCCTTGAATACCATCCATAGTTAATGAATGTATTTACTATAAAAATATCCTGAGGATGAGCCCAGGAATGATCCCTAGTCCAACACCAAATTAAACTCAATTCTTCATAATATAACCCATTAGTTCTTGTAAAAAAATCATATGGATGAATATATGGTGCTCACTTCATTTGTGGAATGAGATATTTCTAGTATGACAACATGGGATGATGATATCTCTTCCTACCTAGTTGTGCTTCGAAAAGATATTTTCCCCTTCCCACGATCCATACTGAATACGGTATCTGATGCTCTAAGTGGGGCTAAATCCAATGTCAGTTATTGGAATACCAACATATCGGCATGTTGGGGGAATCCTCATACCTAAAATTCATGTTCCTCCCCAAGATCATTCAACCCTCAAGAATCTCAAAGGAAACTTTTTAATTCTGGCCTTACATAGGACCATATACACTTCAAATGTTAATACTACCCCTCACATTAGAGTATTTCTATATTTTCCCATGATGGCTAGTGAAACCCTCCATCCAAATGGGAACCCAAAAGGATATAAAACATTTTTTTCTCCATCCAAGAGATGGAACAGTTTGTAACCATTAGGATATAAAGAACATTCATTTGGATATAAGGGGAAACACTATTCTATGGGGTAATTAGACCTCTAAAATATATAAATCAATTTCACTAATTCCGGAAACATCCAAAAATGATATTAATTATTTTTAGAAATCTTCTAGGGAAATAAATTTTTTGTGAGCATTTCGACAGCCCAATATTCTATAGGAAATTCCCCTCTATTCATGTCATGGTTTCCCTCAAAGGATCTAACTCTCCTATCTAAAAATTTCCAAGAAGTATTTAAACTAATCTTATCCTGGTTCGACTATTGGCCACTCAATTGACAATAATAGTCTATAATTACATAGATACCATGAATATATCTATTCCTTATATTTATAAGGATGGTGGTTTCACTTAAGAACATATAATGGGATATTCCACAAGAGTGAAATTTTGCATGATATGGAATAAATCTACCCAACATAATGCATCTATTAATATGTCTAAGGAGAGTATCATTGGTAAGGATAAAGATGGTTTGGGAGATTGGTTCACCTATCCTTATAACCCTGGCTTCCATAATGAAGAAATAATGCTTTACCAAAATGATGATCTAGGAGAAACTAAAACACCATAATTAGATATCAAACACACATGATGAAAAAACACAATTGAGAAAGTACCTTGGCGATGATGTTTTATTCATTCCTTTTATAGGTTTGTTCATATCCAATATTATTACAACATTTTATCATATAGATGTTTTTTTTGATATCCAAAATTATTTTTTGATCTATAACTATACCTCCAATACTATTTACCCCTTAATAAACCAATGTTTTTTAGTAATCCAACTAAGATGATAAGTGGATAGTATTTTGTTGATAATTCATTCCAAAACCTCGTCTGAAAAATTTCACAAATAAATAGGCCTATTTTAATTTTTGGACTACTGATATTTATAATTTTAAGAATCACAATCATCGTAGAAAGAGATGTATGATGGATAATTTCAATAAGGAAGGAATCATGTACTGCTTGCACCAAATCCCTCTAAATGAAATCATATGTGTCCTTATAAAATAGATAGGGAATCCATATGCTTTTGGAGAGATTTTATAGTGAGGTTTCCATATCACTTTATAAACCTCCCTCTTTCAACATATAATTCTGAAGGAACCATTACACAATCAGAGATCAAATTTGGGAGAGCACTAATGATATCAGTGTGAACACTTGGGGAACCAACTTGAATGAGAGGTCATGGACTAGCTATGAGATATATAATATGATCATCCACCATTTCTCCCATAATATCATGATCACCTGTGTAAGATCTATACTCTATGGGAATATTTGGTCTATTTATATGTCTTATTTATGTAATGAGTTCATTGAAGAAACCCATGTTATGATCAACCTCTCAAATCCATTTAATTAATGAACTCATAAGATCAATTCATTCCATGTTTAGAAGACATAAACCATAACACTCTACCAATTATAAATCTCAAAAAATAAGGATTCATTACATTAATTCTCTAAACTCGATTGAAAACATGAATTTTTGTGTTGATCACATACATGTAACATGATCAATGATGTCAGTCCATTATCCTTACTCTAAGGCCATATTTAACATGTTTGATTTTATTGAGAAGGGTTTTAATTGCATATCCTTTTGTAGGTATACTCTATGACTCTTCCACCATTACTGAAATATCTTGTCATGTATCCTTAAATGTGAAAAAAAGAAATGATTAGCACTAATAATATTAGAATCGAGAACTAAACAGTACGTGGGGTGATCTAGAAATCACCTCAAAAGGTGGGTGACCATTATAACAAGGTAGTATGAAATAATGGGACTATTTATAAGGAATACAACTAGGAAACACCAGTTCTAATTGGATCCCCATTGATTTTTGCACCTCTTGAACTGATCACCCATAAAACCTATATATATAATTCCTCTATAGGTTGAAAATGTCACAAGTTTTGGACATTCCATTTGTGGTAAGGCTCTATATCCTTTTAATTCTTCCTCTTCCACAACAATGTCAGAATATCTCCCAATCAACCATGTTGTATCCTGCAGATCAAAGGATCCATCATCATACCATATGGTCTCTCAGGTATGAACCTCTCATTTTTCATAAACAAAGTTGAAAAAAATATCGAGATCCCACTGTTATTATTTTATTCATAAACTAATGTGATGTATAAATAAAATATAATATGATATTATGCTTCCAACATAACCATATGTGAATATTTTGAGGGTTACGATTCATGTAGTTCTGCAACATAATTATTTTCACATAATCATTAGTCTTATATTACTTCAATTTGGTCTCGAGAACAATGAATAATGAAGATAACTTTTTGTGAATATCATTAGAAATGATGTGTGACATAACATGGGATTCAAGTTTGTGGGAAACTCAAATAAAGAACACTATAATTAAAGCAATACTTTTCTGGATTTGGCCCCATACTATAGTGTAAAAATTATTTGAGATGACAATAGATTATATTATAGCTTTGAATGAGATCTAGTCAACACTCACTAATGATGGGATGATTAAATTACCATGTAAGACACATAAAAACCAAGATCTACCTTCTTTGATACTACACCATACTAAATAAGTGTGGTATAACAACACATAGTATCCTTTGGAGGAAGATTGATAATAGGACCATCCATCTAAGAGGACTAAGAGGCTTGTAAAATCAGACGAGTTTCCTACTGAACTTAAGAGTCACCCCCTAATGAAAAACAATCTAGTGCATATATGAATGTGATAATTCAATATTACACGGAGGAGGAGATGAAGGTGACGAGTTGGTGTGGAAATTTTCTTGAAATAAATAGTTTGAAAATGTGGATGACCAATATGGTATAGGGTTAGTGAATTGAGGAAAATTATAGGAGGAGGAATATGATCCTAATGGGACGGGTTGGACCCAATTTGTCGATGTAGGAGGACCATCACTTTTCCTTGAGTTCGATCTTCCAAATCTGTTATAACCAAGTGAGTGATTCTAGTGTCCATTTCCATCACATACTCATCATGACCAAATACATTTACCTGAAAATGATCTTTACTTTGGTTATATCTCTTGCAATGGAGCAGAAATATCTAGACAAATGTGTTTAATAGTATTGTTTTTGAAAATATTTTGAAAATCGCTTCCAAATGTATTACAAAAAAACATATAGTTGATGTTCCTAAAATCACCTATAAATGTATTTAATGTTTTTAAAAAAAATTTGAAAGGAAAAAATTTAATTTTTTAACAACAATTTTTAAAAAACCATGAAGAAATAGGTGTCATTTTTTATGAGATTCATATTGGTTATATCATATCATATCCATCCAACAGCCCGAATGCCTTCAAATTTTTATATTACATAAAGAGAGACACCCCTTTTAAGGGAAAAAGAGGGGAAACCCAAATAGACAACATTGAATTAGGAAAAATCCCAAACTTATGGTTTAACAATACAACCCAAACTGACAACATGGAGGAACCCCTCCCAAGAAATAGATCAGGAAAAATCACTCCACCAGTGCAGAGTTGAATGGAAAGAAAGTGTCTTGTGTCAAAGCACATGCCAGATTCGACAGAAAAATCCATACCCTCTCAACATCCAAATCCATAAAGCTCTGCAATGATGAACAGAAAGCTCTCGAACCTCCTCTGGGGCCTGATCTGTGTGGTCAAGTCCGAATGCATCATCATACCAACATATATCATATAACACATTCACCATTCAGAGAATAAAAAAACCAATAAGATGAATTAAAACTATGTGTATAAATAAATTTTTACAATTATTCATCTCATGTGAACCTATCGATGCATCGAGGAGCTATATATGTTTAGGCTCCACCCATCATTTCCAGTCCTAATCATTTATTATATTGAATAACCAAAATAAATAATATACCTTATCAAATGACCATATTGGATGATAAATATGAATCTATGAATAATTTCCTAATTAATAAAATAACATTTATAGTAGGTAAGTAATGTAAAATGGTATACAATTTAAGAAATAGTAATATCAATGAAAAATGAAATGGATAATAAGGTGAAATTCAATATTCAATGATCATAGGAAGTTAAATACTTCATGGAGACTAAAAAATAAATCATGGAAGTGAATTTGAAAACTATCCTTTTCCTTATCAATAATAAACCATCAAGATGAAGAATAATGATGGTTTCAACACATAAAAACCCAGTGGAGTAAGTTATATGGTAATTTTCATTGATTAAATAAGAGATTAAAAGTTTTAAATATTCTTTAAGAAAATGTCTTTTTCTGTTGAAAAAGCATTAGAAAATAATTTCCATTAAAAATTTCTCTTTGAGACATTAAGAGGAGGCTTCAAAAGAATGACGATAGATGAATCTATACATGTCATATGAGGTAAACATAATTTTACTTTTTAAATTTTTTTTTTAGAAAATGGGTCATTAGGAAAGATAAATTAATATTCATTTGAAAAATTGGGAAAATAAAAAAAGGTTAAAATTTTACTGACAAAATAAATTAAAAAATATTTTTGATAAAACATTAAATAAAAAATGGGTTTTAGAATAAAATAAGTTCTCTGACTAAATTGAGAAGTGATGTCGAATTTTATTTGAAACTTTTTATAAAACACATTGAGTGATAAAGAGTTAAAAAATGGTACAGATACTTGAAATTGGTCATGAATAAATGGATAAAAATCAATGTGATTATTGAAAAATGTTAACCTAATTTCTTCCAATGAAAATTACATTTAATGATCATTATTATTTGTCTTGATGAAAATTATCTATAATAATTACGATGTTTCCCATTAAACATTGAAACATTTTAAAAATTTTATCCTCATGAAAGAATAATATTAAATGGGAGTATTAAATACCATAAAAGAAAAGTAATTCTTGTTATAATATATCCAAATGGTATGTACATCACCACACAAAAGAATTAATTGGTGAATATGACATCTATCTCATGAATGTAAAAAAGTGAGATGAAAATCCTCACTAATGAAGTAGAAAATTAATTGTAAAACCCAAAGGTGATAATCCTTAAATAAAATATTAAAATAACACAAAAATAATATAATTCAAGATATTTTATGTAAATTTTGTATTATGTACACCATATATAAAATTAGGTGTATAATAATTAAGTATTCCACACATAATGTAAACAAGTAAAGAATCCTTAAAATAAGAATCAAATGTCCCAGAAGTGATAATAATAAATTGAAACACGTAAATACTTTGAAGATAAATTAATTCATGAAATAATATATCAAAATGGGAAGTAGATACACCGAAGAAAATAAGTAAGTGGGTAATATGAAATTAATCACCTGGATATAAAAAGTGAGATGAAAATTTTATACCCTGTGTTTCCTTTCGAGTGAAATTCCTTTAAATTCATTTTTAATAAACGTATTTTAATTTTCAACTTATTTTAGAACTGTTTTAATGTTTATAATTTAATTTTATTTCACTTCTTACCATGTTGTGTACAACTACTTGAACAATTCTATTTACATCATCTGTTTTTTTACCAAACTTGGTTTCTGTGCGGAAAAAATATTATTGGTAAAAAATCGACATAAGTTTCATTATAAAACATCTCCAAAATAATAAACATGACCTAATTATAATTTTTTTACATAAATTAAACATTAATGTTATTCATCACAAATAGTGCCTCCTAGGTCAAGTGTAGGGATTTGGGGAGTCTATTTGGGAATATCGTTTCTAAAATAATGGGGTGGGAGAGGTGTGAGGAATGGGTAGATGTGGTGGCCTTTTATAGATAAGGAAAAGGACTCACTTGGTATTATTGAAAATATTTTATTTGTACACATGTCATCGCCAAAACAATTAATAATAAAGCACCCAAACACTTTAATGGAAGGTTTATGGAAGAAATATGTTCGAACAATGGTTGTTGGTCAAGTTACTAGATCATTTGTGCCCTCAAATGTAAGGTTTTAGTCCACTTTAAAGCATAATTACACATTAATCACTATAATTTATATTAATCACATTTACTGATCATTTTTGTTCAAAATTTATGTTGATATTATTAGACCACAAATATTATCTTGATTATAATGGTGTATGTTTTATTTTAAAAAGTAAAATCAGAGAAGAGAAAAAATTAAGATTAATGATAATCTCGAAGAAATACGGTTAACTGGATTTAGTGAAAAAATGTTTAAAATATTATTATGTTTTTATATTCAATTTATAAAAGTGAATTGGTAATAATGAACTAACGTTTATTAATATATTCATGATTGATCCAATTTGACTTTAACAACAATTTTTTATATATTTTACCATTTATAATTATTTAAACATAGATGCATTTTTTAATAAAAACACACTATTTTTCACTATTCCCTAAAATGAAGTTTCTTGGAAAAACAAAAAAAATATCTTATCCTAATATTGAAATTTTGAATTGGAAAATGTTTTTTTAAATGAACTAATAAAAGTTTCTAAATTAATATTTAATACTGGTTCACCATTAAAAGGTGTTAAAATGCATTAATAAAAAAAATAAAGGTGTAGATGTAAAATATTGGGTTTCCTCTTATCTTATGCTTAAAAATATATTTTTGGATAAATATAAAAAAAAATTGATATAATATGTAACATATTTATTACATTAATATCACTAACTAATTGAAATTAATTTCATCTATTAGGCTAAACCCTCTTTATGAGCATAAAAAAAGTTTTCTTTAAACATATTCCATTTATATTCAATTGGTTCCCACATTAATTTATAATTAATTTTTAACCTACAAATTAATATTATATTATCATAATCCTTATATTTTCACTAGATAGTTAATATTGTTCATAAACTTGAATATAAAATCTATATTATATAATGTTTTGTTAAATAATAATGTTTTATTTATAGATTGTCTCTTGGTAAGAATCGATGTTTCGTATAGAGAAAGCCATCGAAGAATGTCACTTTTTCATGTATCACAAGAAATATTGGAAGTTATCTCTTGTGTGTAATGAAATCCAACTCGGTGTTTCATGTATTGAAATACATAGAATCTATTGTAAACAGTAAATATATTACAAAGTATTCAGATATTATATTACCTTTTGTTCTTGGTGATTCCTTTCATACACTCTATCAAATACAAGGTAATTATTTTATTTCTTCAGGGCCTCAAATTCTGTCTACCTTATATATATTGTGTTTTATCAATTGAAACTCGATCATGGTGTTATGTTTTTAGATACTTCATTCCTTGAAATCCCACATCGTGAGAAGTGTTCAGAAATAATCCTCTATAAAAGAGATATTGGAATGTACAGAGTTCAAATGCACTACCATTTAAATATGTTTAAAAGGAGGGGAACAATAGAGGAAACTAGGTAGATGTACTTAGTGGAAAATAGTAAATATTTATAGGGCTTCAATTTGGTTATAATTCAAAAGAAAGTCAACGATCAATGGAATGCTGAGGTCCATAAATCCAAAAATATTTTATGATTCAGAAATCCATTGTTTCAACAAATATATAAGTATTATGAAAACATTTTTATTTTGAAGTCATTTCCATTAGGCCTGGGAATTATTTTACTGACCAAGAATATTAAAAAATATTCTTACATAATTGGTTGAAATATCATATGAACAATTTTATCTTTTGGTTGTGATGCAATCAAATTCTAATTCATCCCTTTACTATAGAAAAAATTAATTCCCAATAATGATTTTTTTGCATGAATTACTAAAATAATATTTTAAGGATTGGTTAGGACTATTAAAGAGTGAAATGGGTAACTATTTTTCTATAACTATCACAAAGAATAAATATCATTAATATATTAATTTCTAATCCTAAAAAGTGTTATTGTTGGTTCATTATTAATATTTATTAGTTAATTTTGTTAAATAAAAACTATGATAATTAAAAATGAAATTGTGTTTGGTAGTGGTTGGTGTGAAAACCATATTGTCCTTTGGTCAAGGGTTCTAATCTAGTTTCTTTGCTGGATTTGATTGGTTTTCATCCAGCATACAGGTTATCCTTTTCTAAAACCATATTAATATAACGTAAAGATATAAATATTATTGATATTCTTGAAATTAGGTTAATATCTAAATATAAATTTAACTAATGTTTTCAATACCACCTCAATACATAAATACATAATCCATTGTATTTCCATATAGTTCCTTCCTTGGTCTTGGGTTTATCTATAAAGTCATTAGTAGGATTTCTAAATCATGGATCCTTGTCAACAATCTAATAACCATTAGGTTAAACCTAGGTTACTTATTAGGTATCCAAAACCTTCATAATGGTTCGTAATGAAAAGTGGATTATCTTATGAATAACCCCTGGTATTTTCGTACCAGGTGTGCAGTAAGCCACATTGTCATGTAACAAGTTACCCTGAGTCACGCTCGGAACACCTTATCAAATTTGTTACTCTTAGGTGCGTCTATTATAGAAGAACATGAAATTATAGTACCTATACATGGATATATATCTTATAATACCCACATAAACTATTCTTTACCAAAATTATATGGATTTCATTTATACATCCTAAAATATTTTCATAGGGTAATATTTTCCAATCTAGGTTTCCCTAAATCTTGTTCCCAAGTTTTCTACTAAACATCCCTTTGATACCAACTATAGCGACCCATACTGAGACAGCCTAATTTCGGTGTCTACAACTTTAATAATTGGTGTGATTATGAGGAATCAATACCCAATAGACCGATCAGTTTAGTAGTTTTGGTAAACGAGATACATAAGTGAGTATTTTTTTTACAAATGAATACATTGATTACAACATAATTGTTTTATTTATTCCAAAAAATAAATCAACATATTTTAGATTAATTCTAATCCATTTAATAAAATCCATTCACATCTTTCATAGAACACATCTTGTATTCCTAGGCAGAGTAACATAATAAGGGTGAGCTCAAATGCTTAGTAAGGGAAAAATATAGCTGAATAAATAATAAATAAATGCGAATAATATATATAAAAATGTAAATAACTGGAAAAACATTCCATGTAAATAAAAAGATAATAAAATATTAATATTCAGTTTTAAGAAACTGAATCACATACCATCTAGATAAATAGAAATGAAATGTATCCATAGATACATCGATGCAGCATCTCATGGAAAAATAATTTCTAAAACTATTATGAGGGAAATTATTTATTAATAGATTTCATGTCTAAGGCATATAAGGACATATTACCATCATGAACTTTCTGAATAATGCTTAAAACAAAGGGTAGAAACCCATTCACATAGTTATTCTTCTCATTAGAACATGTTGATGCATCAAGGATCAATATAATGTCTGTGCAACATCCATCATTGGAAGTCCAAAAAATCTATAATATTGAAAAACGGAAATCACTAATATGCCTTATAAAATAAAAATACAGGATGAGAAATACATATCTATAAATAATTCCCCAATTCATGAAATAACAATCATTGTTGGAACCGTATGTAAAATGTTATACGGTTTAGTCAACAGTAATATCCATGATAAAATAAAATGGATAATAAGGGGAGGTTCAATGATCAATGATCCTAGAAAATAGAATACTTAAAGCTAAAAGAGAAATAAATTAATCAAGTTAATGTGAATATAATATCTAGAAAAATATATAAAAATCATCCATCGATAGTAAATGGATAGAATCAATAAAGTAAACCCAATTAGAGAAACATATTGGGTTATTGTCTTTGATGAAATAAAAAATTACCTTTCAAAAATATTCTAGAGGAAAGTATCATTACACCCTTTTCAAAAAAAATTAAAAAATTAACTGTTTAAACATTAAAAGGATTCTTCAAATAAATGATGGTGGATGAATATGTACATGTCATATGATGTAAAAAGTGTTTTCTTTTTGTATGGAAAAAGGATAGAGAATACCTCATTAGGAAAGAGACAAGAATATTACTATCAAATATTGGTAAAAGAAAAAAAAAATATAACAATGTCTATACCCAATAATATTAAAAACCTTTTTATGACCTTTTAATAAAACATGGTTTATAAAATAAAAATGGTTCTTCGACTAAATAGAGTTGTGAAGTCAGGTTTTCTTTAAACCATTTAAAAAACACTTTCTGTACCAAAGAGTTGGAAAATGGTACTAATACATTGGATTAGTCCGGAATAACCCAAGGAGAATGAAAAGGAATACTGAACAATGGTTATATAATTTTATCTAATAGAAATACCATTTATTGATCATTTGGATTAGACTTGAGGACAATAATATTTAAACATTCCAAAGTGTCCCATACAAATTTGAAACATTTTTTAATCATAATCCTCTTGAAATGATAATATTAAATGGAATGTATTAAATACCAGGAGGGAAAATTAATTTATAATATAATATATATATATAAATGGGTAGTAGGTACACCCAAAAAAATAAGTAAGTTGTGCATATGACATTTATCTCACGGATATGAAAAGTGAGATAGAAATCCATACTAATGAACTAATAAATTGAATTGAAAATCAAAAGGTGATAATACTTAAATAAAAAATTCAATTCCTAAGAAGATAATACAATTCACGATATTATATGTCAATGTGGAAATAGGTACCCCATATTTACGAAATTTGGATTACAATAATTAAGATTTCCCTACGTAATGAAAATGAGCGAAGTGTCCCTTACATATAAATTGAAAGTCCCAAAAGTGATAATAATAAAATAAAACATATAAAAACCATGAATAAAAATTAATTCAATATATAATATATCAAAATGGAGAGTAGGTACACCAAAAAAAAGAAGTAAGTGGTGAATTTGATATTAATCTAACATATTTTAAAACTGAGATGAAAAAGCATTATATTCCATTTCCATTCAGATGAACATCCATTAAATTCCGGTATAATAAACTTATGTTAATTTTATACATGATTCATAAAATTTTTTATGTTTATAATTAAACTTATTTAACTTATTTCTATGTTGTGTACAACTACTCAAAAAATTAAGTTAACATCGGGCGTTTTTGACTAAATTAGGTTTATGTGTCAAGACAACAATTGTTGTTCAATAATGGACAAAGGGTCCATTATATAACATTTAATAAATAATAACCATATATATAATTATCATATTTTTAAATAAATTATCTTTTAAAATCAATCATTAATTATGGTTATGAAAAGGAGAATATGTTACTATCATGGATATGGTAGGTTTTACGTACACATGAGTAACGTGTCCATTTTTAAATGATCGTTGTGAAAGACTTTTTGTATCTCCAATATTTGCAGAATGATCATTATATAAAAAAATTAATATAATTTAATCATATATAATTATGTTATGTAAAATGAATCACATCATGTCGAGGAGGCAGTTGTTCACACATCCACGAATGACGTTATCTATTTTAATGTGTGTAAAGGGGTAATAAAAGAGATGGTATAAATATAAATATAAATATATATTATTTGTCCAAAAATATAAATATTTCTTGAATATATGATTTATATTGTGTTTTTAACCTTTGTTTAATTATGTCCATTCATTTAGACATTCCATGTATCGTGCAAATGGATCATATAGCTTTGAGGAGGGGGTAATCCAGACTTTCTCAAACGAGATTATCGTATTTACCCAACAATGAAAGAATAAATGAATGTTATAAATAAAAATTACAGAATTTTAAAAAATTATAAATAACATATATATCATATATAAATATAGTTTCTTTAATAATTTCCACTATAAGAGGCAGTAATGGAGATTTTAACAATCATCGTTTCATAAGGCAGTAATTCTCCATTCATAGAAACAATATGATTGTTCCCCATTAGATAGAGGTGTGTGTTAATGTGGGTTGGAATCATATCATAAAAACATTCTTGTGAATTGAGGATTTTTTTTATACAATAAAATAATAAGTAGTTTATAGGGTTTTATGAATCGAAATTAAAATTGAGAGATTGATAAAATACATAACCCTTTAATTGGGTAACTTATTTTGGTTTAATCCAAAAGGAATCTATGAGAGGTATAATTTCAAAAGTGATGATTGTAGATTGAGGGGAGGGATTTTGGGAGTCCATTTGGGTAGATCATGGATGAACATAAGAAGTTGGATAGGTGTGAGTAATGTGTAGAGGTGGTGGCCTTTTATGGGGAAGGAAAAGAACATACTTGTTATTCATCAAGAGAGGTAGGTATACACATGTTCTTACCTAATAAAAGTCATAAAAAACTAGAAAACTCAAGATGGAAGGTTCATCACCGAAATATGGATTAAAAATGGGGTTTGTACAAGTGGATAGGAAATTTGGGCACATAAACATAGAGTTTTAGTCTATTTTAGACTAATTACACCGTAATCACTATATTTAATTTTAATCACCTTCACTAAAATATTTGGTCATAAATAAAGTTTATCTTATTGGACCCAGATTATTATACTAACTATAATGTTTTATGTCATATTTTTATAAATCAAATCATAGAAGTGGAAAAATTAGGATTAATTACAATCCCACAGACATACAGATTAATTAGTTTTGGTAGAAAAATTTTCAACAGAATGTTAAGTTTTTTTATATTCAATTTAAAAAGGTAAATTGACTAAAATGAATATATTGTAACAATATAAGTATATTTTATCTCAAAATACTTTAAAACTAATTTTAAATATAATTTACCATTAATATTTATTTAAACGAAAAGGTGGTTTTTAACCAAAACACAGTATTTTTCACTAATCACTAAAAAATAATGTTTCTCGAAAAAATCCCAAAAACTCATCCCAAGATAATATTGACATTCTAAATTCAAAAATAATTTTTATTTTTTAATATTCAATGATAACACTATAAAAATTAAGATTTAATATATGTTCTCTATTAAAAAGCGGTAAAAATGCCTTCATAAAAAATAAAGGTTTCATGTGAAATATTGGGTTTGCTCTTATCATATGATTACCAAATCCATTGGATGAATAAAAAATAATTGATTAAATATGATACATATTTATTACAATAATATCACTCACTAATTGTAATTAAAATAATCTATTATTGTAAAACTACTTTTGTGAGCATAGAAATAGTTTTCTATAAAAATATTCTATTTATATTCAATGTGTTCCCATATTCATTTCAAATGAATTTTAAATATATGAATAAATATTATATTATTATAAACTATATATATTCATTAGGTAGTTAATAATAGTCATAACATCTAATATAATGTTGATATTATATATTATTTCATTGAATAATAATGCTTTAATTATAGATTGTTTCTCGGTAAGACTCAATATTGCGTATAGAGTAAGACATTGATGAATGTCGCTTCTACATGTAACAAATGCTATAAAGGAGGGTCTATATTGAGTTTATCCAAGACAACTCAGTATTGTGGTACATTGAAATACACAGAATCTATTTTAAAATGAAAACATATTTTAAAGTATTTGGATATTATATTACACTATGTGTTCGGTGAGGCATGCTATATACGCTCTCTACTGTAAGATTATGTCTTATTTTTTCGGGGCGTTATATATTTTAGGTTAATTTTAGATTTTGTAGGGTTTTCAGATATTCTTAACATTTTAGGGTCTGTTTAATTATTATTTATTTATTAATTAATGATTTATTAATGATTTATTAATCATTTATTAAATATTTATTAATTAAATGTTTATTAATTATTATTTATTATTAATTATTTCCAAATATTTATTCTTTATTATTAAGTATTTGTTATTAATTATTAATTATTCATTTAATTATTATTTAATGATTATTTATTCGTTTGTTGTATTTTATTTTTTTCTTTTTTTATCACATTAATTTTTAATTTTTATGTTTATTATTTATTATTAATTGATTATTTTTATCTATTTGTTTATTTGTCATTATTATTATTTTGTATTAATTATCATATATTGCTATTTATATATTGTTATTTTATATATTATTATTTATGTATTATTATTTATATATTAATTATTTTTTTATTATGAATTATTTTTTTATAATTAATTATTAATTTCTAATTTTTAATTTTTAATTTGGAATTATGAACTATTATTTCTAGATTATGAATTATTAGTTATTATTTACTAGATATTATTAATTATTAATTATTAATTAATAATTAGTAATTAATAATTATCAATTAATTATGAATTTATTTATTTTTTATCTATTATATATTAATTTACTTATAATTTTATAATTTTAATTTTATTATTTTATTATTTTTTTTATTTCTTTATTCATTCATTATTCATCATT
Source organism: Viscum album (assembly GCA_963277665.1). Taxonomy (NCBI): domain Eukaryota; kingdom Viridiplantae; phylum Streptophyta; class Magnoliopsida; order Santalales; family Viscaceae; genus Viscum; species Viscum album. The sequence goes on from OY728130.1 coordinate 633,694,892, forward strand.
TATTTATATTTAGTTATTTTTTATGAATTTTTTTATGAATTTTTTATATTAATTTATTATTTCTTTTTTATATTTTAAACATTAAATATTTTATAATAATTATTAGTTATTAATTATTATTTATCAATTATGAATTAAAATTTATTATTAGTTATCCGTTATTAATTATAATGTTTTATTATTTATTATTTATTGTTTATTATTAATTATTAATTATTAATTATTAATATATTATTATTACTATTGTTATTTATTTTTTATTATTTTTTATTTATTATTTATTATTAATTATTAGTTATTAAATAATTAAGTATTTATTTATTATCAATTAATTATTAATTATTAATAATTTCTTTATTTATTAATTATTTAAGATTTTTTGTTAAATATTAAATATTAAATATTTATTATGAATTATGAATTATGAATTTTATAATATCAATTATAAATTATTAGTTATTATTAGTTATTAATTATTTCTTATTTCTTATTTATTAATTTTATATTTAGTATTAATTATTTTTTTATTATACATTAATTAATTTATAAATTTATTATTATTAGTTTATTATTAATTTAATATATATATATATATATATATTCATTCATTATTCATTATTTATTCATTATTTATTAAATTTTATTTAATTTGTTATTGATTTTTTATATTCATTTTATAATTAATTATTAATTTTTAAGCATTAAATATTTAAAATTAAAAATTAAATATTAATTGTCAATTAGTAATTAATATTTATCAATTATTAATTATTACTTATTAATAATTAGTAATTATTATTTATTTATTTATTTTATTTATTTATTTGTGTAACGCTCTAACCCTTATTACCAAGTGTCGGTGCATTATTAAATAACATTATCATGGTCAGAAGAGATCAAGACTCGAAATACCGGTTAGTTTAGTAGCCTTTGAAGTACTAGATACATACATAAGTGTTACATTACATCATGAAATGGGAAAACAACAACATTGTGTCCCCTTTGAACACACTCATATCCCTTAGCCTATTCCTGTAGGTTAATTGTAATATTATTCTTCACAACCTGGGAAAATAAAACATAAAAGCGGGTGAGCTTATATGCTCAGTAAGGATAACAATATAGCAGATACTATCATAAATAATAACAAACATTTAAGGAAATATATAAGTCTAAAACAGAAGCCTTTTGAACATAAATTTCACCATAATATGGAAAAGATAAATCATATAATTCCATTTACTTATTCATATTTTTTTGAAGAAGGTTGTGCCTCAGTCAAAATACCATGGCACAATTTATTGAATATTAAAGAAAGGAGTTACATTAGTCTGATGGATGGGAGTTTACTCACATGAATATTATACTAGTAGAAAAATCACATGTAATGTCAATATCTAATTTCATAATGATGGAATTCATAATGTCAGATATCATAACCACATAGTCAAGTCTCGGGCCTAGATTAAAAATATGATTTCCCCAAAGCCTTGAGCCAAGACACTAGTTTGTCTCTTGAGACCTACCGATTCATCGAGAAGCTATAGTAGGCTCCACCCATCACTTACTAAGTCCAATGCATTTCTCATAGGAAAAGGTTAAAACATAATCTAAACATTCGTATTAGAACTAGCATTGGAAATTTCAATATTTTAACCACAAACCCTGAATGGTATAAAAATAGAACATCCACAGTCAAACAATACCCTATTTAACACTATATAGAAGATTTTTTTATAATAAATCAACCTCAATCAATAGTAATTAAGGATATTTGCATAGATGTAAAAAACCGGTAAAACAATTTGAGAGTTATATACCCATTTTTTTCAAACCTTTTAATGTCACACTATTTATCAAGAAGCTGATAAAAATTGATTTTTAAATCAAAGTTCTTCATACCACTTTGAAACTATTGAAAGGAATTTTAATTTTAAAACATCCTTGTCCTCATAAATAAATCCTTAACACCATATTTGAATCATGGACATTAATGAACAAGATTTAGAAGAATAAATCATTAAGACATTTAAAATGATATCTTAGATAGTGTTCCAATCCAAATGAGAGACTATTGGATACAAATAATTGAGGTAATAAAAAATTATAATATCATGAAAATAAATGGATGCATGATATACTATGTCAAAGTACAGTATTTACACCATATATAAGTGAATTGATGCATAACAACAAAAAAGTCTCATTGGAATGTAAATTGAGGTGAAATGCCTTATAGAGACTGTATCCATAGGTTAAGGATAAATCAATGACATAATTATGTACCAAAAATATAAATACACTCAATATTATTGGATATTTAGTGAAAATTAATTAGAGTACATTCACACATATTCTTGTAAAAACAACATCTATGACTTGGGTGTTTAACTCATTGAATGGAAATTGAGTTAAGATTACACTTATCAAGTTCATATCGATGACTTGAGAATTTATCAATAGAGTGATTATGTGTAACAAACATATATCCTGAGAAAGGGGAGTGGAAATTACTACATAAATAAATAAATTGTGATTTCACACATAATCTTGGAGTAAAATAATCAATGATGTTTGGGTAAAACCCAATGAGTGGAAATCAAAATTACAAATTCCCTTACTGATTTGGTAACATACAAAACATAGATCCCCTGAAAGAAGGGTCTATTACATCCCCAAATGATAAAGGGATAAATGAATAACTGATATGAATCATGTCAACAAGGTGAACCTTCCTTTTCGGGAGCCCACCTAGTTAGAACTCCATAGTTAAGGGTGCTTTCCTTGGGTAGCGATCATGATGGGTGACCTTCTAGGTAGTTTCTCATGGTGTGTGCGAGTGAGGACTGTCATTTGTTAAGCATGCTTGGCATGTGGGGACTGTCATTAGTCATATGACATGTTTGGGCATGTTGGTGGACCTTGGGGTGGGGACCACATGCTTGCGGGGCAACTGGTGGTACCTGGTGGGCTAGGACCCGACGACCATGTTAAGGCGGGGTGTCTGTGTTTTCACTGGGACCTGATTGTCACATTTGGTATTAGAGGGAGGTTCCCAGCCTTATGTGTGGTGCACTGCCTGGGTTGATATGTAGGGCCCACAACGAGGGTGTTGTGCTCTAAGGGGGGGGGTGATTGTAACAACTCCAAATGATAAAGGGATAAATTAATAATTAATATGACTCATGTCAACAAGATGCACCTTCGTTTTCGGGAGCCTACCTGGTTAGAACACCACAGTTAAGCATGCATAGCCTGAAGTAGTGATCATGATGGGTGACTTTCTGGGATGTTTCTGAGGGTGTGTGCGAGTGAGGACAAAGAACACTAGAAAAGACATGTGTTGGACTATTGGGGACATCATTAGTCAGATGACCCGTTCGGGCACGTGGGTGTTCCCCATGGTGGGGACCACGTGTCCGTAGGGCAACTACTGGTACCTGGTGGGCTTGGACTTGATGGCCATGTTAAGGCAGGGTGTATGGGCTGTCACTAGGGACCAACTATTAGAGGGTCAAACAATTAAGATGCAAATACCCATAAATTAAAGTATATTACACCAATAATACAATCATGTGCAGTACATACACCACATAAAAAAGAAATGGTGGAAATATAGCATGAATCCCAGAGTAATAAGAAGTGAGATTAAAACCCCTTACCTTGTACTTTTAATTAGTAGAGGGTAGTTTAATCTCATGTATAAGGATGAAGTCAATTTTATTAAATTATAAAAGAACCACATACATAAACACTATTGGAAATAAAATCTATACCTATGGTTTGGGAAAACCGTTGGTATAGTTCACTTATATGGACCTATACTAACAGTTTGGAAAAACCCATTTTTATAGATCCCTAATTTGGACATATATCAATGGTTTTGGACAAACCGTTGTTATAGGGGGGACCTATACCATCAGTTTGGGCAAAGCGTTTGTATAGGTCACTTATATGGACCTATGCCAACATTTTTGGACAAACCGTTGGTATAGGTCCATAATAAAGACCATATTCCTATGGTTTTCCCCAAACCATTTGTATAGGTCCCCCTATACCAACAGTTTGTCCAAAACCTTTGGTATGTGTCTGAAAATCTAATAATCTATACCAATGGTTCTCAAAACCGTTGGTATAGGTCTATACCAAATTGTTCTGTGAACTGTTGGAATAGTTACATGTATTTGTTTATGGAATCTTCTTACAAAGAACATTAAAAAAAATCAAAATATAAAATATTTATGATAATACATATAATGATGAAAACCCCATACCTTGTACTTTAACTTAGTATAGGGTAGTTTAACCTCATGTATAATGATGAAATCAATGTTATTAAATTATACAAGAACCGCATACATAAATACTATTGGAAATAAAATCTATACCAACGGTTAGGAAAAACCATTGGTATAGTTCACTTATATGGACCTATATCAACAATTTTGCAAAAATCGTTTTTATAGATCATTAATTTGGTCACATATCAATTTTTTTGGACAAACCATTGGTATAGGGGGGACCTATACCAACGGTTTGGGGAAATATTTGGTATAAGTAACTTATATGGACCTATGCCAACATTTTTGGCCAAACCGTTTGTATAGGTCCTTAATAGAGACCATCTACCAATGGTTTTCCCCAAAACATTTGTATAAGTCACCCCTATACCAACGATTTGTCCAAAACCATTGTTATAAGTCCCAAAATCATATAATCCATACCAATGGTTCTCAAAAATGTTGGTATAGGTCTATACCAATGGTTTTTTGAACTGTTGGAATAGTTACATGTATTTGTTTGTGGAATATTCTTACGAAGAACATTAAAAAAATCAAAATATATGATATTTATGTTAATACTTATATATATTTAGGAAATTATGTTCAGAAAAGTCAAGTTAGGTTGGTGGTTAGGTCATTCAATCATTAAATAGAGGTACTGGGATCAAAACCAACAAAATTATTCTTTTTTGAAATACATATACCAATGGTTTTATGGGACCCTTGGTATATATTTTTAATATTACTTATACCAACAGTTTTTCCAAAACCTTTGGTATAGACATATCCCCATGGCTTCCAAGCCAACGGTTTTCCAAACCGTTGGTATAAGATATACCAAAGGTTTGGAGGCCCATACCAACGGTTTAAAACTGTTGGTATGGGGCATTTTTCTATTAGGGATATATGATATCCTATATGATCTTATAATATTTCTTTGTTATTGATATTTCAGTAGTATCATTGTTTTGGGTGTTAACTGATTCATTTTCCATTATATATTTTCTTATATAAGTCATGTTTGTTATGGACATGATGTATTTGATTAATAAAAAAATGATATTATTCTCATATACATTATTTTTATTCATAAAATTTAAATTATTCTTGAATGGTTGTGACAGGGAATGAATCTCATCGCTTTCGTGGAGACGGTAATCTGTACGTATGCACGAGTGACAATATCCTTATATTAATGTTGAAATAATATGTAATTGGATGTTATATCATGTATACAGAATCATTAACATGTTATATTTATTATTTTAATCATTTATAGTCATTATTGTACCCATCCAAAAAATAAGTGTTGAATAAAAAACTACACCACGACGTGGAGACGGTAAGTCGTACGTACACATGTATGGTAAATTTGTTATTAATATGATGGATATATTAATGAATATGGTTGTAACATATTTATAATAACATCATAGTATTTAAAATGTAATGGATTTATTATTCTGGTATGGAAATAACAATGATATATGAATTTGAAGAAGAAAAGAACTTTGAAAGTGGTACTGAAATAATTTCCACTTTTTCGGGTGCATCCTTTTGATTAGAGAAAAACAGCTCTGTAGGTTGGCTTTCTGATCAAGGTAAGGCTTCTAGGTTTATTTGAGGGTAGTTTTCAGAATATTTGAGTAGGGTATGGCTGAGGAGAATGACTTTGTAGGTGTGATTTTAAGTGAAGGGGAAGTACCCTTTTATAAGAGAGGTGAGGTTCACTTTAGGAAAAAATAAAATATTATTTTATTATACAATCATTTTCGTTTTATAATGTCTTAAAAAGGATTAACATTGAGGATAAATTGGGGCTAGGTCGAAAAAATCTCAACTGATAGGTTTTAGGATGGTTTAGAACGCTATATTAACCTTAATTTTTAGATTTAACTCTTAGTTAAACTTTATAACTTTTACCATGTATTCTTGTATTATTATAATAAATGGTTAATAAACGTACATTAAAAATACAATAGAACCCCAATTGGTTCATTAATGGAATATTTATCATTATATGAGTCTTTTTTTGGAAACATAGATTATTAGGAATATTATAACATTTAATAATATCATATTAGGTTTAAAAACACATTTATGTCAATTTTGATACTATTTAGTATTTGATTTTTTGAAAGTCAAAAAATGTTGATTAGTTCCTGAAAAATTATTAACTCAACACTAAAATGTCATAATAACATAGAAATTTATTTGAATTCATCAAAAGTCTCAATTTACATTTATTTGGATATTCATTATTTAAATTATTCTAATCATTTATTAATAAGTTAATTAGTGCATCATCATTGTGTCATAAATACATTTAATTATTTAATTTATAAAAATTATAATTAAGATATAATTATGTATTAAATCTTTTTATATTTTTATTTAATATTTATAGTCGAATTTATCTTATGTATAACCATATATTTAAATTTTTTTAGTTAATAAACATTGAATTTAACACTTTTATCTCTTCTGTATATAAAATAATAATAAATGTCCTAATCAAATCAAATTTGTTCAAAAGGATCATATTTTATTTATAAGGATTATTTTGGTCGTAATATACATATAGAATAGAATTAAGACATATATTACTGTAATTGTAATATCATTTGTACATTTTATTTCCCTATTTACTTTTAATTCTGCTAAATAAAATTGAAAAGTTACGATTCACCAAAAATTATTTTCACCCCATTGAACCAAATTTTACTTACTGATTTCAATTGTGTATCTCTAATTTTTGAAATTCAATTCAAAGAAGCGGTAAAATTATGCTTTAGGAAAATTTGTAAATGTTCTTTGAAGGTGGGTAAAAGACGTTAAAAAGTCAAATAAAATTTTATACATCTAATTTTATTATAAAATGACTCCAACGAATTAAATTGATATTATATTGGTATTTTGTACCTATTTTGACATAAAATAAATTTAAACAAAATAAATAATTATTTAAATAAAAAGTAGCTTTTAAACATTAATGTAGTGTATTTCACTCTTTATTAAAATTTGAATGTTTTCAGAAAAATACAAAAAGATCACCAAAAGATAATTTTGATATTCCAAATTAAAAAATTAAGTCTATTTTACCAAATTCGAAACATAGAAGTAGTATTAATTAATTTAAATAAATATTCCTTTTTAAAAAACTATAAAGCATGTTTTTGAGGAGTAAAAACTATCCAAAGATTGATATGTGTTTATGTCTAATTTAAATGTAAAATTACTTACAATGACCAATATTAGATTAAATGATTAAAATATAATATAATTATACTTCAAAACCTTTCAAATGTATAATTGAACACTCTAAAATATTTTCGTTGAAATTTTTTTTTTCAATTAAAATTTAGTATTTTTCAATATTCATCAAAATATGAAAGTTATTAAGAAAGCACCTAAAATTTATCCAAACTAAATTTTTTATGTCCTGTGTCTAAAGATGAAGTTTATTTTAGTCATATTTAGTATATACAAGTGTAAAATATTGGATTTAAAAAGGATTCTCCATTAAAAGGTGGAAGAACTGCATTTTTTGGAAAATAATTCTTTTATCTGAAAGTTCTTTTATCCAAAAGATTTTATTTTTTACTCGTATTATGAATTAGAAACACATAATATGGATGTTAAAATTATATAGAGTATATAAAATTCAAAATGAAGTTATTACTATTTATAAAAAAAATTTGAAAAGCCAGTTTGGTAAGTCGTGGTGTGCTCGAACTCGTCGTTCTATGTGGTGCTAGCTATTGAATTACTTTAATGAAAATAACATACTATGAAATCATGAGGTGTTTCATTTATTTTTTTTCAATTATTCTTTATTTATTTCTTTATTTAATATTTATTTAATTATTTACTCATTACTGATTACTTATTATTTATCTCTTATTTATTTATTGTTCATTATTATGTTAGTATATTATTATTTATATATCATTTGTTTGTTTTTTATTATTTAACTATTATTTAATTATTAATTTATTATTGATGTATTATTTATTATTTATTTAATTTTCATTATTATTTTTATAATCATTTCATATTTATTTGATTAAAATATGTTTTTATTTTTTTATTCTTTATTGATCAATATATATATGTATATTAAATTATATTTATTCAACGCATGAATAGTCGACTCTATTAGTAAATTCATTAGTGAATTAGTATTGGGTAAGGTATTCTAATTTCACCCAAAATATAATTTCAATATATTTCATACACATGTGAATGTTCATGGTAATAAATATTAAATTAACACATTAGTATAATTCAAAAATTAACAAATAAAATAAATTAAAAAAAATAAAAAATAATAAAAAATAAAAAATAATACAATAAATAATAAAATAATAAAATACATTAATAAAATAATAAAATTGAAATATTAATAAAATAACTATGATAATAACAATAATAAAAATAGTAAAATAATTAAGAGAATAATAATAATATAATAATAGTAGAACAATATGAAAATGAAAAAATATTAAATAAATAAATAAATAATAGTACAATAAAAATATAATAATTTTGAGAATAATAATAAGTAAATTCAAAATAATTATTAAATATATAATGAATAATTAATAAATATTTAATAAAATATTACTGAAAAAAATAATTATAATAAAAATAAAAAAAATTAGAAAAGTAAACAATTAAAAAAACGCAGCTAAATCATTTCATGGGGGTTAAAATGTAACACCCCAAGCTTCCACGATACGTTTCCTTTTGAATAATGTAATGGCTTGCATTGTACGCAACTTCGAGATTCAAACACACCATAACCAATCAAACTAGCCGTTATGAATTGTAAAACCTACTTTTTGAAATTTTATAATCTCTATATTTCAAGATGGTCTTCATTTTTGGATTCGTAATATCGAAATTAGATTAGGGTGCAATTTTGGTACTTTTTGGATAACTTTAATATTTTGATGAATAGTGAAAATTACTAAATTTTTATTAAAAAAACTTTTTTAATCGAAATAATTAATTATGATAAATTATGAATTTGAGTTGTTTTAAATTATATTTAGAATATATTTTTACCATTTAATACCATTATGGTCATTGGACGTAATTTCACATTTAAACCAGACATAAACAAGTGTCAATCTTTTGATAGTTATTATTTCTTAAAAACACGCTATTTGTTTTGACAACGGGAATTAATATATAAATTAATTAATGCAACTTATATTTTTTTAATTTGGTAAAATAGGCATCATTTTTGAATTCATAAAATCCAATATAGCTTAGGCATAATTTTTGGTATTTTTATGAAAACTGTCAATTTTGATGAATAGTGAAAAATACTGAGTTATAGTTTAAAACCAAATTTTTATTTTAATAATTATTTAAGGTAAAAATAGATACATAATACCTATATAAGTTAAATTTAATTCATTGAAGATAGTTTAGAATAATTTTAGATATATATAAATTGTATTGAACTTTTCACCGTCTTTTACCCAACCCCTAGGAGAATTTGGAAATTTCCATAAAACTTAATATTATCGCTTCTGTGAGTGGAATTTCAATAATCCTAGAGACACAGTTAATATCAAATAGTAAAATGTGGCTCAATAAGATAAAAATAATTTATGGTAAATAGTATCTTTTTAATTTTAATTACCACGGTAAAAAGTAAATAGGGTAATTAAGGGTAAATGATATTAATATTACCCTAGAGCATGTCCTAATTCTATTGGACAAGTGTATCTCGTCCAAAAAATAACCTTAGGAATAAAATATTATCATTTAGGTCCACTTAGATTAGATTAGGACATTTATTATTATTTAATTCAAAGCAGAGTTAAAAGAGTTAAAATCAAAGTTTAATTACTAAAACATTTTTAATATAGGGTTATACATAATATAAATTTGATTGTAAATATTCATTAGAAATATAAAAAGATATCATACATAATGATATTTTATTTATAATTTTTAGACATTAAATAATTTAATTTATGTGTGACACAATGGTGATGCAGTAATTACCGAATTAATGAAATATTAAAATAATTGATATTTTAAATATCCAAATAAATTTAATTTGAGACTTTTATTAATTACACTAATTTTATTGGATACTATGACATGTTAGTATTGATTTAAGTAACTTTATTCAAAGTAATCATGTGGTTATGATTTTTAAAAAAATATAATTCCAAATAGTGTCAAAATTGACATAAAAGAGTTTTTAAAACAAATAATATATTATTAATTCATATTATATTCCTAAAAATATATGGTTCGGCCAAAAATCATGTACCATGATATTTATATAATTAATGGACCTCTTTGGGGTCGCTTAGAAGTTTATAGTAAGTTTATTAACCATATAATATAAAAATAAAAAGAGACATGGTAAATGTCAAACTAATTAACTAAGAGTAAAAACTAAATGATAAGGTTAATAATGTGACTCAAACCTATCTAAAATCTATTGGTTGATTTTTTTTCGACCTATCCCCACATTAACCTTTAATTAATCTACAGTTGAGCCATTAGAAACCAAATATGGAGTTTTTATAAAATAATGTTTCTATCTTTTCCAAAGGATCCCCTCACACCTCTTATAAAAGGGCACTCCCCCTTCTCATTAATTCACACATTCAAAGCCATTTCGCTCGGCCAACCACTTCCCAAATATCCTCCCAACTTCCCTCACTTCATCCTAGAGGACTTAGTTTGATCATAAAGCCACCCTAAGGAGCCCTTTTGATCAAATCAAAAGGAAAAACCTGAAGAAGAGTTAATGTTTTCACCACCCTCTTTCAAGTTCCTTTCTTCTTCAAATTATTCTGTCTTTGTTATTCCCATTCTAAAATAATAACTCAATTATCTCCTATATACTGTGATATTATTATAAATATGGTATAACCATATTTATTTTCTTATCAATCTTTTGAATGACATGTCACTAAACATGCATACGTACGGCTTACCGTCTCCACGTCGTGGTGTAATTTTTATTCAATATATTATTATTTGGATGGGTATAATAATGATGTGTAATTCATGTAAATAACAAATATAACATGATAATGATTCTTAATATATTATAAACCATCCAATTATATATTATTTTAATATCAAAAGGATGATATTTTTGCTTATGCGTACGTAAGGATTACCATCTCCACGAACGCAATGAGATTCACTCCCCATCGTATCCATTCAAGACTAATTCTCATTTGATGAGTAAAAGTAATGTTTAAGGACTTTATATCATTGTGGATATGAATAAGATACAACCTATCCATGACATAGATGACTTACGTAACAAAACATATAAAATAAAATGACTAAGTTAACACCCAAAACGACAATAATACAAAAGTATTATTAACAAATAATTGATAGAAGATCATATATGATGTCATATTAATGTAAATTATTCTTTAATAATTCAATAAAAATTAATTCATCATTATACAGGAGGTTAACCTACCGTCGACTAAGGAAAAAGTACATTGTAAGGGGATTCTTATCTCACTCTTAATTTCGTGAGAATTCCATTGTCCACAAATTATTTATTGCATGTGGTGTATGTGTACTGCCCATGATTTTTTTCATTGTGTAATATAAAAAAATTTATGGGTATTCACATCATCATTGTATTATCCTTCTTTCATGGGTGTATGTTTTGTATGTTACCTAATCGATGCGAGAATTTGAAATTTCAATTTTCTGTCATTCGGCTTTAGGAATACATCCTTGATTATTTTACTCTAATATATGTGGGATCACTATTCATTTGATTATGTCATAATTTCCACTCCCCTTTCTGTGGATATAATTTTTATACACATAATCATACCATTGATAAATTCTCAAGTCATCGATTGGAACTTGATAAGAGTAATTTTAACTAAATATCCATTTGTTGAGTTAAATATCCAATTCATTGGTGTAGTTTTTATAAGAATCTGTGTTAATGTAATCGGATTGATTTACACAAAATATCCAATAATATTGAGTGTATTTATATTTGTCACACATTATTATGTCGTTGATTTATCCTTAACCTAAGGATATGGTATTTATAAGAGAATTCATCTCAATTTACATTCCATTGATACTTCTTTGTTGTTATACACCAAATAACTTTTATATGGTGTATATAATGTACGTTGACATAGTATATCATGAATACCTCTATTCTCATGATATTATAATGTTTTTATTACCTCAATAATTTTTATTCAAGTGTCATTATTTTGGTTAGGAACTCTAACTAAAATATCGTTTTAAATGTTTTAAATATTTATTATTCTAAATCTGTCTCATTAATGTGCAGGTTTTAAAAATGTTTTTACGAATTTATATATATGGAAATTATTTTTTAAAAAATAAAATTCCTTTTAAAAGATTCAAAGTGGTATGTGACACTATGATTCAAAAAAATCTATTTTAAATGGCTTCTTGACAAATAGTGTGAATTTTAAATGTTGTCATGAAAAAGGGGGATATTTATCTCAATAGTTTGATGATTATTTTAATCTATGTAAATATCCTTCATTATTATCAATTGAGTTTAATCTGATACAATACAATCATCCATATTGTATCAAATGAGTTATGTTTGACTGTGGATGTGCTATTTTTATACCATTCATGGTTTGTGGTTAAAATTATTGACATTATGTATTCTAGTTTTAATACAAATGATTATGTTATGTTTAAAATTTTCTTATGAGGAATGAATTGGACTTAGTAAGTGACGGGTGGAGCCCGGTATAGCTCCTCTATGCATCCGTAGGTCTAATGAGACAAACTAGTGTCTTGGGACGAGGCCTTGAAAAAATATTATATGTAGTCTTGGTACGAGGCCTTGGCTATGTTGTTATGATAGTCTGAAATTATGTATTCCATCATTATGAATGTGGTTATTGATATTTCATGTGATTATTCGATGAGTAGAATATCCATGTTAATAAGTAAATGGAATTATTTCATTCTAGCTTTTCCATATTTTTCTGAAATTCAAGTTTAAAAGGATTTTGGTTTAGTTATACATTGCCTTAAGTGTTTATTCTTATCTATGAATGATTCTGCAATATTTTTATCCTTACTGAGAATCTGAGCTCACCCATTTCAATGTTTTATTTTTCCTAGGATTGTGAAAAAGTAATTTATGAATGATCTGCAGGGATAATATGAGGGGATATGAAGACAAGATGTTGTTGTAGTTTTTTTACCTTATGATGTAATGTAAGACTTATGAGTATATCTAGTGTTTCCAAGACTACTAAACTAATTGGTATTTCGAGACATGATCATGTGTGATCATGCCAAAGTTATGTAATAATGCACCAACTCTGGGCAGCTGGGTTCAGTGCATTACAGTTGGTATCAGAGGAAGTTTAGTACAAACTTTGGGAGATAGATTTAGATAAAATCTGATTAGAGCACATAGCCCTAGGATAGATGTTGAAGATTAGTATAGAAAAAATTCCTAAAATTTTTGTATTGTAGAGATTTTGTGAGTTTTCTGTGCAATACATCCATGTCTGGATATGAGCTGGTAGAGGTGGCTCTAGCACAGATGTACCTAGGGGTCAAACCTGAAAACACCGATTTTAGCTAGACTCGAACGGGAACTAGTGTACGACTACGGGCCTTGCTGCACTCTTGGTTATGACACTCCCGGGGGATATGCTTAGGATAATTTACAACTTCTTTACAAACCGATTTGATGTATTATATATAGGATGAGAGTAAATGACCTTGGTTAATTCTAATGTGTTTCAAATTGAGAATATGGAGACATGTTAATCATTAAATGATTTTATGACTACTTTTACTCCCACAATGCTTTCTGGTTTTAGTCAATGTCTAGATTCCAAAGAAGTCATAGTGATTTTTAGAATGATGTACACGGAGGGAAAGATGCTGGCAATGAGAAACAAAATGGAATTTTGATAGGCATAAAAGATATCATCTTCATGAAAAATCAATTTTCCAAAAATATGATCAACAATATATATATTAACCAATTCCCAGACTCAACAATGAAGAGAAAGGCGATGAATGATAAGAGCTCCAATAGTGGAGACCATGGATAAAAGAATCTTCAATTTCCATCATGCAGGAAATGTGAAAGGAGACACCCATAAATGTGTCTCAAGGGGACAAAGAAATGATTTACGTGCGGGAAGGAAGGACATAAAGTGAAAAATTGCCGAAGAAAAATGAAGTGTACTATGGAAGAAGATAAAAATGGTCTCAAGAATCCATTTACAGTCATTTGCCGTAAATTTACGGGACCTCGCCAATAACCGAGTGAATTTTCTATTCTTATAGGATATTTTCGTGGTCAAAGAAGATGCTATGTGGAAATAAATTGTTGGATAAATGTTTAAAAAGTATTAGTGCTACTTTTTGATGGGTTTACAATGGAATACATTTCCCTTGTATTTGTAACCCTGTAGTTTTCCATGTGAGAATGATATTTGAGGAAGATTTATCTTTTCTCCTATGGATATTGTTATAAATAACCATTTTGTTTTATATGATCATTGGGATTGAGGAAATTACAAGTTATTATAATTTGGGATGAAAATGAAAGCTATGATATAACATTTGTGGTAAAATTATGTTATGGTTATTTTGAAGAATTTATCTCATTTTGGAAATGTTATAAAATATTGTTTTTGAAAAAGGTCAACACGCAGATCGTGTGACAACCCCTCGCGTCGGACAAAGCTGTGGGAATCAAACCCACAACCAAAGTGTAATTGGGATTTATCGCATACCACTAGACTACGTTAAGACCCTGGTTAGTGTGACTATTATTTTAGTTAAATGATTTTATTTATCAATAATAAGTCGATTTGGGGTCTTATGTCTTATCAAAAGAATACCCTTAGTATAGGAAAATGATTTTGTGATTAAGTGATAAATGTTATTTTTTAAGATGTTCGCTTTGTAGGGAATACTATATGACCATCGAATTTAGAATACTATGGGATTTCATTTGAGGAGTAATGGTGGATTTTTATATATGTTTTTATTGTGGATTTATAGTGATTTGGGTTATTTATGGAAATGATTAACCTATAATAAGGAATATGTGATTAGGTTAATTACTTTTAAGTATGTGACTTTAAGAGAAGTTGATGTCATTTGGAGATAAAATTTAACGTGGAAGACTACGTTCATATAAGTTTTGGGATTCAATATTAGTTTGGATTATATTGAATGATTTTAATGACAATTTATAATTGAATGGTATTTATTTAAATTTGGGGTATTGTTGGCTTAATTTTAGAAATTAAGATTAGTGATTTTGTTCTTTAATGGAATATCCATTTGGGGGATCATCAGATCATATAATAACCATTTTGGTTTTGATTAATCTCTAAAGACAAGGTAAATATATAGTTCATCCCACTTGGATAATGTTATTCTATAGAAGTTTATTCTAGCTCTTCCAATGTG
Organism: Viscum album; assembly: GCA_963277665.1. NCBI lineage: Eukaryota > Viridiplantae > Streptophyta > Magnoliopsida > Santalales > Viscaceae > Viscum > Viscum album. The sequence goes on from OY728130.1 coordinate 633,710,647, forward strand.
ACCAAGTCTTCTTGAATAATCATTGTTAAAAAAAAATGATTTAGTGGTAGAAATTTATTAAATAATGAAACTATACTTAAAATTTATGTATATCTCTTTAGGTTCATAGTCAATATCATAAATGAATTTCTCGTCCTTATGTAAAGTAACTTAAAACAAAAAAATATTGTCCGTTTACTTTTCCTACTGAGAGACTAATGACCGTTTGTCCCAACACAAGTTTGTGGTTTTCTTGTTGTTAACTTTCTCCTGATCATTTTTTTATCCCTCTCAATCAGAATTTGAAACTTAGTTTATCGTCCATATCCATGTTTTCCTACATGTAATCCCAGTATGGGTTATCTTGGGTGACCTTTATACCTCTCTTACTTTCTTTTAAAGTGATAGTTTTATTGACTCTTTTTCCAATGCGGGACTTTCCATTATATTTTCGACCACAATTTTTAAAAATTGTGAGGACACAATTTATTGAAGGAGGGTAGAATGTAACACGCCATGCTTCCATGGTACGTTTCCCTTTGAATAATGCAATGGCTTGCATTGTACGCAATTTCTAGATTCCAACACACCACAACCAATCAAACTAGCTGTTATGAATAGTGATACCTAATTTTTAAATTTTATAAATTTTATCTTTCCAAATGGTCTTCATTTTTGGATTTTTAAAATCGAAATTACCTTAGGGTGAATGTTTTGTACTTTTCGGATAACTATCATATTTTGAAGAATAGTGAAAATTACTAAATTTTAATTAAAATCAACTTTTTTAATCGAAATAATTAATAGAGATAAATTATGAATTTGAGTGGTTTTAATGTATATTTATAATATATTTTTTCCATTTAATATATTTTTGTTCATTGGATGAAATTTCACTTTTAAACCAGACATAAACAAGTGTCAATCTTTTAATAGTTATTATTTCTTAAAAACACGCTATTTGTTTTGACAACGTTAATTAATTATTAAATTAATTAATGAAACTTATATGTTATGAATTGGGTAAAATAGATATAATTTATGAATTCATAATATCAAATATATATTAGGCCTAATTTTTGGTATTTATCTGAAAACTTTCAATTTTTTATGAATAGTGAAAAATACTGAGTTATAGTTTAAAACCAAATTTTAATTTAAATAATTATTTGTTTAATTTAAATTTAATTCAGGTCAAAATAGATACATAATACCTATATATGTTAAATTTAATTCATTGAAGTTAGTTTATAATAATTTTAGATATATAAAAGGTTTGTTGAACTCTTCACCGTCTTTTACCCACCCCCGAGGAGAATTTGGAAATTCAAATAAAACATAATTATACCACTTCTGTGAGTGGAATTTCAAAAACATAAGAGACACGATTAATATCAAGGACTAAAATGTGGTTCAATAAGATAAAAATAATTTTTGGTGAATAGTAACTTTTTACTTTTATTTATCACGGTTAAAAGTAAATTGGGTAATTAAGGGTAAAAATTATATTAATATTACCCTAACACATGTCCTAATTATATTGGAAAAGTGTATCTCGACTGAAAACAAACTTAGGAGTAAAATATTATCATTTAGGTTCACTTGGATTAGATTTGGACATTTATTATTGTTTAATTAAAATAAGAGTTAAGAGAGTGAAAATCAATGATTAATTACTAAATTTTTTTAATATATTATTATACATAAGATAAATTCAATTTTAAATATTCATTAGAAATATAAAAATATTTCCTATATAATGGTAATTTATTTATAATTTTTAGACATTACATAATTTAATGTATGTATGACACAATGGTGATGCATTAATTATAGAATTAATGAAATATTAAAATAATTGATATTTTAAATATCCAAATAAATGTAATTTGAGACTTTTAGGAATTAAAATAATTTAATAGGATACTATTACATGTTATTATTGATTTAATTAACTTTTTTTGAAGTAATCATGCTGTTATAATTTTGAAAACAAATCAAAATCGAAATAGTGTCCAAATTGACATAAAAGAGTTTTTAAAACAAATATTATATTATTAATTCATTTCTATTCCTAAAAATATAAGGATCGTCAAAAAACTTGTATCATGATAGGTTTATCATAAATGGACCACTTTGGGGTCTCATGGAAGTTTATATTATGTTTATTAACCATATAATATAAAAATACAAAGAGACATGGTAAATGTCAAACTAATTAACTAAGAGATAAAACTAAAGGATAAGGTTAATAATGTGACCCAAACCTGTCTAAAATCTATTGGTTGAGTTTTTTTCTACCTACCCCCATCATAAAAATGAAATAATATACTTTGGACCCATTAAAAACTGAATATGGATTTATTATAAAATAATATTTCTATCTTTTCCAAAGTTGCCCTCACCCATCTTATAAAAGGCCACTCCCCCTTCTCATTAATTCACACCTTCAATGAAATTTGGCTTGTCAAAAATCTTCCCAAATATCATCTCAACTTCAGTCAATTCAACCTAGAGGCCTTAGTTTTATCAGAAAGCCAACCTAAGGAGCCGTTTTGATCAAATCAAAAGGAAGAACCAGAAGAAGAGGTAATGTTTTCACCACCCTCTTTCAAGTTCCTTTCTTCTTCAACATCTTCTTTCTTTGTTATTCGTATTACAAAATAATAAATCCAATAAATCTAGTATACAATGATATCATTATAAATATGGTACAATCATATTCAATATTCTATCCATCCTTTGAATGACATGTCACCATACGTGCGTACGTACGGCTTACTGTCTCGACGTCGTGGTGTAATTGTTATTCAATATATTATTATTTGGATGGGTATAATAATGATGTGTAATTCATGTAAATAATAAATTTAACATTATAATGATACTTTATATCTGATATAACATACAATTATATATTATTTTAATAACAAAAGTATGATATTGTCGCTCGTGCGTATGTACGGACTACCGTCTCCACGAACGCGATTAGATTCATTCCCCATCATATCCATTCAAGACTAATTATCATTTGATGATTTAAAGTAATGTTTAATAACTTTATATCATTCTGAATATGAATAAGATACAACCTATCCATAACAAACATGAATTACATAACAACACATATAAAATAAAACGAGTAAGTTAACACCTGAAACGACGATAATACTAAAGCATTATTAACAAATCATTATTAGAAGATCATATATGATATCATATTAATGTAAATGATTCTTGTATAATTCAATAACAATTATTTAACCATTATACAGGAGGTTAACCTACCATCGACCAAAGAAAAAGTACAAAGTAAATGGATTCTTATCCCACTCTTAATTTCGTGAGAATTCCATTATTCACCACTTATTTATTGCATGTAGTGTATGTGTACTGCCCATGATTGTATTCATTGTGTAATATAATTTAATATATCGGTATTTAAATCATAATTTTATGATCCTTATTTCATGGGTTTATGTTTCGTAAGTTACATAATTGATAAGGAAATTTGAAATTTCAATTTGCACTCATTCGAGTTTAGGCATACTTCATTGATTATTTTACTCCAAGATGCATGGAATCACTATTCATTTGATTATGTCATAATTTCCACTCCCCTTTCTGTGGATATACTTTTTATACACATAATCACTCCATTGATAAATTCTCAAGTCATCAATTTAAACTTGATAAAAGTAATTTTAACTCAATCTCTATTTGTTGAGTTAAATATCCAATTCGTTGGTGTTGTTTTTATAAGAATATATGTGAATGTAATCTGATTGATTTACACTAAATATCCAGTCATATTGAGTTTATTTATATTTTTCAAACATAATTATGTCGTTGATTTATCCTTAACCAAAGGATATGGTATTTATAAGAGAACTCATCTCAATTTACATTCCATTGAGACTTGTTTGTTGTTATACACCGAATCACTTTTATATGGTGTATATAATGTACTTTGACAAAGTATATCATGAATCCCATTATTCTCATGATATTATAATTTTTTTATTACCTCAATTATTTGTATTCAAGTGTCTTTATTTTTGTTAGGAACTCTATCTAAAATATCATTTTAGATGTTTTAAATATTTGTTATTATAAATCTTTCTCATTAACTTCCATGTTTTAAAAATGTTTTTAATGATTTATATATATGGACATTAATGTTTTAAAATTAAAATTCTTTTTAAATGTTTCAAAATGGTATGGGAATCTTTGATTCAAAAATGTCTATTTTAAATGACTTCTTGACAAATAGTGTGAATTTAAATGTTTTCAAGAAAAAGGGGGATATTTCTCTCAATAGTTTGATGATTATTTTAATCTATGTCAATATCCTTCATTATTCTCAATTGAGGTTAATCTTATATAATACAATCTTTCATATTGTATCAAATGGGTTATGTTTGACTGTGGATGTGCTATTTTTATGCTATTCATGGTTTGTTGTTAAAATTATAGATATTCCGTATGCTAGTTTTAATACAAATGTTTATGTTATGTTTCAAACATTTAATATGAGTAATGCATTGGACTTTGTAAGTGATGGGTGGAGCCCGCTATATCTTTTCGATGCATAGGTAGGTCTCATGAGAAAAACTAGTGTCTTGGAATGAGGCCTTGATAAAATCTTATTTGTAGTGTTGGAACGAGGCCTTTGCTACATGGTTATGATAGTCTAGAATTTTGCATTCCATCATTATAAAAGTGGTTATTGATATTTCATGTGGTTATTCGATGGGTAGAATATCCATGTGAATAAGTAAATGGAATTATTTCATTTTATCTTTTCCATATTATGCTGAAGTTCACGTTAAAAAGGCTTTTGTTTTAGTAATACATTGACTTAAGTGTTTATGCCTATCTATGACGGCTTCTTCTATATTGTTATCCTTACTGAGCATCTGAGCTCACCCCTTTCAATGTATTATTTTTCCCAGGATTGTGAAGAAGTAATTTATGAATGAACTGTAGGGATAATATGAGGGGATATAAAGAAAAGATGTTGTTGTAGTTTTTTTACCATATGATGTAATGTAAAACTTATGAATATATCTAGTGTTTCCAAGATTACTAAACAAATCAGTCTTTTGAGACTTGATCCTTTTTTATCATGTCGATGTTATGTAATAATTCACAAACTCTGGGCAACTAGGGTCGGTACGTTACATAAAACCACCACTAAATGAATCCCTTAATTTGTAAACCACTTCTAAAAAATCATTCTATGATGGTTTTGAAAAAACACTGCTAAATAAAGGCTGACAGAAGCTATAGTATTGAATTTTTTAAACTGTTGCAGAACGATTTAACAGAACATTAAACCACCACTAAATGTCAATTTTGGCGTAGTGAAAGAGTACCCTGGGAGGTCACAACATGAATATTAATCAGGGGTGAGAGATAAATGATTTCCTATAAACATCCATCCACTACCTCCACATGGAATAGGATCCTTAACGATAGAAGATGAACTAGGTCAACATTAAAAACAAATTGGGCCCACCCTATTTATTCAAGATTGACCATGTGGTCATCAGTATAGATGAACTGGCCTAAATAACCATTGATCCCACAAAAGAAGGGGGAATTCTAGGATGGGAGGGGATGAATTGGGAGGTATATCTACCCCACCATGCTGGAGGAGTCCTAGTCTGAGTAGACCTCCATTGACCAATGATAGAGGTAAGACCTACACCTACCCATATATCTTAGACATTTACACCACACCATTTTGAAATCATCACTATAATCCTAAATAATACAATATCATTACCTATTATTTTTTAATAACCTAGTTGGGAACTCTAGACCCTATGAATTCACAAAATATTGAAAATTAGTAAGAGATGGGTTTTCTATTACAAATCATGAAAACATATTCCATTTATGGTGTAATGATGCATCCAAGATAGATGAAGACAAGATAGATTTCAATATACATCCACCTCCTTAGTAAGAAACTAGTTCTAGTGAAAAATGTGAAATAGAGATCCCATCTGAAGAAGAGGATAAATATACAGAAGAAGCACATCCTTGAACAAGAGTACTGGTAGCGAGATGGGAAAAAAAGAACAAGGGGTCATGCCCACCATTTGAATTGATGAAAATGAGGATGAATTAAATATCATAGAAAGGAAAGAACTTGGTAAAAAATAAAACATATATGAGAGTGGTGAATTTTCTATAATAAAATCTATTTGATAATTTTGAAAACATGTAGGTGTGTGCAGTGTGTTCTTCACAGAAGGAATTATCTCTTCCTAAAACTGATCTTTAGACACTATATAAAACTCAAAAACCATAGCTTAATATATCACCATATCATACTAAAATAAATAATCGTATAAGGGTATTTCCAAATAGATATCATGTTTGATTATTCTTTATTGGAATTCATGGATTGAATATCCCAATGATCTAGGTGAATTAGTAATGATTCATTCCAATATAAATGGGATAAATATTGAATAAGAAGTTTATTGATTGATGAGTATATCTTCAGTATTAATAACATTCATGATGTAATATTATCGCATCATATTATATTTTATATTTTGAAATTTAGTGCTCGTTGATTTTTTGGAAATATAATGTTATTATAAATCTTGGTGTCATATTAAGATTAAAAAATATAGTTTTATAAAAATATGTAAGGAGATTTTTTAAATCTGTTTTTGACTATTATTGATATATAATTAATGTATCTTTAATTTTTGGGTTTCACACTCAATGTATAAAAAATAACAAGGAATGTTATTGAGAATACAAATAGAGGGAGAAAAAGGATATGCAAGAGAGGCTTGATGTTGTTATAATTTTGAGGAAACAATGCGTTGAGGAAGAAGAAGAAGAAATAAACAACAAGTAGGGGAACTCAGACCCTAACATATACCTATATAATATATATTAATTAATTAGGAGGAATAATATGAGAAAAAATCCACTACTAATACTAAATGTTCATGTTTTGTGTGTCAATTCTCATGGAAAATATGATTGAGTTTGAGTATGTAGAGGCGGTGCGCATGAAACTATATAATATTACAATTTTTATTTTGATGGTTATGATTGGGGAAAAAATAACTTATTACATTGAGGGTGTGAAATCCATATTCTATTAAAGATCTTTCTTTCGGAGTCTGTCTGGGATAAACCTTTCCATAATAGAGAAACATAGAATAAAAAAATCTACCATATGATTGTAGGGAATTATGTGATTATAAAATAATCAATATACTATTTCACTGATTCCATACAATTTTATAACATGATTTATATAGTGGATAACTGAGTCTCGTACTCGAACCAAACATATAATTTAGTAGACTCCAATATTGTGTTCGAAACTTGTAAAAATATCGATTTCTTTTCTCTAGCATTCATTACTTGCTTTCTTGTGGTAATTCTGTACTGCGTAATTATAAGAATATCTATATATATCTTGAATAAAATAATATTTTTGAATATAGAGATAGGAAATTAAATTGAAAAATGATTCAGTAATAAAATCACACAGATTCAGCCTCATCCCATTGAGACTAGAACATCCTATCATGTTATCCTAGACATGTACACATATTCCAGTACAAAAAAACTCAAAAAACTTTTCTTATTTTTATGGAATGTAACATATTTTTATCCTTAAATTTTAAATCAACTTAAAATTAAATTTCCACCATCAAATATATCTGTTATTATATGAATTTTATCAACCATAGATGAATTGAATCAGATATACCATCTTATCTTTCAATGATAGAATTACTTTATTAACATAAATCTTCACCTAACATTTCATTATATTATGAAATTATATCTCTATGTATATTCAAAAATAACAACATCACCTATATCCTCTACATAAATCTCTTTGCTCCCATTATTATGAAAATATTTCTAAAGACATTCATTTGTATTGTTTATATAATACTTCTGGTTTCCATATCTTAATAGTTGTAACCTCTTTAATATAATGAATATTCAGAAAAATATTTCATCAACATCATATAGAATAAATTTATTCATGTTTGGAGCATCAACATTTATTTATGAAGGGATTTTAAAAACTATGAATCACATTAAAACCATTTTATTCTTATCAAACATAAGATAAAAATAAATATTTTAAATTTTACTAAACAAAAAATGTGTTTGGAAATGAAATACTTAACTAATAAAAAATCATTAAAAGTTACACTATATTCCATGTACTACCAATATGGTTAGATCCATCTCCACGAAACATATATAATTATTTCATGAAACATCGTTTTATTATTAGGTGTGTGGTATATTATAGGTATATATAATTACTTACATCTCATAGAAGGGTTAGAACATTTGGATTATTTACATAGCCATATTATTTTATATGAACTTATTTACCATATAAACATATTTTTCTCTACCCTCATATTGAAACTGTTCTTATTCATAAAATAAAACTAATATGAAATATGAATAATACATGTAATTTGAGTATAATTATCACTAAACATGATTTAATCCTAACTAATATGAATTTATTTTTACTTCATTAGTCAATTTGTATTATAATGAATCTTCTTCAAGTGTTAAGTCATTTGAATATTCACTTTCTTATGTAATGAATTTTATATAATCTTTCTTTAAATATAAAACTAATCCATTCCATTTCTATTCAAAAAATAGATAAATCACAAACCTCCATTTATAAATTAACTATTTTTATGTTTCTTTGACCAATATGATCAATTTATCAGTGAAAATAATCTCTAACCTCCATCAAAATCAAATCATATGAATCTTCAAAATCAACCACTTGAAATAGAAATTTTCTAGTCTGTTTTCCCTTTGACAATATATGACCAATTTTTAAATGATTTACTAATAATCCATACAATTTTAAAAAATAATAAAATAATTATTCCCAATTTCAATAAACATGGAATAAAAAATTCTATTGTTCATCAAACAACCAACATAAAATTTATTCATGGATTTTAAAATTATATCAGTATCCAACATTGATCAAAATATTTTTGATTTGAGATTTATATCTTTGAAAAATATAATGAAACCCAATTTAAACCATTAAAAACTATTCAAAATATTCATATCACATAACATGTTATATTAATAATCACTTTCGAATATATATTTTTGTTCATTTTAAGAAACATTCAGTGTAACATCAATACCAGAGACCATTTATTTTTCTTTCTTCTTATATTAAAACACGTAAGAATCATTCCTCAAATTCAGTCATATTGGTAAGAGAGAAATAAATACATTTATATTTAAACATGTTTAGTCACAGGGTTTGTAATGTTAAATTAATGTTTTATATTTTTATCCATTTTTACAGATGATGTTTCATTTTTATCCTGATGCTATTTTCAAAGAGTGGGTTATCCCCCCTTCTCAACTCAAGAATTCCATGTCATGGGTAGTCATTTAAAAATATGTAATTTAATATTTTAATCATATAAATATGATGAAAACTACCACAAACCAATAATATCCAAAAACAATATTTTATAAATTTCTATTCTATTACAATAAAATATTTTCTATTTTATGCTTCATTGGACATCATTGTGGAATCAACATCGAAGCATATATATGATATTCTCCAATATTCTTACAATTATTTATAGATAATTTTTCCAAAACATTTAATTATTTATTCATAGTATATTGTTAATTTAAACTATTATTTCAAGATTCCTATACATTTTTAAATAATATTACACCGTTAATAACATTTTCATTGATTAATACTCAGTTTAGTTGTGGTAATGTCCTAATTTTTTGAAAGTTATGGATCATTAGTTTTTCTTTTATAATATCTTTAATGGACCTAATTATGAGTCATAATCAAGTTTTAGAGGTCACATGAGCATATGGGGCTTGTTCATGGCATGATGTTCATGAAATGGTAAAATTTACTTAGCCACACGGTTTTTAGAAATCATTCATCCCAGGGCAGATGCATTTTCAGCTGTAGCCAGGGGAACCTATAGGCCACATTGTTTGTATAAAACTTTTCATTCCAAGGTTCAAGGATGTGTATCCTACTGTAGTTTTTGGATATAGACATATTGTGCATTTTGTAAACTTTTCACCTAAACAAAGTGAAACTCATGATTGTTTGGGAAACTGACTATTATACCCCGTAATCCCCTATTTTTTCTTACTCTCTAGTAATCTAGTGGATATTCTGTGGGTTCTTCCACTCTTTGAGGTAAAACCATACAAATATTGGATCTCATATATCTCTCACCTTCAGCATCTATTTTCAAATTTTTTACAAGCATTTAATAGATCAAGGTAATGCTAACCCCACACACCCTTCATTCCTCGGTAAATATCCTCATTTATTATGTTAATCAAATGTAGGTACATTTTACAAATTTTTAGGTCATTGGACTAAAAATCAGATCTATTCCAACCTAATTCAAATATTAAGTCTATATCAATTGATGATTCATATACTTACTTAATGTTGTTGGTTAAATATTTTTTTATTTAATTTTTGGTCATTTTGTATTAATTCTACTGTTCCATATGTCTTATACTACTAAGAATCTATATTATGGTAGTTCATTTGAGTATAGATCACCATAGTTCTTCGATATAGTTTAATTGATTCTTTTTTTGGTGTTTAGTCATCACTTATTCCGTTTAAGGACACCCATAGGTGTACCGCATGGAATTGGGCATTTTGACCAAATGGAACAAAATGAATGGAACCAAATTTAGCTCCATTATTGGATATTCAATATATTTCCCATTGAGACATGTGTAATATATTTATTCCCCGGTTTCTCAATAGTTCTTTGTCCTTTTGGATTTGGAATTTCCCAAATGGACAATTGAGTTCTTATATGGCCTTTCTTTCAACACATATTCCTTATACTTTAATTTTCTATTCTTTGGGAAATGGAACGGTTTGGTTTGAATTAAATGTATAAATAATTATGGTTCTATCAATTTTAATGAATTTAATTTAAATGGAATGATTTTAAAGGATTTTTTTTGGGAATTCCCTTGCTCAGGTTTTATAAAATTCACCATATGAAATGAATAGTTTAGTTGTAAAAGAACGTGACAAATGGATGGTGAACCCATGACTTTTTTCATGACATATGTCAATAAAAAAATTAAAATGGGATTCCATGAATGACATGAATATGGTTAAATTAACACATGGCAGTGTTTTCCTCATGTTTCATGTTCTATACTTGGTCATGCCTTGGTTTCCTTATGAAATTCTTGAAAAATTTAAAAAAGAGGTGCTGTATTATAATGGTATTATTAAAATGTGGAAATTATTATGATTTATATTCACATATTATAAATGATAATTCCATATAGTTCATGGAGATAAGGGACTATGAGATCCCATGGAATGAATGATTGTGTCTGATTACCATGTAGAGTCAAGGGATCGTGAGATCCCTTGGGAGGGGAGACTATGTGAGATTCTTATTAGGAACCAAGGGATAGACTTATAGAATTCCCATTGTGATGGATTCCTTTCTATTACATTTTTATACCATTATGAGTATCCCAAGAGACTATGGGAGATCTTGGATTTAGAACATGGGTTATAACATGAAAACATTCCCATGTTGGTATATGTCTAATAGTTATGTAATGATATATCCCATTATATATTAATAAATAACTAATTTTACATTATACATATATAGAGACATGATCAGACATATGATCCATGGGATGGATTAGGTCCACCCTCACTACTAGAAATATGATCTATACCAACAGTTTTGGTAAAATTGTTGGTATAGGTCACTAATTTGGACCTATACCAACGGTTTGGCCAAAACCATTTGTATAGGTCACATATAAGGACCTATACCAACTGATTTCCCCAAACCATTGGTATGGGTCACTAATTTGGATCTATAACAACAGTTTTGGGAAAATTGATGGTATTGTTCACTAATTTGGACCCATACCAATAGTTTTGGGAAAACCATTGGTATAGGTCCATTATAGAGACCCTTTACCAATGGTTTTTTCCAAACCGTGGGTATAGGTCACCCCCAAACCAACGGTTTGTCCAAAACCATTGGTATGTGTCCAAATATCAAAGAACCTATAACAATGGTTCTCAAAACCATTGTTATATGTTCTTTGATTTTAATGGAATCTTCTTACAGAGGACATTAAATAAATAAAAATTTAATATAGATATGATAATACCTATATATATTTATGAAATTATGTTCACAAAAGTAAGTTAGGTTAGTGGTTAGGTCGTTCAATTACAAACAGGAGGTGCTGGGATCCAAACCCGCCGAATGATTGTTTTTTGAATAACATATTCCAACAGTTTTATGGAACTATTGGTATAGATTTTCATATACGTTATACCAATGATTTTTCCAAAACCATTGGTATAGAACCATCTCCACGACTTACTTTCCCATGGTTCTAGAAACCGTTGGTAAGGACTATACCAACGGTTTGGAGACCTATACCTACGGTTCCAAACTGTTGGTATATGGTATTTTTCCAGTAGTTCCTCCAGGTGTCCATTTGGTACCTAGGCCGGATATTGTTTATTTAATTCATTTCATCAATTTCCTGATCATACCTACACATAGTATATTTATGAGTGGCTAGTAAGATTACATGCAAACACCGTTGGTGGTATCCTACTAATATTTTTATCTAACACCATTCACATGCCACCCCAAACACCCGAGAAGACTATGTTTCTATAGGTATCATATATTTTAATAGCACTTCTACTTATTGTTTACCGGCACTTCTTAGATAGAGATTTGGAGAAGAGGAATAGACTTAGTCTTGAGAAGCTCTGGGAAATTCTTTTTAAATTTTTTTCTTATGTACTATTTCTTATCAGGCATGTATCTATAATTTTATTTCTTTATTATCATAATGGAAATAATAATAGTATCAGACACTTCCATTGAGGATTTTTTATGTCATAAAGTAACTCAATTATCTACTTCTTCCCCTACATAGTTATTTAGTTAATTGTTTTGTTTCCGTTGATTGTTTCATCTGTCTTCTTATATCAAGATTACACTACTCTTTGTTATTTGTTTTATCAGTGTGATACTATAACCTGAGGGTATAGTCTCTCCACTATACATCCTCTACACCCTCGCTATTATTTGCCATCATCTGTTCTATGGGGAGAGTTGTGCCTAAGGTCTTGTGTCAAACATGGCCTAGGGCACGGGTTATGTAGAATCTGGGTCTGGTACATCACAAAGTGGTTCCTTTGTTTAGTTACTATTTGGAGACAATAGAATGGATATTTTGAAATCATGGGACTTTTTGACAACCCGTTCTATGTTCTCACTGACCCATTTATAGGGTAATGGTTAATTTTTCTGAAATATAATTAGTTTTCTCATTAAGAATATTATATATGATATCATTTATTATTGGATAATTCAAATGTTTTGTGATGTTATTGATATTGATGTTATTGGAATTATGATTTCATTACCTTGACCTGATTAAATGAGGGTTATGTAATAGAACATAAATTAGCATAGGCACAAAATAAACTATAAGACATACATATTACCATGCCATGGTTAATTTTCACCAATCATTTCATGTTGAAATTCTACTATTCATATTTTTATATTTTAAATTGAGTTGACATATCTTAAAATATAAGGAATGTTCGATGGTGTGGGTTTACAAGGCACCAATAATTGTTTTATAAGGTTTATGAGACCTTATGGATCGAAGGAGGTTGTCCATCTAGCTGAAATAAATTTACAGTAGTGTAAACAGATGAAAAAAACTATTCATATGAGAATGGAATCCATGTGAATGCCATATTTTTGTTCAAAATGTTAATGGGCCCTTATGGACTAGAAAATGGAATATCATGAGATTTATATTTTTTAAAATGGATTAAATGATAAATGTGAACATTCGGATGACAATTATTCTTGAAATTAAATATCCATATTATACCTGTTTAACCATGAACCTTACACTTGAACCCGACCTTAGAAGTGTGTATCAGGGTATCTTATAGAGTACATGTAGAATGTTCTTGTTCTTAACCTATCATATAGAACTATATTTTTATGTAGGAATCGAGGTACGATCATTTTAATATGAAGGATTTAGTACCAATACTATTTTATTAATTGTAATATATTGAATTTCTTGAATCACTTCTGATATATCCATTTGGAATTGTTGTATTATGCCACTACGACATCCTCTAGTTTCATGCATTGAATGCACCAATGATCATGGTCTTGAGGTGGTGGGTTGTGAGTTGTTAGAAAAATTTTTTATAGAGCCACTTGTGGATCTTATTCTAGTTCAATATGTGGGCACTAACCCCTTATTTTGAGAGTGTTATCAGTATATACTTAATGGTATGCTTGGAAGAGTGATACATAATCTAAGTATGGAAGAGTTATCTGGTGAGTTTTAGAAGCTGTAACCTCCCACCGTCTCTAGGGATGGGAGACATCAAGCTATAGTGTCTTGAGTTAATGAAATCCAGTCTATTTTTAAGAATCCATATATAACTTCAAATTAGAGAGTTAATCTAGTTTCATATATGTTACATGATTCAGCTAAGAAGTGGCGGGATTTCATCAACCAGTCCGAACACAACAGAGTCATTGTATGGAATGATATCCATAACATCATCTCTGACTAATTCTTTCCTCATAATCTAAAAACCAACAAGGCTATATAATTTATGAACCCATAGTAGGGGGCCATGTTAGTTGTGAAGGGACGGTCACTATTCAGTGTTTTAGTTGTACTTTCATGAGAGTTCATAGATATTGGGGGTATCCATCTACTCATATGTCCGGAGTTGGGTCAATATAATCACAATAGTCATGTATGTGTAATACCATCGGATGATGAGTCTGAGGTGGTGGTCGAGGCAGAGGAAACATGGATTATGTATCTCAGTTCCAGTAGAGCCAACCTGGTCAAGGTAGTCAGGCAGTGACTCATGGTCAGGGTAAATTCCAATTAAATGAAGTCCATCCTACGGAAATGGTCTAGGACGTCAGACCATCTACTTTACAATATACTATTCTACTATGAAACACATTACACAGTTCTATTTTTTATATAGGCATGTCTCATTCATTATATCAGAGAAAATAATTTAGTGTTTATGCCTCGAGATTGAGTATTATCATGTTGTCCGGACAATATATACTACATTAGGTATCCATTCATAGGGTGATTGCCACTGTCAAAATTAACCCCTTGTGGTAGGTTATCACCTATGTTTGTGGTCTTTATTTGTACTCAATATGACCGGATTTGATGTAATAATTAGTAAGGACTGGTTATCCCCCTATAGATACAGTAACACCTTCTATCATTGGAGGGTGATGTTTACATCAGTATAGGGAATTAAACTAGTGCATAATGTAGTGTGAGATGTTCAAGATTCATGAGTAAGCCTTGAGTAGCAGAGGAATGGTAATGTGATAGAGTGGTCTGATAGTATTTACCCTAGTGACCATGGATTACAACACAATATATTTCTTCCTATAGTGGAGAATTACAGAGATATATTTCCATAATATTTCTCTATTCTACCTTCAATGTGAGAGGTAGAGTTTACTATTGAGATTGAGTGAGGAGAAAAAAATATGACCATTCCTCCTCATAGGATATCAGATAAGGAAATTTTGGGGCTCAAGATATAGTTGGAGGATCTAGAGGAAAAATAATTTATACACCCCATCTATTCTCCATGGGGTTCACCTGTCCTTTTCCCCAAGAAGACTGATGGTACTATTAGGATCTGTACAGATTGTCATTAGTTGGATTAGCTGACTATTAAGATCCAATATCAACTACCTAGAATTTATGGCCTCTTTTATTATCTCCTAGGAGAATATATTTTTTCAAATATTGATCTGAGGTCATGATATGATCAAGTTCCTGACAAGAAATGATACATTACTCACATAGATTTTCATTTCATATATGGTCTATATGAGTACTTGATTATGTTGTTCAGACTCATGAATGCACCTGATGTCTTCATTGGTTTATTGAACTGGGTCTTCCACCCATATTTGAAATAATTTGTTGTAGTCGTAATTGATGATATCTTGGTGTAATAAATATCTATACATTACCATGAAACCCTACTTGATATCATGTTGAATAAACAAATAGTGAATTATCACTATGATAATCTCATAAAATGAAACTTCAATATCATAAAATTCTTCTTCATGGGATATATCATCTTTGGGTCTGGAATTTCTCTAGAATCAAAGAAAGTGAGAAATATAGTATCATTGGAGCATCCCAAGAAAAACTATGATATTTAGTGTTTCTTGTGGATTTATGAATATTAAGTATGCTTTATTCCAAATTTATCATTCCTTGCATCACCTATTAGAGGATTGAAAAAGAATGGTTTAAAATTTAAATGTTTAGATTCATCTGAAGTAGCATTTCAAGATTTTAAGGGAAGAATTACTTAAATGATGATACTAATTCTTCTAGAAGCACATGTGAGATTAAATGTATATTTTTCTGCATCATGCATCAGGATTTGAGCTTTTATAATTCTGCATGAGTGAGTTTTCTCTTATCATTCTTATTAGTTGAGTCCTTAGAAGAATAATTTACTGACACATGACCTTAATCTCACTATTTTTGTTCATTCCTTATGCAGTTGGATACATTATTTTTTGGTATATAATTTTTTGTTGTACACTATCCATAAAATCGTCAAATACATCTTCACATAGTGGGATCTGAATCTCAAGAATTGTATGTGGAAAAGATACCAAAAATCATATTTTTTTCTAGACTACACTTTAGATAAATGGAATTCTGTAACCGATGCTATAAGACATAACACTCATACATAGGTGGTTGAGAAATATATTGATTAATGGAAGCATACATACTTATTCTCGGAGATGCATGTTGTGGTTCACAAGGACCATGGTAAGAATATTCTCTCATCCTTAGTGGTGACATATACTCTTATGGAATGGTTATGGTTGAGACAACTATATGATCATGAAGGCCTTGTCCTATGATAAAGTTTCTTTGAAGATAATACATAGTCTAGTTGTACTGTTGGTCATTATGATGCACTATTATTTCATGGATGTGTATGGGTCCCATCTGACATCAGAGATCATCTTATATAGTATTTTCATGCCATGTAACGGGAGGTTCAACACCGTGTAACTAAAATGTATAAGATCGACGATACTAGTACTGGTCCCTAACATGAAATTTGAGATAGTTAATATCATTAGTCGATGTTCCGTCTGTTAGTAGGTGATGATGGGATATCTACATCTAGAAAGGATTCTTCATCCATTTTACATTATATAGTTTAAAAGGGATGATGTTTATATGTACTTCATGAATAGTCTACCCATAACTCCTTGTGGAAATAGAACATTGTGGGATGCAATTGATCATCAAAAAATGGTCACACAATTCCAAGCTATGTGAGAGACCTTCATCGTATATGAGTTAGAAAATATATACATTGAAGAGGTGGTACATCTTTATGGAACTCGTCACTCTATCATTTATTCTTTATGTACTAATTTCATGTCACGATATTGGTAGGGGTTGTAGAAGAACTTGGGTATATAAGTACATCTGAGAACTACATATCACCCACAAACTGCTGGAAAAATTTAGTTTACAATTTATGTTCTGGAATATATACTTCGTGCATGCATCATATATATTAGTGGTCCTGGGTATAAACATATTAATTTAGTAAAGTTTTTATATAATAACATCTTTTAGGATACCATCATGACAGATTCTTATAAATCATTATATGGTAGGTGATCCCTCTCACTTACCCTAGATTTCGGAAGGGGAATCACCATTGATTGAACCTTGTCTTGTCCAATATACATTAGATAATGTCCAGTTGATCATGAAGTGCATGTTGACAGCTCAATCTAGGAAGTAGTATTATGATAACAGAAGATAAAAACCAATTTATTTCAACATCAAAGAACTGGTTTTCCAAAAATTATCACAGAGGTTGGGGCATAGACATATATAGATGTAGGGTTAGCTCTATGTATGGTTTGTTGGAACATTCAAGGTTCTAATGTGGGTCGAGATAGTATCTTACCAATTGGAACATTCTAATAGATACTAGTCCATGAATGATTTCTTCCATGTATTAGAGCATCACAAATAATATCCAGTCCCATTACAATTATTTTATCATAATGAGTTTGAATTTGATGTGGATTTTCTTTTCGAGAAGTATCTACTACGTATTGTTGATCTCATCATGAAGACATTCCATGGATGGACTATTCCCCTTGTAATGTTTCTATAGCAGCATGGCCAGGTATAGGTGGAAAAGATGATGTATGATCTCAATGGCTTGAACACTTTAATGTAAATACCATTTTACTATTAGAAGGACAAGTCGAGAATGGGTTACTATAAAGAGGGGAGGTTGTAATTCCCATACATTTCTTAAAGATAAGGATCATTAGTTCTCTCAATATATCTTAAATTGACTTAATTATTCTTTTTAATCAATTCGGGGTGGTCACATGAGTTTTTAGGGATCTTTCAAAGTGGAGCGTTCATAGAATGAGAAAGATGAATGGGATAAGGGATTTGTCTAAACCGTTCACCCTATAGAGAACACTCATGCAGTTACAGGAAAGGTCACCTATATGCCACACAATATTTATGAAACTTTGTGAGACTATGTTCACGGTCATGTTTCAGACTATAGTTTTTTAATAGAGACACAATGTAGGGTTTGTGAATGGTTTGTAAACTGTGTGCCCAAACCATGAGACCCCCAATTTTTTGTGTAAAATTTCTATTTTGAGCCTCTTTTTTAACTTGTATTTCCCTCTTATGTGGTTTTCCAGCAGCTGATCCATGGATTTTTCCTCTCATTGATCTCAAGACCTCCCAATATTGATCTCCTATATATCTCAGTTCAAACATCTATTTCATAATCTTTCAGATGCATCATATACCTAATGTAAGTCTAACCTCACACACCCTTATTTCTTCTATAAATATCACAAACTATTGTGCTATTTAGATTCATGCTAATTCTTCCAATTTTATAGGGGTTGTACTGAAAAATATATCTCATCCAACATTGTTCCTATCTCATGTCAATATCAATAGAGGATTCATCTACAACCTTGAGTTAGGTGGTCTCATAGTTTTTCATTTGAGTTTTAGTCATTTCAAATTTATTTGTTTGTCCCATATGTCAACCTTTTCCAAATATATATTTTCGTTGGTTAAATCATGTATTAATGACCTTAGTTCCTTGAAATATGTGAATTGGTTCTTTGTTTAGGGTTTTATACATAACATACAACCTTTATGGACACCCATAACTGTGCTTCCTTGAAATTTGTCATTTTGGCCAAATAGATCAAAATGCATGGTACCCTATTTTACTCCCTGCATTGACTTTAAAAGTAATTGCATTCCATTATTGTGTAATTGATGTATTCCTAGGTGCCTTTAATGTTATTTTTCCTTTTATAGTTTGAATTTCCAATGTGGACGATTGGGTTTCTATATGGCTTTACCCATTACACTTATTCCTACTAATTGAATTTTTCATATTTAAAAACATTGAATGGTTTGGATTGGATAACATGGATTGGATAAGATGGTTACTACCATTTTAATTAATTTTTCTAACTATAATGGTTTAAATAGATGGAATGGAATTTCCCATTCCCATGTTTAAAAAAAGGAACTATATTATTTTAATTGTTTATTTGTAAATGAACATGATAAAAGGATGGTGAAACCATGCCTTTGTTCATGATTTATGTAAATAGTAAATATTAAATAGGATGCCTTTAATTAATTTAATATGGTTAGAGGAAAAAATGAGAGGTTTTTCCTTATGTTTCAGGTTGTATAATTGGTCATTCCATGGTTTCTATGTGAAAGTATTAACAACATGGAGTTAGAGGTAATTCCATATGATTATATTATTTTAATGCGAACATGATTTTTATTTGTAATTGTATATTATAAATTATTATTCCATATAGGATATGGATCCAATGGACCATGAGAGACCTCATATGGAGAGAATATGTGAGCTTTACATGTGGAGCCAATGGAAAGTGGGAGACATTCAGAGGGGAGACTCTGTGACCTTCCATGCTGGAGATAGGGGATAGACAGTGAGACCACCCCTGGTGATGGATTCCTATTGGTTACATCCCCATCCTTCTAACATTAATAACCCAATAGGGAATCAGATCACTTGTATTTGGTCCATGGGTTATATTGTGAGAGATTTCCCCTTTTATTGGATGTTTGATAGTTACACAATGTTCCATCCCAACAAATATTTATATAATTATAATTATACTTTATACATATATAATTTCCTAATCATTTGTACCATACATGGGTTCGTGCAGGTAGACCTTCCCGATGTCCGTTTAGAAACCAATGAGGAAGTTTTTTATTTTATTTTTTTCCTTATTCTCTTGATCATACCTACACATAGTATATTTATGACCGGCTACTCGGATTACATGAAGAAACTATTAGTTGTGGCCAAATGATATTTTTATCTCACACCGAACTCATGACACCCATGTCACCTGAGAAGACTATGTTTTTGTTCATAATAGAATGGATAATGGACCTTTTACCAGATTTTAATAGTACTTCATAACTGGATAATATGGGTATAAGATTGGTCTTAGGATCAATATGCTCATGGAGAATTTTTTGTATTACTATCAAATTTTACAATTGTATGGCATGCTTGTATAAGTTCGTTCATTTTTTTATTGTCAATATTCCATGAATTATTTCATTAGACACTTACATTTAGGATTTTTTGTTATGCAATATAGTGACTCATTTACATACTTCTTCCACTAATTAGTTATTTAGTTAATTGTCTAGTTTCCACGATTTATTGCATCTGTCGGTTTATATAATGCTTTATAACTATTTTATATTTATCATATAGAAATTAATACTCTAACATTAATTGATATTATCCCCTTTATACTTCCTTCACATCCACATTTCTAGTCAATAGACTCTGACATACGGGGAGATGCGCCTTTCTTCATGTGGCCAAATGGGCATAGGGAGCTTTTTATGTGTCATCCAAATCTATGACGTCACAATTATTATTAATATCAAGGAATTTTTATTATATTTAATGATGTTATTGTTTATTAAAATTATCACTGACATTTATATTATGTACTATATGTCTTATCACTTCTATTTTATTTTTCACCAAATTTTTACATAGATTTTTGAAAACAGTTCATGAATTTCTTTTTCTGTTTTTCATTCTATAAAAAATATTTTACTGAAAATTTTAATTTTTCTATATTTTTTTATTAAATTTTTTTCACCTTTTTTCATTAAAAATCTTTTAAATTCATTTTCTATAAGAGTAATATTCTTTCAAACTAACCACAATGTGATAAAAAAGATTTATGTTCATTTTCGTCACATGTTTCTCCATCCAATTGGGATAACACTATTCAACTCATAATTCTTATTGTTATAATTACCATTTATTTTCATTATAATGTTTTATTCATACATGGAAATCTCTTCTGTAAAGCACTATGATATTCATTTTTATATTCTTTTTTGTTAAAATAATTTCTAACAAATTAACGACAAACAACCTATCTCAAATGGTTTAATGGAAACAAGAAATAATAAATTTATATTATATTTTGAACATTAATAAAGATTAGAAAAATGATATTGTAAAACTTATACTTAGAGTACTCATATGACCTAGACCATTATTCACTATTATAGACCATTATTTAAGTCTATCACTTTGTTGGGATTTAAAAAATAGATCCCAATCTAATTTATCTTATTGAAAGAATCATTTTTCCATAATTCATATGAATCCAACAAATTTTTAATTTCAACTAGTGGAAAAGAATTTGAATCATGATCTTTATCTATTTTAAAATTTTCTTCAAACATATTTTATAATATTTAATAATTCTTTTTGATAACTGTATAATTTTATAAATTTTCTCTAAAACCTCACATAGATCCCACAATTTCATTAAAAACCTACAAACATCAACAATATATCCTTAATTAATATCAATATCATAAAATTTATAATTCAAAACTTTCAAACATTATATCTAAACTCTTATATTCTCCTTATAAAAAATTTTCATCTTATCATAATCACTATCATCAATAACAATTCTCATCATTTTTATATATTTATTTTATGTATATGAGGGTAAGATAGAATTTATTGTGTGACCAACATTTTCAATAAACATAAAAGTAATCAGATTCATCAAAATACATTATATATTTATACTAAAAACAATTTTTCCAATATAGAACACATTCATAATGAATGATATTAACTATTAATGTATTAATTTTCCATGAAAGTTTATTTTTTATCAATTATGAGAATACCTTTACTATTTAATGAATTGGGATGATTTATTATGAAAATAATATTTATAAAACCATACATGATTAAAATATTAAATGAAACACCAAAAAAGTAAAAAAAATACATAAATGTAACTTAGAGGTATATTTTTATAATTTATATAGACCTTGTAGATGTAATCAAACTAAATTTACATGGGAAAAAATAATCAATTAGTTTTCTATATATTTTTGGATTTCTTAAAACCATTATTCGCAGTTCATTAAACAATTTATTTGAATATATATTATTTTTAATGGATTGTAAAATTTCATTAATCAAAATAAAGGAGGGGATATAATATTTTATAATGTTCAACAGTTAAACATGAATGGATAAATTGTTGGAATGACATAGAAACACCCATATCACCATGATTGAAAAGTAAATATGAGAAATAAAAGGTCATAGAGTATGAAACTATACATGTTAATATTCATTCTCCTAATGACTTTCTTGTGATCCTATACATATATGAAATCAAAAAGAAGTTTCTAATCAAAGTAAATATTATCTGATCAATTATTCACAGTAAATCCTCTACATTTAAATTTTTATTCTCATCTAAAATCATTATTATAAAATAAATTTTTTTTATTTTTAAACACGATTAACTTATTAAAATTATTTACAAAAAACCAAAGTATACCACTTCTTTATTTAATGTATGATTACCGGCATCGCCCCAAAATATTTATCCATTACAAGTCAATGAATTGATGATTAAACATCATGAATATTTTTCCTTCTCTCCAGACATTATTGGATTTAGATAATTATTTATCAGGCCATTTCATATACAGAAGACACATGTTTTCAACTATATATATAAAATAATGTTAAATATTTGAGATTTATATCTATATAATCATTTAAAAAATCACAATGTTGTATTTCAATATGTCAAAAAAAATTTAAATAATAATTTCTAAAAAATTAATTCATATTCAAATTCATTAAAATAAATCTAAAATTAGTATAATTTAATACATCATTACCTCTATTATGAGATACAAATAACAACCTGGCTTATACATTTAATTGAATATTCAATCCCAATTTTCATTACACCAAATAATTATTATGTAGTAAAAAAGTTAAAATGGGGGTAATAAAATTGATTCTAAAACATGAATTTCAAACAATGGAACAATTTATTTATGGTAACTATGACATCTAATATCAACCCAGCTTAATAGGGGGTATGGTGAGTATGCTATATCGACATAAGAATACATTCCCTTATTACATTGGAAACCAAGGAGTGGTAAGGGAATAAAAAAACCATAGGGAAACTATGAAATTAAAATAATTATTAAGGGTCAAGTTAAAATATACAAAATATTTGACATGACCTTCAAAAATAAAAACCATTCAAAAAAATTAAAAAAATAAATGGTTCCAAAAGGGACCCACAAATCCAATATGTGAAAATAAAAACAATATATATGATAATTCAAAATTAATCATCATAGAAACTATATAATATATATATTAGAAATTAATATACACATATAATGAAAAACGAAAAACCTAGCACACTGGATGATACAATTGTAGTGCGATGTCTTGAAATGAAATCATACTAAAGAAATTAATTGAATTAATATACGTAGAAATATTATTTTATATGAACTTATTTACCATATAAACATATTTTCTCTACCATTATATTGAAACATTAAATATTATTCATAAAATAAAACTAATGTGAAATAAGAATAATACATGTAATTTGAGTATAATCATCACTAAACATGATTGAATTCTAACTAATATGAATTGATTTGTACTTCATTAGTCAATTTATATTTTAATGAATCTTCTTCAAGTGTTAAGTCATTTGAATATTCACTTCCTTATGTAAATAATTTTATATAATCCTTCTTTAAATATCAAACTAATCCATTCCATTTATATTCAAGAAATAGATAAATCACAAACCGCCATTTCTAAATTAAATATTTTTATGTTTCATTGACCAATATGATCAATTTATCATTGAAAATAATATCCAAACTCCATCAAAATCAAATCATATGAATCATCAGGATCAACCAATTGAAATAAAAATTTTCTTATCTATTTTCCCATAGACCATATATGACCAATTATTAAATGATTTACTAATAATACAACCATTTTGAAAAAATAATAAAATCATTATTCCCAATTTCAATACAGATGGAATAATAAATTCAATTGTTCATCAAACAACCAACATAAAATTTATTCTTGGATTTTAAAATTATATCAGTATCCAACATTGATCCAAATATTTTTAATTTGATATTTATATATTTGAAAAATATAATGAAACCCAATTTAAACCATTATAAACTATTCAAAATATTCATATCACCTATCATGTTGTATCAATAATCACTTTCCAATATCTATTTTCATTCATTTTATGAATAATTCGGTGTAACATCAATACCACACACCATTTATTTTTATTTCTTATTATATTAAAACATGTAAGAATCATTCCTCAAATTTAGTCATATTGGTAAGAGAGAAATAAATATATTTATATTTAAACATGTTTAGTCACATGGTTTGTAATGTTAATTTAAATGTTTATATTTTTATCCATTTTTAAAAATTATGTTTCATTGTTATCATGAAGCTATTTTCAAAGAGTGGGTTATCCCCCCTTCTCAACTCAAGAATTCCTTGTCATGGGTAGTCATTTAAAATTATGTAACTGAAAATTTTAATCATATAAATATGATGAAAACCACTACACACCAATAATATCCAAAAAATATATATTATAAATTTCTCTTCTATTACATTAAAATATTTTTTATTTTATGCTTCATTGGACATCTTTGTGGAATCAATATCGAATCAGAAATATGATATTCTCTAATCTTCTTATAATTATATATAGATAATTATTCCAAAACATTTAATTCCCTATTCATAGTATATTGTTAATTGAAACTATCATTTCAAGATTTCTATACATTTTTAAATGATATTACACATTTAATATCATTTTCATTGATTAATAGTCTGTTTAGTTGTGGTAATGACCTAATTTTCTGAAATTTATGGATCATTAGTTTATCTTCAGTAATATCTTTAATGGAACTAATTATTAATCATAATCATGTTTTGGAGGTCACATTAGAATCTGGGGCTTGTTCATGGAATGAAGTTCATGAAATGGTAAAATTTACTCAGCCGCAAGGTTTTTAGAAATCATTAGTCCCAGGGAAGATGCATGTTCAACTCTACCCAGGGGAACCTATAGGCCACATAGTGTGGCTAAAACTTTTCATGCCAAGTTTCAAGGTTGTGTATCCTACTGTAGTTTTTGGATATAGACATATTGTGCGTTTTGTAAACTTTTCACCTATATAAAGTGAAACTCAAATTGTTTGGGAAAATAACTATTATACCCTGTAAAACCCTATTTTTTCTTCCTCTATAGTAATCTAGTGGGTATACAGTGGGTTCTTCCACTCTTTGAGGTAAAAAAATCCAAATATTGGATCTCATATATCTCTCACCTTCAGCATCTATTTTCAAAAAATTTATATGTATTTAATAGAATAAGGTAATGCTAACCCCACACACCCTTCATTCCTCTGTAAATATCATCATTTATTATGTTAATCAAATGTAGGTACATTTTCCCAATTTTTAGGTAATTGGACTAAAAATCAAATCTATTCCAACCTACTACAAATATTAAGTCTATATCAATTGAGGATTCATCTACATACTTAATGTTGTTGGTTAAATAGTTTTTTATTTAATTTTTGGTCATTTTGTATTAATTTTATTGTTCCATTTGTTTTCTACTACTAGGAATCTATACTACGGTGGTTCATTTGTGTATAGATCACCATATTTCTTTGATATAGTTTAATTGATTCTTTTTTGGGGGGTTTAGTCATCACTTTATCCATTTAAGGACACCCATAGGTGTTCCACAAGGAACTGTCCATTTTGGCCAAATGGAACAAAATGAATGGAACCAAATTTAGTTTTCTTATTGTATATTCAATGTATTTTCCATTAAGAGATGTGTAATTTATATATTCCCATGTTTCTCAATAGTTCTTTGTCCTTTTGGATTTGGAATTTCCCAAATTGACAATTTAGTTCTTATAAGGCCTTTCTTTTAACACATATTCTTTATAATTTAATTTTCTATTCATAGGGAAATAGAACGGTTTGGTTTTTATTAAATGGAAAAAGAATTATGGTTATAACAATTTTAAGGAATTTAATTTAAATGGAATTATTCTAAGGGATTGTTTTGGAATTCCATTGCTCATGTTTTATAAAATTCACCATATGAAATGAATAGTTTCGTTGTAAAAGAACATGAAAAATGGATGGTGAACCCATGCCTTTTTTCATGAAATATGTAAATAAAAACATTTAAACGGGATTACATGAATGAAATGAATATGGTTAAAGTAACACATGGGAGGGTTTTACTTATGGTTCATGTGCTATACTTGGTCATGCGTTGGTTTCCTTGTGAAATTCTTGAAAAAATTACAAAAGTGGTGCTGCATTATAATGGTATAATTAAAATGTGGAAATTATTATGATTTATAATAACAAATTTTAAATGATAATTCCATACAGGTCTTGGAGATAAGGGGCTATGAGATCCCATGGAATGAATGATTGTGTCTGATTACCATATAGAGTCAAGGGATCGTGAGAGCCCTTGGGAGGGGAGACCGTGTTGGATTCTTATTAGGAACCAAGGGATAGATTTACAGAATTCCCATTGTGATGGATTCTTTTCAATTACATTTTTATACCATCATGAGTATCCCAATAGACTATGAGAGCTCTTGGAGTTAGACCATGGATTATAACATGAGAACTTTCCCCTGTTTGTATATGTCTAATAGTTATGTAATGATATATCCCAATATATATTAATAAATAACTAATTTCACTTTATAAATATATAGAGACTTGATCAGACATACGATTCATGGGATGGATTAGGTCGACCCTCACTACTGGAAATATGATCTATACTAACCGTTTGGGTAAAATTGTTGGTATATGTCACTAATTTGGACCTATACCAACAGTTTGGCCAAAACCATTTGTATAGGTCAAATATATGGACCTATACTAACAGATTTCCCCAAACCGTTGGTATAGGTCACTAATTTGGAGCTATACCAATAGTTTTGGGAAACCTGTTGGTATAGTTCACTAATTTGGACCTACACCAATATTTTTGGGAAAACTTTTGTTATAGGTCCATTATAGAGACCCTTTACTAATGGTTTTTTTCCAAACCGTAGGTATAGGTCCCCCCCCCCACAAACCAACGGTTTGTCCAAAACCATTGGTATATGTCCCAATATCAAAGAACTTATAACAACGGTTCTCAAAACTGTTGGTATATGTTTTTTTGACTTTTAATGGAATCTTGTTACAGAGGACATTAAATAAATAAAAATTTAAAATAATTATGATAATACATATATATATTTATGAAATTATGTTCACAAAAGTAATTTAGGTTAGTGGTTAGGTCGTTCAATTATAAACATGAGGTGCTGGGATCCAAACCCACCGAATGATTGTTTTTTGAATAACATATTCCAACAGTTTTATGGAACCGTTGGTATAGATTTTCATATACGTTATACCAATGATTTTCCCAAAACAATTGGTATAGAGCCATTCCCATGACTTACTTGCCCATGGTTCTCTAAACCATTGGGATATGCTATACCAACGGTTTGGGGACCTATACCAACTGTTCCAAACCGTTGGTATAGGTTATTTTTCCAGTAGTTCCTCCATGTTTCCATTTGGTACCTGGACATGATATTGTTTATTTAATTATTTTCATAACTTTCCGGATCATACCTACACATAGTATATTTATGAGTGGCTAGTCAGATTACATGTAGACATCGTTGGTGGTATCCTACTAATATTTTTATCTCACACCATCCACATGCCACCGCAATCACCCAAGAATACTATGATTCTATAGGTATCAAAAATTTTAATAGCCCTTCTAATTATTGTTTACTGGCACTTCATAGCTAGATATTTTGATAAGAGTAATAGACTTAGTCTTGAAAAGCTCAGGGAAATGCTTTTTTCAATTTTTTCTTATGCACTATTTCCTAGCAGGCTTGTATCTATAATTTTATTTCTTTATTATCATAATGGAAATAATTATAGTATCAGACACTTCCCT
This sequence comes from Viscum album, assembly GCA_963277665.1. Taxonomy (NCBI): domain Eukaryota; kingdom Viridiplantae; phylum Streptophyta; class Magnoliopsida; order Santalales; family Viscaceae; genus Viscum; species Viscum album. Next base: position 633,739,338 of record OY728130.1, read on the forward strand.
TGAGGATATTTTTTATTTCATAAAGTAACTCAATTATCTACTTCTTCCCCTACATAGTTATTTAGTTAATTGTTTTGTTTCCATTGATTGTTTCATCCTTCTTCTTATATCACAATTCTACTACTCTTTCTTATTTGATGTATAAGTGTGATACTATAACATGATGGTATAGTCTCTACAGTATACAACCTCTAAACCCTCGCTATTATTTCACATCATCTGGTCTTTGGGGAGACGCGCCTAAGGTCTTGTGTCGAACTTGGCCTAGGGCACGGGTTATGTGGAATTTGGGTCTGGTACGTCACAAAGTGGTTCCTTTGTTTAGTTACTATTTAGAGACAATAGAATGGATATTTTCAAATCATGGGACTTTTTCACAACCCATTATAGGTCCTCAATGACCCATTTATGGGGTAATGGTTAATGTTTCTGAATAATAATTAGTTTTCTCATTAGAAATATTATTTATGATATCATTTATTATTGGATAATTCACATGTTTGGTGATGTTAGTTATATTGATGTTATTGGAATTATGATTTCATCACCTTGACCTGATTAAATGAGGGTTATGTAATAGAACATAAACCAGCATAGGAAGAAAATAAACAATAAGACATACATCTTACAATTCCATGTTTAATTTTCACCAAGCATTTCATGTTGTATGTCGACTATGCATATTTTTATATTTTAAATTGAGTTGAATTTTCTTAAAATATAATGAATGTTCAATGGTGTGGGGTTATAAGGCACCAATAATTGTTTCATAAGGTTTATGAGACCTTATGGATCGAAGGAGGCATACCATCTTGCTGAAATAAATTTAAAGTAGTGTAAACAGATGAAAAAACTATTCATTTGGGAATGGAATCCATGTGAATGTCATATTTTTGTTAAAAATGTGAATGCACCCTTATGGACTAGAAAATGAAATATCATGGGATTTATTTTTTTAAAATGGATTAAATGATAAATGAGAACATTCAGAAGACAATTATTCTTGAAATGAAATATCCATATTATACATGTTTAACCACGAACTTTATACTTGATCCCGACCATAGAAGTGTGTATCAGCGTATCTTATAGAGTACATGTAGAATGTTCTTGTTCTTAACCAATAAACTAGAACTAGATTTTTATGTAGCAATCGAGGTATGATCATTTTAATAGGAGGGATTTGGTACCAATACTATTTTATTAAAAGTAATATATTGAATTTCATGAATCACTTCTGAGATATCCATTTGGAATTGTTGTATTATGCCACTACGACATCCTCTAGTTTACTACATTGAAGGCAGCAATGATCATGGTCCTTAGGTGGGGGGATTTGAGTCATTAGACATTCCTTTTATATTTCCACTTGTGGCTCTTCTTCTAGTTCTATATGTGGGCACTAACCCCTAATTTTGAGAGGATTATTAGTATATACTTAATGATATTCTTGGAAGAGTGATACATGATCTAAGTATGGAAGAGTTAACTGGTGAGTTTTAGAAGCTGTAACTTCCCACCATCTCGAGGGATGGGTGATATCAAGCTATACAGTCTCGAGTTAATGAAATCCAATCTATTTTTTAGAATCCAGAGATGCCGTCAAATTGGAGAGTTAATCTAGTTTCATATATGTTACATGATTCACCTAAGAAGTGGTGGGATTTCATCATCCAGGCTGAACAACAACAGAGTCATGGTATGGAATGATTTCTATAACATCATATCTGACTAATTCTTCCCTCATAATCTAAGAACCAACAGAGCTATATAATTTATGAACCCATAGTCGGGGGTCATGTTAGTTGTGAACGGACAGTCACTATTCATTGTTTCAGTTGGACATTCCTGAGAGTTCATAGATATTGGGGGTATGCACCTACTCCTATGTCCGGAGTTGGGTCAATATAATCATGATAGTCATGTAGGTGGAATACCACCAGAAGATGAGGCTGAGGTGATGGTCGAGGTAGAGGAAACATGGATTATGTGTCTTAGTTCCAGTATAGCCAACATGGTCAAGGTAGTCAGGGAGTGACTAAAGGTTAGGGTAAAGACTATTTAAATGAAGTACATCTTATGCAAATAGAGTAGGACGTCAGAACATCTACTTTACAATATACTATTCTACTTTATCCTCATTACACTCTTCTATTTTTTATATAGGCATGTATCATTCATTTATATCAGAGGAAATAATTTAGTGTTTATGCCTCGAGATTGAGAATTATCATGTCATCCCGACAATATATATTACTTTAGGTATCCATTCATAGGGTGTTCGCCACTGTCAAAATTTTCCCCTTGTGGTAGGTGATCACCTATGTTTGTGGTCTCTATTTGTACTCAATATGACCGGATTTTATGTAATCATTAGGAAGGACCGGTTATCCCCCTATATATCCAGTAACACCTTCTATCATTGGAGGGTGATGTTTACATAAGTATAGGGAATTACACTAGTGCATAAGGGAGAGTGGGATGTTCAATATTCATGAGTAATCCTCGAGTATAAGAGGAATGGTAATATTATATGATGGTCTAATATTCTTTACCATGGTGACCATGGATTACAACAAAATATATTTCTTCCTATAGTGGAGCATTACAGAGATATATTTCCATAATATTTCTCTATTCTACCTTCAATGTGAGAGGTAGAGTTTACTATTGAGCATCTGTGAGGAGGAACACATATAACCATTCCTCCTCATAGGTTATCATATAAGGAGATTTTGGGGCTGAAGATATATATGGAGGATCTAGAGGAAAAATAATTTATACACCCCATCTCTTCTCCATGGGGTTCACCTGTCCTTTTCCCTAAGAAGACTGATGGTACTATTAGGCTCTGTACAGATTGTCATTAGTTGGATTAGCTGACTTTTAAGAACCAATATCAACTACCTAGAATTTATGACCTCTTTGATTATCTCCTAGGACAATAGATTTTTTCAAATATTGATCTAAGGTCATGCTACGATCATGTTCCTGTCAAGAAATTATACATTCCTTACAATGTTTTTCATTTCATGTATGGTCTATACGAGTACTTGTTTATGTTGTTCGGACTCATGAATGCACCTGATGTCTTCATTGGTCTAATGAACTGGGTCTTCCACCCATATTTGAAATAATCCGTTTTAGTCGTAATTGATGATATCTTGGTGTAATAAATATCCATACATTACCATGAAACCCAACTTGATATCATGTTGAATAAAGAGATACAGAATTATCACAATGATAATCTCATAAAATTCCACTTCAAGATCATTAAATTCTTCTGCATGGGATATATCATCTCGGGGACTGGAGTTTCACTAAAATCAACGAGCGTGAGAAATATAGTTTCATTGGAGCATCCCAAGAACAACTATGAGTTTTAGAGTTTGTTGTGGATTTATGAATATTAATTATGCTCCATTCCGGATTTATCATTCCTTGCATCACCTTGTAGAGGATTGAAAAAGAATGGTTTAAAATTTTAATTTTTAGATTCATCTGAAGTAGCATTTCAGGAGTTAAAGGGAAGAATTACTTCAATGATGATACTAATTCTTCTAGACCCACGTGTGAGATTAAATGTATATTTTTCTACATCATGCATCAGCATTTGAGCTTTTATAATTTTGGATGAGTGAGTTGTCGCTTATCATTCTTATTAGTTGAGGCCTTAGAAGAATAATTAACCGACACATAACCTTAATCTCACTATTTTTGTTCACGCCTTATGTAGTTGGATACACTATTTTTCGGGATATTTTTTTTTGTACACTAACAATAAAATCCTCAAATACATATTCAAACAGTGGGATCTGAATCTCAAGAAGTGTATGTGGAAAAAATTCCTAAAATCATTTGTTTTTTTGCTTGACTACACTTTGGAGAAATGGAATTCTGTAGCCGATGTTTTAAGAGATAACACTCAAACATAGGTGGTTGAGAAATATATTGATTAATGGAAGAATATGGACTTATTCTCGGAGATGCATGTTGTGGTTCAGGAGGACCATGGTCAGACTATTCTATCATCCTTAGTAGTGAAATATACTCTTATGTAATGGGTAAGGTTGAGACAACTATATGATCATTAAGCCTTGTCCTAAGATAAAGTGTCTTTGATGATAATACATATTCTAGTTGGAATGTTGGTAATGATGATGCACTATTTTTTCATGGATGTGTATGGGTCCCATCTGACATCAGAGATCATCTTATATGGTATTTTCATGCCATGTAAAGGGAGGTTCACCACCGTGGAACTAAAATGTATCAAGATCTACGATGCTAGTACTGGTCCCTAACATGAAATGTGAGATAGGTAGTATCATCAGTCGATGTTCCATCTGTTAGTAGGTGATGATGGGATATCTACTTCCAGAAAGGATTATTCATCCATTTTACATTCTATAGTTTAAAAGGGACGATGTTTATATGTACTTCATTACTTGTCTACCCATAACTCCTTGTGGAAATAGAACATTGTGGGATACAATTGATCATCAAAAAATGGTCACACACTTCCTACCTATATGAGAGACCTTTTTCGTATATGAGTTAGAAAATCTATAAATTGAAGAGGTGGTACATATTTAGGGAACACCTCACTCTATCATTTATTTTATGTACTAATTTCATGTCACGATATTGGTAGGGGTTGTAGAAGACCTTGGGTATGTAGGTACATCTGAGAACTACATATCACCTACAAACTACAGTACAAATTTAGTTTACAATTTAGGTTCTCGAAGATATACTTCATGTATGGATCATATATATTAGTGGTTATGGGTATAAACATATTAATTTTGTCAATTTTTTATATAATAACATCTTTTAGGATACCATCATGACAGATTCTTATAAATCCTTATATGGAAGGTGTTGCGTCTCACTTCCCCTAGATTGTGGAAGGGGAATCACCATTGATTGAACCTCGTATTGTCCAATATACTTTAGAGAATGTCCAGTTGACCTTGAAGTGCATGTTGACAGCTCAATCTAGGGATTAGTGTTATAATAATAAAAGATAACAACCTATTAATTTCATCATCAGAGAAATGGATTTCCTAAAATTCTCACAGGGGTTGGGGCATAGACATATATAGATGCAGGGTTAGCTCTATGTATGGTTTGTTAGAACATTCAAGGTTCTAAAGCGGGTCAGGCTAGTTGCTTACAAATTGGAACATTCTAAGATATAGTAGTCCATGAATGATTTTTTACAAGTATTATAGAATCACAAAAAATATCCAGTCCCATCAAAATTCTTTTATAATAATGTGGTTGAATTTGATGTGGATTCTTTTTTCGAGGAGTATCTACTGCGTATAGTTGATTTCATCATGAAGAAATTCCATGGATGGCCTATTCCACATGTAATGTTTCTATGGAAGCATGGCCGGGTATAGGGTAGAAGTCGATGTATGATCTCAATGGCCTGAACAATTTACTGAAAATACCATTTTACTATTAGAAGGCCAACTCGAGAATGGGATACTATAAGGAGTGGAGGTTGTAATTACCATACTTTTCTAAAAGATAAGGATCATTAATTTTTTTGAATATCTTAAATTGAATTAATTATGAGTTTTAATCAATTCGTGGAGATCACAAGAGTGTTTAGGGATGTTTTAATGTGGAGTGTTCATAAAATGAGAAAGATGAATGGGCCAAGGTATTTGTCTAAACCGTTCACCCTATGGAGAACACTCATGCAGTTGCATGCAAGGAACCTATATGCCACACAATATTTATGAAGCATTGTGAGACTATGTTCATGTTCGTGTGTCCAACTATAGTTTTTAATAGATACACAATGTAGGGTTTGTGAATGGTTTGTAAACTGTGTTCCCAAACCATGAGACCCCCAATTTTTTGTGAAAAATTTCTATTTTACGCCTCTTTTTTAACTTTTCATTCCCTCCTCTGTGGTTTTCCAGCAGCTGATCCATGGATTTTTCATCTCATTGAGCTCCAGACCTCCCAATATTGATCTCCTATATATCTCACCTCAAACATCTTTTTCATAATCTTTCAGAAGCATCATATACCTAAGGTAAGTATAACCTCACACACCCTTATTTCCTCTATAAATATCACAAAATATTGTGCTATTTATATTCAGTCTCATTCTTCCAATTTTCTAGGGGTTGTACTGAAACATAGATCTCATCAAAAATTGTTCCTATCTTAGGTCAATATCAATAGAGGATTCACCTACAACCAGAGTTAGGTTTTCTCATAGTTTTTCATTTTAGTTTTAGTCATTTCAAATTTATTTTTTTGTTCCATATGTCAACCTTTTCCAAATCTATTTTTTTGTTGGTTAAATCATGAATTAATGACCTTAGTTCCTTGAAATAAGTGAATTGGTTATTTATTTAGGGTTTTAGGCATAACTTACACCCTTTATGGACACCCATAACTGTGCTGCCTTGAAATTTTTCATTTTGGCCAAATAGATCAAAATGCATGGTACCCTATTTAACTCCCTACATGGATTTTAAATGTAATTGAATTCTGTTCTTGTGTAATTGATGTATTCCTAGGTTCCTCAAATGTTATTCTTCCTTTTATAGTTTCAATTTCCAATGTGGACAATTGGGTTGCTATATAGATTTACCCATGACACTTATTCCTACTATTTGAATTTTACATGTTTAAAAAAATTGAATTGTTTGGTTTGTACAACATGGATTGGATAAGATGGTTACTACCATTTTAATTAAGTTTTTTTTAACTAGAATGGTTTAAATAGATGGAATGGACTTTACCATTCCCATGTTTAAAAAAAAGGAACCATATGATTTGAATTGCTTCTTTGTAAATGAACATGATAAAAGGATGGTGAAACCATGCCTTTGATCATGATTTATTTAAATAGTAAATATTAAATAGGATGCCTTTAATTAATTGAATATGGTTATAGGAACACATGAGAGGTTTTTACTTATGTTTCAGGTTGTATAATTGGCCATTCCGTGGTTTCTATGTGAAAGGATTGATAACATGGCGTAAGAGGTAATTCCATATGATTATATTATTTAAATGCGAACAAGATTATTATTTGTAATTGTATATTATAAATTATTATTCCATATAGGATATGGATCCAAGGGACCATGGGAGCCCTCATATGGAGAGAATATGTGAGATTTACATGTGGAGCCAATGGAACGTGGGAGACATTGGGAGAGGAGTCTCTGTGACCTTCCATGCTAGAGATAGGGGAGAGACAGTGAGACCACCCCTGGTGATGGATTCCTATTGGTTACATCCCCATACCTCTAACATTAATATCCCAATAGACCAAGAGATCACTTGGATCTGGGGAAAGGGTTAGATTGTGAGAGATTTCCCCTTTTATTGGATGATTGAGAGTTACACCGTGTTCCATCCCAACAAATATTTATATAAATTAAAATTATACTTTATACATATATAATTTCTTAATCATATGTACCATACATGGGTTAATGTAGTTAGACCTTCCCAGTGTCCGTTTAGAAACCAAGAGGGAGTTTTTTTATTTTATTTTTTTCCTTATTCTCCTGATCATACCTACACATAGTATATTTATGAGCAGCTACCCAGATTACATGTAGAAACTATTGGTTGTGGCCAAATGAGATTTATATCTCACACCCTAATCATGCCACCCTTGTCACCTGAGAAGAATATGTTTTTGTTCATAATATAATGGTTAATGGACCTTTTACCAGATTTTTACTAGTACTTCATAACTGGAGAATATGGGTACAAGATTGGTCTTAGGCTCAATATGCTCATCGAGAATGTTTTGTAATACTGTCATTTTTTACAATTTTATGGCATTCTTGTATAAGTTCATTCATTTTTTTATTATCAACATTCCATGAATTATTTCATTAGACACGTCCATATAGGCATTTTTTGTTATCAAATATAGTTACTCATTTACATACTTCTTACACTACTTAGTTATTTAATTAATTGTCTTGTTTCAACGATTTATTGCATCTGTCTGTTTATATAATGCTTTGTAACTATTTTATATTTATAATATAGGCATTAATACTCTAACATTAATTAATATTATCCCCTATATACTTCCATCACATCATCATTTATAGTCAATAGACTCTGACATATGGGGAGATGCGCCTTTCGTCATGTGGCCAAATGTGTATATGGAACTTTTTATGTGTCATCCAAATTTGGGACGTCACAATTATTTTTAATATCAAGGTATTTCTAATATTTTTAATGAAGCTATTATTTATTAAAATTATCACTGACATTTATATGATTTACTATATGTCTTATCACTCCTATTTTATTTTTCTCCAAATTTTTACATAGATTTTTGAAAACAATTCCTGAATTTTTTTTCTGTTTTTAATTCTATAAAAAATATTTTACTGAAAATTTTAATGTTTCTATAATTTTTTTTATTTTTTATATTAAATTCTATTCACTTTTTTTTCATTCAATATGTTTTAAATTCATTCACTATAAGAGTAATATTCTTTCAAACTAATCACTATGTGATAAACAAGCTTTATGTTCATTTTCGTCACATGTTTCTTCATCCGTTTGGGATAACACTTTTCAACTCATAACTCTTGTTTTTATAATTACCATTGATTTTAATTATCATGTAGTATTCATACATGGAAATATCCTCTGTAAATCACTATGATATTCATTTTTATATTCTTTTTGGTTAAAATAATTTCTAACAAATTAAGGACCAACACCATAACTCAAATAATTTAATGGAAACAAGAAATAATAATTTTATATTATTTTTTGATAATTAATGAAGATTAGAAAATTGATATTGTAAAACTTATACTTAGTGTACTTATATGACCAGACCATTATTCACTAGTATAGACCATTATTTAAGTCTATCACTTTGTAGGGATTTAAAAAATACACCCCAATCTAATTTATCTTATTGAAAGAATCATCATTCCATAATTCATATGAAACCAAAAAAAAATTAATTTCATCTATTGGAAAAGAATTTGGATCAATATATTTATCTATTTTAAATTTTTCATCAGACATATTTAATAATATTTAATAAATCTTTTTGATAACTGTATAATTTAATAAATTTTCTCTAAAACCTCATATAGATCCCATAATTTCATTAAAAACCTAAAAAACATCACAATATATCCTTAATTAATATAAATATCATCAAATTTAAAATTCAAAATTTTCAAACATTATATCCAAACTCTTACATTCACTTTATAAAAAAATTTCATCTTATCATAATCACTATTTTCAATAACAATTCTCATTATTTTTATATATTTATTTTATATATGTGAGGGTAAGATAGAATTTATTGTGTGACCAACGTTTTCAATAAACATAAAAGTAATTAGATTCATCAAAATAAATTATATATTTTTACTAAAAACATTTTTTGCAATATAGAACAAATTCATAATGAATGATATTAACTACTAATGTATTAATTTTCCATGAATTTTTTAATCAATTATGAGAACATATTTACTATTTCATCAATTGGGATGATTTATTATGAAAATAATATTTAAAAACCATACATGATTAAAATATTAAATGAAACACCAAAAAAGTAAAAAAACACATAAATATAACTTAGAGATATATTTTTATAATTTATATAGACCTTGTATATGTAATCAAACTAAATTCACATAGGGATAAATAATCAATTAGATTTATATATATTTTTGGATTTTTTAAAACCATTATTCATAGTTCATTAAACAATTTATTTGAATATATATTAGTTTGAATGGATTGTAAAATTTCATTAAACAAAATAAAGTAGGGGATATGATATTTTATAATGTTCAACATTTAAACATCAATGGATACATTGTTTGAATGACATAGAAACACTCATATCCCCATGATTGAAAAGTAAAATATGAGAAATAAAAGGTCATAGAGTATGAAACTATACATGTTAATATTGATTCTCCTAATGACTTTCTTGTGATCCTATACGTATATTAAGTCAACAAGAAGTCCATAATAAAAGTAAATATTATCTGATCAATTCTTCACACTAAATCCTCTACATTGTAATATGTATTCTCATCTAAAATCAATATTATAAAATATATTATTATTTATTTTAAAACACCATTAACTTATTTAAATTATATACAAAAAAATAAAGTATACCACTTCCTTATTCAATGTATAATTACCAGTATCACCCAAAAATATTTATCCATTACAAGTCAATGAATTGATGATTAAACATCATGAATATTTTTCCTTCTCTCTAGAATTCATTGGATTTAGATGATTATTTATCAGGCCATTTCTTGTACATAAGACACATGTTTTCAACTATATATATAAAATTATATTAAATATTTGAGATTTATATCTATATAATAATTTATAAAATCACAATGTTGTATTTAAATATGTTAATAAAAATTTCTAAAAAATTAATTCATATTCAAATTCATTAAAATAAATATAATAAGTGTAAAATTCAATACATCATTCCCTCTATTATGAGATACAAATAACAACCTGACTTATTCATTTAATTGAATATTCAATCCCAATTTTCATTAAATCAAATAATTATTATGTAGTAAAAAAGTTAAAATGGGGTAATAAAATTGATTCTAAAACATTTATTTCAAATAATGGATCAATTGTTTTATGGTAACTATGACATCGAATATCAACCAAGCCTAATAGGGGGTATGGTGAGTATGCTATATTGACTTAGGAATAAATAACCTTATTACATAGGAAACCAAAGAGTGGTAATGGAATAAAACAACCATGGGGAAACTATGACATTAAAATAATGATTAAGGGTCAAGCTAAAATTAACAAAATATTTTACCTGACCTTCAAAAATAACAACCATTCAAAAAACTTTAAAAAATAGAATGGTTCCAAAAGGGACCCACTAATCCAATATGTGATAATAAAAACAAAATATATAATAAATCAAAATTAATCATCATAGAATCTATATAATATATATATTATAAATTAATACACACATATAACGAAAAATGAAAAACCTAGAACACTAGATGATACAAATGTAGTGTGATTTATTGAAATGAAATCATACAATAGAAATTAATTGAATTAATATAATTAACACTTTACAAATACTTTTCCTCTAATAAAAATATTTTCAAGATGTATGACTTCATCATTAATATATCTATTCCTAAATTGAATCATGATGATCTTCAAACAACCATAAAACCCCAGGCCAGTTACATATATAAGTTATGAGTCTAATAAACTAATAAGATTCCTCATTTCAACTCATCCTAGTAAAATATGGTTGTCAAATTGGTGTGGATGAAAATATAAAAAGTTATCATATTGATGAATGTTGTAACTCACCCATATGAAAACGTAACAAAAAGATTTACATGAAAACTATATATATTCTTATTTGGTTAGAAGATACATGAACCCCGAAAACTCAAAATAAAATACCCAAACTACAAATAGACTCTCTTTCATATAATTAATAAATCATATACCATTATGACCCCATGATGAATAACAAACCCCTCTCGTATATCTTAATTTTTGATTTACATAAAATTTCATTACATAAGAAAGAATCTATCATCGAAGACCCACCGTGGAATTCCATCATAAAAATTATAATCCATAATGTAAAAAATTAGATATTGAGATATAAAGGTGATGAAATATAAAATCAAGAAGTTCCAAACCATCTAATAATATCTATTAATGATAACATGTCAAAAAATGGGGGAAATAATGAATTAGTCCCAAATATATGAAATAAAATAAACCCTCTCCCATGCCCTGAACTAAATAATCTCCTTAATTCCTTCTAGAAGAACTGAAATACTATTGGTAGAACACTACCCACAAAATACAATATCTCACTTTTCATCATAAGGGCTTTCCCCCATTTTATATTGGTATTAAAATTTGGATATTCCATGATCACTCGCTTTGAACATAAAATCAGGTAAAAACAATGTGTACTCTAGTCCCATGATCTAACCATACATGGGTCCTCGAATGATGTAATTAATATTTATTTCATACATACCACTAGAACACCCAATCGGTTTTCCACTATCCCTTTTAATTCCTTTTAATCCATGGACCCTTGTCGAAATTTCTCTATGGAAGAGCACAAATAAGATGACTAATATCCCATCTAGGACACATAGTGATGTATGTGACATCATAACTGTAGTACATATACACTTTTAAATAACCATATGTTCTAAAGGTCATATATGACGTCCCTTACCTTGGGTATTGACACTCTATTATGTAGAATATCCCTAAAGTATCACATCTTCTTAGACTATATTCTATGTAACACGGTATACCCTTGAATAATTATAAATCCTATAAAATAGAAACTCACTATCCTCATATCATTATATTTAAAAATTAATTTCAAATATTATATCTTATTAACATATCCATATAAAGATTAATCATGATACAATAACCAATATATATTTATCTACTGTAATTGATCCTTAATTAACGAAAACATGGATTAACTCCCACTACATCCATTGAGGCCAATCATGCATATCTAATCAAAGGAATATAATTGGACACACATCCTAGTAAACAATTCAATGAATTAAAATAACCCATTTGTATTCAATTACGTACTAAGTCATTAAATATTAATGTATCACACACAATCCAATGGTATCCTATGGTTCATGTGGACCTATGTTAAATGTGAAAATAATGTTTCAATAATTTATAAGAAATGCATAATCCAACGAAAGTTTTTTCCAATGGCTCCTATGTTTTCATATAATGCAGAATAACATAAATTAATACATAAAAAATATTATCACATAAGAAAATAATGTTTTCAAATAAGGAATCCCCAATGTGAGTTCAACTGAACCTGAAAATTTATTAAAATAATACCTCATGTATTTCCACTAAAACTCTAGTCATTGCACATAAAGATTATTTAGGAAAAGTATCACGCTTTATCATTATATAGTATATGTTCTTATCTAAAATACCAATGAAAACATTCTTTAGAAACCCCTATTTTATTTTTAAATACCATTTCAAAACTAATCTTTAACATACCATATTCATTTTAAACCTATATTTGAAATCATTTAATACCGTCATTAATTTCCATTAAAATGAATTTTAAATAAGGAAACTGATTCCTTTTGTAATAATCATTCATAAATTACTCATAAAACAAAATATTCTATAAATTGTTCATTGGAACAAATTTGACCAAGTCTCATTTTATTAATCATTAAAAAATATAAAAATAAATTTAGTTTAATGTAATGTATAAAGTATGTTTTATAATTAGATAATAAAGCAACATATGATATTCCAATAATAATTATAATTCTCACATGATCTATAAGATAATATAGATCTTTAATAAACATGATAATATAGAGTCCTCCTACTTTGATCCCTCTATTTCAATCATAATATCATCTTATTCCAAGAACCAGCAAGATATTAAGAATCAACATTTTCAATGAACACACAACAATTACTCAATAATACTTTTAAAATCAATGACATATTTTGGAATAATTTATTTTGAAAATACAAAGTGGCCCTATAATGTCTAAAACAATGTCTATCAGGTTTATCCAACTTTTAACTCACACTCCACTATATGTCATATGAAATATGAATTAATAATTCCTAATTAGTTCCTAGACTCATCTTAATACAATAAAATGGAGAATATTTTTATTGATAATAATATCTAAAACAAAAGAATAACTATTAAAATAATAAATTATTCCCGATCCATCTTTAAATACTACACATAAAATCTCAGTCTTATCAAATTTCTTCCACTATGCTCGGGTGGAACAATATGTCCAAATTCTAACAAAATTTACCAAAATATCTAGATAAAAGGATATGAGGATAATGAATAAGGATGTGGAGGATCTAAACGTCAATATATGATACTAAATGATCTTAATTATCCGATATTTGAGGATGAAAAAAATATGAGAAAAATAGAATTGAGGGGGTTGTCTCCCCCTTAGAGGAATTTCATGACATGGACACCAGACTTAAGGTTAAATTCCACATCCTAGTGAATGTGATATTCAATAAAATATTTCATTATTAGATTTAAATTATTATCTTATCACAAAAAATAATACATATCAGTAATAAATATTCCTCATCACGAGATTGTGGTTTTATACAAGGCTTTTACAGAAAAACCCATCCTAGAAAATCTCAAGAGTGTTTTTATGTTTTATCAATTAAACTGCTTGTTTATTTTTTTTAATAAATGTATAATCAAGATATATTCATGAAAATATGGTTTTGGAAGTGTTTTATATATATTTTCTATCAGTTATTAATTTTTTGAGGTAAATGGTATGTTTCAAAAAATATAGAGGAAATGATGAAATTGCCTGAATGAATTAGGGGAGACTTTAAACTAATTATTTGATTGGAAATGTAGATAAAAGAATAAATTACATAAAAATTACTACATATCTAGTAAGAATAAAATGTATAAAAATTAAATTAAAATGAAGAAATTCATATAATGAAATACATGGGATGATGAAGGAATTACATAGGGAAAATATTTAGTAAAGAGATAAATTTTATCAATGATTTATGTTGGGTTGGGATAGAATTTTTTGGATCCTATATATATGGTGTTAAATATAAAGGAATGTGAGGAGATAATTGAATGAATTACATTGACCTATTAAAGTGGAAATTTTGAATCAATTAAAGGAATTACATGAAAAAATTATATAGATTAAGGATAATCCTATATAATTAAATAAATTCCATAATTTTTATAAATAGCTAGAAATATTTTTTATATGTCATGGAGGTTGAATATTTTGGGATTGTCACAATTCTTGTATGTAAATTTGAATTTTTTTTAAATGGTTTTATTCAATTGATAATGTTTTGTCTTATATAGAACATTCTTGTATCTTTTATTTTTCAATAAATTTACCCCTAATACATAAATTACTACAGAAGAATTAATTGGTGGAATATTAGAGTGTGTTAATCTCTTTCAGTGTAAAAATTGGGATTCGGGGATCAAAATTGTTGGGAATATTATACCATGAATAACATACAAGGAATAAATATTTTTGGGATAAAAATATATAGATGGTATGATACCCTAAAAAAATTATACAATAATAAGAATATTATGAAAAGCATAAATATTATTTATAAAACCATTAAAAACATAAATAGATAGTATAAAACCATGAATAACTTACAAAATCATATTTAAGTAGGCTATACTTTATTTAAAATGTAATCTTTCAATAGAAAAGATTTGGGAGAAATGGAAAATTTATCTTTTTGATAAAAGTGATTTTATAAACCTGAATTTCTATTTTATTAGTTACTGTGATAATTTATAATAATATTATAAGGTAATATTAAATACACATTAGCTGATAAAGAATTTTGTTCATGTTTGTAATTAGTTTAAATATGGGGTACATTGAATTTTTTCAAAATTGTATGAAGTACTTTACATTCGTGTGTTTTGGTATAATAACACATCATTGCGTGTATGATTCTTGAATATATCCCTATATGGGTAAATCTAGGTAAAAAAATTATCTCATAGAATATTTTATTTGTATTATAAAATTTATTTTTAGATAAAGGTATATGTGGTTATAATCCCATGATATGACACAATTTGGTGGGGATATGTTAAAAAATTATATACCCTTCCACACCCTACCATTTAGGGTATTATCCTTATTTTGGTACCAATATGTAGTATTAGAGCTAGGTTGAAAATGAAGGATCTCTAATCTCTTGCAATGGAAGGAAATGGTGATTCCAAAAGGAATTTTTATCTTTGATGCAGTTATATTTAACCATTGGACGAATAATATCCAGCACTAGTTTTATTCATTAGGAATGGATGTGTATATAGATTCTATTCATGCAATTTCAATCAACATGAACATTTGATCCTTATCATAGGGGAACAATAAATAATTGGATTCCATCTCCAATGTGATAAATTTACAAGGGGAGCCATTTCTAATTCAATATATATGAAGTTAGTGTCATGTGAATCCTCATGTACCATGTATGAAATTATTTATTAATATAAAAAAAGGTGAAACAATTGTATGTAAATATAAACTCCCAGTTATAATGAATAGGAATGTGGTCTTTATGATACCCACAAATGAATCTATTCATCAAATTATGTAAATTTTATTATTGAGGACATTAATGGAATCTGATACACTATAAAAGATATCAATATCCTGAAAATTATTCTAAGATGATTATTTCATGAGTTTAATTTGATAGTTTTAGTTCTCAAGGATAAGGATATAAAGGATGTTAAATTTTATTTTTTTGACACTCTCACAGAATATGCAATGATAAATAATGACAATGATATTACAGAAGAAGATGATTCATTGGAAGTAGTGGCTATGGGAATTAAAAATATCTCAGTATAAGATAAATCCAAATGGGGGGAAATTAATGATGTTATTTCGTACAATTAAATGAATCTTTAAAGGGTAAAATGGATAATAAAATCGATTCTTCTACTATCATGATTTCATTTTCATAATTTTGGTCACCTTATAGTGAATTTGTTGCTTAATCACCCATGTTCCTATTACATTTTGGGTCAACTCAGACATTTTTTACCAAGGTAGAAAGTGGCTTAGACATTACTAGTTACTCTATGTGTTGTGAATTGTTTGAGAGGATAAGAGCTTGGTTCCATTACTCCCTTTTTTGGATAAGAATTATACATTGTATCACCCTCTTATATTTTTAATATATTTTCATGAATCCTTCCAAGATCCTAGTGTGGGACATGTTATCAATGTTGATGGTATTGATCCAAAACATGTCTCGATGTGAACATATGTATGTATAAGAGGTTTTCAGTCTAACTATTATTACATTTTAATTATGATATTGTTTAACGATACATAGTTGGGGCCTTGGAGTTCATTTCCATCCATAGTGGTGGTAGATATTTTAGAGTTTGGATCAGGCCTATGATATGAGATTTATATATATTACTATGAAGGGAATTAGAATAGATATAGTTATGTTTCTCATATTAATAATCATACTTTTATGTTCATGTCATAGAGACCAGTGTTCCTTTTACGACCTAGAATCCATGAATAATTTTTGGGATTTTTCATGCCAATTTTCTAGGACTAATTGTCATTCCATTCAAGGTTGTTCAATTGGAACCAATTATAAGATTCTTATTGTTCTACGGAATGTAAATTATTCAATGCAGTTTAATATAATGGTTCCAAAAATAGGAGGATAAAGGATCATAATTATTTTTTTGTGTGGATCACATATTTAAGACCCTTTCTAGTTTTCTCATAAGGAATATGACTATAGGTGGAAAGATGAAATGTATCAAATATAGACCATTGAGTAATTATTTTAGGATTACCCATGGAATGACCATTCTAGCTCATCCTATCCATTGGTAATGAATGTTTAAAGTTAATTTGGATTACTTACTATATGGACCAATATGGGGGGGATTAGGGCTTACACCTAGTAGTACGAACATGTACTATGAATGGATTAAAAATAATATATATGAGTCTTTGGTATATTTTTTCTGAGAAAGTTACCTATTTAATAGATTTGATAAGGATATAATGATTTGGACTTACACCTTATAGGAATCACATTCAGGTGTTCAGCCTATATTGTGGAAACGAGTGGACCACTAGGCACAATTATGTTTAGATTCTCCATGTTGGTCAACCGAATTGGTAAGCACGAGTGTATGATGATTTTTCTAACATCTACATGAAAAACACCCCCATTTTATGAGAATGAACGATATTGTTTCCTTATGTATGCCATCATTATTGAAAGAAAACCTCAGAAAAGAATTTTATTATTGGTAGAAATTATTGAAAATGATCATGTTTATTTCTATAATGTGACTATGAATATCTAGAGTGCATGGTGGAGGCCCAAAATAGGTATGCTCTTGGGGTGGATAATATAGTTAAGGTTAAAACTGAGTAAATGACCTGGGTATGGATGGATCATAGATAAGATACCAATACATAAATAGGTAAATTTTATGATGACATATGTGATTTGGTACCTTAATTATATACATGGGAAAAATTGATCTAGTATTTAGAGGTAGTTAAAATATCATCCTAGGTATAGTTTAAGGTGAAAATGGTTGCCCAATGGTTTGCATGGCTAAAGGGTTTCACTAGTATGGGGACATATGAAATTTATTGGCTAGATATGATGTCATGTGTGATAGATTGGATGGGTATAGGGACTTTGAGTATGAATTGGGAACATGCAACCCTATTTTATAATCATAGATGGGGTCATTCATCCCCTAAAATATGAATACTGATAAAATTAGTACATATAGAAGGTTTTAATGTGTTTAATTTTCAAGTAACCCGATTACCACAAATTCTTTTGGTTTATATATTTTTTATGATTTAATAAGTAACATAAAAGAGAATGAAATACTTGTTCATATTTAGGGGTGTCATGTTTCATCTGGATATCCCTCCATAATATTTTTGTTCAAAATTGTGACTCATTAGGGTTTCTTTACATAAAAATATATGTAGTATGGTAAAAAATTGATATATTTGCATGGAAGTTCGCATAGGTACCTATGATTTGAAGACAATTGAACCATGTTTTGGTGTAACAGAGATATATGAGTACATAAAGGATGACCAAGGCATGTGAGGGCCAATGATAAGGGATATGGGTTCCTTCCTAGAGGCCTTAAAAATATTTCTTCGTAATTCTATTGTGTATGGGTGGTGTTGATAGTTATAGTTACTAATAATTTTCACCTATATAATCAAGGTTTAAATAATTCCAAAATAAGTAAAACTAATAAATTATCACCAAAGAATAGGATACAATTGATATAAATATGGTCTAATTATTTTTTAAATAATTCTATTGAATGGAGTCTTAATTAAAGGTTGGTATTGGAAGTCATGTTTCATGCCAGAATGCTAATAAAATAGGTAACCATGCATGATATTCACAATAATACCTTGTTATAAGATATATCTCCTTTATCAATATTTTAATAAGAAATATAATTATATAAACCAATTTACTGTAGATAATCATTTTTATTCTATCACATTCTTTTCTAATATCATTCAACACTCTCAAGGTAAGTGTGAAATTCTACATACAACTCTCCATCAATATAAAAATTATTCTAAGCGTGAACGTGAATCACACCACTCCTTTACATTTGGTGAAGTAACCTAAGTGAAAGGGGTTGGGTAGATAGACATAAAGAACCAATATGGGTGATAAGTTTTATTCTGATCCATTTTTTCTAGTTTCATTCACATATTGTTAAATTTTATATTTTATTTTTTTAGATTCATTAATTCTCCATTTATATGATTTTGATTGATTTTATTATATATAAAAAAGATGGATTTTAATTCAAACATCACTATATACCAGAACGAATCCTACCATATTGATTTGGTAATTAATTTTTTTGGTCGGGGGTTTATGAGATATAGTTGATCACATGTCAATTATGATACAAGTTATGTTATAACGTTGATACGAATATTCGAAATCTGAACTCATCCCACTTTATATCCATTCCATTTTAACTGACATAGAAATTTATAGTCTTGAATAAAATCTATAAAGATCATAGATATCAATATACTATCAAATATCTAGTGGTAAATTATTTTCATGTGAGAACTTGTACATAAATGAACGGTAGTTTACCCACACATATATGCTAAACCCTTACACAGTCACTCAAAAAAATTATTCCTAAATATAATATTACCTTAATAATTTTTATTGTTATATACTATTGTAGTAAACCATAGTCCAACTATCTTATTGAGTAGTATACTAGGACCATCATCCTAGAGGTAGTGATAATCCCATGTGGATGTGGAAATAATGGGTTTAGTAAATAAATATTCTTATGTATTATACATAATGTCACATCTTTTTATATTAATATTTAATAAATTTCATAAACATTTCCTTAAGATTTATTATAGTTTATTATCATTAGAGACTAGAAAAAAACCTTCCTGTTCCATGAAGTACCATTAATATCTACCAAAAGGTTTTTCTCGCATAGTTCCCCACAAAGACATACCATTACTAAACCTTTCTTCATGATGTAGTGTAGGAAACATAAAAATGTTTCATCTCAGATTCCCTATAAGGGTAATCAAATGAGATATCTATTATTATATGAAATTTTAATTTAATAATACGTTTATGTGATCATGAAAATAACTTAGTAAGATCATTCACAACCTATGATATATCATTAAAATTAGTCATGGCATAAAATAATTTCATTTATGAAAATCTGTACCAATAATGAGATATCATTATAAGTTAATCAGGAACCATAATATAATTTCATTATAATGTGGTTCCACCATTAATATGTAAACATCGTTTCACATTTCATTGTTAAATACCAAGGACGGCAAAATTTTGTATTAGGAATTATAATATGTTTCCCACTATGTATCATGATACACCTATTTCCAATAGTTTATTAGGATTCACCTGTTTCCCAATGTGGGTTATTCCCATATACTTGTTTCCAATTGATATCTCATGAGATGAAGAAATTTACCCATTTAATTAGAGAGACATATAAGTCCCACTAATATCATAATTAATACCATACTTATATGTGATAAAATATCATAAATAAATCATCTTATCATTACATTATAACCAGTGTAAAGAAAATATGTTTCATAATAATTTCATCATCTCCACATAGCATAACCCCTGAAAAACAAATGTGTTTGATATACATTTTATCAACATAATCATTATTCATCCATATTTATAAGGATGGTATCACTAAATATTTCCCCCAGTAAATCATAAATCACATCCAAGCATGTCATCATGTATAAAAAATGATTTTGAAAGAACAATTTGTACATTTGTTGAAGAATATACATTGTCCAGTTTGAAAAACAGCTTTTACAACATAAAAATTTTATAATAAAAAATTCATTAAAATTAACAAAGTAATCTTATAAAGAAAGACTTAAAAAATTCATTTAATTTCTTTAGAGAATATATTTTCCATTTTAAAAATAAATTTTTAAAAATAAAAAATCAAAAAGATTGTTTCAAATTATTTTTTTCAAAAATAGATCATGAAACATATAAATTTTGTTTTAAAATAATTATTTGGTCATGATGGAGAAAAAACTATTCATTATCAACCATTTTAAATGAGCGTTCCTTTCACATTTTATGTATAATATAAATTTGAATTTTTTGGAAAACGACAAGAAGATTCATCTTAACATTATGAAAATATAAATCATGGGTAAAAATATAATTCACAAATTATTTTGAGGATTAAAAATAATTAAAAATAATTTCAGAAATCATTATTTTGGAATAAAAATTATTTTCCACTAAAGACCGAAATGAATTCTGTTTTCTTTAAAAAATAATTCAACTAAAATCATAAGTACATAAAGAGAGGAAAATTAATGGATAATATTTATTCTCATGAAATTACCATAGTAGAATAAATTTCAGGATTTTATTGAGATATGGATCATAATATTTCATCATTAGATGAATAAACATAAACTATATATATAAATTATGAGATTTTGCAATAAAACCATTTCCACAAGGGTATATTTTATATAAAAAACCCCCTGAGAGAGATTGTAATATGGATATGTAAATAAAAATTATTTTTAGTAGAACCATAATGAAATAAATTCATGGGTGGTATATTCCCCACATATAAGAAACACCAGGTTAATATGGCATGTGTCTCACAGAAAATAAAAGTTAGACATAAATTCTTTACCTTCACTTTCGACTGCCTTTGTATTTGTTAAATACTCATGTATAATAAATAAATTATTATTATAAATATATTTTAGAACATAATTTTATAAATACCATACCATTTAGGATTTATATATGACCTTTTATTATTGTTTTATTTACAATTCTATTTTAAGGTCACATTTTGGATATCATGTGATTTGTTTTTATTCAAGATGGAATTTTTAATTTTGATTCCAATTAATTTTATCATGGTTAAATTATATACATAATTTTAATCATGATATAAATATCATTTATAATTTTTATATATGTATTTATAGTGATCTGTAATGGTTATTGATAGAGAATGGAATAAACAGTTCATGAAGATTGTATGTCGTACTTAAGCGTGAATGTTGTTTTTATATTCCTGAAAAAATTAATAATGGAATTTAAAACAATAGATTAACATAAAATAAAATGGATTATTCTATTCTTATCTCATTAGTTCTTTAATTCTATTTTTTTACTCTATATATAATGTGTGGAAAAAACATTTCTTTGTGAGGTGGTAGTTTGTCGTAGGCATGAATAATATTATAATATTCACGGGAAATACAATGGAAGAAGGAACCTGGGATATAATTATTCCTGAAGTATAATAATATAATAAATATCATATATAAATAATAAATACATTATTATATTCATCCTTGATAGGCGGGGATTGAAAATGAATAATATTCGTTTGGGAGGCAGTAGTCTATCATCAAAACAATTGATGATTTCGTAACCCATTTAATGGAAGAAGCGAAAGAAAAAGTTTTGTTCATTAATATAACATCATATAAATATATTTTATATTTTTATGAATTTATTTTTAATTTTTTAATAAAAATTTAAGGATATTAACTAACAAATAAAACAACATTCTTAGTTATAGATGTTAACACTTCTTAAGACAACTACTTTTGATTTGAAGCAAAAGGTTTCATTCATTTGGTTTTTGTCCAAAATAATGATTACAATGTGATATGATGGAATTTATTAAGTGACATGGGTAGGTATTGGGTAAACCAATGTGTTTTTTATGTTTTAGTAATAGAGGATTGTCGTGGCATTTTATAAGTGTGTTTAGTGGTACACTTGTAATTTTGGAAAGGAAAACGATGTAACCATGTTTTTTCACAAGAAAAAAGTCTCCAAAATGAGAAATTATAGATAAAATAAGAAATAATGTCTACATATTTCCATAATATGGGTGTTATAAATGGTTTTTAAAAAAAATAATCCTTTTATTTTTAGTGTAACTCAATGGAAACACATTCTTACCTAAATCGCGGTGAATAATTTTTAAACTCTTCACTATTATTCATTGTCAAAAAAATTTAACATGTTATATAATATAAAAAATTATGATTAAAAATGAGGAATCATTTTATTTACTCCATTATCATAAGTTGAAAAAAAATGAAAATCAATCTCATATATACCATAAGAAAAAGGTTTTGTAGGGGGAAAATGTTCAAAGGCTTAGAAAATTTTATGTCAAAATTAGATATGAAATTTTTTATAAACACATTAATTGGATTGGTAGATATATAGTAAATATAATTTTACAATTTAAAAAAATCTTAAAACAAGATGTGAGATTCAAAATGAACAAAATGAAATGATAATTCATAATAAGAACGCATATTAATAAAGATTAATAAAAAAATACATATTATTAGAAAAATATAAACAATTCAACATAAGATAATTTTGAGATAATGATTTAAAAATAAATTAATTTTTTTCAATTAAATTTTCTATGAGTGTAAATAAATTAATTATGAAATAACTGTGAAAATTAAGACAAACCAACTATTTAGAAAAAATCTATTTTTAAGGTTAAAATTAGATTTTTTCTTATCCCTTTTCAAGAAAAAAAATAAGATGGATGATAAAAATTTGATTGAATATAAAATATATGAATTTAAGAAAAAATATTGACCAAAAGGGATTTGATTAAATTATTTATGTAAAACTAATTTTTGTAACTAATACTAGTATTTTTGAAAATGATTTCATTATGTTCAAACAGTAGTAATTATTTTCATTTTTAATTAATTAGTCAAAAAAAGAATTTTGTTTTCTTAATTGTGTAGATAATGTATTTTAATTTTTAATATAAAATTATTCATATCCATAATTCCAATATATGGGTGGATACTATCATATAAAATAACAATAATTTATTAGTATGCCACATTTTGTAAAAACTCAATGTTGTGGGTAACAGAAGCTACACACGGTTTGTGTGTATTGATAAATATAAATGATATTAAATTTATTTTTAAACAAATCACAATATCATGTGGTGTTACACTCCACACCCCATGAAATGAATTTCAACATTTAAATTCATCACATTATGACCAACAACTGAGGATATATCACAGTCATTTCATCCCCATGTTCCCATGTAACATCCCCAAGATGGAGGTTTTGTCCCAAAACATTAACAAAGATAGGGGTTTTGTT
Organism: Viscum album; assembly: GCA_963277665.1. Lineage (NCBI taxonomy): Eukaryota > Viridiplantae > Streptophyta > Magnoliopsida > Santalales > Viscaceae > Viscum > Viscum album. Next base: position 633,763,734 of record OY728130.1, read on the forward strand.
TCATATAACATTCACTATATGATCTATAATCAAAATAGATTGTTCGGTATGATAAATATATTATTATAGCGGTATGACCACTGAGTTCCTTACATGTGAATATTTTGTACGTACCTCCTCCATGATGGTACATGGAGAACATAGTGAACCTATGAGGGGTTAGGTGGATGTTCCATATGATACGATACAGTCTTGATTTGATCATATATTTCAATGGGATAAATATTACTAGGGATTATATTTCCCTTTGTTCCAACGTGGAGAAAATCATAGAAAGACCTTCTCATCGACTTTAAATTCTAGATAACGTCAATGACATATCAACATAATATTTTTATCAACATTGTGGTTTCCTTACATATTTATGAATAGATCTTACCATCTTGGCCATATCATCATATTTCTCATGTCTCACCAAAATATTTTGATACATAAATATATTATATGGGCGTTTTATGCATCATTCTATAAGGAGATTCATATAGATCCATATGAATTCTCTAGTTAACAAAATTGTTTCAAGAAAACCAAACAAGAGGACGGTGTTAATCTAAAATACCTTTGAAATATATATAAAGATATCATAACATATCCTCGAGGATTTGAATTGTTCTCTTAGACATACCATCTAACTAGTGGTGATACAGAATTCTGAAACAAAACACTACATCAACATCTTGTTGATGAATTATATTAAATATAGTGGTAAACATCATATCTTGATCAGAAATAGTGGAACGTGGTATTCAATGCAACCTTATAGCCTTCTTAATAAACGTTCATGAAAGAGGTTCTAGAGAGAAATCTTATCTGACCACAACTATGTGTGGTTACTTCATAAGATGATCGAATACAACCAATAAATACCTCGAAAACATATATAGGAGAAACCCTAACAGTTACTAGGACCTTTAATCATATATCTACAATGTATAGAGTCATTCCACATTATATTATATTTTCAATATAACATATACAAAAATGGGTAGTATTTCCATAAATGTATCTTAAAATATCATTAATATTGGTAACATATCATTATATGAAACCTCAAAATGGGTTTTAAGGACATTGAACTTATGATAGAAACTAAACTCATAATAACATGATGGTATCCTTAAATATTAATTTTCCCTTACATGGATACATATACAGTATGAAATTTCAATTAACCCATTATTCCATACAAAACCTCTCAATATATAAAATTATATTTTCATTAGAATATTAGATTCATCCTTTTACTGATATAATTTCAAATGTGTTTTCTCTAATCTAAAATAAATAAAGAGTTGGGTAATCACATCAAATTACACTAAATAATGAATAATACGATTTTAACATGGATTATTCCTACGTAATAAAAAATGTAATTTCCAACTAAAGTGGGGGGATCAGTATACCCTAATTATTAGGATTGACATCAACCATTTTGATTGTATAAGCTTTCCCTTTCTCATTTGTATTTAGTGGTTGCTTTGGCTTGTCATCCATATTATCCCTTGTATTAGAGTATTGTATTTTATAATTCCTGATGTCCTTTTACATGAAACATTGGAGTTTTGGTGGTTTATTAGATGTAATCATCTTCACCTCCATTTTATTAACTATTCCATTACTCACATTCTAACCCTCATGGATTTATGAATTTCATTTCCAAATTCAAATAACCTATCTCTTCCATTAATAAAATTCCATATGTTTTTCCCCACATTTCTATATTACAAATGTATGGAATTTAATTCCGCCATTTCAGTGTTAATGATACTATATCATTCTATTGTTATAAATACAGTTATTATGATCCAAATATTCCATTTTTTATATATTCAATACACATCCAAAGGATTATTTGGAGTTAATATATTCTCTTCTCTCCATGAACATTAGAAGAATACGTTTTAGGCCACCAATGATTTGAAAAATTTTGTTTTCAAGGGAGTATATTACACTATAATCATACCTTTAATGTCCTCTATGTTTATCTTTATATGTTACAACAGAGTAATATTTGTTTTTAGGAAGATAAATTAATTCTTTATCCATGTTTTTTGTTGAAAATTATGGAATTACATATTGATAAATATCCCTTTAAACTCTTCACATTCCATATATTCAATATCTTTTTCTTCCCTTGTGTACTTAATAAGAGTATTCCACTAATTTTCTTCTCCTTCCAAATGATTAAAATACAAAATAAAATTTTCATTATGTAAACACTAAAGAATAGAAAATATATTTTCATTGGTAATAATCCACTTTTCAGAAAATAGCGGATCAACAGAGCCATTAAAACAAGGTGGACATTTCCTCATGATGTAATCAATAGAACATTTTTCACATAATAGCTCATTGGCTATTTGAACGTGATACATATCAATTTAATGTTGTGTGGTAATAGAAAAAAAATTTCATTCGCTCTATAATAAAATGTGGTGGATTATGATTAAAATTGTTCCAGTGTCCATCACACTCAGCATTATCATTGTTATTTTCATTCTCTAAACAATTACTAAAACTAGGTTGCATATAGTGAGAAACATTAATCATAGTGGGAAAAAATTATAATGAATTTCATTAATACAATGTCTAAATAATGAAGAAATGTTCACATATGACACATTAGGCCTATCCAAGTTCATTTTTATCCTTATTTAAATCCTTCAATGTGGATAAAAAAGGGTTAGTTATTTTCCAAATCACATCCCATGGGGGTGTTAAACAAGGTCTGTTTCAGGGTCTTTTTTCATAAACTAGGCGAGAATGAGTCCATCACAATTCTCCTTTCTAATGATACTTCCCCTAGGTACCATTATTAGAGAGAAACATCCATTTGAAGTATCTATATAAGGATTACATTTCTTAGAAACCCCTTACTCTATCCATCACCAAATCCTAGGATATCATACTAAAAATACAATTAATCATAGACTTATCCTTGGAGATATCCCTAAAAATAACCCTATAAATATACATATGAACATCCCTTGGGATCTCATTAATGTATTTATAATAACAATATCCAATTATTGTCTCAACATTTTCTCTGGTGGAAAATATAGAAACCCATAATTTTATTAGTCAATATCACACCTTTTTAGATGTATATTCAATAGATATTATAAAAACACACACATGAGGAGCATAATATTTTGATTTATTTAGATGATAGAAACATAATATTATAATTTCATGAAACATATTCAACATCCCACACAATGATCTTATCACATATAAATCCTCTTAGGAATATGAAAACTAAACCTTTTTTCATAACCTGATGAAGGATACATAAGAAAGGGTGAGCTCAAATTCTTAGTAGGAGTAAACAAATGGGGTATCAATTGATTCTCAAATAAAATCATACAATATGAATATGGTTATGCGATCATGAACATAAAATGTAATTTTAAAACCCAATATTTCATATATCATAAAAATGACACATTTCATAATAAAAACAATAATTATATGTGTATAAATATCATAAAACTTTTACAATATCATCACATTATACCCCATGTAATGAAAATGTGTTTCATAAGAATTTAACTAATTCACCCTAGAATAGCCCTTTAATAATAAAATGGTTTCATAAAGACTTCATCCACATAAACATTTTCCTTTAAATGAAGATATATAAATGGTATCATTAAATATTAACCCCAGTAAAACAAAAGTAACATCATTCGATGATGTGTGCGATGAAACATTATTTTAAAATATCACAAAGAACATTTTTTTTAGGAATATAGACATTCCATATTGAAAAAATAAAAAATATAACATTTTAATATTCATTTTCATTAAAAATAACCTTCTAAAAATATATTGGAAGTATTAAATATCATTTAAATCATTTCTTTAGGAAAATATCATTTCCAATTTGAAAATTGGGTTTTATTTCTATAAATAAATTATACATTTTGGAGATTAGTTTCCTTGAAAAATTAATATGAAACATATAAATTATGATTCAAAATAATGAATTCTTCATTAGATTATAAAATACCATTTAATATGTACTTATTGAACCATATAATCCTTTCATATTTTCAATAAAATCCAACAAGGCTTTATTTGGAAAATAATATAAAGATGCATTTAAAAAAATTAACAGGTCAGACACCGGTAATTATTTATTTAAGATTGTGTTTTTGGATTTAAAAGAATATTGGAAAAAAAATTTAGAAAACATTATTTTAGAAGAAAAATTATTTTCAACTGAAGATAGAAATAACGAAAAGATTGTTTAAAAAAAGTATTTTCATAACAAGAGTCCACAGAAAAAATAATACTAAGGGAAAAATTTTATTAGCATGACATTACCACATAAGAACAAACATCATGAGCTTATTTAATTATGGATAAGTATATTTCTTCATTGGAAGAAAAAACATAAAAAATACTAGTAAATGGTGAGATTATATCCTAAACTACTTACCACACATTTAAAATTTGTACCATAAAACACATGAAAAAGATATAATCAAATGAATCTGTAAATTAAAATAATTACTAGGATAGTAGACATAAAATAATTTCATTTGTATTATATACATCACATAAAAGAATCATGTGGCTAATATGGAATGTGTCTCATATAAAATAAATGATAGATGAAAATATCTTACAATAAGTATTGGATTCCATAATAAATGTTTAAATATCATATTTTATAAATACAAGTATATTGTAAATATATTATAGTATCATAAATAAATCAATAAAAACATATCTTATTTAATTTTGACCTTTTATTACTCATTTATTAATAATTCCATGATAAATTCATGCTCCAGGTAATAACTACTTTAGTTTTTGTGCATGTTTTGATTTGTTATAGGTAGTCCTCTATTATTGATCATGGATCCTTCATAGCTATAATTTTAAAAATGATATAAATATAGTATATTTTCATTATATATTTATATATAGTGATCCCGAAAAGTTATATATAGAATATGTAATGCGCTGTTCATGGGGACGCTAGGTCATATGTATGAATGAGGGTTGTTTCCATTTTTCAAAAAAAGAAAGAAAGATAGGTAAATAATATGATAACATTATGAAATATTTTTTATTCCATATTTTTCAAAAATATTATTTATACCCATCCTTATTTATTTCCATGTAATGTTTGAACAAATTAAATAGCTCGGTGAGGTGGTAGTATATCGTACACATGAATTACATTACCATATTACCACGAAATGGAAGGTAAGAAGTAAAATATGATATCATAATTACAAAAAATAACAATATCATAAATACAATATATATTCATCAAACTCATCATTATACGAATTCATGTTAGGTGGTTATAGAAAATAAATAACATCCATCTGTGAGGAAGTAGTCCATCAAAACAATAATGATGATTTCATAACCCATTTAATTGAAGAGGAGAACGATTAAGGTTATTATAATAACATAATAACATTTTGTGTTTTTAATATACTATGTTCATTATATAATCCCAGTTTAATAAAAATTTAATGTATTAGAATATGAAATAAAATAAAAATGCTCAGTTATGGATATTTCGTCTTCATCAGACAACTTCTTTTGGTTTTCACTAAACGGAATCCTAGGTCACAAATCAAAGAAAAATTTGTATTTTTGGATGGTATTAGTGGTGTATGAAGTTATTTATTTCATTTAATTTCCAATTAATATGGTTGTGGGAATTTGAAAAGGAGTATATAGGTGATTCCTTTTATAAGTGACGTTATTGGTACACTTGTAATATCAGTAAAGAAATATATTTACCCCAATTTTTATCATTCCAAAACTTTCCAAAACTATTATTTATAGAAAATAGAAGATATAAAGTCAAAGTATTTCCCTAAAATGGGTTTTAAAATGTTTTGTGTCATTTTTCTCCTTTATCATTTTAGTTTACCCCCCCCCCCCCTATAACCAAATTTTCACCTTAAGTACCTTCAATAATTTTTAATTTCTCTAATATTCATTATGGTGAAAATTAATTTTGACAATATTAGATTATATAAATTATTTTTATTCTAGACAATGAATCCAAATTATAAAATTCCATTTTCATGATTGAAAAAATATTATTTTATATCGATCCAAAAAAATGTGATGATAAATAGATCATCCATTTAGATAATGTTTGAAAGTTAGCATAGTGTTTATATCATAGTTCAATATGAAATTTAATGAAATAAAATAAATTTCATTAATAGATATATATTGGACTATATTTAACTTTTAATCCCTGATAAATAATTTTTTACATTTTTAAATGCTTCAAAACAAATGAAAATTCTTAATATAAACAAGTATTTTCACTATTCATAAAAAAATTTAACTTTAGAAAAAATTATAAACAAAACACCCTAACATAAATTTGAAAATTTTATTTAAAAAATTTTGTTACTTTTTTAGAATAGATTTTATAGAATTACCAAAAATTAATTTTAAAAAAAGTTCATAAAATATAATAAAATTGTTTTTTTAGAAAAATACAGTCTTAAGAACTAACTAGATTTTTCCTTATTTCATGCCTTGAAAAACATAAGATTAATGTTACAAATTATATTGAAAATATAATAAATATATATTTAATTAAAATATTTCCCAAATGGGATTTTTTTAATTTATATACCTAAAATGAGTTTTTTTCCAAAAAAAAGTATTTTTTTGAAAAAAAATTTGTTAATATTGAAATAGTTTTTATTTCCATTTATAATAAGTTGGTCACTAAATAATTCATTTTATATGAATTTTTAGACTATATATTTTATAAATTTGGCGAATACTATCACACCATCTATCCCATTAGGTTATAAATTCTCATCATGTTTAATATCTCTATTAAAAATAATATAGTGTTTTTTAAAACTTGATGTTATGTGTATTGAAAGTTAAGATCAATGTTTCGTGTAATGAAAAATATTGAAAATATTAAATTGTTATAAAAAAATATTTCAAAAATTATATGGGTGATACAGTAAATATAATAATATATTTAGGAATTGTTTAATTATTCCATTATTTGTAAATCCAGGCCAATTTTATTAATATTTATATATAATAACAATAAAAACCCTCTTCAATAGCTCCAACATTAGAGAAAATAAATTAATATATTTTTCCCATACCATGATGATGTGGGGAATAATATTTGTTTATAAAACAATTGTATATGGGGAACCCATCTTCTAGGCTATACATATTGAATTTTTACCCAAAGGCCTCATGGGGGGATCTCTAATGAATTACATCCCTTTTATGCATTTTTAAGAGAATAAATCAGTGTATTGGTGAATTAACAATACCCATGAATAGAAATCAACAAATATTATTGTATAATTTTATTTCTTATTATGTTCATAGAAAGGAAAAAATATAGATTTTGTGTGTCCCTTTGATTTAGAAAATGGGAGATCATAAATATACTTCCATGAGTAAGTGAGTTTCAATTATGAGTGGGGATATCATGAGAACCTCGATATCCCTATTTATATCCCACTCACAAGTTTACACTCAGTGTAGCATAGTAGTACATTCTTTCATTCTGTGAATCATAGAATAATTTACAACCATGTAACATCATGGTACATTCCCATTTTTTGTAAGTGAAGCTCATTGGACTAGTGGCGCCATTCCTTTATAAAATAAAAATATTTCTACTACATGCCTATATGGGGATATACCCCCACCAAAAAATTATGATTTAGTAGTTTTTATGGGATTTGATAGTAATATACTTCAAAGCGTAAAGGAAAAAGAGTTATTCTCATATCCACAGGTGCATATTCATGCAATTTATCATTTATATCTCTGGTATCGGGATTCAATGGTGAATGGGTGACAAGTATTTGATTTTTATTATGTATTAATTAGTGTTAATGTTTTTTCTTATAAAAACACTCCAACTAAAATTATCATTAATGATGGAACATAGAAATTCATTATTTCTATAAGGGATTTCATTTTTTTGACATTTATTGACTATGAAATCATATACTAGGCTTACAAACCATATCAATTTCCACATAAATTTTGGTATATTTTTGATCATGTAGTTCTTCAATTGATGGATTCCAAAATAGTGAAACACAATATGGTAGAACATTAATTATAAATAATGACTGAATTAGAGAATATTTTTGATAATACTAGGATTCCTTTATTGATTTTAATTATTAGGATGAGTCTTTGTTACACCAATGAATTGAAGTAGTCATGCCTCAGAAGGATTTTGGTTAATAAAGAACCCACAATAATCCCATGATTTTCCTTTGAGAGAGGGAAAAGGGATACCAAGAATAATTATATGAAAAGAGAAACTTATAATACAGTTATCCCCTATATTCACCAATATTAATGGATTTCGGAAAACATATCACTAAAAGGGTGTCACATGCCAATCAAGAGATAGGATAATAATTTGGGGTATAATTTATGGATTCCCTACTCAATGATGAGTGGAAAAAATCTTCGAATATTTCAAAGGATCATGTATCTTCTTCCAGAACCGAGGAAGGGTAGGATGGTTCCTCTTTAGCATATTAATTCCATAATTTATGCTAATGGTTGTTGTGGTGGTTATTTTTTTTATATATCATTGTTTTATGGGCTTCCTCAAGATAACTTCTGACATTCTTCATTAAGAAAATGTTAATATCCCCCAGTATTCAACTGTGAGGATAGATGTTTTGTGGATAGATTCTACCTATGATATATTAAAATGCTTGTATTTTACACCATAAATATGATTCACACAATACGTTTGGTATAATATATTGTTGACTAAGGTAACACCAAATGGGTCATAATCTAGTCCATTTAGATGGAATGTGAACTTTTCATTAATACATCATATTGAAAAGGATATTCCTTTTTAAGTAGATTAAAATTTTCTTTCAAAGAAATATTAAAAGACCCCATTCTTACTTTTGGATAGATAATGAGGATGATGGATGTACATAAGGAATCTCAAAATCACTCTGTGATTTTTACCTTTTAGATGTGTTGTGATTATCCACCCTAGAGAAGATGTTATTTCATCTAGTCATAGGGTAACTGTGTAAGTGGAGGGGAAATTGAAAATTCTCTATTTCTATATTGAAGATACATTCCCATTTAAATTAAAAAATATAACACTCTATCAATGAATAAACTTCAACAAAATACTCAGATAATGACCAATCATATTTTTATAGGTGAAATAGTTCAATCGTTGTACTCATTATAATTAATCTAAATATATGTGATGATACTATGCAACTTATTTTTTAAAATCCCACTTTATTTAATGTTTTAATCATGATATTATTCATGATGATATAAATTTAATGTTAAAATGAACTCACACCTCCTATGGTATAAATAGTTTCACATGTGATGAAGGGAACACAAACTAAACATCCCTAACCATCATTATTGGCGGTGGAGTAGATTTGTTAGGTATAACCACTTAATATAATTTCGGTATTTTATATTGTCAAGCATCCTTCCTTGACCCTAATATGTACTATTAAAATTATAAATCCTTGAATATAGTGAATGATGTTTTCTCAAGGATATTTCCAACTCTACTTTGGTTGAATTGAGAGAAATTAATAATTTATTGGATTGGAAAATATATTATTCAGTTGTATAATTATTTCCACGCATGGAATAGTGATTTTACTTTCTAACTCAAACAAATATATGTTTAGATAATATAGTTACACACATACTATATTGATAGAATATGACTATTAATCCACTTTGGGTAGAGGTTTCCATAATCTGAGAGTTTCCATTTGTGGACATATTTGGTTCACATGAAGTGGGTACTTAACATAATATTCAATGATCACATCTTAAATACATTATAACCCCAAAAATATATTAGTAAAACAATATATGAGAGGATTTATAACTGGTACCCAATAATGACATGGTATGAGGCATCAATTTTCAAATGATTATACATGACAGGACATTGATAAAGCATAGTGTCATTACCAAAGTTGTGGAGGGGGGTCACCAACAGGAGGAGAATCTGATGGTAATATTTCATAAGAGACTAATTCCACTTAGGAATACAATACTCTAATAGAATTTATTGAGAACAAGAAATTCCTTTGATTGAATTTGGAATTCACCTATTGATCCATGAAATCTTATACCACATATTGTGTAATTGACAATATAAGGGGGTAAAAAATCGAAGGATTCAATCCACACATGACAATTTTTATAGGTTCACACATTGTTTTGATATTTCTAGTTAATATGTTCCTAGATAGTTACAACTGCCTATTCTCTCTATGTAAAGTATAACATTAATATATGTTAGCTTATTGGAGTAACACCATTTAAAATCTATATTCTATTTAATTTTTAATGTTCTCACAACATCATTTGTGTATGGGAAATTGAAAATTTTCCAAAAAAAATCCCTATAGAAGATATATATATATATATATATATATATATATATATATATATTTGTAGGATCATACATATAATCATGATCAAATATTAATGTGGGTTAAACTATTGATCATTCTAAAATGTTTTGAGGGAAGTCGTTATTGACCATGAGCATGGGTAGAAATGATAATTATGTTATATCCCAAAATATTAAATTGATTAATGTATAAGCCTTATGTATATGTCACTTCAAAAAATGTGAAGGTGGTTTTTGAGTAATATTTCTTATCTCATGAGGGGTAATCTTAATTAGATCATCATTATCAATAATTGTGTGCTTCTTATATCCATGTAGGTGAAAATTAATGGTTTCTCAAAGACATCGTCGATGTGGTAGTAGAAGTTTCTATAAGGTTAAAAATCATACACTTTAATGATGAAATTGAAAAAAATATTTATTAATCCAAGAGATAAATTGATCAACATAAATTTAATATATAGTAAAATATATAATGTATCATAATATGAAAATTTATGCTCCTTTTTTAATGATGAATAGATAATTCCATTTTTGAATGTACCCCTTCCTATTTGTCATTGAAAGGAAAAATGAATTTCATTTAGTTATTTTAAATCTTATATCTCATTTTTATCAGTAATCCATGATAATCTATGAAACTATAAAAGATTTGTTTTATGAAAATATGAATCCATTAGAAGATTTAATCGGTATAGATTATGTAAATCCAAATATCTAATTGTTAGATTCAATAATAAAAAAAGTATCAACGCATTATCTCTTGTAACTGTATCCTTGAATGGAAATTTGTGTAGGATATATGTTAGTATATATACCACCACAATAATACATGTTGACTTTTTGGGATAAAGGACAATGAAATATAGTCTTTTATTGAGAATGTACACATCGATGGGTAATGTATGGCTAAACACAGTGATATTGACAATACTTATATATTCCAGTGTTATCTTACATGGATAAGATATATGGTTTCCTCTTGGAGTTTTTCTCATAAATGTTTATTTTAATCCAAAATATTGAAGCTTATTTTCTAGTACCTTAATATAAATTAATCTATTTGAATATTGGAATATAAAAATACTCAACATATTGACAATCTTTAAGTTAGATTTTGAAATTGGAAAAATGTTGTTCAAATGCCCTAAAGTACCATGATATTATAATTTTTTATTAATTTTTTTGGTTTTATATTAACCAATATAAGGGTGGAAGAGGTGGTTCTCTATGATTTTACTTGAAAAAATGACTAAATTTTGATTTCCTAACATTTAACCAGGTCATGATGTAGATCCCCATGTTTTCTGCCTTTTAATTTTACACCCTAACATTAACATAATATTAATATGTTGGTGTATTTGTTTGTATGAATGTTGACTTTTATCTAGTATCCTTTTTCTTACCTTCAAATAGACACATTTTGTCTTATTTTCCTTATTAAAACACAAAATATTTCCTATCTGAAATGTGGTTTCAGCCTAGAGAGGATATAATTTAATTTTCCCTAGCAATCACATTGTATGATTTTATCTTGGTGGGAACTATGTATCTTTTCATAAGTATTTTACAAAATTTAGAGTCATACTAATTTAAAAATAATTTATGTTCAGATCATTTTAACCAAAAAAATAGATAATTATAAATGAATAAGGTGTAAAGGGAATCCATTATAAGCGATAAAAGACCATACCACTAACGTTTTCAACCATGATGAATTTGCCAAATAATTTAATGTCATAATGGTCAAACCAAAGGGTAATGACGAGTATGGTCATATTTCTTCAACAAAAGGATATGATATCCTATCTTGTAAGGTCATTATACCCCAAACATAATTATTAGAAAAATTATTGTTTTTAATATGTCATGGATGGGTGAATGGTGATTAAGGTAATTCTGATAAGAATTCTATTGAACTATTATTATGGACATAAAATTATTCCATCATAAGTGGTGATATATAAGTTATAAAGGGAGGGGAAACCCATCATGAATATAAAAATCATATAACTAATATAGAAAATCTCAAAGAATTGTTCATGAGTTTTATTGTCATATTTCAAAGACCATTATTCCATGTTTTTTTGGTAATGTGGAGGGTTCTAGTAACGTTTCAATAACATAAATCTGTGTAACATTGACTGTATTTCAATACACTTGAATACAGTGTTCATAGAATGTTTAAATCCTAACTTGAGATACTTTGATCTAGAAATAATGATATAGATTATGTAAATGAGGGATGAAAATAGAACACATTCGAATGATGGGTTTTATTAAAATGTTCCTTTGGCCTCATGGTTTTAGAGGTCCTTCCCCTTTAGAAAATAAAATTTTACAAGCTGTTAGAGATAATTCTTGTGACCAAAATATCATTATAAAGCATAGGAGTCTCTCATATTTGAGTTCTATTGTTACCATTATTCATGATTTTTTTTTGATGATTCTTGTACAGTATGAATTGTGTAGGATTATAGAGGAATATTTAATCAAAATTGATTTATCACTCAAATGGTTATTCCATTTCAAGTGGATATCATTATTAGTGTGGATAGATATAACATGAATTTTCTTGAGAATTATTATAGGATAGAAAAACGAGTCTCTTATCAACATTTTTTTAGGTATATGTTTCTAATGACCATAAAATGACTTTTTATAGGGTAAAATGGTGGTATAATAGGTGAATACATGAAGTATCAGATATTCACCAATTAGTATATTTCTATTTTCCCCATCATGGAGATACATTATGAAGTAAATTTCAATATATTATTCTATGGATATCCCCTTATATTAAATAATGGTAAGGAATGATTTTTAAAATTTAGGTAGGAGGGGTCAAGTTCAACCTTTCTGAAAGTATATTCTTGAGCTATTATTGAGGATGGGAAGGAAAATATTACATCTTCAATATCACTAACTAGATATATTACTGATCTTCATTTTTTAGGGTTGCGATATATCCATTAATTACATATTCCATAATGACGTATTGATGAGATCAAAATTTTCTAGTAAAATTATGGATTTGTTTCACAATAGGTAATGAAATATTTAGAAAATAATAATTATTGTGGGAGGTACTATGAGATAATCTTATAGTTTCTATCACATCATACTACATATCTCTTAAAGGATGATAAATTTTATGAACCAACTCAGTTGTTGACATCAAAATATAATTATGTAAGTTACTATTGTGGGAATGAATGTAATCATGTTGTAAAAATTCTACAAGGGTATGTGGTTATACCTCATAGGTCAGAAGATGTATAGGAATATATTCATTTTCTCTGATCTCATGTTACCATGGGAAGTAATCCTCCTTGTTTCCTTAATTTGGAAAGATAACCCCCAAATATCTTATGGGGAATACCCAACATATGGATTAGGGTCCAAGGGTTTACAATTTTAGCGGTGTTGATAGAGGTAATGAGTACTCCTTGGTAGCTCAAATAAAACTATGAAGATTATGTTGATATTATCCACTTCATTTATAAGATACAAGAGTAATGTATTTTAACATTCTAGGGACAATCACCCATTAAAGTTGAAAATTATTGTACGAGTTTCATTATTTTTAAAATCTTACCCCAAATAAGACGGTTAAAACAACTTCATATCATATAGTCTTTTCGGATCCAAATGAGGAATCATTATAGAGTTATAGAAATACTCTTTTACCTAGGAATTCAAAAAATATTGTTGAAGTATCAGAGTTCGTGATGTTGTTCTCCTTGGATATAGAGAATTGGTCTCTCTTTTGATAGTGTCATAATAAAGTCCTAGAGGTAGGATTATAAATGTAAATTGATGTGATGTTTCAATTTTATTTTATTTGAGTTATATGATAATTTCTGAATGTCATAATAGAGAAACAATCACAAATATGAAATTCATTGGTGCATCATATGAATTAATAGAATGGAAAATCAATCAATTTAATTGTAAAATAATTTCTTATTGGTTACAACATTATATTTTAGATCTTCCATATTACCCCCAATTCTTTGATTCTATGTATAACATGAATCCAGAGATAGTTGGGTATTAGAAGAATTCCATTGATGATTTGCGTTATGAATTAGTTAATCGGATGGGAGGCCGAGCTCATTATGCACATTTTATGGGTAATTATTACATATATTGGAAATCTATTATAGGTTAAATATATGTTAATGAATCCTTACACGATCCTTTTGTAGGAATATATACCATCAAGAAATTTATTTATTGAAATAATTTGTTGGTTTTAACATATTTTTGAATCATAGGTATTCATATTTATATTATTGGTTTGTTATTATTCTATAGATTAAATATTCTTATCCAAGGAGTCTATAATTTATTTCATCTTGGGAGGGGTATTTATTTTGGATTTAGGATTATTCCCATGAATGAGGCATCCATTCTATAAATATTATTGGAATAAAATAAATTGTATTTTGATGACACTTATTATAGAACATCTTACCTTTTATAGTCAAGTTAGGAGGACCAATGTTTTTCTATTATGAAAATGAAAACATGAGCAATTGATGTGAATTATACATCATGCATCAAGGACCAATTCCATTTAGTTTAACATCATTATGAATGAATATTATGTTAGGAGCACCACTGTTGTTCTTTTATGAAAATAAAAATATGAACAATTGATGTGAATTATACATCATGCATCAAGGACCAATTACATCTAGTTTAACATCATTATGAATGAATTTTATGTTAGGCGTGTTAATTTCAAGAAATAAGAAATTGAAGGCGGAAGGTTCCTGGATATGGTTGGTGTGGTACTATTTCATAACAAACATTTCTAGTTCCTCTCTTGATTAATATATTATTTTTATGAATGATGAACAAGTGTAATGCATCTTACTAATAAATTAATTGAATAATATGTATGGAAATTCCATTTGTATCATGAAATATATATAAAAAATAGAGAGGATTAATGGACTCATAAATTATATTTCTAAAAGAAATGAAAATTTTGGATTACACCTAATGGATTCCCTTGACCTAATTAATGAGTTGGAATGATACATGTGGTGCTTATGTGTACCCATCCATAAGGACCATATTATTCAATGACTTAGGTTAATGTAGTAACAGATTTGGTTTCCACCTAGTATCAATCCCATGATTATTGCTAAATCATTTAGTCAAGAAATGGTGTACACTAGCAACCCTGGATAATCTTATACATAAAATTAGTTTTCATGTTGGTTGGTATGAGATAAGGGATATTTAAATATTTTCCTCATGATAGGGACCATCATTATCAAAGAAATACATTATCATCATTATTCTAAGGATCCTATCAATCTAGAAAGTGAACCAAAGAAATACATTTTCTTAAAAGAATATATAATTTGTAGTCTGCACACTAATGTTCATATCACAACTATTTATTTATAAAGGTTGTGTATGAGGAATAAATAGGTAGGTGCCTCAGTTGAAGACTATGGAAATTTTGGTGCACATTTAAATATCTTGGTAGATGATGACTCACATATTTGTGACCTATGATCAATGGTGTACATGTCAGAGGACCTAGGTGAATTGGCACCCTTGTGGGGTACATTGGTGATGGATCACCCTATTATAGAGAAGTGGAAGATTTATCACCCTAGTTATAGGTAAGGAAGAATATAGAATTTAAATGGTCATCCTGGGTGAAGTGTCAACCTATTTTAGAGGCTTGGTAGATGGTTCTCATAGATATAGATTTAATAACGTTAGTTATCCCGGATATGGAGGCCTCATGTATGAATCTGGCATGTGTGTCACATGTTTATTATCTGAGATGGGGTTCTATACAATATTATTGGTGATATTAAGGATAAGTGGTGTCTCATAGTGGTTTTAATTCATTAAACGTTCATGTAACTAATTTATCCTGAATTTTGATTATTTCATTATATTTATTCAACTTGATTAGTAGCATAATGAAATTCGTAATAATTGGACATGTAGAGGTAAATTGTATCTCATTTGGGTCTTTATATTCTATTTTTATCAGTTCAAAATGAGTTACCATCGGTCGATTTATAGAAACAAATAGAGTAATGAACATGAGTGCTAAGAATATAGTTGGTTCAATAATAACTTGGGCATAAAAGTTAGGATTACAAAAGAAAATATTAAAGGAGATATCGGAAATCAAGTAATAAATGAATTTTTTTAAATATGTCATGGAAAAAGGGGCCTAGTAATGTGTCTCGGGGCCTATTTTAAGTGACATGGAAATGCTAATGGGGATGACTTATATTAATTGTTCTTGTCATGAAGACTTTTTCCTTGCCTGGATATTGATTCCATCAACTATAAAATATGATCACTAAAACCCCTTTCCAAAAATGATTCAAGATGTTAATGATGGATATAAAGTTCCAGTGATTAAATGTTTAAATTATAATAATGGTTGGGGAGGAGGCATCATAATTTACTCATGAAGGAAAAATCCTCTTTCACAGGATGATAATTTCTTTGAAGAAATATAATGTGAAGATGTTAATGATTGTAAATACCTAAATTAAGAATTTATTGTGACTATTATTGATGAAAAATGAATAGAATAATATATTAATAGTTCTGACAAAAATTTTTAGGGTTGATTAGATATCATAGTAGTTTTTTTAGATACACTTAAAATATATAGAAGTTTGGATATCCAAATTGAATAAAGGCAATGGAGTGTAATGTGATTCCCAAAGATATATATAACTAAAATAAGATGTTATTTTGAATTAGATGATGAAATTAAGAAGGTAAAATTTACTGATAAATAATTTTATTTATAAATTATTCCTACATTAAAGGATCGTGGAATTTCTAGTCTGAGTAGTATAGTTGTAGATATAGTCAAACTCAATTATTATATTTAATTAGAAAACGTTTGTTAGTATTGAAAATTGTATATCTGTAGAGATTCTTGACTCCCATTATAAAATAATTATTTTGGATCAGGTTGATTAAAAATAAGGTAAATGAAAAAAATGTTGATCCAATAGTCAAGTTGTAAGTTTATCTTTAAGTGAAAACATGCATGATAAATAAAAAATTGGTGTTGAGATTGATGATAAATATAAAATTTTCTAGATTCCGATGATGCTATATACACCCAAACCACAATGAATGATTGATTTGGGTATCTCTAAAAGTAATTATACCCGTAAAACCCAAAAAAACCTTGGAAGTTATAGAAAATAAATATAATAATACACCCAAAATTCGGTGTCATTTTTATAGAAATATGGGATGTTATCAAATTGTGTGTTCCTTACAGAATGGTTATTATATGGAAAATGTAATCTAAGGAATATATGAAGAGTTAAATATTCATGGTATAGTTTCAATAGATCCCATCGATAGGGGTGGTTACGGGAATACAAAATTATTTAGTCATAGAAGATATAGATAAATGTACTTAATGATCCCCTATGTATTTTTATATATATGTTCCAGTAACAATCATGTATAGGGACAAATAAAATTAATTTTGATCATAATGAAATGGTGTTTTTTCATCTAATTTGGATGTTTATTAAACATATCAATCCCACTAAAATGGAAGTAAAAGAAATAAATAAATAAAACTAAAAATAAGTGATAATTTTTTGTTATATAGATTCTATAAAACTAGTCAATTTATCCAGAGGGAAGATTCTTAATAGTTGATATAGATCCCATATGAAAAGAAATATAGATTTGGTCACATGTACATAGTTTGAAAATGATGGTGTCATGAAATGGGAAATGATGAAGTCTAAATTATCCTTGAATATAGGGAAAACAAAATCAATGGAAATGATATGTGGCTTACAAAATTATATGGTTGTTCATGATTTTAGTCACAACATTCTATGTGTAATATGATTTTTTTACTTGGGACATGAAATAATCACACAAAAAATACTCTTAACAATGAGGGAAAAGATTATAGTATTTTTTTGTAAAATGAAGTTTATGAATAGTATTCTGTAACTCATTTTGGGATATTAAAATATGTGTTTCCTATCAAGGGATGAATAATATTTTTGGAATACAATTCAATCATTTTATCCAAAAAAAACATGTAAAATCTTATGCATAAAAATAGATTTCACTTTATCCTTATAATACCACATGATCGAAGAGCTAGAAGGAGATAGAAAATAAGTTTAAAATGTTTCCTAAATAACTTAACATTGATGTATATAGGTATATTTTTCCAAACATAATATAATGTAAAGATATATTATGCTATTTTCATCATTAATTTTATCAATATGGAATGTTTTATGGGAATGTTTCACTAATACTTGGTGTTTAGTTTTCCTAATCGTTATCATATGTTTTCTAAAAAAACATTTGTATAAAATGAGTTGAAATTAATAAAAATATTTGAGTAAATTTTTATAATAAGTGATGAGGATTTGAGTATATTTGTGGGTTAATAAGGAGATTTTGTTGATTAATAATAAAGCACTCATGATGAATGGAATAATGATATATTAACATCTACCTAGAAATTGTTAAGAATAATTGAAATCAATCATATAAATACCACTAATTATTTATAGCTAAATGGGAGAAAAAGATAATTATATATATATATAAATGAATATTTTCTCAATTAGAGCCAAATTTTTTCAACTATGCTACTAAATTTGATAATTGATTCAGTCAAATATTTGAAGGCATTAACCAAATTGATAGGAATTGTATAAAAGAACATGATAGCACTCACTCGAGCCCCTCCCATGGAACCATAGTCATGACGACGTCTCCCTCGGGCAGCGATGATGGCTGATCCTCCCAAACCCACCTTGAAATTTCCCTTCTCTCCCTTCATAGAACCTTCCTCCATCCCCGATTTCCCCCTTTTCCGCCTTTCCTAGAATGTCCCCAATATCCACTGTGGGTCTCCCTCTATTCCTATATCCTTACAAGAGTTCACTAATGTGTCATCACTTCATGGATGTCCCTAGTGGCCTTCTTCGGTCGTCATGGGTCATCGCTCGATAGGTTCGATAGCTTTGTCAATGGCATGCATCCCCTACTAGGACAAATAGTTGTGGGCCTATTGGATTTAGGTCATTTTATCCAGCATTTCTTCTCTGATATTGATCTTGTCACATCATGGTTGAAAAGAATATGATCTTGTAATTGTTTCCACGTATTCCTACTCATATGGCCATATGAGTTTCACTAGAGATCGGATCTTCCCCTTGTGGTGATATAGGCCAGCTTCCCAAGTCTATAATTCCGTTCCAAAACACAATTATTCTCTGGATGCTAGGTAAACTCAATGAAAGATTCATAGACTTTGAAAAAAATTTGAGATCCTTACTCCATCCCATTTCACCTTGAATTTGTGTGGAGATGGAAATCTCAAAGCATCCAGTTGAAGTTGTCTGGACTGATGTATGTAATGAATTGTATTATCTCCAATCCATGGTTATTGAAAATTAGTTCGATTATTGTCACCCCTTCAATCGTTTTGGTCATCCGGAAAAATTCTACCACACTTCATGCACCTCGGTCTTAACCATGAATGGTCATAGAGGTACACGAGTTCAAACATCTGGTGATAAATCCATTCGGATGGAGGTTGGGCTTCATTAGTATGATATGGGTGGCCATCGGCTCGTGGTGGTCCATACCGCCCCTCTTATTTACAGGGATATTTCTTTTGTTTCTCTATATAACCCAAGTCTCTCTAACATCTATCAACAGTTGATATTTTATCAAGGTGTTTCATGTACTTCGGACTTTTCTTCTGCAAGGGCTTGTTAGGATGACATGGTAGCCCATCTGGCTGCTCCACTAGCATTGAAAATGGCCCCTTCAACTACAAGCAATGGAGCTGTATCAGATGAGGCTATATTTTTGGATCAAGACACAATATATTCTTCCCATTGTCTAGCTTTGGAAAAAAACTATGAAACATTCAAATTCATGGGTCGAGGATTAGAAAAGATATGACATTTAGAAAAAACAAAGCGGGTCACAAAGCCCAGAATATCCAATGAGGAGAAGATTAAATCTGGGGAATGGAAATCTTTTACTCAAAACTGGTTTGTAGTTTTAGGGGAATATGATTTCTATGATACTGAGGGAGTAGGAGGGATCGATAACAGAGAGGACCCCATGGTGGTTATGGAAGAATATCAAGAGGAAATGGAGAAGGCCTCAGATTCCACTGAGTCTAAGGAACAGGTCATAGTGGAGGACTACATTAGATCCTCCTCACCGAAGGAAATGAAAAAAATTATAGATTCAAATAGCTTCATTATGAACAACCGTAGGGCGCTACGTAGAAAGGATTACTCCAATCTACCAAGTCATCCAGTTACGAGATCCACATACAAGGGTAAGTTTCTTCTAAAGGATCTTACAATTGGTGACTCCACCCCCTCGAACAAACACAAAGTTTTTGACAAGCATGAGGGGGACAACATCTCCAAGGACCTGGTGGATGCAGGAGACAAGGCTGTAACTCCTGTCATTCTAATGGGTTATAAGGGGATGCTTGATCCTGGGAAGCAACACGATGCAGGCTCCATTGAATACGCACAACGATATGTTTCATCTGTGATGGAACACATGGAACTTCTAACGCATTCAGATGAAATGGTAGAGGACGATCTGAATATTAAGGCATTGATGAAGATGAGACCACTTCTTGTGACAACTACCATAGACTAAAGACAATGGATTGATAATAAGGACAATATGTTTCTTAGAGGAAACAACTTGGGGAAGATCAAAAATAAGGAATACATACAAGCATGGGACACAGTTTCTCATCTATATGAAGGCGCCTTAACGAAATACCCTTACATCCAGGTAAATTTTATCCTTGAAATATTTTATAGGGAGATTTGTTTCAACAAACTCAAACTGGTTTTGAAAAAAATCTATTGTTCCATTTGGTGCTGAAGCATGTAAGATGTGATGGTTCCCACTTCTCCCTGAAAAGTGTTTGGAAAATAAACATTTAACACTGGATAGATATAGGAATTGGACCTGGAAGATTTTTTTTGAGTTCTATAGAGAATAACATCAATAGAACCAAATGGTATTTATAAAGAAAATAAATGAAGATGATATGATAATTTAGAACAAGGAGAAGCTTGTGTTGAAGAGATACTCCAAGGGTACCAATATTTATGTATATGAAAATGTTTTCCATGACTTAGTCAGTTATAATTAAATTATTCAAGGATATTGTGGTTTAAAGGAGGTTTATGTACTTACATATATTTTTCAAAAAATAATTCCTCAATAAATTTCCCGATGAAGGGGTGTACATAAAGAATCATGATTTTTTATGGAAAGAAGATGAAAAATCCACTTTATCCTTATAGGGAAAATTATGAGATATTTAAAGAACCTAGAATAATTTTTTCCATAATAGATCATAAATTAAAGAATAATTTGTTTTTTCGAAATGGTATATGTGAATGCAATGTTCAAATAAAAATGAGGGAAAAAAATTATAATGGTGATCATATATATTGATGAAATAATCTTTATAACATTTAATGAAGTGTAATAGAATTAGTTTATATAATTAATATAATATTATATTAAAATATTGATTATCATAGAGTTCATGTTTTTTCTTTACCATATAGGTGATTCAAGGCATGAAAAACTTATTCTGCAATCCAAATATACCATGTTCTTCCAAAAATGAATTGGAATTATTGATTCAAATTCAATGGAAGTGTTGGTTTCTATTAATTTCATGTTTTTAATGGATGAAGATGACACCTAGGTTGATATTATTTAATGTAAAAAAAACTTATTATGCCTATTTTTCAATAGAAATACATGTATAGATATTTATCCTACTCTCTGAGCTTCAACATACCATTATAATTCTAATTAATTCTATTTCTATTTACTAAAGGAAATAAATTGTTATTTTTAATGAATAATATATATCATTTTTTACTAAAATAAAAAATCATAGTATGATATACTGGGATATATTGAGGTATATTGAATTTTTCCATTGATAATAAAACATCTACATCAGGTAGTTTATTATATATTGTTGGGTTGGGAATTTATTATCTTCGATTTAAATAATATTTCATTTAATTGAGAATTATGTAGTCAAAATCTAGTGTCGAAATTTATGAATATATGAAACTAATATTGATAATTCAATAAGAAATTGACATAAAAGTTGATGTTAACTCTCCTATCTCAATTAAATATGATAATTTAAATTATATATTCCATCGAAAATTTTCTATACATCAATAAAAAATGTGGCATATTTAAATAATGTGTCAGTTATTTGAAAATAAATCTTTGAAATAGTTAGAGAAGTTGGAGTTGTTCCCACCGCAAGAAATGATATAGATACAATGAAAAATTATTTACCCATGTGGATATTTTAGTAGATTTAACTAGATCTAGAAATTCATAACATTCCTTATAATTTAATATTATGGAGTCATGACCCTATATCTGTAACACTTAGACGTTTTTATGAAATATTTTCATTAAATAATTTTAATTCTTCAAAACTGTGCATTGCATGAAATCATGATTTTAAGATAACTAATAGACACCCTTATAATAAAATGACAATTTTAACATAGCCTTTAGCTTATATAGAATAACTACAAATATCTGATGAAAATTTATGGTGATGTCATTGACTACAAATTATTTATAAAAAATATTAATCAATTATATATTTATATTTTTGTATTTAATATTTTAGTGAATTACTATTAGTAAAAAAATTAATTAAATATATATTTTATATAATTAATAAAATATTTCTTTACATTCATACAATTGATATTTTTCTCAAAGGGTAAGAATAAACACACTTTTATGTATAAAAACATATATTCTTAAAAAGGGAAATTATCCACCTTTTAATGGTAGACCCCATTTAATTTTAGATTTTGAAAAATTAATAATATTTCATATGAAAACATAAAAATTTTCTTTGTATGCAGGATATAATCATTTACCTTAGATGTAATTTTTTTTCTGAAAACATTCAAATTTTGATGAATAGTTAAAATACAATAAATTTTATTTGAAAATAATATTTTCATGAAAATAATTTATTTTTTTAAATTATATTATTGAATAGTTTTAATGTATAAATAAAATATATTTTAAAAATTCAATATATTTCATGTCATTATCAATAATTTTACAAAGAATTCAGATATAAAAACATTTCAATCTTTTGAAAGGTTTTAACTTTTAAAACTCATTCTCTCTTTCAAACAACAAGATTAATTTTAAAAAATTAATGAATATTATTTTCTTTTAATTTTGAAAAATTTATTCCATATTTTTAATCATTAGTTTTATATTATATAAATAGATGCATTTTATTTTGGTGGGTTATGAATAATATCTTCACTAATATTTATTAATACGGTAAAATGGTAAACCAGGAAATTAAGGTTAAGAATACTATTATTAAATTACACTAACATTTTTTATAATATCATTAGATTATTTTTTATCTGACCTAAAACATCATTGGGTAGAAATTGTGTCCTTTAAAAAACACTTGGATTAGATTTGGACATTTAATTTATTTTTATTTAACGAAATGTTAAATACGTCTCATTAATATCTTAATAACTAAATCATTTTTTATATATGGTGATGCAGAAGATAAATTCAATTATAAAAACTGATTTTAAAGGTAATTTTTTATATTTTTAATTTATTTGTAATTTTTAGGAAATAAATAAATACATTAAATACATATTTATTGAAAATTTCAAATTTATTTAATAGATAATAAATAAATAAAAAAAATTATTAAAATTATAATGACCATAAAAAGACTAATACACAATATAAAATATTATTTTTCTGGTATATCTCGACCCTAACCATCCATGGGATGAGTTATTGACTATTTAGAGCCTTATAAAAGATATTGTGACACTTATATTTTTTTTCAAAGTGTTGTAAAAGTTCTCACATTCATAATTTAATAAGTATTACATTTTAAATGATAATTTTTATATATGTAAAATTATAATAAAAATATTATTCCAAAAACAGTTGATTTATCTATATCTTTGTTTTATATTTTCAATTTTTATTCAAAAAATAAGAATATTAAATAATTACACAAAATTGATGTAGTAATTATTTTAGTAATAGAGATAAGAAATATATTATATTACCAATTTTAGATTAAATATTATTTGGACTAATTATTATTTATAATGATTTTTATAGATGACCTAAACCACTTATTAATATAATAAAATATTTTTTTGTGGTAAAATTGTTGACATATTATTTTTAATTGAATATTGTAAAAATTGACACTATTGATTGTTTATCAAAATAATATACTATTAAATTATTTAAAAATCATTAAATTTTTTTAAAAAATATATAATAATTATTATATGGTCTAAAATGTTCTACGTTATTTATTTATGGTCTAATTTACATCAAATAAGTAATTATTTCACCATTTTTTATATTGAAATATTTGTAAATGTAGTTAAAAATTAAATACAATAACAAAATTTTTATTAAAATGATAAGGAATAAATTGATATAAAAATTTGTCTAATTTCATATTTTACATTGGAACATTTTGGAGGTTTTTTCTTGGTGTTTTATTTTATTATAAATTATTATTTTTGGAGATCCCAAAAATGCCCCTCAACTCAATTATAAAAAGAAACCATCTCGCTCACCTTGTAACATAAATTTCACCCTTAAATATTAGTCATACCATACTCCTTTCCCTTCTCCACTTCCCATGTTACATTCTAGAGGTTCTGGTCTTCTTCAAAGACCAACTCTAGTGTTGTAAGAAGATATTTAGAGGAATCGCCTCGAAGAAGAGGTAATCCATTCTACTGATTCATTAAAAATTCTTCTTTATTATAATTACTCTTCATGAGTTGTTTAATAATAAAGTAAGAAATCCATTATCAATTATATATTGTTATTTCATTGTGATTATGGTACAATAATATTCCACTCTCTATGCATTCTATAAAAAATGAAATCACCATGCGTGCGTACGTATGACTTTCCACCTCCATGGCATGGTGTAATATTTTTTTCACCACCCCCTATCATTGATGGGTATAATGATGTAAATAATTACTATATATGATTATAATAACATGATATTTATTCTTAAAAATTATATCACCATTCACTCTAATACCAATCAACAATTATTGGAATGATATCACCGCTCGTGCATATGTACGACATGTCATCTCCATGATGTGATGTGATTAATTACACATGATTTTCATTTAAGAATGATTTTATAAATTTATATAATTAATAAATGTGAAATATATAATTTTAATATAATTTTTTATTGATATAACTATGACCTGTGAAGGAGAACTAAATGTTACTCGACAGAACATGAACAAGAAAATAAATCATTTAATACCCAAATAAATAGTATTACTTAAATTTATTAATAGAAAAATTATAGTATAGTCATACATGATATCATAAAAATGAATATGATTCTAAAAAATTAAATTAAATTTTTTAAATAATTATATAGGAATTTCATTTACATTAAAATGAAATTTGACTTAAGGTAAGGGATAATTTCTTAATCTCATTATTATATTTAATTATTTATACATAAGTATTTACTGGGGTATATTTATCATCCACATCCCTATTTGAAAAATATGTAATATTATTTTTGTTCTTGTTAATTTCATTAAAGTAAATTTTATAGAATGGTGATTTTCTATTAAATTATATAAAAGGAATCTTTTTTCTTTATTTTTTAAAAGGTGCTTCTAACATTTTCTAGAAAAATTATGAGGAGAATTATCTTTAAACAAATATGGACTGAATGGGTTTTTACGTTTTCATGACACCTGATTTTCATGAATATTCCTCCGCACGATTTCAATTTTATCTTCAAATAAATTATTTTCCTCTAAAATTTCACAACTTTATGATAAAACAAAATGTCTTTGAAGAAGAAGTGATATTATCCTCAAGAATTAATTTCAAGTGTTATATCTAAATTCTTTTCCATATAATATGGAATTATTCAATAGGGTAATGTTTTATATATAGTATCCAAATTGTTATTATGATTTGATTATGTTAATGATAAAATTCCCTTTTCTAATTCCATTTGTTTTATGTGGATTATGTTATAGTGAAATTATTTTTAAATAATCACATTTTATTCCTTAGGTTATGATGAATGATTTATCATATTATGGAATACGTAAGAATGATTTCGTAATGAGATGGGTGGGACCTACATCTCCCTTAAACGCATTGGGTAAATATTAATATCTAATGAGATAGAAATGGTTGGAACGAGAAATGATCTTGGTTCAGAAATATAGGGCTAGAACGATGAGTGATTTCAATTCAGTAAATGGATTTTTCCCATATGATGGTATTGGAAATGATTCTTGGCTAATATAAATTATTTTCTATGATTATGTTTTTTCAAAAAACTTCATGTCTTATGGTATAACATTTGAGAATATTTTCCTTTATTCTTATGATATTTCATGTGTTTATCTTAGGGAATGATATCATGATCTTTCATATGTGGGACGAGAATTTTAAATGTTATGTTCTCATGTATTTTGATTATGATATGAATTATACACTTTTTTTACCCTTACTAAGAATTTGAGCTCACCCATTAATATTTTTATTTTTCCTAGGTCATAATGAATAGTATTAAGTAATATATTTCATAAAGGGGTCTAGTTATGATGAAATGAGTGGGGGAAAATAAATAATCCTTACGAAGAAGTTGATTATGATTCCCATTTTCTAAAGACATTATATTTATACTGACCTATCTTGTTTTTTAATATTTTGTAATTAATATTCTTTATCATTGAAGTAATATAAATTTATGTGAATTATGGGTTTTTATTGTTCATATCAGAGAAAAGGTATAGTTAATAATTGGAAACTAGCATGAAAAACCCATAGTAAGAGCCCAAAGGATATGTCGATGTATATGTTACAATAATTTTTTAAAATGATCATGACTAACCTAAGATAAAACATAATATCTCCTAAATTGAAATTTTATTCTTTGATTATGTTTTTTTACCATTATGATTAGTGTTCTATAGAATATCATTCTTGGTTTTAGTCAATGGCTAGAACTAGAATGAACTATGCTAATGTTGAATACGGGGGGAAATGCATTGATTTTACTCTTGGGAAACAAAATGTTATGGGACATGGAATGAAAAATGTTTTAGCTATGATCATCCAACATTCTCAATATATTAATCATGTTGGACATACAAACAAGAAAATGAGGGGAAAACAATATGATGATTCCTTCATGATGCAGTGTCCACCTTATTTTAGAGGGTCTTCTGATCCATTAGTTATTGAAAAATGGATCAGTACCACTGAAAGGATAATTTCAGTTCTCTAATGTTCAGAACATGATAAATTCATCATAATAGTCTATCATTTGGAAGGTGAAGGAGACCAATTGTGTGACCTTATTAAGAATATAAGGCAATGATGTGAAATTGAATCTATCTAATTGGATGAGTTCAAGATCATATTTTCCAATTTTTAATTTACTCATATTATTCAAAAAAAAGATAGATAAGGTGTTACTAATACATAAGAAAAATAAAGATTAATCTAAGGGTACTTACACATAATCTATTACAATACATTCAAGGTACACTTATACAAGTATTATTTAACCTAAGAGTAAATATTATCGATTCATTAGTGGCTTAAAAGAACATATTTAAAAGAAATTATCCACAAGGGACTTTAATAACTACAAACAAATAGTTCGATGTGATCTTAATATTGAGATGGGGATTAGAGTAACCAATCCTTCCAATGGGTTTAATAAGAAGAGAAAAATGTAATTTAATGGAAAATATAAAGACTATACTAAAAATAAGACATGTTTCCCTTAGTCTGAATCTGTGAAAAGAAATATGGATGAAATTTTGTTAAAGGGACTAGTAATTGATTTTATGTTTGGAAAATATATTCATCATTAAGTTAAATATTGGATTGATGAGAAAAATATATCTATTGATGAGAATAAATAAAAGGATACACAGAATACACCTCCTACATTTCAATGTTACAAGTTCAAAGAAATTGTGTATAATGCCAATAAACTCTCCAATTCAATGGTTATTGAGGATGACCGACATCAGGAAACACTTGCTGAAAAAACAACGGTATGTCAGATGCGATCACTATCAACGATGTAGAGTGTGATAATAAAGTTATGAAAGGAAAATTTATCATCCACTCTAAAGTAGGAAATTTTTAATTTGATTATGTATCCATATAATCCTTTATTTATGAAGAACATTCCAAAGTTTTCATTGTATCACCCCAACAAATAGATGTTATGATACCTGTGAGAATTTCTAATGGCACATCGGTGACATCAAAAGTTTATAATTCTTCACTGGTTGATGTTTATGGGAATGTGATTCCTTTAAATATTGTGATCCTTCTTGTAGTGGAATTTGATTTGATTCTTTTCATGTATTTGGATTCTGTATATGGTGATCATATCAATTTCCATGGAAGTGAAGTCGCATTGCATATTTCAGATAAATCGATGATCATCTATTGATACAAAGACGAATATAAACACTGGGAATGAATTTCTCCAATCTTATATGAATTAATCCCTATAAATGAAGGTTGTCTATCTCAAATAGATTGGGAGAAACTCAAAATTAAGAATACACCCATTATAAAATAGTTTTATTATGAATTTCGTGAAGAATTACAAGGCCTTATGCCAAAATGCAATGTTCAATTTTTAGTAGAACCCATACTGGGTGTTATCCTTATTTCAAATACACCTTATAGAATATCCCCAATTGATTTATAGGAATTGAATACTCAAATCCTAGATAATATTGACATGGGATTAGTATTCCTTAGCATGTCACTTTGGGGAGTAACTATTTTATTTGTTACGAAGAATGATATATCAATGAGAGACTAGATTGATTATCAACAATTTAAATATTTCACTCTCAAGTAAAAAATTCATCGTCCCTTCCTTGATGACATATTCAACCAACTACACAGATTTCAATACTTTTTAATGAGTGAACTTTATTTAAGATATCATCAATTAAGTTTCATTAAAGAGGATAAACCATATATATAATTCCATTCAAGGTATAGAAACTATAGATTTATTGTGATAGAATTTGGTCTAACTAATTCCCCCACTATATTCATAGATATAATGAATATTGTTTTTATAGACATTATTGATAAATTTTTGGTAGTATTTATAGATGATATTATTTTATATTTTATGATAAAAGAATATAATGAAGATCAACATAGAATTGTACTGAAGTCCCATAGAACGAAAAATATTTAAGCAAAATTTAACAGCTGTGCATTTTTTCTTATTAAGGACTCATTTTCCGGGTCACATAATAGAAATAGAGGGGATATTTGTGAGTCTCTCAAAAACAAAAGTTATTAATAGTTGGTTGATAACCACAATGGTAACTGAGATTAGACATTTTCTTGTTTTGGCTGGATATTATCAAAGTTTGTGAAATGTTTTTCATGATTATATAATCCACTAACCCTATTAACTCAGAAAGGAGTGAAGTTATTCTTGACGAAGGAATATAAAGTGAATTTCAAAGAGATAAAAATAATATTAACTAGTAAACTTGTCCTCCACCAAACTTGTAGGGGAGAAAGGATTGTGACATATAGTGGTGAATCCAATAAGGGTATGGGTTTTGTTCTATTGAAAAATTATATGGTGATAGATTATGCCTCATGATAATTAACAATAATTAAGAAAAATTACCCAACTCATGATTTGGAGTTATCTGTGTTAATCATTTCACTGAAGATATTGAGGAATTATCATTATGGTGGGTGGAGGGATATCAATTCCAATCATAAAATGATAAAGTATATTTTCAATAAAAAGTATCTTAATATTCATCAAAGAAGATGGTTCAAGTTGATTAAATATTACGACTTCTCAATAAATTACCACATAATAAAAGAAAACAAGGTGACAAATTCTTTGAGTCAAAAGGACCATGCAAGCCTATCCACAATGATTATCATAGAAGATCCAATATTTATGGATTTTAAATTTATGTATCTTTAAATTATCACGGAAGGGGAGAAAAATTATCATTCTCAATTCAATTCTCAACCATCTATTTAGGTTAAGATTAAGGATTCAATAAAGGAATATATAGATCTATAAAGGATGGTTAGAAATTTTCTTGAATTAAACCTTTATTGTAATTGAATAATAAGGTTCAAGAAATGGGTTTGTATTACTCCCATAAAGGAATTAAAGAATCATATTTTTGATGCAGATCATTGTTATTCATTCCTTATTAATCATGGAAGAAAAATGATTTTTAGGGAGATGAAACAGTATTTTTGGTGGGATGGGATGAAGAGAGATGTTTCTTAAAATGCCTCTCTGTGTTTGGTTTGTCAGAAAGTTAAGGCTGAGAGATAGAATTATAAGGGGATGTTTCAACCATTACCTATTCTAGAGTGTAAATGAAAAAACATCACTATGGACATTTTTGATGGACTTCCCAAAACATCTAAAGGCCATAATTAGACATGTTTTATAGTTGATCTCTTTAAGAATTTGGCACACTTCATTTCTATTCGAGATGATTTCTCACTTGATTGTATTTACCGGATATATGTAATTAAAGTGGTATGATTTCATAGTGTACCAATTTATATTATATGTGGTCGGGATTTGAAGTATACCTCAATGATCTGGTGAGGTCATCAGAAGGATCTGGATATAGAGTTTTGTTTCATCTTTTCTTATCATCCACTAATAGATAGCTAGATTGAGAGGAAAAATTCAAACTCTAGATGTCATATTGAGATATATCTATGCATTTCAAAGGTTTTTGGGATCTACTCTTACCTTGGGTTTAATTTTTGTAAATTAAAAGATTTCAATCTAGTATTTAGATTTCTCCTTATGAATCCTTCTTTGTAAATATGTTAATAACTCTACCTTTTTGGGATGTAGTTGGGGGGGATAAATAAATTAGGTCATGATCTTGTCGATGAAATGTAGAAAAGGAAAAATCTATTCAAAAACTCAATAGATCCGCTCATAGTTGAAAAAAATGTTACATTGAAAATTAAATAAAACAACTAGAGTTTTATGTTAAGGATAAGGTGTTTCTTGGAATATCTCCTTGGAAGTGTGTAATGAGATTCAAAAATAAGGGAAATCTAAGCCCTTGGTATTTCAGTCGATTCCTATTTCTAGATCATGTTGGGAAGGTAACATACTGATTAGAGCTACCAATGAATCACCCTAATGTTTATTATGTCATCCTTGTATCTCTGATGAGAAAGTACATAACTAACATTTCCCATGTACTAATCATAAAAGTCATACTACTTGACCATGATCATTCTTATGAAAAACAAACGACTGAGATTTTGTAACATATTGATTTTTTTAGAAAAATACCACTTTCATGGTTAATGTGTTTTGGTGGAACCAACAATTTGTGGAAGCTACATGGTAACTTTAAGATATAATGATGGAGATATATCCTCACCTATTTGTATCTAAGTGATGTATTTTGAGGGATAAATTTAGTTTAAGGGGGGTAGAATGTAACACCCACATGTTTTTATGAAATATTTTCCTTAAATAATTTTAATTATTCAATTACTATCATTTCATGAAATCTTGTGTTTATGAGATCCATGATACTCCCTTAGAAAATAATGTCCATTTTAACCTTTTTGTCTAGTTAGCAGGAATTAATATAACTGACTTACGAGAATTTATGGATATATTATTCACTACCCATTATTTATGAAAAATATAAATCAATTATATATTTTTTTGTATTGATGAATTCAGTGAATTGAAATTTTTAAATGAAATTACTAAAATATATATGTTACATATATGAAACAAATTTATATTGATATAGTAGATAATTTAATCATAGGGTTTGAATAAAAAATATTTGATGTATAAAAATATATATTTTTCAATAGGTTAATCTTACTCCTTTTAATGGAGAACACCTTTTAAATTAAGCTTTTTACAAACTAATACTTTTTGTGTTAAAAAATTAATATTGTTCATTATAAGGGGGATATAAAAATTTAATTTTGATGAATTTTTTTTATTTTTCTGATAACTTTAAAATTTTGATTAATTGTAAAAATACACTAAATTTTAATTTAACACAAATATTTTTATCAAAATAATTTATATTAATAAATTATAATATTGGATTATTTTAATGTATAAATATAATATGTTTTATCATTCAATATATTCTATGTTATTGTCGTTAATTTTAGAGTGAATTTAGATATAAAATAATTTCAATTTGTTACAATGTTTTAACTTTTAAAACTTGTTATCTCTTTATGAAAATTGGAATAAATTTATAATTAATTACTGAAATTATTATTTTTTGAATTATTAAAAATAGATTCCATATTTTGGATCCATTGGATGAAATTATGTAAATATATTTATTTTATTTTTCGGAATTATGAATATTAACTTCCATTATTTTTACTAATAATGTAAAAGTTTAAACCTAGTAATTAAAGGTAATAATACTACTATAAAATTACCCTAACCATTTTATTAATATCATTGTAAGAGTTTGTTTCTTCCTATCGTATGCTTGAGTAAAAATGGTGTCCTTCGGAAGCCAATTCGATTATATTAGGACATTTAATTTATTTATATTTAAAGAAAAGTTAAATATGTCTCACTAAAATTCAATAACTAAATCATTTTTATATATGGTTATATCGAAGATAATTTTGATTATAAATACTCGTATTCAATATTAAATGTTTCTCATTACCATGAAAAATTAATTTTAATTTTTATGAAATATGTAATTACCTTAACATCTTATACTTTGTTGATGGAAATCACAATTAATTAACAAGAATTCAATAAAATAATTTTTACTAAAAAGATAATAACCACCAAAAGACCAAAAAATGACCAAATCTTATTATTCATGTATAAATAGACTATAAATTTTTAAGGGTGGGTTAATTTCTATTTGGAGTTTTATAAAATATATTTTGACACATATATAGTTTTATTAAAAGTGATGTTAAATTTGAATCATTCATATTTTAATAAGTATAACATTTTAAGAGTTAGAATTTCAAGAATATAAATTCGACTAAATATATTATTATGAAATATACTAGATTTATATTCAGAATATTTTTTTTTTATTTTTATTGAACACATTATGATATTATATAATTACACAATAACGATGTAGTAATTATTTTATTAATAGATATAAGAAATTTTTTTATTTAAAATGTTAAAATAAATATAATCGTGGTTAATTAATATATATAATGAATTTTATAGATGAACTTGATATAATAGGAATATAATGAAATATTTATTTCAATGTTACCATGTTATATAAATATTTTTAAAATTAAATGCATTTATTAGATTCTAAATTGAGACTATTGATTATTTATCAAATTAATCTATTATTAAATTATTTAAAAATAAGATTTTTTTAGAAAAATTTATAATAATTATTATATTTTATAAAATGTGCTAAAGTTTTATTTATGATCTAATTGATATCAAATAAGTAAATATTTATCCCTTTTAATATTGAAATATTTTTTATCCCACTTAAAAATTAAATATAATAACTAAGTGTTAATTAAATTGATAAGGTTTAAATTTACATAAAAACTTGTCTAAAACATGTTGTTTGATGATATAAAAAACCAAGAACTTGTTATATTTTAAATTGGGACATTTTGGCAGATTTTGGAAGGGTTTTGATTTTATAATAAATTAATATTTTTTGAGATCCCAAAAACGCCCCTCACCTCAATTATATAAGGGAACCTCCTCCCTCACCACTTCACATAAATTTCAAACATCAGGATTATAAATAACCTAATCCTTTACCTTTTAAACTTCCCTAGATAAATTATAGGGGTTCTATTCTTCTTCAAATACCAACTCTAGTGCTCTATAAATTGATTTAGAGGAAGCACGTCAAAGAATATGTAATCTTTTCTATCGATTCAATCGAACTTATTTCTTCCTCAACATTATCTTCTTGAGATGTATCATTGTAATTTAATAACTTCAGTATCACATATATACTCAGATGATATTATGATTATTGAACAATAATATTCAACTTTCTATCCAACCTGTGTAAAATAAAACCACCACCTGTGTGTACGTATGACTCATCGTCTCCACATCGTGGTGTAATATGTTTTTCACCAACAACATTATTTAATCGGTATAATGATTTAAATAGTAACTATATATTATAATTATATCATTTTATTGATTCTGAAATATTATACACCATTCATTTCAACAACATTCAACAATTCTGGGAATGATATCGTCACTTGGGTGTACATAGGGCCTACGATCTCCATGATGCGACGCGATATGATTCATTCTACATGATATTCACTAAATCATGATTATATAAATATATATAATGAAGAATGATGATATATATAATGTTAATATCGTTTTTAATGATATGTATCTGACTTATGATGTAGAAATGTAACTTATTCAACAAAACATGCATAAACAAATGAATTCATTAATACCAGAATAACAAGTAATAATTAAACATTAATAAAAAAGGGTGATAATATGATCATATTCATGGATATTAAATATATAGATTATACACAAGAGTGGGATGAATTGTGACTTTTAGATTTTTCGTTAACTCTTCTATTGAAGGAGTTCTGTCTTCTATGCTTTTTCAGATTTGATCATGCAGCAGAATAAGTAAAATCAAGGACACATAGATGTAAAGTGGTTCGGGGAACAGAATGCCCCTAGTCCACACCACCAACACTCAACTCCATGAGCTTGGTGATTTTCACTATCCGGTCCTCTTTTCCACAGACCTTCCCACAACTGAAAAATAGGCAGTTGAAACATTTACAATTTTCAGGATAACAAAGCATTATGGTTCAAACACGAACCTCCTCATCTTATTACAAGAAGCTAGTTACTCATGATAAAAAGAATCTTAGAAAGAACTTTTCCAATTGATCTTCACAATTGCAACAGAATGCAATTGACAGCAGATGGATATTCCTCTCTAGAAATATTCATTTTCAAGTTGAAGCAGTTCTGAGTCGATCCTATTGCAGTAGATATAGAGATATAATTCACAACATCCGCAGTAGTAGATCCACAATTGATATTTGATGTAGAACAAGTGAATATTTTATCGAGTTCCTTATTCTTAAATAAACAGAGCATTGGCACTCCTTTTGAACCAGCAGAACTGAGTTCTTTTTGTAGTCTCTTTTTTTCACATTTTTGAATAATAGATTGATCACCACACTCATGTTCCTGGTGTTTCAGAGAAAACATATATAATAAAGCCGAGCGTATCCCCTGCACATTTAGATCCGTTAATTTCTCCATTTGATTCGCGATATTAAAAAATTTGAATTTACAGATTAGTCATAACCTCCCTCAAGACTCGGCATAAAAAGATACTTTTAATTAGATCTTTAATCCATTGATAAAACAACTTTGAATCGGTCAAAGTCGTATTTTAAAATCGAGTTTAAATCTGGCTTGAAATCCACCAAACAATCAACTTGTTTACCATTGCATAAAAATATCGTCTTTCAAAAATTTCGACACTTAACGTATGGTTGGTAACGTGGCCTCAAAATGTAGTGTTAACAATGTAAGGATAAACATAAACATAGGTTTCATGTTACTTTATTCAAATGTAAGGTTGATAATAAACGTAGGGTTGATCATCCATACTTTTTCTTCAACTATAAGACGAATGATAAAATATCCATTCAATGAACGTAGGGTTGTTTACAAATGTAAGGTTGATGAACCATACTTTTGAGAAACAAACGTAACATTTAGTACTTATGTACGGTTCTAATTCCATACCTTGTTGATAACACAAACGTAATGTTCCTTCTTAACATAAGGTTTTTCTTCCATACTATGCTGATAGCGTATGGTTTATTAACCTTACTTTTCTATTATCGCAAAAAGTATACACGCTTTTCATCCTTACGCTACGTTTATCCACGTAGGGTATGAATAATGATTCAAGGACACGCTAATGAAGATCCCGAATAAGTAAGGTATGAACATTGTTTCCAGAATGTGCTAAAATAGTTCCTGAAAAAGTAATAAATTCTTATTATTTCAAGAGTAAAATAAATTAATAAATTCCTGAAAAATAGTAAATAAAATAATTAGAAAATAAATAAGGTTATTTGTGAGCATAAAAATTACCATAAAGTGACAGAGTATTATTTTCAATAATCTCCCACTTTAAATAAAACTATTATGTATTGTTGAAAACAATACATTTCTCAACAATATCCCCCTTTTTGATGATCAAAAAACCCATAATATAATTAATGAAATAGAAATACAAAATTAATTACATATAGTTTTGAAATTTTGAAAATATAAATACAATAATAATTTTTTCTTAAATTTATCCATTTTTAATTTCTCCCCAAATAAGATATATGTAAAACCAAATTTCTCCCAAAAAGATACTTAAAAAATGTAGTTTTTATCCAAAGTTCTCCCCCTTTTGTGATATAAAAAAGATTAATAAAATATGGAATAGATGACAGATTGATGTTGTACTGAACATTAGTAAATTCTATAATTAACTGTATAATAGTAAGGTAATATGATATACTAGAATATGTTAATGTAAAACAGTAATAAATAAATAGAGAATGAAATGAATAAACAATGGAGGAAAATTTCATTCAAAAACAATAGTATGTACATGACAATGATATACACAGGAATCAAGGTTTGGGAAAGGTAGTCAATAGGTTCTATCTCATCTGGATTGCAGACTTGATTTCTGTAAACTGTTCCATGAGTCTCTTCATCTTCCCATCTCCAAGTTTCATAATGATCTCTCTGTTCTCCAACGTCATTTGAATATCCTCGATTAAATTGACCTTGAAAAAATCATCCATCCTTTCCTGTTTTTCTATAAACACCGACAGATTCTCTGAAATCTAATTTAATAGTGCTCTGATTAGTGGCTCACTGGATGATAGTTGATCCACAAAAAAATTCTCCTTGTCCAGCAACACTGATAATGAAGAACTGTTACATTGAAGATCTTTCAACCAATCATTCAGGTTGCTCATCGCAACCGTGATAGCTTGATATCTTCTGATTAAATCAGGTGAAGTACCTGATCTACTAGCAACACTATTTTCAACTAATGCAAATTGGTTCATCATAAACAATTTTAGATCTGATAAACCTGTCTTTATAACCATGTTAGATTTAAACTTGACAATTGCATTCAGCATATCCTCTTTAAACATTTCAACTTCTTTCCTTGAGACTGTACTCCCATTTAGCTTTTGAAATCTCAATTGTTCTAAGTCTAAGGAATTTCTCAATGTGACGTTCTCAGATTCCAACAGAGTCACCTTTTTCTAAAGTTCTTCTACTTCTTTCTTCATTGAATCAGAGGCACCCTATGCTTGAATCGTATTCTCAGGATCTAGATGATGCAGCAGTTCCAAAGGTAATGAGTCGGTATCAGATTGTTCTTTCTCTTTGTCCTGAGTGGGTTGGTCAACATATTTTTCCATAGAGTCCCCAGACTCCTCCACAGATAAATATTCTTGAAGTACCTCGGTTGGAGCATCAGGGATATGTTCATCAAAAACATCATCAGCTTTGTCTTCCATTGGAATTTCAAGAATAATATTTTCAGGTCTTTCCTGATGTCTGTCCACATCCTCACCAGGCTCTGGCTCCTTATCTTGTTCTTGTTGAATTGTAACTTCAACATCAGCTACAATTTGTTCCTGAGTCTCCCTTTGAGCTTCTTCTTGAACGCCTGATCCTTCTACAGGTGTTTTCATTTCACTAACATCTTCCATGGTCTTATAAATAGCAGCTTCTCTTACAAAAGTATAAGAAAATAATGCTTCTGTTATTTCCAATGCAGGGGAAGTAATTTCCTCATTAACAGGTCTAGTTATTCGAGATTGAAGTCCCTCCTGACTTCTTTCTTCCTCAGCATCTTCCACTTAAAATTGGATCCTTCTTGCTACATTGCTGACCCTTGATTCAGCTTGTCCCCCCTTAGACATAGAAGGTTGAGCCTGAGCACTCTCCGAGTCATCCTCAGCTTCTACTGGAAAAAGTTTTCCTTTAATGGTGCTCCAAAAATAGCCAAATTTTCTAAGAGTTCCGGCATTGAATACATTTTTGTGATGACAAAAAACTCTGGCATCCGCCACTCTCACCATATCATTCTTGAACAAAAGTATAGAAATAATCCGACCGAAAGGGTAAAAGTTCATCCAGGAAACACTTTGACAACAGTAATTGAGGTATCATACCATGTAACATGGGAAGTTTAATTTGATATCACTTAATAGAAGATAAATTATTTATATGTCAGGGTACAAAATCATTTCCATTTTATCCATTCTGGGAGATATTCCAGTCTGAACAAATTTAACCACGATCTTCTGATCTGGTTCTAAATCTTTCACTATCATTTTCCTAATAGTTGATGTTCCAAAAAAAGGACACAATGTCCTCAGATTTATGCACATATTTTCCAATGTTTTTCAAATAAAAATGGTATACTCCTTCATGCATGAAATTTAGGATTAGTTCTATTTCATGAAATGAGATTGAGAAATCTATGCCCTCAATATTGGCAATCATAGTGTCATTGTTCTCACCTAGACTAAACTGAACTGATCTGAAGAAATGACAAATTTCTTCCTCATACAATAACTCATACCTTTCAATATTGAATGTCTGGTCAAGGTTTTGAAAAGATAATTCCTTTTTCAAAATCATATTCGTCTCGAACAGCCATTCCAGATCTATAACTTTAACTTGAAAATTTTTTCATCCAACAGTCCCTTTCTTCATTGCGTCACTGCTCTAAGGTTCATATGCTCTCTTGGTCTTTTCTATTTCTAAGTAGATTTCTAAAGGTTCTTATATTTTAGGATTTGAAGATTTGAAGATCAGGGGTGCAACAGTATGTGGTTTTTCGGTTCGAAAGGGTATTGTTAGGGAAAAGAAACGGTTTCGAATTCAAAAGGGCTCTGACAGACTTGATTCTCAAGTAATCACTAATCATTGACTTTATTTTAAAAACAAATAAAATTTGAATACGGTGAATTTAATCATAAAAAATATCTTAAAATGTTTTCAAAACCCAAATATATTTTCAAAAATAAATAAATTTAAATAAATAACATTTAAAAAAATATTTAAAATTAAATAAATCTAGCTCCCCCTTAATAAAATCAAACCTTGCAGTGGGAAGTGGTTTTGTAAAAATATCTACTAATTGAATTTCTGTATTTATAAATTCTAAAAATATATCCTTTTTAATAATATGACCTTTTAAAAAGTAATTCCTTATATCAATGTGCTTAGTTATAAAATTACTAATAGTATTTTTTGAAATATTACATTCACTTGTATTATCACATATAATAGGTGTATTATTAAAATTAAATCCAAATTCTATATGACTATTTTTCATCCACAACACCTGTGCACCAAAACTGCCAGTAGAAACATATTCTGCCTCAAATGTTGATAGGTAAACTGAATGATGTTTCTTAATAGACCATAACACGAAATACATTCCAAAAAAGTGACATGTTCTTGATGTTATTTTTCTATCTAATATACAGCTTCCAAAGTCAGCATGTGAATATTAAATCAAATTAAAATTAGAAGTTTTAGGATAAAGTAGAGATCGAAAAATAGTTCATTCTAAATCTCTAAAAATTCTTTTGACAACAGTTAAATGAGATTCTATGTGATTTGATTGAAATCTAGAACAAAGACATACTGAATACATTATATCCGGCCTTCTAGAAGTAAGATATAAAAAAATTCCAATCATACCTCTATATAACTTGTTTTCAACTGGTTTCCCAGTTTCATCCAAATGAAGTTTTACATTAGTACACATAGGAGTTGTAAATGGCTTGCTGTTTTCAAGTCCAAATTTTTTAAGTAAATCAGCAATGCATTTTCATTTATTTAAACCATTTCCAAAATATTTTTCAAATATTTGATGACCCAAAAAGAAATTTAATTCTCCCATCATACTCATTTAAATTTATTCTTGAATTAATTTTGAAAATTCATGATAAAGTGTTTTAGTAGTTGATCCAAAAATTACATCATCAACATAAATTTGAACCAATAAAACATTAATTTTCACATTTTTCTTAAAGAGTGATGGATCTTACAATACAACATTAAAGTAATTTTTCAAAAGAAATGAACATAATCTTTCATACCAAGATCTAGGTGCTTGTTTAAGGATATAAAGAGATTTAGTATGTTTAAAAATAGAATTAGGTTTTTGAGAGTTTTCAAAACTAGGAGGTTGCTCAACATAAACTTCCCCCATTAAATAACCATTTAAAAAGGCAGATTTAACAACTATATAAAATAATTTAAAATTCATATAAGATGTATAGGCTAAAAGGATTATAATAGATTCTAAACTAGCTACATGTGAAAAGGTCTCATCATAATCTATTCCTTCTTCTTGATTATATCCTTTAGCTAATAATCTTTCTTTATTTCTAGTTATTATTCCTTGGTCATCCTGTTTATTTCAAAAGACCCATTTGGTTCCTATTACTAGATAATTCTTAGGTCTTTCCACTAATTCCCAAAATTCATTTCTTTTAAACTGGTTTAATTCATCTTGCATTGCTATTACCCATATTTCATCATCTAATGATTCTCATATAGTCTTGGGTTCTTGTTAGGATACGAAGGGAGAAAATTCCACTAGGTTTCCTATGTTTCTTCAAGTTTGAATACCAGTTTCTAAGTCACCTATCATAGTTTCTAAAGGGTGATTCTTTCGGGTTCCAGACTGTCTAGGAAATACATTTCATGGTTCTTCAGTATCATGTTCCTCTGAACTGGACCGAATTTCTTTTATATCATTTTCAAAATCATTTTTTATGTTCTCAAGTCTCATGTTTCCATTAGAGTTAGGTTCATCCATTTTATCTGTCCTTTTATCGAAGGGATCATATTCATCAAATTTCACATGAACTGATTCATCAACAATCCTTGAATTTTTATTATAGACTCTATAAGATTTGGAGGTAGCAGAATATCTTAAGAAAATACCTTCATCAGATGTTGGATCAAACGTACCAATATTATCTTTGGTGTTCAAGATTTAGAACTTGCATCCAAAAACATTAAAGTAATTTACTTTCGGTTTTCTATTATTCTATAGTTAATAGGGTGTTTTTTTTAAATAGGTCTAACTAAACCTCTATTAATTATACATCAAGCTTTATTTACAGCTTCTTCTCAAAAATATATAGGTAGGCTATATTTATTTAACATAGTTATAGCCATTTAATGAAATGTTCTATTTCTTCTTTCTACAATCCCATTCTGTTGAGGTGTTATTGGTGTAGGGAAGGTATGTTTAATACCCATGTTTGAGAAAAAGGAATTAAATTCCAAATTCTGAAATTCTCCACCATGATCACTTCTCAATGAGATTATATTAAAACCTTTTTCATTTTGAACATATTTTCAGAAACTTTCAAATAATGTAAAAGCTTCATTTTTAAATTTCAAAAAGAAAAAACAAGTAAATCTGCAATAATCATCAACTAATACATAAAAATATACTTTACCAGCTAAGCTTGCTACTCTGGAAGGTCCATAAAAATCCATATGGGCATGTTCTAGAGGTTTAGTGGTAGAAACAGTATTAACAAATTTGAATGGTGATTTGTGTTGCTTTCCAAGATGGCATGTATCACATAATATTTCACATTCAAATTTGAGACTAGGAAAATCAGAAACTAGATGTTTCATAGATAATTTACATAAAACATATACATTTCAATGTCCAAGTATCCTATGCCAGATCCAAGATTCACTTACTTTTGCAGTCAAGCAGTTTACATGTTGTTTACACAAGGAATATAAATCCAATGTATAGACATTATCTGTTCTTGGCGACTTAAATTTAAACAGTTTTTCTTAATAAATAGTACAACAATTGTTAGTAAAATCAATAGTATATCTATCATCACAAAGTTGAGAGATACTTATCAGGTTTTGTTTTAATCCTTGTACATGAAGTAATTTTTTGATTGAGACTGTTTTTTGGATCTCCAACAGTTCCAATGCGAATGATTTTTCCTTTGGCATTGTCGCCAAATGTGAGAATTCCTCCTTCCATTTGAGTGAGTGAAGAAAAATTCAATGAGTTTCCACTCATATGTCTTGAGAATCCACTATCCATGTACCATATATCTTTCTTACTCTGGAGGACTGATACCTACACAGACATTCAAACAAATTGCTTTGGTACCCATATTCTGTTAGGTCCGGGTGTGTTAGCTAGTAATGATATGGGAATCCATACTTGATTTGTTCTTTTAAAATCAGCTGAATCATATAAGTCTTTTGAAACAAAGGCTTTCTTAATGCCAAAAATTTGAGGTTGTCTTAAGAAAAAGTTATTAGTTATATGTCCCTTTGTCCCACAATAGTTAAAATTAACCCTTTTAGAGCTAAGAAGAAAATAATATTTATATAGATTAGGTTTTTTACCTTTACTGCAAATTCCAAATCTCTCCTTTTTAATGACAGTTTTCCCATGAATTTCATTTAATGAATTCTCTCCTTTGGTAAAAACCAATGCAGCCTGTTTGTATGATTCTACTTCATCCTGTAGTGTTTTTATTCATGATTCAAAATTAATATAGTTAGTGTTAATAGAATTGTATTTATCAGTTAATTCCTTATGTTTTTTCAGCATTGTATCTCTTTCATCTGAAACAGCTTAATGTATGTTTTTTAGTGACTTATGTTTCTTAAATAGCGAGTCATATATTTCTTCATGCATATTGCAGTAGGCTTCCATTTTTTCATTTGTGTTGGTTGATTCAGAATTTGATTAATTATTTGAGTCAGAGGAGTAATATGAGTGTACCTCATCAGTTCTTTCCTCAAAACACATGTTTTCTTTTAGATTTACTTCTTATTTCTCTGAGCTTGATTCAGGAGAGCTACTGGAGTCTTCAGATACAATCCAACTGGCATTCATATATTTCTTATCTTTAGCTCATAGTCATTCCTTTTGAATAATTTCTTTTTCTTTTCATCTTTCAATTGTGGTCATTATGGTCTAATACACCCCATCTTCTTGCATTCATAGAATATTACTTCCTTATCATCTATCTTAAAGGATTTTTTGATGTCTCTTTTCTTACAGCAGAATTTTTTAATTTTTCTAGCTAGTTGAGCCAGTTCTTCATCTGAGTTTGATGAGTCATAGCTCTCTGATTTATCGTTGACTTCTCTATTCTTCATCATTCTATTCTTTTATTGTGAAGTTACCTTCAAGGTAGTATCATCTTTTTTGATGTAGACTTTATGTTCATTTTCCTCATCTTACATTTCAGCTTTGTACATCATCAGTGTACCAATCAGCTCTATCATGGTTAGATTTTTGATAGGTGTTTATTTTCTGATTGCAACAGAGATACAATTTCATCTAGTAGGAAGTACCCTCAGTACTTTTAATTCTTGATCAGACTGCTTGATAGGTTCTCCTAGAGAAATTATTTTATTGAAAATTTCTGCCAATATCTCATTCATTTGGGTAATTCGTTCACCTTCAAACATTCTGAAAGTATCAAATTTCAATTTGGAAGTTGCATATCTCATTTGTCTCATATTTGCTATTCCTTTATATGCCACATCTATTGTTTTCCACATCTCATATGATGTTAGGCACTGAGATACTCTATTAAATTCATCTGGTCCTAGACCGCAGATGATTGCATTCATAGCCTTCAAATTCATATCATACACTACCTCTGTAGCAGCACTCCTTGTCTCAGGATTTTCAGGAATTTCACAAGGAGTCGGAATCTTTGAATAGATTTTATATCCGAGGTTTTTTAGATATATTATCATGTGTGATTTCCAGCAGCCATATTTGTCTCCATTAAAATATGGTGCTCTGACCATTGACATCCCTTATCTTGTATCATTCATGATGCTCTGTTGTATAATCATTAAATGATTCTAGCTTGCTAAGGCATTATCAGAATCTCCACCTCTGATACCAATTGTTGGATCTTGAATATACAGATTATACACAAGAGGGGGGTGAATTGTGACTTTCAGATTTATCATTAACTCTTTGATTGAACGAGTTCTATTCTCTATGATTTTTCAGATTTGATCATGCAGCAGAATAATTAAATGTAGGGACACATAGATGTATAGAGGTTCAAGGAACAGAATTCCCCTAGTCCACTCCAGCAATGCTCAACTCCAAGAGCTTGGTTATTTTCACTATTTGGTCCCATTTTCCACAGACCTTCCAAGAACTGAAAAACAGGCAGTTGACACCTTTACAATTTTTAGTCTAAAA
The DNA here is from genome assembly GCA_963277665.1 of Viscum album. Lineage (NCBI taxonomy): Eukaryota > Viridiplantae > Streptophyta > Magnoliopsida > Santalales > Viscaceae > Viscum > Viscum album. Next base: position 633,808,701 of record OY728130.1, read on the forward strand.
AAGCCTTCTGATTCAAACACGAACATACATAGCTTAGTACGAGAATCTGGTCACTTAAGATAAAAAGAATTTTAGAAAGAACTTTTCCAGTTGATCATCACAATTGCAATAGAATGGAATTGATAGTAGATGGATCGTCGTCTCTAGAAATATTTATTTTCATCTCGAAGAAGTTGTAAGTCGGTCCAGTTGAAGTAGATATAGAGATATAATTCACAACATCAGCAGTAGAAAATCTACAGTATATATTTGATGTAGAACAAGTGAATCTTCTATCGAGTTCATTCTTCTTAAATAAACAGAGCTTTGACGCTCCTTTTGAACCACCAGAACTGATTTCTTTATACAGTATCTATTCTTTACCTTTTTTTTTAATAGATTGATCACCACACTCATGTGCTTGGAATTTCAAAGAAAACATATATAATAATTCCGAGCATATCCCCTGCACATTTAGATCCATAAAAGTCACCTTTTGATTCACGATATTCAAAATTTTGAATTTATAGAGTAGTCGTAACTTCCCCGAAGACTCGGTATAAACATCTCCTTTTAATTCGATCTATAATCCATTAATAAAAAGTATTTGAATAGGTCAAAGTTGTATTTTAAAATCGACATTAAATCTGGCTTGAAATCCTCCTAACAATCATCTTGCTGACCATTGCATAAAAATATCGTCATTCAAACATTCCGACGCCAAACGTAAGGTTGATGAAGTGGCCTCCAAACGTAGGGTTGACAATGTAAGGTTGAACATAAACGTAGGGTTCATGTTAAATTCTTCAAACCTAGGTTTGATCATAAATGTAGGGTTGATCATCCATACTTTTTGTTCAACTCTCAGACAAAAGATAAATGATGTATTCAAAGAACATATGGTTGTTTACAAAAGTAAGGTTGATGGACCATACTTTTGAGAAAAAATCGTAACGTTTAGTACTTATGTACAGTTCTCCTTCCATACTTTGTTGATAAACCAAACATAAGGTTCCTTCCTAACGTAAGTTTCTTTTTCCTTACTTTGTTAATAACGTATGGTTGATTAACCATACTTTTCTTTTTTCTCAAAAAGTGTACACACTTTTCATACTTATGCTACATTTATCCATGTATGGTATGAAAAGTCATTCCCGGACATGCTAAAGAAGATGTCGAATAAGTAAGGCATGAATAGTGTTCCCAGAACGTGCTAAAACAGTTCTTGAATAAGTAATAAATTCTTATTATTTCAAGAGTAAAATATATTAATAAATTCTTGCAAAATACTAAATAAAATCATTAGAAAATAATTAAGGGTATCTATGAGCATCAAAATTATCATAAATAGACAGAGTATTATTTTCAATAATCTCCCCCTTTAAATAAAATTATTATGTATTGTTGAAAAAAATACTTTTCTCAACACATATATGATATCATAAAATTTTTATGACTCTGAAATAAGTTAATGAAATTATTTAAATCATTATACTAGAGTTTCAAATACATACAAAGTGAATCGATCCAAAGATAAGGGTTAATTTTTCTATTTCATTATTATTAGTTATTGTTTATACATAAGTATTTTATAGGTTATATTTATCATACATGACTATGTTTCCAAAATATGTAATATTATTTTTATTCTTATAAAATTTTTTAAATTAAAATTTACTCATAGGCGAATTTTATTAAACTGTATTAAAGCAATCTTTTGTCGTTATTTGATATGAGGTACCTTTTAAATTTTTCGGCAAAAGTATGAGGATAATATTTTCATAGAATATATGACATGGACATATTTTTATGTTTTCATAATTCCTTATTTACATAAATATTCCTCCACAAAATTAAATTTTTATATTAAAATAAATTCTTTTCTTTCCAAATAGTTCGGTATTTTGAGAAAAGAAAAAATCTTTGAAGAAGAAAGGATATTTTCTTCCTGGATTAATTTCACATCTCATATAAAAATTTGTTTCCATCTATGATGGTGTTATTTAATAGGGTTATTTTTAAATTATAATATCATTCTTTTTAATATTATTTTTTGTGTTTACGTTGGAATTATATTTATAAAATCCTTTTTTTGCATGGATTGTCTTATTAAGGAATGATATTTAATGAAAACCATTTTATTCCTTGGGCTATGATGAAGGATTTATGTTATTATAGAACATGTAAAAATTATTTCATTATGATATAGGTGGAACTATATATGATCCAATGAATTTGGTAAAGAATTATTTATCATGATATATATATGGACAAAATTGGAAATGATATCAGTTCAGAAATATAGGGTTGGAATGAGGAGTGAACTTGGTTCAGTAGTGGTCTTTTTCTACAATTATGGTCTTGAAATTTATCCCTGACTAATATGAAATGAATTTTTATTCTTATGTTTATTCCACATAATGTAATGTATTATTTTTTGAAGGTTGGTATTATGTTCATTGATTTTTATGAACATTCTTGTTTTTTCCCAAAACATGATATCAAGATCTCTCACATACAGGATATGAATTAAAATTGTTATGTTTGTGTGTCTTACGATTGTGATATGATTGGTATCTCCATTTTTTAACCTTATAGATAATCTAAGGTCACCATTCATATTTTTTCCATATTTCATGAAGTCGATTTTTATGTATGACTTTTTAAGAAGGGGTCTAGTAATGAAAAAATTTATGGGAGACAATGAAGATGTCTTATGAACCAGTTGTTTGTGTTTCCAAGTTTCTAAAGAGACTATACCTATATGGTTCTGTTGTGGATTTGTTATATTTTGTAATAAATATTCCTCGACATTTATGTAATATAAAATAATGTAAAGTATGGGTCATTATAATCTCTATAAAGAACATATTATATTCCCTCGCGTGTTTTAGATCATAATGGAGTGATGATTGGGTTCATTAAAAAATGGGATAGATTACTAAAAACAGTATGATTAGAGGTGGATAGTGACATCTAAAATCATATAATGCAGGAGAATTATTTTTCAATTAAATCCTAGGATAATTTAATAAATATGAGATAGAAATATATTGATATAATATATTTTAATCAACATGTATCGATCATGTTGAAAAGAGATAGTCGTTATGAACATTTTCTCTTACCCCTTTTTCTAACAATGAGTTTGTCCTGTATGGGTCTAGTGTACATATTATGTGATTCATTGATGCCTATCTATATTTTTTAGATTGTTGTATTGTTTTATTCATTATTTATAATGTCTATTTTAAATGAGTTTCTTAAGATCTGAGAAGTGATTACAATAAACCCATTGAGGTGATTATTAGTTAAAATACCTCAAGGGTATTTTTAGTGACTTTGAGTTGTTTTTGTGGAAAATTGATATTGAAAATATTCTTAAAGGGTTGGATCTTGATAAATTCATGAAAATTCAGTTACTAAAATTATTTATTGTTAGATTTTTTATTTTTTACAAATGTTTAGTTTTAATTGAGAAGTTTAGTTAAAATTAATAATAAAATTAATAATACCACGTAATAAGTATATTTTACTATGAAAAAATTACTTTAGTGGATTTTTAGTGAAATATAAGATATCCAATAAATGAATTATGTATAAAGAATACATAATTTCATTGATAAAAAATATAGAAAGTTAAAGAAATTCCATGGAATAATTAAATGAGACCATGAAAAAATTATATGAGGGAAAATAATTAATAAATGAATAAATATTATGAAATAATTAGTTTGGACCATAAAAATATTTATGTATAGCCATGAAATATTTATATAGTATAAAATCCCTTGGAAAAGTCATAATCACGTGAAATAATTTCATATAGGTGTGATGTAATTATGCATTACAAATATTAGTTAAAGGGAAAGAATTATTTTTAATTATTACATAGTGTAAGGATTCCATAAAATAACATCATTTATGCCACATAATATTCAAATGTGTTTTGGAATTTCACCATTTCTATAAAGGATAACTCTTCTATATAATCATAAATACATAAAGGAAATGGGTATTTTCTTCAATTTCGTTTTCTGTGAATGTAAAAAAATAATCATATACATAATTTCTTTTACACGGTCATTTTCATGTAGATTTAACACAAAAAAATTCTTTTATTATTGAAGAACGAATTTGTATAATAAAAGTGAAATTTAATCATATTCAATGTGAGAAGTTGGATTCTATTAAGAATAATAATGGAAGGTAGAATATGGAAACAAAATACACATAAAGATGAAATTTCTAATTAATATATTTCAAAAGAATGATATTCTGTGGAAATTATATAGAAACTATATTTCCTTAGAGAACATAGATGCTAAAAATAGATCAATTAGTAAATTATATTTAATTCAAGGGTGTATATAATTACAATGTTTATTCAGTTTTTTTAGAAAATTAATTGATGAAGAATGATGTTAATGACACAAAAAAAATCAATTTGAACATTTATAGTGTTGATATAAATTATCTATTTAATATTAATATAGAAAATTTAAAACCCTTATATTGAGAAAAAAATGTCTCCATTGTATTCAGTTGTAACTATGTGATATAATGAGGTCTCATTGACCTCATAAATAATAGTGATCATTTGTAAATTTTAGTACATTGACACCTCTTCATGTTTATGATTCTTGGATGTATAATTGTGTGCGTGAAATATGTTTAAAATTTTTTCCCTCTTAGATTATTAAGATAAGTATATTTATTCCCATGAAAAAAATAATTTTGGGGTTTTTTTTAAACATTCATGCTCAAACTTACACCACCCTCCCTATATTGTCTCGGATGTGGGAGAAAATTCCACATTGTTGTAGAGTGACCCATCCATGATCATAAAAACATGTTATTATGTTTATATATCATTGAATAATATCTCCTTCAATAATATAAATACTTCCATGTATTCAAAAATATAATCTCATGAAAAATCTAGGAAATTTCACAATGCCTCATTTTGTGTGTGATATGTAACCTATCCTAAAAATGTAATTTTTCTAGTAATTAATCATTTTGAATTGATTCATGTCATTAAAAATCTATAATATTTTTTTTATAATGTTTTATTATCTAAAACGTTCCTTCAACATTAAAACATAACCAAAAAAATTTAACAATTCCCCACTAAGTCTTTGCCTGAATCCTACAAAAAACAATCACGTATCTGATTCCCAACTCTATAACCCAGACATACTATTCATGGAAGAATAATTTATATAACATAGATACACCAAATATTCAATCCAAGACCTCCATATTCTAATGATAAAATTCTATAATATCCCATATGTGATACTCTCGACACCCTACTGACATTTATTACCAAAACATTAAGACATATCATAAATATAATAGTTGAACCCAAATAATGGAATTCCCACCATATCTAGACTTATCATTCTCACGAAAATACAGAAATAAAACAAATGTATTATCCTTACTACTCGTTCTCTCTATCATGTGAATCAACTATCAAAATAAAAACTAAGTTATGAAAAACATGAAACTCCTCAATCTCACATCCACCGACTCTAGCCTCACTATTAAATCCTTCTTAAATTGAATGAAATGGATTTATCTCTCTATAAATTATCAATATAAGATTATAAAATGAAAAATTAAATCATAGGGTCACTTATAGGCTATCACTTAAAATTAATAAAAACCTATTTACACAGGTAGTAGTTGATCACTTAAAAATTAACTCAAATCATTTTATATTTTATAAATTTCACAAATGTTTTCTCAAAACACCCTTGAACAAAAATATCATCAACCAAATTAAAATAATAAATTTCATGATCTATGATAATCGGGAAATCATCTTAAATAACAAGTTAATACAAATGTGACCCATGAGGTCTAACTCAAATAGGATGACGATTGATGACTAGAATCAATGGTAATGAACACACAATGGGGGGAATACCCCTGGTCCATATGAAGTGAATAATATATACAACTAATCAAATTAAGATCAAAATAAAATAAAACCCAGTCCATAATTTAGGAAAATAATAAACATAAATAAGGTCCCCAAAATAAAATACTAAAATAATGCTTCTTGGAAAGGCTTCTGATAGAAACTCCATGCCTTGATCTCGTAATGTCAATCTTACTCACAAATTACTATATATATATATATGGATTAGAATACATATATAATAAATGAAATATTTCACAAAACCACACACATAAATGTGGAAGAATAATATTAATACCTTAGTGAACAAATAGATTAACCAACACACAATTATACAATATCAACTATACTAGAAATACACCGAGGCTTACTAAAATAATATCACTTCAATGTATAGTAATATAGTATCCAAATAATATTTCACAACAAGGTAACTGTAACCACTTCCCCACTAATATGGATTCTCTCATACACCAACATCATACGTACAATGCTACAATCTATTTTATACTCAGTGCATAATAATATAATACATCACAACCACAACTACAATCTGATATATTATTGAAACAATATTGTGTAGTATAATCAAATCACATACTTATCATAATAGGGTATCATTAACATTATGTAAATCAATATTTTCCCCACCTCATACCATGAACAGCCCCAACCATTAATAAATATAAGAATCATGTTAAATGATTAAAAAATATATATGAACTGAATCCGAAATTTATTAATTCCCATATATATACACCTATCATGTGACATTTCCACCTATAACCATGTATTCTATTATATATATACTATGTCCATAAATATGAAAAACTTATATATATACTAACCCGATGCAAAAACAACCAATACTATACCTAAAAACAATTGGGGAAGATGGATCATTTATACATTTGTTCTCGATACAACCTATATTTTTTGGAAAGGAATTTGAACCCAAAAAAATATATCAATAAGTATAGTTATCTTACTTGGTTGTCATTAAAAACAAATAATAAACAATAAATTAAATGTAAAAGTGAAACCGATTACTGAAATAAAAAATAACATTAAAAAACATATAATACTAAAAATCCACCTCACTATAAGTATTTCCACTAATATCAATCACTTTCATATAATATTATTACAGTCATTTATTTAAAAATATTGACCCAAATATAATTATTAAAATCCCATTATATTTACCATTGTAATATTTAATTTATTATGTTACCAACCACATCACATTATGTTATACATATTTTACATCAAACTACTCATTAAACAACTTAATTCTTCAAAAGATTAATAATATATTGTGAAATTTATTTTCATGTTTACCAGTATTCATTTTATTAGACATAATGTTTTAATTCCAACCCAGTACCCATAATCTATCTCATTAATTCCATTCATCAAATTTCTATTTCAAAAAACCATATAATAAATATAATGTACAAAATTAATCACATTACTTTTTTGAAACATAATTATATAATCAAACCACTCTTCTATAAACTATTTATCCCTTATTTCATTTAATTTATATTGAATTTTATATTCTCTATAATTATTTTCACAATCAATTTCAACCACTACAATGTTGGTAATGCAGTTATTTTTCATTCAAAATTAACTGCATGTTGTCTAGGTTGTCATTCCTCAATGGTTTGATCAAGTAGTTTCAATATATGGGAGGTTATTTTCTTGATTCATATTATTAAGATTTTAGTTCTCAGAAAATAGTTGATCATGGTGGATTTTTTCCAGAGATGTTTAACTAAGATAATTCAAGAATAAATCTTCATTAATGAAGGTGGAGCAGTTTTATAGTGACATTCAATTTTTTTCAAAAAATCTTGGATGAAAATTAACTAATTGATCTAGAAGTGTGAACAATGTTTATAGGTAAAGGGTGGAGTTTCATGAAACTCATTTTATTCGATTTCAAAAAATGATTCTATAAAAAAGAACAATTTTTGTCAATGTATACAATTTTTTATAATGAATGTTTCAAAATTATGTGTTTTAAATATTATAAAATTATAAATTGGTAGAAAATATTAGGTTCAATAATAGTCCACCAATCATCATATTAACTATCAATGTTTTAGAGGTCTAATAAACACTATGATTTAAAAGAATACAAACACTAACACATTTCTTATGTAATAAAACATCATTACGAAAACACATGTATCATGAAATTTAAGGTTGATATATAATTTTATTAAAGGGATTTTATTAAAGTCAGTGTCAAGAAATATATAAATTATGTGAAAACTTAATGTTTCATAAAAAATAAAGTTTCTATAAATTAATTTTGTAAAGTAGTTTTCACATGGGGTGAATTTTTGTAAATAATTAAAGCATCATAATCTGATCATCATGATGAAAAATATTATATTGATTTTCTTTTATATGTACGTGAAAATTAATTTGGAAAATCATGTATTATATCACCCAATGTAGTGAATATGGGAGAGTTGATGAATGTGATACCTAGAAGGAAATGCACTGTCAGAACACTAATCTAAATTTAAGGATAATTGGATTGAGTTACAATAACCAATAAATTATAATCTATAAAATGTCGTGAATAGATATGGATTTTATTATTGACACATTGTAGGCGTATTCTCTTTGGGTGATTGTATAATACCATTTGAGAGGTTTAATGAGTGCCTAAAATCTTAGGGACAAGTTGTATCATATATATTAGATTTGAGGTGTTAACTAGGGAATTTTTCTTTTTTGTCTAAAAATTGAATAAAAGCTTTGGGAGTCCCCCTATTTTTGTGAATCAACATCAATATTTATAATAATATAAAGTGTGTTAATTTTTAATCTCTTGGGAAGGATTTTATGTTCTCTATAGTTTGAAGGATTTAGGTTCAGGATGTGAAATAAAACTATCTATGACTAAAGTAGATAGAAAAATGGTTAATCTTGATTCCAAATATCAACATTATTTTAATTAAGATATATTAGATTAAATATCTATTATTTTGATATGATTCACTATACAAAATCAGATTTATTAAATATTATGGAATATATACAATGAAGATAACAATGTGAAGGAGTAAAAACATTATATTTTTCAGAATTTATTCAATGATCAATATATTTAACCTGATACAAAGATATGTTCTTTCTATAATAAAATTTATTGATTATTAGGATTGATTTGAGGTATTAATGAATAAATTAATTATATTGAAGAATTAGTGAATGTAATAAGATGTTGTACATCTCTGAACAATTTGAATGTTTCCCCTCTTGAGGTAAGGGATCTACCTTTTGATGATATGTTAAGTAGTTTAGTGGACTATAAAATGGAAGTTACACTAAAAGTGACTAAATTTTTATCATGAATGGATATTACATTCCTATACATGGAAAAAATTACACTAGAAAATAAAATTATTATATAGAATATATTTATGAGGAATATATTTCTCTATTTTCAATATAATGTATATGTTAAAAAGAATGATATTGATTTCAATGTGTCTTCGTATGGAATATTATTGAATGTTTCATAAAAAAATTTCATTATATGTAATGTGAAGTGAAATAATGTTGATCCCATATAAGAGTTTTTATACAAATTACACCTCAGATCATGAATGCGATTGTAGAGGAAGATTATTGAAATAAAATAATAACTTGATGATAATGAATTTTTTTAGTAAACTAAATTATAGTTTGTGTCTAATTTTTAATAATCCATGATTGATAATTTAAGAAAGAAAAAAACATTGGAATAAGAATATTATCAAGAATATGGTTTTGTTGATATCATTGTAGAACATGAGAATATGCTTTATGAGATTGATATTGAACAACAATAATTGTATGATTATAGATTGTTGGAAATTATTGTCACGGTATATCAATCATAATTAAGAATATATTGATCAATTATATAGAGTTTCTAAAAATCATTTGAACAACCATCAAATAATATGAGTGGTTTTGGAGTTTAAAAATATTGAAGAGAATAAAAAGGTTATCAAGGATCTTACATTATGTTTAAAGGATAAATATAAGATAGTTGACTATCTTGAAGGATATGTACATAGATTAATGTGTATGAATGAATCTATAACAAAATCATTTTAATCAAAGAGGAAACTAAAATATATATGGTTCTTTGATTGAAAAAAATTAGAAATAGTCAAAAATGTCTCTTTGGGTATAGAGTGTGAATTTAATGATTGAACACCCAAATTAATGGTCATAGGTGGAATTGAATGTTATTGTAAAATATCAAAAGTTGAAAAACTAATTGGCCAAAAAAAGGGTGGTTGGAATTTGCTTATATAAATATAGCAACACAATGGATCTTGAAATTTTGGTAGAGATAATTTTGATCCAACCAAGTCAGAGCTAAAAATTATCAACAATGATCAAAAGATAATCATAAACAATGTATTTACTAGATATAGAGGGATTTTTAGAGGAATGATAGTGAGAATATATTTACTATAATAAAATGTCAAATATTTTAGGATTTTTCGAAAATTCCATGCCTTATTGTGATGAGGCATGGAGCTATCTAAAATTAGAAGCACCGGGAAGTAAATATAGGGAATGAGGCTATATCCCTTACCATATAGTGTAAATAATTTCTATATGTATTATTTTTTATTATACCCATTTTTCATATATTGGTTTGTTATTTGAAAATAGGATGTGTAAAAATGCCACATTTAAAATCAAATAAAAGTTAATATAGGTCAATGAAGAAAATCACAATATAAAATAGGTACACTCCATTAGAAGAAGAAGATTTGTATGATTTAAATATTCATGCTTATAATAAATTTTCGAGTCCATATTATGCCTCTACTCATATAGGTATCTCATGTAATGAAATGAATAACATTCAGATTGAAACTTTGGAAGTCGTCTGACACAAAGATATATGAAATAGTAGCAACAAGATACTATGTAGTGGATGGACATCTCACATGATAAGGAATATTAATCTATTTAATATGTTGTGGAAATATTTGAAATAATATTTTTATTTATCAATAATGGTTCCTAAATAATAAATTTTATTGGAATTACCCAATTTGTCGGTTATGTGATAAATAAAACAGGTGTGATCTATATGGAAAGTTTACATAACAATATCCTTCATATGTTTAAACTATAAAAAATTTGATTTTTTTAGAAAATTATAAAAAATTAAGGAATATCAAAATTGAGTAAAGAAATCTAATCATGAAGGTATGATGGAAGTCTTTTCATTTGTACCGTGTATTCAATAAAAATAAACATTCTTTATAATTATATAATTGAAAAACAGATTGTGGAATGTGAGGTTGTGTCACATCTTTAAATACAACATTGAAAACACATCCAAGATGAAGTTTATATTAGAAATTCCCTCATTTAATGGTTTTAAGTAATTTAATGTGATTTTTTAAAGTGAGGAATGATGGTATAAAATTCTTATAGCTCAAGAAATAGAATTTTTAAAATCTTCTTGGTCTAGTCTACATTGTTCTATGTGGTTCACTGAATGTGGATGGAACCTAGGGATATAATTAATTCATTATTTCTATTTATGGTTTTATTATATCAACATGTGTGATATTCATAAAGAGTTAATGATAAATGATTGATTCTATGAATTCATTCTTATAAATAGTTATGAATCAGACTGGTCGGAAAATCAATAAATTACTTCTCGTTAATGGAATAAAATTCATATCCATTGAATATAAACATTAAATTTTAAAACATGGAATCAATCATGGAATGTAATCTATGAGAAGACCAGAAAAAATGAAAGAATAAATCAAATGGTGAATAATATTGAAATATGATAATAGAGATTAGTATTTAACTTATTAATAAAAAAGGGTTTTTCATGTTTTTAGTTATCCTGAAAACCATGTAGGGTTTATTGTAGTATAATAATTTAGGCAATATTAAATGTGTAATGGAAGGAATACCTAGTGATTTTTTTCTGGTTTTTTGAATGAAATGTATCAACTCAAAAATATAAGTCAAAATTGGAATGTGTGAGGATTCAATATATGAATAAATATTCTATTTATAATAAATTAATAGCATATACAACACACTATACAAGTATTATAAATATATCAGAGATTAATGAAGTAAATCTTGTCGAGGATAAAATTTTGAAGAACTCAAGGACATCATAAATTGAAAAGTTGGAATATGAAGAAGAGGGGAAAAAATAAAATGGTTTAAATATTAGTGTTTTTAAGGATATACTTCCATTCAGGGTTCTATAAATGATTATGATTTATAATTCGAATTGTATAAAGAATCTATTGTTGGAAAAATCCACCGGAATCTCATAGGGGAAGTAAAATTGTTGATGTTAATCCATCCATTATAATTGGGATTTTTTTAGCAAAAACACAAACGAGGATAATAAGGATTGTAGAGAAATATAATATCCTTTTAATTGGGGAACCAACTTGGATTTATGAAGTAGTAGTGGTTGAATCTTGGGTCAAAAATATAAATGAAGAATTAGATCAGATTTATATAACCCAAACATGGATCTATTTAGTAGTACATAAAATTAAAATGTGCTTGGAAATAACAAGATCATCATGAAACATTCAAATAGAAATGATATTTGTTCATAAAAAATTCAAACTTGGTTTTTAAAGGTTATGAAAATATATATAGAAAATTCTTTTATGAAACATTTTCCCTAGTATCACAGTTTTAGTTATGTTGGCTCTTTTGAGCCATGGAAATTAAATGATGGTATAAAATTTATTGTACATATATTAAGAATGGAATTAGAAATGGGAATCTTAATGAAGAATTTTACATTGAACAAAAAATTAGATTTATGAATGGAAATTTTGATTAAATGGGGTTTAGATTGAAAAATAATCTATTTGGTCTAAATAAGTCCCTATGAGTCTGGTATGCATGGAAAAATTCTTTCATGTAACAAAAATTTAAAATGAGTGGTTTCAATAATAATCTATATTTAATGAAATATATTATAGAATAATTTATTGTGTATGAGTACGTGTATGATATAATATTTAGTGGATGATATAATGGATTAGTTGGGGATTTTTTAATCACCTGAAGTATAAATTTGTTATGTTCATGGTTGGTGAACACATATAATTATTTGGGCTATAGAAGATCAAAAATAAGGAATATAGATCCATTTATCTTAAAACGTTTGAAGGAAATCCAATGAATAATTTCAACATGAATGATTCAAAACCAATGTCAAATTTGTTTTTTAGGAAAAAATGCAATTCATGATGATTGGAATTCAATGTATTCTACCTTTTAGAGAAGGATAATAAAATGCTTATTATATTTAACTTCCACATTCACAGGTATTATCTTTAAAACATGTTTATGATATCACTTCCAAATTAATTCTAATGAAGTGAATTTCAATGTGGTTAAATGCATCTTGAGTTAAATTTAATGTACTATCAATTTTTCATGTTATTTTAAGAGGTAAAATTTCATTATTTATCATTATTTTATGATGTGAACTTGACTGGTGACATGGTGGATAGAATGTTTACAAGTGAGGGTGCCTTATTTATTTTAAATAAATATGTTGGCTCATTCAGAATGAAGTTTTATAGAATTTCACTTAGTGCGGTTGTGGAATATTATATCTCCATGAAAAATTCATTCAATTAACTATTATGGATGAACGCACATTGGTATAATATTAATTATTGGGGGAAACAACCTATGGTAAAATTATGTGAAAATAAGTGTGTGGTTTAGGTCATGAAATATATTATTCTACACTAAAGTACCAAAAAAAGGTAAAATATCAATTCATTAAGGAAAAGGTGGACCATGATTTTAAAATGGATTATGTTATATGTAATGATCAAGTGGAAGACATTAAGACTATCTTGTTGGATTCATCAATGTCTGTTAAATAGTAGTGGAACTATAGCCTTTATCTCCCTCCATTAGCTGTAAGAGTTTTAGATATTCACCTCCCCCAACTTTTAAAATTGCCTCTAATTGTTTAGGTATTCTGTAATTTATTCAAGAGGATATATGATCCAAGGTTTTTTTTTCAAATTTTAGTTTTATAGATATATGGGATGAATGTTTATATAAAATATATGTTATAATGAAATAAATTCTCTATTGAACACTTTCTTTCCACACATATAATTTCTCACATATTCATAATGGTTTGTATGAGTTATTTCACTACAATCATGTTTTTGTTAATGGGTTGTACTTTATTTTTCTTATCATTTAAATCCCAATAAACACAAATATGATGATTTTCTTGGGATTAATTTTATTAAATGATTGAAATTTTTTGTATTTTGAGTTTGATTTCAATACTCAGTATTTTACCTATGAACATAAAATATGGGGGATGTTGTTTTCTTGATTGTTCCTTTTATATAGGATGTGTTATTCAGGTATTTCAACATAAATAAAGTAATATAGAGATATCCAACTGATCCAATCTATCAAGGAGGTTTTATTGTTGATGATGGGGAATGTTTTCAATGATTTCCAAATTTCTTGTCATGAATGTCTTGGAGGAAACTATGCTAAACCCATGAGAAGAATGCAAAAATTTTCTAGAGTAGTGGAATTTTATTTTGAAATTCCTTTTCTTCGAGTGGGTGAAATAATTATATCGAAGAGGTAGACTTTCCTGAATGTTATAATTATTCAAGAATGAATTTTTTGTGAATACATAAATTGAATTTTTATAATGTCTAATGTATCTTGAATGATTAACATTCACAAACCATTATAGATTAGTAAATTTAAGGTTCCACAGAAGTATATGTTTTTCAAATAGGAATAGTTTTATGAGAGGATGTTTTTTCCTATCAATTATCCATCTATAATCATATGAATTTTCAATTATTTTGAGGTGGAATAATCACTCAGATTTCATGATGGATATACATAAAGATATTTCATATCTGAAATATAAAAATTACATGAATAAATTTTATAAAAAATATATGGTTCATTTATATTTAATGAAAATATATTTTAATGATGGGTTTTCATGTATGTTAGATGTTTCATGAATAATGGATGATTTATGAAAAATGATACATCACAAAGTATTTTTTAGAACTAAGATAAAAACCAGAATATTTTATGAAATGCATTAAAGGATCATATTTGACCTTGATTAATCAAAGCCATGTTAACATGTACTAAGATATGGATTTGATCATTAAGTCAATAAATTGATAAGGGTATCACCAAAATTAGTCAGTAATTTGGTCATGATAAAAGTTATCAGAGGGAGGTTGTTCACTATCTATAAACTATTGTGAAGGTATTGATATTTTAACTAGGTTTCCATAATTAAACAATTAAAAATAATAATATCTTGTGAGTCTTAGTTTTATTATGATAAAAATGAATGATCATTATCGTATTCCAATTGGACTAGCCGTTAGTGGTAAATAATGTAATTTTTTATGTTTATATTTCAGAATATTTGGGATGGGTGACTCTAGAATTCGATCATATATGTTAAATGATTTATAACCAGTGTGGGGATAATATATATCCAAAAAAATAGAAACCATTAATATCTTCTCTCCTCTTAGGGTGGCTTGTGGTCTAGTATCTACCAAATGCATCATGCCCAAAAAAAATCATTGTAATTATCATAATATGAATTCAAAAAAGAATATCTCAAATAAAAATATAAAAATTAAAAAATTACCCAAAATTTTATTTATATAAACCACGTCGATCCAACAATAATGATGTGCATCATAACTCCTAGTGATCACCACTTACAAGACAATCATACAATACCAAATCACATATTCCCAAAAAAATCACCACATACTATCATTCTTTTAATACATAAAAACCATCATGTGTCACCTTATTCAAAATAAGAACACAACACACATGAATCAAAATAATGAAAGACACAAAACCAGTTCACAAAAAACAAATACGCATTAATCACCCTTTTATTTTAGGTATTATCTATAAACAAAAACAACATCACTATAAATAAATATTTTATTGAACCAATTAAGTAAAATACTTACATGATTCTAAATTTATGAGATGTGACTCAAAAATAAGAATAGTGAAAAATAAATTTCACTATTAAACATCATCATCAATCAATATTAAAAAGAATACAATAATTAAAGAAATTGTTTAAAGGCACATTTGATGATCATATTTTTCCTTAAATTTTATTAATAAATTTTATTATATTTATTAGGCTAATCCATAAAATTGGTCAAGAGAAAAAAACAAAAAAAATTAATAATTTCATATAAATAAAGGAAGATAAGTCTTGAACACCCTACCTCATCCAGAGCATCGTCAAACTCAACACATGAATGAGGTGAAACTGTTGATCAATACCTACTAATATCAAAGGGATTAACCGTAAGACATAACCATATCAGCCTCTCATCATATACTCAACTTATACATAATCAAATAGATGTATATCAAACAATATGGCCTACTAGACTCATGGATTGAGGAAAATAATTGAGAAAGAGATGAATAATAGGGATAGAAACACAGAACATGTAAAACTATCTCACTCTGAAGAAGCTATTTATCAATGATAAAAAAGGATAATGGAGGATCACCAAATAAATAAGCTACAATAGTTATATGTTTTTTGAGAAATAATAATTACATAAAATGATCTAGTCGGACCACCCAAATTTATATTCACCATAGAAAAATAATGAATCATAAAATGTTAGGGGTTGTCATTTCAAAATGCATTCTTTATATAATAACCATTTCATGTTGTCCCCAAAATGACAATAGTCCATCCAATATAATAAAAAAGTAATATCATGGGTGAAGGTGGAAAAAACGAAACTCCATCACAAAAAGAAAAATTAACTAAGAGAAAAAAATACATACTATATATTCTTAAAATAGATTAACATTAAACCACACCATGACATGGTGAAAGTTAACATAGGAAAATGATAATAGATATACAACCAAGAAATCAACCTCCTAGGACTCCATGATATTTTTGTTATATTCATGCTGGAATAATCTCAATAAAATAATAATATAATGTTAATGTATGATAAACATGAAACTCCAAAAGTACATGATTTTATGACAACCCCCCTCACAATATAAAAAATCATTTGTAAGTAACACTAATAAGGTCTCAGTTAATATTTACCAAAGTTCACTTTTATAGAAGACTATCTTAGAAGTGTACAATCCACAACCATACATCTTTACACTTATACTAAATATCCATTTTGATAATGGGACACGTGGAAAATTAATGTCTCTTCTACCACACCTTGACATATAAACCATGTAAAAACTAAAATTAAGTTCTCCAGGATTGGGATTCAAAACTGAGAGTGGGGAGGGGTAGGTGAATATAGGTTTTTGTCTTATATGACATCATTTTTTTTAAATTATCCTCTAAAAACATTTCGGATCCATTAAACTCAAAATAAGTACGTCAATTTTAATAAAAGAATATTCGAAGAAAAATATCATAGGGAAAACACATTTTTTGCGATGTTTTGATCTATTATAGGTACCTACTAATTGTGGTGATATTTTATTCACTCAAATAATTGATTTTTCACTATAAACCCTTGTATTTATAATCGGTATCCTCTAAAATACATATTTAATACTTCTCAAGAAAATAAATCCCACATTTCTACCAATCATCTCACTAGAGTCGAATCCTATAAAAGTTATTCACTTGTTTTCTAGAACATGATGAGGATGATCACAAGTAATTTATTGTTACTGTAACCACTAATAGTGATTTTTCTCCATGATCCTTCATGAATGTTAAAAATATATTTGGATCATTTTTTTCACCATATTATATGATATATACATAAGTTTATTTCTTCCGAAAAAAATTAAGACTAATATATAACCACCAATATAAATGTGTCCCTCGACACTTATGATTGATGGAAATGGACTACTAGTTAGTCTTTAGTGTTTTGGTATATATATTATTCAATGAAACAATGTATCAACACTCATATACTCAACTAATAATTTTTTATTTCTTCTTCATTTATCAACTTTATTTATAAATAAACTCATTAATATTAATTCCTTAATAAAATATAAATACACTCCATTATTTTCTGTTTCCTAGTATTTCTTATTGAATCGCATCATAAAAAGTAGCATCATTGATCCGGAGAAATAATTTGAATTTTTTAATTTTGAATTTCAATAAATATATCCTCATTATATTCCCAATTTATTTCTCATACAATATACATTTAAAATATAATGAATCATGGAGTTTATTATGCATATTACCAGAAGCTTGTGTTATTTTCGTTTTGGTGACCAGATAATAGTTTATTTTTTATTACATATTGTTTTATTTTTCTCCAAGTATTTTAGCCTTATTAAAAATATATAATCCATAAATATATTTTTGGAAAACATTTAAAGTCCATAAAGCTTATGAATTGTGGTTAAAACCCATTCAATGATTCCCAGATATCCATTCCATATTAAGAAATAACCATATAATCTCAATATTAATAGAATAATGATATGTCAATAACCATATAAATTTTCCACTAACCATAAAAATATATTGAAACAAATTTATGAACCCAGGTTAATACTTCAATTAAATTTTTCATATTCTATATCTTGGTGAACCATAAAATGTTTCGTTAAACCAAATAATTACCATTAATTTGAAATTTTTTAATAAACCTACTCACGAACTATATAAAATTATAATAGAAATATTAATTTGTTTAAGAGGATAAACAAATTGTCAATTTCAACAACCGTATGGAAAAAGATTAATATGAAAAAACTCAAAATTTTACAGCAACTTATTGAACACCTCCAAACACCTCAAACTCATATCAAATCATAATAAATCATTTAATGCACATGGATGAAAACAAATAAATAATTTAACAAGCCTATTAGATACTTAAATATCTATTCATGTATTTTTTTTCATCCTCACTCAAATCCTTCCAAAAAAACCGAAATTTAAAGAAGTAATAAATGAAAACAATTATCAAGTGAGATGAGTAATTTACCACACCATAAGATAAAATATTTTTCATTAATAATTACATATCTCTATGAATGTAAATATTTTTGCAATTAATTTAAATTCTGATCCCCTCAATTCACCCCCTTGCAACTTCTTTTTTCACTATTCTTTTTTATATTAATCATAACTCTAGATTCCAAATATATAAGATAAAGAGTTTTCTTCATTTACCTTACATAATATATAAATTAATTGTCGATGTAATTTCCAATGTACCTTATAATAGACATAAGTTTTGGACATTCATATAAACCCTTATTGTCGTGAATCATACCTTGGACAATGCCTTGGTGGATATGAATACATGTTGATCATTTATGGGAATAAATTCAAATTATATATTCCAATTAGAAATAAATTCATTGATAAAATATAAATCAATATAAATATTATTATACTAATAGTGATACAATTTATTTTTATAGAGGCCTCTTTCAATTTGAATTCTACATGAAATTTTTATAGGTAATTATGTATTAACCTTCAAATTAGAAACTATTCATTCATCCAAATCAATAAGACATGAGAACATAAAAACAACATATTTAAATTGGATAATTATTATAATCACTGAATTATATTACATTATGTAACTCTTTCACCAATTTATAATAATAATAAATTTTAACCTATGGTTGATCATATTTCATTATAATCTCCATAATTTTCTATAATTGTAAAATAGATAGCTTCAGGTGGATTCAAATGTTGTAATTCAATCTAAGATTGATATTTACATTGATTAAATTTATAAATAGCTTATAATCTATCAGTTATTTTCATTGTGATAACATTGGAAACTATTTTTTTTCCTGTATTATAACATTTTAAAAAAATATTTTTCATATTTTTCAATAGGAAGAAAAACAATGTCTTCCATTTGTAGAAATTATTATCCCAGAATATAGTTAAATTCAACTATAATTGAAATCACAATACTTTTAATCATTATCTATGAAAATTAATCACAATTACTCTATTGAGAAACATTAAAAATAATATAATCAACGTATTTAATAATTATGAGAGTACTTTAATTAATTTATTTGATATATAGTTTGTCTTCTAGTTTGATATTCATGAAATCATATTTATTTTGTACCTTTACCAAATTGAGTCACTATGAACCTAGTGACTATAATATCCTATAGATATTTTCTTATGTCTTATAAATCCTTTTTTACATCATTATCTATTATAAAGTATTTTATCTTCTCAATGTTTATTTCTTCTTCATGACCTCTATTAATGAATGACTATTTAAGATTAATTTGATATATTCTATACTTCATTATGTATGAAACTATCTGGAAAATGTTATTGTCTTATATCTTTTAAATTTAGTGAAATTATTCTTAAATTTTAACACATATCACTTGTGAACATACATTTCAACAATTCATTGTTATGTTCTTTGATACTTGTCCTTATCTATTAAATTTATTCCTACATACCCATATGGTTGAAAATGAGTTTATTATATTTATATAGAATTTTTTTCTAAGTGGTACTCTTCTCAATATGTATAAGTTAATAATTCATGTAATTAATACACTCATCCTGTTTAATAGTATCTTATCCTTATTGTTTATGAATATTTGTAAAATGGGATATATTATTATCTAACCTCTCAACCCTGATTTTTAAAGTGGTTCATTTTTGTCCATTATTTTATTTACATCAATATGATTCTTTTTGTTTTCATACATAATTTTTTTATTTTCAATAAAACATTAATCACCACTTTTTCTATGATATCTAACATCATTAATAGTGGGATCTATCACTAAACATTCATTATTTTTTTATTCTGATGTCTTTATGTTTTATTCTTTTTAATTTTCAATAACTAATTATTTTTTCACCCTTTGTATAAAATGATTCTATACAATAATTACTAAAAGGAATTAAACATGTTCATTTATACTCTCATACCAACATCATAATCCTCTCAAATTTAATATTTATATCTTGAATATCTATTCATATACATTTTACTAAAATATTCCCATGTTATTTCATGATCATCTTATAATAGCAGATACCAAAATATATAAAGTACATAACCATGGTATATTTTCAATCACATACCATATATTGTTTTTTCTTTTTATGTATTATAAAATACTTTTTTATTATATTCAAAAAACTACACACTATTTATCTCTAAATTAAAATTAAAATTTTTTTTCTTCTATAATTCTATTTCATTTCATAGAGAAAAACTTTAAATTATTACTATGAAATTATAATCTTTAGTATTGGTTGTACTGTATTGATTCTGAATTTTGTGATTTAAAATAAAAAATTATATATAATTAATATTATACTCTTTTAAATGATAAAATATATATTTTATAACATTGACTCCCAATCTCTTATTAACAATTATTTTATGTATTTTGAAAATTTAAATTACTTTATAATTTTTCCTAAAAATAAATCATTGTTCATTCTTAGGAATTCATCAATTAATGTGATATATAAAAATCACCTATAGTTTAAATTTTTCCCACCTATATACATAATTTAGAATAAATTAGATGAAGTTTACTAGTGTATTTTATGCCCACACTTTGACATTTCCTTAAACCAAATTCCCTTTTTTACATGATAAACTTAAATCATCATTCTCACTTTCAAAATAGGTCAACTATCTCCCATAAAAATTCATTAATATTTTAATAATTATACTTTGAATAAGATATCCAAGTCACTTATTCAAAAATGATATTACTTATTTATTACTGAAATAACATCTATTTGGTTGATAACCAATTTGAAAAAAATTCCCACTTATTCTGTACATATTAGTAATGATCATTTCATCCATTTTGATTTTAATAATTTATTATTCTGAAATTTATATCATACTATTTCGATAATAATAGAATTTATTAACACTTAATATATTTTTCCTCAACCGTTGGACAAATAATAAACCATTTTACATATGGTTATGGTATTTTATTTTAGTATATCCATCAACTCTTATTTTTAAATAATATATTTTTTCAAGAGTCACTTCACATACTTCTTGATTTTTAATATTCATTGAAATTATTGTATCATTAGTCATCTGTGTGGAACAACAAATTTTAATAATACATGATAGGTTTTTCAGGTTTTCCTTCATTATGCCAATAATAAAAAATTACATTTAGGCATTCACATTATAAATTATAATACCTTTATCACATTGAAATGTCATCAAGGAATTCTATTCATGATCTTCTTAGCGAAGTGGCCCTACTAATCACATAAACATTTTATTTATTTCATAAAATAATATTATTTTCTATTAGAAAATATCGTACTTTTTTAGCATTTCCATCCAATAATCTTTACTTTCCATAGCCTCAGAATTAATTTTCCTTAAATATTTCCTCTACCATTTATGTGAATGATTGAAGTAGAATGTTTTGGATTTGGGTTATATTAATTTAAAAAAACAAAAAAATCATTTGAACTGTGGA
Source organism: Viscum album (assembly GCA_963277665.1). Classification (NCBI taxonomy): domain Eukaryota; kingdom Viridiplantae; phylum Streptophyta; class Magnoliopsida; order Santalales; family Viscaceae; genus Viscum; species Viscum album. Next base: position 633,831,181 of record OY728130.1, read on the forward strand.
ATTCCATATTAATAAACACTCCACCTCAAATTTTTTATTTTTTTTGTCGTCATACATAGGAATTTTTTATAGAACAAAAGTTTTTCATGGGATATTATTATCTTATCTTAATACTAATGTTTAATTTATATCAGTATTCAAAGGAAAAATATATATATATTTTTTATTTTTTGAAATCAATAGTTCTAGATACAGTAATTTTATCAAGAAATTTAGAATGACTAGAATTCACATACCTCATTGTAATACTCTATTACCAAGATTATGGTGGTTTAGATTTGAATTCAAATACCATATAGATGAATTCTTTGGTCTTCTTCCTATTATTAATTGCATAAAGAAAAAATTATTTAAGCATTTCTTATTCATTAATCAATAAAATAAATAATTTATTTATTATCCTATATTATATTTTCTTTCTCGTCCCTTTTTTGGATGAACATCTTTTCATCAATATGAAAGATTTATGTCTTAGATTGTTAGTATTTTACTTTATTATTCATTATCATCCTTCCTCAACATATTATTATCGTACTATTTTTATATTCCTCTCAATTCATGCATTAAGATAATCCTATAACATTTGATCAATATATATTTGATCATCTTATTCTTCTTCACTACATGATGGAACTTTACATTTAGTGAAATGATCCATGAGATAAGAAAAATATTCAACAAATTATTCATCTGATTGGAAACTTGTTGTAGAGTCATCTTATTCAACCATACCCATCAAAATTCTTCCTTTTTTCTTGATTTTTTTTCTTATTCTCACCATATTTTCTCACATATTTTTATCTTGTTCCCAAAATCTTTTTCTATTGATTCTCATGTTTTTAATATAAATCATATTCTTTATTATTTATCATTGGATTACTCATTAAACTGTTTCTCATGCCTCTATATTTATAACATTTAGCTGGGTGTCTTATTTTAATCTTACTCTTGAAACTTTTGAATATCATTAAAATAAAATTAAATATTCTCTTATATTATTTCTCATTATCATCATATTTATAATCACATGTGTCTTCATCACCTTCATTAATCATTTTTAGTATCCATAGGGTCTCAAAATTCTATTTCTCCTTAAATTAATGTTTTTAATAGTGATATATTTTTCATTTTATATTTAATGAGAAGGTTTCCAAATTTATCAAAGGTAATATCCCCTATATCTTAAATGGATATTATTTATATATTTAACCATTATATAATTTCTCTCATTATATTTTTTAGAATAGATGAATCATCTTTCATTTCTCTATAATCTCTGATTTATTTTAATTTTTTATTCTGTGTTATATAATAGTCATCAATACAGTTTACATCAACGATAATTGTATCATAAAAATTAGTTCTCCAAATTTATAAATTTTTTTAACAATTTTAAAAATAATTTATAGCTAAATTCTGATTTATCAATATTACTTCTGCTATTTGAATCCAAGAAACCATTATATAACCCTATAATGATAAAGAAAAAATAATAAAATTTTGTGATAATCCATCCATTGGAAAATATTTCTTATCAAAAAATACCATTTAAACATTTCTCTAAATTAAAAGTATATTCTTAATGGAAGAATCATTATCTTACACTATATAAGTTAATAGAAGAGGAAATATCCTATTTTCACAGTTGTGATATTTTTTTCCATCAACATTGAGAATGAAAATACTCTTTTTTTGAATTAAGAAAATTTGTATTTGTAAAGTATTGGCTTTAAAATATGTAATGTTGATGCTCTAATACCACTTGGAGTACCCTATGAATGGGGTTTACATAGTTTAAATGGATTGGGGGGTTGAATCAATGGTACACTCATTTATAATATATTATGGTTAAAAAACCTAGGTGATTTGTTAGGATAAAATATAATAAAAATAATTTTCTTAGACCTAATATAATATTATAGGGAATGAAATTTCAAAATTTACACATAATGTCTACTAGTTTATTCCCCTATGTGGGTATATACAACTTATTATACTCTATTAGTTACCATAATTAAAATGTTTAATAATAAACAAAACAGGTTATAGTAGTTCTCCTCTTGAACCTATAGTGTATATCACATAAACATTACCTCCCACCATGATAAAAAATATCTTACTAGAATCAATGCCACAAATTTTAATTTAAAACTATACCATAAAATGATAAGAATGATCACAAGAAGATTATATTTTCACTGAAACTGATCTTCTTCCTCCACGAATCATCACGATCATCAAAATAGAATATTCACCATTATTCATGATCACCAATTATTTATACCTTAGTATTATTATTCCATAAAATAATGGAACACGATGAAAAAATATACACATTTACCTCAAAAAAATTATTAATGAAGATATGCCACTTTTAAATGTTTTCAATCATAGATAAAAATTTTCATCAACATAGAAAGGGGTCATCACTCACCATTTCAATTGTAAATATTTAAATTTTTATTCATTTATCCCTTAAATATAAACATAATTTAGTGAATAATATTTCCCTAATGAAATATGAAATCCACATATTATTTTCAACTTTAATCTATTTCTCAGTCAATTTCAACCTGAAAAGCAATAGATTTGATTGTGAACAATAATTACAGATATATAAATTTCAAATTACCACATATATATAAATCCATAAACTTCTCAATTTAATTCACACTATATCCTTATTCAAACTCAAATATATTAATTCTTAGATCACTATTTAGGATAACAAATATGTGATATTGAACATTTAATAACTAGATAATAACCAACTTTTTTGATTCCTAGTTTTTTGATATTTCTCACATCATAATATCATTACGAAGTCTCTGGGAAAATTACAAACCATTGTGAAGAATATTATAATATCTATTAACTATAATACATTTTGTACTCAACAATATGATGTTTCGGGGACAAACATACAATATTACATAACAATACAACATACGAAATACAAATCTATTTAATTTATTTAACATGCCCTATAAATTTTGAAATAATAATATAAAATATTAAGAATAATCTTATGAAAATAGGGAAACATCTCCACACCTTTACAAATTTTCTACTTCTAGGTGATCCTAATGATGTTTTCTCAAAACATATGGTGTCAATGGGATTTATGTATTTCTTCATTACTTTTCACCACCAATATAAACATTTTATGATCATATTGATGTAGTTTAAGCAGATATAGCTTTTTTAAATTTCATTAATCTAATAAAAATAGGGGATGACAAAAATAAACTAACCCATTCAAAATACATTATGTTACACATCAAATATCCCCAAAAAAATTAAAAATCTTTTAAAACACTAACTCTATCTGGTAGAAAATGAATACATTCTCAATTATTCTATAGGTTACTTCATTAACAATACTAGATGCAACACACCATGCTATAGAAGAATCATTTACTCTTACCAACTTTAAATTAAATAGTACATAAAACCATTCCTCGACACATAATTCTAGATGAAATTATAACATTAACTTGATATTATCTTGTCCAACCTCCTCTTGATTCTTTTAACACCTGAAATACATAATTTAATAAATCATTATGTTTTGAGATATTACATTAGACACCACCCAAATTAATTTCAACCCCATGAAATAATTCAGACATGGAAATAAAACAAAAATAATATAACATTAAACACCCCCATGAAATACATTTCAAAAAAATAAATGGAAACTTAATATATAAGACATCACAAAAAAATTTATCGTCAATCAAAAGAGTACCAAAAAATGTATTATCATAAATTATAATGATAAGCATACAGATTCATAAAAAATAATATCTAGATAAGAAATTTACCACAGACTTATCTCCATTGACTTATAAATGCAACCAAAAATCCTTCCTATCTCAACTAATATATTTACTAAAATGAAAATACCATTTGGGATACCTATAAAAAATAGTTTCACTATAATAATGAATTTATTTGTCATATAATTAAATGATACATCATTAATAACCTCATTCCAAATATTCACCATTTTCAACTCATATATAACTTTAAAACATCCATAACATTCTTAAAATTACGTTTATAATAACGAAAATAATTATTAAAAAACATAAAATAGTATTTTTTGAAATACTTTCTTTTATATTATTAACACCTCAATATTTTAATAGAGCTAAATTATTTTTGTTAACATATAAAACATACAACACATAACTTAAATGACCTATAGAATATAATAATTAAATATGATAAATATAACCTTTTACTTGAATTGGTGGAAAAAGTGATTCAATAACTTAAGATATATATATATATATATATAATATTTTCACTCAATATAAATATATTATGTAAAACTTCATAAATAATAATTAAATATTTAGAAATGTTACTTAATAATTTTGAAGTATGTTTTCCACAAAAAAAAGATTTTTTTTTATTTTGGTGGTCGAATATTATAAATAATTTTTTATTCTTCTTGAATTTTTATATTATGAATTTAATTCCATTTTTTCAATTCTAATTTCAAAATTATCATATTTTTAAATTTAAATGTTTTTCTTTAAAAAAAATATCCTTTAGTGAGTAGTGAAAAAACATACCTTTTCCAAAATATTCTGTTCTATTCAATAAATTATGTAATTTAAAAGTTATAATATGATATAAATTTAAATTAAATATAATATAATTATAATTTGGTAATATTTTATACAATAAATTTTATTTAAATCACACTTATATCAGATTTTGGCCTCTGTTTTTTCCCTTAATAACACATTTTCTAAAAAATGTTTTCATGCAATAATGTTTTTCCGTTTTATAGAATTAAAATATTCCCAAATTGGGAATGCTTTAAATAAAATATGTATATGATATATATATTTGAGTGTGAATTTAATGTGATTAATGATAATTACTATTAATTGAGTTAATTTATAAATATTTTATTCTGGATAAATTCATTTCTAGAAAAACTATTTATTCTACACACTTTGAAGGATTATTATAAAATATATTTATACCACTAATCAAAAATAAATATTTTTTTCTTGATTAAATAATTAAAGTAAACATAATTTTTATTATTTAATAACAACAAATTATCTTTATGGTTATTATAAATAGTAGAAAAAATAAATATTTGTGGCCACAAAAAAATGACATATCAGGTAAACTAAGGAGAAAAATATGTGATAAGGACACAATTATCCATCTTCAATATTACTAGAAGAATTTATTTCTTTATTTATCTCAATTGGATCTATTTTAATGTTTTTTATAAAAATTTTCTTAGAAAGTTACCCACATAGTAATTTAAATGATCATAATGAAAAAAGGACATCATATTGAATTTAAATTTCAATTACGTCTCGTCATCTAGAAGAAAAAATATTTTGGAATACTTTTTGTACTAATTTTTAGAATAATTAAATTACATTCATTAGGTTATTTTTTTATAAATTATATAATTAACTAAAATTATCACGAAATGCTAACACAATAAATATTTAATTTATTGAAAAAAAAATATTAATGATTCTAAAAATATGGATGTTAATATAAATTTAAATAATTATTGTTTGGATGATTGTTTTTGAAAATATAGTACTTTCTAATTTTTTTTTGGATATATTGGAATTGAAACTTTTTTTGATTTTTTTGAAGTAATATTAAATGAATCGAGTCAAAATTTTCAGTAATGTTATTTTATAAAAATAAATATTTTAGTAATGATTTAAAGTTAATAGAAACAAACTATTAGAAGACATTATTGGTATATGTTTAAAAATATCAAAAATAGTCATTGAATTACCAATTTCCCTTTTATATGAAGTATATTGTCCCCTAAAAGTGAAAACATTTTTATAATGATTATGGTTCAAATGGGGTTTTTAGCATTACATCCACTTGTATTAATGTTAATATACATCAAACATAATTTTTTTTGATAATTTTGTTCAATGATTTATAATTATTGGTACCAAATTCTATATTAAGGATCATTTTTTTTGTGATAAATTAAAGTTTTACTAGTTAAATAAATTTTAAAATGATTTATTATGGTGAACACTCTATTTTTAAAAGTAAGTAAATATAGATATTAAGGAATAAAATATTTAAAAATTATTCAATTTATATTTTGGTGGATTTTATAGATAATAAATTTCCTCCACTAAATTATTTATCAATATTTCTAGCACTTGAATTCTGAGTGGCTTCACATTATTGGATAGTTTTTTGTATATAAAAAAATGTCACAACTTAATTATAAAAGGGAACCACATCTTATCCCTTATTCACGCAACTTAATACATTTATCTTGACTATAAACTAAGAAAATACTTACTTAATATCTTAATTCATGTTTTATATTGGATCATCTTTCCAAAAGGAAACACTCGGTGTCCTTAATAAGACATCCAATGGAGGATTTTCTAAACGATGGTAATTGTCTCCACAAAGACCATTAATTTTTTACTTTTTTTCTAACCAAAATCATTAATTTATATATAATTATGATATAATAACACTTTTATCTAACATATACTAATATAATATATATTTTTTGTAACAATCTATATCCATATCCTATTCCATCAATTAGTAATCCAAAATGTAGATCGTGTGTATGGCGGTCTACCGCCTCATGAACTGATGTACTTTTATTTATATCAAAAACTCTCATGAAAATATATAATTATTAAATTTAATATATATATATATATATATGTTTTTTTGTGATATTTTTGAAATAATTTTACTTCTATAATTATAATATCATATCAACCATCATACCTTTTAATCTGATGGGGGAAATGATAACGTTTCTCGTACATACCTATAGACTACCACCTTTATATAGCGATATGAAATAAATTTCATTTTACATTATCATGAATGATAATAATGATACATTTGTGGAATATATATTATATATGTGATATAATAATTATTTTCTATTTTGAAATATAATTTACCTTCCTCTGGTTTTATCCGTCAAAAAAATGATGAAAACATATTTTCATATGTATGGCTGGCCATCGCTATCAATAGTGTAACTAATTATCATTCCTCAATAAATTATGTAATATTTTGAATAAATATATTAATAATATCTATTATATATTATTCATGTATAAAATTCTGTAAATTATGGAAGCGTGATCTATGTACAGTAATCAGAACAATAGAAAAAAACATTTGTGAAAAATGAAGCGGTTACCGCAGGGAATATTGTATTTAATAAATAATTTTTAATAAACAGATTATAAATATATATATTATAAAATAATATATGGTATGATATATATTATTTTGGTTCTATGAAATATTTATAATAAATCTATATTTTGTATACGAGAGTTTCCAAAACAATCAAAGGAAATCGGACTTAAGGAAAGGGATTGTCATCTAAATTTTACTTCTGTGAGACATATTCCATATTGACAAATTAATTATTTTTTATGGTATATATAATTCCACTTTGATAATTCATATCATGGATCTATTTAGATTAATTGTAATTAAATTTTCATTTAACATTATTCGGGCTATGATTTCGAAGGTTCTTAAACATCTAGTGTTTATTTTACTATGTCATCATTTATTAGGATTTTTTATGATTAAGTTTACGATGATTAAATCATGTGATATATCTCTTAATAAACACAATAATTTTATTCATTAATTGTTATTACTTAAAATTTCAATTAATAGTTCAATTTTCCCCTATTTTATAATCTAAATTATTGAAAAAAATGTTTTATTAAAATATAACTTTATTTTTTTTCAGTAATTTTTTTTCCTCCATGTCCGTGTTTTCTTAAAATATTATTTAATAAATATTTTTAACATTTTAAAAATAATTTATCATTGAATTTTTTTAATTTTTTTAATTTTTAATATATGTATTGAATGTAATGTTATTTTCATCTTCTGAACAAGTTGATTTTCTCCATTTTATGATAGTGTGAAAGGAATCTGATTGTAACTTATACGATATGTATGAAATTAACAACCATTATTTAAAAAAATTTATTGAATCCCACACTTAAATATTATGATGAAGTTTTTAAATAAAATAAGTTAAATAATATAATGGAAATTTTGTTCATTAACTTATACATTCAATGTGAAAATGATATTTTCCACAAAGGTGTTTTTATTATAATTTTTTTGTTATTTCAATTCATCAATGAAAAAACCTAAATTTACCTTCTCTTCCACTGTGAATATGATGTATATTATATAATAATATTTATTTATTTTGGTGGTTTATTATTATTATTATCGAGATGTAATATTTTAAACTATTCCCCATAACAATGTTAATTGATTATGATCATTGCTATTTAATCTCGAAAACATTAACATTTATATTCTTGTAATCCAATACTCATGTTTATGTTGATTTACTTTATTGATTTAGGTAATTATTATAATTTTATATTCTTATTTTTTAATATAAATGATTATGTTGATTATGATTCTCCCCATTCATATTATGAATGTATTTGACTTAACATATGATGGGTGGTGATCAATATAGCCCTACGATTCACCAGTAAGTCTCATGTGACAAAATATTTTGGGTTTTTGGTAGAGGCCTTACCCTTTTATGATTGATATAATTTAGTGAGGCATTGATAGTATAGTTATGATGATCAGCATTCTGCATTCCCTCACAATGAAATTATTTATTGATTTCCATGTGATTATTTGATTATTTAGGTTACCCATGGATAAGTTTCAAGCCAATGTACATATTTATATGGAATAATTTTGAGTAGTTATTACTATCATATTATTACACAAGTTATAAATATTGATTAAATGAGTTTTTTAGTTATTTACCTTTCTATATTCGTGATTTATTATTTTTTCATGATAGAATATTATGTATGCATAACCAAATTCTATGTTATAGCTCCCCCTTACATATGATTCCTTTCCAAAAAGAAAAAAATATTGTCTAGTGATTGGTATTAATGGATATTCTAAAGATAATAATGGTTATACCAATTAAAATTATGTCGTATATTATAAATTTTTAAATTTAATATGAATTTCTAATATATAACTATATTTCATAGACTATTGAACTATTCAATTATTTCAGATGTGATCACTTTTATCTATCAAAAATGTAATAATTAAGCATCATCATTGGGATATAATGGTTCGAGTATTTATATTTGGTATCAACCATTGCCTATAATAAACCGTTTGATCTAGATTTATAAATATATATGTTAGTGAAGATAGCTATATGACATTCTTCGAGGAAATTTCACAAATAAAATATGTTCATGATTCATGTGAGGAGAGTTAATGATTATTAGGTACCATCCTGGGTTAATAGTATATGGTTAATTATAATTTTGAAAAATATATACAAATTTTTATATATTGAGTGAATAACAACCAAGATGATGAAGAGTATTTTTATAGAAATTTACTCTGATAATACCATAAGTTTAAAATACATTATAGTGAAAATGTCATGGGAAGAAAAATAATTTTAATTTAGTAGAAACCAGCTAACAGTTTTTGATAACCATTATGGTTTATATGATATTGGATGATGAAGTAATTATTGGTCCTTAAAATTTGGGAACATTTGTTTTATCATCTTGATTAACATGGGATACAAAACTGAATTGGTGATTTATTTTATTTGAGAAGAAGTTAAACTTCTTTAGAACCTTATACTTTTAAGGTAAATATAGAATTATGGGGTCTTATTTTCGGAATAATGTATGTATAATATAAGGATGTATATATTATTTTAATGTACCTTTATTGTTATGATTATCATACCTTGGGGAATGTATGATAATCTAAAATTTCTTTTTAGTGTGAGAAAATATGATTAGTTGATGTTATTTGGATATAATTATCAAACTCATGAAAGAAGAATACGTGATACGAAATCCCAATATTTGGGTTACTATATTACAATGGAATATTATTAAGGTGATGTATTTTTTGAATGATCTAAATTTAAATATGGGAGTTATATTTGAATATTTTTTGGTCAATAATGCATTTACTCATATGAAGGTTCATTCATTTTGAGATTTATCTTTCCACATGTTATATTATTTTCTTTTTATTATCATTAAATTAAAAGAGGAATTAATTTTTCTTCTTTTGTGGAAAATGATATCTATTATAAATTTATTTTATCGCATCAGGAATAATTTTTTTTATCATGGATAGTTATTTGAGGAAGTATGAAATGAAGTTGAAATTCATCAAAGCACAACCAAAGAATGAAATTGTTTTTTCAAAATTAATATATATAAAGTATGAATATTTTATTTTGTTATCTTACCTGATAGAAAAATAATCCCTCAAATATAGTAAAATGTGATAGAAACAAATAATTTATCCTATTACCATCATTTCTATTGAATAAATGTTCTTTTAAAAAATAATAGAATTATGGGTTTTTATTGATTAAATTAAACCTAACGATGTCCTCTATCACTTTATATTAGTCCTTGGGTATTAAATTTCTCCTCTATTCCTATATTTTGACTTCCCATTAATGTATTATTATTTAGAACCATATTCTTTTAATGACCATTGCATTTCTATTTCCCCTATTTTTATGAGAAATTTTTTATTTACTCAACAATTATGTTGGTTTTCCATCAATGAATTTTCAAATGACAAACAATTATATTTTCCTTTAATGAGTTTTAATTTAGAGTAAAACATTTATTTAGGATGGGGAGAATTTTAATTACCCAAAATTTTAATATAAAAAATTATGTTTAATATCATATACGACATGCAACCCTGATATTAAAGGACCCCCGAAATAAAATATTTAATTATGATCATTATAACATAGTCAGTGAGTTGGTGGGTATAAATTGGATTATCAAAATTATGATTATATATATATATAATATTTTTACTCAATATAAATATAATTTTAAATTTATAAAAAATAATCACAAATATTTTAGTAACATAACTATATTTTTTAAAAAGAATGTTTGCATCAAATATTATTTTTATTTATTTTGGTAGAAAAATATTATATGATGTTTTTGGAAATCCAAAAAATGGTATTTAATGGAAATTATTTTATTTTTTAAATAATTATTTCAAAATAATATTATGGTTAAATATTGGGATCCTTATAAAAAAGAATGATTTCCCACCGAATATTGAAAAATATCTGTTTTTGTAAAACTGCCATTTCTTTTCGATAAATTGTGAGATTTAAATATACCATTATTGAATAAATTTATTTTAAATTTACATTCTTATTACATAGTTATATATTATCTAATTATTTAAATTTTCAAAATTTTTATATTGTATTTTGATATTAATTAATTTTTGGTCTTAAAAGTTCTTTTTTTGTGAACTATTTTTAGGTGTATAATGATTCTCCAATTTAATGGATTAAAATGGACACTAATGAGGAACAATTTTTTTTAAAATAGATTATATATCATTATATATGGATTTAAATTCATATATCTATGATTATTATACATAGAGTAAATGCACGATCATCTTTTTCTTGAAAATTACGTTATTATAAAATACATTTTTTCACGCAATTTTCATAATTATTATAAATTAAAAATCTTCAAATTTATTGTATTTACTTTTCAAAAATGTATTCCATATTAGCAATAATTATAATTTATATTATTTAATAATTCCAACTAAATTTATGGTTATAATTAACACTAAAATTTATAAAAATTCATGACCATGGTAAAAGGTTAGATCGTGTGAACTTAGGAAAATACGATGTGATAAAGAAAATATTTTTATATTTCAACATTATTTTAATAGTTTTTTTTGACCATTATCATCTTAGGATTTATTTTAAGGTGTTTTGGGACACTTTTTCTAACATAAGATTTATTTTTTCAGATATTCCAAAATTCGTCTTCATGAAATTTACTTGGTTGGGATTAGTTTGGGGATAAATCATGTGACATTTTTTATGTTTTAGAATTTTGGAATTGTTCATGATTCGAGTAAATTTGGTGCACGATTGGCCCCAAACCAGGCCCCCTTATTGAGAAAACAATAAATTTAGATATTGGGCATCACACAGCATGCACACAATTTGATAAAATGGGTTCCATCTTTAGAGAAATCATTTGGCCCATTTAAAACAGGTGCATGGATTTCCCACGATTTGTCTAAAACTTAGGCCTCTAACTAGGAAACCTTGAAGATAGTTTTTAACTAACCAGAATTTTAATTAAAATTCTATGAACCCCCCTTTTATGCCATAGATGGATCGTTATAACGTTGTAACTATTTCTCATATACTTGTATCTCCAAAGAAAAATTTTTCTTCACTCAAATCCCTCTTGTATGTGATTAAAAGATTGAGGAATGACCTTCAATCTTCAATTAGTATGTTTTCTATTCCCGTCCTCAATATCCCATGATGTATTTTCTCCTACCTTGGGTACTATGGATTCTCCTATTAATTTTTGTATATAATAATCAATATTATGGATCTAAATATATGAATCATTCATATATCCTTGTTTTCATTGTTATCCATTAGAGTCTTCTGTGTATGGAATTTTGATTTGTGATCATGTGGTCCTGAGGTTTTTCATTCTGTTAAATTTCCCAATTTATATTAACCCTAATTTTCATTTTTTTAATTTCAATTAATTGAATTAAAATCAATTTTTTTTAGGAAATTTCATTCAATATATTTGTTGGGAAACCCTAATTCCATTGAATTTGGTCTTTTTTTAGAAACAAATGGTTTTTGGATAGAAATTAGAAAACCCCCAATTCCATTAAATTCATGTTCATTTATAGGAATTTGGGGAAATTAAATTTTTTAATTTATATTTTTGATATCATTGAAATTTTTTCATATAAAGTGTTAAATTTAATTAAGGAAATAATATTGATAGAAATTTTTGAAAACCCCTAATTCCATTTAATTGGGGGTTTCTTATGAAATTTATGGAATTTGTTTAAGAAATAAATTATTGAACTTAATTGTGAAATTGGATTCTAAAATTTATTGGGGATTAAATTTCAAATAACTATTTGTGAAATGGATTAAAATATTTTTGATAGAAAAAATAAGGTTTTATATTTTTAAAAAGTAATTTTTTTGATTAAAAATCTGTTATGGTTGTTAAAAGGAGTATTGGAATATTTTAAATGGAGAATGGGAATTTATTTTATTTTAAGCAGTAGTAAAATAAATTGTCCGTCATTTTTTAATAGGGAACAAGAAATACTTCGTTTGTTAGTGAGTTATTTTAACAAAAAAATGTAATTTACCATGTTCTAAAATATAATTTCGGCACATCAAATCTCTTAGGTGATGGTGATGATATCTCTTTTGCCTTTTTCCCAAGGGTCTTATGTACGTACTTTTATATTTATTTGAGTATGGGGTCCCTATATCCTGGACTATCATACCTTATTTGGAATATTACCATTTTTCTCACTATATTTTATTTCAAATGAGTATATTCCATTAATTTATATTGTTTTTCATGCCTTTTGAATTTATATAATTTTTTTATATAAATATTTTTATCTAAACCATTTCTAAAAAGTGAAATGTATTATACAATTTTTTGTTTAATGTTATTTCAATCATTTGAAAAGTATTTCCATCATTTGAAATGTGAATTGATAATTTTAGAATATATTTCTATCTTTATATTTTTAAATAATTATTTGTGTAAATATATTTTTTAAATTTTTTAACCTATTTATTTGAAAATTTTAAAAAATCATGGTTAATTTTATATTTTCATTCTATTATGGAATATTTGGGTAAAATATTAATCGTCTTTGGCTCACACACTACTTTTCCCTCCTGGTGTTTGTATATGAACTTCTTCTAGTTTTGAGTAGGGGTAAATCTCTATTTCGAGTTTGTTCTATCTATAAATATATGGACTTGGTGAGTTTTATATTTTTTGGGACTAAGGTAGTATTACATTATTCTAGTTTCGGTACATAAATTTTAGTACTTTCATATTTTATGCCTGTTTGAATTTTGGTACAATACTCTCATTGGAGTTTTCTTTTGTATGAATACATTCTCATCTCTTATACTTCTAAAATTCTTGGGAAAAAATTAATCACACTTACATTTGGAATCATGTCACATTATAGTTGTTGACCTATTTAGATTGAGATCACCCTTCGGGATATGTATGGTTCGTCTCGGTTATCAGGATACTAGGGCACCCGGGCGGGTACACGACAGTGTTGTTTTAGGGCACTAGGATGAGATTTTTAATGAAGTCATTATGCATTTGTGAAATATTATTGGTTCTTATGAGGTAGTGATGATTGAGTGTCCATTCATCTCTCACAACAATGAACCTTATGTCTCTAAGGGTGGTTAGGGAAATACATATTGTAATGTAGTTCAATTTTTTTTCATGTTTTTATTTCGATATTCTGAAATCCAAATATTATTTGTCTATTTTCTAGGATAACTTTCCATTTTTGATCTATTTAAGTTTTAATATGATGTCTTCTTTTTTGTTTTCTATTGTTGTGTAGAATCATGCTTCCAAGAAGAGGTGTGAATCTATTCTATGACTAAGAAATTGTAAAACCTCATCATAAAAATCATCATGTGGAATTGAATCTTATTTAGGTGATTTTCTATGGTGTCTATGATCTTAAACAATGACCACCTCTAGTTCCTATTAAGGCTCTATCTATGAACACATATAGGTTTGTTCTCAAGATTGTTTCTCAATATATCATTCACAAAAAAATTAGAACTGGTCAAATTCTAAAATGTATGTCAAGAGTTTGAGGAGTTTTTGAGAAGAATGTACTGTTAGTTTCTGTTTTTATACACTCCCCAAGAAATTTAGTCAATTTTTTCACCACTGTGCTAGAATTACCAAGTAGAAGATGATGGGACACAATGGTGATGGTGAATATCCATGGGGGATTTGAGTGAAAAGACTTTAATGTTCTTTTCACAAACTATTTCTATCCAAATTAGTTGTTTTTGGCTAATATATCTAATATTTTTCTTATTTATATACATATTTCAATTATTTAAACCCCCCAAATTTATCAATTTTGTAATTTTTTAAAATAATTCTCAATTAATGGTGTGTTTTGAGGTAAAATATAAAAATTGGTTAGTTTTATAATTTTGACTTATTTTTATCACAAGAGTATTTTGGGCATAAAATTTCAAATATTATTTCAATTTGTGTGATTATTTTTTTTAGATTCTTTGATTTATTTCATTCAACGTTTTCTTGGGGACGAAAAATCTTATAAAAACAAATTGAGGCCAGAAAACTTCAATCAAGCATAAATATTATTTTGAGCAGAGAGCATGCGCCTCACCTTTATAATAGATATATAACATGTGATACAAACATTCAATTGATTTTATTCAAAAATGTTTTGAAATAGGACACATAGAAGTGTTTTTGAAAAGAATATTAGATAGGTTTCCACTCAATAATGGTTCCATATTATGTTATACATCGGAGGAAGATTTCTATAATTATCAGCCACAAAAATTCATGTTCAATATTTATTACATAACATTCTCTAGGATTTTTCTAATAAATACTACATTTTTTTGGAAAAATCAAAAAATATTTACGAACAACATTAAAAAATAAAATTATCTCCAATTCAGTTATTTTTTTGGGGAAACATGTAAATAATTTTTAAGTAATATTTGGTAACTGAAATTTCGATCGTTGAAGACACATTTTGACCCCTCTGTTATTAATGGTCCATTGTGAATCCTAGAAACCACTTCCATTACTATAAATAAGAGGAAAGAGTTTGATTGAAAAGATATTTATTAGAGAAGGAATCTGTGGAAGATGGACACTACTTATGATTTCTATTTTATTTTATTTTACATTTTGTATTCTTTTCTAATGTAACACATTAATATTTGTTTTATTAATGTATTTATATTTTCTTATTTCAACCCACTTCCTTTTACAGATCAAATATTTTTATCTCTCTATTCGACGTTTCCATCATGATCTCTCTTCACTTTTAAATAGAAAGTGAATAACTAAGGATTGTCTCTGAGGGAGGTTTCACATCATTCTATTTATTACACTTCAAGTCAACATGATTTAAATCCACTTGTACTGAATGAAGGTGTGTTTCCAAGTCTTGTCAATCATCCACCATTAAATCATTTCCAATATGATTAATTTTATTTTATTATTCATTTTTATTTCCCTTCTCTCTAGAAAACCCATTATATGGTGGGTGGGGGGGGGGGTTTGAAGAGATGAAAATAAATATGATGGAGTTGGGTATTTTAGGAAATACATTCTCTATTTATGTGTTATCTTATTCGAATATTAAAATAGGTGGGATCTAGAACACTGAGAGAAAACTAAAATGCCACACTCAATAAATCATAGGAAATTAATTAATTAATGAGGTATCATCACATGAATTGTTATCTTGAATTTTAAAAAGAAAATAATAATCAATGAACCTATGTTATCAATCTAAGGACCCATATATTTCTTCCCTAATATCATTCATTATTAATCTGAATTCAGAATACATTTTTCATTGAATTATTTTTATTTAACGATTTCGAAAAAACCCAAAACCAATATTTGTCATTAAAACAATAAAACAATATATATATATAGTTAATTAAAAACTTGTGATTGACCCGACTATAATGCTTCTTATATGAGATGACCCTTTTCAACCAATGTGATCCATTTGGAAAATTAAATTAATTTTTCCATTTCCTGTGATCGGAGATCATCATTAGCCATGCATATAGATCTTTTAAAACATGAGAAGTATAATATGATATTGATAGAGTATAGAAACCATTTTTTTACACACTAATTCTTCAATAAATATAATTTTGAATGATAAGATAATGGCACAGAGTTTGGAGTTAGGACTTTGATAGATTATTGATTCTTAGTTTTTCTTACTGTGGATGCCTTATTTTGTTGATGTACTGGTTATATTGCTGATGGTCAAGATGGACTTTTCTAGAAAGTCAGGGTTATTAGGAGTTTCTTCCTCCCCCAGTGGCAATGTGAATTTCTCTTAGGGAAAGAGGAATCATGATGACTCTCAGAGTGGTTTATGATGGGAGGGTTTTTCAAATAACCTATAGACCAGGGAATTGGTATTTTTTACCATTGTAGAAATTTGGGTCATTCAAAGAGGGATTTCACATAGGAACTCAATAATTGTGGTTCTTTCAGATGCTCATGTCCATTACAGATGTTCTAAAAAGTTTATTCTATATATTTTTGTGGAATAGGGTCATCTTAACCTCATAAATTATGGCACAGTCATGTTTTCTCACTTGTAAAAGGTTTCTAGTATCATATATTCAGAATGAAGCTTCTTAAAAGCATGGAAGTGTCTTTAGAAAAAGTCGATATGGATCCAAAAACTGTGAGAGCTACCATTACTATTCTTGTTTCATTAATGTCTTCCCAATTTAAGAATGGTACATCTCATTCATTTATTTTGACATGTTTCTTATTCTTCGTAATCTTAATATTTATTTTTTCATTTGTAATGGATATTAATACCCCCCATTTTAATAGGGGAGAGCAGGGTCTTTGTAGTCCAACTTGTGTTACCTCTCTATCATATGTTGATCTCTAATGTACTTCTCATGTTCTTAACATGAAACCACTTGATTTCATTTTCAATATAGATTTTTTCACTCCCAATAATTCATGGATTGATTTTTATCTTTGAAGAGTCTCCTTCATTACACTTGATAGTGTGTTCCATGTTTTTCAAGGATATTGGGACCCAGGTTGATTAGAGAAATACCATCCGTTAATACGTTGAGTAAAGTAATATTTCTGATTTATTTTGATCTGTAGAGATAATATTTGAAGGTTTAACTATATATAGTCATCATCCAGTTTTATAGCATGTTTCAATCTAACTTCTCTTGTTTCCCCTTGTAAGGAATGTTGATTTTTTATTGACGTAATTTTTTGTACTCATTAAGGGAATATCCATTGATACAATATGGAACTAGCTATAATGAAACATATTAAGTCCCAACATGATCATATTCTTGATAAAGTCATCATACACCTGAGTGAGTCACCTTGGGTTGTATCAGTTATCATTTCTATGAATGTAGATGCTTATCCTCACCTATGTGTTGATTTTCAAAAACTCAACCGAGTAATGATAATGAAAAAATAATCCATTTCCACAAACTAATGATATATTTGATGAATTGGAAGGGTTAAATTGGTTCTCAATGATTTATATTCTCTCTATTCACCATCATCAGAGGAGAAAAGAATCTATCAATCTGAAAACATCCTTTCGGAGTAGGTATGGTCATTATGAGTACCTTGTTATTCCCTTTTTCCTATCCCATACTCCTAAAATTTTCAAGGATTTCATAAACATGATTTTCAATGAGTATCTTGGTACCTTGGTGGTCGTGTTTTTGGATCACATATTTGTTTGCTCTATGTGTGAGGAGGATTATATGCATCATCTAAGAACATATCTATGTTTGTTCGAAAATCGTTAACATAATGAATATCATTATAAATAAGATTTATAGATTCAAGATGTAATTTTCTTGGGTATTATGGTGTTCTAATAAAAAATATCAGTTGATCCTGAAAAGGTGAAGGCTGTTCTAGCTTGGAAAAAAACCACCGGATTTCTTTGAGGTTCAATGCATCTTGTGCTTATCAATATATTGTCGTCAGTTCATATAGGGCTTCTCAAAGTTTGATTCTCTAATGACTAATTTGACTCATAAGGCATTAATATATTCTCTAGATGATAAATTTCATAAATCTTTTGTTGATATGAAATTCCTTTTGGCTACTGTACCGGTGTTGACTCTTACATAGGCCAGGCATCGCTTTGAGGTATTTTGTGATGCATTGGGTTTAGGCTTGGGTTCTGTTCTTATTCAGGGTGATCAAGAAATTTCATATGGATCTCATTAGATATGGACACATGAAACTATTATCTTACCAATATAATGGATATTAATGATTTGATTCATGTTCTTAAGAGTTGGTGGAATTACTTTTCTGGATTAAGTTTTTCTGTGTTTTGAGATAACAAAAGTTTGAGTTATATCTTCTCTCAAAAATATTTGAATCTCCACCAAACGAATTTTATGGAATACCAGCTGTCTTATGATTTCAATATCTCATATAACATAGTGAATGGAAATTTATTGTGTATGACTTCATAAGGAATATTCCAACCCAAGCAGTGAAAGTATCATCAAAATGTGGAACTTGATGATGCTATTTTTATAATTCCATGTTGGAGTCTAGGAATCAGGGCACCGGTTTTGGTGGAAATTATTCAGTTTTTATACACTCTTCGACAATCCCACCTTAATGAAAAATATCTCAACGATGTGTTCTATAACATTAGATATGCTCATAATGGTGGGAATACTGTTCTTAGATGTTCTTTCTCCAAATAAGGAATTATTTTCATTAGGAACCTTTTTTGGTACTATCTTCGGTGAGATAAGTAGTGATTGGGGATTTCTATATTTCCTAGTGGTCTAGGAACCAATGAATGGTGAACTGGTCATATGAAATTTTTCAGAACCATTGGTGGCCATGTATGAGACCAGGAATTACTATGTTCATTTGTTGGTGTAATGCATGCTAACATGTGACCTATGATCGACATGCTTACTAAGTTGGTACAATTTAATACTATTAATGATACAGACAATGTTGATGAGTTGGGATATATATATATATATATATATATATATATATATATAAAGGATATTGATCATTTTAATGGTGTTGCTTATCATATAGTCTCTGATAGGGTTCCTTGGTAAACTTCCTGCTTTTAGATTGGCCATCAGAAGTCACCGAGAACTCATGTCGGTTTGCGTACCTCATACCATCTGCAATCCAATGGAATGTTAGAAAGATATATAAATATTCTCAAGGATTTTTTTGCAGTTGTGTTCTCAACATTGCTGTAACTTAGGATGATCAATTAGTTCCTATTGAGTTCTCTTACAACAATAGCTAATAGTCTGTGGTCAGGATGAATCATTTTTCGTCCTTGTATCATCATCATTTTAAATCACTTTTTTATTGTTCGAAGATTGGTGAAAGTTCTTTTATTGGACAAAGAATGGTCCAAGATATGAGAGAAAAGATTTAGTGGTTTCATCAAAGACTTTTGACAGCAGAGATATGAATTAATTCTTCTGCTGATCGTCATCACATACCTTTGGAAATCTCAGGCAGTGAACATGTGTTCTAGACGGTTTCAACTTGGTTATGTCTTTGACATCTTGGGAGGAAATGGAAGATTACCCCTACTTTTTTTCTGGAACTTTTGAGTTTTTTTATAATTTGGGGAAATTTTATAACCAATTGGTAATACTACTGCTACTGATGAAAATACATAATGTATACTATTTATCATACCTGAGAAATTATCTAGCTAATCCATATCATGTTCTGAGATGGGGAGATCTTGTGTTTGAAACTAATTTATCCATGACTAAATGGCCAGTTAAGACAACTTATTCTATATCAAAGGTACTACGTTAGAGGATATTACTATTGGATCCAATCCTTTGGAATCTAGGATTAGATATTTATGATATTTGGGAGAGAAAGGTACTGATGATAGATAACTTTCCTCATCTTTTTGGCATTGAAAATTCATTGTAGGATTTATAGGGACAAAAGGTTTCTATATTGGAGAGGTTGTAACATCATGTTAATATTGTCCAGTATTCATAAAAAATACTTTTTAACATCAATTTTGGATGTTCCTATTGGGATTGAATCTAGTGAAATTTAGAATGTTATAGATTATTTGGGATAGTGCACCTTTGGAAGATGTTTGACGCACTTTCATCCCAAACTGTGCACCCTGCTAAAGAAAAATAGAAAACTAGATAGGGGGATTCACAATTCTTGTTCAAGGATTTTAAAACATGTTTTCTATTTTTAGAAACCATGTAGACAATTTAAAATAGGTTTATAAAATGTGCAAAGTTTGTATAAATTGTGTTCCTCTACCTAGGAAACCATGTAGATGGGTCATTAGCTAATCTAAATTTTAATTAATATATATTAAATCACTGTTTAGGCCCCTAACAGAATATTAAGACAAAGAAATGATTTCTCCAATCCATGGAGATCTCATGAATAGTTTTGGATCCCTAAAATCCCTCCTTAAAGCGACTCTAATCTTGAGGAATAGACTTTGATCTTCACCCAATATGATTCCTTTTCTAATTTTCAGTCTCTCCTGATCTCGTTTCCCCTCCATCTGGTTATGTGGAATCCTATTTTGATTTGTGGATCTAATTCTTACTATTTTGGATCAAAATCTATATTTGATTCATATATCCTTGTTATTATTTTTATCCATTGGATTTTTTCATGTATTCCTTTATTATTCGATATCTCATGATTTCAAGGTAGGGGTTACATTTTCATTCCCCTTTTATATTGTCCCTAAATTTCTTGGTTCAATTTGAAATGTTTGAATTAAATAAAAATGGTTGGTTTTGATTAAATTTCATTCAATTGTTTTGTTGTAAAAACCCAATTCCATTGAATTGTGGTTAATATATAGAATTATTTGGATGTAAAATTATTTAATTTAAATTGTAGATTCTACGTAAATTGTTTTAATTAAGTTGTTTAATTTAATTGTGGATATAATGTTGAATGAAAACTGTGAAAATTCCTAATTCCATTGAATTGGGGTTTGATATGAAATTGAGGGAAATATTTTTGAAAAATAAATTATTGAATTTATTAGTGAAATTGGATTCTAAAATTGAATAGTGAATTGATTTAATGTACCTATTTTTGGTAAGAATTAAAATATTTTTGATATAAACCTTAGGGTTATATATTGGTAAAAAGGAATTTTTTTATTAAATTCCCAGAATGGGTTTTAAAGATAAAATTGGAATATTAGAAATAAAGAATGGGATATAATTTTATTTTAAGAAATATTATCATAAATTTCATATCATTGTTTTATACTATATAACATTAAATCATTAGTTTTTTATGACTATGTTGGCAAGCACTTAAAAATTTAAAATTTTGTGAAATATCATATCAACACATTACTTTCCATGGGTGATAGTGATGAGTCATATTAAGCATTGGTTCAAATGGACTTATGTAAATATTTTTGTATCTCCTTGGGCGTGGAGTCCCTGTAGCCTAGAACTATCGTACATTATTAACAATATTACAATGTTTCTTTCATGGGTGTAGATAAATTTAATATGTACCATTATTTTAAACAATTTTTAATTCCTTGTGAATTTATAAAAACTTTTTTATATAGAAAATTTTATTTAATTAATTTTTGAAGAGTTCCATTTTTTTATAAAACATTTTATTTAAAGATAATTCCATCATTTGAAAAAGGTTTCCATCATTGAATATGTGATTCATTAATTTCTATGGTATTTTCAACTTTGTATTTATAAGGCATGATTTTTTTAAATCTCTTTTTGAAATGACAATCCTATTTATTTTAAAAATGAAATCTAATTCTTTGATAATTTTAAAATGGCTACTTGTTATGGATTTTTTGGGGTGAATTCCTACTGGGATTTTTCTCTCACCCTTCCTATGCCTTTGGTTGTGTTTTTATTACCTTTATTTAGGTTCTAGAATGGGTAAAGCACTATGTTGGGTGGTTCTTGTATTTGATCTATAGACATGGTGAGTTGTATAATTATTGGCATTTGACTATTTTCCTATTTTGGTAATTTTTTTGTTGTACATTGGGATTTTATGCTTGTTTGACTTATGGTACTTTCCTCTCAATGGATTTTTATTTGGTATGAACATTGTCTTTTCTATTATACTTCCACAATTTTTAGGACATAAATTGTTCATACTTACATTTTGTATTATTTAGGTACTAGTCATCGACCTATGTGGATCAGGAACACCATTTGGACTATGTCAAGGCCAGCTCGTATATCGGGTTACCATGGTACTCGGGTTGGTTTGTGACACTATTCCATGAAATAGACCCATATAAAAATTTATGTAAAAAAATACCAAATGTCAGACTCTTTCATACAAATTTTAATTATTTGTTCACATAGTGACAGAAGAATGTTTTGAATAAATTTTAATGGAAATTTTGTGCAAAAAAATTATTTTCATAAGTGTAATTTGATAATAATTTTAACTAAATATATAATTACCAGAAATACACACACAATGCTAACCCATTAATTATTTAATTAATTGAAAAATAAAACAAATGATACAAAAAATATTAAAATTAATCTATATTGAAATAAATATTGTATTAGATGAATTTTTTAGAAAAATATAACAAGTTATATAGGTTTGAAAATAATATATTCTAATTCCCTCTATTTCAGTATGTTTTATAAGTATAATTAAATTATTAATGTCAAAATTAACATTATTTCTATTTATAACAATTAATATTTTATTGAATGATTTAAAATTTATGGAAATATAAAATAAGGGTATATTGTAAGTATTTGTCTAAATTTACTACCATAACCCAATAATGTATCAATTATCCTATTATAGTTACTATATTGACCCCATAATATCATAACCATCATTACCATGGTTTTTCATAAAATGTGGATTTGTGCGTTAAATCCACTTGTTTTGAAGTTAATCTTTCACACATATAGTATATTTATTTGATAAATTTTATTTAATAAATATAATTAATTAGGAAATATTATCTAATAGGAATCATTATATAATTTTTATTAATGGATAAATTGAATAGGTTAATAAATTAGAAGACTAATTATTGTGGTGAAAACTAAAATGGTAGAAGTAGGTAAACATAGATAATAAAGATTATAATTTTTCAAACATGATTATATTTCTGTGATTTAGTATATTGTCATCGTAAAATTATCTAATATACATTATTTTTCAAATTTTGAGGAACATGGGTTGATATTGAATTCCTATTATTGAATAATATTGTGTATTTAAAAAAATGTTACTCCTACTAAATAAAAAAATGAGGAACCTTCTCTCTAACTAATGTTCACATATTTATCCATTTACCTCCAAAACACCCTTCCAAAATACCACCCCATAATCTGTACCCACATTATATTCCTATTGGTTTATAAAATGACTAACCCTAGAGTCCTTAATAAGATATCCAAAGCCTTTTTTTTCTAATAGAAGTTAATTTTTTTCACTAAGATATTTCATTTTATTAGTTCTTATCTTACAACCATAATTAATTAAAAAATCAATAAAATATAACTGACCTATAATCTTAAATATATTGAGATTTTATTTTTCTTATTGAATAATTTATATTCATCCCCTCTAGAATCAAATGGGAAACAAACTCATTGTTAATGTGTATGAAGGACTACCGCCTCAAAAAACAATGTAATTCGTCATCAAACCCCACCTCTGGTGACTTGATATAACGATGAATTAAATATTTATATAT
Organism: Viscum album; assembly: GCA_963277665.1. Lineage (NCBI taxonomy): Eukaryota > Viridiplantae > Streptophyta > Magnoliopsida > Santalales > Viscaceae > Viscum > Viscum album. The sequence continues at coordinate 633,855,655 of OY728130.1, forward strand.
ATATATTATTTATGATAAATTATATTTATTAAATTATAATTTCAAATCAACATTCATACCTTCCAATCCATTGGATAATGATAATGCTGCTCGCGCCTAACTACAGACAACCATATCTAAAAAGAGATGTGAATAAAATTTCCAATTTATATTTAAATGTATTTTAATAATGATATATTTAATAAATATATATTATATATATTAAATAATTATTATTATTTATATAGTGTGTATTATTTACCATTCATTGGTTCCATCACTTAACAAAAACTGTATTCATGAATATATACAACCTAATGTGTCCAGGAATGATGTAACTCATTTGTGTAACCCAAAATTTTATAAACTATTGTAAATAATTTTAATATGAACATGTATGATATTTATATCATCAATAAAATTTTAGATATGATGGAATCATTATAAATATACAAGGATAGATACTACCAAACCAAATAGTTCATGAAAAATAAAGCAATTATCACTCGGAATAGTGATATTAATAAAACATTGCAAATAAATGAGATATAAAAAGTTATATTAAAAAATTATATAGTACCATATAATATATAATATTTCAAAAATATATTTATAATATACCTATATTTATCATATTGTATATTTGGATAGATAATGTGGAGGTCATACCAAACGTAAGGTTTTCACATCCCACATTTTCATCCATGTTACACTTACATATTGACCACTTATTTCGTTTATGTTGTGTATATAATTCCCCATTCATATGTTATAACAGGAAAATAAATTAATTCATGATATTTAATGTTTCATTCGATGTTTTAGGGGCTATTATTCAAATTCTACAAAAGTGGAAATGGTGTATTTTACAACCTCAAAATTAATCGGGATTATTTATTCTTTGGTTTCTAAAAAATAAATTTTAATATATATCTTATTAAAATAAATTATTTTATTCTCCAATGATTATTCACGAAATTTTCATGTCATATTACCATTTTAATCTCTTTTTACTTACAATTATTGAACAAAAAATTATTTAAAAAACTATACCTTTTTCTCTCTTTGGTCCAAAATCTGTTTTCGATCATATCCATGTTTTCTATAAATATTTCAAAAAAGTGTTTCAAAAATATAATATATATTTATCAATCTTATTTTACCCATGTTAGGCTATTTTTATATTGTTTTAATGGAATCATCTTGTCATTTTCCAAAGAACATACATATAACCTATTACAAATGTGTGAAAGGAATGTGTTTTAACTTATACAGAATGTATAGAATTTCCCACCATCATGAAAAGACATTGAATTGAGGATTAATTTAAAATTTACAAGGTTATTTTTAATAATATTTTCTCCATATATTCTATATTTTTAAAGTGATTTTTAAAAATAAAAGGATGTTATCCAGTAGAATGTTAGTAGTTGAGTTTTTATAGTAGTTTATTAATAAAAAAACCCATAATTTGTTACATATTATCAATTTGGAATATGTTTTAATGATACCATCAATATTATATCCCAGGATATTTTAGGATCAGTTTGAATAGGATGTACTATTTCGACACCATTCCCCATGGTACTCGGTATGGTTTAGGATAATATTAAATGATATTGGTATATATTGACCATCATATACTAGTATTCCAATATGGATGTTCATGTTAATTTTTTTATCGATTAGGTTAATTTTTAAAATTTAATATTATTTATTTCCTATATGAATATTTATGTTTATTATGATTCTCCCATTTTTATGAGGAATTAATTGACCTAAAAACTTATATACATGGCATGCTATAGCCCGTTGATGAATCAGTATGGCTCATTAATGAATCTATCATGTGTTTTTGGTCAAGGACATACCCATTTATAAAAAAATTGATGGAATGGGGGCTTGAAGTTATTCTTATGATGTTTAAAATTATTCAGTTCCTCACTATGGGATTAGATATAGATTCTCACATGACTATTCCATTAGTTAGAATATTATTGGATATGTTTCAAGATTATGTGTCTATTTATATTCCTTTATTTTAATCATCATTTATTCCTAAAATTTTATTCTTCATGTTCAACATATCAATTAAATGAAATTCATTTGAGTTATTTACCACTACATATTGAATATATATTTGTTTCAAGATATCTTAAAGAGTATACATAAAATTACTGTGTATTATAGATCACACTATTCTTATGTTTCCTTTCCAAAAAAATTCTTGGAAGTGTCTTATGATTAATATTTAGGGATATGGTAAATTTAATAATTATTTTACTAAAGAAAATCCAATCTTGAAATTGAATTTCCCAAATGCAATGTGAATTTTTATTATTATCTAATTTTCAAGGACTAATAAACATTTTTATCTTGTTTGTTGTGATCACTTGTATTTTGCATAAATATAATAAATTAACCACTAACTCTTGAATATATGGTATGGGAAATTTACATTTTTAAAGTCATTTATCATATATGTAAATATGAAAATATATTTTTAGTATATATTATGTAATAAATATATAATTATTATATATTATCCCCCACTAATTGCAATATCATGAATAATTATTAAAAAATAAAATATGATATGTTGAACGTTCCAACTGAAAAAATTTAAATAAAAAATATAGGTATAATTTTAGTTATTTTTTATTAATCAATGAAGGTTTCAAAAATAGAACACTTTTACACATAAATTATGAACCTAAACATCATATTAACTAATTACAGAAAAAATATAAGAACTCTATAAGATAAATTAGACACCTAAAATAAATCAAAGAACACCAAAAATCATAGGTAACTCAAAGAAATAATGAAACATGACATTAAAATGAAAAAATATTATTTTACTTGAAACATGAAACCTAATGTTACACAAACTCAAATCCCAGTGTCATGATAAAACCCTGGAAATCACCTCACTCTCTACCTTCCCTACCATATAACCCATTAAACAAGGAACTTCATCCATCCTTCTCGATATCCAGGAACATCCTTCTATCAATCATATAATCATGATCCCTCAATAACTTCCAAGACATCATCCAGAATCTCACCACCTCTAAAAAGTCCCTAGTTTGGATGAATAATCAAAACATCTTGTTTGTATATCTTTATAAAACTGAATGTATTAAAATTGGGAACAAATTTATTCTATTAAACTCCAATATCATATACACTTTTCAAAACTTATTGGAACTACAAAATAATATTTATGTGTTCATACTTTCACAATTTAGAGATAAACACCTTATTAATTATAATGTGGAAATTCCAATGGAAATAGTTATAGGATACAATGAATCATGTTCAACCATATTTTGGTCACTCCTTATATCAAACCTACTAGTAAGGAAAATAAAAATTAATCTTCACACCCAATTATTTTCCAAAAAAATTAAATTCTTATAAACTCTCCTTGACATCAAGATATGAAACCCCCAAAATGTAATTTGGAATCCCTTACTCATAGATACTTGATATAGCCTCTTCCCTTGAATCCTTATTTTACTTTTCACGTACAATGTACAAATGATTCTATAATTCCAACCCAGACCTAAAATATTAAAAAGTTAATTTTAGAAATTAAATTAAATTAAAAAAATTAAGACAGAATCACATATTAATAATAATATTAACTCATACAGAACAAAATAATAAAACATATGCATCCTTCATGAAAAAACCCCACCATATTCTTATATCAACCCCATATATCCCTTGTATAATCACATCCTCTACAATACTCAACAATAAATATACTACAAATCATCCAAAATAAAAACATTAATCTCCACCCTAATCACTTCTCTCGCACAATAATCCTAAAATCATCCACAATGGAAAAACATCAAAATTTAATTTCATGAATATAAAATAAATCCATATAATTTTAATGGATATTTTTAATAGAAAAATATTTATTCTAAACATATTAACATTATATAAAACATCATTTATTATATGATAACATGATCATTAATATAATACACATTAAAATTATTCTTTATTTTAGAAGGCATATTTCTAAAAAATTAATAAATTAACGAAAAAGTATAAATCATTAATACTATATACATTTACATTCTAAAAAATGAATTTTTCAATCACCATATAGGAATCTAATTTTTTAGGAAAAAAATAAATCTTATCATTTACCATTTAACCTTGATAAAAGACACATAAAATTAGAAAATATAAATTACATTTATTTTTAACAATTTGAAATATTAAATCATTAAAATTTAACATGTTCCATATTTAAGAAATTATCTTGGTAATAATATTTCTAAACTCAAAAAACATTAAACCAAATAAAATTGTCAAATAACATAGGAAAATATTCATTATTTTTTAGTAACTACTATTTCATGAAATATTAGAGATTATATAGATTTATCATATTTTAATATGGCTTATATAATCCCAAAACTGAACTTCTTCTAATCAATATCAATATATTCATGTCTAAAATAATGAAATTAAAATTAATAGGAAACCCAATATGGAACAAGTTAAAGCATTATGTTTAAAAATAATCACCATAGAAACTCAAAGGTCCCTTACATTACCAACATATCATCACTAAAATCCATTATGAACAAATTATTTTAAGTAATATAAATTAATTCATAAAGTCTATAATTTATACCATTTATAAATTATTTTTATATAATATAAACTTTTGTGAATCACAAATTATCACAAATTGGTCATTATATCTAAAAATCAATATAGAAATTGTTGAAAAACTAGGATAATTCTGATATATTACATCTATAAAATAATATAAACAAAAAGAAATTAGGATCCAAAAACCCATTTATATCCCTAAAATCTTCATTCTTATAAGATGTGGAAAATGAATCCATTAATATAGAGTACATATGTCGATTAAGGTACTTTAATAATACATTAAACTTAAATCCCAATAAAATCACCCCCAATATTTTACACTTAAATCCCAATAAAATCACCCCCAATTTGACCATAGTGGAAAAACATACTGTTTAATGTACCACACTATGGTATCCATCCCAATATTAGTATAATCATACCTAATGTGTTTAGAAATCATAATCTTCTTCCATAAAATTAAATAGGGAGGAATTCCCATGTGTCCTAGGTAGACAAACATTCTAAATCACATGTTATGTATGACAAATAATTCCACCCTAAAACCATTTATTCTAACCCATCTGTAATTCAAATCAAAACCAAAAATCTCGTCCATAGCTTTTATAAAACCATGAAATTATCCCTTACTAAGAAACCCTCTTACACTGGCAATGCATAAATGTGTGATCTTTAATTAATGCATCCAAATGGTTATGGGTTATAGACTAGCACCGAGGGTATAAATTTACAAAATGAGAGGTGTTACCCTCTTAAATACTAGGAAAATTTTATTAAATTTATAAACACTGTATAAGATAATATAAAACCAAATTCAAAATTCATGTAAATCCCATAAATAAACAAGATCAATTTCCAAAAAAATATCCATCTCGGTCTTCCACTCAAAACCCAAATAATAAATAATATATATATATATAATGGTTAGTATACATTTTCAATCATTTGAATCCTCTTAGAAACATCTCATTAAAACATATAAGTAGTATAATTATTCCTTAATGAAAAAATAGAAGATCCAATAAGCACCAATAGTATTACACACCCTGAAAATACTATGTAGTTTTTATTTACTTGAAACCTATAGGACATTAATAAATATATCATTAAGAATATTAAGGGAGGAATAAAACCAAAATTATAAAAAAAAAATAATATAAAATTTTTATCCTCATGGTTTTAAATGAAAATCATCCCTTAGATTGTAAAAATAGATATTATTAGAATAATTTGAGATATTATAGAGTTGTTGATAGTAATTTAAATCTATTGACTTATTGTAAGAATTTATTCAAGAATATATATCGTACTAGAATCAAAACATTATTTATATCATCATTGAAAAAATGTTCATCGGAAATATTACCTTTAGAAATATTTTCATTGGAGAAAATGATTGGATATATCAGATAGGTATATTATTCAGTTGAAAATAATAAAATTAATAAATGATTTTCTTATTTTGGAATAAAATAAATAAGTAATATTTAATTAATATATTGTATATATATTTTTTCATAACTTCTTATTATTATAATAAATATTATTAAATATTTATTTGATGCATTTATAATAATAAGTGAAATATTTTCATCTTAATGTATTGGTAAAATTAAATTTTGAAAAGATAGATTATTAAATTTAATAAGATGTGGTTAATATTATTTAATGTGAACAGGTGATATTTGTTCAATGAAATGTTTTCTTAATTAATGAGTTTTTATGTAAATAAATCAGGATATTATAAACAATGACTATAAATTTATTATACAAATAACACATTAATACAATTTTAATTATTAATTAATATAAAGTATAATTAAAAAAATTAAAATGATATTTTTTATAAAAAAATTATATATTTTATGTTTTCATCTAAAATCTAATTTTAATATGTTTTGAAATTGAAATAATTAAATAGTGTCGAAATTTATAACCAATTGTTAAATATTAATTATGTAGTATTATTTCCTTTTTATTCTTGAAAATAATCTAATGTGGTAAAAATTGTGTGATCGTGGTAATGGTAAAAAGAGGTAAAAAGTGATAAAAATAAGTTGGAATAGCATAAAATATCATAAAACATATCATTAAATTTTTTTATCATGGATTTATAAATTTAAACATATCATTTCCCCTAAAATTATCAATCATGGATCCTCTTTTATTTAATAATACACCTCCATTTCATGTTAAGAAATTATATTTAAAGAAAATTCCACCTATTTCACCAATAAAAGACCCATTCACCACCCCACTTCTCCTCAATTTTTTTTTTCAAAAATATTCATCCAAAATCTTATATTACATAATTATAATATCCCAAACATTCTAGTATCATAAATAAACTACTCTTAAAAGGATTAATCTAATTTACAAACGAGTTTCTTCAATAAGTAAGGTAAAAATTCTCAAACGATAATATTCATTTATATTACATTAATTATTATTCTTCTACCTCAAATTATATCACAGAATCCTAATATAATTTATTATTATAATTACTTTCAATAAATTTTATTTTTCTGATGGAACACCCATTATCTACCTTCCCTCCACTCATAATAAAATGATAACATCACCACGATAACATGTAGACTATCACCACAAAGAATGACAAAATTCATTTTTCATTACCAACATGCATGGATGGTTCTGAATATTTATTTCATGAATAAATATTTTAACTATAACATGATAAATATTATTTAAAATGAAAAATTAATTCTATAAATAATCTTAACAACAAATTGTAATTTTATATATAGCCACTTCAAAATGAGAATACCTAGATACATTTCATAATTTGAATTTATTTTGAAAATATATATTCAACTATATAAATTTTTTGGTACTACAATGATAAAAAAAACTATTTACCTATAGAGATGACGAGATGATTTTATAGCCCATTTAACCACAATCACCATATTTAATAAGTCTTAGAGAAATTGACCAAATAAAATTGAGTGGATAATGATAGAAAAATGTTTTGGAAAAATTAATTAAATATAATGATAAAATAAATTAAAAATAAATAATATATGAAGATAGTAATGAATAAAGTAATTAGTATAATTATTTTTGGTAATTCATATGGTTAGAGATTATCCAAGTATGAAAGAATCCATGGTAAGAGTTTTCTCACCATAATTTTTCATTAATTGATAGACACTCTATATTCAACACCTATAACATTTGATGTTGTGTTTTTACCTGAATATGGATTTATATAATAATAATTTTCATGAAATTAAAGAAATTTAAAAATCCCATTTATGTTCACTATTCCAATTACTTTTGTTTCAAAAGTTACTGAAACTACAACGGTTTTCATAAATATCATATTTTGAATTTAGAACTAATGTTACTAAGATTAAAGGTATAAAAATTGAAGATATTTCTCTTTAATTAATCCAATATTTTATTATTCTCTAATTTTAATTTTTTTTCATGTTCTCCAACCATTTCATTTCCCCTTTGGTAAATAATACACAAAAAGTGATTCTTGTAAGAGAAACTAACCTTACTCTTCTTTTTGGTTAGAAATGATTTCCTCCATGTCTATATAATTTATCTAATTTTATGGATAGATATATCCCAAAATAAATGACTATATAAAATAGTATTCAATGTTATTGACATTCATTACAAAAATAAATCATCTTTTATCCTTTCTAATATGATCATTTCCCTCCAACATTGATATTATATACAATAGTAGAAACTAATATTATCTTGAAACATATTTCACACTAACTTATATACATATCAAGATAATATTTTTTTAAGTATTCTTATCCATATTTCCTATATTTATCAATATAAATTTCAATTCCATCTCTTATATAATATATTTTCTCAATAGATAAAAATATTGTATGGTAATTTAATATTCCTTCTCCCAATAAATTTTATTACTCTTATAAACGTTTTTTCATCAATATAAATATACATTATTTTTTATCATACTTACATGAAAGAAAATTTATTTATAACATCCACGATCTTTATCTGGTTGGATTATGAAAATATTTTATCGATGTTCTGATGTAATAAATTTGTTTTCACGGATTAAATATGTTATAATGAAATTATGAATATTTCAATGTTTTTATGAAAAAAATATGTGTAGTTTATAATTATATTATGTGTGGTTCTATCATAGTCGCGGGATAAAATTGTTATGGTTTTATAACCCACTAGATTTGGATGCGATAATGGTGGTTAGACCAATAACGTAATGTTAGGGGAAAAGCTTTGTTAGTCCAATTCCACTATGTCATGGGACATTGATTGATAGACTATGTCCAATTTATCATGAGAATGTGGTTATACTAACCCATTATAAATTTAAGGTCTTCATATTAGGCTCAATATATGTTTAGATTTATATGATTATGTTTCTTCAATATTCATATGTTACGAATTTTATGGTTGTTATTTTATAATTGATCATGATTTTTATGTTATAAATCCACTATAATATGAATCATACATTATGAAATGAAAAAAAAACATTATTACATTAATTATGTTTTTTTGGTAATGATTATATTATTTATGAAACTATTTAATTTAATTCAACAGACCATGATTATATTTTGATTCCTATATTATTTTCTAATTCTAACTTGTAATCCTCTATTAATGTCTATTTTTCCACCCTTACGGAGTATATGAGATCACCCATTATTATATTTCAAATATATTGGATCTATATGTTAATATTATGTGATTTATGACTTAAAGGTATTATTTGAGAAGATAAATTTTGTTATATGTTGAATATGATTTAAAGTTAGGTATTTATGTATCTAATATCAAAAGAAAATAAACCTTTAGCATCTAGGGTTTGACTTTTTATGTGATAAAATTATTATTTTATGTTTAATAATGTAATATATATGTATATGTTAAATTATTGTGTTTCCAAATTTAGTAATAGTGCATGGTTTATTAATTTTATAAGAATCGGGTTTGGAAAACATTAGTAAAAACATTAATTATATTACTAAATTTTTAAAAACATAACAAAATTATAGTAATAGAGTGTCCAAATTTTTCACAACGACATCCATAATTGGATATAAATAGGTAGATATAGATATTAAATCAGATCAACATTTGGAAAATAACACTAAAAATGTTTGGTTAGGTATTAATTTGATCATTACTTAGTGAAGACAAATTTTCCTAATTACACATAGATTTATTCTATTAAACGATATAATTTGTTTTATTTTCATTCTATTTGTGAAAAATTATGATAAATATGATTATCAAAACTAAAATGACATATTATGAGAATAAAGTAAAATATGGTGAACACAAAAAGTCATATGATGAATTGATGGTGACTTAATTTAGTATATCTTATGATTTGTTATCATTATCATAATATTTTTTACCCGGATTTTTTAACATGATAATAATTCTATCCATTTTAGATATGGTAAGGGATTGAAGAATGAATCATGAAACTAGGGTGGTTACAGGTTTAATTAATATGGTAATGACCATATTTGATCACAGTTATATGAATTACTTCAAATCAATAAATCTATTTAATATGTCACATTTGTATCCCCAAATTCTATATATTAGGTTTTCGGGGAAAAATACTAGCGGTATGATGATTCCATCCCATGTCCAAGACTCTTCAACAATATATTTTCATATGAACATGTTTATTATAATTTATATTATTCTCCATTTTGTTTAATATTATGTTATTTCATTCATTTATTTTCTCTAAATAAATATATCAGGTTCTAACTAATATTATACGGAAATAAAATTTCATATCCTGAAACATACCATGATTATAATCTATGAAAATAATACATTGAACTTGCAATGGAAGTTACTTCTATTTAGGGGTCTTATTACAAAATCATGAGTGAATTTTTGTCAAATGATAGGGATATAAATTATTCATGTGACTTAAAATAAACCATGTTTATTTATATTTATTTATAAAAAATTTTATTAGACTTAATCTAAATAAATATGTTTTTTATGTAAATCATCCCTAGAGCTATGCATTTCTATATGTTTCCTTATATAATCACTTATATTGATTTTGATGATTTGAAGAAGTAGTTTGAAGATAATCTAGATAAAGGTTCTATTTTCTCATGTGATTCACCTAGGGGTGAGCTGTTCATGTTTCTTAAGAAATGTTTTTGATGAATGTGTCACTATATTGATTCTGATGAACCTAACCAGATCATGATTATGAACTAGTATCCTTTACCATATATTGATAAATAACTCAATAATAATTCAATGGTTAAAAACTTATCAATGAATGACCCGCGATCTATATAGAATTTATTAAGGGTGAAATGTGAAGATATAACCAATACATCCTTCAATAACATTTATGTTCATTATTAATTCCTAGTGATTCTATACAGACTCACAAAATTTCCATACAAACTAAATAGATCTGATAAAAATAAACATCAGGTATTTCTACAATTAGTTTTAGGTTCTGTAAATATATGATAATATAATATATTACACAAGTAAATATGTTCATGAATATAATTTGTGTACTGTGATTAAGACCTTTTGATTGGGGAAATTGTATCAGAAAATTTTCAAGTGTGAATTTTGGAAGCAAAAAGAGTCATTCTTGGTTGATGTTATAAAAAGTGATTGAATTTCTAAAGATGAACCAGAAAGAAATTAGATAAAAAAATCGAGTATAAAAACATATATATCATGGATCATATGTTTTTTATATTTTATTGGTACTAATGATACTCTATGAGAAATTTCACAATTGGTTCGAATCTTCTAAACATGTTAACCAAAAATAGAGTGAAATTCCTATAGAAATATGAATGTACATAACATTTGATGGAACTCAATTGATTTTGGTTATCCTAAAATATATTCAAACTACCCTATATTTGTGTTTTATTTTATATAAAAATTGATGTATCAATAAAGGTAATTGTAACACCCAAGGATTTAATAAAAAAGAATGTAATGTTTGGTAACATATATTACATGAAACTCTTACCTTAAAAGAACTTCAAAATATATTATATGAACATTATAACTAAGATATTTAATTATGAGGAATAAATAGAAATATACTATATATATATATAATGGTTCTAATTAATAAAAATGTACGTGTGAATTTATAGGAAATAACAATTAAATTTTATGAAAAATTTATACTACGCATAAATATTTCCTCGAAAAAAAATTATCATGAGTGAAAATTATATTTTATTTTTCAAATTGGTAAATAAATTATTATATAAAATTAACTTCTTTTTTTAAATAATCACATCCAATTTTCTTAGGCTAAATTTTTGATATGTTTCTGTCAAGATTTATTTTCTAGTAAATAATAAAAATATAGAATTTTATTGAAAGCATTATGTTTATTTAAATAATTTAAAAATATCCATCTTATTTTCAATTTTTTAAAAATAGAAGATAAATATATTATAATATATTTCAACCAATTAAATTTATTATAATCTATTTAATTTTTTAATTTTTTTATGAAAACATTTTTAATGCATTCAAATGATTTCTTTTCTGAAGAATTGTTTTTCATACACATAATGTGTTTTTATAAGAAAAAATTCACTATTAGGGAATGGATTGAATGAAATAATTATTTTATAAATAATTAAAAATGTTTTAACATCCATTTAATATTTTTATTGGAATGGGATAAGAATACATAATGTTTTTAGATTGAATTTCTTTTCTAAAAATATGATTCTTTTCTTATCTTTCATACATATTTTAAAAACAATTTCTTTAAAATTTAGAAATTAAATATTTAACAGTGGTTTAAATATTTATAATAATGAGGTTTAAAGTTTCTAAATATTCACCTTTTATTTTCATGCATTATGAATTGTAACTATGGTTATATTTATCACCTCAACAAAGAGTAAATCAAGGTAATATAGGTTTTAACTAATAATAACTCTATAATTTCTCATAATAATTAGTATTTGGTGAATAAAATTTGAATTTAATCACCTTAGGATCATACATATTTTTATTGGGACATGTCTATGATAAAAACCTATATAATATTTAATGTCAATAATATAAAAAATCCAAAAATCTTTTACTTTTAAATACCTCTTGCGTCTTAACATTGGGAATTAATATTTATGAATTTATATAGATGAATATTTTAAACTGAAAGAGTATATATTATTGGGGTAAATATATTGATAATTTTTATCAATTATATAATTACCATAAAAAATTCCACGGAGACCCAGTAATTCATCAATTAATAGAAGAACAACATAAATTATTTAAAAATAAAAGAATTAATACAATTTGAGTGAGTCATAGTTTTCCACAATTTATTTAGGAAAATTAATCATAATATTTATGTGTAAAGTTATTGTATTATGATTTAATCAATTTAGTGGTGTATTTAAAGATAAAATATTTGCATAGTTCCATAAATGATATTAATGGGATTTTATAGAAATAATATGTGATTAATTTATTTTAGATACATATAAATCCTGAAAGAGGATTGTTAGGATAATATATGGTTAAACATTTCATCTTTTATCCATTTATGTGTAACAATAAAACTTATAAGATAAAATATATCCTTTTAAGATTGAAAAGATGTTAGCATGGTTAACGTTATAATGTGTTAACAAAGGGGGTAAATTAAAATATAAGGTTTGAAACACCAGATTAACATTTAAAACTTATATAGGATAATGAGAATAAAACCTAATCATACCATATCTTGGAATCTATTCCCATTTTGAAGAGAATTTCTTGAGAATTATTTTATTATAATTTAATATTTTAAGAAAATCAAAAACATTCCCTAACCTCACATTTAAAAGTACACCTCTTCCCATTACATATTGAAACCTTATAAAACATATATTTCAACCAAACTGTAAAAAAACTCCATCCCTAAAATAATTATCCACAATACGCAGGCTGTGAAATTTCATAAATTCAAACCATAGGATCCCAAAGTAGAGATATAAAAGAATTCATTCAAAAAAGATGTAATCATATTAAGAGGTCTATTTATTTTTACAACATAATTTAAATCCTATTTTTTATATAATAATTAGAAAATAATAACTTCATTATCCTAAATTTACAAATAGTTTCTTATTTTTATGAAACTACCATTATCCATCCTTTTTCCAGTTATATGGGATGAGAATGAATAAAATGTGTGTATTTATGGATTACCACCACCACATAGAGAAAAAATTTATTTCTCATCATCATATTTCACAAATTAGTATAACTATGGGTGTTTATATATGATATTTATGAAATAATTATGCTTATTTTTTGATATTATCATATATACCTTCTTACCTTCCAATAAATTATAAAATGGTTACTTTGCTCATGCATATGTTCCGACTTGTACCTCCACATAGAAATTCCATTCATTTTTCATTTCCCCATTAAATCGATGGTAATAAAGATTTATTTAATTAATATATATGATATATAAAATTATAATTATTTATGTAAGGAAAATAAATATTATCATTATTTTATTATGTTTTTTTATAACTAAAAATAGATTTAATTATGTGAAAAAATACATCATGGTAATATTGTAGTGTTTTTGGATAGATTAGGTTTGTTGATAAATATGATTTCTGAGTATTGTTGTGGAGTTTTAGAGACATTGTTTATATTTTATATATATTGGAGTCGTTTCCCATTGTTTTTTAAATTTTTCGGGTCCAAATATTATTCGATGGATTAATCACCACGAAATTAGGATCTCAAAAAATACATAAAAAAAATTAAATGTAATGAATTTCATAAAGATTAGTGTTTTGAAAATATATTTATTGTTCTGAAGAAAACATGTGTCATGGAGGGTTGATGTTTTTCAAATGTTGAAGGAAAATGGAAAATATCCTTGGGTACATGATTATTTGTGAATACATGACGAAAAATGGTAAATCTCAAAGAAAATAAGAAGCTTTATGAATAAGAAAATTCCCTTGTGCTTTGTGAAATTATTCAGCCCCATGATTTATATTGGAGATATTCACCAAACAAAATTTGTGATGAGGATTGAAGCTTATATTATAAAAGGATGCACCAATAAATAGGCATCTACAGCCATTTGAAAAGTGGATGAATCCTTAATAAATATTAAAAGGCTCGTAATTCCAAATTTTTATTAAAAAGGTTATTGTTGAAACAAAAATTCTTGAATAAAGGATGTTTACAAAGTCTATGAATGATTTCTAAAACTTGTAAGAATTGTGAAATTATAGAAGTTAATGAGGGATATAAAAATATGATCTAATGTTTTGAGATTATTCAAGGATAAGTGAGATTAAAAAAAATTAGAATCATGGAATGAGTTTTCATACTGAAGGCTTGTTAATCTTTGTGAAAGAGGTGATATTCACAAAGGAACTGAAAATTAAGAAAGTATTAAAATGGTATTTCCTAGTAAATAAATGGTAATTTATTTTAATCATATGGGTGAAATTATATCCTCAATAAATAATATCTCTAAGAATGGGGATTTGTTCGTTATTTATAATGAAGGGACCAGCATATCCATAAATTGTGTATTAATCCCTTAAATAGTTGTGACAAAAAAGTATGTTAAATTGGGTTATCCTTTCCACTGTTAGTACACCAAAATAGTAAATATTGATGGAGTGACCCTTGGGAAGAAGTGAGTTATATATAATCATTGTTAAGGTACTGATCCTAGGAATAGAAGTGTTCCCGATAAAAAATTGGTAGGGATACTTAATAAATATATCACATCAGAACATCATCATTATATTCTACCTAGACATTTCCTAGTGAGGGTGAACTAAGTAAAATCATTTTGTATCATGCATGATTTAATTTTAATATACATTTCTATGGGAATGTGTGGGAAGATTGGTTTTTTAATTATGAAACAATATCCAAACGGTAAATATTTTTAATATTTCAAACCCTGTTACCCCCCCCCCCTATCAGGGTATTTAATCAGTTGGGATAACAATTGGTATCATAGGAAATGGTCAATATAAGTGTTTCTACCTCAAGTGCTCTGATGGATATTTTAAACCACAATCTGATTCTGATCATCGATGGAATTTTTATTATTATTGAAGAATTGGATGAAGAACTGCTTCTGATCATTACGAATATATGTCTTTATAACATCGGTGTATGAATTTTCCCCCAGTATCAACAGTGGTGCTTTATCAAAAGTTTGCCAAAGGAAATTTGATAATGACACAAATGTAATGAATGCTTTTGGGGGATCCCTAGGTAATGTAATATATTTTAAGATGATTTAATTTATGTCATCACATTCTCTCTAGGAAAATATGCTAAATATTTGTAAGGGAGATTCAAAAGTCAGAAAAGGAAAACTATATGTTATAAAGAACAAGTATGAGGATCTCAGAATAAACTCTAATGAGTTTGTTAATGCATTATTTAAGTAGGTGAATTTTGTTTTCAAAGACATGTGGGGCTTGTATAAATTATTAAATATTTAAATATTGTAAATCACATCCTGAAAATACTTGAAGAGATTTAAGTAAAATAATCAGATCATCATGGTGTGTGGATCATTGATAGTAGATGAACATCCCATATAATAGGATTTAATGATACTGTTATATGTATATAAATTGATCAAAATGGTGTATTTAAATTTGTAAATGATGTATTTTATGACATAAGTGACTCAAAAAAATCCAAACTATAGAGAAAATAAATGATGTCTGATGATGTCTTAGTTTTTAAAGGTCTCTATCACAAAATACTTAGTGGAACCAAACTATGTGAACTGGGGATTGATATAAGATTTACGAAGAATATTTTTTTCTTCAAAGGAATATATAGTGTAGTAGTTATATAGGGGAAAAGAAAAAAAATTCATCTCTACATTGTAAGTGGAGTATAAGATAACTTTTTTTATTAGAGATTATTAAGATAAGTTGGGGAATAAATGACGTGTCCATATATTCCAACTGTCCTTAAAAGATCTAACAAAATTTTATATAGAATGATATCTCCCTATACTATCATGTGATCATACTCGTATGTTCTATGCTTGTACATAATGGATTATCATCCTAATCATGTACATTAAAAATAAACAAAAGTTAAACATAGAGATAAAACAGGTGCATGAACATATATTTAGACCTATATAACCAAGATAAATTGATGGTAAGAGGTATTTCATTATTTTATTTGATGATTTTAGTTGGATAGAATAGGTATTTTTCACTGCTCATAATTATGATGTATTCAGTTATATAAAACATTATCACAGGGAATCAAAAAGGATGTTTGGAAGGAATATTATGATGTTTCTTACTGATAATTCTATGAAATTCACATACATTAATGTATAAAATTATCCCAAGAAACATGGTACAAGGCGTGAAGGTTAATTAGGGATAACTCCTTTAGACAATGGATTAGTGGATAGTAAAAATCGAATCATAAACAACATGGTTATAACAATTCGCAGGTAAATTGACCCATTAGAGGAATTATAGAATTTAATAGTCTTAACATTATTCTATAAATCCTATGGGACTCTGTTATATCCGAATGAAACAAAGAATCCATATTAGTTGTGGTATGAGGATAAGCCAACATTTAAATACTTTAGAATCAATAGATGTAAATGTTTAATTCTCAATAATGAGAAACAAATTAAATTTTAATCATGAGGATATGAGGGGATATTTCATAGATTTTGAGGAGAAAGAAAAACATATAATTGATTCAAAAAGGGGTTTGGAACGGTATTTTAAATCAATGATGCCATTATAGTACAAAATTAATTGAATATTCAACAATATAGTGAATTGTTCCCTCATAAGTGTGAAATGAGGTAAGCACCTCAAGGGTTGTTGAAGAAGATAATGATGACTCATAAGAAGATATTGATTATGAGAAGGATGATGTAGAATTTATATCTTCATGAAAACCATAGAGTCTAGCTGAAATTGAATGATAGGACATCACAGGTGATTTGGAAGTTCCAGTGCAAATATGAATAATAAATTCATTACACAAGGAATCTGTCCTATCTAATGTGGTGCCTAAATGTTTTTTTGGATGTATCTAGAGATGAATACTATTTTCAGGATATAAATTAAGAGATTGACCATATTTTGAAGAATCAGACAAGGGATATTATTTAGAGATGACCTAATAATAATTTCATTGGGACAAAATTGTTCTTTTGGAATAATATTAATGAATACGTCCTAGTGATTTCAAGAAGAGAATTATTAGTGTGAAAATGGTAATCCCAGATTAAGGGTATTTAGGTTGATGAATTATTTTTATCTACTATGATTCTATAGACAATCTGATTATTCTTGGATATTATTATGAAAATAATTTTCAATGTTTTCTTGATTAATGTAAAGTTGGAATTTAAAATGGGGTTATGGGAAAAGAGGATTTAATTAAAAAGTAATATTGTTTCTCTCATTCATGAAGATAAGAAAAAATAATATTGGTCGATTAAAGAACTATATAGGTCAATGTAAGAACCAGGATCATGGTATTCAAGACTATATCACTTTTTGAAAAAGATTGGTTTTTAGTGTGGTGGAGTTAAAAACAATATCTATGTAAGCTATGAATTTAATAAAATAATGATGGTTGTTGTGTATATTAATGATATAAAATTTTATGGGTCAGACTTAGCGTAGAGAAAATGTTCATAGAAATCCTAAAATGTGAATTCGAAATGGAAATTATTGGTGATCTAAATTTTTCCCTTAGTTTACAATTGCAATAAAGATTGAATGACATATTAATTTCTCAATATAAATATGTAAAAAGGGTTTTTTATAAGATTTTTAATGGATAATTAAATTGGTATTATGAAATTAGTGGCCACATGGATGAAACTATCATGAGATAATGACGGAAATGTAGTTAATGCCACATAAAACATGAAATTCATTGGAAATCTATTCTGATTTAAAGTGAAAAAACCTAATATTGTTTTTTTCAAATCATAAGAGAAAGATATCAAATAAATCCCAAATAAATCCACTTAATTTTAGTATGAAATAAAAATTTGTAATAATAAGGGAACTATGGATTTTGGTTTGTAGTACAATAAAAAATCTCAATAAGAGTTGTTGGGATATACAGATGTAGATTGGTCCAGATTAGTAGATGATTGAAAATCAATTTCAGTTGGTGCATTCAATCATGGTTAATAGTGTATTCCATGGATTATTAAAAACTAATATTTCATTTAATTGAGAACCATAAGAAGCAAAATATCTTGGGAATAATCAATCAAGCATGCGATTATTGTGGATGAAGTAAGATCTTGATGATATAGTATTTGATGTGAATTCTCCAATTAGAATCCTTTAAAAAAATTCATGCCTTATAAATATTAGAAAAAAACCGATTCCATCAATAAAGGAAAAATAATATTGAAATAAAGAATTTTTTTATAAAGGACAAGTTTGACTATGGGATTTTGATGTTTGAGTGTGTCCCAATAGAACTACTGGTTGTAAACATTATAATAAAAGCCATACACAAAGAGAGGTTTGAGAATCATTGATTCTATCTTGGTGTTCAATTGAATAGATACACATAAATAAGTGTGGATGTTGGAACCTTACCCCTGAGGTATGATATGTTTTCCCTAATGTGTTGATATGTGTTCTTTACCCTATTTCAGATCTCAACAAAGTGACATTCGTGTTCAATGACAAAGGGGGAGAAATTGTGGCTATAAAAGTGGATAAAATTACTTAATCAAGACAGGGGATGGGAAAAGTAGGGGGATTAAATTAGATGATGTTGATTAAGTACATTGAATGATGAAATATCACAAGATAAGTATATGATGGTAGAATTATTTTGGTATATTGATGAAGAATGGCATGTTACTGAGCTCTGCATGTAGTTTTACAATTGATATCAAAAAATAATTTACTCATTGATAATTTTTAATACTACTCTTGTTTCTCACACTAAGAATGGATCATGTGGTATTAGATTATGTGTTTAGATTTTCTATGATTTCTATTTGTAATCACAAAAAGTTTATTTTGGTAGAATATGGAAAAATAGTTAACAAGGTATAAATATGTGAAGAGTTTTCAACAAATCCAATCGGGGGATTATTATGCCAAAACCATCAACAAAAAAATGCAGTGTTGTTGGGATGATTTTTTTTTGTTGAGAAAGAAGGTTTCTGAGTTTAGTTGTGGAGTTATAGAGATATTATTGAAATGTAATATTTACAAAGATCTGGTAAAATGGTACTGATGCTCTGTAAGTAGTACAAAACGTTTTGTATACAATGAGGTTCCCTTTCCAGGTGTTTACATACTTTTTGGGGTCCAATGTTTTTGGGATGGATCTATCATTGGGAATGATTTATTTTATTTTATTCATCATAAAAAATTTTCAAATTAAATAGTTTCTTCTTTATTTGTTTTTTTCAAATAAATTTATCTATGTGAAGGTAACTAGTTTCACGAAGGATTCAAGAATTCTAAATTCGTAATGAAAACAATAAAAAATCAGCATGACTACAAGAATCTTTTAAATGGTTTGATGAAAAATCGAAATTCATTATGACTATATGAATATTCTATATAGGGAATTATCTCTAGTGGTCCACAAAAAAAGGGTCTTCATGGGAGAGATTGGAGAAATTCATGAAAATATGATGAAGTTGATTGAAATTTCTAGAATATGGGGAAATTCCTAGAAATAATCCTATACCCCTTCAAAAAATATACAAATAATTAATAAATATTAAATGTCTTCAAATTTGGGATTTTTATTCATGAAGGGTTTTCTTTTGTAAAATTACATAAAGAATGGATGTTTTGGATGGCTCTGAGAGCTGAATGAATGATTTATGTATCACAAAATTATTGATTCTTGAAAATGATGTAAATTTTAAACTAAAAGTTTTAACATTAGTGTGGTTTATGTGGGATTATCAAAAATACTTGATCTTCAAAAAAATCATGTTTTTTTCAATGTTTGGTGGAGCTTCATGAAATATGTGACCATCCTAGAGGCAATGAGCATTGTAAATGTATCAAAAATTGATTTACAGGTAAATCTATAGTAATTTAGTATCCATCATATTGATGAAATTATAAAATCAATAGATAATTTACATATAACTAGGGATGCATTAATTTTTTATAATTAAGGGACCTACATGTGCATAAATGTGTATAAATCTTTTCTAGATTAGTGGGAAAAGGAAGAGGAATAAAGTGATCCTCTGCCCCGAAATTGATTTGTGGAATGAAATATTAAGCGAGTTTCACTTCGTATAAAGTGATAATTTCCTTAAAAAAATTAAATGGATTTATCATTGAAATATAATTGAAATATTTGGTATTTAACATAGTAGGGATAACATTTCATTCTTACATTCAACCTACCATCCTCATTGATGGTGTAAACCATTTTTCTATATCTATATTTTATAAATTATAATATATAAAAATACAAATGAAATATTCGATATTTATATCATGATTAAAATTATAGTTAATTGTATCAACGATTAATGTGAATGGACAAAGACCACTGAACCAAAAGATACATGAAAAAAAATAAATTGCCTGAAATAGGTATTAATAAATGGATAAAGAATTAGTGATAAAATGTATATGTAAATTTTATATTATAAGATATATATTAATAAGTTTTTTTTTATATATTTATAAATAATATTTACCTAATATATGGTATATTGTAATCCATACTAAATAATTATAACCTGTGGTAAATGATTTTCTTCTCAATTTTATTTCTCTGAGATAAATTCCATTTTCACCACTTGTTTCACTGTGTAGTGTATATTCTACAAATATATGAATTTTATAATTCATAAAAATAAAATTATGGGGAAATATATCTATCCATGTTTTCCCATTAATGGGTATTATGAGTCAAATGTTCCCAAAGAGTAATAAAATTTATGATTTGATCCCATTTAATGAGGATTGTCTATGTTTCACTTCCAGTTAGAGAAATTATATGATCTTTATCTGTTTTATCCCTATAATGTTTCACATCCTTCGGATATGTAAAAAGAATAATTTTTTCATTTGACTTTACTTTCATTAAATAGTCAAGATAATGCAATTTTTTTAAAGAAATAAAATTATGATTTATTATTATGTTTGGATTTTTTTCATCCATATCCATGTTTTTAAAATATTTTTAAAAAGGTTTTTAATATTATACAGTGATTTTTAAAGAAACTATAACCATTATTTAATATAGAAAAGTTAAAAGGAATCTTATTTTCATTTCCTAATTGATGTTCCATTTTAATTTTTATAAACTTTTTAATGCAATACTTTTATTTTAACTTTTATGGAATTAAAATAATTTGTCGTTGTCATTACCACTCAATTATTTAAATATTATCCTATAATTTTGAATTTATTTTTGAATAAAATGATTCCATAATATATTTTTTTATTTTTAATAAATCATTTTATAATTTAAATGATATTTTATACAAGAAAGTTTCTATTTATCTTATGATGTTAATTAGGATTTATAGGGGGATATTATCAAAATATACCATACATATTATTTATTTCGGTGTTTTATGACTATAATGATAATATTTTTTTAAACATTATATTCCATGGTTTATTTATGATTTTTTTATTAATGATATATTATCTTATATAATTTAATTTTTGGGACTATATTATATGACTGTTGTGTAACATCTCTAGGAAGACAAAACCCATGTGAAAATTTAAGGTAGGGGAATTTTTATCAATTACAATTCATTGAGGGAATTCACGATGATATGAACAATTATTATTTTTAGATGTATATATATAGACAAATTAAAATTATATAATAATAATTTATCTATTTTTATTATATTTATTGTTTTTTAGAATTTCATTATTTAATTTGGTTAATGATTCAAGTGTTTCTCAAATGATTCAGGGTGTTTCATTGCAAAAAAATAATACTTTTTTATTTTATAGAAAAATTCCTCTCTCATCTAGGTGAATTATTTTAATATGAAATTTTAATGGTTTTAATATGGGAATAAAATATTAATAATTTTTTATGTCTCTATTACCTTATTTAAAAAATATTCAAAAGTAGTATTTTAAGTTGATTTATACAGAATGGTGACATTGACCATTTCTTTAGTCTTTACTACTGTTTCATTTATAGAATCTTTTGTAATCTTATACATGTTTTTGAATGAAAAACCATCCTTCCCTTTTTTTGTTATTTTCATATAGAAAATTATTTTGCAAAAAAAATTATTTTATTGAAATTGGAATTTTTGAATAAAATTTTATTTTTATACCTCAAAGGGATTTGAAAAGGAGTTTCAATGATTTTTTTTCAAATGATGACATTATTTATTCCCTATGTGGATCTTGTAAATTATATAATATGTGCGCTCACAGGTAGTATAGGGTGATCCCATTATAGATTAAAAGAGAGTCCACTTAAATTATTCTATAATGTATTCGATAATGATTATATTCTCTTGAAAATTATATTGAATGTTTTTGGTATGTTTATTAGAATTTTAAGGCTTATATAATTGTTCAATGAGATTAATTCTGATAATACCTACATCAATTTTTTGTGATTGATAATATGTTTTATATAAATAATTTGTTTTAAAAATATTAAATAAATGATATTTTTAATGGTATGATGTTTCCATTTGTGGGAAAAATGTTATTATTTGATGAAATGTGTTTTTCAGGGGTTTTAATATTTTTACATGACTAACCGTTTCCTTCCTTCTTATATACCTTGATAATCTTCTATTCTAATACCATTTTTTTAAAAAAAAATTTAAGGATGGGTAATGTAATGGATGGTTTCAAGTTGAATGTTTTTGAGTTTTTTTAGGGAAAAATCTTTATTTGTTTTAAAAACATTATGTTATGGGAATATTGGATAAAAATTTGTTGTGCCCACTTGGATTTTTAGGGTTTTTAATGTCCAGTTTATGTCCTAATTCTATAATACTCTAATATTAAAAAGATACTAAATGTGAATGAAAGTAAAATTAACGGCATAAATTTATAATTATGTACTTTTTATTCTCAAGTCCTTATATTTTCTATTTAATTTACTATTTATAAAAATCTAGACATTTTGGTAATATTAATAGCGTCCCCCTAAAATATTTTACCTTATGCCCAATTTTGAATAATATATCATTTGAAGGTTACCATGTTTTTTCATATAATCATTGTCTGTTCTAAATGGTTTTCCAAGGAAGAAATAGGGAACATGTATTGGGAAGTCACCCAGAAAAAGTTATCATTTCTAATCAGTATGCCAATATGGTTTTTAATTAGAATTTTTTTAACAGTGACAGATTAGTTGACCAAGGATATAAACTATGGTGGAATACAGGCAAGATAAGAACTCATTCAACCATGATATAACATATATATAGTGGAACATTTCACGAGGAAACATCACCCACATTTCAGGGGATCATCTGATCCAATGATAGGTGAAGGATGGATCAATTCTATAGAGATGAAATATAATGTCAAGTAAAATTCGCAATTTCAAAAGGAAACCCTTTTCATTTATAATTTTAATGGTTAATGTGATAGATGATAGATTTTGGAAATGAATACTAGGGAGAAATAATAGTTTGATTCAATGGAATGGGATATATTTAATAATATCATCCAGGAGAAATATTTCACAATGGTTCTTTGAATCTGAGAGGAATTAATTTTCATGGTATTGAGGAAAAATCATTATTATATCATTAAATCATATAAGGAAATAATTAAATTATTTCTAGGGATGTGATTATTTAAATTTAGAAAACTGATAGTCAAATTTATAATTTTTTAAAATTTTAAAAGACATACTATGAAGAGCTTTGTCGTCATGGGAATTTAAAATCCATGAGAATGTTATTTTTGTGCTAAAATGGTTGAGATGGTGTTTTTGAACCCTTTTTTTCTCCATGATGATGAATCTAATGAGCTTTAAAGATGGAATGAAATAGTGAAACCTACATCAATAAATTAAATATGTAATAAATTCAAGTTTCAATATTGTGTTATGTGTGGTAAAAAGAAACCTGGAGATTTTCTTATGAATTAAATAATTATTACATATCATGAATCTTTCCAGCATGGAACGTAAATTAATGGAATAGAATCATGAATAGTTATTTAATGTGGTAAACTATATCTATCCCATGGTGTGATGTTTTAGTATTAATGAGTTGGTTAATTATGTTAATGTGTGTCTAATGTTATTTTCACATGATAGAACTCTTTAGGATAAGAAACACAATGTTTTAGTGATATCATTTTCTATTGCGAAAGTTAATGATGGGATATAAAATTTAGTTGTTAAATTCATGTTACTTATGTGTTATAATTATTCCAATCATTTATTTGACTCTATATCATCATTTGAAATTGAAAATAAATTTGGGAATATGACCTCATGAATGTATGATATAAATATTAGTGAAAAAAGAAATGTGGATGTAATAAAGAAAACAAAATTTATAGGAATATTTGTATTGTTATTAGTTCGATGGTCTTTTCTATAAATTTTGTTAAACTAGACATATTGGAGTTTGATATCATTTTTGGTATATATTGGATTTTAATTTAACAAGAAAATATCGATTTTCTTGGAAATAAAGTCATGTTTAATGATTTAATGACTTTGATAATATACAAATATGTTAAGAAATTGTTTATAGATAGTAGTGAATGATTTATAAGTTATATTGTTGAATCTGAAAAAAAACTATCCGAATTAGTCTTATATTAGTCGTTAATGAATACATGAATGATTTTTACAGGATTATCCCAGTTTTATTCCTAATTAATTTTCTGATTTTATTATTGACAACATACCTAATTCCAAACCTAATTCTAAAAACCCTTATCGAATAGATTAATTGGATCAATACGGATTGAAAAATAAATTATAGGATTTACTAGACAAAGGATTCTTGTGTCCAAAAACATCACTATGGGGTGATCTTATTCTATTTTTTAAAAATAAATATGGTTCATTGTTACCTTGTATTGATTATATATATTTTAATAACATCAATATTATAAAGTCCAAATGGTTTAAGAGAAGTGAACAATTCTTCCTCATTCTCCTTGTATCGAATCTCTCCCTCCTAGGGTTATTTCAGCTCTCTCATGGTATTAATCAATTATTTATTCTCTTCAATGGATGTTTTGGTGGTAATTATACTCATACAGATATAGTCTATCATCTAACTAGGATTTTCAACACTTATCTTTGTTGAATAATTCTTTGATCTTCGGTGGATATCACTGTCATCAAATGTTTCTTTCATTTTTTGGTCTTCTCAGTTTCCCTCCTTCTAGGATCTAGTTTTAGATCTAGTATTTCCATCTTTTATAGACTTCATGAAGGGGTCTGTGGTCCATGGAAATATCTTGCATCGGTGACTCAGAGATGGTTGGTAACAATCTGGATTCCCTCATGGGTTGTGAGGATTGATGGTCAAGTGGTTTTAGGTGAAATTTTTGTTTTTCCATCAGTTGGGGATCATGAAAATCTTGATATGGGGTCATAGAAGTCCCGGTGTTCATTGTATTCTATATTGTATCTTTTCGTGTGGTGTGACATTTTGTTGGAACTAAAAGGTTGGAGGCCCAAATAATGTTTGTGCGTATTGAAATCCACTATTAAAAAATCATTTCTCTTTGGATTAATGAGCACCTATATTTGATTTTTGAATAGTTTTCATGGTCTCGTTTTTAATTGCATCAGGTTGACAGTGTTCCGATTTTCCCATTTTCATTGTTTGGTGGGAGGATAAAAAGAGGATACAATTACTTGAACCTATCATATGAACCTCCCTCCACATTATTATTTTTATATTAGGGGTTCTCTTCCATGTTGTGTTGGACTTACATGGTGTAAAATCTTGGTATGGGATGACACTTTACCTTGACAAAGTCAATTATTGAACTATCTATTAGGAGGAGACAATTATTTTTCTATTTTTCTTATTGTAAGTTTCTTTCCATTAAACCATTATATTTCATCTATGACCATTAAATCTTGGTTTTATACGTATATTTTCCATTTATTGATGGGTTTTCTCTTTTACCATTTTCTAAATGAGACTTCTTATAATTTTTCAAAAAAACCATGTTGAACTCCAATCAGTTTAAAAAAATAATTGTTAATAAAATGTATAATTTTCCTCATATTAATAATTTTTTTGATTATCTCCAAGGAGCATAATGTATTTCAAATATTCAACTTATATCACGGTAACGTCAATATAAAGAGAATTAAACCTTTATTATGAAGACGTTGTCACATAATCAATATAAGAACTGTGAATTTTTTTTATTCTATTTGGGTTATCTAATGAACATATTGTATATATGGAACCTATAAAAAGAATTTTTAATGATTTCATGGATAACTTTTTTTGTGTTTTCACTAGTGAAATTGTGGTATATTAAAAAAATTTATAGGATCATAAAATACACTTGGGGGTTGTTTTATAATTTTTAAATTAAAGTAAAATATATAGTAAATTTAGAATGTTTGAACATAGATTACAAAAAATTCAATTAAATAGATATATTATTTATACGTATGATATAACTATTAACACTTATTAAAAAAATTGTTGAATGATGGACAAGAACTTTAAATATCATCAAAATTCAAAGTTATTGTGGATTAGTGGGTTACTACTAGAGGTTTGTTGAGAACATTTCACAGTTTTCTATCCCATTAATCATGTTTACTCGAAATGTTGTTACATTAATATGGACAAAATAATGTGGTGATTTATTCAGAAATTAAAAATATAATTGGTGAATTATCTTGTTTTGGACCTTCTTTATAGATATTCATAATTCAACTTGTACAATGATACCTATTTGAAAGGACATGGTTTCCTCCCAGTGATGAATGAGTAGGTTATTTCATATGTATCATGTTATTTGAAACCATATGATTTAAATTCCGCAACACATGATTTGGAATTAAATGATGTGGGGTTTTATGAAAATATATAGAGGTGTATTTTTTATGGAGTAATGTGTGAACTATATATTGATCATAAATGTGTCATCTATATAGTCCCCCAAAAAGAATTAAACACGAGACAAAGAAGATGGCTAGAACTAATTAATGATTATTATTGCACAAGTTATAATCATCTAGGAAAATATAAAAAGTTGAATATGATTTGAGTTTAAATATTAATTATAAATGAACATATTTACCTTTGGAATGTGACCAATTGGCTAATGATTTGATGCATTTTTTCCAAGAAGTTGTCGATGCATGGAAATATTCTATTTAATTTTATGTTGAAGTGTAGTAGGCACTCTTAATAAAGAATTAAGAGAGATCATAAGGTGGATCAATATTGTAGAAAATGGTATAATATGTTAAAAGGGATACCTTTATTAATTTTAATATTTCTGAAGAAGGATTTTTAAGATTTTTCGAAAGATTATCAGTTCTTTATGATTCCCAATTGCGTAATAATTTTTTTTCTAAAGCTCACAGCTCTCCATGTTCCATTAATCTATGCATTACTATGTTTTATAGAAAAATTTGGGAGTATTACTTGTGGTATTTAATGAAGATATATATTTCATAATTCAAAATGATGTGTTTTACTTATAATTAGTTTAAATAAGAACAATATTTACCAAAGATTATGCTTCAACATTATTCATTTCCACAAATGAAAATTAGAGGATATGTCAACGCATTTCTTTATTATATTTCTATGGATATAATGAGGAAACCGTGTGATTTGGGTTATTAATGATCAATTAATTATATATTAACATTTTCATCACATTTTATATACTATTTATTTAGATCATCTTTCTTGAATTTCTCTAAATTAGATAGTTATGCTACATGGTGTGCCTCTTTCCATTGTATTAAACCATTATCTAAGTTTCACATATAATTTTTTGAAAGGTCTTCAGAAGTCATTAGGTATAGAATTAAAGTGAAGTATATATTTTCATACTCAATATTATTTAATGAATAATATTAGGATTCAAACAATGGATCATCTGCTTTATTCTTTCTCAATTGATTATAGAGGATGTTGGGATTAAAAAATTTCATTGGCTGAGTTTTACTCAAATAATATTTTTTATTCCATTTTACTGATGGAAAAATTTCAGTTTTTATATTGAATGGGGTTTTAGGCACCATCATTTTTGTACTATATATGTGAATAAAATTTTATGGGACTATAGTTTATGTAGTAAAAAGTAGAGTATTGTTTGTTGATTCATTGATACATGATAAAATATTAGCACAGGAAGAAAATTAATGAAGATTATAATAAGAAATAACATTCCTTTGAGGTAAGTGATCATGTATTTATCAAATTTCTTACCTCAAAAGGTGTGATTCATTTTGGTAATAATTTGAAGATGGTTCCATAGTTCATTGGACTGTACGAAATCCTATATAATGTTGGATCATTTTCCAACTCAGTTTCCTTACTTCCAAGTGTATCTAAAGTACAAAACATATTTCATGTTTCAATGTTATGAAAAGTTTTTCAGGATTCATATCATGTTGTTATACCTGATTTGTTTCAGTAGGAAGAGAATATTTCTTATGAGGAACAAAAAATTTCAGGTTCTTGACCATAGAGATAATTTGGTGTGGAATAAAGTTAATCATAAGGATAAGTATTTATTAAAAAAATATTATTGAAGAGGATACATGGTAATATGTGAATTATATGAGGAAAGGATATCCCCATTCAATTAATATATTAATAAAATAACAAGGAACAATTTAATAAATGTGGGGAAGGATGTAATAACCCTATAAAATTTAGAAACATGTGTCAATTCAAACTCAAGGTAAGGGAATTCGTCTCAATTTCCATTCATTAAGGAAATTCATGAGGATATGAACCTTTATTCTTTTATAAGGTATATATATATCCCCTTTGACATTATATAATAAGAATTTACTAAATATCAATAAATTGAATATTTTAAATATCATTCATTAACAGGGTTTATGAATCAAGGGTTTATCAAGTGATAAGGGGGTTTTCATTGACAAAATACTTTTATGTTATTCCTTCAAAATGTATTTGAATTCAATTTCCATGTTTTTAAAATGATATTTGAAATATTTTTATTGGGGAATAAAATATTTATAAAATAAATTTTCAATCTCTTTTACATTATTTTAACAATTTTAAAAAGGATTCTTTTTATATGTTTATTAGTAGTATAGAAAACTACTTTTTCTACCTCTAAGTATGATATTTAATTTTTATATTACACTAAAAGTTTACATGTTTTCTTACCTAGAAAAAATATCCCATTTTTTGGGTTTTTATGTATTGAAAATGGGTTTAAAAAAAAATTGTATTGAAAATGGTATTTTGAAATAAAATCGTATTATAATATCTGAACGGAATTTTAATATGAGTATAAAATAGTTTTTCAAATTATTAAATTTTTTATTCATGAGGTGGTTATTCGGGGTTATGTTATATTGTGGAACCTTTATAGAGTTGGCTGATATAGTTATCGCATAAATGTTTGGTGTCCACTTACAGGTATATAATTCATTGGGTAATGATTATATTATATGGAAAATTATATTGTAATTCGGTTTTAAGGTTATATAAACTTTTAAGGGTTCTATAAGTGTTCTATAATGGTTTTATGAGATGATGCCCCAAGGTACCAACATGAATTTTATATGCATGATAATGAATTCTCATAGAAATCAATTGTTTTATAAAGTAAAAAATAAATGATATTTAAAATGGAATGATATTTCTTTTTATAAGAAAAAATGTAATTGTTTCATGAAATTTGATTTTCATTTTCATGTTTTTAATAATCTAATTGTTTCCATTATACTTATATCCCTTAATATTCTTTTATTCTCATCTAGTGTTTTTAAATATATTTTATTGGGTTTGAGGATGGGTAAGGTAAATGAAGATTCCATGTTGAAATTCATGAATATTTTTCCTAAAAAGTGGTCAATAATTATTGTAAATTTTTTATATTATACAAAAAATAGATAGTAATCAAAAGTTTACATTTTAATTTTATGGTTGTTTCTCTTTCAATTATGGACTAATTTTATAAGACTCTAAACATGAAAGGATTAAAAATTTGTGATAATAGAAAATTATTGACAAAATCTCAATATTATTTAATGTATATTCCGTGGGCCTTATATGTTTTTTCTGTTAAATTCCTAAATTGCATTGGGTAAAAATGGATAAGTCATGAGGTAAATAGGTTATGCATAATGCTAATTTCTTCTTCATAATTTCATGTATCGACCTAGATTTGCTGTTTATAAGAATAATCACATACATGGGCTTCATTTTCATAAGATTAAGCATAGACCTAACTTTCATGTCTATAATATTAATAATGGACTCAAATTTCATTTCAAAGAATTAATAAATAATATGGATAACCCTTCTATAAGGTTATGTGTGTACCTAGTTTTCATGTCCATATTTTCCAATAAGGGTCTGATTCCATTTCACTATTTTAATGAGTTAACCTATTTCTAATTACAAATATTTACAAAGTTAAAAGATTTTTTTTTTCTAGTAGCACATTTCAATATAATGATCTCATGCATAAATTTCATTAGTTTCCAAAATAATCAATGTCTAATTAAATTCCAAACATTATTACATGGTTTTATAATTTGATCCATGTTATGTTGGGTTTGGTTTTCAAATGATAAAATCATGTAACAGTACCGTAATAGTCATGGTATTTCATTGTGATCATTGGTATTTTAATTTTTAACATTACTTATAATCTAATATTATCATTTCTAATGTTTCCTTCCACAAGTATATGATGAAATATTTTATGTATTAAATGTCTAAGAAGTGTTTTAGTGTTGTATAATTAAGTTCAATATGATGATGATATTTTATGAAAATAAATTATATGTGTCTATTATCAAATGACATAAATCCTTTTGTTGTAAATGATGACCATGTGGATAGAAATTTTGACGAAGTCATTAGCAACACACTTGTTTGAGAACATTAGTTGATCCTTGGTGTTAAACCACCTCCCGGTGCATGAGGTGGTAATAGTTGATCCCATCTTCAAATTTTTGTTAACTATTTTAATCATTTTATGAATGTGATTAATGCTTATAGGGGAGATACGATTCTAGTGGAGTTTTTTATTCATCCCTATATATAAAAAATGGGTTCTTTTTCTTTTTTACTAAAGGGGGGAATATAGAAATAAAGAAATTCAATGAGATACAAAGGGGGACAATAATGAGTAAAAAGGGGGATAGCGAGAATAGTGAAAAAAATTAGTGTTTTGAGTAGATAGTGCGATCATAGCGTGGGAATGTTATATATTCAAAAACCATGAGGACCCAATTTAGTATTATGAGGAAACTGTCATATCATAGTTTGGATGTCTTTAAGAATTCCAATACATGAGAACCCAATCCATGCTTCCCCTCATATTTTCTACACTGAGATTTTCTCAAATAGACTTATAGTGTTAGATAATTTCTTTCTCATGTATATAGTTTTTATTATAACTAGTGAAATGTTGAATTTAACTATTGATTTCCAACAAACCCAAGGCATATATTTTTGGAACCATGGATATTCTTTTCTGAAAAATGAGTATGTTTTTTTATAAATCCTCACATAGAAAATTACATAGTTTTCAATAAAATAGATCCTAAATTACAAGTTGGATGTAGTTTATAATGTTTTTTTCATGAAATGTTTTAATATCACCACATTATTATATAGAAAATGAAACGTTTGTGTGAATGATTTTAATTGGTGTGAAGTATGAGTTTGTGTGACCAGGAAATAAATGTCAAGTGATCAATGGAGAATAAGATTACATTCCCAATGCGATGTAAAATATAGTTTTATGCACTTAGGGTAAATATTATGTTCAAAAAAGGAAGAGGTGTCAGGACCTTATGTGAAGGTTCGTCCAAGGCAACAAATAGAGGGCTACCCCCATTCAATACTAGGAACTTTTTCGAACAAAGATCTTCTTTCTATTTTATGCAACAAAGTTGTGTGCAGGATAATTACCTATAAAAAATCTTATGTTCATGATGTACATTTAGTCTATAAAGTCCATGGTAAACACATGGTGTAGTTCCATGAAAGACAACAATGGATCAAAATACATCTTGTATGCAAATCCAAAAACATTCAAGCCAGAAGGGGTGTTACTCCCATGTGTCCTATTGAGATTCTATCAGGTTTTGAATATCTAGTGTGATTGTTCATTGATTTCAAGGGAATAAATCTGTGAATTCAATGAAAGTAGAGTCTCATGATTTACATTGATAAATACTTCAATAAATTTTTTTGAAAATACCTTTATGTCAATAAACTGAGCAAGACATCACCCAATGTAGTGAACTAGGGGGAGTCGATGGAAGTGTTATGAGGGAAGTTGTACTATATCCCTAAACTATTTTATAGGTAGTATGAATAGTCTATTTTGACAGTTTCTAAACATATATATTCCACATATAGTGAATATTAATGGATTTGGGGATGACTGACAAACTATCATTATATGATCCCTGAACTATCCCTTGGGGGTCAACCTAGAAAAACGGTTGTGTTGTCTCTCTGCATGGGATCATTTGTTTTCTTCACATTCCCATCAAACTAGTTTGACACGTTCCAAATAACACATGAACAAGATCCATTACATTTGAAGTAAATTTAGATACCCTGATTCACCATCCCATCTCAGGGTGTTTGGGGATCCTTCACATTTACGGTCCCCAGGTGTGTATTTGTGAAATTTATTGAATATACATATTTAATAATTTTGTAATAATTTTTTTCAGTTAATAGAGTTTCTATCAGATCCAAGTTTAGATAATCATTGGATATTAGTATTAGAGAAAGTTACTGACAAACCTTGGGATATGTATAATTATAGTATAACAAACTAATGTTTTGGTAAGGAATAAATTTTGTGTTTTCCCATGAAAAAATACCATTGTAAGTAAGATATGTCGATGTGGTTTGGTAGAGAGGTGTCTGCAGGTAATCATCCTAAAAATAATTATTTGATTATATATTTTCCATTTATCTGGTACACGATGATAACTCCCTTAATATAAACCTGGATTGATGCTACTAGGGGATATACTTGGATTAATTGATTTTTTAGGAACTGTAATAAATTATTTGAAGTTATATTTTCCATGAATAAAATATTATAAATATAAGGTTTCATAGAATTAAAAAATGGAATAATAATTTAGTTATCTTATATATTATTTTTGAAAATTCTTCACTATGAGAATTATTTATCACATTATTATTTGTGATTTTAATCAATGGTTGGAACCATGATGACTCATTTAAATGAGTAAGAATAATGGAATTATTGTCACCAAGAGAAAACAAATTAACAAATGATGGAATGGATAACATTGTTTTTATTCCTAATAAATAATCCCCTTGTATTTTTAACAACCTCATCGTGATTTTATTTTATTTGAAACCCAATAAGAGGAATATGAGTTTCCTAATGACCGTAGAGGAAAGACAACTCAACTTACCACATGTTTAGAATACGGGTATAACTCATAAAAATTTCCCTAAATAATAGAAAGATGTTTTATATTTTGGAATAAAGGTCATAGAGCAAGAAATGTATATGGTCAAATGAATATTTGTTTGGAGGAAATTAAATTCCACCCTAAGGTTCCATTTATTGTTTATTTTCTCATGTATGGGGAATATAGGCATTATAATACCAAATTATCTAGTCTAAGGGTTACCATATAAACCAAGGAAAATAATTTCATGTGAAATAATTGAATAGTTTATATATTAGTAGTATATAATTATATTATGTAGGATTCTTATAAATGATATTTTGAATATTATGATACTGAAATGTCTAAGTATTATTTCATGGTAGAATTTGAAAACGAATGTCTAGTTGGGATAATGATGTGATTGACATTGATGGTATAGAATTGGTGAACCTAAAATTGATTAGATGGTGAAAATGTAATTTATTTTATCATGAACTATTATTTGGGGAAGATTTATCATTTAATCATTTTAATGGTATTGATACTCTTTAGTTATTATATGATATTCTATAAAAGATATCCTTTTTAAGGATTCCTGAAATATTTTTTGAAATTTAATAATAATTATAGAAATATAAATTTAGTAAAAAATAAACCCTATCACATCAAATATGATCATGAGGAATGATCTCACAACCAAATTGTGAGAGTGGTGAAACACCTACCACTAACATATATGATGTCTTGGTTAGTATGTAATTTCAATTTATAGTTATGTGATAGATAATGATTAAGTTTATTTTTAAAGATATGTATTATATTAGATATAAAATTTCTAATTGATAAGTGATTTTGTTATTAATGTTCCATTGGAAGAAGTAAACTATTTAAATAACCCTATATGGTAATGGAAAGTAAAACATTATGGGATTTTATTTGAGTATGAAATTTTGAATAGTATTTTCAAAGAATATTTTATTTTATTGTGTCTTTATGGATATTCTCGAAATTTATGAAAAAGTTCCCATAACATAGAGGTAATATTAGTAAGGAATATATATATATATCTATATATATGTTGTGTGAGACATTAAGAGTGATTGATGTTATTTAGTGGAAAATTCTAAATTTATATTGGAATAATATAAGATAAATTAATTTGACTATTTGGGTTTCAATATTAATCTGAGATATTCTGATTAATTTTATAGTTAGTTATATATCAAATGGTCAATACATTAAATTATGTGTTATTGTTGAATATTTAGTGGTTATTGATGTATTTATTCATATAATGTTCTATTCATTTTGAGAAATATAATATTAGAACCTCTTTGTGTTTGGTTAGGTTTTAAATACATTATGATCATCTTTATAGGTTTTTTTGTGTTATGTTATATATTTGAATATTATTTCAGTGATTTGGTAAAAAATATTCTTCTTCAATACAGATTATTTTTAGAAAAATATGGGTTTTTGGTGGAAATAAATTTATTTATTACATTCAAATTATAAATTGAATGTATTTTCTTATTATTTTTTTCAAAGGGGAAAAGAAATTATTGATATAAAGGAAACTTATCAGGGAACAAAAATGTTTTATTATTACCTTTATTTCTATTGAATGGATGATCTTTTTTTCACCACATTGATTTATGGATTTAAGGAGATTTTAATTCTATTTCCATATTTTCAAGTCCCACTAATTTTCACTAATTTGGAAACCCAACATTGTGTTATTTCACATGACCTTCATATTTTACATTCCCAATTTTCAAAAGGACGCTTTATTAACCCATTATTAAGATCTGGGTGTTCAAAAAAACGAATTTATAATATATAATCCTTGATTACTAAGAAGAAGTTATAATGGTGTGGATGAAATTTATTATTCGGGAAAATGTGACAACCTAATATTAAAAAATAATAACACTATGTTTGATAGAATATATGATATGGAACACCATTCTTAATCAAACCATGAAATATTATATATAACTATTCTATACTAGTCATTGAATTGGTTTTTTGTATATTAATAACCATATTTAGAGATATATATATATGTCATACACAATATGATTTTATTAACTAATTCATAGGAAGTAAGAATTCAATTTATTAGTGATGTTATATTCTGCTTAAAAAATAGAACCATCCAAAATGTTTTTTTTTGAGAAAATGTTATATTTAATTTTTGATGTATTAAAAATTATATTTTAAAAACATAAAAAAAAATTAATCATTGTATCAAAACTATAATATAGTGAATTTCTATGATTATTGATGAGAATATTTATTTTCCATTCAATACTGAAAAATACTAATATTTATTCAAATTTAAATATTTATTTCATGTATGTGAAAATTACATCATGTTCTATATTTGATTCAAATTAAAATTATTTATATTTTATTTTAAAAACTCTAATAAAATTTATTAAAATTAATTTTATGATGAGTTTGTTATAAATATAAATATTGTTATTCAAATAATTTTTTCTTCATAAAATCAATTTTATTCTCACAATTGTTTTATATTATTGGATTAAAATTTTAACTTTTAATGAATGATTTTAATGAAATACAAGTTTTATATTTCGAAAAATTATTTAAGAATTTTTTTAAAAATTTTCTAGGAATGTCATATCGATAAATCATGTTTCATTCTTAAAAATGTAATTCCCAAAAAAAGAAATTTCATCACGTTTTACATGCTTATTTTAAAATTAGCTTTTACCAATTATAGAAATATTATTGTCAAAATTAGATTCAATATTTGGAATACGGATTTCAAAACGTGGTAAATACTCCCATATTATTGTGATTCATTATGTGTAGATACCGTGGTAAAATTTATCAACTTATGAAAAGGTAAATTCGGGTAATCTTGGTCAACAATAAGTGATAAGGACAAATGTTTTAAAATGATTCTAATTGGATAGTTTTAATTATATCCTTAAAACCATAGGCTATATATTTATTATATTAAAGGAATATATTACATGACAGTGACTTATATAATATTTATAGGAAAGGATGTTAAATGGTGTCACTCTATTAGTTTTAAATATATCATCGGTTTCAGATAATAGATTTGGAATAATGAGAGGGTATGGCATTTTCCATCTTTTCCAGACCTCTGCACCTCTCCACAGGAAAACTATTCATATAGTCGTGCAAAGTATGATAGTTAATCACAATGCATAAAATAGGTAGGGGCAGTTTCAAGTAGTCCTAGTCTTTAATGAATGATTCCTTTAAGACCTTTGGTTCATGTAATGTCATGGGTTCAACTTCAATTCTTAAAAGTTAGATTATAAAAAATGAATAAAAAATGAAGGCCTTTGGGCCACTCTGGGAAATATATCTTATGTTTCTATATAGTGACAAAAAAATGTTATAAACAAATATAAATGTATACTTTGAGATTAAATTTTTTTTGTGATGTTTTTTGTTTGTAATGTTTCTTAATTATATAATTACTATAAATTTGTATGAAATTTTTATATAGTAAGTTATTAATAAAATTTGAAATAAATTTTTAAAAAAAAATAAAAAATTAAATATATTTTGATTTGAGTGAGTTATGTGGGTATAAACTTTTTTAAATATCATTAACATATTAGTGGTGTGTAAATGAAAAATATTTTAATTTCATATTTTTATTAGTTTATTTAATGTCAAATTAAATGAATAGTTTCAAAATTAACAATGATAGTATTTTATTGAGATAATATTTTATAAAATTACATAAAAAATCTAAAAAACAATCAAATATTAATATTTGGATAATATATGGTCTGAAATTTCATTTTGTATCTATAGTTAAATCAATAGACACCTTACACGTATAATTATAACCCTTTATGAGTAAATGGTGTTCACCATTGGTGAGGTCATATTGGGTAAACTAAGGGTTTAAACCAAATGATATGGCCTAAAAAACTAAAGAACCAACCAAATTTATATTGGTTTGTAGGATTATAACAAATTACTAACATATAATTGAATTTATAGACATTTGGTACCATCTATCTTGAAAATGAGTTTATTATAATATAGTCTTTAAACAATATCCAATAGTGGTTCTTAATATAATTAAATAAGCGTTCCTCCTCCCCTAACTGGTTTAAAAATTTCAATCCATATATCATAGATAAGACCTACCAAAATCCTTCTTATATATCCTCAGACACATTTTCTATGATTTTCAATTCCCATAATTCCAACCCCACAATGCTAAGAGAATGCATAAATGAGTTCTTTCGATTAAAAAGTAATCTATTTAATAGTTTATTTTTGGTTTTTTAGTTATTATTTTTACTCAAATAACTTTATATTATGTAGCATTAAATTATATATTTAATATTTTTAGTATACATAAATGTCATTATTGTCACGTCTTGGTTCCGAAAGCCACCAAGAGGTTCCCAGTACCCAGTTGGTCACATGGCCTCAAATGCATTTCCCCGAATGCCAGAGCCTGCCTACTAGGAGTGAGGGCCTTGGGTGTGATAGTGGAGAAACTATTACCTCATTGGAAGAGTAACACAATGGATTTAAAATAGATATACAATAGATAAAGTAATAAACATACCATTTAATAATTAACAATAGAAGACTGAAAGCATGAAACAATTGCATCACATATATAATTGAGGCATGATACATGTGTCTAGGAATACATCCAAACATGTCATAATGATGTAATACACACTAAAACAAGTACAAAAAAACATGTAATTAACTCCTCAACATCGCAAGCCTCATCTTGGTCCCATGCTCTCCTGCTCCACATCAATCATCTACCTGAAGAAGAAGGGTGCTTTACCTTATCTAGTCATGCAACTACATAATCTATTTGGGCCCCAACGCAAGACCAAAACCGAGTATGAGATGAATCCTGGTAGGAAACCACCAAAAGATCTATGCCTAACAGTTAGTGAATATATTTGGAAGGAAATAAGAAAAACGTTGCAGTAAACAAGAAAGTACTCAACAATAAACATTCCTACAGATCAAAACCCTTCAAATTTGTATATCAAGTAAGAATATAATCAAAGAAAGTATCCCTTTGAAAAGTACCATAAGGCTAACCCCTCTATTTGAACCAAAACAACACAACCAACACTCTTGAAAATACACATTGTCTAACCCCTCTAATTCATCTTATGCCTAGACTCTCTGAGGAAGCACTCACCATCAATTCCCCCTATAGTCTTGTATCGGTGACTAAAAGGTGCTATGGGGAAGCACTCAACGTCTCATTCTCCATGTGGCCTACGTCAAAGAACTATAGTCACTCTGAAGAAGCACTTAAGTCAATTCATTTGATGGTCTCACAACGTAATAGTAATCAGACACTCTAGAAAATATCTCAATGTTCATTCTCCATATGATCTAATACACCTGTTTGTCATGGCCTTGTGTAATTCAATCGAGCATAGTAATACATAGAGGCCAACTTAAACCTCAATAACTACTTGGATAAATTGACTACAGTATAAAAACATGTCATATTGACAAATCACTCCATCCTATAATACTAGGCAAGGAAAGCAAACACCGTAACAGGAAAACTAGACCAAATGGTCAAAATAAGAAATCATGGGAAAAACATACATAGCTTAACAAATATAACCTTATTCTCAACAATTCACCTCTATCGAAACAAAAAAGGCATAACATGCATAAAAAGGTAAAAAACCAAACATGCAATACCTCATTCTTGGGTATTGGGAACTTTTTCACATAAAAGTCAAAGACCATCGACGGAAAGGAACAAACCACCTACCTTAGAGTTGTAGGAATGTTATACTCCGACGTAGGCCCTTAGATCGACCTAGAATATGGTAGATATAAAAAAACGTCTAAAACGTTCAATCCACGATATCTCACGAGAGATTAGAAATCAAGAAATGGGGTTCAAGAAGAAGAGAGAACTCACTGATGTGATTCTAATGGAAGCGAGAGTGTTAGATTCTAAGAAAGGAATCTCGATCGGAGACTCAGTGAAGTTATGCTCCATACAAACGATCTCGGTCAAAGAAGGCGAAGAAAAAGACGTTTCTTCCAATTAGACATGACCATGTTCTATTTAATGAAAACAAAGTACACTCGGTGAACTTTATAAGTACATGTCATGTACTTTACCTTACTGGACCCTACATTACATAGTATCTAGGTCCCCATACATGGCCATGTGCATGGCCGTTACATGGACAACATACAGCTACCCGCGGTAACCGAGTACACAATGTTTACTTTTAAAGTACATGGTGTGTACATAAAAATTTCTAGAGATTCCACTTTTTCTTAAAAACACCAGAAAATGGAAAACATAGCTGAAAAAAGAGATATAATTTCTTACAAACACCCCCCCATAAAGATATTTGTCCCCTAATTTACCTACCAAAGTGGTGTAGAAGAAGAAACCCCAAATAGATCCAACCACTGTGATCATACATCATCCCCTGCTCCCTGGCCTCGTCATGTATTTTCCTATGCTACCATAGCACTCGTACCATATGAAATGACCGGCACTTCAGTCAACAATCTAGATAGGATGCTCCTCAAATGAGACATTCACCTCTAACTCAACATCCTCGTGTTGAAAAACATGAGACAAGTCTGATAAGTAGTGTCGATGCTGAGAAATGTGGAAGATTTCATGTTTATCCCATTACATATGAGTTAACTGCAACAAATAGGAAACCGGCCCGACTCTCTCCAACACCTCAAACGGCCCGACATAACTCGGTGAATCCTAACCATGTCTCTGAATCTTCTTGTGCCGCAACAATGGTGTGACACAAAGGAAAACCTGATCTCCGACCTCGAAATGAAGAGGTCATCTCTGTCGATCAGCTTATGACTTATTTCATGACTGTATAGTAGCCATCCTCTTCTGAATCAACTCTATCTACTCTGCGGTGACCTAGACAAGACGAGGTCCCATCATATCTCCCTCTCCTACCTCTAGCCAGCATAAGGGTGATCAACATGGCCTAGCATATAGATCATCGTAAAGAGCCATCTGAATAGTTTCGTGAGAACTATTATTGTAGGAAAAAACTACAAGAGGTATGTGCTTCTCCAAAGAACCTATAAAATCTAGGATTAATGCTCTAAAAATGTCCTGAATCACTTGATTCTTATGCTCGGAATGGCCATCTATCTAGGGATGGTATGCTATAGTCAAAAGAACCTACGTACCCAACTCCCTCTATAACCCTTTCTAGACCTGAGATGTAAAACGTGAGTCCCTGTCTAAAAAATGAAGTGTGGAACCCTATGCAGACGTACAATCTCACAGATGTAAAACCTTCCCATGTTATCAACAATGATGGTCTCCTTGATTGGCAAGAATTGAGAAACCTTCGTGAGTCTGTCAATGACAACCCAAAAGACATCATTCCACCAAGGCGACCCTAGAAAACTTGTCACGATATCCATCGCAACATCATTCCACTTCCTCTCAGGATTGGGAAACTGCTTTAAAATCCCTCCTGGTCACTAATTCTCCACCTTTAACTGCCGATAGGCGGAACACCTCTTGAAAAAACTAGCAACATCACTCTTCATACCTGGACACCAATATCGATGGTGTAGATCATGATACATATTGGTGATGTCAGGATGCACTACCAAAACCGAGGAATGAATGTCTCGAATCAGCTCCTCGCGTATGTCTGCTGACACCCATACGCTCCCAAGAAAATGCAAGTTCTCATCCTCTCATATGGTCCATCCAGGAATATGGTCCTCTTCAGAAACACTCTCACATAAAACTAGGCTTTCAGAATATAAAATCTACCTCATTCGCAATCGAACAAGAAGAGTAGATTTAATAGACACATAAGAATGAAAAGTCAGCCCATGTCTGTCATGATCCTCCAAATGCATCTCAGAGAACATATCCATAAGCTGCCACTCATAGTTGGCCTCCGGAACTGCATATATGTGAATCCTCCTAATCTGCGCATCAACCACTATGTTTCCAGTCATAGGCATGTAGGAAATCTAAAATTCAAATGAATGGTGGTACTCAACCCACATTTGTTGGCTCAAATTTAGGTCATACTGATTTAATATGTACTTGAGACTCTTGTGGTCGTTGAAAACCAAAAAAAATCTCCCTGAAGAAGATGTCTCAAATAGCGTAAATCATGAACAACTACAGCCAACTCGAGATCATGCGTGAGGTAATTCCTCTCATGTGGACTCAACTGTCGAGACTCATACGCAACAACTCCTTCCCCCTAAATAAGAACAGATCCAAACCCGATACCTGTTGCATCACAATACATAGTATAAGTATTGCTCGAC
The DNA here is from genome assembly GCA_963277665.1 of Viscum album. Taxonomy (NCBI): domain Eukaryota; kingdom Viridiplantae; phylum Streptophyta; class Magnoliopsida; order Santalales; family Viscaceae; genus Viscum; species Viscum album. The sequence goes on from OY728130.1 coordinate 633,898,246, forward strand.
TATGGAAATACTAGTATCAGAGCTCAAGTTATCCTCCCTTTCAGCTCATGAAAGGTTGACTCACAAGAATCTGATCACAAGACATTGCATATTTCTTAGTCAGGCCAATAAATGGTCCTGCTAAGCGTGAAAAGTATTGTATGACGCGTTTTTAGTATCCATCCTACCCTAGATATCTATGTACCTCAAAGACATTCTTTGGATGCTTCAGGGAAACTACTACTCTCACTTTCTCTAGGTCCACTGACCCTTCTGTCTCCAAGATAACATGACCTAACAAGTGAATCTGGTCCATCCTAAAGTGGATTTTTGAGAGCTTATCATATAACTAATTCTCTCTCATTGTACACAAAACGATATCACGATGTGTGGCATGGTCGTGTTGAATGTGAGAGTACACCGAAATATCGTTCATGAAGACTACCACGAAAGATTCCATATATGGATAGAACACTCGGTTCATTAGTTCCATGAAGACTTCAATCATGTTCGTGAGACCGAACAACATACCCACATACATGTATAGACCATACCTCCATTGGAAGGTTGTAATAGGTATATCAGATGGTCTAACACGCAACTGATGGTAACCAGATATCAAGTAAATCTTCGAGATCACCCGGACTCCTCAAAGATGTTCAAAGAGATCATCAATCGTCGACAAGGGATATAGGTTCCTGACCATCAAATGGTTAAACTTCTGATAATCCACATAATTTATGATGGTATCATCCACCTTCTTCACAAACAGGACAAGCGAACCCCAAGGAGAAGTACTTGGTCGGATAAAACACTTTGTCTGTAAATCCTCCAAATACATCTTGACCTCCTGGAAAATTGTTGTAGCCATCCTATAATGATTAATGATCACCGGTGACTCTCCTGACACAATCTCAAAATAAATGTCTACCTCACACTTCAGAGGTAAACCTGAAAAGTCCTCTGGAAAGTCATCCCTAAAAAGATCCACCACTGGAGGAAGGTCCATCTTTGAATTCCCCTAGGAATCTAGATATAGACTAGAAATCGTAGCTTTAACTCCTCCAACCCCATGATGCTTGGGTCCCACTCTGCTCGCCTGGATATCCCATTCTCCCTTATGAAGAAACGTTCCTCCTTATGGTGATGTGAAACTCACCCTATGACGATAGAAATCGACAACTGCCTGGACGGGAACAAACCAATACATTCAGATAATGAAATCATAGCATGTCATCTCTAAGACAAAGATGTACCATAAGAAGTGACACCCAACAATATCTAGAGGTATCACCTTGCATGGACATACAAAAACTCTTCTAGTCCCCAACAGAGTTTCTAGCATCATGATATCAACATAAGAAAAGATACAGAGCCCAAGGATCTCCACAACAGCAGCAGATATAATGCTATAGAGAGCCCATGCATTAAAAAGAACAGAAGCTATGACTGGGGTAACTAGATTCACACCTTGAACTGTAGAGGGTCTGGGATCCTGCTCTCGCTGGGTCTGCTCCACTGCAAAATTATGGCATGTACCATGACCTAGTGACCAGGCCTGACCACTCTGAGCAGATACACCATGTTGTCTCTGAATTCTTGGCAACTGACTACCACGGTTGCAACCTCCACCACGGCCCGAACAGCTTGAAGAACTCTAGTTCCATGGCTAGAGAGAAACTGGTGGTGCAGTTTCTTAATGAGGAGTCATAGAAGAACCTCTTTCTCCACATACTGGTGAGAAGATCTGACAGAAGCACTGAAGATGCCCCATCATTCCATAAGATGGGCACACCACTGGGTCTCTCGAGAAGTATGGCCTCATATTCCCACTCTTCCCACACTGGAAGCATACCACCTGGCTAAAAAAAGGTGCCTCTCGTCTCCTCGGATCTCCGCACGAAGACTCCCTACAGTGCTTCCTTCTGTTAGTAGGAGGGATCCCAACTCCCGAGGTCAAGATTCCCTGGCTCAGAACTCTAGAATCCTTTATATTTCACTCCATTATCAGTGCCTGATAGACAATAGAAGTTCTAGAAGTCTAACTGAAGATGTTCACCTGAGATCGGAGGTCATGCCTGAGACTATCCTCAGAAATTCTTGCAAATAATAAATCATCACCTATTGGAATGGGTGTGAAGTGTTTCGGCTCTATAAATCTAGAAGAATAATCCATATCAGAAAAAATATCCTGCTCCAAACTCATGAACTCTCGAGCTCAATCATCCCTCAATGTCTCTATGTAAAAGTACTCGTAGAAGTCACGCTCGAACTAATAACAAGCCATGACTTGCTGGAATCATTCATGGGAGATCACATCCCATCATCTCTTGGAAGAATCCTGAATCATATAAATTGCTAGCTTCACCCTTTTCTCCAGATGTGTCATCAAATGGTCTAAGATAGAAAGTATGGATTCTAACCATAACTCTGCAGCCTGAAGTCCTCTTTCCCCTATGAATGTAGGAGGATGCTGCTGCTAGAAAACCTATGTCAACTTAGCCGTAGACGGGGCTGGATGTGGTGATCCGCGAAAGGTCTGCATGAACCTCATAAAGACCTCTCGGAACATTGCGTCAACACCTGTGTCCAGAATGATAGCTGGTGCCAAGACTGTCACAGCTGGAGGATCTCCTGGTAGTCCCTGATCAGCAACTGATCACCACCCTGTAACATGGGGACAACTGGATGACGTCTCGGTGGAATGACTCTACAAGGTCATGCACAGACCTTAGATCAAAATTATCAAGGAATGAAACTATATGCGTATGAAGTGAACAGGATAAATAAAGCATTCAAGTTTTTCAAAAACATAGATACACGGCATGTATAATTCCTACATGGAATTTTCCCTTAGGCTTTTGAGATGGGCTTTTACTCCTTCTCCAACTGGTTGTGTAACACCCCAAACACACAGTGTGTGGTCCTATCACATAGTGCATACATGAATTCTCTTCCCCTCCCCAAGTTACCTTACATTACTAATCAACATAGTTATCATATAACAAGGCGACACGGCGTGTCAATGTCAGACACGGTGTGTACTAGAAAAACTTCTCCTACTCGTGTGGTTACTTATATGGTCGGTAACACTGCTCACTCTAATTGATGTGTTCCAGATGGAAATGACATGTATAGCTTAGGATTAAAATGACCATGTTGTTAGTAACACGGGTGAACACACAACTGACTATACACTGCTTGTTTATCCCAAACACAGTTTGTACCAGGAGATTTCACTGACCTGTGTTGTTCCTCACTCATTCGGTTACATGTTTTACACTACAAGGCGTGTTCCAGGTGGACACAGCATATATTAGAAAAAAACTCAACCGACCACTGTTCTTAGTCACATGGGCGATTGCACGATTCTACAACACGGCGTGTCCTACCAATATTTCCCCAAACCCATGTCTCTTCCTACACAACCTATGACACGGTGAGACATACATATCATGTATATGTTGTAAACTTTGTGTACTAAACAAAAAATAGTTCCTTTCTGAATATAAGGACTCACGACATGTATTCATCATTACACACTGTGTATTTTGGGTTTTTCTAGATAATAAGCTTTAGAAACTACTCTGGATTCCCATAAAACACAGAAACAAACATTAAAGATCCAAATTTCTATTTGTGAGGGTCCATAATTCCCACGAATCACATTGTGCCATCTAATACATGTCATATACCAAGATAACAGTGCAATGATCCAACACATTCATGTCCATAAGGTCCTACAAAACCTCAAAAACCAAACATTGGAATTCACTCAAAAAAACATACAAAATAAATACCCCTAACAAAAGAAGGTATTCTATCAAGGCATCTATCACAACAGCATGCATACCTAACACAAAGACTATGACAACAACATGAAATTGCTAATCCACACTAAATGGCATGGAAAGAATGTACGACATGTGATTTCTAGATAGTGCTTATATGAAGCCTGAGATGGAATACCCTCATCTCATCAGGTTGCATGAAAAATAGAACCTCAATAATATCAACAATAATAGAACAATACATGTGAATCACCCAATGGTGAAATCAAGTCAACTGTAAAATTTCAAAACATGAATAATTAAAATAACGAGGTAGATTGGATTTTCCCTATACACAGGAAAGCTACACCGAAGCACAACTTATTACCAATTACCTTTTCCATCCAATCCTTTACTATAGGCTCCAAATAGTAAGTCAAGATGAAAAGAATTATTTTGATAACATTGTGTAACGTCCCAGTTCCAAAAGCCACCAAGAGGTTCTCCATACCTGGTTGGTTGCATGGCCCCAAGCGCATTTCCCCGAATTCCTGAGGATGCCGACTAGCAGTGGGGGCCTTGGGTGTGATAGTGGGGAAACTATGCCCTCATTAGTAGACTAACACATCGAAATTAAAATAGATATACAATAGTGGAAGTATTAAACATACCATATAATAATGAACAACGAGATACTGAAAGTAAGAAATAACTACTGCACATATATAAATGATGCATGATACATATGTCTAAAAAAACAGCCAAAGAAGTCACACTGTTGGAAGACATACTAAACCATGTATAAAAGAAAACAAGTAACCAAATCTTTAGCATCGCGAACCTCTGTTTGGTCCCATGCTCTCTAGCTCCATAGCAATCATGTACCTGATGTAGAAGGGAACTTTCCCTTATCTAGTCCTGCAACAATATAATCTGTTTTGGACCAAAAAAATTAACCATATAGGGTGTGAGAATAATCCCAGTATGCATCCACCAAAATATATGTGCATAACAATCAATGAATATATATGGTAGGCAATAAGAAAAAAAGAAGCAGTAAACAAGGTAGTAGTCAGCAACAAACATTCATAATGTTCAAAATCATTCAAATGCATATATAAAGTAAGAATCTAAACAAAGTAGGTAACCCTATGGGAAGTACCTTAATCCTAAACCCTCTATTTCAATAATAACAATACAATTAACCCTCTAGGATGTATACACAGTCTAACCCTTATGGTTAATATTAAGCATAGACTCTCTGAGGAATCACTCGCCATTAATTCCCCCTATAGTCTCGTATCGATAACTAAAAGGCACTCTAGGGAAGAACTCAACATTTCATTCCCCCTATGTAATGTGTTGAGGAACTACTTATATTCTAAGGAAGCACTTACGTCAATTCCCCCTATGGTCTTACAACATAACAGTAATCATACCTCAACATGCATTCTCTCTATGGTCTACTACACTAGGTTCTCACAGCCCTTTGTAAGTCAATCAAGCACAACAATGCATATAATTCAAAGTAAACCTCAATAAATATGTGGCTAAGCTGTCTATAGAGTAACAACATTTCAGATAAACAAAACATTCCATCCTACAATACAAGACAAGGAAAGAAAAAAACATAACAAGAAAACTAGACTAAATGGTCAAAACAAGAAATCATGGGAAAAGCATCAATATCTCAACAAATATAACCATATTCTCATTAATTAACCTCTATCGAAACAAACATGGTTTAGAAGGAATAAACAGGGATAAAAACTAAACACACAACACCTCGTTCTTCGGTATTGGTCACTTTTTCACATAAAATTCAAAGACTTCCTATAGAATGAAACAAACCACCTACCTTGGCATTGTGGGATCATTATACCCCGATGTGGGCCCTTGGATCGACCAAGAAGAAGGTATATCTACAAAATTGTTAAAAACATTCAACCCATGATATCTAACGAGAGAGGAGAAATAAGGGGATGGTGATCCAGAAGAAGAGAGAACTCACCGATTTGATTCCAATGCAACTGATGGAGTTTGATTTGGATAACGGACACACGGTCAGGAAATCGGTGAAGATCCACGCAGTATGGATTCTCTCGGTCGATGAAGGTGAATAAGAAGACGTTTCTTCCAATTAGACGTGTCCCTAGTCTGTTCAATGAAAAAAAACACTACGTGTACTTTAGAAGTACACAATGTGTACTTTCCCTTACCAGCCACACATTATGCAGTCTCAAGGTCACCACACACATCTATGTGTATAGACGTTACATGGCCAGCACATGGTTACCCGTTTTAAATGAGTACACGGTGTGTACTTATAAAGCAAGCAACATGTACTTAAGAAATTTCCAAAAATTCCACTTTTTCTTAAAACCACTAGAAAATGGAAAACATACCTGAAAATAATATCATGGCCCTTACAATTAAAAATATTAAAACCATCATTTTTCTATCTCTTTCCTGAACAATGGGTGTTTAATGTGTCATTATTTTGTATGTATTCCTTACTCTCTCTATACAGTAATGTAATTCATTTTTTGTCACCATATATTACAAATGGATATTATAATGTGGTAAATATATATATATATATATGTGTGATATTTATGAAATAATTATTCTTATGTAATTATAATATAATATCTAACTTCATAGCTTCTTATATGTTAGAAAATGAAAACGTCACTCATGTGCATATACGGATGACCACCTCCACAATGATAATTGATAGGTTTTTTATATATATTATACATGGATTGTAATAAAGAATGATTTAATTAATAATATATATATATATAAATTTCTTAAAATGATTATTACTATTTATCTTTATTTAAATCCATCAGTTGAAAAGCGAAAATATCGTTCATGCATATATACAACCCACTATCTCGATGAATGGTGTATATATTTTTTATATCTATAAATTTTATGAATAATCGTTAATATTAATATGAAAAATACATGTGATATTAATATAGTATTTCAAATATTGGAAATTATGGAATAATTATCATTAAAAAGGTAACAACCTACCAAAGAAAAAAGTATATGAAAAATGATGATGATATAAACCAAAACGGTGATTTTTGTAATGAATTATAAATAAATTTGTTATAAAAGGCTATAAGTAAATAATATATGAAATAACATATATGTGTTCCATTATATATTTTATATATAAAAAAATATGTTCATTGTATTGGATGTTTCAACACATATTAAGGATGTCAGCCCTCAAGTAAGGGATTTTAGTCTTTTATTTCTGGGGAACATATTAATGTTCACCATTAGTTTCATTTATGTTACGTTTATACATCCCATGAATTAAATTTATGATAATTGTAAAGAAAATCATGGGGATATATATATATTTATATGTTTACCAATTTTATGGGGACTATGATTCAAAATTTACTAACACGGTATGGGATTTATGTTTCAAAACCATCTTAATCGAGAGTATTTACGGTTGAATTAACTATAGAAGATATTTATTTGATCCATATCAGATTAGTACATTTAATTTTCCATCACCTCTATTTATATCTGACTAATAAATTTTATCCATTCATTTTCCACTATTTAAATATTCATGAGACTGAATGAACAATTTTAATGGAAAACTAACAAGGAATATCTTTGTAATTTTTAAATGAAAATTAGTTGTTTTCTGAACAAGGACCTTTTTTGTTTTTTATAAATTTTTGAAGGGATGTGTTTCATTAATCTTTGATAACATTAATGGAATTTAACTCCATAATAAAGGCGTTATGGTTTGAATATTATTTTACATGTTTCCATGTTTATATGAAAAAAATCCATAATATTTCATAAATTGTTTCAAATTCTAAAACATTATTTCCAAATGAAAATTATTTTACATGCAAGAAATATTCATGTTATATATTGATGTTAATTATGTTTTACTGGGGAAAATATTAAATGATAAAATAATAATTATTTTTTTGGTTGGTTTATGATTATTATGAAGAGATTTTTATGAAATAAAATTAGTTTCCATTTGATATGCTATGATATTATGAGGAATTATTTATAATGTTGTTTATTTTATATATATGTATTATGATTATTTCATAGTAGGGTCTGTTAAAGACCTAAAATGCATTGGGTAAATATGGATAATTCATGTGGCATATATTTTATGTGTTAGCATGGTATCTTTTTTATAATTTCTTGCATATAAAAATATTTTATGACATTAATATTAAGTATGGTCCAGGAATTAATATCCATAAGATTAAGCATCCACTTAGAAATAAAATTAATAAGTTTAAGAGTTTAAGTACATTTCATGTCTATATTATTAGGTATTTACTTTCCTTTTATGTCCATAGCATTTTTCATGGTCATAGTTTTCTGGTCCATAGTTTTATGAGAGTTCCTATCATCAGATCCTTTACCTAACTATTAATCATGATTCCATCTATACATCATCAAAATGTTATAATATTATATTTTTCACTTTCCTGTGTCATTTTTTGGATATTAGGAATTAATTTAATCAATTTTATTTATGATCCATGTCTTAGGAACTTGAAAAATTATTTAATTTATATTGGACTATCATATATGTTATGTAGTGTTTGGTTTTGAAATGTTAAGATCATGTTCTATTAACCTTATAGCCCTGTAATTCCAATGTGATCATAGGTATCACCCTTGGTTACCCTTATTGTGCATATGACCCCACTTTTTCTTATTTTTCCTTTCCACAGATCATGATGAGAAGTGTTAAGTATGACATGTTTATAAAGGGTGTTAGTTATGGAGGATTGAATGGGATATTATTATTATCATTGATGAACATGTTTTTTATGTTTATAAAATCCAAATTCGCTAAACCGTTACATTCCCCAGGAATGTAATTGCGAAATTTATTTGATATATATCTTAAAAATGTAATATTTATTTTGACCATTTTTGGGATATTATAGGATTGGGACATTTCATCATGGAAAATTACGTGGTGATAACATATGTCCTGTGAAAATTATAGATTCATGATCCAAATTTTATAACACGTGATTTAGAGCTAAGAGTGGAAATATATTCATTAATTACAGAGTACCATAATATTTATATTGAAAATATTGAAACATATAAATATGATAAGAATATAAAGTAAATATTCCCATAGAATAACATAAAAATATGCAATGAGAGATGGTTAGATTTGATCATGGACTATGAATTCGAAGAAAATTACTGCCAAAATGAGGTCAATAAAGTCAATGACTCTCTTCGTAGGAAGTACCATGATAGATAATCTATGATGATGACTAAAATAGATCATAAACTCTTCGATTTTTAATAATTGACATTGAAATCATATTGGAAGTATATAAATATTATCATTTCAAAATTATTTCTCAACCATCCATCATTGTATTGACCAAGGATTATATAATAACAATATTCTAATATATAGGAATGCAGAGAACACTTGAAAGAAAATATTTGATAATGAGAAAATAATAATATTTAGGGTATGTGTATGTGTTATAAAATACTATAATTGAATAAAAATTTGTTTAATGATGAAAATAGTTCATCATTTTCTATAAATCCTTGAATCACAATGATATATATATATCTAAAGAAAAATTTGTTTTGTGAAAATGTGAATAAAGATATTGAAGAGTATGATTCTCAATTCCTACTATTCCATCATGTAAAGGAATAAATACAATATTTTAATGGGATGATGAAATAATTTCATATACATCTATCTAAATTCGAGAGAATAAAATTATCGTTAATTATTAGACTTCCCATAAAATATAATAGTATTATTTAGATTTGGTTTGTTGTTTCCAAACAAAATAATTCAACACATTTCAATTAAACTAGAGATCATTTCTTGATTGATCAATATACTATGATATACATAAAGAATGTGCCAAGGCTTTATTATTGATATTATAAATTTTATTTCATCATCATCTATGTTTTATCACAATTTTTTAGATAACACTTTAAAAAAATTCCAAAAATAGATATACTTCAACACCACTTATCTACCTTCGTGAGAACATCAATCCTATCATTGAATTTATGATGTGGATGAAATTAAAATAGGATATTTAATTATTTTTGAAGGAGGTTTTGATCAACACCAATTTCTAGTAGAGTATTATATGACAATATTTTCCATTGTTAAACTCAAAAAGAATTAGGTACAGTTTTGTATGGGGATATGTAAAAGCACTTATATATTGATGTGATGTAAAAGAGAGTAGGTAGCTGAGATTTGATATTTCTCTATAAATGATAGAGAAGATTTAATATATTTTGGTGAATATTATAACTAATGATAATCAATATATTTATAATAATAACCATCAATTACTTATATATTATGGAGTTATAGAAAATGTATTCCTTAGAATGTCACCATTGAAGAGGGTTATCATATTAACTAAAGTGGAAAAATCATGAACTACTTTCATTGAATCTTTCGAAATCAATGAAATTGAGGGCAAAAATGGGAAGGTGCTCTCAACCAATATCAACAAATCTTATTTATTTTTATTCACAAAAATAACATTGTTTTTTTTTGGATGAAGCTACATTTTTTTTTTCAGGAATATATTTCTTGAGAATTTTATCTTATTTACATTCATAAAAAAATTACAGAATTCTGGATGTTTTTTAATGTAATTTTGAAACTTTTTTCAAAACCGATGTTTCAATGAAAAATGTGTGGTTCAATAACCCTATAATTGAAATAACATGTATGGATCATGTACCCTATGTTGGTGGAATATTATATATCATCAACCCTACATTTATAAAGAACCCTCTATTTGAGAAAAGGGTAGTATATTTTATCAACACAATGTTATTAAACTATTGTATGTTATCAAAACTAAATTTACATACAACTGTACACTGCAAACCCTATTATGGATTTTTTTGTTCTTTTATTTGTGGAACGCTATGTCGGACTATTTTTCGATGGAGTTTAAAATTAAAGTTATTTTCCATGATTAATACAATAGACTCGATGGATGTAAATATCAATTTAAAAAAATTTCCCAACCAATTTAATGGCTCAAATTCAAAAAAGTATATCATATGTATTTATATTGTATGTTACAACTATCATGAATGATTTAATTTTTAATGATTTATATTTGTTAGAAAAAATACATTGAAATACTCAACCAAGATAAAATCATGTTTTTTATATATATTCTAATATTTTTTTTCATAATAAAATGACAATATCATGTCATTTGTGAAATATATTTTTGAATACAGAACATCTTTAGAGAATTTTTTTTAACAAAACTGTTATTATAAAGAAGATACACTTTGGAGACAAACATGTTATAACCTCATGATGTGTAACTATTTTTGTTTTTTGTTTCTATTTTTATTAAAGATAATTTTTTACCAAGATCTATTCAAAGAGACTCATTCATAAATATATTTTTATTGATGAATAAGGTCTTTCTTTTGTTATTTTCTTCTAAAATTATGATCAAAAAAATGTTTAATCAATCAAATAAATATCTTTTGTCTTTTATAGTTTTATCTTCTCGTAATTATTTGTGGTAGAGTATCTGTATCTCAGACTAAGATATGGATAATATGATTCCCTATCAAAGAACTATAAGGCTCTATAAACCTTTATTGTATATGTTTCTACTACCAACACTGTGTTGTTAAGTTATTGTGATAAAATGACTATTCAAGTGAAAATAAACAAGCTCACTGAGAGAGATTTGGGAGAGTGGGAAGAGGATCTCTATGCATCGAACCATTATAAAAATTATTATATTGTCATTTTTTATTTAGCTATAGCTCAAAATACTTACATAATAGATCACTTTATATCACAATAAATTCCAAATAATTTAAAAGTAAAATATATATCAAATTATCATAAAGAAAAAATTTACCCCCTCTTGTGTATCTTTTCATAAATCCGACCTAAAAAATTTGTATCAAAGGAGTGCATTTTTGACTAAATTATATAAAATCAATAAAGATCAAATGTATATAGTCTAAAAAAGGGAAAACACGAATAGATTATACTTTATAATGTTTGTCAATGATACATTATCCATAATCCAATAGTGATAACTATTGATGTGGGAAATATTCTATGATCACCTATCTGAAAAATATTGCATTTAATGTATATATGAAGATCATTATTACATATACAATTCCACAAAAAGAATAAAATTGTGATTTGTATAAATATTCATTGTATTTTATAAATTTAATAGAAATGAAAGGAATTGTTTGTAGAATTTTTCAAAAGGAATTAAATCATTTATCAAAATATCCTATATCTTATGGAATGTAGTCGATGATTGATGTTTCAGATGAGGGAAATGGAAATGTGAACCAACAATGTTATTCTACTACAAAATAGAATTTTTACACCTTCAGTATGTATGATGGTGAACTAGTCACCCTGATGAATGAGAATATTGAAATAAATATTCAATGATATTTGTCCCATAAAAAAATACACAGTTAGATAAATCACTAAATTCACTCATAGTACTACCATCAAAATGGAATATTACCTCATCTTCTATATAATAACATAATAGATAAAAAATAAATAATGAAATAATTGATTGAAACCCTAATGATCTATAAAGAAGATATAAAAGATCAAGTTGAAGATAATGAGATAATAGGAAGTAAATATTATTCCCTTAAATTATTATCTCAGAAGTAATAAAATAATTTCAATGAATACATCAAAATTTCAATATATTCATATAAATTAGATCTTAAAATTTTACTGGATTAGTGATCCAAATAATGTAGAATGTTTTATAAGAAAGGTAGATGAAAAAAATTCCTACAAGAAGGTTAAAAAGGGTAAAAAGATGTAATATTCTTTGAATGAAAATGGATGCATCAAATAAGACATGATTTTCCAAAATTAAGAGAAGAAAAAATAATGGTGGAGATGATAAATTAGAAGAAATGTGATAATGAGAAAAAAAGTAAAGTGATTTATGAAGGCTACTAAGAGTTTGTCTGAGGACTCCAACATATATTCAAAATTTTAATCATAAAAATAACCAATCAATCTAAAAGAAAACATATGATTTATTTGGAAGAAATAAGTTTATGTTAAATCCTTTTTTTATTCCTCTAATGTTTATAATAGTTTATCAATTATAAAATTATCTTTTAATTCCTTAATTATTAAAGAAAAAAATGAATCTCTGGTAAAAAATAATAAGTCTTTAATTAATATTCATAATTTATTTAGGTGAAAAATTTAAAATTCTAAAACAACATCAATAATAAAAAAAATTTAGTAAATCTGCATCAAACTATACTATTCATCAAAATAGAATAGGAATATTAGATGATGAAGTTGTATCATTAAAAATTGTTTCTTGTGTATTAAATGACGGATGAAAATATCTAAATTATATTCTTGTAAAAAAAATTATTAATTAGAAAAAATATGGAACATGAAGAATTGGAGAAAATCAATGTTATATTAAAGTAAATTCATTAAAACTTTTAAAAATATTACCCATTTCTATTAATGAATTAAAGGAAATTATTCTAACTATTGATTATTAAATACTCATAGAACTTTCCATCAAAAGTGTTTTATTTCAAAAAAACAAATATGAAGAAATTAATGTTCAATATGGTAAAATAAGGAAAATAAACATTCCTATATCTCTACATGGTAACATAGTTAGTCCCAAGAAAATATGGGTACAAAAGTAAACATATATTTAAATAATTATGTTTGAAAAAGGGAATAGGAACCGAAATTTTGTGTGTTTTATGGAAAGGGGTTTTTCACGACAAATATGTGCATAATATTCTATTTATCATAAATTGGAAAAAATGGATGGTTTAATAGTAACATTTGATGAAAATGCTAAAGTTAATATAGTTGTAGTTGGATCCATTTGAGATCCCAAGAAATATTCAATCAACAAAGTGTCATATGTTCAAGGCGAATCCATAATTTGATAAATATTTATCAACTATTTGATTATGGTTTTAAGTTAATTTCTATAACAATTCCTTCAAAATTTTAAGAGATAAACTTCACTATTTTGGTGTATCTATAACTCAAAATTATTGTACCATTGATCTTGATTCAATGTGTAAATAAAAAGTGAAATGATTAACTACATTGAAAAATGACTATTCTATCTGGAATATATGAAATGGGAATAATAATACATTAGCATTATACAAATATTCTATTAAATACTTAGTTTCTGATATACCTATTCTTTAATTTTATAGTTATGTGTTCTGTGATTCATTTCATATTAGAAATCAACACAAATAATATTTCATATATATTACCAAAGTTACAACATGTAAACCATTATAACTTATACACATGATTTTTTTTGAACCATCAATGGAAGAAATCTTGGATAGTAAATTATTATTTTATAGGTTACTCGATAGTTTTTCAGGATATATGTCGGTTTATTTTCCAAAAATTAAATTTTAACAGTTTACTGTTTTCTAAATGGTTTATAAAATTGTTCAAAATGAAAATTATTTTTAAATAACTTTATTACAAAGTGATTATGGTTGATAACATAAAAATCATTAATTTAATTCCTTTTTCTCAATTATATACATTAAATACACCATCTCTCCACCAAGAACACCTCAATTGAATGGAATTTTTGAAATAATAAATAAACCTTTTCAAGAGATGGTAATGACCATATTAAATGAATATAATCTTCTTAGTTATTTTTGTGAATTATTTGTAAACAAATAATTCTATATAATGAATAATGTTTTAATAAGACTTATTAGTAAATAGATAACTGACAAAAAATGAAATAATATAAAACCTAAAGTGAGGTACATTAATGTATTTTTATGCACGGTGTATATCTTCAATACATACAAAAACCTTGGTAAATTACATCTAATGTCTGAACAAGGAATCATTGTATAGAACTCTTCTATCATTAATCATGTAGGCTATTTAATAAAAAGTCAAGGATTATTGAAGATTTAGTTCATGTGACGTTTTATGAAAGTGATCATTTAATAAAATAAAAGTTCATAAATATAAAATTGTTGATTCATTAAAAAAATAGTCTTGAATTACCAAATAGTAATTTTGAATAAAAAACTAATAAATTTCAGTACAATATAGTAGAACATTAGGTATATGAACATGAAAGTGTCTTACATAGAAAATATAGGACCTGAAATAAATATCCTTTAGAAACTTTTGTAAGAAATCCAAATACATTAGTAATAAATAGATGAAATATAGTAAAATTATATAAATTTTCTTCTAAGGTTTCATAATTAGATCCTAAAACTATATAATAGGATTTAATAAATGAATTTTTATTAATGTATATGAAATGAGAACACAATTAATTCATTATAAATTAATTTTAGGAATTATTAGATTGAACAACGAAAAAATTAATTGGAACCAAATTTGTTTTTGAGATAAACATGATGATAAATGGAGAATTATAGTAAAGAAATATGTATTAGATTAAAAAGGATACAACCATGAATGAGGGATATACTATGATTCATCCTTCAAACTAGTTATAATATTAGAAGCGATTATAATCATTCTACCTTATACAGATCATATAAATTTTCAATTTTATCATTTGGATATAAAATATGTTATTTTATATATCATTAATGTAGGATTTTTATATTTAAGAAAAACCATGTTTCAAAAATCTCTGTCTTAAAATTTTAGTTTTTAAACATACTAATGCTCTTTATGGACTTAAACAAGCACCAAGATCATGGTTTGAAATATTAAGCTCCTTTTTCTGGAGAATGGATTTTTTGTAGGGTTTCTTGATCCTACTCTATTTAAAAAATAGTTTATTCCAATATCTTACAAGTAAAATGTTTTGTAGATAGTGTTATTCTAGGTTCCAAAAATATGATTCTTTGCATTGATTTTTTAAACCATATGAGAAAAAATAAATTTGGAATGAGTATTATTGGAGAAATAAATTTCTCTACAGGATTTTAAATCTATCAAAAAAGATTATGGAAATGTTTTAAATCAAATAAAAAAATTATTTATTTACTGAAATTGTTTTCACTATAAAATATTATTACATATAAAAGTCCAATTTGTACTAATATAAATTTTTATGTTGACAAAGCCAGAAACCAAGTTAATAAGATTCTATAAAGAGGTATGATTTTTAGTTTTATATAACTTAAAACTATCATATCAAACATAATTTTTTTTGTATTATTTTGTCTAAGATTTCATTATAAACCAAAATAATCTCATATTACATCAGCTAAAATATTATTTTAATATTTAAAAGAACTATTTTTAAATTTCTACATTAATCAAAAAAATTATTTTTAATTTAATTTCATATACAGATGATAATTTCGGAGGATGTGGATGAGATTTTAAAATCATATTAAGAAACTTTCACATTTTATGAAAATATTTATTTTCATGGTTAAGTAAGAAACAATATTCCGTTTCTTGGTTAACAATTGGGGAAAAATATATATCTAATGGTAGTTTTTGTGCACAAGTGTTGTGGATAAACCAATCCTCAATATACATTACACTTGATTTTTATTATATTTATTTTTTTTGTGATAATACATGTGAAATTAATTTTTTAAAAATTAATGTATGTAACTCAAGAACCAAGAATATTGATATAATACATTCTATAGTAAGAGATAATATTCTTAAAAAGGATATATATTTATAATTTTTAAATTTTTTAAATTAACTTACTAATATTTTAACAAAACCTCTTCCCACTACTGGGTTTTATTTTATTAAGGGAGGGTATGGAATATTCAACTTTAAATAAATGTTTATTAATATGATTCATTAATTTCATTATTCATTTATTTATTATTATTATTCGATTATTATTTATTTATTAACCATTTAAATAATGAAATAATTTGTTTCAGTTTTGAAAATGTGAGTATATTCAAAAAAATACTGATTGCATAGAGTAATTGGATTGAGATACTAGGCCGGTGTCACCAAAACCATTTTAAATCTCTCTCTCTCTCTATTATACTTGGTATTTGAGCCATTTCAACATAGAAACCACTCTTTTTTTGAATCGAAGTCTTAGAATAAAAAGCATAATCCATTAAATTCAATATAATATTGATGATTAAGAGAACAAATGGAGAGAAACAAAGATGAATATAGATACAATGTGTCACACGTAGAAACAATATTCATGGTAAATTTATATATGTCAAATGGATATATATGAAAAATATTTTTCTGAAACAATATCTAGATTATCTAGGTGATAATTTATTTTTACTAAAGGAAACCATAAGTTAATTTTTAGTATATATGTAAATGGATTTTAATGAAATTTTCTATTCAGTTTTACTGACACATATGACATCACCATATCTTGGTTAAATGATAGGGGGTTTTCTACCTCTTCATGTAATATCAGTATCATTATCTAGTTTCATTATTAATAGGTTCATCATTTTTATCTTTAGTCCATTATTAATAATGAATATAAATAATTGTATATTATGTCGTTTATTTTTGGATTTACCCTACTATGAAATTTGATTTTAAAAGATCTTGAGTTTAACCAAAAGGTACTGGAAAAGTTTATTTAGTCACTACATAATTCCAAGAATTTTTTATCATGAAAATATTATTTATCCAAAAATGTATATGACCTTTTTAATGATGATTATTCTCGTGAAAGATTTGACAAGATAATAATTATGGTACATGAATTAGTGTTTATATGAAGAGTTAAGAAAGAATTTTTATCCACGAGGAAGGATATTTTCTTCTCTTCTGTATAAAATAGGAATGAATAAATATATAAATATATATATATACTAAGTTTCATGACAATAATATTTTAAATGAGGAAACTTTTAATAAAATAGATTTAATCTAAAGAACAGTTTAAGGAAAGTTGTTAACTTTTGGTGATTAAGACCAATAAGAATCTGGTCCTACTGCTCATAGGAGGAAGGAAATTTGAAATCTTTAGGTTCTGTCTTAATTAAAGAAGTAGAAGCATTTTTAGAATCTCGAATTTATAATGCAGTTCAAAAAATTTATTTTGAATAATATATGATGTCTCTAATTCAGATTCTGCATGGTATTTACCTAAATCTATTTAATAAAATTTGGTAAAACATAATGATGACCCCCATTGAAATCTGGAACACACATAGTGAAGAACAGGTAGATCAGACTGCAACTGTTTTAATACAAGAGGAAGAGGCTACTCCAAAGGGTTATGTTTCTAAAGCAATGATTTCTGGTGTTTTAGTTACTCATCAAGAACAACAACCTAAATAGTAATAATACATTAGAGAAGTCCTAGAGTTTATTTCAACAAATAAAGATGAAAATCAAGAGAAAGATGCTCTTGATGAATATCAGAATCCAATGTATCATACCGAATAACATGTTATAGGTAATTATTTGGAAATGGGGAATAATAAATAGTAGTTTATAATGCTAAAATTTTACTTGGTCTTCAATTAGTTTATATTTTAGATAATTCTTTAGAAAAGGAAATTTATGAAACTACTAAATTTATAAAGGTAATTGAAATTAAAGTTTCAGGTAATATTGTGAAAGATAAAGAAAAATAATTATCCTTGATTGACAAAGGAATGCCATCTCATGCTCGTGAAGAATAATCTTACAATTAATGGAATAATAAAATTAAATAATTTTTCATTCTGTTTAAATAGTTGCTAGAGTAAAATTAGGGTCCATAATGTAAACTAGAGTCTACAAGGAAATATTAAGATGATTTGAAAAGTACAACTCTTCCTAGAGTGTAATTTTAATATTTTATTGAATAACTGTATGATCATATAGAAATTTTATTTTCAAGAAGATATTTTTATACTTTTCATAGTGAAATCATTTATCAATTTGGAAATCAAATAATGAAGTATGATTCAAAAAACGAATTTGGTGATTTGAAGAGGCATTCAGGGATTCAGTATGAATCTATCAGAAGTAATGAAAATACGTCTAGAGTATCTATATCTTCAGCTCAAACCACTCCATATATATTCATAATGATTTAAGCAATTATTTTTTTCATGTATACTTTCAACGATCAGCTATATACACTTTAATATGATAATTAAACACTAAATGTTTTCTTATACAATAAAAGAGATATCATTGAGAAGATAACATCAGGAGAAATCAATGTGAATAATATTCTCAATCAGTTCTATATCATTATCTCTGAATTTTATTAGTAAGAATAAATCGTTCATGAGTTTATGAAAGTTGTTTGTGTTGAATATTTAAAAAATTTTCAAAATTCTGTGATTTTGATGAGATATTTTGATGAAAATCATTCTTACTGTTTAATAGGATAGATGGTAGGGTTTATGGTAGTTAGTCAGGAGTATTAAACATCACCATCTTCTAATACCCCTTCTGAACCCTAGCTTTCACCCTCACACAGTCATACTTTTAAAATAAATCACAGCCAAAATGATTCCTATAATTATAAACATATTTTTATGAAATTATTTTTTTTATTTTGTCTCTGTTTATTATTATTTCTCTCTATTTATTCTATCATAATGCTTATCATTTTAGTATTAAGTATATTATAAAATTTATTTAATATTTTGTTCTATATTAAATATTTTTTAATCCATTTTCATCATCTTTATTTTTGATATCACAAAAATGGGGATAAAATTGGGTAAAAGCATCATTCTTGATTCTATCACAATATTCAATATTAATGGAAAGGAATAGAATTGATGTGTAAATTAATTTTGAATAAAAACAATTTCATTATATTTTTAAAGATATTACATCAACTCTATTTAAAATTATTATTATTATTATGTTATGTTTTATGTTTTTTGATCATCAAAATATGAGAGTTTTTTTGGCATGTATTGTCTCAATAATAGGATTTAAATATTATTGATTTTTACAATCATAAATACCGTTTTTATATTTACAATTGAACCGACATTAATTATTTTCTTGGAATATATATGTTTAGATGTTTATGTAATTTACGTGTTTAAATATTTATTAATGTATTCTAGATGAGTATTAAAGTATTCTGGAGATAAGGATCATACCCTACATTTGAAATGATACATATGGATGATGTAGCCTATCATATTAAAAAGGAATGAATCATCAACCATACATTAGGAATGTACTCTAAATTTTAGAAAAAGAAACTATTTTTAATAAACCCTTCATTTCTAAACTATCATACATTATCAACCCTATGTTTTTGATCAAATGTGCATTTTCAACCCTATGTTTGTTTTTGTGGTTACATGAAGGAGCCCTACCTTTTACTATTTAATGATGGA
Source organism: Viscum album (assembly GCA_963277665.1). Lineage (NCBI taxonomy): Eukaryota > Viridiplantae > Streptophyta > Magnoliopsida > Santalales > Viscaceae > Viscum > Viscum album. Next base: position 633,918,369 of record OY728130.1, read on the forward strand.
TTTTTAAATTAAATTTATTTAATATAATTAATTTAATATTCTAAACTAAATATAATATAACATTAAATTTTTTTACAACTGATTAAATGGATCACATTCAATGTACTAAATCATTCATTTTCCATGAAAAATTATGAATCATTTGATTTGTTTAAATTAAAATGATTGCGATTTATTATGAGAAATTCTAGATATATTGTACTGAAAGAAAGATAAACATTACATATATATATATATTTTATTTTTTATTTTTAATATGATCATATCATATCATAAGTGAAATATATTTTTGAATACAGAACTGCAGTAGATAAAAAAATTATCAAACAACTTTGGTATTCAATAGTCACTACACTTTGGATAGACACATTGTTTTAACCTCATTCTATGTAATTGCTATTGTTTTTTCATTTCTATTTTTATTAATGATCATTAAAAACTAGTATATACATTATTATATTCATTAATGAAGACAATTATCTTTGAAAAAGAATATATTTTTTCTATGAGTTTTTTCTACAACTACGATCAAAAACCTATTCAATAAATCAAATCAAACTATTTGGATTTAATTGAGTTTGTGCCACTCTAACTCCTTCATGGAAAAATTTCATCTTCTCAAACTAAAATGTAGATCGTCTAGTTCAATTTAAAAAATACAAGAAGTCCTTATAAATTCTAATTTTAATGGTATCATGTCCCCGCACTAAGCTTTTAGGGTCTTATGATAAGAGAATATTTCTAGTAAAAATCTCCAAGATCGTAGAGAGAGACTTCGTGGAGTGAAATAGGGGATATTTAGGCCCCAAACCACTATAAAAATCTGTTTGTTATACTATTCTATTTATTCGCTGATCAAAATAATATTTGAGAATAACACTTCATTTTCTGATGCTTTCGCAACTAGGACGCATATCGTCATGGAGATGTGTGTTTGTTGCTTACATTCCCACATTCCAAATCTGGGTAGCCACAGCCAACATGGTTGGGGATGTAAGATCCTTGATCAAAATTTTGTTATGGGAATCCAGTTACTCCCCCCATTGATTCTTCCTTGGAACTCTATTCCTAGTTCAATTCTCTCTCCTTAATTTTATATGCGTTCAGGAAACTTATTCATGGTAACATATCTATGTGGAAGTCATTTAATTAAACAAATTATATCTAGAAGGATAGAGTTCAATTTTGGGGTAGATGGTAACATCGATCACGTCTGATCATAACTCCCATAGGTTAAATTCTACACTTGTATTCTTCCTTGTAATTGGACAACTCATGGGGCCATCTTGGGCATGGAACCCAAGGCATATCATGTTGATCATTATGTATCTAAAACTAGAGGAATATATATTCAATGGATTTCACCATATAAATCCCATGTTTATTGTGATGTAGTTTATTTCATATGCACATATATTCTAAGGCTTTCACCTTAGGAATCCCTTCTCTTTTCATGATGTACTTGTTTGGGTTCACAAGTTTAACATCCTATGGAAACATATTTGATTGATCAAGAAAACCTAATTAAGAAAGAACAGGGAGGTTAAACCCTAGGAGGGAAGATTTAATACTTGTAGGTTTACCGATTTATTGTTCATAACATCAAATAGAGGTTGACCTAGGATGTGTGTCCCATAAAGGGAACATTTCACACTGTGATGACCAATGGACAAGAATTACTTGTGGGATAATATCTAGGAATTTTGTCCCATAAATCGAAGACATAAAACCACAAATGTTTATCTAGACACCCTTGTAGGTGGATTATGGGTGTTCGCCACTAGAATGGGAAACCTAGGTTTACCAATTTTCAGGATTAAACACAATATAAACAACCTATATACCCTTTTTATATGAATGGGATCAAAACCCACATATTTTATTATATCAATTTATGGTTGATTGATAGAATTTTAACATTCAACATAAAATTCTATGGTAACAATTCATACATTTTTAAAGTTACTACGGATGAATGATGTTGTGGGGAATACACATGGAATCATCCTTCACAATAGGATTCTTATTTGATGGATTTGGTGTGGGTTTTACAGATGGAATATGCATGAGGGACCTAAACAAGATGGGCTCTCCAAGGTGAGTGGAATGATCATATATGGATTTTTCCTGAAAGAGAACTGCATAGATTTGGATGTTGGGTTTAATCCTTAGGTTGGAATCCTACACATCCCAATTAGTTTTTAATCAAATCACATGTTGTTCATAATAGTTTATTCTTACACATAGGAGCATCACCGATGATGAGTATAGTTTTTGGGGGCTTACACCAACTATGGAGGACCATTGAAGTTGAACATGTGGTAGGGGATTACATATGGTAGCAGACTAATCACTATAAGGATAAGTGAGGATGTTATTGTGGATTAAGCATGGGATCCTACCGAGACTCACTATGGGGTGAAAATGATGTGAATGAGACCTACATGTTGAAGCTTCATAGGTGCCGATATAGAGAAACATTTATGTGATAGGGGATTATACATGGAAGATTCTTGGGTGCTGTTGTGGATTAGCTATGTTGTGAATGGAGATTAATCATGGATGTTTCTCAAGTGTCACTATGGAGCTTCAATGGAGTGAATGGGGCATACACATAGAAGCTTTATGGGGGCTACTAAGAAGCTTCCCATCTTATCATCCATATGTAGTTCCATGAGGGAATACCAGGTGCATTTCATGATTTATGATCTTAGTTTATTTTCATGTGGAAGGAATATTTGTGTGAGTCTTATGCATTGATTTTACCATCTTGCTTACACATATAAGGAAATATGGGCATATCATCCCATTTGTGGGTCAAATAATATGACTAGGGTTTACAAATAATGAGGACACCATAGTGTATTTTTTATGTTGATAGAATGATGAGGAATATTATTCATGATGCATAAGGAATCTCGTGTGTATCATAGGATGTATACTGTGTTTTTCATATAGGGTCTGCTACAATTTATTGTCATGTAGTGGGGAGTGTGGAATTTCTTCTCATGATCATGGAACAAGGAATATTATTATTGACTCATAAGGAATCATATTCATGAATGATAGGTTATACCATAGTTTAAATTCATTTAGTTAGGACTATATAATGTCTTCTAATTATCCGGCCACAAGGCATCTTGGCGATGATGTATGCGACATCTCATGCTTGTTAGGAGACACATCCATTGTTTATGATATAGGTTATGATTTAGTTTAAATTCATATAGTAAGGACTTTTGAATTCCATCTCACAGTAATGGAATGATGCATCTAATAAATGAATCATAAGTAATTTCATATTTTTTTATTAAATTATCCCTATTTTTGTATGATAGCATCTGATATAGTTTACATTAATATAGTGATAACTACTGAATGTTATCTCTTGATCATGGAATGAGGCATATTATGCATTAAGAATAAGTAATATCATGTTTGTCACATGATTCATCCTATGCTTATAATATAGGGTATGATAAAGTTTAAATTCATATAGTGAAGAAAACTTTGGAGAAGATTCCCTATAATGGATGGTGTGGGAGTTATGAAAGGGAAGGACTTCTTGGTTCGACATAGAATAAGAGTCATTAAATGGGGTTTTAGGAGTTACAAGAAGAATGGTTTGACCCATGGTACTCAAGAAATCCAAGATGAGAATCTCAACTTATGAAATTGGAAATGGATAAAGAGGAGTAGGTTGAATAAAGGTGTTTCGAGGTGTGAGGAGGAGTATCTCAAATAATTCAATTATGGGGTGGATTTTGGGGCTGCAAAAGGGTGAAAACAAAAATGTGATAGACCATTCATGAAAATATTGATGTGAGACTCTTCATTTTTCTTTATGGAAACTAGAGGTATAAAAAACCAGGATGGAGACCCAATACCACTACCCAGAAATGATTCTGAATGAGGGTGTGAGGGCACAACCCCTGGGGTAATGGCCAGTAATCATGATTCTTTATTATGTTGGAAAAACGATTTGGAAACTCAATATTTTGGTGTCGAATAATGAGAAACGTATCACAGATGTGCAAAAGAATGGTTAGCCTGGCCCTCGTGTGCATAAGAATGGGAATATTAGCATTGTTTCATGCAAAAATGCAGGTTTCATGAGGCATGGCCGAACCATGTTATTTTTGAAACACTGGGACGTGAAACGTTGATGGTGTACGCAAAATGGTGGGGGACCCAAGATTTTAAATTGCATGAAATTTTCTTCCCAATGGAAACTGTTTCAAACAAACTCCATAGATGATTTCACCTATATTACAGGTTTAACCTAGGTAATTGTGCCAAAATTTGGGACATGGGTGGTTCATTAATAGCATGATACTCTTTATTTCATGTGCAGGAGCCTCACCCAGATTTACGCATTGAATGTGGGGTCAAACACCCATATTTATAGGCATGGAAGTGTCATACAAAAATGGTATTCTATGAAAATTTGTGAGCTGGTGCACAACCATATAGAGATTCATGAAAATTATATTCTATCAAGAGGTCATATCTTATGTGACATGAACGTCTCCATTTGACATTGTATTGGTGGGATAAGTGGTTTCACAAAATTTTGCAGGCATAATTATCTTTTTTGAACACCACTGTCCATTATTGCGTGAAGAACTACTTTCATGAATTCAAGGGACTTGGTCATGTGCTTGAACTAGGGGGAATATGAAGACAATAACTTCTCAATTTCAATGTATCTCAGTTTCCTAATTGTGAAGGGATTTCATTAACATTGTGGAATTTAGCATGAAAATCCACACATTTCCACAAAATCATCGCGGCAGACCATTTTCAGCGGTATGACTTCAAACAACCATAAATTTTGATTTGTAACTCTGTTTGGTCTCTACATCCACGCGAATCAAAAAATTACAAATGTGATATTCTTTTGGATATGATTGTTGGAGTTTGGAAAATTCTTGAACACCATTTTCTGGTTTTAAATAAAACGGCCTAAAATGGGGTCCAACGAGGATGGGGAGAACGAGGAACAAATTTTTAAGAATGTTAAAAGGTAAAATCATGCCTTGGGATCCCCTATTCCATTATCATATTACTATATGAGAGTGATAAACATGGGAAACTTTTATGGGATTTTAATGGGACATTAGTCGTTATTGGGAGTGTCCTAACAGTGAACACCATGTCTAGTGAGTTGAATTCTACATTTTTGACATGATTCTCATTCTAGATCTAGTGAATGAATCGGATAATTATAGTTGCATTAAATTATAAACAAACAAAGGGGAACGGGGAGTGTGAATCACAATTCCCAAAATCTAGAACTGAAGGAGAGTATCATGGAAACACCAAATAACAGATTACTATGTTCAAAACACAACAACTATACCATTAGCTAGGAATAGCGACAAATAAATGATGGTATACGGCTGACCATGTTAGAAAAATGGATCCCAAGTCACAATGTCAACAACATTATTCTGGGGAACTTGACTAGGATGTTACATGATCCAAAATTTAATGAAGCCACATCCTTTGGGTGTCCTTTTAGACAGGGAATAGGATGAGGATCTAGATTAGGGGAACACAAAGCATGTGAATAGAGTGACGGAGTGTCTAAAGGGATTCCAACACTCTTGGACATATCCCACCATGACATAGAGAACATCAGGTGTAGGCATATCTATCTGAAAAATGGTAAAAATCATCTTATATCGGTATCGTCATCTTGGATGTTGAGTGATTATTGAAAGAACGTGAGTGATATTGCCAATGTATGGTACTAAAGGAGGGTCTATAGGTGATGGGATTCAGATAACCTATCATTTACATCGTGATAAAAAGGGATATAGATACATCATTATACATCATATGGTGATAAAGTTGGAAATTGAGTTTGAATTCATATGGTAAGGATGAGATAGTGCATAGTTTAATGTTGTGTGATCATGGTACATCTCACAGTTTAACATCATGTTACTCATACAAGGATTTTTTTTGCTTATGAACTTTTCCACAAAAAATTGTTTCCTCAATTCATATAAAGAGAGCATATCATGTTCATTTCATAGGGTAGAGTTATAGTTTAGTGTCATGAAAATGGAGGACGTAGGAAACTAATGTGAATGATACTCATCCATCCAGGAGATATGATGGTGAAGGATAGTGGTGGGACAGAAGTCCCATCATTAAAAAAAATCTAGGGCATTCCACATGAAGATTAAGTTTGGGTTTCATGGACTAAAGATCTGATTTTGATTTCATAGTGTTTAGACATATTGCAAATATTTTAAGTTTATAATGCTTAGACCGAGGGGGTGTGTCTCAAGGAATGTGAACTACACCGAAAAGGTTAAACAATGTGAATTAAGGTCCTATGAAGCCATCAAATTCAACACTAAACAATCTCAAAAAAATTTCACATAATTTAAAGTCATGAGTATTGGACCATGAAACACGATGTGGTAAAATACTGACATCGATAAAGGGATACCCTCTAAGATGATATTATGAAATATTCACATGCATAAATATGAGGCATATGGAATTTAAATGGGGTAAAGCTATTTTTTAACATCATGTACTGAGTATGTGAGTAATTTTTCATTTCTTACTTCTCATATAGGGAATCTTGTTTAACACTGGGTAAAATTATATACAATTTAGAGGTTCCTAGACTTTTTTGGGATAAGAATATTGTTAATCCTCATGAATTGATGACATTATTTACTCATATCAATAAATGAGGAAATATTTCCCACTTATGGTTCAATGTGACTAAATCAGAATTAGGCCTGAAAGGATTCCCTTGGGGTATTTTGGGGTGATTGTACTATATATAAAAAATGGTTTTATAGTGAATATGTTGTTGTTACAGGATATAGGAAGTACTTACATCACCAAGTTTCACATAAAGATGGAATCAAGCCACACATAAATATTGAGTTGGATGGAAAAGTTTGAGGTTATACGATATGTAAGAAAGGTGAGTGTTTTATAGTCATAATGCTTGGTCCATGTGAAATAAGTAAAAATTTATGATGCATGAAAAATATAAGTATTTGTTCCAAGTGTAATCAAGTATAATGATGGAGATAAACCTACCATGAATGAATCAATGGAGGCTCTCATAAACAAATTTTCATGAAATAAACAGAATATAGATTATGTTCGTAATTCTTATACATGCACTATAAGGACAAAATTTTGAATTCATAATTCTTGAAATTAAGGGACCATTGGATTCAGGGTAATATGTGTGGTACAATATAGATATAACCCCATTTGTATTAATACAAGTCAAATCACATACCATATACACACATTCCTAAAGAACCTTGCACATAGTTTAATGTCATGATGCATGTACTTCGAATCCATGTTTTTGGTCATAGAGTCCGAACCATGGGTTATTATGTGTAGATCGACCATGTCGGTACATATCATACCAAAACATTGAATCCCACATGATTCATGCTCGGAATGGGATATAATGAGTGATTATATGATTTTTGAGACATTTTGTATCACACAATAATGACAAGGAGATACTAGGTAGAGGATTTCCATGTGACATCATCCTTCTAACTCAAAGTGCACAAATTCATTAAGGGGAGACTCCAACGTTGTTATAATTTCATAAACATGTATCATGGTGGAATGGAGGGAATTGAGACCTTAATGATCTATATAAAAGGGGAAACTGGGGAGTAGGGATCCACTACGGACCAGGATAAAAACCCAAGGACCAAAAATCATACCATTCATGGATGGTGTAAGTAAATGTAGGATCAACTATTGACCATGTTTGAAACACATGATCCAATATTTTCTTCTAGGGATACATTCGAGAATTGGTCCTAAAATAAAAGTGATGAAAAACTACATGAGACAATAATCGTTAAGGGTTCCACTGGATGAAAAATATTATGGATATCCAAACAAATAAAGGATCTATGTGTGGAATGGGGTAAGGGACTATCTGTGTGGGATTCAACATCTAGGATCCACGCCAAAAAACATTTTGTTTTTTCAATGGGGCGTAGAAAAAAGTGGGATTCAAACTCAGGTTTTTTGAATAGTTTAAGGACCTATTGAATGAAACATGGCTACATGTTCATTGTATTAAATCTTAGACTATTATATCATAGTTTATGTTAATAGAGTTTGGTCCATAGGGAGTACCCCAAAAAGGGAGATGTGTAGTATGAAATAGTGTCGTACTGAACATAAATGAGATCTTATGAGGCCCAACACCACACCATGAATTCATGAGAATACTCCAAGTGTGACACCCAAAAATCACATTTCGGTTTGATTTAAATTTTTATTTTTCTTTTATATCATAACTTTATGTTCCTTGAAAAATATTTTGTGATATGCGTGTCAGGCCTAATATAATTTTTTTTCATTGATGATAAGTGAAGGTTTGGGCCCGATATTGTTTGGTGCATAGTCGTGGAATGATTGAAGCCATGAGGCTTCTCCATATCACATTGTTGACTATCCAATATGCATGTACAGAATTAATTTACCGAGTGAATGGTAAATATAATGCAAAAGAAAAATAAAGTTATTTTAGAACATATTTAATTATATAAATATTAATATTAGGATTTTTATTTTTTTTTTGTTTTCATAATTATTTTAATTAGTATTTTAATATTAAATTATTATTGGGTTTATAAATTTTTTTATCATATTGTGATCATTATTATTATTATTTGATCATTATTTTTTAAAACATGGTTCATGTATTTATGTTTATTTTATTTTATTTCATTTTTCCTTTTCTTTTTATTTTCCTTCTTTTTTTTATTTTCATATTCTTTTTATTTTCTCTTATCGGATTTTCTTCTCTCCCCTCTTTTTTCCTACATTCTCCAATCATGTTGTTTTACCTCATCTACCCCCTTGGTGTCCCGATACAGCTTAGTGCACCATTTTGGATGACACCCTCTTACTTTCTCTAGCATCCCCTGAACCAACCTCTTTGGTGAAATCCTTCACACTCCCACCTTCCCTATAGTCAACATCATATCCTCCATGATACACACATTTCAACCTCCCTTCTATCATTCAGAACACTTCTGGTGAGATCTCCTCCGGCAGGACCTTCCCTTTCCAACGTGACCACATGTGATCCTCCTTAGTCTGTGACCCCCCTATTGCATCCTCTTTCCTTTCACCATGAGTACAAATTGACAGGTAAGACCCTTATGCCCCCCATACGATTTCGGGTCATGTTTTATTGTCTATTAGGGATATATTTTAATTTTCCTAGTTTAAATTCATATTTTAGAGTTTTTTCTCTACTTATGGTTTATGTGGCATGCAGTGGAAGTTTTGTAAACTATTTCATGAATTTTTCTACACGTCGATAGGTGGTTCTTCATATTATTGTTATTTGAAAAAAACATTGTGTGTTTAATTAATTTATCATATTTATTAATTTGTTTGTGTACTGAAAATTTGATTCGCTTGAGATTTGATGTATATATAATTGTTTAGTAGCATGTTTATTTTGTATGTACACTTTTTTCTTTGAAAATCCCATGTTCAACTGCTTACTAGTGTTGATAAATTGTGCAGTTTTTTTTGTTTAAAGGTTTAAGGGATATTGTTCATGTTTTTTGTATAGTGTCAATATGTGTTTGGTTATAAAAGGAGTTTTTGAGTGAATTTTTGTGTTTAGAATCACGTAGAACATTCTGGAAGTTGTTAAATAATTTTTTCTGTTGTTTTCTTTAATCGTGGAAATGGTCTATTGGGTATGTGATTGTTCTATTGAATTGTGTGAGTGATGAAGAAGGGGTTTTCAAAGGCTTTTAGTGTGTTTCATTTTTTAAAATTAAATTTGTGTGTTCAGGTGTGGTATGGGTTAGAGTTTTTGTCTCTTTATGTTTGGAAATTTGGTATAATATGGGCAAATTAATTGGGTACAAAAATGGGAAGCCTGGTTACTAGGTGGGCGGACTAGAACTAGTGTGATAGTGACATGGAAGTGGCCACAGCTTGGTGTCACTTTTCTTGGATGATGACTACAACAATAACTAAACACTTCGATGTTTATTGAAGACCACTAGGTTATGGGTATGTTCTCTACTAGTGTCTTGTGAACAATAATGCCTAATGTTGTGGTACCTTCACCCATTTTAACTGATACATGATGTTCTAGGGTCCCACTTCCCATTAGTTTATTTCGACCCCCTCCCCTATTTTGTGCTCTCTATTCACTTTTAGCTCACCATCATCACACGGTGTGACATTGGGGTTACCATAAAAGTGATTGTGTGTGTGTTTTAATTTATACTGTATTCTGTAAAGTTGTTATCCTAAAAACTATTTCATTAAAATTATTTAATGATTTGACTCTTTTCTTCTATTAAACTTGAAACTATTTTTGTAATTTAATTTCTATAAATGGAATTTATTCTTAGAGGAATCCAATTTGGAATTATCTAACACCCTAAATACACCCTTGGGCTTCATTATATTTGATTATGTTTGATATGGGTAAATGTACTGCTTTTGGGAGTGGTGGTTTAGGTTTTTAGAAGGCTTCTTGGCGTGGCATTGTGGAGATGATGTGAGGGTGGTGTCCACTCACCAGGTGGTTGTTTTTGTGTCGGTTTATTTCACCATAACATGTGTTATTTCTAGTATGGTTTTTAGTTAAAATATGTAAATCAAATTCTAGTTTTTTGTTAAATGCTCTCTTGGTTGTACAACCCAAAGTTGTATCAATGGAATTCCCTTCTTATAATTCTGCCTTATAGTATACTAACAATAAGAAGCGCAGTGAAATATAATGATACTAAATACTAAGTAACCAAAAAGAATAATTTTCTAATTCTATGCATTGAATTTCAAAAAATCATACAAACACGATTGCAATCAGTATGTTTCTTGGAGTCTGATAGAAAAAACATATTTTTTAGGTGAATACTAAACTACCATAATGAATAGTAGCCTACCCTTATAAATATTTATATGACCCTTATGAATATTAAATCATCCAAAATAATATTAACCTTACCCATGAATGATTAAATATAATTTAGGCATCTTATAAATGTCAATTTGACCATAGTAAATGTATTGTTATATTTGTAAGTCAAACATAAAAAATTATAAAAAATTAATTAATTTAATATAAAATTTATTTTCCTAAAATTTATTAATAAATTAAAAATTCTATGTATTATGGTTTTAACTTAATATTATAATACCTTATGTAATTTTTGAAAGCATTATAAAATCCGTTTTAATTTTAAAAAAATTATTTTTCATGTAATTTAGGATTTTATTTAAAAATTTAATTAATCATATTTATAAAAATATTTTGGACAAATAAACTTCATTTTTCAATTATAATAATTAAAAAATGATCAGTTTAAATATTTTGGATATTTCTAAAAATTTTGAATTTGTTATGAATATTGAAAAACCATAATTTACAAAAATAAGCTAAATACACTAATTATAGATTCATGTATGATGTTCTATTATTTTATCCCCAATTGGTTCGGATTAAAATGATAAAATTATTTTAATTGGTCATGTAATACTCTAATTTACTTTTCTTGTGGAGAAATAATAAATTAATGAATATTATATTGAGAAAACCTCTCTCTCCTAAACTATAAATACTACCCTTCAGGCCGTCAATTCCTCATGCCTCTGAAGCTTCAAGGATTGCCAAAAATCTGCCCAAATCTCTTCCTTATACCCTCCCCCATGAACTAGAACTAATTTGTTCATAAAAATACCCTAACTAGGCTCCATAAGGAGGATCTTAAGGGGATGATTCATGTTGTAATTTCTTACTCTCTTTTCTTTCATTTTCCTTTCAAATGTATTTTATTTTCATCTCTTATCCTCAAATTACCTTCTCCAAATTTCAAGATAACCTTAGTATTATTTATATAAATTTAGGATATCATGTTAATGGAAGATTACTCATTATTCTACTCCCTCCCTCTCTTTGTTAAAAAAATGAAATCATTTCCCATGATGTGTTAATTTAGCTAAATCAGGGGAGATGCATTTCCTTTTTTCCATCAAATTCTTCAAGGATTACAATAAAACAATAAGATGGGTTAAAATATATTGTATAATTTATGTATTATAACATTTTATGTTCTGGAATAAACTTATTTATATGACACTATGTGAGAAAATAAAATAAGTTCTATGTGATCAAAAAACCACCCAAATTAAACAAAAATAATCAGCATTAAATTTTTTCTAATGATTCGTCCTCACGGTATATAACCAAATTCATTATATGGTTATTTATATATATTTAATTTCAATGATAATTTATATTAACAATTTTTTATCCTCAACCAAATCAAATGAATATCTGTTCATGAATACAAGTGAACCATTCATAAAAGATTTGACAATTAACAATCCCAAACAATGAATTTCAGCACTATAACACATTCAAAGGCCCATAAAAGAACTTAATGAATCCATATTAAATCCTATTCATGTATAAACGGTTTTTTAATTTCTAATTAATGAATACAATTACATTATACAATACATTAATGTGAAGAAAGCATTCAGATACAAGGTAAGGGGAAATTCTAGAACCCAACATTCTTTCATCGATTTCTCCCTCTTTCACTCCATTTTTGGTATGGGTTCTCCATAAATATAATTTATTCATCATTAAGATAAATTTTTAGGGATATAAATTTTTTCTACTTGATTTTATGAAAAAACAAATGTTTTCTAAAATAACTCTTCTTTCAAATAAACTCACCCTTTTTTCTTACTGAATATTGTTTCACTCTTCACTCATGGTTAATGGTTTAATTTACAGAAAGATATTCCATATTTATTTTGGGTAAAAAATGTTTATAAATGTATAATTTAATATATTAAACCCATTTCTTTCCATGTGTTATGTTTTTTTTCATGTTTTACTTATTTTTAATGTTTCATGCATTATAATGTTGATATTGTGATGTGACGAGTGCGCCCAAAATTATATAGAGCATTATGAATAATTGAATATAATGGGAGTTATTAGAATTATATAGAGTTCTAATGCATTGGGTAAAGTGATGAATATCATGATTAAAATGGGAATGATGTCTGAACATGAATCTTGTATTGTTAATAATTATGTGTGGCGGTTGACCACTAAGACATGATATTTCATTTTTATGCATTTCCACATTTCAAAGATTTTATTAATGAATCCTATTATGTTCATGATCCTTCACCTATGTTATGATTATGATCACCCATTTTTATATTGTTCTTATCTATCATCTTATTGGGATTCTAGGTCACCTATTTGTTTTATTTATATCCTCTAGTCATTATTTGTACCATGTAGAGGACAAGTGCCAGTAAGAAGCTAGAGAAGAATGAATTAAATAAATGTTTATGTTTGATTTTGTAAATGTTTTTCATCATCCTATTTTGATCAAGAAAATAAACATTTAGATCTTTATGGTGTAATACTATTGTGTTATTTATATGTATAATGATTTAATAGTTATATAAGAAGAGGAAGGGTTTTTATAGATGGTATCAGAGGCCAGGCTTAGTTAATTGGGGATCTAGGATTAGTGAACCCTATAGAAAACCTCTAGTATGAGACTCTGTAAAAATATACAAAAAATTAGATTTACATAAGGATCCCATATGTAAGGATTTTATTGTAAATTCTACAAATGAACAAGTTATTTATACATGAATGTTTTCTTATGTTTTGTTCTAACCCATTTATATTTTAGAAACTGGTGGGACCCAGGAAAAACCAGGCCAACAGCTCATACGAGGGTCAATGTAATTATTTCCCAAATGAAATCCCTAATTATTTGGGACATGGAGCACAAAAAATCTGAGAGATGCTAACCCAACTATCTCGGGTTAAAAAATTACTAGAATAATGGTGAACATCCTCCTTCACCAAAGAGGGAGGAAATAACTATCGAGTGTTTAATGCAGAAATGACTATTGACGTTTAGTGGACCATCTAGTTCACTATATTCAGAACAATGGGTCAAGTCCATGGAGAATATATTTTCTGTGCTTCACTATTATGAGACAGAGAAGGTGAAACTAGTCCTTTATCTTCTAGATGGAGAGGCTGATAAATAGTGGTATTTTATTAAGAACACCAAGCCAATGGATGAAATTGAAGAGATGTAATGCGGATACTTTAAGATCCTGTTTCTTAAAAACTATTTCTAACGAAATCTTCGTACAAATTTGGAGAGAGAATTCATAGAGCTCATGAAATTGGAAGGATAATCTATCACAACCTATGAAGAGGATTTCACAAGGCTTGAAAGGTACGCTTTGGGTTTTGTTATAAACAATGATAGAATAATTGATAGATTCTATAGTAGGTTAAATCCACACCTTTCAACAGCACTTTCAATTCGAGAATTTGGGAGTTATGATGAAGTAGTTCAGTGTGACCTCAAAGTCGAGATTCAGTTTAGAGAATGGTACCATGGATTTGATGATATGAAATGAAAGATGGAGTTTCGAGCCGGAGGATCTAATAATAAAGGTGGGAATAAAAATCAATGACCCATATGAAAAAAATGTGGGATGTTTTATCATGGGAACTTCTTCAAAGGGATGGGGAAATGATTTATGTATTGGAAGTAAGGACACTATGCTCAAGAGTATCGAAAAGAGATTATAAGGAAATAGAATGTGGTGGGATAATGTAGAGAACCACCCATGGTTTAATTCTACAAATAAAGGTAGCAACGGAACTATTCAAGCTAGTGAACTAAACCTTGAGTCCTCAAGGATAATCAGTATCGACATCCACCAAATCCAAAGGAAGAAGGAAAGGATTATTCGATAACTAATGCGGAAGTAGAGAACGATAATGAATTCGTACAAGTTACACTTCTTATTCACTCAAAAATTGAAAAATATTTATTTTATTTTGGGTCTACAAATTCCTTCATATCATTCAAGTTTAAAATAACTATAGAATCGAAGCCCCAAAACCATGTAGTAGAGATATCTATAAAAACACCATGTGGTGAAATCATTGAAACCCATGTGTTTGACTCTTCTCCTATTGGTGTATGTGGGAAAATTCTTCCCCTGAATCTTGTAAAACTTCCATTGGTAGAATTTGACACTATAATGGGAATGGATTATCTCTCGTTATATAGAGCTAATATCAACTATCAAGAAAAATAAATATCTATTCATATTTTGAAACATCCAATGTTCCTCTACATATTCAAGGAAGATCACGATTCTACTTTAAAAAATCATTCAATTGTGTGGGTGTTGATTTCCTATAAATAATAATACCTTATCCAAATGTTTGAGTCCACAAAAAGCTACAAACATATGGAAATTTCCCTCATGAGTGAATATGTTGATGTATTTCCTGAAGAGTTACCCATAATTCTGTCGGATCATGATGTAGAGTTCTGACTAGAACTCATACACGAAGATACTCCTATCTTAATGTGTCCCTATCAGATAGCTCCTATTGAACTGGTGGAGTTAAAAAAGTAGGTACAAGAGCATTTGGACAAAGGTTCATATTCCTAGTGAATCACCTTGGGGTGCTCCAGTTGAATTTTTGAATAATTATAGAACAATGAGGTTGGGTATCAATTATCATGAACTCAACAAGATCCCCATAAATAACATGTATCATATCCCAATCTTCGAGGATGTGTTCGATTTGATAAGAAGGTCTAAATACTTATAAAAGGTGGATCTTCGTTCTAGATATAATAAACATAAGGGGGAGAAGAAATATTTTCATAATTATTCATTCTATACAAGGTATGGGCACTATGTGTTTCTGGTGAATTGCTTCAGACATACTAATGGCCCTATAATACTCATGGATTTTATGAATAGATTATTTCGACATTACCTCAAAAAATTATTGGTAGTGTTTATTGATGATATTCTCATATACTCCCAGAGAAAAGAGGAACATGAAGAACATATAAGACTTATGTTGGTGATATTGAGAAAGGAGAATTTGTATGCCAATTTCAGCAAGTGTGACATTTGGATGAAGAGTGTCAAGTTCTTGAGACCTGTGATCACATGTGAGGGAATTTATGTGGACCCTTCAAAAACAATGGAAATTGTAGAATGGCACAATCGCTATAGTGTCACATAAATATTTTGTTTTCTTGGATTTGCTGGGTACTACCGACCTTTTTTTGAGAAATGTCTCATGATTTTAAATCCCACTAACTAATTTAACAAGGAAAGGGGTAAATTATATCAAGATAACAGAATGTGAGGGAACATTTAGTGAGTTAAAGAGAAGGCTGACCATTGCACCTATACTCACATTACCAAAAAGTGGAGAATGTTTTGTGATATACAATTATGCTTCAAAGAAAGGATTGGGTTGTGTACCAATGTAAGATGATAATGTGATAGCCTATGCCTCACGATAGTTAAATATCCATTAGAAGAACTACCATCATGCTCTATATATGGGATCTATGATTTTTTCATTGAAAATTATGTAGTACTACCATTACGGTGAGAAGACTAGCATATACACTAACCACAAGAGCCTAAATTATATATTCACACAAAAGGACCTCAAAATGGGTCAAAAAAGATGGTTATAGATAATAAAGGATTATGATTGTTCTATTCACTATCATCCTAGAAATACAAACAAGGTAGATTATGCTCTAAGAATAAAGTAACATGTTACTTTATACATGTCACAGATTGAGAATGAACCTATCTTTGTGGATATGAAAATGATGTTTTAATAAATCATAAGGGTAGGGGTTACATTCTAACTTTCCCAAATGATTGTTCAACCATCAATCCAAGAGATGATTAAGGAGTCTCAAAGGGATGGTATGTAGTTACAAAAATAATGTGAATGTAGTAATGCTAGGGAAGATGCAAGAGTTAAATATCGATGATGATGGTGTGATTCGGTTTGGAATGCGGCTGGTTGTGCCCAAATTTAACCTACTGGTAAAAGCGGTCGTTGAAGTACAAGTAGAGATCGAATCCACAGGGACCGAAGAAGAAACCTTGAGACAATAATTTTTTTTGAAGGATTGGCTATGAAGTGGCCAACATTGAGGTAGATTTTAATTGGAGAACTAATGACATAATTTAAATAACATATAATAAAAATTATGTGAACAAAACAATTATTGATGATGGGTTGATCTTAGGGTTTCTTTTGGGGTGGAATGGATAAATTTAATTTCTTAAAAATTTCATGTCATTAATTGAAGACGTATCCAAACAACAAGATAATTCTCCCAAATATTTCACCAATTTAATACCTACACAATTCTGAGGCCAATAACTAATTCACTTTGAGGATCACTTTACTGAGCACTCAAAGGAAATAGATTGTACTGGCACTCAAAATGTGTTGTCATTAAACTAGGTAAAGATGAAGAAGATCATAACTCATCGAATGGAAATCTTAAAATAACAAACAGATTAAAAAATTAAAGTACATGAAATAAAATCCAATACCTAACCTTGATATTCCTTTGGATCAAACCTTATGTGGTTATCCTACCATTGATGTTATTATACCAATGGATGATGGATATAGACTTATGGGGGAATAATTGAAGAAGAAGAAGAAAATTATTAAAAGAACGAACTCTCCACTGTTGTGTGATTGAATTCACAAGTGCTGGTGTGAAAAAATTAACACCTTGATTCAACCATATCAACGTGTGAAGAAAAGGAAAAGAATATGTGAAGAAGAAGAATAAATGTTATTAAAATACTAAACGTGAAAGAAAAACTTACATCGGAAAATTTGACGATGCGATTACAAATTGAAAGAAAGAAATTACAATTGAAAGAAAAATACTATGGATGAACGAAAAACTCCGATTGAAAGAAAAAAGTTAGATGCTAATTCCCTTCACCACCAGATCCTTATATAGTAATATTAGGACCCTTATTGGCACTGTGTTTACAAGGTTGTGTAAGGCCCCCCCTTCCTGACTGGTTTGTACTGTTTAAGCTTTTTATTTAATTTTTTGGGAGCAGGCTTGCACCTGGATCTCGGGATTTTTTGGTAATATTAGGAGCCTTAGAGACATCCCACCACAATAAATTCCATCCTTATTAATTTATCGAGTCAAAAGGAGGATGAGAAAATCAAGGTATTTGGACGTTTCAAAGTTGACCCGGAAATTTCGTCCAGATTCGTCCACCATTTTGATGTGTGATTTTTGAATTTAAGGAGGCCGAATACTGAGGGTTCGTAGGCACGAAATATTCTCTTCAATATTTCCTATATAATTTGTAAAAATTTCAGGAATTTTGGCGTAGCTGTTTGAAAGATATAGTCGAAATGGTGGGACGAGATTATGTGAATTAATGTCGGTCCCACCATTTAAATCTCAAATTCAGATCCCTTTATCATTATCAAAACATCAGAATTAGCTCCGAACAAAGTTGAATAAAATGATCCTCATATTTTTCTTATTATACTGTAAAAAGTTTAGCTTCATTGGGCTTGGTTTGTGGGCCCCACATTTGTTTGATGGGTCTTAGGCCCATTATGATTTCTCCAGCAAATTTATGCATTCAGACGCAAAATTATCCATCTTCCCTTGGGATTAATCCATCAGACCTATAAGATAAAATGTTCCAAATAAATTGATCAATCATATCCCAAAATATCAAATTCTGAAAAATAATATAATGTTGTCCACAAATAGATGAATGATTGGGCCCAAATTTGAATTTTAAACATGAATTGCATTTAAGATCAGAAATGAAGTTGTAATTATGTAATTCACTAAAAACAATATTTATGGACTTTGGAACAATGAATATAAAGATATTAACAATGAATATTAGCCAAATTTAGTGACTATTCAGACCCCCCAACTTGAGTTTTTCTGGTCCCGAGCAAAATATATTACAAATATGAAATTCAAATCCCCTTTTCCAAAAAACATTTTAATACACATTGCTCACCCAAAGACCTCATACCAGAAACAATTATGAAACCCATCAAAATAATTTAAAACAAGCTAGTTACATAACCATATCTCAATCCCAAGCCCATTCCTTTGATCAAATTCATCACCACATTTAATCCAATTTCAATTAAGCATGATAAATTATTGTGCATCAAAAATGATATGGGGCCCATTTTGTTGTTCAAGGGGAAAAAATGGAAGCACTAGGTGGGAATCACATTAAAACTTAAGATGAGTATACTTTTTTTATTTTTTATTTTTTTAACCACAATAGATATGAAAAGACTAACTCTGGGAAATAAAGATATGGAGTCACGATCCCCAAGTTCTGAACGCCACACATTTGGACAAAACATTGCTCTATGTGGTCATTATTTTTATTTTATTTTTGTTTTTTTTATACTCAAATTAAACAAAAAGTGACCACTGAACACTATTCTATAATGAAAGGGACCCGAGAACCCAAATTTACTCCCACGATCTAGTATATGTGCATTGTGGCATTTTTATTAAGAGGATGAAAATGTAAACATTGAAAAATCACATCGGACAACTGCACTTTCCAAAAACTATGCTCATGAACTTAAACTTGCATTAAAATCAGAATCAGGGCATGAAAAATTTATTTTATATCCAATTTTAGAGTTTACAATGTGTGTTATCATGTTCTAGATTAATGGAATTTTTCATTCCATGCATGTTATTATTAAAAAAAAAATTTTTATCTCCCCCCAACATAGAATAACATTGTCCCCATTGTTTAAGGACAAGAAAAGTTAGAAGGGGGTAAGAGAGTTGTTAAAATAGGAAATTGAAAATGATAATCATGGAATGAAGTCACCTGGTGGTTGATGAAGAAATCGCATGCCAATGTCTCCCTTCAATCATGGGTTCCAGTCTCAGCTGCTTGGATGGTGGTGAATGGATTTTCCTTATGACTTACGACATGTCCTTTTATTTTTTTAACCTATAAAAAACATAAAAATAAACAAAACAAAATAAACTGATGATACATCATCTTCTTTTTAGATTTCTAGGTAAGGTATTACTCAAAGATCATGCCACGTGACACAGATGAATATGGCGCTCCCCTTTCATACCCATCCTTACTCATAAAAGAAGAACAGGTCAACAGTCTATGGTAATTTATTATATGAAAAATAAAATGATTCAAAATGATTAGAAACATGAAAACTATGGGTTTCCTCCCATGCAGCGCTTTTTTTTAACATCGTTAGCTCGACTTGAACCCCCCAACTTATCCAATTCCAACATTCAAAATTTTAATGAACCCATATTTCTCCACATCAACATCATTGAGATTGATTGTTTTCATTGATTCCTTGTCAGGTAAAAAATCATGTTCAACAATGAGTGTGAAAATCCAAGGAATTTCAGTAATAGTTGATCAGGTTTCTTCTACAGTATTTCCTAATACTTCAAGGGTTAACCCCCCTTTGTGGGTTTCATGAGATGAATGAATGACTAATTCAAGTTCATAGTTATCTCATATGATGGGATACCTAAGTGGGGAAATAAGGACATTGATTTTGAGTTCAGTTTGGATAGTACATTCAAACACAGATAAAAAATTAGAATCAAAGTCAATTTCATTTTAAAAATTTCCCAACACAATTGGATCCATTTGAGTTGAAGACTCAACCCAAAAAATTTCTAGATGAGCTTCATGAATGGGTATAGATTTGATGTTTTTTATTTCTCCTAATGGTTCAGTGATTGGTGATTCTATGAAATCTTCATTGGAGAAATATTCGGGACATTCAATCCATGAAGAAATATTTCCCTATTGTGAATTCATGAAATCAATTTCATCCTGATTTATAAACTCATTAACAATTCCCTGATGTTCTTTGGCTTGACTTTCAACATTACCTGACCAATTCTCTTCATTATCCAACTCTGTTTTCCAAGATTTTGAAGTGGGTTCTTTAATAAATTCAAATGAGTTATGTGGTTAACAAGATTCTTCTATATGTGATGTGGAAAGGACATCCTGAGTGGGAATAGGTTCTTCATAAGTCTCAATGCTTTGGATTTCTAATCTCAATGATGAGACTTCTGAATTCATTTTAAATAAATTTTCTCACAAATGTTCAAGAATTTTTTCAGAATTAGTATTGATAGATTTCTGGACATCGTGATCTTATTTAAGTTTGATCTCTTCAATCATTCTTGATAGGTATGGAAATTGATCGTTTAAACATTCAGCATCCCATTGATTGTACATATCATTCGGTGTGGTGTATTCAATGAAGGTTTGGTCAATGAAATTCTCTATGTGAGGTGTTTCACAGTATTGATTTCCGACTTGATTAAAGCATTGGTTTATGAAGGGTTATATTGGATAATAATCTATTAGAGTTGATTGAAAATTGGTTTTGGGATATTTTTGGACACACAGAAATAGATAGGGAAAAAGAGAAGAGAAATTAGGGTGAGAATAGAGAAATTGGGGTGAGAAAAGAAGACGAGGGTCTAAGGTACATACATGGGTCCCCAGCAATGGTGCCAAAATTTGGTTGCGCCTAAATTTACCATACTGGTAAAAGCGGTCGTTGATGTACAAGTAGGGATCGAATCCACATGGAGTAAAGAAGAAACCTTGAGACAATCAAATTTTTTGAAGGATTGGCTATAAAGTGACCAACATTGAGGTAGATTTTAATTGGAGAACTAATGATATAATTTAAATAACAGAAAAGAAAAACGATGTTAAAAAAACAATTATTGATGATGGGTTGATCTTAGGGTTTCACTTTTGGTTGATAGAATATATTTCTTTTCTTAAAAATTACATGTCATTAATTGAAGACATATCCAAACAACAAGATAATTCTCCCAAATCATTTACCAATTTAATCCCTACACAATTTCGAGAAAAATCACTAATTCACTTTTAGGATCAATTTACTGAGCACTCAAAGGAAATAGATCGTACTGGAACTCAAAATGTGTCGTCATTAAACTTGGTAAAGACAAATAAGAACATAACTCATTGAATGGAAATCATAAAATAACAAACATATTTAAAAATTAAAGTACATGAAATAACATCAAATCCCTGACCATGCTACTCCCTTGGATCAACCCTTAAGTGGTTTTCCCTCCATTGATGCTATTCTAGAAATGGAAGCAGGATGTAGACTTATGGGGGCAGAATTGAAGAAGAATAAAATTATTAAAAGAACAAACACTCCACCGTTGTGTGATTGAATTCAGAAGTGCTGGTGTGAATAAATTCACTCCATGATTCAACGGTATCAACATGTGAAGAAGATAAAAAGAATAAGTGATGAAAAAGAATAAATTTTATTAAAATACTAAACGTGAAAGAATAACGTACATGGGAAAACATGACGATGCGATTACAAATTGAATGTAGTAAATTACAATTGATTGAAAAATACAATGGATGAATGAAAAACTCTAATTAAAAGAAAAATGTTGGATGCTAATTCCATTCACCACTAGATCCTTATATAGGAATCTTAGGATCCTTAGAGACACCCCACCACAATAAATTCCATCCCCATTAATTTAGCGAGTCAAAAGGAGGGTTAGAAAATTAGAGGATTTGGATGTTTCAAAGTTGACCCGGAAATTTTTCCAGATTTGTCCACCATTTTGACATGTGATTTTGGAATTGAAGGAAGCTGAATCTTAAGGGGTCGTAGAAGCTAAATATTCTCATACACATGTCCTCTAAGAGCCTTAAATATTTTAGGAATATGTGTGCATCCATTTGACAGATGTAGTTGAAATGGCGGGACGCCTTTATGTGAATTAATGTCGGGATCACCTTTTAAATCTCAAATTAAAATCACTTTATCATAATGAAAACATCATGATATCGCTCTGACCAAAGTAGAATAAAATGATCCTCATATTTATCTCTTTCTACTTAAAATTTTCCACTTCATTGGGCTTGGTTTGTGGGCCCCACATTTGTTTGATTGGCCTAAGGCCCATTATGCTTTCTCCAGCAATGTTATGCATTTTGGTGCAAAAATCTCCATCTTCCCTTGGGATTCATCAATCGGAACAAAAAGATAAAATGTTCCAAAGAAAGTGATAAAATCATATCTCAAAATATCAAATTCAGAAAATGAATATAATGTTGTCCACAAACAGATGAATGATTGGGCCCAAATTTGCATTTTAAACATGAATTTCATTTAAGATCAGAAATGAAGTTCTATTTATATAATTCATTAAAAACAATATTTATGGACTTTGGAACAATTAATATAAATACATTAACAATTAATATTAGCCACGTTTAGTGACTAATAAGTGGATTTTCATACCTTAATCACATAGGATAAGGAATTATCTATTGGAAAATTCCCATAGCTCAACATTCTCTCTCCATAATGGTAGCACTGTGATGTATGAAGATCTCCAAGAACACTTCGGGTGCGATAACATGAAGAAGAAGATTGTGGAATATTCATAAAGGGGCTTGGTATGTCAATAAGTTAAAGTAGAGCAACAAAAGTTCAAAGGGATGATGCAACCATTTTCTATACCAATGTGGAAATCAGAGAATGTCACTATGGACTTTGTCACAGGTCTCTCGAAGACTTCGATTGGAAAAATGCGATATTATTTGTGGTTGAATTACTCACTATGAATTCCCATTTTATCACTATTTGGGAAGATCTATCACTTGAAAAACATGAAATGATATACATGAAGGAATTGGTGAGATTGCACGGTGTCCCACTCTCTATTATCTCTGACTATGATACAAGGTTCACATTAAAATTATGGATGACCCTTCAACATGCTTTGAGTACTGAATTAAATTTCAGAAGGGCCTATCACCCCCAAACCAATGGATAATATGAAAGGACAATTTAGACACATGAAGATATTCTAAGATACTTATTTCTAGAAATCAAATTTGGATGGGATCAACATCTCCCATTGGTTGATTTTTCATACAACAATATATTCTACATGAGAATTCAGATGTCTCCATATGAAGATTTGTATAGTAAGCGATGTATAACTTCAACCTATTGGGATGATGTTGGAGAAATACAACTACATGGACCCGATCTTGTGAAAGAGATGATGGAGAAGGTTAAAGTCATCCAAAAACACCTCTGAGATAATCAGAGTATGAAAATGAGCTATCGTGACAACCATTGAAGGGAATTTGATATCGAAATTGGTGATAAATTCTTCCATAGAATATCACCATGGTAGAGAGTCACATAGTTTGGACAGAAAGGGAAGCTAATCCCAATGTACATTGGCGCCTTTGAGATATTTGACCGCATAAGATTCAGGGCCTATCGAATTGCATTTCCACTGAATATGGCTCAAGTTCATGATGTGTTTCACAAATCACTTCTGAGGAATTACATACCAGATCCCCCACATGTCCTAAACTCAGAGGTGGTATATCTGGAATATGATCTATCCAATGAAGAGAAGCCAGTGAAGATTCTACACTTAAGAGATAAGATTCAACTCGAAATGAAAACCCAACATTCTATTGTGTTTTGGAGGAACCCCAGGTTTGAAAAAGAAACATGAGAACCAGAAGAGGATATGATGGAGAAGTACCCTCACTTGTTTTTGTAAAACAAAATTTCGAGGGAAAAATTTCATAAGGGGGGAAGAATGTAAAGACCCTATATTTTAATAATGTAATTTCATTCCTATAATTAAGCCTTACAGTATAATCAAATTAGGAAGCACAATGATATATAATCAGTCTAAATACTATGTAACCATTAAACATAATGTTTCCACTTTTATGTTTTCAATTTCATAAAAGCTCACATACATGATTGCAATTAGTAAAATGTTTGGAGTCCGATAGAACAAACTTAATTTTTTGGTGAATTTTAACATACCCTACTGAATATTAACCTACCAATATGAATATTAATATGCCCCTTTTTAATATTATATCTTGTAAAATAATAGTAACCTTACCCCTAAATGATTAAATAAAATTTACGCATATTATAAGTGACAAATTTACCAAAGTAAAATTATTAGTATCTTTGTAAGTCATAAATAATTAATTATAATTAATTAATTAATTTAAAAGAAGTTTTTTTTCCTTAAATGATTTCATAAATTAAAAATTTTATGTCTTATTATTTTAATATAAATTTATAAGACCTTATGTATGTTTTGAAAGCATTAAAAAATCAATTTTATTTTTTAGTACTATATTTTTCATGTAAATTATGATTTTAATTAAAAATTAAATTAATCATATTTATAAAATTATATTTGAAAAAAGGACTAGATTCCTTGATTCTATAAATTTAGCAATGGTTAGTTAGAGGTTTTTTTATTGTTCTGAAATACATGAATATTTTATGACTATTGAAATACCATAATTTAAAAAATAATCTAAATACAAAATTTATAGAGCAATGTATGATGTTCTGATGATCTAAGACCAATTGGTTCAGATTAACATGATAAAATATTAGTAATTGGTCATGGAATACATTTTATTACTTGTCTTTTGGAGAAATAATTAATTAATGAATATTATATTGAGAAAACCACTCTCCCCTCCACTATAAATACCACCATTCACACCCTTGTTTTCCTCATACCTTTAAAGCATCAATTAATGCCTAAAATCTACCCAAAGTTTTTCCCGAGCCCCACCTCCACGACCAGGATCTCATTTCCTCATCCAAATACCAAAACTATTCTTTTTAAGGAGGATCTCAAGAGGAGGATTCAATAGGTAATTCATATATGTTTTTTCTTTCATTTTCTTTTAATTGTTTTCTTTTATCTCTTATCCTGAAATTCTATTATACATATTTCAGGATAAATCCCTTAGACATGATATAATTGTATTATATCATGTTAATAGAAGATTACTCATTATACTCCTCCCTTCCTTTCTTTGTTAATAAAATGAAATTGTCCCCCAAGATGTTTTAATTTACATAAATCAAGGGAGATGTATTACCTTTTCCATTCAAATACTTCAATGATACCAATTAATACATAAAATGGTTGAAAACATATTTTAATGTTTATTTATTATCCCCTTTTATGTTATGTAACTCACTTATTTACATGACACTATGTGATAAAATAAAACAAGTTCATTGTGATAAAAAACCACCGAAATTAACCAAAAATGATCATCATTAAATTTTATCTAATGATTCATACAAATATAACATAAATTAATTCATTATAAGATCATTTATATGTCTTTAATTTCTCTAATAAAAGATATTAACAATTATGGATTTTCAACCAAATTCAAATGAACATCTGTTCATGAATAGAAGTGAACTGTTCATAAAATCTATGAAAATTAACACTCGCGAACAATGAATTTATGATATATAACTCATTTAAAGGACTATAAAAAAACATTATGAAGCCATAGTAAACTATATTCTTTTATAAATGTTCTCTAATTCCTAATTAATGAATCTAATGTCATTATACAAAACATGAATGTGAATAAAGCATTCAGATACAAGGTAAGTGAAATTTCTCGAACCCAAAATTCTTTCTCCGGGTTCTCCCTCATTCACTCCATTTTTGGTATGGGTTCTCCATAAATATCCTTTATACATAATTATCTTACCTATAATGGGATATACATGTTCCCTATATTATTTTATGAAAGAACAAATTAATTCCAAAAGAACTCTTATTTCATATAAATACACCCTTTTTTCATCTTCAACATTGTTTCACTCTATTCTCATTATTAATGGTTCTATGTCAAGAATGATATTCCCTGTTTATTTTTTGGACAAATTTTTTCTTTGAAATTATGCTTTATTATGTGAAACCCATTTCATTCCATGGTTTATGTTATGTTCATGTTTTACTTATTTTTAATGTTGCATGCATTATAATATAAACATTATGATGTAATAGCTGCTCTCGGAATTATATAGCACTCGATGAATATTTAAATGTGACCGGTGTCCCAAGAATTATACAAAGATCTAATGAATTTGGTAATGTGATGGTTTTCCTGAGTACAAAGGAGATTATGTGTGAACATGATGCAATCATTGTTTAGAACTATGTGGGGTAGTTGGCCACTTAGACATGATGTTTCATTTCTTTGCATTGAAACATTTCAAGGATTTTATTAATTATTCCTCTTATGTTCATGATCGTTTGCCTATGTTATGATTATTCTTACCCCTTGATATATTTTTCTTATATATCCCTTTACTTGGATTTTCGCTCACCTCTTTTTTTATGAATATCCTCAGGATATTATGTGTACAATGGAGAGGTATAGTTACAATAAGAAACTAGAGAAGACAGAATTAAATAAATGTTTATGTTTGATGTTGTAAATGTAATTTGTGGTGATAGTTTTCCCTAGAAACAAAAACATTGAAACCTCATGGTGTAATACTAATATTATTTTTTATTTATAATGATTTAATATTAATGTAATAAAAGTAAGGGTTGTTATATGTGACATCTAGATTTTCTTTATTTTATATTGTTAGTTATTTTATATTTTTTATTCGGGTAAATCATTCCCAAGATTTATTTTGATACTCGACAAGTTTTGAAAGCCCTTGGGGATCAGATACACCCTTCAGGCCTTGCTACAGACTAGGTCAAAAGATGACTAGATGGAGACCTTATTTGGTTCTTAATAAAATGGTATCCATGGAATTTTTACAGTTTGGGTTATTTTATTTGGGATGAGTCTATTAAATAGGTGCTCAGACTATCAGGGATCATATTTCTGGTTGTGATTAGTTTTCCTGGACAGAACCCCTCTTGAAATACCTCGAGTCACCATGCAAAGTCAGGATGATTTTTTTACATATCCTCTAGGTGGGAATTCCAAACTATAGACTATACCTGGAAATCAGGTTAAGGTGAAGTTTTTTGGACATGATGGTTCCACTTCTTGTCTATTTTAATGATGATTATTTTCCATGTTGAAATTTTGTTTTTTAGTAGCTATAATTTATTAATAGATTTCTTTTTGTGATTATTGCTTCTTGCAGCAGCATTCCTTCCCGAAGATCTCACATGCAAACAAAGGGGGAAGCTAGAGGGAGTTCTCCCTCACTGATTGATTATTGATTGGTGTAAGATGTAGTCCGAGCTGTTCAGGATCTAGGACATGGAGAAAGTTCTATGCCTTCCCGCCATGCTCTATTCCGAGAATAGTAATGTAATCAAAAAATGGAAAAATCCCAGGAATTTATCAAGAACCCCCCCCCCCTCATTATGAGGCATCATAGAGCCTTAATAAGTTGAATAATATCTTGAGAATGTAGAGAGCATGTTCTAATTCTTAGAAACTCCTCAATAGGTTAGGGTTAAATATGCTTTGATTCTGCTAGAAGGTCCCAATTGAATGTTGGCTGACTTAGTGGTCCATGCTAGGAAACCGATCAGATGAGTTGGAAGAACTTCAAGGCAGTCTTCAATGAACAATACTTCCTTGGAGTCCTCATGTATTCTAGATCTTGGGATTCAAGTATCTTATTAAGGGGGAACGGTTAGTGATGAAATTTTCCAAAAAAAATTACTAATAAACTCTAGTATTCACCTAAAAAAGTCTCTAATGAATTGTTGAAGGCATGTAGTTTTGAAAATGGTTTGCAACTAGATATCTACTCTTTGGTGTATCTGTTCAAATTGAACACTTATAATGAGGTGGTTAACTGAGAATGTATTTTGGAGAATGACCGCAAGAGATTTTCTATTTCCATTGGGGATATGTTAGTATTTGGAAGTAGTAGTTCATCTAAAAATAAGAGTAAGTGTGTTGAGAAAGAGAAGAAGAGTGGCGGCAGCTCATGCCACCCTCCCAAGAAGATATCATCTCAGGCTTCTAGTGAAAGGTCTGTGGTGTTCCATCAGTTAGAGAATGTAGTACACATCCAAAATTCATGTCCATTCCATCCTAATCATTGTAATAAATGTGGAGTTATGGGACATGTGCATCTCATTTATAGGGTGAAATTACCTTACAAGAGTGGGATTGGATCTGTGGCTTCTAGGGGAGTGTCAATTCAGTCAGATCCAACCAGGACAACATGATATCGATTTGGTGGCCATAGATAATGAACCAGATCATCTTCTAGACATAGCTAGGTCAGGGTAGATCCACTGGAGAGCGGTCATTCATCGATATAGAGAAAGCATTTTCATGTTGTAGATCAAGAACCAGTGGGATCTAATGCAGGACCTTCAACTATTTGAGATACCATTCTGATTGAATCCTCTATAGTTTTAGTTTTATTTGATACTGGTGCTTCATTTTCATTTATATGCACTTATCTTATGAATTAGTTGCACCTACCATTCGAATTTTTATCTTTTTCCATAGATTTGTTTACACTATTAAGAAAATAGTATGAAGAAGGCCTTTGGTTTCTGCCGTGATCTCTCTCCATGTCAGGAGTTAATATGGAGTGGGATTTCATGGTGCTCGATATGGACCTATTTGATGCGATCCTTGGCATGGAATGGTTGATTATTTTCCAAGAGAATATTGATTTCTATCAATGATGTGACAGTTTTATGGAACCTAATGGGAATACTTAGGTATCGCATGGGGAATGGGATCCTTGGTCTGGTCATGTGGGACATCAACCTCAAGAGTTGGGAAATACTGCTTAACATTTATCATCAATCATGCTGCAGTAAAATGGTGGCACTCCTCAAGTTGGATTTCCTACTGTATTGGATGAGTTTCCAGAGGTATTTCAAGATGTTTTTTTGGATTACCCCTAGAGAGGGACATTGAGTTCTCAATTTAGTTTTCATCGGGAATACATCATATATCCCTTCACTCATATCACATGGCCCCAACTATTTTGAGGTAATTAAAGATATAGTTGGATGATTTAGAATCCATGGTGTTCATTTTACTGAGAATATCTCCTTGGGACGCCCCAGTCTTAATCACGATGAATGTTGACATAACCCTCTGGTTGTATATTAATTATTGGAAGTTAAATAAGGTATCCATCAAAAATAAATACCCTTTTCTATGGATTGATGAATTGTTTGACTAGATTAAGGGGGTAAAGTGGTTCTCTAAAATATATTTTCATTCTGGAAACCACCAAATCAAGGTGAGAGAAGCGAACATTGCAAAAATGGATTTCTGAATCAGGTATGTTCACATGGAGTATTTTTTTATGACTTTTGGATTGAAAAATGCTCCTGTGGGTTTTATATTACTCATGAAAAGGGTGTTCCACAAGTATATAGACTCCGTTATCATGGTATTTGTTGATGACATCCTATTTTATTATGGATCTGAGAAAGATAATGTGCATCATTTTTAGATTGTGTTGGGAACCTTGTGATACCATCACCTTCATGTGAAGCTTTCCAAGTGCACCGTATGGATTAGAGATGTGATGTTTATGGGCCACATCATCTAAGAACTAGGGGTTTTAGTGGATTCTGAGCAATCAATGCATTAAATCATGGGAACACTTGAGTGATGTGTTTGAGATCAGGTGTTTTCTTGTCCTATTA
Source organism: Viscum album (assembly GCA_963277665.1). Taxonomy (NCBI): domain Eukaryota; kingdom Viridiplantae; phylum Streptophyta; class Magnoliopsida; order Santalales; family Viscaceae; genus Viscum; species Viscum album. The sequence goes on from OY728130.1 coordinate 633,948,836, forward strand.
GGATATTACATGCATTTCGTTCGGGACTTCTCACGGCTTCCTTCCTCAATGACCACACTCAACTAGAAATGGTTAATGTTTTGAGTGGAGATCATAGTTCAAGGTATCCTTTGATGAGTTGAAAAGATGTCTTATAACCACACATGTGTTGATATTTATATGTTATGGTAAGGGCTATGTGGTTTATTGTGATGACTCCGGTATGGGCCTCGGGTGTGTACTCTTGCAGGATGATCATGTGGTGGATTATGGTTTACGCGGACTCCTACCACTTGAGATGAATTACCCAACTCACGACCTATATTTTGTAGCATTGATGATTTCCTTAAATAATTATAATAATTATTTATTTGGGGATAATTTTTTGGTCTATTCTGACCATAGGATCCTAGCCCCACTTTCTCATAGAAAGATCAAAATTTGAGACAACACTATTGGATTGAGTATCTATACAGGTATGTATTGGACATTGTCTAATCCCTAGGTAAGGGTAATGTGGTGAATAGTGCCTTGGCCAAGAAGGTACCAGTTTAGGTTCAAAGGAAGTCTAGCTATGATTGGACTTTTATGGGGCTCTTTTCCCAGATGCACTTGGAAACCGAGGAGGACAGGATTGGTACATTCACTGCTACTATTTAGTTGACTCCTAAAATTTTGGAATTGATTCTGTGGGAGAATCCTGGTGATGATATTTTCATTATGGTCTATGCAGTTTCATCATGTTGGGAGACATCTTTTGAGTGGACTTTGTATCCCATGAGGATATTGTGCTTAAAGGTCCAGACAATGGTTCCTCTATATCTGACAAATATGGTGATGTAAGAAAGCCACTGGTCTCAGTGGGTTGTCCATCATAGGGCTACCAAAATGTAATATGATGTTTGTTTCTAGTTTTATATGTTGAGTATGATACGATACTTATTTAACATTGTTTCGAGATGCTACACATGTCAGCAGGTGGAAGCAAGGCATTAGAGACCATATGTTTTGCTTCATCCATCAGTCATTCCTACATGGAAGTTCAACAAGGTCTACATTGACATCATTATTGGATTTCCCCATACACCACATGGGAGGAAATACATTTTTTGTAGTGATTCCATGTTTGACCAATTAATCTCACTTTATTCCGATCATAGATACAACTATGTAGGATGAGGTCGTTCGATTGTATATTTAGGAGGTTTCAAAATATCACGGCATGCCATAAGAAATTAATTCATATTGAGATCACTATTATACCACTCAGTTTTTGGAAGGCCATCAAAGGTAATTGGGATCACAGATCAAAATGAGCATGTCATACCATCCTCAAACTGATGGTCAGAGAGAGAGGAAAAATCATATTGTAGAGGAAATGCTTCGCGTATGTGTGTTAGATTTCAGGGGATCATGGGATAGCCATTTAGGATTTTCTGAGTTCACTTACAATTATAGTTCTAAACCTATTTTTGAATTTCCCTTTTTTGTATTTCTATGATTATCCTTTTCAATCTCCTTTATGTTGGGTTGAGGTAGGCGAGACCTCAATTTTTGGATCGATCCTTGTGTAAGAGATGTCTAAGAAAATTCAAGTTTATCATGAAACACTTATTGACAGATCAATGTTGCCACAAATAATATTCTGATCAGGGGAGATATGATCTTCAGTTTTCAGTGGGTGACCAAGTGTTCTTGATGAGGGCCCCTTGCATGGGGCACCACCAATTGGGGAAGCAGGGATAGCTGATGTCATGGTATATCAGACCATTCAAGATCACTGAGAGTATTTTAATGGTGTAATATAAATTAAATTATCCTTCTTAGTTTAAGTGGATTAAGGAAATATATCATGTCTCCCAATGGAAAATGTATAATATGTATCTGTCACATGTGTGGAACTAGGAAGAGTTGGAGATAGTGACTAACTTATCAGTGTTTGAGCAGTCAGTGCGGACTTTGGATTCATAAGAGACGGTTCTTCATTGGAATTATATTTTTTGGTCTGTATTCTTTACTTTCATGAGAATTATGAGCATGAGATTTGGGAGTAGAAGTATTGGGTATAACTGAAGTACCCATTGTTATTATCTAATAAGGCTTCAAGTTGACTTTCTGAGGGAATAAATTTTTCTTGATGGGGAGAATTTTCATACCCAGACTTCGCATTTTAGTATAATTTTTTTATATTATCTCATAATTTTATCTTCTTTTAAAATTCTTCTGCAAGATGTTGGTTTTCCTGAATTAAGTTTTTTTCTTTCCTGATAAGCAATTGTTCTTGTCTGACATTGTTCGGTTCATGGGTATGGCAAAACCGAAGCACTGAGTCTTGGACAAATCACTATGCGGTCTTCCCGGTGCGCAGGTACATAATTAATTAACCGAGTTATTGGTAATGATAATGAAAAAAAAGTTATTTTAGAACTAATTTAATCATAAAAATACTATTAATATTAATAATAATAATATTATTATTATTATTGTTATTATTATTAATATTTTAATTAGTATTATAATGTTAAATTATTGTCATGTTTTAAAAATTACTAATATATTGATAACATTAGTTTTATTAATTTATTATTATTATTTTATGTTGTTTTGATTTTTTGGTATATTTTATTTTATTTATTCTTTTAATTTCATTTTAATTTCTTTTTCTTTTAATTATTCTTTTATTTTTTTCATTTCTCTTCTATATTTGTTTTCTTCTCTCCCCTTTTCTTTGTCTCTTTCTCCTGTCATGCAATTGTACCTTGTTTCCCCCCCCCCTTATCATCACACTACAGCTTTGTTCACCCTTCTTGTCTGTACCCTCTTACTTCCTCTAGCATCCCTTGAACCAACCTCTCTGATGAGCATCCCTCACACAATTCATCTGCCCTAGTCTGACCCTGATCTCTTCTACACAAGACTCACAATGCCCTCCCTTTTCTTAGTTGGACGAATTCTGGTGAGATCTCATCTGGAACAAACATCCCTTGTCGGCGTGACCTCCGACGACCCTCTTTAGTGTGTGACCCCACTCATCGCTTCCTCTTTCCATTAGATGGGAGTGGAATTCCCCAGGTAAGTCCCTTATCCTCCCTTTAGGGATTCGAGTTATTTATTACTATCTTTTAAGGCCATATTTTAATGATCTTGGTTAAAAAAGTTATTTAGGTTTTTTTGTCTACTTACTATGTGTATGGAATGCATGGGAAGTATTGCAAAGAGTTTCACAAATTTATCTATATGCTGGTCGGTGGATCCTCGTATAAATTTAAATTGACAAATTATGTTGTCTGTTTATTTAATTCATCATTATATTCATTAGTTATTTGTACTAAAAAATTTGGTTCGTTTTATATTTGATGTATGTATAATTGGTCAGTAACATATTTATTTTGAATGTTCACAATTTTCATCAAAAATACAATCTTTAATTGTTTACTGGTGTTGATAAAATGTGAATTTTGTTTGTTAAAAGTATTATAGGGTGTGTTCATGTTTTGGAAAGGAGTCAATGCGTGTTTAGTAATAAAATTAGGATTTAATTGAATTTTTGTGTTTGGGACACACACAAAATTCTGTAAACCATTCAATAAATTTTTATAGTGTTTTGTTTAACCATGGAAATGGTATTTTAACAATGTGATTTGTTTATTTAATTGTTTGAATGACAGATGTTGTTTTCATAGGTTTTTAGTGTGTTTCATTTTTTCAAAATTTAATTTTTTTTTAAGGTGGGGTATGGTGAACAATTGGTTTCTTATTTAGTTTGGCCATTTGGCATAACATGTGTAAATTATTTGAGGCCAAAATGGGATGCTTGAGTGTCACACCGGCCATTTTCGAATTTATTATTTTATTAAATTTTTTGGGCATCTGGTAATCTGGGTTGTAGCCCAAATTACATTTTTGGGTAAATATCTTAAAAACATGTGTTTTGGCCTTGACTGCATCCAGTGCACCACGGTCGAAGCCGTGTGGCCTCTCTTGGGTCAACCCGCGACCTCGCCCGGTTCACCAGACACCCTACTCATTGGTCAACTAATTAAATAAAATATATTAGTAATAATGAAATAAAATTTAATTATTGTTAAAATAATAATAAAATAAAAAAAATTATTGATAAAAAAATTAATATATATTTATTTAAAGATGATAAATATAATAATAATAATAATTTGTTTTGTATTTGTTTTTGTTTTCATTAGGTTTATGATTATTATTATTATTATTATTATTATTATTTTGTTTTTCTCCCCTCTTGGGGTCAAGACCTAGCCCCCCCCCCCCCAATTTTCCCCTGTCTAAGCCTCCACCATACTCAGTTCTGCTCACCCCCCCCCCACCTTGTCGGCCGCTCCACCTCCAGGTGTCGGTTCTTCTCCGTCTGGCGTCTCCTACTCCATCTGGTGACACTTTCGTTTGGCACCCCCTATTCTGTCCATCTTGTGTCATCGCCCCGACCCCTTTCTAGGCCGGCTGGCACCATCGCGCGACCTACCTTGAAAACCTGTCACCGCCCCCTTCCCCCGCCATCCTTTTCATGCTACACTCCCTCCCAACCGAACACCAATTGCACTACCTCTCCATCTCCCTCTAGTATACCTTTTCACCTCTTGGATAGGTTTTTGGTCTTTTTTCTTTGGGGTTTCTTTTTTTAGCAGCTAGGGATTCATATTTGGGTCATAATTTTGGTTATTTTAGTTTAATCTTGTGGATTAGGGTTTCAGTTCAGTTTTCTTATTGTGCGATTAGCGGGAGATCGACAATTTCACAAACAATTTGAGGAAAAATCAACATTGAGGTATGTGGTTCCATGCCATGGCATCTTTTAGATAATTTAATTTGGTGTTTTAGTTAGTTTAGTATGTTCTATGATTTAATTTTCTGTTGCGAACAGTGTTTAGAATTCTGGGCAGGCTCATTTGATGAAATTGAATTTCCAAAAGAGTATAGTTTATTCTTCTATATGTCTGTTATCGTATAATTGATTGGTTTTTCATTATTGGTTTTGTGAAATGAGTTGAAATGATTGCTTGGCATGCATTCGTGATGAAAAGTGCACTTTCTTTAAAAATGGTCATGTTTTTTATTTTGACCTTACAATGGTAAAATTCTAAAAGAGTTTAATCAATTATTTATATGGTGGAAATGAGGTTTTAAAATATTTGAGTGTGAAATAAATTTTAAAATGGTCTTTGCATGTAAAAATTTGTGTGTTTTAAAGTGAGGTCTTATGGTATACATGTGATGTTTTATAAACTAAGAAATTGTTTATTTGAGTGGTATCTGGGATTCCAAACATGGTTGGAAATGGATTTTGGGTCATTTGGTTAGTGAAAAATGCATTTTTAGGGTCTTTGAGGTGTGTGTGTAAATAAATGGAGACTTTCTATAGAAAAAAAGTCACTTTTGGTGTTTTTTCCATGTTGGGTACTTTTGAAATTAAATTTAAAATTATTTGAACAATGGAAAACATGTTTTGATTGGTATATGCAATACTTTTGGTTTTAAAGTGACACTCTTATATGAAATCGAGTGCATCTGTCTTGGGTAGACTTTTGTTTCCTAATTTTTAAAAATGCTTCAAAAATTGTTTAACGAAGAATTTTTCGAGTGCAAACCCTTATTGTGCTATTAAGAAATGTTCTTGAATTTGTTTAAAGTATTTATAAAGTCAATAAAGTGATATGAATTATGGTTTGAAAATGTTTTTTGGTGAGCGGTTGGTCAAAAAAGTGGATTTTGGGTATGCCTTTGAGTGTAATGCCTTGCATTGTTCTTTTGGAAACTATGTTGGAATTTCTTTTAGTGAACTGTTAAACTGCATAAGAGATGTGAGGCATGTTGTGAACTAATTTTGTGTGTGTGTTTTTAAAATGGGTTTGGGTATCCAAGCGATGAATTTTGTGTGTGTAATGTCTCGTTTGGTTTGTGATATGTGAAATTGATACACTATGTGAATGTGGAACAGTTTTGAGCATAAGGTAAAACCTCGGGTATCAAGGTAGGAGGGATAGAACTAGTTCACTAGTGATCCGGAGTAGTATCATCCCTGTTTCACTTATCTAGATTGACTATTGCAACACTAACTAAACATATGAGTTCTGAGGGTCATGTTTTCTAAGACACGTTTTATGAGGTTCGTGGTTTTGAAGCAATGTTTCACTAAGACCCATGGTTCAAGGGCCCCACTCAAGCTAGATAAACCATAGGGGATTTACATGCGGTGCTTTGATATCCAGGACGTGATGCCTTCTGTCGGCTTACAGAAGAACACTTGAGTATGGGCATGTTCTTTATGAATTTCTTATTCCATTTTAATGTAGTATTGTGAAATTATTTTTTTCCTTCAGTTCTCTTTCCATTTCACTTTTAGTTTTTAAATGTTTTCCTTAAAATAATTTTAAAAATATGGTTTGAAATAGTCATGTAAAATATTATTTTTGATGTTGTGGCATGGAACCTTTTTATCGGGTGGTATCCTACATAGCATTTCTCTCACATCCTACATACACCTTTGAGTGTATGTAGATCTTATCCCTTGTATATTCTAGGTGGAGGCATCGTGCTTAGTGATTGTGGTTTTGGATGCTATTGCTCTTTGCATGTAGGTTGGTGTTGGTATATTGGGGGCGCAGATTCTCCTGTCGCTTGAGGTTGGTATTGGAGTTTTAGTTCTCTATCTTTGTTGTTCATTGTGGGTTTTCAGTTGAGTTGTATTCTTAAACCTGTTTAAAATTTAATGGTGTGTTTGGTTATCTATTTCCAATTCCAGTTTTTTTATCTTGGTAGTTGTTTTTATGTCTCTCATTTCAGGTAAATCATTCCCATGTGTTAGTTTTGATACCCAGAAACTTGTACTAGGCCGTGGGGATCGGGAACGCTATTTGGGCCATGCCGCAGACCGAGTTGGACACTGGGTTCGATGGCGACCCGACATGGTTCGTGAAAAATTGGTATCGAATGGGTTTTCTATCTTGGGTCTTGTTCTTTTGGGATAGAGTCAATTTAGGAAAAAATTAAGGTTTTTGGGACTGGGCTTCCTAGCTATGATTAAGGTTCCTAGTTAGCACACCTCGAGGCAGGACTTCAGTTACCAAAGTTAGTTGAGGTTTGTCTGGGTATTTGGTCCTCACGTTTAATCTTATCTAGGGGAAATGAAAAAGAGTAAGGTTAGTGGCCCTTGTGAGCTCATATGTTCTTCAAAGCCATGTGGAGCTGGGGACACTGTCCTAAAATACCCGCTGTGGTGGTGACATGATTGGCATATGGCCACCAACCATATGTTCCAGTAACCTGCTGACACGAGTCTTTCTCTTGCACCATTCCTCATTTATTTGTTTTGGAATTATAGAAATTTGGTATTTGAGTATAACAAATTTGGTCTAGAAAATGTTTTCAAAATGTATAACTTAAAAAAATGAAATGATGTGTAAGGGTTGAAAAGTGTGGGTTTAATGTTTGGTTTTGAAAATTGGAAGGCTCGGGTTTTGATACTTGGTGCTCTCATGAGAAACCACATAAATGAGTGTATATGACAAGGTAAATGGTTAATGGCACGAGGGGATGAATTCCGGGATGGATATGAGGTGGGTGTCGGTGTGGCATGAGAACATGCTTGTGCAAGGCCCGTGGGACACCATTGGTGTTTGTGAAACCCACCATATTTGTTTATTTTCAAAAATTTAGGTTAAAAAATGGTGTTTTACTAAATGGTGATTGTGTGATGTGTCCTTGAGTTTTGGTATGTGTTGTATGTGAGGCATTTCAAGTCGATAATCCTTTTTGATCGATTTTTGTCATTGAGTTTGAATTTTTATTTGTAATTTGGTGTGAAAGCATGTTGTTAGTGAATTATTTTGAAAAGTTCTTCGGGAAGCCCTTGCAGTGGTTCCCCCTTCACGTTTAGTGTTCTCTTATGTTATGTATTGGTCATTAGACCAGTTTGATCAAGTCGATGGTTTTCTTTCAAAACTAGTTCACACCCCGCACAAAGCGTTAACATGTGATTGAAGTGCGTCCATGAGTAATTCGTCTTTGGCCAACCTTCCAGTTGATTAAAGTGAGGAATCTCCCTTTTTAGTGATAGTTCTAACTTTGTCCCTTCTCCTTTTCGGTTAATAGTATTCTCTCGCAGCGGGATAATAGATTCTAGAGGAGTTGAATAAAGATTTTGTCTCTTTGAGTTGTCTTAGTTTTCAGGTATGATGTTTGACAATGTTGCGTCTAAAGGTTCCCATTGGAAGCGGTGAAATAAATTCCAACAACAAAGGCTGAAGGTGGTTCAGAATTACCAGTTTTGAACAGTGTCTTGAAGGTATTTGTAGTACTTTAATTGGGCGTAAGGGTCATTTTTTGTGATTTCATACAGTGTGAGTTCTCTTTGAAGAGCAAGGGTGGATTTCGTAGGATCCTTCAATAATCCCTATTTCCATAGGTGTATGTCTTCTCAGGGAGTTATAATTTTCCTGTTCAAAGTGGAGTGTTTTTCATGCGTATTTCCTTCTTATGATTCATGGTTAAGGTGAAGTGGTGATGCATGTGCATCATCTAAACCTGTGTCCATGTGGATGTTTCATGAGGGAGTAGTTTTATGTCATGGTGTGTTTTGTTTTTTTGGTGTTGTCTCAATTATGGTGTGGTTTCGTGTGACACCAAAAGGAGAAGCTCCTTTTGGGAGTCTTCAATGCCTGACTGTGAGGTAGGATATGCTTCAAAAATCAGGGCTCCAGCCATAGGCCTCAGGGGGAAGCTTCCACATTGTTAGGAACCGAGAGAGTGTATGGGACCCTAACATTATTTCTGTCATTGTTGTTGAAAGTAAAGGCAGTTTAAATTGATCTTTGTGGTTCCATTATGAACGAACCATCTGGTTGTGTAATGTTTTCATGACTATGTGGAGGCATGGTTGTATCATTGACTTAAAGTCTTAGGTGTTTCGTCCCACTAAATTTAATCGATTTAGTGGTCCTTATGGGTTATGATAGGTAAATCGGTCTCAATGTTGAATAGTGCTCATCCAGGAATGTGGATATGCTGGTTTGTTTTTGTTCAATTTTTTGACACCCTGGTTGTCGCGTCCCTCCGTCCCTGCCCCTTGTGGTGGGGGTGTTTGGTCACTGACATAATATTTTGATGTTTTGAATCTTCTGTTAGTTCCAATGGTGGGATGTCTGTTTGGGCCTCCCCATGTTAGTTTTCTAATTTCGTCTTGGGCGTTAGTAAGTTTCTAATAGTGGGGATCCCCTTCGAGATTCACAATGTTGACCGTTTAGTTCTAATCCTACAGTTTATTGGGTGATATTTGATGACATTACACCTTGGATGTGGTTGGTATTGGTTGTTCGGTCTAGTCAAATGGTGTGGTTTTTGGTCAATGGATCTCAAGGTGTTCTAGTTTGTGAAGATAGGTCTCTTTTTTACCGGACTTCCATTCATTGATCAATCAACTCGAGCTTTTCTATCTCTTTGGGGTGGAAAAAACATAGAGTAAAGTCTTTTTATGGGATTCTTGAGGTTTTTATGTAAGTTGCATTTTCTATTCATGGTGCATTTTACCTTTTTTCTGATAGTTTTTCATTTGAATCCTCTATGAACTTTAAGGGGTTGTTGTTTTCTACTTTGTGTCCCAACATTAGTTGTGGATTTCCAAGGACAGATAGATTTATGGATGGAAGAATTTTCACAACCTCCATTTTCAAATTCATTATTTTATTAAATTTTATGGGCATCGGGTAGTACGAGTTATAGCCTGAAATAAATTTGTTGGTACTTATCTAAAAAACATGTGCTTTGTCCTTGACTGCATCCATGTCACCATGGTTGAAGCCCTGCGTCCTTTCCTGGGTCGCCGCGCGACCTCACCCAGTTCACCGCACGCCATACTCATTGGTCATCTAATTAAATAATTTAAATTTGTAATAATGAAGTAAAATTAAAATATAGTTAAAAAATTAAAATAAAATATGAAGTGATAAAAAAATTTCAAAATTTTTCTATAATGATGATGATGATGATGATAATAATAATAATAATTTTTTGTTTTGTATTTGTTTTTATTTAAATTTTATTTCTTTTTTTATTATTAATATTTTTTCCCTCCCCTCTTGGCATCGAGACCTAGCCCCCTCATTGTTTTCACTTCGAAGCCTCCCCCCTTCTTCGGTTCTGCTCGCCCCCCTCCTTGTTGGTTGCTCTACCTCTTGGTGCCTTTCCTACTCCGTCCAGCCTCTCCTGCTCCCTCTGGTGCCTCCATGTTCGTCTGGAACCCCCCTGCTTCGTCTATCTTGTGTCGTCACCCCAACCCCCTGTCATTCCGGCTTGCACTATCATGCGACCTACCTCGAAAACCTGGTGCCGCCCCCTGCCCCATCCAGCCTTGCCACGCCGCACTCCCTCCTGGACGAACTCCCATTGCGCCACCTCTACCTCTCCCTTTGGTAGACATTTTCACCTATTGTCTAAGGTTTTGGTCATTGTTCTTTGGGGATTATTTTTTTCAGTAGCTTTGGTGTCAAATTGGGGACTTAATTTTGGGTATTTTTGTTCAATCTTGTGGATTAGGGTTTTAGGTCAGTTCTCTTGTAGTGCGATTGGTGGGATATCGAAGATTTCACACAAAATTTGAGGAAAAATCAACATTGAGGTAGGTGGTTCCAAGCCATTGAATCTTTTAGATAATTTAATTTGGTTGTTTAGTTAATTTATTATGTTATATAATTTAATTTCATAGTGAGAATTGTGTTTAGAATTATTTGCATGCCCATTAGATGAAATTGAATTCCCGAAATTTTATAGTTTTTCCTTCAATATGTGTGTTGTCATATAAATGATTGGTTGGGCTTTATAGGTTGGGAAAAATGAGATTAAAATATTGTTTGACATGAGTTCGTGATGAAAAGTGAACGTTCATTAGAAATGGTCATTTTTTCTTTTCAATGTTTCTATGGTATAATTCTAAAAGTGTTTAATCATTTATTTATATATTGAAAATGAGTTTTTAGATTAGTTTTGTGTGAAATTGATTTTAAAATGGTCTTTTCATGTAAACATTTGTGGGTTTTGAAGTGAGGTCTTATGGTATACATGTGATGTTTTAAAAACTGAGAAGTTGTTTATTTGAGTGGTATTTGGGATGCCAAACATGGTTGGAAAGGGTTTTTGGGTCATTTGGTCGGTGAAAAATGCATTTTCAGGGTCTCTGAGGTGTATGTATTTTAATGGAGACTTTCAATAGAAAATGAGTCATTTTGGGTGTGTTTTCCCGGTTTTTCACTTTTGAAATTAAATTGCAAATTGTTTGAACATTGGAAATCATGTTTTGATAGGTATATGATATAATTTTGGTTTTAAAGGGACACTCTTATATGAAATCGAGTGCGTCTCTCTTGGGTAGACTTTAGTTTTCTAATTTTTTAAATAAAATTCATATATTATTAACGACGAATTTTTCGAGTGCAAACCCTTATTGTGACATTTAGAAATGTTCATAAATTTGATTAAAGAATTTATCAAGTCATTCAAGTTATGGTATTTATGGTGTGAAAATGGTTTTCGGTGTGCAGTTGGCCTAAAAAGTGGATATTGTGTATGCCTTTGTGCGTAAAGCCATGCAATGTTATTTTGGAAACTATGTTGGAATTTTTTTAGTGAACTGTTAAACTGTATAAGAGACGCAATGCATGTTTGTGAACTGGTTTGGTGTACATGTGTTTCTAAAATTGGTTTGGGTATGAAAGAGATGTCTTTTGTGTGTGTTTTGTTTTGTTTGGTTTGTAATATGTGAAAGTGATAAACTTTGTGAATCTGGAACTTGTTTGATCATGACGGGAAACACTAGTTATCTAGGAGGGCGGACTAGAACTAGTGCGCTAGTGATCAAGAGTGGTATCATCTCTATTTCACCTATATGGATTGACAATTTCAATAAAAAATAAACATATGAATTATGAGGTACGTGGTCTTCTATGCCACGTTTTCTCAGGGTCATGGTCTTCTATGACACATTTTCGGAGGGTCATTGTTTCTAAGCCACGTTTCACCAAGACACGAGGTTCTAGGGTCCCACTCGAGCTAGATAAACCTTAGGGTATTTACCTATGGTGCTCTACTATACATGATGTGGTTCTTTATTCAGCATATAGAGGACCACTTGAGTATGTGCAAGTTCTTTATGCATTTCATATTCCATTTTAATTTAGTATTCTGAAATGGTTTTTTTTCAGTACTATTTTCTTTTCACTTTTAGTTTTTAAATGATTTATTTAAAAGCGTTTTAAAAGTATGGTTTTAAATAGTCGTGTTAAATTATCTTTTTGATGTTGTGTCATGGAACATTTTTATCCGGTGGTATCTTACTGATCATTTGGCTCACACCCTATATAAAACTTTGGATATATGCAGATCATGTAATTTGTGTATTCCAGGTTGAGGCATCGTGCTTACTGATGGTGGTTTTGGATGTTATTGGTCTTCGCGTGCAGGTTGGTGTCAGTATCTTGGGGACGCAGATTCTCATGTCACATGATGATGTTATTCAAGTTTTAGTTATTTGTCTTTTCTGTTCATTGTGGGATTTCATTTGAGTGTAGTCTTAAACCTATTTATAATTTTAAGTTGTGTTTTGTTATATGCTTCCAGTTCCAGTTTTTTTATCTTGTTAGTTGATTTAATTTCTCTCATTTCGACTAAATAATTCCCAAGTATTAGTTTTGATATTCAAGCACTTGGATGGAGACCTGGCCTAGTTCGTGACATTGAGTACTAGGTGGGCAGACTAGGACTAGTGCACTAGTGAAACAGAAGTGGCCTTATCTTGGTTTCACTTAGCTGGATTGAAGAATACAACACTAAATAAACTCTTGGATGTTGATTTTAGACCACTAGGATATGAACATGATCCCAACTAGTGGCTCATGCCTGAGAATGGTTGTTGTTGTGGTCCCAATACTAGAGTTCACTGATACGCGATGTCATAGGGTCCCACTTCTCGCTAGTCCCATTTAAGACTCTCCCATATTTTGTGTTCCACTTCACTTTTAGCTCACCGTAGGCACATGTGATAACTGTGGGGTTTCCATAAAATCAATTTTGTGTGTGTTTAAATTTATTTTGTTTTCTTTAATGTATTTATCCTAAAAACTATTTCATTAAAATTATTTAAATATTTTACTCTTTTCTTCTATTAAACCTATAACTATTTTTTAAAATTAAATTTTGATACATGGAATATTTTATTTGTGGAATAAAAATGGCCATTTGCTCACACCCTACTTACATCCTTGGGTTTAATAATATTTGATTGTGTTTGATACATGTATGTGTCCATATTTAGGGAGTGGTGGTTCGGGTTTTTAGCAGACTTCTTGTCATGGATTTGTGAATATGGATTGAGGCTTTTGTCCCCTTTCTAAGTGGTGGTTTTTTATTGGTTTCTGTTCACCCTACCAAATGGTAGTTTTTTTTGTTTTCAGTTTAAATATGTAACTCAAATTTTGGTTTTCCGTTAAATTCTGGTTTGGTTATGACATCCATCTTTCGTTTATTTTATATTGCTTGTCATTTTATTTATATTTTTTTATACGCGTAAATCATTCCAAATATTTATTTTGATACATGGTCACTTGTTCCAGCACATTGTGATTGGGAATGACCTTCGTGATTTGTTGTGGACCAGGTCAGGGATCGGTTGGATGGCGAACTGATTTGGTTTGTGAAACCAAGGACTAAAGGTGGCTATTAGTATATGGTCTTAAATCTCAAACCAATAATAGGTAAAATGGGATGAAGGAATCCATGAATTTATAGGAGGACCCTAAAATGATATGTTTGGGAATCAATATGTATCCCATGAGGATGTGAATCCATACAAACCTACTTCTAGAAGTGATACAGATAGTTTGAGGACATACTGTCTAGACCATGGTAAAAAGTTTAATGTCACATTTCTTGTACTGTATGGGAATCATTATTTATAAGGGTATATATATGGAATTAAATAAGTAAAAAACCAATGTGAATGGAGCCATGGAGGATCACATACCACATACACACATTTTAATGAACTGAATATAGTTAATCGTCATACTTCATGGACCGTAACTAATGCCATAGGTATAGAGTTAATGAAATTTCCATTGGGCCTAGATATGAATAGTTAGGGTGTCCCTACATATCCCATATGGATGGTAATAAATCCTCATGAAGTTATATAACATGGTGTGGTTTAGACCAAAGTTGATGGGGGTGATCCTCACTATGTATGGAATTTGATGCATCCCATTGTTATCATGAGGCACCCCATGTTCAGATCATGGGGTAAAGATATGATCTTTTTTAGAGGCATCCTTATTTTTCATGGGGTATTATTGATGTTTAACATCACATGTTGAGGATGTTAGGTTACACAGTTAAAAGTCATACAACTCAAACTATAGGTTCTAAAAGGCATTTGTGTATATAATTCACGTACCAAATGCAAATTGTTTATGGTTGTGTCACCAAAACCATGGGCTCTTAGTTTGTGGTAATAAAGTTTGAACCCTAGTGAGGGGCTTCTCGAAAAGGGTAAGGTGGAGTAGTGGAGTGAAAAAATGATTATAATGTCGGAGAAAGGGTCCTAAGGCCACACCACAATTTCCCAAGAAGGAATGAACACTATTTAGAGTCATGATGCTTGGACTGAGGCCCATAGATTAATGTCATAGGGTTCCGACTTAAAATAGTGAATGATCTTCAAGTGGATATGTGTACTACAGTGTCATGTAAAACTTGTTTTGAATGGAGGACTAGGAGGCATACTTCCACACAACATGATTACGATGGAATCATGTATATAGTTTAAAGTCGTGATGCATGGAACTAGTATAAAGAGTTTATGGTCGTGTTTCATATACCATAGGCTCTTAGTTTAATTTCATGAATTTGGACAATAATTGTTCTTAGTATATAATAATATAGTGTGGAAACATAAAATTTGTGTCCTCAAACATGTATGTTTAGTGTAACATAGTAACATATCGTATATGACTGTAGTCCTATGAGGCCTACCACCAGACAGTAAAGTATAGATAGAATTTCACAAAAAGTTTAAAGTCACGATGCATGGACATGAGATCATAGTTTAATGTTGTATAGTTTGGACCAAACGTGATGAATATTCCATAAGGGATATGCATGGAATGATAGGAACATCCCGATCTGAATGAAGAACAATGTGTCCCATTTTGTACACCACATTCATAGGGAATACCCACACAATGTTTCAAGTCATGATGATTGGACATGGGCTCCTATTTTAAAGAAATAAAGTATGAACCATATAGGGGATCATAGTTTAGGGTTATAGAGTATGGAATTATATATGTTTTATCTTGAACACGTGGGCTCACGTCCCACCAAGACTCCTAAGAACCTGTGTTTCATGATCAATGCGAGAAATAAGATGTGATGATGGATTTCCTGACACATATATGTGCACAATAGGGGAATGGATATCCAGGTAGAGAATGTCCCAAAGAAACTGACCTGCCTAGTCAATGATTGACGATGTGTGGAGGGTTAACATAAGGGTGATTTGGATTCCACCAAGATATATAGAAGTGAAATGAAGGTAAACAAATAATTCTGAGATGCAGATCATGAAAGATGATACTGAAAGGTAGGGACCATTGTTGACCAAATTCAAATCATTGGATCCACAATTACATGAGTCAAGTATAAGGAATGTAAATGAAGAATTGACATTTGATCACGTTTGAAACACTAAATATGATATTCATTTCAAAAGGAACATGCAAGGGTTTCCCATTACAACTGGTGAACAATTTTGGAGAGGTTACATTGTCATGGGGGTATCCTTTTAGGCTAAGATGATTAAGATAATTTAGACCAAGAAAAAACAGAGTTGTGGAGATGGATTGTGGGGTTTCCCTGTGTAATCAATCACTGTATGTTCTATGCCACACCAAATTTTATTAAATGAATTTGGTGTATTGGAAAGATGGAGTTTAACCCCTTCTCAAGGATGGGGTTCCTGAGGAAGTACATAAATGTGTCACAATATTGGTCTGTTTCTGAATGCATAGTTCTCTCTAGTATGGGATCCAATAGAATTATGAGTTTTGACATCATTTGATGGGGATGTGGATTCATCTCATACATAGAGTAAGTGGAACCATGTGATCTCCACATTGGGAAAGTCTATAGTTTAGCATCATGTGTTGAGGATGATAGAGACATAGTTTAACATCATATGGTAAGGAAGTTGCACCGTACAATTCAATTTCATGTGATTAGGATATGTGGTGGTTGTGATTCTAGAACACATAGACTTGACCATGGTTGATGTGGTTTTATGTCTTATATATTTGAGAGAAACATCATACAATTTAACATCATGTGATCAAGATTTTTCCCTTATTTTAAATTCATGAAACCTAAAAAATAATTTTCATGATGTTTAACATCATGTGACTAGGATGCAGGACCCCAAGGTTTTTGGTGGTCAATTCATGGTCATATATTTTACAATTGGATAATGTGTGATCCTTGTGGATCAGGGGATAATCGACCAAACAAGCATAATGGCCAATTTGGGTTTCTTTCCAGGTCATATAAACTCACTTCTCCTTGTAGCATTTGGTTTTTCATAGAGATCCCCAAGGGTGGTAGGAGACACATGAGATATTAGAAAAAGGATGAATGTTGCAGGTCTGATAGAATTCCTCAGGTATCTATTTCGTTCCCTAATAAAATTGGCTCCTCAGTTTATTTATGGGGCGAAAGTCCCCAAGAGGCATGGAAAAATATAACATTAGTTAAATGGGGCGACAGAACCCAAGAGGTGTGTAATCATGGAATGTTAGTACGATAGGGTGATAGAGCCTGGGAGGTGTGGAATCCTAAATCATATTTTTTAAAAGGCAATAGATCCCTAGAGAAATGGATGCCTGGAACATCACTACGATGGTGCGGTGGTACCTAGGAGGCACGGAATCTTGTAATTTTGGTATGAGAGGGAGATGGAATCCAAGGGTCATGGAATCCTAGAGTGTCAGAAGAATTGGGTGAATAATCCCAAGAGGTGTGGAATCATTTACAATATTTATTATGGGGTGATATCCCCGGGGAAGAATTGTATCATGGAGCATTGGTACACTAAGGAGATAGAGAGTGGGAGACATGGAAGCCTATAATGGTTGTGTGATGGAGTGATGGTGCCCGAAAGGAGTGGAATCCTATAACATTGATATGACATGGTGATGGAGCCCAAGAGGCCTAAAATCTGGGATCATTTGTACAATGGTTCGATAGCACCCAAGAGTAATGTAATCATAGATGTTTGGTAAAATATAGTGATGCCTCCTAGGAATTGTGGATGTCTGGAACATCGGTACAACATTTCTATAGAGCACGGGCGGAATGGAAGCCATGAACTTTGATATGTAGGTTGATGGCACTGAGAGGTGTGGAATCATGAAATGCGGATATGAGAGTGTAGTGGCTCCAGATAGGTGTGGAAGCCAAGAATATTGGTACAACATGGTTATATATCCTGAGAGGTATGGAATCCTAAAATATTTTGTATTGTGGGGTAATAGAGCTCGGGATGCATGGAACCAAGGAACGTCAATGGGACGAGGAGATGGGTCCCAAGTAGTGTGGAAGCTTTGAATTTTAGTATAATGGGGTGATGGTTCATTGGAGGTGTGGAAGCCTAGAATGTGTGTACGACGAGTTGATGATGCCTGGGAGGAGTGTAAGCCTGAAATTTCAGTAAGACGGGGTGATGGCGCAGAATGTTGTGGATTCTTATAATAGAAGTACGATGGGGGTGATGGTTCCCAAGAGTCACTAAATAATGGACTGTCGATATGACATGGAGATGGTTAATGGGAGGTGTTCAAGATTTTACTACTAATATGATTGGGAGATTATGCCCTGGAGGCATGAAATCTAGTAAAATTGGTATGATGGTGAGATGGAGATGTAGAGACAAGGAAGCTTGGAGTGTTAGTATGATGGGGTGATGGAACTGAGGAGGGGTGGAAGCTGGGAATGTCGATATGACAGAGAGATGGTACCAAGGAGGCTTGGATGTTGGGAACATCAGTTTGATGAGGTGATGATGCCCAAGTGGCATGAAACCATGGAACATTGGAATGATATGGCTATAGTACATAGGGTTCATTGAAGCCTGAAACCTTAGTACAATAGGGAAATGGTGCCGAGTAGGCGTGGAACCCTAGAATGTCGATACGACTTGGCGATGGTGTATGGATGGCATGGAATCCATTAATGGTGATATAATGAGGTGATAGCTCTTGGGAGGCATGCATAGCCTGGAATATTGGTATGGTGGGGTGATGGCTCCTGGGAGGAATGGAAGCCTAGATTATCAGTATGAAAGGGTGATTTATCCTTGGAAGAATGTATTCATTGAACGTTGATACAATGAGATGATGGTGTGTGGGAGGTGTGGAAGCATCGAGTGCTGTTATAATAGGGTGATGGAGATTAGGATGCACAAAATCCCCAAACATTATACGATGGGGAGATAGTGCCCAAGAGGCATGGAAGACTAGAATTTCAATATGACGGTGTGTTTGTGCTCAAGAGGCAGCGAAGTGTAGAATAATTATATGATAAGATTTTTGTACTTGAATGGAATAGAATACTGGAATGTTAGTGTGATGGGATTATCCTTCTCGAGTGGTGTGGATATAGTGACCCTTTCTTCTAAAAATATTTTCATTACATTACTTTTTTTCAAAATACATAAATATTATACATACACATTCCCAAACACCATATTTGGTCTTGTTCCTTTGGAAACAGAGAAATATAAATCATTGTATATTAGTGAAAAACATTATCACATACTAGGTTCTCCAAGACAAGCACCCCTCGTAGACATGTCATAAAATAAATATATCTTCCAAACCTATTAAAGGAAACATAAAAAGTGGTGATCTTAGATTCTTAGTAATAGTAAAAAAGGGATACATGTAAGTATAGTTGTGAGCATAAGGGTGTGAGAACATGATCATGAAAATATAATATCATACATTACATGTTAATGATCATAAACACGATTCATGGTATAATTCTTCGTAGCTTATAAGAAAAGAATCGTAAGGAAATTAATAAAATAATCCACGAAATAATAACATTGGATTAAAACATGGAATTATTCGAAACATATAATAATATAATATGATTTCCATAGTATCCATGGAATCACTGCCAATACCATTTTGGTTGAATGGGTTCACATCTCATACCATCTTCATAACATGGTTTAGTACCATTTCCCACTTAATAGCCTAAGTTCGCTCCTCATATCATTTTATATGTCATGGTTTACACCCATGGACAACTTTGTAGTCAAGGTTCATTACCAAGACCATCTTAGTATATCTCATGAGATACAAATTTTTACCGATGAATTAGATTTAGATATAGGTCCCACTAGTCTCACAATGAAATCATCCATACATGAGCCACAAAATAATATGAAATCATATCATAACCCATGAAATGAAATGGGTTTAATAAAATTGAAATCATATCATAACATATAGTAAATTATATAGGTTTCATAATCATTACATCAAAATAATAACTCATTAAAGAGAAATATATATCATAAAAATATAACCATTTAGAAAGGAAATTATTTCAAAAAGACTGTAACATCCTGCATAACACATTTAGAGAATGAATATAAATGGAACCTTTATATAATTTTCTATAAAGGCATGAGTAACATCAATGGATGTTAAGTTGTTGCTTGGTAATGGGATATGTGATTTTATCTATGATGGTATTCAGCTGGCTTCTACGGGATCATGTGAGAAGGTATCTGTCAAGGAATTATTTGACGATCCTCCAAAAACCTTGCCAGAAAAACTTCATGATATGATTGATCATTAAAATTTTGTCTCTTTCCCTCATTTTTTTTTCTTGGGAGTTGGCTAGAAATGGTGTTCTGACTATTAAACTATACTATCTTCATGTCTCCAAGTTTAATCATGATTTTTATAATAGGTTGTCTTTTTTAAACAAAAAATGTATAAGGAATTCACGTCTAACTCTTATATGGGGGATGGATTACAATAGGTTATCCACGGATGAGGTTTTCTAAATGTTTGGATTGCATCTTTGATCAATGTGTGTTATGTTCCATTAGTAGAGGGAGGATGTGGAGAACCACATCCATAGTGTGCAACTACCTTAGATATTTGGAAGGTCATTTTTGGTGATTTTGAGCCAGATGGGATTAGATTCTTAGGACTGTATGCCCTTATTCATTGTTGTTCAGTTATCCAGCTCTAACCTTAGGTTCACTCTCTCCTCTATGTTGTTGTAGCCGAAGGACTTCATACCATTTTGGGGCACCCCCACGCTTCTTTTCACTATGGGAAATGCATTTTTTTAATCTTGACACCTAGAATGTTTTTGATACTATAAAGGATATGTCTGATGCTTGTACGGGTTAGTGGAATGACAGTATTCAGGATTTTATGGCTCTAAAAAATTGGGGTGTAATTGGTATTTTAGACCTACTTTTGGGGCTATTGATGTGTTCTGAATACCTAATTTTCCTCATTGGATAATTCTAAATACATATAGTGCTTCAAATGGGAACCCATGGCCTTTGGGTTTTGGAGCTGTCTTTAGGGCCCATGATGATTCTGTTAAATGATGTTTCCATGGCTCTTCTGGCATGAATTGTTATTTTGAAGTGGAGATTCTTGGGATCATTCATGTTCTCCTATTTGAAAACAATAAGGTTTGGACAAATATCTGGTTGGAAAGTGACTATTCTACCATTGTTTAGGCCATCAGAAATGGTAAAATGCATATCTTTTGGTAGCTGGCAGCAAAGTGGATGGAATTCATGAAGACTCTTTCGATCCACAACCTCATCATCACACATGTTTATCAACAGGAAAACATGGTTCAGTATGGTATTATGAAAATTAAGGTTGTGGAACCTATTACCTGGTCGGATACACTTCATACAGACCTCCTCCCTCTTTATGAGGCTGAATATAATAAGATCCCACATTCGCTTCTATTATAACCCTTTTATCTTTTATGAATAATTTACTTGTCCTTTTTGTTGAGGTATTTTTTAAAAAAATCAATAGATGTCATCTTAGATGTAAAATATTTGTGGAATATATATAAAAAACATTTCTTGAGAAAAATATAATTCATTTCATTAAAAAGTTATTTTTAATACATAAAGCCATTTAAAAATAATTTTATCATAAAATACAATGAAAAAATATATATAATACATGAAATCAACTTGAAACCATTTTTCATTGAAAACTTACAAAATAACATTAAAAACCTTTTAAAGTTTTTTCCTTTAAATAATTTTAAAAAACATGTAATTAATAATTGTAAATGTATTGAAAATATTTTTACATGAAAAAATATTAATGAAGCATGAAATTGTTTTGAAAAACGTTTTAAATGAAAAAATATTGAAAAATCATGATTTTCTTTTTAAAACATAGATTGAATCTTGAAAATGTTTTCAAAACCGTTTTACATGAAAACATATGAAAAATTTTATTTTTTATTCAAAATGATTTCTTTGAAAATAAATTTTAAAACATATAATGAAATATTTTAAAACCAAAAAAACTTTTTCACATACTTTTTACTTTAAAATTTTCTTCAAGGATTATTTCAACACATTTTTTAAATCATGTGTTTGAAATGAAACAAATTTTTGACCTAGAATATTTATATAGTATCATGAATAAAATTTCATTGTTATCTTAAGTACTAAAGAGTGAGAAAATGGTTCTAATACATGAACATATCAGGAATAAATATAAGATAATTAATCTCATGAGTGTTCTTGAGATATGTATCATAATATTTCCTCAATATAAACATAATCATTATCAATCTTGAAAGGTGATGAGATTGTTTCAATAAAATCATACCAATTGATTACATGGGATAATACTATTCATTTAAGAAAATGAAATTACATGAATCATAAAATATCATGAAACGAGTGAGATTCATTATATATCACGTCAATTGGAATCATATATACCTTTTTGGATAACATAGGTGCATAACAAAACATTTTTCTCAAATAAGGAAATTAGAGACAAAATTAATTTACCAATATGGTAACTCTTAAACAGTTAAACCCCATGAAATAAAAATTATAGAATGGATTTATAAATAAATATAACATTATGTTTAAGATACATATAGTACATACCTTGTTCGTATGTATTCCACACAAAATAAATGGGTGGTGAATAAAGAATGTATCTCAAAGAAATAACATGTGAGATGAAATTCAATTACATTTGTCTTGAATCTCTTCATACTCATACAAGTTTCATGTATAATAAATATAATTTTATTATACATATTTTATATAATCATATTATTATACATAATTTCATATATATTTTTATTATGGTGTTATATTAATCTCTTGTTAACGATCTTATGTTATAATTTCTCTTCAGGAAATATTCATTGTGCTATTTGCATGTGATTTAATTTATTTTTTCATTGGTCATTATACTTATATCTTGATTCTAGAATGTAAATAATTATATAAATATAATTTATATCAAATATATTTATATTATAATAATCTATATCTTAATGATTTATGAAATCGAATACAACATTTGTGGAGACGGTAAGTCTTATATACGCATGAACGTTGTTTCGTTTTTATTATAATTCTAAAAAATGTATGTAAATGCCATGGGTATATATATATATATAATTATTATAGAGGAATTATTATATCATATATGTTCAATAAAACCATACTTAATACTTTACATGTGGTTGGTAAACGAATCACATCACTTTGAGGGGGAGGTAGTCCACACTTTCTCAAACGAGATTACTTATTAACACCAAATGAAATGTAAAAACGATTTGTGTTTTAAAATGATTATAGATAACTAAATAAATCACAAATATAATATATGACATATATGAAAATATTTTCCATCATAATTACCACCATGGTAAGTTGTAATGGAAAAATGAACAATCAACGTTTTTTGAGGCTACTGTTCTCCGTGTATTGAAACATTATGTTTGTTGCCCATTTGATTGAGGTTTGTGTAATTATAGGTTTAAACCATAGAAGAAAAATAGATTAGTATATTTAGGATACATTTTTTGTCACAAAATAATTGGATAATGATATTGGAGGGGGTGGAGAAGTAAAATAAAGGAATGGAGCTTGAGAGAAGATGTTACTGCTTGATCAGGTAACTTCTCTTTGTTTATGCCAGAATGAATCCTTGAGTTTCCCTATAGAAAATTTGAGGATTATAATATAAATTTAAATAATTTTGTGCTTATTTAGGAATATTTTTTATGATCCAATTGGGTTGAGAGGTGTTAGGAAGTGGGTAGAGTGGGTGGCCTTTTATAAGGAAGGGAATGGACACAGTTGGCATTTTTAAAACAATTTAGGTATACCCTAAATTTTACCTAAAAATTCATAATGACCAACAAAGCTCAATAATTTAAGATTCGTGTCTGAATAATGGAATTAAAATGGATGTGGGGAATGTTTGTAGGTTGTTTGTGGTCTCATATTTATGGCTTAGTACTTTATTACCCTTGTTTTTCTTATAAATAATGTAATTAATTTTTAATCACTTCCACTAATATTTTTGGTCAAAAACAAATTTCAACCTATTTGAAATCATAAATTATGATAATTCAAAATATGGAATCCATTTTTCTAAAGTATTATCACCTAACCGGCATAAAATAATTTGAAATTAATCCCTCTGATGGGACAAAAATGCAGTTTTTTAACATAAAAATGTCCCAAAGTTTTCTATATTTTTATGTCAATTTTCAATTTGAAATTAGATCCAATAAACTAAATTGGATTAATTGATAAAAATATTATATAACTCATCAATAAAACCTATTAAAAATATGATTTATCCTTATAAACAAATTTGATGAAATATAATATTTGAATTAAAATCCTGAATTTTTAACGATTTATTAAAAGATGAAGCCTTACAGAAAAATACCAAGAAAAATATCTTAAACTAATTTTTCCATCTCTCTCCAAATATGAAGTCTATTTTGACATATTAGATCCTTAAAATTCGCAAAAATGAAATTTAAAAATGGGATTCCATTAAAATGCGTAAAACTACCATTATAAAAAATATAGGTTTTTAAGAAACAAATTTAGTTTTTTCTTACCTTATGTCTATCAAATATTTTGGTTGAATGAAAAAAATATTATTGAATAAATAGGATATAAATTACATTAATATCAATGACCTACTATAAATAATATAATTTACTAGGTTAAAATAGGTTTTTGACTATAATAATATTATCCTTGATATTAATTCGGTTCTCATTTTCATTTCTAATTAATTGGTGACCTATGAATTCATACAATATTCACTTAAAATAAATATTTTCATAATTTAGTTAGTAATATTGATCCCTGTCAACTTAACGGAATGGTTATATCCCATTGTAATAATTTTTTTAATAAAATATTTTTTTTAGGTAGCACTCAGTCTTGAGTGTTATACAAGCCATTGAAGAAGGACAATATTGTGTGTAATGTACACTAAAAACATTGTTATATGTCACATATTCCATGTTGGTGTTGCATGTAATATACACCATGCAAGTTCCATTTGAATTGAATGTTTTACTCAGTGAAAAACTATTTTTAGTGTTTCGTGAAATGAAAAAAAACCTCAAAACATTTAAATATTTTCAAAAAAAATTCACAAAATCTCAGGGTACTATAGTTGAATCATGGAACATCAATATGACAGGGTGATGGGACTATAAGGCATGGATGATATAAACATCAGTTTGACTAGGTGATGGTTCTCATGAGGTTTGGAATCCTTTAATGTTGGTATGACAAGAAGATGGAACCTAAGAGGTGTGGAAGCCTAGAATGTAGGTACAATAGGGTGATGGATCCCCAGAGGCATGGAAGATAGGAATGTCTGTACGATGTGTTGATGGAACCCTAGAGGCATGTAAGACAAGAATGTCAGAACAATATGGTGATGGATCCCCAGAGGCATGGAAGACAGTAATGTCTGCACCATGAGGCATGGAAGATATAATCATTAGTATGACAGGGTGATGGGGAAATGAATATTGAGAGGTGTGTAAGCATAAAACATTTCTACGATGGGGAGATGAATCCCGAGAGGTGTGGAAGCCAACAAAATCAGTATTGTGGGTAATGGAATCCTAGAGGTGTGTAATCCTAGAATGTTGGTATGATGAGGCGATGGGGCCCTGGAGGCATGGAAGCCTAGAACATCAACACGATTGGGTAATGGAACCTGGGAGGCGTGGAATCCTGTAACAATGGCACGATGTGGTGATGGTTCCCAAGAGGTGTGGAATCATGGAATGTTGGTGTGATGAGGTGATGGAACCCTAGAGGCGTAGAATCCCTAAAAGTCAGTTTGTTGGGGTGATGGATCTCTGGAGGTGTGGAAGCCTGGAACACCGGTTCAATGGGTCCATGGTGCCCAGGAGGAATAGAATCATGGATCATTGGTTCAATGGAGCGATGGAACCCTAGAGGTTTGGAATCATGGAATATCAGTTCGATGGGGTAGTGGAGCCTAGGGTGTTGAAGCCTTGAATGACATCTCATAATGTAGAGGAACTAAAGTAGATATACGATCATCCTACCCATAGTTTTGGTTCTTCACAGCAAGGAATATCCTTGGTAATGGGAGTAAATTGGTTTTGGATCGTTTAAGTGTGGTTAAATCCTCTACACTAGTCAATATTGGTGTAGGGAGGACATCCATGCTAGTTGATGATTGATTGGAGAGGATATTTTCATAGATAGGTAGTTCAATAGGGAGGAATTATATTCTTGCTGATGATGGTAAGGGGAGGACCTATGCATGGATTAGTAGTGTCATAGATTGGACTATCATACTAGTTTTTTGTTGGTGCGAGGGGGGGGGGTGGGAACATATTCAAGGCTAGGTACGTGCATGAGGAGGACCACCATACTGGTTTACTTCAATTTAGGGAGGACCTCCACCTAGATTGGTAGTGGCATAGAGAGGACATACCTGTTGGTTGATGCTGGTGTAGGTATGACCTCTGCACAGATTGGTAGTAGTGGCATGGGGAGGACCTCTATGAAAGTTATGTCATTGGGGGGCGGCTTCACACAGATTGGTAGAGCCATAGGGAGAACCTCTATACTGATTAATGTCTGTGTGGGGAGGACCCTCTCATGGATTGGTAATGGCATATGGAGGACCTTCATTATGGTTGATTTCAATGTGTGTAGGACCTCCATAATGGTTGATGATGGAGCTGTGGAGGACCTCTTTGTCATTAGATTATTTTGTAGGGATGACCTTCACAATGGATGATATTAGCATTGGGAAGGACTCCTATATCGATTGATTATAGTTTAGGGAGGACATCCACAATAATTCATGATGGAAATGGAAATGACCTTTGTGTCTAGATATGGTGGTGTTTGGAGGACCTCCTCACTAAACGATGATGGGAATGGGGAGGACCTCACCACTGGTTGATTGCGGTGTGGGGAAGACTTCCATAATAGCTAATTATGGTGATGAGTAGGACCTCTGTTCCAATTGATTGTAGTGTAGGGAGGACCTCTACAATGGATAATAGTGGAAATGTTAAGGACATCCATGATGGTTGATTGTAGTGTGGGGAGGATCTCCTCAAATAATGATGATTGTGATGATTATTACCTCTATACATAGTGATATCAATCCAGGTAGGACCTCAAATTGGCTAAGGATGGATATATGGATGACCATAATTACTATTGATGGAGGTGTTGGAAGGACCACTTCATTGAATGATGATGGAGTTAAGGTGTACCTCTATGCCGATTGATTGTAGTGAAAGAGGACCTATAGGACAACTGATAATGGCGATGAGGTGGACCTCCATGGATTTTGAATGTAGTGTTCAGAGGACCTCGAAAATGGTATATAATGGTGATGGTAGGACCTATGTTCTTGATTAAAATAGTTTGGGGAGGACCTTCTTACGAGCTAATGTAGGAAATTGGGATGACCTCTATACTTGGTGATGGTAGTTTGAGGAGGACCAATGCACAAGATAATGACAGTGATATGGAGGACCTTTGTGTTGATTGATTATGTTCTGGGGAGGACCTCAATGCCTACTGACAATAGTATGAGGTTGTCCTCTGCACAACATGATGTTGGAAATAGTGGTGACCTTTGTATTTGGTTATGGTGGTAAAGGTAGTAACTTTTCATTGTATTCCCTCATCTTGGGTTTCCCATAAAGAAATTAGATGGTTCCAGCAACAGATAGAGTCAACTCGGACTACGTGTGAGGTGTCTAAGTCCTCCATCTTAGGTGGTCAAAGACTAATCCCTATTCACTTTTTTTAGATATAATAGGGGATATGACATCTTTGGCTAGGGATACATGATCTATAGAAGATTACTATTATTGGGAAAAGTTTTGGGTCCACCCATAGTATTAGTGTCTAGTATTCTAGACTGGGGATAGTAGGAAAGGGAAGGATTCCACCTAATCATCATCTTAGGTAAATGGTCCGTGATGGAACTGACTCAGCCTGGTAGGATCTCTATAGGGAACCCCCCCCCAAACGAACAATGTTGGAAGGTATCGAACATCCCCATCTTCCTTGGAACAGGTGAATGCATTGTATTATCATGGGGGGTTTTACCCTACTTGGACCATTAGGACAGTGGTTTTTGATAGGATCTGATGAAGTAGTGGATTTTTTAACACCCCATTATTTGGTGAACTATTAGTTTTTAATTAATTTAATATTTTTGATATTTTTTATTTCACATAAATATTAAGATAGTTTATTTTATATTAAAGAACTATAACTGGATTGTGTTATATGTAACACCAAGTTAATTGTGCACGACATAAAACATAAAATTTAAGATTCACTATATGGAACACTGATGTCAGCATCTAGTGCATGCAACAATGAATTTCCTTTATAACTAGCATAACACACAAGACCATATTTTACCAAACAATAGTATATCATTGAAATGATATTACTTACTATAAAAAGATATAACATAGATATTTAATTAGTGGTTATGAATATTTTTAACTAATTGAGGAAATTATATGTTTTACCAGAATATAAGATGAATTCATAACTTACTTAATAATTATAAATGAATATCAAAACCAATTGAATATAAAGGATAAAATTACTATTTTTACCCTCACAAATATTTCTTACCCAAATATAGTAAATTAATTAAAATTAGTGTGTTATTATTAATTTAATAAATATTATATAAAAAATAAAATAATTTTTATTGTAATCCAATATATTTGATAGACATAACATAAAAAATCCCATTTCTTTTTCCTAAAACCCAATATATTTATTAAGGAATTTCTCGACCCTATAATGGAAACCCCATTTTAAATCCAATTTTTAGAACTTTTATAAATTTTATAAGTAAAAATAACTTTATATTTAAACTGAAAACATAATTATAAGGTTAGGGTGCATTTTTTTTATTTTTCAGTGAAGTTTTACTTTATATATTTATAGTTAAAAGTAATGCATTTTTGTTCAAAACAACTTTTTCATATAATTTATTCCTAAGATATAATTCTATTTTAAATTTGATTAATATATTAATCAGATATATTTTTTATCAATTAATAATTTTTTATAATTTAGAAAAATTTCCCATTGAAATTGGGTTTAAAAAACTTGAAAATGTTTGAATGTTTTTACTTTAAAAACTCGCATTTTCAACCCAACTGTGAGATTAATTTTTAATTAAATTATGTCACATAGGTAATTGGAATTTAGAAAAATTGATTCCATATTTTTTATTGTAATACCTTATAATTTGAAATAATTTCATCTTAGTTTTTTTTACCAAAAATATAAGTTAAAGTAATTAAAATTAATTACACCGACAAAGGTAAAATTGTGACTAACTCAGGACTAAACCTTACATTTATGACCGAAAAAAACTTGGAAACTTTTACAACACCCATTTTATGGACAGATTTCAACCATATCCTCCATTTCCTCTAATTTGGAAAATTTTGGGATCCACTTTTCATGGGATGATTTTTTGTGGAATTCCTTTTCTAATGATTTACCCGAGTTCCACTCCTACTCCACTATAAAAGACATATCCTCCCAATATTTACACCTATAAAACCACATAGATTCATCTAGGATATACTCATATATCCTCCAAAAAATCTATCCATCATCCTTGGGTTCTTTTTTGGGAATAAATTCTTCAAAGGAAGCACTTTGATGTAACCTAGTTGGAGTTACCCGATTAAGAGGTAACACCCTCCGACAACCTCCTTTATTTTGTTTTATTTATCCACTCCCTAAATAAATATTATAACATTATAATAAATTGTATTTTAAATATACTAATATCTTTTTATGATATGTTTTCTACCCACACTTACACACACGTCCATCTAATCGGTAATAAACATATTGTTTATGTGTATGGAAAAGAACCATATCACATAATAATGATTGTTCATTATTCCTTTACCACATACCATTTTGGGAATTATTATGGGCACTCAATTTTTATATAATATAGATGATATTTATTTTTAATTTAATCTTATTTAATCATTTTACCACACATATCATTAAACATTTCATTTGGTGTAAATTCGATAATTTCATTACAGGAAGTGTGGACTACTACCCCTCAAAGCGATGTGATTCATTCACATAAGAAATATAATGTATTAAGGATATGTTTAGTGAAGCTATTTTAAATATATAACATAGTAATTATACTTTTAGGATATTATATAAATATATACATATACATATATGTAATTTAGATACATTCAGTCAATACATCAAATAAACGGATGCAACATTCATGCATGCGCATGACCTACCGTATCCATGAAAGTTGAATTCCATTTCATACATCTATAGGTTATTATAATACAAATATAATGGATATTAATTATATTTATATATTATTTTCTATTTTTTAAATCTTTATATTACTATAAAGGAAAATAATATAACAAAATAAGACACATGTGATAAACAAAGTAGACATTACCCAAAGCATAACCTTAATATAAAATTGTCCAGAAAAGGATTATATAAATATATAATAAAACCATAGGTGGAATTATATATAGTAATATAGTTTTAAAAATATGTATAATAACAATATATTTATTATATAAGAGTTTATTACAAGTATGATGAAATTCAAGATACAAGGTGAGGGAATTTCATCTCACTTTTTATATATGTGAGATACATTGTTAATTCACTACCCATTCCAATTCTGTTGTATATAAACTTAAAATGGTTTTATTATATGATTCTTATACATAAATTTATGGGTATTCACATATCCATTCTATGATATTTATTTCATGGGGTTTATGTTTAAATTGTTACTGAGTTGATAACGTAATTTTGTCTCAATTTTAATTCTTTAATGCACATTCCATCTTAAGAAACAATATTTATAAATGAGATGTAAATAATATATTTTAATTTAATTTAATTTTATTACATGGTTTGTATGGTTCCGATTTACGAGGTTGTAGGGGTTTATTAAAACAATTTCATATCTTTACTATTTTGATTATAATTATGATTCCTTTTATGATATCTTATGATCCATCCATCAGTAATACTCAGGATTTTACATATAATATGTTTATTCAAGATATATAACATTATTAATATCATTTTTCTACTCTTTGTAACATAATATGATTAGGAATATGTTTTTTAAGAAAGTCTGACTTTACCTATCTCTTCAATAGAAAATATGTGTTCTTTCAAAACTATGATTTATAAAAACCTTTTCCAAACATTTTTAGGATTCATTTATAATTTTTCCTATTTTTTCCAAAGAAATGGATTTATAAATACTATGTAATTATTAAATTTTAGTTTTTCAAACTGTTTTCAAATAAATGTTCATTAAATGTTTTGATTATTATTTTATGTTTTTAAAGATAATAATTTTCAAACTGTTATCAAGTTTTTTTAAATTTTCTCACTGAAAACGATTTACATCATGTTTTAAATATTATGTTAAATGGTTTATAAAAATATTTCAATTTTTTATCAATATTTCATAATATGTTTTCTAGTTTATTTTCAAGAAAACTGTTTTCCTAATGTTTAATGTTTTAAGAAGACTTCTTCTATGAATGAAGAATATTTTCCTAAAGACATTTTTTAAAAGTAATTTCAAAATAATTTCCCACAGAAGAAAATATATATTGATGTTACTCATTCATTTCTAAAAAATTATCCAAAGGTTCCAATAATATTATTTCTGTTAATGGTAAACTTTTTTAAGTCATGATGTTTATGAAAACTCAGTTATACTTCATGGGTTGCATATATTTGAATCCTATTACACATTAATGGGTTTTATGTTTATGAAACATATTAATATTCCACTTAATATATGATTATGAAAGTCGCTTCTCTTCACTGAGTTATACCATGATGAGTTATAATGAAAATATATTCCTTTATAGGTTTTTATAGGATAAAAGGAATATGAAACCAATATATTTTTCATACTTTAGGATATAATCTTTTACATAGATCATGTTATTATTAAAGTTTTATTATATTGTAGAACATAAATGTGTGAGTTTAATTATGTTATGGGTAGGACCTATATGTCCATATAATTCATTGGGTAATTATTGATAAATCATAAGTATAAATGTCATGTGTGAACCCAGTAACATTTTCACAATGTTATTTATGGAACTTGTTTCATGTAAATTTTTTTATGCGTGAACTTGATTACATGTTCACAATTTTATGAGTGAACCTTATTATGTCTTTATAATGTTATTCATGAACCCGATTATATGTTCACAATTTTATTCATGGACCAGTTTTTATGTCTATAAGTTTATGTGTGAACCTAATAACATGTTTATAATGTTATGTGTGAACCTGATCACATGTTCAAAACACTATGCATGGACTTTGTTTCATGTGCAAAAGTATACCCGATGTCCGGATATCATTTCCTTAACATAATGTGTGAACCTGTTTATAATTATACTTGTTCATGATGTTATATGTTGATGTGTACCCATAATTCCATGTCTTATTAATATGTTATGTTTTAATGTCTTATGTTCATTATTATCTTATGATTCTTATCTTATAAACTTCTCAATTTATTCCATGATTCATGTTTATAATCATTGATGTTATAGGTACGATCTTCTAATGATATGATCATGTTATCACAATATTATATTCATGTTAGGCTTATGAGTTTATTTTTGTACCCTTTATGAGAATTTGACCTCAACCCCATATTATGTTTCATTTCCCTATGTTATGAAAAAAGGTTTTTAAATAAAATTAGTAAGGTAGAGATAACTGTGGGAAACATATAAGATCTAACACTCAGTTAGAAAATTTTTGTTCCATGTTTCCAAAGTCACTAAACTGATAAGGTCATTGGTTGTCTATTTCAATAATGTAATAAGTATTCGATAATAGATATGTAATTTATTTGTACGTTAATATTGGGTAATTATTGTCGGTATCAAAGAAAAGGATTAGTTAATATTTGGAAACATGGATGAGAAATCATTAGTGAGATCACTAGGTATATTTATATGGATATATCTAGGGATGTCACTAAGGATAAGTATAAGGATGAGTTAATGTTTAGGAAAATGTCCTGGAATTTTGTTAAACAATAGATTGATTTCTTTCCAAGAAATTAAGTCATGTTTGGATACTAAAATTGTATGTGGATATGGCATAGAAGTACCTGGGTGTAGGAAACACAATTGAATCTTCTATGCCAGAATCATTGTAATTTGGTACATGAAAATGGGACTTGATGCTCACATCATTTAACACTAAAAAAGGATATTATTTGGGAATTCATAAACTCTTCATGAACCATCATGAAGGATTTAAATATAATTTTTCTACGAATATACTATGATTAACATAGGGTGTCATTGATTATGTATGGTGTCATGATTTAAACTTCTTATAAGTAATTATTTTCATGACAATGAGGTTTTTTTCGATGTCATGTAATGATTACACTAATGATTATTGTATTAGTTAATGGTGGGAACATGAAGGAACTAGATTAATGTTGAGTATAATAGATGATTTATAGATGATAATTCAAAAGGTATGATAACTAAAGTGGAAGATGTTGGGATCATGTCTATTCAGTTTTCATGGAATGTGATTGGTAAAAAGTAACTTAACCAACTCTTGAACTCCCCATAGAAGATAAAGACATATTTATCTGAGAGTTAGAATAATGGAGGATATGTTGGAAAGTTTATTATGTTTTCTTTGTGTCAATAATGTGGAAATAATCACATAAATTAATTTCTTAGAGGAACAAGAAGATGTTTTGATGGTGGAGAATAAGGACACAGAGAAAGTGTCAACAAGGTAAAATAAAAAGTTTGGTTAATGAAATAAAAAAAAATATTTTCCAACTTATGTTTTCATTGAAGTATAAGTGTTTAATGTGTAGAATAAATGGCCATTATAAAACTTACTGTCCTGGTAGTAATGTTCATGAAGAGATTCAACAAAGTGGTGTGAGTAATGGTAACATTGCTAATGATGAAGAGGCTACAAATGATATTTTAAAGGAAAGTGGTATTGTGTAATAGGATTAGGTTTCATTTTTAATGGATTATGGATGAATTAATCACTATTTTTATTTATTTGGATTAAATAATTACAAAAGGTGAAATATATATGGATTTTCATGTTTACGTTTTCTTCTCTAATGATTTAGAATAATACATTGAATGGATCTGATGGAATAAAAAAGTGTTATAATGGAAATGTGATGTACATGAAAAACACATGATTAAGGTAAATATAACACATAATTTTTTCCTTATGTTACGATAATACTGTTTTGAAAAATATATGTTGGATATAAGAAAATTGTATTGTAATTGTTACCTTGAAACTAATTGAGGACTTTTTGACAAGTAGTTTCTTCTGTGATGAATGATGTTTACAAATTCTTGGTTTTTTTTCATATGAATTGTAATCAATGTAATAAGGAGGCATGAATTTTTTCTATTATTATTTATGTTAATTCATATTATTTCCAAGTTTCAAGAGAATACTTTATGAAGGTATTCACATGCTTGGAATGTGACAGCCATGTGACACATTGTGATATATATGGGATCAGTTTTAATCTGATATCGTGACATTCTTTCTAAAGAATTGTATTTCCGTATTTTATAAGGGTTATAGGGTTAAACATTCAAGAAATGTTTTCAATAAACATTTGAAGAAGTATTTATATATTGGGATTTTATTGAAAAAAATGGTTAAAAGACTATTTAGTGATGAACATTATTTCAACGATGTCCACCATATTTATTTTTCAAATTAAGTTTCTATTGTTTTATAAAAGGACATCACATATGTCGGGTAAAACCCAATCAACTATATCAAGGTGTGGGTCTTGAATCCATGACCAATGGAATATTAGGGTTTCACACCTACCACTAACTTATGTCATGTCTAGGTTAATGTGTAATTATTTTTGATGAATAATTATTTTTGGAGATCTAGTAGAGTTACTTTTTATGTTTACAAAAAAATGTATTAATGATTTTTATTTAGAGAAAATGTTATAGATAAATAGATATACATTTCATTATTTTATGGGCCTTAAGATATTCTAATTGTGTGTTTTAGCACATTAGGCGTCAATGTTAATTTTTGGACATCCATTTTTTGACATAATGAATGAATTATGAATATATAAAAACAGAAGTAAAGAATGAATGTTTATAGATATTTATCAAGAAAGTATATTTCCATATATTCCAGGTCAATAATATTATTCGTCAAAATTTGGATAACAATAAAAATAAAATATGTTTTCCTAATACCTTTATATTTTTGAACCCATAGTCTTTTAAATAACCACTGAATTATTACATTGAGGCCTTCAACATTTCTATTATCATTCACTTTCCAGTGATTGATTACCGCAATCACTCCCTAAAAATATTTTATCATTTTTTCCATGTCCAATAAACTATCCCAACTTATGTTCTCATATGTGGAAACCTATTTATATGTTAATTTTGGTAACTGTTATGGTTCCAACAATCAATTTTTATCTGATGTTTTGGTATCCATGTTTGCGATGCAGGTTTTTATGAATGAAACATTCATGTATTAAAAATTTGATAACACAAATAAATTTTGAGGGAAAAATTCATTTTAAGGGGAATATAATTTAACACCATGATATTTGGTGAATTATTTTTTTATAATTAATTTAACCTTTTTGATATTTTCATTTCGAGTAACAATGAAGATATTTTATTTTATATTAAACTTCTACGTTTGGCTTGTGTTATATAGAAAACCAAATTAATAATGTACTAAACAAATAATAAAAATTGTGTTTCTATACATATAATATTGAGGTTATATTTCATTACACACAACAATTAATTTCCTCAACAACTTGTGTAACATGCAATATTGAGTTTTACCAACCAATACATTATCATTTAAAAGTTATTACTTAGTATAATAAGATATAACATATCTATTAAATTAGTGTTTATGAATATTATGAAATAATTTAGTAAAATAAATGGTTAATAATAATATAATTTGAAATATTATGTTACCAATTAACTATAAATGAATATGAAAACTGATTGAATATAATAAACAAATGTTATTATTTTTATGGAAAAATGGTTATATTACTAAAATAATTTAAATTAAGAACAATTAGAGAGTTAAATTATTTTAATATATATATTATATATTCAATAAATTAATTTTTATATTCATACAATATAATTTATTGATATAATAGAATAAAAAACCAAATTTTATGCTTAAAACACGATATTTTTATTAAGGAATTGTTACCATATTCTAATGAAAAAATCATTTTAAATAAATTATTTTGAAAATGTATAGATTTAATTTGTAAAAATAAAATTATGTTTTTAAATAATAACATAATAATTTGGTTAGTGTAATGTTTTTCTATTTTTTTAGAAGTTTTACTTTTATAACGAATTCTGAAAAATACTGAATTTTATTTTAGAACTGTTTTTTCATCTAATTTATTGAAAAATTTAAAATATTTTTTAAATTTGGTTAAAATATTAATTATATAATATTTTTATAAATTATTAAAAAAGTTATTGAGATCAATTTCACTTTGAAATATGGTATATAACGTAGCAAGCTTTTGAATGTTTTTACATTTAAATTCTCTAATGTTGACCAGACTACATGATTAATTTTAAATTAATTTTTTCCACTTATGTGATTATAATTTGGAAAAATAGATTAAATATTTTGAATAATAAATAATTATAATTTATAATAAGTTCATGAAATTTTTTGACCAAAATTACTAGTGATAGTAATTAAAGTTAATTACATCGATTATGGTAAAATTAAGCAATACTAAGGACAAATCCATAAATTTAAGTCCATAAATGACTTAAAAACATGTAGAAACCCATTTTATGTCTATATTTGGACCATATATTAAGTTTAATAGACTTGGGGATATTATGGGATCCACATTTCATGGGGAAGACGTGGGTGGTATTAACTTTCTAATGATTAAAAAGAGTGTTACTCCTCCTCCACTATAAAATGACATCCTCTCCTCCACATTTTTGAAACTATAAAAATACTTAATTTGACCTTATATATACTACAATTCCCTTCAAAAAATATCCACATACCCTTGGAATCATTTATTTTTGAAAACAATTTCCATGGAAACCCTTTAGGGAAAACCAAAAGTAGTTATCTGATTAAGAGGTAACACCCCCCACCCATTTGTTTTATTTTCTTTCTCCACACCATAAATTAATAATTTTCCATTATTATAAAAAACAAGTGTACTAAATATAAGGATATGTTTCTATGATATGTTTTATACCCACATTAACATACACCTCTATATAATGGGTAACAAATAAACTATTTATGTGTATGATGAACTACCTTCTCAAAAAATGATTACTGTTCATTCATTCTTTAATTCCCCTAATGAAAAGAATTATGATGTATTATATTTTTATAAGTAATATATATGATATTTATTATTTAATTGATATTATTTATTAATTTTAATACAAATAAAACCATATATTCCATTTTATGTGAATATG
Organism: Viscum album; assembly: GCA_963277665.1. Classification (NCBI taxonomy): domain Eukaryota; kingdom Viridiplantae; phylum Streptophyta; class Magnoliopsida; order Santalales; family Viscaceae; genus Viscum; species Viscum album. The sequence continues at coordinate 633,986,093 of OY728130.1, forward strand.
ATAATTTTGTTTGATGAACTGTGGACAACTTCCCCCTCAATGTGATGTGATTCATTCACACACTACATGGAATTTATTAAGTATATTTTTAGTGCACCTACAGGATATATATGCCATAATAAACCTATTATAAAGATATTATAAACATATATACACATAAATATATGTCATTCCCTTACTTTCTTTCAACACGTTAACAAAACGGAAGAAATGTTCATGCGTACATACAGTCTACTGTCTCCATGAATGGTGTATTCCATTTAATACATTTATAGATTATTATAATAAAAATATAATGAATATTAATTATATTTATATCATTTTTTACATTCATAAAATCATTATATAAGTATAAGGACAAATGATATAACAAATTAAGACACATGCAAAAAACAAAGAGAATATTACACGAAGCATAACCTTAATATAGAATTGTTAAAAAAAATAAATAAAAATTCATTATAAAACCATATATGGAATTTGATATAAAAAAATAATTTTGTAAAATATTTATAATAAAATAATATTTTTTATATTGGAGGTTCTTATGAGTATTAATAAATTACAGACACAAGGTAATAAAATTTCAACTTACTTTTTATTTCTTTGAGATGCATTTTTTATTCACAACCCATTCCTTTTGTGTTTTGTATATAATAACCATTGTTCTATTATATTAATCATATATATATATTTTTTGGTTTTTACATATCCATTTTATGTTATTTATGTCATGGGGTTTATTTCTTAAAAGTTACAAAGTCGGTAATGTAATTTTGCCTCAATTTCCTTCTTTGAGATACTTGCCAGGTTATGAACCAATACTTTTCTATGAGTATTATATACTACCTTTGACATGAAAAATCATGAATATCATTAATTTATTGATATTTTAATCTCTATTTAATTTCACTTTCTTACATGTGGAGTATGGTTCATAGTTACCAAATGTTAACAATTTTTTCAAGCAATCACATCACTTTTCGAGATTGTCTATTATTTTGATTACTTTTATTAAATATTGTGATTAATCCATCAATAAAATTCATTAGATTATTTGTACACTATTTATTAAATATATTTACATGTATTGGTACCATTATTATATTATTTGGTATATATTATTATTAAGAAACGTTTTTTATAAAAGTCCAACATTACCTCTCCCCTTAGTCAGAAATCTTTTTTTTTTCAAAAAAAAATATGAAAAAGGATTAAACAAATATTGAATATATTTTCATAGTATTTCAAATTATTTTCACGGAAATGATTTTTAAAGACGTTATAATGAATTATTTTTTTTATTTAATAGTATATTCAAATAAATTATTTTTAAAATGTTTTGAAGCTTATTATATATTCTAAAAGAATGTGGTTTTAAAATTCTTTTGATGCTTCTATTATAAGATTTCATGGGAAAAGGTTTTCATTCTATGTTTAAGATCACGTTATATTTTTTCAAAGGAATCATTTTTCCAAAATGTTTTAAAATATTGTTTTATATGTTTTCTTGTTTATTTTTATGAAAATGGATTTAGTACATTTAATTTATTAAACAACCTTTTTCAAAGAAGAAAGAATATTTTCCTCAATAATTGCATTAAATGTTATTTTAAAATTATTTCCCATCTAAGAAAATATGTATTGATGTTACTCATTCCTTTATAGAAAAATTATCCTAATGTTTCATTAATATTATGTCTCCTAACGGTTTATGTTTTTGTAGCATGATATTTAAGAAATCATATTTTTCATTCACGATTAACATGTCTATGAAACCTGTTCAACATCATCCAATGGTCCGAAGGCCTTAATTTTTTATTGAATTTTGATTATCCATCTTTAAAGGGGTGAGGTGGTACCCTTACATGGCCGATAGGCATAATTATATTACATAGCACGCATGCCATAGAGGAATTCAGTGCCCATAGGCTTCAAAAATTACATACAACCCATAAACTAGATTTAACTACTCCTCCCCAGCCTTATCATTGTGAAATAATCTCTCAACCTTCACATGGATGCTTGTCTTGGCTTTCCCATGCTTGAACATGCTTTTCCCTATTGCAGGTGCCATACCCTCTCATTCTTGAAATCCGTTTAGCTTCTGCTATGGTGAAATATCCTTGCTCATCCTACTTATGGATCTTGTTCCTTTTAGGTTGTATGGTTTTCATCTACACATAAGGTGGCCCGAAATACTTGATGTGGCTTGAAGTCCTTACTGACCCAAAGGCCCAGGTGGCTTGAAGGGCCTAAAGGACTCAGGGACCAAAACGATGGCCTGAAGACCCAAATGAGGGAATAGTTCTGACTACTAAAATGCGAAAACATTACCTACTATAGTTCCTGCTATATTACTACTACATTAGCTGCTACAGTAGCTACTACAGTACCCACAAGAATTGTGCCTCCTTCTACATTTGATCCTGGGTCGCCTAGATGAACTAAAGGATTCCTCACCAACCGAGTTGAGGCTCATGCGCTATGAGTCCTTTTTCACTTCCACAGATTTTATGTTAATGAAACATATTCCTCTTATATAGGTTAAATTATTAATATATATTTCTCTATTCAACGAGTTATAAAATGGAAAATTCTTATGAAACCCACACTCATCCATGGGTTATTCTGTGATGAAATGAAAATGAAACCTATATATTATCCATTGTTTAAGATATGATATCTTCTTATACTTCATGAAATAAAAAAAATTATTATCTTGTGAAACTTCTGACTATGAGTTTCATTTATGATGGGTGGGGCAAATATATCCCTCCAATGCATTGGGTAATGATGGGTAACTCATGAATATAAATGTTATGTGTGACTATAATTACATGTTCACAATGTTATACATAGAACATGTTTCAAGTCCAAAAATTTATGTGTGAAACTAATTACATGTTCACATATTTATGAGTGAACCATAATATGAGTTCATAATGTTATTAATTAAATTTATTACATGTTCATAATGTTCTTCATGGACCTTATTTCAAGTCCATAATTTTATGCATGACCCGGATTACATGTTCACAATGTGATGTGTAAACCTTATTACACGTTCAAAACAATATGTGTGGACCTGGTTTCATGTCCATAAGTCTATAAGAGTGAATGATTTTATCTACTTTTCATAATGTGTGGACCTGTTTATACATATACTTGTCAATGATGTTATACATTGATGTGTATTCCACAATTCTATGTCTGATTCATATGTTATCCTTCAATGGCTTATGTTCCCGATTATCTTATGAACTAGTAATATTTATTACCTGAATAATTTTTTCTATTCTTTATATGAAGTGTATGGTCTTCTATTTATACCATAATTATTTAGTACCCTTATGTTCATGTTATTCTTATGAGTTTCTTTTATGTTTTCTTTTTAAGCATTTTATCTCATCATATTATTATGTTTCCTTTCCCTCGGTCATCAAGAATGGTCTTTAAATAAGATTACTAAGTGAGAGATATTTGTGGGTAACATGAAGGTCTTTCACTAAGTTAGAAGATTATTATTCCATCTTTCCAAAATGAATAAACTAATACGGTTATTGGTTGTCTATTTTGGTAATGTAATAAATATTCCAAAAACGTTATTTAATTTATATGTAATGTTAAGACTCTTTCATTATACTAGTTTCCCCTAAAAATCCCACGAGGATAGCATTTTTCACAAGGAACTGATGAAACGATGGCGTTTTATCCCAATGGGACCCATGAGGGAGTCGGAATCTGTGAGGAGCCAATGGAACAAGGGGATTTTACACCTATATGGACCATGAGGGTGGCAGTGTCAGTGATAATAAATGGAACACGGTTGGTTTCCCCCTATGAATACCCTGATGGTGGTGGTGTTAGTGTGGAGATGATGAAGTCGGGGTGTGGTCGCACCCTATGTGGACTATGAGGGCGGTGGTGTTATAGAGGGGTCGATGGATTCAAGGGGTGGTTTCCCACTACATGTACCATGAGGGAGGCTGTTTCAGCAAGGAACCAAGGGAATGGGGGTGGTTTTCCCTACGTGTTCCATTAGGGATGAGGTGTTAGTAAGGAACCGATATAATGGGGTGGTTTCCCCCTACATGGCCCATGAGGGTGGTGGTGTCTGGAATGAATAGACGAAAAGGGGGTGGTTTCTACATAAATGTCCCATAAGGTCGGTAGTTTCGGTGATGCGCCAATGGAATGTGTGGTGGTTTTTCCCTTTGCAGACCCTGAGGGAGGCGATGTTTTCGGGGAGAAAATGGAGTTGGTGGTGATTTCAACCTGTGAAACCCATGAAGGTGACAATGTTAGTGAGGATCCAATGGTGTGTGGGGGGGGGGGGGTGTCCGTGCACTTCCCATGAAGGTGGTGTTAGTGTTGGTGATGACCTAATGGGGTCTGGGATGGATTCCCTTGCATGGCCCATTGGGCGGTGGTGTCTTTGAGGACTTTTTGGAGTTTTTGGTGGTTTCCCCCTTCACAACCCATTAGGGAGGCAGTTTCATCGAGGATTATATAAATTCAATGGTGGATTCCCCCTACACGGCACAAGAGTGTGGCTATGTCGGTGAGGAGTCCATGGAGTCTTGGTTTGTTTCCCCCTACATGGCCTAATAGGGAACCAGTTCTAGTGTGAAACATATGGAGTCAGGGTGTGGTTTCCCCTTGCGTGGTCTATGAGAGAAGTGATTTTGATGTGGAGCCAATGGAGTCATGGTTGGTTCCCCCTACGTGTCCCATGAGGGATGTGGTGTTAGTGAGGATATGTTTTTGTTGGGGGGGGGGGGTTTCCCCCTCCATTTCCCATGATAGTAGTGGTGTTAGTGAAGAGTCGATAGAAAAGAGGGTGGTTTCCCCCTACATAACCTGTGAGGGTTTTGGTGTTGGTGAGGAGACAATAGGGTTCGGGGTGGTTTCACATGCATGGCCTATGAGTTCGGCAGTTTCAGCAATTATCTGATGGAGCCAGGATGTGGTTTCCCCCAACATGGCCCTTGAGTGCGACAGTGTCTGTGAGGATCTGATAGATTCTAGGGTAGTTTACCCTTGCATGGCCCATGAGTGTTATAATGATGGTGTGTAAATTCTGGCATATAGTCATCATGCACCCAACTTTACTCATATTCATGCACATGAAATCGGGGATTCACGTTGTTGGGGCGTCAATTTTGTATTTCCAGACATTTTTCATCTACTCATAGTTGAAGAATAACAGTTTCATATCTGTTTCACCATTTTTATCCAACACTTTCATAGTCAGGCCACACATCGATATGGTGACACATATTTGTTTCCCCACATTCCCACTTTCCAAAGGCAGGTGGCCTCCTCCGCCATAGTTTTTCATGCAATCTCCTTGATCGAAAGAGGATGATGTTATTTTGGTTCTTCCTCCCATGGATTTCTCCATGGATCTTGCCACCTAGTACGAGTCTCCCTTGTATATTTGAGTCATGTTCACGAAACTCATTCATGATTCCATCTATAAATGGATGATGGTTATTTACACTTCTTCACTATGGTAGTGGACGAAGATTTTTTTACAGTAGATGGTAATGTCGAGCATATTTGGGCATCCTCCAAAACTGGGTGCATTTGGAACATATAGTCTTCCTTGTAAAAGGGTCACACATGGAGGTAACTTAGGCACAGAATCCAATTCATCACACGTCAATCATGAGGTATCTAATGTCAAAAGAATATTACATGAAAGAATTTCACCTTAGTCATCCTATGACTAGCATGAGATAGTCGATGCTACAACATCATAACTTCGAATCGTTTCACATTATGCATCCCATGTTTTAAATTTGGTATGTGTTTAGGGACACAAGTTTAACATCTTGTGGAGGTATAGTTTATTGATCAGAATGCTCCATGGAGGTGAATCAGGGAGGTGAATCCCTAGGAAGGTGTATTTCACACCTTCATTTTTACCAATGGACTGATTATAATTCCCTAAATAAATGAATATGGGAGATTATTTTCAAATGGGAATATGACACACTGTAAAACCAAATGGACTAGAAAACCTTATGGGAGAAGATCTAGGAGGTCTGTCCCAAAAAAGAAAAATATCACACCATAATAGTTGATCTGGAAACCCATGGAGGTGGATTAGAGAGGTTCACCCATAGAAGTGGGCACATAGGTTTTTCATTGCTTAGGATTTAAACTCATAAAGTCATCCTACAAAACCTACATAGAGGAAAGGGATCCAAACCAAAGTATTTTGATGCCAATGTTTAAGGTCATGTGACATGATCAGTCCATGCATTTCAATGTCATGAGGTAAGGATACTCACAGTGTAAAGGGTGCACCTATGAGGTACTGTTTAGGGCTTATGTATGTTATATTTCCTTGTTTTAGTATTCTCTTGTTTGGAGTTGGTGTGTGCATTATGCATGGATGTGACACAATATTCTTGGAGGATATGGGACCTACATTGTGAGTGGCATGATCTTAATGGGATGTGGACCATATGAGAATAAAATTGATTCTGATATCAGGTTTGAACCTCGTGGAGGCTTCTTTTCATCCTTGTTATTTGGTAATCAATGATCATGTAGTTCCAAATGGTTGGCGCTTATATGTAGGTGCATCACATATGATGAGTATGTTAATTGGGGATCAACCTTAAGGAGGCTTCCAGTTTAATTGATACATGTAGTTGGGGAATACACAACATAGTGTCCCATGCACTTCTCGGATTAGTGAGGACGTGTTTGGGTATTGCACATTGGAGCCTCCCATGTGCAATTATTTGGCGATAATGATGTGAATGGTGATTACATGTAGACGATTCCTAAGTGATGTAATGGACTGGAAATTATGTTACTATGTCTTATGAATGTAATCTACCTAGGTGCCTCTATGAAGCGACTATGTTTTCAATGGGAATTATACGTGGAAGCTTCCTGGGTTTCACTATAAAGAGGAAATGGTGTGAATGGGGCTTATATGTAGAAGTTGGTCGTGTGATTCTATAGAGTGGCAATGGTGTTAGTGGGGATTATGCATGGAATCTTCCCATCCATTCCTCCTCATGTTTGGATATGAGGGAATCCAATATGAATTTATTGATTTTAGATGTTAGTTTAACATAATATGTAAGGAAAAGGTGTGTGAGGATATGACATTGAGTTTTCTATTCGAGCTTCCTCATGTGAGGCCATTAGGGAATCCCAACTAATTGATGGGATAAAAAATATGATTGGGGGCATACATCTAAAGAGGAAACCTATAGTGTATTTTTTATTTTTGTCTCACGGTGAGGAATCTTATTCTTTACTCCTAATGAATATTTTTTTGGCATAGGATGAATCCTTTGTTTGAAATAAAGGGTACATTGTAGTTTAAAGCCAGTTATTGAGGACTCTATGGAATGTCTTCTTGTAATCATGGAATGGGGCATCTTAAGCTTGATACATAGGCCATCATATTCTTGAATTATAGGGTATTCCATAGTTTAATGTCATGTAGTGGGGACTATAGAATTTCTTCCAATAATGAAGCAATGAGTAATCTTATGCATGAGGCATAAGGAATGTTGTGTTTGTCATTAGAGGAATCCTCTATTTGTGATATAGTTTATGCTGTATTTTATAGTCATGTTTTCATGAATATTAAATGTCATCTCATGATCGTGGCATGAGTAATCTTATGCATGATAAAAAAGGAATCCCATGATTGTACTAGGAGCCATCCTTTGTTTTCCATATATCGTATGAAACATTTTAAATACATGTAGTGAGGATAATTGAATGTCGTATCATTATAATCAAATGAGGAATCTTCGGCACACCACTTGAGAAATATTGTGTTTTTCAGAGGAGTAATCCTATTTTTTTATATAGGGTATGAATCAAAGTCATGTGTTGAGGACTTCTATAGAGATTATTACATGTAATGGATGGTGTGGGACTTACGCAAGAGAGCTCGACCTGGCATATGAGACTGGAGATGAGGTTTTAGGAGTTGCTTGACGAAGGGCAGAAATCCAGGTTCTCCTGAAATAAAAGATGACAACCATAACATACTTCATGGGAAAGGAACAAAGAATAGTATTTCAACTCATGGTGATTGGGGATTGGGGAGGATTATCTCAAATCATGGTATTCCAGAGTGGATGTTGGGGTGGAATGAGGGTGGAAACCAAAACTTCGTCGACCCGACATTAAGAGTTCATAATGAGACTCTCCATATTTTATGGGGTAAGTGATAGTAGTAAAGGGACTATGATATAGTCCTAGGTCCTAAACCTGATAGTGATACCGAGTAGGGGAATGGGGGCACAACCCCTATGGTATAGACTAGCAAGTGAATTCCTGGACACTGTTGCATAAAATATTTGTCAAATAAGAACCATTTCAAAAAATAATGGGGAACTCAACACTACTGCATGCATGAATGGGAAGCTCGGCCCTAGTGCGTGTAATAATGGGAAACTTGGAATGACTACACTCAGTAAGGGAGTTCACATGAGGAATGACCTACCATCATGTTTTTGGAAATACCATGTATCACAACATTGAATCTACGCAAAAAAGGCAGTTGAAAAAATATTTTACTTTTAACAAAAGTATGATTCTAACAGAAATTGTTTTGTGTAAACAACTTTGGTTTATCCCACTACCTGGGGGGTTTACTAGGAAATTGGTTGAAACTATAGGACATTAGTGTTTTGAACACAGTGCACAATTTGGGATTTCCCAGAATAGAGCCTCTCCCATATTTCCTCTTTAATGAGGGGTTGAAGGCAATAATTATATGCATGGAAGAGTCATGAAAATAATTGGTTTTCACAAAACTATATTGATTTTCATAAAAATTCCTTTATCTCTAGAGTCTAACTCCATTATACATGGAACCTATACCTTAGACATCATATTTGGCATGAAATATTTTTCCCTGAATACTTTTCACTCAACATTCATTTTTTTGTGCAAGACTCCATTGTTGCGCACAACACCACTTTCTTGAACACATGGGACATGGTAACACATTTTCACTAAGGGTAATCTGAGTAAATTCTCTTTTCATTTTATGTGAAACTCACTTTCAAAACCATGAAGTGATTACACACACTTCTAGAATGTAGTGCGCAAATCCCCACATTCCCATGGAATCACCCAGGCCATCTATCTTCAATAATCTGATTTCAAACGGTATTAATGTATGATCAATAACTATGTTTTAGCTCTATGACCATTCAAAATAAGTACATAAAAACAATATATTCTTTTACATCATTTTATTTTATGGTCGGAACATTCTTTGACATTTTTTAGATGAAAATAACTTTATATCATTATAAACCACAAAGAATAATATAATTCAAAATCTAACAATATTACTAAAAAGAAAAATTCACACCCCACTTTTTTATCTTTGAATTATTTAGACCTAAAAACCACTTGATATATTTCACATCCAGTTAATCGCTGCCATGTACATTATTTTTTCCTTATATCACTTTTGAGTATGTGATAACGTAACCCCCCAAATCTAATTAACACTTGGTTTTTCTATTTGGAACATCATCATCGATATATTTATAAACTAGTGAAAACCATAGTTCATAGAGATATAGATCTATGAAGCAAGATAACATAAAATTTCATTATTATATAGGGGAATCAATAGTATGATGAACTAACATATGAACCCAAAGATATAATGAGGCATATGTACCCTCATCTTTTACCATTAGAGTAATGAAATTTATGGGTGACATTTTTTAAGGGAGATTGAATGTAACAACCCCTAATTTCCCTATATATTTTTCCATTAATAATATATATTTTCGAATAAATTTTTTCACACATAAGTATGATCTAAATGGAACTATGGTATATGTCATTCTGAAAAAAATATCACGCACTATAATCATTAATTAAATGTGATAATACTGTTTGAAACATCACTAAACAAATTACAAGGTGAATAAAACCATAGATAAATAAAAATACTATGAACATAAAATCATTATCCTCATGGTTTTCAATGAACATCATCATCATGATTTCAAAGAAATAAAATGAAGGAAGATAATTTAAAAATTTATAAACATGTTAATAGAGAAGTAAATTAGAATAATTATTATATGAATGTATGAAATAATATATTTTGAAATGTAATATACTCATTATATATTTTTCCATTATAAATAGAACAATTGGATATATATCCCATGAAGATATAGTTACTAGAATTAAATACATGTTATGTAGTGTCATTAACAGTAATGTAATTTGAGAGAGAAATAATACAATACTATTTAATAAATAAATTATAAAAATATAATTATTTCTCATATATTATCATTTTTATTATTATTAAAAATGTATTTTTTCAGGACGCAACCGAATGGGACGAGATAAATAACTAACTAAATCTTGCCTCCAATAGGAATGGGGTTGATATCTATTATAGAGTAGGTATATCACATGAATGGTGGGACTTAACCTATGGTACCTATACCCACACATCTAGATACACCTACATGATAAAGTGAAAATATAATTAAATAGAATGAAAAATATGTGCATACATCTATCCCATAACCAAAGTACAGTAAATGTGTAAAAGAGAGGAAAAAAATCCAACAGAAAAACATTAAAAGCATCTATCCTGATCCAATGTTGGGGGTCACTATTAAAAAAACTATTGGAATGCTCCTTGGATGGGAAAAACCCCCATGGTCAATCAACCTCACTATGATCTTCTTTTTTCAGCCCCTCCTAGGACTCATTAGAAATGTTTGTGGGGTGCACAAGACCCAACATGTGTTGGAAATCCTATGTAGAGGTGATTATAAATACACCTAATATCACCTCAAATACCAAAAATTAAATGGTGCAACTGAAATACATAAGTCTAGTCGACCCAACCAGAGGGAACCCAAACAAAAGATAAAATATATCTCAACAGCCCAAGGATATACACAACTAGTCAGCTCTATCCACATGGTGTGTTAACCAATAAATATGACAATACTTAATGGAAAACCAAAAACAAGACATGATATACACATATCAAAATCCATGTATCGTTAGTTCCCAACCTCATATCCAATCAAAAGATTCTACTTGAGGGTCAAAGGTAACACTTATCTAGGATAATTCTCTCTAAAATATTTGCCATCCCATATTGTGCATCCATGAGGTAACCCTCAATGGTATCATCAAATCAAACCAAATGGAACATAATCGAGATATAAAAATCCATCATGAATCTCTAAGCCAATGGGATATCTCATCTATCCATGTTGGCGTATATCTGAGAGAACAAGCTCATCATGTCTCAACAGGAAAAAGGTAACAATGGATCTTAAAGGTTATCGATATTCATATAGGGGATCCCATCCATCTATGATGGGGGACACCATTAAATCTACTACAACCATGAATATTGTCATCATTCATAGATGGGTTCACTCCTATAACCATTGGAGGATACCATAGAACTATTTTAGAACACTAAGGACCACATCTCATCGGATAGGGGATCGCACCCAATACCATAGAGGGCCACCACAAACCCAATCTGGTAACAAAAAATACCTCACTAAAATAGGTTATCACACACCAAACCATTGTGGGAAACTACCATCACAATATAAAAAATAGAAAACAAAAAGTGGTATCATAAGGAAACCAAAATCTTTAACAACACTCAAATCATATGATTAACACCCATGTAGATTTGGTCATCCTGATTCCACAAAATCCACCTAGGGGAAATATCATAATAAAATATTGATGTAGAATGGTGGGGATTCATCCAAGATAAAAACTCTTTTAGAATAATACCCCATCAAATGTATAAGTTATCAGTACATTGACAGAGGATCTTCTCCAAATACTCACCAGTGGATAAATCCCTAACTAGAAACATAATTTTTGGTAGAGGATTGATGTCTAGGTAAATATTGGTCACAATTATTCCACATACCGTAACAAGGGAAACATACGAGGATTTGAGGATAATTCCAGGCCTCCTGGAGGGATATGTGATCCAAGCAATTGGGTATGTAGTGGAAGGAGATTGGGGGACCTCACTCTAGAATATGGGAATTTACCAACAGTTTTAAAGAACAAGGAATCCCAATAGGGGTCACAATCCAATGATGAGGTTGTGATAATGAAAAACCATATTGGAATAGACCAAGGTAACTAAATAAAACATATTTCTTCTAATAATCACAAACCATTGTGACTTACCACATCACCTCACATCACATCTCAACATCTGAATATTTGGACACCATCACATTATACGTGGAAAACTAATCAGTATAGGATACTCATGGTTCTGAATCTATGTCCCAAATAAGTAGATTCATCATGTGGCTGTTTTTAATGAAAATTTAGTGGACTATACTTGGGTCTACACGATGTGTGACCCTGTTTGAACACAGAGCTATTTCATCTACTGAACATCTTGGTGGGCCATTTGAGCTTAAACAGATTTTACTCAGTGTATGTAGTGTGCCTAACCTAACCTGATCCCCCGAATGTGTAATGCCCCAAGCCCAGTTACCTAGATCCAGTGCATTATTTTAATACATTGGTATGATTAAAAGGAATCAAGTCCCGAAAGACCGATCAATTTAGTAGCCATGAAAATACTAGATACATTCATAAGTTTTACATTAAATTACAAAATAAAAAACAATAACAAAATTTTGTCCATTGAACACATTCATATACCTTAGACTATCACTGCATGTCAGTCATAATATACTTCTCCGCATCCTGGGACAAATAAAACATAGAAAGGGGTGAGCTTAGTTGCTCGGTAAGGATAATAATATAGCGAAAACACTTATAAATAATAATAAACATTTAAGGAAATCTATACGACTAAAACATAAGCCTTTTAAAATTAAAAATCAGTGTAATATAGAAAATATAAATCAAATAATTTCAATTACTTATTCACATAGATATTATACCAATCGAATGATCAAATGAAATATCAATATCCAGTTTCATAACGATGGAATGCATAATTCCAGACTTCATATCTGCATAGTCAAGGCCTCATGCCTAGAATAAAAATAAGATTTTATCAAGGCCTTTTTTCCAAATCACTAGTTTGTCTCATAAGACCTACCGATTCATCGAGGAGCTATAGAGAGCTCCACCCGTCACTTACTATGTCCAATTCATTCCTCAAAAGAAAAGGATTAAACATATCATAAAAATTTGAATTAAAACAAGAATAATAAATGTCAATACTTTATCCATAAACAATGAATTGTATAAAAATAACACATCCACAGTCAAACATATCAAAAAACCATCAATACAATATGAAATATTTGTATCATAATAAATAATCTTCAGACAAGTTTAAAATCCATCAATGGATGTTGACAAAGATTAAATGAAAATCATTTAAAAGAAATACCATTTTATATTTTGAAACAATTTAAAAGAAAAATTTTTTTTGTAAATATTCTTATAATCTTGTAAGGGAAGCTTAGAAGGTGTTATAATAACATAAATTATCCACACCGCAGTATAATTTAAAAACACATACTTTCCGTAATTTTCCTGAAAATATTGTAAAGTAACTTGTTTGGAAAACGACCGAAGGATTCCTTTATAAACATCTTATAAAAAGTGGAAAAAGGGTATAAATTACGTTAACCCATAGTCTTTGAAATAGTAAAAATGGTTTCAAATACGTTTTAAGAAACATGGATGTGGATGAAAAAAGATCTCATAGTAGCTAATTACGTGTAAACAACCGCAGATAATGAAGTGATTGTAGAATTAACCCTTAACTTGTACTTTTACTTAGTTGAGGTTAGGTTAAACTCATGTATAATAGTTGAATAACTGTTATTAAATTATAGAAGAATCGTATACATAAGTATTATATCATATATGATCTTCAATTATTGGTTTGTTAATAATATTTTAGTCGTATCATCATTTCGGTTGTTATCTGATTCATTTTCTATTATATGTTTTGTTACATAAGTCATGTTTGTTATGGATAAGATTTATTTGATTTCTATCCAGAGTTATATTATGTTCTTAAAAATTATTTTTTATGATAAAATAAAAATTATTCTTGAATGATTATGATGGGAAATGAATCTCATCTCATTTGTGGAGATGGCAATCCATATGTACACACGAGAAACAATACCATTCTAATGATGGTGGAATCGTATATGATTGGATTTTTTATCATATATAAAGAGTCATTAAAATGTTATATTTATTATTTTCCTCAATTATACTCATTATTATACTAGTCTAAATAGTGATGCGTTTAATGAAAAACTACACCACGACGTGGAGATAGTAAGCCGTACGTACGCACGTATGGTGACTTTGTCATTTATAGGATGGATAGAATAAATAATATGGTTGTAACATATTTATAATAAAATCACAGTATGTAGGAGGTACTGGAGTTATTAATTTGGTATGGAAACAACAAAGAAAGAGGAAGTTGAAGGATAAAAGAACTTGAAAGAGGGTGGTGAAATTATTACCACTTCATCAGGTGTTTCTTTTTGAGTTGATCAAAAGGGATCCTTAAGTTGTCTTTCTGATAAAAGAAATTATTCTAGGTTGGAGTGAGGGATTTTGGAAGGATATTTGGTAAGGTTTTGGCTGAGACACATGGCTTTGGAGGTGTGATTTTGAGAGAATGTGAAGTGGAATTTTATAAGAGAGGAGAGGGTCACTTTAGGAAAATCTTGAAATATTATTTTATTATACAATCATATTTAGTTTCTAATGTATCAAAAATGATTTATTTCATGGAAAAGGTGGGGATGGGTATACAACCTGTCATAAAATAGGTTTTAGATAGGTTTAGGTAACCATATTAAACTTATCATTAAGATTTAACTCTTAGTTAAATATTTTAACTTTAACCATGTATTCTAGTATTATTATATTATATGGTTAATAATCTAACTATAAAATGCCAATAGAATCCCAAATGGTTCCTTAATGACATATCTAAAATTATATAAGTCCTTTTATAGAACATGTAATTTTTAAGACTATTATAGAATTTAATAAGATAGTATTTGTTTTAAAAACTCATTTATACCAATATTGAAACTATTTAGTATTTTGTTTTTGTTAAAGTTATAACAACATTATTACTTAAAAATCATTAAATAAACCCTAACATATCATATTAACCTAAAAAATTAGTGTTATTCATAAGAAGTTTCAATTTACATTTATTTGGATATTTATAATATCAATTATTTTAAATTTTCATTGATAAGGTAATTGCTGCATCATCATTTTATCTTAAATAAATTTCAATTATTTAATATCTTAAAATTATAAATAAAATACCATTATGTAGGAAATATTTTTATCTTTCTAATGTATATTTATAGTCGAATTTATCTTATGTGTTACCCTATATTAAAAATGATTTAGTTTTTAAACATTGAATTTAATGCTTTTATCTCTTTTTTAAATAAAATAATAAAAAATGTCGTAATCTAATCCAAGTGGACCTAAAGGATCATATTTTATTCCTAAGGATCTTGGTGGTAAAAAACCACTTATCCAATTGAATTTGGACATGTTTTAGGGTAATTGTAATATCATTTTTACCTTTAATTACCTTATTTAATTTTAACCGTGGTAAATAAAAGTGAACAGTTACTATTCATGAAAATTATTTTTATCTTATTGAACAAGATTTTACATACTGATGTATACTGTGTCTCTCGGATTTTGTAAATTCAACTCACAAAAGCAATAAAATTAAGTATTATTCAAATTTGTAAATACTCCAAGAAGGTGGGTTAAAATGGTAAAGAGTTCAATAAAATTTTATATATCTAAACATATTATAAAATGATTATAATTAATTACATTGAATATATATTGGTATTATGTATCTATTTTGACCTTAAATAAATTAAAATAAAATAACTCATTATTTGAATAAAAAATTTGGTTTTAAACAATAAGTTAGTGATTTCACTATACATAAAAAATTAAATATTTTTTAAAAAATACAAGAAAATACCCTAATCTAATATTGATATTCTGAATTCATAAATGAATTATATTTTTCCAAATTAAAAACATATAAGTTTCAATAATTAATTTAAAATTAATTCATGTAGTCAATACCAAAAAATGGGTTTTAAAGAAAAGTAAAAACTATCAAAACATTGACATGTGTTTATGTCAAATTTAAATATGTAATTACATATAATGGAATAAATTGTATTAATTTATAAAAATATAATCTAATTATACTACCAAATCATTCATATTCCTAATTTTACAATATAAATTATTTCTATTAAAAAAGCTGTTTTCAATTAAAATTTAGAATTTTTCATTATTAATCAAAATATGAATGTTCTCATTAAAGTACCAAAAATTTATACAAATTAAATTTTTATGCCTTGATTCTAAAGAAGATATAAAATTAAATAAATTGAATATTTAAAAGTTTCAACTATTTGTTTTAAAAAAAATATTCTCTATTAAATACGCCGTAAAATTTCATTTTTGAAAAATACTTCTTTTATCTAAAAAATTGAATTTGTCCTTATATTATACCTAAGAAACATAATATATGAATGTTAAACTTATATATGATATATATATAATTTAAAACGTAGTTATTACTATTGATGACCACTTTTTAATGGCTATTATGGTAATTCGTGGTGCGCTAGAGCTCGGTGTTGCGTATAGCAGAAGATATTGAATTTCATTAAAGAGATAACATAGTATGAGATCTTGGGGTGTTACAAAATGTTTACTTCCCCACATGGCTTGTCTATACCTATATCAACTCATGTAATATACCACCTAGTACATGGAATGTCTTTCCTAACCATACCCTTTCCCATGCCTCATACTCATTCCCATGTCCGGCAACTTATGACCAAGTACCTTTTCCCTATACAGTCACACAACCATGAACCTTAAAACGGAATCCCTAACCATTTCCACTGGACACATGACCTGGGATCACTAAATGGATTTTATCCATGTTAAATACCATATATTACCCAAATTTAATCATCCTATAATATAAATAAAACATGGTTTTGGCCTCTACACTATGCGTCATCTGATAGGGAATTCAGAATGGGAATTCCATGAGTGTCTCTCGAAAAACCCATGTTTTACTTGTATCCTAAAAGTCGACCACCATATGATATCTAGAAGTTTTATTAGGGATCTAAAACAATAATACAACACATAAATTGAGATATTTGGACATAAAAAATTGAATGCACATAACTCGTACTGAAATTATGATGTTTCGGGTGTAGATCTGCACTCTGAAGCCACAATACAATTATATGTGAGTGTTCTCCATAAAGATCAATGATCAGTGGTGACTCATCCCAATAGATTCACCTTATTTATTCTATCACTCCAAATATGGTTGGGGTTTTTCTCCACTCTTTCATTCTCACCCCAAAGTGGGGGAGGGTTATAAATTAAATTTTATTAAATCAATTACATCCATTTAACCCCATGCTTTATTTCCTACGGCTTGGTACCCGACGATGGAAAACATAATATCAATACCAGGGTATCCACAATGATATGAAATCATCCTTTTCCTCATATATATTATTTTATACTCCTATCTCAATTTATTCAATGTTTGAAGATAAATTATGTGTTCATGATAAAATGTTTATGTTTTAATATTACCGCACTGAGTATCTTTGGGCCTAGAAATCCAACAACGCCTTTTTCCCTAACATAAAAAATATTATTATAAAAATCTATATATATTCCAAGTCAAAACATGAGTCACTACATCCACCCCCAACTTATGAATTTTCATCCTCTAAATGTGAAATCATTTGAAGAAAGTGAAAAAATTAGCTCTCAACTAGGACACCTAGCCTAGCGATTTCACCATGGGTTCCCATTCTACCTATAAGCATTTACATAGGAGAACCTCAATGTACAAACCACACCCTATTTCTATCTCAATATAGGATGACATCATTAAAAACACCGAATCATGTATCCTCAGTTATGATAGGTGTAAAACACCAAGATCTCGAACCATCGATGGTCATACGGTCTTATGATAAAGCACCCAACTATCCAGATGTCGAGATCAGAAATGAGAGGTATTTCTCATCCACCCCTAGATTGACTGCACCGCAACCACCTATAGATTATCATGTACAAATATGATGTCGATCACATGAGTGAACCAATGAAAAACACAGGGATGTCCATGTGTAGAAACTAGGTCTTACATGGCCCTCTATTAGTGAACCTCTACCTTAAAAACCCTCCCTACACACACAAGTAAATGGAACTCATCCACCACACATTGACACTATCCTCTATGAGAATTTCTGTCTCACCCTAATAGTTTTAATCACATCACAAAACATATCTCGGTGGGGGAATTCCATATTATTTCTCAAGTATCTGAAGCTACACCAAACAAATCCTACAAGGGGACATACTAACGCTCTCGGTCACACTGGACAAACCATGAGAATTAAGTGTAATGAATAGAGAACCTCACAATAGCTTCTAACAATACTAATAAAAAATTTATACATGACACATTGTGTACATATAATTATTCTTGAAGCCTTCATGTCATTGGTTTCTACGGTCTTTAACTATCCTTTACCCCATCCTCTAGCTCCACGATCCTTGTGTTGACCGCTGGGGGGAGCATCTTGAATAATCTGAAACATAGTACTATTATCCCCACTCAAGTTCCATATACTACATATTACAGATCTCTATGCTAAAAATTCTCCATCTACCTAGGAGCTCCATTGATCATCTTCCTCTAAACAATATGGTGTGTCATAAAATCTCGAAGAACATTTCCATGTATGGAACAAGCATAACACTACCTCTCCTGTGGATGACCTGATTTGTCCTAAAATCCTTCAGTCTCAGACCCACTATAATGGAATTTTTTCTGTAAGTTTATTTCATTTCTAGATCCCCGAGATAGTCATCGACTACCAATAACCTAGGTCTCAAATACATTGTTCGCATAATTAACATTCAATTTTTTATTATCCAAAAATTTCTCCAAACATGAGGTCCCCTCAATCACTCTAATATAGGTGGGAATAAACTATCATAAAAACGATTCCTTGATCTCTCAGTGTAAGCCATGGTTGAAGGTATACACTCTGAATGATGGATCTCAAATCATATCTAGGGTTTTTCATGATAGGTCTGTGGAAATCACTAAAAACACTTCCACATATATTCTATACTTCCAAAGCTATAGAAGACATGAGATACACATCAAACTGAACATGGATGGATAAAACTAATCCCTAAATATATTCTGAAAATACCAACAAGTGAAAGTCATCTCATCATGGGTGTGTGTCACCAGACTCCACCATCTCACATTTGAACCCAATATAAGAATCAAATCTAGGACCACCATCTAATATAGAGGATTCCACACATAGTAGAAAAGTCACACAACTATATCAACCTATTCATCATCAAAATGGGGTCTTGATCACCCTGATACATTAGAGTCCATTTCCAATATAAATCATGTATCATTCTCAGCCTCCATTAATCCTTAGCCTACACTTCTGGTAAAAACTACTACTCAACTACTGGTGGCTCAACTGGTGGACCACCCAGTTGTATAGCCTCAAAACCAGTTCCTTAAACTAAAGCCTCGTCTTTGGGAAGATATTCATCATCATTTTTTCATGGAATATTATCTAGTTACATTCACATAGGCTTCCTAAAAAAATATTTTCCACAGTCAAAGTTACTATCTGGGGAGCTGAGTCAATATAGAAATAGAACCCACAACTCGGACCTATATGATTGTTGTACCAAATTATCACTATGACCAGTTACCTAATTTACATAGTATACAAGAAGGCTATCAGAGTCCTAATGAATGGATACATCATCCACCTAATCAATACTAGATTTCATTGCTTAAAATCCTAACTCGAAACACTTTAACACTATTTCAATGAAACCCAAACAAAGTCGAAGCTATAAAACCTCTAATGTAACACCCTGAGATTTTATGAGATAGATTATTTTTAATTTATTTTATTAATTTTTTTGTACACTACACAAAGTTAATATTTCTATATACACAACACTTTATTAGCTTCAAGTATACAAAACACTTTTCATTACTTTTGTGGCCCACAATTTCATATTATTTTGATATAATTTATTTCACGTGACAATGAGTATATAATTTTTTCATTGTATAAATGACCTATGATTCGATTATGTCATATGAAACACCAAAGGAATACTTCACTACATGCAATACTAACTTGTCTTGAGTTACAAGAGAAACCTTCCTCAATAGTTTACGTTTTATGTGATACCGAGTTTTTCTAAACAATGATATATTATTAAAATATTATTATTTAATGGGATATAAAATAGCCTCTAGGAGTATTATTACCCACATTTTGATTTTTAATAACATTATCCTTCATCTTATACATTTTTTTGAATATGGTATGAGAATATAATCAATTTTTTGGATAAAATAATTATTTCTCAAAAAGAGAAGTTTCACTGCCTTTTGATGGAGCACCATTTTAATGTTTAGTATTTGACACTTTTAATAATTAAATTTTACAATATAAAATTATTCGTTGGAATTGAGACATAAATATTTACTTTTTTGAATTTTGGTATTTTTCTGATAAAATTCAAAATTTAATTGATAGTGAAAAATACTACATTTTAATTCAAAAATGTCTTTCTCATCTAATTTATTAATAT
Source organism: Viscum album (assembly GCA_963277665.1). Classification (NCBI taxonomy): domain Eukaryota; kingdom Viridiplantae; phylum Streptophyta; class Magnoliopsida; order Santalales; family Viscaceae; genus Viscum; species Viscum album. The sequence goes on from OY728130.1 coordinate 634,006,856, forward strand.
AGTTAGATTATATTTTTAAATAGTTCTAAAGTGTAATTAGATTATTTTTTATCATTTAATCAAATTTTAGTCATTGAATGTAATTTCATTTTTAAATTGGACATAAACACATGTTAATCTTTTGATAGTTTATAATTCTTAAAAACCCGCATTTTGTATTTGACAGTGGGAATTGATTTTATATTAATTACTAAAAATTTCATGTTTAGAATTTGAAAAAATGGATTCCAGATTTAGAATCATATGGATCTAATTTTGTAAATAGGTACCTTTTATTTTTGGACATTACGAATTGTAACTTCAATATTTATTTTATTTACCGTGGATAAAGGGTAAATCTGGTAAATATGGGTAAAAAATAATATTATAATAATATTAAACTACCATAAACCATGTTCAAATTCTATTGTATGAGATATTTACAACCATGTAAATGATTCTGTCTATTTTGCGACCCAATGGATTCACTTGGATTTCAAAATGACATTGTATAAGAATGAATTTACTGTAAAGATAATTATAACCTAAATGTGTATCTTTTACTAAATCCAATTTAATATAGGGTTATGAAACTGAATACTATGAAAATAAATAGTCATGATAAAGATAATAACATTTCATACATCATGTTATTTTATTTATAAATTTTATACATTAGATAAATATATTTATTTATGACTTAATTATGATGTTGTGATTACCTCATTAATGAAAGATTCAAATTAATGAATTTATAAATATTAAAACAAATTTAATTTAAAATTTTTGATGTCATCCACAAATTTAATGTATACCATTGACATATTAGGGATTAGTTAGTTCCTTTTTTTTGAAGGAATCTTGTTTTTATGGTTTTTTAAAGAAGTCAAGTATGAATAGTATCCAAAATTGACATAATTCATAACATAAAACAGAAAATAGTTTATTAAATGATATTAAATTTCTAAAAATTTAGTATTCTAAAAAATTGGTTAATATATGTCCAAATATGTAATAAATAACTTTTTATGGTCGTTTGACATGATATGGCAATAATATTAACCCACAATTTGTATATGATATGATATCACATTAAAATAGGAAATGGGTTAAATGAGGGTCAAATTAAAAAAGATAAGGACAAACCAATATTCAAAACTTGTCTAAAAATTATTTTATTACAGGTATTCGAACCAAAAACAAATTATATTATAATTAATAAAAAATTTGACCATTTTAAATCAAAATTTTATTTATAATAAATTAATATTTTAGGACTTTCCTAACGTGTCCTTATCCTATCATATAAAAGGGAACCTACTACATCTCCTCTTCACTTCATTTTGAGCCTTCAAGCTCAGCCAAACCCTACCCATTTTTCTTCAAAAAAATCTATACTTGGATTCTAATTGTTATGGACTTTCCATAACACCAACTCTAGTGTCCTAAGAGGATATTTAAAGGAGTCACGTCGAGGAAGAGGTAATCACATCTACTGATTCTCTCAAATTTCAATATTCTTCAACTTCTTCTTATTTAGTTATTTCATTATAAGTTAATAAAATTGTTTTCATTAATATACTGATATGATATTATAAATATGAAATAACCCTATTTCACTTTCAATCCATCTTACGAAAAATGAAATCCCAGCACCTGCGTACGTACGACTTATCGTATCCATGCCATTGTGTAATATGTTTTTCACCACCACCTTACATAGATGGGTATAATGGTGGAAATTATAGCTATATATGATTATTATAACATGATACTAATTCTTAGATATTATAAACTACCTACTTCAATACCAATCTACAATTATGGGAATGATATTGACACTCGTGTGTACGTTCGGCTTACCGTCTCAACGACGTGATGAGATACATTCTTCACGTTAGGAATTTCATTTATCTATCTATTATATATATATATATATACATATATAATGAATATATATTTTATATAAATAATTTTTTTCATTCTTTAATTATGTAAATCATGATCTATGTAATAATTTCAAGAATAACAATTCCAAAGATGTACGATAAATAAAAAGATTATTACCCAAAACATTGCTTTAACATGGAATTGACAAATGAACCGAAAATATAAAGTCATAAGTAAATAATATATGATATCATAAATATTATTATGGTTCTTATACATGTTAATAATATTTTCAAACCCACTATACATTATTTTTTGACAAATTAAGAAGAAATTAGACCTAAGGTAAGGGATAATTTTACAATCTCATTTTTTATCTGAGATTGTTTATTAGCTTGGGTATATTTATCAACCACGTACATGTTTCTTAAAATTAATTTATAAAATGTTTAATATTATTAATTTTTTGTTTAATTTAATTTTACCCACTTTTTAATATTACTATATGGTTTGGACGTAAAATTTGTTACGTTTTCCATAAGATGTACTTTTTGACTTTTCCAGAAAAAGCATGAGAAGAATGTTTTTTCAACTTATACGGAAACCATGTATTTTTACGGTTTCATGACACCTTATTTTCATGAATATTACTCTACAATATTTAATTTATATTTTTTACTAAATTCTTTTATTTTAAAATTGCGCGTCATTTTTATTTAAGAAAACATTTTTCAAGAAGAAATATATTTTCCTCCAGAACTAAGTTCATGTGTTTTATCAAATTACATTACATATAATATGAAACAATTAAATGGGATTATATTTATATCCCTATTTTAATGGTTATTTTACTGTGTTAATTATGGAATGATATTTTTATGGATTATGTTATGGTGGTATGATAATTAAGAAACCCATTTTATTTCATGGGATATGTTTTTATGAATTATTTATGTTTTATGGAACATGTTAGAATGATTTAATTATGATATTGGTGGTACCTATATTTCCCTCCAATGAATTGGGTAAATATTTATGTCACATTAGATAAACAAGGATGCATCATAAAGTAAATCAGGTTTAGTAATACATGGCTAGAATGATAAGTAAACTCGGTTCAGTAATGTACTTTTTACACTATGATAGTCTTGGAAGCAATTCCTTGGATTCTATGGAAATAATTTTATTTGATTATTATTTTTCCACAATTTCATGTTTTATTCAAATGATATTTTCTCAATGTTAATTTTATTTTATGATCTATTTCTTATGTACTACCAAGATTTATTTAATGACTCGTTATTTTCATGTTTAAACATTATGTTCATGTTTTACGTTCAAATGTTTATGGTTTTTCCTATGTTCTCCATGTTTTCCATTACAGAGCATTTGAGCTCACCATTTTTATTTTTTCTTTTCCACAGGATATAAAGAAATGTTTTGGGTAAGAAAAAAAGGGAAAGATCTTTATGTGATATAGTGAAGATATTTCACCATGTTAGACGATTATGTTTCGCGTTTCCAAAGAAACTAAATTAATACGGTCTTTGGGAATGTTTTTATGTCTTGTATTATGTATTCCGAAAATGAAATGTAATATCCATGTACTTCATTATTGGGTCTGTAAAGTTGGTGTCACAGAGAAGGATTAGTTAACCTTTGGAAACTAGGATGCGAAAACATTAGTGGTATCCATAAAGATACTTCAAAGGTAGGTCTAGGGATGTCCCTAAGGGAAAGTCTAACTATATATTATAGTTCTAGAATCATGGTAACAATCATGAATAACCAAGGAATAAACCATAAATGTTAGATATATTAATTAATCCCCCTTTATTATGTTGTGTTCCTAGTTTGATTTTTGCCTCTCGCACTATTATTTTTTTGGTTTTATAAAAATGGCTGAATGAAAGTGGATTCAAGTTAATAGAGAATATGATGGAAAATGGATTGATATTCTTCATGACAAACCAAATGAAATGGGAGTTTGAAGGATAAGAATCATTATTATTCCAAATCAGCAATCTCATAATATGATCAATAATATCAACATTGGTGAGTTTCTTGAAGCAGCTAATAAGAGAAAGCAGCAATTTCATGGTGATCATAGATGTAACATACCAGGTAAATAAAGAATAATAAATTTTCATATTTATTAATATTTAAAAATTAAATATTAATTTTACTTTAAAGGGGTTTCTATGTTTGATAGCGTACCCGATACGCAACAAAGATTTTCTTTGAAATGTTACGTTGCACACTAGTAATATAATAATATTATTTTAAATGGTAGTTAACACATAGCCATTGTACTAGAGAGAATGAATTTAAATAAATAAAATATGTTTATATATGTTTGTTAAAAGTTTTTACATTTATCCAATAAAAGATAAAGGCTAAAAATAAGAAAAGAATTCAATTATACGCATAGATACTCTAATATTCACTAAGAGGTCGACCTATCACCTTTTGATGGAGAAGAGACTTTTAATATAGTTTTGGTCACTAATATACATTCTATTGGACAAAATAAAATTCTTCTTTAGAATTGGGACATAATTTTTTGGTATTTTTCCAATAAAGTTCATTTTTAATGAATTAGTGGAAAATGATGTATTTTAATTCAAAACCTCTTTTTAATATAATTAATTTTTTATGATTATATTATCTTTTTTATTGTATTTAAAGTGAAATTATAATATATTTTTACCATTTAATCCAACGGTGGTCATTGAAATTAATTTTACTTTGAAATTGGACTTAAACTAGTGTCAATCTTTTGATATATATTGTTATTTAAAAACACGCTATTTGTTTTGACAATGGAAATTAATTATTAAATTAATTATTGCAACATATATGTTTCTAATTTTTTAAAATAGGTATCATTTTTGAATTCGGAATATCAAATATAGCTTAGGTTGAATTTTTAGTATTTTTCCGAAAAACTTAAATTTTTGATGAATAGTGAAACCACTCAGTGGTAGTCAAAAAACTGATTTTTCGTTTAAATGAAACATTAACACTTTCGTGATTTGAATTTCACAAATCTGACATACATGGTTTTCATTAGGATGTAAAATGTTGTTGAATTGGATTAAAATATTTTTTTGGTGAATAGTAACTTTTATGTTTATTAATCGCGATTAGAGGTAATTAGTGCAATTTAAGATAAAAATAATGTTTTAATAATATGAAATTACCATGACACATTTATTACCCTTATTGGATGTGTCATGTTCGACCAAAACAATGCATGGGTCAACTTGGGACCCCATGGAGACAGTTGGGTAAGAAAATGACATTAATAACTTTTTATTTAAAGTTAAAATAAAAATTTCACAAACATGTATTGTTTTACTAAAACAATTTTTACATGGGGTAATACAAGTTATAATTTTGACTATAAATATTCATTTGAAAGATAAATATATTTCCTACATTGTAGTATTTTTTTATAATTTTTAGACATTAAATAAATAAAATTATTTATGACACAATGATGATGCAGCGATTACCTCATTGTTTAAAGATTTAAATAAAATGAAATGATAATGTACAATCTAAGACCTAAACATTCCAAAAACCTATTAGATGGGTGGATTTAGAATTATTATAACTTTATACTAGAAATATATAATTTTGGGACCTTTTAAAACCGAAACTCATTATATAATAAAGTAACATTTTATAACATTCCAAGAGTGTGTCTCCTCTCCTCTTATAAATGACCCCCACCTCTACCACAATACCCACACCTATCAAGAATATAGGTGGACCAAGATCTGATAATTTTATCTCTAAATATACCTCTTCTTATCCTAGAAGCCTAACCTTTGGCCGAATGCTCTTCAAGAAACCTTTTTGGTTCAAACCAAGAGGAGTTACCCGATTTAAAGGTAATGTCTTCACTTGTGTTCTTTTATTTTTTTTCTTCTCCAACCCCCTACAATCTATTTATTACTTTATTTTGTAACAAAAAAATTATCTTCAATATACTAGGATGTTTTTATGAGATGTATTATAGCTACACTCACACACACCTCCGTCTAATGGTTAAAAAACATACTGTTTCTGTGGTTGGCGAATTTCTGCCTCACGAAACGATGTTTGTTCAAACTTCTTTTAACACCTTTAATGGTGGCCATCAAGATGTCACTATATTTATATACGATATATATTATGTTTATTTTTTCCTTAAGATTATTTATTTTTGATTTATGTCATACCTTTATGGTTTCCATTATATGTAAACAAGATAATTTTATTTTAGGAAGTGCAGACTACCGCCACCTCAAAGTGATTTGATTCGTTAATGCCATATTTGGGATGTATAAAGTATGGAGTTAATGATATCATATATGATTTTATAGTGTAATTATTATATACATTTATATCATTATGATTTCACTCCATTAAATATGAAATAGAAATCAATGTAGCGTTCATGTGTGTGTACGGCTTACCGTCTCCATGAATGGTGCATTTCATTTATTACCTCTGAATGTTATGTAATATTATAAATAAATGTATATGTTGGATATATATGATATATATGATATCAAAATCGTAAATATCATTCTGTATATAATGAACATTTGACCACATGAACAACATGTAATTGTTAGAAGTCCATTTTTGACTTAAGTACCAAATATCGTTAAAACAATTGTTATTAACTTAAAAGATTACATAATGTTTATAACATGGAAATAAGTTATATAAAAGGAATAATAAACTTTTAAAAGGTTCTTAACCAAGTAATAATTAACTTTAGTTTATTATTCAGGATATAAAATAGCAATAGAGTCACGTCGTACACAAGGTAAAGAACTTCATCTCAATATCCTTTCATTGAGGCATATTTTGTTCTAATACAAGACTTTCATTTATACGCTGTATAAAACGCCTTTGACTTTTTATTTTCATTCAATGGGAATCTTTTTCTATGAAGAATTTTACTAAACGAAAAAAGAATGTTTATTTTAATGTACGCGGTGACAACGACCTTTTCCACCGCCGCGAGTATTATTTGGTCTTTGCCTTCCTCAACAAGCTGTAATGTTTTTAAAATGAAATAAATACAATATAATATTTTACGTATTTTGTTATTGAAAGTGGTTTTTATAAATGATTTTTTATGTCAAAATATTTCAGTGATATATTGTGATTGAAATTTGGAAATGTTTTCTTTCCATTATATTTGTTTTATGTCTTATGATTTTATAATGATACTTGGACATTTGATGGGTGGTTACGCGATAAACCATATGACGGGTGGTTCCGTGAATACCAGGATGGGTGGTTACATGATAACCTCCAATGCATTGGGTATGAAAGTCAGATGTCTGGCTATTCCATTAAGTGATATGTGTGGATGCTTAGCGTATGGTTATTCCATTTAAGTATGTTTATGTCCAAAGTTACCTTTATATGTTATGTGTTCTTTATATGGGTTTTATGGTAATATTTTGGTTACAAAAGGGTAAGTAATGATCTTTTATTTAGTTAAGAGTATTTACTACTTAAAAAGGGTGAAAAGTATTACTTTGATAATGTATTAATGGTTTACTTGTTGTTTTGAAAAACGTACAATTTTCCTTCTTTGTGTAACCCTTACTGAGCTTTTTTTACTCATCCCATGTTTTTTTGAAATGTTTTTCACAGGACATAATGTGGAAAAGGGTCAAGGATGGGATCACGGAAAAGTCATGCATTCTTAAACGTGGAACTAGACATGACTTTTTTTTTCAAGTGTTCATGTTTTGTAAAAAAAAGGAAACTATGTAGAAGATTCTACTTTGTAAACTTTGGAGATGTAATAGTTATGTCCTAATTCTCTAAAAGTCTAAACCTGAAAATATCCTGAATGTGAATTATTTATTTAATTCAATATTATTTAATGTTCATGGTTGGGGCCTTATAGTTTGTATCAATGGTCGGTTTAGACGACATTAGGAGTTAGAAATTTGTTACATTATAAATTAATTTATGGTATGATTGAAATGATAAAACATTTAAATATTACCAAGTTGCTTCGCCTAAGATATTTCTATGATCAGAATAGTTTTCCATAGAGGAAACAAGGAAGCTATGTTGGGGCGACATCAGGAGGAAGAAAACCTTCCAAACCATCAACCTGAGATGGTTGGAATCGGAACTGAATAGTTTGTTGTGGTGATGGCATAGTTGAATCAGGTTATAAATGGTGGTGGTATCCATGCATGAGATCACCCAGATTAACCATATAGGAACATGTCAGTGGTGTAATAGTTCATGAGGCAACATCCCCCATCATTCAGAGGATCATCTGACCCAGTGCTAGCTGAATGGTGGAATAAAGAACTAGAGAAGATTTTTGATGTCATGGGGTATTCAGAACATCAAGAGGTTAGTCTTTTTGTTTACAATTTTGAAGGGGAAGCTGATCAGTGGTGGTCTATGATGAAAAATATTAGGGATAGTGATGAGATTCTTTTCTTCACTGGGATGAATTCAAAGGTATGTTTCTTGAGAAATATTTTCCTAAGGTGGTTTGTCTTAGGATGGAAAAACAATTCCTGGAATTGAGGCAGGAGGATGACTCAATGGCTTCTTATGAAACAAAGTTCACTCGATTGGCAATGCATGCCCCAAACATCATATGGGACCTTGATAGTAAAATAAAACATTTTTACTCAGTGTTAAAGACAAAGTATTGAAGGGATATAGATTCTCGTGATTTTAAAAGTTATAAGAAACTAGTTCATTGTGCGGATAAGGTGGAAATAGAGTTTTCCAATGATCAGGTGTTCTTTGACAAACAACAGAATAAGAGTTCTAGTTGTCAGGCAATGGAAAAGAATTCATCAAATAATCAAGGAGGCTAGAAAACCAAATATCCATCCTATGATAAGTGTGGTAAAATACATCATGGAGAATGTTTATCCAAGTATGGAAAGTGCATTATGTGTGGTAAGTCTGGTCATATTTATCGTAACTGTAAGGAAGATGATCAAGAAGGCAATGAAAAGCCAGCGATAAGATGTTTTATGTGAAATGAAATGGGTCATTATGCAAATGAGTGTCTAACGTAGAACTCAACTGGGGAAAACAATCCAGACTACAATATGAAAGGGGTGGTGAAATCCTTTGCAACTACTTCATTAGATGTTGGGCCATCGAATGAAGTAGTATTAGGTACTCTGTTTGTTTGTTCAGATTATTCCAATGTGTTGTTTGATTCAGTGTCTACACATTCTTTCATTTCAGAAGAAGTTTTCTACTTAATTTGGAATTCCATCTCATGATATGAATCCTGAACTTATTGTAAAAACAACCAGAGGGAACATTGAGACAAAAAGAAATTATAAGAACCTTCCTATCCATGTGTGCAGAAAGAATCTACCTGCAAACCTTATTTTTTTCCTCTAGTAGAGTTTGATGTCATTTTGGGCATGGATTGGATTTCTATTTATCATTATAAGATTTACTGCAGAGCTAAAATGGTTTCCTTTCAGAAATATTTTCGTTTTTTCTACATGAATGAACTCCTTCTTTTGATAACATATCAGGAAGTTGAGAAACTAGTAAAATATGGAAATGAATGTTACCTTGACCATATTGTTGAAAATAAAGGAACTATTTAGATTAATGATGTGCCAGTAGTAAATGAGTATCTTGATTTTTTTTCTAATGAGTTCCCTGGTATTATTCATGATAATGAAGTTGAATTTACTGTTGACTTAGTTCCTTATTTTAAGCCAATTTCAAAACCCCCTTATCAAATGGCTGAAGTTGAACTTTTAGAGTTAAAGAAGAAATTGCATGAGTTATTAGATAAAGGTTTCATTCAACCTAGCACATCACCATGGAGTTCCCCTGTCATGTTTGTTAAAAAGAAAGATGGTTCAATGAGACTTTGCATTGATTATGTAGCCTTGAATAACATCACTGTTAATAACAAGAATCCTTTGCCTCATATCAATGATTTGTTTGATCAACGCCAGGAAGCTCAGTATTTTTCTAAGATTGACTTGAGGTCGGGATACCATCAGTTGAAGGTAAAAGAAGCAGACGTTCCGAATAGTACGTTCTATACTTGATATGACTATTATGAATTTGTAGTTATACCTCTTGGGTTAACCAATGCACCTGCTGTATTCATGGACCTTATGAATAGAATTTTCCATGTGTTATTGGACAAGTTTGTGGTTGTTTTCATTGATGATATTTTGGTGTTTTCTAAAAGTAAAGAGGAGCATGAAAGTCATTTAAGGGTTATCTTGAAAACCTTAAAAGAAAAGAAACAATATAGAATGTTTAGAAAGTGTGAGTTTTGGTTAAAAAAATTACTTTCCTTGGTCACATTGTTTCAAAAAATGGCATAACTGTTGATCTTGATAAAACGAAAGTTGTTGAAGAATGTCCAAGACCTAAAAATGTAACCAAGATTATTAGTTTTCATGGTTTGGTAGGTTATTACTAGAGGTTTGTTGAAAATTTTTCACATTTATCTAGTCCAATGACTAAGCTATCTCGGAAGGGTGTTATGTTTATCTGGAAAAAAGAATGTGATGATTGTTTTTAGGAGTTGAAAATAAGATTGGTGAATGCTCCAGTTTTTCCACTTCCTTCCAGGAATGGTGTGTTTCTTATCTATAGTGATGCTTCGTTGAAGGGACTTGGTTGTTTCCTTATGCAGAATGATCAGTTAATTGCTTATGCTTCATGTCAGTTGATAACTCATGAGATAAATTACCCTTTACAATATTTGGAATTAGCTACTGTTGTTTTCGCTTTTAAAATTTGGAGGCATCATTTGTATAGAGTAAAATGTAAAATATATACCGATCAAAAAAGTTTAAAAGTATATATTTACTCGGAAAGAATTGAAGATGATAAAGATGATATGGCTAGAATTAATTATGGATTATAATTTTACAATTCATTACCATCCGGGAAAAGAAAATAAAGTGGCTGATGCTTTACGTGAAAAATATAATGCTTCATTAACCATGCTAAGTTTGGAACGAGATCCTTTGGATTTTTATTTGATGAACATTGGCATCGAATTTGTTGGTGCAGGATGTTCTTCTATTTTATTTCAGGTGTCAGTGAGATAACCTCTATCAGACAGAATTAAGCAAGCACATAAGAAAGATAGTGGGTTGTAGAAAAAGGTAGAGCTGTTTCAGAAGGGTAAGTTTCCTGAATTTAACATTGATAATTATTGTGTTTTGATGTTTGAGAAGATATTTTGTATGCCTTGTGATTCACAGTTGAATAATGAGTTGTTATGTGAGGCTCGTAGTTCCCCGTTTTCTGTTCATCCTAGTAGTACTAAGATATACAGAGATCTGTGGGAGTATTAGTGGTGGGATGGAATGAAAAGAGATATTGCTGATTTTAATGAGATGTGTTTGACTTGTCAACAGGTTAAAGCAGATAGGCATTTACCGAAATGGATGCTTCATCCTTTACTAGTACCAGAGTGTAAATAAGAGAATATATCAATGGAAGTCATTGTGGGATTACTAAAGACATCTCGAGGTAATAATGAAATCTGGTTTATTGTTGATCGACTGACTAAACCTGCTCATTTCCTTCCTATTTGAGATATATTCTCTCTAGATCAACTTTCTCGACTGTATCTTAAAGAGATAGTCAGGTTGCATGGATTTCCCCTCTCCATTGTATCTAATTGTGATCTCAGGTTTACTTCTAACTTAAGGAAAGTCCTTTAAATGTAGTTGTGTACTGAATTAAATTTTAGTACAACTTTTCATCAACAATTAGATGGGTAGTCAGAACGAACAATTCAGACATTGGAGGATATGCTACGTTCTTGTTTGATGGATTATCAGGGAAGTTTGGACCAACATCATTCTTTTGTTTAATTTTCATATAATAACAGTTTTCATTCTAGTATACAGATGTCTTCGTTTGAGGCATTATATGGGAAGAAGTGTCAAACTACAGCTTTTTAGGATGAAGTAGGTGAAAGGAAGCTGATGGGACCAGAATTGGTTGAAGAGATGGCAGAAAAGTTCAGCTGATTCAAAAACTCATGAGAAGAGCTCAGAGCAGACAGAAACGTTATGCAGACAACAGGAGGAAGGATCTCTCTTTTGAGGTTGGTAATCATGTTTTTCTAAAAGATTCGCCATGGAAAAGTGTGATGTGATTTGGTATGAAATGAAAGTTGATTCCAAGGTTAATTGGACAATATGAAATTCTGGAGAGCGTTGGATCAGTTGCTTACCGAGTGGATTTACCTCCATGTTTGTCCCAGGTACACAATGTTTTTCATGTTTCGATGTTGAGAATGTATATGCCAGATCCATCTCATGTTTTGTGCCCAGAGGTAGTTTAGTTGGAGGAGAATATCTCTTATGAAGAACAAAAAGTCTAGATTCTTGACCAAAGAGAGAATGTGTTTCGAATTAAGGTAATTTATCAGGTGAAGGTTCTATGGAAAAACCATATATTTGAAGTGGCAACATGGGAATCTAAAAATGATATGAGGGATAAATACCCCCACTTATTTTAATAAGTGAATAAAATTGCGAGGATGCAATTTAAAAAAGGGTGGAATGATGTAACATCCCAAGTAAATAAAGAATAGTAATTTTCATATTTATTAATATTTACAAATTAAATATTAATTTTTCTTTAAAGGGGTTTCTATGTTCGATAGCGTACCCGATACGCAACAAAGAGTTTCTTGGAAATCTTATGTTGAACACTAGTAATATAATAATATTATTTTAAATGGTATTAACATGCAGCTGTTGTATTAGAGGGAATGAATAAAATTAACTAAAATATGATTATATATGTTTGTTGAAAGTTTTTATATTTATCCCATAAAAGGTAAAGACTTAAAATAAGAAAAGAATTCAATTTTAGGCATAAATACTCTAATATTCACTAAAAGTTCGACTTATAGCCTTTTGATGACAAATCATCTTTTAATATAGTTTTGGTCACTCATATACCTTCTATTGGACCAAATAAAATTTTTCTTTAGAATCGGGGCATCAAAATTTAATTTGTGTACGTTTTTGGTATTGTTTCGATATAGTTCTTTTTTAATGAATAAGTGGAAAATTTTATATTTTAAATCAAAACCTATTTTTAATCTAATATATTTATATGATTATATAATCTATTGACTCGTTTTTAAGGTAAAATTTTAATATATTTTTATCATTTAATCCAATGGTGATCATTGGAATTAATTTCACTTTGTAATTGGACTTAAACTAGTGTTAATATTTTGATATATATTGTTTCTTAAAAACACGGTATTTGTTTTGACAGTGGGAATTAAATATTAAATTAATTAATAAAACTTATATTTTTTTATATTCTAAAATAGACATCATTTTTGAATTCGGAATATCAAATATAGATTAGGGTTATTTTTTGGTATTTTTTTGAAAAACTTCAATTTTGATGAATAGTGAAACCCCTAAGTGGCAGTTAAAAAAATGATTTTTCATTTATATGAATCATTACCAGTTCTTTTATTTGAATTTCAAAAACCCTACATATATGGTTGTCATTAGGATGTAAAATATGGTTCAATGGGATTAAAATATTTTTTTGGTGAATAGTAACTTTTAAGTTTATTAATCACGATTAGAGATAAATTGTGTAATTTAAGGTAACAAATAATGTTTTAATAATATGAAATTATCTTGACACATGTCCAACCATTATTGTATGTGTCATGGACGACCAGAACAATCCATGGGTCAACTTGGGGACCCCAAGGATCCACATGGGTAAGAAAATGACATTAATAACTTTTTATTTAATGTTAAAATAAAAATGTCACAAACATGTATTATTTTACTAAAACAATTTTTACATTGGGTTATACAATTAATAATTTTGACTATAAATATTCATTGTAAAGATAGAAATATTTCCTAAATTTTAGTATTTTTTTATAATTTTTAGACATTAAATAAATTAAATTATTTATGACACCATGATGATTCAGCGATTACCTCATTATTTAATGATTTAAATAAAATGAAACGATAATGTCAAATATAAGTCCTAAACTCTTAAAAAACCTATTGGATGGGAGGATTTTGAACCCTTATCACCTTATCCTCGAAATATATTATTGTGGTACTTTTAAAAACTGAAACTCGTTATATAATAAAGTAACATTTTATAACATTCCAAGAGTGCCCCTCCTATCCTCTTATAAATGGCGGCCACCTCTACCACCTTACCCACTCCTCTAAATCATTTGGCATGACAAATCTATGCTCAGTTTATCTCTACACATCCCTATTCTCATCCAACAATCCTTACATTGGCATAAAGCTCTTCAAAAAACCCTTTTGGTTCAAACCAAGAGGAGTTACCCGATTTAAAGGTAATGTCTTCACTTGTGTTCTTTTGTTTTATTTTACTTCTCCAACCCCCTAAAATATTTTTATTCCTTTAATTTGTAACAAAATAACTATCTTAAATATACTAGGATGTTTTGATGAGATGTATCCGAGCTACACTTACACACACCTCCGTGTAATCGTTAAAGAATATAATGTTTTTGTGGTTGGTGAATTTATGCCTCACGAAACGATGATTGTTCAATCATCTTTTAACACCTTTAATAGTGGCCATTAAGATGTCACTATATTTATATATGATATATATTATGTTTATTGTTTCCTTAATATTCTGTATTTTTTCATTTATGGAAATCCTTTTTGATTTCTATTGTGGGTAAACATGATAATTTCATTTTAGGAAGTGCGGACTACATCACCCTCAAAGTAATTTTATTCCTTAATGCCATATGTGGGATGTATAAAGTATGGAGTTAATGATATTATATATGATATTATACTATAATTATAATATACTTTTATATAATTTTGATTTCACTCCATTAAATACGAAATAGAAATGAAAGTAGCGTTCATGCGTACGTATGGCTTTCCGTCTCCATGAATGGTGCATTTCATTTCTTAACTCTAAATGTTGTGTAATATTATAAATACATGTATATACTGGATGTATAAATATGCATGTCATGAATATTATTTTGGATATAATGCACCTTTGACCACATGAACAACATGTAATTGTAAGAAGTACTTTTTTGACTTAAGTACCAAATATCGACAAAACGAATGTTATTAACATAAATGATTACATAATGCTTATAACATGGAAATAAATTATATAAAAGGAATAATAAACTTGGAAAAGGTTCTTAAGAAAGTAAAAATTAATTTTAGTTTATTATTCAGGAGATTAAAGAGCAATCGAGTCACGTCGGACACGAGGTAAGGGACTTCGTCTCAATCTCCTTTCATTGAGGCATATTTTTTTCTAATACAAGACTTTCATTTATACGCTGTATAAAAAACCTTTTAATTTTCATTTCTTTCAAAGGGAATCTTTTTCTATGAAGAATTTTACTAAACGAAAGAAAGGAATGTTTATTTTAACATACGCGGTGACAACGACCTTTTCCACTGCCGCGAGTATTATTTGGTCTTTGGCTTCCTCAACAAGACATAATGTTTTTAAAATGAAATAAATACCATACACTCTTTTATGAATTTTGGTATTGAAAATGGTTTTTATAAAGGATTTGTTATTTTAGTATATTTAAGCGATATATTTTGATCGAAATGTGGAAATGTTTTCTTTCTATTATATTTGTTTTATGTCTTATGATTTTATAATGGTACTTGGACATTTGACGGGTGGTTACGTGATAAACCATATGACGGGTGGTGCCGTGAATACCAGGATGAGTGGTTACATTATGACCTCCAATGCATTGGGTATGGAATTCAGACATATGGCTATTCCATTAAGTGATATGAGTGGAAGTTGACTGTATGGTTGTTCCATTTAAGTATGTTTATGTCCGAAGTTACCTTTATATGTTATGTGTTCTTTATATTGGTTTTATGGTAATATTTTTGTTAAAAATGGTAAGTAATGATCTTTTATTTAGTGAAGAGTATTTACTACTTCATAAAGGTTAAAATTATTACTTTGATAAAGTATTCATGGTTTACTTATTGTTTTAAAAAACTAAGAGTTTTCCTTCTTTGTGTATGCCTTACTGAGCTTTTTATTCTCATCCCAAGTTTTTTTAAATGTTTTTCACAACACATAATGTGGAAAAGGGTCAAGGATGGGATCACGGAAAATTCATGCTATCTTAAACATGGAACTAGACATGACTCTTTTTTTCAAGAGTTCACATTTTGTAAAAAAAGGAAACTATGTAGAAGTGTCTACTTTGTAAACTTTTGAGATGCAATAGTTATGTCTTAATTCTCTAAAACTCTAAAATTATAAGATCCTCAATTTGAATTATTCATTTAATTCAATATTAATTAATGTTTAAGTCCAGGTCCTTATAATAGAACAATGAATGTTAAATTTTCATCATGTAAATCATGTGAGAAGAGGCATAAAAGAGAATGTTTCAAAGGAACTGGAAGATGATTTGGATGTGGAAATGAAGGAAAACAATCCATTAATTTCAATGTAAATGTTATTGTTAACAAAATGAACATGGATAATGGTATTACTAAGATGTAAAAAATGGTTAAATGTTTAAAATGTTGAATGTTTGGGAATTATAAAAATTGATGACCTAAGGGAAAATATCATGAAGAGAATCATCATGGTCGTATGGGTAGTATTTATTTTGATAATGATGAAGAGACTAAAAATGAAATATGAGATAAAAGAAGTGTTGAGGAATAAAATGATGAAGCTCGGTCAGTGGTTTAAAAAGGTAGTGTAATGATTGCATGTTTATAAAGAGTAATGTTGTATAAGTAATTTAATGGTACTATGGAATAATGAATCATCTAAGTAATTTAACACAATTGTCTTTCCTTAATTATTTGAGTGTATATGATGAATGATTATAGTAACCAAGAATGGTTATTCAGATATTTTTAGAAATCACATGATATGCATATAATGAAGGGAAATAGAGAAAATGAGATGATTTATAGTATTATTGACCTCGTGACTGATATAAAGTCAATGTGATATCAGGGTTTGAGTATATAGAATATTTTGGGATTTTAGTATGTGGAAAGAGTAAACTTTTGACAGCATTCATGTATCCACTAATGTTCTATGGTAATTCATGTTTCAAGGGAATACATGATTATGGAATTCACATGTTAGTAATGTGACAACTAATAACAAACTTATGAGATATGGGAGTCAAATATTAAGTAGATTTAGTTCACCTCGTTCTAATATTTTATATTTACTTTTTTTGAAGGATTTAAATGTTATCCTTTTATAGATAATGTAAGTTATATTTCAGTTGAAGTTTGTACGATTAATGTATTATCTCACTATAGGTATACTTATGCATATTTAATAACATGTGATATTTTATTTTGAGACAGATGGAATGATATATCATTCTATCAAATTATATGATAACACATCAATAATGACAAATTCAACTTCATTTCTTTAAATAAGATATGAAGTGAACATTTTTCCAGGAACAACCAATGGTTTGATTGTCCTGAAATCATGTAAGTATTTTCACTCATGTAAAAATTCATCAACATTAGGGAAAAGATATTGAAACCAAAAATGTTATTACAATACCTTCTTATCTGATGAATCAAATGGTCCCTTAAATCATCACAGATTTACGGATTTCTAGTAGTTAACTTTCTCCAAAACTCATTCACCATTACTATCCATCCTAAATTCATGGTTAGATTTCCCTTCCATATCCATGATTTTACTTACCAACTATATTACCCTATGTGGAAACCTAGTGATTACATTGGGTAACCATTATTTTTTTAACTATCCTTTTAAAATGATGTTTTAGTATCCGTTGTTTTGGTGTGGGTTTCCTTAAATGAAACTATCATGTAGAAAACCATTTATAACCCTGACGAATTTCAAGGGAAAATGTCATTTTAATGGGGGTATAATGTAAAACCCCAATATTTTATGAGATAGAGACCTTTAAATTTCTTTTATGACTCATTATGTATGATAAACCAAGATTATCTTGTGCTATATGCAACACCATATTAGCTTGAAGTATACGCAACACTATTCATGGCTTGTGTTGAATACAATTTCATGTTTTTGTGAAAGAATTAATTTCACACAATAATGAGTATATTTTTTGTATAATTTATAAATGAACTATGATTATATTATTCTATATAGAACACCATTGTAATATTTCACTACATGAAACACTGACTTGTCTTGTGTTACAATAGCGACCTTCGTTGATAGCTTATGTTGAATACGATACCGAGATTCACTAAACAATGATTTTTTTATTAAAATGTTATTATTTAATGGGATATAATCTAGTAAATATTAATATTATTAACCAAATATGGAAATTTTATAACATTTTCATTCATATTAAACATTTCCTGAAACATGGAACGAGAACAAAATCAATATTTCAGATAAAATATATATATTTTTTAAAATGCACTTTTCCATCTTTTGATGGAACACCCATTTGAATTCTTCTTTTTGGAACTTTTATATGTCATATTTGACAAGGTAAACATATTATTTGGAATTATGCCATAAAAATTTTCTTTTTTTTAGAATTTTAGTTTTTTTTGATAAAATTCAAATATTAATGAATAGTGAAAAATAATACCTTTTAATTAAAAACTGCATTTTCACCTAATTTATCTATAAAGATAGATTATATTTTTAATTTATTTTAAAGAGTAATTATTTTATGTTTTTATCATTTAATCCAATGTTTTTCTTTGGATTTAATTTCAATTTTAAATTGAACATAAACACATTTTAATATTTTGATAATTATTACTTCTTAAAAACCCACGTTTTGTTTTTGGCAACGAGAATTAATTATAAATAAATTAATTTAACTTATCTATATTGAATTTGAAAAAATGGATTCCATATTTAGAATCATACAGGTCAAATTTTCTAAATAGGTACCCTTTATTTTTTGACGTTATGAACAGTAACTTCAGTAATTTTTTTATTTACTGTGTTTAAAAGGTAAATATGGTAAATAAGGGTAAAAAAAATATTGTAATAATATTAAAATACACGAAAACATGTCGTAATCATATTGGATGATATATTTCTGACCACATGCATCTTATTTTTGATTTTGGGACCCCATGGATTCACTAGGATGTGAAAATGACATTTTATAAGAATTAATTCAAAGTAAGGACAGTTATAACCTAAAATTATATCATTTACTAAATCGATATGAATTAAGGTTTATATAAATAATCTCTATGTATATAAATATTCAATAAAAATAAAAAAAATTCATACATAATGTTATTTTATTTATAATTTTTTAAAATTAGATAAAATATTTATTTATGACACAATTATGATGTTGTGATTACCTCATTAATGAATGATTCAAAAAATGAATTTATAAATTTTAATATAAATTTAATTTGACCATTTTGAGGTTATCCAAGAATTTTTTGTATGAAATCGACATATTAGGGATGATTTAGTTCATTTGTTGTGAAATAATCAGGATTATGAAAATTTTAAAAAAGTCATGTATGAATAGTATTCAACATTGACATAATTTATAACATAAAACAAAACATTTTTTAATGATATTAAATTCCTAAAAATATAATATTTAGAACAATGGTTAATATAAACCCATATATGTCATAAAGAACTTTTTTGTGTTCGTTTGACATGATAATATGATTAATTTATCCCACAATGTGTAAATATCATGATATCACGGAAAGATTAAAAAGGGTTAAATAAGGGTTTAACAAAAAGATAAAGACAAAAATATATTCCAAAATATTCTTAAAATTATTGAATGATGGGTATTAAAAAAAAATTAATACTATATTCAAATTTTATATGATTTTAATCATTTAAAATCTATATTTAATTTCATATTAATTAATATTTTAGAAATTTCCTAAAGTGCCCCTCTCCCCTTTTATAAAAGGGATCCTCCTTCCTCTCATCTTCATTCTATTTTGAGCTTTCAATATTGAAAAACCCATACCCATTTATATTATAAACACGCCTAGTGAAATTATAGAGTTTCGTTTCTTCTCAAAATACCATCTATACTACCCTAATAGGAAATTTAAAGGAGGCATGTTTAGGAAGAAGGAATCACTTCTACCGATTCTCTCAAATTTCTATATACTTATACTTACTATTATTTAGTTTTTTAATTATAAAGTAGTAACATAAGCACAAATAAAATAATTATATGATATTATAAATATTAAACAACCCTATTTCACTTTCTATCTATCCTACGAAAAATGAAATCGTCGCATGTACGTGCGTACGACTTACCGTATCCACACCGTGGTGTAATATATTTTTCACCACCACCTTACATGGATGGGTAAAATGGTGGAAATTATAACTATATATTATTATTATAACATGATACTATTTCTAAAATATTATACATTATCCAATTAAATACCATTCAACAATTCTGGGAACGATGTCGTCACCCGTGCGTACGTATGACTTACCGTCTCCACGACGTGATTAGATTCACTATCCATGTTAACCATTAAAGAATGATTATAAATTATATAAAAATAAAATTAACAATCATAATCATAAAATATATTACACAATAATTCTAATATAACTATATATGTCATTTACTTCCATTAAATTTAATAAGGAAACACAAATACTGTTCATGTGTACGTACATACTACCGTCTCCTTGAATGGTGTTTTCCATTTCATTTATCTATCTATTATATATATATTTATAAAAGTAATATATATGATATATATATAATTTTTTTATTTCTTTAATTATATAAATCATGATATATGGAATAATATCAAGAATAACATGTCCAAACACGTATGATAAATAAAACAATTATTACCCAAAACCTTGATTTATCATAGAATTTACAAATGAATAGATAATATAAAGTCGTAAGTAAATAATATATGATATAATAAATATTATTATGATTATTTTACAGGTTAAAAAAATGTTTGAACCTACAATTTATGAGTTTCATACACATATGGAAGAAATCAGACCTAATGTAAGGTGTAATTTTGCAATCTCATTTTTTGTCTGAGATTGTTTATTTATTGGGGTATATTTATCGTCCATGTCCATGTTTTCGTAAAATTTTTTCATAAAATGTTTAATATTATTAGTTTTATGTTTAAAGAAATTTTTTCCCATCTTTTACAACTACTATATGGTTTGTAATGAATCCTTCTAAATATTACCATATGTGATACCTTTTGACTTTTTCAGAAAATGTACGAGAAGAATGTTTTTCTAAATAATACAGAATGAATAGTTTTTTTTGGTTTCATGAAACCATATTTCCATGAAGCTCCCTATATAATATATAATTTTTATATTCAACTAAATTATTTTCTTTTAAAATTTAATGACATTTTGATAAACGAAAACTTTTTTGAAGAAGAAATGATATTTTCCTCAAGAACTAAGATCATGTGTTTTATCAAATTACATTTAATATAAGATGATGCTCTTAAATAGGATTATGTTCATATACCTATTTTTACAATTATTTGATTGTTTAAATGATGGAATTATATTTTTATGGATTATGTTAGGATGGAATGATATTTATGAAACCCATTTTATTTCATGGGTTATGCTATGATGAATGATTTATGTTTTATAGAACATGTAATAATGATTTAATTATGAGATTGGATGGTCTTATATATACCTATAATTAATTGGTTAAAGATTTATATCTCATGAGATAAACATGGATCGAATAGCAAGTATATCTGGTTCAGTAATACTTGGCTGGAAAGGGAGGTAACCCTGGTTCAGTAATGGACTTTCTCCAATATGATGGTCTTGGTAGAAATGACTTGGATTCTATGGAAATCATATTATATTATTATTATTTTTCCAAAATTCCATTTTTTATGCAAATGATATTTAATCAAGGTTTATGTTCCTTTGGGATCTATTACATACATACTGCCATGATTTATATCATGACTCATGATTTTGATATTTAGACTTTATGTTCATGTTTTTACGTTCAAATGTTTATGGTTTGTTTTATGTTCTCCTTGTTTACCCTTAATGAGAATTTGAACTCACTCTTTTTATGTTTTATTTTTCCCAGGACATAAAGTATGTTTTTGGTAATAAAAAAATGTAATGATCTTTGTTGGAGATGATTAAGATCTTTCGCCACGTTAGAAGATTATGTTCTGGGTTTCCAAAGACATTGAACTAATTCAGTCATTGGGCATCCTATTATGTCTAGTATTATGTATTCCCATAAATAAATTTAATATCCATTTACTTCATGATTGGGTATCTAAATCAAAACTACTTTCCCAAACTACAACACCCTCCAATGCAACTCTTCCAAAACTTGTTTGAATGGATACCAACCCATGACTACACCAATCCCACCTCTAACTGGCCTAGGTTTGGAGTCAAGCATCTAGTGGGGATATCACACAAATGGGTGGACTTATCTTATGGTACTTATACACAAAAACCCTAATAAATCTACACTGAAAAGTGAAAATATAATTAAACTAAAAGTATATTTACTGATGCATTTTTAATTTCTGATTTATTATTTGTAAATTTTTTTATTGAGAGGTATGTGGGTGTTTTAATACATGTACCGTATACTAATGCCATCTATTTGTGTGATATTATTAGTCAAATCTAGAAACCAACACATGCCTATTGGAGGCAGACGTGGGGTAGTAATGGTTGAGGCCCAATATGTTCAGGTCATAAAAAATATTTCAAATTGATGAAATTTAAATAATGATTTTAATACTAATGGATTAATAATATTTTTTCATTAGAAGGTAAATATTTAAATTTCATAACATGTAGTTCATATTATTTAATGTAATAAATGTAATTTTATGAATTATGTTTTTATAAATATTCACTTTTTCTCTAACTAAAATGATCTATTTAAAATATTGAGTATAGATTAATTATTCATTATAAAAAATCTAATTAAATTCATTTAATATTCCATCAAAAATAATTATTTTAAAGAATTAATAATGTTTAAAACTTTACTTTTTTATAACTTATAGTTATATATGTTTTTTCTCAACATTTAAAAGAAAACATTCACATCATTAGAAATAAATAATTATTAAATGGAATCCATAATTTTTATCCTCACATTAATTTTAGTAAATAATAATAACTTTAAATATAATCATAAAAATATGTTATTGAGTTAAAAATTGTGTTACCATGGTAAAAGTAAAATGAGGAAAAAAAGGCATTGAACTAAGACAAAAACGATAAAATATCATAAAATCTTATCTACAAATGTTTGGTTGGGGGACTTCATGACGTTAACTCATGTTATCTGATCTAATTATCAATATTACATCTACCATCCTTGAATATTACATGTTTTTTTATATTAATAAAATTCACATTAAAAATGGTAACCCCTCACCAATAAAAGGACACTCACCCTCAACGTAACCTAACACCATAAACACATTCATTTGACTAAACTCTAAAAAAATAACTCATGAAAACTCCAATATATATCCTTTTTAATTTTGTCTCACGAAAACCCACCAATCAAATTCTCAATCTAATTTGTGAATTTGTTTTCTCGATGATTAAGGTATGAATTCCTAGTCCAGAATTATTATTTTTATTTCTATAAGAATGATCATAATACCTATATTTATAAAATAAAATACATATATTATTACATCAAAATAGTTTTTTTAATTAAATGATATTATTTTTATGGAATATCCTTTATCCACCTCTCACCACTCATTAAAAAATGAAGTCATCTACCAAATTACTTGCAAACTACCACCTATATAATGATGTATTTTATTTATTATAAAAAATATACACGGTTAGATATAAAAATATATTTAATCAACAAATATGATATATATGAAATATTAACTTTCATGAAAACTAAAATTGGAATTATATTAAAAATAATAACACCAAATGGGCTTTGTATGTTCTAATTCCTCAAAATAAGTATACCAAGACACATATATTAATTATAATTCATTTTTGAAAACTTACATAAATTTTTAAATTTTATGATGATGCAATTATAATATATATGTTTATATGTATATGTATATATCTACATTTATGGGGATTGAGAAACAATTTTATATCCTTGTTTTCCACTTTCAACACCCTGAATTAGTCATATATAATTTTACTAAAAACACAAACTGGTCGATCAAAATTATTTACAAAAAAAAAGAATAAAAATGATAATAAAAGGACTCGTATAAAATTAAATATAAAAGAAAATATTAGTGAAAATAATTAATAAACATAATTTTTTTATTTATGTGGATAGATAGTTTCTCACATATTTATAATTCAATATAAGGATTCTCCCCTCTAAATTTTCAATTTGTTATGTCTTGTTTCACATTCTCCACCAATCATATTTTGTGTGGTGTATACACTTACCTGTGGATTAAATTTATGGAAAATTTAATTTATTTCATGTTATTTTCATTTTCATTTAATTATTTATCTAATAATGTATTTTTGTTCCAAATTTACCAAATCCAAAAGGGTTTTATTTTTGAACTCACTTTCAATTCTTGATGGGCATGACTAAATTTCTATATAATGAATTTTAATTATTTTACTCCCTTAAACCACATTTATTTTATTCTCCTATATTTTTTCATAAGTTATAAATTCCCTCATAAAATTAAATTTTCTATTTGGTTTATAACACACTCGATGCAATTCTTGTAAAAGCAAATGACAATATCACTCTTCTCGACTGAGAACCTTTTCCTCCACATAAAAAGAATTTTATAGTTATTTTATAGAAATCCATATCTATAATTCTATTATTTAGTAATATATATTTCTATGTAAATTAATATTTAAAAAATTAATCTCTTGTCAACATTTCTATGGTCGTTTTCCACCATCTATGATTATCCTTCCATATTTTGAAAGGAATCGTCTTTTTAAATGATATCAATTATAATGAATTTTCCTATCTTGTTTTTTGATTTTATTTTAGAATCATCCACTCAATATTTTCCACATTAATCCAAATAAATTTATATTCACTTTTATTAATAAATTATTTATCTAATGATTTGAAAAATATAGTGTCTGTTTGTTAATTATTTCCTAATGTATATTTAAATAAAATTATAAAAGTGTTTTTCATCTATATAAAAATCCATTAATATTTCACATAATTCAGTGGTAATATATTATAATTTAACCATCCAATATCATTATATTGATGGATTATGATAATTTTTAGTGCATTTTTTCGTGAAAGCTATTTAATTTCAGGTATTAATTAAGATATAATGGAATTGAGAATGTTTTTAAATTTTTATAGCACACATATATTTCGTTTATCAATATGTGACATGAGGGTCTATTATTTTCTTATGATAAATTTTTTATTGTTTTATTTCTCATGAGATATTTTTAGGATAAGTTTTTTTATCCCATGTCAACTCTCTTAAGGTATAATTTATGTTTTCCCAAGTCACATATTTTTTGTGGAATGAGTGGTTATCCCAAGTCAAATATTTTTTTTCGAAAGTGGTTATCCAAGAACATAATTATTTAATTTTATTACATGTTAGTGTTGATATATGTTAAAATTTATATTCCTGTGTTTATTTTATATTCTTATATTATGCACTGTACCACTTTTCTTTTCCCATATATCCGGATTATTAACTCATACTTCCACTATCCTATGACTCTTGTCTTAAGTTATAATAAACTTCTTATACAATGAATCATATTTTATGATCTATGATTTATTGAATATAATTTTCCTATGTTTTGTACAAGAACCAAGAATATTTTTCCTTACACATATTCTATTCTTATGAACACATATGTTCTTTGATTGATGCCTCTTTTGGTTTCCCTTACCGAGAGTATGCACCCACCCATTCTTCTGTTTTCACTCCCCATGTTACGAAGGATAATTTTATATATGATATGACTTAAGGGAATCATGTGAGAGTTGTTTTTATAGTAAATATTGAATATGTTTTTAAATACATTTTTAGGTTTTGAATTTTTGAATAAAACAACCTTTTATGTTCCATGTTTTAGTTATCATTATATGAAATGAATGTTCATGTAAAATTATGTAATATATATCTATGTAATGATTGAGGAAACATGTATTCATGGTGAATTGTCCTTGAACATTGTAAATTATCACTAACAAATATTGCTTCCTTATATATATATATTATCAAAATAATATGTATCATGATTGTACCCTATAATCACTTATCCACTGATGTGGTTTAGCTCATTCCACATTGAATTATGCCCTATTATATTATAAATTCAACATCCATACATAAGTTTATAAAATATAAAATCGACAACCATAATCCCATATATCACAACGATATACCAAATACCATAGCCACGTGATTTCCACACAAAAGTTGGGTATCATAAACATGATGTTTATCAACCACATTACATTCTCCTACTATGTATGTCCCTCACCATGCATCCCCATCGCAATAACAGTGAAAGATCATAAAATTTAAATATGCAACAAAAATAAATCTATCAAGGAATATATATATATATATATACATACATACATATCAGGATACATAAAAGAAAATAATAATTTCTAACAATATATAAATACTATGATATCTAGTTTTAAAATTTATGTATATACCTACCGTGATACATCAGAACCCTTAATATGACAGATGAATGTGTGGGGAAGTAGGTGTGATAAACCATTCTTTCCCTCTAAATCCTGATTATTAGGAAAAAAATAAAAAAAAAATCTACATGGGTTTTGGTATGGTTATCTAAATTTAGCTGTGGGGAATAAGAAATATTAATAAAAAACACTAAATATAGTAGTCACAGACATTCAAGAACATAAGTTTTCCCTTTATATAACATAATAACCCACAACCTCAAGCTCACCACGATTATCATCCATTGACTTCTTATGCAAAACTTAAATATAACCATTGTAATATATCCACCCAAAAAATGATAATGCAATTCTCTATATTCAATTACATTATTCATTTTTAAATTCTATATTTTATGTTACTGATGATATTACAATTTTTTTATATTTTATGTCAAATGATTCATTATACCACATTTTAATTCAACCATTTCATCAGTAATCATTAAAATTTAGTCTATCCTTCATCATTATTCAAATTATATCACATCATTTATAAATAACACAAAATCTCATTAAACATTTCACTAATTCCATCCATCACAAGTTATTTTTATACAACACATCTACATAACACTATGTACCTAATTCATTAAATAAAATTTCTAGAAACATATTAATTCATTAAAACATTACTATTCGAATTAGTTAACCATTATTTTATTTTATTTATATGGATAACATATTACTAGTATTATAAATCACAAAAAAAAAATAACTACTCCCACAACATCATAATCTTCCATATAAATCCAAGAAAACTACAATTACATGAAACAAAATGAAAAACTGTAATTTGAATCCCCTACTTTGAAAACAACACTGTATTCATCCAAATATAATCTCACTGATTAAGAAATAATGATACACATAATCACCCCAAACATTCACCATTGTCACAACAATAACAAAACCCTTCATCCAATACCATTATAACATCACCATACCATCTTATCAAAAAACCATAAAACCATACCAATATCACTCTAATTATTAAAATATGAATCCATTGACAATAATAGGAAAATGAAAATACCAAAATGGTTTAAAATAAACAATACAATTTTAATCCCCATTCAATTTTAGTTAAAAAACAAGCATAAATAACATCACAAAATTTCATTATTTCCACAATCTAATTCATTACTATCATCATAGGATTATCAATATATGAGAGTTGATTCAAACATATAAAATATATTAAATTTTTTCCCTATATAGTTGGATCATAAAAAAGCATCTACAACATATAAAATAAAATAAAATAATGTTAAGTGCATGCGATTCACCTCTTCCCATAAAATTTCACTAGTTCAATTTGTTGTCTTGATTGTGTTAATATATAATATCAACCCAATATAAAAAGTAATATTTCCATAATTAAAAATATATATACTATCATATGTATTACATATCATACATCACCAATAGGTTTGAAAAATATAGAACAACAATGAAAATTGACCTATAATCAAGCGACATTAATCTCAAATAGAACCACCACTATCGTACCAAACTAAATCTATAATCATATTCTTGACCCAATAATTAGAATGTTGGGATAAATATACTAAAATTTCTATATGATAATTGTAATAGTGGAATGAAATATAAAATTTGATGAAAATATAGTGATAAACAAAACTCTGTTTTAACGATCCTGATTTCATGAAGACATGAATCAAACAGCCACAAAATGATAAATAAGGATCACTTAAAAATCATTGAAAAAGAGTTCCAGAGTACGCGATAAGTTGAATGAAATGAAATTAACCTAAGAGATAGTGTAAATATATAATAACCATGGAAAAATAAGGAATCAATGAATTATAAGGATAATCACACCAAAATTATTCCATAATAAAAAACAACATTTCATTATCCCCCAAATCATAGAGGTCAAACTAACATAAAAATTTCGTTTATTGAAAGGTTGATGAAACAATATATATGACGATTTAGAAACACTTATAACCCTAAGGGTCAATCATGATCTTCAACAATATTTCCTAAATCCTATCACTCCCCAAACTAAACCAGTATTTGAAAAATGGAACAATACCACTACAATAACATATATACAACCAATGAATAAACCTCTCATGATTACTCACCATAGAGGGTAGTGTCCTGCAACAATGATCTCCATGAAAGTTTAATAAAAGTATCATATAAGATAACATAATCTGATCCCAAGACCACCATGACACAACACCACCCTTCATGACGTAAGTAGATCTATATAGGATATGATAATAAGGTTTCACATCAAAATAATGAAATGAAACTTCTATATAGTAATAACTTTGAAACCTTAATATTGTATCCATACTACTTTATTTTGTAACGAAACATTCCTTTCCTGACATAGTGACGTGAATACCTCATAGTACCTTCATTCATCATATCACAACACATAATAAAATCCACCAATCAACCCTCTAGGGTGTGATATACTCTAAATTATGATAACATAATTGTCATTCCTTCACTACATGGAGTAGTATATAAGGCATGGAAAAATATATACTTCCAGTTTAAATAATTTATCCAACTCTAATTTACTTCTTCCAATCTATACTGAATCAACCAACACCCAAAAGAATCAAATTAATAGAATGAGATGGTTTAGCGTATTACCCCTCAAAGTTACTGACTTATACATTCTTTCTCCTCAAATACAAAAGGATTAGAAAATTCCAATGAAATACACATTAAAATCCAATCCTCAATTTTCCAAACTCGTAAAATACTATGTAATTTTAAACATAATACATCCCACCATATGGGGTTTCCATTTGAAGAAACAATTTCACAAAAAATCCAAAACCCATAAATGATTGAGTTATGGAGTCCAAATATCCATAATTGATAATCAATAAAAAATACCCTCACATCCATATTGATCTAATAACCCCTTATAATTTAATCAAGAACATGTCAAATGTATTATAAATTTTTTTTTCTAATAATATAAATTGATTAATAAATAAATAAGAAAATACTTCCCATATTCATATGTATCAAACAAGAAACATGATTCTATCCTGATACATTTCCAGCATCAATGTCTCCTAATATATCCATCTAACTCGTCCCAAATTTCATCAATCATTTACTGGAATTCATGATCCTATAACTCAGTGAACCTAGGGTGCCTCATCCTGAATAGTGGACATCAGTTTCATCATGGGGTTCAACAAAATCCATGAGAGATATTAATTCTTGTGATATAAATAATAAGTCATAAAATTCAATCTCTAGATATAATAACAAATATCCTTACCATAGGCACACTTCCATGCCACATTGTAATCTCTGGACTTAATAATAATAGTGGTTACCATAGAGGTGATTTTAGAAAACATTAAGCATGACTCAACTCATTTTAGCATCTACAGACTAGGTAAAAGGGAATAAAAATTTCATGGGTTATGCTATGAAATAAAAATACCTACCTATGGTCACTCCCAAATCTATCAAAATTTTCCCATTACCGATCCATTTATCAAAAATCTAAAGACCCTATAGATATAAAAAAAATTCAAAATGAGTACCTCACCTAAGAATATATAGAATAAAATAATATATAAAATGAAAAATTATTAAAAAAGGTAAAAAATTATAATATTTACATCATGTATTAATATTCAATATAATTTATAACAAAAAATGGCCACACTCGATTATACATATATAGAGAAATAATTTGAACGTATAATATACTATGTTCTCAAAAATATGCATATAATCTAATATATCAAAATCCACACCCTCCATAACCATTAATATCACATGACATGTGTTAAAATCTATGATGACACATGTTCTTGAAATTCAACATAACGATCGTCTGAAAAAAATTGAGGCATTCTCTGTGTATGTGGGGAGGATTGAATTTAACGAATGGGTAGGATTCCACACCAATTATCATTTCACTAAATTTTTTTGATTGAAATTATGTTCATGAAATATTGGGATAGTGTAGATATATAAGTTTTGTAACACACTCACCCTAAAACATAACATAAATTTCTTATTCAAACAATACATGTGTATATAGGGTCACAAGAAACATTCCTAGAGGACTCAAACTGATCTACCCAAACTATAACCTAAAACTCCTATATATGGTGTTGGTTAGTTATATTAAATCATGACCTAATGAGTAATAATGGAAACCTATTTTGTTTCATTAAACATAGTCACCATAAAGTTTTAGGACACCAAAATATTTTCCTCATTAGATACCCAAATGGCCCATAAATAGTATCAATACCTAACCAAAACAGAAACTTCAAATATATAATGGTATAAATAATTTAACTAGATGAAATTAATTTTTTAAAAACCATAAAATCATATTTAAAAATATTACTATATTAAAAATGGTAATAATAGTTAATTGAGTGAATCCGCATTAAATAACTCAACTAATCTCTCATGACATTTCCCAAGGCTTTTTAGTGGTCCTTATTGGATCTAAATTAAAAATTCCAATAGAGTACAACTTGATCATCCCTATATATCATATATCATCATAGAGATTCATTTATATTAAAAAATTCCACTCTCCTATTATATACTGATCAATCATACCATATATAAAATCCTCATTAATAAACATAATTTTCTATGGACAAGACATTATCTTATGTGTGTCCTTAGAATAATCTGGTTCAGTTATATTTCATGAATCTTACTATTATCTCCCTAGGTAAAAGTACTAAAAATCATAGTTTCATATGATCCACTTCTATACAACTGAGATTCATTGGGAAAGAGTAACAAAATTAATCATAGCCCATTTGGGTAAGTCAGCAACACATATGACCTAAAAATACTTAGGGAATATGTATATTATAGAAATATCACAACCTATTAAGATATGTTCACATTCAATCAATCTCATCAATTATAAAAGAACATAAAATACAACGAAAATTACATCCACATATCAATTGAACAAATAACGAATCTAAATTGTCATATCCTATCCCGATATAATTTATGGGGATAGTCATACAATTATGTCTACCACATATATACTCACCCATACTAATTATCAAATAACACAAAAACTATCACCCATTTCTTCGGCCAACAGAAATATTAAGGCTCTTTTAAAAGGATCAATAAATACTATACATTCAATCTTGAACATTAAGGAATTACCAAAGGAGAGTAGTAGAAAATTAACCCTTAAACCAATCAATTTTCTCGTCTCATATCCATTCCAAGGGAATATGAAGTTTCCAATAAAACTATATAAAATAGGAACATATCCAATTCCATATTCCAATAAAACATACCAATTATATAGGGATATGGTTTTCCAAGTGTTCAATTTTTATGATATCATAGAGTAGAATAAATTTAACCATAACCACAAAACCTACATAATAATAAAATATTCAGAAATATCTTTTTACCCATATGGTGTCAAATAGAATATAAAATCATTAAAAATAATCTATCATAAATTTCCTTTAAGAAAATTGAAAAACCCTTAAACCCCATTAATAAAAGGAATAATAATCTAAAATTACTCACATTATTCCGTTGGAATAAATGAAAATGAAAACCATAATTGGAAAAACCATTTTATATTTTTATTATTGTTGGAAATAATATCTTAAACATACCACGTACATTTAGAAATTCTATTTGAAATCATTTCATTAGATCAAAAATTTCCTTGAAAATAATACATCAAAAGGTAAAATTAATCTTTTTAAATAGCCAAGTAATGGAAAATCAATCCTATAAATTATCCATAAGGAGGTCCAAAAACACTTAATATACCTAGGAAATACCATCCAACCATTTGAAAAGCTATGAAATCATTATTTAGTATAGTCGGATGTGATCCCATCCAAATTATGTTTTGATATCACACAACATATTATTATACTCCAACAATAATGGTAATTCTCTAAAAAAATTAAAATATAATTAGAATAATCAAAAAATATAGTTATGTAGGGTCCACCTAACATAAACTTGTGATCTAACATGTTTATAATTTTTTTTGATCCCATTATGTGTGAAACACCTGGATTGGGATAGAGGGTGCATCAATTTCTATATTTATTTTAATCCCCATTATACTCTCCTACTTATTTTTTAGGTCTATCTCAATATTATTAGTGAATCCAAATTACATATTCACACTATGTTTTTTCATGAGGTAATTATTTTTATGGATAAAAATATCACAGGTTTGATGTTGTTACTTCCAACAAACATAGTCACATTGTTATTATCTAATGAATCATGGGAAAGTTGATACCTTTAAATTGGTCAACTAATGGTAGCGACTAGTTAAAATATCAAATGAATAAAAAACTTATTTCTAATGAATGATATATGATGATTGTATGATTCTAATTGTATATTTTAAGAAGTATAGTAATATATCTTCATTTAACAATTATCATTAATGGATTTACTATGATCATTTTCTTTAATAAAATAATGTTTCCGTTATTATCTCTCAGAATTCTCTCCACCTCAATCTATTAATTTAGCATTTTATATTCATTGAATATCATGTATATATATTTCTATATTGGTTATGGAAATTATCTAATATTTCAATGTATTTTCTTTACTCATTCAAACTCATAATCTTAAAGGAAAAAAATAATTTATTTCCAAAATTGCCATATGAAGGTTTAAATGTTTCCAATCATGAAATATTATAATTCTCATTAACATATTCATTATCAGAACCCGCAAAAAATATCTTTTAGTTCCCATGATATTTCTAAAGAATTATAACTATTTGCAGTTGTGATGTGGCCTGAAATTCTATATTATCGAACCCTCTCACCATCATCATCTTCTACCGTTAATGGATATAACTAAATCACATATTGAATCATGATATATAAATATAATTATATTTTATACGTGAATAATATTTTAAATAATTGATATGAATTTAATTCTCCATTTATAAGAATATTAAATTTGGATACTCAAATTATTTAAGGTAGAATGACATTGTATTTTTCTTACATTAAATGGATTATGTTGGTATGTTCCAAAGGATTATATTTAAAAAGTACTATGATGAATACATACATTCATAGTAAAAACTTATGTCCTCTAAAAACTAAAGGGTTTACTATAGTAAAAAAATAAATACAATGGGGATCAAAAACATAAGTTCCATAGGGTTCGGTTTTTCCTTATGATTTTAAAATGTAATCAAATACATACAAACCTTCTAAATTTTTTCTTATTAAAGATGAATTAAATATTTGTCAATGATCAAAAATTCATTCTGATCACATATGAAAATTCATTCAACCATGTTGAACAAACTATGCCTTCAAATTTTCCACATGTAGAGTTTCTAGATTGACCATATCTTCATTGAATTAACTGGGAAGATATACCACATTAACACATCTAAATCAATCACATGTAAAAAATAAAATGACCATGCCTTCTGAATAGACCATATGATTAAAATTATGATTAACCTAATGTAGTGTGGATAGATATAGAAGTAAATAATTTCAAATTTTGGCTTCCTCAATCCATCAAACAGAGATCATAACACAAAATAAAATCTTCCCAAAACCATTCCAAAGAAACTGAGAATATGATATAACACATCATCACTACCGATCCATAAAGAAATTATAATAGTTATTTGTGGGAGGAAACCATCATGAATCATCCAACTACTTTACATACATAGTATTATCCAGCATCTATAATATTTCATATAATGAACATAGAATCATTTATGCATTTCATTAATAGGAATCAATGTTCATTAATAATCACACATAATATATGTTGAAAAAAATACATCACCATACACAAGATAGTTCTATAATATCCCCATTTAGATTTTTTTAATACCACAAATTAATGTCCCATTTATTGATAATAAAACCAATTTGAATAAAAGATAGGATCAACCTGAAAATAAATAAAATAAAATAGTCATGACATAATCAAATATAAGTATTTTTAATCTAGATATTTATAAATAAATAGTTCTAACTAAATAGATCATCATTTTAATCCATAAAATTCCTCATATGAATTTTCTAAAACTAATTTCTCATGAGAGACATAAATAACATGAAACAACCTAAATAAAATTCATTCAAATTAAATTCATCACACGCATTAAAGAAATTCACAATAGGGGATTGAACTGCCCTAGTATATATAAAAACTCTTCACAAATATATCTAATTAAGTATGGAGAAAAGAACTCAAATATGTAAGAACCTAAGATAATTAAAGTATAATTAACTCCTAGATAAAACCAAAATATCTCATTTTATTCAGTTGTTAAGGGTGTTGTGAGCATATTAGCTATCTGTTTCTTAAAATGAATGAAATAACATTTCCATATACCACTTCTATATTTTGTTTTAACAAATATTAATAGAAATAAATTTTCATAGAATTAGAATATTGTACAAGAATATTTGACTTATTGATGAAACCTTGGTTCTCACAACAAAAAAATAGAGGTTGATCATCTTTAAAACCAAAATAATTCATCTATGTATTCATCCAATTCATCTAAGCTACTACTGGTGATGAAACCAAACACTTTACATTGATTAATATTAATGTAATTGATGTTTTCTTATTTGAATTCATGGATTTATAATTCATTAAAAAAACTATACTACCTGTTGAATGTCAATCATCTACACCTCCTACCAAGTCACCATCTATGAAAAATCATTAATAGGGATCGTAATTATTCTAGTACAATATCCACCAATTGGATGTAATCAAGATATGTCTCAATATCTTATTTACTAGAAATAGAATTGATACCTTGGTATTGGATTGAAACTAGGAACAATGATTTACACCAAACACAATATTATGTCTGATTTCTATCCAATACAAAAGAATTCTAATCAACCATTATAATTTTATCTCATTTAATTCATGTCCCTCATGATCATTAATCATAATTTCTCTCACTTTTACTATTATGGACACATATATTGTTTCATGTACATAACATTTCTATATGATTTCTCTATTGTATTTTTATAAAGAAATAAATATGAATATTTCTTCATATGTAAAAAATAATCCTTCAAAAAGAATAATTTATCTATGTATGTACATATCAAATATATCATAAAAAATAATTTAAAACTACTCAATTTTGGTTTCTTCTTTTTATTAACTTATTCTTTAATCAATATACTTTATCAAAAAAAAGTGATGTGGTGCTGATATTCTTCGCATACAGATTCTTGTCCAACTGTCCTCTCTAAAAATTCATGGTTTTACAAGCTCATTGGATTTAAAATAGTAGGATCATATTGCAAACTTCAATCAATAGGGTAGTTTATTTATCTTCCATACCTATCTTCCATATGTATCTAACAAAAAAATCATCAGGATATTAAATTTACAAACCACTATTAATTTCACAATTTAGAAAAGGCTATTGAATATCCATTTGATTTTTTTTAATATTTAATGGAAATCAATATTCTGATGGACTAAGTTCTATACACTAAATCAAATTTTTAATAAAATTAAATTTATTAATTTTTTGAATATCCCAAGAATAGGATCCTAGTTTTTTATCTAGACACCCCTTTCCACTCATCAAATCTGTTTCTCAGGAGATATTCTTCCCTAATAAGACAATTTAAAATTTTAATGATAATAATTCCTACCTGTAATTACGTTAAATATAATCAACATAATTATTCATTTCATGAAAAAATAATAATTTTAAAGGTTATATTTAACAGATTTTGGGTCAATATGTGATAGTAATCTAATCTGTCTGGTTGATATGATTTTTCTTCTAGTTCTCTCACATTGATTTTGGTCACTAATTATATTGTCAGCATCTACATTTTTTATAAATATTTATTTTTATCCATTAGGGTTTTTCAATTCTTCATCATCAATTATAATTTTTTAATCTGTATCTTCATTTTTATTTTATGATTTCATTGAATTTTATTTTTATGGTTTAGAAATAAAAAATTCTTAATAGTCCTTTACAAAGATATATTTTCTAATTATTTATACAGTTTCATGAAAAAATACATCATCACCATCAGTAATTCAATAAGATTAAATGTTATAATACTTGTAAAATCTTATATTTTATGAATAACTAAAAAAATACCATCTTCTACCTCTTCATCATAATTCAATTCACTTTGATCATTTTTCTTGAACTGACATGGACATCCAAAAACTCTGAAATGATTAATATTTTGATTATTTCAAATATACAAACCTCATATTTCCATATCTTATTTTTTATTACTATTTACCTCTTCTTAATTATTCTATGTGTTTTAATTTCCTATATACTGTAATAACATGAGTTTTATATATCTATTTTCTTAGTTATTTCTATATCCATAATAATAATATTCTTCCTCTTAACAAATTAAATTTCTAAGGTGTATATGATTTAATGAATTTATGTTTTATTTGATAATTTTTTAAGATATATAGTAATAATTTCTCACATATTCACAGCAATTAATTTTTCATAATATTTTCAAATCTAGACATGTATACTACTCTTAGAATCATCTGAATGTAGTGAATCAATCAAATGCATATGATTTGTGTGTAATAAGTACTATGCATGGAATTATATTTAATTCAATTATTAATTTATGGTAATATATATATATATATATCTATTTATTGACCTCTTATTCATGGGATGACACACATCTTAGTGAATTAGATCCAGTGTTCAGGATGTTTGGATTTCACCTATATATTGAATTTTATTCACTATCATTCCGTTTTTGTACATTTTACAAATAATATGACAATCTTATTTTATTAATGGTAGATTCCAAATTTAACATTCATCAATTAAATTATTAATATTATTTTCATTGATATAAAGAAGCCATTAGTTATATAAACTATTATTTTCTTATTAGTTCTTACAATAGTCTACATCTGCTTCCACAACTGGAATCAAATTTCATATGATTTTCAAACCCATTAAAGTTATTAATCCATCCTTTATTATCTTCATTAGGTATCCATTTACCTGAATATTACTTATTTTAAAATATCATATAATTTTAATATAGTCAGTTTTCCTCTTTCTATCAACAAACAATAAATTTTCCTAGATAATTTTATTTTTACCAATTTTATTTGCTTCAACACCTTTGATATTTAATGATAAATACTTAACAAATGAGATATTTATCACATAATATTTATCCAAATTTAAAATATTTTTCATATTACAAGTCACTTGTGATGAAAATTTGTTTTTGATTATCTATGGTTTACCTGATTTAATGTAATTTAGTATAACATCATCCATGTTATCCTACTTCCCAAACTGACATCTATTCTGGTTATTAACAAACCTCTGACATATATTTAGCTAATAATAGATAATAGATACACACACATATGAGTTCTGAATAAACTCATCATATTTTAATATGGTTTTTGAAATATTTAAAAAACATTTCTTATATACACTTTCTTGTCAGGAAATTGAGACATTGATTTTTTCTCATTCCTTTTTGGTCACCCCCTTGATTCATTCTCTTTCTTAAGTCAATGTAAAGACATAATATGTCAAAAAATTCTATTCCATGTGACCAAAAAACCAAAACACCAATTGAACGCCTCAAATATTATATTCTTGTAAAAACTAAATTATTGAATGTGTAGTTTTCTTACTTTTTATAGTCCTCGGATGCATTGGTCTCTTATAGGTCTTTTGTAGCACTTTTTCAAGAATATTTTTATTGATGTATACCCATTTTTGGATTTTTTTTCCTTTCTATATTTGCGTATAGTATGTAGTTTCTTATGTTCTATTGGATGTAGATGATTTTATCTTGTCAATTGTTTTTTTCAATAGACATTTCTCCACTTTGAAATTACTGTTCTACATACCTTTACTTTTCACATCACACATATTTTTTTTAAAGAAACTACTTTTGATGGTACAATAATACATTCTCATTAATCTCTAGTGACCTTTTTCATATATCATTTTCTTTTCTCAAAATGGATATTGGTGTCCAAATTTTCCATTAGGTGTTTATAGATTTATTCCTCCCCTAGAATTTTAACTTATATCTTGTATCCAATTATTTTTAAACAATTTACTATATCAATATTCAGAATCATAATTTACTTGATAATAAATTCTTTTCATAAAAAATTTATTTTTCTTATCTAATCCTCTTTTTATGGTGATGTTTCCTTCAATAAACCTTATTATTTATTTCAAAAATATATTTATATCTATTATAATGGTTTATTATTTAAAATATTATCTTTTATACATTTCATCATAAAAATTGTATTAAGAATCAACTTCTGAAGGGTTCTCTTATTCTTCATCTTCTTCCAAGAACACACTTTTAGTGACACTTATATTACTTCACAATCACAAATTCCTTCACTAATAGATACACCTACATAAAATTAATGAATGTTCCTTATAAAGGAATAAGCCGAAATATTATTCATTCCTGTAGATTATCCATTTAATGGATCTCTAGTGGATGTTTTTCTTGATGATTATTTTTTATCAATTACTCTGGAAAATTACGTAAGACATTTGGAAAATAAATTTTTAGAATTTTTATAATTAATGTATTTTAATGGCATTTTAACAATATACTTACCTCTTCAAACTCTTGTAAAATTTATTGATATAAAGTAATATTTATATAAAAAATTTCCATGTTTTCTCTTCATTAGTATAATACACTTTTAATTCAATGATCATATCTTTTAGATATTTTAATGAAATTTTTATTTCCTTCATAAATTTTCTTTTATGTTCATATCCCATTTTCATTTCATGTTTAATGAGAGAAGAATAGAGTACATAGATATAAAAGACATCATAGGTTCTATATTATGGGATTCAGATATTCAAAAAAAATATGGAAGGATCCTTATAATCTATTTCACTATAAAATATTCTCTAAGAGTTTCTCTAAACCCTTTGATAGTAATGGAAATAAAAATTTTCATTGTAAAGACCATGTAGAATGTTTTATCATCCTATATTATAAAATCTTCAAAAAAAGACTGATTTGTATATTTACTTCATTTACCTATAAATTTAATCTATTATTGATTTTAATCTTACCCCAAATTTTATAATCAGTTCTTCATCCCATAACCATTGGGAAAACTGTTTCTAATAATTTCAAAAATAAATATTTCTTAACCTTAGAATTATTTTTCATGATTATATTATTATTTAGGGTACCTAATAATGAGTCATATAAACTAATTAATTCATATTTAATGGAATGAAGACCATCGTGACATAGATAAACAATATATAATTCCATAATTTCATTTAATGAATGATTACCATTTTGCATTAAACATTGAAAATAATTTTATATTAAAACAATTATATTTATCCAACGTAGACACTTTAGAGATAAAAGAGACTTGTTTTGGAACACATTCCAATAATAGGATTACACTAGGGGTGGTTTGAATAAATGTGTGGGGTTATTTAAACCCCGTTATATTAATAATTATTCAATTTCTGTCTATCATTATTCCTATTAATTCCAATAGAAATTGTCACACAATTTTAGTTAATGAGGTTCATCTACATTAAGGATGACTACAACCCATGTGTGTCATGTTATTACCAAAATATAATTTTTCAAATATTATA
Organism: Viscum album; assembly: GCA_963277665.1. Lineage (NCBI taxonomy): Eukaryota > Viridiplantae > Streptophyta > Magnoliopsida > Santalales > Viscaceae > Viscum > Viscum album. Next base: position 634,047,169 of record OY728130.1, read on the forward strand.
ATAAAAATTTCCTCGATAAGGATAGGAAAAACAACTTTTACAACTACTAGAACCAACTGGTAATATTATAAAATTAACTAAATAAATATGATGTTATTTTTTTATATATTCCTTTTGCAAAACTCCATATATTTTTGTAGATCATCTTGAATCTATAAAACTAATAATCATCATTTCATGAAATCATTTATATTTTTCCTAAAAATTATTTTTAATAATCTTCTTATTTTCACCACATGATATTTGAATTATCACAATCTTCTTCTATTAAAAATTACCAAGTACTATAGTTGAATTTATTAAAAAAATGGTTGGTCAAGGATTTTTATAATAATAATGGTAAAGGTTGATTACCAATATGTGAACTGGAATATATATGATGTATGTTAGATTTGTTAAAAATAGAATTGTTGAAACACATGTTACGTAAGACCAAATAGTTGAAGTGATCATTAGGATATTTGTTAATCCTATAGTGATTTCCAAGCTATGGTTTTAATAGAAATATTTATTGTTATATGAAGTGTTGGTAAATTGTTTATTGGTTAATCAGAATATGTTCATCGACAAGTCAAATGTGAGGTTTAGGGGTTCTATTGAAAAAGAGTGAAATCTAGAAAAAATGAGAATGAACATGTGAGAGTTCTGAATGTATTGGTTTTATTGTGAAGGGAGATCATTCTCTATGCCACAATGGATATATTAACGAGTTTAATAAACCATAGTGTATCTATTTGAACCATAGATGCAATTTTTGAAGGTATCTATAATGTTATTACACACCATAGTCAATATTAATATGCCACCATATTGAACGTTTCATTGAAATAATGATATAGGATATAAAAAAGAAGATTGTCCATGGATTCCTTCTGAAGAAAACTCATCCATTAACATGTGATATCATGATTGACCATGTAAAGGATATAGCAAGGCTGGAAATCCATAACTGTAATTTAGATAAGGTGAGAATGCATGTGGGAATTCATGAACACATGGAAGTAGTGGTCCACACATCAAGGAGAAAACATAAAGGTATTTCTCTTTTTATAGTGTAGTTACATGGGGGAAACCAAGAGTAGACCCATCACTTAGAACTAATGAGTCAAGATTAGTGGTTTTTTGAATTCCTTTGGAAATCAAGAGAAACAAATTATGTGGTTTAATGATGGATCTTGGGTTTTTCTACGAGGTACCAAACATACTAATTTCGTTTTAATAGTTTATTTTGAACCTAATGGGAATTCTTAATAGGGTTATGAGAATTTTGAGGGGGTGTTTGGGGTTATTTCGGAGCTCAAAGGATCAAAATTTGGAAAAAGCAGTTGGTCGACAAGGTTAGTAGGCACATGCGACCTAGGAAACATAGTTTGTATAAAGAGTGTAGGATTCATCAAAGACTAGAAAAGGATGCAATTATTTCCTTGACCATGCTCCCAGGGCCTCATACCTATTTTATAGGCTCTTCAATTTTTACAATAGGCTCCCATCATGGTTTTTACATGGATTTCTAAAACATTCTCAAGAACAACGGGGGCTTTATATTTAAGTAGTGATGGGCTCACAATTGGTGCACAATTTTGAAAAGCATACATCCAAATAGTGAACCTATTTATTTTGAAGGAATTGAATATCTTCTCTAAAATTCATTTAAGTGTTAAAACCTCCTTTCCTCCATTTTTTCTCATGTATCGAAAGATCCTATTTTCTCCCATGATAAGATCCTAGGATAGTATTGGCGATTAATTCTCCATCTAGACTCAGATTCAAGAACTAATCATCATAATGAATCTGTCACAGTGTGTTCTTAAATCCTCACACTCCTTTATTTATTATTATTCATATCGATGGAGTTTTATTAGTGAATGAAAAATGTCCATATAGCTAGGGTTTTCAGATGCAATTCTTTTTTCTAATGATTTTGATAAAATCAGAGGGCTATACTAGATGAATGTTCTACCCCATGTGTATGGTAGGTGTATTACACTATTCCTTTAAAGATTGGTGTTTTATATACCCTGTGATCATTGTAAAACATTATTGATCATCTGGCATGATCCATAAAGTTAAATTATTTTCTTGGATAATTATTTTAGGCCTTTATTAGGTTTCCCACAGGTAACATAGTATGATTGGATTTCTTTCACCTCATCCTAAACCATTTGTGGAGAATGTTCTTATATAATCCAATGTTATAGGACCCCATTGGGTTCCTGAAAAATCACCATTTTTAGGAGAATCCTTAATTAGAATTTAATGATATTTTTATTTTTGTGAGAACCTTTTTAACTATTAATTTATAAATAAATTGAATTAATTGAATTAAATAGATATGAGAATATTGTTTCCTCTTTTCCATGCGATTGCATATGATTAAAATTGATAAATGGTTATCTATAAAATGATGAATGAGTTAGACGAATTTTTATGTTATGAATGATGATGATTGATGAATTGATTATGGTATATGATTCCATAGACATTTATACTCCTTGGATCCTGATTCTATAGGATTCAACAGACATTTCTACTCTATTGATCTAGATTTCTGGTAGTGGATTCCAAGGATATTAATACTCATTGAATTAAATTGGATGCTAATGGAATTTCTTCCCATTGGATCAAGAATTCTTGGATTCATTTTGAACATACACTGTGGACATGTCCCTTTTACTCCACCCGAGTCTTTAGAGAGATTCCATCGAGTTACTCTATGGACTTGCTGATGATGTCATGGTATTTTATACTTTCGATCAAACCCTTCATGTTCTGACACTAGATTGCATGGAATAGGTTGTTGTGGATGTTATTCAAAAGATTACATGTAAGGCCCATTGTGGATATTTTTCAATTCCATTTTTGGATTATAAATATAAAATAGGAATTTGACTCACTGCCTTTATTATTATTTTTCCTAATATATATAAATTTACATAATTCACACTACTTAATTGAATAAATACATACTAGACACGTTATAACCACCCTTGGTGGTTCCCCATTGAGGTTATCTCACACACTGTTCAGTCCATCTGTGGGGACCTAGAGAGACTTTTTGGATGCTGATATGGTATTGATAAAAGAACAAACTTTTTGATTCTTGAGTTTATCAATTCATAGGAGTAGGGGAGCATAATTGTGATATATGCTCATTATTCTGGTTATATTTGTTTCCTTTTTGGTCATTTTTATTTGATGCATGTATTTTACTGGATTCCTAATTCCATGTATTACATTCAATTTTTTATAGATTCATACCATGTTGATTATATTGTATATGACAATTCTTTTGAATTATTTATCATTATATTCTTCTGTATGATATCCTTAGTTGTTGATTTATATGATATTATTACAATTATTTTTTATAATTACACCACTATGTTAAATTATTACATGGGTGTATATTTTCACCACAAACACACCCTAAGCCCCTCTGGTAGACGATAAACTATAGAGTATAAGGAGGTGGGCCTTAAGCCATGTGACTCAACGACCGAGAGAAACATTCAATGGCTCATGGGTTGAGGCATTAGAAATTAGATTTAGAGAATTTTCATTACTTGAATTAATATTTAGAGAAAATATATTAGTGATTAGGAAAGTATTTGGATTTATTAATATGTTGTGCCCTGGTGTAGCTAGCCCACATTCAAGAAAATGGAAAATTTCCGAAGACATGGAATTAGTGGTCTATGTTTTCCAAATATAGGTAATTTAAATCTACTATAGGGTGATGAAACTGAGTTTTTAATTATATTGTGATTAAATATTTTCATACTTATCCATTTGGAATAAAGAATTCCATATCTCGCATAATTTTAGATGCACTATAGGATTAACATTACATTCCTTAGGACATTCCATATATACTATATTTCATGACTGTCTGAAGATTATTTTATTTTTCTTGTATGATATAATTAAGGCTTCATTAATGTTTTATTAAGGTATTTAAGAAACATTGTTGGCATATATAGTGACTTTTTTAATATAAATAGTGTTTTCTATAAAGTCAATAGTAGAAACCCTATGCAAGAAGTCATGGGATGTTGATTCATGGAATATTGGTCACATGGACTAAAACATAATATTTTCTAGATTATGTGGATTACACACTTTATTTCATGATGTTTATGGGCCCTTATGGACTTGGAGTGGCGACCAATTTGGTATATTAATTAAAAAATAATTGTAAAATTAATATGAAATTAAAAGAATATGAAATTGTGAAAATTCAGAAGTTGGCCTAGACCCAACATTAGAGTGGGAAATATCTAGAGTCTCTAGTATTTTAATTATTGAACCTATTACCCAGTCATAGCTTTTGGAGTAGGTAGAGGGGTTTGACTTGTTTAAATGAAGTCTTCGAAGTGTCATATGTTTTATATGTGACTTGTTCACTACATGATTCTCAAAGAGATGCGTGTTAGAAATTTTAGATACAAACCACAATGAAGGTATCTAGTTTTTCTCTAGGAGGTTTGTAATGACCATTCTCCATATGTGGTAGGTTGTGAGCCACTTTTCGTACATTCCCTAGTTTCAGTTGTGGAACTATCAGTTGTATCGAATATGGGTTCTAATTTCTTATTCCATGATGGTTTCTAATGTTTTATATAGACCTTTTAAAGAGATCCCCCAACATTCCATGACTATGGATGAGTTGTCATGTGTGTTCCTATAATAACATCATCTGATATTTCTTTTGGGGATTTTGGTCCACATCCTGCTAAACTTCTGATTGAGAATATCTTTTGTATTTTAAAGCATATCAGGACACCTCCTCATAGGGGAGTGAATCTTGAGACATCTATGCTTCAGGGTGAATCTAAGAGCTTATGGAGTGTTTTGAACCAGTATTATAGACCTTGAGATATGTTTTGGAGGAATTTCCAATCAAGGATTTATTATTAATTCCTTCTTGAGACATTGATATCTAAAAGGGTCAGTGATATTATTCATGTGGGGCAGTGTGCGATGACCATTTTGCAGTGTTGGAATGCTATATAGAGATTATATGTGTTGGGATTATTTATCTTGATGTGGATTCATATAGGGTGAGACAATTCAAGAAATGTTTCAGGAATACTTTTCGATCATTGTAAATCATTTTTTGCCAATATTACAATGATAGTGAATAAGGTGTTTATTATTGAATGGAATTTGAGAGAAGTTGGGGGAAAAAGTGTTACTAATTGTCCTCAAAACCCATTTTTTTAGTTATAGCTCATATATGCAGCCATTTTGAGTCTTTTTGTGAGTAGAATTCTAGAAATGATGAGGTCATGGTTGTGGATGAGAAATCCTAGAACCAGTTGTACCATGAAAACTAAGTGGAATATCTATGGATAGTGAGGCTATTTTACATGTCCATGGTTAGGCTAGATATATTATGTACACCCTACAAACAATGAGTAGAGCGTTGACCCATTAATGGTGAGATGTAGATCCTAGTAACCTCTACTCTAGTATATACTGATTTCATATAGGTACTTATCATAGCTTCATATTTTTCTCAGTTATGGAGTACCATGGGATTTTTTCCAGTTTTAGGATGGTTTTATAATGCTTGATACTCTGTTGGGAATCAAAACAGAGATTGTATGCCAGTGTAGGGACTTCCCCTTTATATAGGTTTGTGTCACATCATATGAAATATTTTTCTCATTGATCTAACATGATTTAAAGTCATAATTGGTATGAAATTGATGATTTCTAATCATCCCCATGATTATCACGATCCATCCCAGAGGCTTGAGTTGTGACTGACCCAAGACCACTACCCAAAGGCCAAGGGCTGGGGACTAGCACTGAGTAGACATATCCTATAAGTGGGATGAATTTTCTCAAGAACATTTATTCAAACACCCATATCCATGAAAAAATATGAAATTTAAAACACTAAGAAAACTAGGTTGCAGACCAATATGAAAACCAACTCAGAGTAAGGTACCAAACAAAATGAAAAATGGGTAAAATACAAGCCCAACTAAAAAAGAAATTATATACTCCTGGATTCCACCTGTAGAAAACCCCGCCTGAAGGGTAGGTACAGTGAGTTTTTTGAATGTCGTTGAAGCATACAAAGTCGCTCGGGTCACCCTAAAGAAGCACCTATCTCCATCCCACCAAGTATTCCACCAAATCTATCGATCCTCTGCACAAGACATGACATGTGTGGTTGATTCCCGTGTAGGGTTGGGTAAAATATAACTTAGTAGCAACCCCAAACCAAAAAATAATTATAGAAATTAAACCATAAGGAATCACATGAAGTGTACCACAATGAACAGAACTATTAAATACACCAAATATACTACAACAGATGCAGGTGAAGTGTATCCACTAAGAGGTAAAATCAGGAGAGTCACTAGATTCATCTCACAACAAGTACAAGTCTAAAGTATGTGAAATGGATTTTCATAAGAATCTAAATTACCCTCCAGTAGTAACAAGAAGATTGTCAGTAGTACACAATGTGTAAGTAACATAAAGAGTTCTGGTAAAATGTTGAGTGTTGGTAACACATGGAGTGTAGATAACACAAGGACTATTGGTAACACCTAGATTATAGGTGGCACATAGAGTGTAGGTTATATACGGAGTGTCATCAATGACTAGAGGACCTACACCCTGGTGGGACATGGGAGTACCGACTCGTTCTTTGTGAGCCACAATTTATATATAAAGAACATACTCTATGTAAGATACACAGTCAAGGAATTCACATAGATTATTGGTTGCTTCCATTTATAAGATTCTATCTTTAGCACACTGGTTCTAGGAGCACCTCTTTCTCGAGCTAATAGGCCATATGCCAACTTTCATGGAAACTGACTTAGAGTATATCAAAAGGAATGATTCGTCACAAGGGTCCCAACTCCAAAAATTGCTCATCAAATGGACACATGGTTTGATAGTCATGGGATTTTATGTAAAAAAGGGGGTAGATGGGGTCCAGGTCTAGTCCGAACCGGTCCGACCGATCCGACTTGACCTGGGGCCCAGCTGACCTGACCCTCTGGGTCGACCTGGCCTACTAGGTCCAACCCAGACATCCATCTTCAACCAATACTGATCTAAGATTTGTCCTACCATAGAATAACCCACCGCTCTAAACAAAACGATTCCATTGGATTTCAGTTCTGAGAAATCCGTTAAAAGATACTAAAACTGAGCACAAGTGCTATTTTCAATAATCATAAAAATAAATCAAAATTTTATTCCAGGTACACCAGGACTCATAATAACATTCCCTTTCAGCAGCTGGTCTCAAAATAATAACATATAATCTTCAAAAAAAATAAATGGAAAATTTGTGATATTACATTCTCCCAACCTTAGGGACTTACATCCAAAAAATCCAAAAAACCGCTAAATGAACAAATGGTGATACTAAGCATGAATATAAGTATCCCACTAAAAATTTCTCTCCTAGAGATTCTCATACTTCCTAAAAACATGAACTAGAGTAATCGATCATCCACGAAGGATAATCTTATATCTATCCACTATCTCCAGAGGTTCATCTGCGACACTCTCCTCCTCATAAATGTCCAACTCACCCAAGTTAATGACATGTGATGGGTCGTGTATGAATTTCCTCATATGGGATATGTGAAAGACGTCATACACCCACTCAAACAACAGAGGTAGAGCCAAGTGGTACCAGACCTCACCCACTATATAATATATTAGAAAAGGTAGAATTAACCTCAGATAAAACATGACACCATTTCCGAATCTCTACATCCCACATTGAGGAGAGACTGATGGAACACATGGTCTCACTCAAAAAACTCCATGTTTCTCCATTTCTTATCATCATAGGACATCTGACAGCTCTGTGTAGTCTTAATATGCTCCTATATCACCTAAACCTTCACTATATAAGCCTTTAACTACTCTAGGACCATGAGTGATACTCTCTGAGGTCAGTCCAACAATGTGGAAACCTTAAGGGTCGCCCGTATAATGCCTCGAACAGTGCCTTACTGATGTTGGAGTGTTAGCTGCTATTGTACGTGAACTCCAACAGGGGTAGTTGATCCTTCCAAATACGTCCAAAATCATGGGTGATAGCACATTAAATTTCCTCTAGGGCCTGAATGGTCTCCTTCATTTGGCCGTCTATCTATGGGAGGAAATTTTGGCTCAATCATAGTAGAGTCCTAAACACCTCCTAAAATCCCATCAACAACTGTTATATATAGTGTGCATCTCGATCCAGGAATATCATTGATGGGAATCCATAGTGTTGAACTATCTCCTACATGTAGAGGTGTCCCATGGTCTCTATGGGACTCTGCTCCAAAATAACTAGGAAGTGGACTGACTTGGTGAGTTGGTCAATGATCAGCTAGATGCTATCGTGCCCAAAACCTACATGGTAAAACCATCATGAATTTTCTAGATAGTCCATCCTGATTCCACTCTAACACCTAAACTGGTTGATTCAAACCCATTGGAACCTGATGCTCATTCTTCACTTGCAGGCAAGTGAGTCATCTCAAAGAAGACTATGCCACTACCTTCTTCATTCCTAACCACAAAAAACAATACCAGAGGTCCTAGTACATATTTTCTACACCAGGATGTTCCAATAAAGAGTATTTACAGAAATCCATCAATACCTCACCCTGAAACATTGTTGGTACAACTGTGCACCCTATGAAGAGAACAATACGCTCCCCACATTTTGAATATCCATCACGAGCATGCCCTATGGACATCTGAGCACATACAACCACATAGTATATATCTTTGAGTTGTGCCTCCCTATAATTATGTAAGAGTGGTGGGGTGAAAAGCATAGGTTGGAGATAAGTTTCTGCATCCCAAACCCTGATTGATATATTCAACAAGGCTAACTATTCTGATTCCTCATTCAGTTGTTCGAAACTTGAATTTCTATTGAGTGCATTAGCCACCACATTCCCCATCCCAAGAGTATAGAAATTTTCAAAATACATCGTACTAGAGGAACTCCACCTATAATCTCTGTCTCATTTTTTAATCCTTATGAGAGAAGATATACATGAGACTCTAATGGTTAGAAAAGATGAAAAACTATTCTCCCATAAGGTAGCCTTTCCAAATCATCAATGCGAATACAACCACATCCAACTCAAGTTTGTGGGTCCCATAGTTATATTAATGTGGTATCAACTACCAAGAACTGTAGGAAAAAACTAATTGACCCTACATCAACACAAAACTATGCCATGTTCCTAATGCCTCATAGAACACTTTGTACTTGGCACCCTTATCTGGAAATATTAGTATGGGAGCACTCAGCATGATCCATCTCAACTATTGAATACTCTACGGGCACCCTTTAATCAACACAAAGGGTTTCCCTTTCTTTATCATAGTGTTCATGGGTTATTATAATCTGGATTATTCAGGTAAAAACCTCTAATTGTACCCATCCAATCCATGTAAACTCTTTACCTGGGTAATGATCATGGGTGGCTCCTAAGAAAACATTGCCTCAATCTTCACAGGATCCACTGTAACTCTATCCTATGAGATGACATGTCCTAGAAAGTGGACCTCTCAAATCTAGAATTAATACATTGAGAGAGTCCTGTAAAGATCATTCTCTCAGAGTATGTCCAAGACTATCCTTATGTTTATCACTTGCTCCTCCCTCATATGGAGATTACACTAGAATATTATCAATTAAGACCACTAAAAACAGAACAAGTATGGTTGGAAGATCATATTAATGAGTCCCATGAACACCTATGAGTCATTCACCATTCCAAATAGCATCACTATGTACTCGTAGTGACCATATTGACATCTAAAAGCTATCTTTGGGATGTCCTAATCTCGTACACGAAGCTGATGATATCCTAATATAAGGTCTATCTTCAAGAACCACCTCACCCCCTTAAAAGAATCGAAGAGTTCATCAATCAATGGTTGTGGATACTTATTATTCAGGGTCACCTAATTCAGGTACTAGAATTATACACATTATCTCAAGCTTCCATCTACCTTCTTGGAAAACAATACTAGGTCTGCTGAAAGTGAAACATTGGATCATACGAAGCCCTTCCTCTGTTTATCCTCCAATTAAACCATCATCTCCCAGAACACCACAAGAGCCATCTGATATAAATTTGTATATATCGGTGTCATCCTAGGGTATATATCAATTCAGAAATATACCTCTCAGTGAGTAGCTAATATAGGGTTTTAATCAGGGAAGAAATTTGTATCCTCATCCTTTACTATAGGAAATTGAGGACATTTCTCCTCCACTACAGCGATGGTTATTCCATCCAACTGGTTTGTCATTGGCTCCACCCTCCTATGTGAGAGTCCATCATGTGAAGCATGAGTTTCCTTCTCTCTGGTAAAGGAAACCCCAGTCCCATCTCCACAGACACACCGCACTCTATGCCTAAAACCGTCAAAATGATCTTGGACTATGGATAAACAGTCCATACCCTGAATAACATAGTAAGGGATTGAAACCGCTATTAGGAGATACCAACGAAGACCTCAACTCCATGAGTAACTCACACTACTAACAACAGTGTGTGATCATTGAATCCCCTCCCATATATATTTTTAAACGTGTGTATTGAGCCAATGTCTCCTCTGGAATCTCTAAGCTCTGAACAAGTTCTATGGAAAGGAATGATTGAATAGAACCATTTTCAATAAAAACTATATCTATGGTAGAGATAACATAGATGATACCACTAATCATCTCTGGTGCATCCTGAATGTAAGCCTCTATTTCTCGAAGCTTGGCCCGCCCCTACTAACCATCCCCAAGAGCCTATGGTGGACCACAAGGGGCTGGGGGTGGTGGTACCTCAAACCACCTATCACCACCTAATAGTCAGCCTACATCCATGCCACATACCCCACCCTATGGATCGTTGTTCTAAAACCTCTACCATTATCATGACTATACCTCAACTATATCCTATTCAGTCATACAACTAGTTGAGAAATCTCTAGCCAGATTCCCCCGACGACTACACAAGTTTCACAGTCTGTCTGTCAGCTGACTCACTCTACCATGGGATGTACTCACAGGTGATCTTGTGTCATGGGGTCATCCCCTAGAGTTCTTGAACCACATGGGTCCATGTGTCATCTTTCGGCTACCTGATGATGAATATTCTACTACATGTCATCCAATGGTAGCTCCCAATACCGGTGCCTTATCTTCATGAAACCTCTCACCATTAGAGACCTATCCAACGCCCAAAAATGATTAGGTATACTAAAGGATATAATTAACTCCCTGATCTCTCTTGTAGTCCCATCTCTAAGGTATGGTCATGTATGAATGGGTCCCACACCATGTATGTATAGCAGTGAGAATGATATGTAATTCTAACTGAGTAACGTACTACTAACCGGATTCCCAACTATAGGTGTAGTAGCTCTTATATATAAACATTGTGTAGGGTTTCTAGAATGAACTCCACCCTCTATAGGAAACTGAAATCTATCTAGGACAGAATTAAATCATCATAGGTATGAGTAATAACACTCCACCATATCCCAGTCAAGACCTGAATAAGGATCACGTCTAGGAGTGACATCGGGTCAAGAAGTTTCCTCACTAAGTGAATGACTCATGTCACCACCTAAAACTAGCCCTCAGCTAATTGAGGATATGTCTCACCTAGAAACATGGGAGGTCACTATCTCTGGAACTCTTGGAAATAACTATGCATGTGTGAAAACTCTACCAATAACCCCGGTAGGAACTACTACTCTCCAAGTGGTGGTATGGCTGGTACACCACAGAGAGGTGTTATCTTTGTAAATAGTCCCTGAACCGATGCCTCGTAGGTCAGCTTACCATCCTCATGGGCATACCCTGGAATCCTGGCTAGATAACAGCGTGAAATCATCCTAAAACTAAACAATATGTACCATGGTCAATATAGTATACATGGTGAGATGAATCTGACTCAAGAAGGACATGAGATCACACTCAATTCCTATATGATGCATGAACCCTTAATTCCCATGAAACTATTTTTTTCATGTTCAGAGTCGGAAAAAAAAATTCAAGGTCTTGGTGAATGGATGTTTCAGCCACCATACTGTCACTAGGTTCCCTGGCATGAAATCCAAACTCAAAACACTTTATAGTGTTTCCCCAAAAAATAGTATAACCGACCTCCAAAGATACCAATATCTCTCTACTAATCCCCCGAGGCCCATGTTGTGACAACCCCAAACCCACCTCCAATAGCCCAGGGGATGGAGACTATTGTTGAGTGTTAATATCTTACAAGTGCGAGGAATTTTCCCAAGTACCAATACACATGAACTCATTCCCAAGAAAAATCTGAAACTTAGACCACTGTAAACATGGATGCAAACCACTACGAGAACCCACTCGAAGTAAGGTAAAAAAACTGAAATAAAAACGGTTCAAAACACATGCCCAACTAAAAAAATATTATACAAAGATCATGGGTCTCATCTACAAAAAACCCTACCTGAAGTGTAGGTATATTAAGTTTTCTAAATGATTCTAACGCATACCACATCTGCCGATCACCCTGAAGCACCACCTGTCACTTGCCCACAAAATACTCTGTCAAATATTTTGATTGTATGTACACGAAATGACACATGAGAGTGAAGCATGTGCATGGGTCTATAGAAAAATACTCATAATCGACCCCAAACCATAATGGAATTACACAATTTCAACCACAAGTAATCACATGAATTATTATACAAAGTAAGGAAATAAGAAATACAAAACGTAGACTACCAATGAGGCACACAAAGTGTAGCCTTTAAGATTTATAGTTAACTGAGTAACTATAGACATGTCACACCAAGTATAGGTTTATGGTATGTAAATAAGATTTTCCTAAGAATCCATAGTACCCACAAGTAGTATCACATAATGTGTTTGTAACACATGGGGTGTAGGTAACATACAGAGTGTCGGTAACACACAAATTGTTGGTAACACATAGAATGTAGATAATACATATATTATTTGTAACACACGGAGTGTAGGTGACAAAATGAATTTCCTAAAAGACTATAGTTCCATCAACCTAGTGGGATTGGAGAATATAAAATCATTTTTTGTTAGAAATAAATCCCTGATAAGACACATAGTCTAGTTATGAAACATATTCTATGTACCCAAATAGCTTATTGGTTGTAGCCATCTGCATGATTTTGTCCATAGAGCACTCGTTATGGGAGCACCTCATCCTCAAGCAAATAGGCCATTATCCAAATTCCACAAAAACTCAATTAGAGAATCCCAAATTTACCACCTCATTTCCAGGGTACAAGCCCCATAAACTTCTAATGAAAATGAAATAGAGTTTATGAATTATGGGATTTTTTGTAAAAAGGGGTTGGTTGGGTTTGAGTTCGTTCCGAATAAGTTGGACTGACCAATGTCCTTCCTTAACTGACCTGTCGTGTCGACCCAACCTACTGGGTATGGCCTCACCAGGCTTTCCCCGGCCCACTGACGGCCTGTCCTACTAGCTTTATTGTGCGTTGGTCGAAGTTATGTCCCGCCTAAGAAAAACTAACTACTGTGAACACAACAGTGCCCTAGATTTCAAATCTGAGCACTCATTTAAATGTTACTAAAACTGACCACATGTGCTATTATTAATAAACATAAAAATAGTTCAGACATTTATCCTGGGAACCCTGGGCCTCAGAATCATGTGTCATCTCATCACCTAGTCTTGACATAATACCACATAATATTCAAAAAATTACTTAAAAAATATGGGACATTAAATTGTTGATTTATATCATTGGAGGCTGGCATTCACAACACTATAGTGTGGTATTTGTATTCATAAGGTAGAATGGGATGTCCATGTTAGGATATATGGACCTGATCATCATGGTATGTGAAGGATGAAAAAATATATTCCTTTTTTCTATCTGTATAATTTGGGAACACATCCGAAAAAATTCCCTCCAGTGTTTATCATTTCAAGGACATTGTTTGGAATGATTTTTTTATTTTTATATGGGCATGGTTCCATGATCCAAATTTATTTTCATTCCTCTTTATTGGATGGCTAATAAAGAGTTGAGATGTCTAAAGATATATCTATAAGACATTGAAATAAACGTGTTTATATGTTCCAGTACTTTTCCATGGGTTTCTCAAGCCATTTTTGCGAAAAAGGGGATAAATCCTTTCTTTCATGTGTGGATTATCAGAAATTGAATCAGTTGAAAATTAAGATTAAGTATCCCTTTCCACAAATATATTATATCTTTAATCAACATTTAAGATATTGGATGTTATAGAAGATTTATATATGATCAGGATATCACAAGGTATCTCTTCAACCTATATGTGTAACTCATAGAGATTTTTTATAGAAGGTATGGTATATTTTTGTATCTGAATATTCTATTTGGTATCACGAATGTGCTAGAAGTATTCATGGATATGATAAATTGGGTTTTCCATACATATTTTGATTTATTTGTGGAGGTATTCAATGATGATATCTCGGTGTATTCTACCAATCAAAATGATAATTATGAAACTATTGAGATCATTTAAGATACAATGAGATAGAATCAGTTATATTCTAAAGTCACAAAGTTACACTTTTTCATGTTTATTGTTAACTACATTTGTCATATTATCTCAGAGATAAGAGTATCACTTGACCCAATGATATTGATTGATATATTTCCTGAGAGGATCCATGGAATTTAGGTGAATTAAAATGTCTCTGGGTGGTTAGGTTGATATTACAATTGATTCATATTGCCCTTCTCATTATTGAATTAACCACTTATGGGCTTGTATAATAAGGTTCTGTAGTTTTTATGGTCATATACCTCTGAGATTTCCTTTATGATATTAATGGGATACTTACTTGACTGCCAATTTTCATTCTTCCAGAGTCATCTAGAATATATATTGTATATTTGGATGCATCATGTATCGGTCTTCGAGATGTTCTGATGCTTGAAGAGTGATATTTGGAATATAAGTATCGTTAGTTGAGACCCCATGATAGGAACTACCTGAAGCATTGTATCATGTTTTCCTTTTTTGTTCATGCCTTTCTCTGTTGGAAGAATTATTTATGGGGTAAGTATTTTATAGTGTAGCCTACCAGAAAATCCTTACATATATATTTACATAGTGTGACCTCAATTTGACACAATGAAGGGGGGATGAATACCATCAGTGATTTTACATAGAGATTTATTATATTCCTGGTAAGGTAAATGCATTGGATGATACACTGAGTAAGGGGAATGAAATAAAGGAAGTTCACAAGGCAAGTAGTAAGTGGAACCTCATGGATTATTCTATGATATTCTCTTAGAGGTGCAGATTAGTCTTGAGTGGACTGTTCTATCATCCTTATAAGTGAATTAATATCTTCTATATAGAGTTAGGATATGATAATTATATGATGTAGAGGGGTTATTCCAATAGAAAAATGTTGCAGGTGAGAACCCATCTCCTGGTTGGACTGTGGGGAAGGATGATTTTATCTGTATTCATGGTTGAATTTGGGTTTTAGTAGACATATTCAAGGATTTGATATGATAATTAGATACCTATTATTTAGCAGTACAACCCTATATAACCTAGATTTATCAAGATTTATGACTCCCGTATATGTGTCTATTGATGAAATGTGTGTTAGCTTGTTTTATCAAGAGGTATTCCACTTATTACCAAGTGGTGGTAGAACGCTAGCGTCTAGATGTGAATTTTTAGTAGTTAATTATTCTCATGTGAGGGTGGGATTATTTTGTGATTGATTTCATGACATGTTTGTTGATGTCACCTTGATGTAGTGATGTCGTGTGAATTTTTATGGATAATCCCATAATGGTCTATAATTTTTTTCTTATCATGGAGACATTCTTAGTAGATGAGATTTGGATATTGTATAACCATGCGGTTTTCAAATTTCATGGGGTTCCTCATGTTGTTGAATCATATAGTGAAACTATATTTACATAGTATTTTTGAAAAATATAATAGAGAACCTTGGATAAACATGTTCTTCTTAGCATGAAATAACACTTTCAGACTGAAGGAATGTAAGATTGCACCATAAAATAATTTGAGGATAGTCATAATGAATGCATCCTTAATTGTGGGAGCTCATGGGTGAGGCATAAACCCCTTTTTGATTTCACATCAAAAATAGATATTAGGTGACAATAAATATGGAACCTTATGAGGAATTGTATGGAAGTCCAAGTTGATCACCCCTAAGCTAGTTATAGGCAGGTCAAGAATTTCTAGTTAGACAATGACTTGTGTAGAAGACTTCAAAGTAGATCCAGTTGAGTACAAAGATTATTTATAATATACTATCGATATAGAAATCCTATAATGATTATTATTGATGACCTATAGAGTTCCATGATGGGTATTAGATCTTTGTGAGTATCTCACCATCATTGAGACATATATGTTTCAGGATATAGGGTAATAATTCATCATGATATGTCCAACTATTTTATATTCTAGAGAGATTTAGGCTGGCATCCTATTTGATGCAACTACCTTATATTTACATATCCTTTCATGATGTCTTTGATGTGTCTCTGCCACATTATTATCAATCATGGTAATATCATATCCTTCATAATGATGATGTTGATATTGAGGATGATGCATCCATCAAGAATAATACTATATGTTTTTTATGATCAGATCATGATGGTTATACAAGGCTGGTTATCTCCAATAGTATGGGTGTTAAGGAAGAAGAACTATTTAAAAGATAACACATGGGAGCTACAGGCCGACGTTTGTGCTTAGTGGTTGGATTTTTTGTCATGCAATGCATGTTCACACTTATAAGGTAAATTTGGGGAATAATTTCATGAATATGAAATATTTTAAGTTCTAGGGTTATCTTATGTGGTATAGATCATTTAAATTTAGTTTTAATTTCTTGGTTTTTACCTAATCTGAATTCCCAATGACGTCGACGGAGATTTAGAGTGTGAGGGGCTTGTTCAGACCCCATAGTCCTGGTATTTGGAAAAGGAAAATTGGCCATATAATTAGTATAAATATTGTTTCAATGATGTATGGTTTGAGTAAACCTTGTTTTCTTGTTCAAATAGTAGAAAAGGACTCATAGTTTTCCCAATATAATACCCAAGGTTTTCACACCCATTTTGGAGGTTTTGAAGCAGTTAGAAGAGTCAGGCATCAATCTTTTCTCACATTTTTCCAAACATTGTGAATGAACCATGCGGATAACCTATTGAGGTAGTGATTGGCGAACGTTTTGACCATCCATGAGGCCAAATCATATGAAACTATTAAAATGTGGGAAATTAATATTTCCATAATAATTCATTAATGTGTTGAAACCAAATTTCCCCTTTTTTACTAGTTTACATAGGGATAATATTTTCTCTAATGAAAATCTTCTAATCTAGGTCTGGTTCTCTATTCAGACTCAGATACATGTAGGGATTATCTCATTGGATATTTTTCAGAGATTTATTCATTAATCTTGTTCCATTCTTCATTTTTCTTCACATCGAAAGAGTTATTTTAGTGAAAGATAATATTCTATATTTTAATGGGTTCTCCATACTTTTATCTCCAAATTCTGACAAAATCATATGATGATACATGATGATTATTATACCATTGGTGTATTATAGGTGGTCTGTAACATTCCCAAACCATTTTTTGTTTTATATACATTGGTAACATTGTTCTGCACACGATAGCCTCCTGTGTTTTCACTAAAATTAAATGATTGTACTTTCTATCTTTATTAGGAAATTATATGGTTTCCCACATGTAACATAGTATGATTTTTGTTCATTCTCCTCAACTCAGACTACCCGTGGGCTGTTTCTTTTTATCTTCCAATTTTCTACCACCCCATTGGGTTTGTCTAAGCTCACCAATATTGTTGGGTTCCTTAATGATAATTTAATTAATTGTTTAAGGTTGTGATTACCTTGTTTTCTGATTCATTAGTAAACAAATAGACTGAATTGAATAGAATTGATAGAAGAATATTTTTCCCCCCTTTTCATATGATTTCATATGATTTAAATGGATATATGTTTATAGGAACAATATTGAGTGGGATAGAAGAACTCAATGTTTGTGAAAAACAATGATTAATGAACTTACTATGGTAGAGTAATAATTGAACATTTCTATACCATGGATCCCCATTTTCTAGGATTCCATGGACATTTCTACTTATTAAGGAAAAAATACCTTAAGTTAATATTGCAGCATTTTTGGGTTCGTTGTGTTTGTTGAAAATGTAGGTTTCCTTGGTGAATTTTTTAGTTCCTGATATGTTGTTGAAAATCCATGTGGAAAAAGAACCATTAAAAGGAATGGAATATATGGAGGAAGTACAAAAAGATCAGATAAAATGTGGAGCTGTTTTCTTGTGTGTGCCAAATTTTTGGTGTCCAAAATTTTTAGTTTGGTGAGAAGAATAAAATGTGCCTTTCCTTGAATATCTCATCAAAATATGGAAAAGGCGTGACATTCACAAATAGGGGATTTGTGATGTATATTTCATGAAGACATGAAAAATGTTGATGGTGTTCTTCATTATTACGATGATCTTCGCGTATAGAATCGTTGAAGAGAATAGCAGCAACAAAGGGCATTGAATATGGAACTTCATGGTGAATGCATAAAGAAATTGACGGAATGCTATACGATTACGATAAGATATGCGATCCGAAAATTTTTTGTGGTGCTTTATGATATTGGGTGAATTTAGGTGGAAATTTCGGAGCTTTGCAATATGAGATGTCTTGGTGATGACTTCTCTTGGATGGTTTGAGGGTTGGTGGAATTACCTATAAATAGTCATCAACCCCCTTGATAGATGTAGATATTTTTCCAATAAAAACTTTTTTCTCTCAACTCGCGAAGGTGGTTCGCGAAGGCTGGGTACTTCGCGAAAGAAATATATTAGTAGAGGATAAGAAATATCTACAAAAGTGGTGTGATCTGTGTTGGATGAGTAACATTCGCGAATGAAGTCTCTTAGTGATGTCATGAGCTCTGTAATGGCCTATGTTTTTGGGAAGGATTGAGTATTGAGAAGGTTTGATCATTGTGAAGCAATGTGGTCTGTGAGGCAGCGAGCTCTGTAAAGGTGTGTACTTCGCGAAGAGGCCAGGAATTCGTAAAGGCTTGTTTGAGCTTTGCAAAATTGGGTGCTTCCTGAAGTATGGTGCTTTGTGAAGGAATTTATAAATTGTTTTGTATAGTGATCCATGCCAAATGGTTATTCATCAGTGGACAAAAGTTAGAATACAATAGAGGATCTATATATAGTGGAGGATTCATTCCTTAGTTATAATGAAGAGACTTACATGTTTATAAGTTGTGAGTGGATCTTCTGAATAAGTAGTTAGCTCACTTCTGTTGAGAGAATATTGAGTTATCAATGTTGTGAGTGGTTGTAAATGAGGAGGGACAGTGAGTCCACTTCAAACTTGTAAACAGTGGTGCACTTATAATAGATTTGGTACATCGGCACATCATCGGTGTATTCTCCTTGGACGTAGACTAGTGAGGATGAACCAAGTAAACTTGTTGTGTCAAGTGAATGATTTAATTTGTGTACATACTCTGCACTGGGAAGGAGAGAGAATTGATTTCTTCCCATGATGGAATAAGATCAAAGGGACTGTTATTTTAATCACTCATACCCTAATTCAATCCCCTCTCTGGGTATCTATCATTGTGGACCTAACAATTGGTATCAGAGCGAAAGGTTGATATCATTGTTTCTCTCTCAAATGGAGGTTACCAATCACAAATGGATTTCGATATTCAACGGGAACAATTTTCATCTATGGAATAATCAGATGCCACACTACTTCCTATCTTTCAGAATGGATGTGTTCACAGTAGAATCACATGGCATAACTGCTGATATTTATAGTGGTTCATTATTAGAAGCCGATTGAAGATAATTAGATAAAGACTCCAAGGGAATCAATTCACCAGGGGATCCCTATAAAATTAAATCTATACTAAGTTTATTTCATACAAAACATCACATTCCATGTGGGAAATTATACTGAATATATATGAAGTAGATAAAAATATCAGAGAGGCCAAGCTACATGTTATGTGAAAAAAATATGAAGATATGATAATGAACCTGAATGAGTCCATTAATGAATTCTTTGATAGGGATAAATTTATAGTTGAAGACATGTGAGGTGTTGGGGATGTCATTGAAGACCTAAAGACTTTGAAGAAAATTCTGAGGAAACTTCCGCCTTGGTTCAATCTGAAGGATTCAGTATTAGAAGACAGAGATCCAAAAGGGCTAACACTGGATAACATGCACAGTACCCTTGTAGAATATGAAATCCAAAAATATGAAAATGATGTTTTTGAAATGGGTAAATTGAAAGAGGTGGAATTCAAACACATGATGAAGTTCACCATTGAATATTTTCAGGAAGATGAAAAGACAGATGTGGTGATGTCATTTTTTCCTTCATATCTGAAAATAGGAAAAGTAGAGGTCAAATGGGAACTTCCACATGCTTGTTTTCGATGTGAAAAGGATGTAAATCATACGGAATGGTCTCTAAGAAGTTTCAAGAAGATGAAAAGGATGAAGATGAAATTTTCAAGAAGAAGTCTTCAGCTTATGGGAAAGGAAAGAAACAGTTCAAGTGAAATTTCATTAAAAAGAACACTATCCTTTCACAGGAATGTGACAGTTCGGGGGAGTATGAGGTTGATGTGGTTGAAGATATAGAGAACCTAAAATATTGTGGAGAAAATTATATGGTGGAAGTTGTCGTTATTACTTAGAAAAAGGAAGAAACCGACATTGATTCAGAAAAAGAAGTTGAAGGAATAGTATCGGAGAGAGTTGGAAAGGATTATAGCCGAGTGGCTTGGGTATTTGTTATTTCCCATAATTCTTATGTGTTCAGCTGATTAAAATAGTATCGGAGAGATTTGGAAAGGATTCTTGGACTGAAAATTCTAAATATTTGTAATGAAAATGGTACAGATTTCACAAACAATTAGGTGTAAGACTATCTTGAGAAAAACGAGATAAGACATCACGTTTCATCAGTAAGAACCCCTCATTAGAATGGAGTGGTTTAAAGAAAAAATCAGATCATCAACTATATGACCGAAATGATGCTTATTGAAAAACACATACCTAGGAGTTTCTGGAAGGAAACAATGTTCACATCGCTCTATATTTCTAATAGAGCATTGTTGTGTCCGAAAGAAAGAACAACTCCATATGAGATGTGGTACAGAAACAATACAATAGTGAAATACTTTCCAATCTTTTGATGTAAGTGATTTTTTCTCAATAATAAGAAACATAGGAAATTTGATTCATGTTGGGATGAGGGGATATTCCATGGCTACTTAGCAAAAAGAAAATCATACAAATTTATGAACAAGAGTCTGGGAAATTTAGTTGAGAGTATTGATGTCACTATTGTAGAAAATAAAGTGAATACTCAATAGCACAGTGAATATTTTCTTAATGAAAGTGATGAAGAGGAAAGTAACACAGGAGGAGTAGAAGTGGCCGATACTGATTTAAAATAACATACTACTGATGAGTATGGGGAAGTACAATCTTTATAAGCACTTAATCTAATGAGTGGAGTTTAAATTGAAAGCCAGAATATCATTAGTGATCAGTCAGCTTCAGTTTAGACAAGAATAATGAAATCACTACCGCAGACATCTTTCCAATATTAGGTAGATCCAAAATGAATTGCTGATGCAGTTTTAGATGAAAACTAGCTTCATTATATAAATTAATATATAGATTAGATCGAGAAGAATCATATGTGAGAGATTGATTCGAGGCCAGTAGATAAATATGTCCTTAGGACTGAATGGGTATATCTCAAAAATATGAATGAATATGGAATAGTGATTCGAAACAATGAATGGCTAGTGTGAAAAGGATAAACCCAGATTGAGGGAATAGATGTTTATGAGACTATTGAAAAAGTTTCATGGCTAGAGACAATTAGATTATTCCTTGAAATTGTAGTGGAACAGAAGTTCAATGTGTTCAATGTTGATGTCAAATCTGCATTCATGAATGGGGTTCTGGTGTAAGAAGTGTATATCAAGAAGCCAGATTATTTTATCATTCATGAGGATGAGAACTAGGTTTTTTAACTGAATAATGAATTATATGGGATAAAACATGCACCAAGATCATGGTCTTGAAGGATTGATCTGTACTTGAAGAAGCTTTGTTTCCAGCATCGGGGAGTTGATTTCAATATCTATTTCAACAAAAACAATAATCAAAGGATGATGGTGCTGGTTTATGTCAATGAAATAATATTTGGCTGATCAGAAGAAGCTCAGTGAATATAGTTTTACGAATTCATGAATAGTGAGTTCGAAATGTCAATGATTGGAGAGATAAAATTTTTCCCTAGTTTGTTGGTGACACAAGGGATGAATGGATCATTAATTTCACAGTACAAATATGACAAGGATGTTCTAAAATTATTTGGAATGGAGAAATCCATGGAGATGAAAACTGAAGTTGCTACCCGAATGAAACTATCCAATGAGGAGGATGGAAAGGCCGTTAATATCACATAATATAGACAAATAATGGAATATTTTCTATACCTGACCGTGACTAGGCCTAACATTGTATTCGTTACATTCCATGAAGAAAAATATCATAATAATCCCAAGGAAATGCACATGGATGTAGTGAAAAAAATACTTCTATATATCAAATGAACTATGGATTTAGGGTTGATGTTTAATGAGAAGTTTCAACAAGAGCTATTGGGATATACAGATGCATATTGGGATGGTTCAGAAGGTGATAGGAAATCAACATCAGGAGGTTCTTTTTATCTTGGTGGTTTGTGTATTTCAAGGATAAGAAAGAAGGAATATTTAATTTCACTGAGAACTACTAACGCTAATTTTATTACTGCTACTCAAGTATGAACATTTTTATTGTGGAAGAAGCAACTACTTTGATGACATTGGAGTTGAAGTAAATTCTCCGATCATAATCCAGTGCGATAACTCAAGTGATATAAATCTCAGAAAAAATCTCAACCATCACTCAAGGAAAAAGCATGTTGAGATAAAGTATCCTTTTATCAAAGAGAAGGCTGAGCAGGGAATCATTAAGTTGTAGTATGTTCCTATAAAACTACAGTTTGCAGACATTATGACAAATGCCTTACCCAAGGATGATTTTGAGAGGAATCGACTGTCTCTAGGAGTTCAGTCGACTCCCGAGACCTGGAAATGTGTAGATATGGTTCCCCCTCTCCACGAGGTATGATGTGTTTTTATTAATTGTTCTAATGTATTATCCTTCCAATGTCTTAGACCATATTGGAGTGACTGACGCACGCCTATCGTAGGGCATGGAAAAAGAAATTTAATTTTTCATAGTGTAGCATAGAAGCTGACCAGGGTCGTCCAACTTGAGGAGCTTTATCAATCGTTTACTTACTTAATCTAATTTAAATAAACTACTTCTTTTTTGTTTTTTTATATTATCTAGTAATGGAATACAATTAAATTAAAATAAAAGATAAAACTAACATACAAGGACAAAATGCAATTAATTGAGAAAGAACTTGGCCTTTATCGGTTGGTTTGTGGGTTTCATCATTCTCCTTGTTGGAATTAAAAATAATTTTGATAATTCAATTATGAGATCTCATTCATGAATTACTATTATTTTATTTATTGGTTTGAAATCTTGAATGCATTTTGCAATCTTAACTTCACCTCCTCCAATAATCAAGGATGATGGCACACCTCGATCGAGAGTGTGTCATCTTCCAAGTCCTGGCTCCATCGTAAGCCATTACAACCACTGAATGGCTCAACTCCATCGTATGAAGAGCTTTTATCAAGTAGAAGGGAGGGAAAATATATAATAAAATAATAAAAATGAGTTTGAGATTAGTGTCGTGGTGGACGATCGCCACACCCATGCACATCACTCTTGATCATCACAAACTTAATAAAAATAAGAATTTTTGCACAGAATTAATGAAATTTCCACATCCAAATTTCAGATAATTTGGAAACCTCATGAAAGAGTTATAAATTTTCATTCTATGTTTCTGTTTCTGGATGAAGCTTCCAGAAAGGTTCCTCTAAAGGTATGTCGTTCAATAGCCTCTTTAATGACCTCCAACATCCCCCAAATTTATTGTAGAGGCGTCCCTATCATCCCCTGTGGTATCCCAGGTGTAAAAACATCATTTAGATATGTGTATGCCGAGTTTGATGTTCGTTACGTTGGGTGGGTCTACGCTGTCCACTCGGAAAAATTCCCAACATCATTGAATTTTTAGTTCCTTTAGATAACTGAATCATCTCCTGGTCTAGCAGATAAAAATGAAGGAAATAAAATAATTATTCTAACAAAATTTGAATCAGAAAAGTGGGAGTTTTATTTTTTTCAGAAATGACCAAAATACCCCTGACGTAAAAATCTGTCAAAAATCCAGAATTAGTCGTTTTTCACATTTGGGCTCAAAATAACACTAAAACCTAAAAACATGACAATTACCCATTCAATTATACTATGGTGGGATTATAAACAATGATTTACAGTGTAAAATATATGAAAATACGAGCTTCATCACTCCCCCACACATAAACATTGCACTCATGGGAAATTATATTAAATTCAAATCAAAATCCACACAACAATAAAAAATGAGAAAATATCAATGATCTTATCAAAAATAGACTTCCATCATGTCTCATATGTGAATAATAATTCTCTCTTATTTTCATTTCAATCATTAATTTTTTTCAACCTCACAAATCAATCCATGGCCCAATCACAACCTACCTCACATTGAATTTTATGTCACTCTTCACTCAAGAGAAATTGAATCTACAGTTAAATACATACTTGAAAATCGTATGTATCACCATAGGTTTGCGAAAATTCTCATTTCTACACATCGTGAAACATGAAAATGAATTTAATCATGAGGGATTTAATTAATGGTTCAAATAATTACGTGGGTTAGGGTTGGTGGGAAAATGATTGAAAACGTTTCAGGATAGAAAGAGGTGGTTGTACTTTTAAGTACAATGCATGGTTAAATCAAGGGAAAACACTGGTAATTCCTCTATGAATCCCACTTGAAAATGTGAAAAAAAACATCACCACCCCCTTTTATATCATGGTACATGATCCAATAAGTGCTTATAATGAATGATATCATATATGTTCACCCCTTTTTTCCAAAGCTCCAGAAAGGCACAACTTTATTTTCTATTTCTTTTATTTATGGAGGATGAGCTGAAAATTGAACAAAATGAATGAATGGAAATTCATGCCCTTGATTTTTGAGAGGTACATGAGTCATACAAGAATTTAAAATGAGGAATTCAAACTCATCTCCATTTTTTTATTTTTTTTGAAGGAGAAATGGATGAAACAAAAAAGCACAATTAAATGACGACATATTCCCAATTCTCTTATTGTACACTACCCAAAGAATTGACACACACCTCGCATCACCAATAAATGATACAAATCCCAATGAACACATACGAAAGGCCCATCCCCCACACTAAAACTTGAAATATCCATGCAAGAATACTAAAAGTGCGGGTAGGTAAGGAAAAAGTGGCTTGTAATGTGGCTTAAACATATAAGGCATTTCATGGAATCTAAGGGCTTACAAAGGATAAATGTAAAGGTGGGTCTCAAGAAAAAATGTGGCTAGCCAAAGAGATTCCTCAATAATTTCAAATACATTCCATGGAATCCAAAGCTTCGAAATAGAATATTCAAAAATTATGGTTCTCAGACAAAATTCATGATTTCCTCAAGAAAGTGTGGGTATTAGGAAGAATATGAAAAATTAGTTTAGAGCACCTCACATTATTGGAAAAATATTTTGAGTCAGTGTTTCATGGGCATGGATTTCAGAAATTAGTCAAAATCATGAAAATGCTTAAAAATCCATTTCAAGGGAAAATAATTCAAATCAACAATCATTTAAAATCAATTATTTTAAAAATCATTTCAACACTTTCAAAATCAATTGATGTGTGGAAAGTGATAAGAATATTCATTAAAGCTCAAAATATGTTTTGGACCAAAAAAATGAAAGGAGTTGAAATGATAATCGTATAAAGTTAACTCCCTTTTGAAATAATGATTCGGTCACCATCCTATAATTTTCGGGGCTTCCTTCTCCCTTCATGATCCTACAAAAGAGAAATTATTCAATTAATCACAAGGATCATTAAATTTATACTGAAAATGAAATGAGAGAGGGGGATACATGATAGACTATTTCCTAATACTGAATTTGAAATTTAAATTACTGGAAAGCATGTAAAGATAAATCTTGGTATGATCCCCCATGTGGGACCTGGAATCTTTTACTACCTCTAGAGGGCAGTACCAGCTTTTATCCATATTCTTTTGGTGGATAAAGATTCTTTGATTTAAACCACCACATGTGGCTCTTCCTAGCTTGATGTTCTTTGTTCTTGTTGAGGAGGACTCCATAGACATAGTATACCAGATCTGCCCCCTTCGCAATTTGGTACATCTTGCATGGTAGGGGTAGGATGAAGTACAAAACCTGCTCCTCTTTTGTTCCTACTTGTGCATCCATCTTGTCTTTTAGTGCTAGCTTCATGGGGGCTTCCACCTCCTATATTATTTCGTCAGCCTCAGCAACTTGGATCTCTTTATGATTGGGCTCCTCCAGTAGATATTCCATGACTTCCGGGTGCTCCAGTTGTTCCTCAATAGGTGCATCTTCTTTTGTCTCTTCATCCTCCAGGGCATAATAGGAGTCATCTGATTCTGAAAATTCAAAACAATTGGGAGTTATACTAAAATTAGTTTCAACAAAATTAAAGGAATTTGAGTATAAGAATGTATCGTCTCCCTGATTTGGTTCAATATTAATATCCTCTTCAATTTAAAGTTCCTCTTAGAGTCGATCATCAATGGATGGAGGTAGGAAGTCAGGCTCATGCACCTCAATTTTGGCTTCAACTTCATGGATGTTTTCAGTGAAATTAGGGAAGACTTATGTCAATTTCTTCTTAACATTGAATCATTTAATGTCACTTTTGATTTCATCAGCCATGGATATAAAATCTTCAAGTGATATCTAGGTTACGAGTCCTCTTTCCTTCTGTTTGAACCTTATCATTAGAGAATCAACCCTTCGTTGGAGGGACTCATCAGTGTAGTCATTTTCTGCCTCCTACACCTTTGAGTAATTATTCCACGCATAATAATTGTAATTTGAATGCATCATGGAAAAATAAATTTTTATGGATTTTTTTTAAAAAATAATGAAAACTATCTGAAATTTGAAAATGGAAAAATAAAAGTAAAAACCGATTAGCTCCCCAGAAACTGCTCCAGTTTTGACACACGCCTTTCGTAGGGCGTGGAAAAAGCAATTTAATTTTTCCTAGTGCAGCATAGAAGCTAACCAGGGTCGTCTCACTTGAAGAGCTTTCTCAATTGTTTACGTACTTAATCTAATTTAAATAAACTACTTATTTTTGGTGTTTTTATATTATCTATTAATGGAATACAATTAAATTAAAATAAAAGATAAAACTAACATGCAAGGACAAAATGCAGCTATTTGAGAAAGAACTTGGCCTTTATGGGTTGGTTTGTGGGTTTCAGAATTCTCCTTGTTGGTATTTAAATTTAGTTTGATAATTCATGAATTAATATTATTTTATTTATTGGTGTAAATTCTTTAATGCATTTTGCAATCTTAACTCCACCTCCTCCTATAAACAAGGTTGATGGCCACCTCGATCGAGAGTGTCTCATCTTCCAAGATCTAGCTCCATCGTAAGCCATTTCAACCACTGATTGTCTCAACTCAATCGTATGAAGAGCTTGTATCCTGTAGAAGAGAGGCAAAATATTTAATAAAAGAATTGAAATTTTTTTGAGATCAGTGTCGTGGTAGACGATCGCCACACCCGTGCACATCACTCTTTCTCATCACAAACTTAATAAAAATCAGAATTTGAGCACATAATAAATGAAATTTCCACATACCTCCCACGGCCAAGTCTTCGGTTAACCCTTAATATTTTAGGGTAAGCGGTCACAGTGGATAATATGAGAAGAATAAAAGAATAAAATAAGGAGAATATATGAAGAAGAGAACATGGTGGATGGGTGGACACAAAAATAATGGATGAATTTTATTAGAAGTCTAAATTAAAACAGAAAACTAAAACAAAAATAACGAAAAGAAATGAAATGGGGAATATTTGTGGTTAGCCTCCCTCGGTGGAGATCTCCTCCTTGGTGCCTTGAAGGAATGGATGCAGAATAAGATTCTTTGAGAAGGAGGTGAGGGCCTCCTTTTATAGGCATATTTCGACCCCCGAAAGTTTTTGCGTTTTAGGCCCCATAAATGATCTCTTAACGCATCCCACCCTGAATAAATGTTGTTCATAACTATCGTGGCCGTCTCTCCTCAAAATGTCAGCTA
Organism: Viscum album; assembly: GCA_963277665.1. Taxonomy (NCBI): domain Eukaryota; kingdom Viridiplantae; phylum Streptophyta; class Magnoliopsida; order Santalales; family Viscaceae; genus Viscum; species Viscum album. Next base: position 634,075,699 of record OY728130.1, read on the forward strand.
AATTTGAAACCGGATGAAGGAGTTATGAATTTTTTCAATCTCTGTTTCGGTTTCTGGGTGAAGCTCTAGGAAGGTTCCTCCAAAAGAATGTCATTCAATATCCTCTTTAATGACCTCCAACATCATCCAAATTTATTTTAGAGATGGACCTATCTGTGATTGTAGTATCTTAGGTGGAAACACATCATTTAGATATGTGTAGGCCTAGTTTTATGTCCATTACGTGGGGTGGGTCCACGTTGTCCGCCCAGAAAGGTTCACAACTTTAATGAATTTTTAGACCCTATAGATGACCGAATCAGCTCCTGGTCCAGAAGACAAAAATGCCGAAAATAAAATAATTATTCAAAAATAATTTTGAATAAGAAAATTTGGAATTTTATTTTTCCGAAAATGACCAAAATACCCTAGACGTAAAAATCTGTCAAAATACAGAATTAGTAATTTTTAACATTTGGGCCCAAAATAACATTAAAACCTAAAAACATGACAATTACCCATTCAATAACACTATTGTGGGATTATAAACAATGATTTACAGTATAAAATATATGAAAATATGAGCTTCATCAGTGACCTTTGGGTTTGTTGAAAATGGTTGAGAAATAGTGAACCCTCACGGGGGAGAAAATATGGCTTTGGAAGGGAGAAAATGTCTTAGTCAAAGACACAGGGAGAAGATGACAGGTGGAGAAGCGAGATAGGGGGAGAAATGAAATAGGGGGAATGTCTGCTGATGAAATAAGCGATTGATCAAAGAATAGATATCATGAAAGCTGAGGATCCTAATAAAAGCATAAGAGTGGTGTTGGAATGGTGTTAGAAGGTTTCCTATGATCAAAATCTTGTATTAGTATGGAAATTGGTAATAGTTTTTGTTTAAAAATTGGTGTCATAAATGAAGTGATTCATTGATGAACATTCCATTTACTCTTGTTTCTAACTCTGAGCATTTCTCTTAATGAATTAGATTATCTGTTGAGTAAATCCTTGATTGCTATCTGAATTGCAAGAGGCAAATGGTGGTAGCAGTTGAAAGAAGCTTTAATGAGGTATCAATGTGCATATAATGTTTTTGAGAAGAGTTATCAACAATCCCAATGTGAGATATTGTTGGTAAAAAATATCTCAAGGTAACATGGAAACATTTTTCGGTTTCTTGTGTTTGTTGAAAATGACGTTTTCCATAGTGAATTGTCATGTTCTAGAGATTGTTTTGATAATCCATGCTAACAATGAACAATGACTAAGAAATGGAAGATATGGATGCGGTAAAAAATGTAAGATAAAAGGTAACAATGTTTTCCAGTGTGTGCCAAATTTTTAGGGTCCTAAATTTAGAGTTTGGTGAGCATAGAAAAATTTGAATTTTCTTGAATATATCATAAAAATATGGAAAAAGAAAGAGTTTTGTGAAGATGGGATTCTTGATGTGGATTTTGTGAATAAATGAAGAAAGTTGATGGTGTTCTTCACAATTATGATGAACATCGCAAACAGTAGCTTCGAATAGCATTGCAGCGGAGAAGGGAATTGTGAGTGGAGGTTCGTGGCGAAGGCGCAATAGAATTGACAGAATTATCTGTCCTTACGAAGATCTTTGTGATCTGAAATTTTCCTTGGTTCTTCATGATAAAGGGAGAATTTCGGAAAAAAATTACGAGCTTCGCGATTTGAGATAACGTGGCACTTACTTTTCGCATAAGGTTAAAGGGTAGGTGGAATCGTCTATAAAAAAATCTCAAACTCCTTTAGAGAAGTAGATATATTTCCCAGAAAAACATTTTTCTCTAAACATTCAATGGAGGTTCGTGAAGGGAGTTTTCTTCGTAAATGATGGTGCATCGCGGAAGATAAGCTAGCTCCGCGAAAGTGGTGTCTTCTATGTTGTCTCAATGAGCTTCGCAAAGGATGTTTCTTTGCGGTGGCTTGAGATTTAAAATTTCTAAAGCCTCATGAAGGCTTGATATTTTCAATGGCCTTAGGTTTTCAAAGTAGTGTTCTCCATAAGACAGCGAGTTCTTCGAAGGTGTGTGATTCGCGAAGAGGTAGGGACATCGTGAAGGCTTGTTTGAGGGTCGTGAAATTGGGATCTTCACGAAGTATGGTGATTTTTGAAGGTATATTAAAAGGGTGTTTCCCAGTGATCAGTGGAAAAGGGGTATTCGTCAGTGGATGAAATTCTGACTTCAATAGAGAAACTACATACTGTGGAGGATGCATTCATTAGTGATAAGGGAGAGACCTTACGGTCTATAATTTTTGAGTGGATCTTCAAAAGAAGCGGTGAGATCACTTAAGTTGAGATAGCAGAGAGTTCTCAATGTTTTTGAGTGGTTGTAAACCGGGAGGGACAATGATTCCACTTAAAACTAGTAAAAAATACAGTTCTTATTGTAGATTTGGTGCATCAGCACATCGTTTATGTATTCTCCTTGGACATATCCTAGTGAGGGTGAACCAAGTAAAATTGACGTGTCCTGTGAATGCTTTAATTTTTTTTCGTACTCTGCACTGGGAATGAGAGAGAATAGAGTTTTTTCTAATGAATAAATAAGGTCAAAGGGATAGTTTTTTTAATCTGTCATACCCTGATTCACCCCCCCCCCCCTCATGTTACCTTGCCTAGTGGACCTATCACTATAATATAGATCATGATTATTGTAGTATTTTTAAAGGACACTACTAATCATTGGATAATAATTCCTTATGATTCCAAGGGAATATCTACCCAATAGATCAATATTTCTTGGCCTGACATTATAAATTCTCAGTAGAAATGATCCTTAGACTCCACCCAAGACATTATTATGTTTCCGTTGAGAATATTCATGGAATCGCTGAGGATTCCACAACCTTTTATGCGTTGGATCTAGACCCTCTTTGTATGACACTCGATCACAAGACATTGGTCATTATGTATAGAATACACTTGATTACATTCTATGGTCATTGTAGATATTTTTCAATTCCTTTTAGATATCCATGGATTGGGTATTTTATTTCAGTTGTTGTATTTGATGATATCACACCTTCTTATTTTTTTTATAGTTGTCATTGTTCATGTGACATTATTTTTATTAATAGGGAGCCATGTTTGGATGGGAACAATTACTTCTGAATTTGAATATTCTACTTTATAACTATTAATCGTATTAAATATATTTCACACTACTTCATTGTTTATACACAAAATATAAATGTTATAGGACTTGTTTTTATTGAGCTAATATATGTTATCACACACCATGTTTGGGTCATCGTTGGGTGCCCTGGTAGACCATATATATGTATTAAGGCATCAAGGAAATCCCCAACTTTACGATTATTTATTTGATCATTTATTAAGATGGGAGGAGGAAAGGATTTATTGACCCCCATGATAATAATTGGAGAAAGTTCATTTTTTGGTCATTTTCTATTTGATACAGATGTTGTACTCGATGCCTGCTACCATGAATTTCTTACCATTTTTTATAGATACATGATATGTATATCATATTTTATATTCAAATAATTTTTTCATACTTATTATGAAAATATTCTGGATGTTATAATCAATTGTGGATTTATATGATATGCTTATGCCTATTTGATATAAAAACACCATTGTGTTGCACTATGATATGAATGAATTATCTCCCCATAGAAGCAACAATAGCCCTAAACTTTATATAGAAGCCTCTGGAATATTGGGAGGTGTACTTGAGGCCATGAGGTGCAGTGGCTCGGGGCACCATTCAGTGGATCCGGAGTTTGGACGTTACATTTTCAATGTTATCAGGAAACACCGTAGTCCAGATCATCACGACATAGAAGTGTGAAAAATTAAATTTTTCTATTAATAGAAAAATTTTATCTATTTTATATAGATATGAATATAAAGTAGAGGGGTTTCCTGGTTCCACTATGGATTATGAAATGGCCACACTATTTGAGATAAGGCAATGACACATTCTATTTAGGGGAGAGGTAGTTCACACTGTATCTATAACTTGAAAAATTAAGGATTTGAAATTAACATAAGTATGTAATAATTAAATTTCCATTACAGTTGGAATATAAAACATTGATATACAAGCCACATAGTATCACTAAAAATTTCATGTACCCACACTGATAGGGTATTGATAATACCCATTTTCACTTGAAAATAAATTAATTTAACCATAAGGATAATGGCAATGATGTAGAATGGTAGGTGAGTTAAAAAATTTTGTTAAATCATTATAGAGATATTTTTGTTTAATTGAGGGGTTTCTACTTAAAAAATTTAGTTATGGTCACCAATATATGTCCACACCACAATATGCTAAACCACATAACTATAATTCATGATGAAATGAAGGTTTCATTTATCTAATTTCAATCAACCTACAAAACCTAAAAAATCAGATGTGTTGCAACATAGTACATATGAAAATTCAACTTATAGGTAGTTTTTAACCGCTTTTTATTTTACTAGAAACTAAAATATGATGATTAATTTATTGAACTTATAGGGGTATAAATCTTATTAAATCATACATTTCAATCCCATTATTCACCATAGATTGTTTAAATTTTTATAAGAAATATTATATCCAATCCCAATAATTATATTTAATGGATAAATAGGATTTCACTATAAAAAACAAATAGTAGTTCTTGAAAAAATATATTTGAAAATATATCATATCAATGATCTTGTTATTAGAGGAAGAAAATGTGTTTGTATAATGAGGGGTTATAATTCTTGAATATTTGGAATCAATTGATAATTAATAAATGGATATGATGTATGAGTTCATTTTCATTTCCTATTATAATGTGAGGTTGATCCCATGGTATTTTATGAATAACATTGTGATTCCCCAAGGTGTTTTTACTAAAGGTGAAGAAGAATCACATAGGTAACTCAAAAGGGTATCAATTACATAATAAATATCCATGAAAATATAGTTATGATGGATAAAGGACCAACATGTCCACAAAATCTGATCATGGTCCTTTCCACCAAAAGTTATCTAATCAAGGAATGTTTAATGTAGTGACTCTTTGGAGGTAGTAAGCTATCCATAGACATTGTAAGGTAGTGATATTTGTAAATATTAGTTCTCTAACAAAAACTATTTTAATAATTAATATCAATAGTTATTTTGACGCATGAAACAATTTTAATTAATTTTCATTAGCTGTATCTAAGTAATGGTGAACTATATAATTGCACATGTCCATATTTTCATTATGAATTAGCACCAATGATGTTGAAGAAACCATTAACAATATTCAGATAAAAATCATTAGAATGTGACCCTTAGGGATGAGATTCAAATATCCATTAAGGAATGTGTGATTAAAAGGTTCACATATTTTTATTTCGTTAAACATTTTTTTACCTTGATTCACCCCTCTAAGAGTGATGTCACTGTTAGTCCCTTGTATAAGGTCGACAAGTGGTATCAAAGGGATATGACAAACTATGGAGTGATCATTTATCTAACATGATCTGATGTAGTTTTAAAGATTTTATCCACAATGAAATATCCCTTTTTAAATGAATTTAACAATAATTCACAAAAAATGTTTTTCATATAGTTCATAAAAGATTATCTTGGAGTTTCTAGAGAAGTGGTTGAGGAGATAATTGATACCTTAGGCCAATAAAGAGTTTTCTTTGAAATAGATCAAAACAATTATCAATTAATTCTTCTGTATGAAAGAAATTAAGGTATGTTATTAAGGAATAAATTCCAAAAAAATATGTTTTAAAAAATGTTTTATATTGATATTTTGATATAATTGGAAGAGTGTTTTGGAAAAAAAATAAGAGGTTATGTAAGAAATTGATTATAAATAAAAGTGTGAATTATAAAAACTCATCTCAATTTTTTCCATTATCTAAGGTAAATTATGAACATGATGTCATATATATTTATAATCCTCATGTTAAAAAGGATTTGGAGTTTCAAACTCTTTCTTGGAGCTGAAAATAATATGACTTTATGTTCATTTAATGGGAGTAATATCAAGTTTCTATTCTAAGTAATTACCATGAAATGAAAATGAGGATGAAAGGAGTATTGTGAATGGAATATAATATTCAATGATTATATATATATATATATCCATGTAAAATAATTGGTTAAAGGATGAATAAGTATCCCCGAATATCAACCATCATAAATTGAGAGTAATTATTAAACTGAAAATAAATATACATAGATAGCCTTCCCAAAAGTTCAAAATAAAAATGGCCATAGAGATGGAATAAAGAAACAATTTATTTCACTGAAAACATTTTACAAATAAAATAAATTGTCCTTGAGAGATACTAACTCACAGGTGAATCTTTAAGCTGAAAATATGGAATAACAGGACATGAATATAAGATACTTTAAGGGGGGAATGATCACCTTAAAAGGGAATAAAATTGTAACCTTGAATGTCATATCAATTTTTGTAGAAACAAATATAAGTGTATAACCACAATTATGAATTAAAGGGTCCTTCGTGAATGAGTTTCTATTATGGAATTTGTTTTCACAAAATGGTTAGATTTTCTAAATCCAATATACAAAAATATGTGTGAATAACAATAATGGTAACAACACCTCAAAAATATAAATACCATAAGAGGTATTATTATTTTCTTTGATATTTTATATTAACTTTTATTAGTAATTTAAAAATGTAATGCAATTTTAAAAATTCATGGAATGGTAATGAATCTGTAAAAACACACTCTAATCGAATAATTTATATGGAGAATTATTATCTTGAAAACATTACTATTTTTTTGTGAAATATGATAAATGTTTTAAAATATGAGAATGAGGATTATAGAAGAATTTATCATTAACCAAAATCTATATTATAATGATAACACACGTAGAATGAGAAAATAGAAATATAAATGATAAAGAAAGAGGTTGTTCATGTTTTAAATAATGTGTAATAAAATAAACTATTGAAGAATGGGTATTCCATGATGTCTCTCCTGGTCGTTACGGAATGTGATTTAAAAATTAGTTCCACACAAACCACTAGAAGAATAATATGAAGAGGTGATGTAACAAGAATCCATATGTGATATTCAATAATGATGAAACCAAATAAGGTAGTTATTCAATTGGGATCGATTGTAAAATTATTTACATACCCATGCTAATAATGGATGAAACTTTCAACATCCATGAAACGAACTACAAAAGTGGTAGAATTTATGAAAGACACTTTATAAATGGGATAAGTTGTTTGGCTTCAATTGATAATGAATAACTTTAACAGTTTATTTCATTCCTTTCCAAAACTATAAAAATGTAAAAATGAATGATGGAAGGTCATAGTCTAGTCCATATTAACCAAATGTACTCATCACTTTTATAAACATCGAGGATCCCCTATCCCCATATTATTTATATTTTCTAAATGTATTTTAAGAGGTGTATAATTGAGGGGAAGATACATTTTATGGCATCTTTGTTCTTTAATTTTACATAAATAATATTTCTAGAAAAAAAAAATAGATGAAGCATAAAAAGAATTGGGAAATGTATTGCATGTCTCTCCATTTTTACATAGAAATGTGATATGAAAAAAATTTCAAGATACAAAATCTCATGGAGAGTTGTGATCAATATCAATGGATATTAAGCCTTGTAAAATATTTTTCATGCATATGATGATATAAAAGGAATTATTTTTAGATAAAATTAGTTTCCCAAATTGAACCTCTATTCTATAATTTGATTAAAATATTTATCATGTTATAAAAATTATTTCATCAGGTGGAATGTTTCCCACAAATAAGTATATTAATATTATTTAATAATTTTTTGTTTTTAGTGATGGAAGTTATATGTTTTCTTTTGTATGAAGAAAATAATATAATATTATGATAATTACATATTATTCATGAGTGATATGGATATCCTTATTTTTATGTATAAAATACTTGATTCCAAAACTAGGCTCTAGCTAGTAGGATTAAAGGATTTATTAATATCTTATACACAAATGGTAAATTAAATTAGTGAATCTATAATAAAAATATTATAGTAAAAGGGATTGTCTTATATTGAAATTGGTTTCAAAATATTAATCTACTTTACATGTTATTGATTATAAATGAATAAAAAAAATTTAAATAGGGGGAATTTTTTTTTGAGGAGAAGATATCCCCAAGGGGTATTTGATCATTCTTGGAATATTTCTTATATTAAAGCAGAAAAGATGTGATGAAGAAGTACCCTATAGTGAAGTGCATATGAAAGGTATGTTCATCCTATTAATTTTTAAATGATGTTTTGAAATTTCTATTTTATTCATTTACAATATGGGGGGAGATTATAATTTGAGTGGGAGACGATACATTAAAGGGTTTGTTGATTATATGGGTGTAAAAGAATGTGTTGTATATTGTCATAAAAATCCACATGGAAGGTTTTTGTAAATAACTAAGGATTGATGCTGGGTTTGTAGAAAAAATATTTTTCCAAGATTATAGGAAATAAGGATGATCAAGGTGGGTAACCGGATGTGTATTGACATCTCCATAAGGAAATATGGATTTTTATCAAAATAACATTGTTGAAAACTCATGTTGAATATGATCAAAATATTCGATGTGATCATTGGGAGATTAATTGGGACCAAATGCAATATCAAAGGTATGTTGGTGACATTATGTTTTTTGGATATTTTTAGTGTAAAAAATGTTTATTTGTTCAAGTGGATGTTTTCATATGACATGATAGTCTTTGTTTTAATGGTTTATTTTGAGAATGAGTATTATATTTACAAAACTCAAATGACCACACCATAGTGGTGGATTTAGTGTTATTATTGAGACGTTTGGTCACACTACACTTCATTGAGGATATTTTAGAGTGTTTACTGGACCATAAATGAATTTTGGAGGGTCAATACAATGGTTTTATACACAGTAGTCACCGTGAATTCATATCAGTATTGATGGTTTCACAAGAATAAATAAATGGGATAAAAAAATTTATCATTAGGTACGAATCCAATCATATTCATCCCTACCCATATGGTATTATGATCATCCATAGAAGGGAATTTTTATGGTTATATATCCATTGAGTCACTTAGGAGAAATGAAACATAGATATGTGAAGGAATGGGAGCACGAAAGTAGTGGCCTATGTTTTCAGATGAATATGGCAGTAGTGTGGAGGAGGCTTAGATTAGTCCTTATTACTAAGAACAGATAGGTCAAGAGATGAATTATTTTATATTACACTGGTTATCCAAAAGAACTTATAATGTGGGATATGGGGTTCTCAAGAAACACCATATCTAGGCTCAATACGGAGTATAATTTTGGTTAGATGAATTTTGGTCCCATTGGAACATTTGAGGTGTTTACACCATGGATATATGCCTATTATAAATATATTTTTTTATTTCCATTGTAAATTTTTATGTTTTCACATCATAGGATATAATTTTATAAAACTATCTTTAGATTATAAGAACAACAATCCATAGATACACGATGTATATGGAGATTCCAAATTTAAAATCAATATAGAATTTCAATTTTTCGATTTATATATATGGATACATTATGGATATATAGGCTACCACATAGAACCATATGATTTTTTTACCAATTATATAAGTGTATTGATTTGGTTACATGTGTAATTTCTATCAAAATAATTTCACATTAAGGATAATTGATATACCAAAAACTGATTACCGAGCCAATCAGATGAGGAGATCAAGCTAGAGATCGTGTGTCAGTTTATATAGTAGTTACATAAAAAAATAAGGATCTATACCCCAATAGATACATATGAAACAATATTATATACCCTTACTTAATCAAAAATGAGTAAATAAATTGTGTATTTTAGTGAAAGAGATCATGAAAATGATATTTCAAAATTAGGGGTGTTACTTCATATTAAATTAAGAAATGTAGTATCCTAATAGTTTTTTATCAGTTGGAAGTTTATCTAGTAACTAAATAAAGGGGAGTTATTTCATAGATTTCTATGTTTCGATCCTAGATAAATTAACAAATTATTATCCCATCAAACGCATGGGACACTTTCCATCAATATCGACAAGAGTAGATTCAATCCAAATAATTGAATTTAATGGAGAAATATGATTTACCTATAATATTTCTAATAGTAAATCTAGATAATTTAAATCATTAAATTTAAATTTTTATAGATATAAATTTCATATTAAAAAATCATGTTTTTCCTTAAGGTGGTATAAATCTGGATGAATTTGAGTTCATTATGATCGATCCAAGAAGTAGAATAATAAATTTATGGTTGTGCCTATATTGAAGTGATTTTTTTTCAAGTGGTGTTCATTTAATTAAAATTTTCTGAATCAATGTGTTTTAAAGATATATAAATAAATAGGCCAGTATTAATTAAAAAGAAAATATTGTGAAAACTAATGATTCATTACAATCTATTTATACTCTAATGTTTACATACATGTCTATGTACTATGAGGTTAATTCATTCCATCAGTAGTAAGATAAAGAAGAAATGTTCAAGGGAGTTAACCTTGGGAAGTAGTGATATATCCCTAAATATTTCAGTGTAGTGATTCTAGGTATTGTAGAAAACGTTTCAAAAAATTTATAAATAGTGACACCGATGTTTATTTTGGTTCATAGTGTTGGGAAAAAATCCCTCAAGGTATCATTGCAGTACTTTTGGGTTGATTGTGTTTGTTGAAAAAGCATGTTTCCATGGTGAATTGTCATGTCCCAGATATGTTGTTGACAATCCATGATGACAACGTACCATGAAAAAGGAATAAACGATTTGGAGGTTGGTGAGCAACGCGAAAAGTGGATATCCTTGAAGATCTCCTCAAAATATGGAAAAGGGATGAGTTTTTAAAAGATAGGCTTCATGGATTGGATTTCATGTAGACCAGAAATATGATGGCGTTGATTCTTCACAATTACATCAAGCTATGCAAATGGCAGAGTTGATGAGCATTGTGGTGGTGATGATCATTGTAAGTGGAGATTCACTGCAAAGGCTTGAGGAAAATTACAGGATGCACCGTGATTATGATGAGGTCCGCGATCCGAAACCTTTCGTGCTTCTTCGCGATTTGGATATAATTTTATCGGGAATTTTAGAGCTTCGCGATTTGTGATGACGTGGTGTTGACTTCGCATGGAATGTTTGAGGGTTGGCGTAATCTCCTATAAATAGACCACGACCCCCTCAGAAGAAGTGGAGATTTTTTGAAGAAAATATGTCTCTCTCGTCTCGTGATGGTATTTCGCGAAGGCAGTGTGCTAGGCAAAAGAAGAGATTCGCGGCGGCTAATTTAGCTCCACGAATGTTGAGAGCTCCACGTTGGCTCAGTGAGATTCACAAAGGAAGTCGCTCTGCGATGACTTGATCTTCACGAGAGTGATTCGTGAAATGGAAGGAGCTTCGCAAAGGCTTGTTTGAGCATTGTGAAATTGGGAGCCTTGTGAAGTAGGGTTGTTTGCGAAGGTGTTTCCAAAGTGAGTTGAGTAGTGTTCAGAAGAAAAGGGGTATTCATCAGTGGTTGAGATATAGAGTTATATAAAGCATCAAAATACACTATCGGATGCATCCATTAGTGGAAATGAAGAGACATACATGTCTATAAACTATGAGTGGATCTTCTGAAAATCAGTGAGCTCACTTCAGTTGAGAGAGTAGTGAGTTCTCAAATTATGAGTGGTTGTAAACTGGGAGGGACAATTATTCTGCTTTGAACGTGTAAACAACAGTGTGATTTAAGTGGAATTGGTACATTGGCACACTGCTGGTGTATGTTCCTTGGATGTAGCCCAGTGAGGGTGAACAAAGTAAAAAATCGATGTGTCTTATGCATGCTTTATGTTTATTCATACTCTGTATTGGGAAGGATAGAGAAGAGGGTTTTTTATAACAGCAAAAGAAGATGAAAAAGGGGCAGTTGTTTTAATCTGGCATACCTTGATTCACCCCCACTCTCAGGGTATCTAGACTAGTGGTCCTAACGCATGAAATAATGTTGATAGATTCTCCTTGGATGTATCCCAGTGAGGGAGTACCAAATAATTCCCTGTGTCCATATTAAATTTATTCATGAACACAAAAATAGGTAATGAAAACATTATGAATATCAAGATAAATAGCATAACATAATCATTCTCAATGTTTAATTGGTCATTGTTCTTTAAAGTAATTTTATTTTAATTTTCAAGTTGTTTAAATTGTGTATGTCTTTTGTAAACCATGATTCAACTCCCCCCATCTCTGGGTGATATCTAGATATGTCCCCTATATAAGGATGACATCATCATTATTTAATACCATCATAAAATCCACTACTTTAATTTATCTTGATAATTCAATATAAGTATGACTTCAGGAGTTTGTGATGTGGTGCCTCATACTATGGAAAGGAAAACTCTCCACAACAAGTTATTATCCCATGGATGGATCTATCTTATGTCAGCAGAGATCATGATCCATTCATTACCAGGATGTTTTATCCATGGATAACATCACACTTCTATTGTATGATTGACATAATATTTATCAGAATATGAAATCATTATACTTTTTTTCATCTAAAGGAACTTCGTATTTATATATGATTAAAATATTTTTTTTGAATGTTTGATGTCATAAATTTTAAAAGTATTATGATTAAAGCATATGTATTTAGAAAATACATACATTTACTAAAAACACTAGTGATTATGTTTATGGAAAAATACATTCAATGGACTTAAATGACTTATGATTGAAAGTATTTCTATTTTACTCTAAATTCATACAACACTCAATGACATACACTCCCACAACATGTCAAATTACCATATCAAAAAATTATCTATTTCCAAGATAGTTCATGCCTGTTAACTATCCATGGACATACAATAAATCTTTATAGAACTATTATTTCTTCTAATAAACAACACAAAGTGATCTTCGATTGACTGTAAGTTCATTAGATTGACTAAAGGATCGATTGTATGAACACTTCTTGATTGAAAACATGTGAAACTCAATTGTCCATCCCATTTGGTGAAACATTTTAATGAAAATATTGATTATTTATATGTACTGAAAATTATATTTTATTGAAGTAACTATTTCAAACAAATTTCTTTTCTCTTTATAATTTTTTTGACATCACGGGTTTGGAACTGGGCATTCCTCATTTAATCATTGTAAAATCATATCAATAAAAAATCAACATGAAAAAATCTCAGAACATCTCAAAACCACATCCAAATAATACTATATACATGATAATAGATTCTTAAACTTATTGATCTAATAGATGGACCCCTTATGATTTCAATATATACTTCACATAATGGGTAGTATCTAACATCTAAATAGGTTATAGGCATCCCATCCACTTCTTTAGTATATTTTATTAACATGATTGTAAGTTACAAATTCATCACACCTAAAATGTATAAATAATAATAAAACAATATCCTCATGAAGATTAAATAATAATATCAACCAATTCCATACTCGTTCATGATAATGATGACATTCCTTATTAAAACTCACCATACCCTCAATCATAATATTATTTAAAACCAGTTTTTGTGGTGAGGTCAACAAATAACCCACACTTGTGAATATGTATTCCAAAATCCTAATTTTATAAATCAAAACCAGTGATCGGTTCCATCTCAATTAACAGATATATATATATATATATATATATATATTTAAATCTTCTTTGAAATTTACATTAATGAAAATGTTGTGAATAAATGAGAAGATACTAATCACATGTTCCCTCCCTTTTCACACACTTGTGAATATGAATTTTGAAATCCTAATTTTATAACTCTAAACCAATGGTCTATTCCATCTCAATTCACTTATATATATATTAAATCTTAATTGAAATTTACATTAATGAAAAATTTGGGAATAAATGAGAAGATAATTACCACATGTTTCCTCCCTTGTCCTCACATGAATCTCTCTTCATATCAATTTTAGTCAATAATTATATAATGGAATTACTTTTCAAAAACCTAAAAATAAATAAAAAAAAATTAGAATAAAAGTGAAGATAAATATAATAAATAAGAAATATGGGGATCTAAACTTAAATCAACATGGTGAATCAATGATTCCAACATTGTGTCCCAATTTAAAACACAAAAAATTGTACATTGGATCATTATATCATGGGACATTTTCCTTGGGGAAACACCCCTGTATTGGAAATATAAATAACATTACATCAATATTTTGTGTAATTTACATGATCAACATGATATATACAACTAATCCAAAGTAGAACGAATTTTTCACGGTCACTCATTTGTTTCATGATCTAAGGAAACACATTGCAACCCACCAAATTATAGAATAGTACCTCCATAATCACCCAATCCTTTTCATATTTAGATTTATCATGGAATAATTTTTCATCATACAGAGTGAATCCTTCCCTTGATCTAATATTCAATCAAACACAACCTTCCAACTAGAAAAAAAAACACCGCCAACTATTGCATTATATTTTTTTACTGTAGAGAAAGACAAAATTTATTTTAATTCACAAACTTAATAAAATATGGGTTAATATATAAACCCATACATGAAAATTTTAATCATTCAAACTATATTAGACATTCAACCATAAATCGTGACCTACATATATCATAAATTCATCAAAAATTCACCTCATACTAGCACCGAACACAAATCAAATGTATCGTGACCTACTCCATGATGAAAACACAATATTTACTAATGAATCATAACTTGATTAATGAAACAATCACTGAATAATCCATGGATAACATAACCTAATGTCATTTTAGCCCACGATTTCCATTAATTCTCTTATAGCATAAAACTGACATTCTGAGAAACAAACTCACATCAATTACTGAGACACTAAAATAGTGCACAAATGAATCTATCTATCCCAAAACATCATCAAATAACCAAATATAGCCTCATATAACTACCAAGAATAAGTTCTAATTATGGACATTTAAAATTGTCGAATGTTTCTCACCACCATACAAATCACTTACCAAAAAAATACTAAGAAATACCCAACAAAACACTCTTCAGTTACATAATAAACTACTCAACCCTCATCATTCACTCATACAAAATAATACTAAAACGCATCAATATATCTAAAATATCTAAACATATAATCAAAACTACACTATAGTAAGTGGTAGTTTACTGTAGGTCTAACTAAAGAAGAATCTAATAACATAGTTTTCTTATGTCCTATTTTCTTACATATAGACTGTCTTAAATTACATTACATATTACATAACACACCTATGTTTTATAAAAAACACATTTGTATCATAGGGTTCTCAATAACTTTTAAAACATAAAAAATTACCATATAACTGATATTTTACCATAAAATAAGAACATTTAGAAAGCCCATTTGAAATCCTCTTTTAAAAAAATTCAATAAAATTAATAAAATAAAAATTTAAAAGAATTTTTATTCATATCTTATACCACTTCATGCTTTTTCCTCTATAAAATTGGGTTTTTTATAAATTTGAATCCCCCTAATATAACATCATTGATGTGGGAAAACAAGCACATTCAATAATAGATCTAACAAGAACCTCATATAAAGCTAAATATAAACACCCATATAATTTATTCAGGGAATCATGTAATAGATTTTAAATTAATTTAATAAATAATAGACATAATAATTAAATAATTCCAATAGAAACACCCAATAAAACCAATATCATTCCCTAAAATGCTAATATCCTGATGCATGGAAAATATAAAAGGCACATAGATGAGCCCCATTACTCATCCCAATTTGCATCAATCCCACATTAAGATTCTTGGTCCAACCTCTCAATCAAACTTGATTTCCTAATAATAAAAATTTTACATACCAAGTAAAATTGTCTTCTAATTGAATTTCTGACAGATTATTTTGCTCGACCTCATATGTCCAAACATCGTCTCTCTATGGAAAAAAATTGATCCAAAACAAAAAAACATGTAATAATACCACTTTATAATATATTGAACTCGCCCACCCAAAATCTGACCATAGGGGGGATGATACAATAACTCTAGATTATATCCCTTTATTCAATATTCTATTAACTAGTTTCAAAATCCTAAAAAAATCACTAAAAATAAATCCCAAGGGTTACAGAAAAATCTAACAAAAAATTTGTATGACCATCCAATATGATTAAGAACCCTAAAACACATAGGCATAAAACAAGAATAAAATAGATTTAAAAAGCTCTTTTATAAAGGATAAACTATAATATATTTTTAATTAATATTTTTCAGAGTATAATAAGTGAAATATAAAAAACAAATAACATTATACAATATAATACATTAACATAACTCTCATAATTAATATATAATGGATCCTCATCCCGGTACCAACCCATTAATACTTTCATTTAATCCCTTTTTAGGGATTTGTTATTCAAAATTGTTTTTGTTTGTTTGTGAGATTCTCGAGGATAGAGAGCCTTTGTTAGGGAAAATAACCAAAATTTTAGGGAAGTATATTTATTTGAAATAAAAGAATCCAGGTACAAATTTTTAACAGACTCAGTATGGTTATTCCTATGTTTGGTGAATGCTTTGATTGGGGTCACTATGTTCATCTATCTAAACCTAGAGCTTATTTAGTCTACTGGGATTTACACACCATGTAAGGGGTTACCCACCATGTAATCCTAGCATGCCTATTGTCCAAAACTAATATAGGTCGTGAAAGATTTACACATTTTTTTAATAGGATCGGGACATATAATGGTCAATAATATGTTTTGAATAAAAAATCATAGTTTTTTCAATGTAATGGGGCATTGTGGATTATAATATGTGAGAAAACGATACACGACATTTAATTATCATAAAACGTGGTTTTATGTGTGGTGTATGGATGAATCTCATTTCATTAAAATGAAACCATTCTTTCTTGACCCAAATCTCCCACTATTTGATTTTGGATATCTCCCTCCCTTCCATATCACTTCGTTTATGGATCGATCAACAAGGTTGGGGTAGTGTGCATCAATATGTAATCATTTCATCTGGATCCTCTTTCCTCTAATCACGACTTGTCATGGATTAGGATGGTTTTCCTATTGATGTTATAATAGTATTTTATATCGATCCCTTGTAATTTAATGGCATGAATTATATTTTGAATAGAAATTTTAGAGATTCATATCACCGTTGATGAATATAGATTGGATTATACCATTTTTAGGTTAGTATTTCTATAAAATGGGATAAATCAATAAATGTTTTTATCAAACGTGTATATTTCTTTAGGGTTTTTTTGATTTTATGTGATATATGGTTTTAAAGGTCTTATAATAAGGGAAAATCTTTTCAAAAGGGGGTTTTCTTGGAAAATTTATTTTATTGGTTTCGAAATGCATCTTCAAACACCGATTTGATTGTCTTGAATTTGAAACTATTTTTTAAAATTGTAAATATGGTTTCGAAATGTATTTTGAAAATTGGAACGATAGGAAACATATGTGTGTTTAAGAAGAGATAAGGTTATTCTTAGTATCTATGATACATCTATTAGGTAACATTTTTCAATGTCTCATGACCATGGAAGGACTCGATATTGGTTGGTACCAATGTTAGGAATTCTTAGGCCCTTTTTGTCCTAGTCCACATTGTTTAATATACTAGGGCACAATACTAGGTGTTTTTACAATTATTGTTATTAATTTTATGATATTTATTTATCATGGATTTTTGGTAAAAGGGTTTTATATGAGTTTGTATCACATTGCATCACATGATAGGTTATTTCATGGATATGTGTTTACTTTATTACTTCTTGATGCATGGACAAGCATTCCTATTAAGTCACATCTACTTTTTCATATTTTAGGATTAGAGAATATGTCTAGATTTAATAAATTCCATGGGGGAAATCATTTACAAATGAATTTGATAATATAAAATTCATTTTAAAACATTTTTTATGATATAAATGTTTCGTTATTTATGTTAGACGTTGTATGGAATCTATGGTGTTATCCTACTCATCATTGTACTCACATATTAATTTTTATCTCTGGAGTTTGTTGCTATAGTATTTTAGGATACAAGTAAAGGGAATGACATCTTGTAGAATTTTTGCTTCTCCTTTGGTATTTTTCTTTATAGGGGTTTCATTTTGAGGTGACTTGTGGTAACATAGATACTTTACAGTCATTATTTTTATATACTTTTAGGTTAAGATTGTTTGGATTGGATTGTATAGATATGGTAGTATCATTTTATTTAGTACAGTACTCTAGTTGTATGTGTTTTCTCATTATATACTTCAATTTTTCTATTTTATTTCTTCACCTCACCATGTAAGGGATGACTTAGGTATATGGTTTAGTTGACCTAGGTTGGTTTGTTACAAGTTTGTAACATAGGGAAGGATCGTCTTGATGTTTGTTAAATATTATTGAGTTTGGTTTTGTGTCTTGGATAAAAAATAGTTAGGAAAATTGAAATTTGAATTTTAAGTGTGGATAAGGGAACTTTTACCTAACATCCATGACTAAACTAGAGTTACCATGGGTGGTTATGGACTTTTACCATGTTTGAGACTTGTGGTTTGGGGTCATTTGATTGAAATATATATTAATGTTATTTAAATTTTCCCATTACATTATGAAATATATATCATTGATAATATTTTTTTAATTTCATTATATTCATGATTTTTAATGCATTGGTTTGAATTCTGAAAATGTTGGTGAGATATTTGTATATGATCATGATCTAATTAGTTATTGTATTGTAGTCATTAAAAAATTCAATTGAGAAGTGATCTTCCAAATCTAAGAGATGAAGTTTTGAGACAGGTTATGCAAGATAATATTCCTATGGACCCTTAGTTGAAGTAGTAATTGGTATAATTTATGCTCTAGGATAAGTGGGAGTTAGGATCCCAGTATGTATAGTGAATAGTGTGCCTGAGTTTACAAAGAATAAACCACCCATCAACCATGGAGAGAATGTACTGCAATAATGCGAGAAGTTTATTGAGATGATTGGTATGATCATCAATTTATTGATGACTCCTAAATACTAGATAGTGGTCTTTTCCACATATGTTCATGAGGGACTAGGAAGGATATCGTGGGAATCTATTATGAAATATAGGTTGCACGAGGACCATACCTGGGTTTTTTTCAAGAAATAAATTAATCATTATTTTTAACCTTGGATGTTACGTGAATCAATGACCTAGGAGTTTCTATCCTTGGAGAATGGATAACATATCGTTATAGATTATTATCCGTTTTTTTCTGAGATTCTGCACATTAATCCAGATATTTTTACTAATGAGTATATAATGTATCGAAGGATTTAATAAGGAATGACGCATGATATTAGTTCTCTTTTAATTCTAATCTTCCTTATAACCATTTTTGTGGTTGTTCACAATGATTTTCTTGATGAGGTATTTCACATTGGGAAGAGATGTTTGGGTGGAGTTTTAGTTGGTTTATATGTTATCAATGCTGTATCTTATATCTAGAAAAGGAAACATAAGGGTCGTCATTTCGATTAATCACTTGTTTCAAGAGATTCACCAAGGAAATAACATATTGTTTTCTATTAGTTTGGTTTTTAGGTTACTCCAAACATAACCATAAGGAGTATCCAATGACTTTTCAAAATTGGGGATTATAGGTCCATCTCAATA
Organism: Viscum album; assembly: GCA_963277665.1. Taxonomy (NCBI): domain Eukaryota; kingdom Viridiplantae; phylum Streptophyta; class Magnoliopsida; order Santalales; family Viscaceae; genus Viscum; species Viscum album. The sequence goes on from OY728130.1 coordinate 634,095,418, forward strand.
TTTTTTGTGTTAGTATTTTCTTGGGAAGTATGGAAGGATCTATTATAACTAAGGGTTTAGAGGTTCATAACGAAGATGTCGAGGGTGTCAGGTCAAATACTCATGCTAAGTGGGGCGTTCATGTGGATTTGAAAAAATGTCCTTATACAATTGAGTACACTCAAGAGGAACATAAATTAGAGTAATATACTATTTGAGGTATGAGGATTATTTTATATTCTATTTTGATAGCTTTTTTGATACTAGTGAAATTTTTTCTTTAATATAATCAAAATTATTCAACATATTGGGATTTCATTCAGTACTTATTCCATACTTTTTATTCTTTCCATGAAATTCGGAAAGAGTTCCAAATAATGTTTCAATTTTACCATGTGTTGGGTAATGATAGAAAACATTGAGGTAGAATGTGACTTCTCATTTCCTGATATTGACATCCTCGACTTGATTCTAATCATAGATTGGATGATCAATTTTAATTCCTATATAGACTGTTTTCACTAACATGTATAGTTCATATCTAATTATGGGGTTTCTAATGTCTTCCAAGGTGACTGGGACTCTAGATCAGGAAGGGAATGACCATTTTTTTTATTAGAGGTTAATTTGGTTTTAGATTTGAACTATGATTCTTGATGTTGTTGACCTTTTTTAGGTGGCATACTTATTAATGTGGTGAGTAAGTACCCCATTGTCTTTTGAGATGATTTTTCTTATTTAATACCCTAAAAAGATGTCCATTTTATAACTGACAGACTCATAGGTATGACAATAGTTTTTATTCCATTTTATCACAGGGAACCTACTGATATGGTGGACCATAATGTCTAGCTTATTTACTAAGCATATAACGGGTTTATGTTTCCTAGTATGTCACATTGGGCATTACTTGTATTTTTTGATAAAAAGGTTGGTGGGAGCTTGTGACTCTATTTTTGACTGTCAGAAGCTAAATAAGGTGACCGTTAAGAAATAATATCATTTTCCTAGGATTTATGATCTTTTTACCATACTAGAGAGGCATGTTGGTTTTCAAAGATTGACTTCTATTTAGGGTACCACCGGGTCTAGGTTTGAGAAGAGAATATACCTTGGACAATGTTCAGGATCTGGTGTGGTCTTCATGCATTTCTATCGATGCCACCTGCTCTAACAAATGATTCTACGTTATTTATGGATTTGATAAACTAGATCTATCATAGATTCATGGAACCTTTTGTTTTTTTTCATGGATTATATTTTGTGAACTGTAAGTCATATGAGCATTAGGTATAACATTTGGATATCATTCCTATAACCTTGAAGGAATATCATTTATATGGTTAGATCTAGATATGTGTTTTCTAAATGAGAAGTGAAATTTATGTGATGTGTTATATCTGAGATGGTAATCTCAGGGGATCTTAAAAATATATAGGCTGTTATATCCTACGATCATCCTATAAATGAATTTGATATCTAGATATTCTTTAGTTTTTCAAGTACCTATAGAAGGATTGATCTATAATTCCCTATGAATGCATTTTCGATGAATTATATAACCCTTAATGTTGTAATGTTTATGTGGAAAGACAATTTTCAAGTATCATTTGAAGAGATGAAGATGATTCTGACATCTAATCCTATTTTTATTCTTTTGGAAACATTTTTGTGTTATGATTTTTCATGTCATGATTCTGGTACAAGATTGGGATGTGCCTTGATGAATGGGATATAGGTGGTGGCTTATGGATCAATCTATCTACACCCTTATGAGAAGAAATACCCTACCCATGATGTTCATTTGGAAGATGTTATGAATTCACACATAATATTTCGTAAATAACCCTCTAATATCTATTTTATAATTTATTTTGACCATTAGAGAATAAAATATATTTTTACACACATGGATACAAACATTTTATTGAGTTTCACAATAGGGTATATTTATACTTTTTCATTTTGATATTCCACGAACTCGTAGGAAATGAATTTTTGTTGTCGATGAAATAAGGAAAACATTTCCAACACAAGACTTTATGTAATTTGTTGTGGAGTGAACTTATATGAGTTTGTTTGTTGAGATGATCTTGGGAGTGAAATTGGTTGCTGAAGAAGTGTTCTCGGCTTTGATGAAAGTCCTCTAATCATTGATTGAGTGTGTTCAGATCATGTGGTAGATAATCAATAAGTTATTATGCTTTAGTAAAAGTCTTTATGGTGGGTATACCTTAGGCCACTAGTCATAATATCCTAGTGGTGATCTGTGCTTCCATATTAGGTTGGTTGTTCCATTATCCCTGAGTCTAGAATTTTTGGATAGTGGAAACCGATCATGATTTTATGTTCACCTTGGGGCTACCAATATGTATCATGACAGTAGAAAAAAGTTTTAGTGGAAGGTGATGATGTGGTCTATTGTCTATTTTTTACTGTGGTGCCTTAAATTTTAGATAATTATGGTGGAACACCATGGACCTACCAATTCTTTGGATCGATTACCCTTTCGAGTATAGAAGTGGGATGAAATTTCTAATTATTTATCCATTTTATATTCATAAACTCATAGTGGGAGGGATTAAATATGGGTTTTCATTGATAGACCCATGAAATTGGTTCATTTGATACCTATCAGGGCAATGAAGATGGTGTAAAAACTTATGGATTTGTATGTCTGAGATATTGTGAGACATCATGGGATTAAGAAGGAGGTTGTATCTTATAGGGACATAATCATCACATCCATTTTTGGGAAAGGCTTGCTAGAGGTGATGGTCTCCTATACAATATTGATAATTTTTTATCAACCATTGATGGTTAGATATACAATGAGGACTATCCAAATTATTTATGATACTTTTTCAGGATTTTTTATTGATTTTTAAGAACTTGGGAATATCATTTTTCTCTAGTCGAGATTTTATATAAAAATAGTTATCAAGCCTCAATTTGGATGGTTCCCTTTGAGTATTTTTCAGGGGTCCATGTATATATACCTTATGGTGGGATGATTTGGTAAATAAGACATTAGTTAGTCATATCCTTATTTAGGAGAGGAGGGAGATCGTGTAGTTTATCCAAAAGAAATTTTCCTTGGCATGGAGTCATGAAAAATTTTATATAGACCACCATCATAAGTTTCTAGATTTTGAGGTTAGTGATCTGAATATTTTTAGAGTTTCACCTTTCTTGCTATGTCATTGGATTAGTAATTAGGGCATGTTGACACTGAGGTTTTTTGTCCCCATTAAGATCATTGGATGACTTGGAATGGTGGCCAATCAGTTTGATATTCCATCATTCATAAAATATATCCAATAATTATTTCATGTTCCCAGACTAAGGAGTTATGTATCAAATAAATACCATATGATTATATAGGATGATGTTAACATAGGGACTAAGACCGCAATTTTTCACTAGCCATTTCAAATTATGGATTTCCTAGAGTTGGTAGTACATGGTAAAATGATTCCTAGATTTTAGGTATTGGGGTAGTGTGGACCAGATAACCATAAGATGTCGGAGAAACAATTGTTTTTGAAGAAGCTTTGGTCTTTAATTTTTTCTTGTCAAATAATATCAAGGATTTCTAGGTACTGAAAACATTTATGGTTGAGAGATTATAACACCTTGTTATTTTTTTCTAGCACCCCATTTTTTTTCTTTTTTTATCATCCTTGTTTTGGTTTTTTTTTTAGATTCTCAAAGTGGGAGATATGTTTCTAGGGAAAATTTCTTACGTTTCCTGGATGGATGTTTTTTATATAAATGGAGTCTACATATAAATATTTCAAAGACTTAGTGGGGTTCCTCAAATGTTTGTAGAATTATCAGAATGGGGTCATTGTGTTTTTGTATATAAACCTAGATATTGTACTGTTTTCTAGAAGTTTATATGTCATGTAAGGGGTTTGATAAAGGTCAATGTTATTAGAAAATTAATTCCAAAAAAATATTTAAATAATATTTAAATAATATGGCCATGATATATTTTTTTAATAAATTTTAATAAAAATTTAATAAAAGTTGGATTTTGAAATGAACTAAAGTCTATGTCAACAAATTTGGTGTATAATATAATAAAAATGAACCCAGAAAATATTTTGAAATATCATTATTTAAATACTCACCATTGAAAAAGTAATATAACTTCAATTTTAAAAGATAAATACAAATTAGATAGACATGTGAAATAATTGGTATAGAGATTTCTAAATAAGAATGAATAACATTGTTGCAAAGTACAAAATTTATATTGATGAAAACTATTTAGAACAAAATAAAGAAACATTAGAAAACAAACCGTTATGGATTTGATAAATTTAAAATTAGAATCCATTCAAGGATAGAGAATGATATAGAATTAAATATTATTTTTATTAAAAGAGTAATATAATAATATATATTCTTTTGTGGAATATATAACATATATAGAAATAAATTTGTAAATATATAATATATATCAACAAATGAAAATTTAGATGGGGAAACACTTACATTTTATAGATGAATTTCACAAATTCTCATCAACTTCACATATAATAAATTTTGACATATTAATAATTTATTTCATAACCTTATTCATATCTATTAAAATTTATAATCTTCATATACAATTATTATCAATTAATATAGTAGATAGTTATAGGTTATTCTCATTATTATCTATCGATAAATTCACCTTCTTGATTAATTTTTTTGTAATGGAGATGTTATAATACTCATAATGATTTAAATTTATAAATTACCTTATTATTAATTTTGTTATAATATATTTCATAAAATATTTATGATGTCCTATTTTGATTCCAAGGAAGTCGTCATTATGGATAGAAAAAATGAAAACAATACCGAGTATGTCTTTGGTAATTTAATGATATCAATGGATTACTTTATAAAGATTATAATTTTTCATTTCATTATTAAAAAATATATATCATGAGATATAATAAAAAATTATATAATATATATTCATAAAATATATTTTAAAAACCATACATATAACGAAGTAAATAAAAATTAAACACATTATCTTGGGAGGTGGTCATCTGCAAGAAATAACAAACGGCATTTTATTTTTTTCAACAGATGGATGAAAAGGATGTTAAAAAATGATTCATTTTCCAGAATCAACATAATTTTATATATATCAAATGTATTAATTAAATAAATAATTATAAAAATCCAATTATGTTGGTAATGAAATTTGATCCATGTTGTCCATCGGTGTGGAATTCTAGACAGATGCACAGGTGATGATTTCATTTTTCAAATTATTGTGAGGGTCGTAAAAAATGATTACTACATAAACATATTAAAATTTTATTATATCTATGAAACTTATATAATTATAATTTTATGGGTATAATGTATTTTTTAGAGGAAGAAAAATATTGAAATGTGTAGAAATGAATACGCAATGAATCATATTTGTTTACCAAACCCCTCATAGAGACTCTATCTATTTTCATATATTGTAATTTTCGAGATATAAAAACTAATGAACATAATAATGATAATTGAGAATTTATTTGGGTATAATTTATTTTCGGAAAAAAGGATTTTGGTGTCAATAACTGTTGAGTGGTAAATGCTCTGTTTATATGTGAGATAGGTTTCACTTTTGTAATTACCCATAACATTACATTAAAATCATGGAACTTCTAATATGACATAGATCCAAAATTAGAAACAAATTATTATAAGGTAAACGTTTTTGTTAAATACCTCATAAATTAATTTTGAGAAACATTTTAAACATTTCGTAGATATTTTCCCCGTATTTTTACATTTTAGCAAAATTTACTTTTACCATGGTCACTAACTTTTTATCCTTGTCAACATATTTTTATGACTAAAAATAAAAATAACAATATTATCTAATGTTTATATTACTATTAAAATTATTGAGTCCATTTTATAATAATAATTTTCTAAATGTAATAAAATATAATTATAAAATGGAAAGTGTGTAACACACAAAAACCATTTTAGAACAAATTAATTTTGTTTGAAAAAACTTTCAACAAATATTTTATTTCTAACATAATGTTGTTAAATAATTTTTTTACATATTAAATATATATTTGGTTAGGTAAAAATTGGTTTCATAATTTTTTAATTTTTTTATATATTATATTAATTTCAATAAATACCTATGATTTATAAAAATAGAATTTTTCATTATTCTCCTAAAAATAAACAATTTTTGAAAAGTCTTAAAAATCATCTATTCAAATTTTATCCTTATGTGTATGAAAATGAATTTAAAATTTTACAATTAATATTCATAAATTAAAATCTAAAAATTAAAAATTAAATATAAAAGAATAAGAAAAAATATTATTGGAAAAATATTTTATGAATATTAACAATTTTTATCTTTATTTACAATCATGTAATAATTAATTAGTTTGAATATATCATAAATATCAAGAATATATTTTATCATTATTAAACAATAATATATTTACTTTCCAAAACTAACATTTATAGATCATATAAATATAATTTTTAGAATAAAATACATTTATAAAAATAATAAATGATTTTATTCAACATTTACTTAAATAACAATTATTTTTTACATATATTTCAAAATAAGGTTGGCATAATTTATAAGAAAAAATGACACACCCCAAAATTATTCAAATAAATTTAATATTGTTTTAATGAAATAAGTCGTCTCTACAAAACACTACTTTTTTATAACAAAGAGATTAAACATAATTTTACCACCCCTATGATTTGACTTTTGAAAATCTATCATAAATTATTGTGATCAGTAAATTATTTAGAGTCTGATTTTACCAAATTGGTTTTTGGGGAATATTAACACACACTTATGAATTTTAATGTTACCCGTATTAATAGATTCATACACTTACGAATAGTTACATCACCTATGATAGTATATATATAGGAATCAAGTGAAAGTATGACGTACCTATGTTTTTGAATATGTAAATAAAGTTTTTAAAAACTGTATTTTTCATGTAAAATAGTGATTTTAAATAAAAATTAAATTAATCAACTTTATAAAATTATTTTCCGAAAATGGACTTCATTTTTGGGTTCTAGACATTGAAAAAAAGTTGGGTTAATTTATGCTATTTTCTGAAAAAATGAATTTTTTGTGAATTGTAAAATATGATAAATTGCAACAAATGAAAAATAAATGATTTATTTAGTCATTTTTGATGTTATTCTGTTGTAATAACCAATGTTTCCAACTCACAAGAACATATTACTATTTTTGGTCATGTAATTATCACTATTTCTAGTCCTACTGAAAAATAATAAACTAATGGTTAAATTTTTAAGAAAACCCTCCTCTCATCCACTATAATTCCCACATCTCCCACCCACTTCGCTTCACCCCTCCCAATCCGTGCACCTTATCCAAATTCATTACAAATCACCTCCAAAACTCCTCCGCAATGACCATAAGCCCTTGGTATCGTAAAAATAAAAATCCTCTTCCCTTAACAGGATCTCAATGAAAGTTAATTCAGGAGGTAAAATTACTCTTTTTTTTTATACATTTTCATGTTATTTTGTTCTCTATTATTTCAAAACATCTCCTAATAAAAATTTTATTACAACTCTAGAACCATAAATTTACTAGAATATTGTTATTTAATGTGATAATTCAACTTCATCACTCATTTCCCCCTCATTTATGCTAATATTAAACATCGTCCTAGATGTGTTGACTTATCACATTTAAGGATGAAGATTCTTTCAAATTGATTTAACATCATCAAATCTGATGATGATATCATTTTTATGGTTAAACATGACCATTATATATGTATTTTATCTTATTTAATGTTTGGTAATACTTATTCACTCACGATACCAAATAATAATACAAAAAAAGGTAATTGTGAGAAAAATTTCCAAATTCATCCATGCGTTTATCGTTAATGTATTTTATAATGATTCAATTTAAATAAAAATAAAAAAATGAATTTTATAACCATTTCAAACTCTGAATGTGCACTTATAACATATAAAATCAATTCTGAACTTCAATTCCAATCTTACATGAACTTCCATACTCATTTATATGTGAGATGGTCGTGAATATTATGAAAACGAGCCATGAAAAACAAGGAAATTTAATCTCTTAACTCAACAAAAATACATGAATAAACATAGTAAATTCATAATAATACAAATAAATGTATAAAGGGTTATTAAAATTTTAATTAATGAACCTAATTTGGTTATTCAGATCATTATGATCAAGCGAAGAACACTCTTGGATTTAAGGTAAGGGATCCTCTCTCTTAATTTTATTCAAGAATCCCCCCTATGTTGGGTTATTTTATTTTTAATTCAGAATGATGTTGTATGTTTTAAAACCTCCCCATACTTCCCTTATGAAATATAAATGATTGGATACCCCTTTACCTCTCATTAAGCCCTGACGGGAACAGCTATTACCATGCCAAAATGTTTGTAAGGGGTTTCTTCATCTCACTTCCATTTTTGAGAGATACTCCATATTCACTACTATTTAATGTTTGTTTTTTATGTCTACTTACCATTGATGTTTAATATAATTAATATATTTATTTTTATTATATTCAGTTTATCATTTTAGGATTATTAATTTTGGGGCATACTATTAAATTGATTACAAATATGTAATTATTTTATACCTCAACCTCCATTTTCATTTGGGTTGGTTATATTCTTTATTCACCACAATGGAAATGTTAGATATTCCTATGTACTCCTCATATATTATGTTTTAATGTCCTATATACTTTTCCTAATCGAAATAATTTTTTATGGTGAGTTACATGTTTGAAAAGAATCTTTCAAAAATTATTCCGAAATGCAAGCCCGATTCAAGGAACATCTCAAATTCTTACCTATTATGATGTTAATTTTATAAAACAATTTATGACATAATTTTGCTTCTAAAATAACACATTTTAAAGTTGAAAATATTTTTTTGGTTAATTTATGATTTTATGAAAGTGAACAATCCTTTGCGCTTTAAAATCATTTATTATCTTCACTAAACCACACAAAAATGTTTTATTTCTAAAGCCTCTTTAAAAACTCTTTTTAATTGATTTCACCTAAATAAGAAATTTTTTTAATCCTAAAATATATTATCAATGACCATGAATTTTAATTTATGGGATATTCATTTTTAAGATATGATTTCCTGATAAATACAAATGATTTTATGAAAGAACTGTTCTTTCCATAATAAAAAAGAATTTTTCTCTTCTCACTTTATCTTTTATGACATATTTTCCATGTTCAGAACTTATTTCTTACTTGTGGTATATATACTGCCATTTTGAATATTATATCAAGATTATCATTGTTCTGTTGATATTCTAATGGATTTTTATATGAATTTTTCAACATGGTATCATACACTTTAGAATGATTAACGATTATTTCTTCAATGACTTTTCAATTGTGACATTTAAAAGAATGATCATATATGTCAGCATACTTTGTTTAATCTTGTAATTAATTATAGTTTATCCTTGGTGATATCATCCAACATGTTCTATTGAATGTTGTATGATTATTTTGATTGTAGATGTGCAATCTTGAAACCATTCTCCATATTACTCTAAATGGTTAGTGTTTAAGATTAATGATTGGGGAAATTTGTTCACATTTCATATATTAGTTTAAATATGAATATTTATGTTGTTTATGATTATCCAAATTCATAAGAGGAATTTATATAACATATTATGTTTTCAGTGGGTCCCAATATATCATATCGGTGCAATTGTAGGCCTCATGAGGAAAACAATAGTCTTGGCATGAGGCCTTGACAAAATGGATATTTATGGTCTTGGCACAAGGCCTTGACAGTATGGTTATGATTTCACGCATTATGAATTCCTTAATTATGAAAATATTATTAATAGTTTATTTGGTTATTCAACTAGTATAATACACATGATTATGTTTTATTGTGTCATTATTAATTCATCTCTTATTCATTCCATAAGGTGTTCATGTTTATTTTTAAAGGCATGTGTTTTTTGTTATTCACCGTGCCTAATGTTTCTGTTTATGATATCTTTTGCTGAATTTATTACCCTTAACGGGAATTTGAGCTCACCCATTTCTTCTGTTTTATCCTTTCATGTTAGGAAAATGATTGTACTATGAATGATTTTCTGGGTTAATCTATATGATTTTGGGATTTTATGTTGATGTTTTTATGTTTTTTTTAGTTTCAAGTTGTAATTTTGAACTCTATTATGTATCTTGTTTTCAAAAATACTAAAATGATCGGTACTTAAGAATAAATCTTCCTTATATTGATGAAAATTTAATAAAATAAGGCAATGACTCTGAGCTTATATTTTCAGGGCATTACAGTTGGTATCAAAGGTTGTTTAGTAGAAAACATTGAAAATATATATAGAAAAAGTAATTTAGTGAAAAAAAATCCTATGATAGAATTTGGGGATAAGAATACATGGAAATCCTAGATTTTTTGTAAGGAATATATTATGTGGGTTATCATGAAAATTCATCCCTATATAGACATGAACAAGTAGAGTTGGCTCTTGTACATATGTATCTAAGGGTAAAACCCGAAAACACCACGTTGAGCTAGACTCGAATGGGAACTGGGGCACAACTACGGGCCTTGCTGACTCTTGTTTCTACAGTCTCGGCGAATATTCAGTGGAAAATTTCGAATATTATTACAAATAATTATAAAGGATTTATGCCCCCAAAGTAACCAAAGTATACTGTTAAATTATTTATGATGCTTAAATTTATGTTATGTGTTATACAATGGTTAGATATGTGAAGAGTTCATAATTTTATGTGTTAATATATTATATGTAATTGATTATAAATGAATCCTAGCATAAGAAATGATAACATCACCAATGCACATGATACAAATAGTAAGAAGGATCATATCTCTAATGGTCTTAAACAATCGTTTAAAAGGATTATAGTCTCCCATGTATCCTCATCCAATGAAGGAATAGTATCATGTGTTAACATGGAAAGTAAGGAATTCTATGTGTCCTATAGATTCTAAGGGAAGAAAATTAATAAGAGGATGGTAGAGAAAACATGGATAAAGGGAAGAAGTAAATAAGGTTTTTCCAACATGTGATAACTGTTGAAATAATCACTTTGCAAAATCCATGAAGGTAATTTGAGTTTGTTATAATTTTAGAGAAAAAGGACACCATGTTCGTGATTTCAATGGTAAGAAAAGTTTTCCCCATGTACAATGCTATAACTAAAAGGATATGGTACACTATATGAATCATGGTCTTAATAGTCAATGTAATAAACCCAAAATTTTATTACTAGATAAATATCATGTTATGATACTAGAAAATATGAAGTGGAATAATTAATATACCTGGTCAATAAATATGTCTATTTCATTTTTTATCAGCAATGCACCAGTTATATGAATTATGGAATAAATGAGGATTGTACTATAGTAATTTTTCTTTAAGGATTTGGGGTCATATTACTAATGGTACAAATAAAAATTGACTTATTAGAATGTAAAACCATTGGAAAATATTTGGTTGATGTATAGACAACCCTTATCAAGTTCATAATATTGAGAATTCAATTTTGGAATACGGAGATGATATATATGGATAGTGTAAATTGTATAGTGCTAACTACCATGGTAATGATTAAAAAGTATATGATCTTGATCTATTAGAATGTTAAACCATTTATAAAATGGTTTAATTGATAATTTTATGAGTTTTTACAAGTTAATGTTACCACATGATGCAACTTAGGCTAAGAGATGAAGTATAGGTAGTTCCAAGAACAATCAAAGGATTTGATCATGTTTATGAAATATAAATAGATATTTATACACTTATTTAGTGGTATAATCGCTCAACACTATGAAAAGAGTCTTAAATTTTGTTTTTTATCATAATTATTGATAATGTTAATGAAATTGTTCATAACTATAGTTTATTGTTTTGTTTTAATCTACTTTCATCTAAACCTATTTTCTATCAATAGAAATTCATAGTATGATTTTTCTCCTATACTCATGTTTTACAATTCGAATCAATGTACCTCCATTCATAAGGATAATTTATTTATTTATTTATTTACATATATATATATATATATATTATTGTTATTGACCCCCTATTTTCCCTTCACCATTTTAAAAAGGATATTCTATTAACCTTATTTATGATATGGTTTTTTCAAAAGGATGTTTTCAAGTAACAACCAATAACATTCAACGTGAAGTATAAAATTTCAAGGATGAAATTTTTGTAATGATGGAATAATGTAACACCTCATGATTTAGAAAATAAATTTAATACTGAATGCATGAACCACTTAGTCTCTAAAAAATCACTTTGTTATAACCTATCCAGTAAGCATAATTTTACCTACCCTATAATTTTAATTTTGAAAATATAAACTACATCGTTTTGATCATTAAGTTATTAAGAGTCTGAAATGACCAAAATAATTTTTGATGAGTAGTAACATACCCTTGTGAATATTAATTTTTCACTTATGAACAAAGACATACCCTTATGAATAGTAACCACACCTACGATAGTATATATATAGGATTTAAGTTAAAGTATGATGTATATATGTTTTTGAATAAGTACATAAATGTTTAATAAAATGTATTTTTCAGGTAAAATTAGGATTTTAATTAAAAAATTAATCAATCATCTTTAAAAAACTATTTTTAAAAAATGTATTTCAGTTTTTGATTATACACTTTAAAAATGGTTAAGGTGAACTTTTAGGATTTTTCTGAAATACATAAACATTTTGTGAATAAAAAAATATGATAATTTACAATAAAATACAAATAATCTATTTACTTGATTATTAGTGATTTTATACTGTTTTAAGCACCAATAGTTCAAACTAAAATGTACATATTACAATATTTGGTCAAGGAGTCATCATTATTTCTTGTTTTGTTGAAAAATAATCAACTAATAATTAAAATATTAAGAAAACCTTATGCCCATCCACTTTAAATACCACATCTTCCACCCTCTTCTCTTCACCCCACTCAAACCATATGCCTTCCCTAAATTCTGCCAAAATCTTCTCCCAAGCTCCTCCCCCACGTCCAGCAGACCATGGTCTCATATAAAGACCAAATCCTCTTCCCTTAAGAGGCTCTCAATGAAGGTTAATTAAAGAGGTAAAATTCATCATTTATTTTGTTTCATTTTCTTCTTCCTTTGTTCTCTTTTCTTTTCTAACTACTCCTTATCCCAATGGAATGAAAACTTCAGTACCATACATGAACTGGATTTTTTTACTACTGGGATAATTCATCTTTATCCTTCATTTTCACCTCATTTATGCTAAAAATGAAACAACTATTGAGATGTGTTTATTTATCACATTTAAGGATGACAATGCTTTAAATTTGATTTACCATATACAACCCTAGTAATTAAATCATCTTTATAGTTTAACCATACTTTTATATATTATTTTATCTTATTTAATGTTCTATAATCCTTATTCACTCATGATGTAAAATAATAATACAAAACAATGTATTTTTGGGAAAAATCACCAAATTGATTCAAGTGTTTATCATTATTGTTTTGTATAATAATTGACCTTCTCTAAAAATAACCAAATTAATTTTATTACCATTTAATATTATGAATTTTCATTTTTATGATATAAAATAAATCTGTACTTGAGCTACCATCACACATGAACTTCGATACACTATTATAAGTGAGCTGATCTGGAATATTATGAAAACGAGCACTTGCGAACAATTAAATTGAATACCTTAACCCATATAAAAGGATATTAATGAACTTTATAAATTCACAATAAACCAGATAAATGTATAAATCATTCTACAATTGTCAATTAATTATCCCAATTTGGTTATTCGTATCATTAAGAGGAAGCAAAGAGCACCGTCAGATTTAATGTAAGGGGTCCTCTCTGTCAGTTTTATTCAAGAATCCCACCTATGTTGTGTCATTTTATATTTATTTCCTAATGATTTTTTATGTTTTATCACCTCCCCATACATACCTTATGATATATAAATGATGTGATACCACTTTACCTCTCATTAATCCCTTACAGGAACACATGTTACCATTCTGAAATATTTGTAAGGGGTTTCTTCATCTCACATTCATTTTTGTGATAAGTTTTGTATTCTCTACTATTACATGTGTATGATGTATATATACTTAATAATATGTTTAATTTCATGAATCTATTTATTTTTGTGATATTAAATTTATCATTTTATTATTATTTATTTTGGGGAATACGATTCAACTGATTGCAAATTTTTATGTATTTTCTAACTGAACATCAATTTTCATTCCAGTTTCTCTTATTCTCTATTCATCTCAATTTAATTATTATTTATTCTTATTTACTAATCATAGATTCTATTTTAATATTTCATATATTGTTATCAATAATATTCTTTCTTTATTTTTTGCGGAGTTACATTTTTTAAATGAATATTTCAAAAATTCATCCGAAATGAAATCTCGATTCAAGGAACATCTCGAATTCCCACCTATTTTTAAGTTCACACTATAATATGTTTTATTACATAGTTAACTTTATAAAATCAAAAAATATAACATAAAAATTCTATTTTGGTAGAATTATGGTTTTTTGAGAGAAAACATTACATTGCACTTTAAAATCCTTTAATGTCTTCCTTAAACCACACTAAACTGTTTTGTTTCTAAAGCATCAATAAAACCTGTTTTAAAATGATTTCATCTAAATAATACTTTATTTAATACTAAAATATAATTTCATTGAACATCCATTTTATTTTATGGGATATCTATTTTTACAATATAATGTAATGAAAAATAAAAAGATTTTTCAAAAGAACATATCTTTCCAAAATAAAAAGGATTTTTCTGATATCATTTTATCTTTTAGGATATATATGCCTCATTCACCACTTATTTCTTGCTTGATGTGTATGTACTGAACTTTTTCACAAGGCCATGAAAAAATGGAAATTTATGGGCTTGGAACGAGGTCTTGACAGTATGGTTATGATACCCCTCATTATGCATTACCTCATTATGAAAATATTATTGATAGTTCATGAGGTTATTGGAATAGAGGAATACACATGAATATGTTTTATTATGGAATTATTTATTCATATCTTATTCCTGCCATAATGTGGTCAGATTTATTGTTAAAGGGATGTCTTGTTAGTTATTCACTATTAAAAATGTTTATGATTTTGATATCTTTTATTAATTTTATTACCCTTACTGATATTTTTATCTCACCCCTTTCTTATGTTTTATCCTTAAAGGTTATGAGGATGATTATAGAATGAATTAATCATAGGGTTAATCTATGAGATTATTCGATTTTTTGTTGAAGTTATGATGATTTTTTTAGTTAGGAGTTGTAATTTTGAACTACTGTATGTATCTTGTTTCCAAAACTACTAAACTAATTGGTCTTTCGAGATGTATCTTCCTGGTATCTATGAAATGTAAATAAATAAGGCACTGAATCTGATCTTCTAGGGTTATGGAATTACATTTTTTATCAAATTAATTTTAGTAGAAAAAACAAAAACTAGCTATAGATAAAAGTAGATTTGTGAACAAAACCCTATGATTGAATTTGGAGATAAGAATATAAGGATATCCTAGAATTTTGTTAAGGAATATATTATATATTTTATCAAAGTAATACAACCCTATATGGATATAAAAAATATAGTTTCCTCTTTCAAAGATGTTTCTAGGAGTAAAACATGAAAAAACTACTTTGATCTAGACTCAAACGAGAACTGGTGAACAACAATGGGCCTTGATTTCACACATGGTTTGACATTCTTGGGAGATATGCTTTGTTAATTAATAATCTAATTAAAATCCATTATGTGGGATTTATTCCCAAAAAGTTACCAAAGTATATGGTTCTAGGATTTATGATGATTGAATTTATGTTATTTGTTGTACCATGTTTATAGATATAGAGTGTTCATAATTTTATGAGATAATATTGTATACCGAATTGATTAGAAATTGTGCCCAACAGAAGGAATGAGAACCTCACCAATGAACATGATGCAAAGAGTGATATGGTCCATATCTCTTATGGTCTTAAGCCATCGTTTTATAGGTATATAGTCTCCCAATTATCCTCATCATATAAAGAAATAGTATCATGTTTTAATAATGTATTTAAGGAATTCTACGAGTCCTGTTGATTTTAAGGTAAGAAAATGAAGAAGAGTAGGGTATAGAAAAACATAGATAAAGGGAAGATGAGAAAAAAGGGTTTTCCCACATGTGATAATTGTGTAAAGAATCACAATTATAAATTCTTGAATGTAATGGGAGTTTGATATATGTGTGAAGAAAGAGGAAAAATATTTTGTGATTGTAAGGGTAAGAAAATGATTTCCAATGTACAATTTTATAACTACAAGGATATTGGACACATTGTGAATCAATGTCCCAAGAATCAATGGTAATATACCCAAAATGATGTTACTAGATAAATATCATGTTATGATAATACAATAAATGAAGTGGAATGATTAATATTCCAGTCCATGAAACACATCTTTTCGATATTTTATCAATAATACACTGTTTATAAAAATTGTGAAATATATGAGGATTTTATTGTAGTAATTTTTCTTTTTAAGTATTTGAGGTTTTTTGATTAATGGTACTAAAAAATATTGACTCAGTAGTAGGTCAAAATTTTGGAAAATATATGGTTGAGGGATAGAAAACCCTTACCATGTTCATCATACTAAGATATCAATTTCGGATTATACAGATGATATACATGGATAAAGTAAATTTGATTGTACTAACTACAATGGGAATGATTCTAAAGTATTGGATCATGATATTTTGGAATGTTAAACCATTTATGAAATGGTTTAAATTGATAATTGTATGATGTTTTAGAGGGTTAGGACACCACAATATACAACTTATGCTAAGAGATGAAGTATTTTTATTTCAAGGAATAATAAAAGGATAAGATCGTGTTTATGAAATATAAACATATATTTATACACTTATAGAGTGGGATAATCCCTCAAATATATGAAAATTGTATTAAATGATTTTCTGTTATTACAATCATCGATAACGTTAATAAAATTTTCTCATAAGTATAGTTTATTGTTTTTGTAATGTAATTTCCTATAAAACTATTTTTTATCACATGATATTAAAAGTTTGGGTTTTCATATATGCCCAGGTTTTCATTTCTAATCAATGTCACTCCATTAGAAATGATAATTTATTTGTTTATTTGTTATTATTATTGTTGTTATTATTATTATTATTATTATTATTTACCACCAATTTTCCCATAAAAAATTAAGTAATGATATTCTATTAACCCTATTTCTGATATGGGGTTTTTATTATGAAATTTTTATGTAACAACTAATAAAATAAAAAGGGATATATTAAATTTTTAGGAGAAATGTTTTGTAATGAGGGGATAATGTAACACCTCATTATTTTGAAAATAAATTTAATATTGAAGCCATGAACCCCTAATACTTAACAAAACACTAATTTTTTATAACCTAGCCATTAAACATATTTTTACCTACCCTATGATTGGAATTTTGAAAATCTAACAAACATTGTTGTGATCAGCAAGTTATTTAGAGTTTGATATGACCTACATAATTTTTGTCAATAATAATATACCCTTATGAATATAAATGTTACCCTTATGAATAGGTATATACCATTATGAATAGTAACCATATATATAATATTTAAGTAAATGTATGATGTACATATGTTTTGGAATAAGTAAATAAATTTCTTTAAAACCTTGTTTTTAATCTAAAATTATGATTTTAATTAAAAATTAAATTTATCATATATTGAAAATTATTTTTGAAAAATGGACTTCATTTTTGGATTCTAAACATAAAAAAAATAGTTTAGGGTGAATTTTTGGTATTTTTATGAAATACTTAAATTACTTTTGAACAATAAAATATGATGATTTACAATAAATGATAACTAATTGATTTAATGAGTAATTGATGATGTTATGCTAATATAAGAACCAATATTTTTAACTCAGATGGACATATTACTATTTTTGGTCATGGAATAATCACCATTTCTTTTATTATGGAAAAATAATATACTAATGATTAAAATATTAAGAAAACCCTCCTCCCTTCTTCTATAAATACAACCTCTTCCACCCTCTTATCTTAAATCCTCTCAAGCATTATGAATTCTGCAAATTATTCCCAAATGTCCTCCCAAGTTCATCCTCCATTACGAGCAGATATTGGTATCATAAAAATTCCTAATCGTCTTCCCTTAAGAGGCTCTCAAGGAACGTTAATTCCAGAGGTATAATTCCTCTTTTCTTTTGGTTCATTTTCATCTTCCATAGTTATCATTCCTTGACTCAACTCTACTAATAAAAATTATATGAAAACTATAGTTCCACAAATGTACTATAATATTGTTATTCTAATTGGATAAATCATATTCATCTCTCCTTTCGCCCATATTTCGGCTAAAAATGAAACATTGTCCGATATGTGTTGATTTATCACATTTAAGGACGACTATGCTTTCAATTAGATTTTCCTTCTTCAGATCTAGTCATGAGACCATTATTATGGACTAACCAGACTATTATATGTGTATTTTATCTTATGTAATGTTCTTTAATCCTTATGCACTCATGATGTAATATAATAATACAAAACATGGTAATTGTGAGAAAAATATCCAAATTAATCCAAATGTTTATAATTGATGTTTTATATAATGATTCACCTTCACTAAAAATAACCAAATTAATTTTATAAACATTTAATCTTATGAATTTTAATTTATAACATATACAATCAATTTTTCACTTCAACTCCCAACATACATAAACATTCGTACTCTTTTATAAGTGAGTTGATCGTGAATATTATGAAAACGAGCACTAATGAACAATGAAATTGAATTCATTAACCCATAAAAAGGACACGTATAAACATAATAAATTCATAATAAACAAAATAAATGTATGAATTGTTGTAAAATTATTAATTAATTAACATAATTTGGTTATTTAGGAAATTAAGATCATGCAAAGAACACCTTCAGATTTAAGGTAAGGGATCCTCTCTATCTAAATTTTATTCATGAATCTACCTTATGTTGTGTCATTTTATTTTTAAATACTAATTATGGGGTATGTTTTTTAACCTCCCCCATAATTATCTTTTGATATATAAATGAAAATATACACATTTACTTCTCATTATGCCCTCTCAAAAACACCAGTTACCATTCTGAAATGTTTGTAAGGGGTTTCTTCATCTCACTTCCATTTTGTGACATATTCTGTATTCACTAATGTTACATGTGAATGGTGTATTTATACTTTAAATTATTATTTCATATAACTAAAATCATTATTTTCATGATATTCATTTTATCAATTAATGATAATTAATTTTTTGGAATTCAATTCAATTGATTACAAATGTATATGAATTTTCTATCTAAACCTCCATTTTAATTTGGGTCTCTCTTATTCTATATTCACCTAAATGTAATTGTTAATTATTATTATGTAATACTAGTAAATTATTTGTGAATTTTCAATTTATGGGTTCCAACCCTAATCCTTATTTATGTAAGGGGGAGTTTAATGATTTAAAATAATCTTACAAAAATTATTTTGTACTGAGTGGACGATTCAAGGAACATCACGAATTCATACCTATATTTATGTTCATACTATAATATTTTTTATTCCATATTTATCTTTATAAAAAAAATAATTTAATATGAAAAATAAATTTTGGTTCATTTCTGGTTTTATGAAACCAAACATGCCTTTGCGCGTTTAAATCCCTTAATGTATTCCATAAACTGCACTAACATAGTTTACTTCAAAAGCTTCTTTAAAAAAACATTTTAAATTATCTCACCAAAATAAAAATAAATTTAAGAATAAAATATAATTTTGGTATATCCATGTTTACAATCTGATATCATGACCAATTTAAATGATTTACCAACAGAGCTCTTCTTTCTTTAGTAAAAATAATTTTTCTCATCTCACATTAACTTTTTTGAGATATATGACTGGTTCAACACTTATTTCATTCTTGTGGTTTTTTTAAATCCCTTTGTAAAATCATATAAAGTGTATCCTTCTCCCCATTATATTTCAAGGTATGATGATTTGAATGTTTCAAGGTGGTATGTGACACTTTGGAATGTTTAAGGATTATTTCCTCAAGGATTTTTCAATGGTATCATTTAAAAGATTCTTCATCTATTTCAACTTCCATTGTTGAATATTTTACATAATTATGGTTTATCTACTATGATATATTCCACCATTTTTTGTTGAATGGTTTATGACTATTTCGATTGTGGATATTATATATTGAAACCATTAACCATATTAATCTGAATAGTTAATGTTTTTGATTAATGATTGGGGAAATTTATTTACATTTCATATGTTAGTTTCTACATAAATAGGTATGTTATTTATGTCTATCCCAATTAATGAGAAGAATTAATTGGACTTAGTATGTGTTTGGTGGGGCCCTCTATATCTACTCAGTGCATTGGTGTGTCATATGGGAAAAACTATGGTCTTGGTACGCGACCTCAACAAATTGTATATTTATAGTCTTGGCATGAGGCCTTGAATGTATAGTTAAGATGTCCCTCACTATTAATTCTCTCATTTTGAAAATAGTATTGATTTTTCATGAGGTTATTTGACTAGAATGATACCCATGAATATTATTTATTGTGGAATTATTTATTCATCTCTTATTCCTTTCATAATGTGTTCATGTTTATTTTTAAACGCATGTGTTTTTAGTTATTCACCATGCCTAATATTTATGTTTATGAGATATTACACTAAATTTAATAACATTAATAAGCATTTGATCTCACTCTATTCTTATGTTTTATTCTTCCAGGGTATGGGGAAGATTATACTGTGAATGAATTTTATTTTTAATCTAAGAGATTATGAGATTTTAAATTTATGTTTTTATGGTGTTTGTAGTTTCAAGTTGTAATTTTGAACTCTTATATGTATCTTTTTCCAAAATACACTAAACTGATTGGTCCTTCCGGATGTATCTTCTACATAACTATTCTAATGTAATAAAATAAGGCACATACTTTGAGCTTCTAGGGTTGGGGTGTTACTAAATATATAATGGATATATTATAATAGTTATATTTAATACTTATAATTCGATCTTCGAAATTGTAACACCATTATTTTTATTTTGGTGATGCGTGTGGAGAAAGATTAATATTTATTGAAATGAAAATATATATTTAATCCTTGAGTGTCATATGAAGTGTAAATATAGATATGAAAATTAAGAAATTCTTTTTCAATATTTTTTTTCAATGATTAGATGGAACACTGGTCTACATATATTTAATTTAAGAAGTAAATCAATATAAAAAATTACATGGTTCACCAAGAAAAGGATATATCCAAGGGTCATACACATGGTGATGTAATAGTATACCTAAATAATAAAGAGTAAAGGTTTATAATTTAATGTGGGATCACTATCTACTAATGTTTACAACCATGAATGTTCAAATAATTCATCTCTTATTAACTTTTATGATACACTACTAATAAATTAATTGTATGAAAAAACATATAAAATCAAACAAAAATTACATGATTGATATCAATATTACATATTTACCTACCATGTTGTAATAAAACGTTCCCTTAATCATATAGATAAACATATACACATCCTTCATCCTTCATAAAACTGTTTCAATAGATAATATTTTTATCCACTCACAATTATAAATCATCTCTCTATATTTCTGCTCCTCGTATTATATTTTATATGTCTCATTGAAAAATATAGTCTTCCATTTACATTTATGATCCAAAATCAACAAATAATATCTCTCCATATTGATTAAATCTCATATGAACAACAACTATGTCACTTCCCTTTAAAGTGTAATGAAATTTGTTTTTTATAAGAAAAATTGTATATATTTTAATATTTATAATCGTCATATATTTTTGGAATAAACAAATGTTTAGAATATGTATATAATAAAAGAAACCATTACGTATAAGTATTAAGAAAAACAAGTTCTTCTTCAATCAATGGATTATATAAAAACCATTGATTTGAAATTATCCATATCATTAAAATCACTTCATTTACATATCTTGAAATTAATCATATATATACATTAAATAATAATGATATCCACCATGATATATTTATATTTTCTAAAATTATAACTACTGAGATATGATTTTTTTGGTATCCATTTTCATGCTTGTAGTGACAATTATCATTGGCCTTATACTACTTTCCATATCATGAATCCTAAATAAGAAATGTTTAGAAAACCATAAAATTTAAGAAACCATAACAAAATCCTGACCTATAAACACCACATGTGGATTAAACTACACATACTAGTAGTACCCAACTAATCTATGATGAGACCTTAAAAATATATTAAACTAAACAATATATTATTATATAGTTTTATAATTTATTTCAATGACCAATATTTTCCAGAATCTATATAAAATATCCTTATTTACCATTCCCTCGATTATTGTAACAACAAAAATAAATAATAGGATAAAAACACCATCACTGGATTTATTTTTGTAACTTCACCCAAAAAATTCCAACATCAAACAAACATCATGAAACTCTTGTTATAATTTTATTAATATCAATATGTTTTATTTAATGTTCATTTATCAACATTTTTCAATAAACCTGGTCCAAAAATAAATTATTGTATTCATTAAAAAATGAATTTATTTTATAGAATACTATAATTATTCATTGAGTTCGTCTTAGAAAACCAAGAAAACCAAAATAAAAAATAAAAAATTGGGAATAATTAAAAATACCCAGAAATTATCCTTGTTTGAAACCACTAGAATTCATTTATCAGAAAAAAAAATTTATATAAACATGACATCTTGGGTAGAGAAGTGATATTTTCAGGACAGTTCATGTAACCAATACACATGAAGAGTCTGTAATAAAATTTTCTTCTTTCATTCCTAATCATACCTTGATACAGAATAAATTATAATATCATCCATAAACAATTCAATACATTTTTCATTGTATTTGTGAATGATTTTTTAGTTATAAAAACAACGGAGAATTAATAACACCGAAAACATTACTATAAACTCTTGATTTTTATAATGTTTTTGAAAATATTTTCGGAATATCATATTATTTTATAATTAGTTGATGTTATATTTACCATAGGTAAATCATTAAGAGACAGTAATGTTTTACTATTTGATCAAAATAATCACAAATACTCATTAAAGGATAGTTATCCTTTGTCGTAACATTATTTTTATTTTAGTTATGAATACATAAGAATAAACTAATGTTGGATTTCTTCATAAATAACATCAACATTACAAATTATGAAATTCCCATTATGATATAATTATTTTATTATAAATTATTCACATATTAATTAAAGACACACAACTCCACAAATTCCATATGTTATGATTTTATATATATCAAATTAATAACTTGTAAAAGATCAATGGAAAACATCATGTCTCTTTTTATAGGTAATCCATACAAGTCTACATGAAAGTCATCATGGTATATGATAATAACTATAAATAATATTGAATACCCTTTTACCAATAGAGATTAAAGAAATTAGATTTTGTATTTTTTTGATATGGAAGAAATGCATTGAATATTTAGAAAATAATTGCTTTCATTAATACCCCACTCAACTATAAATGTGTTCAAAACTCAATATACTCAGATGAAATTGAATGTCCAAATATAAAAGTTGATATGTTCTTTGTAACTCCCCAAATAAATGTTCTAATGATAATATTAGAGAATTTTCATCATTAAAGAAATAAAATATCTAAATTTACCAATACTAGCTATTATTGTAGATAATTATGGAATTCTGATTCATTTATAAAATAATTCTATGATGGGTGAGTCTTTAATAAATTATGATTTAGTTTCATTTATTATATTCATTAGAATCTATATTCCCTGATCATGGTTTGATGAATCTTCCCAAATTCAATATATTTTTTAAAAAACCTATCTAAATGACTCGACATGCCATATAGATGGATGTGTCAGGTTAAAATATTGAAATGATCTACTACACAACCCACTACATAGTAGTTATAACAAAACATGTTTTAAATTCATTGATAAAATATATAATACTGCCCTATATAGTTTATTAATAATTGAAAATTCTTCCTTTTTTGGTATCATGTAAGCTCGTTTACCATACTTCTTTTGAATAATGTGGCCACTCTCAATTTTCGATCCATGCAACCATTTTACAATTCTTCCTTAATTCCAGACATCATATAGTAAGACAAGAACCAAAATGTATAGGTTATCTGAAACTAGATTAACATTTTTAGGTCTAGTGGTTGAATCAATTTCTGGATAATGAAAAAAAATAATTATATATCCTAGGTATTTAGATTCATAATTTTATAGAAAATTTGAACTAATGTAATGATTATGATTACTAGAGATCATAGAAGACCCCATTCTAGATTCTGTAGAAATAATATTTTGTTCAAGACCTCTCCATGGAAAAAAATTATTGATCATAGATTTTATAAATTTTTAATTTAACTAATTTTCTATATGGACTCATCATATGTCCATATAATAAAGATAAATTTTATAAAAATTAATAGTACAATATATGTCATAGAGTATGGATGACCATTAAATATATTGTATTTTTGAATGACCCAAAAATGGTTTTTTATAAATCCTATGTTGTTTTAGTAAATTTGGTGAATTAATGTATAGTTTTACTAGTGTAAAAATTAATGATTTGGGTGACTAATTATATGAATAATTTATTATGAAAACATAATAAATGATAAATCTTACCATTCATTTTTGTTACATTATTTTCATGGGGAACAATATCCAATTAACTCTTTATGGACTATAATTTTGTTTTATTACACACATTTACTATTAAAAGGAACCCAATTATAACATAGAAAATGAAGAAAGTTTTGTAATATTAGAAGGAAATAGGTTTTTGGATAATTTTATTTTTGGAGTTACTACATTATGTAACCCTTAATTATAGAAGGATCATTTACATGCCTCTTTTATAAGGTTTGATCATTAAATGTCAAGTAAAAAATATAATTAAGGATCAAGTATTAATTTAACACTGAGAAATAGGTTCTATAAACATTTTAAAGGTGAAGGGACCTGATCAAAGTATTTATTATTCTACATAAAACATTGTTAACGTTTAGATTTAATATGATTCTATTTGTTAAAGAGTGATACCCTTTAGCCACAATTATAAGACAAAAATGATGATATATAGTAATATTAGTATATTTTAGGTTTTTATTTGTCATTTTATTGATTCTTACACCAAATTATCTCTATTTTGGGTTTATTTTTCATCTAATATGTTCAGGTATATTTGATACCTATGAATCTGTTTAGTAGTATCAAATACAGGTTGATGATGAATCTATAATATGGAATTCAATAAAACAATATCTAGATATATATTCATCATTAAACATGAATTTTAAAATGGAATGGGGAATTACCAATTTCATTCTTTTACAAAAACCATGTGGTTGATTAATTAATTTTTACATGATATTCTATATTAAGAAATAGAGGATCATAAAACCTATGTTTTAGGTGTTGTGGTTTATACCACTAATGATTTTCTTTATTGATCATGTAAAAATATAATTATCATTGGACTATAGAATTTTTAAATGTTAACCAATATATTTCAGATAAGGAATTAACTCTATAGAGATACACTATTTTTAACATGCATATAAATCACCTTGATTTGACTATAATATGAAAATAATTACCAATTTTATATAATTAAATTTTTTATGAAACATTCCGCAATATGTATGTAATTTGAGAAATTTTTTGCTAATCATCTATCTATTTTATTTCCAATTTAATATTTATATGTATAATAATATATTAATTTTATTCTGGATTTTTTTATTATTAAATTTCATATTTAACATTTTCATACAATTCATATTAATGTTACATCTATGTGTCTCAAGCGAGATTTATTTTTTTATAAAATATGAGTACGGTTTTATATTTCTGTTTTATATTCAATGATAAATTATTGTTGTGATTTTTACAAATTAAGTGACATATTTTTATAGTAATTGATGTATCCCTTTTTATTGGTCATTAGAATGTAGGTCTTTGTGTTGGAAATTCCACAGATCAAGGAACTTTGGATCTTTCTGTAAATGTAGGGGTCTTATTCGAGTAACACCATAGTTTCATGTAGAGACCCAAATATTGACATACATATACATTACATTAATTTTTTAGAATACTTAATACATAACAAAAACAGACACCAAAGGACCGTAATAGTTTAGTGTCTTTGGAAACTTGGAACATAATCTTCTAATGATGGTGATAGATATTCAACATCTCCCAAAAAGATTTTCCCCTTTTTTCATACCTAATTCCTTTCATTATATCATGGGGAAAAGAAAACATAAAAAGGGAAAGCTCAAATTCTCAGTAAGGGTAAACATATAGAACATAATACAATCTATAAACATTTGAATGCAAAAAGTTGAACATAAAATCTAATCATCAAAATCTTGAGCAAAGATATAAATCTTGGAAGTACGTAAGGAATATATCATAGTGGAACATAAATAATGATAAAATTGCATGGGAATAAAACATGTAATTGTAGGAAACCATTAAGCACATGATATTATTTCCATAGTAGCCAAGCTGTTACTGCCAAAACAATATTAGTGGACAAAGCCCCTTTTTGAATCAAGTTCACTCCTTGTTTCAGTCCTATATCACTGAACAAGATTAACTTACCATTCCAGACATGTCTATCTCATGAGATATAAATCTTTACCCAATGCATTGGAGGGATATATAGGTCACACCCATCTTATATAGAAATCATTCTTTCTTGTGCCACAAAACAATCAGAAATCTTTCATCTTATCCCAAAGAATAAAATGTGTTTCATAAACAAAATCTCATCTTAACATAATCCATACAAAACAAATGTATATCATTTAATCATAAGAAAAATCAAACCATTTAAATAATAGATACATTATACTTGAAACATAATCATAATGTCATCTTAGATGGAAAATAGTTTTGACAAAACACTTGAAAAGAATTTTTGAGAAAAATATCCTTTCTTATTCGAAATCATTTTATTTTTACAAAATTCAATGAAATTTTAAAAGAAAATGATTTTTTGAAAATAATAATGAAATCTTGTAGAGTATTATTCATGGAAATAACACATTATGAAATCTTCAAAATCCATTCATGTTGTGTATGTTAAAATAAAACATTATCCCCGTACTTTTGCCGGAAAAGTCAAAAAGGTCATCGTATGGTAAACAAAAGAAAGATTCCTTACATATAAAAATATAAAAGTAAAATATGGGTAAACATGACTTTAAACATACATTAATGAATATTAAACTCTTTATGAAAACATATTTATGGACATGGATGAAAAAGATAACCCCAGTAAATACTTACGTATAAGCAATCTTGGATAAAAATGAGACTGCAAAATTATCCCTTACCTTATGTCTTATATGCTTCGTATGTATCTGAACCTCTTGTATAATGATTTCAATAATGTCATTTAATTATTAAAGAATCATATTTATTGTTATGATATCATATATGGTTCACTTATGACATTATATTACCTGTTCTTTGGTAAATTCATGTTAAAGTAGCGTTTGGGGTAAAACCATTTCATTTATCATCCATGTTTTGACATTTAATTATTCATATGATTACTTAGATCATGATTACATACTTATAGAATGTAAAACATGATTTATTTATAATATATTTTCAGAATATACATATATATAATAGATTGGTAAATGGAAATAAATACACCGTTCATGGAGACGGTAGGTCGTACGTACGCATGAACGTTGTTTTCATTTCCATATTAAACTGAATGGAATTAAGTAAATAAAATATACATAATTCCAGTATCATTAATATGTCATATAGTATATGATTATTTAATATATATAATTTATAATCATTCTTGAATGGTTAACTTTGAGAATGAATCTCATCGCGTCGTGGAGACGGTAATCTGTACGTACACACGAGCAATGACATCATTCCCATAATTATTGAATGGAACTAGAGTGGATGATATAATATCTCAGAATTATTATCACATTATAATTAACATATATATATGTATTCATTACACCATTATACCCATCCAAGTTGGGTGGTGGTGGAAAAACATATTACACCACGACATGGAGACGGTATTCCGTACGTACGCACGCGCGGTGATTTCATTTTCCGTAGGATGGGTAGAAAGTGAAATGGGGTTGTTTGATATTTATAATAACATATAAGTATATTATTGATACTTATGTTATTACTTTATAATGAAACAACAAAGAAGAAAAGTTGATGAAGAAGGAAACCTGAAAGAATCTGTAGAAGAGATTACCTCTTCTTCGACATAACTTTTTTAAGAGTCCTCTTAAGGCACTAGAGTTGGTCTTTTGAGAAGAGAAAAAACTCAAAAATGTTTCTAGGGAACAGTAGAAGAGAAATGGGCAGGTGTTAGCCGATATTGAAGGCTCAATGTGTTGTGAATAGGATATGGAGAAGGTGCCCTTTTATAAGGGAGGAGAGGGGCACCTTTGGAAACATGAGAAATATTAATTTATAATAAATTCAAACCCCACATAAAAACTTACTAAATGATTCAAATCCGAATCTTAGATGAGATAGGGTTGTAATCTCATCATCTTATAAAATTTATACATGTTGGGAATTTA
This sequence comes from Viscum album, assembly GCA_963277665.1. NCBI lineage: Eukaryota > Viridiplantae > Streptophyta > Magnoliopsida > Santalales > Viscaceae > Viscum > Viscum album. The sequence continues at coordinate 634,124,353 of OY728130.1, forward strand.
TTTTAAACAATATCCACTTGATTTATCCTTATTTAATCTATTTAATTTTATTTTTGGTAATAAGAATCTAAATTTTTAATTTTGATAAATTATTACTTATGTTTTGTGAATTTTCCATAATTAGATAATTTATGAAATTTTCAACCATATAAATTTTAATTTATAATTTTTGAATTATTTTTTTGATTTTTAAACAATTTTAAATTATGTTATTTTTATAAAATAACAATACTGTCAATTTTTACACTATTCATTTATTTGAATTTAAATAAAATCCTTACAGAAGATATTTTCGAACTAAAAGCATAAATAGGTTCATAACATGTCATAGTTTTCTACGAAATTAGTGGATCACATTATGTTGTTCATATAATATTTATTTTAATATTTTTAAAACTATTTATTTGATATTTTAATCAATAATATAATTTCAACTTCACTATTGTGTCACCTTGAATGATAATTATTTAATCCCTAAGGATTATAAATAAATCCACATGATATAGATAATTTTATTATATTTCTGGAGACAATTCATGTTCGAAGATTCATGATGTTTATCACTAAATTAAAATTATTATACTTATAATATTTAAGATAGTGACATGTTGTCACTTTCTTTGGTTTTAATAACAATTAAATTATTTTCCCTATAAAAAGTCCCTTAAATGAATCTAATCAGACCCTTAGTTGATATGGGTCTAATTTCAGTCATCCAATAGAATTTTTTCATGTCTTAGTGTAATTTTATAATCTTCGGTTTACCCTTAATTACCCGATTTATCTTCAACTAAAGTAAATAAAAATTATCATAGTTACTAATCATAATGTCAAAAAGGAAAAAGTTACCTATTAACATAATTTGGACCCACTGAATCCAAATATGGAATCCATTTTTCATAATTCAAAACACATAAGTTTCAGTAATTAAATTAAAATTTATCCAGTTGTTAAGAAAACGGGTTTTAAAAGTTAAAATATTGCCAAATATTGAAATGTTTTTACCTACGAATTCAATTTAAAATTAAAGCTAATGACCTAAATTATGTTAAATTGTAAAAATATATTCTATTTATACTTTAAAACCATTCAATATTATAATCTAACCATATAATTATTGCGATAAAAAGTAGTTTGTAATTAATATATAGCGTGTTTTTACTATTCAATAAAATATGCAAGTTATCGGAATAATATGAAAATTTTATCCAAAGTAAATTTTTATATCCTGATTCCAAAGAATAATTTTATTTTGTCAAATTTAACTTATAAAATATCAAAAACTATTTTTAAAGTGGTTGCGCCGTGAAAAGGTGGTAAAACAGCATTTTTTGAAAAATACTTATTTAACCCAAAAAAAATTTCTTCTAATACCATGTTCTAGAAAATGTGTAAGATAAATAATGATGTAATAAAATTAAAATTTTAGTTCATAATATTTATAACGGCTAGCCCATAATAATATTATATCAATATATCATTGTTTAGTGAAACCTGGTATTGCGTACTACACACACTATCGAGGAAGGTTGTGATTGCGTGTAATGAGATCCAAGTCAGGGATGTGTGTAGTGAAAGCTCCTTTTGTTGTAGCGTACAACACAAGACAACATTAAAATTAAAAATAATAATTCTCATAAAATCTAGGGTTGTTATATTCTACCCCCTTGAAAGGAATTTCTCCTTCTAAATTCGTCGGGGTTATAAATGGTTTACTACTTGAAAGTTTCATTCTTAGAAACCCACATCATAAAAAGGAATACTAAAACATAATTTTAAAAAGTGAAGTTTGAAACATATCAGTTATCCAAATTAACTCATCATTGGGTTTCCACATAAGAGAACATAGGTGAAAATATGGATATGGAAGAGAAACCTAACCATCAATTTCTGATGGAGAGTGATAGAGAACAATGCTATGAAAAATCCAACAATCGCAAAGCCATAAATTTGTAATGATCTAGGGTACTATCTGATTTATTGGATATAAGGGGACTATGACAATATTTTTGGTTTTCAATATCATTTCCCTAATGTTGAATAAATTGAATTAGAAGAAATACTTACATTATTTCGGTATAATCTCATCGTTGTTCATGCCTTGAACAAATTACACTTCATCTCTTAAATAAATGAAGTTTTATTTGTCATTCGTGAAGTGTTAGCAGATCCTGTGATAGAATGATGGTTCATTCCATATATCTCAAACAAAAGGTTAGCAAAATTTTTCAAATATACATAAGTCCCTATATGGTGAGTTTAATCATATATGATTCCAAAAATGGACTTATACTTCATCTATCATACCAAATAATAAAATAAAACTTGTTTCTACTAACTAGGGACTTCTTGTAGGCCAATGGTAGGAAATAAAGGCATTTATCACTTCAGTTGTGGGTTCAATTCTTGTAACCTTGTCCGACACGACGGGTTGTCTCCTGTCCTATAGGTTGTCTTTTTTTTCTCTAAAACTTCACTATTATAACATTATAGAAATAATATCAAAAAAATATATAGACTTAAACAATATTATCTTATGTCCAACATAATCCATTCCAGTCTTTAGACTTATCCAAAATACATTTGTCCAATCTTATAGTATAATGAAAACGATTACTATAATTGTCATTAACCAAGCATGTGAATACCATCATTTATCCCCCATGTATCATAATATATATCTTTGTGATGGCATTCCAAACATGTGAATACCTTAATCTTGTATTCTCCTACAACATGAATTACCATAGAAGCATAGTTAAAAGATGAATGATGTCAAAGGGTAACTCTTTCCACATACCAAAATCCCAAAATTTTAGTATACTCAAACCATGATATCACTTTGTCCTTATATCAATCATGAACTCATTAATATTATTTTATCATAATCCCTTCATTATGCACTTTTCATCTTCTTTCCAAATTATTTGAATTAATTTTCATGGTTACCGGTACTATATAATTATTGAAAACCATAATAAACCAATACATAGATATTCCAATATTCCACAGTACTATAAATTATATTCCACAACATTATTATGGAATCTCGTTACATAAACACATAATCATTCCACTACATCGTTGTCATACTCAAAAATTCCAATAGTGATCGCATGTGAATTTTTATTGTCCTTTTCCTTAATAGGTTTCTCATGTCGATAATAATTAACCCTTGGATTAGGGAATTTATTAGAATAATGCCCCATTTCCATGCACTTGAAGCATTTATGTGTCAGTGGAGTGTTCTCTGTAGTCTTTTCTCTATTCACGTCATTAGAAACCTTTTCCAATTACATCGGCACTCATCTGCTTGATGGCCTTCTTTTCCAAACATTTAACATTTTCTAGTACCTTTTATACAATCTCCACCATGCTTCTTTCCACACTTTGAGCATAAAGAAATAGTCACCTTCTTTTCACCATTGTTCTAAGGTTTTTCCTTAAACTCCATCTTCTGTTTCTTGTCAAAACCATGATATGGATATGTTACAACAACTTCCAGTTCTACCTTGATAGAGCAATGCAAAATTTCTTAATAGCTACTAAAGTCTCTTATAGTTAATGCCCTTCGAAGACTTGGTTTTAATCCACTGATGAATCGATCAAATTTACTTTCAGGTTGGATGACAAATCCAAATTCATACCTTGAAAGTCTTAAAAAATTCACTTCATATATACCAACAGATTCATCATCCTTATGATTAATCTCAAGTAACTCATTTTCCATATTTGTTCTAATAATACGAGGGAATTACTTACTAAAAATCATGTTCTTTAACTCTTCCCATTCCATGGATTAAATTTCATCTTGGGGGCATTGTATTCTTAATTAGAGTCTACCACCGGTCTGCTTCACCTTTTAAACGGTAAACATCTAAAATGACTTTTTCATGTTCTAAACAGAGAAGTATGAAAAATATCATTTCAATGGTACTGATCCATTTTTTATCAATAAGTGTATTAGAAGACCAATTTAAAGACCGCTGGCATTGCCTCGTGAAGGACTCAATAGAATATTGTTCCCTTCTCTGAGCATTTGGAAATCCTGAATGATTCATAGCTTTTGTATGTATAGTAGTAAGATTTTATACTCCATCTCCCATAAAATTTGGTTGCTCAAGAGGAAAATCATTGCATTGTACATTACATTGATCCACACGGTTCCTTCGGGTTCCATCCATCGTCTAAAACCAAAAAAGAACAGTGGGAGAGGAAAAAATAATTCTAGGAAAACAACATAATAAAGGGGGAGTACTATCAATATCTAAGATCTTAGGATTAATTATAATATCGTTACCATAATTATAGGACAATAACTTATACTTATACTTAACCTTAGGGACATCCCTATACATACCTCAGAAATATCTCTTGGGATCTCACTAAAGTTCTTGCATCCTAGTTTCCAAAGGATGACTAAACCTTTCCTATGATACCAACTATAGAGTCCCAATGTTTGACGCATATAGACATTCCATTACTTTTGCAGAATAACTAATACAGAACAAAAACATACACCAAAGTATCGTAATAGTTTAGTGTCTTTGGAAACTTGGAACATAATCTTCTAATCATGGTGAAAGATCTTCAACATCTCCCATAAAGATCTTCCCCTTTTTTCTTACCTAAAACTTTTCTCTATATCCTGGGGAAAAGATAACATAAATAGGGTGAGATCAAATGCTCAGTAAGGTTAAAAATAGAGAACAAAAAACAATACATAAACATTTGAATGCAAAAAATTGAACATAAAATATAGACATCAAAATCTTGAACAAAGACATAAATCATGGAAGTACGTAAGGTATATATCATAATGGAACCTCAATCATGATAAAATAGCATGGGAAGAAAACATGAAATTGTGGCAAACCATTAAGCACATGATATGATTTTTATAGTAGCCCGTGCATTGCTGCCAAGACCATATTAGTGGACAAAGTCCCTTTCTGAATCGAGTTCACCTCTCGTTCCAGTCCCGTATCACTGAACCGAATTAACTAACCATTCTAGCCATGTCTATCTCACGAGATATAAAACATTACCCAATGAATTCTAGGGAGATATAGGTCCCACCCATCTCATATTAAAATCATTCATTCGTGTGCCACAAACAATCAGAAATCATTCATCATAACCCAAAGAATAAAATGGTTTTCATAAACATCATCCCATCTAAACATAATACATATAAAACAAATAGATATCATTTTATCATTTGAAAAATAAAACCATGTAAATAATAGAGACACTATACTTGAAACATAATCATAATTTCATCGTAGATAGAAAATAGTTTTGACAAAACACTTGAAATGAATTCTTGAGGAAAATATCCTTTCTTCTTCAAAATCATTTTCTTTTCGCAAATATCCAATCAAATTTAAAAGAAAATTATTCTGTTGAAAATAATCATGAAATCTTGTAGAGTAAGCTTCCTAAAAATAAGGAATTATGAAATAGTAAAAATCCATTCATGTCGTATAAGTTAAAAAACATTCTCCTCGTACTTTTTCTGGAAAAGTCAAAAAGTTCACACCTGTTAAAAAAATGAAAGATTCCTTCCATAACACAATGTAAAAGTCAAATAGGGGTGAACATGACTTCAAAAATAAATGGATTAATATTAAACAATTTATGAAAACATTTTTATGGACATTGATGAAAAATATAACACCAAACAATATTTACGTATTGTAAAATTATCCCTTACCTTATGTATGATATGCTTCATATGTATCCGAACCTCCTATATAATGATTTAAATAATGCCATTGAATTATTACAGAATAATATTCACTGTTATGATATCATATATGGTTCACTTATGACTTTATATTACCCATTCTTTAGTAAATTCATGTTAATGTAGCGTTTTGGGTAAAATAATTTCATTTATCGTCTGTGTTTTGAATTGTAATTATTCATATGATTATTTATATCATAATTACTTACTTCTAGAATTTAAAACATGATTTATATATAACATATTTTTAGAATATACATATATATAATAGAATGATAAATGGAAAGAAATACACCGTTCATGGAGATAGTTGGCCGTACGTACGCATGAATGCTGTTTTAGTTTCCTTATTAAATTGAATGGAAGTAAATAAATAACATATTTGTAAGTAAAATATCACTAATATGTAATATATTTTTTGATTATTTAATATATATTCTTTATAATCATTCTTGAATGGTTAACATGGATAATGAATCTCATCGCGTCGTGGAGACGGTAATCCGTACGTACGCACGAGCTATAATATCATTCCCATAATTATTGAATGGAATTAGAGTGGATGATACAATATATAAAAATTATTATCATGTTATTATTAACATATATATATTTATTCATTACCCCATTATACCCATCCAAGTTGGATGGTGGTGGAAAAACATATTACACCATGACGTGGAGACGGTATTTCGTACGTACGCACGAGCGGTGATTTCATTTTCTATAGGATGGATAGAAGGTGAAATGGGGTTGTTTAATATTTATAATAAAATATACATATATTATTGATACTTATGTAATTAATTTATAATGAAACAGATAATGAAGAAGAAGTTGAAGAAGAAGGACACTTGAAAGAATCAATAGAAAAGATTACCTCTTCTTCGACGTACCTCTTTTAACCATCCTATTAAGGCACTAGAGTTGGTCTTTTGAGAAGACTCGAACCTAAATAATGTTTATAGGGAAAAGGAGAATAGAAATGGTAAGGGTTTTTACTTTCATGAAGGCTCAATGTGGTGTGAAGAGGAGAGGGAGTAGGTTCCCTTTTATAAGGGAGGAGAGGGGAACCTTTAGAAACATAAGAAATATTAATTTATAATAAATTCAAACCCCACATAAAGACATTCAAAATTACTCAAATAAAAATATTAGATGAGATAGGGTTGTAATATCATCGAAAAATATAATTTAGACATGTTGGGAATTTATTTTAAACATTATCAACTTGATTTACCCTTATTTAATCTATTTAATTTTATTTGTTGTAATAAGATTCTAAATTTTAAAATATTATAAATAATTACTTATGTATTTTGAATTTTCCATTATTGGATATGTTATGAGATTTTAGACCCTATAAATTTTAATTTATAATTTTTAAATATTTTTGTGAGTTTTAAAAAAATTTATATTATGTTATTTTTATGTAATAAAAATTGTGTCAATTTTGACACTATTCATTTATTTGAATTTAAATAAAATCCTCATAGAAGTTATGTTCGATCTAAAAGATTTAATAGATTCATAACATGCCATATTTATCTATTAAATTAGTGTAGCACATTAAATAGTTCATATAATATGAATTTTAATATTTTTGAAACCATTTATTTGATATTACAATCAATAAAATAATTTCAACATCACTACTGTGTCACCTTTAATGATAATTATTTAATCCGAAAAAATTATAAATAAATCCACCTAATTAAATAATTCTATTAAATTCATGTTCGTTGTTTAATGAATTTTATCACTAAATTAAAATTATTATAATTATAAGATTTAAGAGAGTGATATGTTGTCACTTTTTGTGGTTTTAATAATAATTAAAATATTTTCATTTTCAAAAGTCCATAAAATGAATCTAATCTGACATGTAGGTGATATGGGTCTACATTTAGTTATACAATATAATTTTTTCATGTGTTAGTGTAATTTTATAATCTTAGGTTTAACCTTAATTACCTGATTTATCATTAACTAAAGTAAATAAAAATTACCGTAGTTACTATTCATAATATCAAAAAAATAAAAGTAGTCTGTTATCATAATTTGGACCCACTTAATCCAAATATGGAATCCATTTTTTAAAATTCTAAGCACAAAATTTGCAGTAATTAAATTAAAATTTATCCCGTTGTTAAGAAAACGGGTTTTAAAAGATAAAATATTGCCAAAGATTGAAATGTTTTTACCTATGAAATCAATGTAAAATTAATGGTAATGACATAAATTAAATTAAATGGTAAAAATATATTCAATTTATACTTTAAAACCATTCAATATTATAATTTAACCATATAAATTATTGCGATGAAAAAAGTTGTTTTTAATTAAAATATAGTGTGTTTTTACTATTCATTAAAATATGAAAGTTATCAGAATAATATGAAAATTGTATCGAAAATAAATTTTTATATACTGATTCCTAAGAAGAATCTTATTTTGTCAAATTGAACTTATATACATGTAAAAACTAGATTTAAATTGGGTTCTCTATCAAAAGGCGACAAAACTGTATTTTTTGGAAAATACTTATTTTACCTGAAAATTTATTTTGTTCTCATACCATGTTCTAGAAAATGTGTAGGATTAATAATAATGTTATCAAATTAAAAAATTAGTTAATACTATTTATAACAGCTAGTCCATAATAATATTATAAAAATATATCATTGTTTATTGAAACTTGGTATTGCGTACTACACACGCTATCGAGGAAGGTTGGGATTGCGTGTAATGCAAGCCATGTCAGGGATGCATGTAGTGCAAGCTCATTTTGGTGTAGAGTACAACACAATACATCAATGAAATTAAAAATAATAATTCTCATAAAATCTCGAGTTGTTACATTTCACTTGTGGTTTTTTTCATTTATTAAATGAAATTTGCACATGAAAAAAAATCAAATAAATATTTCTTGAGATTAATTTTGAAATGTGTGGATATGGAAAATTTTTATTATTTATTTTTGTAAAAAAATTAATTAGTTTAATTTAGTGTGATAAGTTAATATATTTGGATCATATTAATTTGTTTAAAGTAACATGGTTTTAAAAACATCTTCAGTAGAGTCATGTATATATATAATAAATACACAATATATAATGATTTCATGTGATTTAATAGAAATATTTCATATAAATGGAATTAATATTGAATTGTAAATGCATAAAAACCCCATAAATACTGATTCTAATATTCAGTCAAGGATACTCTATATCAATTCCTCTGTCACCATGTTTTCTAGTTTGTGGAAATATAGGGTGCACATGGATTATGTTATATAATGATTTCTTAGTATGAGTGACCATAACTTGATTATATTTCTATATTCAATTTTATTTTTTAGGGTAAAATTAACTAGGTGACCCTAGTGGGATTAGGTTCTCAAAGGAATTGAGTAAGGATAATTCATATATTGGATTGGTTAAAACATGTCTAAAAAATTATCCATGGATAGTATTTGATATGATTTGAATGGTGATATACATAAATAGTTGAATTTTTTAGATATATTCATGGTCCCTAATATATTTTGTATTATAAATTGTTGTATTACTTCTAGATATAATGTATGGGTTCTTCATTTAGTATAATCAATTTTAATAAAATTACTTATTCAAATGATATAAAACATAATCCTCAATTAATGATATGTCGAGTTGTAGATAATAAAATAAATAATAAATATATTTTTTGGATCTTTTATTAGATGGGTTAACAGTTTAATAAATTGATATCTTATCAAGAAAATATTTCACATGGAGAAACATTTTTAATAATTGGATGAAAATGTTTTAGAATTCAATGTCTCTAATTCTTACTAAATGTTAGTGGATACCACATGTTCCTTCAACGTATGTACTGATATATAAAATAAGGAAATAAGAGATAATTAATGAATTCATGAGTAAATATACTTATTGGAAATGTGTAAAGGGTTCCTACAAAAGAGGTAAGAACATAGGACCTTGTTGGAAATCCCAATAGTGGTTGGTTTGATGAGGAGATTATTCCAAATAAGGACCATAGTGGTCTACCAGTTCCACATGCCTAGTTACTTTCAAATATGTTTTTTTCGCCAATTATTCCGCTTTCGTGCTTGGGTATTACCCTATCGTGAAAGGATTTCATGATTGGATAGTGTGAGCTTTTCTCCTTCCTGATAATTACTTATATTCTATATCTCTATGCCTTAGTTTCCATACACAAATGGTATGATCACACTAGATTTAAAAGGACGTTCACCCTACTTAGAACCATTATATAGTCTCCCCATGGTCAATATATAGTCCTCATGTAAGCTATTTAGGAGTGATTTTAGAAACTAAATTATGTACAAGTTACAAGAATGTAATCCTATCCTCATCCTTTCAGGTGAGTCTAGTTTTTTAACAAAAAGAATATAATGACTAATGTTTCCCACACTATGGTTTCATAATTTTATTCACCCCAAAGGAAATAAAATAATGAACCAAATTCTCTAGCTTCTAATGAGCAGTTTACTAGATAAGTATTTTCTCGAGATGTCTCAAGTATCAAATATCAAAGATGTATGTTCCGTATCAATCCCAATGATACCCCCATTAGAAAAACACATCTTTAAACACTCACACTAGATAGATAGTGGTCCCCATCATAATATTAGGATGACAGTTCACCCATTCCTCATACCATGGTTCCATATTCCCCTAGGACCAATCATGGATGAAACTTCATCCAATTCTACATTAGGGAGACATACTTTATCTGGTATCTGTCCTAGAGGCCCCCTTGACCCAGGTCATCCTATTGGGTTCCTACATTCTGAAGACCCCTCTATGACATCCTAATATGCATGAGTGGGTTTTCCACATCATTATAAACCCCATGATCATCCATTAATTTAAAAATGGTCCTTAATGTTAAATCTTAACTAACTGATAGGACCCTTCATTTAATCATGATCATACATTCCATTGATAATTAGGGATCATATTTTGAGGAAAATAGTGAATCCTCCCCTAGATCATGTTTCTCACATTAACCACATCATATTTGAAATTTTATCATCTTTATGACCTAGTGGATTTATTTTTCTACTCAATGAGATTTTAATATACCAAGGAACTACTTCTAGGTATATTCATTAGCGCTTCCTCCCTTCACTCAGTCAGTAACCAAGTACAGAAAATCCAGGATAAATATTCCTCATCATGAAATGTATCTTATCTAACTCTAGGCAAGGCCAGGGCCTCTAGTTTAGTCTAATAACTTAATTAATTTTCAAATAATCATACTATATATCATTAGTTCTCCCTCAATATCTCCCATTACCCTTTATAATCTATTCATAAATGGTTCATATCACATTTGAGCCTAACTATACAATTTTTATATTTTGGTAACAACATCATGATGAATGTGGAATGAGTTTCTATGGATAGGTTCCATACCATCCATTTTTAGAAACCCTTCACCTTGTAGTAAAATATTCATGACTATAAATTGCATTAAATAACATCCTTACTACTAGATTTTTTTTTTGCATAGATCATTTCATAGAACATTGAACCATTCGAACCAATCTCTCTCGGTTTTGATTCATGATTACCAAGATATATATGATTCATATATTAGTTTCAATACTAATTAACCATCATTCATAGATACATAAATTGAATTGGAAATCACAATGTATTGGACTCAACACTTTAAAAAGGTACCATAGTGGTCCTTCTAATATGGCCTTAAAAGGTAGTGTCCCATTCATTCTTACCAAAAATTTGGAATTCTAATTCCATTCACTGGGATATGTAGGAAGAAACTCTAAATGTATCAATCCTAACATCAAAACACACAATTCATCCATGAATGCTAAGAAATTATAGAGCATACAAATACATATATTTAATCAATAGTGTAATCACTAAATAAATGAATGTGAAGAGAAGCCACCGATATAGATAGAGGATGGAGTACACAGGATGTATGAACCTTTGAATTGATGATGGTAAATATCCATTTTAACACCACAACACCAGTTACCCAGAGTCTGTGCAATATTACATAATATTGGCAGTATTACAGAATATCAATTCTCGAATGAATGATTAGTTTAGTAGCCTTGGAATCACTATAAACATTCATAAGTCTTATATTACATCACAAAATGAAAACTACTACAACATATTGCCTCCATAGACCACACTCATTTCCCCTCATACTATCCCTGTAGGTCATTCATAAAATATTTCTTCACATCCTCGGAAAAATAAAACATAGAAAAGGGTGAGATCAGATGCCTAGTAAGGATAACAATATAGCGTAATCTTTCATAAATAAGAATAAACATTTAAGGTAATTTATAACTTAAACAAAAGCCTTTTAAACATGAACTTCAGCACAATATGGAAGAAATAAAATGAAATAATTCCATTTACGTATTCACATGGATTTTCTACCAGTAATAATCAAATGCAATATCGATAACCACTTTCATAATGATGGAATTCATAATGCTAGACTATCATAACTACATAGTCAAGGCCTTGTGCCAAGACTACCACTACTGAAAATACAGTCTTTCCCAATAGTTTTGAACCCTTGAGAAAGGCTGCAGAACTACTCGTATATGTTATACCAATGGTTCTTCAAACCATAGGGAAGTAAGCCGTTGGGAATGATTTTCCCAACGGTTTACTGTGAACCGTTGGTTTAGAGTGGGGGAAAGCTAACATGTCCCAATGGTTCTGTCAAACCGTTGGGATTGTTTTTCCCAACGGCTTAACATGAACCGTTGGGAAATCCCAAGGATTCTCCTCTTTCCCAAAGGTTTCTCAACCATTGGGAAAGGCTTTTTACCAATGGTTAAATGAACTGTTGGTGAAAAATCATCAGAGAAGCTATGCCAATGGTTTGAAACAGTTGGCATAGCCTATGCTGTGCAAATTGCACAGCAACCTGTAATTTGCATAGTAGGTCTGATATTTGGATAGCATGCCTCATTTTGTGTATTCCATCCCATTTTCAAATAAATTATTGTACCTTCAATAAACTAACACATACATATAAAATTATTGTACCTGCAATAACCAACTAACACAAACATATAGAGAACAAATTCATACACATTTAACATATAATGCATCCTAGACCTATACACATCCATAATTAAATTAGAATTGATAACGTAATTATAAACATATATAATTCATTTAGATTTCTATTTAATATTTAGATGAAAATTATATGTGGAATACGAAAGTCAATTCATAATTTTATTTCTTTTTTGTATACCATATATTTTTACCTGAAATGATGTCAATTTTAAACAAAATACATACACCTAGAGTGATACCGGCCACACCTCTCCTCAGAATGAGGCAAGGATGACACGTACATGTCCCATTTGACCCATGGATCGTTGTGATAAAGTATCGACACAATCCGAATGCATTTGGTCAGTTTTCCGTATGACAGTTGATGTTTTTCAATTAAAATGACGTCCTTTTGAAACAAAAGACAGACACTTTGAGTGGTGCTGGCCACATGGTGTCTTAGATTGAGGCGGGATTGATTCTTTCACGTCACATATGACCCATGTATCGTTCTCCTAAAGTTTCAACAGAAACTGAATGCGTTTGGTCGGTTTTCCATATGTACATAAAAGGTTGTCTATTTGAAACAAAAGAGAGACACTTAGACTGATTCTGGCTACACCGCGACTCAGATTAAGGTGGGGTTGACTTTTACACCTCACATATTACCCATTGATTGTTTTCCTAAATCATCAAAACATTTCAAATACTTTTGGATGGTTTTGGGTATGTTAGTTGTTCTTTTCACTTATAATCCTGTCCATTTTAAACCAAAGAGATACAATTAGAGTGGTGTCGGCCACACCGCGCCTCAGATTGAGGCGGGGTTAACTCGTACACGTCACATATGAACCATGGATCGTTTTTCTAAAGTATCGATATAATCCAAATGTGTTTGGATGGTTTTCCGTATGGCAGTTGATGTTTTTCACTTAAAATGGCATCCTTTTGAAACTAAAGACAGACACATTGAGTAGTGGCGGCCACACCATGCCACGTATTGAGGCGGGGTTGACTCGTACATGTCACATTTGACCCATGGATCGTTGTGATAAAGTATGAACACAATCCGAATGTTTTTGGTCAGCATTCCATATGTACTTAAATTGTTGTCCATTTTAAAAAAATGGGATCCACATAGAGTGATCTCGGCCACACCAAGCCTCAAATTTAGCCCTAGATGACTCGTACACATCACATATGACTCATGGATCGTTGACCTAAAGCATCAACACAACCCTAATGCATATGGTCATTTTTTCGAATGTCAGTTGTTCTTTTTTCACTTATAATCTTGTCAATTTTAAACAAAATAGAGACATTGTGAATGGTGTCGGCCACACCGGGACTCAGATTGAGGCGAGGATGACTCAAACACGTCACATATGACCCATATATCGTTTTCCTAAAGCATCAACACATTTCAAATGCGTTTGGTCGGTTTTTCGTATGTCGGTTCATCTTTTCACTTATAATCCTGTCCATTTTAAACAAAAGAGAGACACTATGAATGGTGTCAGCCAAACCACGCCTTGGATTTGGGAGTGGTTGACACGTACACATCGCATATGACCCATGTATCATTGTGCTAAAGTATCAACACAATCTGAATCAATTTGGTCGGTTTTCAGTATGTACTTAAAATGTTGTCCATTTTAATCAAAATACAGCCACTTAGAGTGATTCCGGCCACACTATGCCTCAGATTAAGGCGGTGTTGACACGTACACATCACATATTACCCATGGATCATTTTCCTAAAGAATAAACACATTTTGAATGTGTTTCATCGGTTTTCCGTATGTCAGTTGTTCTTTTCACTTATAATCCTGTCCATTTTAAACAAAATACATACACAAGGAGTGATCCCGCCACATAGTGCCTCAGATTGAGGCGAGGTTAACTCGTACATGTCAAAAATGACCCATCGATCATTGTCCTAAAGTATCAACATATTCCGAAAGCTTTTTCTGGGTTTCTGTATGCTAGTTGATGTTTTTCAATTGAAATGATGTCCTTTTGAAACAAAAGACAGACACTTTTAGTGGTGTTGGCCACAATGCATCTTAGATTGAGGCGAGGTTGATTCTTACATGTTACATATGACCCGTGGATATTTCTCTTAATGTTTCACCAGAAACCGAATGCGTTTGGTTGGTTTTTTGTATGTACTTAAAATGGTGTCCATTTTAAACCAAAGAGAGACACTTAGACTAATCCTGGCCACACCACGACTTGGATTGAGCCCGGGTTGGCTCGTACAGGTCAGAAATTACCCATGGATCGTTCTCCTAAAGTTTCAATGGAAACTGAATGCATTTGGTCAGTTTTCCATATTTATAGAAAATGTTGTCCATTTTAAACAAAAGAGAGCCACATAGAGTGATTCCAACCACACCATGCCTTAGATTAAGGCGGGGTTAACTCATACACGTCCCATATGGCCCATGTATCATTGTCCTAAAGCATCAACACATTTCAAATAAGTTTGGTCAGTTTTGCGTATGTGAGTTGTTCTTTTCACATATAATTGTGTCCATTTTAAATAAAAGAGAGACATTGTGAATGGTGTCAGCCACACCGCACCTTTTATTGAGGCGGGTTTGACTCGTACTCGTTACATATGACCCATGGTTCATTTTATTAAAGTATCGACACAATCCGAATGCGTTTGGTCAGTTTTCCGTTTTCTAGTTGATGTTTTTCAAATAAAATTGCGTCCTTTTGAAACAAAAGATAGACACTTTGAGTGGTGTCGGACACACCATGTCTCAGATTGAGGTGAGGTTGATTCGTACACGTCACATAGGACCAATTAATCGTTCTCCTAAAGTTTCAACAGAAACCAAATGCGTTTGGTCAGTTTTCCATATGTACTTAAACTTTTGTCCATCTTAAACAAAAGACAGACACTGTGAGTGGTGGCAGCCAGAATGCACCTCAAATTAAGACGGGGTTGACTTGTACACATCACATATGACCCATGGATCGTTGTGCTAAAGTATCAACACAATACGAATGCATTTAGTCGGTTTTACATATGTCAGTTGATGTTTTTCACATAAAATTACGTCCTTTTGAAACAAAATACATATACATTGAGTGATGGAGGCCACACCGCACCTCCGATTGAGGCGGGTTGACTGGTACATGTCACATATGACCCATGGATCGTTGTGCTAAAGTATTGACACAATCCAAATGTTTTTGGTCAGTTTTCCGTATTCTATTTGATGTTTTTCAATTAAAATGAAGTCCTTTTGAAACAAAAGACAGACACATTGAGTTTTTCTGGCCACACCGTGTCTCGTGTTGAGACCGAGTTGGCTCGTACAGGTCACATATGACCCGTGGATCGTTCTCCTAAAGTTTCAATGGAAACCGAATGTGTTTGGTCGGTTTTCCGTATGTACTTAAAATGTTGTCCATTTTAAACCAAAGAAAGACACTTAGAGTGATTCCGGCCACACCGTGCCTCAGATTAAGGTGGGGTTGACTCATACACGTCATATATGACCCATGAATAGTTTTTCAAAAGTATCGACACAATCCGAATGCGTTGGTCAGTTTTCGGTATGACAGCTGATGTTTTTTACTTCAAATGGCATCCTTTTGAAACAAAATATAGACACTTTGAGTGGTGGCGGACACACCGCGCCTCAGATTGAGGTGGGGTTGACTCGTACACGTCACATATGACCCATGGATCGTCGTTCTAATGTATTGACACAATCCAAATGCGTTTGGTCAGTTTTTTGTATGCCAGTTGATGTTTTTCAATTAAAATGATATCATTTTAAAATAAAAGGTAGACACTTTGAGTGGTGTCAGCCACACCGCATCTCAGATTGAGGCAGGTTTGATTTTTACACGTCAAATATGACCCATAGATCATTGTGCTAATGTTTCAATGAAAACCGAAAGCGTTTGGTCGGTTTTCTGTATGTAGTTAAAATGATGTCCATTTTAATCAATAGAGAGACACTTAGTGTGATTCCAGACACACCATGCCTCAAATTAAGGCAGGGTTGACTCATAAACGTCACGAATGACCCATGGATCGTTCTGCTATAGCATCGACACAATCCGAATGTGTTTGGTCGGTTTTCCGTATGCCAGCTGATGTTTTTCAATTAAAATGACGTCCTTTTGAAACAAAAGGCATACTCATTTAAAGGTGTCGGCCACACCGCGTCTCAGATTGAGGCAGGGTTGACTCGTACACGTCACATATGACCCATGAATCGTTATCCTAAAGACTAAACAGAAACTAAATGTGTTTGGTCGTTTTTCCGTATGTACTTAAAATGTTGTCCATTTTAAACAAAAGAGAGCCAATTAGAGTGATTCCGGCTACACCATGCCTCAAATTAAGGAGAGGTTGACTCTTACACATCACATATGACCCATGGATAATTGTGATAAAGTATCGATGAAATCCATATGCATTTGGTCAGTTTTCTGTATGCGATTTGATGTTTTTCACTTAAAATGGCGTCCTTTTGAAACAAAAGACAGACACTTAGAGTGGTGTCAGCCACACCGCATCTCAGATTGAGTCAAGGTTGACTCGTACACATCACATATGACCCATGGATCGTTGTTCTAAAGTATCGACATAATAAAAATGCTTTTGGTCAGTTTTCTGTATTCCAGTTGATGTTTTTCAATTAAAATGATGTCCTTTTGAAAAAAAGGGAGACACTTTAAGTTGTGGCGGCCACACTGTGCCTCAGATTGAGGAAGGGTTGACTCGTACATGTCACATATGACACATGAATCGTTGTGCTAATGTATCGACACAATATGAATGAGTTTGGTCAGTTTTCCGAATTCCAGTTGATGTTTTTCAATTAAAATTATGTCCTTTTGAAACAGAAGACAGACATTTTGAGTGGTTCCAGCCACACCGCTGCTCATATTGAGGCAGGTTTGAGTCGTAAATGTCACATATGACCCATGAATCGTTCTACTAATGTTTCAACGAAAACCAAATGCATTTGGTTGGTTTTCCATATGTACTTCAAATGTTGTCCATTTTAATCAAAAGACAGACACATTGAGTGGTGGAGGCCACACCGTGCCTCAGATTAAGGTGGGGTTAACACGTACACATCACATATGACTCATGGATCATCGTGCTAAAGTATCAACACAATCCGAATGTTTTTGGTCGGTTTTTCGTATGCCAGTTGATGTTTTTCACTTAAAATGACGTCTGTTTGAAACAAAAGACAGACACATTGAGTGGTTCCGGCCACACCGCATCTCAGATTGAGGCGAGGTTGACTCGTACATGTCCCATATGACCCATGAATCGTTATCCTAATGTTTCAACAGAAACTGAATGCGTTTGGTCAGTTTTCTATATGCCAGTTGATGTTTTTCCATTAAAATGACGTCCTTTTGAAACAGAAGACAAACACATTGAGTGGTGTCGGCCACACCGCATCTCAGATTTTGGCGGGGTTGATTCATACACATCACATATGACTCATGGATCGTTCTACCAACCATTCATTGGAAACCGAATTCATTTGGTCGGTTTTCCGTATGTACATAAAATGTTGTCCATTTTTTGAGAATCCTCATGTGTCTATTAGTGGAATGGTATTTACATAAAATCTTGTGGACATTCATATAAAATATTTTTATATCATTCTTAGTATGGATAAGATTTTATTTTATCATGATATGAAATATTTCAGAGCTAACAATGTCATGCCCAATAAATACATCTCTTTTATAACATACCAAGAATCTATGATATTGTTTAGATGTGTAAATGTGATTTACATTGATTATCATGATGAAAATAAATAAAATATTTATTATATATTTTCTAGTATTAAATAAAATCAAGGAGGGTGGGGGGGATATCCGGCAGGGGTGTCCGGTGGGCGGTCCGGTGGGTGTCTGGGGGGCTGTCCGGGGACCAAGGAGGAGGGTGGGTTGGGGGGGGGGGGGGGGGGGTTGTGCGGAGGGATGTCCGGGGTGTGTTCGGGGGGGGGGGGGGGGGGGGGGTTGTTCGGGGTCCAAGGATGAGGGTGGGGGCTATTTGGGGGGCTGTCTTGTGGGTTGTACAGGGGGGTTGTCCGGGGTCCAGGGAGTATGATAGGGGAGCTGTCCGGGGGGCTGTCTGGGGGCTGTCCGGGGGTGTTCGGAGGGTTGTCCGGGGTCAAAAACGAGGGTGGGTGGGCTGTCTAGTGGGCTGTCTGGGGGCTGTCCGGGGGGTTATCTGGGGTCCTGGGAGGAGGGTGGGGGGATATCCGAGGGGCTATTCAGGGGGGGGGGGATGTCCGGGGGGGGTGTTCGGGGGCTGTTCGAGGTGTTGTCCAGGGTCCAAGGAAGAGTGTGGGGGGCTTTTCGGGGGGGCTGTCTATGGGGCAGTCCAGGGGGCTGTCCGGGGTCCAGGGAGTAGGGTGGGGGGTTATCCGGGAGTTTTGTCCGGGGTCCAGGGTGGAGGGTGGGGGTGGGCTATCTGGGGGCTGTCCGGGGGGTGTTCGGGGTCCAAGGAGGATGGTGGGGGGTAGTCCAGGGTCCCGGAAAGAGGGGCCTTCCCAAACACACAACCACTAAAAGACAACAACATCCATAAAATAGATTATATATAAAAATAACTCAAATCCAATAATACACTACAAGTCTAGATAAAACCAACAACTAGAATAGATTCAATATCAAATCTCAGTAATATGAGTAAAAAATGTAATGGATCAATTGGTCCCACATCACCATCACCACCATCATCATCATCATCACCCTCGTCCTCATCCCCATCATCGCCCTCATCCTCCTCAGTGCCATCCTCCTTGCCCTCACCCTCCTCCTTGTCCTCGCCACCCGCCTAGCCCTCCTCCTCTTCCTCATCTTCCGCATCAGACTCCTCGCCATCATCATTGTCAAGCTGGACATCGTGCTGACCTCCACTAGAACTAACACCTGGTGAACCATATATATAACTTATTTACGACATATATTCATCAAAAGCTGGGCTGGCCTCTACTGGAAGTGTTGGATGTAGAACTTCAATAAATTTCATAAACGCACTGTTTTCCCTAGCAGACTGTTCTTCTCTTTCTGTGACCCTTTTCTCAGCTTGTTATTCATGTTCCCTAACTTGTTGTAGCTCGGTGGCACTGCAACTTGTACCTGAGGAGGTCCAAAACCTCGTCAGGCCTATCCTAGGTCGGCAACGTTCTCTACCAGAATGCTCCTCTCCCAACACCTGATGTAAGTGATCTGCTGGCCCATAATTGTCGGGTTCTTGGGCATCGAGGGCCTCTAAATCAGCCTTTTACAAATATCAATATATCATTAAGTTACAAAATAGATATTAAAATATATATTCAACAAATTAAAACTTACAATATTTTGCTGATTCGCTTTGTTGATGGCACTTCCATCCTTTTTCCATGTACTCAAGCAAAACAGTTTTTCTCGAGGCACACGTCCTTCAATATTTTGTATTTTCCTCTACAATGACATTGAAAACTAAATTTATATGAAAACATTAGAAAACTATTAAATAATTGAGGAAAAAAATTAAAGTGTAAGTCGTAAAGGAAAATTATAAACAATTGTCATACCTTCTTCATCTCATGATCATGCATCGTAGTGCGTCCCAATGTGTGGAGGTTTATTTTTTTGCATCAATGTTATTTTTATTTTTTCCAGATGATTCCTAAATAAAATTCGAAAATGCAACAGATAATATTAATGAAAAACATGAAATTTATTATTTAAATACCTCAAATGTTATTAATACCTTAAACAAGGTACTCGTCCAATGAGTAATCATCTAACTATACTTCCCTATAGGAAAATCATCCACCACTAGTACTACCTCTAACTCAGTTCCATCTCTAGAAACCTAGCTATTATACAACTCATGCTTGTAAGATCTCCAAAGCTCGCCTACATCCTTTAGACGTTATGGTCGTGCACCCTCACCATCGGGAAAATTAAATCGAAGCTGACATCAAAATATTAATTCCTATAAATACAAAATTAATTCATGGAATTAAATAGAACAGATTTTTTTACCCATGTCTCTGCCCATGTTCAATAATTGACCTCATGTGGAAAATGTCTCCACGATAGCAGGCTGATGGGAATGATGTCAGATTATTTTGCAATCATCGCCAAAAAACTCCAAAATTGCTGCCCTTTTTTCTCAACCATTTGGTTGTCTTCATTATAATCCACCATAACCTGTGTGCGGCGGTTCCACACCGAACGCATGCATGTACATCCCCACCCACGCCTCCTGTTAGTAGATGTATATGTCATGAAACAAAAACAAATATTTCATCAAAACATGTTATAATGAAGATAAATATTGCTATAAAAATTTGTTAGGGTTCTATAAATATACCTGTGTTGGTCTGATCGCTGAGCGCCGCTAGATCCACAGAAACTGATGGATCACCCTGTGGTGGAACATGAGTTGAACACGATGGAATATACAAGCTCAGAGAG
The DNA here is from genome assembly GCA_963277665.1 of Viscum album. Taxonomy (NCBI): domain Eukaryota; kingdom Viridiplantae; phylum Streptophyta; class Magnoliopsida; order Santalales; family Viscaceae; genus Viscum; species Viscum album. The sequence goes on from OY728130.1 coordinate 634,145,674, forward strand.
ACAGAAGTACAAGGAAAAGAAGATGGGACAGCTGTCTGATAGGATGCTGACTAGGGAGTGGTAATCATCATGGGATGTGAAAATGATGGGCCAGAAGATGCAGAAGGTAGCGAAAACATGGGAGGCCTAAATATCGTGTATGTCCCTAACGACACACCATGATCAGAATGTGGGAAGGATGACATGTCAGTGGGAGGGGCATGGTCTAGTTGGGTACACGCAGCTGCTCATCCACCTCTGGTGTGAACCCTCCTCATACCACCATCTTGAGTACTAGGACAAGTACTAGGGTCCTCGTCGAATAACTGTCGACGTATAGGTGGATCCTACAAAAAATTTTACATAAAAATTAATCACATGACATTATATATTCATTAAATATATACATTTGAAATAAAGTACTCACTACAGGCACTAATGATGGAATTCCCAACTCCGTCATTCGACGATTGTTATCCATCATTTTTTCCCTTCATGTCTCTTCAATTGGATTCATTTCCAGCTTTTGAAAACAAATATGTAATTAATTAGAAAAAGGAAAGTAATGTGTAACCCAAAAAACTAAATATATGAGGGAATGGGGGGGGTTTGTAATTTATATATCAATTATTTTAGAAGAGCTTGAATGGATTTAATAATTCATACAAGTTGTAATGTTCACCAAGTTAGAAATATTGTTTGACTATGTTTGAATACCGTTCAATTCCAAATTAGAAAATGAAATTAAAAAAAAACTGCAACCAATAAACATAGAAAATAAACATAATGTTCAAGTTAGCTATCAATTGTTTTAGAACATATTGAATGGATTTAATAAATCATACAAGTTTTAATGTTCACCAAGTTAGAAATATTGTTTTACTATGTTTGAATACAGTTCAATTCCAAATTATAAAATACAATTCAAATAAAACTACATCCAATAAACATTGAAAATTCACATAACGGTCAAGTCAGCTACCAATTGTTTTAGAAGAGAATGAATGGATTTAATAAATCAAACAAGTTGTAATGTTCACCAAATTAGAAATATTGTTTTTCTATGTTTCAATACAGTTCAATTCCTTATTAAAAAAATGTAATTCAAATAAAACCGAAACCAATAAACATTAAAAATTCACATAACAGTCAAGTCAGCTAAAACATATTTGTGATCAATACTAAATCAATTTGAATAATACAACCCTTAACAACCCAACTCGAGGTAAACCAAAAAAATTGAGAACATGGATGAATGATTCTATATATTTTCAACCACAACTTCAGGTTCACAATCAACTCTGAAAATTGAGCTATTGGAGTCATCAAAATAAATAAATGGATTGGTTATAATGGAACTTGGGATAGTGTCAATTACATCATCACCACCATCGAAAAGATGTCTTCTAATTACTTCAACTATGACGCAAAATTCAGTTCGAAGTTGGTCATTGACATAAAAAACTTGTTTAGCCATTGATGCCAACACTTATAGTTCTTCGATAGCAAGAGTGTGAGTCATATTAATTACTCGAAATCCACAATCATCAATAAATGTGCCATGTCTTATCATAGAATCAAAAAAATGGCATTTCATCATTTTGACTTGTCCTTGAGAGTATTAATCCAACATTATTATTTTCTCAATAACTCCATAATAACCCTTATTTTCAAATCACATCCTACTATCTGATGCACTGGCATAAAAATATATTGTGGCAGTAACCGTAACACCATCATTTTGTGTTCTCGTGGTCTTTTCTCGTTCAGTGACAATAAATTTGTATCCATTGATAACAATTGATTTACAGTCACGAACTACGGTATTAGGACCAAAAGTCAAAGCTCTTATTTCCTCAGAGAAAGAGTCAGGAGAAAAACTCAATACCTACAACATAAATGATTATTAATCTTAATTAAATATTGATATAATTATTTTAAACATTAATTTTTTTACCTTCAATTTTAACCAAGTAGAGAACTCTTTTCTATGCAGAGTCTCTCTCCTTCTCAAAGATAAAGAATGATTCTTCCTATTTATCATTTTTTTATATTCCTTGTAGATAAAAAATATGAATAGTTTAACAGATATATATGTATGATAGACATAATCAATTTAGTTACCTGATATAGTCATTAAACTAATCGCAGTTAAACAAAACTGTGTGGTGTGCCATCTCCCACTCTTCATGGTTTAATGTCTTCAATGTATATGATCCAAGAATTCCTCATGTTTGAGGAAGTGGTGGAAAACTGGGTTCAATTTTCTCATACTGTTCTTATTCATTTCTCATTGGTCTATTTAATATTGTAGTAAGATCAGACAAATATATTGAGCAGAAATCCATACATTCTTGAGCCAAGTAACCATTCACGATATAACCTTCAGGTTGATTTCTGTTTCGGACATAAGACTTTAATGTGAACATATTTTTGAATGTTGGATACATCCAAGGAAAAGAAACAGGTCCTCTGAGGAGTATTTTAGTGGTTATATGGACAGTCATATTTTGCATGCATGTGAAAAATGATGGAGGAAATATTTTCTCCAACTCACACAAAATTAATGGGGCATCAATCAACATTTTTTTGCAAGAAATACATGGAAAACTTCTTAGCACAAAAATCTCTAAAAAAATGGCACAACTGAATAACATCCACCCTTACATTATTGTACAAAATATGATGGATTTCTATTGGAACCTACTCATGTAGTATAACGTGATAATCATGTGTCTTCAATGATTTTACCTTCAACTCTCTTATATTGACTGGTTCAGATATGTTGCTTGAATAGACATCAAGAACTATAATAGTCTCTAATACTTCCAAAAATTGTTTTTTCCGTAGGTGTCATCACATAAGAATCACATGGAAGTTTCCATTTATTTTCACTGATACGCACAAGATGTAATGCTGGTCTGATGCCCCAATCCACCAAGTCACGCTGAGATCATAAACCGTCTTTTGTCTTCCCCTTGACATTTTAAAGAATCAAAAGCAACATTTCTCATATATTATTTTAAATATTCATTACATCTAAGCAATGAAATAAAAAATTGGTTGACCAATAAGGAAAATCCAAAAAGATAACCCTCTTCCTCCAATTGTAATAGGTATCAGCGGTAACATTCTTTCTCATTCCGGATTTCATTTAACCCTTCCCAAAAGAAAAACTGAAATCTTTCAATTCATTAAGCATTTCAGTTCCAGACATATGCTAAGGTTGATCATCAGTCTCTATGGTATTATCAAATCTTCTATGATTCATTCTATATGGATGATCCTTTGGAAAGAATCGTCGATGTCCCATAAAACTGAAACTACAACGATGTTTCAGTCTTCTGGATCTTGTATTCTTCATAAAAACTGGACTTGACAATTTTCCCTTTGTGCTCCATCTAGACCTCATTGAATAATCTGAAAAATCATTGATCGCCCACATAAGCACAAAAAACATCTGAAATATGTCTTTAGAACATGCATCATATGTGCGTACACCCAAATCCCAAATAAGTTTCAACTCTTTTATTAAAGGTTTCATGTAGACATCAATATCAATGCTGGGATCAGAAGAACCAGATATGAGTATACTAAGGAAAGTGAAAGCTTTTTTCATACAAAACCATGTGGGAAGATTATAAATGTGTATAAAAACTGGACATGTTCTTTGTGAAGTAAGCATCTTCCCAAACGGATTAATACCGTCACATGAAAGAAGCAGCCTCACATTACGCACGTCAGCTGCAAAATCAGGATGTCAAGCATCAAATCTCTACCATGAAAATCCATCTACTTGATGAACCAACTCATCATTAGTCATCTTTCTTTCGGTACCATGCCATCTCATTTTTATTGATATGTCATCAGACATAAAAATATTCTAGAGTCTGGGGATCAATGGAATGTGCCACATTAATTTCTGTGGAACGCGGGATGGTGTTCCATCAGATTTTGACTTCCATTAGGATGTGCCAAATTTTATACAATCATTTTTTCAGTAGTTTACTCCTAGAATAAACTAAAATCTTTCAGGAAAGAATGAATTTTTTTTCTTGAAAATCCAAGTTTCTCAGCTAACTTCCATGCCATATAGTGGTTTCAGGGAATATCTGCATCATCTGGAAGTAAATCCTTCAAGAGGGTACGAATGTAATCGATTACTGTATTAGAAATCCCATACATAGTTTTTCCATGAAACAATCAGATTAAAAATTCCTAACCTTTAATTTTATCACATTGTCGATATACTGGAGTCATGGCAGCATCATTTAATTTTTTCACCCTATCAATATCATCATTTTCACTAGATGCGTCAGCTGTCCTCATATCGAAGTATTATTGGGTCGAAATCCTTTCTTTTTCATGATGACTAATAAACACAAACTGATCATCTAATAAATTCTACATTCCAGTCATTTCATTTCGATCATCACCAATTTGAGATTTCATTTTCTCCCCATTCTGATACCACACAATGTAGTTTTCTTGAAAACCATTTTTGGTTATGTGATAGCTGACTTCTTCACGGCTCAACCAAGGTCTACCAACACAATTGGAACATGGCCAGTATATGCGACCACTATGTGAAGCATTGTGAAATAGAAAATCTTTAAATCTCTCCAAATTGTTTTTAAAAGCACTTGAGATTTGATCGCTTTCATACATCCAACTTCTTTCCATTCTGTAAAAAGAATTTATATAAGTCATTTTGTCATAAAAAATTCAATAGGATTGATCTTTAATAGAAAATACATTTAAGTAAACGATAAAGGAAGAAGTTTCTAGTCGATGTTGGGAACTATTAAAATAATTTAAAGAACAAGTACTCATAAATTAAATTAAAATTTATTTATGTTCATTTTCATTAGGTCTATAAGAGGCACATGCCTCAGGTCCCATCATGTGTTATAGGCATTCCAAATCATTCACTGATGTTCAATAACTCATTATTGGCACCTCTATGGCCACACCTTTCATTACCCAATTACTTCCCCAAGTCAAGAGCACCCCATGGGTGAATAAATTTTAGGCTTCTACACTAATAGGTTATTCATGGATTGTAAAAAGATTTAATTTCAGTAATTATAGACAAAAACATTTATTTTTAAATTTGAGATTAATAATAAAGTATGTCAATGATAACAACATTACTGAATTAAACTTGTGACTTATCTAACATTTTTATGGATTCCTACACTTGCTGGAATGGGTAGTGAAAAGCACCACACCCTCATAAAAGTGAGTATTGGCCAAGAAGGACACATAATATACATCATACAATGAGAACCATATTTAATTTATCCTAATGTTATATTAGTACAATCATCTTGAGGGAAATGGAATATATGATCCTAGTTAATTGATGAATTCAAAATCTCATATTTTATATGTTGGACACTATCTAAGGTAAGAAATCATGTGAGGATTGGTTTACATCATTCAATTTCTTACATGCTAGTGAAAATGAAGGCATGAATTAATGACTTGAGTTCCCTGATTAAATGAGGGTATAGGTTACATACGCTATGTAAACAGAATGATTATATAAGGATATAGGTTGCATACACTGTGCATGGTGGGGGAGTCTCAGCTGATTTAGAAACTAAAATAAATTCCCATCATAGGTAACAATAAGAAACATCACCATCAAAAGAAAATCGAAATAAAAAAGGACTAAAAACATCAAACATTTCAAGAATTCACTACTATGCAAGGTTTATCCACATGTTTAGCAGTAATTATATGTTTTAATCATAAACCACCTCTACCGTTCCCAGTTTTCCCCAATAAACATAAGGTAAATATCTCCAAATATCTTTAAAACAACTCATTAATAGGATCAAAACGTAAATATAATCTTGAAACAACCATGGAATCTCTTTCACAACACATTCCCACACACCAGTTATCTCATTTGTTACTAAATACCAAACATAGTCACATAGTGTACTATAACAAATTACATTACACAAGCCTTATTTAAAAAATTCAATTTAATAAAACACTTTCCTCAAAAAAAATTAATGAAAACATTCATAAAAACTTTTCTAAAAATTATTAAACACATGTAAATAATTTCCATGTAACAGTTAATTACAAGATGGAAAAAATCATGAAAACACATTCTTAGAAAATCTAGAATACAACGGCAATGAATTTTATATGATTATTTTTCGATGGGGGGTTAAGGATTTAATTAATTAAATGGATTGGAATGGATAAAGTCTAGATTAAATCAAAACACAAAAAAATGATATACACATCAAAATCAAAACATAAAACTAAAATATGAGATGAATAAAAATAAAAACAAGGTATCCCTTTAATATTTTATCTGTATGATGAATTGAATACCTGATTTGAGATGATTTGGATGTAGTTTGACAGGTTTGGATGGGGGAAGTCACAGGAGCAACAGAGCCCTTGACAGGATTAGGGTTCTGTCGCGAATGGGGGAGAGAGCGGCCGACTGAGTATTTAAGGGAAAGATTTCCCAACGATTTTTTAAAAACAATTGGGAAAGGGGTGTCCAAGATACCCTTTACCAACAGTTTAAACAAACTGTTGGTAATGGGTGACCATTTACCAACGATTGTAGTAAACCATTGGTAAAGAAGTGTCGGGAAAACATGAATTTCAAGTAGTGTACAAATGAGATTTTGTCAAGGCCTAATGCCAAGACACTATTTTGTCTCAAGAGACATTCCGATGCATCGTGGAGCTATAGTGGGCTCCACCCGTCACATATTATGTCCAATTCATTCCTCATATGAATAGTTTTAAACATAACATAAACATTCTTCTTAAAAATAGAATATGAAATGTCAATACATTCTCTATAAACTATGAATTGTATAAATATAACACATCCACAGTCAAACATATCACAAAACCTAAAATACAATATGGAATTTTTTTATCGTAATAAATCAACTTCATATAATCTTATAATTTATAAAAGGATGTTGACATAGATGAAATAAAAACTACTTGAGAGAAATATCTATTTTTTTTAAATTAATTAAAAGTAAAATAATTATAAAAGAAAACATTTAAGTTGAAAATATTATTATAATCTTGTTAGGGAAGCTTCAACGATTTTATAACGGCAGAAAATAGATGTTCCTTCCATATAAGTTAAAAAATACATTCTTACCTTAATTTTGTCGAATATGTTAAAAAGGACCTTGTTTGAAAACGAAGGAAAGATTCCTATATAAACATGTTATAAAAAAGTCAAGAAAGTGTATAAATGAATTAAACCCATAGTCTATAATATAGTAAGAATGTTTTGAAATACATTTTTAATAAACATGGATGTGGATGATAAAAAGGTCCTAGTAGATAATTACGTATAAACAATCTCAAATAATGAAGAGATTGTAGAATTAACCATTACCTTTTATTTTTCCTTGTTTATGGGTAGGTTAACATCCTATATAATGGTTAAATAATTTTTATTAAATTATACAATAATTATATACATTAATATGATATAATATATGATCTTTTAACATTGCTTTATCAATAGTATCTTAGTATTATCATCGTTTCAGGTGTTAACTTACTCATTTTCATTTATATGTTTTTCTACATAAGCCATGTTTTTTATGGATAGGTTTTATCTTATTCATATCCAGAATGATATCAAGTCTCTAAACAGTATTTTCAATCAATAAATGAGAATTAGACTTGAATGTATACGACAGGGAATGATTCTCATTGCGTTCGTGGAGACGGTAGTGCGTAAGTACGCACAAGCGACCATATCATTCTTTTGATAATAAAATAATTTATAATTGGATGGTATTCCATATATACAGAATCATTATCATGTTATATTTATTATTTATATCAATTACACATCATTATCATACCCATCCAAATAATAATGTATTCAATAACAATTACACCATGACGTGGAGACGGTAGGTCGTGCGTACGCACGTATGGTGACATGTCATTTAAAGGATGAATAGAATAATGAATATGGTTGTACCATATTTTTAATAAAATAAAAGTATATAAAATATACTGGAGTTATTATTTTATAATTTAAATTAAAATGAAAGAAGAATTATAAGAATAAAGTAATTTGAACGAGGTTGGTGAAAACATTACCTCTTTTTCGGGTTCTATATATTGATTTGATCAAAATAGATCCTTAGGTTGGATTTTAGATAAAACTAACGCCTCTAAGTTGAAGTGAGGATGTTGAGATGGTATTTGGGCAAGGTTTTGTTAAGACAAAAGGCTTTGAAGGTGTGAATTAGAGAGAAGGGGGATTTTTCTTTTAGAAGAGGGGTGATGGGCATCTTTGGAAAAGCTAGAAATATTATTTTATAATAAATTCATATTCCGTTTCTAGGGTCTCCAAAGTAGATTATTTAGAGTTTAAGGTGGGTATAGGTTTAAAACTACTCAACCAATAGTATTTATATAGGTTTCGGTCACTATATTAACTTTATCTTTTTTATTTAACTATTAGTTAAATAGTTTTACATTATCATGTCTCTTTGTATTTTTATATTATATAGTTAATAAACATACTATATACATCCAATTGACCCCCAAGTGGTACATTAATGATACACCTATCATTATATAAGTCCTTTGGATGAACTTTAGATTTTTATGAATAGAATATCAATTAATAATATAATATTAGTTTTAAAAACTCTTTTATGTCAATTTTGACACTATTTAAAAATTGATTTTTTAAAGACTTAAAAACATTATTAATTCAAAAAATAATAATTTAAGTAATACTAACATGTCATATTAACCAATAAATTTGTGGATGTCATCAAAACGTTCAAATAATATTTATTTTAACATTTATAATACCAATTATTTAATTCTTTCACTAATAAGGAAAATACTGCATCATTATTCTATCATAAATAAATTTAATTATTCAATGTCTAAAAATTATAAATAAAATAAAATTATGTAATAAATATGTTTTGATTTCTAATGAATATTTATATTCAATAATATAACATATATAGCCATATTTAAAAATTATTTTTCTAAAAGATATATTCTTATGTCATTTTGGTATTTACTTTAACTTAATTAATATAGTGTCATTATAACTTACAAGTGGCTCCATGGGGTACCAAAGTTGACAAAAAGATAACCATGGTTGGACATGTATCAACCAATAGGGTTAGGACACGTTTTAGGGTAATTTAATATTATTATAATATTATTTTTTACCCTTATTTACCGTATATTCCCTTTAACAATGGTAAATAAAATATTTACCGAAGTAATTATTGAAAATCTCTAAAAATAAAAGTTATCTATTTAAAAAATTTGGACCTCCTGATTCTAAGTATGGAATCAATTTTTCTATATTCAAAACAGAGAATTTTCATAAATTAATTTAAAATTAATTCTTGTTGTCAAAACAAAAAAGCGTGTTTTTAAAAAATAATAACCATGAAAGGATTGGCACTTTCTTATGTCCAGTTTAAATGTGAAATTATATCCAACGATAATCATTGGATTAAATGGTAAAAATATAATCTAATTATAAATTAAAATATCTCAAATTCATAATTTATCACTATTAATTATTTTGATTAAAAAATATTCATTTAATTAATATTTAGTAATTCTCACTATTCATCAAAATATGAAAGTTATCAAAAAATTACCAAAAATTCACCCTAAGATAATTTCAATATTCCGAATCAAAAAATGAATCCCATTTTAATGGATAAAATTTATAAAATTTTGAAAGGTGGGTATTACTATTCAGAATGGTTAGTTTGATTGGTTGTGGTGTGTTAGAACTCGAAGTTGCGTACAACACATGCTATTGTATTATTCAAAGAGAAGCATACCGGGGAAGCTTGGGGTGTTAAATTCTCATATCCTTCAAGTAATATTTTCCTAGAAATTTATAGAATAATACCGCATGAAAAGACTCGAGTGGCTCTTCATTATAAGTTCTCGGGTTCCCACGATTCCTCTTCCATCTTATGGTTTCTCCATAGAACTTTTACCAGACAAGTCGTCCGGTTTCTTAGCACGTGTTCTCTATTGTCAGGAATCTGGATAGGCTATTCGCAATAAGACATATCGGGTTCCAGTTATACTTTCTCATAAGTGAGTACATGCATTGGGTCCGGCATGTATTTTCGCAAAAGTGATACGTGGAACATAATGTGAAATTTGGAGAGACAAGGTGGCATCGCCAAACAGTAAGCTACAACCCCAATTCACACTAGAATTTCGAATGGTCTGATATACCTGGGACTCAATTTACCTTTCTTACTGAAACGTATAACTCCCTTCCATAGAGATACCTTCAAGAAAACATGATCTCCTACCTGAAATTCCCAATCCTTCCTTCGATTTTCAATATATCTCTTCTACCTACATTGAGATGCTTTGATGTGGGTTTGTATTACCTTCACCTTTTCCAGCGTTTCCTCTACTAGTTCTAGGCCTATGAGTTTTCTTTCACCAACATCATCCCAATAGGTTGGTGTGTGATATCTATTTCTATATAATGCTTCATATGGTACCATCTGAATACTATAATGGAAGCTATTGTTATAGAAAATTATACCAGAGGTAAATATTGATCCCATATACATTGAAAGTCAAGTGAGCATGATCTCAGCATGTCTTATGTGGTTTGAATAGTCTGTTCTGATTGTCCATCTGTTTGGGGGTGGTAGGCAGTTCTCAAATGATGTTCAGTATCCAGGGATTTCTGAATACTTTTCCAGAATCTTGATGTAAAACGTGGATCATGATAAAAAACAATTTATTTGGGTACTCCATAAAGTCTCACAACTTCATTAATATATATTCTTTCTAAACGTTCAAGTGGTAAATCCTCCCTTATAGCAAGAAAATGTTCTGACTTGGTAAGATCATCAACAATGACCCATATTGCATCATTATTTCAAGGGGTATTTGTTAGTACCATGATAAATTCCATCGTAATAATATCCTATTTTCACTCCGGTATGGGAAGAGGTTGCATGACTTTTCCAGGCCATTTCCTTCAAGCTTTCACTTGTAGAAAAACCATACATCTTGACAAAAAATCAGCAATCTCCCACTTCATGTTGTCCCACCAAAAATGTTCATTCAAATCTCTATACATTTTAGTGCTCCCAGGGTGTATAGAGAAATTGGAGCTATGAGTAAGATCTAAAAATTCCCTATTTAAATCAGGTATATTGGGAACACAATGTCTCTTTCCAAATTTCAAAATTCCATCTTCATACACAAAGTCAGTCAATCTCCCATCATTCACAGCTTTAATCTTCTCTTTAAACTCTTCATCATCGGTTTGATAACTCTTTATCCTTTCTATTAAAGATGGTTTTTCAAACATTTGATAAAGTATTGATGTTTCACCTTCCAGGGTTATTCCCATATCCATCATTACTAGACCTATGAAAATTGGATCCCTTTCAATGCTCATTTTGTTCAAAACTCCATGATCATTTCTTCTTAAAGCATCTGCCACCTTATTTTCCTTCCTGGGGTGGTAGTGTATCATGAAATAATAATCCTTGAGTAGTTCAAGCCATCTCCTTTGCATCTTATTGGGTTCTTTCTGTGAGAAAAAATACTTCAAAACTCTTTTGATCAGTATATATCACAAATTTTTTTACCATAGTGGTAATGTCTCCATATATTCAAATCAAATATTACAACAGTTAACTCAAGATCATGAGTAAGATAGTTTTTCTCATGAATTTTCAACTGTTTTGATTCATAGGCAATAACCATATCATTCTGTATAAGGACACAACAAATTATATTCTTTTAAGCACCGCTATAAATATCAAATCCATCATTCCCTGATGGTAGAGTCAATATTGGAGAATTGACTAATCTTCTCTTCAATTCATCAAAAAATTCTTCACACTCTTTTATCCTTATAAATTTAACCCCTTTATGTGTGATCTTCGTTAATGGGTTATCCAATCGGGCAAAATTCTGGATGAAACGTCGTTAATAACTCACTAAACCAAAAAAAACTGTGTATCTCAGTTATACTCGTCGGTGTTGGCCATTCTTGGATTTCCTGGGTCTTAAAAGGATCAACGGAAAATCCATCCTTATAGATAATATGGACAAGAATAGAAATCTCCTGAAGCTAGAATTAACACTTGCTAAACATACCATATAATTCATGTCTTCTAAGAGTCTTCAAGATAATGCGCAAGTGATTTTCATGATCTTCGTAGATTTTGGAATATACCAAGAAATTATCAATAAATACCACCACAAAATCAGAGAGACATTCCTTGAAAACTAAGTTCATAAGATCCATGAAAACAGTGGGTTCAGTAGTCAGCCCAAAAGGCATTACTGTAAACTTGTAATGCCCATACCTGGTTAGAAATGCTGTCTTCAGAATGTCTTCCTTCTTCACACACAACTGATGGTATCCAGATCGAAGTTCAATCATTGAAAAGTATTGAGCTCCATTCTTCTGGTCAAATAAATCATCAATTCAAGGCAGGGGATACTCGTTCTTTATTTTTATATCATTGATCTCACTGTAGTCGATACATAACCTCATAGATCCATATTTCTTCTTAACAAAAAGGACATGGGCTCCCCATGGAGAAACAGTATGGAGAATAAATATTTTATTACTAAATTCCCTTAGTTGTTTCTTTAGTTCAACTAATTCCACAGTGGTCATTCTATAATAGGTCTTCGATATAGGCCTTGGACTATGAATTAAATCAATGGAAAACTCAATTTATCATTCTAATGGATGTCCAGGTAATTCTTTTAGAAACACATCTACAAATTCTTTCACAATAGGTACATCCTCTATTTGAACATTCCTTTCCTCACCCACAGTTATTCTATTCTCTTCCTCCCCGATAATTAAATTTATTTGAGTTAATAGGGGTGGATATTGATAAGAATCAGGTGGTGACGATTCTTCTCTACAGATAAGGTGTTCTTTATCATCATCATCAAAAATCATAACCTCCTTCATCATACAATAATTCATCACATCATGTTCTGAAATACAATCCATACTAAGGATTATATCAAATTCAATCATTGGTATGGCGATGAGATCAGCAGATAAAGAACATTTATATTCTCTAATGGGGACTGATTCACAAAACATTGTTGCAATGATACGTACCTTAGGAGTTTTCACTGACAACTCCCTTGTTAAATAAAATAAATAATATATAATTTTCTTAGAAAACTGGGAAGATATGAAACAATGCGATGATCCAGAATCAAATAAAAAATATTATAAACTTGAGAAAACCATTAAATTACCTACCACCACATCTTTCGGATCTTCTACCCCAGCAGTAGTAATAACATAAGATTGGCCTTGTTCCCTTGGCATTTTCTGAGGTAAGTTCCCCTAAAACATAGGAAATTCATTTTCATAATATCCCATATCCCTGCAATTGTAGCATTAATCATCGGTAGCTTCTTTCTTCCCCATGAAATCATGAGCTTGGTGGCCTTTTTCACCACACTTGTAAGAGACTCCCATTCCCTTCAAGATAGTACCAGGGTGTTTCTTACCACATATACTACAGGATGGATATTTAATTTTTTCCTTCTTCCCTTTACTTCTATTTCCATAGTGATCAGTGGATCTCTCCTTCTCTTGCTTTCCTTTAAATCCATAAGACATAAATAATTTCTTTTTTGTCTTGATAGTACATGAGACAATATCTCCGTACGATGAGAAGGATTGTGAGTCTAATGCTTGAAAAAGAAATGGTTATAACCCATCAAAGAAATGACCAATCATACTCCTTGGGTTATGTATATAATCTGTTTTATGCGTCTCTAGCCTTGTAAATTTAGCCTCATAATTTGCAACGTTCTCGTCCTCCTTTTGTCTCAGACTCAGAAATTTCCTTTCCACATCTGCTCGAGGGTCACAAGTAATTTATTTTTCTAAGAAAATCTCTTTGAACTCCCTCCATTACATATTTGATACTTAGTCATCTTCCTTTTTGTTTTGAATCAATGACCACCATTGGTCAGAATCTCCTGTGTGGTGGTAAAATGCCATGATAACTTTTTCCCTTTCACTACTCGCCAAGGAATGGAATATTATCTCTAAGGAATATATCCATTTCTCAGATACTGATGGATTTTTACTCCAATAGAATGTTGGTGGTTCTTTCCTCATGATGTGATCTAACATTGATCCTCCATGCTATGGATCTGGGTTCCCCATATGGGTAAGGTTATTATTCATAATCTGAGTGAGTTGTTCCAGTATGGTGATTAGCTGATCAGCACCAGTTGCATAACCAGCTCCACAATAATTATCCTAATCAGGAGGAAAATACCTACATGGAATGCGTGCATTGATATAGTTTCCATTCCTTCCAATAGGAACCATTTCTAAATAATGGCATACACTAGATTAGTTTATGAATCACAATACATAAATCCAATCTTCTAAAACACATAAAATAAATTGAACAGTTTATGGATACAATCCATAATCATAAAAATGTTTTCTTTGAGGAAGTATATACTCATAAACCCTTCATATTGATTTGTAATGAAAATGATAATTATCCTATGTATATCCCCCAGGAGTGTCGTAACCAAGAGTGTAGCAAGGCCCGTTGTCGTGCACCTGTTCTCATTCGAGTCTATCTCTAAGCGTTGTTTTTGGGTTTTACCCTAGGTACATCTATTCCAGAGCCGCCTCTACATGCACATATCCAGATAGGGTTATATTCCTTAGAAAACTAATAAAATATATACAATACCAAAATTATAGGAATTTCTTCTATTCTAATCTTCAAAGTCCATCTTAGGTCTATGTGCTCTAATCAGAGTTTATATATATCTAGAATCAAAGGATTGTACTAAAATTCTTCTGATACCAACTGTAACACCCGACCCAAGTTACCCTGAGTCGGTGCATTATTACATAATATTGGAATGATCACAAAAGATAAAGTCTCAAAATACCGATTAATTTATTAGACATGGAATCACTAGATGCATTCATAAGTCTTACATTACCTCATAAAATGAAAACTACAACAACATCTTTTCTCCACTGACCGCACTCATATCCCCTCATACTATCCCTGAAGGTCATTCATAAAATACTTCTTCACATCTTGGGAAAAATAAAACATAGAAAGGGGTGATCTCATATTCCAAGTAAGGATAACAATATAGCAGAAACTTTCATTAATAAGCATAAACATTTAAGGTAATTTATAACTAAAACAAAAGACTTTTAAACTTGAACATCAACATAATATGGCAGAAATATAATGAAATAATTCAATTTAATTATTCATTTGGATATTCTACTAGTCTAATAATCACATGAAATATCAATAACCACTTTCATAATGATGGAATTCATAATTCCAGTCTATCATAACCACATTGTCAAGGCCTTGTGCCAAGACTAGAAATAAGATTTTTTCAAGGCCTTGTGCCACGATACTAGTTTGTCTAAATAGAATTATTAATGCATTGAAGATCTATAGCGGGCTCCACCCATCACTTATAATGTCCAATTCATTCCCCATATTAATAGGTTTAAATAGAACATAAAGATTTATATTAAAGCTAGCATTCGAAATGTTAATACTTTCTCCATAAACCATGAATGGTAAAAAAATAACAAATCCACAGTAAAACAAATCACAAAACCTTCAATACAATATGGATGTTTTCTATCAGTATAAGTCAACTTCAAATAAGCTTAAAATCCATCAAAGGATGTTGACATAGATGAAATTAAAACTATTTGGGAGAAATATATCTTTTTTTAAAAATAATTTAAAAGTCGCAAAATTATAAAAGAAAACATTTACTGTGAAAATATTCTTATAATATTTTAAGGG
Source organism: Viscum album (assembly GCA_963277665.1). Taxonomy (NCBI): domain Eukaryota; kingdom Viridiplantae; phylum Streptophyta; class Magnoliopsida; order Santalales; family Viscaceae; genus Viscum; species Viscum album. Next base: position 634,161,525 of record OY728130.1, read on the forward strand.
AAGCTTAAAAAATTTTATAATGGTGGAAAATAGTTGCACCCACCGTATAAGTTAAAAAAGGCATTCTTACTTTAATTTTTTCGAAAAGGTTAAAAAGTACCTTGTTTGGAAAACTATGGAAAGATTCCTTTATAAACATGTTATAAAAAGTCAAGAAAGTGTATAAATTACATTAACCCATATTCTATAAAATAGTAATAATGATTTGAAATACATTTTTAAGAAACATGGATGTAGATGATAAAGAGGTCCCAAAAGATAATTACATATAAACAACCTCAGATAATGAAGAGATTGTAGAATTAACCCTTACCGTTTAATTTTCCTTGGTCGAGGGTAGGTTAACCTCCTTTATAATGGTGAAATAATTTTTATTAAGTTATAAAATAATTATATAAATTAATATGATATCATAGTTGATCTTTTAACATGGCTTTATTAATAATATCTTAGTATTATCGTCGTTTCCGGTGTTAACTTACTCGTTTTATTTTATATATTTTGTTACATAAGATGTTTTTTTATGGATAGGATGTATCTTATTCAAATACATAATTATATAAAGTATTTAAACGAAATTTTTAATCATAAAATGAGAATTATACTTTAATGGATATGATGGGAAATGATTCTCATCGCGTTCGTGGAGACGGTAGTCCGTACAGACGCACGAGCGACAATATCATTATTTTGATATTAAAATAATATATAATTGGATGGTATATAATATATATTCAAAATAAATATCATGTTATATTTATTATTTACATCAATTACACATCATTATCATACCCATCAAAATAATAATGTATTGAATAACAATTACACCACGACGTGGAGACTGTAGGTCGTACGTACGCACGTATGGTGACATGTAATTCAAAGGATGGATAGAATACTGAATATGGTTACAACATATTTTTAATAACATCGTAGTATATAGAATATACTGGAGTTATTATTTTATAATGGAAATAATAAAGAAATAAGAAGTGGAAGAAGAAAGGAACTTGAAAGAGGGTGGTGAAAACATTACATTTTCTTCGGGTTCTTCATTTTGATTTGATCAAAAGGGATCTTTAGGTTGGAATTATGATCAAACTAAGGCATATAGGTTGAATTTAGGGATGTTGATAGAGTATTTGGGCAAGTTTTGGCCGAGCCAAAATGCTTTTATGGTGTGAATTAGAGAGAAGGATGAGTTCCCTTTTATAATAGGGATGAGAGGCACCATTGGAAAAGCTAGAAATATTATTTTATAATAATTTCATATTCGGTTTATAATGGCTCCAAAGTAGATTTTATATATTTTAAGGTGGGTATAGTTCAAAAACCACTCAACCAATAGGTTTTATATAGTTTTGGGTCACTATATTGACTTTATTATTTTGATTTAACTCTTAGTCAAATAGTTTGACATTTACCATGTCTCTTTGTATTTTTAAATTATATAGTGAAAAAACAATATACTTCTAAGCGACCACAAAGTGGTCCATTAATGATAAAAATATCATTATACAAGTCCTTTGGACAAACCTTAGATATTTAGGAATAGAATATCAATTAATAATATAATAGTTGTTTTAAAAACTCCTTTATGTCAATTTTGACACTATTTAATAATTGATTTTTGATAAAGTCTTAACAAATTTATTGATTTAAACCAAATTAATTTAATTAATCCTAACATGTAATATTAACCAATAAAGTTTTTGGATGTCATCAAAACTTTAATGTATTTTTATTTTCACATTTATAATACTAATTATCTTATTCTTTCATTAATAAGTAAATACTCCATCATTATTGTGTCATAAATAAATTTAATTATTCAATGTATAAAAATTATAAATAAAATACCATTATGTAATAAATATTTTTATCATTCTAATGAATATTTATATTCGAAAAGATAACATATATAACCCAATGTAAAAATAGTTTTTTCTAAAAGATATATGCTAATGTCATTTTTGTATTTACTTTAACTTAATTAATATAAAGTGTCATTATCGCTTACAAGTGGCACCACGGAGTCCCAAAATCGACCCAAAGATGCCAATGGTCAGACATGTGTCAACCAATAGGTTTAGGACATGTTTGAGAGTAATTTAATATTAATATAATATTATTTCTTTACCCTTATTTACCAGATTTACCCTTTAACGAAAGTAAATAAAATATTTACCGAAATAATAATTCAATATGCTTAAAATAAAAGTTATATATTTACAAAATTTGGACCTCATGATTCTAAATATGTAATCCATTTGTCTAAATTCAAAACACAGAATTTGAAGAAATTAATTTAAAATTAATTCCAGTTGTCAAATCAAAAAGTGTGTTTTTAAGAAATAATAACTATCAAAAGATTTGCACTTTCTTATGTCTAGTTTAAATGTGAAATTATGTCCAACAAACGACATTGTATAAAATTGTAAAAATATAATATAATTATACATTAAAATCATTCAAATTCATAATTTATCACTATTAATTATTTCAATTAAAAAAGTTGTTTTTAATTAAAATTTAGTAATTTTCACTATTCACCAAAATATGAAAGTTATCAGAAAAGTACCAAAAATTCACCCTAAGCTAATTCAAATATTCCGAATCTAAAAATGATGTCCATTTTTAAAGATAAAATTTATAAAATTTCAAAAGTGGGGTTTACTATTCATAATGACTAGTTTGATTGGTTGTGGTGTATAACGACCCATAATTTACATACATTGTTGTTACATCAAAATTGAAGCACACTTATTACAACATATAACAAAACCAGGAAAGGACCGTATAGGTATAGTGTCTTTAGAAACTGGAAAACATAAACAACTGGTTCATAAAGCATCTACTTTGCCTCTCATTTATTTCATCATATCTACAGTCCCTTTTTGGCATATCCCACTTAATAACCTTCTTCCTGACCTATGGAAATAAAACATACAAAATGGTGATCTCAAATGCTCAGTAAGGGTAAACCAAAGAAATATCAATCACATCATATACATAAGAACATAACTTTTGGAAATCTTAACCTGAAAAAGAAATCATAATTTCATAACATGGGATAAATCATAGAAGTGAAATGTAATCCCAATAATCATAAATTAAAACATGAAACTTTTTGGCATACAAACATAATCATAGAGAATCATTTCTTATTAGTAAAGACTCATTGCCAAGACTATCTTAGTGGAAAAAGTCCATTTCTGAACCGAGTTCACTCCTCGTTTCAGTCCTTTTTCACTGAACTGGTTTAACATGCCGTTCCAGCCATGTCTATCTCATGAGATATAAAATCTTTACCCAATGAATTGTAGAGATATATAGGTCCCACCCATCTCATAATGATACCATTCTTATGTGTGCCACAAAATCATAAACCATACATCATAGCATAACCCATGAAATAAAAATGGGATTCTTAAACATCGTGACATCATAAAACAATTAATATAAGATAAAGGAATTCATAAAAATAATTCCATCACAACATAATCAAATAAATTTAATAATAGGGATAGAAACAGAACCCTTTATTATCTTATATGGAAAATAATTTTGATAAAACACTTGAACTCCATTCTTGAGGAAAATATCCTTTCTACTTCAAAAAAAAATTTCCTTTCGTAAAATGTCATACAATTTTAAACTAAAAGAATTTGATTAAAAATAAAAATGAAAACTTTTAAAGGAATATTCTTGGAAATAATGTTTTAAAAATCCATTCATGTCGTATAAGTTAAAAGAAAAAATTCTTCTCGTACTTCTGTTGGAAAAGTCAAAAAGTACCTCGTACGAAAAACGACAAAAGATTCCTTTCTTATCTTTTACTAAAAACACACCGAAGTGTATAATTGGATATAAACTATTTTAGAAGGATGTAAATATTGCATATTGAGGAAACATGGATGTGGAGGATAAAATACACCCCAGTAAATACCAAAGTATAAACAATCTCGAATAAAAATGAGATTGTGATATTTCCCTTACCTTAGGTCCATTTTGCTTCATAAGTGTCTGAACCTCATGTATAATGATATAAATAATGTTATTTAATTATTCAAGAATAATAATTATTTTTATGATATCATATATGGTCATATTCGTATCTTCTTATTAGTAATATTTCATTACTACTTGTTATTCTAGTGTTTATTACTTTTTGTTCTTATGCGTGTTTTGTTGAATAAATTATTATTTTTCTTTTTAGGTTATAGATACCTAATTTACAGAATGGTATTAGTGTAATATATATCATATTAATTCATTCAATTCATTTATATATTCATTATTCAATGAAGATCATGTAGAACGAGTCGCATCACATCGTGGAGACGATATTCTGTACGTACGCACGAGCGATGATATCATTCCCATGATTGTGGAATTGTATTGGAGTGTATATATACTATTTAAAAATCAATATCACTTTACAATAATCATATATAGTCATTATTTACACCATTATACCCATCCAAGTAAGGTGGTGGTGGAAAATAGATTACACCACGGCGTGGAGACGGTATTCCGTACGTACACACGCGCGATGATTTCATTTTCCGTAGGATGGATAGATGGTGAAATAAGGTTGTTTCATACTTATAATAACATATCAGTATATTAGTTATACTTATTTTATTACTTCATAATGAAACAACTAAAGAAGATGAAGTGGATAAAGAAATAATGATGAAATAATCGGTAACAGACATTACCTCTTCTTTGAATCGCTTCTTTGAGACCTACTTTTAGTGCACTAAAATTGGTCTTTGAATAAGACCAGTACCTATAGGATGTCTCTAGGGAAGTGGAGAGAATAAATTTTCAGGTTTTATCCGAGATTTAAGGCTCAATGTGGAGTGAGGAAGAGAGGGAGGAGGTGCCCTTTTATAAAGGAGGAGAGGGGCACCTTTGAAATAACTAAAAATATTATTTTATTATAAAGTCAAATTGGGTTTTTAATAGATCCAAATTGATATATTTAGATGATAAGGTGGGAATAGGTCTAAATCCTCTCATCCAATAGAATTTAGACAAGTTTAGGTATCAATTTTAACCCTATCATTTAGATTTAACTTTATGTTAGATAATTTAACTTTTACCGTGTCTTCTTGTTTTCTTACACTATAATGTTAATAAACATAATATATCAAGCCAAAAGAACCCCAAGTTGTTTATTATTAATATATATAACCTTATCTACGTCATTTGGCCGAACCTTATATTTTTAGGAATAAAATAAAAATGAATAATATAATATTTGTTTTAAAAACTATTTTCTGTCAATTTTGACACTATTTAGTAATTGATTTTTGTGAAAATCATAACAGAATGATTAGTTCGAAAAAAGTTAATTACATCAATAATAAAATGTCATATTAACCTATATAATTAGTTTAATTCATAAAAAGTCCCAAATTACATTTATTTTGGTATTTATAACATCAATTGTGTCAATATTTCATTAATAAGATAATTACTGCATCATCGTTGTGTCATAAATAAATTAAATTATTTAATGTCTAAAAATTACAAATAAAATACAATTATGTTAGAACTATTAATATATTTCTAATTAATATTTATAGTCTAATTTATCTTATGCATAACCCCATATTAAAAATGATTTACTTATTAAACAATGCTTTTAACTATTTTAAACCTTCTTTAAATAAATTAATAATAAATGTCCTAATCTAATCCAAGTGGGCCTAAATGGTCATATTTTATACCTAAGGTTGTTTTTGGTCGAATTACACTTATCCAATATAATTAGGACATGTGTTAGGGTAATAACAATAACACTTTTACCCTTAATTACCCTATTTACTTTTAACCGTGGTAAAAAAAGTAAAATGTTACTATTCACCAAAAATTATTTTCATCTCATTGAACCAAATTTTAGTCCTTGATATTAACCGTGTCTCTCGGATTTTCAAAATTCCACTCACAGAAGCGGTAAAATTAAGTTTTATGAAAAATTTATTTTTTTAACTACCACTTAGTGGTTTAACTATTCATCAAAAATTGAATGTTTTCAGAAAAATACCAAAACATCACCATAGCCTAATTTCAATATTCCGAATCCAAAAATGAAGTCCATTTTGAAAGATAAAATTTATAAAATTTCAAAAAGTGGTTATGACTATTCATAACGGCTAGTTTTAATAACATTTTAATAGCATATCGTTGTTTAGTGAAACTCGGTATTGCGTACGACGCATGCTATTGAGAAAGGATGCGATAACGGGTAAAGAAATCCAATCTTGTGTTGTGTGTAGTGACAGATTCCTTTGATGATTTAAAAACAAAAAATTTCTCATAAAAGTCTCGGGTGTTATATTCTACCCCCCTTAAAATGAATTTCGCCCTCAAAATTCATCACTTTGTAACAAACAGATGAGGATACCTCTCCCTCATCATATCCTCAAGCTCCCATGTAGATTCTTATAATTGGTGGTTCCTCTATAAAACTTTCACCAAGCGAGTGGTATTGTTCCGTAGGACATTTTCGCAATGATCCAGAATCTCTATCGGCTGTTCATCATAAGAAAGATCTTTCTCCAGCAGTAAAACTTCTTAGCTGAGTACATGTGAAGGATCAAGTATGTACTTTCTCAAGAGAGATACATGGAACACATTGTGAACTTTAGAGTGATTCGGTGGAAGCGCCAACCGGTAAGCTACCTTTCCAACACGATCCAGTATTTCGAAAGAACCGATATATCTAGGGCTCAACTTCCCCTTCTTTCCAAATCTCATGACCCTCTTCCAAGGAGATATTCGTAAGAACACTTTATCACCCACTTCAAACTCTAGGTCTTTTCTTCTGTTGTCGGCATAACTTTTCTGTCGACTCTGAGCTACTCTTATGTGTTGTTGAATAGATCCGACCTTTTCTTCCATCTCATCAACAAGATCAGGTCCTAATAGCTTTCTTTCCCCAACTTCATCCCAGCAAGTTGGTGTCCTGCATTTCTTTCCATAGAGAGCTTGATAAGGATCCATCTGAATACTGGAGTGAAAGCTATTATTAAAAGAAAATTACACCAAAGGTAGGTGTTGATCCCAACCACCTTTGAAATCCATAGAGAAAGCTCTCAACATATCTTCTAGAGTTTGAATTGTTCTCTCAAAATGACCGTCTGTCTAAGGATGATAAGTAGTGCTGAAACTCAATTCTGTATCCAGAGTATGCTGAAGTCTTCGCCAGAACTTCGAGGTAAATCTCGGATCCCGATCAGATATAATAGAAAGTGGTACTCCATGCAATCTTACCACTTCCTTTACATATATCCGAGCAATCTGATCCAGAGAGAAATCCTCTCTAATAGAAATGAAGTGTGCAGACTTTGTAAGACGATCAACTATGACCCAGATAGCATTATTGCCTTTGGATGTTTTTGGAAGTCCCGTGACAAAGTCCATAGTGATGTTTTCCAATTTCCATTCGGGTATGGGTAATAGTTGTAACATCCCCTTAGACTTCTGTCACTCAGCTTTAACTTTCTAACAAACCAAGCATCGAGAGAAATATTCTGCAACATCTCTCTTCATGTCATCCCAACAGAAGTACTCTTTCAGGTCCCTATACATCTTCGTGATTCTATGATGAATAGATAATGGATAACTATGAGCCTCATCCAGCAGCTCCTTCTTTAATTCAGGGATGGGAGGAACACAAACCTGATTCCTGAACTTTATTATCTCATCACAATCAAGGTTGAATTCCGGAATATTTATCACCTTCTTTTGTAACTCTACATCTTCTTTCTGCGCCTCTTTAATCTTCACATGTATAGATGGTTGAACATTCATTTGAGAAAGATATGATTTTTCCCTTTCCATATTAATTCCATGATCCATCCTTTGTAAATCCATAAATATTGGATCTTTTGTGATCCTCATCATGGATAAACTGGCATGGTCTTGTCGACTTAATGCATCTTCCAACATGTTTTATTTCACAGGGTGGTAATGAATTCAGCAGTCGTAATCCCTAATCAGCTCCAGCCATCTTCTATGGTGCATATTCAGCTCCTTTTGTGTGAAAATATACATTAAACTTTTATGATCAATATAAATTTCACACCTTTCTCCATTAAGATAATGCCTCCAAATCTTTATTGCAAAGATTACCGCAGCTAACTCCAAATCATGAGTTGGGTAATTTTGCTCATGTATTTTCAACTATCGTAAGGCATAAGATATCACCATATCATTTTGAATAAGAACACACCCCAATCCCTTCTTGGATGCATCACTATAAATCACAAACCCTTCTCCACTACAAGGTAGTTTGAGCACAGGTGCACTGGATAACCTTCTTTTCAACACCTTGAAATTATCTTGACATTCTTCCGTCCAAACAAACTTAACTCCTTTCCGAGTCAACATGGTGAGTGGATTAGATAATTGTGAAAAATCATTCACAAAACGTCGATAATATCCATCCAAACCAAGAAAACATCGGATCTCAGTTACTGTTGTTTGTCTCGACCATCTTTCGATAACCTCTATTTTTGCTAGATCCACAGATATCCCCTCCTTTGAGATTATGTGACCCAAAAATGAAACTTTTTGAATCCAAAATTCACACTTGGTAAATTTGGCATAATGCTTCTCCTTTCTAAGGGTCTTCAATATAATTCAAAAGTGATCTTCATGTTCTTCCTTACTCGTTGAATAGACAATAATATTGTCTATAATGACTACCAAAAATTGATCAAGATTGTCTCTAAAGACTCTATTCATCAGATCCATGAAGATAGTAGGGGCATTAGTAAGACCAAATGGCATCACTATAAATTCATAGTGTCTATACCTTGTACGGAAAGCCTTCTTTGGTATATCCTCCCTTTTGACCCTTAATTGATGATACCCTGAATGAAGATCAATCTTGGAAAAGTATTGAGCTCCGTGTAGTTGGTCAAATAAGTCATCAAAGCGCGGGAGAGGATATTTGTTCTTGATAATGATCTTGTTAAGTTCTCGATAATCAATGCAGAGTCTCATTGATCCATCTTTCTTCTTAACAAACAGAACAGGTGCTCCCCAAGGTGATGCACTAGGGCATATGAATCTCTTATCAAGATTCTCTTGGAGTTGCTTCTTCAATTCCTACAACTCAATTGGGGCCATTCTATATGTTGTCTTTGAAATAGTCAAAGCACCCGGTATGATTTCTATTGAAAACTCAACTTCATGATTTGGTGGAAGACCCGAAAATTCATCCGGAAAGACATCATAAAACTCCCGTACAATGGGAATATTATTAATCATGAGTTTCTCACCAACCATTTGAGATAAATAACCCTCATTTAGTGGAATCAAGACCCATATGATGGGAGAAATTTCCACTGGAAGGTTATGTTCATCCTTGCATCGATAGACGATCATAGATTGATCTGGAATATGAAATGTGACTTCCCTTCTATGGAAATTGATATGAACTCCATATAAATAAAGCCAATCCATGCCATGAATCACATCAAATTCCACTATAGGAAGGATCACAATATTATAAGGAAGCATTTTCCCACAAACTTCAATCAGGGACGAATTATAAACATTTTTTATGCGACTGTTGTTCCATTAGGTGTTGTCACAGCTAAATCAACATCTAGTTGTTGAGGTAATACAATGATACCCTTAGAAAAATCTTCAGAAATAAAAGAGTGGGTGGATCCAGAATCAAATAAAACATTTTCTACTTTAGAGTGGATGGTAAGTGTACCTTTCACCACTTCGTTATCATACTCCACATCGCTGATAGAAATTGCATGTGACTTTCCTTTGTCTTTATCCTTAAGAGTTTTTTGACATCGACCATCATCATCAACCCTTTGATTTGGGCATTGATTGGAATAATGCCCCATCTCCTTGTACTTGAAACATTGAAGTGTAGTAGGTTCATTCTGTGTGTCCCTTCCTTTGTTTGCATCATTAGACATCTTCTTACCATCATTACGGCATTCAAATGCCTGATGACCATCCTTTCCACATTTGAAACATTTACTTGTCCCTTTAAGACAACTCCCTCCATGTTTCTTTCCACAATTTGAGCATAAGGGAAAGATCATATTATTTTCAGTGTGCTCTTTAGATTTTCCTTTGAATTCCATTTTCCCCTTCTTATCAAACCCATATGAAAGATGGGTTACTCCAATCTCCATCTCAACTTTGAGAGCACATCGAACGATTTCCTCATAGCTAATGAAGTCCCTTATGGCTAAGGCCCTTCGAAGACTTGGTTTTAATCCACTAAAGAATAGATCAATCTTACTCTCAGGTTGGATAATAATACCAGAAGCGTACCTTGAAAGTCTTGTAAAATTTTCTTCATAGGCAGCAACCGATTCATCATCCTTTTTCTTCAGTTCAAGAATCTCTTTCTCCATCTTTGTTCGGAGAATATGAGGGAAGTACTTATTGAAAAATAAGTTCATGAACTCGTCCCATTCCATGGACTCAATTTCATCCCTTTGCCTCATATTCTTAATAAGATTCCACCATTGATCAGCATCATCTTCCAAACGATACACTGCTAAGATGACTTTATCATGTTCAGAACATTGAAGATCTGAAAATATCTTTTCAGTAGTACTGGTCCATTGTTCAGCAACTAATGGATCAGTAGACCCGTTGAATGAGGGTGGACGCTGCCTTATGAAAGATTCAACAGAATGTTTCTCCTTCCTTTGCTCGTTTGGATGTCTTGCATGATCCATAGCTTGAGAAAGTTGTGTGAGCATGGCTAAAAGATTTTGCATTCCAGCTCCCATAACGTTTGGTTGCTCAGGGGGACAATCATTGCATTGACCATCGCATTCCACATTAACACGGTTCCTTCGGGTTCCATCAATTGACTAAAACCAAGAATAATAGTGTGAGAAACACTAATTATAATAGGAAAACCACACAAGCAAGAATAAAATTTCACACTTAATGTCTTATCCTAGGTTATTCATGGCCATTTCTAAAACACTAAGATTGTGTTCTATGCTTAGACTTATCCTTAGGGTTCTTACTAGGGCTTTCACATCCTAGTTTCCAAAAGTTGACTATACCTTTCCTATGATACCAAATATAACGACCCATACTTTAAATACATTTCTATTACTTCAAAATTGAAGCACACTTATTACAACATATAAAAAAACCAGGAAAGGACCGTATAGGTATAGTGTATTTATAAACTGGGAAACATAATCAACTGGTTCATAAAGCATCTACTTTGCCTCCCATTTATTTCATCATATCTAGAGTCCCTTTTTGGCATATCATACTTAATAACCTTCTTCCCGACCTGGGGAAATAAAACATACAAAAGGGTGAGCTCAAATGCTCATTAAGGGTAAACAAAAGAAATATCAATCACATCATATACATAAGAACATAACTTTTGGAAAACATAACCTGCAAAAGAAATCATAATTTCATAACATGGGATAAATCATAGAGGTGAAATGTAATGCCAATAATCATAACTTAAAACATGAAACTTTGTGGAATATACACATAATCATACAGAATAATTTCTTATTAGTTAAGACTCATTTCCAAGACTATCTTAGTGGACAAAGTCCATTTCTGAACCGAGTTCACTCCTCGTTTCAGTCCTATTTCACTGAACCGGTTTTACCAGCCGTTCCAGCCATGTCTATCTCTTGAGATATAAAATCTTTAACCAATTAATTGTAGGGAGATATAGGTCCCACCAATCTCATAATTATACCATTCTTATGTGTACCACAATATCATAAACCATACATCATAGCATAACCCATGTAATTAAAATGGGATTCTTAAACATCGTGACATCATAAAACAATTAATATAAGATAAAGGAATTCATAAAAAGAATTCCATCACAACATAATCAAATCAATGTAATAATAGGGATAGAAATAGAACCCTTTATTATCTTAGATGGAAAATAATTTTGATAAAACACTTGACCTCCATTCTTGAGGAAAATATCTTTTCTACTTCAAAAACATTTTTTTCCTTTCTTAACATGTCATAAAATATTAAACTAAAAGAAGTTTATTAAAAATAAACATGAAAACATGTAAAGGAAGCTTCTTAGAAATAATGTTTTAAAAATCCATTCATGCCGTATAAGTTAAAAGAAAACATTTTTCTCGTACTTTTGTTAGAAAAGTCAAAAAGTACCTCGTATGAAAAAGGACAAAAGATTCCTTTATTATCTTTTACTAAAAACACACCAAAGGGTAAAATTGGATATAAAATATTGTAGGCGGATGTAAATATTACATCTTGAGGAAACATGGATGTGGATGATAAAATACACCCCAGTAAATACCAAAGTATAAACAATCTCGGATTAAAATGAGATTGTGATATTTCCCTTACCTTAGGTCCAATTTTCTTCGTAAGTGTCTGAACCTCCTATATAATTATTTAAATAATGATATTGACTTATTCCAGAATCATACGTATTTTTATGATATCATATATGGCCATATTATTAGCTTCTTATTAGTAATATTTCATTACTACTTGTTATTCAGGTGTTTATTACTTTTTGTTCTTATGCGTGTTTTGTTGAATAAATTATTATTTTTATTTTTAGGTTATAGATACCTCATTTCCAGAATGGTATTAGAGTAATATATATCATATTAATTCATTCAATTCATTTATATAATCATTATGCAATGAAGATCATGTAGAACGAGTTGTATCACATCGTGGAGAAGGTATTCCATACGTACGCACGAGCGATGATATCGTTCCCATGATTGTGGAATTGTATTGGAGTGTATATATACTATTTAAAAATCAATATCACTTTACAATAATCATATATAGTCATTATTTACGCCATTATACCCATCCAAGTAAGGTGGTGGTGGATAATAGATTACACCACGGCGTGGAGATGGTATTCCGTACGTACGCATGCGCGGTGATTTCGTTTTCCGTAGGATTGATAGATGGTGAAATAGGGTTGTTTCATACTTATAATAAAATATCATTATATGAGTGATACTGATGTTAATACTTCATAATTAAACAACTAATGATGAATAAGTGGAAGAAAAAATAAAGATGAAAGAATCGGTAACCGACATTACCTCTTCTTTGAAGCGCTTCTTTGAGACCTACTTTTAGGGCACTAAAATTGGACTTTGAAGAAGACCAGGACCTCTAGGATGTATCTAGGGAAGTGGAGTGAAGAAATTGGCAGGGTTTGGCCGAGATTTAAGGCTCAAATTGGTGTGATTAAGAGAGGGAGGAGGTGCCCTTTTATAAGGGAGGAAAGGGGCACCTTTGGAAGAACTAAAAATATTATTTTATTATAAAGTCAAATTCGGTTTTTAATAGCTCCAAATTGATATATTTCTACGATATGGTGGGTATAGGTCGAAATCCTTTCATCCCATAGAATTTAGACATGTTTAGGTATCAATTTTAACCTTATCACTTAGATTGAACTTTAAGTTAGATAATTTATCTTTTACCGTGTCTTCTTGTTTTCTTACACTATAATGTTAATAAACTTACTATATCAAGCCAAACGAACCCTAAGATGTTTATTATTAATATATATAACCTTATAAAAGTCATTTGGCCGAACCTTATATTTTTAGAAAAAAAATAACAATTAATAATATAATATTGGTTTTAAAAACTATTTTATGTCAATTTTGAGACTATTTAGTAATTGATTTTTGTGAAAACAATAACAGAATTATTAGTTCGAAACAAGTTACTTAAATCAATAATAACATGTCATATTAACCTATCAAATTAGTGTAATTCATAAAAAGTCTCAAATTACATTTATTTGGGTATTTATAACATCAATTATGACAAAATTTCATTAATCAGATAATTACTCGATCATTATTGTGTCATACATAAATTAAATTATTTAATGTATAAAAATTACAAATAAAATACCATTATGTTTGAAATCGTTTTATCTTTCTAATGAATATTTATAGTCGAATTTATCTTATGTATAACTCCTTATTAAAAATGATTTACTTATTAAACGTTGATTTTATCTATTTTAACCCTTCTTTAAATAAATTAATAATAAATGTCCTAATCTAATCCAAGTGGGCCTAAATGGTCTTAATTTATTCCTAAGGTTGGTTTTGGTCGAAATAAACTTATCCCATAGAATTAGGACATGTGTTAGGGTAATAATAATAACACTTTTACCCTTAATTACCCTATTTATTTATAACCGTGGTAAAAAAAAGAAAAAAGTTACTATTCACCAAAAATTATTTTCATCTCATTGAACCACATTTTAGACCTTGATATTAACCGTGTCTCTCGGATTTTCGAAATTCCACTCACAGAAGCGGTAAAATTAAGTTTTATGAAAAATTCTAGTTTTTGTAACTACCACTTAGTGGTTTCACTATTCATCAAAAATTGAAAGTTTCCAGAAAAATACCAAAATTTCACCCTAGGCTAATTTCGATATTCCGAATCCAAAAATGAAGTCCATTTTGAAAAATAAAATTTATAAAATTTCAAAAAGTGGTTATTACTATTCATAATGGCTAGTTTTAATAATATATTAATAGCATATCGTTGTTTAGTGAAACTCGGTATTGCGTACGACGCAAGCTATCGAGGAAGGTCACGATTGCGTGTAAACAAAGCCAATCTAGTGTTGTGTGTAGTAAAAGATTCCTTTGATGATTTAAAAAAAAAATATTTCTCATAAAAGTCTCGGGTGTTACATGGTGTGTTAGAACATGAAGTTGCGTACACCACGCGCTATTGTAATATTCAAAGAGAAACATACCATCGAAGCTTGGGGTGTTACATCCTTGATGTTATTAATCCTATTTTATAAAGGAATTGGTAAATATAGAGCATTAAATATTGTCAATTCTCCTCAAAATGATACAAATACACTGAATTATGTCTCTATTTTATTATCCAAAGACTTACCATTCATGGAGGTACTCAGTAGATCAGTAACCGGATCGGCTGATGTGAAAGAAACCCCTTCCATTAAAAGTTCAGGGGATGGTTCCATTACAGTGTTCATAGATCTGGACACAATAATTATATTAATGTAAATATTGTTTTTCTCGCTAGTGGGACATACTTATTATTAAAAAGAAGAAAAATAATGGGCTCATACAGATCTGAAAGAGAGAAAATCCATTTTATGGAGCATCCCTAGATGGAGGTTAATCCCAATTTTAATGGGTGACTATCATGTCATCCTTGAGAATATAGAAGAATGTGATGGTTTTTGGAACACTATGAACCTCAATCTAAAACCCATATTTTTTTGTCTCTATGAGAAGGAATAATACATTAATACTTTTAATCAGAGGCATTTTTCCCAAGTAAAGACCAGGATATATGGGATCCCTTGGGTCGATTGCCATCCCAAAATACTCAATGATTTAGCATTTGGATTTGGAACCGCTTTGAGGATTCACCAACAAACCCTGAATGGGGACATTGTCATGCATGAAAGGGTGATGATTGAGATTAGCATGGAAGCCCGCCCACTAGCTAGAATATATGTAGTTGCAAATGAGCATCATATGGAGGTCATATTCGAATTTTATAAAATTCCACCTTTTTTTACATTGAAAATTTTGTGGGCGATGACTTTTAGAACCATCATTTTGTTCAATATATTGTCAAGCCTGCAATTAACATAAGGGTCTAAATGGGGTTGTAATGGGTATGAATGTTAAAAAAGTGGACATTGGTAAAAGAATCTGAGTGATTCAGTTAAGGGAATGAATTGGGGTAATCCTTCTAGCACTAGAATCTTATGGATTGAATTGGTAGAGGGGGGAAATAATTAAAATAATTGTTTAGTTCTCACATCTAAAACACTTCACACTACACATGAGCTCGAAAATAAATCCATTATCTCATAGAAATATCAATTCATGACACATTCTTATGAAATTATATCCACTTATTTTGACATTAAAGCTGAGGAGTCTTCACATAATCTTCTTTATAATGATCTAAGTTCTTCGATACTCTTTTAAATTCTATCTTATTACATTCTAGTGGGTTGTCCTCAGGTTCAAGAAACATGAAATAGTCCAGGTGACCACCCTGAAATGTGTGTTGATGATACCCCTATCAATGAATAGGAGGTGCATGGTTTTGTTCTATCTTAGGATCACCCTAATGCAGTTCTGAAAGGGGTATTAACTGATTCCTCAAACACAAAAGAAACATCTACATAAAATAGAAAATAGTTCAGAAAATAGAGAAAAATGATAAGGGGCTTCCACCCCATAACAAAATTCAAAATGAGGATCCACTTCCAGAACTAGAAGGAAATAGCCAAACCTGGAATAGAGCATTCCCTCAGGATCCTTGTGTGTAGGTATAAAGATGATGTCATTGGGATCACTGAGCCCAATAAAAATTACATCAGTAAAAGTTACCCTTTTTCTTTGACTGGTTATTTAGTTCTGTCTACTGTAAAGTCTTCTTCTATCATGTACAAGATTGGGGTTCTAGTTAGTAGTAGCATCAAAAATACTTCTTTGGTCCAAGAGGATGGACAAATCATAACATATAGATTTACGAAATCTAGAAGTAAAATATTCTTCTCAATGGTACATTCCGTTAAAAACTATATAGATCTTAGGCCTCTTTGGACGCACATGAATGATATGTCCAGAAGAATTTGGGATTATTGGATTATCATTGGAAATTACAACTCTATACTTTATACTGAGGAGAAAATTGGACATATATTCAAAACTAATTCCATTAAAATGTTTAGAGCTCATGTAGAAGAATCAAACATCACAGAAATCAACCTTATTTGTTCCAAATTTACCTAGTACATAAGTCATTTAAATGTAGCACGAGAAATCACAATTGGAAGGGCCTTTGTGAATGATTACATTTTTGGAATCTTGAGATCAATTTCTTGTGTCACCTTGTCTAAACATAACTCTAATCATCATCCCATCATAGTGAGTATTATTGAAAACATGGGGAGGATGCCTATCCATTTTAGATTCAATAGTATATAGACTACCCTTCCAGAGTACTCGATAATTGTCAATGATTCTTGGGGATCAGATAAGTTCAAACTATATCCTCTGATATGAATATCTAAAGTCAAAATTCTGATGATTAGAATGAAATATTTGAGCAAAAAAAGGTCCATCTTGCTTTATTATGAAATTTATTCCCTTGAATTTTCTCTTCATGACCTTCACGAATCGATTATTAGGAATAATTTAACTAGAGATATGGATCAAGAAGTTGATATTTCATCAAATTTAAATAGTGTCAGGGAAAACATCAGAAGATACACTATCAAAATCAAATAGCTTTATGAGGTAGATAGAAACACTAAATTCTTTAATTCCCTCCAAAGGGTCAGGAGAGCCTATAGGCCTGTGTCACTAATCAAAGATGGTGATCATATCCTTATTGAATAGTGGGATTTTTTCAATCATGTTGTCCCCTTATTTATTAATCTCTTCGATGGTCCTCCAAATAACTCACATCTCAAGGAGGATATAATTCCCAAACTGATCACTGAAGGGGATATCTCATTTCGTACCACCATTAACAAGGGTTTTGAAATCAAGGTTTCAATATTTCGTCTAAAAAAATTACTCCTAGTCCATATGGATTCACAAATCACTTCTTCTATTTTTTATTGGGATGTGATCCAAAAGTATGTGTCAAAATTGTTTTATCACGTTTTTACAGCTAGCTCCTTAACCCAATGTTTCAATTGCCATTATATTTCCTAGATTTCTAAAGTGGATAATTCCAGTGAAATCTCTCAATTCAATATTTTTTCTCCTGTTAACACCACTAAAAAAGTGATTAATAAAATTCATTTCAATGTATCTTAGACAGAATCATATCATAGAATATGTTTTGATTTGATAAAGGATGGGGAATTCAAGATTTCTTTCTCAATTCATCAAAATAAGCCAAGCATATAAGAATAAAATCCATAGGAGGAAACATATCTCTCAAGATTTACTTGAAGACGTTCTTTGATACAATTAATTGGGGGTTTATAAGTGATGTTCTTTTCATCTTTGGCTTCAATATAAAATGTATTCAGTGAAGAAAAGAATTACATGGTTATGTGAATATCTCTATTCTCATATACGGGTCTCCAGAAGTCTATTTCAAGCATTATATGGTAGTAAGTGACGAAGACACTATTTATTCCATAGTGTTTCCATTTTATAGAATTACATTAGTTTGATTTTCCTTCACATGGTGGAAATGTGTGATATCTAAACTATCAGGGTAGCAAGAGGTACCTATGCTCCCTCGTTTTTTTCTAATGATGTTATTATAATTACACATGGATTAAAGAAGAAAATCATCAACATCAAGAGTGGAATCCTACTTTATGAAAATATTGTTTGCCAGGAAATTAGTTTGAACTAGACCTTCATCTAATTTTGAAATCCCATTCCAGCTTCATAGAAATTATCCACCATTAATGATATGAAAATTAGGGAATGCTATTTCCAATTTACCTATCTTGGAGTCCTCTAATTTTGGGAAAATACTTTATGTTGTCATATCACTGAATCTTTGAGACAATAAGAATAATTCATTGAAAATGGAAGGGAAAATATCATTCAATTAAAGTAAGAGTTTTCCTTGTGATTAACATGGTGGTCTCATTGATGGTCTACTAATTTATGGTGTATTCTTGGCCTCCTACTGTTATTTAAACCATATACTCAATGATGGGAATCTTTTTCTTGAGAAATAGAATCCTGGAAAAAAAATCATTGAAACCCCTTAGATAAACGACTACAAACCCAATTATTTTTTGGTCCTAGATATAAAAAATCTATACTTTTTCAATCATTCCCATCTAGATATGTTTTGTGGAAGTTAATAAACAAACATTCTAAAACATTTGATTTATTGATATCTTTATTTATTAAAAATATTATTTTAGGAAACCCAAATTACATGGTGTCCTCCATTTGGAAAGAAATAAATAAATTCTTTTAAAAAGTTAATACTCACTCCCCCTGGATTTCTAAAATAATATCCAGTTGGAATTAATGCATGAACGTTTGTTGGGATATAATTTTATTGAGATAATTAATTCATATGACCAGGAGATTGATCACAGAATTTCAATCAAAGACTAGGTGGATATCCGGGACACTCTTCCTGATGAAATTACGACAGGAGATTCCATCTAGGTCTTTCTAAACCAAAAAAACATTCTAATATGGGAACCGACCCTTAATGGAATTTTGGATTCTGAGAACTTCTATAGGATGTTTCTATATGGACTCCAAAACAAGATTAGAAAATTCAACAACAAAAGAGGATTCACACATCCATATTTACACTTCATTGTAAACTCTCTCTCAATATGGTCACTATTGATGATAATCTATAGAATTTTGGATTTTCTATATGCTCAAAGTGTATTCTATGTCACCATAATAAGGAAGATGTTGACCAGCTCTTATTGTTATCCAACACCACATCATCCCTTTGGTTATCTATTTCTGAGGTACATGAGGTTTGGACCTTGAATACTACCTCCATCTAAGATCTTCTATGTGATTTTATCAAAAATGAATTCACAGTATAATTCATGCTACACTTTTGGACATCCCATGCGAAGCAGCTCCATGTCATTTGGATAGGCCAGAATAAGGTGATTCATGAAGAGGAAAAAATTAAATGTTAAGTATTTTGTTTCTAAAATCATTGATGTAGTACAAAGTGCAAATGTAATTCATTCTATAAAATGCAGCAACATAGTAAAGATATTCCCCATTCTTAAAAGACTGATAATTTTGGGGAACATTACCATGCTCTGCGGCACAATTGAAGTCTTCCAGTATCAGTATTCCTTGGATCTCTCTTATGTAACACTGATGGGGGAATTGAGGGGAAATTATGGGCCAACAGGATATGGGGCCATTTTTATAGATCAAAATAGTGAGGTGGTGGAAGTCCCCTATTGTCCCTGTGTTCATGTGAATGCTATTGAAGAAGAAATGATTGAATTCATCAGAGAAATTTTCATAGAACTACAATGAAACAAGAACAATAAATGGTTCAAGTGTGACTCAACTACAATTTTTTAATATGAACATATGGGAGTGGTGAATCTTTCATGGATGATGATAGAGAGGTGGGAGAACTATTTAGTCATGCTCTCCTCCATGATTTTAATTATCATGCACATCTTCCACGAAGAGAATTACCCTGCTGATTGCCTTACCAAAAAAGGAGTTACTGATATGGTGTGTCGCTACTCTAACATGATACCTTGTGATATTCCTCCCATATTTGAATCAGATATATGTAAAATACTCTCTTTCAGACATTTTTAGTGTTTCTTTACCTCTATCATAGAGCATCTACGCTCACTTTTTTCATAAAAAATGAATGTGATGACATATAGATAAATATACATGTTCACATAAATATATGGGTTTTATTGATCACTTATGAAAATATAAGTAGTAGAATCATTATTATTTGGCACGATTCTCTAACTTATATTAAATCATTAATGTCCAGAGCTATTTTCACTTTTTATCCTAAATTAATTATGTGGTGGTAAAAAATTATGGTGATTTTTGTGTATATCATAATGATAAAATACATGTTTCGAAGGATGACACATTTTCTGTAACAAGATGAAGGCCATGTGAAGACATGAATAATGTTTTTTATTTTATGATACACTGGGAAAGGTATATTATTATTGAAATATCTCTTTGATGTGGTATTTTGTAAAAACATGGCCTTCTTCTATGCCAACTAAGGGACATAGGTGAAATGATTATGAGGTGGTAACTAAAGTAAACAACATATAGCCACAGAAATCATTTAGTTCATTGATCACACTATAGTTGGGCCTTTGGATAAGGAATATAGGATCATTCCTCAAGGATCTCATGAGAATAGAGGCGGTTCCACCATGTGGGGGGCACTGTGGCATAGAGAGCCAGTAAAGGGTGGATCCACCAATTGATTGAAAATTATGTTGAGATGAATAAATATATTGGGTGATAAACCATTAACAAATAAACTATAGGGATCTATGTGGGACATAGATTTTTCGGTAATATTCATTTGGTATTTAAAAAGATAGATATAACAATAGTGGTCGCATCTAAGTGATCTTGCTCGTCCATTGAATCCCATGCAGTGACTATTTAGAAATGATAATCTTAATCTCCTCATTTGTGCCTTTTTCCTTCCTAAAAACAATTGGATCTATGGAAAAAATATTGATATATCCATCCATATCTAGTAATCTCTATACGTGAATGGACTTCGTGCACCTATCCCAATTCATGCATGAAATATTCATCCTTCAATCATGAGAATTATTTTAGTGTATACTTCTTCCTAATGAAAAATAAATTTAAAATAGGAAGTCTGAGCATCATACATTGATGAATATCTACCTACTTGAAAGAAAGAAGTTGCATGAGATCACAATCCCATGTATGTGAATAATGAAACATGACATCACTTAAATAATGATACCCTTATTTGAGGAATTTGGTTACATGATTTGTACTTAATAATTTAGTATATTTTAATGACATGACTTGGCATTATTTAACGTGTTTTGAAGCCCCCATGTTTATTCATGATATCTTTCTATATGCATGTCCATTAGGATATCAGTATGTGTCACATTAAATAAGAATTTTTGAATCTCATAGAGGCATCATTGTCTTCACCTTATGAAGATAAAAAGGTTTTGGTACTCAACAAGTAACCTGAGTCCATTAGGACTTTTAATGATATGTTAAAAGTGATTATTATTAAGAGAATGGGTTTGATCCTTTTTTATAAAACCATGGATAAACATAAGAAACATGTTAATAAACTTGATAATATGCATAGAGAGAGATATATCCTAAAATAGAGTCTATTTCATGATCCATTTTCGAGGAGGATAGTCCTTGAGAGTCATATAATATCTCAAATAAACCCAAGAAATTTACATCTATCAAGAGAATAACATACTCAATGATATCATAAAGAGGTTAACCTACAATCTTTTCATGTCTTACACAAAGTGGGCTGAATAAGATACAATATGTTCTAATACAGAAGCGCGAAAAATAATGGTGCATGAGGAAAGTAGTAAGATACATTATCTACACATCTTTAATATTTTAGACTACATGCATATATAATTTTATGAATGCTGATAAATAAGGGATTAAATTTATTCTTTCTTGCACATGTTAAGAGTATAGCATAAAAATCATGGTATTTAGTATAAAAAACCATCTGTCTTTTATATATTATGGATATGACCTATCTATATTATTTTTAAATCGATCAAAACATGTAACAAATGTGATCTATAGTGATAATAAAGTCCATTAAAAAAATAAAGTCAAGTCACGGATTGAATTATATAATTTTTACAAACCATATTAAAGATCCTTGTGTTATTTTACTAATTTTTTCTTTTCATACAGGACATGTGGGCCTTCATTAGAATGATAGATTTGGGTTTTCACCAGTTGTAATGGTTGAACTAAGAAGATATTTTTTCAAAAGCTACCACTAAATCAGACCCCACCCCTCAATAGTTTGAACCTTGTAAATAAAAATTAGTATCAAAACTAACCGTGTTACTACAAATATTTATCTTTTGAAGTATACCATGATTATCCAAAATTATATGAATATTATAGGGGTCCCATATTTCAGTTGAACGAATTATTATGGGTGGAAAACTCAAATTCTTCAATATCTGCTATCAAAAGGGCAAGTAGAAAGTAATGATATAATTTATTTCTATCCACAAGTTGGTAGAATATGTCCATAATGATTTAAGGAAAAAAAATCTTATGGATAACGGGAATGAATGAAATTATATCCTATCATTTTTATTAGATAATGTCTAAAACAAGTTGATGGGATCGAATACAGCTAATGAAATTTGGGATAACTAGATAATATTTATAAAGGAAACATAAAAATAAAAGAATAAAATTTTAAAATCTGTAGTTCCATATTTTAAGATATGAGGATTATTTAAGATTATAATTTTGCTGATCATTTCACAAGATTTAATGAGATCGAAATCCATGTTTTAAGTCTTTGTAAAAACATGTTGGTTCAAATAAGGACATAAAATTAATGTGAATATTTCTTGATGGATTTAAATAAAATATTTCATCTTTTTATGAAATTCAAGATATGAACCTTCATAAATTTCACCAAACTATCCTGGATTATGTGATGAAAGCACCTCTAGTTTTTATGAAAAATTAAAAAGAAGAAATTACTTTTAGAGATATTAAAAATCATAAGATCATGGAAGAAGAACTTATTGAAACCCAATGTAATTTATAAAAATATTATGCAAACGATGAAAATAATAAAAAAGTAGCATCCCTCATATATAAAAAATATAAAAATAAAGAAGGGATGTAGTAAGGAAGGAAACGAATTAATTTTTATAGTTGTGGGGGGTATTGTAAATTTTTAATATCATGGAAGAGATATCCATAAATATATACAATTAGATAAATATGAATTATGAGAAAAGTAACATCTGAAATAAATATAAAAATGTTTCAAAAGATACAAAACATATAATGAATGAAAAATATGAAATTATTTTGGATATAAAAGAAGAATCATGCTGTGAAAAAAGGATGAATATAGTTCAATCCAATGTAATGATTCAAAATATGAATATGTTAGAAAATAAATTAGATTTATAAATCATATTTAAATAAAGGTTGATAGTTCCAATAGTGACAAATAAGGAGTAAATAAAGAATATATAATTCACACGATGAAAATTGAACATGAAATTTATCTATAATTAAAACTAGGATCATGAAATAAGTTAAAACATATAATAAGAAATTTGAAAATTCGAATAATGTGGATGAATTTTTTCATCAAAAAATATGATTACATTGATGAGATTAAACTTCTCAAAGTAAAAGTGGCAGGGAAATAAAAAATTTCAAAACATTAGAAGTTAATATGGATACTCATGAGGAAGATACTAACAAATATACATCAAGAATCCTTAAGGGCGAGAAGACTCAGGGAAATATCAATATTTAATATGTCATATATTTTGAATAAAATGTAAAATAATCTCAATATTCATAGAGAAGTTGTATTAATTATCAGGTTAACTCTCATCATTGTAGGTTTAAAAACCGTAAATCATTATAACCTAACTGTGAAGGAATCATGAGAATTTTTTGGGATACCTAGGTTGAAAAACACTCTCAAAATATGTTTTCCTCAGTTGGGGTTATAGAGAATAACCAAAATAAGGAATTCCCTATTTTAAAATCATATGCTGACTATCAATGATAAAATTAGTAGTTTTTTGTAGAAAAAAATTTGTTTCAGCCAGTGGTGTTGTGGATTATATAGACACAATGCTCTAATATAATATTAAAATATTTCTCTTTATATAAATATTAAAAACTAATATTTCAGGGGATAAACTATGATAATAGGATATAAAGATTTATGTTAACATAAAAAAATAATACAAAACCTATATGGTGTCTAAACTAAATATGTTTTAAAAACATGATGAAATTTGAGGAATATGTGAAGATCATGGTCACTACACCGAATATTTCAATATTTTTCTTCTGATCAAAAATAATAAATTCCTAAATATGATAATATTGAACATAATAGAAATACTTTTCAAATAATTTATTGTGGAAGTAGATTTAAAATCCAGCCAAAATGGAAGACCTTGGATCCTTGATAGTGTTTTCTCTTCAAATATGAAAGGTGTTTCAAAAATTATGATAAATAATTATAAATATGATGGAGGTGTAGTATATTTAGTAAAGGAGAGATTCATAAAAAACAACATATTGGTTCAGTTGAAAGTGAACAATCCAGACTGAATTCACATGAGGTTTTTTTGTTGAGGGGCTCAAACCATAATTATTGAGTATGATTCAATTATTTCATGATGTAAATGAGGTAATCATGGAGAAATTTTTTAATTATCAATTGACTTATTTATTGAAGAATTTTTATAACATGAGAAATAAATGGAAGAGTATTTTTTTCAGATTTGAGATCCCAGTAATTTTGGTTATCTCAGTAAAAAAGATGAAAATAATATATGGAATATTGAAGTTAGTAATATTTCTCAAAATAATATGAGTATAGTAATTAAGTAATATATGTTATGGATTTTCCTTAGCTAGTTTGAGATAATAATCATATTTATACAACATGTTAGAAATCAATGATGGTTCACGGTAAACATAAGAGAGTGTACTAACAATCAACAAGTCCATTAGAAAGAAATCACACATATCTGTGTGGACCCAAGAGACCCCAATCTGTAATATTTGAATTAAATTTTAAAACATTCATTTATTATTTTATAGGAATGAAAAAAAATATTCATAAAACTCAAGTCACAAGCATTTGATATGTTCATGATATACATGAAATAAGTTGATTGAGAGAATGAGATTCCTATCATGAAATTGAGATTTGAAAATTGGAAGGAATACACTGGAATTGATTTAGTTTATTATTTTTATAATTACAGAATAATAAACCCATATAGGATCCCGTACACACCCCAACAAAATGGATTTGATGAAAGAATGAATTGATGTATCTTGTAAATCAAGAGAACAATACTTACTGAGTTTCAATGATCTAAATAACATTGGTGGGAAGAAATGTGTACTAATATACATATTCAAAATCAAATTTTTCTTTTAATAAATTTAATAGAATAGAATTTGAATTTTTTTTAAATAAATATCTTACTAATTTATACTTTTTATTTGTTGGAAGTTCTATCCACAAAAATCAAAGCTAAAAATATGGGTAAATTTTATGAGAAGGATTTGGAATGTGCCATTCATGGATATTTATCTAACGGTAAAGGGTATAGATGATGGAATAAGAAATTCCCAAAAAAAATTAATTTTATGTTGTAAAAATCATGGAAAACAAATTCTTGAATCATTATTCAGATGTAAAAACTTTTTAAGATCCTGATACAAACACTTAGTTGGTTCTAGAACAAGCTACGGAAAAAACACTAGATGAACCCTATGTTGGAGGTGTTGATTTAAACCAAAAAATTATGAAGATCATATTTCTGAAACTTAAAAGTTATAGTTTTATTGGGGAATAATCATGTGTAACGTGATAGTATAATTGAATAACATTCTACACTAGTAACACCTAGAAAAATGGTGAATAATAATGATCACAATGCAGATCTGACTAGAAATAGGTTCATGTTTGAAAATCATATATATATATATATATTATCATTGAAATTGAGCCTAAATCAAAAGGTTAATCCTTGTAACATGAAAAATGGATTAATAATATGAATAGTTACATTTGAGAAATTGAAAATAATTATACATGGGATCATATTACAAGACCAAATTAGAAAAATATCATTTAACCAAAGATGATCTATAGAAAAAGATAAATGACTTGGGTAATATTATCATGAATAAATCTGGAAGTATATACATGGGAAACTGACAAGGATAATCCACTTATTTTGAAAAAACATTTTCTCCATTTTCATGATTTGATGATATTAGAATATCTATTTATATTGTGGCTTATATAAAATATAACATTTCTCAATTGAATGTCAAATCGCCCGTCTAAAATAATGAAGTTTGAGGAGATAAATATATTGAGTAACCTGATAGTTTTGTCCTTGAAAAAATGACACAATAGTATTCAAATTGAATATGAATATTTAAAACATAAAACAAGCCCATATGAACTCATAATCAAATATAGACCACTTCTTGAAAGAGATAAAATTTTTCATAATCAAAGTGGATGGAAACATATATATCAAATGAATTAAGAAATATATTCTTATTTTTATTGTATATGATGATGATATAATTTTTATAGGTGACCATGAAAATAATTTTCTGGTTTCTAAAATAAAATTAAATAATGGTTTGTAAATTCTATTCATGGAGGTTTGAGATACTTCATGGGATTAAAAATTGTAAAAATAGAAGATTTTACTTTCTATTAGAAAAAAATGTAATCTCAAGAATAATTTGAGAAATGTTAAAAAGAAGAATAAAATTTAGTTTATACACCCATTATATTAGGTATAAGGTTATCAAACAATGAAAATGGATATAGTGCTAATAAAAGAGAATTTTTAGGGCATGCTGGGATTCAATTTTATATCACAACATCCTAACTCGATGATGTATAAACAATGATTATTTATCCTAGATATCATATAGATACAAAGTATTCACATCTTATGGATGTTAAAATAATTTTTTGATATAACAAAAGAATAATGGATTTTCGGATATTTTTCAAGAATGGAAACAACTAAAATTTATCTGGGCTTACAGATGAAGACTGGGCAGGTGACTGTGATGATAAAGGGTCCACCTAATGTGGAATTTTCATTTTGATATATAGTTGGGTGTGTTGGAACTCTAAGAAATATAACTCGCAAATATAAAGTGCTATAGATGCTGAATATGTTGTTGCAACTAGTTATTGGACACAATTTATTTGGATTAAAGATCACATTGATGATTTGAGGGCGAAAATTAAAAAACCTCTCAAAATACATTATGATAATATGTGTGCAATACATCATTCTAAAAAACGTATGAAACTTCAAGGATCCAATCATATTGATATAGAACTATACTTAATCAAGCATAAAGTTGTAAATTGAGATGGACGGTTAGAATTAATGGCAACTCATGATTAGTTGGGTGATATCTTCACCTAGGCTACTTATAAAGATATATTTTAGCCACAAAGGATAATCATGGGAATTCATCCACTTCCATGTAATTATAAATACCTTTCTCGGGACCCCAACATGGATTTAGAATCATTTTCAAAAGGCTAAAATGTGATGAGAAAGAGGGGGGTTCTTTTAGTAATCACTTAAATGAGTTTTGATATATTCTATGCATGATTTCACATGCCAGGTATTTTATAAGACAACATTGAAATCCTTTTATAAATCCCTCTTGTCTTCTACATTATTTTTTGTCTATGTAGACATATATTTTATTTACTATAGGTAATTATATTAAGAAAACAATGTGGGATTACTCATCCCTCATCTATTCTCAAAAATTATCATCAAATGGGGCGAAACTTGTTTTTTATAAAATCGACCTTAACTTTTGAATTTATCATTTAGTATATATTAGAATGTTTATACATATATTGACTTGGGAATTATGTGCTGATATTTTGAAAAACAATCAATGTGGGAGAATGTTGATTTGTAATGGAAGTTCTTATAAATAATTCAATATATGGTGGTGACAAAATATGATATTTTTTTGTTATGATCTAAATGATAAATGACATGTGTACAAGGATGGAACATTTCTCGCAACATATTGAAGGCCATGAAATGATGCTAAGAAGGTTGGTTATTTTATGTGACATTGGAGAATTTATGTTTTTATTGTAATATTTTTTTGATGAGGACCTTTTTAAATAATAAAGACAATTTAAAATCCATTCAAGGGACTTAGGTGCATCCACTACTAAGGCAGGTACTATAGTCGACCCCAGAAAGCCACATCAATGGTGTAGAGGGGAGATCACTATTATTGTAGACCCATGTATAATAATTATAGGATCACACATCAAGAGGAACATTATAATAAAGGTGGAACAACCATGTGGGGTTGAACAACTACAGAGAGAGGTGAAACGGGGAGGTTCGAATTGGGAATCTACAATTATAACATAGTGAAGGGATCGATTAGGGAATAAACTATTCCCTAGTACAATAGATGAGTCTATGTGGGATAGTGATGTGTGGGTACTATTTATCTGCATTTGAAAAATAAAGATATAACACTGGCTGCCATATTTGAGTGTTCTATGACATCCATTGGATCCCACACAATGAGTATTTGAAAATGTAAAATTTCTACTCCTAGGATTCAACTTCAACCTCAATAAAACCGAATCGGTTGATGGTCCATGATCAATATGTCTAGCCATATCCATTGATCACCATATGTTAATGGATTTCTTGAACTGATCCAAATCCATGAATGTAATCTTCTTCTTGAATGGATGAGAATAATTAGAATTTATGCTACTACCATATCAAAAAACAAAGTTGTGGTTGGTTGTTCAAGAATCCACCATTGATGAATATATTTAAGCATCAAATAGAGGATATGAATGTGATCTTTATACACTATAAGTGAATAATGAAATAAGACCTCTATTAAATAGATATTCCTTGATCTACATCATTTCGTTATGTGACTTATACTAAATCCTTATGTATATTTTAATTTCTTGACTCATCATTACATGAAGATCTTTAAAGTCCCCTTGATGTGGAATGAATTTTTTCAGAGGCATGTCAAGTAGGGTATCATGATGCTATACTTTTCAAAGACATCATGACATTTCATAGGGGAATCATTTTGTACACGTAATGTAGACCAAAATTGTTTCCGTATTAAACATGTAACTAAATCATTTAACCCTTTTAATTATTCCATGATAATGATTAGTATTAAAGTTATATGGTTTCATCCTTTCCTATAAAATTCATGGCTTTAAAAATTAAATGTGAGCAATTATTTTACAATACAATGAGGTTCAGGGATAGAGATATCCCAAAATAATGTTTCTTACATGATCAATTATTGAGAAGGAGATTCCCCAAGTGTCCTCTAATATTTAAAAGGATGTCTTGGAATCAACTCATGTCATGAAAAGATAACAATCAAAATCTATCTGGAGGAGGATAAATTTCAATCTTTTCTCATCTTAAACAAATATAGTTGAACATGCTTTACTATGTGATCATATAGAATCAAAAATAATGAGATCACATAAAAACTATTGTACAATTCATTATATAAATCTTATTCATATTTTAGATAGTATTTATATATCAGTCTATATTGGGAGAAAAATAAGAGATTACATGCATTCTTGAAAGAATATATCAAGAAAGAATGTTGATGAACTGATTCCTTTATTATAAACAACCTTATCAAAATTGCATGGTTTTTATATTACCTATCTAGATTGTGTGTCAATTGTTTTTCACATATAATTACTACAATATAGAGTAATAATAAAATCCTTTAAACAACCACTGGTTAGACATAATAAGGACTACGTATTTTTTCTAAAACATGTAAAATATTCTTTTGTTCTTTTACTCTTTCCATTTCATAGAATATAGGATAATTGGGACTTCATAATAATGGGGGATCAAAGCTTTAATAGG
This sequence comes from Viscum album, assembly GCA_963277665.1. Taxonomy (NCBI): domain Eukaryota; kingdom Viridiplantae; phylum Streptophyta; class Magnoliopsida; order Santalales; family Viscaceae; genus Viscum; species Viscum album. The sequence continues at coordinate 634,191,808 of OY728130.1, forward strand.
ATATATATGTTTATTGAAAAGATACTTATTTAAAGGTATCTAGTGATCCTAGAATATGGAATAATACACCCAAAAATGGTGATATAGGTTCTAATTTCAATACCCTAATCCAAAGCATAGGACACAGACTAATTAACAGTTTAAAAGTACTCATCCATAATTTATGCTTTATTCGTTACAATGAGAAGAAATAGGAGGAACTGTGTAAAATCAAAATGTGACGGGTAATGTGATGACTACCCAAACAAGATTCCAATCATGATGGGAGAACAACTAAGATGTCTTCTAATTATTCCAACCCAGCTATCAAATATAATAATTAACAACTGGCACATAGGTGAATGAATAAAGAAATCATAGAATAGGGGAATGATGTTTTATGGAATTTCATTTGATAATGGTGATGGGGGATAGATGATCCAATTTCTATTGTGAAAAATTTTGGAATGTGAATCCAAGATAAATGCCATAAAGGAACTAGGTGATGTCTTATGTGAGGAATGATTTGGCCTAAATCATGGAATTTTCATGAAAAATTAAAATAATTTATAGATGGAAATAAATATCAATATAAGGTACCATATAATGTTCTCTATTGTAAATGTGGATACATTTGGTGTTATCTTAGAAAATACTCTTTTACATGGGATGAATGACATGATGAGAATAAAAAAACAGCAACACAAAGTGAATAAGGACTTCCCTATGCTGAGATGGATCATCAGGAATGAAGTACATGTAACCTCTACATCGGAGTAGTGTCTATCTTGTTTTATTTCAATTCATTTCATATTATCATATATTGTATGTTTAATATGAACCTCGATTCACAACCAGAAATGGTTTTATTTCATTGGAAAATAACATCTATGATTATTATATTCCTTGTTAAAGGTTGGGGAAATGTTTTTATTGAAAATATTTGCAGTCTATCTTTAGAGTAATTTTATGTTATCCAAGTTGTGGAATGGTTTTCCTTTTATGAGACATCATAAATTTTATTACGAAGTAAATCCAACTACATATTGGAAATCAGTATCCAATTCTATATAATTAGAAGGTGGATGATGAATCTTATTTATGTCCAACATATCATGAATTGATATTATTTCCTTAATAGCAATCATATCTACTAGAAATGATTTGTAATAAATAAAATACCATCCTTGATGATGTTATTATTGTAATTGAATAAGTGATTTAATGAATTTTATGTTTTTCCTTCTAAATACTATATTGATTTATAAATAATTCTAATTTCTATAGAATGTGAATATATTATGTAATGTTATCACAAGTAAAGTGACGTATTTTGACCATTCAAAACCCGATGAAATTGGTGTGTGTACAAGACAAACCACTATAGTGGAAATTCATAATTACCTTGGATTATCTTAGTATTGTCGTTTATTTGTGATTTTTTTAATGATTATCAAAATGTTTAACCAGGATAACATCGAAGGATGTAATGTTTTTTTGGAATAATGAATCTAAAAAAGATAGTAAGATTTAAAAAATATTATTATCAATGAAATTATGCTTATTTTACCTACAATTGGGGATCTTTTCGTAGTATACAGCACTACATCAGAGGATGCATTGGGATGTAAGTAATATAGAATGAAAAATTGAAAACCTATGCACCTATGAAATTGAATATTCGTGAATATAACTAGAAAAACCACTATCTAGAGTTGGACCTAGAAATATTCATTTGTAAAATTTATAGGCATTATCTATTTTTGTAGAGGTGTGAAATATATACAAATCATAAAATCCTCAAGTATATATTCACATAGTAAGAGATGAATATGCATCAATGAAGTTGGTGTGTTCTGATTATGGAATATGACTTCTCAATAAAATACCATCAAAGGAAAAATAATAAATCATATGATTATCTATGTATAAAGGTCCTATAAATTTTATCATTTATGAATGTTGAGAAAGATATGATATTCTTAGACTCAAAAAGGATTGACATTAGAGTCATCTATGAAGAAAAATCATCAATCATTTCACAAATGATCACTCAATCATCCCTTATGGTAAAAATAATATATTCTCAAAGAGACTATCTGCAATTTTAGAAGAATGTAGAGGCAATAACAATGGGGATATTATCATATTTCAAAATTAATTAAGGATTTATAGGATTTGGATCCTGATTTTGTGTATCGGGAAATCATGACTTAAAAATAGAGCTGATGGATATTATATAGAGATCAAACTTTTCCCTCCACCCAAAGAGCACAAAGATGTATCGAGGTCTCAGAGATAACTATTGGTGGAAAAATATGAAGTAGGAGATCATGGAATATTCATAATATTTTCATGTGTGTTAGAAAATGTATGTTTGCAGGAACACATATAAGGGTATGGTGAAACTTTTACCCATACATACATTGAAATGGGAAAAGGTAACCATGGATATAAAAAATTATGGATAGTGGTGGATATTCTTATAACAACAAATACATTTAGATGATATAAAACATTATGGATAGTGGTGGATATTCTTATAAATTCAGCTCAGATCATTGAGATTAAATAGGTCTTATCACTTGATTAACATGGAAGGATATATATTAGATAATGGACAGGTTTCATGTAACACCACTATTAGTTATATCTGATTGAGATCCAATATTTATCTCTAAATTATGGAACAGTCTGAAATTTTCTCTAAATAAAAGTTTTATCTTCATTATGGACTATCGCACTAACAATTAGTACAAATCTATGTGGACTATCAAGACACTCAAGTACATGTTGAGAGATTTTTCAATAGACTTCAAAGGAGGATGAGATCAACGTCTTCCTCTAGTTATGTTCTCATACAATAATATTTACCAATAAATAATATATATGGATTCCTATAATTTCATCAATGGGAAGAACTATATTTTAACTATAGATATGGATTCTGTTGGTTATTTAACTATTAGGCATGAAATAGTTGGGGAAATGGGGATACAATTCAAGAACATTTAGCGTCACATCTGGTTTGCTTAGATTTGACCTAAGATATCTGTTTAAAAGCATCAGTAGGACCTATAACATGATGTTAGAGATAATTTATTACCCCACATATCTCCATGAAGTAAATTAATTATATTTTTGAATAAGGTACAGATTAGTCAAGGATATATCGATCCCTCTGAGATACTTGATCTCATCGAAGTAGGGGCCTATTGGCTATCTCCCCCACCTAATCTATCCAAGGAACCTGATGTGTTCAATATATCCTTATTAAGGGAGTAAATAGAACACTGCATTCATGTACAAACACTATAGGATGTATCATTGAATAATGATATTTCTTCTGATAAAAATCTAGGGAAAATCCTAGATAATAAAGATAGTGTTATTTTAATTATGATAATACACATGGTAAAAGTGATATAGAGAACAACACGTTTCAATACGTGATATGGGAGTCATAGTAGGTGATGAAAAAAATTACAATAAATTATTTTAGCATGTGAAATGAAAATCATGAGGGAGAAATTTATAGCATGGGTGATTGTAATGACCAATACCCTTATAAATAATATTCCCTTTATGATATAATTATATTCTATATTATGTGTCATGGTTAAAGAAAAAACATAAACTTCTATGGTTTTATTTTATCCTATTTTATTTAGAATATTGTTAATCATAATAACTTTTGATAAAATATCTCTGTAATTTTTTTTGATAAATATGGATGCTGAGCAACTTTTATTAAAAATAAGAAAAATATTGGAAATCATAACATTCTGGGAAAAGAAGGAAAACTCCAAAGAAAAATATATTTATTAATCTTTTTCATCAATCATGCTCTTAGCCTCCTTTACTATTCCAGTATTTCATTATAGTAAGACATTCCATGAACATACCCCTAACCCCTCTATCTCCTATTACTTGAATGAAGAGATTTATGCCTCTCATAAAGCGTCTCATCATCATTTCTTTTAGAATAAGTTCTATATTGTCATGGACTCAACCAGTGTGATTGTACAGTATTAATCCCATTTATCAGAGTTTTTGAGGAAAAATAAATCACTATTATTTTCCCTTGACCAATACCAATACAAGAACCAATTAATATATAATGAGAAAAATTGTTTATGGGATATGTTAAAGCTCATGTATATCGCATCCCAAACAATGTATTTTAAACCACCCCATCGAAACACCACAATAGTGCACTTCACCCATAGGGTGTTTTTTGGTTTAATAATGGTCTATGTATCAAGACCCTAGAAATATGAATACGAATAGTGTATTTTTAATATAAAAATAATTATATTACTATTTATTATTCATGTTTTCTAAATTAGTTTGACTATCATATGATGAAACTCAAATGGTATTTTTTGGTAATTTGTAAATTGTGTTAAGAGATTTCCTTTGACAAGTTAATGGATTTGTAAAATAAATTATATTCTAATAAAATATTATTATTATATAATATTTATTATGTATAAATTATAATTTTATTTTTATTATGTCAAATGAAATTTTAATTTGGGTTCGAAAAATGTTTTTGTCAAAATACAGAAAATTTCACAAAAAATGAGTATTATATTTTAAGTTTATATATTAAAATATTTAGGAAACTATACTGAAAAATTGAATATTATTTTTGGAACCATTACATTAATATTATCCAACAGTGAATTTTTAAAAAATTTCTAAGAGTGTCAAATTTTATGATAAAAATTAAATATGGTATAAATATATGATATATATTATGAAATAATAATGACCCATAGGTGTTGGAATAGATTCTATAAACGGTATCCACAAAAAAATACATTTTAAAATTTCAAAATAATTTTTTTTTGAGGTTATTTGATTAATTTTATAAAGACATTATGAATTCTCCAAAACCTATCTAATTTTTTATGATTTTAAAATATTTTATTGATGAAGAAGATTAAATTACACATAACCAAGAGTAATATTTTATGGTATTTTTACCTTGAACATATAAAAAAATTTAAAAATCCTATTTGAAAGAATAAATGTTCAAAAAACATTGTTAGGTTTTTTATTTTTATTACATTATTGCATACCATACAAAACCATAGTTTGGGAAACAATAAATAACTCCAATATTTTTTCCTACAAAATTCACCCATTCCCACATTCCACATCACTCAAAAAACATGAATCACGTCTATAATATTTCCTCATATCTCTATATTTCTCCCAAGGCTCCTCTAAGATCTCAAGATGCTCCTCACAATCCTTTGGAATCTGCCCATCAAGTTAAGGGATCCTCTCATTCTACTCAATACTCAAGGAGCTCCTTTATTTTATTCCATTAATTTTTAAATTCCTACTGATGGGTTATGTTTTAAAAAATCCATATTACAACCCATTTTATTTAAATTTTATGATATATCACTTTACCTCTAACTAAATCATTTTGTGAACCTTTATCAACTGTCATTATGTTCTCGAAATTTCACTCTGACATTTCTATATGAATCGTTCTTATTCTGAACACCATCACTATTATAACTGACGAGGTTTGAAATAGAAATACATATACTTATTTCATTAGTTAATTTCATGTATGAATTTTATATTTCATTATCTTGTAATTAAATGTGTTGAAATACAATACTATTTTGAATGATATATGTCTCAAACTTCTACATGTACATGATTTGATTATTATTGGTGCACCCAGATAAGACTCCAATGCATTTTGTAACATATTTTTGTCATTAGATTCCATGTATGGTGTGTGGGAGGTTATTTTAAGAAAAGTTTCATATGATATCTTGGTGGTTAACCAAGAATTATGTTTATGGTGACATGTTTAAAGTTGTTCCCAGATTCCCATGTTTCATTTATCTTTTCATTATATTTAATGCCTCATTATTCATGATTATGATTATCTCCCCTTTTTGTCCCATTTCCATGCCTATTTTCTAACATGTAATACCTTATTAAATTTATTCTTTTCTTATTCGATTACTGGACTTTATATTTTAACCCCTTCATACGTATTTCCACAATATATCCCATAAATTATTTTGAACGATTTAATAACATGAGCATGAAAAGGAAGTTTTCAATATTTTAAATGTTCACCCTATTTTAATTTGTTATCTAACATACCTAATTCTAAATGAAACTAGACTTCACAATCTTCTACATCATATTATGTGTAATCCTATATAATAAATCATGAACTAATGTAAAATAAAAACAAGGTCTTTTATAGTTATAAAACTCCCAAATCTGGATGTTGTAATGATGAAATATTTCTGTTTCAATTACCAATTTTTTTAATAAAATACTTGTTGGATGAAATTAATATTTTTTTTTAATATCATCAAAAATTTATTTCCATGGTGTTATTTTTTAAATTTATAGTATTGCTAGAGGTTGTGTTTTAAATGATTTGGATGTAAATTACTTTTATTCATTTCAATGTGAATTTTCAATAGAGTTAAACTCTTTATTCAAGAGATTTACCTTAATTAAATTAACTAAAATCTATATAGTTGTATTTTGAGGTGAATATCTCGTAGGAAATTTACTATAGGTAGACACATATCCAATTATTTCCTAGATTTCCATATTTGAATTTGTAATTGTGTCAATGATTCCAATTTTCTTGAGAGGAATTAATGTATGATAATTATGATCTATTATTTGTATATCTAAATTCACAAAAATATTTAATGTTGAAAATTTGATAGAAAATATTATTTTTAGAAAAAATTTAAAATAATTCCATGCTTTACATTGGAATATCAAATATAAATCAATTGATTTTGATGATAAAAGGCTAATACCTCACACTAAAATATATTTAAAAGAATTTTCAAATGAACTATTTTATACTATTTCCATAGAATAGATTCATATTAAATCCAAAGTGATTTAATTAACTATGGATGAGGTTCGAGTAAATATAAATTTCAATGTTTGGAACTAATAATATTTGATCTATGAACATTATTGGTTTAATTATTTTATTTGATCAATATAAGACATGTTTGAATCCAATTTAGGTATAATTGAGATGTAGTTGTATCTATGAGTTATGAAAGAGAGTCATTGACCATGTGTTACAAGTCGATCTGAAGATATATATCTAAATAAGAACCAATATCACTTGAGCTACAAATGAATGAAAAATTAATCATTGTTTTGGGGAATCACATTCTACTATTGAAAGAAGATTGATCTTGAACCAAATTCAATTCAATGATGTTAATGTTGATTGAGGATGTCGATAAATATTATAGTTGGTGAAATATTTAGTATAAATTTTAATGTTTTTTGATTGCTTGTGGATATTAAATGTGTAGGTATGATTGATGAATATAGAGGGATTCCCAGTGAACTATAAGGTTGTGTCATCAGGATCTAGTGTTATAGCTCTTCAGGTGCTCTATAAAAGTTTAGTGGTAGAATGAATTTACTACTGTGTGGTTGAGGCCATGCATTTTTCATGAGTTTTTTGTTCATAATTGATCTATATGCTCATGTAAATGATTAAAACTGGGGAATTAATTCCTTATATTAATTTTGAGCATGGTTTCATTCGTAATTAAGAATTTATGTATTAATTTTTATTTTATGATACATTCAACCATAAATTAAATACATAAAAAGTGTGTCATCAACATAAAAGGATAGGCATCAACATGATCCTAATGAACCGGTTTTCATAATTTATATAATTTTATGTTTGTAGTGATGATTTTTTAGAGAAAATAATATTACCATGTTCAAGATGATCTGGAAGCACACACATGCAATGATTTCTTTAATGGGAAATTTAGTTTCTCCTATAATCCACAAGAAGAACACATAAAAATATTTTAAGCTAGTAATACCAAGATTAAAATACGGAGATATATTCTAGATGAAAAAAAAGAATTATAATAACATTAAATAAATAAATTTATTTAAAAAAGTCAAAAGGGGAGATGAATTAGTGAATAAATGTGGAGAAGCTATTTGATTTATGGAGTGAGAAAGAAGTGAATACAATAGAACTCTCGACTCTAGAGTTAATGGAATTGGATTTGGAGAAAGAATAAAGCCTCGGTAGGGAATATTCTTTTCACTCCCTTTCCTTTTTGTATTCATGTTCAGAGATCTATTATGTAAATTTCACTTTATCCATCTCTTGAAAATTTATAATAAATGTTTTATGGGATTCATATTGGACCAAATATATATTCCTAATATATTTTTATTTCAATGTCATAATAATGATATTCCAATTTGATGTCCATAGTTCATCATTTCATTCTTGATGAAAATAATTTATATGACATTCAATTTACCAATATGTGATGGAAAAAAATAATTTCACCATTGAGAATCACCTGATGTAATGAAATTTTGAATATGATGATTAATTTATTATCCATCAATAAAGAATTAATTACTTGAAACTTTTTTGACTAAACATTTTTTAAGAGAGTTCACTATATAGTGGAAATAAATGGATGATAGTTTGAGGTTTCAAGACACATTATTTTAAGAATCTAAGAATTTTGTGTTATTTTTGGTTGGAAAAGAAAAAAATATTTAATCAGTTTGGACTTGTTCGGTCCGCCTAATTTCATCAATTGTTAGTATCTCTCTCATTCCTCTTTCTATATAAAAACACTATAATTTCACCCCATTTCATATTTCATTTTTTATTATCTTTTTATCACACTTCAATATCACCTTCCATAGGGATTTGAAACTCCTACTCTTTCTATACTATTTTTAATTATATTTTAAATAATAAATTACATATTTCTCTTATATAGTAAATGTATTAGCTGTAAATAAAAATTCATACATTCCAAGAATTGAAATTTATATAAAACTCTATGAAATCTCATGTATACCAATTTTTAATCTGGGATGTTCATCGATCACCGTGGAACTCTAACAAACTATGCCACTATATTTACTTCTCCGCTATCTCGGTTTCTTGAAATCCAATGTCATGGAATCATTCCGAATGAATCTGGCTTGAATGTATCAACATTAAAAAATTCCTACCCTAAATAATTTTTTATTTCCCATTATATTTTCGTACTATTGGATGAGGAGAACATTGAACTAAAAAACATGGCCCCTATTAGTGAAAAAGGGAACAATCAGGGAATACATTATATAATTTCACCACTATGGTGGAGGTATCATTCCCGTTATCTACATATTCTAATTTTATAATTAAAAAAATTACATAATTAATAAATCCTATAACTATTCTACTCAATGATATGAAGTCACTAATAGACTATTACATCAGACAACCAATATGGTTGAACTAGACTTTTGTATAAGAATGGTATAGAATATAACCATAGGAAATACCTAAATGATGAGAATTTCACTCTCTGAAAAGGAACCACATCATGATTATTGTTAATGGAGGCCCAAAAGGTCCATGAGTCTTGTATAGTACCTCTATCTATATCATTGTTTCACAAACCCTATCCCTATGATAGTGATTCAAAAAATTATTACCCTTCCCCCTCCATGAAAAGTAGTCTTATTTGGACTAGGATCGACTCAATAAAACCATAATATTATTTTCATCTGCTAAAAGATCTCGTATCCTCATTATGTACACATTACCATAATTTTATGAGGTATTCCATTAGTTTCACCATAAATTTATGTGATCAAGTGAATAATTTTAAGGGTAACAAGAAAAATTTATCTACTAAAAAGGAATATATTGAAAAAGATTATGGCTTATCCCTTAAAGGGAATTTAGAGGATGATACAACTCAATTAATTTATTATAAAATTCTAGGTATTATAATGTATCATAGTTATAGTTATTAAAAAAATACCAAAATTAAAATACATTAACTTAATTTTTTTTTGTTTTAGAGTTTTACATAACTACAAATAACCATTAAAAAACAAAATATTTGTCCTCTTCAACAAATAGTAAATTTTTCAATTAAATAAAAAAATAATTATTCCATAATAAGTTTTAAAAATCTCCCAAAATCTCTCTAAACATGATACTCTTCTATACAAATCATACATATTAATATTCCTCATAAATAGGTCAAATGGAATCACAAGAGAGGAGTAAGCTCAAACACCCAGTAAGTGAGAAATATGTAATAGTATATTAAAAATAGGTAGGTCATACCCATATGATAAACCTTGTAATGGGAAAAATTTATTTTAAAAAAAACATAGAATAATTAAATTTTTCCATAAATCGTGGTAGAATTTAAGAAATCTCAAATGAACTAACATATACCGTGGACAAATGGTTCAAAATAAAAAGATTATAAAAATGCTCCATGGAGTAAAATAATAGGTGTATGGGATGAACATGTAATAATCACATGATAAATATTATTACAACGAACATTATCAAAAACATAACCACAATAAATCATCTTATTTATATCATGAAAAATAAGTCTGACCAATTATGTTGTGAGCATAATATAAGATGCCTAACCCTTTAATTTGTTATCATGTCCAATAATCCTCCTGATACATTATCTCATGTTATATAAGACCATTACCAATCGATTGGAGTGTGATATAGGAATCCAAATGTAACACATGTAGATTTTCTGAATTTTTATTTTCAAATAAATTGATTATCTTCAATGTCTTTCAATACACACAACCCAAGTTTAAATGGATCATAATATAATATACCATCAGAACCATCATTAAAAATTAAAATATTGACTACTAATATCATGATTTTTAAAATTTTGTTTTAGTATTTTATATAAGGAATATATATGAATATAAAGGTAGTAACTTTTTAGATAATTATTTATGTGCATCAAAAATACTTTTTTTTAAAAAGCATTGTTTATATTACATTCAGTATGAAGATAATATAATTATCTTTTTCTATTTTTAGAAAAAAAGTTTTGTAAAAATAAAAAATATTTTTTAAGTGAGTATGTAAAAATTATATTATATGTAATTCTGAAAATTTTCAGAAAAGATTGATTTTTTGATTAATTGTTAAAAGTACTGATTTTTGTTGAATCTTTTTTCATTTAAATAATTAAAAATTATTCATTTCATTTTATAGTGGATTAAAAAGTAAAATTATCTAATTTTTTGAATAAATTACCTAACTAAGGTTTTTAGAATTAATTTTATGTTGTATTATTGTGTATTAAATTTTATTCTTATGAAAAATTAGTTTAGAAAACAGCTTTTCAATGCAATTTAAAGGTTATCTTTTTTTTTTAAAATCAACTTTTATGAATTAAATTGGATTAAATTTAATTAATATTTGGAATTAGTATGAATATGTTTTTTATTTCACTTTAATTATTTAACACAATTTATAATTAAAATAGTAAAAAAATTATCATTGTTTAGTTAAAACATGTTTACCAGGGGTTAAACCAAAAAATAAACATAATATTTTCTATTAAACATCCCTAAATCTGATTGTATTTAAGAATTTATGCATTATAAAATTGAAATATAGAAGCTTTCCATTTACTATAATTTTTCCTGAGAATGAATTTATTATATTTTAATCGTGTAAAAAATCCCACTAGCTCTTATCCCCCTTTGTTAAAATGACACCCCTTATTTCTCTCCTTTACCCCACATAAGGACATCCAAATTAACCAAAACCTATGTAATTATCTTCGAAACATTATGATCTATTAATTTTATAGTCTTTTAAATTCTATGTATCCCTAAAAATGATATAATGGAGTCCAACCTAAGGATGGGTAATCACCTTACATGAAAAATTTCTATTTAAATATTCATCAACATTCTATAAATATGTGTTATTCAATATAATTTAATAACATAAATATAATGAATAGTTTAAAATTTATTTATGTTCATGATATTATCATAATCCACCCTCTATCAATCAAATAGGTAGTCTAAGTATCACTTGTCTGTAAATGTGGACTACTGCCTCCACATAATGATAAAAATCATTTCCAATCACCATATTTCATGGATGGTTATTGTGATGGGTATAATGTTTATATAAAATATTTATGAAAAATTCAATCTAATATAATTCAAATATAATATCATTCTTATTACCTCCCAATCCATTGGAAAATTATAATGTTGCTCATGCATCTGTATTAACCACAAACTCCATAAAGGGATTTGATTAATTTTTCAATTTCTGTATAACATGGATGATAAACAATATTGATTAAATGAATATATATGATATATATTATAACACCCCAAAATTATAAAATAACATCTTTGTATTCTATACATTATGATATATTCAATACAGAGCTTAAAAATCCCACGAAATATATTTCCTTAAATTTAATCTCTTATACAACATGCATAACACGCAACCATGAGTCCCAATGAACCAATATATAATATAAAATTATAAAATAACCATAAAATATATGTGTATAAATAATATTAAATAAATTATTAAAATTATGGTTATCTATTAATTATAAATAATATAACATTCTTTTAAAACAAAAGGTAATGTTTTAAAAAACTGGTTTTTTTAAATGATAGTTTAGTCGCATTTGTTGACCATCATTCAAAATTATTTTTTACCAAATAAATAAGAAAAATTATAAAATTAATTTTTTTTAAAAATTAATAATATAAAAATTATCTTAGGGTATTTTTTGGGTCTTTACTATGTTATTAGGTTTTAAAAATAATTTAAAAAAGCTGAATTTCAATTGAAAACTATTATTTGATTTAAATAATTTTAATTGCTAAAAAATATTTTTAACGACTTTTAAAGTTTAGTAATTTCACTAATATAACTATTAATTCATTTTAGGTTCTTTTAATCATTTCCAATTTGAATTTTGATATAGAAAGAATGTAATCTATTTAACATTTTCTTATTGAAAACTCACTTTTTGTCGCATTGAAATGATTAATTTTAAATTACAATTTTCTACTTATGTGATTGAAAATTTAAAAGAATTGCAATATTTTGAATGATATTAATTTTAGTTTTCTAATGAATTCAAATTACATTTTTACAAAAATTAATAGTGGAAAAAGTAAAATATAATTACCATGATTAATGTAAAAATGGATTTACCTTGGGTTAAACTAAAACGTTATGGGATATATTAACCTTGAAAGTTGTATGAAATCTTTTTTATAGCCATATTTTTACTCTATAATGTATAATTCTCTAAAATAATCCATTTTTTACACTACTTTTATGTGAAAAACATGTTTATTATTTTTTTTCAAAAATTACAAGTGTTCCACTCACCTCACTTATAAAATCCAACCACCTATCCTATATTCTTCAAATACTGACACCCTTTTGGTCTATCCCATACAAATAATAATCCCTTACCAAGTTCAATAATATCATTTTTCATGTCTTAGTTTGGAATTAAACTAAAATTATGAAGCATTTTGGTCATAAACTAAGGAGGATACTGAAAGACGATGTAACGTTTTTGAATAAGTGTTTTTTATTTTATTTATTCATAAAACACCTTAAATTATAATTAAATATTACTGATATAATATCCAAATTACCATTCACATACTAAGATGATGATATGTTAATGTAATTACCTAATGCTATTCCCAATTCCATCAAATTGGTGATGAAATCATTATTTTAAAGTTTAGCGGCTACCTCTTTATTATCTAAGGACACTTTTTCATCCATTATCAGGTATCATGATTGGGTATGGTGATGGATATAATGTTTATATATGATATTTATAACATAATTATACCTGGGGATTAAATATATCATATATAACTTTTAAATATCATCTCTATTGAGTATATGATAACATCGCTTGTGTGTACAGTCAGATATCTCCCCACGATGTGATGTGATCCATCTTTCACAAACACTTTATAGGGAAAATATTGTGGATAACATTAATGAATATATGCGATATACATGAATAATTAAGACATTAAAAACATATTTATCATTATAAAAATGAAATATATAATTTTTTTACATTGAAAAGTGATAACATTGTTTGGTTATGTGTGGACCACAATAATACAAAATTGGATTTTAACAGTTCTAGTAAAATAATTTTTTTAGTGCTTATAAACAGCTTACTACCAATGATAGGTTAAAGGTAAGTGTTTATAAATTCTCTAAAAATGATCTCATAAAGTTATCCATTAACAGTACTAAAAAAAGAGCTCATAAATGGGGCCTTATCGGTGCCTTTTTCAGTGTTGATATACTTTTCCCTTTATAAGTTCCAAAAAATTACCCATAAATTATAAATTTATAAATTTATATTATTAACCAAAGATAAAGGGAGAATTTTTTTTTCTTCATACCACTCTGAACCCCCTGTCATCTCTTCTTCACCCCCTTTATCAGTTCCCCGCCTATATACCTCTCCCTACCCCCTTTATCAGTGCTTTTAAAAATAATAACCTCTTATACACCCCCATATTTTATCTATGTATCTCTATTTTGCAACATTATTTCCTTTACCAATACAATATGATTTTTTATTGCATTTTTAATAATATATATATATATATTATTTAATATATACCATTTATTCATATATTAATATAGATATTTTTAAACACATCTATAAAATATAATTATGCGTGTGTGTGATATATTGATAATTATATTTATTTAAATATATAATATATAATATTCATTTACATATACTAAAATATAATATAAAAATATAATTTTTAATTAATACACACATATATGTACATATATAAACATTATAAATATGTATTTTTATATGTATATATATATATATTATATTTTTATGCATTAAAAATGGTTATATATTGTTCAAAAAAAAATTTAGAATCTATATTTATTTATATATGTTAGAATATAAATATATTTTGCGACATTCCCATCCTCGGATCAACTAAATGGTTCCCCAAACAAGGTATCCACATAACCTCAAGTGTGCCTCCCCGTACACCATAATTTGTTGAATTACAGCAAGTGTCTAAATCAGTCATGTGGGGAAACTATACACTCTTTACAAGAGTAATCCATAGAAGAAAATAATATAAATAGTGGAAATAATATGTAGTAACCAAAGATCATGAAAAAGAAACATATCACAAAATTGGTAAAACCAAATAATACAATAAAAATGTTATTTCAAGTTAACAGTGACCAAATGTCTTGAGCAAATAAACCCAAAATAAAGACAATAGTTGAATCCCAAAATAGGTCATGAATCCATGTACAAAACCTCAAATAATAATTTCTCATTCCCAACTCAACTCCCTAGCATATGGAATTTTCCCTTGTCCGGACCAGCAACCAGGAAATCTACTTGGGTACCCAATGGTGGCCTAAGCAGGGTTTCTGTACAACTTAGTGAGGATGTGATAGGATTACCTTCAATCTGATGTCCTCCATGGGGATCTATCTGGTTTACCACCAATAAAATGTCTAATTTTTACATAAACTGTAACATAGGGATGGTCAAATGCTTTCACTTCTATATCATATCTCCCAATATAGCTATGAGAGTTAGATTCTTTGTTATATAATTTATAGAGTATCATATTGTATTAACCTAGTGTGTTATTTTGGGAAAACCAAAGTTTTATTCCTTCTAGTAAGAAGTCTAAAAGTGGACCCACTGATGTTTGGAACAATGTTTTCTTTTGAAAACATGATAGTGTGGATGAGGTGAAAAGTTTCCTCATATTGTAAGGGAAATTTTAAAGGAAATTTTCAAACAATAACTTAATATAAGCCCCATTAATTTCACTGGTTTTAAAATTTAGGTTGTATGCTTGCCATAATAGTGTCATTGATCTTGAAAAGTGTTGAGTATATGGTTACCTAGTTATATGGTGTTCAAAATTTTATGGGAGGGATTGACTTTTTAAGTATCTCATGATCCCAGTGGACCTATGTTTAGATATTTTTTTATGAAATGATATTTATTAATTTCTTATGGGTGGAATAAATTGTGTCTTCATGCGCAAGAATACTTGACTGGTTCAGTTTTCTAGTGGAAGCCTTCACCTTAGTATGTGGAGTTTCATTCATTAATAGGATGAGTGTTTTGTTCTTTTTTTCGACTTCCAGGTATTTAGAATCCTCTATTCATTGAGAGTCTTCGACCAGAGATAGTGTAATGCAGCTAACCTTGAGTAGGGGGGGTGCATATTATATCAATTTTTTGGTGGTTACTCCACTGATTATATGGTTTAGATGACAGGTTTAGTTTGGAGGCATCGACTATGAGGTTATGTGGAACCATATAACCTCAAGAGATTCAATCAATAGATTCCATAGAGTAGGGGACAACATCATCCTTTTTGAAAAGAATAGTTCTCCCGGTCACATTGTGTGAGGAGGTGTGGATAGATTTTCTTAATTCTATTAATTATACTTTCTTCTGTATAAATGAAGTATGGTGATCTTTAGTGGCTATTTTGGTGAGTTGGCATGTAGTAGTGAAAAATAGAGCTTGACTATTGATGCCACCCATATCAACAGGTAGGTGGATGAATATCAAGTCCCATTGGTTTGACCCCACATATTGATATCATAGAATGGAGGTGAGAAGGTTTTTTTGGGATTTATGTGTTCTTCCATGATTTTATCTAGATGAATATTCACTGAATTGGAAATATGGAACATTTATTCCATTATATTTCATAGTTTAACTAAGAATTTAGGGTGTGTATATTTCTATTAGACCATCTATAACCATGGTGTACCCATAATGATCAAATATAACTATAATTATAGTTTTAAATCATGATATTAGAGGGGCCCACATGATGCTTTTTTGACCCACTTAAAGAAGAACAAAACGTTTCACCCCAATAAGGACAAGAAAACTGAGCGGACCATACAGGTTATGGGGTCATGTTGAGAGACTATTGTATGACCTTCATCATAATCTATGAGGCCCACATAACCTTTTTACATTTTCACTAATATCACACTATTATCATCTTGTAATCCTTCTTGGCTCTATATAGGAAGCACCTCATGTCCCCCATGTGTTGGATAGAAATTTTTGGAGCATATATTTTTCGATTTGGAAAAAATTTAGCGACTCATGGGTGTTCATGGATACCCCAGTTCCAATCGAAATCATTCAAAAATCGAAAGCATTGGAATTTGTATATTGAACGTATATATTTGGTTTTATTGAAAGAATTCCATGATGATGACTCTGGATTTCCTCCTAGTGAAGGAAATTGTCCCCTGGGTTCCTCAAACAATGATAGTTTCTGTTTGGGGTATGTAATGTCACTTTTTTCCTTATACCTCACCCAATAGTAGGACTGTCTGGATGAATTCACAAACATGTTAAATATAGGTATATATCTAAATGAAATATAGAATAATATTTATATTTATGAGAATTAAATTTGAATGATTTCTCCAACATGGAGTACCTGGTTGTGGTCAAGGATTGACATGATAATATCTTCTGTAGATAGACAAACCATTTTGTTCAAGTGATTTGGTTTATCTAGAATATGGATTACAGATACATGGAGTGTCATTGACATATGTGGTCTCATTACCCATTATTTTTTTATTCAATTCCACTTTATAGTGTGAAAATTATTGAAGTGTGAAAGTAATGACTCTAGATTCATTGGTTTATTCTTTAGGATATTTTGATGTATATCAGTGGATTTTCCCTTATAGTCGCTGATTTGTTTTGGTGTTGTATGAGATAAAGAATAATATATTAAATATATTAAAATACTATAAATAACACACATTAATATTTTGGGGAATAAATTTTGTTCCCATTTTCGGGACCTCATATGGGAAACTTGTGACCATTTTTGTTTTTGAGATATGGACTTTACCATAGGAGTGACATAATGTTGGTCGATATAAGGTGTTTTTTGGAAGGATAATATTATTGGATGTGATGGATAATTTAATTAACTAATTAAGATAAATGAATATATTCCAACATGTTTGGCTTACAATGTATAGTGGAAGGGGGCCTTCCTCCCTTAGATTGTGGATGAACTAATGAGGTAAGGAGGTTCTTCCAGACTCCGTACCTGATAGAAATCAAGAAATGTTAGAGATTAAGTAGCTTATATACATATATATGGATATTATTCATTAGTCATTCACTATGAGGAGGGGGGTTTTATGTTTTCTATGATTAATAACCCATTTAAGGGGCATGGTGATGTGTATGTGCATAGAATAAACCCTCAGTTTTACATGAGTTCTAATAAACTGACATGTACATGGTCATGGAATATTGGAAACTATATTAGGGTGTGAAATATATAAACTCGATACACTAAATCTACATGATAGGTAGGATAAAATGATCACTTAATCCATTTTAAGGCATTTACACTGTCTGGTGGTTAGGTGAGCTCACATGTCATGTGGACCATAGTACATGTCGTGTACATTTATAATACAAATAGAGTACCATGATGGGAAAAGTTTAGTTTCTAGACTCACGAGACAATCCATGTACAATAGGAGGACACATCTTGTACTACCTTGAGATTCCTCTTCCTCACTTATCTACTTTTTCATGACTCGAAATGAGGCATATGAGTACCTTATCTTGGTTTTATACCATGTAAAGAGTGTTGTAGGCCTTCGTTTATTCCTATAATATATGATATGTGGTTTTTTATAGGAAAATTATTTTAAATATCCATATACTAGTATTAATTGTGTGTATTCCCTTGGTCCATCCCATTTAGGGTTCCATGAGTTTTCACTTCTTGAAAGTCAAGATTGAACCCCTCTACTAGTTTAATTTTGATAGACATCATGTATCCCTCAGTGAGAAATGAGGAATTATGATCTATCATTTACTCTTATAACCTTTGGGGGGTTTGAGAAGTATATCTTACCAAAAAATGACATTTATAAGAAAGTTTTCATGTTATTCTAGATTGCATTGCCCCCCCCCCCAATTCTCTGGGGTGCGATCCCCTATCATTTAATTGAGATATTCAAAGTCCCATATTATGTTTTTGGTGTCCTTATGTGTTTGTAGGTATGATCCCTTATGTGATCATTTAGATATTCTAGTATATAGTTTTATATCTTTCTTAGTGTGGCCTGATGAGAACAACTCATTAGAAGAGCAGATTTAGTGGTATCATTTCTTTGGGAGTGAGTTATTTTGGATGATCATTACCAAAGAACCTTAATAATAAAATTTATGTTGGTATTGTGATGGTTCCACCTGGAATGGTAAGAGTGGTAGCGAAGAATGGGCTATCCCATGGGAATTATGGAGGTTATTCTTAGTGTTAGGATTCAAACAGGGGCAATTTTTTCTATTAGATGGATCACCATTCTTAGTCAGTATATGGATATGTAGATCCATTTTCATTATTTATTGGGATTCATGATGATCATATCGAGATTATTCTTGTGATATAGTGTTATGTTATGATTAAAAAAATATTAATAGTATTGAGATGGCCACTCTCTCTTGATGCATTATGTTTATTGTTTTTTGGGGAACCTACTAAGTATTTATATACTCACACTTTTATGGGATTTTCTCACATGTATTATGTAAAATGAATAAAAAATATAGATCATTGGGGATATTTGTGGAACATGTCTTTGGGGTACAAAACCACCCTTGGCGCTGACTGTATGAGGTGGTCAGCCTTGAAGATCAAAGTTAGTACATCTATTGTATTTCCCATATTCAAATTGATCAGAAGTTTGGACAGCATTTCTAGATGCACATGTATTTTTTCCCTTTAAACATTTTTAACCTATTTTTGTACTCTATTGTTATTTCTATATGTTTGGTAATAATTTTTTCACTCTAGATATTCAATTTTTTCTTTACCTCTATGTTGTTTCATGGAGATAAGTGTGTGTGTGAAAACAAGTAAATTATGATAATGCCTCCAATGTGTCTTATATTCCTACACACCACTTATAAATACCCCAATCCTATAGAAGGTAGGAGTAGGGGTGAAAATCAGTTTACATCTACTCATTCTGGAAACACTGGGTAAGGTTGTAGCATTATCAATTAAATAATAATGATGTTGGAAAAAATATTTTTTCCATTAACAATTTGGGAGCCCAAATTTTTTTTATTGAAGATATGATTTATAAAACCATAAGAAATCCCATTGTATTTCATGTTTTTATTTCATGAATATTAATGTTGTATGTTCCATGTTCAATGCACGAATATGAGAATTGTTTGATTTGACTGGTGGGAAAGTAACTATATAGGCCTACAATTCACTGGGTAATGTGATATATCTTATTATATTATGTGTATTATGCGGGAAAGTTTAGTTAGATTTGTTTATAATTGTGATTTTATGATTTATGCACATATATTATGTCTGACCATGATTCGATAATTGTTGAAAAATATTTGTGTTTTTTGAACACTATGTTATTATGTTTTATTATTAAGAATTTTCAATATTCCATTACTTTTTCAACTAGTTAACTTATAAGTATAATGAAGATGTGACTCAAATGACCTGATAAGATAATTATTCTAACCAATTCACTATTGATGTATGTCTCTTTTTCATTCCATGTTATCCCTCCACTATCTATGCTTTTATCTCACCATGTTCTTTGATGTACATCCTCAAATTATTACAAGAACAATAGATAAAGTGGGATACTTTAGGAGTCTAAAAAAATAAGTATAATAATAATGATTATATTTTATTATGCATAAGTGATGTATGAGCCTAATTTTTGTAGGATACAAGTAATTTTTATCCTTTAAGTATAACTATTATCTTATTTATTATAGATATGGTTACATATTGACATTTTAAAACGTTGGGTCATTATGGTTTGTATGAGAGGTAAATATTAGTGAATTGGGAATTATGATTATAAATAATTAGTAAAAAAAATAGGATAATACAATATTAAAGTCCCCAAATTTCCATGTAATTTTTTTTAAAATATATGGGAGTTTTAAGAGTCCATGAAAATTGACAGCGAGTGATTGCGAGGCCCAGAGTGCCTGTAATGAATTTCTGAACTTTATTTTGGGTACATTAAGTAAACGTTCAAACAAGATTTTCTACCTTTTGAATAGGTTCTCGGAATTTAAATATGAGGACACCATTGAACTCGTAGCGCCGATATTCGCTTAAAGTGACTTTCACCTCGACGACAGTTGGTCGAGTGTGGGAGTTAGTTTTTGGGTTTTATGTGGAATTAATAAAATAAATTAAACACGTGTTTTATATTATTTTGTTGTAACCAACCTCGTTGTGGAAGTCGGTGGTTGGGACCACCAGATCTTAACCTCCCATGAGAGGTTATGGTGGTGGGGACCACCCATGCCTAACCTCCCATGAGAGGTTATGGTGGGGGGGACCCCCGGAATTAAACACCCTTGAAAACCCCCTTTAATTGGGAGAAAACTTCCACTCCCTCATTAATGTGGGGGAGCCTCTTGAGCTTCCTCCACATTAATTGTGCCAACCCTCCCCCTCTTAATTAATCCAAAGCACCACTTAATTGAGACAATTTAATAAATCGATTTTGAATTGTGCCAATGATTATATTGGGGAATCAATTTTTATTATATTGGCTATCTATTTTATTTTGGTGGGTTTATCATTTGAGAACATTAGTTGGAAAAGGAGAGAGAGCTCTTGGTGGGAGAAAACTATCCAATGAAGAACCCATTCTTCCACGAAGAACACTCCGCCGATGAAGAACACCGACCTCGACTTCGAGCTTCTTCCTTGGGACTTCTTCTAATGTGGGACGTCTTTATCTACGATGAATCGACAACTATACTACATCCTTGATCCAATGTCAACAAGAAAACCAGGTAGGGGTTTATTCCTAAATGATTATCACTTTCCATGTACTCCCTTCTTTTCTTGTGCGGTTTGGGAAAAAACATTTCGGATGACTATGGTTACACAATCATGCTTCGTTCTTTGTGAACCTCTTGATATCACTCTAAACGCGGATGATGTGGTCCAAAAAAACATGTCTCGACCCCTCTATTGTTAATCTTTGGTGTATTCATCGAAATGGAGGAAGCCGATGAAGTCAAAGGAGGCAACGTCGCTGCCTCCTGGGGCCTCGCCTCGCCGCCCAGGGCGACCCGCCATCCAAGCCTAGTCGTGCCGCCGTTCGGCGAGCCGCACCACCGTCCGCCGGGGGGCGCCGCCCTCCGAGTCGATCCATTCCACCATCTCCCGAGCTCCGCCACCATCCTATTTGAGCCGCACTGCCATCCGCTGAGCTGTGCCACCGTCCTATCAGAGCCTCACCTCCGTCTGCCAAGCCGCATCATCATCCGAGCTGAGTCGCACTGCCATAGAGCCAATCCGCGCCGCCAAGCAGAGCCGCTCCCCCCTCCTGACCGAACCGTCGTCGAACCGCAGTCGGTCCGTGCCCTCATGGCCGGTTCGCGTCCTAACGGTCGGTCTACCACCCTCGCGGCCCTCGCGTGCCAGGCCGGACCTAATGGTTCATGCCGCACTACGGGCCGGACAAGACCAGCGTGTCAGGCCAAGTCGGTCCTACCAGGTCGAACCGTACCCGGGCCCACTATGACTCATTTACACTCTGTCGATCATATCTTTGGCACCGAACGTCCGTTTGACAAACCAAAATCAGTGTTGGAAATCTTAGAGCGAGACTATTCCTTTGAGTATACTACACTAGAATTTGGGTTTGAGATGGGAAATGGTCAGGTTGGATCGAGCATGAATCCAATTGGGCCCCAGGACTAAAATTATAATAACGCAGATACCAGGAATCTGATTGATGCGCCGTAAGTTTCGTTGAGACCCCTATGATGTGGAAGAACTTTTAGATACTTCTTCGTGGGTCTTCATAACAATTGGAGTATCGACCAGCAGCTTGTGGAGAGGATCCTCCCAGAGATGAGAAATCATAGTGAAGAGACCTAGTAGCTGGCTAAGACCTGACAACTGCTGACCGATTCGACTTGGAGTGACTCGACTAGCCTGGTGGGGAGCACCTTGGTGTCACGTTAGACCCACAATGGGGAGCACCTTGTTGTCCTGGTAGACCCACGAGACTCAACAGGAGGAGTACCTTAGTATTCTATGAGGGTGAGCACCTTGGTGACGGGGAAGACCCACATTGGGGAGCTCCTTGGTGACGCTGCAGACCCACGGTACTCGATAGGAGAAGTACCTCGGCAGTCCAAGGTTAGTGGGAAGTGCCTTGGTGTCATGGTATGCCCACTCTACTCGATAGAGGAGGAGTTATCCAATAGTCTTGGTTTTGACAATGCGACTGGGGATGTTACTTGATACTAACCCTAGAATAATACCCTAGTTTGAGCTAATTCAGTATCTCAGTGGTTTACTCATTATTGAGATGGATTACATGATAGCTGAGGTACATGTATGGGCATATACATAAGTATGGTTATATCTAGATTTCATTATTTTTGGTTTATCATTGGTGGATTTTTGTGAGACCCTGGGGGTCTCAAGGTCCCTAATGAGTATATTTATACTCACCCCTGCACGGGCTATTCGCACACCTTGTTGTGTTGGATGCAGACGAGGGACAACGCTGACTGAGGCTGAGAGTACCAGGACTTGACGGTACCTGGAGGAGTGTCATGCAACGTGATGTTACATATAGGATATGGGTTGACATGGAGTGTTGAGGAGGCAATCTATACTTACCCTTCAGGTAGTAACATCAGAGATTGATCCATTAGATATATTTTCTCTTTATTCATTTGTATTGTATTTCAGTTGTGCTTGTACATTCTAGTTGGGCTTGTATTCTATCCCCTTTTACTTTCAACACTCTTATGTTATACAGTTTACTTAGTTTTTAGTATCTAGATGTGTTCATGCTTGTGTGTGTGTGTTTACAAGTTATAAAGGCAATTCCTTCCCAGTTTTAGGTAATTACACCTTTGGTGATATTTTCCAACCCCTATCCTATGGAAGGCGGGCATGGGGTAGTCACAGCATGGGCCCTGGGCGACGGGTCATGAGAAATTGGTATCAGAGGATTCGGTTCTACCGTAGAACATAGGACTCTGATCTTTCGTTTCTATGAAAAAATAATGTTATGTTTAGTGAGTGTGGTTTTCAGTTTAGGGAGTCTAGTGTTGGTGCGGCAGCCGACGTATCCATACACTAGAACCCTGACTTCTGATTTCCGAATCCGTGAATGAAAACACTGATTGTGTGTGTGTTTTCAAAAGTATTATTTGTGAACTCTTTGAGTCAGCTCACCTGGTATACCATTTTAACTATAGCGCGCCTGTTAATTTTCAATATGCCTCCATATGGACAACCAGCTAGAATTACGAGTGTTGTACTCACTAATAGCCCACCGAGCGACGTGGCCTCGGTGCATGCCCCTCTTCCAATAGAGGCTTCAGCAGAGGCACCAGCGGTACCATTACCCATGGGGAAACCGATTCCACCAGCCCAAACAGTAGAGACTGCACGCCTCTTTAGCGTGTTGCATGAGTTCCAGTGCCAGAGTCCACCTAGGTTCAGGGGGGAGATAGAACCAAAGGAGGATGAGGATTGGCTGGAGGCTATGGTTAGAGTTTTCCAACTATAAGGGAAAACATCTGATCTCTTGGTAATTGTTGCTGCCAACCTTCTACAGGTAGCAGTAGGATGATGGTGGAGCCTGACGCTCTATATCCAAAGCGAGGTGACGCTTCTCTTGGAAAACATCGAGAGCCTATTTGGGTAGAGTGTCTATTAGTGACTCTTCGCGCAGTGCACATACAAGATCTACTTCATCTGTAGTTGGGTAGAATGATTTTAGCTTAATATTCAGTGAGGTTTAATGACCTCTCATGCTACTCCAAAGATATGGTGAGAGACCCATTCTTCAAGGCCCAGACATTCGAGCAGGGGCTTAGGCAAGATA
This sequence comes from Viscum album, assembly GCA_963277665.1. Lineage (NCBI taxonomy): Eukaryota > Viridiplantae > Streptophyta > Magnoliopsida > Santalales > Viscaceae > Viscum > Viscum album. The sequence goes on from OY728130.1 coordinate 634,216,643, forward strand.
TTAGGGCTTAGATGATCTAACTCAGCATCCTAACAGAGGTGGGGGTGTTAGAGAGAACCCTCCTAGTGGAGATATTCCTTAATGTGCAGTATCCAATAGTGAGATCCACCACCAGTCGACACGTAGTAGAGCCTTCTAAAGCTGGCAGCAGACAGATGTCATAAAGTTCTGAGAGGACCAGACCTACAGGTGGACGACCTCATGACTCAAGGTCGGTTTTGCGGGTCACCTGAGACAGAGCCAGTCATGAAAGGATCATGCAGTGTTACTCATGTGGTTGGCAGGGTCACATGGCTTGTGACTGTCCGACCCGTCATTCGGAGGATCAACAGAGGGTCAAAGGAAATCCCAGGTAGAGAGAAAGGTTCGACCAAGGAGGTTCATAGTGAGTAGGCATATGTGGCAGAGGATCTAGTCGTGCAGTTGGTGGAGGGAGACAATTCTAGATGTTACTGCCACCACCACCAGGATGTCCACCTCGACCACAGGGAGTAGGTGGACAGAAGAGATCCCAGCTCCAAGTAGCTGAGGCTAACAATCATGGCACTCCGGAGATTATATGAGGTACGATCTGTGTCTACTCCACCATAGCTACAATACTTATAAACACAGGTTGCTATCATTATTTTATTTCCAATTCCCTCATTCAGAGCTAAGAGATTCAGACGGATCCGTTGACTTGATCCTTATGGCAAGAGACTCCTATGGGAGAGGATTCAACAATTATGCACTGGTGCCGGCAGTGCTAGCATACTCTAGGTGGTGAGATCTTCAGCTAGAATTTCCTAGTAGTGGCGTCGAGGCCTTACGACATCATTTTGGGTATGGATTGGTTATCTACAGTCCATGTTTAGGTTGACTATATAAGGTGAAAAGTACGGTGTGTCTGCATGGATGGGACTAGGATTACCTTCACCGGTGAGAAGGGGGTCTTTGAATAACATGATGGACTTTCCCGGAGGAGGGTACAGCCGATTACTTGTCTGTTTCCTAGCCACACCCTCAGATTGTTTGATGTGGAGATTCTGAATTATCATGTAGTGGTGGACCAATACGCAGCTGTTTTCCCTGATGAAGTCCCGGGTCTACCTCCTCATAGAGAGGTGGAATTATACATTAATATGTACCCCTGGAAAGCACTGATATCTACACCAGCGTATCAGAGGACTCCCGTAGAGCATCGTGAGTTGCGGGAATAGCTATAGAACTTGCAGGAGAAGGGATTCATTTGGCACAGTCTTTCTCCATGTGCAGCCCCAATTCTGTTCGCCAAGAAGGCGGATGTGAGCTTGAGACTTTGTGTTGACTGTCGGCACCTGAACCAGGTGATCATGAAGAATACGTACCCACTTCCGTGGATTGACGAACTCTTTGATCAGCTGAAGGGAGCATTTTGGTTCTCAAAGATAGACCTCAGATCAGACTATAACTAGCTGGGAGTGTGAGAAAAGGATATGCAAAAGACAATATTCAGATCTTAGTATGACCATTATGAGTTCTTGGTTATGAAATTCGGCGTAACCATTGCTCCATTTGTGTTCATGGGATTCATGAACATGATCTTTTAGTCATACCTTGATCGCTTCACAGTAGTCTTCACCGATGACATTCTGGTCTACTTAGCTACTGCGGAGGAGTGTGCCTATCATTTGCGGGTAGGACTAAACTCACTCTGAGAGCACCAGCTTTATGGTAATCTCACGAAGTTCCAGTTATGGATCCGAGAGGTTCACTTTTAGGGACTTTTCATATCTGAGGCTGGAGTTGCAGTAGATCCAGCGAAGACTGAGGTGGTACTTGATTGGGAACCACCCAGGAGTGTGACGGAGGTACCGAGTTTCCTGGGTTTGGATGAACACTACCAGAGGATTGTGAAAGACTTCTATAGAGTTGAATCACCACTATCAGCCTTAAAGAAGATGGTGAAACCATTTGTTTGTTGGAGAAATGTCATTAGAGCTTTCAGGAGCTGAGGTAGAGGCTAAATAGTTCCCCCATCTTGAGGCTTCTAGAGGAAGGCATAGGGTACCTAGTCTACTGCAACGCATCAGGGGCCAGACTCGGATGTGTCTTGATGCAGAAGGGATTTGTGATTGTAGAAGGTTCTCAACAGCTAAGACATAATGATAATAACTACAGTAACCATGACCTAGATTTAGCAATAGTTTTCTTCACCTTGACGATGTGGCGACACTATCTGCTGGGAGAGCGTTTTATAGTCTACTAGGATCACAAGAGTCTAAGGTATATCTTCTCTCAGAAGGATCTAAACTAGAGACTATGATATTTAATGAGTTCCTCCAGGACTATGACATCGAGATAGTATATACTCCTGGGAAGGGGAACGTTGTTGCATATGAACTCAGTTGGAGATCTGGTTTACAGCTGCTAGGTGAGGCGACAGAGTAGCTGGCCGCTTTGCAAATATCCATTATGGATAGAGATGGGGAAACTTTTCTTCAGTCTCTTACAGTCACTCTCCCACTTCTTCAGTGAGTCAGGGAGGTGTAGCATGGGGACAATGATTGCGAGGCTTGACATGCTCAGATATCCACAAGACAGGCACCTAATGGATTTTCTAGAGGTGTGGAACATGTCATCCTATTTAGAGGACATACTATGGTACCAGTGTCACTTCATAAGAAAGTGTTAAGGGAGTTCCACACATCCCCTCTAGCGGTAAATCCAAGAGTGGAAAAGATGTATCAGGACCTCCAATGACAGCACTGGTGGCTGGGAATGAAGAAAGAAGTAGCATTGTTTGTCTCTTGATGCCTCACTTGTTAGCAAGTGAAGGCGGATCATCAGGTACCAGTAGGCTTGGTTCAGCCTTTAAAGGTCCCAGAGTGGATATGGGATGGGATATCCATGGACTTCATGATAGGGATTGCACATACATCCAGGGGACATAACTCTATCTGGGTGATCGTTGACCGACTCACCAAGTCAGCCCAATTCCTACTGATCAGAGAGCAGGGTTTAGTATAGAGCTTGGTACGCCTCTTTGTGCAGGAGATTGTGAGGATACATGTAGTACCCATGACGATTGTCTCTGATCGTGGTACATGTTTTACTTCTCGGCTATGGAATATGTTGCAAGAGGATTTCGAGACGTAGCTTCATTTGAGCACCGCCTTCCTTCCTCAGACGGATGGCCAGACTAAGTGGACCATTCAGACTCTCGAGGACATGTTGCATGATTGTTTCCTCGACATCAGTCGTAGCTAGGAGGATCACTTTACTTTTTTGGAGTTTTCATACAACAATATCTATCACTCCACCATAGGAAAGGATCCTTTTGAGGTGTTATACGGGTGACCTTGCAGATCACCTTTATGTTGGACTGACCCAGGGGAGTCAACACAAGTGGGACCAAAGATGGTACGAGCTACCACATAAAATGTGTAGATCATATAAGAGTAGATGAAGACTACATATAGTTGGAAAAAGTCATATGCCGATAGGAGATGGAGACCTATGGAGTTTGGGGATGGTGACCAAGTCCTCCAACGGGTCTCACCCCGATGAGGTTTGCTAAGATTTGGCCGAGGCAGCAAGTTATATCCATGATTCATAAGATCTTTTCAGGTCCTCAAAAGAGTTGGAGAGTTTTCTTACCACTTATATCTTCCACCTTAGTTGCACCGGGTGCACGACGTCTTCCATGTATCCCAACTGAGGAGATACGTTCACGACCCTTCTCACATAATCAACCATGAAGAGTTGGACGTTGACGATGGGGAGACATTTACAGAGGTTTCAGTAGTGATTGATGATCTATAGGAGGAGGTCCATCATGGATGGTCGATACCTCTCTTGCGCATTCGCTGGTAGCACGTGAACCTCCATGAGAGCACATGTGAGTGGGAGGTTTAGATGGGTTCTCAGTACCCCCACGTGTCCCCTTAGTTTCAGTTATAGATTATGGGGACATAAATATCTGAGGTGGGGAGAATGTAAAGACAAATAATTTCCATTTATTTTTATAATTATAAAGGAATTTTACGAGTTCGCGAAAATTGACAGCGCATGAATCTGAGGCCCGGAGTGCCTGGAATAAATTTCTGAACATTATTTCGGGTACGTCCTGTAAACGTGTGGGAGAGATTTTCTAACATTTGAACCGGTGAATGGAATTGAAATCCAAGGACATCATTGAACTCACAGAGCCAGTATTATCTTAAAGAGACTTTCACCTCGATGGTAGTTGGTCAAGGGTTAGAGTTAGTTTTTTGGTTTTTTGTGGAATTAATAAAATAAAATAAACACATGTTTTATTTTATTTTGTTGTTACCAACCTCTTTGTGGAAGTAGGTGGTAAAGACCACCGGACCATAACCTCCCATGAGAGGTTATGGTGGTGGGGACAACCTGGGATTAAACACCTTTGAAACCCCCTTTAATTGGGAGAAAACATGAACTCCCTCATTAATGTGGAGGAGCCTCTTGATCTTCCTACACATTAATTGTGCCAAACATCCCCTTCTTAATTATGCCACTGCAAAACTTAATTTAGACAATTTAATTAATTCAATTAGAATTGTGCCAATGATTAAATTGTGTAAACACTTTTTATTATGTTGGATATCTCTTTTATTTTGGTGGTTTATTCTTTTGAAAACATTCATTGGCAAAGGATTGAGAGCTCCTGGTGGGAGAAAACTCTCAAATGAAGAACACATTCATCCACGAAGAACACTCCCCCAATGAAGAACGCCGACCTTGACTTCTATCATCTTCCTTGGGACTTATTCCAACATGGGACATCTTCATCTATAATGAATCGACAATCGTACTACATGCTTGTGACAACATCTACAAGAAAACGAGGTAGGGTCTATTCCTAAATGTTTATCACTTTCCTTGTACTCCCTTCATTTCTTGTGTGTGTTGGGAACAAACATTGCGGAAGATTATGGTTACACATACATTCTTCGTTCTTTGTGAACTACTTTCTATCACTCTAAATGTGGAGGGGGCGGGCAAAACAATCATGGCATGAACCCTTCGCCATTCTTATTTGGTCTATTCTTTGTAATGGAGGAAGGCGATGAAGAAAACAGAGGCAATGACACCACCACCCACGACCTCACCGTGCCAACCCGGCAGACCCGCGGCCTCGCCATGCCACCCCATCCTACCTTCCATCCAAGACGAGCAGTGCCATCATCCGTTGAGCTGCGACACCATCTTCCGAGCGGTGCTGTCGTACAAGCCGAGTCATGGTGTCTTCCGCCGACCCAGGCTGCCGTCTGTCGAGCCGCGCTGTCGTCCGAACCGAGCCATGCTTCCCTCCACCGATCTGTGTCGTCGTCTGAGCCTAGTCGCGTCGTTGCTGAGCCACGCCACACCACCGACACGATCCACTCCTCCCTCTTGACCGAATAGCCACCAGACCACATCCAGTCCGCGCCCTCGTGGCTGGTCTACATCATTGTGGTCGGTCCGCACCCTCGTGGCCGGTCTTGTACCCTCACGGCCATCGCGGGCCAAGCCAGACTAGCGGGTCAGGCTGGTTCGACCCAAGACGTGACGGCCTAGGCCAGGTTGGGCCAGGTCGGACTAGGCCCGAGCCCACAACGACCCATTTATGCTCCTTCGGCCATGTCTTTGGCACCAGACATCCGTTTGAAGAACCATGAGCGGTGCTAGAAATATTGGAGAGAGACAGTTCCTTTGAGTATACTCCACTGGAGTTTTGGTTTGAGATGTGAAATGGTCAGGTTAGATCGAGCATGAATCCAACCGGGCCCCAGGACTAAAGTCTAATAACTCACATACCAGGCATCCGATTTATGCGTCGTCAGTTGTGTTGATACCCCTATGACGTAACAGACCTTTGAGATACTTCTTCGTGGGAATTTGTGATAGGTATAGTATAGACTAGTAGCTCTTGGATTGGATCCTCCTAGAGATGAGTGAGCATAGTGCGGAGACCTAGTAGCTTGCTGAGACCTGATGACTGCTGACCGATTCGACTCAGAGTGACTTGGGTAGCCTAGTGGGGAGCACCTTGGTGTCGCGGAAGACCCGTAGTGGGGAGAACCTTGTTGTCGTGACAGACCCACGATACTCCACAGGATGAGTACCTCAGAAGGCTACGAGGGGAGTGCCTTGGTGACATGAAAGACCCACGGTACTCGAAATGAGGAGTATCTCATCAATCCATGGGTAGTGGGAAGCGCCTTGGTGCTGTGGCAGGCCCACTGTACTCGATAGAGGAGGATTTCTCCAGTAGCAAAGGTTTCGACAATGTGACTAGAGATGTTACTTGATACTACCCCTAGAATAAAATCTTGGTTTGAGCTGAGTTAGTATCTCTATGTTTTCCTCATTATTGAGAAGGATTACTTGATAACATAGGTATATGTATGTGAATATACATAAGAATGGTTATCTCTTGATTTCATGATTTTTGGTTTATCCTTGGTGGATTTTTGTGATACCCTAGGGGTCTCAGGGTGCCTACTGAGTATCGTTATACTCAACCCTCCACGGGTTATGCACGTACCATGTTGTGTTGGATGCAGATGACGGTCAGTGCTGACTGAGGCTGAGAGTACCAGGACTTGATGGTACCTGGAGGTGAGCCATGCGGTGTGACGGTATGCAGAGGAGACTGGTGGATGTGGAGTTCTTATGAGGCGATCAGTACAGACCCTTTAGGTATAAACCTCAGGGGATGATCCAGTATATGTCTTTTCACTTTCTTTAGTTGTATTGTATTTCAGTTTTTCATGTACTTTCTAGTTGGGATTCTATTCTGTCCCCTTTTACTTTCATCACTCTTTTGATATACAGTTTACATGGTGTTCTGTATCGAGATGTCTTCGTGATTGTGTGTGTTTTTACAAGTTATAAAGGCAATGCTTTCCCAGTTTTACGGAATTACGCCTTGGGTGCTAGTCGCCATCCCCTGGCCTTGGGAAGGCTGTCTTGGGGTAGCCACATCACGGGCCCCGGGGGACGGGTTGTGAAACCTATGTATTGTAATGCTTCCAAAATCGTAGTTATATATATGAGTTCATGGTTTCTAGGCATTGAGATCCTTGTTTCAATACTCCAAGTGGATTTGGATTTGGAAAAATCGACCAAGGGTAATAGCATTGAATATGGTGAATTGGTTATTAATTTGATCATCAAGTGATGCATGACATAATTTACTTACTCCATAGCTAGTTTGACACTCATGAAGTATATGATTTAGTTAAATAAAACAACTATTGAGACCATTATGATGGATATATAAATAATTTAATTCCTTCCTTTAGTAATGAAAAAATATTAAAGTACATAATCCTATAAGCATCATTTTTTAAACAATTAAACAACTTCATCCATTAAAATATGAATTTACAAATAATTAGTGATAATTAATCATTTATATTGTTAATTATTTTTTCACTTATGTTTTATTGAAATGATTTTTATTTTAGAAATTAGGGATAACTTTGAGTATCCAGATAAACAACCCCTATGAGGGATAATGCAATAATTGTATTAATGGAAATACAAATGTAATGGGAGGTAGTGTTTAATAATCTTAGAGATTAATACCTATTTATTTAAGGCTATAAAAAGTAACCTAAAACATTTATAATGCTAAGGTACACCAAATAAGTAGAATCAATCCATCATTCTCTTTATTGAGTAATGAATACTGACATTATGTGGGTTTTCTGGTCCTATTTTTCAGGTGTAGTGGCTGATCAATATTGAAAGGATGACTACTATGATAAAAAAAGTATAGAAGGATAAGGATACTCTATCCATCTACCATTTATATAGATTGTTGGATCCGTGAAGGCTGTTGATAAATAATAAAAATTCAAAATATGAAATAAATGAAATGATGTGGGAATTATTTATGAATTTATTTCATAATAAGTATTTCCCTTTAACAATTAAAACAAATATAGAAAAAGAATTACTAATGCTTAAAAAAGGATGGAGAATTATCCATTGAATATAATGAAAATTTCGCATGTCGTGCAAGATGTGCCTCTTGTTTTAAAATCAACAGTGATAGTAATATACATATATTCATTATTGGTCTAGAACCACAATTTGTAAAGGGCCTTGAAATATGATACTTCTAATGTTTGGATTGAGTGGTTTGATATGCTCTAAATGTAAATATGGAGTCTGGATAAATATACCATAGTTTTAGAGATAATAAATGGAAGATTTAGTTTAATGTGGGTGGTTCAAATTAAAAAGAAGGAATGATGTTCCAACCACCCACATGTCAAAAATTTGGGAATAATCATCATGAAATTTGACTATATGTGAGGAGGAAAATATTTAGTTGAAGGATATAAGACCACTAATGTCATGAATGTAAAATATATGTAAATATGTTGTAAAAAATGATAGGGGAATGGAATATAACTCTTATTGCCCATCCCATGGCTCAATACATCAACTATAGGGAAAATGGTCACTATGTAGTCTAGTTCACTAAACCACAAGTTAATGAGAATTATTAGTTTCAATAACCCAAAAATCCAATGGATCAAGCCAAATCGTATTCCAACACCACTATTTAAGTGGATAATGTAAATGAATTTATAAAAATTGAACTTCCAAATCATTCATTTAGAGAAATAAGATTTATTTTCATATAGTTATACGCATTCCTTTATTTTCTACATGTTTTCTAAACCTGTTGATTGATACCCCTGATTCATTGAAGTATATATATCTATAAAAACACATAGTTGTGTGGTAATTTAAACCCACGTTTTAGACTCTTTTCCAATTTATGTTTTGGGGAATATTATTCCAGTAATCTTGTAATACTTCTCATTATTGAATTTGATTATTTACAAGAAATGGATTCTATCTCATTTTATAATTCTGACACCAAATATAAGTAAAAGTAAAAATCTTTATATGTTTTTAACCATCCCATTCTCTAGTGTTAATTAAAGAATGATCAGGAACCCCCTTGGAAAAATACCTCAATAGATTAGGTGTCGTTAAAAAATTAAGAAGCATACCATGACCAAATGGTTGTGAAGAAGGAAAGAATCTAATATTTTGAAATTCACTTTAAAAGGAATACACTACTTCATTTCAAGAAGGCTTCCCAACCTTTACCCAAATCATGAGGTATTATTCCCATTAAAACTCATATAGAGATCCACTCTTAACTCAAAATTCCAATATAGGATTATCCCAGTTTAATTAGTGGAGTTAAAGAAGAAGCTACAAGAGTATTTCTAGAATGGTTTCACTGTCCCTAGTGAATCAACTTTAGGTTTGTTTGTGATATTTTAATTGAAACAAATATGGGTCTATATGGTTTTTCATAAATTACTAGTACATCAATATGATCACCACAATAAAAATGTATACCCTTCCAATGACTGGTGACTTGTTTAATGAACATTGTGTATCTTAGTTATTTTTAATGGAGAAACATAAATATAAATATCATGAGATAAATATTAATAATGAAGATATTCATAATAACAATTACCATATGATATATGAACACTATAAGTTCATTTTGATGGCCTTTAAACTTACTAATTCCCTTGAAATCTTCATGGATTTTATTAATATATTCTTTAGATACCACACTGATGAATGCTTTTTTAGTATCTATTGATGAAATTCTAATGTACTACTAGAAAAATGAATAATGTGAACATAATATAAGGGAGGTAATAGAGACAATAAGAAATGAAAAAAATGTATGATAAGTTTAGGATGTTGTACTGTTAGATGAAACAAGTTGAATTCATGGAGAACATGAACAAAAGTGAGGAAATTTTTGTGTGGCCTTGAAATAAAAAGTTTACTGAGGAATGTTCCAAAACAACAATTGTTATAGAATTCATTTTTTTAATGGATTATCTGGGTACTACTAATATTTTGTGTGAAATTTCCCCCAATTTACTACATTCATAACTATGTTGACATAAAAATGTTAAATGTATGTATGGTTTGAATAAATTGAGGAATTATTCAATGGGATCAAGAATTTCTCTATCAATATTTTAATACTCAAACTACAATCATGTGGATAATAATTCTTTGATATTTAGTGATGCATAAAATAAACTATTGTGTGTTCTACTCAGGTATAATGATATTGTTATATCATGTGCCTCGCAATAGTAAAACCTCCAAGAGAAGAACAACAATATTCATGATACCAAGTAATAAACTGTGATCTTTCGCATGTTTATTTTGTAGTATAGACACTATAGTGGGATGTGTGACATATGAAGATCACAATAGTCTGAAGAATATATTCACATAGAAACATCTTAATATGAATCTTATATTATTTTTAGAGGTGATAAAGGAATATAATTACTCTATTCAATACTATCATAGAAATAAAAAATGTAACTGATGCTCTAATAAGGAAAAAACATTCCATACTATCCATGATGTGGATTTATAATGACCCTGTATTTATTGATATTTAAAGGATGGATTTCGAAATAACAGTTGAATTCGATAAATCCTAAAATTTTAAAATACTTTTCCAAACATATATCAAAAAGAAAAATTAGAAGCCACAAAGTGATGATTTGAAGCTTAGAAAGTGGGTGAATGTAGTAATCAAATGTATGCTTCATCAGTTATAAATCGTTGAATATTGTGTAATTTGGATTTGAAGAGGAATTTTCCACACCTTTATCAAGTGAGATAATGAATATTCTATTAGATAATTATCACTACTTAACTTTATCTATAAATCTTATATGTACTAAGATGTATCCTGATCTTGGAGATAAATTCTTATGGGAAAACATATATTATAGGATCACTGAGCACACAAAAAAGTTCAAATAATTTCAGAAAGATAAATCATGTAAACATGATTCTAAAGGGATTATGCAACCATTTCCCAAAGCCATATCTAAATGGGAGAAAATCACTAAGTAATTTTTAAATAGACTCATGAAGACATCCAATAAACGAAATGTGATATGGGTTGTGAGGAATTGAATCACAAACCCCTCCCACATAATGGATGTTCAGGAATATTTATCTCTATAACTATATGTTATGATATAAATAAAGGTAGAAGTGAGGTTATATGATGCACCACATTTTATCAACTTGGTCATGATCCAAGGTTCATTTCAAAATTCTAGAAATGAAATCAGCTATTAGTAAACCAATTTACATATTATTAAAAGAAAATATAAAACCATAGGAGGAATTATTGTGATTTTCTAATGAAAAAACGAATTGTTATTTTTTAGGTAGTTATATGACCATTGAAATATTAAATGTATTTTTGAGATAGTAAAATGAATGTTGGGAATATTTAATTGACAGTTACAATAGTAAATTGACCTCAAAATAATAAAAATTAATAAATTTAATATTTAAAATAAGTAATTTAAGACAGTATAAATGTTGAAATACCATAAAAATATCAAGATTAAAAAACAAAATGAAATTGTACAAATTTGTTTAAATAAATTGTATTCTAATATATTTAAGAAAAAATAAAATTTATATATTGACAATTAAAATTCTTCATGAAATAAAATTATTTTGATAAAATTAATTTTATTTTTATAATAAAAATGTTTAATCTTAAAATTGGTGAATTTATTCTAATTTTCTGAAAAATATATATTTTTATGTGAATAGAAAAAAATACTATTCTTCAAATATTTCATGTTTCATGGAATTATATGATGTAATAATGACTAAACTATTCTTAATGTAGTTTTTTGATACCCTGGACCACTAAGGTCCATAAAATATTGAAAATATCTTGGTTTATGTATTTTGAGAGGTAGTGGTGACTCATTTCAAGAGTTCTACAAAATTTTAATTTTCCAACAGTTGCTCATACCAATAGTGAGTTACAACAGTAGGTCACAAAAGCAGGTTTCCACAGCCGGTCGCAATAGGTCAACACATTGGGTCTCAAAAGAGGTTCATGATAGTGTTTCACAAATGTGTGTCGTGATAGTGTGGTGTAACAACCAGTCACGAAAGTTAGTTATTTCTAATAGTTTGTCAAATTTTTAAGTGTTTCCCAATTTTTCTAGATTTGTAATTTTGACATTTTCATTGATGTAAAATAACTATAATACCATATTTAAGAATATTTGAATCTATTTCAAGGGATATGACTCTTATCTATAAATTCATAAATATTCCTCGTGGTTTAAAGTAGTCAAAGTGTGTATCCTTGATCAGATTCAACTATAGCAGAAAATTAAATACGTATATGAAGAACGACGCCATTTTAGAACTTCTAATGGTAGAACCATCATTTTTCCTTATATTTACACCTTGTTATCTATCGGTACGGGTCAACAATAACCCTCCTTACTTGATGAGTCGTGTCATTGTGTTACACTGATTGATCATGTTTTTCTTGGAGTTTCATGTTACATGTGCACCCCTTGTCTTAGAGCAATCATGAATTGTTGATCACCTCTTCTTCCATGTAAGATTCCCTTTGTATTTATTATCAATTTTTCATAAAATGTGTGGGTATTAATGTATCGTTATTGGTATATCTGAATCCAAACAAAATAAATACAATCGAATGGGATTCAAATAAATAAATAGGAGCTAGGGAATGTTTCGTACAATCGTACAGTATTATTGTTATTCTAAACAATGTTTTGAATTGTGAGGGATATATTCCAATTGATAATAGTGTACAATGGGTTCCTTGGTTGTGAATAAATTTTTTATCAATGCATGTTTTATACTTCTCATTAAAAAATGGAATCTGTTAACTATTTAAATTCAAATAAAATAAATGGATCCCCTATAATCAATTTATTTCTGTGATAACCCATAAATTAACAAGTGGAAAAATAATTCTAAATTACTTATTAAATAGGAATATACAATTTCTTGGTTAGGTTGGTGTAATTAAATCACAGGTTGATTGATTTATTGATTGCGGAATGGATGATTTTTGTTACAGAGTGTGGCTATGGTTGGGTTGTGCCATGTTTGTGTTGTAGAATGTGTTGGGTATGGTGTGTTTATGTAGTAGGGATACTAAGAATGGTTGTATTGAGAAGTGTTGATGGATGATGTTAAGAGTTTGATATTTTCTCTGGTCGGAGGATGGTTTGGGCGGAATGATCATGATGAATGATGATGGAAGTTATTGGCATGGGTGTTAAACCGAGAGGACAATGAAGTGGGATGATTTACCATGGTTCGTCTTCTGTGTGACTTTTTGTGTGTTTATTGTTGTGTGTTATTCCTGGAACTTCCCCAAATATATATATATTGAATAAGTGATTTTTTTAATAAATAATAATAGTTGGATAATTGAATTGGTTGGGGGTATAATTTGAGTTTGTGTCTTGTTAGGTGGTTGTTCATTTAGAGGTAAAAGAAAAATGGTTTTTGTGAGTTGGTTGTTGGATGAAAACTCATAGTTTGGGCTTTAGTGTTTGGTATTGTAGATGTAATACTTCTATTTTCCTTGTTATTTCAATATTAATCCAACCCTAGTTGAGAACTATGTTCCGAACACCCCAAACGTCATGTGGGAGGGCGTCTTTCCCAAAAATCTCGGTGGGAGTAGGGATGGTTGGCCACCCACTATTACTTTCTCCCTCTTTTAGGGGCTGATAATCCAAAATTAGTGGGTAATTTGTAGTTTTAGGGACCAATTTTGTCTATGTACTCTATTTTTTTTCCAAGTATTATTTAGGATGATATGTGTTGTGTTTTCATAGGGTTTTTTGGAATGAGGTGAGGTTTATGGACAAGGTTTCTACGGGAAACATTTGATGTGGTTCTCATGAATATGTGTCTATAGGTGGTATGTTAGGTGCTTTTTTCGCATCTGTTGAGACTATCTATGAGGCCTTGGTGTGAACAGTTGGTTTTTGTGTGGTTTGATCACAAGAAGTGGGAGTTCCGAGACATTTTTTGTTGGGGTTTGAGGGAATATAATCACAGGGAAAGTGGTGCGGGGTACCCTATCATAGATGTTTTTACTATATTAATTTACTATACATGTGTTATTTGGAGACCAGTACTTGTTGAGTAAGGGATAGTTATTAGACCTTGTTAGGTGTTGTTGGTTCTTCTATTTTCTCATGGGAGCATTAGTATGCATTTATCACTTGTGCACGAGATACTTTGGTTTCCATACTAGGTATACTTATATAATCACCCTACATATATAAACTAATTTTAGGTTTCCAAGAGGATTATGTGGATCTTTCTGGACCTCTCTAGCTCGTACTTTTGGTATGGTAACTTTGTTGCTTCTTAGTTTTAATTCTGGTACTTACTTTAGAGTATTATTTTATTTGTAATAGTGTTGTTTTAAACATGCTTGTGAGATGGTTTTGGATTTCTTCTATATATATTATGTCTTAGTGTTATTTTTGTGACGAACTATATTATCTTCATATCATGTTTTTTATAAAGGAATAATCTCCCCATATTGTGAGATCATTTTACCCTTGGTTCTAGTTTCCACCCTAGGGCCTACAGGAGGTAGGACTCAGGGGGTCATTATCTCTCTTCCATCATTATCATCCCATTAGGGGAATCATTGGAGGGAGGGGGTAATGAAAAAATGGTATCTGAGGTGATAGTTGAGAGATAAGATGTAGTTTGGACTTTGACACATTGAGGTTCTCATGAGTTTCTATGGAAGGAGTGTCAGGTGGTCATGGTGCTTGACATAGTCCACAGAAGATAGGATATGACATGGGATTTTGGGGTACCTCGTGATACGATGCAAGGAATATGAACCTACTAAATGGCCAAGTGAGGATATACTATTGAAAGGGTAAAGACCCTAGTAATGATAAATGCATCAAAATGACTTGTTCTCTTGTTTCAAAGGGGTTTTGGAAATTTTTAATGAACAATGAGTTAGACTAGTTAAAATTAATTTTAATAATATTACATACCACTTAGGCTTAGTAATTATGTATTTACCTTTCATAAGTGGATCTTGATTACCATTAGAGTGAGTCTTGGGTAGTTGAGGCTCATTAGTTTCATCTGGTTGAATGGTGGAGGGATGATCTAATGGATGTGGATGACCACAGATAGAGAACGTTATGTGAATTCCAATAGTTGGCCTTGTGAAAGTATTATAGAATTTTTTCGAACATGAAGACGGATAGATGGGTTAATGATCATGATATAACATTTAGTTTGATTTGAGATCAAATAGAGTTTTGGGATCCTTTGTAAGTTAGAATGATGTGGTGTGTTTTGCATTAGTGGTGGATGTTGTACTAAGGGGGGGTGAAGTATGCTGACATGTTGTCGGTTGGCATTCTGAAGGAGTTTTTGGCATTATTCCTTTCATTAACTATGAAGGTTGAAAATATATAGGATATACTCTCCCTTCAGAAGCAAAGTATGTGAGTATAGGAAATTTTTATTATGTTCTACGATCTCCTTATTTTTACTCTCGATCTCTTTCTAGATGAGGATTATGATGTGGGGCCCCTAGAAGAGGCACTTCTTCCTTCTATCAAGTACATTGTTACTCGCATTAAATTTTCAAACAACTTATATGTTCAGAAGATGGAAAAAGTGACTCAATGGCCACACTTGTGAGAATTTCTACCATGATAGGAGAGCCAGAAAGGTTCTTCAAGAGTCATGGTTACCAGCATTAGGTCTTAGGTTCCAGGGACATCTACTTTTTGACTGGGGGGGGGGAGTCAGCCTCAGAAGTTTTCATTTCGACCTTCTAGATTTTTTTCCTTTCATGTGGGCTTGCAATCAATGTTATTCTTATGTGGGTTTCATGAACATATCCAGAAAACGTGTCTAGTGGTAATTCAATCTCGGAATGGTAGAAATGGGAATGCCTCATGCCAACCTTAGTAGAATTTTCTAGAAAGGCCATTTCAGCAAGAAGGACTATAGGGTCATGCTCCACCGAGGGGAGATGGAGTAGGTAGGGAACGACCTCAAGGTGTTCCTTAGGGACCTTCATCTAAGTATGGTAGGGTAGGCGTTCATTATTAGAGGGGTCGATGATATGGGAGTGGTCAGTTTCATGTAGTGGAGGTAGCATTTCTGATGGGACCATATATCGTAAGAGGTATGATCAGCTTGTTTACTACCCTTAGTAGTTCTTTTTTATTCATGAACTTTTCAAACCTTTATTTCACCAAGTCAACCCCATTCTATCAGACTATATGTAGAGATAATTCCCATTCACCTGGTGTTTAGTACGACATTCAATAGACTAACCAACGGGTTTGATGTGTGTTAGGGATGTAGACTGATTATGGGAACACATTAGTTTTTTGGGGATATCATCTTGATATAGATGCAACCATATGATTCATTCATGGAATTGACTTCTTGTATTCTATACACCTCATCAACAGCTTCTTCTAGAGAAGAGTTTTGTTTTCATACATGGATGTTCGGCATGTGGTTTCACTAGAGTGTAGAGTTTTTAGTTGGATAATGAGGATGTAGAGAATCTTTCGTCTATGTTGGATAGGTTTTTAGTAGAATTGGTAGATTTTTGGATTGTTGAGGTTCCAGGATTCTTTAGGGAGTTCCTCTATGTTTTCCTCGAGGTAGTTGTGACACTGCCCCTAGACATGATGTTGAGTTTGGGATAGACCTGTAGCTAGGATCTTCTCTGATTCCCACAAATCCTTATCTTTTGGAACATTCTGAGTTGTAGAAGTTTATGACCTAGAAATATGACCTAAATAAGAATAGATTCATACAACCTATTGTGTCATCATGGGGTACTCTAGTGTTGTTATCAAATAAGTGAGACTGTGGTCTAAGGTGTTTCATATACTACCAGAGGTTAAATTAGGAATAGACAAAACTATTGTTATCTACCAAGTATATAAAATCTTTTTTACTATCTAATAGGGGTGTGTTGGTCTTGTAAGATCGATCTATTGTCTGGATATCACCAATTGGGGGTGAAGGAAGCCGATATTCTGAAGACTTCATTGAGATGTAGGTATGGTATTTTTGAGTTTGTATTCATGTCATTTGGTGTTACAAATGAACTAGTTGAATTCATTGGGATTATAAAATCCATATTTCATAATTTCCTAGATCAGTTCAACGTCATATTCATAAAGACATATTGATTAAGTCAAAGTCAGAGGAGGAGAATACTGAGCATCTCAGGACAATCTTGAAGAATATTCGACACCACCGGCACTTTGTAAAGTTGTAAACGAGCAATTTTAAGACATGAGAGTTGTGTTTCTTTGTGAATGTGGTGTCTAAAAAGGTTTTCAAAGTTGACCCATTAATGGATTGAGGAATTTGTTTATGGGGAACCACTTTAGAATGTGGCAGATGATTTAAATTTTCTTTATCTCATATGTTATTATTAGAGGTTTTACCTGATCTCTTTAGATTTTCATCTTTTTGGATAGATTAGACTTGGAAATAATAGAATTTTGTGTGGATAGTGAAGGGTTATGAATTTTTTGGATATATGAAGGTGAATTTGATCAGTGATCTTGTTCTCTGGTATCCATATGAATGGATTATGTACATGTTGTTTTGGATTCTTTCTATTTGGACTTGTGATGCGTCATGATGAAATAGCGAGCAATGCTCTATTATCGGTCTAAGAATTTACTCCCCCATGAACATAACTATGTCACCCATGATCTGAAACTAGAATAGATCATTTTTTCATTTAATTTTTGGTGACATTACCTCGTTGAGGAGTTCTTTTTTGTCTTCACATATCACAAGGGTTTGAGGAATATATTTTCCAAATGAGATATGAAAATGCAATGGTAGAGGTGTATAGAGTTTCAGTAAGAATATGATTTTGAGATATCCCACACCTCAGGTAAATGTAATTTTATGGGTGATTATTTTACTAGAATGTCGTAGAATAAGGTTGCTCGAGAATATATAGATTCTTTGAAAATGATATAGGTGTTGTTATCTTTTCACTCTAAAGAAGGAATGGATGGTGGCATTGGTTTTAGATGATAGATCATTTTTTTCTGATGAAGTATGTGAAAGATTCTTAGTGGGGAGACTCAGGCGTAGAGGGGATACATGATCACTTTAGCCACGGTGATTCTACAAAAGTATGGTTAGAAGATGGTTGGAATAGGATGTGGTTTTAGGTAATGTTTTTTATAGTAGTTATGAATGAGTAAGTCCTATGTTAGATTCATAGATCACCCTTGGTGGTATAACCAGATATTAATAAAATGTACCATGGATTGAATATGTAGTTACGGTGGCTCGGGATGAATCAGGTGGTGGTAGAGCCTGTGGAGAAGTGGTTAATATCCATGCATGTGAAGGATGAGCGCAATGTTTTCGGTGGTTTGTTGTATTCCTT
Source organism: Viscum album (assembly GCA_963277665.1). Taxonomy (NCBI): domain Eukaryota; kingdom Viridiplantae; phylum Streptophyta; class Magnoliopsida; order Santalales; family Viscaceae; genus Viscum; species Viscum album. Next base: position 634,234,947 of record OY728130.1, read on the forward strand.
ATATGTCCATGAGTGGAAGTGGGATGGAATCTTTATATATTTATCCAGTGTGATACGCAAATATCAAGGAGGGTATGATAGTATCAAGGTAGTAGTGGATTGGATACCGAAATCATCTCACTTCATAGTGATCAACAAGTTGAGCATAGTGGATGCCTTCGTAATGATGTATATGGATGAGGTGGTGTCGCTACTTGCGGTTCCGATATCCATTGTATCAAATCGGGATACACACATTACCTCACGATTGAGGAGGGGATTATAATATTCTTTGGGCAGCTGTTTATGCCTCGACTCTATTTTCCACCCATATACAGTCGGGAAGACATACATGAATATCATCACATTAGAGTATATTCTCTAAGAGGGAATCTTATACATTGGAGGAAATTGGTTAAAAAACATTCCCTTAGTAGAGTTTTATTATAACAAAAGATATAACTCTTCCATTAGTATGGATCCATGCGAAGCACTATTTTGTAGACTATATAGTTCACCTTTATGTTGGAAAGTGGTTGGGGAGACATCTATTCTTCATCCTAATGTGGTTTATGGGATGAACATGATGGCCCATATTGTTATTGAGAGGATGATGGCATCACATGACCATGATATGTCACAAGTCGATAGTAGGAGTCCTTTAGAGTTTGAGGTTGGGGACCACTTATATGTGATGATTTCCCTTCGATGTGGGAAGATGAGTTTTTGTAGAAGGGGAATGATTTATCCAAGTTTCATTGGACCCTACAAGGTGTTGGGATGAGTTCATGAAGTGGAATAATAGTTGGTATTTCCACCACAGATGGGGAGGATCTGTGAAGTCTTACATATCTCTCAACATCATCAGTATCTTTTTGAGGACTCCCATGTCCTTGAATAGGGATAAATGGATATTGATCACGATGTGGAATATGAGGAGTGACCGATAGAGGTCTAATATCATCATGATAACAATCTTTTTGTATGGATCATTCCTTTGGATTATGTTTTGTGGATGCATGTAGGTGTGGAGGAGAGTACATGGAAGAGAGAAACACAAATCTATGCCCAGCACATGATGTTTTTTTTTTGAGTTTTTCCTTTTTATGTTTTGTTTTTAAATGTAATTTTTGAACCTTTTTTGTTATGATATATTTTCTTTCCCTGGTCCATAATGTGTTATAAAGTTCTGAGGTGTGAAAAGGGGAGGACTTGATTACTAATTAATATGCATTAATTGTGATGTGATTAATACCATGTGGTCTAGGAAATGGCACATAGAGAAAATAGTAAGTTGACATGGAGGATGGAATTCCCCGGTATATATGTTTTGAAAGTCTAGTTTGTGTGCTTTTGTGGTGTGGCTTGTAGCTTTTTGGGTTAGCGGATGTCAAATAAGGCGTTCATGAATGAGGAGGTTTCCACTTCACCCTTTAGAAAAACACAGGTGGGATTGTCTTTTGATTTTGTTATCTTTTGTTGTTAATAGTGTTTCAAGTGTAGTAGGCTACTTGAGTGGTATCTTATGGGGTGGGTTTTCAGACCCCTCTTTATTTTGTGATTAGTTAGAAATTATAGAGGGAGAGAATATTTTGAGAGGTATCTCATGTAATGGCTCAAAACTATCTGGTATATTACTTTGTGAAAACCAAATGGTTGAAGTGCTCATGGAGGTCATGATGAATCATTTCAAGTGTTTTTCAAATTTTATTTTTCCAATGGTAGCTCTCCCTAAAACCGGGTCGTGATAGTGAGTCATTTCCAGCGGTTGGTCAAATTTTCATGTTTTTCCACATTGTTTCAAATATGCACTTTTGACATTTTCTGTGAAAAAAATTTATTTTAATAACATTTTAAGTATATTTGAAGATGGTTCATGGGATATGACTGATATGTATAAATTACTAAGAGTCATGGTGTTTTAATTAGTCCAAGCATGTTACAATGACCTAATTGAACTTTAACTGCAAATTAAATTCATATCAAAACCACGACCACATTTTAGATCTTCCTAAGGTTCAACCAACCTTCTTATTAGTTTTTACTCCTTGTTATATATTCTTAAGAGGAGCCCAGAAAATTTTCCACCATGGATTAATTCCATTTTTTCACTGGTTGTTCATGTTTTCCTAGTTTTCTACTGCATGTGCACCCCCTGTCTTGGAGAAATCAAGAAGTGTTGATCATCTCTTCTTCCAAGTAGGATTCCCTCCAACTTTATTATTTTTATATCATGAAGGGTTTCTTTATGAATTTATCCTTATGTATATGTTTTAATCCAAATTTAATAAATATAATCAAATATATTTCTAATCAGAAAACAAGGGATGCAAATTATTTCATATGATTATATGGTTTTACCGATATTTTGTTCATTGTTGTGTATTTTATGTGCTATATTCCATCAAAAGAGTATTTTTGTTGGGGGGTCTTGGGTTTTATAGTTTTTTTATGAATGAATTTTCTTCTTCTTCTCATTAAACACATACATGGAATCTTTTAACCATATTAATTTAGATAAAATAAATGGATTCCCCAGGATCAAACTGTTTTTGTGATAACACCAAAATTAACAAGTGGAAATTGAATGATAAATTCCTCACTAAATATGAATACACCATGCCTTGGTTTGGGAGGTTTAAAGTAATCTCATGTTGATATATTGATTTATTTTTTAATGGATGAGAAGTGATACATCGTGGGGCCACAGTTGGGTTGTGATATGTTTGTGTTACTGGATGTGTTCGGTATGGTGTGGTAATGAAAGAGTGTTTCCGATAATGGTTATGGTGCGAAACGTTTCTGGGTGGGGATATGAGTTGGGGGTTTTCTCTGGTGAGATCTTGGATTGGGTGGAATTAACTTGATTATTGATGATGGATGTGGTTAACATGGTTTTTAAATAGAGGGGAATATGATGTGGGTTAATTTACTAGGTTTCTTCTTCCTCTGTGTGGATTATTATGTGATGTACCTTGTAGTTTCTGAAATAGAGATAGAATGAATATGTTATTTTTTAATAAATAACGAGAGTTTGTTAGTTTTATTAGCTTGGGTATTATTTGAGTTCGCGTCTTGTTATGCGGTTTTTCATTTAGAGGTAGCATCAAGTACATTTTCTGTTAGGTGGTTGTAGGATCAAAACCCATTGTTTGGTATTCAGTGTTTGATATAATGTATTTGATAATTGTACATTAATTTTTATTTCTATACTCACCCCCCCACACACACACACTGTTGAAAACTATGTGATGAACACCGCCAACTACACCGGGGAGAGTGTCCTTATGAACATCCTGGTGGGAGGATTGATGGAAGAAAAACCCCTCTTCCCTACTCCCACTTCCAGGAATTGATAGCTTCATATTATTTTATCATGTGGTGGTTTGTGGGGACCGGGTTTGTGTGGGGTGAGCTGTGTTTTTTCCAGGTGTCTTCGGGATAAGATGTGTTTTGTTTTCCCAAGTGTCTTCAAAATTAGGTTTGGTTTATGGAAAAAATGAATACGGCTAGGATATGATGTGTTTGTGAGGTCCATGTGTGTCTGGGAGGGATTTCATGAGCTTAAATTTACAAGGTTGAAGGAATAGCTATAATGACAAGGTGTGTGCATGCGGGTTGTGGTGTGGTGTGTCCGGAAGAGGTGGGAGCACCAAGATGTTGTTGTTAGGGTGTGAGAGTATATAATCAGTGGGAATGTGGTGTGGGATATCTTATCATCGATTTACATACTATATTACTTGATGTTACATATTTTATTTGGGGATTGTGCCATGGTTAGGTAGGGATGGTTTGTATGCCATGTTTGGTGTTGTTGGCTTTGTAGTTTTCTCATGGGAGTATTAATACGATTCTCTCAATTATGCATGAGTGACATTTGTTTTATTACTGATTATACTTTCATGCTCACCCTATGTATATAAAATTCATTTAGTTTTCTAGGATGATAACATAGACTATGTTGGGCATTATTAGATTATAATTTTGGGATGGTTGTTGTGTCACTTCAGAGTTTTACTTTGGGTACTTACTTTGGAGTTTTATTGGATTTGTAGTAGCTTTGTTTTGAACATTCATGTGGGATGATATTGGATTTATTTCATGTGTATTATTTCTAGGATAAGTTTTGGTATGGACCATACTATCTCTCAATATTGTTTTCTTGTTAAGGGTAATTCCTCGTATATTGCGAGATCTTTGTACCCTTGGTACTAGTCCCTACCATGTGCCCTACTAGAGATGGAAATTGGGGGGGTTATTATCTATCCTCCTTCATTTCTATCATATAAGTGGAATATTTGGATGGAGTGGTTCATGATAGAATGGTTTCACAGGCAATGGTTGAGAGATAGTATAGAGTTTAGAGATAGAAACAGTGAGGATTTCATGGATTGGTAGGACAACTATGTTAGGTGATCATGTTGTGTGGCATAGGAAAAAGAAGACTAGCTATGACATGGGATATTTCCACCCCACCCCTCATGATCCGATGTAAGGACTCTGAGCCTACCAAACTACCAATTAATGCTACACCTTTTTTAGGGTAGAGAACCTAGGAATTTTACATGCATCATAATGCCTCGTGTTCTTGATAGCAAGGGGGTTCGAAAATTGAAATGAATAATGAGTTAAATGAGTTAAAATTAATTTTAATAAATGTATGTTCTATATGGGCTTAGAGATTCCTTATTTAACTTCCAACAATGGAATTTGGTCATCTTCTATGTGTGGATCAGGCAGTTCAGGCTCATCAGGATGAAATAGTTGTTTAGTAGAGGGTTGATCTAGTGGAGGAGGACGGCCGATGGCAGAAGATGTTACATGCCTCCCAGAGTTAGCCCTTGGGAAGGTATGAGGGATTTTTTTGGACATGGATATTAAGAGGTGACATGATGAGGTTGCGATCACAATCAGTTTGATTCTGGCTCCTATAAGATTCTGGGTTACTTTGGCTATGAGCCAGATGCGGTGAGTTTCGCGTCAGTGGTGGATGTTGTAACAGGTGTTGAGGAAGGAGGATGACCACCTATGGGTTGAGTTTTTAAAAGGAGTTCTGAAAAAAATTAAATTAATAAAAAATGAAGTATGAGAATATGTAGGAGATAATATCCCATTAGAAGGGAATTCTATCAGAGTGGTTACATTGGATTATGTTCTAGAATCTTCTTCATTTTTTCCCAGATCTCTTTCCAGATGTGTAGTCTCATGCGAGATGCCTATAGGAGTGACTTCATCCTTTTATCCAGTATGAGGTTACTAAATTTACACATCCAACGTATTTGGATGTTCATAAGAACATGAAAGTGATTAGGAAGCTACACTCATGATGAGGTCTATCATGAGAGGAGATCTGAAATGGTTCATCAAGATGCAGGGTTACTAGCAGCAGGTAACAGGTTTTAGTGAAATTTTGGTTTTAACTAGCGAGTAGTCTACCAAAAAAGTATCTATTTCGGCTGTCTACAACTCGTCCCCTCCCTATGGTCTTGGTACTGATGTGTTTTTTCTATGGGCTTCATGGTCATCTCCATAATCAGTGTCCAGAAGTCGTTCAAGATCAGTATGGTGGATGTGGAGAGGGTCTGCGCCATCCTCCGCAGTAGTTTCCATTTATGAAATTTTAGTAGAAGGGATAAAAGGATCATGCTCCATAGAGGGGATATGGAGTAGGTAGAGGATGAACTCGCGGTTTTCCTCAGGGACATTGACATGGCCATGGAAGTGGAGGCGGTCATCAGCAGAGGGGAACATGACTAGGGAGTCGTTAGTTTCACGCAGTAGAGGTATCAATTCAGTGGGAGAAGATATCAATAGAGTTATGATAAACATTTTTATACCATTTCTTGATAATTTATTTTTTGATTTAGGATCATCACAATCCTTTTTTACACCCTATCTAGCCAAAATCTCTAGTACTAGACGTACAACAACATCGTGTACCCATTGTGTACAGTATAGTAATCAGAGGTCCGACCAGTTTGATTGATGCATTTTAGTAATGTAGACTGATGATGGGACCACATCGGTCCCATGGAAATATATTCTTTCTATATATGAAACCATAAAATATCATTCTTGAATTCAATTGGTTTTATTCTATATGCACTATTATCGACTACTTCCTGAGAAGAGTTTTGTTTTAAGACATGAATTGACGGTATGTGGTTTTCATTGGTTAGAGGAGCTGTCTGGTGGGTAGTAGGCATGTAGAGCCTCTTTTTTTACATATTTTATGGGATATTAGTGAAATAAGTTGATTTTTGGATGGTGGAGGTTCCATGAGTCATTGGGGAGTTCCTGGACGTTTTCCCTAAGGAGGTTGTGATGTTACCCCCTCGAGGTGATGTTTAGTTTAGGATAGATCTGTAGCCAGTTCTTCTCCAATTTTTCTGGCCCCTTATTGGATTGAAAATTATGAGTTACTAGATTTGATGATCCAGATATATTATTTGATGAATAAGGGATTTATATATCCTTCTATCTCATCATGGGGTGCTTCAGTGTTGTTCACAAAGAAGGAGGGCAGTGGTATGAGGTTTTGAAAAGATTGTATGTGGATGAAACTTGAAATGGTAAAGAACCATTAACATGATCCAGGGATATGAAATTTTTATGACCATTTGAGAGGGGATAGTTAGTTTACTAGGATCGATATGTGGTCTGGATATCATCATCTGAGGGTGAAGGAAGACGATATCCTGGATAATGCATTCAGATGTTGGTATGGGCACTTCAAGTTTGTAGTCATGTCATTCGGTGTAAAAAATGTTCCAACCGTGTTCATGGGGATTATGAACATTGTATTTCCTGATTTCCTATACTATTTCATCATTGAACTCATTAATGACATCTTGGTCTACTCAAAGTCATAGTAGGATAAAACTAAGCATCTCAAGACCGTCTTGTAGGTTCTTTGATGCCACCATCTCTACGGAATATTTTCCAAGAGTAAGTTTAACACACAATAGGTGTGTTTTTCTAGGGAATGTGTTGTCTTATAAGGGTGTGTATGTTGACCCATCAAAGTCTTATGTGGTTTTTCTTGGGCACCACTCAATAATGTGGTATAATTTCATAGTAATCTTGGTCTCACAGGGTATTACAAGAGGTTTTTACCCAATTTCTCTCAAGTTGTATATTTTTTGAAATATTTTACAACGAAATACTAGGCTTTTGTGTATATGGAGTAGTCCTATAAAGTGTTCATCAATCTAAATGGAAAGTTGGTCAGTGCTCCAGTGCTCTGGTTTCTAGAGGAAGGGGTGATATTTGAGGTGTTTTGTGATGCTTCCTATTTGGTCTTGGGATTCATCTTGATGCAACAACGAGTAGTGATCATGTATGGGTTTAGGAAGTTATATCCCCATTAATATAACTATTCCTCCCATGATCTAGAGCTAGATTTTTTCATGTTTTTGTTAATGTTTTGGAAACATTAAATCATTAGGTAGTTCTTTGTAGTCTTTAAATATCACAAAATTTTATGTTATATCTTTTTCTAATGCAATCTAAACTAGTGAAAACAGTGGTGGATGGAGTTTATTTAGGAATATTATTTTGAGATCTCAAAGACCACTTAGAATATGAATAGCATGGTAGATGATTTCATTAGAAATTCACAGAAGGAGGTTGTTTGGGAATCTGTTGACGCTTCAAAAGCGATTGATTAGTTATCATCCTTTCACATAGATGTAGTAGTGGATAGTGGGAGAGACTATTTTTTAGATTATTGGGTCGTATTCTTTGATACAGTGGGGAGACTCGGAGGCATAAGTGATGCATGATCATATTTTCCACATACATTATCTGGAAGGATGGTAAGAGAATGGTCAGAATCAGATGTTGTTTCAAGGAATGTTGTTTATTCTAGTAGTGATGCACAAGGAATTCCTCTATGAGATTCATAGATCACCCTTACATCCAAATATTTCTAAGAAGTATCGTGGATTTAGGATGCAGTTTTTGTGGCAAGGGATGAAGAGTGAAGTGGGTGAGTTTGTAGGGAAGTGCTTAGTATTACAGAAGGTGAAGGTTGAGAACCATGTTGATGGTGGTTTGTGGTAGCCCCAAGATTTAACTAAGTTGATGTGGGATGAAATGTCATTGGATATCATTACATGGTTACCCAGAGCTCAGGGATTCAACGATTCTATCTATATAGAAGTGGATCAGCTGAAGAAATCGGCTCACTTCTATTTGATGAAGGAGGTAGGAACAGTGTATGCCTTTGTAAAGAGGTGTGCTGATAAGGTAGTGTGGCTACATGGGGATGTGAGATCCATTTTCTCAGATCTGGATACACGCTTTACATCACGATTCTAGAGTGGATTACATAATGATTTTGGAACCCGGTTGTGCCTCAGCACTACTTTCCACCGGTAATCAGATGGGCATATAGAGTGGACTAACCAGACGTTGAAGGATATGTTGTGGTCATTCCAATTAGACTTTTGAGGATCTAGGGTAAAACACCTTCCTATGGTAGAGTTCTCTTATAATAATAGATTTCAATATTCCATTTATGTGGCTCCATTCAAAGTGTTTTATGGGAGAACGTTTCATTTAACATTATTATGGATAGAGGTTGGGGAGATATTTTTTCTTGATCTAGATGTGGTGAATGGAACGACTGAGAAGCTTATGTTTTTCGTTATAGGATGGAGGCAACACAGGACTAGAAGAAGCCTTATGCTGATCTCAAGAGGAGGTCGTTGGAGTTTGAATTTTGGGAACATGTATTCATGAAGAATTCCCCTCTACTTGAGCAATGGTGTTTTGTAAGAGGTAGAAATATTTATCCCATGTTCGCTGGACCCTACGTAGTGGTTGGAAAATTTGTCGAAGTGTCATACTACGTTATGTTTCCATTGTAGATGGAGAGGATCCATGGCGTCTTCTATATCTCCCATATTTTTTAGTCTCTTCACGATAACTCACATGTACTTTACTGGGGATAGTTAGATATAAAAGAAGATGTGATCTTTTTGGAGTAAGTAACAGAGATCAAGGAATATTAAGAAACTGTGTGGCAAATATGACCCATTCCATTGGTTTATGTGTTAGTGAGGAATGGTATCCTGGAGCATAGTACGTAGGAGAAAGAATTGCAGATGTGTTCCCAGTACCCAAAGTTATTTTTAGTTTTTACTTGTTCAGTTTTGTTTTGTAATTTAATGTTTGAACCTTGTCTGTTATGAGAGGATTTTTTTTGGTCTATAATGTGTGATAAATTATTAACATGTGAATACGGGTGGGCCTTACTCGTAATCAAGACACATTAATTATGATAAGATTAAACACATGCGGATGATTAAGTGCTTCCCAGAGATGATATTATCATGATATGGAGGATGAAATTCCTTGTTTTTCATGTTCAGACAGTGTAGTTGTTATGCCTGTGTGGTGTTCCTTGTAGTTTTTTGGGTTAGAGGATGTCAGAGGAGGTGTTCCTCGATGAGGAGGTTTCCACTCCATATCTTGAACAATCTAGGGTGTTTTATTGTCCAACGTTATTGGGTTTGGTTATTATCAGTTTTTTAAGTGTAGCAAGATCCTTGAGAGATATATCATGGGTTTGTTGTTAAGACACCTATTTCTTTTGGTAATAGTTTGGAATTCTTGGGGGTGAGAATAGTTTGAGAGGTATCTGATGTAATGGCATGGACATCTCTGGTCTATTACTTTGTGAAAATATTATGGTTCAAGTGTTTTAGGAGGCCAAAGTGACTAATTTTAATACTTTTCCAATATTATAGTATTCAAAATATAGCTCATCCCAACAGTGGGTCACAACAATGGGTGGTGATAGCGGGCCGCAACAGTGAATCATTTCGAAGAGTTTGTCAATTTTTTTTGTTTTTCACAGTTTATCTAGATTTTCAATATTCATATTTTCTTTGACGAAAAGAGATTTTAATAAAATATTTAAGATGATTTTAATCAGTTTCAAGAGATATGACACATATATCTAAATTACATATAGTTTATGGTGTTTTAATTAGCCATAGTGTGTCACCTTGATCGTATATGACTTTAACCGAAAATTAAATAAGTATTTGAACTGGGGACCTATTTTTGATCTTCCAAAGACGTAACAACCATACATAATTTTTTCCTCCATTTTCTCTCATGGTATGATATTACCAAAATCTATATTACCTAAATATTCATTCCTTTTTGATGCACCAATTTCTCATGTTTTCCTTGGACTATCCTACTACATATGCACCAACTATCTGGGAGAAATCCGGAAGTGTTGTTCACCTATTATTCCTTGTAAGATTGCAATTGTATTTCATATTTCTGTATCATGTATGGTGGGTCTAAAAATGAATGCTTATGGATAAAGTAAAAAATAAAATTTAATAATTATAATCGAATCGGTTTAAAATCAATAAACAACCGTTAGTGAAGATTGCGTATGATCATATTGTTTTATAGATATTCCGATCAATGTTATGAATTGAATGGGATATATTCCAAATAAAAGTCATTATCATTGGAGGTCGTTGGTAGTGAATTGATTTTTTATGAATTTATGCCTCTTGCTTATCCTTAAACAAATACAAAGAATCTATTAACTATGTTAATTCTACTAAAATAAATGGTTTCCCCAGGATCAAACAGTTCATGTGATAATACCAAAATTTAGAAGTGGAAATTAAATGAGTAAAGTCTTGTTAAATATTAAAGTACCTTTATTTAGTTCAAGTGGTTTAATGGAATCTGAGTTTGAATGATTTAATGATTGTGGAATGGATTAGTGGTGTTATGTAGTGAGGTCGTGGTTAGGTTGTGTTATGTTTGTGTTTCTAGATGTGTTGGGTATGGTGTGGTTATGCATCATGGATTGTGATAATGGTTGTGGTGGGAATTTTTGTTGGTTGAGTCTATGATTTGGGGTTTTGATTTGTGATAGGATGGTTTGGATGGAATGAACTTGAATAATTATAATGATAGTGGTTGGTGTGACTATTAAATGGAGTGTAATGTGAAGTGGGTTAATTTAATAGGGTTCTTCAATTGTGTTAATTTTGATGTATTCCTTGTTTTGTGTTGTGCCTATTAGTTTAATTTATAGAAGTGGAATGAATAATTGATTTATTTAAGAATTAATGAGAGATGGTTAATTGAATTGGATGGGGGATATGATTTGAGTTTGTGGCTTGTTTGGTGGTTGTGCATTTTGAGGTAGCATCAAAGATAGTTTTTTTGAGTTTGAATGTTGGTTGAAACCCCATAGGCTGATATTGATTGTTTGGTATCATATATTTAATACCTATATTTTCATTTTAAATTCTATATGCACCAAGCCCATTTGAGCACTATGTTTCGAACACCCCCAATGTCATTGGAAAGGGTGTTGTTTCCAAAAATCCAAGTGGGAGGATGGATGGTTGGACACCCTCTCTTCCATGCTCCCTCTTCTAGGCTGTGATAGCCCAAGATTCTACTTATAGGTCATGTTTTTTGGGGAATAAGAATGTGAAGTTCAGTAAAAAAATTTATAGGTGTCTTCAGGATGAGATTTTTTGTGTTTTCCCTAGTTTCTTCGTGATAAGGTATGTTCTGTGGCCTCTGTGTCTGTAGTTGGGATGTGATGTAGTTGTGAGGACCATTTGTGAGTGGGACCAATGTTATGTGGTTCATTTTTCTAGGTGAAAAAACTAGCTATGAGGTTCAACTGTGTGTAACCAGGTTGTGTTGTGGTGTGTTTAGAATAGGTGAAAGTGTCAAGACATTTTCTGTTAGGGTGTGAGAGTTTCTAATAAGTGGTAAAGTGGTACAGGGTACCCTATAATCAATTTTCTTACCATATAACTTTACATGACTTTTGATATTTAGTGATGGTGCCTTGGTGAGGTTGGTATGGTTAATATTCCTTTTTAAGTGATGTTGGTTTTGTTTTTCTCTCATGGAAGCATTGGTATACTTCTCTCACTTGTGCTGAGAGACTTTGGTTTTCCTACTGACTGTGCTATAATGATCACCCTATTTATATAAACTACTTTTTGGTTTCCGAGAGGATTACATGGAACATGATAGAACTCACTTGCTTATAATTTGAGTACATTTTTTATGTCATTGTTTAGTTTCACTTTTTATACATACTTTGGAGTATTATTATATTTTTAATAGTTTTTTTTGAACATGAATGTTTGATGGTTTTGGATTTATTTAATAAAGATTATGTCTTTGAGTTGTTTTGGGATGAACTGTTTTATCTCCTGATCTTGTTTTCTAATAAAATTCAATGACTCTCTTATTTTGAGATCTTTTTACCCTTGGTGCTAGTCTCTACCCTGAGACTACTAAAGGCAGGACTCGGGGAAATTTTCTGTCTTCCATCATTATCAGTCTGTAGGGGAATCTTGGGAGGGATGGGGGAATGGAATTTTGGGTTCCCAAAAACAATTTAATACTATAATAAAATATTTACAAATAATAAAATTAATTTCCAAACCTATGATATATTTTTGATATCCTAAAAGTCTAATGCTTCCCTTAAAATAACCATTTTTTCTTTTTTCTTCCCTACTATTAATTAACCTTCTAAATTATAATTATAAAGTGACTCAATGTCTTGAAATGATTTTATTTATTGAAATATATTTCATAATGAAAAAATGTTAATATTTAATGGTTTACATTTGATATAATAATTTATTCAGTATTTTATCCTTAAAATACCACGCTCCCCATATATAAATTACCCCTCACCTCTCCCATGGAAACCCACTCCCCCTTCACTTACCAAAATCAAAATATTTTTCTTTATCCCATATCTTAATTTAATTATTTTACGTCAAGAATCAATTTAGTAAACCAAAAATAAACATCGAAGTAGTTTAGTTTCATAGAAATGAAGCAACACCTAGAAGGTGGTCTGTTTTCATTAACTATTTCACTGATTTTCCTCTCATATTCCACTTTATCACTACTCTGTCATCTACCAAATGTTCTAAAATTAATTAAGTTGTTTGTAGACATTATATTTATTATTTTAACCAATTATAATGATTGTTTTTATGATACATTTATACCTTATACTTACCTTTCCTTCTATATTTTACCATGTCCCATCAATGGTCGGTTAACTACCCACAAGGATGTTACTAACACTCAAATTATAAAATAAAATATAGACGAATAGAATAACATATTTGTAACCTATAAATATATGAAAATAAATATTTCTTATATTCCGGAGTAAATATTAATATTTTATAAATTTTAATTAAGAAAGGTCATTAAATTGGAGATGGAATTGATATTTTTTCGAAAATATGATATCAAAACGTTTTAAATTTAATATAGGGGATTATGGGATAGAATACAATTATTATAGTTGATAATGAGTTAAAATAATGAAAATAAACCACTTATATTTACACATTTTAATAATACAACGTTCATTATTCATTAGGAGGAAAATATATAAAATAATAAAGGATTTATGTTAAGGGGATTCTTAGACCCAAATTACTAATTTTTTTATCTCTTATTTCAATTTATATTTAATACAGATGTTCTTATAATATCCAATAAATGAACTTCCACAATTTTTTCCTTTTTATATTTTGGGATATATATGTTTCCTAAATTTTTACAATGTTTTCAAATCCTTTTTTAAATCCTTTTTTATTTTTTTTAAACCTCACATTGGCTTAGTTGTGTTGTTTTTTATTCACTCTATAATGATGATGTTTTTACCAAATTTTAATTCCTTTTCCATTTGTGAACCCAACTATTATTAATGAAATTTTACTTTAATAAACTATTAATAAACTATTATTTCCCATGTAAATATTTCTTAACAATAATTGTTTCATATTCCTTTTGGAATGCCTAATTATGAGCATTTAATGATATTATGGGTGGATCCACAATTATATATCCTACCAATTTTTTTTTTATTTTGATATTTCAAGATATATTATGTTTTTATGCATAAAAGTGATTATGAACTTGTTCAAAATTGTGATGTTATAACTTATGCACATATTATATTTCTGAACATGATTCTAGCGTTGATCATTACTCTATGTTTCACTTGAAAACTATGTTATCAATTTCATTATTATGAATATTCCACATTCTATATATTTTTCAAATTCATCCCTTTTGATTATTTCAATGATCCAATGGTTAAGAAATTATTATAATGATTATGATCACCTAGGTACTAATTATTCATGTCTCTTATTTTGTCTACGTAATCCCTCCCCTTACAGGGATTTTATCTTACCACGTTCTTTGATGTATATCCTCATGTTATTATGTTTACGATGAATAACATGGGATTGTTTAGGATGATAATGATGAAGTATTTAATTAGTGTTTTTTTATTACTTACACATTTTTTATGATCCTAATTTACATATGATAATTAACATTTCAATCAATAAATGTATTATTAATTTGGTATTTATACTAAAAAGTATGTAATAATTACATGTAAAAATGTTATATTTCTATATGAACCCTTCATTAGTGTCCGTTTATCTAAAAACCTATATAATTCCTCCTGTGTTTGAATCATTACAAACATTTCATCGTTATTGAAAATGAAAACATTAATATCCAAGGTACACCACTTCTTTGTAATTATATACGTACCAAGACATTCTATATTGAGAAATAGAGTCATGTTTTTGTTGGGAGAAAAAGTTTTACTAAGTAAAAAGATATAATTTCATCGTTATTTTTGGAAATCATTATTCACTCTTAAAATATTTCAATTACTATAATATATATCTTCCAATGTAAATTTTTTTCTTACAATGGATCATAGTTTTACTAGATAAGGAAATTGAATTCTACTGGATAGATATCTACAAATTAAATCTGACGGACATGAACAAAGTGAATCAGAAAAATGTGTACCATATAAATCTGAAATTCATGTACATAGTAAAATTAAATATAATATATAATTTCAATCAGATAATATTCATACAATGTCCACCGGATAGTGTTCTTAAAAGTCCACCCGATTGTGTTCTATAAATTCTGTTGGATGGAGTTCTAAAAATTCTATTAGATGGAGTTATAATAATAACATTGTGAAATGTTGTTTGATGTCCATAAAATGGATTTGTATGAAATCCATTTTATAAAACCTTACAAAATCTACCTGATAGAATTTTTCTTATTAAATTTAGTGGATATATATATAGTATACTACAAAAATAGTATCCTGTTCAACTAGTTGTAATTAAGAAAATAATTGAAACAATTATTTACCAAACACATATTAGGAACATATTAACATGGTTACATATAAATAATATGTGTATAATATAATCATAACTAATCCAATGAAGTATGGAATCTAATTATTAGATTATTGACTTTAAAGAGGGTTTCAAACTAATGTTTAAGAAATTTTATTATAAAATCTATGTTCTAAAGTTAATATTGGTGTTTTAAAAAAAACTTTTTTTCAGGTGTTCTTGAATTGAAGTCATTAGATATATTCCTTAAAGAATGTATTTTTTAGGTTATCATCAGAAATATTTTAACATTTTAAAGCTGGTAATATTTTTCTAATCATTTAATAAAGAGATATCTGGGATATAGAAGAAATATTATTGCTTAATCTGTGTGATCGATGAATCATATGGATATAGATAGAGATATTTATCTGATGAAGTGGATCAAGGGAATTCAATTTTTATAATATTGAAAATATGACATGTCAAATTTATCCATAAATGTTGTTTAGTTATCATTATTCATAAAATATTTAGGGGAAACTGAAGATCTTTCTTACGAATGGTTCTGTAAGATTTCTTATGATCAATTATAAAAAGTTTACTATATTTTTATTCTTATTTATATTTGTTCTATATTTTAACAGTTCATTATATAGAAATTTTATACTATGTAATACTAACTTTAATACTATTATGTTATAAATTTTTTAGGAAAACTAACTTTCATGTAAAATTTCTGTTAAAATAGTTTTTGGGAAGATTACATGTTTAAATGTTTATAAAATACAATTTACCTCCATATTTTATTTGTCTAAAAAATTCTATGACAATGTATTCCCTCTAGTATTATAAACACAATACAAACTCAAAATGAAATAATACCTAAATTATTTGTTTGATCCCATAATTGGATGATTCATATGTCTTGAGAAAGCATTTATACATCCCATAGACTATATATTCAAGTGGATTTGTACATTCTCAATTTTTATATTCAAGTAGCATACCCATTTTCAAATAAAAATTAGAACTTCCTATTCTTCAAAATTATCTAGTTGTTATCCCATAACGCTAAAACACATGACACAATGGTTTAAACTCTAAGACCTTAATAGATTTCTACGTATATGTGGGGTCATCTATAATAATATTGAGCTCTCCACTCACACCATATTTTCATTACCATAAATTGGTAGAAAATATTTTACTTTGCTCAAAGGATACTGACATTGAATATCAATAATATTTGGTTTATGATCCACGAATATAAATTTTATGCACCATTTTTCATGTTTGGGTTCATTAAATACATGTGTATTCTATTCATTTAAGATTTTAAATACCTATATTATTATGCATACAACGTAATATTTTTGTCAATATTTTCCTACAATAAAACTCAGATTCATTTGACCAAATTTCAATTCATTATACCTCCCATGGGAAATGTTATAACACTCACTATAGTGAAAACATGTAATGGGTATACTACAGAAACGTCAAGTCTCCACTCTTTAAGAATGCACATCATATTTCATAAAAACAATAAAGAATTTGAACATGAAAAGAACCAAACATTCCTAGTTGAAAACCTACAAAGGGAGGGGAAGAAAAATCTTGTTCATTCTCGTTAATCCTCCTCCATCCCAAGCATAAAAAAGTTTTGGATAACAAAAAAGGAGAAAGATGAATGATTTTAGGGTCAACTATATGACACTAAAAAACTACTCATGATTGTTATGTAATATATCCTTGGAAAAATTCAAACAGCCTTAAAATTATTCCCTTTTATTGTTTCATATTATTTTTGTGAAATTTGTGAGGTTACAATATCTGGGTACTTGTGCACTTCTAATCTTTGGAATCCTCACTCCCAAATAACCCTTTATGGGCTTCATCCTGCTTAGTCATTCAACTCTCCCATATCTGAATAGATAAACCATAGATTGTTTCAATGATATATATGTTTCCATATATATACCACTTATAAACATCTAATAGGAAGCATCCAAAAGAAACCCCTATCACATATCTGAGTGAGATAACATTGGATTTTAATTATAATTATACTACAAAAAAATTAATTGTATACACCCAAGAAGAGACCAAATTCTATGGACCATTATCTCATAGTCTCTATATATCTTATGGTGAGGGTATATATTGCAACATATATGGCCTTACTATGTATTTTTTATGGTACATGTCCATAAGATAATCGATTAATCTATATTTCATCATTTAATTGTGATATTATAAATTTTTAATTATTGATCCATACCAATTCAATGATCAGACAGAAAAGGTAATCATGATATTACACTATACAAGATTATTATGTCATCATTAATTTATGATTATGGTGGTACAAGAGTCAAAAAGATAAGAAAATTATAGAGGGTCATTTCAAAAATTCAACAATACTGTTGATATTTGGATAATTCCATGTGTGATTCTTCCTTGGTAGGATTTAATCATTTTCCCACGGCAGAAGTATCTTCTTCACAATCATTGGCATCATTAGTATCCATTTATAAAAAACTACATATCCCTTTGTGGTATTAAATTAGTTATAGTAGTGGTATATTGTACTATAAGAAATACCATATTAGTATAGAACGATTACTCTATAATTTTCTTTTCCAAGGACACACCTTTTTGGGACACTTAATATTTTTTCCATTCATTGAGGATCTCATTAATGTTGGTAGGGATGATTAAGGAGTAAAACTCTCAATACCCTATGACATTTATTTTGTGTAGGATCCTATAAAATATTTTTCATATATCTTCCATGAGGATATTGTGGATAAGCTTAAAGATATCATCCCATGAACACTATAATGTGGTGATCCATACTTCAACCCAAACATGATCTGATTCATAATCACTCTCAAGGACTATAATACATTCTAGTTCTAGGACACTCAAAGAGAGCACCAATTTCTGCACTTTCTAAGCTTATTGATACCGTAAATATTATATCCATGGTGTGTTATAATTACTAGAGTGTGGATATGGAAATATAATAAATTTTAACCTTTTCATTAATTTATACTAATAAAATTAATGAGTGGACTAGATTCATAAATAAGTTAATGTTATATCAAAATAGAGTTAATACAGGTAGTCACCTAATCCCCCTAGAGTGAGGGATTCCTTAGATATAGTTTCCACTATTGGAAGTGAAACATGGGATTCTACATGATCAAGTGATTATTATGTGGTGTTTCATAGACAATAGTTTTCAGCATTACCCAATCATTTGGAACTATAGGAACATAACTACCTCCTACACCAACTTGATCAATTTTAGTCACCTAACCCTCTCCCATGAAGGCTGCCTCATCAGTTTGTGGGAGAAGGACTCCTTTTTGATGTAAACCACCTGAGGGACCTTAATATAATACTTTATTTATGTCAAGTTAATCCACCATATCGAATTAACAATCCATGGAAGGTTCCACACAAAGAGGCATAATCTCTCATGACTCTTTCTAGAGAAGTAAAATGCATATTTTTTATTAAAAAAAGATTTATTGGTTAGAAATTATTTCTAACGCTTTCACCAAGGTGTGCATCGTCGTTTTGTGATGCACTGGTCGTTTCCCTTCATTCCATATTTCCAATGGTTGGCAGCATCTAACACTTATTTAAGGATGGTTTCTTTATGAACAAAATGGGATGGTGGGATGTCAGTATTTACTTCCCTTGATTCTTCCTCAGAATTTGTCACCTAGTCCGGGTCTCCCATAAAAATTAAGAGGTTCTTTATGAAATTTTTCCTACTTCCTTGTCTTTGTGGATTCTGTTTAATTGCGCTGCTTCTTTTTGGGCATTTAAAGGGGTCCTGATGGGGAAAAAACCTTTTTTCAGATTAGATTGTAACATCAGGCATGTCAATGCATATTTGGATGTGTGGAAATTGGTCAACTATATTCTTCCCCATACAAGGGAATCTCAAGGGTTCTGAACCCAAGGAATCCCATGCCTATTTAAGGGTATCATATTCCATATGCATATATATGAGGTTTTCCTCATTTTTCTATGTTTAACATGGGAAATTCTACTGGTTTAAAATCTTGCAGAGACATTTACACCAAAGGCATGTATTTCGATATGTGGAAAAAATTTCATGGAATTAAAAAATTTATCGAAAAAGGGATTGGGTTTTGGGTGAATGTAGAATGAAAAAGTGAAAGAATATTATTCAAGGAAATCAAATATTCATGAACAATACTTCCCTATGAATGCTCTGGACTTAGCTGTAGTGATATTTTCTTTGAATATTTGGTGGAATTATCTATTTGGGGAGACACATTAGTTATATACGGATTAGAAAAGCCTCAAGTATATATTCATATGGAATAATCTGAATATACACCAATTAATATGGTTAGATGTGATCAAGGACTATGACTTATCATTCCTATAAAATCATTAGAAAGAAAATAATGTTCAAGATTTTATAAGTAAAAAGGATTCAAAAAATATATCATTGATGAGAATTGAGAAGGATCCGATTTTATAAGATTTGAAATGGATGTACATGGGAAATTATAAAAGAAAGAACATCTACAATCCATTCAAAACTTATTTCACTAAAATCTATTATAGAGAGTATATATTATTGTTAGATAAATGTTGTTATAATTCAGAAAAAAAGTGGAAGTTATAAAAAGGTTAAAGCATCAATGTTTAATGTTAATTCATAAGGATTTGGAAGATTTAGGTTGCAGATATGTGTACCATTAAATCCCGAGTTAAAGGAGAGGTTTTATGATGCAAAAAGTTTTTCAGTCTTCATCAATCCATCAATCAAAAAGATATAACAAGAACTCTAAGAGAACTATTTTAGGGACAATATAAAGAATCATATCATAGAATATACATCTATATGTCCTGTATGTTAGCATGTGAATGATGAGAGGAAAAAATCCATGTGGATGACGTAACAATTATTTATAAGTACATGGTAATGGAAAAAATCACCATGGACTTTTTCACTAGAATTCAAAACACTTCAATTGGAAATAATTCTATATGGTTTTTTTGTGTATCATATTATAAAGACATTCCACTTCATTAATATTTTCAATGACATCTCACTCGATCAACTTGTAGTGATATACACTGGATAAGTGGTGATGTTTCATGGAACACCACTATCAGTTGTATCTGAAAAATGACCTAGATTTACATCAATGTTCTTGATGTGTCTACAACACACTATAAATATTGATTTGAACTTCAAACTAGATTACCACCACAAAATTTATGGCCGATCAGATCATACTATCCGGACACATCAATAAATTTTGAGAGAATGCTCAGCCGAATTCAACGGTGGATTGGATTTACATCTTCATCTGGTTGAGTTCTCATAAGATAATAGTTTCCACTAAATAATCCAAATTTATCCTTATGATTACCTTTATGGGATGGGGTGTGGAACACCTGCATTCTAGGATGAATTTGGGGAATTAAAACTACTAGGTCTCAAAATGTTCGAGGAAATGGTGGAAAATGTTAAGACAGTTCAGCAGCACATTAAGGAAGCTCCGATTCAACGGAAGAGCTATGTTAATAATCGTCGAGGATACCTAATGTTTTATGATAGCCACGTGGTATTTTTCAAAATTCCTCCATGGATGAAAGTGATGAGATTATGAATGAAGGGGATGATTAGATCAAGATACATCAACCCCTTTGAGTTCCTTGATTGCATCATAGTGGTGGCCTATGAACTAGAAATCCCACCTAACCTATATCAAGTACATGATGAGTTCAAGGTATTACTCTTGAAGAAGTACATAACATACCCCTAACATGTAATAAATCATAAGGTTTTACCACTAGATATTGATCTTTACATGAAGAGAATCTAATAAAGACCATAGATCTTAGAGGAATGTTCTAAGAAATAAAACAATTCACCCTATCATATTATTGTGGAGAAACTAGAATTTTGAGGAAGTGATGTGGGAACTAGGGGAGGTTGAAAAATAGAGATACACTCAGCTGTTTGTTTTTGTTGGAAAAGAAAATTTTAATGGTGAAATTTCTAAAGGGGGTAATATTGTAAGGACCCAAACTTTTATAAATAAAAATCCCCTTAAAATTTAGTTCAATGTCTTATTATATATTATTATATATGAAAACACTTGCAATGATTTAGTTTCATTATATCATACCATATTTTAAATAACATTAATAATCATTACTGTTGATAATATAGACTTAAAATACGGATAAAATCATTATTATAAATATATGGTTTTAAAAAATCCGATTGACAAAAAAAAAGTTTTGGACAGAGCCGATATGATAATGCCCTATGATTCCCATTTATCAGAGCCTCCAAGGGAGATAACATCACTCAAATTTATCCTTGATCAATCCCAAGATGATCTCCAATAACATATTCATAATAAAAAATATCTACATGAGATATTTAATCTTATCATGATCATTCCTTGAACCATGTTTGTTGAACCCCCATGAACATCTCACCATTGTACACCTTAATCATATATTTTTTTCTGTTCTATTAAATAGATTTGTTTCAATACACTAAAAATATGGGTATGTACATTATTTTGAATATGATAATGAATATATATTAATCATATTATTGTAACATTATGTATTATTTTTATTTTGATTCAAAAAAGAACAAATTTTATTTTTGAATAAAATTAAAATTCGATTCCAGATTTTGTTTTGATGATTTAATATAATTTTGAAATAAATATAATTTTAATAATTTTTAATATTTAAATAAATTTTATTAATTATAAATGGTCATACAATTTTTTTGATGTGAGCCGTAATTTTTGTACGAGATCAAAAACAATTATTATCGAAAAAACAAGCATTTATTAATAAATGTTGATTATTATTTTAAAAGGGATAATTATAATATTTAGAAAATTATTTACATAAAATGAATAATATTTTTGGAATCATAATGTTGAAATTATAAATCAGTGATTTTTTTAATATTTTCTAAGATATTTAAATTTTTGCATAGAAATTAAATAACATATAAATATATGGTGAATATTATGACATCATAATGAACAAAAAGTTATTTAATAAATATAATAAATATAATAAATAATAACTTTATTTTCTCTATTTTAAATAATTATATTTAAATTATATTTTATTAATTTCATAAATCCTTTGTGAATCATCCAAAACCATTAATATATTTCAATGTTATAAAATCAATTCTGTAAGAGTATAAATCTCTTCTATATAAGATAGTGCGTTATTATATTATGCTCAGCCCTTGAACTTATAAAATATTGAAAACCACCCCCATTTTTTAGAAACATCCGTAAAAAACAATGGGAAGGTTTTTGGTTTGGGTAATTTTATTAGATAGAGTCAAAAACCATTGTTTGAGAAATAAAAAATAATTCCCAACACATTTACCTTATAAACACAAAAATTATCTCTTTTATCTTCATTATAAATCCTTTGATCATGTAATTATATTGTACGCCCCATTCTAGAGTCCTACCAATGAACCCCCGATCCACCATTAAGCTATTTCGAAACATTTTCAGTCACTCACTCAAGTAAGGGATCCTCAATTTCTCTTATATATTCATGTTTCTTTATCATATTATTACTTTTTTTCAAATTCCAAATGACAGTATATGAATTTAAATATCCCTATTACTTCCAATTTTATGTCCATATTATGTTAGTACCCTTTCTATCCCATAAACCTATTTTATGAAATTTTAAGTGACGTTGTCGAACTTTCACTGTGATTTTTCTTGCAAAAACAATTTTGTAGTTAATACCATACTAATTTCCTATAAAGAATTCAAATTTATACACTTCTACATATTATAAATGGTACATAAGTCTATTTATTCAACAGTCTTTAATTTTTGAAGAATATAATATGATGAATGAATCCATTTTTTATGATCTAAGTGGAATACTTAAACATGTGAATGAAATAAAAGTGATGGATGGGCCTTGAATTATATAGTGCTCCAAAGAATTGGGTAGTGATTAGTATCATTATAAGTCCTTTTGGGAAAAGTATTGAACCTTATTCCTTTATGGGATGTTTCCCATCATTTTGTCTTGGTAGATTTCCTTAACATGTGTTTGTGATTTAGGGTTTTATAGCA
Source organism: Viscum album (assembly GCA_963277665.1). Classification (NCBI taxonomy): domain Eukaryota; kingdom Viridiplantae; phylum Streptophyta; class Magnoliopsida; order Santalales; family Viscaceae; genus Viscum; species Viscum album. The sequence continues at coordinate 634,258,303 of OY728130.1, forward strand.
TTGCCACATTTCCCATGTTGCCTTTATATTTTTAATTCTATATCATGTATCATTGATCATGTTTATGATTCTCACTCTTTTTATTCACCATTGACATTCCTATTGTCTGACATTTATTACCTCATTCCATGTTTACTCTTTTAATGGGATTTATCTCTCACAAATTTCTTATGTATGTCAATAGGTTATACCATGTAGTTTTAAGAACCATGGAATTTTAGAATCATGATAAGAAAGTTTTCAAAAATGATTTTGTACCCCATGTTCAAAATGTTATTCTAGAAACCTATTTATTTATAGGATTTTTTATGAATTTTTTATGATGAAATATTATGATATACATTTCAATAAACTCTTTTCTATTCTAATACTATGGAAATTTCATTAAAACACATTTTTTTTCCTTTAATTCACCCCCCCCCCATTTGTACTAAAGAGTCCAAAATAATGTTTTTAACAAAAATACTTTATTTCTCTCTTTTTTCAAAACTTGTTTTTTCCATATCTATTTTTTCTAAAAATATTGACGAAAAGTTTAATTAGTATGAAAATATAGATTAATGAAATTTTTTATCATATTAAAACAATAACAACATTCTTTAAATTTGTTCTTATTTTAATTTTTTTAATGAGATACTTTTCTACATTTATTGAAAATTTGAGTGAAATTATTATTTTTAAATTTATGTAATGAATGTTATTTTACCCCATATTTACCACTAATTTATTTAGTTAATTCATTATATTTTTCAAATATTATTTCCAATTAAAATGATTTTCACAATATTCTATGAAATTATAGTTTTAAAAAGTGATTTTCAAAGTGAGAAGTTTATTTTCATTAAGAAATGTTTGACGTGATCTTTCAAAATAATTTTACATGTAATATGACGTCCATGCTGAAATGTTTATGAAACATATTTCATTTGTAGAACATCATATGTTATTAAATGTTTATAAAACACATTTCTCTTCATGGTTTATAATATGATGAATGTTTTATGATCTTTTGGTACACATATTTATAATTTTCATAATGTGATGGGTGGGACCAATATAACCATCCAATTAATTGGGTATAAATTGATATATCGTGAAATAAAAATGATTATAATTTGTTGTTAACATCATTCACTAAGGGTCTTCTTCCATTTTGATTGTCTTGGGTGTTAACCTTGACTACTATGATTGTTCTTGAGTGATCCCATTCCACTATGATATTTCTATAATGATCATTGGCTATAAAGGAAATTATTTTATAATATTATGTGTACTCTATAATTCCATATTTTATAAAAGTATTATGATTCAATGCCTTATATTCTTTTATTCCAGTATTATTATTAACATGAGAACTACCAAAATTTATTCTCTAGATCATGTTTGTGATCTATGATATGTGGGATATAGTTTCAAAATTTAATTCCTAGGTTTGCATACCTAATTCTCATGTTATACTAATATATCCTTTTTTAGCTTTAAATTTAATCTGAGCTTACCCTTTCATATGTTTTATTTACCCATGTTATGAGTAATGGTTTTATATATGATATTCCATAGAAGTGTGGTAGTTATGAAAAACTTAGTGGGAGATGATGTAGAAATCTTATTAACTAGTATTTTATGTTTCAATGTTTCTAAATACACAAAACCAAAATTAATCCATTGGGATCATTATGTTATTTAACGAATATTCATATATTATTATTTAATATTTATGTATGAGAATATTGGGTCTCTATAGATGGTATTAGATATATTTTTAGTTAAACATTGGAAACTAGGATTATAAAACATTAGTCATATCACAAAGTATATATCTAATGATAAGACAGTGGATAATTCAAAGGATATGGAAATTTCCATGAATTTTGGTGAAGGAAATAGTATGTGGTTTCCAAGAATTTACACCCATTTTTTGGATAATACATGTTGATATAGACCAAGCACTACTGTGTCTATGGGTAATAAATCTTAAGAAAGAGCATTTAGTTTGACTCAATCAACAAATGGTTCACAATAGCAGGCCTTGTTTCACACATGGTCTAACACAGCCAAGGTATATGCCACAGAAATTAGAAAAAAATTGTTAGTAACCATCATAAAGGTTTTTAATTTATTATGACCATGAATGAACTTGGTAAAACCTAAGGTGTTATAGATTGAAAAATCATGAAATGTTTTAGAAATCATACAAATTATTTTCCATTATTTTTTTGTTTCCCACCCGAATTATAGTTTCTCATTCTATGATTTTTGGTTTTGGTTTATTTTTGGAACTTTGAGAAATGATGTTAACACTAAATGTGATACATTATTCAATTATTATGAGCAACAAAATTGGATTATTACTAGATAGAAATATATTGTGATTATACCTAATCATTTATAACGATATATGATTTAGAATGTGAACTTATGTGAGATAATTAATGTGTTAAATAACTAGAAGATGGAATCTTGTGAATGTTTGTGTTATAATAAATATAGTGGAAAGGAAATGTGGTTTTCTAAATTTAACGAAGGCAGTAGGTGGAACATAGAATAATATCTCAAATAGAGGGGAAGAGTTTTCTATGCAGAAATGAAATTCATAGTGAAATGTGTTTTGATGGAATTTTATGTATTATATGTGGGAAACATAGGTATTATCAGAGATAATTCCATAAACTATGGGTTAGAAACTAGAATTTTGAAATATATATTCTATTCCAATAGATGAAGTGAAAGGATTGAAAAGTGTATATATTTGGATTTTTGGATTATGATGTAGAATTATTTTTACCAATGGTATTTTGGTTATAAGAATATAAAACATCTATGGATTGTGTTAATTTTTGAACCATATATTTATTTATGTAATATTAGATTTAGATTTCCGGAAAACATCAAGGTTATATGTGTTCATGGTTGATCATAAGCTCCATGCCATAAAAAACACTTTTGAGGTATTAAGTGATGGGATTTTAATGTGATTGATCAATTTTTTGGATAATTATTATTAATATAAGGTATATATTACACTTAGGATTAACATTAAGTGAAATTTGAGAAGAAATTTCCATTATAAATTTTAGTGGTATTAAAACAATCAATGATAATATTATTTTTGATGATTAAATAAATTTTAATATATTTTCATTATATTTTTGGGGATTTTAGATGAATTATTTTAATATAGTTTTTTTAATAAAACATTAAATCTTCTTACATCTTGAAATTTCCCGATTCTTGAACCAACAATCAATAGAAAATAGGGGTGAAAATCCTACCACTAACCTATGTGATGTCTTAATTAGTATGAAATTAATTTCTTTTAATGAAGTGACTGATAAATATTATGTAGTTCTTTGGAATGAATGTTTTATCAATGATATTACCACAAGATTTAGAAATGACATGGTTATATCTTATGCCTCATGATTAATAATAGTTCATGAAAAAAATTACCCAACTCATGATTTAGAGTTTATTTTAATAATTTTAACATTAATCATATGGGTTTATTATCCTAGTGGAGAATGGGGTTATTTAAATAGACTAATCATAATAGTTTGAATTATATATTCACACCGTAAGAGTTGACTATTTTCTAAAGGATGTTTTTGGAGCTGATTAATGATTATGATTTCTCAATACATTAACATCGTGGGAAAGTAAACATGGTGGTATATTATTTTATTAAAAAAGATCGTAATATCATATCTATGATTAGGATAAAAAGAACCAATATTTGTGTATTTTTAATAGATTGATGTCGAAATCGGTAAAGATAAAATTTTATCTTGATCAAATTAATGTTCAACCATATATCCATGTGATGATAAAAGAGGCATAGAGGGGTGATGTAGACATTAAAATTAAATTTATAATTTTTTTAGAGTTTAACATTTAATGTGATGGAATAATATGTTTTAGGAACCAGGTATGTGTTTTGTCCATACTTGATTTCAAGAACTTGTTATTACAGGAACCTCATAGTCCTACATTCTCTATTGATTTTGGAAGTACATAGATGTATTGATATTTTAAAGAATAATTATTTGGTGATGGAAAGATGATATATATTGAAGTGTTTTTCCTCATTTCATTTTATGTTATTAAGTTATGGGAGATTTAAAAACTTTTAAGGGTATCATAAAACCATTAGCCATACCATAGTGTAAATTAGAGAACATCAGTGTGGATTTTTTTCATGGGATATGAAAAATATCTTAAGGGAACAATCCAATAAGGGTATTAGTGTAAAAACCCAGCTAATGATAAAGTAAATCATTTTTCATATTTAATTATATGAATTTTATAGTTATACTTGTAATAAAAAGTACATATTTTTTATAAAAAAGGAAATTGTTTTAATTAAAAACTTTTCCTAAAAATAGATATTTAAAATCATGATTTATTAAATTTAGATGTTTAATTATATAAAATTAAAATAATTTATGAAATTATCATATCAAAATCTACTCTGGGTAAATGTTTCAAATTTTTTTAGAAAAAAACATTTTTTAGTGAATAGTTGTGTCAATGTAAAAAAATGTATTATATATGATATATTTTATCCACATAATTACTTTTGAATAAACTTTATATTGTTTTATAATTATTATTATTTTTATCTTAAAGACGGTTTTTTTAAAAACTGTTTTAAAATGCATAATATTATACCTTTTTAGTTAATTTAGAAAATACATAATGGAAAAGGTTTAAAATGATACTTATCGACTATATATCTATAACTAATATTTTATTTTCATAAAATGATGATGATGATGATGATTATTATTATATAATCATCTTTTATACAAAATAATCTTCTTAATAACTTGAAGTCTCTCCAAGATTACAGGATTAATATTAATTTAAAAATTTCCACTAATGTATTGTCACGACCCGACCCTACCCGGGCTCGAGCCGCAACTACCCCAAGCCTGCCTCTATAGGCCAGGGTCTGGCGACAAGTGTCGAAGGCTAAATAACATGGGTAGGACTTTCCCTGAGTACCTATACACACACACACATGCAACACACTCAATGCAAAAGTGCAGAGTAAAAGAAAAGACAAGTAAAGAAAAGGGAAACTGCTATATATAAACCACAAAGTGCATTGACCTCTAATCAGTACAATGTAAGCTGAAGGTAAACGGAAAAGGAAAAAAAGTAAAAAAACGTTCCAAATAAGAAACGTGTCATAACCTGGAAACCGGTGAACAAAAGAAAAACAGCTGGAAGGGTCCCCCACATAGAACCCGACTATGACCACCGCACGCGGTCCAAGCTCCCGAACTCATCTACTCCACTGAAGTCACGACCAACATGTCCGTCATCTGCAAGGTCACACCAAGTGCAGGCAAAGCCCAAGCAGAGGTGAGTATAAAAATACTCAGTAGGATACCTCGAAGGCTCGAGGTAGCAACAAAGGAGGTACCGAAGGGTGAGCAGTAGATCAAATAGGGAATAAAATAGAAGTAAAATAGAGAGTGCATTAAATAGTACAACTCAACCCAACAAGACGAAGTTAGAAGGCTGGTCCTAACACAAGGAGCTAAGAACGGTGAGAAGATGAACTCCCCATCGAGATTTATCTACCTATATAAGGTTAGTAGACTCGTCCAACCACGAGAATCTAGACACGGAAAGAACGTCACATACCCCGCGCGTCTTTGCCTCTCCTGGAAGGAGAGTAACCAAACCCAAGAAGTGGGTACTGGAACAAGGTATATAAAAATCCATATGCTCTATCAAGAAGCCCGAACAAGACCGTAAAAGGATCTCCATCCCGTAGCTCAGCCCATGAAAAGTGAGTCGCCAACAGTCCCAGAAGTAAACACCATCAATGCCCAGCATCCCACACGACTTCCCCGAACTACAAATCAAGTGGCTCAAATCAATGCACCTTGACACTATCCGCTTTAGGTGGAACTGACTCGCATGCACGATTTTAGGTCGCGTCGCAAGGACGCATCTTGGTGGGGAAAGTGCCCCTCGTACTTGAGGGTTCTGGGGACACATCAAACCAAACCTCGTCACTAACCCGTAGTCGAGAGGTATCCTCGAAGTGAAAGCCATCACATCATTGACCCGAGAAAATGAGGGTCCCACTCTGGTAGTCACGAAGTAAAGCCACATACTAGCCTAGTAGAAAGGACAGAGTCTGAAATGCCAACGGGTGACCCATTGCCCAGCCCCGTTGGAGGGTAAACCCTAACACATCATCAGGCGACCCATTTCCCCACCCTGCGGGAGGGTAAACCCTAATACATCATCAGGCGACCCACTACCCCACCCTTCGGGAGGGTAAACACTAATTCATCATCAGGAGATCCACTGCCCAGCCCTGCTAGAGGGTAAACCCTAATCCATAATCAGGCGACCCACTCCCCAACCCCGCTTGAGGGTAGACCAGGAATAAGTCGATATGCGACCCACTGCCCAGCCTTCCTAGAGAGTAGACCTAGAACTAGACGACGGGTGACCCACTGCCCAGCCTTGCTAGTGGGAACACCCTAAGATTTCATCGAGTGACCCACATCCCAATCTCTTCTGGAGGGTAGACACTAAGTGTCGGGTGACCCACTGCCTATTCTCGGCTGGAGGGTAAACCATAGAAGTCAGTGAGCAACCCACTGCCTAGTCTCTACTAGAGCGTAAACCCGGAACTGCTCTGGCCATCTCTATTGGATGGTACAACACTGGCCAACCGAACACGGAGTGGGTATCGTGCAACCACCCGACTACGGAACACAACCAGGGGAAACCACTCAACCCTGCTGATCTAAACCATCGAGCACAGAGCCAGGGGAAAAACTCAACCCTGCTGGTCAACAATCTTGAATCGATGGACCCACTACATCGCAAGGGGTCAAAATTACACAAAGTAAAACACGACACACACCTGGGGCCCACATGATGTGTGGCCCCAAGTCATCCCCAACCATGTGCACTAATGTTATCAGGTAAAATAATCCACATGTACCTCTCAGTGTTCTCACATACTCCCAGAGTATGCCTATTCTCCAGCCAAGAAGGCTAACGTGAACACGACACCCATTGTCAACACGAAGGCTTAAACATAACAACTCCATCTTGCCACATCAACGACTGAGGCACGGCCAACCACATCTGTTTAACCACCAACATCACTTTCCCTGAAGTGCACGCGATCACACGCCATGGGTCCGCTACAAACACGATAGAAGAACCGCCACCGGGGCACCGTTCATATTTCCACATTTAATAAGATCGTGTATGAGGCTCTGCTCGCCTGAACAGATTACACTGTTGTAATCCCCATGGAAAAGCACACAAGGTAGACTAATTACACACCTAAAACGGTCAACATGTGAAAAAGGTACTATTCACCATAACCAACCCGTGTGGGGCCCACCCCAAGATCCAGAAACTGAACAAACGGATCACACCACTGTGATCCCCTTTGAAAAACACATAGGATTGACTACTCAATCGCCCAAAATGGACACCCAGTGGAAAAGATACTATTCACTGTAGGCAGGTCGGGTGGGACCCACACCACATCCCCAAAAAAGGTCGGGCGAACTGCGCCATCGTAATTCTCTCAGAAAAACATGTCAAAATCATTACTCACTTGTGTGGAACGGATATCCGGAGAAAAAGATACATTCCAGCTTACCACGCATGAGTGGTGCTACGTGGGACTCACATCCCGGTCCCGAAACAGAACCAATGGATCGCACTGTTGCGATCCTCTCAAAAAAGTACACAAGATGGACTATTCACTTGTCCAAAACGGTCACCCGGTGATAGAGATAGAAAATTAACGTCAACGCCCAAACAACCTTCATATGGCCCGCACCATCGTGCGGAATTAGATCGGGTGGATTTCACCATTGCAATCCCCTCAGAAAAACATCTAGAATAGATAGCTCGCACGCCCCGAACAGATGCCCAATGATAAATTCGATAAACGCTGCTCGCAGTTCAAAAGACGGGCCGTGGGGCCCACGACTCAACTCTAGCATCAACCCCTGAAACTACCTTGGAAAGCTTTTCCCTGGTTCCAGGGTCCCAATGCCGCTGACAGTGCTCAAAACCGACGTCAGATGCGTCTGTGCCGTCCAAAACAAGATCCCCCAGAGAAAACGCCAGTTCACTTAAAGTCGTGTCGTCCCTCCGAGTCCCCTTGTTTCGGGAAATAAAAATTCCGGAAACCATCTCAAAAAGTCTGCCTCGACGATACGGCTCCACAGCCGCAGACGTCTTGCAAAACGGACACCTGTAGCAGAAAATACAGGCATCCGAAAACTGAGGGGGCGAAGCCCCTAGGGCGGGACGGGCCTGGACCGGCCGGTCCGCCCACCCCGGGCGGTCCCGCGGTTCGGCCGTTCGGGCCGGCCATGAACCTGTGGTCCACTGTCCCACCGAATGTCCTAAAGGCCAGTCGCTTCTCACGTAGAGACCCGCCTTTGGCGTGTCTTGGTCTGGCCACGGGGTCGCACAACGCAACCCCGGTCTCCGCTCCACGCCGCAGAGCGTCTATGCCTGGCGCCCGCTCGCCGTCTGCGAGCCCCAGCTGACACCGTACGCCCCCGGATGAAGCCCCTGGCCTCCTCCTCCGCTGAAGGCTTTCACCTAGCGCCTTAGTCGCGCCGCCGTCCGAGAGCCCCGCCGCCGCCTCCTAGGGTCATCGTGCCGCCGCTCGAACCTGCCGGAAACCGAAAACCTGCAAAAATCGGCGGGCGATTGCGGAGGCCTCAGGACTACAAATCCGAAACCTAATGATGCGTTGGAAAGTACATATAACCTACTATGCATTCATGTGATTTGTTTGAAAATACAACAGAAATTCAACATGATTAAATGGACTTACTGTAGGTGTGTGGAGAATAAAATGAAAACGACGAACTCTACCTCTTGGGCGAAGCCCGGCGCTTTGCGACGAACCGCCGGAGTTTCTGCGCCTTGCCGGATATGCCTCGCCGGAGTGGAGGAGGAGAGGGAGGGGCTCCCGCCTGCTGTTGTCTTGGCGAAGAAGAAGAAGAAGAAGAGGGAGGGAGGTTTTTTATGTAGGAAACACTTAACCGCCCCTGCCTGGCACGCCCCCGACTCCGCTCCCGACGCAGACAAAAAGGAGGGTGCCCCTAGGGTAAACACGACGCTCCGAGCGGAATGGTGGGATCAGAATTTTAATCTGAGGCCCCGTTGAAATGTTATTAAACATAGCACCTGAGGCTGCCAAATTACGAAAACGCCCCTGGGGCCATTATTCACTGACGGCCCGCGCCCGCAGAACTTATACCCCTTCTAGGTTAAATGGACCGTTCCGAACTCAAGGGTGCCTTTGATTTTGTCATCCAAACCACCGTTTAATAGATACTTGAGTTTAACCATTTAACACATAAATTAATTACTTAATTTATCTGTCTAACATTCTGGAAACGAGTGAGGGGTCCAAACATCCTGCGCCGATATGTTTTATGTCATTTCTACGGTAAAAACACCATTTACGACCCATCCATACACTCGGATCTCTGATTCGGATCACCGTTTAGGAGTTATCCATTTTATTTGGCATGTCCAGTGTGAACGCACTGGAAATTTTATTTCGGCCACTTAGGGGCTCAAAATTGCACGCCGTCTGAGGTTGCTACTCTGGAATAACATAAAGAATATTCCAAAGTCTTTTATAGCAAAAAACTGGGTTATTAAATCATTCCCTCCTTCATGATTTTCATTCTTGAAAAGAAAAACCATGGAACAACTCAAGGAACTAAGCCCACACCTAGCACTCTCGTACCCAGAAGAACTCTTACACAGTTTTGTGCCACCGCTCACAGACCAAAGGATTTGATCTGTTCACACGAGGTCTTCCCTCGCCGATGATGTGCATAGGAGAATGCTCACATCTTCTCAGGTGAGTCGCGTGGGAGATGTCATGCACCCATTATAAACATTGGCGTTTGGGCAAGGCAGTAGGGAACCTCACCATCCTTTCGCATGGTCTCAAATAGCCCGAAGGCTCTCGGGGGTTGGTCACCTCCCCGACCAAACCATTATGTCACATGCCACGACTAGAATCACCACCCACACTTGGGACAAGGCCTGATGATTCCCTCCTCCATAATATCCATATGGTGGAACACCCAATGATATCTGGTCGCGCAAGGATTCACAGTCGATGTATCCCATCCAAGACTCTCTTACACACTCGAAAGAGGAAGGAGTCGACACCATCGACTAATGAAAAAGGTCCCATGCCTTTCTACCATACCGACATAGGGTTACATTGACACCCCGAGCCACCCTAGTAACAACTCAAACAAGGAGTAGGGAGAAAAGGCATTCCACACACCGAGTCTAAAAATTATATTTCAAAAAGTAGAAGAGCTGTAATGTGTACCTCTTATTACTTCATGCTCTGCGGGGTCGTAGACATCCAAAGGTCGCGGTTGTCCGTGGTCCTAACCGTTAGCTCCTGAAGCCTGACGTGGACCGCCTAGTGGTGATGGGGAAGACCTCGTAAGGTCATCCTCCACATCCGGCTCCTCCCCCTCCTCTGCTAGCACCACCTCTCTGGGTACTACTCTGATCATGGCACTGCCTCTGTCGTGATGGTGCACCTGCAGCCTTTTCGGAGCTCTCCACATGCCTGGTCGGGCAGTCTTGTGCCAGGTGACCTCGCCCATCGCAAGCATAGCATTGACTCTCTTTGGGCTGCACTGGTGCCCTCTGGCGCCATTGTGCTGTACGACCACGTCCCTGAGTCCGGTTGTCATAAAGCCACCTACGTCAAGGTTCTGCTTGACAACGCCTACAAGTTGTGGCAGATGTCTCAGCTCCAACGTGCATGCTACCACCACTAACTCTAGAACGTGACTGGATGCTCTCTTCCACCAGCGCCTTCTCTAGAACCCCAGTATATGTGTAAATTACCAAGGGTAATATGACTGCACGAATCTCTTGGCGGAGAGCCTACTCAATCTTCCGCGCTCGGATGTTGTCTTCATGGACAATGTCCGGGTAAAAGCGTGCACGGTCTGCGAAATTAGCCATGTAATTGGCCACCATCATCCCTCCCTGATGAAACTGTAAGAGCTCCTGAATCTAAACGGAGTCCAAGTAGGAGGGTAAAAACTCCTCACGAAACAAATAATTAAAGTCTCCCCACAAAAGAGATGACTCATCAAGAATCTAAGTCACCAGAATCCACCAACACCAAGATGCTCCACGAAAAAGGTGGCTGCCAAAGCCACTGTCTGATCTGTCGGCTTCTGCACAAGCCTGAAAAAGAAAACCACTATCTCCAGCCAAACCTCTGCTGCCTGAGGGTCTTGCTCACCACTGATCCTCAGCGGTTCCTACCACTGGAACTCGTGAAGCATGCTTAACCTGCGCTCAAGCTCAGCCTGCTCAACTGAAGCTGTCTGGTTCTCACTAGGTGTGGGTGCTGCTACCGGCCCACCCAGAAAAAGGGGCTCGCATGATGGGTCCTATACTGAGGCCTCGTAGCACATAGGTTTGTCGTCACAAACCAAAGCTGGTATCCTAGATGACTATCTTCTCGGAGGCATCCTGAAAATTATCAAGGAGTGCCACGGTCAGATAAGCATATATGTATATACCAATAACAACGATGGGGATATGACTCAAGAAAGACAGTAAAAGACTCAATCCTATGTGATGCACAATCCAATTTCCCTGCAACGAGTGTCTCAGCATGCTGAGTCGACAAGAGGGTTATCAAGGTCCTTGTGAATGGATACATCAGTCGCCGCACCATCACTGGACTCCCTAGCCTGAGAGCCTCTCTCGAGACACGTTAACACTGTTGCCCTAAATCCCAGCCAAGTCCCTTTTTACTTTAGGGATGTCCGAACAACATCCCAATGAAGTAACCACCTCCGATACCACTTTTTCATGACCCGACCCTACCCGGGCTCGAGCCGCAACTACCCCATGCCCGCCTCCATAGGCCACGGGCTGGCGACAAGCGCCGAAGGCTAAACACCTCGGGGAGCCCTTTGCCTGAGTACCTATAATCACACACACATGCATCACACTCAATTCAAAAGTCAAGAGTAAAATAAAATAAAAGTAATAGAAAGAGAACCTGCTATATATAAACCACAAAGTGCATCAACCTCTAATCAGTACGAAGTAAGCTGAAGGTAAACAGAAATGCGTAAAAAATGAAAAACACACGAACAACCAGAAAAGTGTGCCAACCTGGAAACAGTTGAACAAAAGAAAAACAACTGAAAGGGTCCCCCACCTAGAACCCAACTACGACCACCACACGTGGTACAAGCTCCCAAACTCCTATGCCCCACTGAAGTCACGACCAACCTGTCTGTTGTCTGCAAAGGCACTCAAGTGCGTGCAAAGCCCATGCAGGGGTGAGTATAAAAATACTCAGTAAGATACCCCAAAGGCTTGAGGGAGAATCAAAGGAGATACCAAAGGGTGAGCAGTAGATTGAACGTGGAATAGAACAGAAGTACAACAGAGAGTGAAGTAAATAGTAAAACTCAGCCCAAAAAGAGAAATGTAGAAGGATTTTCCTAACACATGGAGCTAGGAATGGTGAGAAGATGAAAATCTTGTTGAGCTTTCGCTACCTATAGCAGGAGAGTAGTCTCGTCCAACCACGAGAATCTTGACGTGAAAAGCACGTGGCATACCCCATGCGTCTTCGCCTCTCCAGGAAAGCGAGTAACCAAACCCACGAAGTGGGAACTAGAAAATGGTATAAATAAATCCATATGCTCTATCAAGAAGACCTAACAAGACCGTAAGGGTATTTCCATCCCGTAGCTCAGCCTATGAAAAGTGATTCACCAACAGTCCCAGAAGTAAACACCATCGATGCCCAGAGTCTCGCACGTCTGCCCCGAACAGCAAGTCAAGGGGCTCAAATCACCGCACCTTGACAATATCCGCTTTGGGCGGCACGGACTCGCCCGCACGGTTTTAGCTCGCGTCGCAAGGATGCATCTTGGTGGGGAAAGCACCCCACATACATGAGGGTTTCGGGGGAACATCAAACCACACCTCGTCACTGCCCCGCAGTCGAGAGGTCTCCTCAAAGTGAAAGTCATCACATCACTGACCGGAACAAACGAGGGTCCTGCATTGGTAGTCATGGTGTATAGCCACAGACTAGACTAGTAGAAAGGACTGAGCCTAAAATGCCAACGGGTGACCCACTGCCCAGCCCCGCTGGAGGGTAAACTCTAACACATCATCATGCGACCCAATGCCCCGCTCTGCGGTAGGGTAAACCCTAATACATCATCAGGCGACCCACTACCTCGCCCTATGGGAGGGTAAACCCTAATACATCATCAAGAGACCCACTACCCAGCCCTGTAGGAGGGTAGACCTAGAATAAATCGAAATGCGACCCACTGCCCAGCCTTGCTGGAGGGTAGACCTGGAACTATACGACGTGCGACCCACTGCCCAGCCCTGTTGGAGGGTAGACCCTAAGAGTTCGTTAGGTGACCCAATGCCCAGTCTCTGCTAGAGGGTAGACCCTAAGTGTTGGGTGACCCACTGTCCAGTCTCGGCTGGAGGGTAAACCCTAGAAGTCAGTGAGCAACCAACTGTCCAGTCCCTACTTGAGGGTAAACCCGGAACTGCTCTGGCCATATCTATTGAATGGTACAACCCCAGCCGACCGAACATGGAGTGGGTATCGTGCAACCACCTGAATCCGGAAAAAAACTAGGGGAAACCACTCAACCCTGCTAATATGAACCATCGAGCACAGATCCAAGGAAAAAACTCAACCTCGCTGGTCAACAATCGGGAGCCGAGGGACCCTCTACGTCGCTAGAGGTCAAAAGTACGCAAAGCAGAACATGACACGCACCTAGGGCCCACACGACGTGTGGCCCCAAGTCAAACCCAACAAAGCACAGAAAAGTTCTCAGGCACAAACATCCACATGTACCTCCCAGTGTTCTCACATACTCACATAGTATACCACGTCTCCATCCAAAAAGTCTAACTTGCACACGGCACCCACCGTCAACACGAAGGCGTAAACGTAACAACTCCAATTTTCCACCTCATCAATAGAGGAACGACCAACCACATCTCTTTAACCACAAAATCAATATCCCAGGAGTGCACGTGATCACACGCCATGGGTCCTCTATAAACAGGGTAGAAGAACCTCCACCGGGGCACCTTTAATATTTCCACATTTAATAAGATCGCGTATGAGGCTTCGCTCACCTGAACAGATTGCACCATTTTAATCCCCATAGAAAAACACGTGAGGAAGACTACTTACTCTCACAAAACGGTCAACTAGTGAAAAAGGTACTATTCATCATAACCAACTCATGTGGGCCCCACCCCAAGATCCCGAACCTGAAAAAATGGATCACACCACTGCGATCCCCTCGGAAAAACACATGGGATTGACTATTCACTTGTCCAAAACGATCACCCGGTGATTGAGATGGAAAATCACCATCAACGCTCAAACGACCCTCATGGGGCCCACACCATCGTGTGGAATTAGAGTGGGTGGATTGAACCATTGCAATCGCCTCGTAAAAACATCCAGAATTGACTACTCGCACACCCCGAACAGATGCCCGATGAGAAAGTCGCTAAACACTGTTGACAGCTCAAAAGAAGGGCTGTGGGGCCCACACCTCATCTCAGGCTTCAATACCCGAAACAACCCTGGAAAGCTTCGCCCCGGTGCTAGGGTCCCAACACCGCTAACGGTGCTCAAAACAGACATCAGACACGTCCGCGCCGTTGAAAAAAATATCCCCCAGAGAAAACGCCAATTCATCTAAAGACGCGTCAGGCCTTCGAGGCCCCTCTTTTCAGGAATTAAAATTTCCAAAACCATCTCAAAATGTCCTTCTCGCTGAGAGGGCTCCACATCCACAGATGTCATGCAAAACAGACGCCTGTAGTGGAAAATACGGGCGTCCAAAAACTGAGGGGGTGGAGCCCCATGGGCCGGACGGGCCTGGACCGGCCGGTCCGCCCGCCCCGGGCAGGCCCACGGTGACCCGCATTTTTTGGGTCTTGGTCTGTCCGCGGGGTCGCACAGCGCGACCCCGGTCTCTGCTCCGCGCCGCGGAGCGCCGTCGCCCGGCGCCTGCTCGCCGTCCGTGAGCCTCGTCCAACACCGCACACCCCCAGCCGAAGCCCCTGGCCGCCTCCTCCGCTGAAGGCCGCCACCCTACGCCTTAGCCGTGCCTCCGTCCGAGAGCCTTGCCACCGCCTCCTAGGGTTTCCGCGCAGCTTCTCGAATCCACCAGAAACCGAAAACCCGCAAACTTCAGCGGGCGATTGCGGAGGGCTCGAGACTCCAAATCAGAAACCGAAAGATGAGTTGGAAAGTTCATAAAATATACTATGCATTAATGGGAATTGATCAAAAATCCAATAGCAATTCTATGTGATTAAACGGGGTCAATGTTGGTGTGGGGAGAATAAAACGAAAACGACAAACTGTACCTCTTGGGTGAAGCCCGAAGCATTGGGACGAACCGCCGGAGTTGCCGGGCCTCGCTGGATATGCCTCGTCGGATCTACCTCGCCAGAGTGGAGGAGGAGAGAATAGGACTTCCGCCTGCTACTATACAGGTGAAGAAGAAGAAGAAGAAGAGGGAGGGAGGGTGTTTAAGTAGGAAACACTTAAACACACCCCCCCACCCGGCACACCCCCGACTCCGATCCCGACGCAGAAAAAAAGGAGGGTGCCCTTGGGGTAAACATCACGCTCCGAGCGCAACCTTGGTCTCATAATTTTAATCTGAGGACCTGTTCAAATGTTATTAAACTTAGAGCCCGAGGCCTCCAAATTATGAAAACGCCCCTGGGGCCATTTTTCACTGACGGCCTGCACTCGTAGAACTTATACCCCTCCTAGGGTAAATGACACGTTCTAGACTCAACGGTGCCTTCGGGTTTCCCATCTGATCCAGCGTTTAAGAGATACATAATTTTAACCATTAAACACCTAAATTAGTTATTTAATTTATCCGTCAAACGTTCCATAAGCGAGCGAGGGGTCCAAATGTCCCGCGCTAACATGTTTTATGTCGTTCATAGGGTAAACACCCCATTCTAGACCCATTCATACACTCAGATCTCTAATCCGGATCACTGTTTAGGAGTTATCCATTTTATTTGGCATGTCTAGTGTTAACACATTAGAAATTTAATTCCGGCCACTTTGGGGCTTGGAATTGCACGCCGTCTGAGTGCGCTGCTCTGGAATAGCATCAAGAATATTCCAAATTATTTTATATCCAGAAATAGTGTTCTTACATGTGTATTGAATTATGAAAAATTTATTCCATGTTTGTTCATTATTTGACCCTTTTTTAGTTAAAAATGTTGGTTCACCTAACTTCTTCTGCATATTACCAAGTGTTTCCTCTCAGCCACTAATAGAAGGCCACCAACTCTCTACCCATATTCACCCAATAAAACCCAATTGGTTTCTATAGGTCATAACCAAATGAATTAAAAACGTATCTCCCCTTATACTATATTCCTGAAATGGGTCCTAAATACAACCAAAAAAGTCTTTTGGTGCAAACCAAAAAGAGATACCAAAAGAAGAGGTAACATTCATCAACCAACATCTTTTTTTTATTTCCTCCTCACCCCCATTCAGTTCATATTATGCCATTATTATACAATAAACCTATTATCCGATATATATTGAAATGTTTTAAGATAAATTTTAATAAATACACCTAAACAAACTTCAATCAAATGGTTTATGAAACCATCATTTATGTATATGGAGAACTAATGCCGCAGGAAATGATGTGGTCTTTTTCCCATTACCACCATTCACGGTTGAGAATAATGTTGAATATGAAGTTTATATACATTATTTATGAAATAATTATAAATTTTGAGTAATTATTTTATATTTTAACCTTTTATATTCTATTTTTAATTGATAATATTTCATCGCTTCTCTGTGTGGAGGACTACCATCTCGCGAAGCGATGTGAAGAATTATATAATAATGTGTTCCATATAAAGTAATATGGGAAGATATATTGAATATATATTAAATAAAAGAAAAAATTATGATATTACAAACATAATATTATTATCAGGAATATAATATATCATTATCTCCTAACCATTTTTCTTAATGAAAAAGTGACAACGTTGTTCATGGACGGGTGGACTACGGCCACCTCAAAGTGATGTGATTCTTCTATTTTCATCACCTCACCAGAATAAAGATATGTATAATAGAATATAATTAAATAATATGGTATATTTTATATAATTATCATTCTTAAATGATACGTTTATATGTACTATATTTCTACAATGAACATTGGAAAAACGGAAACGTTGCCCATGCATATATATGGCATACCATCTCCTTGATCATAATGTCAGTTCATTTTCATAACTATATTTAATTGTTTATTTTTAAAATATATTTGATTTATAATATTATAATTATTTAATTATTAATATTATATATACATTTAAATAATGAACTCTTTGACCATTGACGACCTACCAATGTTGTTTCTGACACACAAGCCAAATAAGGTAAAAACAACAACAATAAAATTAATTGAATATATAATTGTATATACCATTGTAATAAGTGAAGTACAAGTAATGATAAATATTAAAAAGGTTATAATGAAAGTAAATAACAAATATATTTTTATTATTGGGAAATATAAAAATACATGTGAAAATTCTGACTCAAGGTAAGGGAATTAATCTCAATTTCCATCATTGAGTCAATTCTTAATGGTATGAACATTTTTTATATGGAATATATTGAGACCCTTTGACATTATATAATATGAATTTATCTATTCTAATAATTTTTATTGTTTTTTTAATGTAATTCATCAATATGGTATATGATTTAAGTGTTTCTCTAGTGAAAAATGGTATTTCTTTAAGAAAAGATCACATTTTAAGGTTTTCCTTCAAACTCTTTTTTTCATCCATTTCAATGTTTTTAAGATGATATTTGAGATTTTTTAATATGTGCATAAAATTTTTCTAAATTTTATTTTATGTTTATTTATCCTTATTTCTATGGTTATCAAAGAGAATATTTTGACCTATTTTAAATGGATCTGTAACTAGCACTTTTCCTAGTATCATGACTGTTATTTCATTACTATCTTCCTTTGAAATGATACATGTTTTCTTAAATGAAAAACAGTCCTTCCATTTTTTTATAATTTTGTATTGAAAATGGTTTTTACAAAGAAAATGTTATTCTTTATTGAAAATTTGATTTTGACAGAAAATGGTATGTTTATATCTAAAAGGGATATTTATAATATTTTAAAAGAGCATTTGAAATGATGAAATGTATTATTCAGGATGTGGTTCATGGAATTTTTACAATATGGGTGCACCCAGATATCATCGGGTAATCCATTCAAAGAATAAATGATGAGTTCTCTAAGATAACACTCCAATGAATTGTGTAATTATTATCTTCTCAAGATAATTATATTATTAGTTTTTTGTATGGTTCTTCAAATTTTTAAATGTTCTTTAACAGTTATATCAGATGATGTCCCAAGTTATGTAAATGAGTTTTATAATATTTATAATGAGTTTTCAAGGAAATAATTTATTCTAAAATGTTAAAATAAATAATCATTTTAAAGGAATTGTATTTCCTTTTATGAAAAAAATTTTGTGTACTCACGAAAACAAAATTTCATGGGTTTTCATGTTCTTACTAAACTAATAGTTTCCATTATTTTTATATCCCTTACTAAGACTCTTATATCATCCCATTATTTTAGTAATTTTTTATAGTGATTAAGGATAGTTATGGGAAAGGAAGATGTCTTGTTGAATGTCATGAATAGTTTTCCGGAAAAATAGATCATGCTTTATTAAAAAATATTTACATTATTGTAAAAATGGATACTAATAATAAGGTTCCACTTTTTATTTTACAGTTTTGTTAAGTATGAGTTATGGACTAATTCCCTCAAAATAAAAACATGAATATATATTCAATGTGAATGAAAGTTAAAATATTGACTTAAACTGAAGATCAAGTAAATTTTAATGTAGGGTATATATAGTTGGTATCATTTTTAAGTTTAGATAACTTTAGAGGTTAGGTTAATATTAATTGTGTTCCTTGAAATATTTTTCCTCATGGTTATGTTTAAATAATATAGCATTTAATTACGGCCATGTTTCATCATCTAAATTATTTCTGTTAAGATTGGTTTTCTATAGAGGAAATAGGGATGTTGGAGTGGGATGTCATTGAGAGGAATATATCATTCCAAATCAGCATCTCGATATGGTGGGAATTGGGTTGAAAAGTTTATTATTGTGATGGCTCAGCTAACCCATGATATAATTTGTGGATGTATCAATGCCAAAGTTGTACCAAATATACAATAAATAAACATGTATATTGTATATAATTTCATGATTAAACATCCTCGACAACTCATTGGATCATATAACCCTATGATGGTTGAAGGATGGATCAATTTTCTAGATATGATATTTTATATGATTAGATTTTTGGAATAACCAAAGGTAACTATTTTCATTTATCATTTTTAAGGGGAAGTTGATCGATGGTGGCCTTTTGTTAAGAATAAAAAAGATAAATATTATCTTGATTCCCTATAATGGGAAATATCTAATGATATTTCGTCTTGAGAAATATTTATCGATGTTTATTTGACTTCATATGGAAAAACAATTCCTAGATCTGAAGATGAAAGATGAAGATTTCATAGATTAATATGAATATAACATCAAAATATTTTCTAGTTATCTTCTGAATTTTAGTAGAGAAACTGATATTAACGTTAATAGTTCTTTATATGGATTTAAATTAATTTTATAAAGAACTTTGGATGGATAATAATTTAAAATATATGAGCAAGTTTTTCATTATGCTGAAAAGGATGAGGTGGAGTTTTCCAACTCTTAAGTTTCTCATGATGATTAAAGTAAGAATTGGTTATGATCAAAGTATATGGGTAAACATACAAAAATGACATTAGGTTGTGTGAAATTGATGATCACATCTTATGGTATGTTTGGAAAAAACAACTCGGGAGAGTGCCTTATGTATTTAGGTAAGTGTTACCAATGTGGAAATTTTGGCCACATGGCCCATGAATGCAAGAAAAAAAATATTGATGAATAAGAAAATAAGGCAGCAAATATCTATTCAAAAACAAGGTTATCTAGTTGTAATGAGATGGTTATTTATTCTAATTCATGTATGATGATAGTTAAAATGGATGGAAATCTCCATATTCGAAAAAAAGGTGTATTAATGTTGTTTTCTAATACTATTGTTGATGTTGGGCCATCAAATAAAGCTGTGGAACGTATGTTACTCAAGTTTTAGAATTATTCTAATAAACAATTTGACTCTAGATCTTTGAATTATTTCATTTTTGATGAATTTATATTTAAAATGAGAATATCACTTAATGAAATTAGGAAAAAAAATTGGTGTAAACTATTAGTGGAGTATTAAATCTACCAGGATTTATAAGAATCATCTTGTTGTTAATAGTGGGATGGTCATCCAAGAAAATCTTGTTGAGCTGGCCATACTAGAGTTTTATATCATTCTAATAGTATATTGGCTGTCATTTTATAATGATTTGATATATTTGAGTACTAAAAATGTTTTTTTCAATGATTTTATTCCCTTGAAAACTTACAAATAAGGGGAGAAATGAGTAGATATGAAAGTGAATACTATCTCGCTCATACATTTGAAAATAAAAAAATTGTTCAAATTAGTGATGTTCCAGTAGTAAATGAATACATTGATGTCTTTCTGAATGATTTTAAATTCATTTATATTAATCTATATGTTCAGTTTTCTATGGAATTAGCACCTAATTCTCAGCATATTTTTAAACTACCTTATTGAATGGCTCAAGTTGATCTTTTAGAATTAAAAAAGTAAGTGTAGGAGTTATTAGGTAATTATTTCATCTAACCACGCTCTTCAACACCAGATACACCTATTTTTTTGTTAAAAATATATATGTTTCAATGAGACAATCCATTGATTATAGAGACTTGAAGAACATCATTGTTATGAAAAAGTATCATTTTCTCATATTGTTTATTTTTTATCAGCTTCATGGAGAATAGTATTTGATGAAGTTTGACCTGAGGTGGGGGTTCTGTTAGTTACAATTAAATGATGTATAAATTTCTAAGACTGTGTTTCAAACCATATATGGAAAATCTTAATTTGTAGTTATGTAATTTGGGTTATCTAGTCCACTAGTTGTATTTATAGACCTTATGAGTGGAATTTTTAACGAGATCCAGGATATGATTTTATTATATATAGTTATGAAATTTAGTTATATTTTGAAATTCACGAGAAGCTTCAATGATGCCTAATGTTTTTTTAAACATTAAAATAAAATAAACCATATGAAAAAACTATAAAGTGAAATTTTTTTTTGAAACATTTTTCATTTCGTGGAAATATTATTCCTAATGATGTAATAATTGTTGACACTTCTAAAAAAAAGTTATTTATGAATATCAAATACCCAAAAATAGAATTGAGATTCATAGTTTTCTTTGATAATTGGGTTACCTCTATTTATATGTTTATAATATTGCTCGGTGTTATAGCCCACTAACTATGTTCATTCAAAAAGGTGTTATGTTTATTTGGACAAAAGAATGTGTTTTTTTTTTCTAAAATTGAGAATATGATTAGAGAATTATCTAGCTTGGTCCCTTAATTAAGAAAATTGATAATGCATCATCTACAGTGATTTTCCTTGGAATGGACTTGTTTGTTTCCTAATGTATTATACCAGAAAATTTATTACGCTTCACAAAATCTAAAATTTCATGAGTTAAATTACCCTACACATGATTTTGAATTATCTTATTCGATTATTTCTTGAAAAATTTCTAGGAATCATTTAGGTGCCATATGGTGTGAAATATATGCTAATCAAAATGTTCTGAATTATATATTCACTCAGAAATAATTGAACATGAGATAGATAAGATGGTTAAAAAAATTCAAGAATTTTGGTTGCATGATTCATTAACATCCAGGAAATACAAACTAAAGTTGGTGATACTTGGTGTAAAAAAATTAATTCTACATTAATCGTATTATGTTTGAAATATGAACTATTTCTTAATGATTTATGGATTTTTCTCTAGAAGTTGTGGTTTCATAAACATCATTTTTTTGTATTAGGATTCAGTATAGAAATGTTTTTCCTAATGTATTAAAAGAGCACAGAAGGAGGATCAATATTTAAAGAAAAATGTAGAATCTATTAATAAGGTTATGTTTTAAAGATTTAATACTTATAAATAATTTGTTTTATGATTTTTTACAAATATTTTATGTGCCTTTTGATTCGTAGCTAAGGAATTATTTGTTGATTAAGGAAGAAAATTCTCTAATTTCCATTCATCTGGGAAGCACCAATATGTATATAGACTAAAAAGAGTATTACTAGTGTGGTGGAATTAAAATAGATATTTCTAAATTCATCATGAAGTGTTTGAATTTTCATCAGGTCAAAAAAAAATATTTTTTTAAATGGGATACATCAACAATTTTCAGTACCAGATTAGAAATGGGATAATATATTAATGGATTTCATACTGGGATTCCCCAGTACATCAGGTGGAAACAGTGTAAGTTGGAAAATTATTGATTTACTATCTAAATCATGAAATTTCCCTACCACTTGGGACAAAATGTTTTTAGATCATATTTCATGATTTTATCTAAAAGATATTATCAGGTTTCATGGAGTACCTCTTTCGATTATATAAGACCATGATCCCAGGTTCACATATAATTTTTTTAATGGTCTTCGTAAGTTGTTTGGTACTAAATTAAATTCCAGTAAAACATTTCACCTTTAATCCAATGGAATATATAAGTGGACAATTCAAACATTGGAATATATTCTTAATTCTTTCATAATGGATTACAAATGATGTTTGGACCAATTTTTTTCTTTATCAGATTTTTCGTATAATAACAGTTTTCAATTCAATATACAGATTTAACTATTTGAGTAATTGTATCAAAAGTGGTGTCAGACACCATTATTTAAGGATGACGTAGGGGAAAGTAATTTTATAATTCTAGATTTGATAGAGGATATTTCATAGAATGTTCAGACTATTTAGAGACACATTAGGATAACTCAACGAATACATAAACATTATCTAGCTAACCAGAGGAAAAATCTTTCTTTAATGGTTGGTGATCATTTATTTCTCAATGTTTCACCATGGAAAAGTGTAATGCAATTTTTTGAAAATGGGAAGTCGAGTACATGGTTAATTAATCCATTTTAAATACATTATATTGTTGGAGCATTTTCTTATAGAGTGTCCTTAACTCCCATTTTATATTGGGTATATAACATATTCTATTTTTTCTATTTTATGAAAATATGTTTTGCATTAATCTCATGTTTTGAGCCCTAAAGTACATCAGTTGGAATAGAATATTTCTTATGAGGAAATACTATTTCAGATTTTTGACCACATAGAGAATGTTTTTTTAATATGGTGATTCACTAGGTTATGGTTTTATGGAAAACCATATGTTTGAAATGGAAACATGGAAATCTAAATATTATATAAGGGAAAGGTATCCATACTTGTTTAGTAATAGAATAAAATTGAGAGAATGTAATTTATAAAAGGGTTTAGGATGTAACTACACATTTAATGATAGAGTAAATAATTTTTCATATTTAATTTTTTAATTATATATTTATGTTAGTTATAAATATATTATATATTTTTTTATCAAAAAGGAAATTATTCTACTTATAAAATTTTCAAAAATTTTTTATTTAAAATAATAATTTATAAATTCTTCAATTTTAATTTCAAAATATTTATATAATTTTTTAAAAAATATTATCAAAAATTAATTTCTGTGTGATTTTGGTTTTTTTAAGAAAATATTGAAATTCTAGTGACAGGTGGAAAATAATGATTTTGTAAAAAAATAATATCTTTTAATAAATTATAAAATTTAAAAGTATCTATATTTTCTTAATCTGATTAAATGAAACATATTTATTTTTTATGATATATTTAATCCACTTAAATTATTTTTAATCTTTTATACATTGGTTTTTAAATTTCATTTTGGATTAATGAATTTTTTTTTTCTAAAATGTTTTTCAAAATACATAATGTTTCGCCTTTTTTATTAATTAAGATAATTCTCAATTGGGAATGTTTAAAATGAAATTTATAGAATATATATCATAAAATATTTTTATAATTTTATAGAGTGATTATTATTTTTCATTGAGTTGATATTGAATTATATTATTCCAAAATACAATATTCTTCTTGAAAACTCATTGTCATATGATGAATAGTTTCAAATTATATGAAGAACATGCCTACACACTGCCCCATTAATGAAATATTTCATTTTTACCTCCTCGATGTCTAGATCCTCCTAGGGGTTTCACAATATACCAGTGATCTTTGGACCTACTTCTCCTTCAGAAGGCACACTGCCCTCACCATGGATAGGTGATTACTGTCTCCATAGTCAGCCACCACACCCAATTGTTATGTTCAAGGATTATCTTAGCCATCCATATCAGTTTTTTTCCAATTTATTCCATGATATTTTCAATTAGATTTAAATTACATCCTTGGATGATTCATGCATGGTTCTAGATGTACCTTCTTCGGCTTTCATGGAAGATTTAGAGTTCCATAAATGAGAACTATTGGCAACGTTTGGATCCAACAGAAAATTGCTTCACCTCTTCTGGAGTTTCATGGTTTCAAGGGAATTGGATTCACTGACTCATGTCACATCCTTTAATTGTAAATCTTTTTTGGTGGTTCAGGATTGAAAGGAGGACTTCATTCAGGCACAGTGCAATGCCCCTAAATCTGTGTGTTAGTGGTGCATCAATCAATAATAATGGGATACTATGATACACTTTGGGGGGATTCCTCTCATGTGGTGGTGTGGATCAACCTCCCAGGTCTCCCACTGCAATTTCAGAATGCCTCCAACCTAAGAGCCATTTTTGATTCTATAGGCCAATTTCTATATAAAGAAGGTTGTACACTCAAACTTGACGAATCCTATATACCATTGATCAATATGGAATTTGATATTTCTAAGAAACTATGATATCTTATCTATCATTGTTTGAAGGATTCATTCATTTAGGGACAATACCTTGTTTATCCATCACCTCCTAGTTTATTTTCTTTATTTCTTCTCCAAGGGAATTATTTACCTATTTTTAAGAGGCAAAACTAGGGTGATGTATGTTATCACAAGTAGGGGTCACCAATATGTTCTCTCTCGACCTCTTCATCAAGGAATATGGTGAAATTCCCTTTTCATCCAGTAAATATTGGGGCTCGTATTGGGTTAGATGTCAATTTTCCCATTCATGGAGGTATGGTTGGTCTTATGCCTCAATTATCTATCCCTAGTACTCTTATTAAAATGGTTTCCCCTTTCATTTACTTAGTTACTTACAAGCCATTGGAATCCTCCATTGGTATCAGTGGAGTATGTTGGCTGGAACCTGAGTATCCTTTTTGGAAGGCTTGTAGTAATTATATTATTATCAGCTCTGTAGTTTGTATCTCTCTCTGCATGACTCGAGTCCCCCCAACCCATTTCCCCCATTAACCATACATCAATATTGTAATATCACATTTTTATGAGTCTCTGGTCTTTTTGAACATCCTTCTTTCTTAGTTCCAATAGTTGGAGACCCCTAAGTTGGAGTATTATCACATTCATCTTCGAGTTGGTTCTTGCACTCAATTACTCACTAGGTTTTCTTTTTTTTGGTCATTTTTCTATAATATTTTATATAGGATCCAAGGGGATAAATATTTTGGTAATGTTAACCCTTTATCTCCTTGAATGGTCTCTTTAACTCTGTATAATGTATTGTTCATAATTTCTCAATATAAAATCTTATGGGATAGATCGTCATATCCTTACTAGTATAATGGTTCCAGGTAGTCTTGGAAAAATCTAGATAATTAATTGTTAGATAATTCAATCATAATTTGGAATTCCTTGACATTGGGTCCCTAGAAAAATCAAAATTTACAGAAACTGAACTCCAAAAAAATAATTCTTCCCTGGATTTAGTTTCCGACGAAAAAAATTATCTTCTAATTTTTTTGAGTTTTATCATATACATTCCAACTCTCAAAACATTTGTATATTTATCTTATGGAAATCTAGTGTCTTAGTGGAAATGATAAATGTTTTGGATCTTCTCATAACTATAAAGTTTTTCTAAATAATTAAATTTTATTTCATATAAATTGATTGTGGGTGTTTTGATTTTCAGGTAAGGGAATCAATGTGGTAAGGACATGGATCCATCTATTTGAGGTAGATGACTTTGATCACGTGTGGTAACATTAGTATTTTTTTTTTAAAAGTGAAAAGAATGGGAGAGGTATGTTCCCTCAGAAATCTAGCTAGGATTTCTTCTAGTTTATGGCTCAATGTTTTTTTATAGATTTATCCTTCACTGGTTATTGCTTTACTTAGTTTAGTAATCTGAAAAGAGGTCTCTAATGATGGTACTATCTAGATCAGTGTTTGGAAAATGTTCATTTTATCTCCTCCTACCAAAATTAAATGGTAAATCAACATTATATAAGAATCTATGATCATTCTACACTGATGTTTTTCTTATCAAATAGGAAACTTGCAGGTCGTTTTTTTCTTTATCTCATTTATGGATTGATAATACTGAGATATCACCATTAAGTGTGTGACTCATGGAATAAACCCATATAGTGGAGTTCATGGATTAAGCTTCATAATAGGATAATGTACCATAAAGGAAATCCTCGACCATTGATTAGTAACCAAACTATTCACTACCACGATATAGATGAGGTGAAGAAGGGAATCAACTGCCATGAATCTAGTCTTGAATAGGACAAGGTAGATTCTATGTTTGGTGAGTTCATAAACAGGATAGAAACCTTGGAGGACATTATCTGTATGCATGAATGGATGTACCATGACTAGTCAATAATTGAATGGATATGTGAAAGATATCATAACAGATATTATTTCCATGCATGTATCAAAGATAAGCGGCACATTACTAGACGAAACATTATACCAAATGATGGATCATATACTAATAATCCGGATGTGTTCATCATCTGGGATGAATCCAACATCAAATTTTCTCTTTCATGTCCAAACTATCACGTGATGCCTGGCTATCTGAGGGAGCATTGTGATATCTGAGGTGTGGTTCCACACATGGTTTACACACATGAAAAGTTATTCCTGAATGTTGAGTGATATTAGAATGGTATTTTTGAGTTAATGTTAGGTCTTAACCCGATGACTACTCTATGACGCAACTAATTCTCAGGATCATTCTACAGGGCCTCTTAGCATCTGGTTAGAGATTATCTTGTGAGAGCCATAAACGAATTCTACTAGGGATCCAGTCATCCATAGGTATCTTGTCCCACAACCTTTTTACTTTTCTTTAAAATCAGTGATCCTTCTTCCCTCCACAATTAATGGCTTGTTAGTAAGTGAAACTATACATATAAGGTTTTGCAAATTTTTCTCAATAAATTTTTTTCAATCTATCCCTATTACTATATATTTGATGAGAAACATGGGTTTATGAACGGAATAATGATCCAGGTAGATATATAAATGGATTATAAAGTGATCAATGATATCAATGATAAGGTTCTCTAAATAAATTGGGCAATCATATTTGAGATGGACCAGTCATATGAAAGAATTGAGTATAATTTTATTATCAATGTGATGGTAAGTATTGGTTTCTCCTCTAAGTACATTGATTAAAACTTTAGGCGATTCAATTACACAAGGATTTAAATTTCCTTCAAGGGGAATAGTCATGGGTTCTTCAATGAATCTTGATGTCTATGTAAGGTGATCCATTATCTCCCAAAATGTTTACTCTCATCAAGATGTCCTAATATACACCGTTCAATAGGATCATTTTTAGGGGTAATGTCATTCCTTTCTACATTAGGATGCACTCTTACTATATATCTCATCTCATGTTTAGAGATGATACTATTATATTTAGTAATTCCTGAAATATGTTATTTTATGGTATTAATAGGGTGTTTGAGGACTACTTTAAATAGAGTGTAAAAATAATTAAAAGGGAGTGGATTAATTTATCTATATCAAGTAGGTTCTTGGACAAATGGATTTACAATCAGAGTAATAGCTTAGAAACTAAATGAAACATCATACCCATGTAGTACCTAGGATCCATAATCTCCATGAGAATGATGCCTTCTCACCATTATGATTGTATTTCTAGAAGGATTATGGGTTGATTTTTGTACTGAAAAAACTGATACCTTTTTTTTGGACGAAGAATTAAACTGGTAAATATGGTTCTCTACTCCATTCCAATTCATTCAGTTTAGTGATAATGGTATTGAACCGTGTATTTACAAACATCGATAACATACAATCATCTTTTTTATAGGATGCCCTTGCAGATTTAAAGAACCACTAGGATTCATGGAATAGGAATGAAATGCCTACAGAGGATTGTTGAATTATTGTGAGGAATCTATCTAGAAAATTATGACTCATGCATGCCAAACTGGTATTGAAGGTCACTGAATAATGGACCCTCTAAGGTAAATTTGTTGTTCACAAGGCCATAGGGTTGGGTATTGTAATTGGGAACCCTTTTTCCTCATGGTACATGATTTTTTATCATATCTAGATTCTATAAAATCACACTCAATGGGGAATAGGGAGTGGTGATATCCTATTTTCTAACCACAATTGAGTCAGCTACAAGATTGATTTTCTAGGTTTCCCAACTCTAGATATAACCTTCAACCGGGAATGCGTGCACCCAAGTTTCATCAATTCCATTATGGAAAAATATTATTGAAATTTTTTCAACCTAATTGATCTAAAAACTGAGCCCGATAATTATTTTGTTGCATCCACATAGGGTTCCTTTTTATAAAGGATTATCCTATGATGGTGAGTGCTTTGGAATGTTTGATATACATGGAGAGTCACTGTGGTGAAAGGAGATCCCAAAAAAATAAAACATTCTTTTGTGGGGAATAAGAAGTCAGTTGTTTTCTATCAATGAAAATATTAAATATACTAGTGATATATGGATCTTAGATTCTCATGTTTTAGGGAAATTTGAGAGGATACACTAGACCATATGTTCTTTGTAAGTGATAGGGGTCAATTGTTTTGTTTATTTTTATCAATTTTTCCTGTTTCTCCTCCCATGAGTTTATATAAATTCCCATTCATGAGTTATGGTTATATTGTATGGGTGTGGCTAGTTTGGAAAGAAATAATGATCCCCAGTGATGTTAGTTGGCTACTGGTGAATTGGGAAACTAAGAAACACATCCTACTTTAATGGGGTTATCTGCTCAGGGTGATAATTGATTATTCAAACATAGAACCTCATAGTTTATACGATTTAACAATTCAAAATCTGGGTTGATTCCCCCACTCTCAAACCTCTGAAGGATGCAAACTGTTCCATTAGGTCATACCCGAATGTCTCCACAAGCCATTGGCTTCGGTGGAACCACCAACCTTTGGGGAACAAACTCAACACTGACAGATCATGTAGCGTGAGATCTATATAGGGAGGAGTATTGGTTTTTGACCGAACGTTTGTTTCATACATTCCTTCACCATGTTGTTTGGTTATTATCCCTCTCTCCAGGCCAAATCTAACACCATTCTCACATGTCTTGGACTATACAGACAAAAGGGTATTAATCTTGCATAAGTGGAATGGGATTCACTCACTATTTATAATTCCCTACAAGGAACAACTACTGTACCTTTGTAAATATATTATATAATTATATGTTTTAGTGGTCTCATCAATGTCGACATGAATTTCCTACATACCTATCCATATGGAAATAAAGTTGGGATTATCTTGCATCCATGGCAGTTTAAGGGGAAATTTCAACATGTGTCCCTTGCACCACATACCTTCCTCTTGAGGTGGTAGCATTGAGAATGTGGACACTCTAGGGATCCACTATTTCAGACCCCCATACATCCATGTTCCCCCAGTTTACGTTATCTATATTTATTTATCACTATTTTTCATTCTAAACTAACTAATGTTGATGATTGAAAAACATGTTGTCCCATCATAGTTATGGGATTAATATTAATATAATTTTATCTAATTATATTAATTGAATTTGTAAAAATGGATTCCACATTTGGAATCAGAATATTTTATAATTCATAATAAGGTATGTATAATTTTTGACTAATGTGATTGGTGAAAAAAATTAAAATTAACCATAATGATTAAGGTAAAAATGAGATTATAAAGTGATTAACCATTAAACATATGTGTCCAGATGACCTAGAATAATTTAATATACCAATTTTATACCCTTATATATTTACAATATACCTTCTAGTATCTGGTTTGGTGTATTATTATGGCATTTTGTAGGTAAGAATGCGGTTTCACCTATCATGTTTTGAAAAATACCAAGTGCGTCTTCTCCACCACTTATAGAATGCCACACCATCTCCTCTTATCTTTGCACCTAAAACCCCAATTAGTTCAACCAATAACTAAAAAAATAACTTCTAGACATACCTCATAGCTTCCAATTACCCTTAATTTTTTCATAAATCCAACTAAGTATGTCTTTTGGTGCAAAACAATCGTAGATACCTAAAAAAGTGCTAACATTCCTCAATATATGTTTCGGTTTTATTTCCTCATATCCCCCCTTAAATTATTATTATACCATGAATATTTAACTCAATAGGTATCCAAAATATAATTAGATTTTTTTATGATAAATTTATAAACTATACCTAAACAGACTTCCATAAAATTGGTTATCAAATTATCATTCATGTGTTTTTAGGACTACCACCTCACAAAATGATGACATTCGTTTTTCCATTACCAACTCTCATTGTTGAGTATAATTATAGATATGAACTTTATATATGATATGAATAACATTATTATACCTATGTATTCATTATTTCATATGTACCACTTCAATTTTATTATTCTATAAGGGATGTGATAACATCGCACATGTGTATGGAGGATTACCGCCATGTTAAGCGATGCGAAGCATGCATAACTAAAGTGTTGTATAGAAGGTAATAAGAGTAACTAGAATAAATATATATGATATTATGGAAATAAGTATGATATTAATGACATATTTATCTTTCTATAAATATAATATATCTTTTCTTATTTCCATTTACCACTCTAAAAAATATAAGATATCCTTCAGTACATGTGGACTACCAGCTCCTCGAAGTGATGAGATCCTAGTTTTTTCATAACAAAACCAGAAGAATCATATATATATATATAAGTAATTAATATTGAATTTATGATATAATTATCATTATTATAGTAATAAACTTCCATTCCCTCATTTCATAATTATCATTAGAAAAATGGAAATGCTACTCATGCGTATGTACAGCCTACCATCTCTATTATTGTAATGTCAGATCATTTTCAAAACCATATTCTTTAATTGTATTTAAAATTATAATTTATGTATAAATATTATAATTATGTAATTAATATTATTATTCTATATATGTTTAAAAAATTATCCCTCTTTCCATAAATGACCTCCTGAAGTCATTTTCGATACATATACCAAATATGGTCATAACATCCTATGTAAATGTAATTGATAAGGTAATTGTAAATAACTTGGTTAAAAGTGATATTAAAGTAATAACAAACTTTTAAAAGGTTCACATTAAATTAAATAGTTAATTTAATTATATTGTTCATTAAGATTAAGACACACATGAAAATTCATACTCATGGTAAGGGACTTCATCTCAATTTCCATTCAATGAGGAAATTATTAATTTTATGAACATTTATTATTATATAATTTGTATAAATTGAACCTGTGAAATTATATAATAATACTTTATATATTATCATTATATTTAATTTTTTATGATTTAATTCTTTAATGTTTTGTATGATTCAAGTGTTTCTTAAGTGATAAAGGGATTTTCATTGAAAAAAGTTATATTTTAAGGTTTTCTTAAAAACTGCATTTTTATTTCATGTCCATGTATTTTAAATGATATTTATAATGTTTTCATATAGAAATAAAATATTTATAAATTAATTTATATTTACCATTTAAATAATTTCTTAGGATTTCCAGAGGAATATTTTTTCTTATTTTAAACGGAATAATGATGATAACTTTTCATTCCCTCATGATTGTTATTTAATATCTAGATTATATTTCTATATTCCATATTTTATTCATGATGTGATTATTGGAAATTATATAAGGTTTGTGTACCCATATATTATCTGGTGTTTATATTATAGATTAAATAATGGGTGTTCCCTGATTGTTCTCCAATGCTTTGGGAAATAATTATATTTCCTAGAAAATTATATTTGATGTTTTCCATATATTTATTTCAATTTGTAAGGGTTTTGTATGGGTTATATAATGGATTTATGAGATGATGACACAATTTACCTTCCTAAATTTTCTATTCTTCATATTTTTTTTCTATGGAAATAATTTATTTTAAATATTTAAAATAAAATATTTTTAAAAAAAAATGATATTTCCCATTTTGTGTCAATTGTTATACTTTCAAGAAAAATGTTTTTCTTGTATTTCAATGTTTTTAATAAACTAACATCTCCATTTCCTTTAATATCCCTTTCTAAACTTCTATTCTTAACCCATGTTTTTGAAAATAAAAATTAAAAGATATAAGGATGGTTAGGTAAAAGAAATAAGTCGATTTGAAATTTTTCTAGAGTTTTCATGAAGAGTTATTAGTCATTATTTTAAAATTTTAATATTATAGATAAAATTGATACTAATCTAAGGGGTGTAATTTTTATTTTATGAAATTTTTAAGTATGACTTATGTGATAATTCTCCAAAACTCTAAACCTTAAAAAATACTAAATATGATCGAATGTAAAATACTTGATTTAAACATAAGATTTTATATTATTTAAGGTTGGGGAATTATATTTAATTCATCACTATAAAAACTCAACACACATCATCATTATCTGGTAATATTTTTCTTCAGATCAACATACCTAGATATATAATAATTTTTTTAATAGTTGTACGGATTTCCATATTCTATTGTATCTCATCAGGATCCAAGGATTACCTAAATGATCTGGATATGTTTTCATAAATCCCTAGGCAATTAATTTTGTTTCATCATTGTGTGTCATCCTCAAAGTGATGGTATTTTTGATAAAACAATTCAATCCATACATGTTATAATAGGACATTTTTCAATGAATTTGGAATGTAGTTGGGAACAACAGATTCCTATGGTTGGGTTTTCTGAAAATAATAGGATTTATTAAATAATTTATATGGACCCTTATAAAATCCTCTATGGAAAGAAGTATAGAAATCTAATTTTTGGTGTGAAATAAGAGAAAGAAACCTCTTGTGACTAAAATAACTAAGGAAATAGGAGAGAAATTCAAATCCAATCAATCGAATATCAAGGAATTTCCGAGTTGATAGAATATTTATGCTGACCATCATCGATGTGATTAGGAGTTTAAATTTGGTGAGAGGGGTTTTTAATGAACATCACCATAGAAGAGGGTTATGAGATTCAATAATAAAGGAAAAAATTTACCTAGGTATATTATCCCCATGAAAATTCTTGATTTGTTAGTTATGGATGCTTATCGCCTTACGCTTCCACCAAACCTCTCTTAAGTCCTTGATATGTTCCCTATATCTCTCCAGATAAAGTACACACATGACCATTAAAATGTAATAAATGTATATTTCATACCACATGATTAATATATTTCTTACATGGAACAACTGGTAATGATTCTAGATTATATATAAAATGTTCTTTAAAAATGACAACTCACCTGGTCAATGTTTTGTGGAAAACCACCAATTTGAAAGAGCAATATGGGAACCTAAGGATATGATGAGACATAATTACAATATTTTTTTAACAGCGTGTCAAATTTTGAGGGAAATTTTAATTTTATGGGGGAATAATGTAACACACAAAGTTTTGATGAAAATATTCATTTAAATAAATCCATTTTCTTTGATGGATTTGGTTAAATGCAACACCTAATTTTAAAAAATTTCAATATATTATTACTATTACTATTATTTAAACATTACCATTTTGACCTAGAAATTAATCATTGATGAATTTATAGGAATAAAATAATTTTAAAAATTATTTATAATGGATTTATATAAAAAATAAATTGATAAAAAGTATGTAATTTTTATCAATGTCTTTATGTGTTTCAAAAATAAAATTTTCTCCAAAAATGTTTTTATTGATTTTTGTGAAAAAAACAATGTAAGAAGTTTTTTCACTTAAATAAAATGTATTGGATAAAATAATATAAATTATTTAATTATATTTGTCAGACATATATTTGAGTTAATAATTTATAATTTTCTCTATTGATTTTCATTTTGATTAATATTAAAAAAAATAAGGATTTTCATTACAAATTATTTGTTTGTTTAACTCATTTTCAATATCCATTTTATATTATGATGGGTTTAAAATTAAAAATCATTCAATTATATATTTATAAATCCAATTTACGTAATTTTAATAAATATTCTTTTGAATATTGATATTAAAATTTTCAGTACTTATGAATACTTTCTCTTAGGAAAACCATTTTATCCTAACATCAATGGGTTTTGTTTTAAACTATATTCTACCTATTTTGTGAACATAATTTTATAAAATTTATTCCGTAATTGTAATCATAAGAACATATATTATATAATAAGTTCAAATAATTTTTTTTAATAAATATTAGATAACATAATCATTCTAATTACTGTAGTTAACGATAAAATGGGGGTTTCCTCATTACAAACACATGTGTTAAAATTAATTTTCAACTCACACTGGACATTTATTTGATAAATTTTAAAACATATTATGATTAATTGTGTCAAAATAATCTTATAAGTAATATTTTCATTTTATTCATAAAAGATAAATTACCTAGGTAAATACAAATAAACTAGTTATTATAGTGAATATTATAATAGTAAAATTGGGAAAACAAAGTAGTTATAGGGATAAAATATTTAAAAAAAATAGCTTCATGTAGTGGAGGTAAGAATTGAATATATCATCCTTGAAATCCATTATTTATTATATTTGGAGTCACAAGGTTTGACATTGTCTTCCCATTATTAAATATTTTTTGGTATTTACAAAACTGATAGGTCTCCCCAATTATAAAATGGCTCTTCAACTCCACCACTTCTTCAGAGCTCATAATCCCATTGTATCGACCAAAGCCTACCAAAATCCTCCTAAAATAATTATCTATAACTACTTTTAATCTCAAAATTGATACCATATGGTCTCTAATATGAAATCCAAATGAGGTTTTTCTCTATGAAGGTAATTATCTCTACTAAGCCCTTTCTTTTCAATTATTATCTTACCACCAATATACAATAATAATAATTTTAATATAAAAAAACTTGTATCCAAAAAACAATGAAATTATATTTTATTTATGGAATATCATCCATTTATCTCCTCTTCTATTAAATGGGAAAATGAAATTGTCGATCGTGTGTGTGGAGAACTACCGCAACATGAACCTATATAATTCATTTTCCATAATTTATCTCATGGGTGGATATTATGATAAGATTAAATTATATGTATTATTTTAGTAACATAATTATACTTATAGAACCCTAATATCTTATATAACATCATATATTTCATTCAATCTGAATATCATAACACTGCCCATGTGTTAGGTGGACACTGCTTTGCAAAGTGATGTGTTTCATTTTTTCACATAATCATTACATGGATGCTTATAAGAATAAATATAATGAATATATATGATATAAATGTTATCATTAAACCTATATAATATATATAAATTATTTATTTTCTTAGTTTTCCTTCTATCAGGAAAATTTAAACAGTGTTCTTGTGTTTGTACGACCTACCATTTTCATGAAGGGTGTAATTCATTTTCAGTCATAAAATTTCATGGATTACACTAACTTAATATATAACAAAAATATATACTATTTATTTAATTTTAAAATTATTTATATTTTTTAATCATGATCAGAACAAAATTACTGGAAATACCATACCAATACATAAACCAAAAATGAATTAGTTTTTACTCGAAGAATAATTTTAACGAGGAATTGTAAATAAAAGGGTAATAAATGGTCATATGTAAATCGCTTGTAGTAGTATATATATTTATATATACATGATTGTAGATCTGAAAAAAAAATTATTAAACATATATATATATATATATATATATTATATAGAATGTTTGAACATATACAAATATTTTCAATACATGAGCTTATATAATTTCATCTTAAATTGTATTATTTATGACAGATATTATGTTTTGAACCTATCATATTTTATGATGTGTTTATATATCCTATATTTAATTTCATATCATTGGTTAATGTTTTTTGATTATTTTTATCCCTTATATTAAACTTATTATTTCATGGGCCTTATAATTTAGAGGTAACCCAAGTGGTAAATGTTTTTTGTCAAAATCTAAGTATCTTTCATGATTTCCTATGATAATATTTTTATAATATAAATATCAAGATTCTAATTTATTTTACTATCCTCTAAATATTTTTAGAATAAATGACTTTCATTTTCCTTTATTTATGTAATCTAGTGCCCCAAAGAAGGTTTTTTGAAAAAAATAACTTTTTTTACCTCATCAATCTGAAATACTTTTTATTCCATGCCCATGTTTTATAAAAATATTTTACACAATTATTTTTGATTTCCAATGTTTTATTGATGTAATTTGTACACATGTTTTTAGTTTTACAAAATAATTTAAAATTAATATTCATTTAATTTTTTGGACGAGTTACTTTTTGATATCTCATCAAAAACATGAAAGCGGTATTTGTTTTAATGTGTACGACATGGAAATTATTTTTCCCCATTATTACCACAGAATGTTTTAAAGATTCCATTATATTATTAAAAAAATTATTATCACTAAAAAATAATTTCACAATGTTATATTATCTTTTAATTTTAAACGGTAGATTTTTAAGTGAAAGTGTTATTTTCCTCAAAAAAATTTCATATTCATCTTTCAAAAACAATTTACCATGTTAGATGTCATCTTTTGATCTTATTTATTCTTTAATAAGGATATTACCCCTGGATACCACTATTATTATTAATATTAATGGTTTATTATTATGATGAAAAGATATTTATGAAGTATATTTATTTTTTTATTTGTTATTTCATGATGAAATGATGAATTATTTTTTATACATGTTTCTTTTCCATTGGATATGATATATTGAAATGATTGTGAATCCAATTTATTTTCATCGATTCTAATATGATGAATGATTTATTATCTTATATAATACATATGTATGATTTTAATTATTTGATTAGTTGGACCTGTACCTTCCACAGATGCATTTCATAAATATTTATATCACATGGGAAAAACATGATTGGAATGGGGATAGAACATAGTTCAGTAAAGTAATTTTTCTATTATGATAGTCTTGGGAGTGAATATTGAAGACTATAATTGTTTAGAGATTAAACCCATTACATTATGAAGGTTTTCGAATTGGACAATGACTTATATGGAACTAGTTTTCTGAGATTATTTTTATGCCACAATTTTTTTTCATATGCCTATGTTATGCTTCTATAGCTTATATTTTTTTATTTTTTTATGATTCATGTATCATGAACTCCCATGGTTTATTCCATAACTCATGTTTGTGATATATTATATTCATGGTAGGGTTTACAAATTTTATTCTTAGGTTCTAATACTCGTACACAAATGTCATATTGATATCTCCCTTGTTTACCCATATTAAGAATCTGGTCTCACCCATTATTATATTATCATTCCACAAGGTATGATAAAAGGTTTTATGTATGATATGTCTAACAGGGATGCTAGTTATAAAACAATAAGTGGGATATGATTTAAAACTATTATGATCTAGTTTTTTTATGATTCAATTTTTCTAATGGAACTAGACCTAAATAATTTTGTTGTTGCCTATTATGTTATGTAATGAATTTTCTTATATTAAGATGTAATTTTCATGTATGATAGGTTTGTGTCTCCACATTTGAGGTATATGTAACCCTTAAGATTAACCTTCTTATTTAATTTTTTTTGATGAATGATATTATATTTTTTAGATATAATATGAGAGGTATGTGAAACCATTTTGGTTTATGTGTTCTTTTATGTTGAGATAATTATTATTAATTAGGATAAAAAGGTTATTACATTTTTTGAACATTTTTCTTATCATACAGATAACCATGGGTTTTAAATGTTTTTTAGGGTTGAAGTGATTAATTTTTTGAAGATTTAAAATATATTAGAAACATTATATTATACATCTAAAGAGATTTAGGTACATAAATATTTCGTTTCTTATAAAATCATATATATTTTTATTATGTATTTATTCATGTTATTTGTAAGAATGATTAGTGTTTTTTAGAGATTATATGTTCAGGGAATATAAATTTTTAGTATGTAAATATAAGATCCTGAACATTTATATAGTTCACATAGTAATAAAGTCAAGTATATTATTGTTTTTATTTATGTACCTTTCTATTGGAATTTACCTTAGGTTGTGTTTGGGTGAAATTATGAAAAATGGAAGAAAAAGGGTTTGTGCATGGTTGGTGCATGGTTAAAGAAAATCATGCATCCATCCCATGAAACCTTGCATCCCAAAAGAGTGAGAGTTTTCACAAATATTGAAATGTTTAAAAAACATTCTACCCTAAAAAGAGAATTTGTGCACCCCTAAAACAAAAGACGCACGGTTGGCATATGGTTAGGAAAAATGGGTACATATTTACATGAAACCATGAACAACTTTTAATGTCTCCGAAAAATTTATTTTAAAATTCATCAAACACTTAGAACTCAACTTTTCCATCCCTCGATCGACCAAAGGTGGTCTTTCATCTTTTTTTAGCATTCAAGATGGATTCAAATGACATTTGAACACTATTTTCCACGAATCAAATCTCAAATTGAAGATCCTCTCCTCTCTTGGTATCTGGATCTCATACTGATGATTTCTCATTCATCCTCTTTTATTCTCTCATTCACTTGATGAGATTTATCCACAATTTTGTTATATCGAAATTTATTTGGTGGCATATAGATCTATGTTTGTAGATATTGATCTAAATTCATACGATTATTATGTGATTAATCTTGATTTAGGGCTTTAGATGTGGATTTTAATCTATATCATTGTGCTGCTCAATTTTGTGGATTTATATTGTGAAATTGATCGCCAAAAATTGAAGTAGGTGGTCAAAAATTAAAATCCCATAGTCATGATTTTGAATATGTATATTGAAGTTGTACAATTTTTAGATCTTTTAGAAATTGCAATATATAGTCTAAATTAATTAATATGGTAAATTTATTAAGTGAGATTTTTTGTGAAATTTTTATATTTTGTATCGATGTATGTGATAATTATTTGGATATTAAGTTATGATATTATGGAAATTGTGGAATTACGTAAATTATTACATTAATTAATTTTCAAGGAATTAATTGAGGAATTGGGTATTTAAGGGAATATTGGGAATTGTGGGATTTGGATAATTAATTGTTGAGTTAATTATCAATGTATTGAATTGGGAATTTGGGGGTAATTAATTGTTGATTTAATTATTTAATTGTTGAATTGTAAATTGAGAATAATTATTTAGTCAATTAATTAGTAGATGTTGAGTAAGTGAAGGGTTAATTAATTTTTGAATTGACTAATATGAAAATAGATCTGATTACATGTTGAATTATCTAATGTGTTTGGATTAATTAATGTATGAATTATTTAATGGTTGATGAATGGGGTTCTAGGAATAATGACCTAGGCTTATGATGATATACATGTATAATTTTTAAATAGGGGTTATACCTAATGATCTATACTAATGATAGATCTATCAATATTGTTGATAAATGGGGTGCCAAACATGATGATCTACAATAATGATATAAGCACATAATTGTTAACTAGGGTGCCAGACAGAATTACATACACCAATAGTATATATGCATGATTGATAATTGGGGTGAGAGACATGTCTTTCTATTCCCAATATAGATATATAGATGTATGAATGTTTGATAATTGGCGTACAAGACATGGAATTTTACACCCAAAATATTGGTAATCGAATATGGGAAACAAGTGGCTGATATAATGAAATATGAATTGATTATGTTATATGGTTCCAAACTAGTATGGTCTGATGTAGGTATT
The DNA here is from genome assembly GCA_963277665.1 of Viscum album. Classification (NCBI taxonomy): domain Eukaryota; kingdom Viridiplantae; phylum Streptophyta; class Magnoliopsida; order Santalales; family Viscaceae; genus Viscum; species Viscum album. The sequence goes on from OY728130.1 coordinate 634,298,737, forward strand.
TAGGAATGAGTTTCCCAAGGAATCTAGTGGTTTATATAGTTTAATAAAGATTCATTTATAATGTGATAACAAATTACTTATGAACTGTAATTATTTCTTTATAAAACTATATACAACTATTATTGATGGGATTTATTTTATACATTATTGGTGGTGTCCTGTTGAGTTCTATTCACACTCGACTCAATATTTTAAATCCATACAGGGATAGATTTCATGTATGGAATATAGGTTAATGGAAAGGGCCCCAGGCTAGATGGATGAGTCGGGATGAAGCATGGTTGAAGGAACCAGATGTTGTTTAGGACCCGCTAAGAGTAGTAAGTGTCTTTATTTTGGGTATTTATTTTTGACACATGGAACAGACATTATCATAAAATACATTCTACTTTTGTTTGATAATGTATTTCCTATATTCTTTGTCTTTATATTGGTATTGATTTTTGTTATATATACTCTTCCGATATTATTTATTTATTTTATCTATAGTTTTAATCTAAAAATAGGGTATAGTCTCTACATGGTCAAATTATTAGATTCTCTCTACTAATCGGAATCCTATGGAGTATGATGAAGAACACTTGAGATCATGTGGACAACTAGTTTTGGGTGCCAGTGTGTGGCACACGAGTCAGGACATTACAAATTTGTATTAGTGATCAAGTATTATTTTCTTTTTCTTTCGAATTTCTGATTGGGAAAGTTAAAGAGGAGACTAGGTAGAGTCATGGGTTGGTAATGATATCAGGAATGGGAGTTGCAAACCCATGAACAAGGGAAAACCCAAGTACACATGGTGGGATTTGTTTATTGTTTTTTGCTATTACATCAAAATATTATTTCACCCTAGCTGATGCACTTATTTTTTGTTGTGATAATTGTTTTTGATATGTATGAGAATTAAATTATGTCCCATAATTTCATGAGAGTTGATTCAATGAGATGAATTCTAGAAAATCGGGATTATTTTGTGAGAAGCTTCATTTTAGGCACGCACAGGAAAATGGGTTTTGAGTTTTTCATTGAACATGAATGTTTTTGTTGGCTTGTGATTTTAAATAAAAAATATTTCCAAGTATGAAAATCATAATGGTGAAATTATAAAATATGTGAATATATGGGTGTCTAAATGAGAAAATTGAATATGAAAATTTGAATACCTTTTGATAACAAGGCCTAGGTGTATGGGGGTTAGGGGTAGTAATAACACCGCTGTATTGACCATGTGGAGGGGTTTGGAAAAAATACTTGCAGGGACTTATTGTGATAGTTTCCCTTACATAATCGCGATAATGTATTGTTAAGAGTCATATAAAGTTTTTTTAGAATTGTATAGATATGACACTATCATTAATCATGTTAACGTAATGATAGGAGGAGATCTCCTAAGATGGTTTACCTGGAGTGGGACCTGAGGCACAAATAGTGCTGGTTGAAGAAGTGGTGGAGAAGTTCTGAGTGATATTTTCTTGCTTCATGTATTTTTTGGAATATAACCCATGGAGGTTTTTAAAGAGTATATATAATCTGATGAGGGAGTTTTAGATGAAATACAATATACACTAATTTATAATAATTTATACTAATTACATATAATTATTAACAATTACAGTTAATTTATACTAATTACCACTAATTACGAGTTCCATAATTTCCAATGGATTGGCATAAACTCTTTTTCCTATAGGGTCATCTCCTTAAAACATTATCTAAATGAAATAACTATGAAATATATACTCCACTGTATGAATATCCATTTTCATATGCATGAGAATGTAGAGCTGGGAGGCCTAGTCGTGCTACTCTCTATTCTCATGCATATAAAAATTGATATCAATATGTCAAAGCATATTTTTCATAGTGATTTATGTTGGAGAATTTTACATAAAGGCGAGTCACTAAGCCAGAGATCCTATTTTCTGACTTCCCATCTCCTTGCAACTTTCTCTCTCTGAAATTAGTATGAAAAAACTTCTATGATGTATGTATATAAATTCTCATGAATAAAAAAACCAGGTTTCTGAATGTTGGAGAAGATTTTTCCTAGTGATTTCTGTGAAATAAAGTTACAAGTAAATTACCCATTAATCAAAAGGAATGTCACCAATCTACTAGAAATTATGCCAATTTATTTTGTTTTATTTCATATTATTGTGAATTATTACAAATTACTGTAAATTATTACTAATTATTTCTCATTATTGCAACCAATTCCTAATTATAGATAATTATTACTATTTATTACTAATTGTTACTAATTTTTACTATTTATTGTTATTTATTACTATTTATTACTATTTATTACTAATCTAATATATATATCTTCAATATATACTAATCCTTTCTTTCTAGAAACCACGTGTCAATTCCATAGTCCTCTACGCCATTTTTCCACTACGTGCCCTTCCTACACTAATCCATGTCACCCCTCTGCATGGCATCACATTTTTTCTTCACCTCTCGCACTCGCTCTAGTTGAGGGTATCGTACATCGCGACCTACACTCCCCAAAACCCCCCACCTTCATCATCCTCCCTCTGCGTGTCAAACTACACTACGTCGTCGCCTTGACAGCTCTATCCATCAATACCACCTCCCTCTGATTCCAGTCATGCCATCCTCTCCCATTACCACCCTATGGCTTCATTTTGATTTCTACCCCCATTTTCCCATCGTTTCCATTCCACCTTTGGTCATCAACACCTGTAATTATTATTTAATCCTCTACTATGATCGAATATACCCAAATGCATGTACCTTTCATCAATCATTCCCTCCATCCACTACTCAAACACCCAAAACAAACAGGTCTTGGTTTTCTTCCACTCCTCTACCATTTCCCACAAATCTACATCTTCCAACTGCTCGGTCGACTTTCCGATCGATACTGTATTGCAAATACAACGTTTTTCTACTGATTCTTCCATCAAAGGCATTACGTAACCCTACCTCCATCAACACGACAAGCCACTCTTAGAAAACCATCAAATCATCCTCTAATTTTCATCTGGTTTAAATTATTTCTTTCAATGTATTGTCTCAATTATTGTAATATTTTCTTTAGTTAGGGTTTATTTGTTTTATATTATTTCATATGATATTGTTTTTTTTATGATTTTTTACTTATTCATATCGAGTATTGTAGTTTCATTCATTTAATGTTTCCTCAACACCTTGCGATAGACCCATATAACCATGGAAGTAGTTACCCAACTGCTACAAAGAATTTCTCTCCTTCAATTAGCATTTTTGAAAAGATAGTACATGAAGAAGTGTAGAGAGGTAATTTTCAAAATGTCATGTTATTATATACCACACTAAATTAATTTTTCATCCATATTATTTCTTCTTCTCTTATCACTTTAAAACTGGTAACTTTTTTTACTACAAACTTAAGTGCCTCAATCCCTTACTGATTAGTATAGCTGAATATGGATGTTTTTATACCGCTACTCAAATCATTTACAGTATTTAATCCAGAAAATGTTACTTTTCATAATATTCATCTTATTAATTATTTTATATACGATTATTATGAAGTATGATTTATATAATCTATTATTTAATGATTCTTATTCATTGATTTACTAAAATTAAATATCAAATTTAATTATATTAAAAATATTATATAAAAACACTTAAATCACATCATAATCATAATATAAAATAATAATATATGATGCACTATGATTTTCTAACATAACTATAATATAATAAAATTATTTTCAGTTAATGATAGTTCATGTCTATAAATAAATTCATAACCACCTCACTAGGTTATTAAAGAATATTTTTATGAACTTCAATGGAAACAAAGGGAATAAAAAGAATGAAAGGAATACTCAAAAACATTACTAAAGAAAAGATCCACATTGGGAAGGTGAGTTTTCTACTTTCACTTAATTTTATTTACATATTTCTAAAATCATTATAATAATTTCAAATTTTGTTTCGACACTTATACATGCATTTATCTCACACACAATGAAATAGTTATCAGTGACTATAGTCTGAATCCTACCTTAAATGACATTTTTGAGTCTATAAACTAAGAGGATACGGGAAGGTATAACATAAAATTTCTATTCAGGACAAAACATGCATTAATCATATTTTATCTTATTAATAACGTGTTACTCCAACATTAAGTCCTAATATTTCAATATTCATTAGTATTTTTTCTAATTTTTAAACATCATTGTAAAAAATTGGTTGACTATATATAAATTTCATATAAAAACTAAAGAAATATCAGATGTCATGCATAATTTGTTATTCTCATCTTTCATTACTATTTATTCTAATTTTCATACATTTTATTTATAATATTTTTAAGATTTTGGTACATATATTGTTCAATGGGATGGAAGATCTTGAAGTTGATGATTCTATACAAAGGTATAATGTAATTTCCCTTTCTATTTTCTACAATTTTACCTGTCTCCATATTTAATCTAAATTTATTATAAAATTCCATGTCACTAATTTACGAATTCAAAATATTCAATATAATCAAAATTAATAAATAGTTTTGATCCTATCTGAAAGGGGAAAATGTGGATTAACACTAGATTATGTAAAAATACACCATCATGGAAGGTAAAATGTTATTATCATTTAAGAAACTACTTCTTTTGTTGCCTCACACGCCTTTATTTTCCCTATTAAATGACTCAATGGAAACTATTTTTCATATTTTTTTTGTTTCAAAAATATATGGAATTTGTTGAAATTCACAATTACATTATTACTATTTCAATGTTTAGTAATATTAATTAATATTGGAATTTTCTATTCATATAAATGACTTCTCAATCAAGAAAATAAATTTTTATTTATTATCATATAAAATTTTGGTGACTACTTTTGTGATGATGTCATAGAAACATCTAGAACTATTGATTATAATTTGAATAGTTTGTTAATTCATTTATTGTTTTTTATGGAATTTAAAATTTAGATATATGATATTAGTTGTGGATGTTCTTTATCCTTCATACTAGGTCGCATGGTGGAGTCAGTCTAAAATTTGGAGAAATAACCCCTCATGGAAATGAGAGTAATGAAAATTGTGGAGTTGTGGATCATTAAAAATTATATGTAGTATGGGTTAGTTTTTATTATTTTATTATGTTTTAAATAATTTTTTTATTTTTTCATATTTGTTACATCTCTACTGCACACATAATATATTAACGAGTTATTCATAACAATTTTATGTACATTCAACATACAAAATTATAAACATTTCTATGTTCATATAGGTTAATAACTTTTTATAGAATTCATTTTCCTATTCATTTCTTGCAAACTTCCCATACATATAACAACATAAATAAGCTACTTTATGAGAACTACTCAAAGCGACGAATTAATATGTTTATTGATCTATAAATTTATTCATTTCATAGTACATAAACAAGATTAATTTTCCCTATATTAATGTCCATTATATATTTCTTTTTTCAATTGTAGGAATTTCCAGAAGGAGAACATCATTACCAATTAGTTGTTTAAAAGAGAAAAACAACTCTTACTCGGTTTCAGGTATGAACCTCCATCTTTTATTACAAAATGTAATTATATTTTCATGTATTAAAATAAATAATCTCTATATTAACATTTTCAATTCCTGTAATGTGTGACCCTTTTCAAAACAAAATACCTTCATATTTAATTTTCATAATTTCTATAATATACATTTTTTTACTAATTCATTCACTTAACTATTTTCATTCATCTACTCTTTCTATACAGATTTTAAATACCCTAATTATAGACCAATTTGTTTTGAAATTTCAGCTTGCAATGGAATTTCTAATATATATGCTCACCGATTTTATTCAGTTCCAAATAATGAAGTATCACACTTCCTCTCAATCTGAAGCAAATCTAATGGGCCTTTTCTAGGCACCTAGGTTTGTGTAAAAAATGGGGATTACAAGGGAGATTTGGTTGTGGTGTTACTGTTACATTTCTTCCAAACTTGGCTCAATTTAACTATTTCTATTATTTATGTTTCTATGTTGTGGCTATTAACGTTGCATGAAATATAGATATTATAAGACTGATCCCTAGAATTAACCACCTAGTCTTCATTGAAATGTTGTTAATATATCAGGATTGCTTTGGTTTTCACAGGAAAATGACTATTATTATATATATGAGAATGTTTTATTTGATGTTACATAGTGCAGTTATCATGAAATAAAAAATGAGATGCAGATGAGTCTAATAAGGGAAAGGGTAGGGGATGATATAGTTGGTTTACTCATGGTTGTCATAATAAGTGCAATATTAATGTATTTTTAGTATGTATATATTCATGGTTCTGATGTTTGTGTTATATATAAGAATAATTTAAAATAACTAATTGCGTTGGATTTTTATATTACATGAATAATTGTAAGAAACTTTTGGGGTACAAGATTTTTGTACCAATTTTTAGATCAATAATATTCATTATTAAAAAATAATACTCAATTCAGGGAAAGGTATTCAATGTAAATCAAGATCAAAATCATGAATGTGAATTACAAGTTAGTATCCCATGTTTTTACGATCTTTGACTGGATAATAGTGAATTACAGGTGATTTTAATATCTATAGAAATTAAGGTTTGTGTACATTTTTTTATAGCTTGATATTGTGATATATTAAATTTAACATCATTATTTACTATTTGATTCTTTTTATTATTGTAAATTATAAAATTTATTTCTTATAGTATCCATGGTAGTCAATTGTAGGGTGGGGGAGTTCCTCTAAAAAACAACATGAATTTAGTTCCAAGGTTGTATAGTTCAATAGAACTTGGGTAAGATAAAATTTAGTTTTAATTATGTTATTCTTCAATAACAAACATTATTGTGGTTATTTTAATTAAAGCATAAATTTTTTATTGACTTCAAAGCCTTTATTCAACTAAGACATAATCATGAAACTAGAATATTTTTTTATGTTCTTGGCCAGTCATGCTCATAGATGGGTCCCTATAAAAGTATGTATCCATTGAGTTGATAAATTATTGGGTGTTAAGCCTTCATTATAGCATATTGACACGTTTCAATACTCTATAAAAGAATATCTTAAACATGCTTAATGGCTAAAATAGATTTTTTCGGAAAAGAAAAATCATTTTCAAGTAATTAATTTAAAATATGATATTGTTTTTGGGAAAGACAAAGGCACATCAAATATTGATATGGATGGTTTTTGTGTGCATGATTTTTTGTTCATTGGGTATGCCCTAGCCAATTTTATTTCACCATTTTGGTGTTTTTCAGCTCCATCTCAGAATGCTTATTGGAAACTAATTACAACACCATTTGTTGTTAAATGAATTTTCTACTACCAATAATTTAAATGATTTTCTTCAAAAAAATGAAATAACTATTTTTTCATATTTAAAGCAAACACTGCTTATTTTTTCAAAATGATCAACTTATGTGATTGATTCTATATGCAGTTTTTAATATATTTGGTCAAACTAAACCTATATGTTGGATGTTATAATGTTTTCATGTTAATTTTCATTGGTATTGCATGTATAATGATTTTGGTGTTATTTTTGGTATAGCGAAGATTGACAGTTAAGAGGTATGAGATTATGCAATTCAATTCATTCAAAAAAAATTGTCGACATGAAATTGTTTTTTGTATATTCTAAAAGGGGGACCAAAGGGACAAGTGGTTATGACTGTCTCATTGTGTGACGTGATGAATTCTCCCTTTGATAATAAAGTAACTCCATTGATATTAAAATGAAGACAATATCTATTAATGAAAATTTTATATTTTTGGATGGTCCATCTCTTGTTTTTTATGATTTTATATTTTTTCTTGGCCATCCCTCTTGGTTATTTTTAATGTAATTTATCTATTCCCAATGCCTAGTTTTTACACAATTTCTTTGATTTTGTAGGGTAGGAAGGGAATGATCAATCATATTTATAGACAAATTTTTTTACATGATGAAAATGTTGTTTAGAAGTTTGGGATTTTCTGCCAAATATCTCTTATATGTGAAAGGTGGTCCATATTTTAACAATTACTTTTTTTCATTACCCCTCCACAAACAATGATTTTTTTCACTACAAATTATTACTAATTATTAATAATTAATCCTAATTGTTACTAATTACTTATAGTTATTATTAATTAATCCTAATTTTTACTAATTTTTACTAATCATTACTAATGAATCCTGATTAATACAAATTAATCCTAATTATAGAGAATTATTACAAATTATTACTAATTACTACTAATTACTTCTATATATTACCAATAACTACTATTTATTATAATTTATTACTAATTACAACTAATTATTACTAATTATTACAAATTATTACAAATTAGTACTAATTATTACTATTTACTACTAATTATCACTATATATTACTAATTATTATTATTTATTAGTATTTATTGATATTTATTACTATTTATTACTATTTATTACTAATTATTACTATTTATTAAAAAATATTAAAAATTAACCCTGATTATTACTAATTAATACTAATTATTACTAATTGTTACTAATCATTACTAATTAATTCTAATTATTACTAATTATTACTAATTATTACTAATTAATCCTAATTTTTACCAATTATTAGTAATTATCAGTAATTATTACTAATTATTACTAATTATTTCTATTTATTACAATTTATTAATATTTATTTTAATTTATTACTATTTAATCCTAATTATTGCTAATTATTCCTAATTATTTCTAATTATTACTAATTAATCATATTTAATCCTAATTATTACTAATTAATCCAAATTATTACTAATTAATGTTAATTATTACTAATTAATTCTAATTAAAACTACTTATTAGTAATTATTCCTAATTATTAGTAATTAATAATTATTATTACAAATTAATCCTAATTATTACCAATTAATTATAATTATTTCTAAGTATTCATAATTATTACTAGTTATTCATAATTATTACTAATTATTCCTTCTTATTACAAATTAATCTCAATTATTACTAATTAATTATAATTATTACTAATTAATCCTAATTAAAACTAATTAATCCAAATTATTACTGATTAATCCTTATCATTCCTAATTATTCCAAAATATTCATAATTATTAATAAATATTCATTATTATTATTGATTATAACTAATTGTTACTGATTACCACTAATTATTCATACTGTTGCTTATTATGACTAACTATTTGTAATTATCTGTTATAATTAACAATAATGACTAATTATTACTATATATTATTATTTATAAATATTAATTTCAATTTGCTATTTTTTAATGCAAATTTTTTCAATTTATCACTAATTATGACTAATTATTAATTATTATTAATAAATTCTCATCTTAATACTAATAAATACAAATTTTTAATTATTAATATAATTATTAATTACTATTAATCACACGTATTCATAAAAAATAATGCAAACTAAATCCATCTAATTAAAATTTAATTTAATCATAGCTAATTAACAATAAGTACGACTAATTTCAAATAAAATGAATTAACTACAAAATAAAAGAAATAGATAAATACCATAAAACATAATATTTCAGAGGATTTAAGCCGTAAATATTGCTCTGATTTAAAATTTTTAACAATGAAAAACACTGAGAGAGAAAATATAAGTAGAGAGGGAGAGAGGAATCGAGAGAGGAGTGAAATGAGAGAAAAACTGATGAGGGAAAATATAGGTTAGCTTAGTTGAGATGAGATTACTGTCGCAATTACTAATCATCCTATTAATTAGAGGCGATGGTTAAAAATGTATTTGCGATGGGACCCTTCGCAAATACCAACCTACTAAAAAAACTATTTGTGACGGGTGATAAATCTCATCACAAATACTAAAAAATGCCACCATGTATTTGTGACGGGCATTGATTCCCTTCGAAAATACCCTTCCTGCGGTTTGGTGCAGAACTCACGTCAAACCTTTTTCCACGTGTACCACCTACCCATCACAAATTTTTTGTTATTTCTGACAGGTATAGGGTCTTTTCCAAATAGTACCTCTCGACAGACTATTTATGATGGGACCTTTCCCCCAATGAAAATACCCCATCGCAAATACCCATTATTTATGTAATGTCAGTGCTTTGGGCATGAAAAAAAATTTATCATGATCATGATGTTGCACAGCAAAGGATGATATCAAATTTTTATTTTGAGAGGAAATCAAGTAAATAATATTTATTATATTTTCGATTATAATTGTAAAATAATATCTAAAACTCATGGAAACTAATAATAAAACTATTGGGTCATATGTGGAATGTAACACTAATATATCTTGGTGCATTTTTAGAATATCTTTTTTAAGCATGAGTCATATATAGTTTTATTTATAATATGTTTCCTGGTTTTAGAAAAAAAACTTTTACAATAAATTATTTATCTTATTTTATTACTATGTTATCATAAGTTCTTTTTTTACTAAAAAAATTAAAATTTTGTGAACAAAATTTATATAAGGGTAGAATGAAACACATCAATATTTTGATTTGTATTTCTCCTTTAAATTAATATAATATTTAATATATTATTATACACAGAACATCAATCTAAAAATAATAATGATATTTTTATTTAAAAAAAATATCATAACGAAAGATAATCACTAATACATTATGTAGTTTTACTATAAAAAAAGAAATAATTTAAAGGTTTTATTAATTCATATAGATATATAAATATCATAAACATAAAAAAATTATACTCTTGGTTCACCATGTTGACTATGACTCCAACTATAACTATAAAAATAATGAAATAATTATGAATACAATAGACATTATGAGAGAAAAGTATATGAATAAATTATTGTGATGTATATACAACTATATGTTATAATGTAATATGGCCTTTTTTATATATATTAACTGTACTTGTATAAAATATATATATATATATATATTCTAGTCAATTACAATTTAAAATTTTTGGAAATGAGGATAAAATATTTTGAAGGTAAAAGAGATATTTTCAATAAAACTATTTTTATGTCTGTAATGTGTAGCACCCAAATATTTTAAAATTCCAACATTGTGTTTTATATACTATATGACATGTAACATTCAGTATAAATGTCCTATTTAATATATTTCTTTAAATTAAATCATTTTTATAGATTGTGGTACATGAAGCCATGAGTCTAAATGATGTGTAATATATTATTCCATTATGACCTAGACGTTAAACTGGCAAGGTATGAATATCAATAAATAAATTATGAAAATTATATAAATGATAATTTATAAAATAAATTTAATGGTTACATATATCGTAGACATAAAATAAGAATCATTTCAAATAAATGGGGATGTATTATGAAAAACTATATTTTTCTAATAGGTGGTCTCATTTCACTATGTACACACACCCTATAATTAATTTTCACTACTTTTAGAAAATATATTTTACAAAATTAAATTTATTTTTTATATCATCATGTCAAAATTATCTTATAGTAAATTTTTTAAAATTTAATGCAAATATCAAATTTTGGATTAATTGGGAAAAATGATGGGTTTTATTTAAAACAATAATTTAGTGTAAGGAATATAAAAGGTATATTTAAATTTAAAATTGTTTTATAATAATAAATACTTCAAATATATTATCATAAATACATTTTTGGCCATTGGAATCAATTTTTTTAAATTTTTTATGTTAAACTTCTTATACTTATGATAGTTCTCTCTTTGAAAAATTAATTTTTCAATGCTTTTTCTGGATTAATTTTAAAACAGTTTTTTCGAATTTTGTGAATTAAATATGGGAGAATGGATCACATATTTTGAATTAGAAAAATTAATATTATATAATAAGGTTAAGTAAATTTTGTATTATAATGAATAGAAAAAACAATAAAAAGTAATTATTGTGGTTAAGGATAAAATAGGTTTACCATGGGTTTACCTAAAATATAAATATTAAAATGACCAATAAACATGAATAATTTATATTTTATAGAAATATTATCACCATATTTCATATTGGGTTCTATAATGAACCATTTTGGATGCTTATTTCGGGCACAAAACCCTTGTGTCACTTTTTCTTTGCTAAGATTCTATTTTTATCCTCTCCACCACTTATAAAAGGCTAACCCCTCTCCTCTTCTATTCACACCCTCAATTACTTAGGGATAAGAAAATACATTCCATTATCTATTACATACATCCCCTACAGATACTAGAGTCCTTGTTTTATCAGAAATAAAATCTATGATGGCATTACGTATAAATCTAACGAGTTTTCCTACATAAGAGTTAAAGATCCTAACCACGCATTATAATTTTATATATTCTTATAAATACCACAAATATTTTCCAATTAAGATAAAATGAAAAAAATAGTATCTCTTTTATACCGAGTTGTTTTTATTTCTGTAAAATAACCTATATACATCTACTATTCCATGAGAGTCTACCGCATTATGTACCGATGTAATTTGTTTTCCATGACAGCCTCCAATGGATGGATATAGTGATGGATTCAACATATATATATAATATTTATGAAATTAATATTTTTAATTAATTAAAATATCTCACATAACTTTTTACCATTCAATCCATTATAAGACAATAACATTGCACGTGGGTACATGTGGACTACCGCCTCCCCATAGAGATGTGAACATGTTTTTATTTTAATTTCATATTGATGTTAATAAGGATATATTCAATCAATATAAAAGAAATATTATATTTTAATTTTTTTGGGAAGATGAATCATTATTTACCCTTTTTACAATCCATATGTTGGAAAAATACAAACATTGTTCATGCGTATGTATGACCTACTGTCTCCGTGATTGGCATGAAACGTATTTATGACTCTAATGTTTGTGGAAAATTATTAGTTCTCATATAATGAATCTTTATGATATGGGTTTAGTTGGTAAAAATATAGAGATTATGGAGCCATGATAAAGGTATGGGGACAGAAACTACTAAAAAACCTACATGAAAAATGAATCAATTATCACTTGAAATATTTATTTTACCTAAGAATTGTTAATAAACATGTCATAAAAGACAATACATAAAAAATATTTGGTATAAAAAATTATGAGTACAGTTTTGTTAGAGATTTATTAATAATTTATATTTATTATACATAACATATGGAAACGTAAGAAGGAAATCATACCTAAGGTAATGGTTTCTCATCTCACTTTTACTTCTGTGAGACAAATACCACATTCACCACTTATTTCTTTTGTCTGGTGTATATACATTCAATTTAATTTTTTAATTCATGAATTAATTATAATAAATGATATTTTAATATTGATTTGATGTTATGTGTCAATGATTCATATGTTACCATTATGTTAATTAATTATGTTATAATCTCATTATTTATCAGGATGTATCATGATTAAGTTTTCACTAAACTATTCATGTGATCTATGTTTCATGAAAGTCAGTAATTTTCTACTACTATTGATAGTTATATAAAATATATGTCATTTTTATGACCCTGAACTCAGTATCCTAGAGTCGATAGATAATTTATTAAATTGGCATAAGATATAGGGAATCGCATTCTAAAAGAATGTATAGTTTATTACTCTTGGAAAACTTGATACACACATGAAATTACAATTACATTTCAAACATAAAATACAACTAGTATTTTATTTGAGAACACTATTATTCCCATTACAGTATCCCTTCATATCCAACATAAATTTTTTTTTGGAAACCTAGGAAAAATAAAACATAATAATGGGGTGAGATAAAATTCTCAATAAGGGTTAAGTACAATGAAATATATTATTAATAAATAAATAAAATTTAAAGGAAAATGTAATTAACTAAACACACATTCCATTTTATCAACTTGGATATCATGATAAGATAATTAATAATCCATATGGAAAGGTAAATAATTGGAAATACATTCCATTTAACCAACAACAAAGAATTAAATGAATCCCTAGATAATATCAAAGTGAAAATCACATGTATAGTAAAACTAAAATATTAAATAAATGACTTTGTTAATTATTGGATAAAATTGATCTTTGGAATTACTGTACCTCTACCAAAAATACCTTTCAAAAAATGGTTTAAAATTATTGGGTAAAAACTAATTAGGTTTGTATATCTTCATCTATATTATCATGATCATTCACAAGAATGTATAAAAATACATTGTACAAACCGATTAGGTTTGGACAAATCATTTGTCTTAGGATAACTATTTATGTGTTGAGGTTCTATCTATAACTAGGCCCACCCATTATTTTCCTATATAAATAAGTCCTCATATCAAAGGGTGAAACATAATAAACATAAAAATTTATATTAAAACCTAACTTACAAAATATTAATACCTACCCTAATCAAATGAACATCATCAGAAACCATCCTAAGTAATATTGTGAATAGTATAAAAATAGTAAATCCCATGTTGATCAAATTAAACACCATATCATAAAATCTGGAAGATGGTATTATATGAGATCAACCTCAATGAAATATAATATTAAAAAATGGATGTTGACAAATATGAAAATAATTATAGTTGATATCATTGAAAAATTCTTGGGGGAAATACACTTTTTCAATTTTAAAATTACTTAATATTAACATACACATAATTATAAAATAAAAAAAGAAATTGAAAATAACTGTGTAAGATTTGATGTCAAGCTTCGATGAATCATGGTGTCATGAGTTTTAGAAAATCTCTTCATGTCTTATAAGATAAAAAAACATTCCTTCATTATTTTTACCAAAAAAAGCATAAATAAATTCAATTAGAAAATGAAAAAAATAAACATTTCAAACCATTTTTTTTAAATTAAAACATGATTAAAAAATAATTTAAACAAAAATATTATAATAGTAAATATGTTTTTGGAAACTATTCTTTAAAACATTGTCTATAACACCCTAAAATTAAAAAGTACGAACATTATATCTGATATCTTATATTACACAAAAAATTAAGAATATAAGGGAATATAAAATCCCAATAAATTAAAATATATTTACTATTTTAATCAATAATATATCATTTAGTGCATCCAGTAATGAGTTAGAATGCATCAGACACAAAAACAAGTTTCTTTGATAGCTTGCATTTCACACAAGGGTGAGTTTTACTAAAACGAAATATATTATTAAAATATTATTATTTAATATAAGATCATATGTTATGGTTATATAATATGTTCACAACATTCTTAAAACAATTATGAAAAAGGTTAAGGGAGGTTTACACAAAATGAAACACAAAGTAAGGGATTCTTGTCTCACTTTTTCTTCCATGAGGCATACACCATTTTCACCACTTATTTCTTTTATATTGTTTGTATACTACCCAAATTTTATTTTTTATCTTGAATCTAATTTATATTAATGATATTTATAGTTTTATTTTATAGTTTTATTTGATATTTATAGTTTTAATGTCATATGATATTTATAGTTTTATTTGTTTTATGGGATTTTTTTTTCAATTTTATTTCATTAAACCATATTGAAATTTTATGAACCTAGTTTATTTTATATGGTGTATATACTAATCATATGACATTTAATATCAGGAAAAATGCATTATTAATGATATTTTCATTAAAAAAAATAATTAATTAATCTATGTTTATTTTAATTAAAGTTACCATATGGTAAATAAATTTCATAACTCAACTCCTTTTGATTAGGTTATATTACTTCCGCATTAGAGTCAAAATTATGTGATTATGTGTAAAATATAATTGAATATATATTGATGTATTCTTAATTACTATATGTTTATTTATAGTGGATTCACATAATCAATTAATTGATTAATTCTCACTTCAGTGTTATGAACATTTAATGTGTTTATTTCAAAATCTCATTCAAATTGAGGTTTCTTAATCTTGAAATTCCATTAACAGAATTTATATAAAAATTGTCAAATAAACCATTTAATTTTATTATAATCTAGTTATTCATGATCATTTTAATTAATATACACATATTCCAACTCTTTGGTACTAATATATTTTTAAATATAATTTTACAGAAACCAAACTTCTTTTCTATCTTCTATAGGAAATCTATTTTCTCTAAAAAACATGTTTTCTAAAAATATTTTAATAAATGTTTTTAACATTAAAAATGTTTTATAAAATAAATTTTTTATAATTTTTTCTTTTACAAATTTTTTCAAAGGAATATTCTTGTTTACATCAAAACAAGGAACTTATCTAACATTTTTTATTGTAAAAAATGATTTTTTTAGATTGTATGACATGAATTAATTTACCCATGATAATTTCTTCAAATGTTAATTTTCAAGTTTAAATGATTAAATTTTAAATAAAATTTTTAATGTTATTTTCAAAGAAAATTATTTTAAATTTTTTTTTCATTATGAAAAGTATATATTCTTCAATAATGTTTTTTAAATATGATTTAATTATATTTCTATCCAAGAATGACAACACTGTATATTAATGCCAACTGGGATATGTTTTTTAACCAATCCTTATTCATACTATGTATAGTTTAAGAATGGTTATGATAATGAAAATATTTACATTCACTTCCATGATTTATTTTTTGAGTCCACTCAGAATTTTAAATTTCTAGTGATCATTGAAAATAAAATTCCCCCCAAATCTTCATATCAATTATTATGGATATGATTATTTCTTAAAATATACACAATTGTTACAAATGGTGTGTAGTTGAAAATTAATTTAATAACTGGGGAAATATTGATAAATTTATATCTTTTACTCAATACAAATATTTGATAAGGAACATTATTCTTGAACAAAATTGATTATTTTGTATGTGAGGAATGATTTGGACTGGTATGACATGGGTGAGGCCTAGTTATAGATTTCCCCTCAATGAAACAATAGTATCATGGGATGAGTCATTTGCCTATCTATAGTGGGTTTTCCCCCAAGAATGATTTAAACTATCATGTAAAATGTATTAAAAAGAAAGTTATCATCTACCTAGGAAGAATGGCTTTCAAAAATTAAGAATTTCATTCATTTTGATTCAATTATTATTATCCATGATATTTTATCAGTGTAAAACCTTGTGGATAGATTTCACTAATAGTTTATTGATTATATTTAATGGTTTTAAGTTATTTAAATTCCCATATATATTATTCCTTATCCATTTATTTTAAATGGAATTAGTGTTCAGTTATTCACCTGGCCATATTGTTTACACACTCTATCTTAGTTCATTCATTACATGGAATGTGTGTTCAGTTATTTACCATGACATATTGATTATTCCATATCCAGTTATTTTAAATAGAGTGTGTGTTTATTTATTTACCTTTCCATTTTATTTATGCACTCTCTCTCAGTTTTTAGATTACATGTGTTGAGTGTTCAATAATTTACAATTCTATATTGATTATTCTCATTGATTCATTATTGTTTCCATTCTACTTAACCCTCACAAATAATTTTATCTCAACCTTATTTTTTTTAATTTCTCAAGTAATCCTAGAATTTTATAAGGAAATATATGCAAGGATAGGCTAAGTGGGAATAAATTATTTATTGAAAAAAAAATTAAAATTAGTGTATTTATTTGTAAAACAATACTCATGTATGTATCTGGTTTACCAAGACTAATGAACTATTATTTCCTCTAGAATTTGATTATATATAATAAAACTGATTTAATAAAGTATAGAACCAGATCTAGGCTTCTAGGGTTGGGGAACTATAGTTTATATTAGAGGAATTTTTATAAAAACTCTGAAAACTAGATTTATGAAAGCATAGACTAGAGAACATCTCCCTAACATAGAATTTGAGGATAAGTATAGAATATTATTAAGGTATATATCATGGGGGTATTCCTAGAAATAAATCCTTGTCTGGATACTATAAGTGGATGTTGTCTTGGAATTGATGTATCTAGAATTATCAACTCTGGAATGGTGTGTCTGGTCTTACTTGAGTATAAACTGGTACTTGACAATATGCCATATTGCGCACCTGTTTTGTCAATTATGATGGATATTATAAGGATAATTCATATTTTCATTAAAAATAATTATGAAGAAGTTAAATATATGATGAAAATGAATAACCAAGGTTAAAATTTAGGTGATTTACATTTAAAATAAGAACAATGATTTAAGAAACTTTTAATGTTTTATGTGATGAGAGGATACCAGGATTAATGATATTCTTGAAGAAATTTATGGCAATAAAAGCCATTTATTTTGTATATTTTTATTAAAAAGTTATTTGAGGAATAATTCATTTAAAAATTATATAATTTCATTTAATGTATTGATAAATATTAGTGTTTTTATACAAATAAGATTGCTATACTTTGTAAAAAATATTAATAAGAAGTATTGAAAACCTTTGAAAAAAGGGTTATTTAATAATTAAATTTATTGGATTTCCATCATATTTTTTGGTAATAATATTAATAAATATTATAAAAGAGAAAAAATACATTTCATAAGTTAGCCCAACAATTCTAGTAAGGCGATGGGGCTTAAACTAATTACCAGAGGACGATAAGGGTTTCTCCAAAACCGATGGCTTATGTGATGTCCTATTCAAGTTCAAATTTTCTTAGTTAAATTATTTGATGAATAAATATTAATAATGAACCTTTAGTTTTAATTTTTAGGTTTTTAGATTAATATATTTAACAAACTGGATTTGGAGACTGGTTAGAGATAAATGTGAATACTTTTAACTCTTTTATGGATCTTACGATCCATTAATAGAAAAATTTAGTGCTTCAGACATAGAAATTAATTTTTGTATATTAATTTTTTGAAGTAATGGATGAATTATAAATTGATCAAAACATAACCAAAAGTTTAAATTTTTATTAGGAAATTGAAACTTTTCAAGTAATTATATATCCTTATATTCGGGTTCAATAAAAGAAATACTCAAAAATAAGAAAATAAAAAACAAATGGTGTCCTAATACTATAGTTTTTTTAAACCGATGTTATTTTAAATAATAAAATATTTCTGGATTTGAGGACCTCAATATTTTTTTGGTAGTTGAATTATTTGTGATCAATGACCTCAATCACCCCTATAAATAGTTACCCTTTTCCACCATGTGTGTATCTCCGCTTTCCATTAATGATCTTCAGCATACAAATATAGTATTATATTATTCCTTGTGACATTTGTAATTTCATTATATTTTATTAATAAGATATTTTTTTAAATATTATTATGATTTGTGTTATAAGTAGTTACGAGATCACATTTAAATTGCAAGGAAACAATTCAATTAAGGTGGGGAAAATGTAACACCCCGAAATTCTAATGTGAGATCATAATAACTGATCAGATGTATGCCACACAACACCATGCATAGAAGGGAATATGACATACCAATAATTCAAATTATATTTAGAATTTGTATCTATTCTGTAGAATTCAATACAAAAATTACTAATTTATCTTGTGTTTCACACAATAACAATTTTCTTTAATAGATTTCGTTGCATGTAAGACTGAGTTTTACTGAACTACCACATAATATTAAAATATTAATATTTAATGTAATAATATATAACTTAGTAATTAAATTTGTAGTTATTAATAGTATTAACTAACATGTGAATATATATGATTGAATTAATTGGATACCAACTAATTTTACATTAATATAAGAACCAGTTGCATATAAAGAGGATGTTTTAAAAAAATTATTATTATTCTCCAAAGGTGTTTTATCATTATAAATTAAATTACTTATTATTCATAAATGATATTAATGATATATGTTATGTATTAAATAAAATATTTTTAAAATTAATCTAATATTTTTTATATGCATTAGATAAGAATAATTCCAATTTTAAGATTACAAAATGTATTTTTTTAACAGGTAATGTTTTTGTCTTTTAATAGTACACATATTTTAAAACCAAATTTTGGAAATTAAAAAAATTATTTTTGAAAATAAAAATTATTTTTCAAAACAGAAATTAAAAATTATGTATGTGTGAATTTTTATTGTTTTTCTGAGAATTTTCATTTTTGATGAATATTGAAAAATATTGAATTTTAATTGAAAACTAATTTTTCATATAATTTATTTATATAGGTAAATTATAATTTAATTTTTTTTAATATATATTTTTTAAAATTATAAATCCATTTGTCTCTTTATTTCATTTTAATTAATTTCACATTGATATTGGATATAAATTTTTTAAACTTTTGAACATTTTTACTTAAAAAACTCTCTTTCTCATCCCATCTATGATATTTATTTTAAATTAATTTATTAAAATTGTGTTATTAAAATTTGTAAAAATTGATTCCATATTTGTAATAATAATATTATATAATTTCTATTAATATCAATAGAGTTTTTGTCAAAAATTATTGGTGACATTAAGTAAATTTCATTATAGCGATTAATAGAAAAATTACCTTAACATGGGACTAAAACATTAGATTAAGGACCAAAATGAATATAGAAACATCTACAAAACTATTGGATGGAAATATTTAGATCATATATGAAATTTTATATTATTTATATCATTATTTAAGGCAAAATATATAAGGGATACTTATCAATAGTTCTTATATGTTTATAATTATAAGAATGTCATGCCTCCGCCACTATAAAAAGAAAGAAACCTCTCCCTTCTATACAGACCTATAAATCCCTTTGGATCATATAAAACCTACTAAAATAATCAAAAAAAAATACATCCCCGCATCCTATAATCCAGAATTTTGGAATAAATCAAACATACATGTATTTTTTTTATAAACCAAAAGGAGTTACTTGAATACGAGGTAACTTTCTTCAACGATCACATTGGTTTCATTTAGTTATACACCACTTAAATTAATTTTATATGACGATTATATAATAAAATAAATATATTAAATATAATCTGATGTCTTTAAGACTATATTTTGACTCAAAATATAAAATACATCTACCAAATTTCATACACAATCATTATTCGCGGGTACGCTGGACAACTGCCGCAAGAACCGATGTAGATCGTTCTTCCATTACCACAATTCACGGTTGAAAATAATTATGGAGTTATAGTATGAATATAATATATATCATATTTATAATATATTTATTTTTATATAATTAATTTATAACACATACCACCATACTTTCCACTTCATGGGAATACGATAACAGAGTTTGTGGACGTGTTGACTAACACCTCCTCAAAGCGATGTGATTCATTCCCAATATATATTGATTTTATAAATTATGGTTTTAATAAAAACATATGATATGTATATATATATATATGAGATAAATATTATACATTAATGATAGTATAGAAAAATATCATTTTATTTTCATTTTCTTAAATATGAAATGAAATTGGAAATAACATTCATTCAGATGTACCGTTTACTGTATCCATAAACATTGAATTTCATTTCCTACATCCAAATTATGTTGAATATTATAAATAAATATAAAATTAATATATATTATAAAAAATTATTTGTTTACATCCTGTATAATATGAAATTTTCATCTATATTAGAAGGACAAAATTAACAAGTCAAAACATACTCCAAAAAATAATGGAATTAACAGCATAAATAGTGAATATAATTAATGATTATAAAAAACAAGAAATAAGATATTATAATAAGATCATATTTTTAAAAATAAATATTATTAGGGTTCTATAATAATTTATTAACATCATTAAAACCACTATTAATGTTTTTATATGATTTTAACAAAAATGTAAATGCTAGTTAAGATATTCTTGTCTCGCTTTTTCTTCTGTGAGGCATACACCATTGTTCACCACTAATTTCTTTTGTGCAGTGCATATATTACCCAAATTAAATTTTATATATTTATGAAATTTATTTTTATTGTATTTATAGTTTCTTTTGAATTTATTTCATTCATTGGGATTATAATTTAAAAGTTACAATGTAGTAATGTATTTTGTCCTAATTTCATTTTATTGAGACATATTGTAATGTTATGAACCAATATTATTTTATATGGTGTATATACATCCCATTTTACATATAATATCATGAATAATTTCTTATTCATGGTATTTTTATTTTCAATTTGAATTATTTCATCTTAGGGGATTTGAACATAATGGTGCCCAAGGGTAATGAAATTTCATAAATCAATTCATTTTTCATTGGGTTATATTACTTCCTTGTGGTCATTAGTAATCTATGATTATGTGTATAATGAAATTGAATATCTATTTATGTATTTATAATAATTTTATTTTCATTTAAATTTTATAGAAATAAAAAATTAATTAATTAATTCTTACTTAGACATTAAGAAAATATTAAGTGTTTATTTCATAATCTCGTTCTAATAAAGATGGCTTATTCTTGAAATTACATTAACGGAATTTATTTGATAATTGTTTAATAAACACTATCATTTTCTCATAATATGTTTATTAGTGACCATTTTAAATTAATAGAATAGGTTTTCCCTCTTTAGTTCTCAAAATATTTTAGAAATGTTTTTTCAGAAACCCCACTTCATTTGTCTCTTCAGTCGGAAATATTTTTTCTCTCAAAACCATGTTATATAAAACATATTTTCAAATTTTCTTTTTACATTTTAAAAATTATTTAATAAATAAATTTTTAATGCTTTTCCTTTTAATTTTTTTCTAAGGAATCTTATTTTCTCTTTCCATGTAAGTCACTCTTCTATCCTTTAAATACTACAAAAGGAATGTTATTTTTACCTTCTATTCCATGTATATATTTACTCAATGTCAATTATTTAAAAATTATTTTGAATGTTTTTAAGGTTAAATTTTAATGAAAATTATTTTAAAATCTATTTTAAATCATTCAAAAATATTTTCAACATGAAAAGGATATTTTCCTTAATAAGTGTTTTATAGATCTTTTTATTATATATATATGAATCAACGACAAAAACCCTTTATTTTTAAACCACTTGGGATTTTTTGTATTGATTCAATTATTATTATTCTTCAGGATGGTTTATGATTTATTTTTTCCAATGAAAGTATTAATATTTAGTTACCTGATTCATTTTTGTATCCCCTTAAAATATTCAATTTCTAGAGATCATTGAACATTAGAGTTCCCCAAAATATCAATGTCAGTTATCATGGATGTGATTATTGTCTAAACTGTATATGATTTTTAAATATGATGTGTACATGATATTTATTTGATTAACAAGGTAAATATTGAAATTTTTTTATCTTTTATACAATATGGATATTGTTTATGGAACATTGTTTTAGATTTAAATTGATTATCCGATATATGAGGAATTCTTTGGACAGGTACGACATGGGTGGGGGACGATTATAGATATCCCCTCAAAGAATTGGTAGTATAATGGGATGAGCTAGTTCACTATAATTATTTTGGTTTTCACCGAGTATGTGTTCAACTATCTTTTGAAGGGTCTTTATGGAAAAGGTATCATGTACGTTGGAAACGTGGAATCCAATAATTCATCATTGACTTATTTTTTATTCAGTTATTATTATCCATGAGATTTTTAATAGGAATAAAATCTATGAATACATTTCATTATCATTTTATTTATTAAATGTAATTCTTTTCTTGTTATTTACCTTTACATATTGATTATTGTTTATGCAATTATTTTAAATTTCATGTGTGTTAAGTTATTTACCTTGTTGTTTTGCTTTCGCACTTCCTCTCAGTTTATTGATTACATGTGATGCATGTTAAAATATTTACCGTTCCATATTGATTATTCCCTATCCCATTTTTTTGAATGGAATTTTTGTTCATTAATTTATATTTCTATATTGTTTATATTCTCCAAATCAGTTAATTTATTAATTGGAATGTGTGTTCATTTATTTTCCATGACATAAATATTATTCTCATTAATTAATTATTTTGTCTATTGTACTGATACCTTACTATGAATTTGATATCACTCTTATTTTTTCCTTCCATAAGAATCCAAGAAGTAATATAAGTAATATATTCAAGTATATTATAATTGGGAGTAAATAATTTATCAAAAAGAAATTATATTTAATTAGTGTATTTATTTATAATAAAAGACTCATTTATATATCTAGTTTACCAATACTACTAAACGATTCATTCCTTTGAGAATTTTATTCCCTATAATCATGTAAATATATAAACTAATTCCCCAGATCTGGGATTCCATGGTCAAGGTGATACATCGTTTGGAATGAAAAACTTGAGTTTTGGAGGAAATTTTAAAATAATAATTTTCAGAATAAATTACTTTATAATTATCATATCATTGAAGTGAGAATTTATAATATTATTTGATTATGTATATTCACTATAAATAGATAAAAACGTGGAAGTAAAATAATAATATAATTAAATAATATTTCACACTTAAGCTTAGTACAACACAATCAAGGAAGAAAAAGATTAACCCAATGAAAAGAAATTTGGTTGAGAATTACCTTACCTCTTTATAATAATTAGAATAGTATGCCCCATAAATGTAATAATTATCAAATTAAACATTCAATACCATGAATATAATGAGAATTATGATAATATATATCAAATTAGAGTGTGTATTCACTAAACATAAGTAATAAGTGATGAATAAATAATTTATCTAATAGAAGTACAAGTGAGACAAGGAACTCATACCTCACACTTCCCTTTAGTATTTCGTACGTTAACCACCTCTATAAATTATTAAATAAATTTATTAGATTAATAAGTAAATAAACTCATATTTATAATCCCATATGTGATTTTTTAAATCATACTATCAACCATTCAATAATAATATTTTACTATGTTCATTGTTTTATGAGCGTTCATTTCATGGTTTCATGATTCGTTCATTTATATATAATTTTGGATTTTCTTTTAAAATAGAAAAAAAACTCTAGAATTTAAATGAAATTTAATTAATGAAAATTAATCAGTTTAAATGTTCCCATATATATTTTTTATTTGTAACATGATTATTATTTATTTTATAAAATGTTATTTATAAATGTTTAGTTTATTTAGAATGTTTTTCAGACCATCATGAAATAGGTTTTTAATATTTAATATTATATATATATTAGTTATATAATATGAAATAAGTTATAATATATGTTTAAAAATTAAATTTTCCCAAAATGATAATTTTATGATTACCCATAATTGAGGTAATTAAAAATAAAAAATGATTATTCATAGAAATGGTTTACAGCTATAATTTCAAAAATTGACTTGTTTCTTTACAAAAGTGTAGGTAATAAAATTTATGGATATTAAATATTCCATTAAAAACATAACATTATAGCATGTACATGATTATATATTTATAGATACATTATTAATTGTGTATTTTAGAATAATGTGGAAGAGGAAAATAAAATAAGATAGGTTGTTTGAGAAAATTACATCTTGAATATCACATCCTTGAAAGATCCCTTAAATGTAACGGAATTGGTATTTTGGTGAGACTAGAAGAACATATAAATACTTTGAATGGGTTTTAGAGGTTTTGAAAAATATTTTATGATATTAATGACTTTTTTGGAGAACTAGGGTAGTGAAGAGGGGTATTTATACTTGAGGAGGGGTGGTTTTAAGTGATTAAATAATGATTATTTTATATTTAATTACAACCACATTTGTGTGGTAGTACATCCAAATAATTTGTTTCATGATTAATGTTTTAAAGGTTTTTTTGGTTAATAATCACATAAAACACCCATTTAATTTTTTTTATTTATTCATTTTAGGACATTACCATTTAATTTGACCTACTACCATAGTTTACCTATATATTGGTCAATTGTTTTTTACCCTGGTAGAGTTTTTGTGACTAAAAAAAATGAATAGAAAACCTAATTCAAAACTTCTACTTTTTAATATGGAATCCATTTTAATAAATTAAATTTAAATAATAGTAATAATTAGTTTTAAAAACACAACCCAGATAAGTCTGAAAAATCCATCATTCATGAAGTTTATTGTTCAAGAAAAATCTGATTTTACATTAAATCTATGACATATAATTATGATTGTATAAAAATAAACTAATA
The DNA here is from genome assembly GCA_963277665.1 of Viscum album. Lineage (NCBI taxonomy): Eukaryota > Viridiplantae > Streptophyta > Magnoliopsida > Santalales > Viscaceae > Viscum > Viscum album. The sequence continues at coordinate 634,324,809 of OY728130.1, forward strand.
TTTACTAATATAAAATATATTACTTTCATTTAAAAAAGTCACCTATATTGATAATTATATTACTTAAAAAGGGAAGCATTATGTACTTTAAAATAGCTTTTAGAAAAATAATATTTCTAAAAAATAAATAAAACTATTAGAAAATAAAATATAAATATGACTAAAAAGAATTCATGTTTATTAACATTAATTAAATAATATATAATTTACTTGAAACCATATTGAAAACCTAAATATTGTTTTAAATTTATTAATTTATTGAAAATAAATAAAAATTTTACAAAATATTCAGTATTTTTCACTACTCCCTAAAAAAATCAAAAGATTCTGAAAATATCATCTAGATATAATTTTGACATGATTAATAAAAATTTATTCTAATTTTTTCAAATAATATTTCTAAAATACTGAGAAATCAATTATATTTTTTATCATAGAATGGAATGCAAGTCACTTTTAGAAGAAAACATATATTTTAAGAGAAAAATGACTTGGCTAAAAATTATGTGATTATTTACTAAGAATAAATTAATATAATAATATGATTTGGACAATTATATAGTTCATAATGTGGTTAATACTATTTATTCTCACCAATTTAACATCTAGGATTTAATGGTCATGTCAAAATAATGATATTTTGGAATTTGATTATGCTCAGTGTTATGTGAAACGTATTCTATCAAACATAGTTTTATTTTAAAATCTTAGGGCATTACATTATTCCCCCGTTATAGAAATTTCAGTTAAAAAATAAATGGTTATTTTTTGAAAATTCCTTGTCGGTAATCCAAAATTATAAAAATGGTTAATAAAACTTCCTCTTAAAAGGAGGGAAATGAAAATTAGAAGATCACCACAATACTAGGATTCCTAATATTATAACATTAATTGGGAGTAAACATATGGACATCTAAGAGAAATATCACTATCATGTTCTGATGGAGAGTGATAGAAAATAATATCTTGAAATAGTTAACCCTAAAGAAACCAAAATAATATAATCGATTAAAATACTGTTGATTTTTTGGTAAGAAATGTAACTTGATTACATTTTTTTTCCAAAATCCATTTCCATGAGAAATGGAATTAATGTAATATCTAGATAACTTACCAAGGAAAATAATCATCCTTTATTTCATTCCATTTCATATGAATAATCTCATCCTCTTTTTAAATTGATTTTTTATTTCCCAAATTATTAAACAAGGTGATGGATATTTAAGATGATTTTGTCATGCCTGAAGAACTTTTAATGATTCATAATACCCACAATCCATTCTAACAGTCTCTAATTTTTTTATGAATCCAAAATTTTTATCATATATTATCTAATATAATTAATCATACTTTAACCAAAAACAATAATACCATGTTTTTACTTAATCCATTCCAAAAGATTTTAATATTATGGCCCCTTTAAAATATTATAGTCAATATGAAAAATTCCTAAACAAATTATGAATAAGGTCACCAAATTAATGTGTCATTAATCCCCCATAAATTATCTATTAAATCCACATGTAAACACATTTGTCACAGATTTTCAAAAATAATAATTCTTATAATAGGAATCACAATAAAACCTTAATGAAAACAGAAATACTTATTTATTCAATTATAGAACATATATTTTGGATATATTCCTTAAATCGAAAAGTTTAGTAAACTCTATCAATGATAATATAGACCACTGAATCACTAACCAATTTCATGGTCACCCGTTATCTCATATAATCAACTGTTTTTTATTATCTCAAAATTGAACACATATTAAGGGTTATCTTTCTTTCACTCATGAGTTCTCAAATATGTTACACTCTACAATAAATCATTTTTAGGGTATCATTCGTCACATGATTTCTAATACATTAATAAATAATACTGAAGTAACATCTTTAAATGTTTCATGAATATTGTCAGTAAAATAATATCTCAACATATTTATTGGATCCAATAACATAGGAACAAAAATATTTCCACTTTGAAAATATCAATTGAATATGGTTGACCTTGTTCATGATACAAATTTAGGGTCGAATTCCCTTAACACTTTGGGAATTCATTTTCATAGTATATTATTTCATTACTGTTGAAATATTCCTTAATTAAAAATTACTTATTTCCCTTGTGATCACAAGCCTAGTGGCCTTTCCCTCCAAACTTGTAGAAATTTTTCATTATCTTCAAATAAGTACTGGGGTGTTTCTTTCTACAATTATCAGATGCGGGAAAATCAATCACTACCTTCTTCCATTTATTTTTCTTTTAATATTATGTCCTATTCTTTTCAAAGTTTCCTTCATATCCATAAGAATTGGAAAATTCTTTCTTCCTCTTGATATAATATGATATTATATAATCATATGATGGAAATATTTGGGAGAATAATTCCCATTGAATGCTTGGCTTAATCCCATCAATGAAATGACCAATATTACTATTGGCACTATGTGCATATTCCATGGTATTATTTTTTATCCTTTAAAAGTTGGATTTTTACATAGAAACATTATCATCCTCCTTGTATATAAGACTCAAGAATTTTCTCTCCACATCCACTAGTTGTTCACAAAAGAAATATTTTTCTACTATTACTTCCTTTAAATTCTTGCATTCCATGTTTTATATTTCCTATCACCCCTTTATGTTTTGAATAAATGGCCAAATTTGATTGGTATCTTTTGAGAGATGAAAAAATGAAATTAAAACCTTCTCACTTTCATTACTTCACGAGGATGGAAATATATTTTCTAAACTAAATATCCATTTGTCAACTACAAATGGGTTCATAGTTCTAGGTAATGATGGAGGTTTTTTCTTCCTAATGTTTCCAAAAAAAATTTACAAAACTTTGTGGATTTGAATGTAGTTTCATATGATTATGGGTTTTTATCATAACATGAGTAATATTTCCAAGTATAATAATTCATTGTTCAGATCCAATTTCTTTTACAACTCTAACTTCATGTACATAGTTACTATCTTGAAAAATATGTTAATCCCTACATATATTATGTGCATTGATGTGGGTCTCATTGCTTCTACTAGTGCTAGTTCTAACAATGTAATTTACTATATTATATCATACTTTTATGAAACATAATTTATAATATCAGAAACTAGTTAATTTAAGATTAAAATTTAGGTACAACAAATATGTAAATAATAGTTATTATTTCTCCAAGAGTATTTCCAAATTTTTTCATAGTGTTTCATTCTCTAATATATATTTTCTTAAATCTAGTTCCTAGGATTTATACTCAATTTTCTCTAAAACCAATTATCAATACCCCAACCTTAATAGCCTATATGTGGTGGTTAATTTATTACACTAGAATAAGATATAAGGAATATCATCCTAGAGGATATAATAGTTTAGTAGTCTTTGAGAACTAGATACATACATGAAATTAAAATTACATTTCAAACATGTAATACACGAAGTATTTTCTTTGATAAAACCATTATTTATCTCATTTTAACCCTTTATATCCAATATAAAACACATTATGGAAACATAATGGAAAATTAAAAATAATAAAGTGGTGAGCTAAAGTACCCAAAACATTTTAAGTAAAACAAAAGTTATAATTAATCAATAAGTATAACAAACATGGAAAGGTAAATAACTAAACTCAAATTCCATATCAACATATTTTATATCCTGATATAATAATGTATAATCATTATGTAATAATGAATAATTGGAAAAAACATCATATTAATCAATAACTAAGAAAGAAATTTTTCCTGAGGTAATATCAAAGTGAAAATATCATGTATTAAATTATTGGAATATTACAAAAGGGAATGCTTAAATGTTGGATTCCATGATTGTAGGAATCATGGTACCTCTATCAGCAAGACCTTTTATACGAACATTTAAAAAAAATTGGTATAATCTGATTATGATCATTCATCATCAACTCTACTAACAATTAATTTCACACACAAAATTAAAACTACACGGTACAACCTGCTTTGGTTTGGAAAATTGGTTTTTCTCAAGAGGCATACTGATAAATTGAGGGGCTTTCAATAACCAGACCCCACCCATTTATTGAATGTCAAAAGAATATATCATAATAAATGGTGAAAAATGATCAATATAACATTTATTATTAAAAACTAATATATGAAATGTTAATACTTACCATAATAAAATGAACATAATTATAAACCATATAGAGTAATATGGTGATTGGTATGAAAATATTACATCCCCATTCAAACTTATTATAAACCATTTAATAAAATACTGAATATTATATCATAAAAAGGAAACCTCAATAAATCATTAGATTAAATAAAGGATGTTGACGTATGTGACAATATTTGAATTGAGATCATTGAAAACTTCTTTTCGAAAATAACCTTTTCACTTTGAAAATTGCTTATGTTTAAAACAATGCACAATTATGAAATAAAAAATATTCATTGAAAACAACCTTGTATGATTATAAATAAAGATTCAAGGAATAAATTGTTGAGATTGTATGTGAGTATGAGATACTCTATAATACCAAATATAGGATTGAAAAAATAGAGATACTGAATCAAGTATCTAAAGATGATCAAAATATAAGAGGGGGTTAATTGTATAATGTTAAAAATTCTTTTGGAACATTTAATAATGGTTATGTTTAATAAGGGTCAACAATGTAATTCACATAACCTCTAGTTCTACACATTTACATGATTTCAGAAATATGATTCCCAGAATGTGAATCCGGAAATATGGTTCCGGAAAATGAAAATTAATGAAAGTTTATAAAGATGAAGATTCTTCATTAAAGTGTATAGAATCTCCCTAAATCCAAGTACCAGTATAAGGAAGTTATAAGATATTTACACTTTCCTCAACAATAAAAATTTATTGGAACACTTTAAACAAACAAGTTACAAGTAGTAAGTCTTTTAACCCAAAGAGAAGCGTAACCAACAACCTTGGAAAAATATCCCTTGATTTATACATTCATGAAATTATGTCTTAGCCACACTAGGGTAATCCCTTGATATGATGATCAGAGTCTGTCTTGTTATCCACGCAAGAAATCAACTTCAAGGTAGTCGGCACCTATATCTTCCTCAGCACGGAAGCCCTCAACTTCAAGTTAGTCGGCACCTCTGTCTTCCTATCCCAGGAATCCCTCGAATTTAATCAACAAAATTTGGAGTCGCATAAAGAAAATAAGAACAATAAGTTTAGTACGCACTAAGAATTATAGTCTCTCTCTAGAAATCAGTTCAACAGCATGTAATCTATAGATTCATATAACAGTTTATCAATAGTTCTAAGCTCATTCAAATGTGCTCCTATTTATAGGAACAACACCAATGGTCAGCTCCCTCTTCCCATGGTTATATTTTTCCTTGAATTTTGGAGGGACTTGTACACGTGTCACTTAAACAAAGGTTAGTTAGTAACTGAATGCATGACATCATTTTATAACTAAAACAAGTGTAAGCAAAAATATGGTTACATAACTAAAATCCAATATTCTGAATGTAATCAAATAAACGTTCAGTGTCTAACCAAGAATCAATTCGTTGTCTATAATACAAGGATATTCAGATTTTGTTTCATTATAATTCGGAACCAGAACTCTATAGAATTTCAGATCATGAACTTCAAGGAATTTTAGAATATGGATTCACAAGAATTGAAATATTTTTCGAAAGCATAAAAATCCTTACAAAATAGAATATAATGACTTGAAATGTTTTTCTAGACATATAAATAAAACTTATCTCCCTTATCATATGGTAATAGATGAATACGACTAACTCCATCTTAGGATTTGGAACAATAAGGATCGTATTCTAGATTTTCAGAATGTTATTTTTCTATATCTTAAGTACGAAAATATCTGTAGTGAAAAATCCCCCTTAGATAAACTCCCCCTTAGGGATATTTCTTCGTTTCTTAGAATTACGTTTCATTTATCCCCCTTTGTTATTTTCAAAAATAATTTGAGGGAACATAAAAGAAATTATAGTATCTGAAATATTAGTACAAAGCATGCAAACAATGACGAGCGACAAAAAAGTTCATTAAGATTGGATGAATTTAAACAAGGAAAGAAAATAGAACAAAAGATTAGATTTATTTTCCTTTCTTCTCCTTGGGTATCAACTTCTTCACTATGGTTTTCAACTTTATTATATCCTTGTGGAATTCCTCTTCTTGCTTCTCTAAGGCTTTGATCTTATCATATTGAGCCTTCAAACCCTCTACTTGATCCTTCAACAAGTCATCTTTCTTTACTAGATTCTCTTAAATCTCGATCCGGAGATACCTTTCTCTCTAATACCTTTGAGAAATAGAGTAAAACTTCTCATTCAGATCAATGACCTCCTAAATCCAAGCATTCTACTCAAGATTTAGCTTTTCCCCAAATCTATTTGTGAGATCCTTAATTTTTTTATCTTCAATATCAAAGGATTCCTTTACATCATCTTGAAACTCATCAAGATCTCCCAAATCATCAACTTTATTCTTTGACCAGCTCACCATTTTCATATAATATCTTTTGTGTGATTCATAGTTGATACGGAAACATTTTATGTTTGATTCCAACATGACACACTTTTCCATCACCATGGACACTGAATCTGATTTTTCGTTAAAATTATGTTGAATCATCTAGAATCTAGAATCAATGCTTGGGAAAATCCGAATGGTTCCATTAATCTTCTTCAAGTATTGAACTAAAAAATCATGTACCAATGAAAGTGATTCTGAATCCAAGACTTTTCTTGCTGAAGGCTCTTTTTCTATCTCAACAAGAGTATTCTTCAAAGATCCACTAGCTTCCTTCTTCTTAGAAACAACTTTCGTAGGTGTAACCTCAACAACCAACTGTTTCCCTTTATTGGTTCCCAAAATAGCTTCCTCATTTGGAGACTTATGTTCACTGTGAGATAGCAGAATAATCTAATCTTCATTTACTTTCTCCTTCTAATCTCTAGCTTCATCATCCTCATGATGTATAAAGTGATGATTATAGTTTTCTTCCTCATACAATTTATTAATATCTTCTTCACCCTTCCCATCATCACCTTCCTCATCCTTCCTAGGAGTTAGGAGCTTTGATGTCTCTGCTTCAGAAGATTGTATTGATTGTTTCTCGGATGGGGTTTCCTTTTAATGATAATCTTCAACTTGCTTTATAAGGTCTTCCGTACCATCACTACTTTCAACCTCTTATTCTCCTTTTTTTCCAAATACCCTTTCTCCAACAACCTTCTCTTGGGCTTTTTTCGGAGGGAAAAATTTCATCCCCAGAATCTCAGGTAGGGGTTCTACCAAGAAATATTTCGGTACTGGGATGTTCTCATATTCTATTTCAGTATCCCTCAAATAGGATTGCATAATTTTAGCCTCACACAAATTCTTCTTTTTCTTTTTTTCTTTGGCTTGCTTCTCATGCTCATTGGCTGCCTTCTCTTTCAATGCTTTGGCCTTTGTAGGATCCAAGCCAAACTATGGCTCTACTTCGTTCCAGTTCTTTTTTCCTTACCTCTACTTGGAAACAAACTCATCCGGATAATCTTTCTGCTTCTTGGGATTTGGATGTTCGGATTGGGTTTCTTTATCTATGGAGATTTTTCCTTCTTCTACAAATTCCTTCATCTTCCTCTTATTCCCTCCTTTCTTAAATGGTTCAAGAACATCTTGTTCCTTCCGAGTAGCTTCAGCCTCTTCCATTGATAGGTCATATAATTCTCCTATATCCTTGGAGAAACCAACTTTCATCCTCTTGAGAGTATCATCACTAATAATCATTAATTTTCAATTCCTATACTTTGAACTGTAATGGATTTTGAAGGACCCAAAGCACCAAACAATAATCATGGAAATAATTTTCTGGTACATAATAATCTGAGCATTCAAGTTCCCATTATCAATATTTTCTATTGTAATTATATTATGATTCATCAAGTTTACCTTACTTATATTCACCAGAAAATCAATGATGAACATGTCACTCTTCTTCAAAGGTGTATTTATCACCTTTTCTCGGTACGATAAAACCCAGAACCCAAAATTCAAGGATCCGATTATTTTTGGTCAAGTGAGCAATCTTTGCAGTCTTGACATCTGAAATTCCATGACACTCCATAGTTTTTACCTTTAAAAACCTCATTGAACATCCGGAAACATGTGAGAACAAAACATGGATTCCCCTTCATATAGAACTCCAACTAAATTGGATGCCTTAGTGTAAGATAAAAATAGGGTTTTCCATAACCTTTTCATGAAACATTTTCATGGCCTTCTTCTTTAAGGAAACTAACTGACTCATAGAACTCTATAAGAAGATCTGGATACACTAAGTCTTGAGCCCCTGTCTTCGATATGCAGAAACTTTCCCATCCATTAAGCTTGATATTCTTGGATATTATATAATCATATATGTTGAATAAATTTGGATTCACCCACCTTTCTCTATTTACTTACCACTCCAAAATCACCTTGATAGTAGAAATATCTTTCTGAGAGGATTATTCTCCAGACATTCAGACATGAGAAAACTCTTAGAAGTTTGGAACGGGCTTTTGTATGAGGGGTAGAGCATCGACACACAAAGGCTTGAAATCAATGTGGGAAAAACCATCGGGGGGGGGGGGGGGGGTGTTATATAGGTTTTTGATGTGACGGTACATCTTCTCATCTTGATTGAATGGAATAAAATTCTTCTGATCACATTTGACGGTTGAAATGATATCCACAAATAAAATTTAATAGGATCCAATCTATTGAGGTTTTTAAAAAGAAAAAAATTCAGATTTAAGGAAACTAGAATCCGAGATATTTTAAAAGAAACAAAAGAAACTACCGGAAAGTAAAAGGTGATAATGAAAACTAAAGAATGAATCTTACCGTTCAAATTTCTTGGAATAATATTCGTATTGGGGAAAATTATTCTTTAAAAACATTAGATTCTGTGAAAAAAACTTTACTACGGGAAAAAAACTTAGCAAATATTCATTACAAAAACTTTGAGTACGAAAATTTTCATTAACAAATTCTTCATTAGGAAAATGATGAAAAACATTATTATGAAAAATATGAAAAACATGAATACGGAAAATCATGAAAAACTTCATTACCAAAAATCATGAAAAAAATCATTATGAAAAATCATCAAAAAAACTTCACTATGAAAATCACGAAAAACTTCATTGTGAAAAATCATAAACAACTTCATTACGAAAAATCATGAAAAACATCATTACAATTTTTTTTCAAAAAAAACTTTTGGAATTAACAAGAAAATGAACTCCCCCTATGAGAAGAAGTTTATTACTCTAAGGAGATTGATTTAAATATATAAAGTTAACAAGGATTATTACCTTACAGTTATCATTCCTAACATCTGTTTAATGTATTCAAATATATCAGAGGGTAATGATTTTTTGAAAATATCAGGTAGTTGATGTTGTGTCCTGATAAATTGAAGAATGGTATCTATTTTTTGTGTGTGATACCTAAGAAATTGATGCCTAATATCTATGTACATAGCATGAGAGTGATGTTAAGGGTTTTTACTAAGGGAAATGTCACTTGTATTATCACACAAAATTTGTGTTTTGGTAAAACTCATATAATAATATGTGAGTGTGTTGCATCCACAACACCTTAGCATAATAACTTCCAGCTGCTACACATTCAGCTTCAGTAGTGGAAAGTGCTACTAACTGTTTCTTATTACAGGACCATGAAACTAATGAATCTCCTAATAAATTACATGTTTTGGATGTACATTTTCTATCCATTCTACATCCACCAAAGTCAGCATCCGAAAAACGTTTCAAAACAAAATCATTTCTAGAAGTATAAAAGTGTCTTAAATTCATGTTTCCTTTTAAGTAGAGAAAAATTGTTTTCATTACCTATAAATGAGATTCCTTAGAATTAGATTGATATCATTCACATAATCATACTGAAAACATTATGTCTGGATGACTATTTGTCAAGTAATGTATACTTCATATCATACCTCTAAAAGATGTTTGATCTACTTGTTTCCCAGCTTCATCAAGATCAAGTGTGTTTGAGGTACCAATGGAAGTACCTATACTCTTAGTGTTGTAATATCCATAATTGTTTAGACGATATTTAATATAATTATGTTGGGATATATAGATTCCTTTTGGTTTTTGAGAAATTTGAAAACCACAGAAAAATGTTAACTCACCCATCATACTCATTTCAAACTCAGATTTCATTATATTCGCAAAGGAATTAGTTAAAGATTGCCATGTTGAACCAAATATAATTTCATCAAGATAAATTTAATCAGTCAAAACATTTTTATTATATTTTTTTTATAAAAAGGGTAGGATCTACATATCTCTTAACATAATTATTTTGAAGAAAAAACCTTGTAAGTCTATCATACTAGGATCGAGGAGCTTTCTTATGTCCATACAAAGCTTTGTTAAGTCTAAAAATATGATCAGGATGTTTTTTATCTTCAAAACTAGGATGTGGATCAAAAAAACATCCCCTTGAACATAACCATTAAAGAAATCACATTTTACATCTATTTTAAAAGGTTTTAAATTGATGAATACTACAAAGGAAAGTAAAATTTGGATAGATTCATGTCTAGATACTGGAGAATAAGTTTCTTCATATTCTATTCCCTCTTGTTGATGATAGCCTTTAGCAACTAATCTATCTTTATTTCTTACTGTGATTCCATTTTCATCACACTTATTTTTGAAGACCCATTTTACTCCAATAACAGATGTTTCTTTAGGTCTTTCAACCAAGGTATAGACTTTATTCCTTTCAAATTAATTTATCTCATCATGCATAGATTTTATCCATTCATCATCACCTAAATCTTCATCAATGATTTTTTGTTCTAATTGGGAAAGAAATTCTTGATGTTATACTTCATTTAATATGGAAATTCAAGTCCTTACAGATTGATTCACATCACTGATGATACTATCACTGAGATCATTCTTGAGAAACACCTAATTTGGGTTGTGTAAAACTTTTTCATCAACATAGTGTAGGAAATATTCTAGGGTAAATGATTCAGAAACATTTTCTTGGAAGTTTTCCTTATCAGAATAATCTTCTAACAAAGGTTGATAATCCATTTTTGAAAACAAATCCAAAGATGTAGGTTGGGTTGGTTTAAAAACAAAAGGATCAATTTCATCAAATTAGACATGTACTGTCTCTTAAATAGTACAAGTGTTTTTGTTGAAAACTCTATAAGCCTTAGAAGTTGTGGACTAGCCTCATAAAATTCCAAAATTGGATTTGGATGCGATTTTTTTTATTATATTTACTATTCAGAATTAATACCTTGCAACCAAAAACATTAAAGTAGGAAAGTCTAGGTTTTCTACCATACCATACCTCATAAGTGGTTTATTATGAAAAGGTGTAATCAAAATACGATTTATAGTATAACAAGAAGTACATACAGCTTCAGCCCAAAAAGGTTTCTCTATTGAATACTCACTCAACATGGTTCTAGTTATCTCTTGAAGAATTTTATTTCTTCTTTCAAAAACACCATTCTGTTGAGGTGTTTCAGGTGCTGATAAGTTGTCAATAATTCCTCTTATACTATAAAATGTTTCAAAATCAGAACGTTGAAATTCTCCTCCATGATCACTACAAATAGTTTTCAGTGAAATGTTTTTCTTTTTTTTAACATGGGCTATAAAACATTTAAAATACAAAAAAGATTCAGACTTCTTTTTTATAAAATAGACCCACCTAAATCTAGTGTAATCATCATCTAAAAAAATACATAATAATTTCCTCCAATGCTTCCAGTTTGTATATGATCAAAGAGATCCATATGCACTAACTATAATGCACTAGTAGTTGAGACTTCACCGACTGATTTAAAACATGATTTATGTTTCTTTCCATATTGAAAAGGGTCAAAAACTTTTTAATAATCAAATATATGCTCCGGTAGATCCTTAACTAGTCTTTTATTATAGATCTTTCATAGGTTCATACGGTTATAGTGACCTAACCTTCTATTCCATAACCAAGAATGATCTTCAATTGCACTAAGGTAAGGTAGATCTTGGATCCTAAGCTTTTTTATGTTTAATGTGTAAACATTCTCTTGCCTAAGGGCAGAAAGAATAAACTCTTCCTTGGAATTGTGTACTAATCACTTATCATTCCTAAAATTCCCAAGGTAACTTTCATCACATAATTGTCTTATGATGATGAAATTGTTCTTAAGACCCTTAAAAAATAAATTATAAGGCCCTAGCCTTAAACCTTACATAATCTTGAGTTAATACAAGATTACACGTTGAGGATCTTTTCAGGTTTAGAGTTTTAGAGAATTAGATCATGAAACCTGCATTACAATCCACATTTAAACAAAGTGGTTACATAAATGACAAAATTCATTCTTCCCATCAATGGAAACATATTGAAAATAAAACATGGTTTCTTTCATGACACATCCTTGACACTATCACCACATAATGTACCTTTCCCTTGACCTGTGAAAAACATTTCAAAAACTTGGGATGAGCATAAAAAGCTCAGTAAGGGTTATAAAAATATGGAAAGGAAACATGAGTTCATATATACATAAGAATGAAATCATACTTTACCCATAAAACATAGGTACTTTAACATACCTCATCAAACCACGAATAAATCATAGAAAACATAATACATAAAGGTAACTTGAGGCATTCATAACATTCTTACGTAGGGAGTAACCCTCTTGGTTACGTTTGGAATACCCATCACATTATATTCCCTAAATCCCTTTGGAAAAACCTTAAAGTTCCACTCCTTCGCGTTACCCAATGCATTGGAGAGCTATATCGGGCTCACCCGCCCTTAGTTTATCACGGAACCACCCGTTCTTCATAACAATGCCCAAGAACCATAACATAATCGTATCACATAAACACGAATAAAGGAAACATAACATTTCCACATTTCAAACACAATATAACATTTTATGATATTGAAATAATGAATCCATTCAAAAAGAAACCATTTCCAAAACCATTTAAAACATTTAATAAAGAGATTTTTGAATCAAATTGTCCCATACCACCTTGAAGCTTTTAACATTTTAAACCATTAATATCCAGATAAATAAATCCTTAAAACCATTTTGAAAACATGGATATTAATAAGAACAAATAATTAAAACATTTAAAACGATATTTTGGTTAAAGGGGTTTTACCAAAATTAGAGACACTTGAATACAATAATCGAGGAATAACATTTAGTCAGAACATTATAATATCATGAGAATAAAAGGATTCATGATATAATACTCCAAAGGACAGTATATACACCATATAAGAGTGAATTGGTGCATAACAACAATAAACCCTCAATAGAAATGTCAAATGTGATGAAATCCCTTATAAAGAAGGTATCCTTAAATTAGGGGAAAATAAATCTCAAAAATATGTGTGACAAATATATATACACCCAATATAAGTGTATATTAAGTGTAAAACAATAAAAGGTCATGCACACATATTCAATGGATGACATATTCAATGACTACAAGTTGAACCCAAAGAAATCGAAATTGGGTTAAAAAGTTCCCTTGACAGCCTAACGGCATCACATCAAAATGAGTTGATGAGAGATAAAAAGTGTATCTCATCACTTGGAAATAAAATTTACATCAATAAGGATGTATGAGAACATATCCCAACATAAAAATATGTAAATTAAAAGACCCAATAAAAAGTGTCTTTTAAAAAAGAGGAGGGTGAAAGGTTCCCTTACCGACTTGGGTATCTTTCAAAACATACACCCCATGAAAGAAAGACAATAGGTCATTGATGTAAATACTCATAAATGAAAGTATATTACTCAAAGAGTAGAATAATGGGCAGTACATACACCACTCAATGGAATTTGTGGCAAATGTAGCATAAATCTCAAGGGAATAAAAGTGAGATGAAAAATCCCTTACGAAAACTCGTCAGCCTAACGGCGCCACATAAAACTTCCAAATATGGATTGATGAGATCAAATAGGGTATCTCATCACATTACAATAAAATTTACAGAAAGATGAATATAATAGAACATCCCCCAACAATACAAAGAGGAGATTAAAAGAAGCGACATAAAGGAGAGTACTTAAAAAGAAAGAGAGAGGTTAGATCTCTTACGAAATTCGGCAGCCTAACGGTGCCACTCAAAACTTCCAAAATGGATTGATGAGAGAGAATAGGGTCTCTCATCACATGAACATAAAAATTACAGTAAATGTAATATAAAATAACATCCCAATCATAAGAAAGATGAGCTTTAAAAGGAATGACATAAAATTGTGTACTTAAAAAGAAAGAGAGGAGTAGGATCCCTTACCTCGGGTCCGACTTGACTCGATAGTTCTTTAATATCCTGAATAATAAACTTGAGTTAATTTATAATTACTTAAGAACCTTTTTAAAGTTCATTATTACTTTTATACCACTTATTACCATGTCATAAACATTATGTAATCATTTAAGTTAATATTATTTGTTTTGCCGATATTTGGTTCTTAAGTCGAAACTGGACTTCTTACAATTACATGTTGTTCGTGTGGCCAAATGTTTATTATATCCAGAATTGTATTCATTATGTAGATATCATATATGTCATATATATCTAGTACATGCATGAATTTATAACATTACATAATCATTTAGAGGTAAGAAATGAAATGCACCGTTCATGGAGACGGTAAGCCGTACGTACGCATGAACGCTACTTTCATTTCTATTTCGTATTTTATAGAATGGAATAATAGTGATATAAAGGTATATTATAATACCAGTATAATTTCATATATAATATCATATTTCCATCCTTTATACATCCCACATATGGTATTTAATGAATCAAATCACTTTGAGGGGGCGGTAGTCCACACTTCCTTAAATGAAGATATCGCGTATACCCATAATGGAAGCCATAAAGGTAAGAAACAAATGAAGAATAAAGAAGCATAACTAAAACATAAACATATTATATATCATATATAAAAATAGTGACATCATAATGGCCACCTTTGAAGGTGTTAAATGAGTATTGAACAATCATCGTTTCGAGAGGCAGAATTTCACCATCCACGGAAACCGTCTGTTCTTTAACCATTTGATGTAGTTGTGTGAGAGTGTAGCTCAAGTAAATCTTATAACAACATCCTAGTATATTTAAGATACTGGTGTTGTTACAAATGAAGTAAATAAAAAGAGTTTAGGGGGTTGGAGAAGCAAAATAAAACAAATGAACACGAGAGAATGAATTACCTTTAAAAGTGTATCTCCTTTTGATTTGAGCCTAAAGGCTTCCTTTGAAAGTATTCTTCCCAAAGGGAATACTCTAGTATGAGGAGAGGGGTGTGGAGAGAGTAAATGGTCAGGGTTTGGCCGAGCCAAAGGCTTGAGGAGTGTGTGAAATGAGGTAGAGGTGGGGGCCTTTTATAAGAGGAGAGGAGGGGCACTTTTGGAATGTAAAGAAATATTACTTTATATGAAAATGTGTTTCGGTTTTAAAAGGTCCCACGTTGAAATAATTCGTGGATAAGGTGATAAAGGTTCGAAATCCACTCATCCAATTTGTTTTGGACATGTTTAGTTCATAGATTTTACATTATCTTTCCATTTTATTTAAATTGTCAAATAATGATGTCATCGCTGCATCATTATTATGTCATAAATAATATAATTTATTTAATGTCTAAAAATTATAAAAAAATAATATGATGTAGGAAATAGTTTTAGATTTCCAATTAATATTTATAATAAAAAAGATGACTTGTATAACCCCACTTAAAAATTGTTTTAGTAAAACATATCATGTTTGTGTCAATTTTACCTTTACATTAAATAAAAAGTTGTTTATGTCATTTCCCAACCAAAATGTCTCCATGGGGTCCCCAAGTTGACCCATGGCTTGTCTTGGTCGGCCATGACACAACAAATAAGGTTGGGACATGTGTCTAGGTCATTTAATATTATTAAAGCATTATTTATACATTAAACTACACTAATTACCACTAATCGCGATTAAAAACTTAATAAGTTACTATTCATCAAAAATTATTTTTATCCCATTGAACCACATTTTACTTCTTAATGACAACCATGTATGTCGGATTTTTGAAATTCAAAACACATAAGTGGTAAAATTTCATTTAAACGTAAAATCAGTCTTTATAAGTACTACTTAGTGGTTTCACTATTCATCAAAAATTGAAGTTTTTCAGAAAATTACCAAAAATTCACCCTAAGCTATATTTGATATTACGAATTCAAAAATGAAGTCTATTTTACAAAATTCAAAACATATAAGTCACATTAATTAATTTAATAATTAATTCCCGCTGTCAGAGCAAATAGCGTGTTTTTATGAAACAATAAGTATCAAAAGATTGACACTAGTTTAAGTCCGATTTCAAAGTGAAATTAATTTCAACGACCACTATTGGATTTAATGGTAAAAATATTTTCTAATTTAACTTTAAAACCAATTCAAACGATAATCTAATCATATAAATAAATTAGATTAAAATGGGGTTTTGAATTAAAACAGAACATTTTACACTATTCAATAAAAAAAATGAACTTTATCGGAAAAATACCAAAAAATTACACAAAGAAAAATTTGATGTCCCGATTCTTAATAAGAGTTTTATTTGGTCCAAAAGAATTTATAAGAGTGATCAAAACTATATTTAATGACAGTTCTCCTTTAAAAGGCGATAAGTGAACCTTTTGTGAAAACTAGGGCATATACGCCTAAAATTGAATTCTTTCCGTATTTTAAGCCTTTAGATTTTATTGGATAAATGTAAAAACATTTAAAAAACATATATAATCATATTTTAGTTATTTCTATCCATTCCTTCCAACACAACGGCTACATGTTAACTACCATTTGAAATAATGTTATTTTATTATTAGAGTGCAACGTAAGATTCCCAAGAAACTCGTTGTTGCGTGTTGGGTACGCCATCGAGCATAGCGTCCCCTTTAAAGTAATTTAAATATTTTATTCACAAATATGGATAAATATGAAATGTCATATTCTTTATTTACCTGGGGTGTTACATCCTTCCCCCCTTTTGGGAACTGCGTCCTCGCAATTTTAAAATTGCGCTTGGAAACATCCTTGAACGTCCCACATCGGAACAAGAGTCAGTAAAACAATCACTTTAAAATAAAGAAAGATAAGCACAGAGGTTACCCGAGTTAACCCATACTAGGATTCCAAGTATGAAAATATGGACATGGAGGAAAAAACAAAGGGTCATGTTCTGATGGAGAGTGATAGAAAACAAGTTTAGGAGAAAGTTAACCACGAGAAAATCACAAACTTGTGATGGGTTAAACGGTATTCGATTCCCCAGTAGGAAAAGTTAATAGACAACATTTTTGTTTTAAGTTACTTTTTATTGAGGAATTTATTCATAAGTAAACATAATCACTTGTCATATTGACTTTCAACTTTTATTAGAATCCTTACACAAACTCATATTTTTTCCAAAAGACAAGTATTTAGGGAGACTTGTTCGCATTAAGAGTACTATAATCAACTTCTAGAGAATCACCTAATCCCCAAAAGAGAACTATATACATCCCATGTATTTAGGCTTTAACCAAAACCAAAACCAAAAATGTTAGTACAAGATCAGATAATCCAGAAAAGGATAACCCCTTATAAAAAGAAAATCTATTCTTAATCTCCAAAATTTTTCCAACAAAACCCAAAGTTCAACGAGGACCATCCGATAAACAATTTGTCCATAAAATTCTTCAAAGTAAACCAATATAAGATTTAAACCCAAATATTTGAAGGATTTAGTCACATAGTCTTCCAAGTTAAATCGTAACATTTATCTCCAAACAACATCAGTTGCTCCTAAAGTCTCACATTGAAAAGTAATTATCATAATCACATATCCTCCAAAATCAACTTACTCTTAATTCATAAAATCATATAACTAAAAAGAATCAGTCAAACTAACCAGGGACTTCACGTAGTCTAGTGGTATGCAATAAATACCAGTCGCACATTGGTTGTGGGTTCGATTCCCACAGCTTTGTCCGACGCGACGGGATGTCACACGGTCTACGTGTTGTCCTTTTTCCAAAACTATATAATTCTTAAAACATTCCCCAAAATGAGATAAAATATTCAAGAATAATCATAACATATTTTAACCTCAAGTTTATCTCATTCCTTTCATTTTCCATCATATCATAGAGTAACCCATAATTACCTAAAAATTAAGTATCATATAAACCCTAATGGTTACCTTAATAATTATTACCTGAATTTACACATCGAGTTGGCCATCTTGTACATGATGCATTAGAGAACTCACCAAGGTTGAAGTGGTTGATCATGACTCCTTGATATTTGGTTTAGAACAACCACGAGTTTCCTCATTGAATCCTTCATTTTATATAGTATCTTAAACAGAGAACCACCACAGTTTCCTTCAAACCTGTTGTCTCTTTGGTGCCTGCTAGATCCATCCATTCACTAAAAATAGAAATGTTAGTGTTAGTATATCAACAAAACCATCATGTACTAATGAGGAAGGTAAACACTAAGATACACTTACTCATTCACTTTATCTAAAACATGGACTCTTTCTGAAATCCTAACCATTATGGTAATGTCACTTATGCTTAAAGAATACCCTAACCTCTAAAGTTATCTAAACCGACCTTTGATACCAACTATAAGGACCCAGACTTAAACCTTACATAATCTTGAGTTAATACAAGATTACACGTTGAGGATCTTTTCAGGTTTAGAATTTTAGAGAATTAGATCATGAAACGTGCATTACAATCCACATTTAAACAAAGTGGTTACATAAAAGACAAAATTCATTCTTCCCAACAATAGAAACATATTGAAAATAAAACATGGTTTCTTTCTTGACACATCCTTGACACTATCACCACATCATGTACCTTTCCCTTGACCTGTGAAAAACATTTCAAAAACTTGGGATGAGCATAAAAAGCCCAGTAAGGGTTATAATAATATGGAAAGGAAACATGAGTTCATATATACATAAGAATGAAATCATACTTTACCCATAAAACATAGGTACTTTAACATACCTCATCAAACCATGAATAAATCATAGAAAACATAAGACATAAAGGTAACTTGAGGCATTTATAACATTCTTACGTAGGGAGTAACCCTCTTGGTTATGTTTGGAATACCCATCACAGTATATTCCCTAAATCTCTTCGGAGAAACCTTAACGTTTCACTCCATCGCGTTACCCAATGCATTGGAGAGCTATATCGGGCTCACCCTCCCTTAGTTTATCACGGAACCACCCATTCTTCATAACAATTCCCAAGAACCATAACATAATCGTATCACATAAACATGAATAAAGGAAACATAACATTTCCACATTTCAAACACAATATAACATTTTGTGATATTGAAATAATGAATCCATTCAAAAAGAAACCATTTCTAAAACCATTTAAAACATTTAATAAAGAGATTTTTGAATCAAAGTGTCCCATACCACCATGAAGCTTTTAACATTTTAAACCATTAATATACATATAAATAAATCCTTAAAACCATTTTGAAAACATGGATATTTATAAGAACAAATAATTAAAACATTTAAAACGATATTTTGGTTAAAGGGGTTTTACCAAAATTAGAGACACTTGAATATAATAATCGAGGAATAACATTTAGTCATAACTTTATAATATCATGAGAATAAAAGGATTCATGATATAATACTCCAAAGGACAGTATATACACCATATAAGAGTGAATTGGTGCATAACAACAATGAACCCTCAATAGAAATGACAAATGTGATGAAATCCCTTATAAAGAAGGTATCCTTAAATTAAGGACAAATAAATCTCAAAAATATGTGTGAAAAATATATATACACCCAATATAAGTGGATATTAAGTGTAAAACAATAAAAGGTCATTCACACATATTCAATGGATGACATATTCAATGACTACAAGTTGAACCCAAAGAAATCGAAATTGGGTTAAAAAGTTCCCTTGACAGCCTAACGGCATCACATCAAAATGAGTTGATGAGAGATAAAAAGTGTATCTCATCACTTGGACATAAAATTTACATCATTAAAGATGTATGAGAACATATCCCAAAATAAAAATATGTAAATTAAAAGACCCAATAAAAAGTGTCTTTTAAAAAAGAGGAGGGTGAAAGGTTCCCTTACCGACTTGGGTATCTTTCAAAACATACACCCCATGAAAGAAAGACAATAGGTAATTGATGTAAATACTCATAAATGAAAGTATATTACACAAAGAGTAGAATAATTGGCAGTACATAAACCACTCAATGGAATTTGTGGAAAATGTAGCATAAATCTCACGGGAATAAAAGTGAGATGAAAAATCCCTTACGAAAACTAGTCAGCCTAACGGCGCCACATAAAACTTCCAAATATGGATTGATGAGATCAAATACTGTATCTCATCACATTAAAATAAAATGTACAGCAAGAGGAATATAAAATAACATCCCCCAACATTACAAAGAGTATATTAAAAGAAGCGACATAAAGGAGAGTACATAAAAAGAAAGAGAGAGGTTAGATCTCTTACGAAAGTTCGGCAGCCTAACGGTGCCACTCAAAACTTCCAAAATGGATTGATGAGAGAGAATAGGGTCTCTCATCACATGAACATAAAAATTACAGTAAATTTAATATAAAATATCATCCCAAACATAAGATAGATGAGCTTTAAAAGGAATGACATAAAATTGTGTACTTAAAAAGAAAGAGAGGAGTAGGATCCCTTACCTCGGGTCCGACTTGACTCGATCGTTCTTTAATCTCCTGAATAATAAACTTGAGTTAATTTCTAATTCCTTAAGAACCTTTTTCAAGTTCATTATTACTTTTATACCACTTATTACCATGTCATAAACATTATGTAATCATTTAAGTTAATAGTATTTGTTTTGCCGATATTTGGTTCTTAAGTCGAAAGTGGACTTCTTACAATTACATGTTGTTCGTGTGGCCAAATGTTTATTATATCCAGAATTGTATTCATTATGTAGATATCATATATGTAATATATATCCAGTACATGCATGAATTTATAACATTACATAATCATTTAGAGGTAAGAAATGAAATGCACCGTTCATGGAGACGGTAAGCCGTACGTACGCATGAACGCTACTTTCATTTCTATTTCGTATTTTATAGAATGGAATAATAATTATATAAAGGTATATTATAATACCAGTATAATGTCATATATAATATCATATTTCCATCATTTATACATCCCACATATGGTATTTAACGAATCAAATCACTTTGAGGGGGCGGTAGTCCGCACTTCCTTAAATGAAGATATCGCGTATACCCATAATGGAAGCCATAAAGGTAAGACAAAAAGAAAAATAAAGAAGAATAACTAAAACATAAACATATTATATATCATATATAAAAATAGTGACATCATAATGGCCACCTTTGAAGGTGTTAAATGAGTATTGAACAATCATCATTTCGGGAGGCAGAATTTCGCCATCCACGGAAACCGTAAGTTCTTTAACCATTTGATGTAGTTGTGTGAGAGTGTAGCTCATGTAAATATTATAACAACATCCTAGTATATTGAAGATACTTTTGTTGTTACAAATGAAGTAAATAAAAAGAGTTTAGGGGGTTGGAGAAGCAAAATAAAACAAATGAACACGAGAGAATGAATTACCATTAAAAGTGTAACTCCTTTTGATTTGAGCCTAAAGGCTTCCTTTGAAAGGATTCTGCCCAAAGGGAATCCTCTAGGATGAGGAGAGGGGTTTGGAGAGAGTAAATTGGAAGGGGTTGGCCGAGCCAATGGCTTGAGGAGTGTGTGAAATGAGGTAGAGGTGGGGGCCTTTTATAAGAGGAGAGGAGGGGCACTTTTGGAAAGTAAAGAAATATTACGTTATTTGAAAATGTGTTTCGGTTTTAAAAGGTCCCACATTGAAATAATTCGTGGATAAGGTGATAAGGGTTCGAACTCCACTCATCAAATTAGTTTTGGACATGTGTAGTTCATAGATTTTACATTATCTTTCCATTTTATTTAAATTGTCAAATAATGATGTCATTGCTGCATCATTATTATGTCATAAATAATATAATTTATTTAATGTCTAAAAATTATAAAAAAATACTATGATGTAGGAAATCTTTTTATCATTCCAATTAATATTTATAATCAAAAATATGACTTGTATAACCCCACTTAAAAATTGTTTTAGTAAAACATATCATGTTTGTGTCAATTTTACCTTTACATTAAATAAAAAGTTATTTATGTCATTTCCCAACTAAAATGTCTCCATGGAGTCCCCAAGTTGACCCATGGCTTGTATTGGTCTGCCATGACACAACCAATAATGTTGGGACATGTTTCTAGGTCATTTCATATTATTAAAGCATTATTTATACCTTAAACTACACTAATTACCACTAATCGCGATTAAAAACTTAATAAGTTACTATTCACCAAAAAATTATTTTTATCCCATTGAACCACATTTTACTTCTTAATGACAACCATGTATGTTGGATTTTTGAAATTCAAAACACATAAGTGGTAAAAGTTCATTTAAACGTAAAATCAGTCTTTATAAGTACCACTTAGTGGTTTCACTATTCATCAAAAATTGAAGTTTTTCAGAAAATTACCAAAAATTAACCCTAATCTATATTTGATATTACGAATTCAAAAATGAAGTATATTTTACAAAATTCAAAACATATAAGTCACATTAATTAATTTAATAATTAATTCCCGCTGTCAGAGCAAATAGCGTGTTTTTATGAAACAATAAGTATCAAAAGATTGACACTAGTTTAAGTCCGATTTCAAAGTGAAATTAATTCCAACAACCACTATTGGATTTAATGGTAAAAATATTTTATAATTTAACTTTAAAACCAATTCAAAAGATAATATAATCATATAAATTAATTAGATTAAAAAGGGGTTTTGAATTAAAACACAACATTTTACACTATTCAATAAAAAAAATGAACTTTATCGGAAAAATACCAAAAAATTACACAAAGTAAAATTTGATGTAACAATTCTTAATAAGAGTTTTATTTGGGCCAAAATAATGTATAAGAGTGATCAAAACTATATTTAATGACAGTTCTCCATTAAAAGGCGATAAGTGAACCTTTAGTGAAAACTAGGGCATATACGCCTAAAATTGAATTCTTTCCATATTTTAAGTCTTTAGCTTTTATTGGATAAATGTAAAAACATTTAAAAAACATATATAATAATATTTTAGTTATTTCTATCCATTCCCGCCAATACAACGGCTACATGTTAACTACCATTTGAAATAATATTATTTTATTATTAGAGTGCAACGTAAAATTCCCAAGAAACTCGTTGTTGCGTGTTGGGTACACCATCGAGCATAGCGTCCCCTTTAAATTCATTTAAATATTTTATTCACAAATATGGATAAATATGAAATGTCATATTCTTTATTTACCTGGGGTGTTACATAAATCATTTTAAATAAAAGTTTTTTCAAGAAGAACAATGTTACCTATACCAATAATTTCTCCCTAAGCATTATCTCCTACAGATCTTTTTACTCCTTTCGCCTTGATAATCTATTCAAACTAGTTTTTGTTACTAGACATATGTCGAGAACATCCACTATCCATGTACCAAGTATTGATGTTGGTAATCTCTCTATTTTCCTGAAAACAAAATAGTTAGGCTTTCGGAACCCAAACATTCTTGGATCTGGAATCTTCAGAATGAAAAATTTTAGGCATCCACAATTTCATAGAAAAATAGGATTTACAAAAACCTAAATATTGAATGTTGTTTAAGAAACAATTTTTTCCTACTCCCACCCCACTGACACTTAGTTTATAATGGATCACTTTGAGGAACAAAATAATTGTTACTAAAAATCAGTTTAGAACTAGTATAACCAAAACAAAAACTATTCATTAGTGGATGGATTTGAGAATACATTTTATCAAAATCTTCTATACCTAAGATAATGTTTGAAAAACACTTCTTCAAGGAAAATGTTTTGGATTTTAGTTTAATAACTAAATTATTGTCTTTTAAAACATTTTATTTTGAACTAAAGTTAGGCTCAAAAAAAATTTCTTATAAATTAAGATTTCTAGATCTTTAGAATGTTTTCTTCTTCTCAGAATTTACTTACTCAATATTTTTTAAAATATATCCAAAATCAACAACTTTCTTATCAGGATATTTAAAATGATCTACTATTTCCTTAGTAAGAATAGTATTCATATAATTTTCCTTATCAAGCTTTTTCATGAGTTTTGAATTCTCAATCTCAAGGATCCTATCAAACCTAGAAACGTCTTTATAGGTAGGTAAAGTATTATCTTCATCAGAAGAAGATTATTCATCAGAAGAGTTATAATATTTTCAATCACTATATTTTTTATTTAAAGAATCATTGGTCATTGATTCAGCATTGTGTACCTTAGCCATTAAGCAACTATTGTCAAAAGGTAGTTTGGGTATTAGACTAAGATTCTTCTATCCAGAAGATTTTTAATCTAAAGATTTATCTAAAGTGTCACCACCACCGGAACTCCAGGTGCCATTAGCATTCAAGACTTTATTAGCTTTAGCCTTGTAATACTTATTTATATTCCTCTCAGAATTCGTTTCCTTTCTTTCTTTCCTATTAATCATAGGACAATCAGGTCTTATATATCCATCTCTCTTACATTCATAACAAGTTACTTCTGAATCATTCTTATCTTTTTTTTCTTTCTTATTATATCTAGGTTGAAAGTTCCTCTATCAAACTAACTTGTTCATCCTTTGAGAAAGATTTTCTAAATCATTATCTGAGGATTCACTTCAACTAGACTCAGATTGGATAACAAAATTCTTATATTTGGATCTGGTAACTCTCTCAGGAGTCTTGGCATTCATATTATTTGATGTTTTAGTAAAATCAACACTGCCATTCTCATTATTCTTCTTTATGTTTTCACCATCTCTCTTCACTCGAGTCAGGAAATGTTCCTAATAGTTCATCAAGATAAATATGAGTTCCTTTTCTGTTTTCATTAGCATCAGTTCTCTTGGATTCCCACACATTGGGCATGATGTATATGATATTATCAACAAGAGATTCATCATCTAATCCTTTCTCACCTATTGATTGTAAACTATTCACAATAGTCAGGAATATTTATTCCACATTACATGTGGGTTCTATAAAAGGAATGCAGAAACCATGATATTGAGCTCTGAGTAGGGCTCTTCTTGTTTTAATTACTTTGGAATTTCAAAAGTGATTAACTTCATGTTTCTTCCATATGCAATTTTCTTCTTCACAAGATGAAATATAGCTATATATATTTCTAGTCATATCACAATGAAGAGTACTATGTACCTTATAATTCAGTTGATATTCATGTATTTCCTGATTGGTGAAGGTACTAACTTCCTTGTTAGGGATTTTATATCCTCCAGTAAGCGTAACAAAAGTATCTACATCAGCATTGATAATGAATGTCTTCATACGATCTCTCCAATATTCATAATAATTATCATAAAAAATAGGTGGTCTTGTTGGATTGAGATTTTCTATGAAACCAACATTTATTCCTACCATCTTATAGAAAAATCATTCCATAAAAACTTATTAATAGAAAAAAAATTGTAAACAAGGAAAATATTCCTCAGCAAGGAAAAATACAGATAATGAGTATCTCTAATAAAAATATAAATCCAAACATTATGAATTTGAAAAACTAATTCTGAGAATAAGAATGATTTTATGAATATAATCGTGAGATTACTTGATATTGAACCAATACTCAAATACCAATTGTTGAGATGGTTTGTGAGTATGATATACTCTATAATACAAAATGTAGGATCAAAATAATAGAGATAATGAATCAAGTATCTAAAGATGCTCAAAATAAAAGAGGGTGTGAATTGTATACTTTTAAAAATTCCTTTGGAACTTTTAATGATTCTTATGTTTAACATGGTTAAAGAAGGTAATTTAAAAAACCTTTTTTTCTACACATTTGCTTGATTTCTGAAATATGATTCTGAGAATGTGAATCTTGAAAGTTGGTTCTGGAAAATGAAAATTAATGAAATTTTACAAAAATAAAGATTCTACCATAAATCTTATAGAATCTCACTAAATCATAGTACAAGTATTTGGAAGTTATAATAGAGTTATACTTTCCTCAAAATTACAAATGCAGAGGAAAACATGAAACAAACAAGTAACATGTAGTAAGTATTTTAACCCTAAGAGAAGCGTATCCAAAAACCTCTAATAAAGATCCATTGATTTATACGTTCAAGAAAGTCTTCTTTACCCACACCATGGTAAGCCCTCGATATGAAAATCAGGTTCTGCCTTACAATCCCTGTAAGCCCTCAACTTCAAGGTAGTCAGCACCACTGTCTTCCTATCCCCGGAAGCCCTAGAATGTAATATTCAACATTCAGAGTTTCATAAAGAAAATCTGAACAAGTCATTCAGTACACACGAAGCATGATAGTCTCTATCGATAAATCACTTAAATAACATATAATCACTATATTAATAGAATAGTTTATTAAAAGTTCTGAGCTCATTCAATTGAGCTCCTATTTATAATCACATCACCAACGGTCGGCTCCCTCCTCCAATGGTCATATTTTTCCTTGAATTTCATAGGGACCTGTACATGTGTCACTTAAACAACGGTTATTTAGTAACTAAATGCATGACATCATTTTATAACTAAAACATGTGTAAGAAAAAATATGGTTACATAACTAAAATCCAATATTCTGAATGTAAGAAAATAAATGTCTATAGTCTAACCAAAAATCAATTCGGAGTCTATAATACAAGGATATTCAAAATCTGTTTCCTAGTAATTCGGGACCTAAACTCTATAGAATTTTGGAGTCTGAATTTCACGGAAATTCAGAATCTGGATTCACAGGAATTCATAACCTGAACTTACAAGGTTCGAAGTCAAAGTTCATGAGAATTTGGAGTCAGAACTTATGAGAGTTCGGAGTCTAAATTCAGAGAACTCGGTTTCAGAACTCGGAAGAGTTCGTAACCAGAAATCTGAGAATTTGGAGTCAGAACACAGAAGGGTTCATAACCAGAATTCAGAGAATTCAGAGTCAAAACTCATGAGATTTCGTAACCAAAATTTTGAGAATTCGGAGTCAGAACTCAGAAAAGCTCGTAACCAAAATTTTGAGAATTCGGATCCTAAAACAGAATGCTTCATATCATGGTAATTATAGGATTCTGAGGTTTTGGTTATAAACCGATCTTTACACTTAAAAACATTAGGATATGAACAATGAAAACATGGTAATGATAAATTTCCATGGAGAAGGAAAATTTTCCTTTTAGAAGTAAAAAATGAAGAGAAAATGAGATTCTCCTTGAGATAAGGTGTTTGTGATTTTCCAAACAAAAAGGAATGGTAAATTCATAAGGAAACATTAATGACTCAACAATTTACCCAAAGTATTAAGGAATGGAAAAGTCATAAGGAAATCATTATTGAATCAACATTAATGCATTGTGAAGGTGAAAAAAATGATCATTCTGCATATTTTAAAAAACATTAATCAGTATATTTTTTTGAAAATATATAAAGAACCTCAAATAGAAAAAGCAAAAAAGAATTATTTCAACCTGTTTTGTAAAAAAATAAACCAGGAGAAAAAATAACCTTAAAAATAATAATATAAAATTAAAAAATTTGGAAACAATTTATGAAATCATGGGCATGGAAGAAAATGTGTGTTTTAAGAGAAAATTTATATATATAACTTGTAATATAATTCTCCTTTTAAATATTATATCATTGAAGTGAGTATTAATAAAAATAATTGATTATGTGTATTCTCTATAAATCCACATTAAAATTTAAAATACATTCATTGGACAATAAATATTACTTTCAATATAAATCTTATCATTACCTAATCTAGGATGTATATGTTTTTTTCCAAGAAATGGAAATTAGGTTAACAATTCCCTTACCATTTTTAATCGGTCGAGTCATATTCCCCATAAAAGTAATAATTACCAAATAAAACATTGTATATCATGAATATATTTATATTCATGATATCTTATATATAATGGAAGTATATATACACCACACATAATAAATTAGCATCAAATAAGGTATATATCGCATAGAAGTAAACGTGATATGAGAAACCCATACCTCGCACTTCACATTATTTTTGTATGTTTTAGAATTTTGTAAAAAGGATTAAATAATGTTAATAAATAATTAAATAACTATAATAATACTTCTAATACCCTATGTGATACTTTTATAATATCTTACCACCCATTTATTAATTTTATTTCTTTATTTTCAATGTTTCAAGTGCATCTGTTTCATGGTTTCATGATTTCTTTATTTGTGAATAATTATGGATTTTCTAGTTAAATGGAAATAAAAATACTAAAGTGAAATGACATGGTATTAATTAACATTAATAATTTTAAAAGTTCCCATATGATTTTTTATTTCTAACTTCAGAATTATTTATTTGATTAAATATTAATGATAAATTACTGGTTTATTTTTGTTTTTTTTTCAAACCATCACGAACTAGTTTTGATTTATTTAATATTTTGTATATATATTAGATACAAAACATTAATTAGGTTATTATATTATTTTTAAAATCTTATTTATCCCGAATAATACCTCTATGACCATTCTTGATGGCAGTAATGAAAAATTAAAAATCATTTTTCCCGAAGAAGTTTTACCACCATTGTTTGGAAAAAGGATTCATTCCATTGAATTAGAAGAGGTAATAAAAGGTATGGATAGATAATATTACATTATAAACCTAAAAAAAATTATCTATATGATTTTGGAGTTATATTTTCTTAATGTAAGAAATAGGTAAAGAGAATGTAGATGAAGATAATAAAATAAGAGAGGTAGTTTGAGAAAATTACCTCTTGAATATCGCCACCATGAAAGATCCCTTAAAGACCTTTGAATTGGCATTTTTGGGATACTAAAAGTACATGTAAGTGGTTATAGAGGGGAGTATATTTTTTAGAATATATTTTGGGATCATTAATTATTTTGAGGAGAAATGGGGTGGTGCAGAGTGGTACTTATACTTGAGGAGGGGTGGTCTAAATTGATTAAATAATCACACTTTTATATTTAAATCCAACCACAATTTGGTGGAATTAATTCTGATGAATTTTAATGATTATAAATGTTATAATGGACTATTATGGTTAATAAACACATTAAACACCTTTTCAAAGTAATATTTTTCAATTATTTTTAGTCGTTTCCTTCTATCTTAAACATGTAACATTATTTTATCAATACGATGATATATCTTTTTCTACAACGGATTCTTTTTTATGAAAAAAATTAAAATTTCATTAGGACCTAATTTTAAAAATATGCTTACAAATATTTAATCCATTTTAAAAAATTCATGTCATATAAATTTTAATATTATACTTCGAAAACCATGCATACTCCATGAAAAAGCTCATTTTTAAGAAGTGTATTTCTCAAGAAAAAAGATGATTTTATATTGAATATATGACTAATAATTATCATTGATTGAAAGTAAATTAATATTCAATGAAATAAAATATAAAAATTTAATATAATAAAATCCCCAAAATTTATTATATTAATTACATAAAAATGAGTAACATTATTTAACTTAAAATAGATTTCAGAAAAATCCTATTTTAAAACCCAAAAATAAACTAATTTGAAAATAAAATATAATGTTGTTTAAGTAGAATTTACGTTAGTGAAATGTAGATAAATAATACTTATTTTAAATGTAACCATATTCAAATCATAATAAAAATTTTATATATCATAATTTATTTAAAATAATTGATATTGTTTCCAAAAACATTGTTATTTATTACTATAAATTGAAAAATTATTCATTACAGAACACTCTAAAAAATTATTCCTAATATTTTTAGGAAAAATATGATTCCAAAAATTATTTTAATTTTATAAAATATGTTTTCAAAAATTGTAAAAAGGTCAATTATTTTTTTCTCATAGAATGTAAATAAATATCAATTTTTGAAGAAAATATATATTTGAAGAACAAAATAACTTTTCTAAAAATTATGTGTTTATTTAATATGAATAAATTAATATACTTACTTTGAGTTGTAATATTATATATTTCATAATGTGGTTACTATTATATATTCCTTCAAATTTAACAGCTATGTTATAATATTCATGTGAAAATATGGATATTTTGGAGTTACATTAAGCTCTACGTTCTATGCAATATAAGATATCAAACATAGTGTTCTATTAAAATATCAAGAAGATAGATTTTCCACTTATTTATTTATCTCTATAAACAAATTGATACCGAATTTTTTTAAGAAAAAATGACATTATACCTCTATTCAATCAACAATTATTTTTCTTATATATCCATTTTTATAAAATTATTTTCAAAAATGATTTCAAAAATCACCAAATGATTTATTAAATATATTATTACCCATGTTTTAATAATTAAAAATTATTTAAAAATAAATATTCCAATCCATTTCTAAATAAGTAAATTTTTAAATTTTTATACAAAATTTTGAAGGAAGCTTGTCATTAATGTAATCTTCATGAACAATGCAATCTCGCCTTTATGAAAACACATATTTTGAAGCTTCCTTTACAAGTGTGAATGGTTATTTTAAAAGAAATTTTTTTCAATCGATTATTGTCAATTTTAGTTTATAAAATTTCTTTTAAAATGAAATAACATATTTTACTAAAAAACTTATCTAATAGAATTTTCATGATACTACTAATCATCAATTACAAAAAAACGCTCAATTAACCTAATATTTGTTTTTTGAAAGGTTGTGGTCAATGCCTCGTTTTATTATTAAAGAAAATCAAAGGCCTTTTTAACTGGGTAAAGGTAGACCAATTACATTGCCCTAAGGCCCAAAGGTCTTGTAGCCCATTACATAGCCCGTAGGCCCAATATTTTTGCCCAATTGCCATTCTGTGAATAGTAACCCGGCTGCTACAGTAACATCACGATACCGTCGCTGCTACAGTGCCCTGCCGCCGCTGCAGTACCCGTCGATCTAATGTACTACCTCTGCAATAGTACCACTACACTACTGCTATAGTACCTGTTCCCAATGGGTTTTGAAACCCTGTTATTATGTAGCATTACAGGGTGCTTACCACTAAGCCAAACCCCAACTACAACCCTCAATTAAACTTATTCATAATTGGGAATATAGTATAATGATATCATCTATATTATTTCCCCATGTGGTTTCTAATTAGTATATAAGGGATGTACTATTTTGATACCATTCTATAGATTAATATAGATGGTTTATGATTTTGTTCATTTATTTAAGAATTTATTGACATTCAAATGTTATTTTTCCAATAAATATGTTTATATTGAATATGATTATTGGTTTCGTATGTTATTAAAATTTCTTATGCTTGTTATTCATTATGAATTTTTATATTGATAATGTTTCTCCACTTTAATATGATGTATTCACTGGACATAGTATGTGTTTGGTGGGGCATGTCAAAGAAAATTAAATTTTCAGTATCTCTCATTACGCAAACAATCCCAGGTATTTAAATGAGGCCTTACCGATTTTTTTCAGGATTCCTCGACCCGAAGCAATGATGTTTTGGGTATGACTTCTTGAATTATGAATTCCTTCATTATGAGATTATTTAGTAATGTTCCAAGTGATTATTTGGTTATTTTGAATATCTATTGTATTTTTTAACCTAATGTGATTATGTATACGAAATTATCTAATTGTAAATTTCTAGAACCATATTATACTGTAGTAATTGATTGATTAGAATTATTTTCAGTTATTTTCATTTCCATATTTATTATTCCTTAATTATTCATGATATCTCATGTTGTACGCAAACCCTTTTTTAGAGTTAGATCTCAAACTTTTCTTATTTTTCAATTACTCAAGACACCAGAAAGAGTATTATGATTGATATGTAGGGATATAATAAATGGAATAATGTTCTTCTCAAAAAAATTATTGTATTGTATTTTATGATTTTAATTTTTATATGATATTCATTTATGTATCTAGTTTAAAAATACTAAAAAAATATTCAATAGTTTGGGATAAAATTCCTTGTATATTATTCTAATGTAATAATGTAAAAACTATAACTGGGAAACTAGTATTCGTAACACTATAGTTTGTATCAGAAGACATTTAATAGAAACATTGGGAACTATATTTAGAAGAACATGCATTAGAGAAAATAACCCAATAAATGATTTTGAGCATATGACATACAATAGGATAAAATACAATGTTTTTAATTGTAGAGATTATATTTTTTTCCTAATAATATATCATTTTATAGATAATATAAGTAGATGTGGCTCTAGAAGGGATGTACCTATGGGTAATAACTCTAAAATTGGGTCATTAGTGTTTGACTTAATCATCATCAAGCCCATGAAAATGGGTCTTACTACACATCTGGTTTGACAATCCCAGGTGAAATCCATGGTATAATTTATATTTTATTTAAAAAACATTAAGGAGGATTAATAATATTTTTATGATTTCAAAACATTCACAAATAAACCATAATTATGATTATGCTATTATCTATACATAAATTATTCAATTTATAAAAACTGTTTTACTATTTTAGGGAGTATACATTATTTTTTATAATGTTGTGATCTCATCTAGTGTATTAAATTATTTAGAATGGTAATGAATAGGAATATTTTCAATGTAAAAAAATTAATATAGAAATTTCCCTACTTAGAAAGATAATGAATCTAGAGTTTGATCAGCTGCTATAGTTTGGAAAACTATAAATATATTGCGGTATCTAACTCAGGTGATGATTAATCACCTTACCCATATGGATCAACATATTGATCCACCACATGGGGTAAAAATTTAAGATTGATTCATGGATAAGAAACCTTCATTATTAAAAGTGGATACATTTCCATTTATAAATTAGAAATGCATAAGTTTCTTACAGAAGATATATCTCACTCTAGGAAAATGACTATGATAAGGTTTCTAATATATTTATTATCTCTCAGAGGATGTAGATCAATGGGGGTCATTGATTCAAAATACTATGGTCGATGAGGAAATCACAAGCATGGATTTGAATTTCTAAAAGTACTCTTCTTCAAAATGTATTTTCCAAAGTAAAAAATTAATATATATATATATATATATAATAAATTCATTTTTATGATAGAAATGGAAGATTGAATTGATGTTATGTTTGAGGTTAATTCTAAAAGATTAGTAACACATGTTGTTGACTACACGTGTAATCTAGAAAGAAATTTTGATTGTTTCTTTGATGGGATGAAGATAGTCCTTCGATAATATTTATCCATGTATTATTGATTTTAAGGAAAGAGATATTTGTAGATGAAATCAGAGTAAAAAAATATGAAGGGGAAGAAGGGAAAGAATTATTTTCCTATATGTGATAATTTTGAAATGAAACACCCTCGTGTTTGCTTATATATAATTGGATTTTACATCCAGCATCGAGAGGAAGTCCATCAAGGGTATTAATATAAGGGTGATAATCAATCCTCTAATGTTTATTGTTTCAACTATAAGGGGATGTGAACGAACACCCAAATAATCTATGGAATATACCATCGAATAAGCTAATAGGGAAATTCCAGTCATATTCTATTAATTTAGATGAAGTATAATGATTAAAATTCTTGTTGGAAAGGATTCAAGAATTATATTGTAGACTTATTTTAAACATTTCTATGTTTCTAATTATATTCATGAAATATATAAGTATTATCTTAAATTTAGATTAACATATTTCTTAATGTAAGAATAAATTGAGAGAAATGTACACCGTTATGGTTTTATGAGTTTAGGTTTGATCATAAGTTCAATCTCATGAAAACCCCTTCTCAGGTTTTATGTAATGGGAATTTATCAAAAAAATATATTTTTTAGGAGACATTAGTCAAAATATAACTCTATTATTTGGTATATTTCTATGTCAAAATTTTATTTAAGTAATAATACAATTAAAGTTTTTATTCATATGTTTAAAGGAATTTATAACCTTTTAGGTTTATCTTATCTCCATTATTTAGATAATTATGGGTTACATCAATTAGGGAACATTATTAGAACTATATTAATATCATTTTGGAATTAGAAAAACATATATTATGTGTGAAAACCCATCACATATATCATGGTCATGGGGATTGAACCCACAACCGAAGGTTAAAAAGGGTGAAACTCCTACCACTGGAGTATGTGATGTTCCAATTAATATGAAATTGTTTTTACATAAATGATTTTATACCTAAATAATAATGGAATTAATGAATTTTATGTTTAAATGTTAAAATTTAGGTTTAGTGATTAATGTATAATATTTTATAAATCGTGCTAATTGTAACATCCCATCCTGGGTTCCACATGTCAATTCCTTGAGACTGTTATTTATGTGATCTTAAGTGCGCCTCCCTGTATTCCAGAGGATTCTGACTAGTAGCGAGGGTCTAATATGTAACATGGTGATACTATACTATCTTTATCAAAGAAGATAAAATTGGAAATCAATAAACAATAACAAATAGATAATAAAAAAATCATATAATATGGTAATCAAAAATCATCCAACGTCACATACATAATCCAAAATAAGAGAAATGACCAAAAAATAGTAGAAATTTCATGTCTTTTTTGTGTCAAGACTAAAATGAAAACCTGAAATAAAGGATAACTGAAAACTGCCCTATGGGTTCTAACAACATGTCTGGTCCCCTCATATATTCTCTTTCACAAATTCCAATAGTTTAATCTAACATAGGAATCTCTCGATTATATTTTCTTAAAAACAGGTTTTATATTTAGGTATTGATGAATAATCATGAATATAGAGTGAGTATAACACAGTAGGACACTGCTAATG
The DNA here is from genome assembly GCA_963277665.1 of Viscum album. Classification (NCBI taxonomy): domain Eukaryota; kingdom Viridiplantae; phylum Streptophyta; class Magnoliopsida; order Santalales; family Viscaceae; genus Viscum; species Viscum album. The sequence continues at coordinate 634,359,893 of OY728130.1, forward strand.
GAATCTAAAATAATACACATCCTACAACATTGTATGAAGTTGGATAATTAACAAATCACAAATGATAAAGTAAAAAGTTTTCATACTAAATTATTCTTTAATAAACCACATAGTTCCTAATGTTCATGATGAATTGTGAACCAATAATACATACATTGGTCACTACTAGAATCTAATAAATTCGGGAAAGGGATATCAAATTCCATTCTATAATGTTATTTCATTAATAATTATTTTCCAATTTCACTTTCATGCATTAGATTCCTATAGCAGCATTCTATCACCCCATGGGTATTTTGAGTTGTAGTCCCTATCCCACATCTCGGTGGTCTCTTGTAATAAATATAAATAAATATATATATATATATCTTTGGGGCATATAGAAGTAGTCTAGAAACCTATGGGTATTTGTATTAGTAGTCCCTATCCCCCAAATTATTCACAAATGTTACATCACATGGTTCCACATTAATAACCCATTTATCAACCTTTTTCATATTCCATTATTCATAAAATTTCATAAAATAATTTATTAACCATATTCACAATCACATTTATCAACCATACATAATTCATAAATTTTAATTTCAATTATATTAGCACACCCAATTGGTTTTCATCAAGTCTAGTCTCAAAATCATCAATAGGAGAAATAGAAATCATGATGGGTTTCATAATATAATGAGTATCAACTAATTAAAAAAAATTATGATATTGAATAATGATGAAATTAAAATTTCACAAAATCATACACCAAATTATAATAAAGACTATGGGAATTTAAAATTAGAACATCGGCCTCATGATCATTGATGAACACCCACCAACTCGTAACCCTCAATTTAAAGGTGATTGGTCAATTCCATAACTACAAAAGCGATATAAGACAAAATTCAAATTCCCAGAACCAATGAAACACAATCCATAAAAACATTGATGTAATCCCATATCCAATGTGGTAATTCATCCATCCAAACTAATGGAGAAATACTATAGAGATAAATGAAACCAAATGTTAAGAGATTCCATACGTGAAGAGGGGTCAAATTCTTCCACCACATCTTTGATATTCACAAGAAGGGGATTGATGAGCCTTCTAATCCTCTCTAGAGCCTCTGAAATTGTGAGAAATATGGTTAATTTTCATCAATATGATTTCATATTAAAACCAAAAGTTTTAAGTGTTATTTTAAAAAAATTAGTGAGGTAAAATTCTATACACATGGTTTACTGGGTGGTGGTTCATGGATTTACAAGCAGTGTGCCTTAACTAGACAACCTAACTCATGGGATTCATGGTTTATCTTAACATGTGAAAGGTTTTACAAACCTCACAGCAACCATGAGCATCCCATCTCTTTGAGGATGCATAGTTTGGGGAGGCAGGTCGCATGGTTTGGCTAAGTCGTGCCCAACTTAATATTGCTCCAAAAAGGGGTGTTTAGTTTCTTGGGGAAACCTTAATAATTTTCCATAACTGTACAACTACTGTTCATAGCCCCATGGGATTTAAAATTTCTCCATTTCACCCAAAATATCCCCAAATTAAATACCAACCAAGGTATAACACTACGGAAAAAATGGGTATTTGCGACGGGTTATTTGCGACGGGGGTATTTGCCCGTCGCAAATAAGTAGCCTTTTGCGACGGGATAGCTTTCCCCGTCACAAAAGAACTTGCGCGCTTTGCGCGCTAAATCGCGGGAAACGTATTTGCGATGGGCGGTTATTGCCCGTCGCAAATAACCGGCGGCGGTAAAAGGTATTTGCGACGGGAATATTCCCCCGTCGCAAATAGTATGTCGGCAGGTGGTTATTTGCGACGGGTCCCATCGCAAATAACTATTTAACTGTTGACCGTAATAAATAATGGCTAAGGTATTTGCGACGGGTCCCGTCGCAAATAATATTATATACGACGGGATACACGTCGCAAATACACCCGTCGCAAATAATCTAACCTATAAATACCCCCATCTGTTTTTTTCAAATCATTTTCAAACTCCATATTCTTCTTCTCTCAAAATTCTATTTCTAAAGTTCAGCTTTTCTCAAGTTTAATTTTTTTCTCCGGAGTTGATATTGAAGTTTTGAAGAAGGATCAGAGATCAACCTCAGATCAATTTTCAAGGTATTTATGTTCATTTTAATTTAATATTTATTTTAAATTTTTTATTAGTTTCAATTATTCTTAATTAGTTGTAATTTAATTATGTTTACATTGTTTTGTTACTTAATAAATTTAAATTATTAGTATTGTTCATAGTTAATGGTAATTAGGAATAATTAGTAATAATTTTTAATAATTAAGAATAAATATGAATAATTAGTAATAAATACCAATAATTAGGAATAATAACATTATTACATTATTAGTATATTTTATTTTTAATATTAAAATAATATAATTTTTTATATTTTATACAATTCTCCTTTCAACTGTGTGTTTTCTGTCTCCACATGTATTATTTGTATGTGGAGATAGAAAACACACAGATGAAAGAAGAATTGTATATAATATAAAAAATTATATTATTTTAATATTAATAATAAAATATACTAATAATGTTATTATTCCTAATTATTGGTAATTATTCCAAATTATTGGTAATTATTCATATAATTACTAATAATTTGGAATAATTACAAATAATTATCAATAATTAGCAATAATTAGGAATAATTAATAATAATTAGTAATAATTACCAATAATTAGTAATAATTAACAATAATTCGTAACAATTACCAACAATTAGCAATACTTACCAATAATTAGTAATACTTATCAATAATTAGTAATAATTACCAATAATTAGTAATAATTAGTAATAATTATCAACAATTATCACTAATTAGTAATAATTCGTCATAATTACTAATAATTACCACTAATTAGTAATAATTAGAAATAATTACCAATAATTAGTAATAATTAGTAATAATTAGTAATAATTAGCAATAATTAGGAATAATTAGTAATAATTTCCAATAATTACCAATAATTAGTAATAATTACCAATAATTATCAATAATTACCGATAATTACCAATAATTAGGAATAATTATCAATAATTAGGAATAATTACCAATAATTAGGAATAATTACCAATAATTAGTAATAATTACCAATAATTAGTAACAATTACCAATAATTAGAAATAATTATCAATAATTACCAATAATTAGTAATAATTACCAATAATTTGTAATAATTACCAATAATTAGTAATAATTACCAATAATTCGTAATAATTACCAATAATTAGTAAAAATTACAAATAATTAGGAATAATTACCAATAATTACCAATAATTACCGATAATTAGTAATAAGTAGTAATAATTAGGAATAATTACCGATAATTAGTAATAATTAGGAATAATTACCGATAATTAGTAATAATTAGTAATAATTAGGAATAATTACCGATAATTAGTAATAATTAGAAATAATTACCAATAATTAGTAATAATTAGTAATAATTAGTAATAATTATCAATAATTAGTAATCATTACCAATAATTAGTAATAATTACCGATAATTACCAATAATTACCGATAATTAGTAATAATTATCGATAATTAACAATAATTACCGATAATTAGTAATAATTACCGATAATTAGTAATAATTAGTAATAATTAACAATAATTAGTAATAATTACCAATAATTAGTAATAATTACCAATAATTACCCATAATTACCGATAATTACCAATAATTAGGATTAATTACCAATAATTAGGAATAATTACCAATAATTAGTAATAATTACCAATAATTACCAATAATTACCAATAATTAGTAATAATTACCAATAATTACCAATAATTAGTAATAATTACCAATAATTACCCATAATTACCGATAATTACCAATAATTAGGAATAATTACCACTAATTAGGAATAATTTCCAATAATTAATAATAATTTCCAATAATTACCAATAATTAGTAATAATTACAAATAATTACCAATAATTACCGCTAATTACCGATAATTAGTAATAATTAGTAATAATTGGTAATAATTGGTAATAATTTGTAATAATTACCAATAATTTGTAATAATTACCAATAATTAGTAATAATTACCGATAATTACTCATAATTACCGATAATTACCAATAATTGGGAATAATTACCAATAATTAGGAATAATTACCAATAATTAGGAATAATTACCAATAATTAGGAATAATTACTAATAATTAGGAATAATTACCAATAATTAGGAATAATTACCAATAATTAGGAATAATTTCCAATAATTACCAATAATTAGTAATAATTACCAATAATTAGTAATAATTACTAATAATTAGTAATAATTACCAATAATTAGGAATAATTAGAAATAATTACTAATAATTACCAATAATTAGTAATAATTAGTAATAATTAGTAATAATTACCAATAATTAGTAATAATTAGTAATAATTACCAATAATTAGTAATAATTAGCAATAATTAGTAATAATTAACAATAATTAGTAATAATTACCAATAATTAGTAATAATTACCAATAATTAGTAATAGTTACCAATAATTAGTTATAATTACCGATAATTAGTAATAATTATTAATAAATAGTAATGATTAGTAATAATTAGTAATAATTACCAATAATTAGTAATAATTGGTAATAATTGGTAATAATTAGTAATAATTACCAATAATTAGTAATAATTACCAATAATTAGTAATAATTAGTAATAATTAATAATAATTACTAATAATTAATAATAATTACCAATAATTAGGAATAGTTACCAATAATTAGTAATAATTAGTAATAATTACCAATAATTAGTAATAATTAGTAATAATTAGTAATAATTACCAATAATTAGTAATAATTAGTAATTATTAGTAATAATTACCAATAATTAGTAATAATTAGTAATAATTAGTAATAATTAGTAATAATTACCAATAATTAGTTAATATTAACAATAATTAGTAATAATTAACAATAATTAGTAATAATTACAAATAATTAGTAATAATTACCAATAATTAGTAATAATTACCGATAATTAGTAATAATTACTAATAATTACCAACAATTAGTAATAATTAGTAATAATTATGGATAATTACCAATAATTAGTAATAATTAGTAATAATTACCAATAATTAGTAATAATTAGTAATAAGTACCAATAATTAGTAATAATTAGTATAAATTACCAATAATTAGTAATAATAAGTAATAATTAGTAATAATTATCAATAATTAGTAATAATTACCAATAATTAGTAATAATTAGTAATAATTAGTAATAATTAGTAATAATTAGTAATAATTAGTAATAATTACCAATAATTAGTAATAATTAGTAATAATTACCAATAATTATTAATAATTAGTAATAATTAGTAATAATTACCAATAATTAGTAATAATTAGTAATAATTAGTAATAATTAGTAATAATTACCAATAATTAGTAATAATTAACAATAATTAGTAATAATTAACAATAATTAGTAATAATTACCAATAATTAGTAATAATTACCAATAATTAGTATTAATTACCGATAATTAGTAATAATTTAATAATTACCAATAATTAGTAATAATTAGTAATAATTACCGATAATTACCAATAATTAGTAATAATTAGTAATAATTACTTATAATTAGTAAAAATTAGTAATAATTACCAATAATTAGTAATAATTAGTAATAATTACCAATAATTAGTAATAATTAGTAATAATTACTAATAATTACCAATAAGTAGTAATAATTACCAATAATTAGTAATAATTAGTAATAATTAGTAATAATTAGTAATAATTAATAATAATTAGTAATAATTAGAAATAATTACCAATAATTAGTAATAATTACCAATAATTAGGAATAATTACCAGTAAATAGTATTAATTAGTAATATTTAGTAATAATTAGTAATAATTAGTAATAATTGCCAATAATTAGTAATAAATACCAATAATTAGTAATAAATACCAATAATTAGTAATAATTAACAATAATTAGTAATAATTACCAATAATTAGTAATAATTACCAACAATTAGTATTAATTACCGATAATTAGTAATAATTACCAATAATTAGTAATAATTAGTAATAATTACCAATAATTAGTAATAATTAGTAATAATTAGTAATAATTAGTAATAATTAGTAATAATTACCAATAATTAGTAATAATTAACAATAATTAGTAATAATTACAAATAATTAGTAATAATTACCAATAATATTAGTACTATGAAAATAATAAAAAAATTATATAATATTAAAATTATCAATATTTGTAACATGTTTTGCTTAATTCTCAACATATTTATTTCTTAAAGGGTCAATTTTTAGGTCTATCTCAATAAAAAGTTTGCTTCAGTCGTGTATGATGTAAACTCTATAATTATCCTAGCTTGAGTGTTTTTTCTAACAAATTATTCAAAACCAGTGTGCTTTTATATTTTATAGAAAAATATGGAACAACGAGGTCATCAACAATCATTATTAGGTGACCGCATATGGATAAATCAACATAGAAATCCAAACGGTTTTGGTTTATATCCAGTATATGTAGAGGGTGTGGAGACTTTTATATCATTTGTGGCATCAAATCCAGAATTTGTTTCAGAAGGCAAAATAAAATGCCCATACAGATAATGTGCATTGAGAACGTTTGATACGTTTGATAAAGTGGGGGAACATCTCTTGAGTTTTGGTTTTCAACCAGATTATATTTTTTTGTATCAACACGGTGAACGCAGTTCCAGAGCAGGTGATACCAACTTGATTCCAGATCTATCCCAGTTTCATGATTTAGTACATGATGTTGCAGGTTCATCTGTTCAACATACAGAAACTCCGGCTGATATAGCTTCAAATCCTGAGTTGGCACCGTCTGAATTTTATGAGTTGTTGAAGTCTTCTGAGGATGCATTATATCCTGGCTGCAAGATGAGAAAATTTGAAGCAGTTTCAAAATTTATGGCTATCAAATCAGATAACAGAATGTCAAACACCTGTTTTGACCAGATATTTTCTTTGCTTAAAACACTGTTACCCGAAGGAAAAGTTTTGCCTGCAAATTACTATAAGAGTAAGAGGCTGGTTCAAAATTTGTGGCATACTTGTCAGAAGATTCATGCATGTTCAAATGACTGCATTTTATATTCTGGGGAAAATGATTCGTTGGATAGTTGTCCCACATGTGGGAAACTGAGATATAAAGAAGGACAACACCGGAAGTCTGGTTTGATTCCTGTAAAACAGTTGATATATTTTCCACTTACATCCATACTTCAGCGTTTATTCATGTCCAAGAATACAACGACAATGATTTCATGGCATAAAGAGAATATTTCAACCGATAAAAGCTTGAATCATCCAGCCGATGGTGATTCATGGAATCATTTTGATAGAGTGCATCCATCCTTTTCTTTAGAAGCTAAAAATGTTCGACTGGGCCTTTCCACTAATGGTTTCTGTCCGTTTGGATCTTATGGTAGTCAATATTCATGTTGGCCTGTTTTTTTAACTCCATACAATTTACCTTCATGGATGTTGATGAAGGAACCATATATCTTTTTGACTTTACTAATTCCAGGACATCCGAAGAAAAATATTGATGTTTATTTGAAACCATTGATTGATGAATTAAATTTATTGTGGAGTACTAGTGTCAGTACACATGATGTTGCAACGAAACAGAATTTCATACAGAGAGAAGCTTTGATGTGGACAATTAGTGACTTCCCGGCTTATGGGATGTTATCTGGTAGGAGTACACATAGTCAGAAATAATTTCCTTACTGTATGGGAGAGAACAAAGCATTTATGCTCATTCATGGAAAGAAACTATGTTATTTTGACTATCATCGCAGATTTATTCCAGCTGATCATCCTTTTCGCAGAAACAGATCTCATTTCAGAAAAGGAACAGTTGAAAGGGATGGACCTCCAAAAATGCTATCGGGTTCGGAGATAAAATCAGTTGTATTTTCATTACCTCCCATCACTTTTGGTCCCACAATAAACCAATAGAAAATTTCTGGTTTTGGGAAAGAACACAATTGGATTAAACGTAGCATATTTTGGGATTTGCCATATTGATCTGATTTGTTGGTCCGACACATGTTAGATGTCATGCATATTGAGAAGAACTGTTTTGATAATTTGTTTCATACAGTTTTGGATATGCCAGGAAAGAGAAAAGATAATGTAAATGCACGTTTAGATCTTGCCCAAATTTGCAGGTGTCCAGAATTGGAACTTTTTGAGAATGTCAGAACAGAAAGGTTAATGAAACCAAAATCAGCTTATACACTATCTAAAGAAAACCCTTTATTATTTTGTCAGTGGATTGCAGATTTGGGACTTCCAGATGGCTGTGCTTCCAATTTGGGTAGATGTGTAAAGAATTGTCATATTACTGAATTAAAAACTCACGATTTTCATGTTATAATGGAAAGACTTATACCCATCGGATTAAGAGGTCTGTTGAATTCTGTGATTTGGGATTGCATAATAGACATGTCACATTTTTTTTAGGAAATTTGTGCGGCTACAATAGATTATGATGCTTTAGGAAAACTTGAAAAAGATTTTTTTGTAATTATATGTAAACTGGAAAAAATATTTCTGTTGTCTTTATTCGACTCAATGGAACATTTGATGTTACATTTTCCATATGATGCCAAATGTGGCGGTCCAGTACAGTTTTGATGGATGCACCCATCTGAAAGATGCATAAAAAAATTGAAAAGAAAAGTATGTAACAAAGCATCTATTGAAGGATCTATTGCAGAAGCTTATTTACAAGAGGAAATATCTTTTTTCTACTCCCATTATTTTGAATCTGAGTATCCTTCAAAACAAAACCGAATGTGATGGAACGAGAGGAATATTGATGAAATTGACAATCAATTATATGTTTTCAACCAACCAGAGCTTGGTTTTGGTGGAGTTTATAAACGCTGGCTTTCAGATGATGAACATCATAGAGCTCATACGTATGTTCTGCTCAACTGTGAAGAGATGACATCAGTTTTACTGTATGTGTTTATATCACTTCTTCTATCATTTATTTTATAGTAAATAACTTTGGTTTTTATAGGTTGTATGATAATCATATAAAGAAAACAAATTCCACAAATTACAGCAGCTGCTCTCGAAGAACGTCAACTGAAAAATTTCTCTCAGTGGTTTCAAAAACTGGTAACATAAATTATTTATCTTTTAGAAACTCATTAAATGTATAGTTTTCTATATTGATAATTATTTCACAAATTTTCAGGTGTCTCGACATGCTGATATAATTGAAAAACGGCTGTGTGTATTGAGTAACCCACCTTCCGAACTTGTTAAAACTTATAATGAATATGTGGTGAATGGATTTCAATTTCACACACATGCATATGAGGAATCGAAAAAAACAATGAACAGTGGAGTTAGCTTTAGAGGATCTCATCATCGAGAAAATGAAGTTGAATTTTATGACATACTTGATGAAATAATTGAACTCTGTTATCTTGTACAACATTACATAACCATGTTCAAATATCGGTGGTTGGATACAGAGAGAGGCGTGTGTGTTCATCCGACTCATGGAATCATAGATATTAAATGTAAAAGTGTTCTTACAGTAAATGAACCGTTCTTATTGGCTCAACAGGCACATCAAGTTTATTATGCAAATTACTGTGCTAAATCAAGAGACTTGACTGATTGGTGGAGCGTAATAAAAATAAAAATTCGATACAATCAGTTTAGTCAAAGTGAATGTTCTTTCACTAATGTGCAAAGAATTGACGTTTTTCAAGAGAGTACTCAAAATAAATCTTTTTTACAAAGAGACATGAGTATCGATGACGACACCCCACATTTAAGAGTCGGTGACGACGATGATGTTAATGATGTCACATATGAATTTGAAATGGAAAGAGATGAAGCAACTGTAACTCGAATGGATATCGATGATGTTGAGGAGGAATATGAAGATGACATTGACATATATGAAGATGATGATGAAGATGAACACTGATAGAATTCCATGGTATTTATATACAATCATAAATATGTATATATGTACATATAATAGTAATTATCAATTATTTGCTAACAACATTAACATTTTCTGTTTCATATGGACGATGCCACATTTCGTGAGTTGGCGGATGCTGACCTGCCTTTCGATACAGATGTGTTGCTGGCAGATGACCCTCAGCCTGCAGGCGCTCCAGGGAGTACGCGGAGGGGGCGCGGTCTTGCACGATTGATGATTCCTGACCCCGTCCCCGAGCGACGTCCACGTCTTGGGTTTGATCCACGCACACAGAGGTGTGATATCTTGTGTGATAACCTGTGGATTTGACTATGATTTCATTAATCTATTCACATAATAAATGTTTATTATTTTTACAGTTTTCCACATATAGCAGTCAGACAGGGCAGCGCTATTTTGCGCAACTATTTCTCTCAGCTGTGGACCACATGGGAGCAGATTCCCATTGATGTGCAGCAGGCCATGTTCGGACATTGGTTGGTACGTACGTAAATAAATAATTTTTATTTTGAAAATTATTTCATTTCTAACTTTATATTTTTTTTTATTTGTAGGGTTTATGGTATCCGATCTAGGATACCATGCGTGACGCCATCCATGAGGCATGGAAGGTGGCCATGCGTGATCGCTTTCGTCAGTTTTTGCACAATTTAAGAAAAGCTGCCATGAAAAAAGTAGGAGTGTCAGATTTTGACGAGTCATGTAGAGCACACCGACCAGAGTACATTTTATCCCATGTATGGGATGGATTATATGCGCACTGGTTGAGTGGTGCCTTTCAGAGGAGATCATCGGTGGGGAGGCAAAATCAGGGGAGACAGGAGGTGACTCATCAAGATGGGAGTCGTTCTTTCAGTACTCATAGACAGCATCTGGTACGTACATTATTTATAAATATTTTATATAACTATAAATATTAACAGTTTATTTTTTATTCGTATAGGCTGTCGAGCACCCCGATATTACGGAGTACGAAGTATATCGGAAGATGTATAGTGATCCTGCTACTGGGGAGCTCAGAGGTGATCTTCAGCATCACATAGTGGTCAGTATTATTTTTTTTCAAGTTTAAAAATTAACTACATATAATATATTCACAATTTTTTTTTTAAATTGAAACTACATGAGTCATATGAGGCCGCAGCGTCACAGGACCGGCCTGAGAGTCAGGCCGAGTCATCATATCAAACCACTGGCCATCATTTTGATGAGGCGGCATGGATGCAGGCCACCCACTATGCCTTCGAGAAGGGCCGGGTAGTTGGTATCAGCTCTCGACTGACTCCCAGAGATTATTATGGCAGTGCTGCGATGTCGGCGTCCAGCTCGAGAGGAGCTCGTGCATCTTCTTCGGCTACACAATATGAGGATTAGTTGCGATATCAGACTACACTGATAGAGAGTCTCCGACAGGAGCAGCAGCAGATGCGTCAGCAGCATGAGGAGGAGCGTCGACGCCAGCAGCAGCTGCACGAGGAGCAGACGAGTCGGTGGCAGCATCAGCATCAGGAGCAGATGAAGTACATGTGCTGACTCACTCATGCTTTAGGGATGAAGTTTCCTCCACCACCATCTACAGATCCCCCTCCCCCCTCCTTCAGATTAGAGTTTGTTTTTATGTTATAAAATTTGTGAAATCAAAATATGATTTTTTTTCTATTCGTAGTTTCTGTCTCATTATAAAATATTAATAATATTTAATTTTTGAATAACAATATTAATATGAATAATAATATTATTTATATTTTATAATATTAAATTATATATATATATTAAAATTTTATAATATTATAATTTAATTATATTTTTTTGTAATACTTGAATTATTTTAATATTTGAATGTAAAATAATTCTATTATTTTTATATTAATTAAAATAACTTATTAATATTTTTTTATTTATGAATTCTAATTCTAATATTATTATATTAATTAAATCATTTAATAATATTCTATTATTTTTTATTTTTGAATTATAATTCTATTATTATTATATTAGTTAAAATAATTTGTTATTTTTATTTTTGAATTATAATTCTATTATTATATTAATTAAAATCATTTATTAATATTTTATTATTGCTTATTTTTGAATTATAATTGGATTATTATTATATTAATTAAAATAATTTATTAATAATTTATTTTTTTTTATTTTATTATAGTATTTGCGACGGGTCCCGTCGCAAAAACTATTTGCGGCGGGCCCGTCGCAACAGGTATTTGCGACGGGGCCCGTCGCAATTACTATTTGAAAAGTTTTTTTACAAATATACAGAGTACTATTTGCGACGAGTATTCTCCCCATTGCAAATAAAGGCTTTAGCGACGGGCCCGTCGCAAATAATTGTTGTTGCGACACCATTTTCGGCAACAGGCCATTTGCGACGGGCCCCCGTCGCAAATGACCCGTCGCAAATACCTGTTTTTCTAGTATTGTAACCAAAACAAGGGTAAAATAGTACATCAAAATGTGCATGTATAATCTTTAGATAGGTTGGGATCTTACAGTCTCCCTAATTTATAAGAGTTCATCCTCGATCTGTACTCCCAATAATCTATAAGATTATATGGTAAAACTTTTAGGCCACTAAGCATGCATATCTACTTCCCTCACCCATGTTTCCAATTAAACATGGCCTTGCTGCCACAAAAATCCCACTATCAGCTCGATCATTACCCCCAACACTTTATCATTGTGATCCATAACATGAATCAGATACTCCTAAAATGACACATTATCCTCACGATCAAAATTAATAAAATCTATCACCTAATGAGGTTCAAAGTGGTACTTCTGAAGTTGTCACACTTAAAAAATATCATGCATACCATTTTACCTGTATTGAAGAGCCAGTCCGTACACCACCATCACAATTATATACACAATATCAAAAGGTCCAATAATTCATGGTTCCAACTAACCCTACCTATGATTAATAAGGTGACCTAATATAGGTGACATATCAATTAATACACAATCACCCACTATAAAAATGAGGGGCTAAATATGCCAATATTATTGTTACTTATGCCTACTGTGAGGCATAGACATATATTTATGGATCCACTAGACCTACTCTGATGTCTACAGTATGAGACTCATTTCCAATAACAAATACTCACAGACCACCATCCCCAATAGAGGAGATCTTCATGGCCATCCTTCAAGTGCCTTATATGGTTCCATCTAAATATTCTAATGATAACTATTTTTATAAGGGTAATCAATAATCACAAAGTGCTTCTCCCCTAACCCACAAAATATCTTGAACGCATGATCGTAGCATATCCTCCAATACCTAATTAGTATGTTCTATTTTCTATTTAGTCTGTGGGTGGAAATATGTACAAAGATGCACTTTCATACCATGATCCTTATTCAAACATTTTTTGTATTATAATGAAAAACATGACTCAATGTAAAAAATATATGCTCTATGTCACCAAATGCAATTGGACTATCTCCAACACAAATGTCTCAACAAATTGGATCATTGTATTTGAATTTCATAATGGTAATAAATGGTATCCCTTCAATAACCAATCCAGAATCACCCAAATAGTGTCATTCTTTTTAGAGGTCCTCGGAAGTCCAACCACGAAGTCCATGGTAATGTCATCCTACTTCTTTTTTGGAATGGGAAACATCCATTGTAAACCAAAAGCTCCTTCATTCCATACCTTCACCTATTGAAATGTGTATCATCATGTCACAAACCCTATAACTTAAAATTTCAGGCCCGACCTCCAATACTATCAATGTAGGTCATGGTATATTTTGGACAGACCAAGATATACCACCCTCATCAAGTCATAAAACATAGGCCTCAACACTTATAGAATACTAATAGGCACAACAACATGGCTCCAGACATAGATGATATCATCCTAATCTATAGTCTAATCAGAGGGTGACTCCCATCCATAAATAATTTCCATATTCACTAAAAACTCTAGATCCTCATACCTCCTCTCTCTGATCTATCTCATATTTGTGGATTCAACAAATAATAATAATAGGTGCATCTACACCTAGCCCTCCAAACCCCCAATATGATCTCAGAAATCATAGTCATCATCTTCTAATAAAAACTGGACTTGTTAAATGCCTGATTTTGTCTCATCCTATTCAAGGCCTTAAAGACACTATTTTCCTTCATGGGTATATATACGAGCTCAAAATAAAATGACTACATATACTGGATAGAGATCCACCGTCATAGATTAAAATCTCAATGGGAGAAGATATATTTCAAAATTTTGTTATTAGTATACACAGAAAAGTTTATACCAATAGATAATGTCACCAACACATCAAGTCATAAACCACGGAAGCCAACTTGAGATCATGTGTGGGGTAATTCTACTCAAGTCACATCAACTTTCATGACACATATGAAACAACTTGATATCCCTACATCAAAACAACTCCAATTACGATCTTGAATGCATTACAAAACACATTATACTCCGTAGCCATCTCGAGTTGGATTAAAATTGGTGTTGTATCCAAATTTTTCCTCAAATTCTTGAAATCATTATCAAATGATCAAGTATATTAAAATAAGATCTCTTTCTGGTTCAATCACTAAATTGGTGATTCCAAGGAAGACACTTTTTGGATTAACCTATGATAATAACATGCCAACCAAATACTTCTAGGAATATCAAAAACCTTCATGGGATGATCCCATGAAACCACTTCCTAGGCCTTTTATAGTTCCACTAACAGTCCTTACTTTGAGATGATGATACCAAAGAAATGTACTTTATCAATCTAAAATACACAATTAGATAGTTTAGCATGAAGATTATGATGTCTTGGTGCAATCAGGATGATGTCAAGATGTAGTTCATGGTCATCATGGGTCTTCGAGTACCCCATGATTTCATCCATAAAAACCACAAAATGATCCAGGAACTGGTGAAATATTTTGTTTATCTTGTATATAAACAAAGTTATAGCATTAATCAACCTAAATGGAATCATGACAAACTCATACAGACCATACTTTCTTCTTAAATCATTATGTGGTATATAATAAGGTCTTAATCTAAAATGATGATACTATAATCTTAAATCAATATTATAGAAAACACAAGCTCCTCTCAGATGGTGAAATAAATCATGGATACATAGAATATGATATTAGTTATTCAATTTCATTCTGTTGAAATTTCAGTAATCACCATATAAACGCAAAGTCCTCCATCCTTCATAGAAAAAAATAGGGAACCCAAAGTCAATGAACATAGACATATAAATCCATTATATATCATGCCTTTATATTGAGTCTTGAGATATTGAATCTCTATTGGTTATATTATTTTGGGTGGAATGGAAATGAGCTCAACTCCTACCATGATCTCAGTTTTAACTGCACATACCTCTTGGGTGGTATACCAAAGTGGGCCGCAGGAAACTTATCTTTGGACTTGTCAACTACGGGTGGAAATAAACTATGTTTCACACATGCGTCATCCAGTAAAAAACTTGATAACTAGGTGGTCATCTCCCCCAGTTGATGATGTAATGGCCCTGAACATCCATTAGAGATATCCCACTCTCCAAAATGTACAAAAATTTCACCATAAATATATGTAAAGGTTACTCTCTAATGGTAATAGTCGATGTGTGATCGATATGATACCATCCAATCCATACCGAAAATAAATTTAAAATCGGACATGTAAAGTAATTAATGCTCCCAACCAAAACGTTACACTCCGTACTTGAGGGAAACCCCCTTAATGAAATAGATTTTACATGATTTTACTCCAAAAACCTTTTCAATCATCATAATCCCACTCAAAAACTCTCCTATAATACAAAAACCATTCACAAGTTGATCATAAATAAAATTACGAGAAGAATTTATATCAAATAAGTTACTAAAATGTGAAGAAGCTACAATAATTGTACCTTTTACTATGGAAGATTGATCCTCACAATCAATAAGTGAAGGTTGAAAAGTATGAAATTGTCCCACCCCACTTCTTTATGCTATTGTATATGTCCCATGAGCTACAATACCCAATTTATATATGAAATTTAATTTTAAATTACCACATTCCCTTCCCCAACATTCATAGCAAAAAAACTCCAATTTTCCAACTGATATGGGTTGTAAGTCCTACTTTCAGTACTCTAGATTTTCTCAAATATTCCTCCAGTACCCATATGTTGAGGTTTCCTATAATACCTCTATAAGTGACACATCCAACCACTGGCTGGGCACTCCACTAGTGGTTAGAGACACTATTTATGAATGTTTCTCGGCCTACCACACTAGTGGTTGTATACTTGGTTACTACTAAGAGTAACATGTCCTTCTACATGGCCTCTTTGTTTACATTTTACCAGGTTCATGTTTTCATTGTGAAGCTTCTTAATCTTGGGAAAATAACCTCCTAGTCATTAAACATAAAAAACCCGAACTTCTATAATAATCCTATTTCCGGTTTCCCTTAGAAATGGGAGCCCAATTCACCACCTCATAAAACATATTAATCCTAAAGTTGTAAACCTGAGACATAATCTTGTATTTAATCTGATCCTGAAAATGTATCGTTATAGTTTCCTCATCCCCTACAGGTCCTATAACAAATTGAAACATATTTTTAATGTGGCCATCATGGTCCCTCATTGACATACTCATGTTGGTCAGTCACAAAAACTAAGATTCTTTATCATGCTTGAGCATCTCTTGGTAAAAGTGTTCTAGAAATATCTCTAAAAATATTTCCATTTCATTTTCCCTAGCTTCTCATCCCAAGTTTTAATATTCCACCAGTGATTCATTGATCCTCGCAACATATTACCATCATCTATGACTCACTTCTCCAAAGTAGTATCTAAATATTCAATGATCATCTAGATATAGTTAATCTAGAACTCAGCTACCATAAGTTCATCATCTCTAGTGACGATCATTAATTGATAAACTAGAAATACTATATTATATCAGATATATTCTATATAGCCCACCCTGATTCTCTAACTATAAGTTGAATAAACCTAGAAAATATGTCTTGGTACTAATCTCCATACCATTAATGCAAAAACTATCAGACCTTATGTATCCACTACTGGAGGCACATTTCTAGCCTTGTTCTTATGTCATCCTATTAAAACTCATCAATTTTGATGCATATCTGTACAATTCCAGAAACACATCTTTTGACACATAACACATCGTTGTTAAATTTTAACAATATTAATTCATATAAATATACAACAAGTCATCCCTTATATCATTCGACACGATAAACAATTATGAAATAACAATAACCTCTATTATCCCTTACCTAGGTCATGGATTACATAGTTTAAACATGTACATTTTTTAAAGCATGACATTATAAATCCTTGTTATCTGTTCAAATTTCAACATTAAGCATCATTTACAATTATCAATTTAATACATGAAAATTTTTCATTTAAAAATACATAGATAATGAAATCATTTTCAATTCAATAACTCAACCAAGACTTATTTTTCATGTATTCTTAAAATGATGCGAGACACATAAAATTTTGAGTGCCTAAAATGATGCATGTATACAAAACTGTCATTACTTTCTTGGACCTGAGTAAAATATCAAAAAAATAAAACAACACAAAATAAGTGCATCACTTAAGGAGAAAAAACATCAATGGTAACAATGAACATCAAGAATTATAATACCACCCTAGATATTTTTGTTTTCTCTCGTACATGGGTTAGGTAATCCCACACATAATCTCAAGACCAAATAATGAATCATCCCATTCTCCTGCTTAACATTACCAAACAATTAGACAACTAAATTGAAAGGAAAACCCATTTTGATACCACTTTGTAATATCTTTTCCATGTTTCCACAAGATTATTTCATAATATGGTACGTTATGTGACCTCAGGTGCACCTCCTCAAATTTTGAAGGCTTATGACTAGTTTGTGAGGTTATAATATGTAACATGGGGAGATTATACCCTCTTTAGAAAATCGGAAAATAGTGGAAATGAATAAACACTAACAAAAATATAATAATAAAAAACAAGATAATAACATATTCAAAAGTCATTCAACATCACAAGATGTATCCAATAAATGAGAAATGACCACAAACCATAATAGTAGATTTTTTATCCCATATATGTATCATGTTTCAAATAGAAACCTAAAATAAATATACACATAAAACACTCAATAGGATCAAATCATCATTTTCAGTTCACTCATCCATGCTCCCTACCGAATCCTAAGTCATACGTCTAACATATGGACCTTTCCATTAAATTTTCATACAGACATGAATCATATTAAGGTAAAAATTAGGCATCCCTGTAGAGTATGAGTAAAACTTAGTAGGACACCACAAACTATATATAAAATAATAACTGCTCTATAATAGTATAAGAAGTTGTATAAAGAATAAAGTATAAATGATAAAGAAAACAACTTTAAAATTAAATTATTATTTAATTAACCATATTGTTCCCTAGGATCACGGTCACAATCGAACCAATAATACATAAAATCACATGTTCTATAGTCTAAACCATCCACTAAAGGGATATAATGTTTAATTATATCATGGAATTTCAATAATCATTTAATTACCAATAAAACATTTATACATTGGTGGCCTATAGCAGTAGGTTGTCAACCCATGGGCATTTGGAGCAGTAGTCCCTATCCTCCAACTCAGTGATTACATGAAAAAAATAAGTATATATTGGTGTTAAAAGTAGTATTCTGAGACCCCATGGGTACTTAGACCAGCAACCAATATCCCATAACTCTATCACAAATATCAAAACATAATGTTCCTTAATCATAACTATTTTATCAAAAATTTATATAATCCATTAGTCATCCAATTTCATGAATTCATTAATCAACCATATTCATAATCCCATTTATCTACCATGCGTAATTAATAAATCATCATTTAAATTATATCATCACACCCCATGGGCTTCTATCATATCAGGTCTCAAAATTATCAATGGTCCAATGAAGTGTATAATAATTTTAGTGTAATCAATTAATTAATTAAATTTAAATTGAAATTTCTCCACATAGAAATTAAAATTAAACATAATAATAAAATAATAATAATCAAGACTATGTGAATTTAAAATTATACCACCTGCGTCATAATTATTGATCAATTCTCATATACCCATAATCCTTAATTTGAAGTTGAATGGTAAATTTTGCAATGATAGAAGAGATATAATATCATATCCTTTTACCATGATCCAACTGAGCACAATCCATCAAAACATGTATATAAAATAATTTTCAATAGATGATAAAAATTCCTCAAAAATTAATTATAAATACCTAATAGATAAAGGTAACCAAATAAGAAAATATTATATACCAGAATCGGGATCTCATCTTTCCACCTGATCTGTGATTTTTACTATAAGGAGTTTTAGGATTTATTCAATCCTCGCTAGAGTCATGGGAAATAGGGTTATTCCCTGCCGGGATGATTAGGGGTAAAATGTTTGGGGTTCTATATTTTTTATAATACATTTTTTTGTTTAAATTTTATAGGAATTGTTTTCCAAAGTATCATTTTCAAGTGTGTTCCCCTACTCATGGGGTTCATGGTTTCTCTTAAGTAGTGCATGGTCTGAAAAACCATGTGACCACTGTAAAAATACCCTCTTATTTAGGTTTCATGGTTTGGGGAGGGAGGATTAATGGTTTGTATAGACTTTTCACCACTTCCTATGGTTCCAAAATCGGGGGGAACATTTTCTTTTGGAAAACATTATAATTTTCCCTAATCGTGTGCCAAACATGAAAAGCCCCATGAGCTTCCCAATTTTAACACCCTAAGATTTTATGAGAAATACTATTCCTTAAAATTTCTTTCATGTACTGTTTTTTACGCTACACCATGAATAGCTTGCGCTATACACATCACCATATTACCTTGTAGTATACGAAAACACTATTCTTGGCTTGTGTTGCACGCAAGAGCGACCTTCCTCAATAGCTTGTGTTGTACGTATTACCAATTTTCATTAAACAAAGACATATTGTTATAAACTATCCGTTATGAAAGGTATTAAATACATTTTTAATTATATTACATAATAATTCATCTTACACATATTCTAGAACATTGTATGAGAACAAAATAATTTTTTCAAAAAAATTGCACTTTTGACGCCTTTTGATAGCGCATCCACTTTAAATCTATTTTTGACATGTTTATAAGTTCAATTAGACAAAATAAAATTATTAATTGAAATAAATATATAAAAATTTACTTTGGATAAATTTCCTATATTTTCTTGTCAACGTACATATTTTGATGAATGGTAACAATACACTAAATTTTAATTAACAACAACTTTTTTCATCAAGATAATTTTTATGGTTAAATTAAAGTATTTCATGTTTTTAAAGTATAAATAGAATATATTTTTCCATTTAATATAATTAAAATAGTTATCATTAATTTTACATTGAATTCACAGGTAAACACATTTCAATCTTTGACAATGTTTTAACTTTTAAAACCTGTTTGCTTAACAATGGGGTTAATTTTTAATTAATTACTGCAAATTATGTGTTTTGAATTTCTAAAAAAATATTCTATATTTGGATTCAATGGGTCCAAAATATGTTAATAGGTTACTTTTAATTTTTTGATGTTATTAATAGTAACTACGGTAATTTTGTTTTCTACAGTTAAAGGTAAATCGGGTAATTAAGGGTAAAAATAAGATTATAAAATTACCCTAAGACCTGTCAAAATTCTATTGGATGAATAAAAGTCCACCCATATCACTTAATGGTCGTAATATATTCATTTTATGGACTTTTGACCTTGAAAATGATATAATTATTATTAAAACCAAAGAAAGTGACAACATGTCACTATCTTATATCTTATAAGTGTAATAATTTTAATTTAGTTACAAACCTAATAAAACATATAATATAAATACTCTCCAGAAATCTAATAAAATTATCTATATCATTGGAATTTATTTTTAATTTTTAGGGATTAAATAATTAACATTATTGATGACACAATAGTGATGTAGAAATTATTTTATTGATTGAAATATCAAATAAATAGTTTTAAAAATATTAAAATAAATACCATATGAAATAATTAATGTTCTACCCAAATTTTATTGATGAATATGACTTTTTATGAGTCTATTAAATATTTTTTTCGAATATATCCTATGTGTGGATTTTATTTAAATTCAAATAAATGAATGGTGTCAAAATTGACACTATTGTTATTTAATAAAAATAACATATTATAAAAAACTTTAAGAATCCCAAAAATATTTAAAAATTATAAATATAAATTTATATGGTCTAAAATGTCATAACTTATACAATTATGGACAATTCACAACACATAAGTAATTATTTATAACAATTTAAAATTTTGAATATTACTACCAAAAATAAAATTAAATAGATTAAATAATGATAAATCAAGTATATAAGGTTCAAAATAAATTAGAAACATGTCTAAATCTTATTTTTTGATGATATTACAACCCTATATCATCTAATATTTGGATTTGAGTCATTGTTTTATGTTTTTAAGTGGGTTTTGAGTTTATTATAAATTAATACTTTCAAAGTTATCAAAAGTACCCCTCACATCTCTTATAAAAGGGGACCTCCTCCCTCTCCTCCTCGCACCACTTTGCACCTTAATGCTCTGAAAAAACCTACCCATTTAACTTCTCTACTTCACTAGAATCATATAAGAGGTCTTTTGCTTCTTAAAGACAAACCGTAGTTCCCTAAGAGGTGGTTTAGAAGAGGCGCATCGAAGAAGATGTAATATCCTTTACCGATTCTTTCAAATTTATTTTTTCTTCTACTTCATCATATTTGGTTTTTTCATAATAAAGTAATAATAT
Source organism: Viscum album (assembly GCA_963277665.1). NCBI lineage: Eukaryota > Viridiplantae > Streptophyta > Magnoliopsida > Santalales > Viscaceae > Viscum > Viscum album. The sequence continues at coordinate 634,381,863 of OY728130.1, forward strand.
CAGTATCACTCATATACTGATATGTTATTATAAATATTAACCAACCCTATTTAACCTTCTATCAATACTACGGAAAACAAAATCACTGCCCGTGCGTATGTATGGAATACCGTCTCCACACTGTTGTGTAATCATTTTTTCCACCACAACCTTACTTGGATGGGTATAATGGTGTAATTAATAACAATATATGGTTTTTATAACATGATACTAATTCTGATGTTTTATATCATCCACTATAATTCCTTTTAATAATTATGGGAACGATATCATCGTTTGTGCATACGTACAGATTACCATCTCCACGACGTGATGAGTTTCATTCTCCAATTTAACCATTAAAGAATGATTATAAAGTATATATAATAAATAATCATGAAATATATGACATATTAATGATACTAGACTTATTTATATGTTATTTACTTACTTTCATTCAATTTAATAAGTAAAAAAAAACAACATTCATATGTATATACGACCTATCATCTCTATGAACAGTGTACTTCTTTCCATTTACCGATCTATTATATATTTGTATATTCTGAATATATATCTTATATAAATCATTTTTTACATTCTGAAACTACGTAATCATGATCTATGTAATCATATGAATAATTACAAGTCAAAATAGGGATGATAAATGAAACGATTTACCCAAAATGCTGCTTTAACATGGAATTGACAAATGAATGGGTAATATAAAGTCGTAAGTGAATCATATATGATATCATAAATATTATTATGGTTCTATTAAAAGTAAATAATATGTTTAAACCCACTATACAGGAGTCTCTGACACATATAGAATAAATTGGACATAAGTTATTGGATAATTTTGCAATCTCATTTTTATCCGAGATTGCTTATACGTAAGTATTCACCGAGGTTATATTTTTCATCCATGTCCATAAAAATGTTTTTCATAAAGTGTTTAATATTCGTTCATGTATGTTTAAAGTAATTTTTACCCCTATAAGACTTTTACTTTTTGTTATGGAAGGAATATTTCCATTGTTTACTATACGTGGTACTTTTTGACTTTCCATTAAAAGTACGGGGAGAAAGTTTTTTAACTTATACGACATGAATGGATTTTTATGGTTTCATAATGCCTTTTCTTCATGAAGCATAATCTACAAAATTTCATGATTATTTTCAATAAAGTCCTTTTTTTAATATTTCTTGAAATTTTGTGTAAAGAAAACGATTCGGAATAGGAAATGATATTTTTCTCAAGAATTAATTTCAAGTGTTTTATCAAAACTATATTCTATCTAAGATGACATTATTTATCATGTTTATATTTCATCTATAATGTCTCTATTATTTACATGTTTTGATTTTTTATTATAATGAAATGATATCCATTTGTTTTATATGTATTATGTCATGATGGGATGATGTTTATGAAACCTATTTTATTCTTTGTGTTATGATGAATGATTTATGATTGTTTTATGGCACACGTAAGAATGATTTCAATATGAGATTGGTGGGACCTATATATCCCTCTAATTCATTTGGAAAAGATTTATACCTCATGAGATAGACTTGGCTGGAACAGAAAGTTAATCCGGTTCAGATATACTGGGATGGAACGACAAGTAAACTCTGTTCAATAATGGACTTTGTCCACTATGATGGTCTTGGTAGCAATACCATGGATACTATGGAAATCATAAAATGTGATTAATGGTTTCCACAAATACATGTTTTATTCTCATGCTATTTTATCATGGTTAATGTTCCATTATGATCTATGCCCTATGCCCTTCCATGATTTATGCCATTGCTCATGATTTTGATGATTTATGTTCATGTTCTTACAATCAAATGTTTAGGGATTGTTTTATGTTCTATATATTTACCATTAAAAACCATTTGAGATCACCATTTTTATGTTTCCTTTTCCACAATATATAAAGAAAGGTTTTAGGTAAGAAAACCAAAGGGGAAGATCTTTATGGGAGATGTTTAAGATCATTCACCGTGATTAGAATATTATGTTCTGAGTTTCTAAAGACACTAAACTAATACAGTCTTTGGGAATCTATTTTTTTTCATGTATTAAGTATTCTGAAAAAGTAATTTAATGTCTATGTACGTCAAGCTTTGGGTCTCTACAGTTGATATCAGAGAAAAGGTTTAGTTAACCTTTGGAAACAATGATGTGAAAACATTTGTGAAATCCCTAGAGATATTTTTTATGAATGTATAGGGATGTCTCTAAGGTTAAGTATAAGTATAGGTTATAGTCCTAGAAATATGGTAATTATATTAGAATTAAACCTAAGTTGTTATATATTGAAGGTACTCCCCCATTATTATGTTGTTTTTCTAGGATGATTTTTTCCTCTCACAGTATTCTTTTTGGGTTTTAGGCGATGGATGGAACCCGAAGGAACCGTGTTGATCAATGTAATGGGCAATGCAATGATTTTATTCCTAAACAAACTAATGTCATGGTATATGGAGTAAAAAATCTTATTTTTATACTTATACAAGCTTTGAATCATTCTTTACTTCCAAATGAGAATAGAAGGGAACAATATTATATTGAGTCCTTCATAAGGAAACGTCCACCTTCATTTAGTGGGTCTTCTGGTCCACATGTTGCCGAACAATGGATTAGTACCATTGAAAAGATATTTTCCATACTTAATTGTTAGAAACATGAAAAATTTATTTTATATGTTTACCATTTAGAAGGTGAAGCAGACTAGTGGTGGACTCTAATTAAGAATACTATCCCCCAAGATTAAATTGATTCAATGGAATGGGACAAGTTCAAGAACTTGTTTTTCAATAAGTACTTCCATAATATTCATTGAAAAACGATGGAAAATGATTTCATTCAGCTTATGAAAAAGGATGATGAATCTTTCGGTATATACGAGGTGAATTTTACAAGGCTTTCAAGGTATTCATCTGGATTTATCATCCATCCTGAAAGTAAATTTGATATATTCTTTAGTGGCTTAAAACCAAGTCTTCGAAAGGCATTTTCTATAAGAGACTTTAGTAGCTATGAAGAAATTACGAGTTGTGAAATCAAGATAGAACTGGAAGTTGGTGTTACATATCCATCTCATGGTTTTTACAAGAAACAAAAGATAGAGTTCAATGAAAAATCTTAAATGAATGGTGAAAAGAATACAAATGTTTTTTATGCTCAAAGTGTGGAAAGAAGTGTGTTGGATATTGTCTTAATGGGACTAGAAAATTTTTTATGTGTGAAAAAAAAGGTCATAGAGTAGCTGAGTGACGAAGTAATGGGAAAAAGGTAGCTAATGATGTGAATAGAGAAAAGACTACAGAGTACCCACCACCAATAATTCAATTCTACAAGTACAGGGAAATGGGGCATTATGCTAACCAATGCCCTAATCCAAGGGTTAATTTTGATTGAAATTAACATCCTTTCAAGGAAAAGGAAAAAAAGGGATGTCACATGTGAACACTATTGGCGATGTAGAATATGACAAAGAGGTGGTGGAATGATTATGTGTTTATGTAACAGGTTTCCAAAATAGTGTAGTGGAATTTCATTTTCTGTATCATAGAATATTAGAATAACTATGTATTGGTTATCAATAATTGTATGGTACTGGTAACCATGAAATGTGATTGAAATGTTTTTTGAAAGCAGATAATATGCACATAATGAAGGGTAAGGAGAAAATAATATGTTTGATATTATTAATAAGCTGATGACTGATATAAGGACAAAGTGATATCATGGTTTGAGTATATATAAATTTTGGGATTTTGGTATGTGGAAAGAGTTAACTTTTGATAGCATTCATGTTTACACTAAGGTTCAAAGGGTATTATTTTTTCAAGATAATACATTATTATGGTATTCACATGTTTGGAATGTGACCAACAACAAGATATATCTTATGATATACATGGATAAATGATGGTACTCACATGCTCGATAGATGACCTTTCTAGTAATCGTTTTATTTATAATATGAGATTAGACAGAAGTATTTTGGATAAGCTAGGATATTGGAATGGATTATGTTGCACATCAGATAGTATTGTTTAGGTCTATAACTTTTTGATATTATGATAGTCTAGTTTTAAAAAAAGGACAACCTGTAGGATGGGCGACAACCCATCGCGTCGGACAAGGTTGTTGGAATTATACCCAAAACTGAAGTGCGACAGGACATTATTACCTACCACTAGCCTTCAAGAAGTCCCTGGATAGTATAAAATTGTTTTATTTTATTAATTGGTATGATATATGATGTATAATTCTATTTTTGGAACCATATACGATTAATAGCACAATATATATACTTATGTATATTTAATAACTTTTTCTAACCAATTGTTTGAGACAGATAGAATGACCTGTCATTCTATCACACGATATGATAACACTTCACGAATGACAAATTAAACTTCATTTATTTATGATATGAAGTGGAAATTGTTCATGGAACGACCAAGGGAGAGTTTGTACCAAAATCATGTAAGAACTTCTTCTAATTCAAATTCTTCAACTTTAGGGAAATGATCTTGAAAACCAAAAATGTTGTCCTAGTGTCCTCATATCCGATGAATCAGATAGTACCATAGATCATCAAAAATTTATGGCTTTTTGATTGTTGTCTTTTTCATAGCCATGTTCTCTACCACTCTTCATCAGAACATGATTGTTATATTTCTCTTCCATATCCATATTTTCACATATAATCTCTTATGTGGAAACCCAGTGTTGAGTTATTATGGGTGAACGTTATGTTTCTAAATTTATTTTTTAAAAATTAAGTTTTGTTATTTATTTTTATGATGTGGGTTTCAATGAAAGAAACTTTCAAGAAGTAACTGATTTATAACCCCGACGAATTTCGAGGGTGAAATTCCTTTTAGGGGGGTAGAATGTAACACCTTCAGATTTTAGGGGAAATTTTATTTTTTAAAATTTCTTTGATGTCTTGTGTTGTATGCTACATCAATATTATCTTGCGCTATACACAACACCGTATTATCTTGTAGCATACACAAACACTATTCTTGACTAGTGTTGCACGCAAGAGTGACCTTTTTCGATAGCTTGTGTTGTACACAATACTGAGTTTCACTAAACAACAACATATTGTTGTGAACTAGCCATTATGAATAGTATTAACTAAATTTTAAATTTTATTACATAATAATTCATCTTAAACATATTCTAGAACATGGTATGAGAACAAAATAAAAATATCAAAAAAATGCTGTTTTTTGCCTTTTGATAGCGCACCCACATTAATTATAGTTTTTAAAACGTTAATAAGTTCAATAAGGAAAAATAAACGTATTCATAGAAATAAAGATATAAAAATTTACTTTGGATAAATTTTTATTATTTTTTTGTCAGATTTAATATTATGATGAATAGTAAAAATACGCTAAATGTTAATTAAAAACAACTTTTTTCATCAAGATAATTTTTTATGGTTAAATTATAATATCGAATGGTTTCAAAGTATAAATATAATGTATTTCTATCATTTAATATAATTGATGTCATTATAATTAATTTTATATTGAATTCATAGGTAGAAACATTTCATTCTTTGACAATGTTATAACTTTTAAATCCCATTTTCTTAACAATGGGATAAAATTTAAAATAATTAATTCAACTTCTATGTTTTGACTTGTGAAAAATGGATTCCATATTTGGATTCAGTGGGTCCAAATTATGTTAATATTTTACTTTTATTTTTTTGGTATTATGATTAGTAACTATAGTAATTTTTATTTACTACTGTTAAATGAAAATCTGGTAATTAAGTGTAAAAATAAGATTATAAATTTCCCCTAAGACCTTAAAAAATTATATTATATAAATAAAAGTTTACGCATATCCCATAAGGGTGGGAAGAGATTCATTTCATGGACTTTTGACCATGAAAATGATATAATTATTATTGAAAACTAAGAAAGTGACAACATGTCACTCTCTTATATCTTATAAGTGTAAAAATTTTAATTTCATGGTAAACCTCATAAAACATCATATATAAATAGTCTCCAGAATTATAATAAAATTATCTACATTATGGGAATTTATTTATAATTTATAGGGATTAAATAACTATCATTAATGATAACACCATAGTGATGTAGAAATTATTTTATTGATTGAAATATCAAATAAATGGTTTTAAAAATATTAAAAATAAATATTATATAAACAAATTAACGTTCAACACAAATTTTATTGAGTCATATGACATGTTAGTAGTCTATTAAATATTGTGGTTCGAATATATACCCGGTTTGGATTTTATTTAAATTCAAATAAATGAATAGTGTCAAAATTGACACTATTGTTATTTTATAAAAATAACATATTATAAAAAATTTTAAAAATCAAAAAAATATTTAAAATTTATAAATTGAAATTTATATGGTATAAAATGTCACAAAGAATATAATTATGGAAAATTATCAAAACATAAGTTATTATTTATAATAATGTAAAATATAGAATATTATTACCACAAATAAAATTAAATAGATTAAATAAGGATAAATCAAGTTGATAGGGTTTAAAATAAATTACCAACACGTCTAAATATTATTGGTTGAAAATATTACCACCCAGTATCATATAATCATCATATTTAAGTCATTTTTGTAGGTTTTTAAGTAGGGTTTATGTTTATTATAAATTGATATATTAGTGGTTTCGAAAAGATCCCATCTCCTCTATTATAAAAGGGAACCTCCTCCCTTTATTCCTCACACAACATTGAGCCTTCACTCTCAGCCTAACCCTGACCATTTATTTTCTCCACTTCACTAGAAACATACTAGAGGTCATGGTCTTCTTCAAATACCAATTTTAGTTCTCTAAGATGAGGCTTAGAAGAGGTGTGTCGAAGAAGAGGTGTTATCCTTTACCAATTATTCCAAATTCGTTTCGTCTTCTAGATCCTTTTCTTTAGTTGTTTCATAATAAATTAATAACATAATTATCACTCATATAAGGATATGTTATTATAAATATGAATAAACCCTATTTCACCTTTTATCCATCCTACGAAAAATGAAATCCCCGCGCGTGCGTACCTTTGGAATACCGTCTCCATGCCGTGGTGTAATCTTTTTTTCCACCACCACCTTACTTGGATGGGTATAATGGTGTAAAGAATAACTATATATGGTTATTATAACATGATACTAATTATGAGATATTATATCATCCAATATAATTCCATTCAATAATTATGGGAATGATATCATCGCTCGTGCATACGTACGGATTACTGTATCCACAACGCGATGAGGTTCATTCTCCAAGTTAACCATTCAAGAATGATTATGAAGTATATATAATAGATATCAGGAAATATATTAAATATTAATGATACTGGATTTATTTATATGTTATTTACTTACTTTCATTCAATTTAATAAGGAAATGAAAACAACGTTCATGCGTATGTACGGTCTACCATCTCAGTGAACAATTTATTTCTTTCCATTTATTGATCTATTATATATACGTATATTCTGAATATATATTATATATAAATCATGTTTTACATTCAGAAATAATTTAATCATGATCTAATTAATCATATGAATAAATACAAGTCAAAACACGAACAATAAATGAAATGATTTTACCCAAAATACTGCTTTAATATGGAATGGACAAATGAACGGGTAATATAAAGTCGTAAGTGAATCATATATGATATCATAAATATTATTATGGTTCTGTTCCAAGTTAATAGTATGTTTAAACCCACTATTAAGTAGTCTTGGAGACATATAATAAAAAATTGGACATAAGGTAAGGGATAATTTTTCAATCTCATTTTTATCCGAGATTGCTTATACTTAAGTATTTACTCGAGTTATATTTTTCATCCATATTCATAAAAAATGTTTTTCATAAAGTGTTTCATATTCTTTCATGTATGTTTAAAGTCATTTCTACCACTATTTGACTTTTACTTTCTGTTATGGAAGAAAGCATTCTATTGTTTACCATACATTGTACTTTTTTACTTTTCTGTTAAAAGTATGAGGAGAATGTTTTTTTATCTTATAAGACATGAACAAATTTTTACAATTTCATAAAGCCTTTTCTTCATGAAGCTTAATCTACTAGATTTCATGATTATTTTTAGTAAAGTATTTTTCTTTTAAAATTGTGTTCCATTTTTTGAAAAGATAATTATTTTTAAGAAGAAATGATATTTTTCTCAAAAATTCATTTCAAGTGTTTTATCATAACTATTTTCCATCTACGATGAATTTATTTTTCATGTTTATGTTTCAATTATAATGTCTCTATTATTTAAATGGATTGATTTTTTATTATGATTAAATGATATCCATTTGTTTAATATGGATTATGTCAGGATGGGATAATGATTAGGAAACCTGTTTTATTCTTTCTGTTATGATGAATGATTTTTGATTGTTTTGGGAGAACGTAATATTGATTTCAACATGAGATAGGTGGGACCTATATCTCCCACAAATTCATTGGGTAATGATTTATATCTCATGAGATAGACATTTCTAGAACGGTAAGTGAATCTGGTTCAATAGTACAGGGCTGGAACGACATGTAAACCAGGTTCAGTAATGGACTTTGTCCACTACGATGGTATTTGTAGAAATACATTGGCTACTATGGAAATCATAACATGTGGTTAATTGTTTTCACAATTACTTGTTTTATTACCATACTATTTTATCATGGTTAATGTTCCATTATGATATATGCATTATGCACTGCCAATATTTATTTCATTCTTCATGATTTTGATGTTTTATGTTCATGTTCTTACATTCAAATGTTTAGGGATTGTTTTATATTCTCCATGTTTACCCATACTAAGAATTTGAGCTCACCCTTTTTATTTTTTATTTTACCTTGGATATAACGAAATGTTTTAGGTAAGAAAACCAAAGGGGAAGATCTTTATGGGAGATGTTAATGATCTTTCATAATGAATAGAAGATTATGTTCCGATATTCCAAAGACACTAAACTAATACAGTCTTTAGGAATCTATTTTTGTCATGTATTAAGTATTATGAAAAATTAATGTAATTTCTATCTACGTCAAGATTTGGGTATCTACAAAATTTCTCCAATTTCCCCGAAAACAACCCCAAATTAAAACCCAACCAATGTATAACAAAAACAACGGTAAAAGTGTACCTGTAAAGGAGCACGAGGAATCTCCATGAAATTCAGGATCTAACACTAACCATTTATTATATAGTAAATATTTATAAACAAACTGAAGTAATATCATCTCTATTGTGGTTCTTTGAATCCATTAAAAGTTCATATAAGTTCCTCGAGTATAAAAAATTCCATGTTGTATATTTGTTTCATTGAGTAATAAATGAAATAAAACTTGATCGAAGCACATCCAAATGATGAAATTATATTTATATTTTCATATTCTTTTTATAATTATGGAAAATAATCCATAAACTGTAGGAAAAAGATCTTGATACAAAACAAACTCTCCTATAAACACCATATCCCTTGAATTTGTGTTCCTTAAAAGCATCACAATTTTTGGTTTTTTGTTTGGAAACATTCCCTTGATCATCCACTTTCCTAGGATAAATGATATCTTCCACTATGTTAAGTTATTTAAATTTTTCTTCAATGTCCATATTTTAACATTCCACTGATGTTTTCATAACTTGAAAACTAGTTATGTGTTATTAAGATGATATTCCTACTTCCCTTTATTTATTATCATTATGTTATTTTTTAAACCCATCTTATGATGTGGGATTTCAATAAAATAATTTTCAAATAATGAAACCTCAATTAATGAGATGAATATAAAAATAAGAAGATCCACATTTTTGACGATGGGGATAATGTAACTTGATAACATTTTAAAATAAACACATTATATTTTATAGTGTATATGGCATGCAAATTGAGATTAAAGGACCCATGAAGTATATTTCCTTAAAATTATTCCGTTGATTTTTTGTTTTTAAAAATCATCAAAAATCAATGTTTATCTATTGATTTGAAATAATATAAAATTTAGTTTAAGGAAATGAAAATGTTTTCATAAAAATAGTTTTTTTATGAAATATGGTCTCGTTGTTCTTCGACCACATCCTTAATAATAAATCTTGAAAACTATTTTAACATTATGTTAAAAAATTATCTTTATTTTTTACATATTTACATTCCAATTATCTTAGAATTAATTTTTTTATTTAAAAATATAAAATTTTTATTGAACTGTGTAAAATATTGGTTTTTATTGAAAAGTAACTTTTAGTTTAATGTATTTAAAAGTTAAAATTTGAATTCTAATTGTTTTTTATGTTAAATTAGATAAATTATATTATAATAAATATAATTTATGTAATTTTAATAATATTTATTTTTTATTTTGATATTAAAATAGTTTATATTAATTATAATAAATTCTTTATGAAATAGATTTTTTGTCACGTTTACTAGTTTAATTTTTAATTAAATTCTTACAATTATATAAAAGGAATTTAGAATATTGTATTAAATATTGTCAATAATAATAATTGATATTATATAATAAAGTTAACTTAGTTTTTTCATAATGAATAGTAAAAACAATAATAATTAATTAATGAGGTTAAGCTTGAAATGGGTTTATAGATGACTAATATAATTTGATATGTGTTAAAATGGCCTATAAAACAGTAAAATTTATAATTTATGGAAATATTTAAACGTTATCACATCCATGGTGTGATAATTATCCATTTTGGATGATTTTTTAATTTATAAAACATGGGAATCAATTTTTCCTGTTAAACATTAAAGTTTTTCCTCTCCCCCACTTATAAAAGGTCACCCCATGTCCTCTCCAATTCGCACACACAAAGAAAATTGGTTTAGATAATAACTACCCAAATATCTATGGTAAATTACTCATACATCCTATAGTCATTTTTTGACACTAAATAAAATTTTTTAAGGCTTTAGATATAATATAGAATAGGTTTTCTAGAGAAGAGGTAATGTTCCAAACCATGTGTTTTCAATTTACTTATTTTCATAAATCAATCAAATAATCTCCAAAAATTTCAAATTATTAAAAAATTAACTAATATATTAAAATATATTATTATGTTAATTTCATTTCCCATTTTCATATACACTTCTATTAAATGAGAAATCAAACTTTTGATCATGTGTGTGGAAAGCTACCACCTCATAAGATAATGTTATTTGTTTTCAATAACCGACTCTCATAGATGGATATAATTAAATATTTAACATATTTATCTTATATTTATGAAACAAAAATACAAATGGAATTTTAATATCACATATAACTCTTACCTTTCAATCCGTAGGAAAATAATAACGTCACTCGTGTATACATGTTGATTACCGCCTTCAATTAGTGATGTGAAATGTTTTTCATTTTATTTTATCATAGATAGTAATAAATATTTATATAGTGAATATATATAATATTTATATCTTGGGTAAAATTTTAGAGATTTTTTATCCCTGATCAATGTATAAGGATCAAAACTACCAAAACCAAACATATATGAAAAATAAAGCAATTATGGCACGAAACACTAATTTTAACCAATATTTGTTAAACAACTAGTCATAAAAGACTATTGGTAGATAATATATTGTATAAAATAGATGAATATTTTCCAATAATATACTCATAATAATTATATATTTATTATAATGTATGTATGGACACATAAAAAGAAAATCAAACCTGAGTGAAGTGTTTCTTGTCTCACTTTTACCTATATGAGACACAAACCATATTCACCAAATATTTCTTTATTTTATTATATATAATGACAATTTCATATTTTCTATAATAAATATCATTTAATTTATGGTTTATAATGTTTTGTTTTATGTTATGGTGAAACTATTTAGAAGTTAACAAAGTGGTAAAGGGTTATGCTACAATCTCATTATTTATTGACATTGTTAATGATTAGTTTACAATGATGAAAATTTGAGATCTATATTTAGAGAAACTATTTAATTTTATTCTCATCTCATTATTACTAGATAATTAATTTTTCCCCCACTTTTTAAACCCTTATAAATAAGATAAAACATATTTGTTAAATAAATCATACATTATTAATCTTTTATGATGAAAAATCGTTTTCTCCTATATCAATGTTTTCTAGAAATATTGTCAATTTTTTTTTTTAAAATTCTACAAATGATTTATTAAATAAATTTTCACTCATGTTTTTATTTGGTTTTTAGAAAATAATTTAATATTCTTTTTGTTTTTCAAAAAAGGATCTTTTGAATTTTCGAAATAAAATATAAATTAAACCTTTGTTTTAACACACTGAAAATGAATGAAACATTCTAGTTGTCATGAAAAATCATCTCCCAAATATTCCATTAAAAAATTACAAAGTTCATAAGTAACATTTATATTTATAATTTAAAATGAGAGAAATAAGTTAAAAATTATTTAATCTTCCCAAAATTATAATTATATAAAAATAACATTTTATTTATTTAAATCCACCTATATATATAAACCATGTGAGGAGGTGATGGAAAATAAAACACATCATTTCGGGAGGCAGTAGTCAGCACATAAAAATGAGGGATGTTATTATCATATCATGGATATTAACAAATGAATTGAAATATTTATTTAAAATTTTAAAATGAAATTTATATCATATTATTAAATTTTTATCCCCTATTATGACAAGAAAAAAGTATTCATGGAGGAAAATTAAATAGATCATGTCATGAAGTGGTAATACACATATCTCCATTATTGGTGTTTTCATTCCCACTTTATGGATATGTTGATGAAGTGTGGTTATATCATAAATATAATAACATTTCATTATATGGTAAAAACATATATTTTTATAACATGATGGTTAGGATAAGTTTGAAGGATATAAGTGAAGAAATAAATATAAAACACTATTTTAACAACTATACTACTTATTTGCAAAATATATTTAGGTATATATCTAAATCCATTGTAGATTAATATATTGATGAAACTAAGACCTATAATATTTGTATAGGTATGTTTGGGATGGATTTTGGAATGTATAGGTTGAGCTAAGAGGTTGTTGATGTGAGTAAAATAGAGGGTAGGTTGTGTCCTTCTATAAGTGACAGTGAGTTAACACATGGAAGTTTTTAAAAGATCAAAATATATTAATTTATTACTCGTTAATAATTACTATAAAATTAATTATATTCTAGATATATATGATATAGTTCAGAACATTGACTATAGAATAAGAATAAATAATTTTTTTTTCATTTTAACCTTTATCATTTTTGTTTTTACTCTTTTATGAGTAAAATTTGAATTATCCTGAGCATATACCCTGAGACTGTTAAACCAGGTGTGCAGTATGCTCATTGTCTTGTAGCTAGTTATACTGAGTTAGGCCCAACACACCTTTTCAATGTTTTTACTCCTTGGTACATATGTTCTAGAACCACATACACTTGTAGTATCTATATAAGGATATATTTCCAAGAATATCTATATAATCTTTACCTTTATGAAATTCTAGGAAGTTCTTATATACTTATCCTCAAGGTCTTTCTCAATATTATGTTCCTTAATCTAGGTTTTATAAATCTATTTTCATATTTTTCTACTAAACTTCCAATGATACCTACTGTAACTCCCCTACTCAAGAATCCCAGAGTCGGTGCATTAATTTATTAAATTGGAATGATTAAAATTGATCAAATCCTGATGTACTAAATATTTTAGCAGTATTGGAAAGAAATATTACATAATTTATTCCCATAATATTATTGGAAATATAAAATGACAACATGTACATAATAAAATAAAATAAAAATCATCCTTGAAACTCATTCAATGGATTCCTCTTCATATACTAGGGAAATGAAACATAATAAGGGTGAGATAAAATGGTCAATAATGGAAAGTAATGAGGAAGAAATAATGAATTGATGAGATTAAATCAACATTGAATATTAAATAACTGTTAACATAGGACATTAAAATAAATAGGTAAGTCATTATCAATATGGAAAGGTATGAAACTAAAAAACATACTAATTAATCAAAACACTAATAATGAAATGAATCCATAGATATTTCAACTCAAAATATGATGGATAAAGAATAAGTGACTCTAAATGTGGAAATTATTAACTATTGAAAGTCATGTATAAGGTATATAAAAACATATACCCTTAAGACCATTCACAATATTGTTTAAACAATTCTAATTTGGAAAATTTATTTTTCTCATGAGAACCTATGGATACATCGATGGGCTATATAATGTCTGGGCCCCACTGGTCATTTCCCATCAAAATCATTCCTCATATCGAATAATTGAAATAATTAATATAAAATACCCCTTATCATAAAAAAATATATTGAATAAATAATATATAATTGTTAATAATTCCTCTTTGTAGGATAAGTACCAACAAGGGTGGTTTATTTTGATAAATGAAAATACCATTGAAAGATCATTAAAAATATTATTGAGGAAAATAATATTTAAATATTCTAAAGCATTTCATACCACTTTGAAACATTTTATTCATAATCCACATGAAGTAATAAAATTAAATAAAATATATAATATCATTATATTAATTATATTAATGAAATAACATGGTAAATGGAAGTATATAGACCATTTAAAAGTTAATTTGTCCATAACAACAAAGAAATCTCAATGGAATTTAAATTGAGACAATATTCGTAACCTTGAGTCTAGCTTGTCGCGTGTGTCTTTATAATCCTGAATAAAAAACTTATGTTAATTATTTATTCTATTTAGATAATTTTACTTTTTTTATCACTAAATTTATTTCACTAATTAAATGTTTGTAAACAACTTTTAAAAATATTTTGTTTACATCGGGTGTTTTGGGCATATTTTGTCTACGTGTTGAAAATGAATTTGGTTGGTGAACTATGGTTTAAGGGTTCATTAAATAAACATAAATAAAATACTAATTATAAAATTATTATAATATTTAAATATAATGTTTATTTTTAAATCCAATTGTGAATGTGGGATATGAAAAATGAATAAAAGTTACAATCGTGGAGACGATAGGTCGTATGTATGCATTAGTAGTGTTCCCATTTTTTCCATGATCATTATAGAAATAAAGTAAATAAAATTATACATTTATAGAATGTAAATTATATCATATATTCCATGTTAAAAAAACACATATATATATAATTCATATTATGTAATAGGAATCATATCATGTTTAGGAGGGGGTAGTCCACACGTACATGATCGATGTTATCACTTTTATTGTGTGAGAGGGGTAAAAACTAAAATGATATAATATATTTCCAAACAGTTCATAATTTTATGTATACTATATATATTAAATTTATGTCATATATTTTTAATTAAAACCATCCATTATACACTCCATTTATAGCGTGAACGAATCACATCTCTTTGATGAGGCGGTTGTCCACACTTCCACAAAAGATGTTATGGTATTTACAAAAAATGAAATGTATGAATATATGTGTTATAAATGAATTAAAGAAGAATAAATACACAGTATGTATCATATATATTATATATAAATAGTATTTTTTATCCTAATTCAAATCAATGAAAGGTGGTAAAGGAAAAATGAACGACGTTATTTCGTGAGACGATATTTCATTGCACACATAAACAATATATTTTTTAACCATTAGATAAAAGTGTGTGTAAGTTTAGGTAAAAACATTAATATAAAAAAATCTCAGTATATTGAGGATATTTGTTTTATTATATAATAATGTAATAAAAATAATTGAAAATTATGAGAAAAAATGAAAATAAAGAGCTTCAGGAAGGATGTTACATCTTCTTTGTTTAACTGTTTTGGTTTGAACCAAAGGGAATATTTGGACTGCTTTATGAACAAGATGGGGATTCTAGAATAAAGATATTATTTTTTGGGATATATTTGGATATATATTGTTCTATCCAATGTTTCTTGATATGTGTGTGGAAGTGGTAGGGGTGAGTGCATTTTTATGGTGGAGGAGTGGCACTCTTCTAATGTTTTGAAAATGAATTTCCACCCCATATTTTACCACCAGAAAGTGGCTCTAATAATGGTCCAATTATTATAATAATGACTATGGGGTCTATATATGGCCATAAAATGGATTTTGGACAGGTATATAGGTCATTTTAGGCCTCATGTTTAAGGTTTTATCCTTTATGAAGTTGATTTGTTTCTGAAATGTTGTAATATATTCTAATAAATTTCACTAATATTTTCTAATAAAAACTATATTAAACTCATTTTAGAATATAAATTATGTTTATTATAAATATGGAATCCATTTTCCTTATTAAAACCACATAATATTTTGAAATTAATTTAAATTTAACCCTACAAACAGGATGAGATTGTGGGTTTTAAGAGTAAAAATATTCAAAAAATTTCTATGTTTTTATATCCAATTTCAAAGTGAAATGAGTTAAATGAAATAAGTTGAAATTTTTTTTATAATAGATATTTGTTTTATATGAAAACCATTTAAAAAAATAATTTATCCATGTAAATAAATTATATGAAAATTCTTTTTTGAATTAAAATTTATCATTTTACACTAGTCATCAAAAAATTGAACTTCATAGAAAAATACAAAAACATCATCATAATTTTCATTATGTTTATATTCCAAATATGAAGTTTATTGTGACATATAAAATCTATAAATGTTCCAAAAATATGATTCAAATAGTTTCTCCATTAAAATGAAGTAAAATTTCCTTTATAAAAATATTTCTTTTTATGAATAAAAATCTGTTTCGTCTTACCTTTTTCCCATAAAATATATTGTATGAATATCAAAAATATTTTCTTGAATATAATATATATATATATATATATCCTTAAAATACTCCACTAATCGATATTAATTTAATTTATTTTGGTAAAACACATTTGGGTGCATAAAAGTAGGATTTAAAAAAAATTTCCAATATATTAATTTGGTTTTTATATTCATTTCTAAATAATTGGTATCCTATGATTTCAATTATTTATTTTCATAAGTTGGTTAATATTATTCAAAACTTCTAATTTAATGACTATTTTATATAATTTTATATCAAATAATTATATTTTGTTAATATACCGTTGTTCATTAAAACACTGTCTTGTGTGTAACACAATCCATTGAAGAAATGTGTTGTTGTGTACAACACATGCTAACTTAGTATCACATGCCGTTCAAGATATATCATAGATTAAATTAAATTAAATTAAAATTTTAAGTATACTATAAAGTCTTGGGGTATTATTTTCCATTGTGTTCTTGTTGATGTGTGTGATACACGCAATCGAATACAATGTTCAATATTTAGAATTTTATGGTGTTACATTTTAACCGTGTTTTAAATCTTTTACCACCAGATTCTAACATTTTACCATTTCAGTTTTTACAAGTTAACATGTTTTTATCCATGTAATATGAAATTTATTAAAAATATAGGTAACCCTTATTAAGAAATATTATTATTTTTTAATGTAATATTAATATCAATATAATATAATTAAATTTTAAAATAACAGAATATTATATTTAAAATTAAAACATTTAATATATAGAAAAAATGTTCCATTGAAAAAATGTAGTTTTCACCATTATGTGTTATAAATATTGTATAACATTATTTTCCTATTTTAATGAGTTAGGATATATTTTTATATATATGTAAAAATCATATCAATTTAATTATATAAAATAAACTATTTTAATCTATAAAATTAAAGTAATATTAATAATTTTTTAAAATGACCTTTTTACTATTATATTGGGAATAAACATTTGTCTTTGTAATCAACCTTTTATGTGTAAAAATTAAATGAATCTTATTAAAAAATATGATCATTATGATCCAAAATTCCAAACAATTACTTTTTGATATTTAATTAAAAAAATTGTTGAAAAACACTTTTTTAAATGTAAGTGAATAAAATGGTGTTTAGAGTAAAATATTACTTATGTTTCCAGATTTTTAAAACTATTTTTTATAATTTAAAAATACTATTTTTAATTTACATAGTTTAATTTATAAATATATATTTTTTATTGAGAAAATGTTTTCAAAAAAATTTAATTCATTCTTGTGTTTTGATAATGTTATAAAAGTGATGATATTAATAAAATTAATATTTTTTACTATTAACCTAAAAATCAATTATTCTAGAAAAATATAAAATATCAAAATATAAAATATTTATAATTATTTATTAAAAATTATATTAATTATATTAAATTTATATTCTAAAATTTTTAAAAGCATCTTTTATATGAAAAATAATATATTAGAAAAACTGATTTTATTAAAAAATTTGTTTTCTATACATTAAGTGTTTTTAATTTTATTTCATATAAATTTCTAATTAGATTAATTTGAATATATTAAATCACATATAATAATATATTAAATTGGATCGATTTAATTTACTAGGATAAAATATATACTGTTTAAAACAATTATTTGATAACAAACAGTACTTTTTAATATTAAATCATATTAAAAATTTATTATCTAAATTTATTAAATTTAATTTGTGTAATATATTTTTATTTACTAGAGGTTTTATTAATCTAGTTATTTTTTAATTACTAGTTATCTAATATATCATGAATAGATTTAGATTATTGTTTGTGTGTTGACCAAGATGTAAAACCCCAACTTAGCTCACTATGAATAGTAACTAGAACAGACCACCATGGGACCTCGGGACTACCTCCTCATTTTCCATAGGATGTCTCCAAGATTCTCTGGTCTAGGTTTGTACCATGGGGAGGCTATCCCCCTATATCATAGTTTGAAATAATAATAACAACAACCAAAAATTATATAATTCTGAGTATACAGACCGAATAAATAAACTGATCATGCCATTATAAATTAAATACTGACGCAAAGGCATACAAGATCAATTTCCAACTAGGATTGTCACATGAATAGAAAAGAGAAAAAAATATGATAAAATGGCTTCATTTTGACTCTCAACCATACCTCATCCCATACTCTTGATTCCCATATGATTAGTCATGCACTATCAAGTGACTTTCAGTCTTGAGCCTAACCTATTTCTAACAAAATTATACATCTTCTTGGTTACCCAAGTTCTGTGGCTTCTTATAAAAAATGTTGGCACAAATCTCTATAGGGAACCACCTAAAAAATCTTATACCTAACCATTAATGTACTGATATTTTCCTATGACATAATCTGATTAACTTAACAAGTATTGTGAATCATTATGTAAAAAAATCCATAATACAAGCTTCATCCTAATGATAGAATATCCTTGGGCATGTTGTGATGAATGCGAAAACCATAATTCCCCAATACCTCTTACAGTATATATATATAACATTGGTTTAGGGCACTAATCATTTTTTATCCTAATTCCAACAAAAAAAATTGATACATGCATTGGCTTGTGTTAGGATGTATTGAAACATAAGAATAAAATTATGGGAACCTCTATCCACACCCTGGGGATAACACACTCATACCTCCATTGTGATGAGTAGCTCTGGGGAATCACCATAAATCCCTTATCATCAAGCCCTTAGGATAAACCTTATGGTAGTACATGGAAATTCATCATTATTAGGATGAAGTTTGATTTTTTATAAGGAGAAGGCACTAAGAAATCGAATATTCCAAGGAATGAAATTTTCCTTGGAGTCCCAAATAACTAGAATGAATTGCAACCAAGGTCTCATATTCACTCACATGGTCAACCAAATCACATTATTCCCTAGTTGAGCCAACATTTTTTCATCTCCCTGGTCCTTGGGGGTATCTTATGCATCGATCAAGTAGATCCAATGGTCTGCCTTGGGATTTCCAATATTCATGTTTGTGGATATATATCAACCTTTAACCTCATTCCCCCATTCAAATACTACAAGTCCTAACATTTCGCATTGGTCTATCAGTATCACTATTCGTATATGAGCCTCCCTATGTATTCACAATTGTTGCACTAAATCAAATTAATTCCTAACTATCATGGGTATTCTAGTATAAGCATTATCAAGTACTATGATTCTAGATCCTAGAAACAATTGTTTGTAATCCATCACTTCATCAACCTTTTTGGATGCCATGAAGACTATGCATCTTCCCACAACCTAATATGTGATGGTATTCCAATCATTATAGGCATACCATGGTATTATCTATCAAAACATGTGATTCCCCTATGTTATGTACAATAAAAAAAGTCTTGGTCCCAACTAAAAACTCCTAGGTGTTCTAAGAAAACACATATCATATTCATCAATAAATATAATATAATATAATATAATTAAGGTTGACCGAAATCCACTTCTAAAGAAAATCATTGTATCCCCGTAATGATTAACCATCAGCTTAGTTTCTAGTGTGACACTCATAACCGGCTCTAGAAACATCTTTACACACCCCACTCAAGGTCAAATATCAGAAAGGTCCATATAGGGTTCCCCTAGACAATTACCAGAGTGAATGCATCCCACTTAGGATCCTTTGTTATTGCTTCTATTTCGGTTAAATTCACGACCCTTAGAGGTCATATAATCCATTAGAATCATCAATATCATACCTATTCCTCATTTTAATAGCATGTTATACCACATAGTTTACCTACTAAAGAGATGGAAGAAATATTCATTTTAAATCCAACGTTTCTCAAGTATAGAAACTCACCCATCCAATGGTCATGTTGTTACCTGTTGGGGAGAACATTTACAATATCATCATTTTCTTCACAAGGATAGTCCAAGGGAACATATATTGGGTCCCCTAAACTAAATATCATTTCACCTTATTTTATTACACCACTATCAAGTAGACTCAATTCTCTATGAAACATGACACTTTGGGAATCTCCCATTAATGATCAGGGCATAATACCAGTGCACAAGATACAACATATCCTTGGAGTATAGAACTGTATAAGGAATACCAATTTATTTAAAAACATAATTGATGAAGAACACATTATATTAAGAAGGCCAATTCCCTTGGTGGAATGACAACACATCCCATGAATCATAATATAAATTAATAAAATACAAGTGTCTGGTATAAGTATCGCATAACACATAGTGATGTTAATGTAATTTTGAATCAATCAATTATGTATCTACCCCATGGCTCTCCAAGACTCATCCATCCTCATGTAGAAAACTCCATTCCATATAAGGCACTAATAGACACCAAATAGTAAAAATTTATTATTTATAATCACATTATAATTAACTAAATAGTTACATTTTATTCATTTAGGTTAAATTCAAAATGTAATAACCACTAAAAAATTGACTAAAATCCTTGTCGCTAGTGAACCAAGACCAATGATATTCTAAGACCCTATTCCATGATCCCAATATCTTTTCAGATAAAATCTCTAACACATGATAATAAAACAATTATAAATTTAAATTACATTTAATAAAAGAACATAAAAATCATGGTGGGACAAACCTTTTTCAAAATGATGAATGGAGTTATGATGATATCTACTTGGGATTCCATCTATGTTAGAAACATGAAATACCAATTGATAGTGAATGATTTCATCTTTATCCCATGACATGATCACCATATTACTAAAATATAACCCCTAAAATTAAATTATATATAATGAATAGAAAATAGAAATGAATTAACAGTGGGTATGACCATGGATTAACAGGTGAAATACCTGACGAACCCCTCCTTTCAAGGGGGAACGAGGGGAGGAGAAGGTGGATGGAACTCTGGTCTTACATGTGAACATGATATGAGAAATAAGGATTTCACTTAAAACAATTATATGGAAATATTGGTAATTCTACAACTAAAAACACCCCCACAAGCATGCTAGTATGTGTATATTGGCTAGTCGACTATCCAATGATGAATCGATACCAATAATTTGTGAGGAAATGGTTACTATATCCACTAAATATCCAATGAACTACAGTCGAAAAGGCTACACCATCGACCCAATCCCCACTGGGGGCCCTCTTAATCCAACGATATGTTACTCAAGCTCCATTACACATCAAAATTTAATTTTTAAAGGTATTAAAACCATAAAAGTTTCTGTATGTATCGTGGTATAAAAAACAAACAATCCACCAAATTTAAATTTCAAGTTTCTCTTGAAATTAAAAGACATATTTGGACATTATATTTTATAGACTTTCAAGTATAACATGTATCATCCTTGATACATCGCGTCAAACATCCCACTGACGATCATGGCATACTTTTGTTACTAATTCCCTTCAAAAGGGACATGTTAAATTCGTCTATTCTCAATGCTTTTTCTAAATGAAATTCTAATATAATATGATCAAGACATTAAAACATGATACATCACTAATAGTCATTACAAAAAAACAATTATGGGGGTCCATGATAGACTTCTATCCCAATACACCCATAGAACCATTTCAAATTATTCATCTAGCTTGTGGTACTTCCAATGATAGTATATAGATGATAATTTTGGATTGTGGGCCTTGATTATTCCCTCCATTAAAATAACCTACACAAACACCCATATCGAGTTTCAATGTCTTACCCATTATGGTTTCAATCATTCATTGCCCATTTATGTTCAAAAACACAACTCTGATTCATGTTCCCCTCATCATTCTCAAATTACAAAATAAGAAGGCGAGCCTCCTTTATCCAATACCAACAAAAGAACATTATCTTTTCCTAAAAAATAAATTCCCAAACCATAATGAAGCCATCTTATATAAACTGACATTTAAATTGATGTTCCCATCTCACAAAATCATGTTACATGATATAAAACTGGTCATATCTCCCTGTATTGACCAATCCCAAATATGATCGACTTTATCCACCAACGCATCACCTGATCAACCAGTCTCGATGCCCCTACTCCTAGAGGCATCCTGTGATCATGCAAACAATCCCATAGAGGATTGTATATGGATTTCAATGAGGTTACATAGTTGTATATTCAATTAAACAAAAATATCAATCATTCCAAACCATAAAACAAACTTTGACGTGCCACTAATATATTTACCATCAAATAACATCAATTATTCTCAAATATGAATCTAGTGTTCAGAATCAATCTAAAATCACATTTGAATTTTAAATATGGTATTTCCCCTATGATAGGAATCAATACGATTCACTTACTCATATAAGTCATCCAATTACTGGTCCCTTAATGCTCTCAGCCTAGAATTCATAGGGTCATTTCATCATGGTTCACGTTTGAGCCACTATAACTTATAATAACTAAACTTGACCATTTCTCACATACTTGATCACCCACATGAAACCCCCACTACCACTCATTCGGAGTTAATGGGAACTATTTCCTTATAATCTTCCAATATTATAACCACAACAAGGTTACAACCCTTAAATGGAAAATAGTTCACTCCCAACCATATGACATACCATATTTCTCTCATTGAGAGACACCTAAAAATTTATATTATTAGATGCATGTATTATATCTAGATCCATGAACTACTGGAAATATGACTTATACCAACGGTTTTGGACAAACCATTTCTATAGTTCATTAATTTTGACCTATACCAACAGTTTGGCCAAAATAATTCGTATAAGCCACTTATATGGACCTATACCAATGGTTTTGCACAAACAGTTGGTGTAGGGGGGACATATACCAACGGTTTGGCCAAACCGTTGGTATAGGTCCATTATAGAATAACTATACCAAGGGTTTTGAAAAAACTGTTGGTATGTGTCCATTATAGAGACCTTATACCAAATGTTTGGCCAAAACTGTTGGTATAGGTTCTTTGATTTTTTATCAAATCTTTTTACTAAGAAAATTATATAAATCAAAATATAAAATAATTATTACAATAAATATATATATATTTATGAAATTTTGTCCCCAAAATTCATGTTAGGTTAGTGGTTAAGTCATTCAATTGTAAACTAGAGTTCCTGGGACCAATCCCACCGAATGTTTTTTTAAATACATATACCAATGGATTTATGGAACTGTTGGAATAGATTTTAATATTAATTATACCGTGGGTTTTCAAAATCATTGGTATAGGTCTATACCAAGGGTTTTCCCAAAACCATTGGTATAGGCCTATCCTCAAAGATTACTTTTCCACGGTCCTCCAAACCATTGGTATAGGGTATTTTTCCAGTAGTGATGATAAACTACTACAAACCATTGACACAGAGTCTCCGAAGAAAATCTTATATATACCTACAGTCATTCGATAATCCCACATAACTCGTTTTATTTCAATCATCTTCTTTTCCTGGGAGGTAAAATTCAAATTACCTCAAAAATCAAGTGGGGGTATTCCAACTGGAAGTCAAAATTCTCATTAATAACTATATCACACATGGTTCCACCTCAATTTAAAAATCAATATATTTCTCACATAATATGGTGTTTTACCTCAATCAAAACTGATAATTGGTGGGTGTATACTCCAATATCTAAAAACACAGGAACTATACTCATGATCTCATGAGTCTCATGTCACCATAACTAGGCCTCATCCCTGAACACTAACCATGATACATAGAAATTCGATCTTATAAAACTAGATAACACTTTCCACTCCTTCAAAATATTGGGCACCTTAAATGTTCCAACCATAAAAGAATGAATCCAAGAAACCAATGTTATTCCAAAACACAACTGCCTACCCACACTCTTACTCCACACGAATAGTGTATCCAAAAATAATATACCTAGGCATCCAAACAATCATTCCCTCCAAAAAATTACCTCAATACCTAACATATGAAATCACAGTGTCTTTTTCAAAAAACTCAAGTAATCATCATTCCAATTCCATATTCCCCATATCACCTTTGTCTATCAATCTCAAACAAAATCACATACCCATTCTAATAGTCTCAATGACTCACATTCTAGGGACAGCCCCTCTCATATGTTTCCCTCCAATGTATATGCTGCTGACTCACCAAGGTATGATTCAAATAAATTATCTGATATGTATCCCACCTAAGACACAAGAAAAAAACTCATAAAAGGTCAAATCTCATGTGGTGTCATCTGCACTATCATCCCATAATCCCATGAAAAAACATACCACAACACCCACACCTGGGTCTTATAAAAGTATTACCAATATAAAATTTCAAAACCATTACTCTAATAGGGAACTAAACCTCCCCAAGATCCAAACTATGATACTTCTCCGCTGAAAATCACACTCATCTCACACCACTATATATAAATAAAAACATATATCTAAATTATCTATCAAAAATAACCAAAAACATGGTGTTTGGTTATAGATAATATAATTCAAACCTATATGATAAAACATCATATTATATGTTATTGGAACATGAAATCATATAACATTGGGAACTCACTCTCTCCAAGAATCTACAAATTGGAATAATCCTTTAAGGATATGTTCATATCACACCCAGCAACAAAATTCAACTAGTATCTCCCTATGATAAACCATATCTTAAGATCAACTATCACACGGTTCAATAAAGTAGTCTGTCATTCCATGAAATACAATAAACACAATATAGGTTATTACTATAACATTAAAAAACTAAACCACTAAAAAATCATCAATGGGGGTTCATCGTAAATGAATCAATTACTCATGTTCACCTGAAAGGGTCTCCACACATCCCTAACACCAAGCGACACTGTAATTTCCACCATCATCGATCATCTCGACATAGGATTCACCTAATCATAAATTGTAAAGAACTATTAACATGTTGGTATAGGTGAGAGGAATTCAACAAAGATTTTATTTTGGAAGACATCATATATTATGTTACTAAAATTTAAAATAGTTTAACCTATCATTTGTAACATAAACCACACACAAAAAATTCCTTATATGTCATGTTAATACCTACATTCTGAGAATGATATATGAGATGTCATTGGCCAGTATGGTTAAATAGTTAAATCTATAATTGGCCACCTACCAATGCACTAAGAGTAAAAAAATTTAAAACAAATCATAAATCCAAAAATCATGTGCATTAAATGATGAAAAACCTATATCAATAGTAACATTACATACCAATAACAGTGAACCCAAACCCTGGAAACCTAGATATCCTACAAAAAAGGTATCCATGAAACACCATCCAAGTATCTGTTTTAAGATCTGAAACATTCCAATATCACCTAAAAAACTTATCTAAAATATTATGACCTATTAAAACACCATTAATACAAATGTATAAAACCCCAAACCAACTAAATATGGACAATAACATGATCATACTACCATATGACCTCAAGCAAGCCAACACATATACCAAAGGCTATAGACTAGTGATGGGGGTCTATGGTAGTACTATGGGGATACAATTCCCACTAAATCATAGTTTTAAATAAGAATAATAATAAAATACACAACAAAAGTCTAGGTATGCTGAAAGAATAAAAAACTAGTCATTCCATAGTATATAAAGTGAAGGAATAATGGTTTAAAAGACCAACCAACAACTAAGATTATCACATGAGAATAAAAGGAAAAAGGAAATAAAATAAAAGGGATCCACTAAAACCATGATCCATACCTTGTCAAAATATCATAATTGTCGTATCTATGTATCCCCTATCCGTAACCCAAATATCAGGCCCCAACCAAACTTGTTCATTCAAAAAGTGTTCTGATTCTCATGTACCCAAATTCTAGGGTATTCCAAAAAGGGTATGCGTAAACAACTCAGTAGTACACCACCAACGTGGTCCAATACATATCCAGTAATATAGTGATGTGTTCATATTACATACTTTGATAAATTAAAAAATTACCATTAAACAATATGTAAAAAACACCCATAGTACCTACTTCATCCCAATGTTATAATTAATATGATCATGTTCCAACGATCATGATGAGATGTAAAGATCATTAACCCCAATTTATTATATATATATATATAAACCATGCCAATCCCACTAACCATCATCAATTCTCATTTCCAAAACCCAGATCAACTATACCTACTTCAGCAAGTTCTAAATTATCTCTGAGAATGATCATAACTAAAGGGGAACCTCGGTCCATGCCCTAGTGATCCTACACTCATTCCTCTATCATGATTATTAGTTCACCCTTGGAAATAACTAGGCATATGTCACCCTAAATCCCTATTCATCAATACCATGATAGTAATTTGGTTTTGATCCCTATTTTTATAACATATGATTCCTAGGATGGGGAAGACCCTAGGAAACCCCAAACATATAGGTATATCTGATTACTAGGTAACCTAGAAAATACAATGGAATATCCTCCTAGATCCTACAATTCCTCACTCAAGAAACCAAATATTACAACTCCTCAGATATACTGTCATAACCCGACCCAACAAGGCTCGAGTTGCAACTACCCCCAACTTTGCTACATAGGCCAAGGGATGGATACAAGAACCAAACAGGTTAAATAATATGGGATTAATTTTCCAATTGTACCTATATGCACAAATCCAAACATATCCTTAAAAAATTGAAGAGGAATAAAAATCAATGACGCACCATCAAACAAATAAACCACCCATGTAAAATTTTTATGGAGTACAAGAGTACAATTGTATAATATGGAAAGAAAATGGAAAAAATACAAGCCCTACCAAAATGATTTCCAAGCCTGACTATAACTAGAAAGTATAGTTCTGATAGATACCATCTCTAGTTATCTACGATCCAGCCATCGTAAGCATTCAGTTGTACTCGGTATCCCTATGTTCCTCGATAATCACCACTGACCTATCTATCATCTTCATAAAACATGAATCGTGTTGGAAAATATCATGGAGGGGTGAGTATATAAAAACCCAATACGAAACCACGAAAGCTAGAAGGGGAAAATTAAGAGACAAAATTGAAGTAATAAAATAAAAACATTGCAAGTGAGAAATAATAACCAATAAATTGTCATATATTATCATAAAAGCAGCCCATATGAGAGATAAAGGGGATCTCCATCTCATATCCTATCCTAGGAAAAGACCCTTCCATAAATTATAGAGTTACAATAGTAATAGCCCACATCTCATGCAACTGAATAGATTAAGAATCCATATCAAGACACACCATGAGACTGTTCCACATAGTCCATGGGAATCAATCTATAGGTAGATGACACATTCCCTTGTATAATAGAAGGGGTCCACTTTAAGAATAGATAGAGGAGCCATTCCCAGTAATAATAGGAGGATTCTACTCAATGGATAGATAGAAGACCCATTCCATTTACCAATAATAGGGTTCAAATATTTGGGTTGAGGATCAATGCCCAAACATTGTTACAGGGTTCCACTCTAATGTTAGAGGACCCATGCCCCTACTCCACAGGGTGGTATCCACTCTAAAGGTATAGGAACCATTACCTCACTCCATATGAGGGTTCCACTCTTGTTATATAGGGCCCATTCCATAAATCCTCAAGATGGGTTCAATATACAGATGGTGTGATAGTGGACTCATTCTATGTCCCAGCAAAATTGTTCCACTCTCGGTGTAGAGAAACCCTATCATGTCCCATCATGATGGGTCCAATCTAATGATTATGCCTGCTCATTGTCATCATTGAGTTCCACCTAAAGAAAAATCACACTAAGAAAATCTCACATAATATCTAAAAATACACTCTGAAGTCCACCATCTCCTTCTACGTAAACAAACACTTAGGATACACTACTCAAAAGAAAAATTACATGTCCAAACAAAGATGAAATAAGAGTATGAATTTTCATAAAAAATGGTACACCACGTGTAAGGGGGACTACATGCAGTGTGTTCCCACCCTTATACATGACCATATCCCTAACATTACATGGATCAATTACTATATATATTTACATTTCATTTTATAAAACTCCATGACTTGTCTCCGCCACCCTGTGTTGAGTCGTGTTCTCATTGTTGTGTTAATGTCCTTCGAGTCATGTCTATATACACTGGGCATCTCTATATGTATTGGTTATGTTCATGTACATTGTTTTTTACATGTACATGCCATGTTCCTAGTTTCTCATGTTTCTTTGTATACCCAGAGTACATATTAGATCACTATCACCGAGTAACACAGTGTGTGTGGGTCCTATATAGCATGTGATATTTAACTCATCCAAAAATCTTATCCTCTATAGCCAAGGGACAAAACAACATTTTTCGTGAAAATACATGGTTTTTAGTCCTGATTTTTATAGAAACTCTAATTATTCTCCACACATTTCATACATAACCTCACCTCCATGAATCATTCTTAAATATTTCCCCTTTTTGAAGGAATCTGTTTCCAGACAATGATTACGAAACTCTGATGGCATAAGATCAATGTTTTGATCCTCCTCTATGAAGCATGTTCAATGTTGGTCACTCATTATTCCTTCTTCACCACTACCTAATCAATTCTGGTTCACAAATTTACATGAAATATCACATGCATCACAAAATCCTCTATATCCATCCCCAAATCATTTATAATTTCATCATATATGAATTTTAACGGAATCTAGGGGTCCTATCATGTAAACAATGTTTCACCAATAATTTTCCATGTTTTCCTAGCCATTTATAACTAATTAGTTGTTTTTTGGGTGTGAAAATTTGGAAAACACAATTTAATCCTATGTACATGTTCATGCAAATGCTCAATTAACAGAGATCAAATACAAAGAATTGATCATGCTAAGAAATATAATCATATGGGAATAAAACCATATATGATGAGGCATACATTAATTTTTATCATTATTTTGTGAAGAAAGTGCTCTCTAATGAAGGATAATGATTTGTTTCAATTTTTGTTCCTCGATTCACGTATATCTTAAGGCTTATTATACTCTTATCTCAATCTTCCAATGAAGAATATGGAATTGTCCACTTAATGGTTCAAGGCAATGTAGAAAACCATAGATATTCTCTATAATTTCATATGTAAAATGTAAGTCATCTAGTTCATTTAATTGAAATTAAATAATATTATTTATTTATTTTAATTAGATGAACCCACCTACAATTACATTATTCGAATGTCTCGTGAGGAAAAATTTTAGGTTGAACATAGTGTAAACCGTGTGTTATCAATTCAATCATGTCCTTGAATTTTTTATATGATACTCAATTTATGATTTATCCCTTTTTCAGTAAAAACGTGGAATTTCAATATATAATATATTTAATATTTTTATAAAATTTACTTCATGCACATCTGGAATCAGAATCACGTGATGTTCTAGTGTATGGACGCAAAAAAAAATCTATATGTATTTCCATGTCCTACAAGGAAGGAATAGGGTCTCTACATGATTCCCTTATGCAAGATTTTCATCTTAAAAATGTAAAAAATATTCAAAAAGGAAGGGATACATAGCCTGCATCTGGATATCCCACTCCCAAGAGCTCTCTTACATGCTCTCATGCTACTAGAACATGCGAACCAATGGAATGATGGATTCTCATGGGGACCTTTTCTGAAAATCCTCAATTTCTGCTCAATGTTATATAAATGTAGATCCATACTAATATCAGTCTCTCCCCAGTCAATGATTTGTGTAGGTTCATGCATATATCTCATTAGCTGTGATATGTGGAAGATTTCATGCACACAATCCAACTATGGGGGTAAGGTGAGGTGGTAGGAAACACTTACAGCCCTATAAATGATATTGAATGGCCTAATAAACCTCAGAAATAGATTCCACCCCCACCAAGTTTCCAAAAATTTCTTGATTGGGAGACTCTTAGAAAAATGTTGAAAACCCGCTCGAACTCCAAATCACTTTAGCATCAATTTCCATAAGATTGTTTCCGGATCAGCGTTATCCTATTCCACTCACTGATCAACTAGACCTTCTCCTTCATTTCTTATTACATCTTTTGACCAAAAAGAGATGCCCCAATAATCTCAATCTAATATAAGGGTGACCTTATAGGCCTCCATTGTAGGGCCTTGAATGGTTTCATACTAATAGTATAGTTGTACCTATTATCATATGTAAACTCTACCAATGGAAAGTGATCCTCCTGAATCTAGATGAAGTATAATATGAAAGACCTCGACATATCATCCAACACTTTAATAGTGTTCTTGGTCTACTGATCTATCTGGGGGTGGAAGGTTGTCCTCATCCTCATCTTGGTCTCGATTTCAATATACAAGCCCCTCCATAATCTTTACTTAAACCACACATCACATTAAGAGACAATATTCGAGGGAAACCCATGAAGAAAGACAATCTCCAATACATAAAAATTTCCCAAACACTCTATAGAATTGTGTTCCCTTATAGAAAATAAGTTAATCAGCTTCTTATGTCTGTAAACTATCACCCAAAGGGTGTCATGGCCTCTTGATGTTTTTGGAATGCCTGTCATGAAGTCCATGCATAGATAATTTAATTTTCACTCCTGGATCTTAAGATGTTACAATAAACCTACCAAAACCTTGTGCTATCAGCCATCATCAATAGGCAAGTGAAGCACCAAGGTATGCACAAGAAACACTATACCTCATTCCATCCCACCAAAACTACTGTTGAATATATCTTTATATCATCCCCACATTGGGATGTACATCCAAATGAGTCATGTGAAACTCTATCATCACATCCTCCAACATCATGACTAGGGCCACCATCCATCCATAGAAAAGGATGAAATGATATCTCACTCAAAAAATCCATTTGTTGAAACTTATGAGTATATATAGTCTCTTAGGACCTCATAGTTTATTTCTACTTAGTAGGAATCTCTCTCACAATAGATAAACATATGAATAAAAACCACCAATGAAAGAAAAGATGCACCCTCCTCCTCAACTAGAGTAATCTACAAGGAAGGAAACCCTTCCTACACATCCTCCACCAAGAAATCTTGGGACAACCTACTATGGAAATCAACCATCATATTTAACTTCACTAAAGTATATACAATAAAAAATTTATATTTCTGGTGTTACACTAAACAACCCAACTTTCTCAGGTCCAGGTATCCCTACATGAAGATATACCTGAGACATTGATGGTATGAGTAAACAATAAATCATTCTTCCAGAAGGTAATGTCTCCATGTCCTCAGAACGAAGACTAATGCTTCCAACTATAGGTCACGAGAATTATATTTCTTCTTGTGGGGTGTAAACTACCTCAATCCTTATGCAATAACTACTTTCCTCTACATCAATATTCAGCTGAGACTAGCTCCAAAAGAATCACAATATACAATGTACTCAACACGCTCCTCTAGTTGTCTCTAAACAGAAGTAGTAATCATTATTAGCCTCAAATCCTCATAGTGTCTCTATAAATACGCAGTCCATGTAAAAAGATATCTTTTCCATTTAGGGTAGTTAATGGGACTAGAATCCGATAGAAATCTTCCCAAATAATTTTATAGTAACTTTCCATGAAAATAAATCTTTTCACATGTGACATGATCTTTGGTGGATCCCAAGAAAGGATTGTATCAATATTAATTACTTCCGTGGCTAATCCATGCTTGTAAATGACATGTACAAAAAATTGAACCTCTTGGATCAATAAATGTCACTTTGAGAGCTTACCATAAATATGGTACTCTCGAAGAAAGAATAGGACTATCCTAAAGTTCTCAACACGATACTCCTATGACAAAGAGAATATGAGTATATCTTCAAACAAAATAAATAACACATTGATATGTGTATGGATGGAATATATAGTTTATCAAATATATAAACACAATAGGGGAATTCATTACCCTTAAGGGTGTCAAAAGGAATTCAAATTATCCATAGGGACATCAGAACTCTATCATATGAATATCAGTCTCCAGATCTCCCAACTGGTGGTAGTCATAATTATGATTGATCATAGAGAATCCTATCCCCCTACACAATTGATCAAAGAGGGTTTTAGTACATGGAAAGGGATATACGTTATTTATCTTGTCCTGGTTCAAGAAAAAATAATCTACACAAATTTTTAAGATCTCCTCTACCTTTTCATGAAAAAAACCAAATATTCATAGTGTGGTATTCTTGGTATAATAAAAAACATCCCTAGAAGGTCCTATAACTACAAACACAACTCTTAAATCTTAGTAAGGGTCATATGATATGATACAGAATAAATAAGATTGGTCTGAGGGTGAAATTTTATGCAAAAATCCATATCCCACCTCGAATGTAGTCCTTGAATGTCCTCAAGGAAGACATAAAGAAAATAATCTTTTGATAAAAGAATAAATTTTCCCAAATATCCTACTAAGACAAGGGATAAAATCTCTAACTAATTTGTTATGGGTTTTACCCTCTTCACAAAACCAACTCTTCCCTCCATGAGATCCCTCTTTTCCAAAAAGGTTAATTTCATCCCATCATTGCAAAGGAATCTAACTCATCTACCATGAAATTCAATATGGGCACAATCTATGGGAAACCAATACATGCCCAAGATGATTTCATAAGGTCTAATCATGATTACCAGATGGTCCCATGAGAACTTCTCTCCACCATGAAATAGCTTCCACTATCATAAGAAAAATGATATTAAAGAAGTGTTCCCCATAGAAAACTCAAGACA
Source organism: Viscum album (assembly GCA_963277665.1). NCBI lineage: Eukaryota > Viridiplantae > Streptophyta > Magnoliopsida > Santalales > Viscaceae > Viscum > Viscum album. The sequence continues at coordinate 634,415,480 of OY728130.1, forward strand.
AAACGGATAGCCTAAATCTTCAATTTAAAGCTCCATATCTCATAACAAGAGTAAAGATATAATGGAATGACTCTCACATATGTCTACTAGTACATAATAAATAATAGAAAAAACAATTATTCCACCTCAAATAATATCATGTGTTATTAGTTCATACGCCTCCATAGCCTGATGTTTCCCATGGCATCAACCATCAGTTCCATGAGCCTGGCATTGGCCGCCCAACGGTGGTGGTTGAAGGAGACCATAACATCATCCAACACCCACATATCATTCTCTTGGAGATTAAAACACCAATTTTATAGCTTTTCCTCCCTGAGGGATACCCTGACATCACCTTGGAGATCCATGGTAATCGTTTTTCCTCTATTGTGGTTGTTCTTTCGCTATTTTTCTACCCTCCTGAACACAATAGTCCAAGAAGTCGCATGTAATATAACCCCATCCATCGCATACATAGAACCACCACTCTCTAGGATGTCCTAGTCCCCTGCATAGTCTCTATTCCACACAAATATGTATATGAATATAGACATAAAATGATATAATGTTTTATGACCCAGTCAACTAGTGCATGTTAGATGTTGTAGATGACACAACCTCATGAATCCCAACAAAACATCTAGTTTCGTGGATTTCCATCTGATAAGATTCTCTCAATCACTATTTCCCACTCCAACACACCATCATAAGTGGAAATAAATTGGGGTACCACAATAGCTTAGATGTCTCTATGGGGAAACTTCTCAAACATCGATGCATGAAAGTATCCATCATAAATAATTTTGAGGCAGTGTCACATATGGTTTTTAAAACACACGGAATACTCAAAAAATAAATTTCCACCATATTTCATCTCAAAAATCTATTGAATCTAAACTGATCACAATAACGAGGGGTTATACTCCTCAGAAAATAGATACTACAAGTCATAACATGAGAGTTTCAACTCATCATGCATCTAAGTAACTGGGCACCAACAGTGTCCGGATCCTACCTGGAAAAGATGGGATACCAAATAAACCACGTTCCAACACACATCCTCATATTTTTCTTCTACTATGATCCCCTACTCGAAAGGTGATGATTATTCTACATTTATACTTGTAGTAATAATCTCCGGACATGTCACCACACTTTAGACCTCATCACTCATCTGATCATCTTTACTAACCAAAATCGATTACCTTGTTAGTTTCCATTGTGGAGGAATACTAAAAATTTAATCAATACATTCCACAACAAGATGATCATATATATATATATATATTGGTATTTTACTCAATATGTATATTCAAAATACTCAATCATATGCAATTCATCTACGAATGCTCTTTGGAACCATTGTCTCAATGTACTGATTCAATTAGTTGGTGATCAGAGTTCTAATTTATTGATACATCATCCGTGGAACCAACACTTGGTTCCCTTTCCATAATTCTACACTAGGTACACTTTGAAACTATTTAACATAATATAGAAAAAATCCTTGTAAGGGAAAAAATCATGACATATTCCCAATGAATAAACTATATTTTATAATGATATTTCATGACTTGACCCAAAGTGGCTCGATTTGTAACTACCCCAGTCTCACCACCATAGGCCAAGGGATGGCGATAGGAACCGAAAGGAAAATATATTTTGGGAGGTATTTTCCAAGTGTAACTATATACACATTCCCAAATATATTCATGAATATGTTCATAGAAATAATGGAAAAAATATGAAACATCTATAGAACAAACCATTCATGTAAAACATCTAGGGAGTACTAGAGTACAATAGCATAATCTCAATAGAAAAAGTTCAGAATACTCACCCTACCATAAAAATGTCCCAACATGAAAATTACTGTAATGTAAAGTGATATGAGGGACCATATCTATATATATGTTCTCTGACCACCATACACATTCATGCTTAAGAGTTTATCCCTATGCTATTTAGTAATCATTGTCATCCTAACTGTCATATGTATAAGACACGACATGTGTTGGAAAATTCCATAAAGGTGCGATTATGAACAAAACTAGTAGGAAAACCTTAATTATGAAGGGGTAAAGTAAGATACATGATATAAGTAGATATAGAAACCTATAGAAACTGAAAAATCACAACTAATCAAAAAATAAATATTCTTATACAACAAACACTGAGGAAAGAGAAAGAGGATATTCATCTCAAATATTAACCTAGGAAAAGAGTTTTATGTTTGTTCTAGAGGTCTAACAATGATTCGAAACATATTTTTCATATTACTGGTAAAAGAATAAATATTGACTCAAAAGTTTCCACTATTCTTCATAGTCATGGGGACATAATCTCTAGGAAGTGGATCCATTCCCTGGTAAAATATAAGGGTTCAACTTTTTTGATAGATAGTGGACCCATGCCTATACCAACAGGAGGGTTCCACTCTATGGGTAGAGTAACCATGCCCTGAATCCCCCCAGAGGGTTTTGATCTAATGGAACAGGACCCATGCCCTAACTCCGGGGGAGGGATTCACTATAAAGGTTGAGGAATAATTCCCAAAATTGGTGGAAGGGTTCTACAGTAGTGGTATTGGCCCTTTTACCTGACTTTGTAGAATGGTTCCACTCTAAAAATGTTTCAACAGAGGACCCATACCCTATCCTAGCTAGAGAGTTCTGCTCTATGGGTATATAACCCATACCATATCCCATTAGGAGGTTTCAAATCTAATGATCTAGCATGATCAATGCCATTATTGAGTGCTTCCAAAATAAATTTCACACTCAGAACATATTTCATAATGTCTCAAAATACTCAAAAGGAAACCAAAACTTTATATGTAGAAAAAAACTATGATAGGTTAGCCAAAGAAAAAAATACAAGTCCCATTGAAGGATATATGAAAGGTCTATGTTTCCTAAAAAAGGAGTGCAAAAGATATGTAAGCAGACCCACATGAATTGTGTTCCTACCATGCTGCCCAGACATTTCCCTTATAATACACAAGTCACCACCCATTTATCCATATGTGGAAGGTAAGGTAATGAAACAGTATGTCCCACCCACCTGAGGTCGAGCTGTGTTCTCTTGGTTATTCCCATGTTCTTTGGGTTATGTCTATGTACACTGGATCTGTCTTTATACACTGGTTGTGTACAAGTATAGACCAAGTGACAGGCTATTCATGTGTCCTTGTAATCCCACAATACACGCCGGAACACAATCACTGAGTCAAATAGGTTATGGGGGTCCAACACAACCTGTGATGTTTATCTAATCTAGAAACCATAAATTTTCAATGAAAATGGCCTACACACTCTATTTTCTTTAGATTAAATGGGGCTTGTTTTGGTTTTTAATAGAAACTCTAGATCTCGTTAATGTGATCCAGATCGAGTCCCTCCAATAATAATTATGCCTAAATTTCACACTTTTCTAGAAGAAATCACCCCTACCAATGCTTTTGGCCCTTCGGTGGCTGGAAATTGATGTTACAATCCTCTCATAAGAGGTCTTTTCACCAGCGGTCATGTGTTTCACCTCTCACACCACTTCAAACACAATTTATATTCCATGATTTTTGAAGTTTATTACCTGTATCTGACATGCATCCTGATCCATCCCCAAATCATTAATCCATTCATTTCACATAAATATGTCATGAATATGTTGGTCAGGTCATGCTTGACCATGCTTTTCAATGTCAAACTATGGCCCCCATAGGCCAACATCAAAGATTGTGAATAATATAAGTTGCATCAAAATGTGAAGTTTTATTGAAGTGGTGGTCTTCCTCCTCCTTTTTTCTTTTAATGATATTATATAGGTTTTTCCCATTGTTTTTTTCACTTTCATTTAATCTTGTTCTAGTTCAATCTCATTGCACCTCATGAATCATCATACTGATTAATGTATTAATAAGTTCTTGAGTTGTGGGGGATGGTTTTCCAAGTCAAAATGTAATATTTTTCAAAAAAAATGAGCATGATCGACTATTTAATCATAAGGTAGGAAATCCAAAATTTATGAGCCCTGCCTCTATTCATATTATTCATTGGTGAGGATCATACTTTCCAAAAAGGAGGAATATCCTCCACATTCGTTGTTCCCTAATTCTCTTAGATCTAATGGCTTTTCATCAATTGAAATCAATCTACAAATTATGCAGCTAAAACTAGATATTTTCTAAAATAAAAAATTTATAGAAGAAATCATTGAGGTCATTTAGTTTAAAATAAAATAAAATATTTATTTAGCCTAAAATAAATAAAATTATTTATTTATTTTAATTAAATACCCCCATTAATGGACACTTTGCCTAAACACCCCACACTAATAAAAATTATTTCAAAACTAGGGTAAACCACTATTATCAGATTCAACCATAGTATCATATTTTTTATATGATAATCTATTTTAGAGTTATCCCATTTTCCATGTAAAACTATGAGTACAAAATATAGAAAATATTTAATTTCCATAAAATTAATTCTCAGATCACTGGGGATCAGAATCCCATGTTGACTTAGTGCCTCACTACGGAACTTTTTCTATACATGTTTAAAATTATTACAATGATAAAAATAGGGTCTCAATATGAAACATCATTGGTAAATCCACCAGATCCTCTGGGTGTCCCAAAACCTAATTAAGGTAATACAACTATCTCCCTCGGGATGTCCACCATCCCTTTATAGAGATTTACACCCACCCAAAACTTTATACCATCATTAAAATCCTAATGATCCTATGAATTAACAATAGTTTAATGGTATCACTAATTGAATCCTCGGATTCCCAGACATACCAATTGGACACACATAATCAATGAAAACCAAAACCATCTCATGCATTCATGTATGAAAACTATAATATACTATGATGTTGGATCCTATTTGACACCACTATCCATTTATCGATGGATTAACCATATTTAATACTTGAGAGACTAGGAATACACCTCCAAAGTATTGTGAAATTAGATCCCAAACTTTCTGGGCGTCCTAGGTTTTCACCTATCTCAAAAGGTGATTCTTAGGAATAATGGGAAATTATAATATTGTTAGGACTAATGGTTGATTACAAGTAATTTTGGGAAATCAATTATCATATACAAAAATAATTATAATAAAATATAATAAGTTCCAACTGAATTTTCACACCCAAACATATCACCATATCCCCACTATTGTTAATCATTGTTTTAGGTTCTAGCATGGAACACACAGCTATCTATAATCATTTCAAGAAGCACTAGTCACAATCAACTCTCAAAGGGGAGCCACTACGGTACCTTAGATCAATACTAGATGGGAGGAATCTCCTATAGGATCTTTATTTACAACAACTCGTTTGGGTCAAAACCCAACACATTGAAGACATTTTCCCCTCAAAATCATAAATTCCATCGTACTACATCATATTCCAACTAGTTATAACTCATTATAAATACATTGAATAGATATTATAAATACCTTCTTGAACTTTTTGGTCAATCAATTTCAGTGAATTGCCTATCCAATGGTATTGTTGTATCCCACTATGGACCACTAGTAAAAATTCCTCACAATCCTCTATAAAGAAGTTCTTAGGTAACCTAAATTGGAGTCTCTAAACTAAAGATCATTTGTTTTTGTTTTATTTAACACTTCTCAAATGGTCCAACCATTCTAGGGAATTCATTAGTAAATACCTCTTCCATAGGAATGATAGTTATAATATCATTTTATAAGGCCTAATAATTTGTTGGATCTTTTTTCTATTTTGGGCATATGAATTTAATTGAAAAAATTATCTTTTTCAATAAAAACAGACTTTAACTCGGTCAATAACCTTGGTGGAATGATCATTAATCCCATGAGTCATAAAAATGAAAAAAAATGTTATAGTACAAGGATGACCTACCCCATGGTGATTTCAATTCCCTTTTTATATTATTGGATCAGTAATAGATCCTAGGCTCACCGAGACACTTCCAAACTCAACTGGCCACTAACAATACATGTGAGGCCCTAACTCACACAAATCAACCCATATTAGATAATAATAATAATGTTATTATTAATTTTAAAAATAAATTTCATTTATCATAGTTTTATCTATGTTTTCATAACTATTGAAATCTCATCAGAATGAATAATCACTCTATAACTTTTTTCAAAACATACCAACACCCCATTGAATTATCGCTATGATATTTTTGTAAAAAATAACAAAAAATGAGACTGTAATAGCTATAAATTTTAATATAATTTATGGTAACTTTTTAAACAAGTCCATGGTCTGTCACATCTATTTCAGTGGGATAAATGTGGGATGAAAGACATCATCATGGAATACCTTAATGAAAATGCACTTAATCAAAAGTGATAGAAGAATTATCCATGAAATAGGAATCAACAGAGGATAACACCTTATATCAATACCATAAATAAACAAATAGAAACCTTTTTCATGGTGGACATTTGGAATGAAAGGGAGTTTGAACCTATAGTTTTGCACGCAAATATGAGAGGAGAATGGGGGTTGGCCCCTTAAAATTAAGTTGGGGGAATAATGTTAATCATGCCACTAGACAACCCTATAAACTATATTCTTTATAGCTACTAGATAGATGGTGGGTACAAAAACTAACATGAATGTTTTCTATATAAAAGGATGCAACAGCAACCCAATCCTCTATCGGGGCACTCATATTCCCCTAGAATATTGTTCGAGCTTCATTACTCATCAAAAATAATTTCTTCCAGGTATTAAAACCCTCATAATTTCATTCTGAATCATAGTTAAATTTATAAACCATTAAATTAATTTAAATTAAAAAATTCTTCTTGAAATTCAATAACCTATAAGGATACTGGGTAATACAAAAGTTATCAAACACATTATATTTTAATAAAGGAAACTTATATACTTAAATATTTTGGAAATAAATTCTCAATATTAAATAAAATGGCCCCTTTTTTTAATTATCACTTACTTGTTGTAATATATAGAGGTATTTGAACAATATATGTGTCTCATGATATAATATCTAGAGATATATCAATATTCTAAAATTTTGAAATATATCTTTTTCCCTGCTATAGGTCAATTATGATGTTGAGTTTCTCTAATCATTTAATCTAAGATTATATATTAATTCAGTAGAAATAAACTCTTATATAATTTGATTCTAAATAATATTCATCATCATCCTTACATTGATATACCATCATCGGTTGATATTAAATAGTTAATTACTTATTCAGACAAATATTCTTTCCTCTTAATAGAGATATTCAATAAATTTCCAAAATCACATTAAACTTTTTTAAAGCAAGATAAGAATATTTCCACTAGGATAAGTCTGATAAAATAAAACTTAGAATACAATAATCATACAATTAAATGTTCTCTTCAAAAATCTAATCATTGGGTTAGTGGTTTAATTCTGCTAGAATACATCCCAGATATAAAAGTGTATCTAAAATAAAAATCCATCATGGAATCCATAGCTCATGAGTGGGGATAAATGTACCTTAAATTTCCAGATTCAATTCAATACCCCTAATGATATAATCTTTTCATTATCCCCGTGGTTTTGGTTGTTTTAGATAAATATTATAATTTTTAACTATTACATTATTAAATCAATTTATATTATGCCTCAAGTCATTTCTTTTGAATCATTAATGTATTGGAGGATCATTAGTGGTAAACTTTATACATTCCAATGTATTTTCCAAAAACATCATTTATCTTCAATTATCATGTGATATATGAAAAATCCTTCAATAAATGATCATATATTTTTTCCTTTGAGATGTTAACATGGGTGATTCTTTTAAAATTTTCAACTTGTAGGAGGTCAAATATTTTTTACTTTATCATCTATATCAGATGAAAATCCATGAAACTATATACTTATCTTCTTTTGAGTGTTTGGATGATTTAAAAGTATAAAATTATTATTCATAAATGAAGACAGTTCGGTGATCATTACAAAAAGATTTTGAAGACATTCTCTTTTCCTCATTAGGAAAACTGGTTCATTGTCAATCACAACCTTTGTTAACTTTATTACTTATGATTCCATAAAATAATAAAAAAATTAGTGTAATAATGAGAAATAACATAATAATATAATTAATTTAGGTAACCACATGAGAATTTTACACTAATATATTAAACAATTGTTATTTTATTTTAATCCTATAACAATATTGGTTAAACATAGATTATTATATTTTGTTTTATATTATACATATTAACCTAATACCATAGGATAATTGAAAAATAAATATGTTATAATGGGTTTAAAGATAATATGATCAAATAATCATATCCCCTGTCAGTTTCTATCTAGGTATGAAGCTTTAGTCCCACTCATCATGCACTGGGAGAATATTTAGTTAATACTCAACTAAGGCTCCCCCGACATACTCCTGCATATCCATTTCTAAAAAAATTATCTATGTAATGTATTTGATATAAAATTTGATTAAACTATCATTATTTTACAAAATTTTCATATTATAAAGTTTAAAACTCATAAATAATCCCACAATCCCATGAATGAAATGTTTAGAGTCTTTGAAAATCAGATAAATAAGAGAAATTTTATTATACTTATGGAACTTTCTCCATAATTTATCTATACTATTTTCCCTTATATACTACTCATTGGTTTCACTTGTCTTTATAAACTAGAGAATGTAAACATAATAAAGGTGTGAGATCAAACTCTTAGTAAGGGAAAAAATATTAAAATGTCATTAAGGATTAGATCATGATCATTTGATAAAACATTTGAGGGGGAAAATATTATTAAAATTAATATGAAACAATAATAGTTATCAATAATTCATGACATAATTGTATTTATTTACAATATAAAAATAAAATTATATGGAAAAATATTGTATAATCGTGAGATAATAAACATGATTCATAGAGAAGAATCTTTGGCATGTGGCTTGGAAATGTAACATTAGCAAGAAAAATAGAATAAAAAATAGATTTGGAATAAGAATAATGAAATGGTATCATTATATGGTGATCCAAATCAATTTTTCCCTTATAATACATTAGAAAAAAACATCTACACTTCATTTTGTGAACATACAAAATTCTCATGCTTCAATTTTGTGAACTTTCAAAATTTTAATTCTATATATTGTGAACAAAATTTTCATATGATGTGTTATTGAAAAGAAAAATGTATGCATTATTTGTTGTTAATAGACATAATTATCATGTTGCATTTTTCAATAAACAAAATACCCATGTAATATTTTCTGAACAAAAAATTTTCACTCAAGATGCTATGAACTATAAAAGTGACTACACTATATGTTGTAAAGAAAAAATATAGAACAAATAATTTTGTGAAAAACAAATCCAATGATTCAAGTTAATAAACGAAATTATCATTTTATACATTATGAAAAAATGTGATATCTAATTTTTTGAAAAAAACAAAATTCCTCCACTCAATAGAGAGACCCATATTTTTCACACATAAATATTACATTTTACTATAGGAATATAAACTAAATTTAAATGTGATTCATGCTCAAACCATAAAGGTTGAGTGTATTACAAAATATAGATATGTAATAAATGGGTAAATAAAAGTCTTATTTCATTTCCCAATATGTTATTCCTAACTATAAACATTCTTACACATTTTTTACATAAATATATTCATTATAACATGGAGAAAGGAAACATAATAAAGGGTAAACATAGATTCTTAGTAAGGGTAAAAATAAGATATATCAATCAATGATCAAAAGTGACCACTTGATAAGAATAATGGTAAAGAACATGCTTAAAACATACAATAAGAAAACTGAGTATGTCAAAGATCATGAAACATGAACCATCTAATAATGTTTTATCAATCAAAATACATAATAAATAAGAGTGAGAAATCATCAAAAATCAAACACAATCAATGATAACATGTTATAAGAATAAGGAATAAGTTTTTGGAATATACATAAGAAAGAAAATCACTGTCATAACCAATACTCACTATTAAAACTATCATAGTGGATTGGGTTAACTCCCAATTCCAACATTTATTTATTAAAGGTTCACTTGCAAGAATATTTTAATAAAAAAGTCCTTACAAAACTGGGTTCAATCCCTATTCAGGTCCTTATTATATAATGAGATATCTGTATTTACCCAATTTATTAGAGGGATATATAATTCTAGGACCACACAAAATATAATGAAAAACATATATATGTGATCCATGGGATCATAAAACATTCATCATATCATAACCCATATAATGGATATAAGTTTCAATAGCATTTCATCACCAAAATAATAAACCATCTACTGAAATAATTAAGATATTAAATTTTTATAAAATCCATAGTAAATAAAAATAAATATCAAATGATGTTGTTATAGATGAAAATACCATTAAAATATCACTAGAATATTTCTTGAGGAGAATACCCCTTCATTTTTAAATCAGCAATCTAAAATATAAAAATATGAAACATATTAAGGGAAAAATAATTTAAAAATGAAGGGTATTCATATTATATTTATGAATTAATGTAGTATACAAAAAAATTTTGGATAATAAAAAAATAATATTTGGTAGGTATATATCCTATAATTTATTTATCATATATTTATGAATAAATAATCCATATAAAAACGAGTTTATAATATAAGACCCTTACGATATGTCTGTATTTATTTGAAATCACTCTAACATCATTTATAATTAATTAATATTTATAGTAATTTATTTAAAATCCTAAAAATTAATGTCGTTCTACTCGAGTTTTAATTATAATAACCTATCACTGGTTCATTGTCAATCATTCTTTATCATCAACACTACGAATGTTAATTATTTCATTTTTCATGTTTTTTTATTTAGAATTTGGCGTCCTTAAAATTTTATTAGGGATCCATCATCTACCAAATGTTAATCATGATATAAAAATCATATATATTCATTATATAAATATTTATAACCATTCATATGAAGTGGTTATGAAAAAATGAATTACATTAGATTATGGAGATGGTAATTTTTACGTACACATAAGTGATGATTCAACTTTATGATGGATGGAATAAATTATAAGTAAATTATAATTAGTCTTTAAATAAAAATAATAAAATAATAAATATTATATATTTTCACTAAATATATAATTTTTACCATACATGTAAGGAGTAAATGATAAACAAATCACATCGATTCATGGAGGAGGTTGTCTATACGTACGCATGAGTGATTTTTTCCCACACAAATGGATTTGTAAGAAATATGGTAGATAACAAATTAGGGTTCCTAAAGAATAATTCTTTCCTAAATATCATATAAAAACATTAAACCAATAAAAATATAGTTGGGGTTTGGCTTAGTGGTAAGCACCCCATAATCCTACATGAAAAATGGGTGTTCCAAACCCATTGGGTGTAGGGTACTATAGCATCACTCTAGAATTACTGTAGCAGCGGCATGTACTGTAGATCGGTAGGCACTGTAGCAGTGGCAGGGCACTCTAGTAGTGTTGGTACATTCGCGAGTACTGTAGAAGGTGGGTTACTATTCACAGAATGGGAATTGGGCCAAAAATTTGGGCCTACGGGCTATGTAATGGGATACAAGCCCACTCGGCCTTCGGGATATGTAATGGATCTCCCTATACCCAATTAAAAAGTGTTCTTTTCTTTGCATTAATAATAAAATGAGGATTCATCCCCAACCATTAAAAAAAATTAAACCGATACAAATTTCCATCAATGAATGATAGATATGGAATATGAATTATATCACTACGTAGAAGCGGTAGTCCAAACATAATAATGCAGGATACTTTCATCTCCCATTTGATGGTGAACTAGAGGAAAATTGTTTTTACATAATCATAATTACATATAAAGATATTTATGACATTGTATTCATTATTTTTTGGTGAATAGGATATGTTTTTAGGAAGTATAAGATGAAATAAAAAACAAAGAGCTTGGTTAACATCAATACTTCCTATTTTATAGATATCATTTTCAATACACATTATGTATTGAGGTATTATTATTATGAGAAAAATATATCTCTATGTTGAAGGGTTTCATTCATATTACATATTTTCTAATCTATGTGGAACTACTGTATTGAATAATGGAGGATAATATGTTCCCTATTATAAGTAATGGGAGTGACACAAATGAAATTTTTAAATGGTGTAAATGATATAAGATCACTTTCCAGGGAATGTGGCACCAAATGGAAAGTCATTAAATTCTAAGATAATATAAAAATAAAATATATTTAATATATAAGAATTATACTTTATTATGTAGAAATCATACACGTATATCTTGGCTTGAGCCCCCTAGTAAAGCCAATTTAACCTTTTCTGTGGCGAATTTTTTTTTAATTCTTGTTGTATTAAATATAAAAAATATGTTTCCCCTATAAAACTATATTAATTATTCAAATAATAAATATATAATCTTATTTACCATATTAAATTTTTATAAGTGGCGTGATTAAATTTAAATGAATACCAGAACCCACAATGAAAACCAGTTTTTGAAAAATAAAGATCTATGTATAAAACATAATTTACTTACATTATGTTCCATGTAAAAAACATTAAATGAGTAATAAAATATACTATTGAATATATTGTCTATATATTCTATTAAAAATATTAATTATTAGAGAATAATTTAATTTATTTTGATAAAACAAATTAATCCCATAAAAATCGCATTTAGAAAAACCTGATCACAATACCATAGATTAATATTTACAAAAATCAAGTATCAGGATGATTACTACAAAATTATTTCCTAACATTACCCATATATTCCCTTATAGTTGGTGGAAGGCTAGGCTACAACTACCCTAATCCCACCTCCATAGGCCAGGGGTTGGATACCCTCACTGAAAGGAATAACTAATAATGGAGGCCTTTCCCTAATGTACCTATAGGAATGCACCCAACCATCTTCATATAGAAATTAAGAGGAATAAAAAAATATTTTAACATCTTAAAGAATAATCATTCATATAAAAATGTTTTATGGAATACAAAAAGTTGTGATAGTGAAAGCCAAAAGGTAAAGGGAAAAATACATGCCCAGCCAAAAAAGATGACCCAACATAACAATAATTAGAATGTAAATATTAGGAGAGCATGACTCTAGATATCCAAGACCAGACCATCGTATGTGGTCAAATGAACTAGGGTGTCCCTATAATACTCTAAAATTACCACTGACCATTCCATAATCTGTATAAGATTTGAAACATGTTGTAAAATACCATTCATGTGTTAGTATATACATACCCAGTAGGATACGAAAAAACTAGAGGGGTAAATAGATGATAAGGTAGATTTAAGGAGCTCAAACCACTGTTTTAGAGAAATGAAATATCATAAACATGGGTATATGCTCTTAAAATTAACCTGTATGAGAGAGATTGGTATCTCCATCTTACAACCCATCCCATGAAATGATTCTGCCAACTTCTCCAAGATGGTCCATCAGTGATGCTAATTATGTCATGTGTCTTTTTGAATATGTATCTATATGGATCCAAAAATTACCACAATTTCACAGAGTTTAGGGGAAAATATCATGGTAGAGGAACCATACCATTGTAAAATTGGATCATTTCCCTCAATACATAGAATTATCAAGCCCTATTCCACCAGTAGGATTCCACTCTCTGGATAGACGACCCATTACCTAACCGAGTAGGAGGTTTCCATTCCATGAATAAAGGACTCATGACCTACCACAACAGGAGGGTTTAACTCTTTTGGTAGATAAAGGACCCATTCCTTAGTCAACTAGGGGGGTTACACACTATATATATAGGAAATATTCCCTTTTTTGTGGGAGGGTTACAATCAATAAATATATAGGGGACCCATGCCCTAGTCTTATATGGGGATCTAATCAATAGAAAGAGGAACCATTCTCTATACGAGAAGGATGGTTCCACTATATTGATAGAGGACTCATAACCTATTCCAGTAGAGTGTAATACATTTTGATAGATAGAGTTCTCATGCCATAGTCCATCAAGAGTTCCAATCTGTATGTATAAGACCCATGACATGTCCCATTTGGATAGTTCCACTCAAAAGATACTAACTGATCACTTTTGTTTTTTAACACCGCCAAAATAATCAACACTCTAATAAAAACAATAATAATATCTTAAAAGTCAAAATGAACACCAAATTCGTATTTTATATGAAAAAACACTTAAGATAGGTTACTCATATTTCAACATACGTGTCCAAATAAAGATGATATGTGACGTAGAAGAATCATAAAGGAGTACACGACGTGTAAGGGATCCACACTTCATGTGGTCCCATTTTGTGTCATGTTCATGTCCTTGTTAGTACATGAATCACTGTCCATGAAGTAATTACTAGTGTTTACATTACTACATTCCATGTTTTGGCCTCCTAGGTTAATGCTCTATTCTTCGGGTCACGCATGGGTCCTACAGGTCGTGGCCGTATACATGGCCTTGCACAGGTACATGACTTGTAACTATCCATATCTATGTTTGATTACTCCTTGTGTAAATTCCGGGACACCATTACTAAGTCCCATGGTTTTTGGGATTCCCACATAGTGTGTTATATTTAACTAACCTAAGAACCCAAGCCACCCCAACCAGGGTTATACATTCCATGTGTTCCTCAAACTATATAGTGTGTAGTCTGGTTTTTTCACATTGACACTAGTTTACTTCACATTTCATCATCACACCTCCTCTTTTTTCATTTATATAATAAATAATTTTGGATGTCTTGAATATAAGTCCATTCATACCCATTCCATTTTCGTTCATCAATTTTTGGGCATCAATCGCTAAAAATTTGGAATTAGAATAGTCATAAGATTCCGTAGTGCCTCTAGCCATCTCTCGTAGGATAATAATCAATCATAGATCCTAGATACAAAAGTATTATCACCCATATCCCACATCAATATCATGATAAATCCATATATCACTATCATGTTCATCATATTCACATATGGCACAAATCTAATGGGTTCTATCATGCTTGAACCAGCTAAACAACGTCGAACCGATACCCCATTAGAAAATGATGAAGAATGTATAGAATGATTGGAGGGATAGAAAAATAACAAAGGTGATAAGAATATTATAAAAAATTTATTGTGAAATGATTTCAATAGGGGAAAATCATGGTGAGAAAATGGTGTATATATAAACAGTAAAAATAATAATT
Organism: Viscum album; assembly: GCA_963277665.1. Lineage (NCBI taxonomy): Eukaryota > Viridiplantae > Streptophyta > Magnoliopsida > Santalales > Viscaceae > Viscum > Viscum album. The sequence goes on from OY728130.1 coordinate 634,430,719, forward strand.
TATTTCAATACATGGAACATATAAAGGATTGTAAAATTCCAGAAAAAAAGAAGATAAATTAATAAACTCTTGGAAAATTATAATGCGAATAAACCCTCAAAAAGAAATTCCCTACATTGGAATTGGATAGTTCTCTAGTGAAGAATGCAGTTTCCAATGATTGGAGAGTATCCATTCTGTTTTTTGAATAGAAATTCTCTTTGATCCAAGATGTTTTTCATCATCTGGTCACAATTCATGAATGAAGGGTGGAAGAACCTCTTCTAAACAATCCTAGGGTTATGTGACTAACCCTAGAGATTCTACATAATTTTATATAAATAGAGGTAATATGTTTTATATCATTTAATGGGTTAATTAATTGAATTTATTGAATTAATTCACAAAATATACCCACCAATGGCTGATTTATCTAAAAGTACAGTGATGGCCTATGTTAGCTCCTTCCTAGGGTAAATTTCACGCATTAGATTCAACAATGGTCTCAAATTTTTAATTGGAGACTTTTTTTATGATATATTTCAACATTTATATAAACTATTTTGCATGTTTTGTTTAGAAAATATAGTGGCTAGGCCTATTTTATTAAAAGAAAGTGAAAGGAAGGGACTGAAGATGGAAAATGGGAAAATAAGGCAAAGACCAAAATGGGAATGGTCAATCCACATAGGATCCTACAATATTTATTCTTGATCACCAAAGTGTGATCGACATAATTTTCTCCATCCATGATGTCTAGGTTACTGTATTCAATAATGTGTGTGGTATAATGAAGGTATCTCCTCAACTGTGACACATGGAATACATTGTGAACCTATGAAAACTGTGGGGTTATGGTGAGGTTGTAAGAAACCTTTAAAATCATTTATAAGATCTTAAATGTAAAAGTGAACCTTGTGGATATCTTGAATAACCAAATGAATCTATGTCACCCTGACTATGTGGATTCTCTTGGGAAAATGTTCTCTCCATTCTCGAACTCTAAGGGACTATGATGTCGATCTTCAAAATATCTACTTCATCTTTGAGCTTTCCTCATCCACTCATGGATCTTCTATACATTCTAAATCATATCCTTCTCCATATATGTTTTAATCATAGATTCCTCAGTAATGTCAGTCTGGTAGAAGGGTGACCTAAATGGTGTCATGTATAGTGACCTGAAAGGATCCATGTTTTAATAAAGTTTTAAATATTATTATAATCATACTTCATTAAGGTAAATTCATCCTCTCGGCTCTTAAAAAATTCTAACACACAATCCGTCTGAATATCTTCCAGCACCTAGATAATACCTTCAATCTTCACATCTATCTAGGGGTGAAAATATATATTCATCCTCATCTATGTCAAGAATTAATCATACTATAATCACAAAAACCATGATGTGAACCTCACATTATGATTGGATAAAATCATTGAGTGAAGACCACGAAAGTGTATGATATCCCTTATGTACCACTTCCCCAAAATCACCACCGAACTATGGTCCCTGGTATCTAGGAAGTTCTAAATCTTCTTATGTAGGTCAATTTTCACCTAGACAGATTCATGTATTCTCATTATCTTCTTAGTCCCTATAAAAATGTTCATTGAAATTCCATTCCATTTCCACTCTTGGATATCAAGGGGAAATAAAAACCCTACTAGAACATTCTTCTCAACCCTTTATATCTAACATGTGAATCAAAAAAAGATAACATTTACCATGATCCAACTCATTTCATCCCACAAAAACATCCACTAATTGTATTTATAAATCTTACCAACATCGGAATGTAATGTTAAAGTAGGTCTGTGAAGCACCCTCATCACCTCCTCTAACATCGTGATTGGGACCACCTTTCATCCCTTGAAAAGGATGATGTGATTCCATCCTTCAGAAAGTCAATTTGGTGAAAATCTTTAGGTTATCCATTCATGGAGAACCTCACAATTAGTCTCTTATAATCGAGACTCCCTCACATGATGACGAATTATAGGATTCAGAACCATCAACTGAAGAAAATTTTCACCCCTCCCCCTACTCCTATACCAAGGTTACCTACACAGAATACAATTACTCAAATTCCTCCTCCACCAAAAAAGCCTAGATTTTCTGCTAAGGGAATCTTCCACCATTTTTTCCATCCAATAGAATAGATTACATCAAAGTCATAGACCTGAAGGAAATCCAACTAGATCATTTGTATCTGGTTTTTGTCTCATTGGATGAAGACATAAATGATACTCCAATGGTCTGGTTAATCAACAAAAAACTCACCCAGAAGGCATTTCCTCCACATATTTAAGAGAATACTATCACTACCAACTGTGGGTTGGGTGTCACATAGTTATAATTAAGGATACTAAACTTTTTTGACCCATATGTGATCACTTCCTGACCCTACACCGATACATATCCAAGCCCAGCTCTAGAGGCATCAAAATATATTACATACTCTACACCCTCCTCTAGTAGTCTCAAAAAAGGAGAACTTGTTATCCTCAAACTAAAATCCTAAAAGGCTATCTGGCACTACATAGTACAAAAAATGTCTTACCCTTCCATATTAGGATAGTCAGAGGGTCTAAAATCTAGGATAAGTCTTCCAAAAACATTGTATAGGGTCTCTCAAATCCAAGAAAACTCATCACCTCTAAAACATCCGTGGGTGGATCCACAGAAATCACTACAAAAATCATCACTAATAACATATATATTCATTATTAGATAAGAAATTAACCAAAATTTAATCATTGTGGATCCAAAACTATTACTTGGAGATATTAATATAAATACAGTTCTCTTGATGATGGTTTAGGATCATCCTGATGTTCTCTACATGCATCTCTTTTAATGAATAGTATATGAGTATGTCATCAATAGTGAAAATAAATAATATATCAAATAATTGATAGACGATATGTTTAATAAAATAAAAAATCCCAATAAGAAAAGTTTTCCCATCAAAGTGTATCACAAGGAACTCATATTGTTTGTAGTGACATTGAAATTATTGCTTTTAAATATCAACCTTGAGAACTCTCAATTGGTTGTACACGAACCTGATATCGATGTTTTATAACCAACTCACACCCCAAAACTACTCAAATAGGTCATAAATCCTTAAGAGTGGGTAATGTTTCTTTATCATGGAATGGTTCAGAAAATATTAATCAACACAAAGTCAGAAGTTCCCATCCACATTTTTCATAAACCGAATCAAGAATCCCTAGAGGACACACTAGGTCTGATAAAAGTCTTCTCTCAAAGGTCCTCCAACTACTACCATAGCTCTCAGAGCTTAGTAGGGGCTATATGATATATAATTTAAGACATTAAATAAGTCTTGGGGAGGAATTAGATGAAAAAATCCAACTCCTTTGGTGGTTGTCCCAGAACATCTATGGGAAAGAAATCCATATAATCCTTAACATATGAAGGAATTTAGATGCATAAAGAGCACTCTGTAATAAGGGTGAAACTCTTCAAATAATGGGTTATGTGTTTCATCTTCTTTATCAAAATTTCCACACACTCAACCATAATGTCTCTCTCACATTAAAAGAGAACCTCATCCCATCATTCTAAAAGCTTCTGACACGTCTGCAGTTATAGTCAATCTATGATCAGACTATGTAATACCTTCTATATCCAAGGGACAAAATATTACCTCACTATGAGGACTAATAGGTCCCTTGATAATCTCTCTCCTTAATGTGATAACGCACACTACATTCAGATAAATGTTATTGAGTAATTGTTCCTTATAGGAACCTCACAGAAAAGGTGTTAGGGAAAAGTCTTAACTGGGATCTCTAGCTCTCGAACCAGAATCAAATATATATAAGAATGACTCAAACATATATCTACTTGTAATAAATAAATAAAAGAATAAAAATATACCAAACCTCCAATCATCACATGATCCAAAATGTCATATCACTCCGTAACCTACATCTTCCAATGGCCACGACCACTAGATCCATCAACCATACATTGAAATCCAGGTGGTGGTTGTGGAAAGAGATAAAAACTCCATCCACTACCACTATATTCTCCTCCTAGATCCACACCAACTCAGGTTCCATACCTTTATTCTTATGGGATTCCATGACCATGCCCAGGAGAACTATGATCATGTTTTGACCGCTTTGGTAGCAGTCCATTGACTAATTTTCTTCCCTCCTTGTTTGTCTGGCTTGGTCTATCACATAACATGTGACCTCTCCCATCACATGCATGGTACCTCTCATATCTATAATTATGTGATCCTATCCATAGTAACTAAGCTAAATGAACATAGGTATGATTCTAGTTATTATATGATCTCAAGCCCCAAGATCTTACTTACTAGTACAAACTAGATACTGAAAACAACTCATCCCTATTACTCCCACTTCCTGATCTAGATACACGGTGTCCCTCATATATAGATCTCTATATAATTAGTGATCACTCTAAAAATACATAATTTATGGAATGCACATGGGTTCCAAACTAGCATGGATTTATCAATGAAGACCTTGCTCAAACTTATGTTCTAGGAAGTAGCCATCCAAAATCATGTCGAGTGAGTACCGTGTATGGTCATTAAACCGCAAAAAATAATAAAAAACTATAGACCCTCACTACTAAATCTCTATAAGCTCTTGAATACAAAATATATGTAATAATGTGGGGTAATACTCTATGTGAAAAAACTATTGACCGACAGACTATGAGTGTTTTTTCTCATCATGCGTCTGTGTGACTAGCTCCAATAGTTCCCAACATCTCATTGTAAATAGATATATTTCACAATAAAAATATAATTATTTTGCATCTTTTTATGCTCGAAAAAATATATCACGGACTCAAGTCAATAGTATTCTACATAAAGATCTAGCTAACCATCGATCCTTAGAGGCCAACGACACTGGAACACAAGGGGTGTGCTAATCTTGCACACATCCTCATAATACTATGATAGTATAATAGTATTCTTAGTAGGAGAGGGTGATGTTACCTACCTTCCTAGAGGAAATATTTCTAGTGATTTCCCCTAAACATATTCCTTAAAACTAAATAAAATGTCATCATTATGCAGAATCAGTAACCTACCTAGGTGTCTTTGCAGAGAATCCAAAAAATTTAATCAAGATATACCACTTTCATCTGAGCATATATATATTGGGAGATGACTCAAGAAGTAATTTAAAAAATCATATATGATGAATTTACCAATATTCCCTACAACCAATGTCTCAGTATGTTGAGTTGAATAGAAGGTAGTTAGAGTTTGGGTGAATGGATACCTCTTTTGTCGCATTAACACTGGGGTCTCTACACTCATGGCTACACTTGAGACTCTTGGACACCATTACCCTTAGTTCTTGAACAAACCTCACAAAGGGAAATAACTCAGAACATCATCCCCAGTTCAAATGAACTTTGATACCAAGGTGTCATGACCCGACCTCTTGGGTCCCACCTGGCCAGTGGAAGGCTATGTTGGAACTACACCAATCCTGCATTTGTATGCCAGGGGATTCCGAACATCACCAACAAGCAGAACTTATATGAGATTCCTTTTCTTAATGTACCTATACACAGTCACTCAAATATATCTTTGAAGTACTATATAGGAAATAATGAAATCATTTAAATTTATATTAATAACCATGCATGCAATAAACCTCTAGTTAATGCAATAGGGTATGCGATAGAAATCCAAAAATTAATGGGAAAAAATACATGACCAACTAGAAAAAATGAATTCACATGAAAATAACTGGATAAGTAACTGGTAAGAGATCTAATCTTTAGATCTCTAATCCATGAACAGTATATGTGGTCATATTCACTCTGGTATCCCTGTTCTTCTTTCAAATCCCTACCGACCTTTCTATCATCTTCTTAATACATTACACGATCATGAAACTCCCATATAGGGGTGAGTATATACATACCCATTAGGATTCCCCAAAACTAGAGGGGATAAATAGTATATGATGTTGAAGTAGAAAAATAAAACCATATAAATAGAGAAATGAAATCCTAAAACAAGGATATATGATCATAAAAGATACATATACGAGAGAGACATGTGATCTCCTTCTCACAAACCATTCAAAAAATAGGGTCTGTCAACAATTCCAAGACAGTCTATCAATGATTATGAGCATCTGACATGTCTATCCGAAGAAGTATCTATGTGGAGCCACACATCTGCCCTGTTCCGCATAGTTGAGGGGACATAATTTCTGGGGAGAGGACTCATGAACTAGTACAATAGGATTGTTCTACTCAATATAGAGATGAATTTTTCCATATCCCATTAGATGTGTTCAACTATATAGATTGAGGACAAATGTCCTGATATAGTAGGAGGGTTCCAATATGTGGATAGAGACCCCATTACATAACATAGTAGGAGGGTTCCACACTATTGGTAGATAAAGGACTCATGCCATATTCAGTCATCGGTCTTCCAATCTATAAATAGAGTACCCATATACTCTCCAAACATGAGGGTTACAATCTAGGGAAAGATAGACAACACCTGAACTAGTTTGTTAGGGTGATTAGAAACTATAGATAGAAAACTCATGCCATGACATAGAAGGGTCTTCCACTCTGTGGATATTGAACCCATTCCAAGTACCAACAAAAGGGTTTCACTCCATTTATAGGTATAGGAACCATGACCTAGTCTATCAAGGGGGTCCAATTAATAGATAGAGGACCCATTCCTATACCAGCTAGAGAATTCAACACTGTTTATATTATATAATAACTATTGTCATCTGGCACCTCCTAGAAAAGCTTCATTCTCATAAAAACTTGCATCATATCCAAAAATCCCTTATGAATTCCCCCATATCATTCAATATAGAAGAACACTCAGTATAGGCTACTGGAGGACCAAAATCCACGTCCAATTGAAGAAGATACAATAGGTCTAAGATTCAAAATGAAGTACATGGAAAGAAATGGACCCACAAGTCATGTGGTCCCATTCTACTACATGGTCGTGTCCTCGTCAGGATGCAACTCACTGACCATGTAGTGTTATAAAATGTGTAAGGTACTACATGTTGTGTATTATCCTCTAAGGGTAGAGACTTGTTCTCCTTACCATGTCCATGTCCTTCACGTCATGATCATGTACTATGATATATATCAGTAAACGACATGCGTGAAGCCATGTATGTGATTGTGTGCTCCCAGAATACACGAAGGGTTTCCAACACTGAGTCACATATCATGTTGATGTCCCAAATGGTATGTTTATTTAATTCTCTTGGATTCCTTAGCCACCATAGTCATGGGTCAACACATCATGTGTTCTTCAAAGTACACTCCGTGTAGTTGGGTTATTCATAGAAAATTTATTTTCCTTTTTTGCATCATCATTAATCCTCTATCTCCTCAATTTCCACCCTAAATCATGATAAATATCATATATATAAGTGATTAAACACTTATGATTTCACCGTTAATCAATTTCTATGATCTGACAGCTATAAATTCAGAATCCAAATAGTAGTATGAGGTCGTACTGCCTCCTACCATCTCTTGTAGCCTACTGATTGATTATGGATCCTCGATCCATGAGAATCATCACACAAAACCCATAAAAATCACGATCCAACAAAAAATCTATATCTTAATCATCATTTTCAAAACTACAATTAACTTGGGTTGTTTTATCATGCTCAAACCCATCTAGATGTCAAACCGCAACATTGTTGGCCAATGATGAAAAGCATGAAGAACGATTGGGGGTAAAGTATATTAACACAGGCGATAAACATATTTGACCAAGAATTCTCAGCTAATGATTTCAAGAGGAGAAAATAAGGGTGCGAAAAATGGCATATGGATATAATAATTGAAAATAATAATTTATTCTAATGTGTGGCCCAAATGAAGGATTGAAAAATGCCAGAAATCAATGAACACAAATTAATCCATTCAAAAATAATTCAAATGGGAAATTTATAAATGGCTAGCCCAACCTTAAGATTGGATCCTTGGATGATGAAGAATTCAAATAACAACAACTAAAGAATATTTGAGGCATTTGTTACACCTCAATTAAATTCGATCTAGTCGACAGTCATCATCCGATCTCGATTCACCAATGAAGTTTTGAAGATCCTCTTCAAAATGATCTTGGTGTTTTGAGTCTAACGCTATAGACTATATTTAAGAGCGTATAAAGATATGGAATAATTTTTATTCCATTTAATGTATTAATTAATTTGCTAAATTTTTGTGTCAATGGCCCCTTTATCTTAACATCTAGAAATGACCAACTTTTGTTCGAGCCTAGGATAAATTCTTTTCTTAGGATTCAACTGAGGTCTCATATTTTCAATTCAAGACTTCCATTTGGAAATATTCCATCATTTATATAAATTTCCTTATATGTGATATTAAATATTTTTAATTATTTTACAAAATTAATTCTAAGAGCGTTGAGGCTTGGAATCACATGTTGTCTCTGTGAATGTCTTAGAAAATATTACTTGATATATTCAATGTCTTACAAGAAATAATTTGGGTCTCTAAAGAAGAATTAGGTTATTTATAATTAAAGGATACTTATGTTACATTATGATTAAATTCAAAACATAACGGGATTTTACATGACATGTGATTACGGTTTTTAAATAAAAATGTTATTTTTTACTCTTCTATTAAAATAGATTATTTGTGATAAATTATAGTAAATAAAACCAAGATAATATTGATATTGTGACTTTAAAAATAATTTTCATTTCATAGAATTAAATTTGTGAAAAGTTTCTAAATTAATTTTTATTATCATGTGTAAAAATGCGATACAATCCATTTTTGAAGAAAATATATTTTTGAAGTAGAAAATGAAATTACAAAAATTTATGAACATAATTATATTTTACTAATATATAAATCTGGACCATTTACAACCTTTATAAATATTTTTCATAAATTAGTGATTGTTGTTTATTGCTACCAAATTAATTAACTATGTCATAACAATTTATTATATTGAGGTTCTTGTGGACTCTCGATTGTAATTAAGGAAATATATAGAATAATTATAGTTTATTACAAAGATAATACATATTTAATATATAACACCTTTGGTGTTTAAAATAGGAATATTATTTATGATTTCTTATACAATGCACACAGTTGAGCTTAAACCAACAACAAAATATTATATATGACCATTATAACATTTTCATTGAATTTGCGATTATGAATAAGAATATCCACATTATAATATATATTTTTATATATACTATGGTCCATCCGAATGAACTTGAATTTATTAATGCATATAACATACAGATTCAATTTTTATGTAAAGTTATATTACGCTTTAAATATCTATTTCTATCAAAAATGATTTTTTCAGAAAATTTTATATTAAATCATTAAAACTATTTAATATTTTATTTTATAAAATTAAATTAATATTAAAAAATCATCATATCAATATTTTCTTAGGTTTAATTTCTATGATCTTTATGAATAGGTTGATTTTTTGTGAATAGTGAAAAATACTAATTTTTATTAAAAACATTATGTTTTTTCAAGAATATACGTGGTTATCTTGTGTTTAAAAATGATTTTGATTTTTAAATAATAAATTTTTTTTTGAAATAATAAAAAAAATTAATTTTAGTCAATTTTATGTTATAAATTTGTATAAAAACATTTTTATATAGAGAATGGTATCTTTTAGGAAAACAAATTTATGAGCATAATGTACATTTATACTAATTAAATAAATTTATCCCTATTAATATATTATTTAAAATGAAATTAATTTATTATATATCATATAAATTTATTAAATATTAATTTAATATTTTTCAATTCATTGGATAAAAATAAACCCTTTTTTCTTAAAATGTTATTTTTCTAAAAAATCAGTTTACATTGATTTTTTCATAGTTATTTTAAATTTAATGTATGCCACATTAAGAAATTAAATATTTCAAAATATATTACATATTTGGAATTTGGATGATAAAATATAGTAAAAATTCTTAAATCCTTGTGTTTTATGAAAATATATTTTCCCAAATAAATTTAATATTACGATGGGCTTTGTTATATGGAACACTGAGTTTAAAAAAAACACAATACACAATTAAAATATTATAATTTAATATTATAGTTATCACCTAAAAATTGGATTAGTGGAAATTAATATGAATAAATAAATTATAAAAAATATATGGTTTTCATATGTATACAATAATTTTATTTGTTATAATTTATAACAAATGAAATTAAAAATCATTTGAAATTAAATGATTTTTTTAAAACTATTTTTTACACGATTAATTTTATCTAATTAATGTAAATTAAAAACTATTGGATAATTATTTTAGATAATAATGAATTACATATTAAATAATTTCTTTCACTCATCTAATATTTTTTTAAGAATAGATATGAAGAGAGTAATTCTTTTCTTCATACCCATATTTGTTTGCAAAATATGGTTATGTCACATTTTGTACACTTATTTTAAAATTATATTTTATAATTTTAGGGTGTTTATTAGAAAAAAATGAAATTTATATTTCATTTTAACATCTCAATAACATATTTTATTTACTTTTTTTTATAATTTTCAGAAACTATTAAATTTTTTTATGAATATTGAAAAATACGTTTTTTATTGAAAAATAATTTTTTATTTAATGAATTTACAAAGATAAAATTTATTTTAAAATCTTTTAAAAGAAAAAATTGTTCAATTATATTATTATTATTCAAATTTATGTAATTGTAATCAATTTTATAATTTGACTTGTTATTAAGAAAATATATTTATGAAAACATTTATTTAGAAAACCACTTTTTAATAATTTTTAATTGATTAATATTAAATTAAATTATTCCACTTATGTGAACATAGTTTGGTTAAATTTATTCCATTATTGTAATCTGAATAATTAATATTCGATAACACAGTCAAATTTATTCATAATTAACTGAAAAATGGTAAAAATTAATTACCACGGTTACGGTTAAAATGGGGTTTCGCATGATGTATATGATTGTGTTAAAAATAATTTTCCACACACATATTATATTTATGTTATTTAAATTTATCTATATTTATAATCATTGGGTATAAATTATCTAAAAAATATTATTATTATTTTCCTTTAAATGATATATTACCTATCTAAATAAAAAGAGGCCAGCTACCGTTCTAAAATTTAAAATTCTAAAATTGATTAAACTTATAAAATAATGGAATAACGTGTTAAAATTTTGGTTTCTTAGATGGAAGATTGTACCCAAAATATCTTACATAAAATCCATTTGTATCAATTTTGGTGGAACTTGGATTGGAAGTTACTTCCCATTATTGAGTAATTAGGGGTACCTAAAAATATTTCAATCCTCCTCAATTAAAAAAGTGATCCTACTTTCCTCAATTATTTAAACATAATAATAAATTAGGCATCCAAAAACCCTAAAAAATATCTACCAAATATTAGTAAACATTTTTTTATATCTTTTTTATACCAAAAAGACCAGCTCTAGGGTCTTTAATAAGAGACATAAAGAATATTGTTCTAAGTGAATGTAATTTCACTCACTAACCTCTTTCTTTTGACTCTCCTTTACACCATAATTCATATCATAAAAATGAAAATAGAATAGAAAAAATATATACCATATAATTAGATTTTATTTTTTATAGTATAAACAATGTCATTATCCTCTTCCATCAAATAAGAAATGAAATTGTTGATCATGTGTGTAGCGGAATACCTCCTTTCAAACTAATGTAATTTGTTTCTATCACCACCTATCATGACAAGATATATTGATGTATTTAAAATATTCATATGATATAGATGAAGTTATCACACTTCTGAAATTATTATACCAAATGTACCTTATTACATTATTTTTTTTAAAAATGATGACGTTGCTTATGGGTATATGTGGACTGTCACCTCCATGAAATGATTTGATATGCTATTCATCTTATTTTGAAATGGAAATTAATTTAGAAATTTTTAATTAATATAAATTAATTATATTATATACAAATTATTTTTTAATGGTGAATTAATATTTATCATTCATTAATTATTTCTATCGAGAAAATGGATACAATATCTATGTGTATGTACAACCAACCCTTTCTATGAATTGAGTAATTTATTTTCTTTTTCTAACATTAATGGATTAATTTAAAAACATTTATAATAAATATATATGATATTTATGTCATGTATAAAATTATATAGATGATTGATCCACAATCAATGTAAAAGGACAAAAAATACCAAATTGAAACATACATGAAAAACAAATCGATTTTACCCAAAATAATGATTTTACCAATGAATTAATAATAAATGGGAAATACTTGGTTTAGTGTAAATAATGTATGGTATAATAGATATTATTATGGTGATACAATATATTGATAATAAACCTATATTTATTATATATTATATTTGAACATATGTGATGAAAGGCGAGACTTTAGGTAAGGGAATTTTACTTATTCTTTAATTTCTGGGAGACATATACCATATCCATGATAGATTTATTTTTCTATAGTGTATATAAGTACCATTTGATATAATATATCATGAATATTATTATATTAATTAAATTTTATGTTTTATTTTATGTTATTATTTATTGGGGTTTTTGATTCAAATGTTTCTAAATATGTAAGGGGGTTTCTTCTCACATTATTTCTATTGGACAAATGTTTTGTAGACAACTTGTTTTTTTTCATTGTATATACTATCAATTAATGTATTTTATTTTTATACTTATTAAATTATTGTATTTACATATCCATATAATTTTATTTCATTTATGGGTATTATGATTCAAAATGTACCAATGTGGTAAATGATTTATGTTACAATCTCATTATTTATTAGGATTGTTTATAATAAAATTCATTGTTATTAAATATTATTATCTATCTCTCAAAAAATAATATAATTCTACTATGTTTATTAAATTAAAAGACATTTTATTCCTTATATTTTTGTCCCTATATGTACTCAATAGATGTAAATAATTATTTTACAGAAAATCATTCTCTCGTTGGCAAAAAATAATTTTCCTCTCAAGTCCATGTTTTCTGAAAATGATTGAAATTATACTTTTAATATTATAAAATTATTTTAAATGTTGTTTTAAATGATGTTTTACTTTATAATAAATGTTATAAAAGGAATATTATTTTCATTTTCCAAACAATTCTCTTCTGACATTTTAATGAAAATGTATATGGAATCTTCATTTTAACATGTATGGCATGAATGATATTTCCCTCATAATGATAACTCAATGATTTAAAGCTACATTTAAAACATATCATGTTTATATTATAATAAAAAGTTATTCTTTAATATTTTTTGATGTTTTCATTTTTAAATATTTCATTTCAATGATTAAATGATATTTTCCTCAAGAAATGTTCCATGTGATCTTTCAAAATAATTTTACATCTAAAATTAAATACATTTGTGTTAAATATACTTTAATGGATATATGAAACATTTAATAAATTATTATTTTTCTCTCTATGGTTTTATTGTTATAAAATGATGATTTTGAAACTCGTTCCTTTTCTAAAGTTTATGTTTTGATGAAATTATGAAATTTTTTTGAACCCATTTCTTCTACTATGGTTTATGAAATGATTAAATGGTTATGACCCCAATTTTTTCAAATAATCTTTTGGATCAAAAATCTATTTATTATTTAATGGGAGGGGCTATTATCTCCCTATTTTTCATTGGTAAGTAATTTATATCTAATTAAATAAATATGAGTAGAATGGGGAGTGAACCAAGTTCAGTAAGGGAATTCTCCCACAATTATAGTCTTAGGAGTGAACCTTGACTACTATGATAGTTTAATTAGTAAAAAAATTACACAATGATATCCTTGTAAATGATCCTTAAATAATAAGTAATTTATTTTTATACTCACGTGTATTCCAAAAAAAATATTCGTATTCATAAATAATACTCTCATGATCATGTTATTTGATTCCATTATGATTCATGTTTTATGAACATTGAATCATTATTGTAAGGATAAATATTACATTATTAGATATAAAATGTCTGGTTTTCAAATGATAATCTCAGGATCCCATACCTTTAATATCATGTTATTTTTATTTGATCATTGATATCAACTTTTTTACCCTTACAGATCATCTGAGATCACCATTTATTATATTTCCTTTACCCATTTATATTGATATATTTTATGTATAGTTTTTTTAAGAATAGTTTCAATTATAAAAAATATAGAGATATATGGACCTATTTTTATATGTATATATTTTTAATGGAACTATACCTAAATTATTTGGTCATTGATCATTAATTTATATAATAAATATTAATCTAATATGATGTGAAATTTATTAATGTAAATTATTTGTTGGTACAGTTGGTATCAGATCCAGGTTTAGTTGACCTTTATAAACTAGTATGATAATAATTTAGTGATATTTATCTAGATATGTCAAAGAGTATGTATAACGATAATTCTAAAGATATTTCAAAGTATAATAAAATATCAAGTAAATTTTGGAATGATGGATTTAATGGTTTCTAGGAAATTATATCCCTTCCTAGAGACTACAAGTTGATGTGATTTTTACATAGTTTTACTTAGGGGTTATATCTCTAAAAAGAGAACTTTGGGATTTAATTTATTCATCACCTAGTTCACAATAATGTTCTTTGTTTCCAAACTAACTTGACACTCCCAAGGTATATGACTTGGAAATTCACAAACTCCCTACAATCCATCATGGATAATTTCAATATATGATTGACATGAATGTCCGGGGTTAAAGAAATAGTGTCTAATATTGAAAAACTATTTCATGATTTATACATCAAATAAGTTATTTTTTATCATTATGTGGTTCCTAACTATGAATATTGTTTCTCACACTATGATTTTTGGTTTTAGTCTATAGTGGTAACTAGAAGTAACTAGGAAAACAATGAATGTAATAGAAAATTTGTCAAAGACAAAAAAAAATTGATAATGAAATTAGTGAAGGATACTATGATTATTCATAATTAGTTTTCATGATATATTTTTAGCAACATTAAAATTAACCTACTCTTAGACTCACTGATAAATATTAGAATAAAGTTGACAGAGATATCAGGTGTTGGAGACAATGAGGAAAATAATATTTTGATTCCTATATATGGAAAGTGTGGTAATAAACACGAGAGGGAATGTTTTAAAGGAATGATAAGATATTTTATATGTTGATAAGAAATAACAGAGTGAGAAATTTCAATGTAAAAATGAAAATTTTAGTTCAATTAATGTAAGATAATAATAGTTTCCCTACGGAATCATCATCGATTGAATTGTTTAAATGTAGAATGAATGGTATTTGTGAAAATTGATGTCCTATTGGGAAATATATTGAAGATGATCAATAAGGATATACCAAAAAAAGTTTTTATTGTTTATGATCAAGAGACTAAAAATAATGTATGAAAGGAATGAGGTATTAAGGAATTATATAATGAATCCTACTTAATGGGTTAAGAATGAATTGGAATGATTGAAGTGTTTATATATTGAAACTCAATAAATATGGTATATTAATCATGAAATGTGTAATATTTATTCTCTATAAATAGTATATTAAATATATTTAATAGAACATTGAATGGTACTAATCAAATTGAAAATTGAATTATTGTAATGGTGGTATTTTTGGTAAAAACACGTAATTAAAGGAATGATAATACTTCATATGTTCCTAATGTTTATATATTTGTGTTTGTTGGGATAAATAAATTATTGATATGGATTATGTCAATTTGATAGTATTTATAAACTTGAAACAGATCAATGATTTTCAGAAAAGGTGGTTTATGTAAACTTTGAAGGATTTTATAGTATTATATGATTTATGGAATATGTTCAACAATATAAGGCTTATTTAGGTAATAATAAATAATTTTAGTTTTCATTGAGTTTTTATTATCATTCTGGATATTACCATGCTTTATCTATGACCAAGGTCTTCCAATATTTGGATTGCGATAATTTAGAGAAACATTATGATATTTGGGGGATTATTTTTAAGCTTATTTTATAAACTTAGTGACCTTATTTATAAATTGTTTTAATTTTGGAAGCATATTAAGGTAAAGCATTTATAGAAGGTTTTATGTTGAGCTTTGGATAATGTTTTATATGTTAATTTATCATTTCTTCATATGATGATTTATCCATAATCGGCAAATTGTGATATCCATTTTGGTTTTGATGATACTTAGATTTATAATGAATGAATTTTTCTTATTTTATAGATATCAAGATTGGTTAGGTGTTAATTTTGGTCCTTCAGGATAAAAAAATTATCTTCTTTTCTTAGAGAAAGAGGTGATGTGGAAATGGATCGAATCAAAACCAAAATATGGGATTATTCTTATCAAATGGATCAAATAATGGAAATTTTCTCATATAAATTTCTAAAAAATTAGAAATATATATCAAATTAATTTTCTATTCAATTGACTTTATTTCCAATAAATTGAAGATATTTATCACACATCATTGTTTTATGGGTTTTTTTGTCATTAACTTTCTCAGGATCATTCAATTTCTTTTAATCAATGATCTACAAACATAACATTTCTTCATGTCTATATTTTTACATCCCACTAATGTTAACTAATTTTAAAACATATTTATGTGTAATTATAGATTTCCATTTTACGTATTCATTCTCTCTTTTTAGGGGGATATTTTATTTACACTTTTTACAATGTGATATTTCAAAAAATGAATTATCAAATAAAAAACATTATTTTCCAAAATCAAGTTTAAAATGTGACGATAAAATATATTTAAGGGGTATAATGTAACACCTGCAGGTTTTATGAAATATGTTTTCTCCAAAAAAATTAATTTTTCAAAAGCTTTCAATAAACAAAACATCGAGTTCGAATAAATCTTGATATACTTCCAAAAACATTTTATTTATACAAGAAATGTGATTTTATATTAATAAATTAAATTAATCACTATTGTGGAATTATTTTAAAGAAAATTATATATTATATATTTAATCAAAAAAATTTCATTCATTTATTATTTTTATAGGATTGAGATAATAATAAATTCATTTTTATGTTTAGCATGGTTTTTTTTCTAAATAGTGGTTTCCTCACATTTTTAAACTAATATGAAATGTTCTTTTCCATATTTTAGGATGTTTTTTTTAAAACAATAATATCATATTTCAAATAAAAATTTAATGATTATTTTGGATTAAATTCGGGTGAATTTTTTGAAAATTTTAGTTTTTTCAATGAAGAGTGAAAATACTGGTTTTTATGGAAAAGTTCTATTTTTTTTAAAAGAATTTACCAATTTCAACTTTTTTGAAATGGTTTAAATATAAATTTAGTTTAACTATATTATAATTAATACAATTTATTTAATTATATTCAATTGTTTTGTTTATTTTTCATATAAAATTTATTATACTTATAAAAATTTTTATTTGGAAAACATTTTATTCGTCACATCTGTAGGTATAATTTTAAATTAAATTATATAAAATATGTGAATTTAATTTTGGAAAATGTATTACATATTTGGAATAAAAATAATTAATATTATGTATTAATATAAAATATATTCATAACAAATACTACAAATATAAACAATTAATTGCCCTAGAAAAGTTTAAAATGGGGTTATTCATGTTACATGTTCTTGTTTTATAATTAACTTAACAAAAAAGGTGATTTTTATTTAATAAATTGGATATAATATTTTTAATATTGGGTACATATTTATCTAATAATCATCATTTTATTTTTTGTCTTTATAGAAAACTAACTAGGTAAATAATACCATGGTGAAAGGTAAAATGGTACAAGTTACTAACAATAATGGATATGGGAATAAAATAATTATAACATTTATTTATTTTTATATTATAAGTTTTTATAGACTATATATTTCCTCTAATCTTTTATTACTAAATTTTAGGTACACATGTCATTAGAAGGAATTCCTATTATTGAATAGTTTTATAAATCCACAAAAAATCCACACTTCCTCAATTATAAAAAGGAACCTCCTCCCATAACTTATTCACAACTCATAATATATTTTTAAAAACCAAATTATCTCTCTAAAGACATTATCCATTTTCTAGATCTACTATTCTTCCCAAAATATCAACCGTAGTGTCCTTAATATGAGATCTAAAAAAGGTTGTTCTATAAAAAGGTAATTAACTTAACAAAGCCAAGTGTTTTTTACTTCTCTTAAAACATTAATTTTTTCCTTAAAATTATAATTTAATAACACTACTATATACCATATACTAATATATTATTATGTTAATGTAATGACCTATATCCTCCCCCTCTATTAAATGGAAAACAAAATCATCGATCTTAAGTATAGAGGACTATGACTGCGTTAACCGATGTAAATCAACCTCCATCAACACCTCTCAAATATGGATATAATGATTTAATTATATTTTTATATGATATTTATGATAACATTATTATTTTAAAATTATAATATCACATATATGTTGTTATCTTTCAATCCATTTAAAAACAATATTTTTTCACGTGCATGTGTGTCGACTACCACCTCCAAAAAGTGATGTGATACATTATTAATTTCATTTATAAATGGGTGGTAGTAAATATATATTTATTATATATATTACATAAAAATTATACTATAAAGGTTAATTAACATTTAGCTTTAGTTTTTTTTCATTTTTTCGAGAAAATGGAAACATTATTCTTATGTTTGTATGACCTACCATCTCCGTGAATTGTGTAATTGATTTTCTATCTATAAATTTAACGGATTACAAAAAATAAAATTATAGTGAATATATATGATATTTATATCATATAAAACATTATTTATTTAATTTAACCATGATAAAAGTAAAAGGGCCCAAAATACCAAACAGAAACATACATGAAAAATAAAAAAATATAAATTAAAATAGTGATTTCATCAAATAATTGTTAATTAATGGGTGATAAAAGGTTTTGAGAAAATAATATATGGTATTACATTTATTAATATGGTTCCGAGCTTGAGTCCTTGCAAGTAAACACATACTATATGCTAGAAAACTACTCATGGGCCCCACTACCTTGTTGGGAACTGGCCTATGCCAAAGTGTTGGCCACCTTGGGCCTCGCTAGGGACGTGTGGCGCGCAGGTGGGAAGGCTAGCCCAATACCTCATTTCCCAAAAACACATTTCTCACCTTAG
Organism: Viscum album; assembly: GCA_963277665.1. Classification (NCBI taxonomy): domain Eukaryota; kingdom Viridiplantae; phylum Streptophyta; class Magnoliopsida; order Santalales; family Viscaceae; genus Viscum; species Viscum album. The sequence goes on from OY728130.1 coordinate 634,450,019, forward strand.
GTGGTGGTGTAGTGGTGAAAGGTCTAGGGCCATAACAACGTTGTTCGGTGAGGTCTGGGTTCGATTCTTAGGAGCCTGCGCTTGGGGGAATTTTCGCCTCCCATGTAGCACTCATCTTACCGGGTCACCCGGTGTCTCATTGGGTGGGAATAATGGGTGCACTTCACCTAGATGACAGATTTATGTGACGAAAATTTTTTGATCGAGGTGTTACCCCGTGGGACACAATGTCATCTTGGTTGGCAACGACTCCTTCCCGGTTGGGGCATCTCCGGATGATTTCTTCATGGGAAGGCGGTTCTCGAGTGTGCAGGGTTCGAGATGGACACTCTCTGGGATTCACTTCCTATAAAAATATATTAATTTGGTCATAGATAATATTTAAAATAAACCTATATGTATTATTTGCGAGGATTGAATGTGTAAAGGAAATGGGGAGTTGAGGTAATGGATTTCTAGTATCTTTTATTTCTGAAAAACATATCAAATATGCCACACTATTTACTTTTGTGTTATGTATATAATTTATCTTAAATACCATTAAATTATTTATTTTTAATGTTGAATTTTAATTTCTTATTTAAATGTGGTTATTATTCTAATTTTCCAAACAGATAATGGATTTTTATATCACTTTTATTTCTATTGGACAACTTCCTTATACACCACTAATATATTTGGATTAGTGTATATACTACCCATTAAGGTATTTTATTTTTTTTATCATGAATTTATAGGATTTAAAAATACATATAATTATCTTTCATTTATTTTTCTTGTGGTTCAAAAGATACCAATATGGTAAAATGGTTATGTAACAATTTCAATTTTTATCTGGATTGTTTATGACTAAGTTTACCATAATGAAATATTGTAATATAAAACTCAAAAAAATCCTTAATATTATTCTAATTCTTTTATTTCATGAAAATACATGGTTTTCATCCATTTTCCCCATTTATGTACTCAATAGACCAAAAAAATATTTTTAAGTAAAACCCACTTTATTTCTCTCTTTGATCAAAAATAATTCTTCATGTCTATGTTTTTAAAAAATGATTTAACAATTGTTTTTAATATTCACAAATGGTTTATTAAAAACATATTTTCCAATGTTTTAATTTTTAAAACAAACATTAAAAGGATTATTCATTAAAATATCAAAATAAGGATCTTTTTATGTATTATTAAAAATTTCAAAGGAATCTTCATTTCAATATGTACCACATTAATGGTATTTCACACAATCATGGATGATTATTGATTTACAGATTTTATATAGGTTTTCAAAGTTATTTTCATATAAAATATTTTCATTAATATTTTGGATTTTTTTATCTTGATTATTTTTATAAAATTTAAAAGGAAATATTCTTTAATAAATGTTTTAGGTGGTTTTTCCAAATGATTTTCAATAAAAAATTACGTCCTTCAATATTAATTGATATTTACTAGGGATATGATCCAATGATACCATTTTTATTATTTCATTTGATGGTTGATTTTTACGATGAAAATCATTTAATGAAACCCATTCCTTTTTTATGGGTCATGTTATGATTAAATGATAAAATGTTATTTAACCCGTTTATTTTCCCACTAGCTATATTATGATGAATTTTTAATGAAACCAATTAATTTTAATTAGTTATTATATGATTAATATTTTATGATCATATAGTATAAAAATTTATATATTATGTTAACAGTGTATTCTATCTCACCCACTAATGCATTGGGTAAAGATTGTTATCACTTGTGATAAACAAAAATACAGTGCGAAGTGATCCTAGATGATTAAGTGCATATTTCCAATATTATAGTCTTAGGAGTATACCTTGACTAATATTCTGATTTGAGTAGTGAACCCATTATAATATGATAGTCTTGGAAATGATCCTTTATAACTAAGTAATTTTATTTATTCATATGTGTATACCAAAATTCTTACTCTTATAACTATATTATGCTCTCATGGCTAAAAGTTTATAATTCCATTATTATTAATATCATAAAAACTAAAACAATTTATTCCATGACTCAAGATTATTTTCTCTGACATTCAAGTAATGGTTTTCAAGTTTTATGCTAACGTTGAAACATCCCAACCCGAACCATAGGGTCTATACAGAATGCCACATATCCTCATATGCACATCCCCAATAATGACCTTGGATTATCATATATTGACATTACTTCATTTTTCTGAACATTTCGTACATTACATAGACACATACCCAAAGACCATATTAATTAAGGTCATTTTTAACTCGGATTAAAATATACTATTATGGTGAAAGATCGTTAATGATTCCTATAAAGATTTTCCAATTTTGTAACCCTATCTAAAACCTTTCTTTATAACATGGGGATGCAAAAACATAATTAAAGGGTAAGCTAATATGATCAGTAATGGTAAACAATGAGAATATAAATAAAAACCCGATCATAAGTATTTAAATACCTAAACATAAATTTGATGATCGTACCATGTATAACATATATCAAAATCCAGAGTCATTGAATAAATAATGGCAGTTTATAAGACATAAATCACAAAGGATCATGACCCATGGGAAAATATCATTGGTATACAACATGGAATCATGGAAAACACCTAATTAAAGAAAATAATTTCTATATTAGTGATCTATCATATCCAAGACCATCAAAGTGGAAAAATTCATTTACTGAACCTAGTTAACTCCCTGTTCCCGCCCTGTATCACTTAAATGAGATCATTTCCTATTCCAATCTTGTATTATTGAAATTAGATCATTTACTGTTCTAGCCTTATCTATATAGTGTGATATAAATATTAAAATATTTAATTTGATGTAGATATAGGTCCCAACTATCACATATTAAAACCATATAAATGTGCTCCATAGTAACATAAACCATGCATCATATCATAACACATGAAAATAAATGGGTTTCGCAAACATCATTTAATCATATCATAAACCACGGAAAATAAATGGGTTTCATCAATATCATCATAAATATAGACTAACCATAGGAATAATAAGGATATTTTACTTGAAAAATATCCCCATTAAAATATATTAAACATTAACATATGTTATCATAGATGTAAAAAAATTTAGAGATCAATTGAAAATAATTCTTGGAGAAAATATCCTTTCTACTTTGAAAAACATTCATTTCCTAAAATAACAAATAATTTAAAAATAAAATATTTTCTTTGAAAATAATCTTTTTATCTTGTAAAGTAATTTTTATGGAAATAAGGAATCATGAAATATAAAAAATATACATTCATTCCATATAAGTTAAAAGAAAACATTCTTCTCGTACTAATGCCGAAAAATTCACAAAATACCTAATTTGGAAAAAGAAGAAATATTCCATTCAAAACATGTAGTAAAAATTAAAAAATGGATAAAAATGGCTATCAAAATCCATAATATAATGTCAAAACATTTTGTCAAAACATTTTTAGAAAACATGGACATAGATGATAAATATTCCCCAATGGATACTTAAACCTGAACAATTCCAATGATTGAATAGATTGTGAAATAAATAATAATCAATTTATAATTAGTAGAATCATATTTATCACGAATGGAATAAAATTATAATAGTATCAAAAAAATAAAATATTCTAGGAAAAACTCAAAAAAAATTCATGGTCAGTATATTCACCCTGTATAAGAAATGAGTGGTGAATATTGTGTATGTATCCCGAAAATAAAAGTAACAGTAGAAATCCAATTAACATAGATCAGGCTTCAATATAACATACCCAAACCTTATGTATAATGTTTTAAATAATGTTATTAACTTATTCTAGAACCATATATAAATTTATGATTTTATATATGATCATATTATCACCAGTTTAATAATACAATTTCATTATTACTCTTCTTTATGGTGTTAATTTCCTTATTTTCCTATATATATTTTGTGGTATAAGTCTTGGTTTATCCACATAGAATATAGTTATATCATGTAATTAATTATATAAAGTTATTAGATAACATATTTATATATTATATAAATTTATATAATCATTCTTTAATGGTGATCATGGAAAATGATTCGAATCACATCATAGAGATGATAGGTGATACGTACGCACGATGGATGATACCATTCCATTAGTTTTGAAAAGGTAATAAAGTGGATCATATATATTATCATACAGAATCAGTATAATGTTATAATCATAAAATATTATTATTATTTAGATAATTATATCTATCTATGTAAAGGGATGAGGAAAACATTGTACACCACGTCGTGGAGGCGGTAGGTAGTACGTACGGACATGTGGGGATTTATTTTTTCTTAAGATTTATTAAAGATAGAATATAGATATTCTATAATAATAATTACATATTATAATATATATATATATGATACTATATTTATTAATTTATGATGCAAACAACACATGAATATGATGTTAAAGAAGAAATAATCTTGATAGAGTTGGTGAAAGAGATTACCTCTTCTTCGGTGATCTCCCTACATATCTTCTATTGGGGAACCTGGATTTGGTCTTCCGAGAAGAATAAAACCTCTAGAATTTATCAAAATAATTTTATAGGGAGCATTTCTAGGTTATGGTCTATATATAAGGCTAAATATGATGTGAATAAGTGGGGGAGGGGGTTCACCTTTATAATTGAGTCAAGGGACAATTTTAGAATTTCTAAGAATATTAAATTATAATAAACACAATATCATTATAAATACCACCAAAATAAAAATTATTCAGATTTGAGAAAAAATAATATTTTAATATCATGAGCAAATATATTTGATACGCGTTTGGTATTAATTTAAACCTCATCATTTTGAATAACGCTTAGCTAATAAATTTTAATATTAACTAAGGTAACCACATTATCAATATTAAAATAGTGTAATGTTTATTAATATCATTCTAATTAGATCATAACTGACCAATTTAGAACATTTTAGACCCTATAATAATTATTTGGAATTTTTAAATAAAATAATGATTTTTAAATAATTTAATAAAGTAATATTTTCATAAAAAATCAACAGTGTCAATTTTGAAACTACTCATTTATTAGATTTACAAAAATATTAATAAAGAAAGTTAACTTAGAAAAATATATTTTTAAATTCCAAAGATATCATGTTCATCTGAAAAAAAATTGTTATATTAAATAATTGATGTGATATTCTTTTTAATATTGTATATATCATTAATTTGATTTATTTATTAATTTAATAATTACTACATCATTGTTGTTAAATCCATTAAGGTATATATTTTTTCCCCAAAAACTATTAATAAATTCAAATGAATAAGATAAATATATTATATTTAAAAGGATTATTTATGTTCAAAAACAATTATTGGAAAACCATATATTAAAAAAGTATATCAATTAAATCATTATCATTTGATCGACTTGAAATCCTTTTAAATAAAATATTATATTGGTCTTATTTATATTTATTCTAGCTTCCAATTTTCATAATTCAACTCTTATAAAAACATGGTTGAGATTCAAAAAAAATATTATCCATTTTTTTCATTTAATTTTTCATATAATTTTGATTAAAATAATTTTATTTTTCTTCTTCTCCAAGTACAAGCACTAAACCAGCATTTCATACATCATTATTGTTAAATTATTAGTTTCCTAAAAATTAATAAAAAAATACCCAATTAGAGAAATAAATTATCACCCAAATTAATATTTATTTGTGAATTTATTTTCTATATAATTATTTATTAAAAATGGTTTAGTTATTAAAATATGAGAATGTTATATTAATATTTTCTTTAAATAAAATATAATGAATGTATTATTCTCATGAAAATGGAATTTAAAGGGTATTATTTCTCACTAAGGAAGATTTTTTTAAACCACTTATACAATATAAATTGGACAAGAGCTAAGGTAAATTTATAATATTTATAATATTATTAATTACCCTTAATCAGCATATTTACCTTTTACTGTGTTAATAAAAATTTAATAAAATTTATCTTCATAATTCCAAAAATAAAAGAAACCTATTTATATAATTTGGACCCTATTCTTCCAAATATATAATATTTTTTTCAAAATTGAAAGCATTTAATTTTCAGTAATTAATTTAAGATTAATATCATTGACAGAACAAGAAAACGAGTTTTTATGTTAAATCATTCAAAAGTTAAATTAGTTTTTATATCAAATTTCAATGTGAAATTTATTAATATTACCTTCATTGGATTAACTTATAAAATAATAATCTAATTATACTTTAAAACCATCCAAAAATATAATTTTACACTATAAATAAATTTGATTAAAAACAAAATTTCAATTATAATTTATTATATTTTTCTATTCATAAAAAATGAAACTTATCATAAAAATCCCAAATATTCAATCAAATTTAATTTTTATATTAAAATTTATAAGAAGAAGATTATTTTTTCAAATAGAATGTACAAATGTCTCAAAATTTTCTTTAAAATGGGTTTCCATTAAAAGTTGAAAAAACTAAATTTAGAATAATATAGGTTTTTATGGTTAAAATTAGGTTTGTTCGTATTTTATGATAATAAAATATATGGAATTAATATAAAAAATATTTTATATAATATTTAATATATATATTTCTTTAATATCATTCCTTAATTTTAATTTGTTTAATTTATTATGAAAAAATGACTTTGGGATAATAATAAAAATATTTTTCTAATTCTAATCAATTGGTTTTTATTATCATTTATAATTAATTAGTAACCAATAAACTAATATTATATTGTGGAAACCATATATTTTAATAATTAATTTATTATTATTCATAATTTCTAATTTAATGGCTATGCTTTAATGGTAATTTTATTTTGATGGTGTTTCATGGTTTTGTTTAAAGTCACAGTTGCGTGCAACTCTAGTTAAATGAATATTGTGTGTTATGAAAGACACTAAGGATATGAGATTAAAAAAAATATATTTTTTATAAAAATCTCAGGGTGTTAGATTCTACCCCACTTAAATTGAATTTTTCCCTCTAAATTCATTAGGTTTATTAAAATTTTAATACAGGATAGCTTCATTCATAGAAACCCACATCGTAAAAATGAATAAAAAAACTCCATTAAAAAATGGAAAGTTGGAAAAATAATGTCATATCGAAAGTAACTCATATGATTGTTTCCACATAAGAGAATATAGGTGGAAATTGATAACATGAACTTGGAAGAGAATATAACTACCATGTTCTGATCGATATTGATAGAGAACATGAGCAGGAGAAAGTTAACAACCACAAGGCCATAAATAAATGATGATCTAATGGACCATTTGATTCATTAGAAAATAATTAACTAGGATATAATTTTTGGTTAAAAAATCCTTTCCCTATAGTTGAAATTTTGACATGATAATATGTACTTACTTGCTTTTAGAGAACCCATATCTGTTGTTGTGCTTTAATCCAATTCTACTTCATCTGTTATTCTATTAAATAATTGTAAACTTTTCATTCTGGAATCTTTAGTCGATCTTGAGATCTCTAAATATAATTATAGTACATTACATATGTCTTTTTCACAAAATAAGTTATCCAAAGTTATCTAATATTTATAAATCCCCCTATTGAGAGATAATACTTTAATATTGAAAAATATGATATGAATATTAACATAAACCATTCAAAAAATGGTTAACCATAAAACCTGTGAAAAATCTGAAAGTCCAAAAAATATAATGAAGTTACTAAACCATCTTAACATTTATCCCTAATATATCATAAGTTAGTTCTTGGTTGTCACACTCCAAATATGTGAATAACTTAAAAAATTATTCTCTTCAAATATGGTAATAACCTATATTATCAAAAATCATAATTAAAAACATGTACATTTCCTTATTTCAATATTTATTAGATATCATCCTTAGGTTTGAAAATTTTAAAACATCATCCAGGATAACATAAATTTCATTTCAATTAATCCTTAATCACTTCCAAGGAAATCCGTACAATACAATTTACTTATTCATATCTAATATATCTTTATCCAAATATCATTATATCAACATCATGGACATATTAAGGTTTATCCTTCCCTTAATCATGTTCTTTCCAAAAATATCACCTTATTACCACAATAACATTTAATGGTTACCAGTACCATTCAACATATGGTCTTAAATCCTTATGAAAAAACTATAGTGGACTAATACATATATGTTTTCTTATTACATAAAACCATAAGAATTATTCTACAAATTTATTTTGAAATAAAATTACATAAACACTCAATCCTTCCAGTACTTCATTGTTTTACTCTACATTCCTAATAGTGATTGAATGCGATTTTCGATTTTATTTGTCTCTAAGAGGATTACAATTTTGATAATCATATATAACTCTTTGATTAAAAAATTGGATAGAATAATATATATTTCCCTTGAACATGAAACATTGAAGTGTGGGAGGATAATTCTATGTAGACTTTTCTCTATTCTCATCATTAGATATCGTTTTATCATCACTTCATATTTCCAATACCTGATGTCCTTCTATCCAACACTTAAAACATTTAATAGTTCCCTTGATAAAGTCTCCACTATTATTATTTACAAAAATTGACCGTAATGAAACCCCCATATTATGTTCACCATTGTTTTTATATTTTATCTTAAATTATGTCTTCCATTTTTTTTCAAAACCATTAGATTGATAAGTACATCTATCTTCCATTTATACCTTAATAGCATAGTGCACAATCTCTTCAAAGCTAGTGATGTATCTTATGGAAAATTCTTTTCGAAGACTCACTAAAATAACGTGGAAGTTGTATTGGATTATAGAATTGTAGTAATCTATTTTCAGCCACTAGTTCATTAGAAGACTCACTGAAATAACTTGGAAGTTGTCTTGTAAAGGATTCAAAATAATTTTATTCCCTCCTTTACCCATTTTAGAGTCTATCCTGATTCATAGATTTTGTAACTATAGAAATGCAATTTTTCAATCCAAATCCCATGACATGCGGTTTCCTAAGAGGAAAATCATTGCATATCCCATTGAATTCATCGTAAATAGTATTACATTGGGATTCATCCATTTACTAAAACCATAAATCATAGTGTGAGAAACAATAATACTAGTAGTATAATAACATAATCATGTGAAATTAATTATAATATTTTAATCATGAAACCATAAGGTAAATATTCAGTTATTCATGGTTATTATGAAAACTGTAGGAATGTAACCTATACATAGAGTTATCTTTAGATATATCCCTATAAATGTTCATAGAAATATCTCTAAATGTATCATTAAATTTTTCTCATACTATTTTCCAAAGGTTTATGGATCCTTTACTCTGATACTAACTATAAATATCAGGATTTTAATACATTAACACTACATCATTTTTAAAAAACATTTTTGTACATTACACAAACACACACCCAAATACCTTATTAGTTTATTTCTATTGGAATCCTCGAACAAACAAATCTAGTATGGTGAAATATCTTAAATTATTCACAAAATGTACTTCCCCTTTAATACCCATACATAAAACCATTCTTTGTAACCCGGGGGAGATAAAACATAATAAAATGGGGATCTCTGATGCAATGTAAGGGTAAACAAGGAGGACACCATGAAAAAAATGTTCATAATAAATTATAAACAAAAAATAAATTTGAATATAATACCATGCATAACATATATCAAAATTTTGGAAAACACATAAGAATATAAAATAATTTCCATATTAGTAAAGTCACTTTTTCTAAGACTATTACAGTTGTGAAATTACTTTACTAAAATGAGTCCAATCCTCATTTCAACCCTGTATTACTGAACTGATAATATCTCCCATTCTAGACCTATATTACTTAACAAAGATAATTTCTAATTCCAAAAATTTCTATTTCTAGAGATATAAATATTTAACTAATAAGTTTGAGAGAGATGTAGGTATTTCCTGTTATATAATTAACACCATACATATGCGTTCCATAAGAAAACAATCATTTATCATATAAACACCTATGAAAATAATTGGGTTTTATAAACATCATTGAATCATAACATAACCCATAGAAAATAAGTGGGTTTCATAAATGTCATCATAATCATAAACCAACCAAAATAACAATAGTGATATTATCCTTAAAAAAATATCCCCATTAAAATATAATTAACATCAATTAATGTTATCCTAGATGGAAAATATTTTTTAGAGATCAATTAAAAATAATTATTGGTGATGATATCATTTCTGTTCTGATAAAATTTTATTTTCATAAAATTATGTGTAATTTAAAAAACATTGAATTTTAAAATAAACATGTGATGTTTTAATGGAATATTCATATAAATAAGGTATCATGAAATCATAAAAATCCTTTCATATCATATATGTTTAAATAAACACTATTCTTGTACATTTGCTGGATAAGTCACAAAATACATCCTTTAGAAAATGAAAAAAATATATTACATTCAAACTGTGTAGTAAAAAGAAAAAAATATGTTAACACGACCTTAAAAATATATAAGAGGAAAATAAAACATTTCTTTGAAATTATTTTTATAAAACATGCACGTAGATGATAAATATTCCACAATGGAGTCATAAAACAAAACAATATAAAATATTGAAGATATTGTGAAATAAATACTCATCACTTTATAATAAGTATAATCGTATAACTAATTAAAGAAATAGAATTTCAAGGATATGAAAATTTCATAATATTCTAGATAAGACTCATAAAATACATTCATGGGTTTTATAGTCAATATGTTTAAGGAATGAGTGGTGAATATAGTGTATGTCTAGAAGAAATAAATGTAAGACTAGAAATCCCTTTATCATAGGTCAAATATTAATTACCCATATCCAAAACAATTTTATAATGGATTAAGAAAATTTATTAACTTATTCAAAAAAATATTTATATTTATGATACCATATATTATTATCTTATCTCTCGTTTGACAATAACATTCCATTATTACTCTTCTTTTGGGTGATGATTTCTTTATTTTCCTATACACATTTTGTTTTGTTATAAAATCTCGGAACATGTGCATATGATATATTTATATAATAATGGAAATTATATAAAGAAAATTGATTACATATTTATATTTTATATAAATTTATATAATAATTCATTAATTTTTATCATTTAAAATGAATCGCATCGCGTCGTAGAGACGACATGTCATACGTACGCACGGAAAACGATATCATTCCCTTAATTTTGAAAAGGAATGAATGTGGATGGTATATATTTTTTTCAAAAATAAATATAATTTTATAATAATAATATAGAATTATTATTTCATTCATTATACCCATCCTTGTAAAATAGTGATGAATAACATATCACACCACAACATGGAGACGATAGGTCGTATGTATGCATGTATGGTGATATCAATTTTAATATGATGGATAAATGGTATACCATGGGTATTCCATAATGATAATAACACATAATAATATAGGTGATACTATATTTATTACTTTATAATGGAAACAACACGTGAAGGGGAAGTGGAAGAAGAGATAATCTTGAATGATTCGGTGAAGGAGATTGTCTCTTCTTCGGCGATCACCCTTAAGATCTCCTCTTATGAACACTAGACTTGGTCTCTTGAAAATACAAGAGCCACTTGAATGAGAAAAAAAAAATTTACAAGTGAAATTTAAAGGATATGTATGAGTTTAAATTCTCAATTTGTTGTGAATAAGTGAAGGAGGAGGTTCCCTTTTATAATTAAGGTGAGAGGAACATTTGGAATTTTGAAAAATATTAATTTATAATAAACACGATATCTTTTCAAATACCACCAAAATTTCAAGTATTAAAATATGACATGATATAAGGTTGTAATATAAAAAACCAATATTGTTTATACAGGTTTTTGTTTAAATTTAAACTTTATCATTTTGATTAACCCATAGTTAGCATATTTTAATTTTAACTAAGGTAACCCATGTTCAATATTAAAATAGTGTAATTTTTTATTTATTTGATAAAAATAAGACCATAAATGAATATTTTATAAAATTTTAGACCATATAATAATTATTAGGTAATTTTAGAAATGTTTTATGATTTAAAAATAATTTAATAAAACATTATTTTGATAAAATATCAATAGTGTCAATTTTGAAACTATTCATTTCTTGTATTTTTTATAATATAAATAGAACAATTTCAATTTGAACCTAGTGTTTTATTATATCCCAAATGGGTCAATTGCATCTAAAAACGTATTTGGATACATTAATTAACTCAAATTATATTTATTTTAATATTTTTAATATCATTAATTTAGTTTATTTATTATCAAAATAATTACTACATAAAATGTTCTTCAAGAAATTAGGGTACTTATTTTTTCCCTAAAAATCATTAATAAATTTCAATGAAAAATATAAATATCAGATATTTAAAAGTACTATGTATGTCTGAAAAAAACTTCTAAGAACCCGTATTTTAAAATAGTATATTAGCAAAAAACTATAGTGTGAACAACTTGACTACTATTTGAATAAAATTTTATAAATGTATTATTCATATAAATGTTGATCAAATGGTCATCAATTCAACCCTTATAAAAAAATTCTTGATATATAAACAACCAATAATAAATATCCATATTTTTGAGTCATTTAACGGTTCATATAATTTTAATTAAAATATGTTTTTATTTTCTTCTTCTTCTACAGCATTGCATCAGCATTCATAAGCCTTTAAGCTAAAAAGTAATTTCCTAAAAAATAATAATAAAATACCCTAAAAAAATATCCTTGAAATTGATATTTGTATTCAAATCTATATATTGTATAATTCTATATTGAAAATGGTTTAGTAATTAAATAATGTGTATTACATCTTCAACTTTCATTTAAATAAAATATAATAAAAGTATTAATCTTATCCAAGTGGACTCAAAAGGATATCATTTCAGCCCAAGGATGATTATGGTAGAAATTAACTCACCCAATAAAATTAGTGGAAGTTTTAAGATAATATTATAATATTTATAATATTATTTGTTACCCTTATTTACTCAATTTACCGTTTACCGTGCTAATAAAAATTTAATAAAGTTACTATTCATAATATCTAGAAATAAAAAAACACCTATTTCCATATTTCTTACCCAATGATTTAAAATAAATAATCTATTTTTAAAAATTCCAAATATATAAGATTTATTAAGTAATTTAAAATTAATCCCAATGACAGAACAAGAAAATGAGTTCTTTAAGTAAAACATTCAAAAGTTCTCAATGTTTTTATATCCAATTTCCATGTAAAATTATTCAAATAAACTTTATTGGAATAACTAATAAAAATATTATCTGATTATACATTAAAAAGTTTCAAAAATATAATTTAACACTATAAATAAATTTGATGGAAAATCAATTTTCAATTAGAATTTTTTATTTTTTTACTATTCCTCGAAACGTGTAAATTATCATAAAACATAAAATAATTATAAAAATAATAATTTTTTATATTCATCATAAAAATAAGAAGTTTTAATTTTAAAAGAGATTATATAAAATCTCAAAATTGGATTTTAAATGGGTTCTCAACTAAAATATGGTGAAACTACCTATGAAAAAATATTGGTTTGTATGCGCCAAATTGGGTTTGTTCATATCCAGTGACTAAAAAATCATTTGGATGAATATAAAAATATCTTCTCAAATATATAATATATATATATCTTTAATATCATTCACCAATTTTAATTTTTTTAATTTATTAAGGAAAAATGACTTTGGGATAATATTAAAAATATTTCTTCTTAATATAATCAATTGTAATATATTTTGATTTATAATTAATTAGTAATCACTAAATTAATATTATATTTATTAAAACCATATATTTTCATAAGTTAGTAAATAGTATTCATAAATATTAAATTAAATGCATAGTTTTAATGGTCGTATTATTCTGACAGTGACTCAGAGTTTCATTTAATCTCATGATTACATGCAACACAAACTAAAGCGGTGTTGCATGTAAAGAAAGGTAATAACGAAATATTATATATATATATATATATATATCATTGAAAAATTTGGGTGTTACATCACCGTATGCAAGAGGTTTCCAATAGTGGCAACATTCTATGTCCGTAAGTGTAGTGATTATACCCTCAGTATCATGTACCAGGATCGATACTCAACAGTAACCAATATAATAAGTAATCAGAGTAAATATAAAGAATGTTATCTATTACATACATGTCATAGAAATAATGAATAGTGCAAAGTGGAGTGTGTATCTAGTCTACGTAAAGAATATAAACAATAAATGATAAATTGTAGGCACCACCAATGTCTGTCATAGCCCATCACCACCACTACGTTCCTCCACTCAATAGTCTACCACATGGACCATACCCTTCCCAAATCCATAATGAATTCTAGAAGTGCATCTAAATACCCATGTAGGGTGTGAGTACAATACTTGGTTGGACACCAACAATTATTCCTCAACCTGATGTGTTCATGTACACAAGTTTATTATATAATAATAATAAACGTGTAACAAGAATATGAATACACAATCCAAACCTGATTGGTCATGAACTAACCAATCCACCACACACCACTAATCACACCTAGTTAGGATCCCTGGAGAAATTTTTTCTAAGTCTTTAAGTATCCAAAATCATCCATATGTCTATTAGTGAGTCACCCATAATCCACAAGGAATAAATTGAAAACAACCTACCTAGAATCCACAATGCACCAGGTAATACTAATAATCCACAAGGCATCGAATATCTATGACTTACGAGGAATCCACATGGCATTGGATTACACTAGGAATCCTTAAGGTATCAAGTTTATACTATATACTCATAATTCACATGGCCTCATTTAGATGACAGGTTAAAAGGTGGTCATGTTCTGATGTCATCTTCATCACACATCATGTGCACACCCCACAAAGAGTAGTCATACCAACATGACCACCTGTCATGTATACACATAACAATACCTCAAGGAAAAAAAATGAAAATTCATAGCATGATAGAAACCATATCACACATCATGAAAAATATATTATCATCATATAAATCAATATGTTAATCAAACATCATCAAGGAATCAAGCTATAACATCAATCTCATGGGATAAAATCTTACAATATCATGGGCTACACACACCCACATGTGATCATAAGTCAACCACGATATCCATTAAGTCAACACGTAAATCAAGTACGGAAATATGTGTAAACAAGTGCTCATAAAGATAATGAACTCCCCACCTTAAAAGTCATTGATGTAAAAAGATTGGGATAAACTAGACAAAAAAATTATTTGTGGAATTATTTTCCAAAATATCCACACTCGGCCTTTAATGGGGGTTCATAGTACTAAATAAATTTTATTTATTTCAAAAATAAAAAAAAATCACTTGTGATGATACATTATCTCTCTAGAATAATTTCTGAATTATCATTTTATAATTAACATTTTAAAATTTCCTATAAATTATACTTTAATAATCATATTTTGATATTTCCTCTCAATTACTAATTTTATAATAATCTTTTGTTAATTTCCCATAAATTACCCATTAATAATTACAGTTTTGATAATTTTTCTTAAATTATTCTTTTTTAATTATCTTTTGATAATTTCTCATAAATTATCCTTTTATAATTATATTTGAAGAATTTTTTAAAAATTTCATTTAAAATTTATGTTTTGATAATGAATCATAAATAATCATATTATAATTAAAATTTTATAATTTATCATAAATTATCCATTGATAAATCAATGTAATTAACTATTGATAATTTTTATTTCATTAATCACCCTTTGATAATCTAGTAATTGTCAGATAATAACTTCAATAATTTTTCGATGTGATAAATACCTTATAACTATCCTATGATAAATTGAATAATACTATATTTGAAAAAATCATACAATTAGTTATTGATAATTCTTTGTAACTATCACTAGAATATTCTATAATTTATAACTTGAAAAAAATGATTAAAAAATATTAGTTGATAATTATTAATGATTATCATTTCATTCAAAAAAATTATCCTTTTATAATATTATAAATTATAACCACAGGTCAAATTTCCTATTTAATTATCTATGGATAACTATTTTCAATTATCCATAAAAATCATTCAATAAACATCTTTTTAAAATATCAAAATATTGTCTCTGATAGTTATATTTGATAATTATTCATCTCTCTCCCAATAATTTTCATGAATATCCTATAATAATTTCTTATTGTTGTTTTTTAGAACAATTATCCTTTGATAATTGTCTAAATTATCTCTAGAAAATTTTGGTTTCATCGTCTTATAATTCTTCCTTTTTTTAGATTTTGATAATGAATGATGAAAAAAAGTAGAATAAAGAAACAAAACTAAAAACTTGGTCATATTTACACCACGCTAGAAGGGAGGATCCGCGACCATCATCCATTTATGGAGGAGGAATCGAAATTGGTTCAATATGGGAACATAGTAAAGAGTTTTAATTTATTAAAATTTAATGGAAACAACATCCACCATGTCCAAAATCATTTGGGTATTTAGAGCCCCAAATGATATGCTCTAATCAGTCAAAAACTGAAACCCGCGTCTAATCCACCATATCTACCCAATATTGATAGTGGGGGTTATAATTCCTCTAATTAATGAATTAGTGATTGAAATGGTCAAAGAAGGGTGAAAATTGACGGTTTTGAAATCCAAGGTGTGTTAAAAATAGAGGTTACAACATGTGTAAGGGTTGACGAGAAGTAGTATATTTTTATTATTAATAATTGTTATTATTTAATATAAATATTAAAAAACTAAAATTAAAGAGTGATTTGACCAAATGCCTGGTGTGTAGAAATGGTTTTCCCCACATAGGGTAGACCTACATTCTGAACCTAATGGTGGTTTCATATTTCTCGTATGACGTAACATTGGAGAGGTAATAAATTATTTTCAAAAATATTATTTTAATATTATTAAAATACATTTTTCTCACGGGTGACTAATCCAAATGTCTGATGCTTACAAATTTTACACCCCATATAGGGTAAAACTCATTTCATTGGCCCAACAGTTGTATCATATTTCATATACAATGCACAATTCGATAGATATTAATTATTTATTAACTAGAAATGGGATTATTAAGTAACATTATATATGGGTTTTTCCGGTTTGATGTTTCTAAAAACCAGATCCACATAGAGGTTAAACCCACCTATGGTAAACCCTACATAGTAGACCTAATGAAGGTTTTCAATTTCTCATACGACACACAAATTTAGAGTTATTTTATGATTTTTGTTAAATCATGCACAAATAATTTAAGATATGAGATTTTTTTATTCCCTCTCCACCAAGCCACTACAGGCCTCAAAATCTTGAACTTACTCAACTTATAACTCTAAAAAAATTGATATAATATTCATTGGTAATAATTTTTATTTTACTCTTACAGAAAATATTTAAAACATATATTCAGTTCTTTTTGATTAAAAATTTCATTTTCTCATAAAAACAGAGATATATTATCAATATGAGGGTTTTCATTATATCTAAAAAATAATTATTATTAAATTTCTCCCCCTATATGAAATTATTATATTAGGGAAGTATCTCTACCAGTCATTCTCGAACAAATCAGACCAATGAGTTCAAATATCAGATTTCAGCTTTAACTTCTCTTAAATTGGAGGACCCTTATGAGAAAAACGTGTCATATCTAGTATATGGGATCAAAAAAATCCTTTCCAATGAGTCTATCTACATCCCAATGTAATTATCTCCTAGAAAAAACTCTTGTCTTTGACCCTACATGTTAGTCATAGTCACCATATATATTAACGAAACAACATGTTCAGCTCATCTACTTTTTTTTACAAAGATATATCACACAACTAGAAACTATCCTGAAATGATAGAACAAATCAAGTCTTTTAATTATTGATCCACCATACAACTCAAATATATATGTATATATAGATTTTGAACTTGCGTTTCTAGTTATGAAATAGGAATGAACCCAAAATCTCATGAATTAAATATAAACATCATTTTCATCACCCAAGGTGAATTTAATCTATGATAATAGCATAACATAACTTCAAACTTTTATGGAAACTCAGTGATCCATTATAGAGTGATGGTTAGACATTTTCATAGTTCCCCGTATCGAGTACAAACTATCTTGTCTCTTTTCTATCTTATCCCATCTCAAGACAATATGAGAATAATTTTTTGAATCCTAACCCTCTGATACCATTTTGTAACATCCCAACCTGAACCATAGGGTCTGTGCTGAAATTCCACAAGAACTCATTCATTCAACCCCATATATAGGAGTATATGGACTAGCTATGAGGGTTTGAGTCTATTATTGGGACACCATACCCTCAATATCATGTCCCAAGATAAATAATCAACAATAAAAATTATAATAAATAATATGAGTAAACATGAAAAAAAGTGAAGATTACATATGTGTCATACAAATAATTTTACTCCCAAAGATAAAATCATAACTGATGATCGCAAAGTAGATAAACATAAAAATGATAAACTATAGGTCCCACCAATTCTTATGCTACCCTATCACCAGCTTCATGCTCCTCATCAACCATTTTTTTAACCAGACCCTTTTCCTTCCCGGATCCCTCGTGAAATCTATAAGCTCATTGAAATTATATATTAGGGTGTGATTAAAAGGCTGTGTAGGGCACCACAAATACATATCTAACCTGATTTTATCATGTATAATGTTTATTACATAACAATAACAAATGTGTAATAAGCATAGTAACACAGAATCCAAAACCGAGCGGTCGTGCTCTAATAAATCCACCAAAAAACATCATCTATAACATCTTCTGCTCCATGTAAAAAATGTATTATATGTCCATGAGTATCTAAAACTAACCACAATACATTCGGGGAGTCACTCGTCATCCATAAGGATTCAAGTGTCAAAAAACTACATGGAATCCATAATTCACCTGGCAGTACTCAAAATCTACAAGGCATCGATTATTTGTAACCTACCCAGATTTCAGAAGGCATTTGGTAACACATGGAATTTATAGGGCATCTAGTATTGGCCATCCACTCAAAATTCACATGGAATCAAGTAGATTACATGTTATAAGGTTATAATTATACACCATTATCTTCACCACACATCATGTGCACACCCCACAATGAGAAATAATTCCAAGATAGCCACCTATAAAATATACGCATACCAATCCTTCAAAAAAACATGAAAAATCCTCGCATTATAATAATCATATCGCAAATCATGAGAAATAAATCTTCATCAAACACATCGACATTTGAAGAAAATATCATCATGGAATCAAGCTAGCATATCAATCTCATGGAATCAAATCATACAATATCATGGGCTAGACACACACACCCATGTGATCGTAACACATGCACAATATCAAATAATCCAACACATTAATCATTCCTGGAAGTACATGTAAAAAAGTTCCAACAATATAAGGAACTTCCTACCTAAAAAATCATTAAATTAAAAAAGGAATGAATAAACCAATCAAGAAAACCTCTTTTTGGTATTATTATCATAAGCATCGACTCTTGAGGTTCACCAATGGTTATTAGAAACAACAAAAGTGATTTAATTTCAAAAATTAATTAAAAATCCCATAAAATTATACATTTAATCTCTTAGATAATTTCATAATTAACATTTTATAATTATCTTTTGATAATTTCCCATAAATTACCCTTTTATACTTATATTTCTATAATTTATCATAAATTAGCCTTTTATAATTATCTTTTGGTAGTTTCTCCTAAATTACCCATTTATAATTATATTTTAAAACATTTTCTTAAATTATCCTTTTGTAATTATATTTTGATAATTTATCATAAATTATCCTTTTATAATTATATTTTGATAATTTTTTATTAATTATCCTTTTAGAATTATATTTTGATAACATTGCATAAATTATCATTTTATAATTTTTATTTTTATAATTTCAAATACGTTATCCATTGATAAATTCATTCGATTATGATTTGGTAATTTCTATTGCATAAATTACCCTTTGATAAGCCATCAATTGTCTTTTTATAAATTCTATAATTTTATCATGGGATAATTAAATTATAATTATCCTCTGATAAATTGAATAATTATATCTTTGATAAACTTATACAATTATTCTTTAACAATTAATTGTAATTTATATTTTAATTTAGGGGTATAAATACCATGATTTTGGGCTAAATATTTATTTATTAACTATTGTATGTTTTAATGATGGTTTTTGTGGAAATTATTATGGTGGAAATTGTTGTAGATAATTAATAATAACAATAATAACAATAAAATTTTAAATATTTTAACTATTCATTTAGGAAAATAATATTATTTTTTAGGGAAAATTAAATTGTGTATATATATATATGAAAAATATATAAATATATATATTTATATATATGAATATAAATGTGTATGTGTGTATTTTATATTTTAACTATACATTCATATGTCTCGGTATATATATATATGATGTGTACATGTACACATATTGATTTCCTTTTTAATAAAAATATAATAAATGATTAAATGTGTTTTTAAAAGGGCATTTTTGAAAAAACGAATAATAGTTAATATGGTGTATTATATGAAGTGAAGTGGAAAGAGAGAAAATTAATAAATCAATTTATTCAATAATAAATTTGGTAAAACCAATTAATGAAATAAAATGGGAAAAAATTACATGGGGTAAGTTGGAGGCATGGAGATAATGTGGGAGGAATTCTCCCTATCCCTCATGCCACCCTCCTATAATTACCTATATCTTATTATTATTATTATTTTATTTCATTTAATCATTCTCTCAAATCTCTAAATTCAATATATTTTAAAATATTGATCAAAATTTTGCGTTATTAGTGTCATTGTTTTTAACTCAATGAGTATAATTTTATTCCTAAGATTGTTTTTGAAACCACTGAGATAATTTCTTCAATTTAAATATAATATTTCAAATTATCAAATATAGTGGTAATCCTAAATAATTCCAAAAGGGGGTGGTTCAAGGAGTCTTGTGTTTTGGATCATCTTTTTATTATGTGAGAGTATGGTTTAGGTGATGGGAAAATATTAAAACATTAATGTTGACTGCGACCCCCATGAGGTAGGAAGTTCCTTACCTCTTGGTATCTAATTCACACATGGTTCCATGTTATATTTTATTTTTTATCATAATTTATATTTGTGATTGATTGTGATCGCATGTGGGTGTGTGTGTAGCCAATTAAAGCTGTTGTGATTCCATATATGATATTAGTGTATCTTTTTCCCTATTTGATTGTTATCTCATGTTTTTATGTTGCATCTATATTCTCATGATGATTTATATTATGTTATGTACTCTTGTGTTCTCACCCTATATGTATGTCACAATTCCTTTTTTGGTTGTTATTTTTATTTCATATAGATGTGTTTTAATGAAATATTTATCCCTTGGACGAGGAATGTACTATTTTGTGACGATAGAGACGAAGGACCTATGATAAAGTGGGGGTATGATTTAGCCATGGTGTCATTTTGAGGATGAATTTGATGTAACCTTGATTCAAATTACTATTCACATTGAGGAATCCAGTTTAGTACTAGAGGAAGCCTAATGATACAGTTGACTTGAGTTATAGATGACACAAGGTTCATGTTTACGATCCACTATTAGTTGTTGGTATAGAGAAAACTTTGTTTGTTATCGACTATTCTATAATGGACTTTGAGCGACATATGGGTGACCATTCTGATACTGAATCTGAGTTTCATGTGATAGTCCATTATCCTTGAGATATTTCATGTCTATGTTTTCAACATGGAGTCGATGAAGTTATAACTAGGGATTTGATAGCAGCTTTGATAGTGCACTACTGCTCAGTTTAGGATCTTGTGTTTACACTTCCTAATTTTCTTTTTATTATTCCATACACTTTTTATACATTAGAACCCCTAGTTAGGATACATTGGTGTTGTCCCATAGAGTCTTTTACTCACTCCCTACTCTGGAATTTTGATGTGCTTGTAGATTTAATTAGAGACCTCGAAAAGGGAAAGGTCTCTATTGTGGATGGATGACCGGGTAGAGCACATAGACAGATTAGACCAGGATATACACTGAAGGACCCTATTATTATTTTCTTTAATTACTCTGGAAAACATTCCAAATTGGGAGAATTGATTTATATATCATATATTACATCTTTAATTTATTCATTTACTCTAATTATTTATTCATTATCTTTTTTTATTATTTATTATCTTGATCAATGATATGATACGAATGGTATTGTCTCCCCATGCTTCCACTTTAATCCCTCGCTGCTAGTTGAAAACCTTTTGCATACAGGGATGAATGCATGAGGTCATGTGGCATTCCGGCTTAGATATGGTGATTTGGTTCGGGATGTTGACAAACCCATATTCTATATTATTCTTATTGTATCATTAATTTATCCCTTTTTATCAATATTGAGAATCTAAGCACACCCTTTCTAATGTATCCTTTACCTAGGTAATAAATAAAGGTTTTATGTATGATATGTCTAAAATGATTTAAGTGGGATATTATGTAGTACACTTGGGAACTAGTTGTTTATTTATCCAAGTTAACAATAGAACTAGACCTAAAATATTTTATCACATATCATTATGTTATTTAATAAATAATCATCTATTAAGATATGATATCTATGCGTGTAAAGAATATATCATAATAATAGGCCCCCTTTATTTTCAGGGAGTGTGTATATTAACAATGGTAAATTTTTTCACCTGGGTAAAGTGTATATTGGGATAATCATGGTTAAATCTAAGTTATAAGTACATTAATTTTCAGTACACTTATTATTAGATGAAGGTAATTATAACTTTATAACTTTAAATATAAAATAGAATTTTTTAATGGAATATTTTCTTGAAAATTACATATATAATATTTTAAGCAAATAATGTTACTGAGTGTCCCTCTCTTATTTTTAAATATCTCTTCTATGTTCACATAGGGGAAAAAAGTAGTTATGAAAATATATATTTTGATCTCAATGAAATTAGTCTCATGATGGAAATTAAACTATTACTCTTATAAATTATGTAATTACCCTAAATTTTAATGAAACATCGACGTGATATTTCATTAATTAATCTAAAAATAAAATAAATAATTTTATAAATTTTAAAAGTTTAATAATTTCAGTGAGTTATAGTGTTACATGCTTTTTGTAAATAAAATTAACATATTAGATATTCTTAAATGGATCATATTCAAATTTCTTCTATTTCTTAGTGTCTTTATATTCAAATTAAATGAATACTTCCAAAATTGTCATTAATGATAATTTATGGAAATACTATTTTCTTATATTATTTAAAAATTATTAAAATATTTAAATTATACAATTAGTATATGATATGGTCTAAAAATTTCATTATTTTCCATTTATCAATCAATATCTACATTATAAGTAAAATTATAACCCATTAATAGTGAAAAGGTTGTTACTGTGGTTATGGTTAAAATAGGTTAAATAAAGGGTTAAAAATGATATGGTTTTAAACACCAATTAAAAAAATCCAAATTATATTGGTTCGTGGTATAAAAAAAATACTTCCATATAGTTGAATCTATGGCCATTTTGAAGCAGGTTTCTTGATAATTACCTTATAATAATTTAATCTTTTAGGAAAATCTAATAGTTCCCCTCACCTAAATTATAAAAGGGAAACTTCTCCATTCACATATTAACACATTTTCATCTATATAGCTCGACCAAGCTATGAAAAACCCATCGTCAACATCCTTATAGAAATTCTTGAGGTTATTTTCTTCCAAAAATAAAAACCCTAGGATTCATAAGATGATATCCAGAGGGGATTTTTCAAATAATATGTAATCACCTTAAACGTTAAATTTATTTTTACATCTTCCTTTATCCTCCACTAAATTTATGAAAATTATCATATAATAATATAATAATAACTATAAATGTAGGGAAATTTTATTATAATGGTAAAACAAACAATTATATATCCTCTTCCCCATCAAATGGGAAGTGAGTGTAACACTTGTGCGTGCACGCATCTTATCGCCACCTTGTAGAGATAAAATTCATTTCTCAAACACATAATTTATAGAATGATATTATGACGGTTTAATGTAAATATATGATATTTATTACCTAATTATTCATATAAAATTATAAAACCATATCTACATTCTTATCTTCCAGTTTTTTTGGAAAATGGTAATGTCGCTTTTGTATACATGTGGGCTACCACCTACATGTAGGGATGTGATTTAATTTTCATTAATAATTTACATAGATGGTGATAATGATAGATTAAATGAATATGTATGATATATAAATATTATAGTGATTCTAGATAGGGAAATTATTGTTATATATTCACTCATTCCATCCATCGAATAGTGAATAGAGCATTCATATTTACGTGCGACCTACTACCTATATAAAGCGTTTAATATATTTTTATATTTTTATATTTAATAAATGATTATAAATATGTATATGGTAGAATTATATGAAATTTATATCAGGATTAACATTCTTCATTATATGCAACCATTATCAAAGTATAAGGACTGAAACTACCAAACCAAAATATACAAGAAAAACTAAGTTGATGTCCCATATAAAAATTATTTTAATAAATAATTGTAAATAAATTGGTGATAAAAGGTTATAATTAAATAATATATATTATGAAATTTATTATTATATATATTAATATTTGTATAAGAAATCTATATATATTAGACATTATTTTTTAATTCGTATGATGGAATTTGAACCCGAGGTAAAAGATTTTCCTCCCACTTTTATTTCTATGAGACGCATGCAGTGTTCAAAATTTATTTATTTTATATGATTGTATATACAGCCTATAAACATATTTTATGACTCTTATTAAGCATATTAGAGGGATGTACCTATCCATATAATTTTATCCCTTTCATGGGGATTATGATTCAACTGTTACAAATATGTTATATGATTTATGTTTTAAACCCATTTTAATCCGGATTATTTATTGTAAAATTTCGATTAGAAGTAATTATATGATACTTATCTGATTAATATCTTTAATTATTATTCTCTTCTATTAATCTATGAAGTGTAAATTTTTTTCATTTCATTTTACTCTATTTCAATACAAAAGTTATTGAATGAAATTTTTCACGTAAAATTGACTATGTTTTACTTTTGGGTAGAAATATTTTTCTTTCATATCAATGTTTTTATAAAATGTTTGAAATAAATTTTTAAATATTTTCATTTTTTATAAAAAATTATCAATTTTATATTTTTACATAATTATTTTAAATGGGATATTAGTTTCATTTTCTTACCATCATACTTTTTGTGTTTTTTGAAAAGTGAGAAGGGAATGATTTTCATTTAACATCTACATCTTGACTAGAATTTTATCACCATCATGAAAACATGATGATTTTATGATTCCATTAAAATGTTCTTATAATTATTTTCCAATAATAAAATTCCCCTAATATTTTATTATTATTTTATATTTTAAAGATAAAATTTATAAATGAAAATATTTATTTTCCAAAAAAAATATTACAATTATATTTTGATGTTAATTAGGATTTATTAGTATTTAAATATAATGATTTAATTATTATTCTTTATCAAGGTATTTTATAATTATGATGATGAATTCATAAAAACCCATTTATATTTCATGTTTTATGTTATGATTTTATGAATAATTAATTATGATCATGTAGAATTTATGTGTATATATTATTATTATGTGATGGTTGCGTCCGTTATATCCCTCCCATGCATTAGGTAAAGTAGGATAAATCATGAGATAAATATTTTAAGCCTGAACATAATTTTAGGATTAAATTTTCAAGTGTATACCTACATTTCATTTTTATAATAGTAAGAATGGACTTGGAATTCATGTCCATAAGATTAATCATGGTCCTAGATATCATATCTATAAGATTAGTATTAGAACTGAAATTAATTTCACATTTATTAAGAATGGATTTGGATTTCAAGTACATATTATTATGCATGGACCAAGTTGTAATTTCTATATGTTTATAAGAGGGACTGATTTCATTTCCTTAATTTAGGGACCGAAAATGATTCATCTATATATGTAAATAATTTCATAAGATTATGGTTATTCTATATTCCTGTGTCTATGTTATGATATCATGGATCACGTTCATAGATTTACATTATTATTCAAGTCTTATGAATTTCCAAATATTTTCCCATGAAATTGGATTATGATCTATGTTTTGCATGGTATGGTTATCAAATGTTAAACTAATGATTTAATACACTTATTCTCATGTTAGCCCTTAGTGGTCGTCAGTATAACCCTTGTTTACCAATACTGATCATCTGATCTTTCCCTTTACTTTGTTTCATTTCCCCTATATATAAAGAAAATATTTATATTTTCTGTGATTATGAAGGTTTTTAGTAATGAATAAATATTTCAGATATGATGATGGTATTTTATGAACCATTTATTTTGGTATCTAGTCTCCAATAACACTAAACATTTACTTTCATTGGGAGTGTATTTGTTGTATAAGTTGAATATAAATCTAAAAATCTGTAATATTAATGTATGAAAAGTTTAGGTTTCTATAGTTGGTATGAAAGCAGGTTTTAGGTCATCTATAGAGATTATGACTACTAAACATAATGAAAAACACAGGGATAAGTACATGTATCGGATAATATCCTAATGTTTTTGTAATTAATAGATTATATGTCTTTCTTATCAATACATACATACTAGAATACTACATGTAAACGTTGTATAGAGACAAATACATCTAGTGGTAATAATCCCTAAAATATTTCGACAATTATATCTCATCCATTGTTCTAGTGAATGGTGAGTATTTTCTTACAATGCATCTGGTTTGACACTCATAGAGAATATTCTAGGGTAAAAATACCATTTTATTTATGAACCATTATGATGTTTATAAATATATTTTGGCGATTAATAACCAAGGTTAAACCCAAGGTGTCATAAATTGAAAAAAATATATATAAAAATGTTAACATCCTATAAACGATTTTTCATAATTACTCCACCTGACTACTTTTTCACAAATTATTATTTTTATTTTTAATCAATGGTGTGATCTATAGGGATTAATGTTAATGCTAATCAAAAATGGTATGGTTATCCTCATAGGAGAAAAAATAAATCAGAGTCTGGAATGTGAAACCTTATGATTATGCCTAATCTAATATCTCATTATATAATTAAAATCCTCCACATGACTGAGTTTCCTAACGTACCAACTATATGAAATATGGAGTTTCATGAAGACTATAGAGGAAACAATATACATATTTCTACTTGTTGATTATGTGGGATGGATCACTCATGATAATGTCTCAAAATAACGTGAACATATTTTTTTATGGGAATGAAAGACATATAGTAATTATTTTTTGGGAAAAATGATGAGTTTTAAGGATGAATATAAAGTATAACCAAAGGTACCATTTATCATTCAATGTCTTATGTGTGAGGAATATCGAAAATTTGATGGTGATTTCCCTAATTGAAGGGTTATCTAATAGACCATGGAATGACCTATGATGTAAAAGGTTTTTACTATTTATGTATTAAGATTCAAGATTTAGGTTGTGAAAGTGTTATATCCATGTTATTTTGGATATAATGACCATGAAACATCTAATAATTATTTTGTTGTATAATTTCAAAACATATGTTTATTTTGGATAAAGAGATGATTAACATTGATGGGATGGTATTGGTGACCTTGATATTTATTAGTTGAAGACAATGCGATTTCGGTCTACATTGATGATATTTATTTCATTTTACGATTTAATGAATACATTCAATATTTTGTGATCTTATTTATGGAATAAGTATTGTGTTAACTTTTATATCATATATGTATTAATTTATGATTAACATATCAAATATAGATACCATTATAGGTTTATGAGTTTACGGTTGATCATAGGTTCAATGTCATAGACACACCTTTTTTGGTTTTATGCTATAGAATTTTAATTTAAGTAATGAAATGTTGGGAGATGTTTTATTGGATTACGATAGATATAACCCTTAGGTTCAGCAAGAAGTGTTATTTTAGGATTAATCATATATACATATGTTTAATGGTATTGATAACATTAAGAGTATGGTTATTTATAGGGTTGTTTTTCATATTTCTTGGAATGTTATATTAATTTTCTTAATATACTATTATTAAAAATTGAAACCTATCACATCCAAAAAGGGTATGGTCCCTTAACATAAAATATAAGTACAATAAGGGAGAAATTTATACCACTACCCTATGTTATTTCTTGTTTCGTATGAAAATTTTATTCTTATTGACTTGAAAGATTAATATTAGGTGGATATTTGGAACATATATTTTATCAAAGATATAAACATGGGATTGAAAATAAATTTGGTGATTAATTTCATTTTGGAAGAAGTTTTCTATTTTTAGAACCTAATATGATTTAGGTAAACAAATAATTATGGTAGTTTTGGGGGGATATAGGTTGGATTATTGTTTTCAAGAATATAGGACTTTAATGTATATTTAGGGTTATTTTGGTATTATATAGAAATGATTATCATTTTATAAAGATTACATGAATAAGAATTATATATTTTTAGTATGAGACATTATGATTGATTGATGTTATTTAGAGATAAATGTTAATTTTGTCTTTGAAGTATTTATGATCAAGTCATTATAATCATTAGGTCTCAATCTTAGTTATAAATTTTTTGATGAATTTTAATATTACTTATTTATCAAATTATCTAAGTTGATATTTGAATGTTATTTATGAATATTTGGTGGTTATTTTTATATTTTATTATATTATGGTTTATTCAAATTTAGAATTGGTGTGCACCGACTATTTTGGTTTAAGTTAATGTATAATGATAAGGGAATGTACTTGTTAAGGTTTTTTAGATTATGTGGTGTATTTGAAGTTTATTTTGGTGCTTTGGGGAAAAAATAAATCATGATTAACATTTTTTTAAAAAAAAGTTGAGTTTTTGGTGAAAATCTATTAAAGGATAACAATTGAATTTTCATGTAAGTAACATTCCATATATTATTAGTCGAGATGGTAAATAAATTCCTCAACTCTAGGAAAAGGATCTTGAAATATAATGTTTTTCCAATTACATTAAATTTAGATTAAGTTATGGTCTTTTTAAATCTATTTGATTTATAATTTTTTCCTTTTACCCATAGACACATCTATTCCAGAGCCACCTATACTGATAGTATCTCGGTAGGGATGTGTTTCTAAGAAACCACTCACTCTATCAGTAACCAAAATCTGAGTATATTTTATTATACGATAACTCATCCTTATACTTATACTTGGAGACATCCCCATACATATCCTTATAAATATAACTAAGGGTCTCAATAAATATTTCTCATCCTTGTTTCCAAAGGTAACTAAACATGATCTCTAATAACAACTATAACAAACCTCATTTTACCCACATAGAAATTATATCACATTTCCATAATAAATAAAACATTACACAAATAGACTCCCAAAGGATGACTTAGTTTATTGCTTTTGGAAACATGGAAACATAAACATAGATACACAAACAGGCTACATTATCTCCCACTAGGTTTTTCAGGACTATTACCCTGCTTTGACCTATAAAACATAATACATATCCTCATGACTGTAGGGAAAGGAAACATACAAATGGGTGATCTCAGATTCTCAGTAAGGGTAAACAAGAGATATATGTAATCATAAACATGAGAATAGGGGGTGTGATAATGTGACCATAATTTTATAAGATCACACACTCTATATAAAATAAAATTAACATGAATCAGGGAATAAATCATTGTTGTTCATAACACATGAAACATATGGAAATAAAGATCATAAGACATGAAATTATAACATATGCATTGAAAATGGAATTATGGAATACATATAAGCTTATATAATTATTTCCATAGTAGTAAAGGCAATACTATCGTGGACATTAAGTGGAAAATGTCGTTAATTGAACCGAGTATATACCCTGTTACATCCCTATATTACTAAAATGTTTACACTCCTAATTCCATCCAAACAATACTAAGTTGAGTTCATTTAACATTTCATCCCTATAATACTGAACCAAGTTCATTTCTCATTTCATTCATGTTTATATCATGAGATATAAATATCTACATAATTCATTGTAGATAGATATAGGTCCCACCCATATCATAATTGAATAATACATACATGTTCCAAAAATTCATAAACAATCATATCATAACCCATGAAGTGAAATTGGTATCATAAACATGTAATTATACCATAACCTATGGAAAAATATACAAGTTTCATTATAATTTAAACAAAATAAAACTCTACGAAAGAGAAACATATTTAATAAACAAATAACCCATGAAAAAGAAATTTATTTCATAATCAAATAACCTATAAAAGAGAAATGTATTTCATAAACATATAACCCCTAAAATAGAAATGGGTTTCATAAAGATACAAACCATGAAAGAGAAATGGGTTTCATAAATACACTGACATCATACATAACATATTAAAAGAAAGAATATCAATGGAACCTTTATATAATTTCCTATAAATACATGAGTAACATGTAAAGATTTAATCATAGATGAAAAATAATTTTGAAATATCTTCCAAAAATGGTTCTTTAGGAAAATATTCATTCTTCATTAAAAAGTTTTTTTCTTACATAAAACAATTTTAAAATAATTTTCATAGAAAGTACCTTGAAACCTTATAAAGAAGAATTTTAATCAATTTGAAAAACCTTTTCCTTTAATTTTATAAATTAATCTCAAAAATATTTAAAAAATTCTTTTAAAACATATAAATTAAGCTTCATAACATTTAAAAACCTTTTTATTTGAAAACCCTTTGAAAACGTAAAAAGAATGATCGAAAATGTTTTGAAACCCATTTCTTTGAAAATAACTTTAAAAACAAATAAATAACCCTTGAAAACATTCTGTAAACTAATTCTTAAAAATACTTTTAAACCCAATAAATAAATCAAGAAAACATTTTGAAAACCATTTGATTTAAAATAATTTGAAAACATACTAAGAAATATTTAAAATGATTTTAAATACTCTTTAGTTGAAAAATTATGAAATAAGATTGAAAAGGCATTGAAACCCATCCCTTTTTAAATAATTTTAAACCTATTAAGAAATCAAGAAAATGTTTTTAAAACCTTTTTACATGAAAAAATATGAAATAATCTTGAAAATCATTTGAAAACCATTTTCCCTCAAAATTATAAAAGAATATTAAAAACCATTTTAAAAAATTCATTGAAAAATAATTTGAATACAAATAATAAAAACATGAAAATGTTTTCAAAACATTTCTTTGAAAATTACTTTTAAAAAAAATCTTAAAAATTAACCATTTAAATATGCAATGGAATATTCACAAAAATGATGATGGGTAAATTAGTATGTGTCATATGAGCTAAAAAATATTCCTTTTATAGAATAAAACTATAATAAAAATTCCATGTTCAGAAAGATACAATAATATTCCATTGAAAAAATTGGTAGAAGAAAACAATGGGTACAATTTCTTTTAATTACTATAGGAGATTAGTAGAATATTCTTCGAAATCCTTTTTAGAAAACATATTTTCGAAGAAGCATAGATTTCCAACCGAAGATAGGTAAAGTCATCTATTCATAAAAATATTTTATTAACTATATTATGTTTAAAATAGTATAACTATTATACTAATACATAGATATATATTTAATAAATATAGGAGAATAAAAATCCTTATTTTTATTGATAGATGGATCATAATATTTCATCAACGGAAGCATAATCATAAACAATTTTGATAAATGACGGGATTATTTCAATAAAAAATTACCACATCATTTCTTGGGATCATACACTCCATGAAATAAAATTAAATTAAATGAAGCATAAAATATCATGAAAATAATGTTATTCATGTTATAAAAGTTTAAATACACCTATAAAAATAATTTAGCTGGATAACAAAACATTTGTCTCAAAGAAGACAGTTTGAGACAAAACCATCTTACCGATTTGGTTACTTTTAAAACTAAACCCCATGAGAGAAATATCATAAAATTGATATGTAAATACCCATAAATTTAACTATAATATTGAAAAAAATACATTCATGGTTAGTATATAAAACCACACAATAGAAGTGAGTAGTGGATAGGGCATGTATCTCACAAAAATAAAAAGTGAGATTAAATACCCTTACCTTATGTCATGACTCTCTTCTAACTCGATAAATATTCCTATATAATAAATTTAAGTTTTTTATAAATTTTATAAAGAGTCATATTATTATATCTAATACCATGCATGGTTTTGTAATATCTTCTTGTTAAAAATTTTATGTTAAGGTTCTACTTTGGGTAATATTTTCAATGTTCTTCGCTTGTGTCATAATTTGTTATATCTTCGGTCATTATACATTTATAATTATTTAAATAATGTAAAAAATGATAAAAATATCATTTATATTCAGTATATTGGTATTATAATAATCTATATAATATATAATTATGAAATAGAATACATCATTCATAGAGACGGTGGGTTGTAATTACGCATGAACGTTGTTTCCATCTTAAAGTTGTATTAAAATAAAGATAGTAAATGACATATATGTGTATATATATATATATAATTATTCCAATATAATTCTAATATATCATATATATCATATAAATTAACTAAATCCATCCGTAATAGTTTCCTTGTAGTGTGTGAATGAATAGCATCGCTTTGAGGGGGAAGTAGTCCACACATCCTCAAAAAAGATTATCATATTTACAATAAATGTAAATTATTAATATATGTGTTTTAAAAGTATTAAAGAAGGATAAATACAGAATTTATATAACAAATAACATATATAAAAAGTTTTTCCAAAATAATTTCCACCATGATAGGTGTTAAAGGAGAATTGAACAATCATAATTTTTTGAGGCGGTAGTTCGTCGCGCACTTAAATAGTCAATTCCTTACCCATTAGTTGGAAGTGTGTGTAAGAGTATCAATAATACATAAAATAAAAATCTCATAGTATATTTATGATAATTGTTTATACAATAATGCAATAATAGGCTTTTAGGGGCAGAGAATTGAAAACAACATGAGGAATAATGTTAACTATTATTCTAGTAACTTCTATTGGTTTTCCCCCAAGCACTTCATTTGAATGATTTATACCCAAAGTGGGGATTATAGTAGGAATTAATAGATTTTGGGAGACATATTTGGAATATTTTGGATGAGAAAACGTGACTTGATAGGTGTTATGAAGGGGTAGAGTTCTATCCTTTTATAGTGGAAGGGGAGTGGCACTATTGTAAATACCAAAAGGTATTCAATAATGGGAGGTATCCTTTACCTAATATCATTTAAAAATAACGAAATAATGGATTAATGTAAAATTATGGTCAAAAAAATCATTACCACACCGAAATATGTTCATTTTTATAATTTTGATCCTAAACTTCTATAATTACCTAATTTTATTATTTTGGTTTTTATTGAAGCATCTAGTGTGGTAACCAAGAAAAATTTAAAAATTAAGACTAAAATAAAGTGATATTTATTATATAATATATATCCACTTAATTATATATAGGATACATAATTTATAAAATCAAAATCTCTTATGTTTTGGAAATTAATTTTTTTTAAAAGTGCATGTCACGTACAGAACACTCCATAAACCATTATTGTGCTGACAATGTTTTTACAATTTGTGGTTAAATATGTTAACTATAAAAGATGAATTTTTGAATTAAAAAACAATATATATTATTTTTTCTCTCTAAAAAATATCTTTTATAATAATTTATTCTTATTAATTATTAATGATTTAATAAAATATCATTTATTGTAAAAAAAACTATAATGTCAATTTTGACATTATTTATTTAATTTAAATTTAAAAATTTAAAAATAATATTTATATTAATTTAAATTATGTTTAAAAATATGTAACATGATATATTAATCTTAAAATGTAATTTAAGTTAATTATTTAGTCTACTTAATTCACATCACTTTTAATATGTACAATATCATTAATTTTAGTTAATTATTAACTAAATGATCTTCACACTGGCATTTTTTAAGCATTTTAAGTAGTTAAATCATCTTTAAATTTTATTGATAAACTATTATGATACAAATAAACCATTTATATTTAAAAATGATATGTATAACCTAAAATATGATTTCATTATTCATATCTCAATGTTTTATTCATGTAAAAGGTCAAGAAAGTTCCCTTATTGTCTTTTTTTAATAACCCTTTTATATAATGAAATTACATTTAATAATATCCAAATAATGCATAAAAATGTCCTAATATAGTATACGGTCTAATTATTGGCATCCAATGGATATTGGACCAGTTTCCAAGTCATTTGTATCCTTAAGATTAAGGTTGAGTCCCTAATTATGAATAATCATACCTTAATCACTGTGATTAAATTTAATCAGTTTCACTAATATTTTGGACCAAAAAATAATTTAATATTATTATAATAACAATTTCATGCAGATTAAAACCAAATAGAACTATTTTTTATAATTAAAATCACAGAAGTGGAAAAATTTAAATTGAATGCTTGTCACGAAGATGTGGAAAGAAGAAGATTTGGTAAACCAATAACGGTTAAAAGTTAAATAAGTTATTTATAAAAACATTTCATATAAAAAAGATACCAAACACCTAAATTGGATTAATATATATATATATATAATTTATATATTATGAATTTCAAAATAAATTAAAAATATAATTTCATATTTATAATTATTAAAACCGAAATACAGTTTTTAACTAAAATAGAATAACTTTCACTATTTATCAAATAATGAAGTTCCTCAAAAAAATACAAAACAATAACCCTGAGAAAATTTATAACTTAATAATTAAAAAAATGAAGTTTATTTTATCAAATTAAATTTCTAAAAGTGTCTAAAATTAAATTTATAGTTTTTCACATAAGTACGTGAAAACAAGTTCATTTGAGAAAATATTATTTTAAAACGTATAAATAAATTACCAACAAAATATATGTTCATATTCTATTTGTTTTATTTATATAAAATCAATATAAATGATATTTGAAAATTATCTATTATTATTTGTATTTTTAATTTTATCGGATAGGCTATAAATATATCTTTTAAATAATTCTAACAATAAAATGACATTTAATAAAAATTTGGTGTTGTGTGAAATGTACAACAATTCAATAGTGCGTGTATCAAAATCCAATTTAGTTCCATGTAAAAGTAATATTTGTTAGTTTAATGTAATACTTCAATGAAATTTAATTCATTCAAAAAATATATTTCACAATATCTCGGGGAGCTACATTCTCAGTAAGGTAAAACATAATAGATAACAATAAAAGATAATAATTAAAAATAATATAAGTATAAGAGTTTTATAATACGATAAAAAAATTCAATAATCATAAAAACTTACTCAAATTTCATTAAACATGAATCATGGAATGAGATTTTTTTAATCAAAAGACATCAGACATAAGTGTGTGGAACCATCATAAATTAAAAATGATTCATGAGAACATATCCTAAGAATGAAAAATATGTTTTTGGAGTAAAAATAAATATATAAATTAATTTCTATAGTCATGTATTTCAATGAAGACAATTTTATCGGATTATGATCACTCCTCATTCCATTATTTCCGTAGTAAAGGTTTACTCACATTACTATCTTATTTGAAAAATTACCTTATATAATTGGGTGCACTCACCTTTCTAGTTCTTATTATCAGATGACATACCCCTCATTTCCAAATAAATTATAGTTACATATAATTATAGGATCTCTATTCACATAATTAAAACCATACATATGTGTATGACAAGATCACACAATATTCATTATGTCATAATTTAGAACCTGCTGAAAGGATACATGTTTGATAAAAATTTCAAAATCATAATTGTAAAAAAATTATTGAAATAGTAAATATGGTGAAATTTTATGATATCCCATTTAATTAGTAATAAGCATCAAATGATGATTTTAGATAATAAAATAAATTTAAAATATCACAAAAACATTTATTGGTAAATATACCCATTTATTTTGAATTTAATTATCTAAAATCATAAAACAACCAAAAGATTAAGTAAAGTAATTCAATGAAAATAATCAAAAATATAAATAGGAATATTTAATGAAAATATTATCCATGGTGATAGGTAAATTCATTCATATAGTTTCCATTAAAAAAATTACTTTTACAATTTCCATAAAATCTCAAAAGTACAGTGTTTGAAAATATGATAAATATATTCCATTTAAGACTTGGAAAAAAATCAATATAGGTAAAATTATAATTAAATAATTTTTTTTGAATATTATAATCTTTCCTGAAATTTTTTTATTGAAAATAAGTACCTGGAAGAAAATATTGCATACCAAAGAAAATCACATGTTCGGTTTTACTTAGAAATATATTATTAGTCTCTTGAACCCTTAAGGAGATGAAAATTAATGGAAAAATAGTTTAATATTCAGAATTAAATAGAGAAGAAATAAATTCATAATATTAGGGATAGATATATCAAATATTTTCTTCATTAGAAACTTAAGTATAAACAATCCCGATTAAAATTAGATTTTAACATCATACGCTTAATTCAAGTGTGGTTTTCTTCATAAGATCTCTAACCTACTATATAATAAATTTAAATATATTATAATTAATTATGAAAACCATAATCATAACTATAATACTATAATTATTTTACATAGAAAATCTTATCCCATGTTCATTAAGAGTCATCCATTAGCATCATTATTTAATGTGTTTACTACTTCATTTTTCATATGTTTTTTAGTACAGAGGTTATCATCCTAAAACATTGATTAGGGTTCCACACTATCTATTGTTTTAATAATTATATTAAAATAATATATATATATATATATATTTATTATATTCATTATGATACATATTCATATTAAGTGGTGACGAAAAACTAATTATATCACTTTGTAGAGACAGTAATTTTTATATAGACACTAGTGTTCTTTCCACTTTTCAATGGATGGCGTGAAAGAATGATAAGTGATAATTCCCCATTCTAAAATCATTATTTTATAATAAATATACTTTATATCCATAAAATATATCATTTTTACCATCCACGTAATGGTAAAATGATAAAGAAAATCAAATCACTTTGTAGATGTGGTTGTCTCCATGTATGCAGGAGCGGCATTATCGTTTAACAATTTATCAAAAGTAAATAACATTGAAAATATATAATAATTATAAATTCATAATTAAGGATTTCATATTATTTATAAAACAATATTAACTAAAATCTGTAAATGTTGGATCTTAAAAATGAATTGTTCCTATATATGGAGATGGTAGTTCACACATACGCATGAATGATACTATATTCTCACAATTTATAGTGAATATGTGGTATATTATTTTTAAATAATAATAATAACATATAAATATTTTTTTTACCAGGTTCATCAGGTTTAACTATATAAAACATGTTAAATATAAGTGGAATAAGGAATAATACTAATATAGGCTCGTTAAGATCAATACCTCTTCTTTGACCGACCTCCTTTGGCTTACACATTAATCTTTGGAGGATTGGTATTAGGAGAATAAAAAATCCACAAGATGATTGGAATTATTCTATCAAGGATTTTGAGCACGTATTTTCAAATCTATAAGGGTCAAATGGTAAAAATGAAGAAGGATATATTCCCTTTTATAAGTGAGGTAAGAGACACATATGGAATTTCTTTAATCATTTCAATTATATAAGTTCACTTTTATAGGAAAATGTATCTAAATGGATTTGGATTAAAAACTAAAAAAATAAGGTCTTATTATATTAAAATAATAAAAATTAAACATTTTTTGTTGGAAACCATTCCCTTATCACTTGGTTTAACCACCACCCCCTCTCAAACCCATATTATTCATCACTATGGTAATTTATTTCACTGTTTTTAATATTAACTATGAAAATTCTTATATTGAACCTATTAGATTATATTAATTATTAAAATTAAAATTTTCAAATTTTTTTTACTATAATAATTTTATACTAGTCGCAGAATTTAATTTCAAATAAGCTTATAACCTGCAATGAGAACTTTTTTTAAAAAATGAATCTCTAAACCTAAAACATGATTATCATACATTACATTCCCAATAAAATCCATAAATTTAATGTAAAAATATTTTATTAAATGTATAATCTTAAAAATTTATAAAAAAACATTACTCAATAGATATAAATTAATATATTAAGAAAAAAGAACATTTTAAATATCAAAACAGTTTTTATATATATTTGTTTTTAAGCCCAAAAAATAACTTATAAAATAATCTAGTTGAATGTTTTTTCATAAGTAATTAATTATACTATTTATAATTAATGGAATATTTTTCACTTTAATATAAAATTAAAATCATAATGTGACTTTTACTTAAAAATAAATGACAAGTTTTTCAAAAAACATGTTTTCACTATTCACTAAAAAAATAAATTATTTAACAAAAATCTAAAAATTGTATCAATTATAATACTAAAAATATAATTTAAGAAATCATATTAATTTCCTCAAATAAATTTTAATATAGTGTTAGAAATAATTTACTTGTGAAAAATTGAGAAAAAATTATTTTTAATGAAAACATATTTTTTATGCATAAAACGACCTTTCTAAAAAATATGTACTTATTTATTATGTTTTAACCAATACGTTTACACAATTTAAAAAATTTACAAATATTTTTCATAAAGTTGTAATAATTCTTCATAACAACCCATTTAATAGATATTTTTTAATAGTCTACGACATCATGGTTCATATAAACTAATGGTTGTGTGTAAGGGAAGCTACCGAGTACTTCTAGTTCATTTCATATAAAACACATATAAAATAATGGGGTGTTACACTCAACCACATTATCACATGTGATATCAAAAAATAACCAAATAATTGGAGGGATTTAACAAAACTAAACTATATCAAGGATTTATCGGGCCCAAACTGTGTCCTAATAAAAAACCATACATAATTATACCACATCAATACAAAATATTCATCAATTAATTAAATCTTAACTAAGCCATGGGAAATAAATATGTATAGGGAAACTATAATAAAATTTCATATTAATAATCCCTCTATCTAAAGAATATGGATTGTATCATAAGAACATTTTTGAATTGTAATATAATGAAATTCAATGGATAAATAAATAGATAATAAACACCTTTTTTGATTATTCTATTAATATCATTGAAAAATAAGAATAAATATAGATTTTTGAAATAAATATTTCATTTTTAAAATCTAATATTCAATTTTGAAAAATATAACAAAAATTAAATTTCATTTCAAAACCACTAGGAATTAAATCATTTGGGTACCATTTTAATACATGTATAAGAAACTTCATAAATAATAAAAACATATAATGTTGATAGAAACTACAAAATAATTTTATAAAACATTGTTTCTATTGTTATAATGGACTATGTTACGGGTCACATTAAAATTCATTTACAAAAACGATAAGTGAGATATTTTTAAAATATTTAATTTTAAATATAATATTTAATAATGGTTCCAGGAAAAAAAAGATAAAGTAATTTCTATGTAAATGTATAGTGGATGATAAAATATCTATTCCCAAAAAGTAAAGTATTTTTATTAATTTAAAATAGTTTTCTTAAAAACCCAAATCATAAAAAGGTATAAGAAAATTTATTTTGAAAATTTTTAAATGGAATGGTAATTTTCACATAATATAACATATTATTATACTCCCAAATATAAAGGATATAATTAATGGATAAGAGAATATGAATATTGTGGTGAAATTTTCATTAAATTGGATGAGGATAATTCTCAAAAACTGATATAATTTTTGAGAAATAAAATAAACAAGTTAAAATATTTTAATTGAAAATAATATTCCCTTGAGGGGAAGAGAAAATACTATGAAATAAAAACATAGGATGGAAGAAAACAGTTCAAAAATAAGAATTACAACATAATGAATGTAGTTAAGTAATCAAAGACCCTTAAAACTTTGGTATATTTTGAATAAAACCCAATGAAATATAAAATATGATACAAATTTATAAATCCATTAATTTGAATGTAAGTGATAAAAAATAAATCTATATCCAATATATAGCA
Source organism: Viscum album (assembly GCA_963277665.1). Taxonomy (NCBI): domain Eukaryota; kingdom Viridiplantae; phylum Streptophyta; class Magnoliopsida; order Santalales; family Viscaceae; genus Viscum; species Viscum album. The sequence continues at coordinate 634,490,468 of OY728130.1, forward strand.
CAGAAAAGGAAACTCGTTTTGAATATTAATGAAATATCAATGAAGAAAAATTGACATTCAAAAACCCATACTTTTAATATCGCATATCTAGGCATGCTCAAACCATATATATAAAACAGTACATTATTAATCACTTATTTCAGAAACATATTCAAACATATATTATTTTATAATATCTATTAATAATATTATATATTAGGTGCTGGTGGGAACAATTAAATTTAAACAAACACACACCTCACACAGAGGACAATAAGGTAGGCCATAGCCCCCCCCAGGGGATATCCCACCAATCAAGTGTTATTTATTCAGTGCATATCCCATAAGACCAATGTTCATGAATTCCATTACATGTCTCGTAGGCCCACTGGGCTTGAAATCCCCTTACATGGCTATATGGACCTAATTTTTGACCCAAAGGCCCTCCAGTAATTTTTTTAATGAAAACAGATTGGAATTTATAATAATAAAAATATTAATACATTACATTATCTTTGTAAAAACAATATTATATCCTCATTATTTTAAAATAATTCTAGTATTTATGTTTCCATATTCATCTTTGATAGAAATTTATAACATCGTTCATGTCGGTGGTTAAATCGATTGAAATAAGGGAAAGCTCTTTATGGCTGATAATTGTTACGAAAGTGATTATTTTAGGATCATATCAAAAATTATATATGAATAATGAAATTATTTTTATGTTTTAATGTTTATAAATAATTATATAATATAATTTGATAAAAAAAATATGAGATTAAAATAGGAAATAAGTGACATTCTTGGAGGCGGTTGTCCGCATGTATGCATAGGCACCATGTCCATTTGTATTGAATGTAGTGAATATTGGAATTGGTTCATATTTTAAAAATCTTAATAATTTTATAAATCTAATATTTATTCATTAAATATCCCTTTTAAACGTGGCTTTCATTGTGGATAAGGACAAAGGATCACATTACTAATGAAGGCGGTAGTCTGCACATGACTCAATCCACATATTAGTTTTTTATATAGTTTATAGGAGGGTAGAAAATAGATATTCCATTAGTATAATAACATTTAATCATATAATTAATTATTTTATTATTATAAATTAATGGATAAAATAGTTATTAGGGGTTACAAGAATAAAATAATTATGAAAGATCAATTGCAAACATTACCACTCCATTTGGATATTCTCCCTTGGGTAACACGTTAAGGCTCCTTAGAATGGTATTATGGAATGAACAATAATTCTATGATGTGGGGAGATCATTCAAGATAACCTAGTGGAGGTTTTTCATCATGAAAAAGATTTCTAACAAGTGGATGCTTGTGGTCGAAGAGATCTGCTTTTATAAGTGAAGAAAATGGAATTTTTGAAAATACAAATTATTTTTCAACGATGGTATAACACAATTAAATATTTAATGTAATGAAAAATGGGAAATAATTAGGTGTTTTTGATTTAGGTTTGATAAATCCATTACTATTATTTCTCACAAAAGTTTCAAAAAATTATTAGGTCTTTTACAACTATAATTTCAAATTCAACCATTTTGATTGTCATATTAGTAATCAATTTTTACCCATATAAATTATATTATATTAAAACATATAAGGTATCCTGTATAACAAAAAATATTCTAAACAAAAAAATATAATCCACATAATCTAATTCATTTTTTTAATATTAAAAAAAATTAAATTGATTAATTTCATATATTGAAAAAAGGTTTTCTAAAAAATGTCATTTTTACCATTAAGTAATTTAAAAATTAAATTACATTATATACAAATTAAATTTGTGATAATGTAATTATATATATATATATACAACATATCATAATAATTCTATAAAATATATAAGTTTAATTTATTGTATAATAATTATCGAGCCCTAATAAATAAACTCTTTGAAAATAACTATTTTGTCAATAGTATAGTCATTAATATTAATCATAGCAATCATAATTTTATTCCACGAAATGAAATTTATATTTTTAGAAAATATGAACATGTAGATCTAAAATATTAAATCTATATCTAAATATTTCAATTCTATAATTGATGAAAACGTTTTTTGTATAGATGTGAATAAAATAGTTTATCAAGTAAAACATTTCCTATGTTTCCAAAATTATTAAAATGGCATTTATAAATTCAGAAAATAATATCTAAAAGGTCAATTTTAGATTTCAAATATATATTTTTTATAAAAAATTATTTTTAATCAATTAAATCATTCTCATATTACGATGATGTCACAAAATGGATGGTATTAACAAAATCTCTATTTACATTATTTAACTAAAAATAACTTATTTTATAAAAAGAATTCAAAACATCAATCATAACTTATTTTTATATATTGAAATAAAAAATGAATCACATTTTTTAAAATTAAATTTCTAGAATTTATAAATTTATATTTTAATTAATATTATAACGTATATAAAAAACTAAAATTTTCTTTAAAAAAAAGTTGATTTTAAACATTTAGTATTCATAATTTTATTTCAAATCTATTTCTCTTATAAATAATGATAATATATTTATTCATATATAATAATATTGAAAAAATAATGAAATTAATTTATTATGATAAAATATAAACCAATTTAAAAAATTGAATAATAATACTAAATGATATTATATCTTTTAAATTATGTATCATCTTAATGTAAGTTATTATAGTTGATTATTGTAGATACTACAGTTTTAGTAAATATTATTCTTTAATTAAAGATCTTGTGATTTTCTTTTCTATCACAAGACAATGAACAAAAAAAATAAAGTCACATTAATAAAAAAATTAAATACTACCTTTATACTAAAACTGTTAAATTAGGGACTATAAACACAAGTATCCACTTCATAAAAACTATAAAAAATGTATAATGAAAAAGTGATTTTTCTATTTGGAGATACACTATTTCTGATAAAAATTAAACATTAATTGGGATAATATGAAAATTAAAATTTTCTCCATATTATAAATTTTATTAGAGAAATGGATTCTATGATATAAATTAATATCACCAAATTTTAATTATAGTCATAAAAATAAAACTACTAAGATTAAAGTTAATTAGAGTGATAATAATGGAATTGTAAATTTTGATGATTTTGGTAATCTATGAAATTAAATTATTTCAAATAATTACTCTAATCTTATGTTTCAATAAATATATTATTATACTAACACACATTTTATTGGTAACCAATCCTAACTTGATTATGATCATATAATGTTTAAAGAATCCTTTTTCTACAAAAAGACTTCCTCTATATATAATTTTTTTTATATAACAGTTAATTTTCACTTATTTAGAATTTTAATTAGATTTAATAGAGATTAAATTTCATTCTATCACAACTAATTATGGTAAGAGTTATTATTTTGAATTTTTAGGAACAAAATAGTATTTTTTTAAAAACTAGTTTCATGGGTTAAAACTAAAATGCTAAAATCTAAAAACCTAAATGTAATGGTATTAAAACTGGATAAAAACATGATTTAAAGTATTTGGTTGACTTTTTATTGAACCAAACTCACATAAAACTCATATTTTTCAAATATTGTATCTATTGACTATTGAATAGAATTTTTTATTTTTTATTATTATAAAAGTTACCCTTCTATATTATAAAAGGAACCCTTCTCCCCTTCACATCCACACTGTTTCTAGACATTAGTATCAACTAAAAAAACAACCAAATACTCTATAAAAATCCTCCATAATTCATACAAGACATTTCCCTTGTACAAGTTGAGGATTCGGATCCTGAAGGTGTTACTCATGGGATATCATCAAAATGAGAAAGTAATTATTTTCTAATGATATCTTACATGTTGTTCCTTCCTTTCCCCACCTCTTTAAGAAGAAATATTTATCTTATATTTCAAGGAAATAAGTACTAATAATATAAAAAAATTATGAAAAATTAATATTCTTTAACTACGATATCATTTTTACATAAAAAATGAAAATGTCTTTATGTTAACGTGTGAACTACCATCACCATGGAAAAAATGATTGATTTTTCCCCTAATGTTAGTGGTTAGTTAAATTTGGATGATAAATTTTTTTAATATGATATTTATGACATAATTAATCAAATATATAATAATAAAATTACATAATTTCTCCCCATTATATTGGAAATGAACATATCTCCAGTGTATATGTGCGGACTAATACCTTCATGATATGAATTACTTCATTTTTCATAAGCACATCACTCAAATATAAATAAAAGTGTATTTAATTAATATAAATAATATTTAAGGAAATATTAATATTATTTAAAGGTAATAGTATAAATAATCTACCAAAAACGCCCAGGGATGAATCAAAGATCCACCCCTACCAAATTTTATTGAAAAATAAAGGCAAGAAACAAATCATCAGAAAGGAGATTTACAAAGTCTTGTAAACACCATGCCACAAGAATCAGCCTCAATAAAGCGCCTGCAACATTTAGGAGCCAAAAAGGACCATTCAGAGCTTGACACTTCCATAACCAACTTTGATAGAGCATCAACCACTTGATTGTCCTCCCTATAAACATGAGTCACATCAAAGATAATATCATCAAGAAGGTGAAGACATTCAACCCAATAAGGTAGCATAGCCCATGGGACATTCCTGGATCTCTGTTTGATTAAATCCACCGCCACCATAGAATCAGATTATAGCCATATAAAATGCCAACCAAAATAAATAGCATATCTAATTGCTTTGATAATAACCCGTAATTCATCTTCAATAGCAGATCCCTACCCAATGAAATGATAAAAATAGCCTTTGACAAAGCCTCGATAGGTGCGGAAGACACCACCGCAGCCTGAAGGTCCAGGTGTCCCTGCAGCCGCTCCATCAACATCAACTTTCAGCCAGGAGGGAATGGGGGGGAATCCATCTAATAGACTTGAGCATTAATGGTTCTTTGTGTCTACCAGTAACACCAAAATTCCTCAGCACAATAAAGACATTTAACTCATTTTTCATGAAACCAGTTTGAATCCTGTAAGCTGTGAAGATCGCCCTGTGAATAGATTTGACACTAGAGTAGATAGTGGGAGTGATATAATTGAAGAGATAGTCATTCCGGGCCTTCCAAGTGAACCATATGGAGGGTTCAACAACAACCATAGTCAGATTCCTCACCTGTTCACTGTATTGAGCATCAACAACATAACAAAGTATCCCTTCCAATGAGAAGATATTTAAATAGCACCCTGTCATGTCTTGGATGTGGCTCCATAACCTGCAAATGAGGGGACCAGAGAGAAAAATATGCTCAAGAGATTCCACAGCACCATAAAATAAAGGGAATGCTGAGGCAATATGAATGCCAATCCTTTGTAGAGTGGACTGAACTGGTAGTCTTTTCCTCCAGATTCTCCATAAGAGCAGAAAATCAGTGGATGGGATGAAGCAGGTTTTGAAAGAAAGAAGCCACCTGGGTGCTGGAGATTGGCCAGCACAAAAATAATGATACATAGCTCTGGTACTGAGGATCCCATTGGTACTATGCTCCCATACGAGAGTATCTCGATCCATATACTTATAATTACGGAATTCAGAAAGCAGATTGGAAGGGATGAGATCCAAAAATTCGGTATTGGAATTCTGCACCGAAGAAATCTGGACATGCATCAAATTCTGGGGAATGATAACAGCCTACTGGAGAGGTCTCGAAAGCCATGAAGTTGTCCAGAAATTCATAGATGAGTCCCTACAAACCAGCCATTTTGAGGAAATAATAATCCTATTAAAGGAAGACTTTAGAGCAGGCCAGACTGAGGATGAGAGGTAGTGAGGATATTCAGTCCAAAGTCTTAATATTAACCGGGCACCAATGAAATCCATGGAATTATCCTGGATTGATATGAGATTCCATGTAAATTTTCAAATCAGGGCATCATTGAAGAGAGCTAGATCCTTGATACCAAGACCCCCCCCCATATCAATGGGTTTAATGAATTCTTTCTAGGAAACAACCACCAGTTTCTTTTCATACATGGAGCCAGTACATATGATTTTTCTTATAAGCCTCTGAATCTCCTTGATGATATTTCTAGGCTATCTGTAAACAGAAAAAACATAAACAAACATGGATGTGACCAAAGATTTCACAAGACAGATTCTTCCTGCTTGGGACATTGCCTTCCCCTTCCAATTATCCATTTGATCAGTGATATGTGAGAAAATGGGCTGAAGGTGAGATCTTTTAACTTTTCCCAAAAAAAGAGGAACACCAAGATAATTAAAAGGTATAGAACCCTTCTTAACTCCAAGAAACCTAGAAAGCTTCCTTTACCTTCTCGTAGACACTCCTTTTCCGAAGACAAAAAAGTATTTAAGGGAGTTAATAACATGTCCAGAGACATCCTCATAGTGGTAGAAGATATCCTTGATCAAATTAACTATTCTAAAATTAGCCCTCCCAAAAAAACATTATATCATCAGCATAAAACAGATGGGAAGGGGCATGAAGATCCCTTTCAACTTGAATTTTATTATACAAACTAGCTTGGACCAGGTAATCAAGAATGTGACTTAGATAATCCTCATCCAAAGCAAAAAAGGAGGCCAGAAAGAGGATCACCTTGTCGAAAGCCCCTATAGCACTGAACAAATCCCATTGGAGAGCCATTAATCAAAACAGAAAGCTTAGCACTCTTGAGGATAGCATGAATCAAATTGATAAATTTTCTAGATAACCCATGCATTTTCAGAATTAAGAATAAAAAAATCCATTTCATAGTGTCAAAGGATTTTGAGATGTCAATTTTCATGGCTAATCTACCAGGTTTTTCCTTTTTCTTCATAGAGTTGATACATTCAGATGTAGTAAAGATGCATGTTTGAATGATCCTTCCTGGTACAAACCCAAACTGGTTTGGGGTGATAATGTTTTTGGCCACATGATACATCCTGTTTGAAATGATTTTGCTGATAATTTTAGGAATAGTATTCCCAATAACAACTGGTATGAAGTCTTTAATATCATTGGAATTATCCTTCTTAGGAATCAAGGAATTAAAATCGGAATTGGAACCAAAATTCATGGAGGCAGTGAAAAAGAAATGTCTAACTGCATTCACAACCACATCATGTACCAACTCCTAGTTGAATATAAAGAATTTGTTATTGAATCCATCAGGCCCAGCAACACTATCAATATTAAGGGAGAACAGGGCTTCCCTTACCTCATTCCCCCTCATAATGTCCACAAGCTCATCATTAATTTGATCGTCAAAAGATTTAATGATTTTGTGAGAAATTCTGCTAGAATTATCAACTCCATTCTCATAATAAATCTCAGAGAAATAACTCACAACTACATTTGAGATTTTAGCTTCTGTATTAAAGATTGAACCATTGATACTTAGAGTAGAAGCCTAAATTTGAATAATATTCCTAGAATTTTTTTATTAAACCTAAATTTTTTATTTGGGGGTATAGGAATGAATGAAGAGTGATCAGGGCCAATGTAATGGTTTTATCAACTCAATTTACGATTCATTTTATCATAGAATTTCTTAAATGAATATAAATTTCATGATTTTAATGATCATAGTGTTTCCCTATTTTATATGGTTTTTCATTTTTATTTTTATTTTAATTAACTATCATCATCAATAACTACATCATTAAAATAAGTCTTCCAAATGTAAAGTGTAATGTTGTTAATAATTACTCTCATTCATAACAATGAATCATTCCTACCATGTCAATGATTTCATTCACTCCAATGTTATCCTCTTTTTAGGACACCTAATATGGAATAATTTTGATTATTCTCATAATTCAATTTACACATTTTAAGAAATAAAATTTATTACATTTTTATATTGTTTTTTAAACAATGGTATTTAAATATATTTTAAAAATAATTTTTTCATCTTTCCAAAATGTAATATTATATAGTCCACCCCATATTTTATGTAATAATTATTTTTCAACATGTATGTTTTAATTAGAAAACATTTTAATAAGTTTTTTAAAAGTATTAAGATTCCCTTCATATCATTTTTTTGAAATTAATTTATACTTAATCATTTATAACAATGATTAAAACGATTTGTAAAACCTTTTATAGATTCACTTCCACTCACCCTCCAACATAACTCTTTCATGAAGTCATTTTTAGACACCCTCTATTTGTAATTATGATATTATTATATTTGGGAAATCATATTTGTTTTATATATTATGATTTCAATTGTTTTTTCATATAATAATTTTAAAAAATTCAATCTTTTTTAATGTGTTCATTAAGATATTAATATAATTAATATTAAGTGGAAAACATATGTTCAGACGATGATGGGTGAGATCCTATATCAATAAAGAATCATAATTTTATTAATGAAATTTTAATTCTTATAATTATATTATATTGTATAAGGAACATACATTATATAGAGAACCAAATAAAAATATCATTATCATAAATTAAGAATGAAAGAAGTTGTATTAATTGAAATAATGGAATCTATACCGATGAAATAATAACGTGACCTTTGGAATATTAATATGATCCTTAATAATAGTAACCCAGAAAACAGAATAGTTACCTCACCAATTAAAGTGTAAATAAAAAATTTTCAACTTATAAGTGAAAATATGATATATTTATATCATGTCATAGATAAATAAATGTTTTAGAAATAATAAAATTAGTGTTGGTTTTTTTGTGACACATAAAGGTTTATTTAAAATTTTATAATCAATATAATTTTTAAATTGAATTGAATTTTAATAAATAGAATCATAAATAAATATTTTTTTATTATTATTATAAGATTATTTTATGATACCTTAATTAATTTTTCAATTTTTCATAAAATCGATTATAATATTAAAATTAGTATTTTTCAATTAAATGATAATTTTATTTTAAATATGAAATTCTTTATATTTGAAAACTTATTTTTATAAAATGGAGTCCATTTTTGAAATATACAAACTAAATATGTTCAGTATTATTTTTGGGTATTTTTCGAAAATAATTTATTTTTTCATGAATAGTGAAATATGGTGATTTATAGTATTTAAAATTTTAATCCAAATACATAAATTTTTGAGTCATGGATAGTGTAGGATCCCATTATTTCTATCTCACATGAACTATTTATTATACTTAGTCCCAAGATTCAACACTATTGATAGTATTGAGTCAAAATAATAATAAAAAATGAATAAAATAATCATAAACACCCATCTCCTCTCCCTATAAATACCACTTCTTATCGTCACCCCTTATAAGCCTTGAAGCGTTCTAATATTCTTCCCAATTACTATATAAAACCTATTCTCAGAATCATAGTCTTTCCATTTTCCCCAAAATAACAAACCCATGTTTCTTAAGGAGGTACTCAAGGAGACGACATTCAAGAGGTAAAATCCCCCTTTTTCTATTTTAATTTTTTCATCTCTTATCATCACTCATCTCTACTATGGAAAACAAAATGATAAATACAGTATAATATAAACAATGTAATTTTATTGTGCTAATGTAAAATCCATCATTAATTATCTTCTCCCCTCCTTTTATTCTGAAAGTGAAAACATCATTTGTGATATGTCTATACAAATCATTGTGGAGAATAATTTTTCATTTTTCTTTACTGCCATAAAGGATGGTAAAAACATAACTATTATGCATAAACCTTATTTTAATATTTATACTAAGACTTGTTTGTTTTCTATAACTAACATGTATATATTATATTAAATAATTAAACAATACTAGTCCGTGGTGACCGAAAAACCTCCAAAATAATGTAAACATTTATCATGAAAGTTTTATCAAATGAAAATTCCTCATTTCAAAAAAGAAATTGATATTTGCTAACATTTAATTTTATGTAAGTGAATTAATACCATATAATTTCAATTCTTCATAATTATTCCAATTTTACAAGAACATCCATAATTATACACAATTGAACTGATCATCAAATCCATGAAACAAATTCTCCCTGAACGAAAAAATAAATTCTTTAACAAATAGAATTTTCCATAAAGGAACATAATAAAATTATAATAAATCAAATATATATTTAACAGGTTCTAAAAAATATTATTAATGAATCTAAATTAATTATCATGAACATTAAGTGCAAGTGCATAACACATTTGTACATAAGGTAAGTGATTTCTCCAAATCTCTAATTTACCTTTGGGTTATGTTTAATCTATCTTTACACAGATTTATTTATTCATTTTTATAATATATTTTTTATAAATTCTTTTTATATATTCCAAAATTATTTATCCATATTGATTATTCCTTCCCTGATATGGGAATACGTATATGAAAAGGTTCTATTGTCAATTCCCTCGATTACTAAGCCCAGATAAAGGGAAGTTTCCAATTTATTACCAATTTTAAAGTACAGTCTATAATTTATTTTAATACAATTTTTTTAATAAAATCACTATTTTCTCATTAAAACTATCTTAGTTTATTTATGGTTTTATAAAAAAAATTTCATTTTTCCTCTATAAAGATTTTTTTTATATTTTCCCTTAAACTGCACTACAGTGGATCATTTGTAAGGTTTATTAATCACTATTTTTACATTTTTTCAATTAATTTGGACATCATTTATCATCATCTTTGACTATTTTCCCTTATGAATTTCCAAGTATAATTTAAATGTATTCATTCATGGTAAGCATTATAAGAACCCAGTTTTTCACTTAGGTACATATCCTTTAATGTTTTGTCTAATACTCTATTATTGACCCAATATTGATGCCCAATGAGTTAGAAAATGTCTTATTGCTGTTTTGAACTTGTTTGGAGCTCAGAATCCCTGATATTGGAGGTTTTTTCCCTATCACATGGTTAGAGTAAACCATATGAGGCAGGTCACATAGTTTTTTTAAATAATTTGAATATGGATAGTGATCATTATGAGGGTTCATAGTTTTCCCAAACCAAGTGAGGTGGGCCACAAGGACATACAAAAATGTCTACAATTTTGATAGTTTCATTTCAAATGGTTAGAGAATAGTTTCCCTAACCATGTAGTTTAACCATGAAAGTGCCCCTTGTCCTACAAAATACTGTGTATAATAAGTGTACAGTTTTTCAAACCATAAACAAGAATCTTTTTATTGAAATTTCTCTTTTTCCCTTAAAATTATAATTTAATCATTACCTCCTCTACTTTTTATTTTATAGCAGAGGTAGCCCCTTTTTTAAACACTTTTGAGATTAAAATCTAACTATTCAAGGAATTTAGATCTACTGTTCATCTGGATTCTGAATCAACGATTTTTCACCTCATTGGATCTGCACTGGTATATTCTTGATTCTTTTTTAAATTACATCTTTTTTATCTTATAAACTATTCTATTTAGATGCAGTATCATATGCCCCAATTTATGGTAATTGATCCATTTTTCAGATCTCCTCCAATACAAGAAAAAATAAAGGATGATACTAGACGTGGAGAGTAATATTAGCCTATGGTAGTTGGTTTTTAACTCATTCCTTAAATTCCATTTTTTTATAAATTGTTGTGTCGCTGCACCGATTTCATCAGGCTTCATTTTTTTGTATTTCATACTAAAATTTTTTAGTCTAATATTCCAGGAACCTTTCTATATATGTTAATCATCATTGGTGGTTACATCCAAACATAATCCACTTCATGTTGGGAGTTATGCCATAATTTTGTTTTAGTGTTTTGACACCTTGGAGCCACAGTTCAGGTGCATTTGAACATGGAAAATCTAATGGTAAGCCACCTTATATTAAATGGAAATTTCATTTACCATGGTAATTACCATTTTTGCTACACACATGACCCAACTAAGGTATGTTCTTGAACTTGTTTAATAAATATTAATAGGTAAAGAAGAAATTGTATGGTATATATATAAATTAACCTAGTTTATATTAATGAATTTCAAATGGTTTATCATTATTAACACAACATTGTCATGTCCTGAAAGGTATAAGAGAGAACCAACTAATTAAATGTGAAATTACTTGTATGGTTGAATCCCCATAGCTATGTCACACTAATGAAAGGAAAGTCTTGAACCTCTTGTATTTGTTAAATGGTATGACCATCAAATGGACTAACATATTAAATGAACTATATGTATGGTGAATAATTATACATTTGGACCTTGATATATCTATAAGGGTGGTTTGACTTGGGTTAGCTTTTGGATTCTTGAGGGAATTCATTGATTACTCAATGATTGAATTCTGAATCAAGGATGTTGGTTTCCATGGTTTAGACCCACCTTGTAACTCGATCCTCGTTTATCAGTGGATGCTTGGTATTACACCATATGATCCCTTCTTTAAGATTATATGATGTCTTGGATTCAATCGTTGGATCCATCAAGTCTTATTTGAACACAAGGTCCCCTTATTACATATTTGGGCCTAGCCATAACTTACCCATTTTAGCATGGATGTATTCCTTAGACTAGGTTAGATCATACTATTATAAAATAGCTTGCATGATTCTCCATTGAATATGCACCTACCGATTTATTCGGGCTGCAGTTTCTACTGAGTTGGTGAACATGAGGTCTAGGTTACATTGGTTACTACCTTGGACCCTTTTATTATATATAACGTCAGGATGCCTTTATTTTCCTTGAATCCTTCATTATTTATATCATATCAAATGCCAGTGCTTGATATGTCTCACATGACATAAAAATATTATCATAAACCACAATTAATTAATAAATTGGTTAAGACAAAAGATGAATAACCTCCCTTTGATACCACATTATCATGAACTTTCCCGGGTTCCTTGGATACCTAATAACTGAGTCAGCCATGATATAGTACACAAGATGTTCTTGATCCCCATAGGTTTGTGATTAGAACTTATCATCATACAACAAGAAAGTGGGAAGGATTTTTCCACATGACATAGCAGAAGTAAGAATAGCAATTCAACATGCATATAAAAGAAACTTCACTAGGAATAAGGTTCTATAATAAAACAAACAATAAAAATACCAAAGTACTAAAACCAAGTACTAAAAATATGATAAAAAATCTCCAAAGTTCATAAGGACACAACTCACCATGAACAAGGTTCAATAGCTGGATCTACCACCAAGATATCCCGTCCCATTGCTTAAAACTATAAGACAAAAGACTACAAACACCCGAAGGAAAAAATAGGGTGTGAACCTAAGCCTAGTGGGACACCACCAAATATTCCTTAACAGATTCCAAATATAGATTCATCCAAATAAATTCTCTCAATTTTAAAAATAAAGAGGTTTATAAATTTAAAAATAATATTTAAAAAAAACAAGCTATACCGTTTCAAAATGATGGAAAATACATTTTTTAATGCACGGGATTTACTTTACAAGATAGATAATATTTTTAAAACAAAGGATTAAATAGAATAGTTACATAAAAAAGTTTATGTAAATCCATCAAATGAATATACACATGTTTTACAACATTGGAATATATTTATATCTCAAATATAAACAAAAAAGAAAGAAACATGATCATCTAACAAGTAGGTACAATATTATTAACTAGGTATAGGATTCTACACTCTCTAAGTGATCACAAAAAAATTAGTATACTCACGTCCCCCTAACACTGGCTAGAGGTGACTCATCACACTCCCACTGATGATGTGACTGGAAGTAGACAGTTTTTATAACATTGTAATAGAATATAGTGTATCCAAATAACTCAAAAACTACTTAAGGAATTCATGTTATCTTACATGATGGGAAATTTATTTTAATACTTCTTAAAATTCAATAATCCCTTTCTTCCATTTCAAAATGCCAATTTTTAATAAAAAAAAACAAAATGGTTTTTAATAAAAAACATTCCATTTTCACGATATAAAACCACTGGATTTCTATCAAACCATTTTAATCCATTTTCATAAGTTTAAAATCCATTCAAAACTAACATTGTATTTTTCACAATTCATTTACACAATTAAATTCAAAATTTTAATTTATTGCATTTCTATCAAATCCACAATTTAAATTCAACAATTTAAATCATCCAATTCCAGAAACACACCACAATTCATGATAATTGAAGCTTTTTTTCCAAATTTCCATGCCAAAATTGTTTCAAATATCCAAGTTTACTAGAATAAGGTTTTATTAATTTAATTGAAATCCAATTTGAGAAGTATTATTTAAATTAAAAAATGAAATAAATCAAGAAATATAATGATAATCAATTTTGATAATCGAGATGGAACCACCTACATCTTCCCGAAACACAAAACTCACAATGACACCCATCAACAAGAACGAAGTTGTAGAAGGCCTCGAAACTCAAACTATGAGAATGTTCCAAAACCATAGGTGAAAGATCCATCAACTCCAAGATGATCCATTGATAAATAATAGAGTAGAAAGAGTAAACACAAAAAACAAGGGATAATACATACTCGGATATCAGGATCCAAATTAATGACTATTGAATACCAAAGGAATGGATATGGAAGGGTTGGGAGGTTTATAAATCTTCTTGAGAATGATTTGGGTTGAGGGAGAGGAAACTGAAGAGGTGGATGATAGAAATTCTAATTCCACTAGTACTTCTATAGGATAATGTCGAGGCATTACATGGAGTTTAACCCAATTACACGTCATGAAATATTTGATTTCTGTAATGGAAAAGAGGCATCGAATCTGTAATTTCCCTTTAAATAGCAGGTATTACACAACATGTCACCCTTATACATGTGGTTTAATTCCTGATGTTTGTAACTTAATGAACCCACGTTGTTAAGCATTAAAAACAGAACGAATAATGATTCACGTTGTGTATAGGTCACTCACGGAGTGTACCCATCACACCGTGAACCGGGCTTCACGGCCTACACCAAGCAATATTTACACAGCCTGTAACCTATTTACATGGAATGTAATATCCTAGAAGTTTACAAAAACACACTAATTTAATGTTGAAAAATCCAACAGGTGTCAGACATTACTATTATAGGTATCCTACAAATTCAAACTCAACCCTTACCCAAACAATGAAAAGGAAAACCACGACATGGTTTAAGATGTACTTATCATTTTGGTAATAGGAATATTCATTCAAGGAGTTTATAAATTATTTGAATCAACATTTCTTCCCACAAGACAATGAATAAAATTTTCCGCATCATCCTCTAAAATTAAGGTAACTAGGAATGGAATTTATGATTACTACTTCTGAGGTTGATAATGATAATGAAATGATGTGAGTTTCAATTGATATCAATTATCTATATACAAATACACTATTTGATTTTGGTTCATTTAATTATTTTAAATTACACAATTTTTCTAAGAATATAGAATCAGCACACCAAGAAATGGATATTGAAAAATCTCGGAAATCCACTAGTGGCATAATGATCATCTTTATGTTCATAAATTTGATTTGATTGAGTTTTGTGGGAGGATAATTCTTCCATATATAATTTTCTTTTCTTTAGATGAATTTGGAATAATATTTACCTCAGATTGGATTTCCCTACATAGAGAACATGTTGAATTTCTATATCATAATGTCTCTCTTCTTATCCCAAATAACCCTATTATTACGAATCGTTCCAAGGATTATTAAGATCGCCTTGTGGAACCAAATTCTATAACAGGGGTTATGATATCTGGAAAGGAGGGAATAGTAATTGAAATGATTAGAGAGGGATTCAAAATTTATTCCATGCCCATTATATTAGAATATATTAATGTATTTTTTGATGAACTACTTGTAATTCCCTTAATAGTGGGGTTAGGTTATCGATTAAACTTATAAATAGATCTATTATAATCTTAAAGAGTACATATAGAATTTATCCCCTTGAAATGGAGGTTTTAAATAATCAAATGTAATAGAATTTAGGAATGGGTTTTATATTCCTTAGTGCATCACCATGGAGAACACTAATATTATATGATAAAACGAATAATTTATTGATATGTCTTTACATTTATTATCATTATCATAATGATACCATGGTCAAGAAAAATTATCATCTACTATGAGTCTATGATTTATTTGATCAATTCATGGAAGCTATATACTTCCTAATAAATAAACATCTATCTAGATATCCTTAATTAATGGCTAAAAGGGATGATATATCCAATTCTTCTATGTATTCAAGGTATGGACGCTGGGAATTTTTTGTGATTCCCTTTGGACTTTTGAAGTCCCATAATATCTTCATGTGCATAATGAATAGAGTGTTTAGAGGTTACATTGATCAATTTATGGTTGAATTTATTGATGATATTATTATATATTCAAACAGTAAGGATGAGAATGAATATCACTTATGGATTAAGTTAAATAATTTTAGATAGGTGAATTTTTTTTCCAAATATAGAAAGTGTTAGTTGTGGATAGAGAAAGTATATTTCATCGGACCTAACATCACAATAAATGGCATATCAACAAATCCATAAAATACATAAGTTATCATCCAATGTCCCAGACTGACTATTATTACCAAGATCAAATATTTTCATAGTTTAGTAAGATATTACTGACACTTTTTGAGAAATTTCTAATAGCTATCAAATCCACAAACCAAGTTAACATGGAAGCGATTGAATTTTATTTAGACAGAAGATTAGGAATAATATTTCATGGAAAAAATAATGAGGATGGTAAATAATCTTGTATGTACATTATTATATTTTGGTGAAGGTTATGTAATATACATTTATTCTTCCAAAAAGGGTTTGGTTTTGTTCTAATGATGAATTAATAGTTAATTTATTATTCCTCACACCCAACATTGATTCATAAGAAAAGTTACCCAACATTTGATTTAGATATGGAGGTAGAGATATTTTCATTAAATATTTTGAATCATTATCACTATGGATAAAATCATGACATATATACATATCATAATAGATACAAATATATATATATATTCACATATAAGAAATTGAATAAATGAAAACGGGGATGGTAGTAATTGATATAACATTATGACTACTTAATAAATTACCACCCTAGGGAGGAAAATAAGGTGGCTGATGCTCTGAGAAAGTAATATCATGCTACTCTTTCCATTATGAGGATTTCAAAATACCCAATACTCATGGTTTTGTAGAAGATAATTCTTGAAATCATCATGGGAGGAGATAAATACTATGTTGACTAGTATATTGTTAAACCTTCTAGTAACATAATGATTAATGATGTTCAGAAATATGATTCAGAGATATTAAAAAGGAAGAGAATATTCTAAAGTACAAATTTTATAAGGATATAGTTACAAGGTTTCGTTCCTGGATGTGGGTAAAATAAAAACCCTAATTGAAGAATCAAATTTTTAGTGATTTATATAGTTTGTTCGTTTATATTCATATAGGAAGTACAATAATTTTGAAATACCTAAAAAATATTTTTGGATAACATCAAGAGGGAAATTTTAGGATATATATTTTGATTCTTGGAATTCCAAAATGTTATGGACGAACAAAGAAATCTATGAGTATACTGAACCCATTCCCATACGAGTGTGGAAATATGAAAATATCATCATATAATTAATTGTTGGAATTTTAAAAAAATATGGTGCCCCTAATTATATTTAGTTTATAGTCTATGTCCTTATAAAGTTAGTATATTTTATTAATATCAATGAATATTTAACCATTATTTCTATTTTATTCTATTATTCTTCAATCATGGAGGTGTTACAGGTGGTTTCAGTATCTCATGGTGGACGATTCAGAGGAAAGAGATGATGTCTTGGAAACGGTCTTGGATTACTATTGAGCCCATTTTTTCCTTCAATCTATACTCATTCCTCATGTTCTGTTGCTTCCCCTAGTCAGTGTGGTGTGGTAATTTATTATGAGGTTTTAGAATGTGTTGGTTAATCTTTCAATGGTGAACCAGGAGGAAATACTTGAGTATGAAAGGTTCCTTCCATTGTGGATTCCTGACCGCAGTTGATTTGGTGGTGATGGGATCAATGTGTGAATCTTTTTTACATTAAAATTTGGGATATGTGAAGTGGTGAGGATACAAGGGGTGATAAATTTCATTATATCTGGTTAGGATCCAAGTATTACCTTGAGTTTCTAGAGAATCCATCAGAATTCATTTTATATAGAGCTATGTTTTTTCACTTCTTGTCATCCTTTAATACATTTTCTATCTTAGATGAGAATTGAAAGTCTAGATGATGTACTAAAATATTTGTAAATGGATTTACAAAGATATTTGTATGACCACCTATCCTTTATATTGTTATTATATAAAAATATATTATATTTTAGAATTTATATGATCCCTTATGAGGCTATTTATTGTATAATATATATAACTCCAATATTTAGGGATTAACCTAGAGAGAGGAAGATGATAGGTCCAAAAATTGTCCAATAAATTATGTAGAGGGCTCAAAACATTCAATGACATACAAAATAATAAAAATCTAGATATAAGAGTTATGTAGATAATCATAAATGAGACCTAAATTTTAATGATGGTGATAATGTGATCCATTGAATATCACTATAGAATAGGGTTATAGTATTTTGGATGAAATGGAAGTTGGGCATGAGATACAATGGTCCCATTAAGTAATTAAATTTTCTTGTGGTCATTCCATATTGTCTAATAATCCCTTTACACCGATCATAATAGAATTATGTGCTCCACATATTAAATTTTCAAATGTACATACCAGATCAATTACATATATTGAGATCAAAGTCTATAAAAATGTAAATTTCCATTTCATATGAAGAAAAAACTTTTGAAATCTAGAATTGAGAATAAAATTTGTTAAGAAATAAGACCGCCCATCTGGTCAATGTGTCTGTGGAAAAATCATAACTTTGCATAGTCTATAAGGGAACAAGAAAATGTGATGAGAGAAAGTTACACTAATATTTTTTCACTGTCTAATAAAATTTTTCTGATAAAATTATTTTTATTAGGAATACAATGTAACAACCCCAGATTTTAAAAAATATATATCCTAAATTAAATACCAGGTGGGTAGATTTTCTAACACCTTACACTAAACTAAATTGAAAATATTATTACCCTAATAAAATTGTTAAATATTATTTCTATATTATAACAGTTAAATTGATAGGTTTGAATAGAAGTATCCACTTTATAAAAACTATATCAATGTAATAATAAAATAAATTTCATTTTATGCTAGTAGATAACCATTATCGAGAAATTATTTTTCCACATTAAGGTCACTAATATAAAAATAAAATTGTTCTATCATTTAGAAATTTTATTTGGTGAGATCAATTTCATATTCAGAATTAGTAAGTGTAAATTATATAAAATTTTTCTTTTTTAATTATAATCATACAAATAATATTTCTCGGATTAAGGTTAATTATAGTGATAATAGTGAAAATATAATTTTATAATAAAATTATTAGTAAATTAAATTAAAATATTTTAAATAATGACTCAAGTGAAATGTTTAAAAAACAATAAATATTTTTATTAACAAAAATTTACTCGATAAATAAGGATAAATTTGATTAAGAACACACAGTTGTTAAAACACCATTTTTTTGGAGAAACTCATTCTTTATATATGTAATGTTTTAATATTAAATATTATATTTAAATTTTTATTATATTAAATAGAGGTAAATTTTAAATTCAAAAACTCCAAATTTGGTAAGAGGTGTTATTTTTCATTTTTTGTACAATATATATTGTTTAGTTGAAAAAAGAGTCACAAATGACACATCTAAATTGATAAAATATAAATTCCAAATGGTAAAGGTATTGAAACATGAATCGTGTCTGAAATTTTGTGACTTAGTATTTTTTTCCAATACCTCCCCACACCCAAATGTTTTCCAATATCTACCCACTGACCCTTAAATTGTGTATTTTTAATTTTTATTATTATAAATGTGCCCTTATTCTCCACTATAAAATGAATCCTTCACCCCTTCACTTCCCCACTCATTCCAATTACTCTTGTTACAAATGACATATGGATCATTTTCCTACTGTATCAAAACAATATGAATGATTTTACTTAGTTTTTAGAATGTCACATTTTGTTTTTACTAAAAATAATGTCAATTTTAAATAAAAAGAGACACTTTGAGTCATGCCTATTACATTGTGTGTCATATTGAGGGGGTGAATTAAACACATTTAAAATGATATATGTATCGTCTCCATAATGTATCAAAATAATTGAACGTGTTTTCTAAATTTTGAATAGGTCATTTACTCTGATACCGACTATAATGACCTAAACATTTCTTATATTGATATCACATATGAGTAGATTAATATTCCTTACATAAAGTAAATTAATTAAACATAAATATGAAATAATTCATTAATACTATAGACAATGATTTTACTATGAAAACATCAAAATTAACTATGTGATTGATTAGACACAGCATCATTGATCTTCCTTCAATGGCATGTCACTTGGACTGAAATATTCAAACGTTAATGAACCCTGTAAGGAATAATGAAATACAAATAAAAATTTTATTATATAATTTTTTGTTAAAATAGAGATATTATATCGTAACATTACCATTAAATAGTTCAAAGGGTTTACGTGGTCTAGATATAAGCTAAAAAAACTAATGATTATTGGTGCACTTCACAACTGTTGGTTAACTACCCCATAGTGTACTATCTGATCTGAACATCCAATCGGGCCTCCCCTTGATGCTCTCATCCCAGACCTAATATGTGATATCATCATTCATCCTTCAATTTTCATTCTCTTCCTGCACCCATTTACCTAGTAAATGGGTGGAGGAAGATAAGGAAAATTGAAGGATCAATGATGATATCATATAATCCGTCTTGAATGAGAGCCTCACGAGGATGCCAGATCAGAAGTTCAGATCAGATGCTATGTTATGCGGCAGTTAACCAACAGTATTGAATAATCCTTAGTTTTGTTAATAAATTTGTGAGTGATGCACAACCAATATTATTCCAACACGCTACATTAGTAGAAACAGCAGCATAAATGAATAAAACAAATAATATAAATGATTCATTCCACAATAGTTTAGGTCAAGTTCTTTTGGAAAAATGGAAATATAAATAACTAGTTCGTAAGAGTCTCTCATTATGTTGTTCTTTACAAGAAAGACAAATAATTTCTAAAACCATTTATAATAACCTAAGGATATAAAAAATAATAAAGGGTGATCATATATGCTCAATAAGTGTAAAAAATGGAGATATCAATGATTATATAAGGATAACATAAGTATTATGAATTCCCCACCTTCATATTTTAGTATAATCTTCCTTTAGGGATGCTGCCCATTCATTTCTAAACACGTCTATATCATCTTAAAAATATGAATTTCTCCGACAGTCATGATAATACTGAAAAACATAAATACACATAGTATTAATAAATATTCTAAATAAACTAGTAATTATTTTTAAAAAACCTCTTGAGGTATTGTAGTTTCTTAATTATATAAGATCTGTTTCATAAATTTACAAACATAATAACCATAATCTTTTCTGTTTCTTTTTTTGGACACTATAGAAACATCGAGAAAATTTAGTAATTATTTTATCTGTTTGGATAGTTCAATATTATTATATGTACCAAGATACATATCTGGTTCTATATCTCATGGGAATTCTTTCCCCCAGGCCATGGATTTATTCCATGAAGTAAACTATATTGATGCACTACCCTATCATAATAGAATCCTCGTTAAAAGATAATATAAATTAAATCACTATATTATTAGATCTAAAATTTTGGATATAGAATATTAAAAATTGATAAACTCCATCATGAATGGTCTCTTTTTTGGAAATTCATGGATGTAATCAAAAAATAAATATTAAGAATATATAAATTGACCGCAAAGGGCATCCAATGTCGCCTAAAAACACAAAAAGGAATAAGTATTGAATGAAATGAAAATATAGTTGACATGATTAGATTGATGATTTTTACCCCTACATCGTTGTTTTTAAAAAGAGTATGTCATCTTTAATTTTGTTTTCAAATGATTTGAGCAGGGATGACATTATTCCACCCACATTATCTGAATTTATTTCTTCTTTTGATGAAGTGATGTGAGGACTAATGAGTAAAAAAATTCATGGGGAAATCCATTCAACTGTTTTTCATAGATATTCCAGTGAAAATATGAAATTTTTTTAGTCATAATTATCATAGTATATCATCTTTGGTAAAATCAATTATTGAAAACATACCTCATTCATACATTTACAACTGAGGCACCTAGTCATTCATACTTGTGGATTTCATTTACATTTTCAGCACTAATGTAATCTGATTTTTCTTCTTCCTACATATTATTTTTTCAAAAACAAATGTGTGAATATTTTAATCAATAAAATTTGTATCCACATGTGCCTACAATGATATTAAATGTGGATATAAGACGGGTGGGGTGAAGGAGCTCTTGGTATACCGTTTCAATAGGTTCGTTGATCCTTGAGATAGTTTGGATCCGATCTTTCATTTCACCCATTTTATTTGTCATTATATAATAAAATTCATCATTTCAGACATTTTTACATTAAATGTGTACGGTTAATCTTGAAAAATAAAATGGAAATGAATACCTCCTTGTCGACATGTTTTTTACAAGAATTGACGGTCATGCAATGAATGATCCAACATCTTGTTCAACCATATGAATGTCTTAATAATCATTTGGAAGAGGTATCTTGGCACTCAACTCATGAGATAGGTTAATTGACACTCTAACATTATCTGTTATAAGTGTTCTATTGTGTAGCATGTAATTCTTCTTATTGAACACTATATCCCTCGCTACAAGGTGATAGGCGGTAGTTCATAGATATAAATCACAGTCATTTTCACCCTATATAATATCAGTAAAAGAAAGTTATTAGTGTATATGTGATTCACATTTCCTAGAAAAAATAATAAAAACATTGATTACCTCATCTAAGTCAGGGTTTTCCTGGGAATGGCTCACCTCAAAACTGGTGAGGGTGGGGAGAGATCTTAATAAATGATTTTTTCTTGATTTTTTTCTTATATTTACCTTCCCCTATAAAACTGGATATATTCCCTCTATAGTATTTTAATTTTTCTTCAAACATAAATAATGTTTCTCTCGTATTTTTCATTTCTTCAATTTAATCCTCTGCCTGTTTTTATTTTTGAAAATATGTTCGGGGTGTCACACCAAAACCCGCAACTCTAATGTGGCCATAGTGATCTGGTTTCTTCAAGGCTCCTAAAAATATTTCTTCATCTGGTGTAGGTGTTTTTGATTCATATAACTATTTCTGATAAAAATTATAGGAAAATAAGTAATCATTTTTATGTACAAGAGATTTAAAGCAAAACAAATTTATATTAGGTCATACTTATACAAGTTTCCCACACTTTTTGTGTGTTTCCATCTATCAGTAACACATCTTGGTTCACACGAGCCTCCTTCTATAGCACTTGTTAAGGAATGGAAGTGGATTTTGATTTTGATTCATCAATATCCATATAAATAAATGAACATGGTTATGGTGTTGTTTTGTGTCACATACAAGTATTACGGTATATTTAAAATAAGTACCATTTTTTTCCAAAGTGAAGCGTACCCCATCGTTGCTTTACAATAGGGGTACACTGGTTTTTATGCTCATTAATTATTTTCATAACTCTATTGTTGTTTCAAAAATATAAAAATGTCAATTAATGTGATGAATACAAGAATCATCAAACAAAATTTTACTACACACAATGTACCTAAAAATTCTTCTCTGCTCAATGGTTGCTAAATGCATTCCACGCCCCTTGGGATATAATGTCTGAACAAATAAAAGGTGGGTGTGTCTTGATTTTCTATTTATAATATTTAAGATGATATTTTATTAAAATTGTGTAGAAGCCTCTTTGAATCCTTATTGTAACTCTTAATACATATTCCTTAGGAGAGGAATCTACTAAAAATGTACTCCGCAATGTATGATGTAGAGGAATTCAATGTTTTAGTATTTTATTATACATTAATAAAATAAATAAATAATTTCTTAATGTTACTGTAATCTCTTCCCAAATTAGTGCCTTAATCCCGGGGACAATATGGTGCCATGACTATACATCAATCGACACGCGTTTCCGAGTGACGATTCCAATGTAGCTATTAAAGATGGATTTATTAGGGTTAAAGTGTTGGACACACTTATTCAATCCCACCTCAAATTTTATTCCTTTTTCTTTTTCCTTAAGTATTTTGGCTAACAACACCAATATACGGTTCTCTTGTTTCTTTTTTGGCATTGTCAGGATTTCATTGGCTACAATTTCCTTAGTTTCAGCAACATCATTATCTTCCTCCGAAGTTCTAGCAACAACTTTGGGACCAGTAAAACAATGTTGTATTTTTTTATACCTAATCATTGGGACAAGTAGTAACAGCTTAAAAAACCTATTGTTCCTATGCACTGGGACCAACAGTAGAAAAATGAGAGACCTATTGTACCTCGGTATTGGGTGCATCAATAGGAGAATAAGTCATTATCTGCAGAAGTTGTTTAACATTTAATTTACATTACATAAAAGTATTAGTGAATAGATAATAACATAAGCTAACTCAATGTATATTACAACAAAAAAATAACCTGATTATTCCACACTCTTTTTTTAAGGCTGAAGATATTCGACCCCTCCATCGACTATGTAAATCCATTATATATGGTCTCCTCTGACATACCAAATGGTATCTACATTGGAACTACTGAAAATTATTGTTAATTACCAATTAAAGGGTTATACTTCAATGAATTTTAATCTGACCATTCAGTTGTTTGGTCGATATAGAACAACTGACCATTTTCAGTTTGCGCGATCTGAAACATAAAATACTTTTACAACCTGTGATTCCATTATGAACAGTTCATCTTTCTCCCATTCCTTACTAAAATCAACTTCCACGAATCCCAATTCATCTATTTTGACAACACTCTTGTTATTAACTCACTTGCATTGAAAAACTGGCACTTTTAATTTCATTTAATCCAATTCCCATATTTGTTTGACGATTCCAAAGTATGACATATTCACATAAATTGAATTTTTTTTCATTAGCACCAGAAACATGCATTGCTTCTGGAATAAGTGTAACCCCACTATTCTTCATGGCATTTTCTTCATCATGTTCATTAGCATAAAATGTATAAATTTTAACTACATAAGCCTTGTAAGATAATACATACACACTTGGTCCTCCGGCTAGCCATCTATGTCATACAGAAATTGAGTCTAGATTTTCCTCTCACTTCGTAAAAATATGTTCTAAGAACCATCCTATAATTAGTCAATTATGTGTGTCTAATATTCATTTTCAACCGTAGATTGATTAAAATTCTTGATTATTTCATTGTGGGTTTAAACATACGGGTCAACGTTGAAACTGTTGTGCCAAATGTAAAGGTGGCCAGCTCTAGATCTGTAATATTGATTGTGACGACCTCTCTTCCAAAAATTACTTCTCCCTCAAGCTACCCAGTGTGATGATTTTTCTGTAGGCCAATGCTATTTAAATGAGATAGGTATTTGGTACATATTTTAAAGGATTCCTTATCAATATTTCTCTCTGCAATAGAACCCTCTGGAGGACTTTAATATTTGACATAACCTTTAAAAAATATTCATATACCATTCAATGGGGTACATCAATCTATATTGTACAAGGCCAAATAATCAAATCTCTCTCTCCAAGAGAACCATCAAATGAACCATCATATCGAAGAATTTCGATGTGAAGAACCTTTCCAATTTAGATAATATAAAGGCAATTTCTCTTTAAATAGTTGTAATTTTTTCCGGGTCTACATCTTTGATACATATAGCTTTGAAGTAGACACAAAGAATTATTATTGTAAGGCAGACATTCTTGGAAAAAATACAATGTAAAGATATTGGAATTAGATCTTGAATTAAAATATATAACTCATGTCCTTTCATACCGTTTAACTTTAAAACTTTTATTGAAATAATATTCTTGATATTTGATGAATACACATATGTAACCTTTACGTCATTCACGAAGTTTAAAAACT
The DNA here is from genome assembly GCA_963277665.1 of Viscum album. Classification (NCBI taxonomy): domain Eukaryota; kingdom Viridiplantae; phylum Streptophyta; class Magnoliopsida; order Santalales; family Viscaceae; genus Viscum; species Viscum album. The sequence continues at coordinate 634,516,544 of OY728130.1, forward strand.
AATATATCTCTTTCCTAGAAATATTTTAAGTAGAAATAGGAAGAAATGTTTCTTTTTCTCCCTTCACTGGTGCCAAATCTTCTCGTATTCACATCTCAATCATGTCCAACCTATCCTTAATTACATCCATTGTTTTTCAGGTGCATTTAGCAATGTGCTGATGACACTATCACATATATTTTATTCAACTTGCATAACATGAAGAAAATATCTGACATATAGACAATTCTAGTATGGTAATTAAAAAAAACTAATCACTTTTTCCAATAGGTTTTTTTAATGTTTTTCAAAATCTGTTTTCCAAAAGTAGTGTCCACATCTTTTACTTTCTCAAAAAATTGATCACCTGTTAGTGGAGATAGTGTTTTATGTTCTTATGAACTTCCATCGAATGATGTCGTCGAAGATTAGTACTTATGCTGTCGGGGTAGAAATCTACAATGTTCTAGAAACACGGTTTTTGATGAATGTTTCTACATAATTGACTTTGTTATTTTTTGGAAAATAGTACAAACATGGGTTCGTTTAATGTTTTATCCTAAAAATTTCCATAAGAAGAAAAGTCATTTATTGACTCATACAACATGGCTCTCAATGTGAAATATTCATATTTGTAATCATCATACAATGTAAAACCTGAATCCCACAATAATTTCAAATCCTTGATCAATGGAGCCAAATAAACATCAATATCATTACCTGGTTGTTTTGGTCCTGATATAAGCATAGATAACATGATGTATTTTCATTTCATACATAACCACAATGGTAAGTTATAATTTACCAAAATGACTGGCCATGTACTGTGAGTGCTTCATTGAAAACCAAAAGGATATACTCTATAAGTAGATAATTCATGATGAAGGTTTCTCATCTCGTTTCCAAATTTAGGATACTCGTGATCAATTCTCTTGCACTAAGGATAGTATGTCGGGTGACATAGATTCCCATCTTTAATTTTTGTATATGTATGCCATGTAAATTTCCCTATAGTATCCTCACATCCATATAAGTTCCTAAACCCTAGAATGATTTAATTGTACCATACAACTTTCATAGGACTGGATTCATATTTCTTATATTGACAAGCAATACCCTTTGTGAATTCATTTAGTGATTTTTGGTCCTTGAAAATTAGTTTACATTCATTCAGGTGGTGGGTTTTATTTTAGAGATCATACACATCGAGAAAATCATTCATTTTGCATCGTATGTTTGTCTTGGGAGCTCATTATCTTCTAGGAGAAAGTCATTACAGAGAGCAAGTAGTTCCGTAAAACTAGTGTCACTCCACCAGTTGACTTAATTCAAATTATATTTCCTTGGTATGGTTGAAAATGCCATATATTTAGTGCAACCAGCATACAATAGCTTCTTTTCATATCTCTTTAACTTCTCAATCAATTTTGGGCCATCACAAAGTTCATCTTCAACTGTCCTTGTCATTTCTCAATAAGATCTTTATCATCATTCAAATTTTTAATCACATCCTACATATAGTGATCTCCATTGTTCATGCACGTAATCATATCATATGGTCTATAAAACACAGTTCTATCCCATCACTACCTACATTCGTTTTTTCCCCGCATTTATTCCAACACATATAACTTCGATCCATTCTGTGATAGATAAAGTGTTCTTACAACTCCTCTAGGCTAATTTGTCTTGAATAATAATAGTGTAAATAGAAAAAAAGGATTTGAGAGGGGTCATATGCATGATCTTTTTCAAACATTATAAACCCTTTCACACAATCTTCATAATCATTTTCCAGCCGATTAAAATTTATTCATTATTTATTCATATTCATCTTATATTATTCAATAATAATATTATTTAACAAAATAATTACAAAAATGAGGCATAAATAGGGTCATCATCCAAATATAATCAATGGAGCTAGCTATGGTACACAATAACCTTACATCAATGTTCATTACTCCTTACCAAAGTAGATCACACCCATCTTCCCAACCACCCAATCAATGGAACTAGCATTGAGAAGCCGTTTCAATAGAATGTTTTATTATCCCACATCTAATCTATATGAATTTTGTAAATTGATTTTTTGTGTTTCTATATAAATATAACGTCTCGAGTCAAAAACTATGGTACTATACTAATAGATGATACGATTTTCCACAGCGTTCTTGTGGGTGAAAGGATTAACTTCATGTGTTTTTATGGATATTTGACTAGGGTATCCACATAGTTACTCATAGAGTCCTCTATTGAAGTGGTTTTCTAGGATTCAATGGAATTTTACTAGTAAAAAAGTGTTGGAGCCCTTGAAATTGGTATGGTTTGGTTTGATATTCAATGGTGGATGAACTACACCATGGAAAAAAATGTCATACCAATCATGGCAACACCCGCAACACCATATAAACACACAATTGTGCTCATATTCGCAACACCATACAAACCAAAGAAACATAATTTTGGATTTTACAAAGCATCCCTTATTCAATTAGTCTTATTAATACAGGGTTTATCGTATAATTTTTATTATCTTGAGGTATTCATTAATTATCCCGGTATATATAAATTACAAATTTCTATATTCAAATGTTCAACAAGAACCGACCAACATGCAATAAAATTAGTGCGCAATAAATGACCATCATTAGCCACAATTTTAGAGGGACATCTAGCCCATACATTTCACAAAAAAACCATCTATATAAAACAGTAATAACATGAGAACAAGAGGAAACCAATGATTAAGAGGAGAAAACTCACTGAGAACGTGTCGTTCAATGCATGGAGAAGCTGCATTCGTGGCGGAGGAGAGGAGCACAGTAAAGGATATTTCCAACTGAAAATATAACATAAAATGATAAATCTTATGTTATACCTATCCAAAATAGGTCTAATGTTATTTTGGAATGGTACATGTCTGATTAAATAGTTTTTTTTGGTCAATAGTTGGATTTTATTTTCCATCTATGAAATTTTCTTCATGTTTATTTACTTCTGTCATATTTTCTATTTTCTTAGATGTTCAACTTATGAATCAGGCATTTCTGGTATTTTGGATAAAGATCATTTTTAATTTATTCTAATTTAAGTGTAAAAATATTCCACATTAAGTGTATCTTTTTTCTAGGGGGACTTTTCTATCTCGTAGGGATCATGAGCGCCTCTTAGGTTATTGGAAAGTCAGCCCAGTGGTTGGTTATGATACCAATCTAGTCCATATATTTACATTTCCAATTTTAATTAATCCATTTCCATTTAAATATATGATTGGGGGGTTATTCACAAGTATATCCCCAACTCCACTGGAGTTCTTATTGGGGTGGGTCGTAATAGTATCATATCCGATAAATCTTTTATATATTGGACATTCGAGTAGTCACCACTAATGGATTTCCCCATTTGTATTGTAGTAACGTTTTTTGAACCTAGTATATGAAGTAGACATCATAAACTAATAGTAAACTACTTAAAAACTTCATCGAATCTTAACAAGTTTGGTTTCATTCATCATATAGTTACAAGTGATGTGCAATGTGTAAATAATAAACCTGGGGGGCTGAATGATGTAGTGATTTTGATGGAAATGACGATGAGGTAGTGTGTTTAAATATTCAGTGTATATTTTTCATTATAATGAGGTTGGTTTAAGTAATTATATTTTGGTCATTTGTGTTATTCCATCCTGAGGTTCAATAAGAAGAGGTGCATCAAGCATCTAAGCATCAAATGGACTTAATAAGAAAGGACCTAAATATAAGGGAGCACAACACATTAATCACAACACAACACATGTGCAATATGCGAAAAAAGCATCATAACCCATCACATAGGTCCATGACACAATGGGTCCCAAATGAGAGATCACTATGAAATAAAGGAGATGGCTACACCATAATGGTTCCTAGTAAAAACACTTCGAGAATCCATGTGCATGGTCAACAATGAGATGGTATTATCTAGTGGAAAGGGACTATGATGCATTGGTCATCACTACAAAATAACCTCTAAGCCCTCAAACCCTCCATAGTGAAATGATACAAAAATTGGAAGAACTATGTGAACTCCACATTATAAAACCATACACCACAACCAACACTCCATGAAACAACTATTACAAAACAACTAGATCCATAAAAACTATCTTCAACACCGTGGTTCCCCAAACATGCTACGAGCACAACCTCCACGATGTAAAATATACACAATGTCATGGAATCTGGTTCCATTTGAAAAATCAGTTCAACTTCCCTCTTTCACCATCGAAACCAACCCTCGGTTATTCTTCCAAATACAAGGGTGTCACATGGATATGTATTAGATAAACCTAAATTTTAAAGGAGAATGTAACTCTTTAATATCTATATTTCACTATACTAAGGCATGAATAAAAACCCTTTATCGTTCACACACCTAGAGGAATCAATCAGACATATTTCATTTTCCAATGACAAGGCACTACTAATGCTCTCCTTTTTTGTTAGGTTATCCTAACCAAGTCACATACCTTTAAATGGAGGTATGACTAGTGTGTGAGTTGATATGGACTATGGCCAAAAGAATTTATTTCATGGTAAGGGAATGGGAAAGTCCTAATTCCACAATCCATATATATAGTGGTGGTAGGACTTTCCTATAACACCTATGACCACAGTTGATCTGGACTATGGCCAATGGTTCTGGAATTCATGACCATTTCTCTTTTCTAAAAGTATAATTATTATAATTATAAAAAATTATACACATACCCAAAGATTGAACAAGCATACTCAATAGATATACCAATACTTAGATGAAAACTCCCCCCAAAACTCAATGATATACCAACAATTTGAGAAAACTACCCCAAAACACAATGAAATACCAACAATTATATGAAAAACTACCCCAAACCCTACCCACCCAATGGAAGCTAGGGAAACCACAATAGAGACTCACAGTGTTAATATGTGCACTATAGAGGAGGATATCGGGATAGTCGTTAGATAAGGAGGGCTTGCTGGAGCTATTCAGGTGGACAAGGGGGTCGTGCAAGGAGGAGGAAAAGAAGGAGTCAGAGGAGGAGGGACATGAGGGAGAGAAGGTGGTGGCAATGGAGGAGGATGAGTTGGATAATGGGGAGGTGTAGGAGAAGGCATCGGCGGAGGAGGAGTGGTAGGCAGTGGCAGCGAAAGAAGATGAATAAGAGGGTACATGGAAGAGCAGTGGTCATGGCGATGGAGGAGGAGGTAGTGGCGGCAGAGGAGGAGGAGAGCTCGACGGCGCAGCAGTCAACTTCCACGGAGGCATGAAAGGGTGCGAGAAAGGAGGACATGTTAGGGTTCATTTATAAAACTCATCAGAACCTTTATCAGTTCTAGTTAAAAGCGCAGATAAATGTATGTTTTATCAGCACTAAAATAAAAATGTGCGGAAAAATATGTCTTTTATCAATGCTTTTTTAGCACTGATAAAGGCCTATCTTTACAAGAACTTTTTTAGCACTGATAAAAGGCATCATTATCAGAACAATTTCACAACCAATTAAATATTTACTTGAATAAATATAAATTTATTTGTATTTATTTTTAAATATTTGGATATATTTATAAATATATCTTTTTATTTATATATTTATAACTTTATAAGTAATATAATAAATATATTTATTAAAAAATTTAACTATATAAAAAAATATTTATTTATTTATTTTTAGTTATAATTATAACTATTAATATTATATATTTATAAATATTTGTATATAATTGTTAATATATATTAATAAAATTATAAAATTATATTTATAACTTCGTAATTATTTATATATACATATATAGTTATAATTATAATTAAAAATGTATTTGAAAAGTATTTATATATATTATTAACTATATAATAAAATAAATTTATTATTTAAATATATTTAGTATAATTTTATAAGTATATTTTTCAGAACATATATAGTTCATAAGGGTATCATTGTGAATCAATCAATATACCACAGCAATGGACAAAGTGATGTAATGTATAAATGGACATTCATATGTATGATACATAACATATATATATGCATGATCAATATATTCATTGACCAAATTCATTGGAAAACACTTATATATTGAATAAATTTAATTATAAATGTATATATTAGAAATTATTATAAATTTGTAAATAAAATAAACATATTAAATATATTAAATATAAAAAAATATATAGTTAATTAATTCAAAAAATCTAATAATTTTAATAAATAAATTTAATAAATCACTAATAAATCACTAATAAATCTAATAAATCTAATAAATAAATTTATTATTTTTTTAATTTATTATAATATTATAATTATTTAATTATATACATAGATATATAATAATAATCTTACAAATACGATTTTAATTTAAAACATTATATATATATTTTTGAATTATTAAAACATATATATTAATTATAAATATTTTTTATTTAATGTTTACAAATAAACATTATTTTTGAATATAAATATAATAATTTTATATAAATTCATAATAATTTTTATTGAAAAATTTATCATTGTTGTTATTAGCGCTAATAAAGGAAACATTTATCATCGCTATTATCCATCACTGATAAAGGCCCACCCCTTTATTAGCACTTTTTTCTTAGCGCTAATAAAAATACGTGATTCCCTTGCACTGTTTTGTGGTAGTTCTTATATTTATTTCACATTAAAACATTATTTATTAAATAATATTACACATAATACAACCTAGAACATGGATAAATCTAGTGTTTTTTGAAATTAGGTACATAGAATAACATCTTGAACATGGGATACAACAACATTTTTGAAAACATGCTTAACTTTATTCTAAAATATCAAGGTTTTCAAAACTACATGGGGTAACTTGGGGACATACATAAGAAATGGGTGAGAAATAAATAAAAGGAAAAAAAAATGGGATAAAGTAATACATGTTATACAATAATAATATCAGTGGGTAATAAAATGAAAGAAAATCATAAACATGAACAATGAGACATAATATGGAATGATAATTATAAAGGAAACATGGGAAATGTGGAAACAACTTAAAACACTATATCATAAAAATAGGTCAAGGAAAATGATAAGACAACATTATGGAAAAAGTCCCATAAGTGAATTCAGTTCACTCCCAATCCAAACAAGATGTCTCGTGAGACTAAATATTACCCAATGCATTGGATAACTATATAATTCTAGGTGCACCTGTCACATTCATTTCATTCTCATTCTTATGTGTGCCAGATAGATAATAGAACATGGATTCATTATAAACCATATTTTGTTCCTTCATCAATGATTTTGGAATACATACAAGTCTATCCCATGTAAAATAATTTTAATCATATAATAGTGAACACCCTTGATACGAAATTGGTATGGTATTTATTCACTACGTAATTTTTTTGGCGTGGAAAATCACGCTGAAATTTTGGTACTATAACTGTGCCACTTAAAAAGTCATAAATAGGTTAGATGAGAGATAAAGGGGTATATAATACTTTTTACATAAAATGGGATATAATAACGACATATAAATACATATCCCATCATTAGTAATTGGAAATATATGACATAAGATAATAAATAAACATAAATAAAGAAGAGGAGGAAATGATCCCTTACCTAAGTGTACAGATCCATATGCTTGGGAAGAGCTTCTTGAAATCCTAGAAGAACCTTGGGAGGACTCTAGAGAGGGGTGAGAAGTGTGAGTATGTGATCTACGTGTTATTATTATTGATAAATGGGATCTTGGTTGGTTTATATAGAAATTTGTGGGGAATTATTTATTATTTCTTAAACATAGGTTCTAGAATCTATATAATAAATTACCAAAAACAAATACCATACCATGGTTTTACCATGTTTTCTAAAAATGGGAGTTTTTTCAATATTTTTTAAGTATAAGGGACAAATGTAATAAAATAATAACCTTTCTTGTGTGTAACAAAGCCATTCTCTTAAAGAAATTATTTAAAAATCATATAATATATTAATGGTTTTGGAGGATTCAAAAAGGATTTATAAAATTAATCAAATAAAAAAATAAAATCATTTTAAATATAAAACATATATTTTGTCTTGGTTTCCATTTATATTATTTATTAGAATGATTTTGGGTCATTAGGATTTCATAATACACACCGTATTTTTATACGGTATTTACTTTTTTCCCAAACAATCGATTACCTCAAAAAATTATAAAAAAATAACTATTGGATAATTTTGATATTTTGATTCCAAAAATAATATTAAATTTATCAAAATAATTTTATAAATATTATAATTAGAAATATTTATATAAGAATTTACATTTATTAAGAAATTATGGGGTTTTTTTTACAATAATTGGTTTTGATCCCTTATAAAAATTACATGTGACTTCATAAAGATTTTATAATAATTTTTATTAAATAAACATTGTTTAATAATAACATCATTTTATATATTATTTGTTTTAAAAATACATTTTTTCATCAAAATAAATTCCTTAATTAAATTTTAATATTACTCACAAATAAAATTAATATTTTATTGTATCAAAATAAAAATCGTTTATAATGTAACAATAATAGGATGAAAATATATTCATTATTTTATAAAAAATAATTTAAATTCTAATATTTCTAGGTTCTCGATACGTATCTCTTTAATACACCAGAAAACACTATAAGAGTAAGGTGTGCGATGGTGATACATTAATGGGGTGGTTTGGTGAACATGGTTTGGTCCGTGATCTCGATGATCTTGAAATTCTCTCATATATAGTTTCTCTCATTCTTAAGTTTTCAGGTCTAATATTGTGCTTATATCTAGGTATGGGCACAATGAATCTATCTCCCTCATAACCTCCAATAAATTGGGTCATATTGTATGGGTCTACTAGTAAAGACACTTATTTTTTTTGTCTATGTCAATTGGATTTGTTAAAACCCTACATAACACTCTTGTGATCAATTTTCAATAGTCATACTATCAATGGTAATGATACTTAAAGATATATTAAATACAATTACATATAATAAAATAGACTAAGTGGATGTGTTTTTTAACAATATTACATAATAAGACATTTAATTAAATCATAAGAGGAATTTTATTTATAAATAATTGGGTTGTTACACTAATTCTCTGGTAATTATCATGGACTTAATGAATTGAGACTTTAGATATTACCTTAAAAAAATTTGATAGTCTTTATTGTTGATATTCTCACACACTCCAAGAGAAGGTAGGAACACAAGGAGTACATGAATATTGTGATAATGAATTTTTAAAGGGATAAATGATTTGAAAAGTATAGTAAATGTGATTTCTATATGGATAAATTACCATTTTTTGTGCATTTTATCACCAGAAAATATATATTTTAGGATCGTTCCAAGGAAAATGAAATCAAATCATGGGCCAGACTGACATCTATAATAGAGATATATAGTTTTCTTGGATTAGCTGGGTACTATTGATGTTTTTTGAGGAATTTATCACCATATTCTAACCTGAAAACTATGTTATAAACCAAAGGGTTGAAGCATGTCATAAATAAATAATGTGAGGAGATATTCAATGAGCTAAAGAAGAGGTCAATCACTACACCTGTTCTCACACTACCAACAAGGGTAGAAGATTTTGTTATTTAAATTTATGCTTTTACCAAATGTTTACATTTTTTACTCATAAAGAATGATAAAGTCATAGTCTATGCCTAATGGTAGTTGAATATACCTGAGCAGAAATTCCAAACAGATGATCTAAATGTAGAATCTATGATTATTGACTTGATAATCTAGTCATTCTACATCTATGATTATAAGTGTGACATATATACTGGTCAAAATGTCCTAAATGACTTAATTTTATTTATTATTTTGACCATCCACCTTTCAAGGGGTGAAGTGGAACCATTAAAAGGCCTGAATTCGTAGAAACAATTACATAACCTGTAGGTCTTAGATGGAATCACCCATATAAGAAAACTTGTAACTACTCATCCCTGGCATATGTCATGATATCAGCACTCCACCTTTGTAGGGCTAGTTGGCAAGCTGTCCTTTTCAAAGATGCATAGGCCCTGTACTGATGGCAATGTCATACCCTCTCATTATTCCAATTCTGGTTAGCTCTACTCTAGTTAATGCACATGCCCAGAATCCTCATCTGAAGCCTTTTCCCTTGTATTCCGACTGGTGCATCTCATTCATGTGGCCCGAAGGCCTTGGGGTGGCCCAAAGGCCTTAAGGTGGCCAGAAGGCCTTTGAAAAAACTGGCCTAAAGGCCTTGGATGGCCCGAAAGCCCTGCAGGACCCGAGGACCAAACCGATGGCACAAATGTAAAGATGGATGAATAGTTCTGGATGCTACAGTGCCGAATAGTACCCTCTACAGTACCTTGTGCAGTAACATCTATAGTGATTGCTCCATTACCGCTACAGAACCCAGAAATATGCCACCAACTGGATTTGATCTCAGGTCTCTTGGATGGAATTGTGAGTCCTCACCAACTGGACTGAGGCTCATGTGAAGTGTGACATATATACTGATCACAGGAGTCCAAATTATATATTCATGCAAAATGAAATAAACATGCATTGAAGGAGATGGTTAGAGCTAATCAACGACTATGTTTTCTGTATTAACTATCATCTTAGGAACTAAAACAAGCTATTTGATTCTCTTAGAATAAAAGACACTAATACTTTATCAATGATAAATATTAAGAAAGACATTATATTCATTGAAATACAAAGTATGTATCCAGATATCATAATTGCAAGGTATAAATCCTATCTTTATCGGAGTATTTCCTAAACATCTATCCGATAAAAGATCAAATAGGCATAGAGGGATGATATATAGTTACAAAAGATGGTAAAAAGCACTAAAATAACGGAATCTATGTGACTTCCACGTTAATGATGATGGTGTGACTCAGTTTGGAACTTGAATTTGTAGTCCTTTATAACCTGATATAAAGAAATAGTTATTGGATAATGCACACATTTCATCTTAAACCATCCACCTCAGAAGTACCAAGAAACAATGTGATCTTCAAAAACACTTCCTATGGGACAATTTGAAAATGGAGATTACATAGTGTATATCAAGGTGTTTGGTATGTCATCAAGTAAAATTAGAGTTAAATAAGTATTGTTTGATGATGAAACCATTTTCTATATCCACATGTAAATGGGTGAATTTCACTAAGGAGTTTGTCATTGGCCTCCTAAAAACATCCAAAGGAAAAATGTGAAATGGTTTTTGGTGGATCGTCTCACTAAGACTTCCCAATTCATTTCTAATCGGGAAATTTTTTTTATTTAAACATCTTAACAAGATATTTGATAAGTAAGTAGTGAGGTTGAATGGGGTTCCACTTTTGATCATAATTACCATGATCCAAGGTTCACATCTATATTCTATATAAATCGTCAACATTCATTGACTTCTGAATTGAATGTCATCATTGTCTATCAACCCCAAATTGGTGACCAAATTGAAAGGACTATTAAAATGCTTAAGGACATGTTGATATGAAGTTCAATTAATTTTCAATTTGGATGGGATCATCATCTCTCATTGTATGAGTTATAATATAAAAACAATTCCCACTTGAGTATTCAAAACTCTCTATTTGAAGCTCCATATGGGAAACTTTGTAGATTTCCAACTTACTGGGATGGAGTTTGAAAATAAATGTCACTTGGACATGGTCTTATTTATGATGTGGCATAGAAGGTTCCAACCAACCAAAAAAATATAAATTCTTCCTAGATTCGGAAAAATAGTTTTAATGAAAATAGTTTAAGGGAATTGGAGTTCGTTGTTGGAGACAATTTCTTCCTTATAATATCACCATTGAAGAGATTTGTGTAGTTTAAAAAGAAAGGTAAGCTTCGCCCAAAGTACATTGGCCCCTTTGAGATACTTGATCTCATAGGATAAGTGGCCTATCATCTTGAACTTCCACGAAATATGTCTCAAGTTCATGATTTGATTCATGTATCTCTACTAATAAAGTACATACCTAATCCCCAGCATGTATTGAATCCATAGGTGGTACAACTGGAGAACAACCTCTCATATTAAGAGTAGTCAATGAAGATCTTGGACCGTAGATACCAAGTCATATGAAACAATACAAATCATCATATCGTAGTTTTTTTGGATGAATCATAAGTATGAAGTGGTGACATGGGAACTGGATTAAGTAATGGGAGAGAATTCCCCTCACCAGTTTTTACATTATTATGTAAAATGTAATTTCAATGGAAATTTTTCAAAAGGGGGGGAGAATGTAATGTCCCATAATTTTATCAATGAAATTTTCCTTATTAAATTTTTTTTATATAGTATAAAACAAATTAATCACTTATAGAACCCAATAAAAAATTATTCTCACAAATGAAAAATTAAATAAGTGGTATTCAAAGAAATTAATGAACCTATACCGATGGATTAGTAACCTGACCGTTGGAATAATATACTGATGATTAAGAATTGTAACCCATCCAATAAAATAGTAACCTCACCTATTAATGTATAAATAATTTTTAGAAATCTTATAAATTTAAATATCATATATTTGTATCTTGGTATAAGTAGATAAATGTTTTAAAAATGATAAATTAAGTGTTAGTATTTTTGTGAAACGTAAATGTTTTTTTACAATTATATGAATAATATAATCTGTTAATATAATATTTATTTTAGTAACGATATTCATATATTAATATTTGGTATTATTATGATTATAAGATAATTTTAAGAGGCCTTAATTAATTTTTCAAAGTGTCATAAAATCAGTTATAATATAAGAGTCGGTATTTTACAGTAAGTGATTATTTTAATTAAAAATTAAATTTATAATATTTAAAAATAATTTATAATAAAATAGAGTCCATTTTTTAAATCTACACATAAAAAATGGTTAGGTTTTATTTCTGGTATCTTTCTAAAATAGTTCAATTATTGGTGAATAGTGAAATATGGTTATTTATAGAATTTAAAATTTTAATCCAAATACATGAATTTTCGAGTCACGTGTGATGTAAGCACCAATTAGTTCGAACTCACATGAAGTAGTTACTATACATAGTCCCAAAAATCAACACTATTTATATTCTTGAGATAAAATAATAAGAAGATGAATCAAATAATCAAAAACACTCATCTCCTCTACCAATATGTACTACGCCTCACCACCACTTCGCTTCACACCATCTAAGAATATGATATTACTAATATTATAACAAATTAATCTCCCAAAATTATTCCATAATACCTGGTTTCAGTGGTCTCACCAAAAGAGAAAACCCAAGTTCCTTTAAAATGTCTTGAAGGAGAAGACATTCCAGAGGTAAAATCCTCATTCTTTCTCTTTTAGTTTCATTTTTAAATTGTTATCCTTCACTAACCTCCCCATTCAAAAATAGCATGAAAACTCTTGTATCATATATATAATGTAATTATATTTTTTAATGTTACATCATTCATTAGTTATCTTCCCTCCTCATTTTATTCTACACATGAAAGCATCATCCCCAATATGTCGATTCAACACCTTCGTGGATGGTGAGTATTCATTTTACATCATAGCCTTCAAGGATAGTCATAAAACAATTATAATATTTCAAAAAATGTAACACTTATATTACATCCCTTTTTTATTCTAGACCTACTATTAATACATAATATTAAATAATAAAACAAAACTAGTTTGTGGTGATCAAAACTCCATCTAACCAATCTAAATGTTTATCATTAAAATTTGATCAAATAAATCATCCACATATAAAAAAAGAAAGTGATATATGGGAAACTATTAATTTCTATAAGTGAAATAATACCATATAATTTCAGTTCTTTATAATTATTCCAATTTTTGACGAACATCCTTAATTATACATAATTAAACAGATGATGAAATGCATGAAACAAACACTCCACGAATGAAAAAAATTAAATATTATATGTCCTATAAAATGACATAAATGATGATAATAAAATTATAATAAAAAAAATATATATTAAATAGGTTTTGGAATTAGTTATTAATGAATCTAATTTCATTATCCAGAACATTAAGTACAGGGGTATGACACATCTCTACATAAGGTAAAGGATCTCTCTGAACCTCCAATTTACATTTTGGTTGTGATTTCTCTCTATTAACATCAATGTATTTATTCAAAATTATTATATAATTCTTATAAATTCAATATATACATTAAAAAAATATTTATCTATACTGAATCATCTTTATTTTATGGTAAAATATATATTTTATATGGTTCCCTTTTCAATTCATCCTGATAAGTAAGCCTAAATAAATGGAACTTCTCAAGTTCTTACCCATTTTCAGGTGCACTCTATAATCTTTTTTAATACATGAATAGTTTCAAAAATAAATATTTTTATCAATAATAACTATATTAGTTAATTTATCCTTCTATGAAAACAATTATGTCTTTTTTATCTTTAAAGATCCATTTTTATTTTTCCCCTAAATTGCACCAAGTAGTTCATCTTTAAAGTGTATTGAAAACTCTGTTTAAAATTTTTCACATAATTTGGATATAATTTATCATTATCTAGTACTATTTTACATTATAAATGTATAATTATGATTCAAGTTTATTCCTTTATATACATCATTATGATATTCCATTTTATATGCTTTATGACATATTTATAATACCCATTTCTTTATATGTGTAACCCTTATGATTGATTCTTCATGTGGAATTCATATGCATGAAAATTTTATTATTAGTGCTCCAAGATATTTCTCCACAACATTGGGTAATGCTTAGTCTCATGATATATCATGTTGAGATAGTGAATAAACCTAATTATTTTATTGGATTTATCCACCATGTGATATAGTTTTGGTAGTTATCCTTGAATCATATTTATATAATCTAATATGTTTCTAAGACAATCCTATATATCCATGATTACATGATCCCATGTTCTATATGTTATTCACACATATGTTTATTCATTACACATGCCTTTTTATTTCATCAAGTTATTCCTTCAAACTAATGTGTCATTCTTTATTTCCATGTTTATCCCCTTAATGTGATTTGTAGATCATCACTTTGTTCATGTATTCCTCATGTTATCCTCTAAATATGTATGATATAAAAAAAATTAGGATATCATTATGTATTTTAAATAATATATTTATTTATTATGGTTTTATTCCTTCTAATTATGTAGTGAATATCCCAAATACACTAGACTTTTTGATATTTGGTTTGTATTTGATGGTTAATCATTCTTATAATCATGTAATGATATGTTTCAAAATCTAGGGTCTCTATAATATCAAATTAATATGTATTATTTAAAGTTAATTTATCAAGAGATATTCAATCCAATATATAATGATTTTATTCACACAAACATGGGCATAATGGATCTGTACACATTTTCTAGCATGGACATAATCAGTTTGTTAACACAAGAATGAGCATAATGGATTTGGTAAAAAAGGATTTTATAATATTATGGTTGTACCAAATTTCCCTTTTTTATCAATTTATATAACATTTCCAAAATTACTTTAATTATATCCCCTGTTTTCATGAGTACACCATTTATTTAATGTTTTTTTCACATTTATATTGTGCTTACTTATTTTATGATTATCGATATTTATTTGGACCCGCGTCATAACTTTTAATATTCCTAAATGAAATTGTGATGATAATTTGTTTCTCTATAATATTATATTATTATCATTTACGGTCATATGTTATTTTTTAAAGATATTCACATCTTCTACAAGTTATTCTTCATGATTATGATCTAGAACCTTATTATATTTTTCCAACGAATGAGATACTAAAAGTACCCCTTTTTGGTACAAAACCTCGAGTTATAAATATTATAATATCATACCAAAAGTATATAATGTTATATATGAGTAAACTTATAGTCTGTAGTTAGTATTTTTTTAATAAATGTTGTCTATGTTGATATTCTCAAATAAGATAAACAGTAATGTCTTTAGGTTTTGAAAATGTTTTTGAATTATTTTATCTAAAACCTATAAATAATGAATTTTTTATGTTATGATTAGTAAGAGATTTTTTAGTAGGTATCAAATAAGGGTTTAGTTATTTTGAATGATACTATAGTTATTTTAAGGATTATTTTAGAGAACATCAGAGAATGTCTATGGGATTATTCTATGTATAGGATAACATCTTGATATTTTTGTAAAGTATTGATTGTGAAATTATCAATGAAATTACATCCATGTACGGATACTAGAAGTGAATGTATGCTTTGGAAATTATGTACCTAGGTGAAATAAACCAGAAAATTGAGGATTGATTTTTACAAAAGTTGTCACCTGGTGCATTTCAAAGAGGCCAAACTGTATACTTTTTTTGAATCTCCAGGGGAATATATGTTGGTTATTAGTATTATGTTCAAAAATAATAATAAATGATTTTAGTATGATGTTAACTTATTACATTAGAGAAACAAATAGTAAAATGAACATGGAAAACATAAATTAATTTATATATACTCATTTCCAATTTTAATTTAGTCAAGGTAACATTAGGAACTCGAAATTACTGTGTTAACAATTGGTGTAATATAAAATGTGGAGATTATGCCAGTGGGAAACCTCGTGAGATTAGGGATGGAATGAAAAACCTCATGGAAATGATATCCAGACTATATTAAGTGATGGGGAAACTGAAAACTGTGTTCATCTCCTAAATACATTAAAGAAATAGAAACTAATAATCGAGTAATTTATGAGGAAATAACCACCCTCTATTATTAAGCCTTCAAATCCAATGGTTGTTGGGAACCGGTTCAATGAGACAAAAAGTATATTTTCCATTATCTTGTTCTTATATAGTGAGAAGTACGTTTTGGATATCAAACATATTGAATGTGATGATGACTAGTGGTGGGATATTAGTAATAACACAACATAAAAGGAGGAAATTGACTCTATGGTTTGGTAAGAGTTCAAGAAGATATTCTTCACTAATTATTTTCCTCATAATCTTCAAAAAACACTGTAAGGGTATTTATTATAATTTTAGAAAAAATGGATGAATATATTTAATTATACAAGGAAAATATCACATTACTTATGAGGTATGCCTCATAATACATCTCTAATAATGAGATAAAAATAAGTATATTATTTAATGTCTTAAATCCATATTTCAGATGGATTCATCCATAGAATACATCAATAACTATAAAGACATTTTTTTTATTTTATCTTATTTAAATGATATAAACTAAAACCTTTCAATATTCTGGATTAAAGAAAAATTAATGTGGATTATCATGGAAGAATGGATGGCATGACACAGGATGCAAAGAAGCCTCAATTTCCTACATGAAATATATATGGGGGAATGCACTCAAGTAATTTTCTAAAGGGTCAAATAAGAGTTTTAAGTGTGGTAAAAAAATCACCAATCGTAAATCTATTTAACATAGGCTAATAGGACAAAAAATGAAATATAAGATAAGAATGTAATAGAAAATGATCCACCCCAATATAAATCTTTCAAGTTAAATGTCATGAACCAGCCTGGGTACTCTAGTAACCTGATAACTGAGCTGGACCTAACATATCTCGAAGGGAAATATTGATCCCTATGAGTTCGAGAATAACACCTGGAATCATAAAACATGCCATTGGGAAATATTTTTCAAAAAAAAATAGCAGATGTAAGAAAAGTAATTCAATATTCATACGAAATAAAATGTACTGGGAGTAATGTACCAGAATATAGAAAGGCATAAAAATCCTAAATTACTACAACCCGAGTACTAAAAATAGGATGAAATAGCCCCGCGGACCCTAAGTACACAACTCTCTATGACCAGGGTTTAATAGCTAGATCCACCTCCAAGTGATCCCTTCCATTTCCTTGAACCTTAAAGGAGAAAGTCTAGAAACACCTGAAGGAAAAAAGTAGGGAGTGATCCTAAACCTAATAGGATGCCACCAGATACTCCATATCAGATTCCATATATATATTTACCCAAATAAAATATTTCAATTTTCAATATAAATAGGTTTGGAAATTTAAATATTATTTTTAAACAAAACATGTTATACAGTTTAAAAATGATGGAAAATACATTATTTTAAAGAAGATGATTAACATTACAACAAATTAAATATTTATAAAAAATGGATTAAATAAAACATTTACATAAATCAGTTTATGTAAATAAGTCAAAGGTATGTAAAGAATATTTACAATATTGGAATAAATTTATACCCCAAATATAAAAAAACAAGAAAGAAACATAGTAATATCCCAAGTATGAATGATATTATAAACCTAATATAGGATTTCACACTCTCTAAATTATCATAGACAAATGAGTATACTCACATACCCCTAACACTGGGGAGATGTGACTCACCTCCCTCCCATCAAGAATGTGACGCTCCCTAGTTATGTTTTAGAACATTATAATAGCGTAGAGTATATCCAAATAGCTCACAAACTACCTATGTCTTGAATATTATCTTACCTGATGGTAAATTTATTATAATCCTACTTAAAAAATCCAATTATTACATTTAGAAATATCAATTTTTTAATTTAAAAACAAAATGGGATTTAATAAAAACACATTCCATTTTCACAAGATAAAACCACCAGGTGTTTATCAAATAATTTTAATCCATTTTCAAAAGATTAAAATCTATTCAAAAGGCACTCCATATTTTTAACAATTCATTTCCACAATTAAATTCAACTATTTTTTTGAAAAACTTTTCCCTCAAATCCATAATTTTAATTCAACATTTTAAATTGTCTAATTTCCATAAACATGCCCCAAATAAAAAGAATTGGTGGTTTTTACAAATTTCCCTAGAAAAACCATTTCAAATATCCTCATTCAATAGAATCAGGTTTTATAAATTTAATTGAAATAAAATTTGAAAATTTTAATTTAAATCAACAACTGAAATAAATCATGTAATACAACGAAAATCAATTTGGGTAATCAGGACAGAACCACCTACCTCTTTTCGAAACTCAAAACTCACAATGACACCCATTAATGAGAAAGTAGTTGTAGAAGACCTTGAAACTCAACCTAGAAGAATGATCCAACACCATTGGCTATATGTCCATTAATTCCAAGATGATGCATTGAAACCCCAATAATGGAGAGAGAGAGAAACATAATGAATTAGGGGGAACACTTACCTAGATATCAATCACCAAAGTAATGATGATCAAACGCCAAAGGAATGAATATGGTAGAGTAGGAAGGCTCCAAAACTGTCTATGTAAGGCTTTGTGCTGAGGGAGATGAAACCAGAGAAGAGAATGAGAGAAATTCCAAGTGCACTGCTGCTTTTATAGGATTTTGTTTGGGGTATTACACGACATGTAACCCAGTAACACACTGTAAAATATTTTGTTTTATTAATGGCGAAGACATGTTAAATTTATAATTCCCCTATAATAATGGGGTATTATGCAACATGTAACCCCTATTCACATCCTGTAATGCCTAAAATTCATAATAAATAAAACCCCCATCATTACGTTTTAAAACCAACCTATGAATACTTCACGTCATGTAAAGGGAATTCATTGCATGTACCCATAAAATTTTGAAGCATTCTTCATAGTATACACACGGTAGTGGTTACATGGTGTGTAACCTAGTTACACGACATGTAATATCCTAGCAGTTTACAAAAATACCCTATTTTATAGTTAAAAAATCTAACAAGTGTCAAACATTACTATTATAAGTATCATTCCAATAAAAACTTATCCCATACCCAAACAATGAAAAGGAAAACCATTATAATGTTTAATACGTACATCTGAGTTTGGTAATGGGATTTTATAACCACCCAACCATAAAAGCTATTTTTTCTCCTGAAATCCTATGAAGAAGTTTCCATGACAAAGAGATGAGGCCATTGTTCACTCATTAGTATCTCTCATTGCCACATATCATGATTATTATAACAATAATATCATAGCTCAAGAACCAAAGGTATCATACCCTCATGAATTACTGTAGTCTCAAAATCAACTACCTTGACTGACTGCTCAACCAAAGATAAATCAGGTTCAATCTCAAGATTACTCGAGCTCAAAATGTGAGATTTATCAAAGAGGAGATTTCTAAATTGTGATATATGGAATATGGTGTGTATCGATTTCAGATCTGGTAGAGGGTATAAATAGTAATAAACATTCCCTATCGGCTCAATAACCTCAAAAGGTACCACAAAACCAGGAGAAATCTTCCCTTATCTCCCAAGATAATAATGAATTAATCCGGGTGAAACTTTCAATAACACCTGATCACCATTTGAAAACTCCAATGGTCTACAATGTTTGTCCGCATAAGACTTCTATCAACTTTTTTCTATGAACATCCTGTAAAAGATCATCTAAATCCTAGCTATTGTCTCTTGTTCCATGCTTTTCCCAACCAATGAACTTTCACCAACCTCTGACCAGCAAAACATAGATTTACATGTCTGGCCATAAAATATCTCAAAAGATTCCATTCTGATCATGGATTGGTAACTATTCTTATAAGAGAACTCAACCAATCCCAAGTGATCATCCCAAGCCCCGCTGAAGTCAAGAACATAGGCACAAAGCCTATCCTGAATAATCTATATAGTTCATTCTATGTTTCCATTCGATTGTAAATAGTAATCTGCTCTCAAATGAACCTGATATCATAGTGCCTTATGAAGGCCTCTCCAAAACAGAGAAGTAAATCTAGGATCCCTATCAGAGACTATATCTGATTTCATTCCATGAAAATGAACAATATCATTCATATAGAGACTTCCCAACTCCTAAACATTGATTGTATCATGAATGGGTATAAAGTGAGTAGACTTCGTTAGCCTATTGATCATAACCCATATCACATTTTTCCTTCTCTGGGTACATGGAAAACCATCCACAAAGTCCATATAGATCTCATCCCACCTCCAATTAGGGACTAGAAGTGGTTGAATAAATCCCAAATGTTTCTGGTGCTCAGCCTCAGCCTATTGGAATGTATAGAAATGGAAGACAAACTGAACAATGTATTACCTCATCCCTGGACACCAGAACTTCTACTATATATCATAGAACATTTTTTTGATTCCAGGATTCTATGTCCTCTAGGAATTATGGAAATCCCCCATTACAATATTCCATTCTACTAAAGGCACAAAAAAGTTATTCTGATAGCATAGAACACTATACACACCCATACTTTACAATCATTGTTATTACTTCAAAATTGAAGCACACTTATTACAACATTTAACAAAACTATGAAAGGACCGTATAGGTATAGTGTCTTTAGAAACTGGGAAACATAAACAACTGGTTCATAAAGCATCTACTTTGCCTCCCATTTATTTCATCATATCTATAGTCCCTTTTTGGAATATCCTACTTAATAACCTTCTTCATGACCTGTGGAAATAAAACATACAAAATGTTGAGCTCAAATACTCAGTAATGCTAAACAAAAGAAATATCAATCACATCATATACATAAGAACATAACTTTTGGAAATCTTAACCTACAAAAGAAATCATAATTTTATAACATGGGATAAATCATAGAAGTGAAATGTAATCCCAATAATCATAACATAAAACATGAATCTTTGTGGCATACACACATAATCATAGAGAATCATTTCTTATTAGTCAAGACTCGTTTCCAAGATTATCTTAGTGGAAAAAGTCCATTTCTGAACCGAGTTCACTCCTCGTTTCAGTCCTGTTTCACTGAACCGGTTTAACCTTCGGTTCCAGCCATGTCTATCTCATCAGATAAAAAATCTTCACCCAATTAATTGGAGGGATATATAGGTCCCACCCATCTCATAATGATCCCATTCTTATGTGTGCCACAAAATCAAAAAACATACATCATTGCATAACTCATTAATAAAAATGGGAATCTTAAACATCATGACATCATAAAACAATTTATATAAGATAAAGGAATTCATAAAAATATTTACATCAAAACATAATCAAATCAATGTAATAATAGGGATAGATACCGAACCCTATATTATCTTATATGGAAAATAATTTTGATAAAACACTTCAACTCCATTCTTGAGGAAAACATCCTTTCTACTTCAAAAACACTTATCCTTTCCTAACATGTCATACAATTCTAAACTAAAAAAAGTTGATTAAAAATGATCATGAAAACTTGAAAAGGAATCTTATTGGAGATAATGCTTTAAAAATCCATTCGTGCCATATAAGTTAAAAAAACATTCTTCTCGTACTTTTGTCGGAAAAGTCAAAAAGTAACTCGTACGAAAAACGACAAAATATTCCTTTCATATCTTTTACTAAAAACTCACCGAAGGGTAAAATTGGATTTAAACAATTGTAGGTTGATGGAAAATAATATTACATATTGAGGAAACATGGATGTGGATGATAAAATACACCCCATTAAATTTCAAAGTATAAACAATCTCGGATAAAAATGAGATTGTGATATTTCCCTTAACTTAGGTCCAATTTGCATCATAAGTGTCCGAACCTCCTGTATAATGATTTAAATAATGTTATTGACTTTTCCAGAATCCTACTTATTTTTATGATATAATATATGGTCATATTCTTATCTTCTTATTAGTAATATTTCATTACTACTTGTTATTCGGGTGTTTATTACTTTTTGTTCTTATGCGTGTTTTGACGAATAAATTATTATTTTTCTTTTTAGGTTATAGATACCTTATCTAAAGAATGGTATTAGTGTAATATATATCATATTCATTAATTCAATTCATTTATATAATCATTATGCAATGAAGATCATGTAGAACGAGTCGCATCACATCGTGGAGACGATATTCCGTACGTACGCACAAGCGATGATATCATTCCCATGATTGTGGAATTGTATTGGAGTGTATATATACTATTTAAAAATCAATATCAATTTACAATAATCATATATAGTCATTAATTACACCATTATACCCATCCAAGTAAGGTGGTGGGGGAAATAGATTACACGACGACATGGAGATGGTATTCCGTACATACGCACGCGCGGTGATTTCGTTTTCCGTAGGATGGATAGATGGTGAAATAGGGTTGTTTCATACTTATAATAACATATCAGTATATGAGTGATACGTATGTTATTACTTCATAATGAAACAACTGAAGAAGAAGAAGTGGAAGAAGAAATAAAGATGAAAGAATCAGTAACGGACATTACCTCTTCTTTGAAGAGCTTTTTTGAGACCTACTTTTAGGGAAGTAAAATTGGTCTTTGAAGAAGACCAGGACCTCTAGGATGTCTCTAGGGAAGTGGAGAGAATAAATTTTCAGGGGTTGGCGGAGCTTGAAGGCTCAAATTGGTGTGAGGAAGAGATGGAGGAGGTTCCCTTTTATAAGGGAGGAGAGGGGAACCTTTGGAATAACTAAAAATATTATTTTATTATAAAGTCAAATTCGGTTTTTAATAGCTCCAAATTGATATATTTCGAATCTAAGGTGGGTATAGGTCGAAATCAGCTCATACAATAGAATTTATACAAGTTTAGATATCAATTTTAACCTTATCATTTAGATTTAACTTTAAGTTAGATAATTTGACTTTTACCATGTCTTCTTGTTTTCTTACACTATAAGGTTAATAAACTTACTATATCAAGCCAAACGAACCCCAAGTTGTTTATTAATAATATATATAACATTATCTAAGTCATTTGGCCGAACCATATATTTTTTGGAATAAAATTACAATTAATAATATAATATTTGTTTTAAAAACTATTTTATGTCAATTTTGACACTATTTAGTAATTGATTTTTGTGAAAATCATAACAGAATGATTAGTTCGAACCAAGTTAATTAAATCAATACTAACATGTCATATTACCATATAAAATTAGTTTAATTCATAAAAATGCTCCAATTACATTTATTTGGGTTTTATAACATCAATTATATCAATATTTCATTAATAGGATAATTACTGCATCATCGCGGTGTCATAAATAAATTAAATTATTTAATGTTTAAAAATTACAAATAAAATACTGTTATGTAGGAAATATTTTTATCTTTCTAATGAATATTTATAGTCGAATTTATCTTATGTATATTCCCATATTAAAAATGATTTACTTATTACACTTTGATTTTAACTATTTTAACCCTTCTTTAAATAAATTAATAATAAATGTCCTAATCTAATCCAAGTGAGCCTAAATGCTAATATTTTATTGATAAGGTTGTTTTTGGTCGAATTACACTTATCTAATAGAATTAGAACATGTTTTAGGGTAATAATAATAACACTTTTACCCTTAATTACCCTATTTACTTTTAACCGTGGGGAAAAAAAGTAAAAAGTTACTATTCATCAAAAATTATTTTCATCTCATTAAACCACATTTTAGTCCTTCATATTAACCGTGTCTCTCGGATTTTCGAAATTCCACTCACAGAAGCGGTAAAATTAAGTCTTATGAAAAATTCAGTTTTTTAACTACCACTTAGTGGTTTCACTATTCATCAAAAATTGAAAAATTTTAGAAAAATACCAAAATTTCACCCTAGGCTAATTTCGATATTCCGAATCTAAAAATGAAGTACATTTTGAAAAATAAAATTTATAAAATTTCAAAACTTGGTTATTACTATTCATAACGGCTAGTTTTAATAATATTTTAATAGCATATCAGTGTTTAGTGAAACTCAGTATTGCGTACGACGCAAGCTATCGAGGAAGGCTGTGATTGCGTGTAAAGCAAGACTATCTAGTGTTGTGTGTTTAGAATGATTCCTTTGATGATTTAAAAACAAAATATTTCTCATAAATGTCTCGGGTGTTACATTCTACCCCCCTTAAAATGAATTTCACCCTCGAAATTCGTCACTTTGTAACAAACAGATGAGGATACCTATCCCTCATCATATCCTCAAGCTCCCATGTAGATTCTTATAATTGGTAGTTCCTCCATAAAACGTTCACCAAGGGAGTGGTCTTGTTCCGTAGGACTTTTTCTCTATGATCCAAAATCTCTATCAGTTGTTCTTCATAAAAATGATCTTGCTCCAGCGGTACAAATTCTGAGCTGAGTACATGTGAAGGATCAGGTATGTACTTTCTCAGGAGAGATACATGGAACCCATCGCGAACTTGAGAGAGATTCGGTGGAAGCGCCAACTGGTAAGCTACCTTTCCAACACGATCCAGTATTTCGAAAGGACCGATATATCTAGGGCTCAACTTCCCCTTCTTTCCAAATCTCTTGACCCTCTTCCAGGGAGATATTCGTAAGAACACTTTATCACCCACTTCAAACTCTAGGTCTTTTATTTGGTTGTCGGCATAACTTTTCTGTCGACTCGGAACTGCTCTTATGTGTTGTTGAGTAGATGGGACCTTTTCTACCATCTCATCAACAAGATCAGGTCCTAATAGCTTTCTTTCCCCAACTTCATCCCAGCCAAGTTGGAGTCCTGCATTTCTTTCCATAGAGAGCTTTATAAGGAGCCATCTGAATACTGGAGTGAATGCTATTATTATAATAAAATTACACCAAAGGTAGGTGTTGATCCCAACCACCTTTAAAATCCATAGAGCAAGCTATGAACATATCTTCTAGAGTTTGAATTGTTCTCTCAGACTGACCGTCTGTCTGAGGATGATAAGCAGTGCTGAAACTGAACTCTGTATCCAGAGGATGTTGAAGACTTTGCCAGAACATCGAGGTAAATCTCGGACCGCGATCAGATATAATAGAAAGTGGTACTCCATGCAATCTTACCACTTCCTTTACATATATCATGGCAAGCTGATCCAGAGAGAAATCCTCTCTAATAGTAATGAAGTGTGTAGACTTTGTAAGATGATCAACCATGACCCAGATAGCATTATTGCCTTTAAATGTTTTAGGACGTCCTGTGACAAAGTCCATAGTGTTGTTTTCCCATTTCCATTCGGGTATGGTTAATGTTTGTAACATCCCCTTAGACATCTGTCTCTCAGATTTAACTTGATGACAAACCAAGCATCGAGAGACATATTCAGCAACATCTCTCTTCATGCCATCCCACCAGAAGTACTCTTTCAGGTCCCTATACATCTTCGTGCTTCCAGGATGAATAGAGAATGAAGAACTCTGAGCCTCATCCAGTAGCTCCTTCATTAATTCAGGGATGGAAGGAACACAAACCCGATTCCTGAACTTTATTATCCCATCACAATCAAGGTTGAATTCAGGAATATTTCCCACCTTCTTTTGTAACTCTACATCTTCTTTATGCGCCTCATTAATCTTCACATGTATAGATGTTTGAACATTCATTTGAGAAAGATATGATTTTTCCCTTGACATTATAATTCCAAGATCCATCCTTTATAAATCCATAAATATTGGATCTTTTGTGATCCTCATCATGGATAAACTGGCATGGTCTTGTCGACTTAATACATCTGCCACCTTGTTTGCTTTCCCAGGGTGGTAATGAATTGAGCAGTTGTAATCCTTGATCAGCTCTAACCATCTTCTTTGGCGCATATTCATCTCCTTTTGTGTGAAAATATAATTTAAACTTTTATGATCAGTATAAATTTCACACCTTTCTCCATAAAGATAATGCCTCCAAATCTTTAATGCAAAGATTACCGCAGCTAACTCCAAATCATGTTTTGGGTAATTTTTCTCATGGATTTTCAACCGTCGTGAGGCATAAGCTATCACCATATCATTTTTCATAAGAACACACACCAATCCCTTCATGGATACATCACTATAAATCACAAACCGTTCTCCACTACAAGGTAGTGTGAGCACAGGTGCACTGGATAACCTTCTTTTCAACTCCTTGAAAATATCTTCACATTCATCCGTCCAAACAAACTTAACTCCTTTCCGAGTCAACATTGTGAGTGTATTAGATAATCTTGAAAAATCTTTCACAAAACATCGATAATATCCAGAAAAACCAAGAAAACTTTGGATCTCAGTTACTGTTGTTGGTCTCGACCATCTTTCGATAACCTCTGTTTTTGCTAGATCCACAGATATCCCCTCTTTTGAGATTATGTGACACAAAAATGAATCTTTTTGAAGCCAAAATTCACACTTGGTAAATTTGGCATAAAGCTTCTCCTTTCTCAGGGTCTTCAATATAATTCTCAAGTGATCTTCATGTTTTTCCTTTCTCTTTGAATATACCATAATATCGTCTATAAAGACTACCACAAACTGATCAAGAGAGTCTCTAAAGACTCTATTCATCAGATCCATGAAGATAGTAGGGGCATTAGTAAGACCAAATGGCATCACTATAAATTCATAGTGTCTATACATTGTACGGAATGTAGTCTTTGGTATATCCTCCCTTTTGACCCTTAATTGATGATACCCTGAATGAAGATCAGTCTTGGAAAAGTATTGAGCTCTGCGTAGTTAGTCAAATAAGTCATTAATGCGCGGGAGAGGATATTTGTTCTTTATAGTGATCTTGTTATGTTCTCGATAATCAATGCAGAGTCTCATTGATCCATCTTTCTTCTTAACAAACATATCAGGTGCTCCCCAAGGTGACGCACTAGGGTGAATGAATCCCTTATCAATATTCTATTGGTGTTGCTTCTTCAATTCCTGCAACTCAATTAGGGACATTCAATAAGGTGTCTTTGAAATAGGCAATGCACCTGGTACGAGTTCTATTGAAAAATCAACTTCACGATTTGGTGGAAGACCCGACAATTCCTCCAAAAAGACATCATCAAACTCACGTACAATGGGCATATTATTAATCATGAGTTTCTCACCAACCATTTGAGATAAATAACCCTCATTTAGTGGAATCAAGACCCATAATATGGGAGAAATTTCCACTGGAAGGTTATGTTCATCCTTGCATCGATAGACGATCATAGATTGATCTGGAATATGAAATGTGACTTCCCTTATTTGGAAATTGATATGAGCTCCATATAAAGAAAGCCAACCCATGCCAATAATCACATGAAATTCCACTATAGGAAGGATCACAAGATTTTCAAGAGGCACATTCCCACAAACTTCAATCGGGGAAGAATTATAAACTTTTGATGCGACTGTTGTGCCATTAGGTGTTGTCACAGCTAACTCATCATCTAATTTTTTTAGGTAATACGGTGATACACTTAGAAAAATCTTCATAAATAAAAGAGTGGGTGGATCCAGAATCAAATAAAACATTTTCTACTTTAGAGTGGATGGTAAGTGTACCTTTCACCACTTCGTTATCGTACTCCACATCACTGATAGAAATTTCATGTGACTTTTCTTTGTATTTAGACTAAAGAGTTTGTTGAAGTTGACCATCATCATCAACCCTTTGAATTGGGAATTGATTGGCATAATGCCCCATCTTCTTTCACTTGAAACATTGAAGTTTAGTAGGTTCATTCTGTGTGTCCCTTCCTTTGTTTTCATCATTAGACATGTTCTTTCCCATCATTGCGGCATTCAAATTCCCGATGACCTTACTTTCCACATTTGAAACATTCACTTTTACCTTTAAGACAACTCCCTCCATGTTTCTTTCTACACTTTGAGCATAAGGTAGTGCTCATATTCTTTTCAGTGTGCTCTTTAGATTTTCCTTTGAATTCCATTTTCCTCTTCGTATCAAACCCATATGACTGATGAGTTACTCCAATATCTATCTCAACTTTGAGAGCACATAGAACGATTTCCTCATAGCTATTGAAGTCCCTTATGGCTAAGGACCTTCGAATACTTGGTTTTAAGCAACTAAAGAATCGATCGATCATACTCTCAGGTTGGATAATAATACAAGAAGCGTACCTTGAAAGTCTTGTAAAATTTTCTTCATAGGTACCAACAGATTCATCATCCTTTTGCTTCAGTTCAGGAAACTATTTCTCCATATTTTTTCGGAGAATACGAGGGAAGTACTTATTGAAAAATAAGTTCTTGAACTCGTCCCATTCCATGGACTCAATTTCATCCATTTGCCTAGTATTCTTAATAAGATTCCACCATTGATCAGCATCACCTTCCAAAAAATACACTGGTAAGATGACTTTATCATGTTCATAACATTGAAGAACTGAAAATATCTTTTCAGTAGTACTGATCCATTGTTCATCAACTAATGGATCAGTAGACCTGCTGAATGAGGGTGGACGCTACCTCATGAAGGATTCAACAGAATTTTGCTCCTTACTTTTCTCATTTAGAAGTCCTGCATGATTCATAGCTTGAGAAAGTTGTGTGAGCATGGCTACAAGATTTTTCATTCCAGCTCCCATAACATTTGGTTGCTCAGTGGGACAATCATTGCATTTCCCGTCGCATTCCGCATTAACAAGGTTCCTTCGGGTTCTAGCCATTGACTAAAACCAAGAAGAATAGTGTGAGCAACACTAATTATAATAAGAAAACCACACAATCAAGAATAAAATTTCACACTAAAGGTCTTATCCTAGGTTATTCATGGCCATTTCTGAAACAGTAATATTGTGTTCTATGGTTAGACATATCCTTAGGGTTCTTACTAAGGCTTTCACATCCTAGTTTCCAAAGGATGATTATACCTTTCCTCTGATACCAACTATGACAACCCATTCTTTACATACATTGTTATTACTTAAAAATTGAAGCACACTTATTACAACATATAACAAAATCAAGAAAGGACCGTATAGGTATAGTGTCTTTAGAAACTGGGAAACATAAACAACTGGTTCATAAAGCATCTATTTTGCCTCTCATTTATTTCATCATATCTAGATTCCCTTTTTGGAATATCTTACTTAATAACCTTCTTCCTGACCTAGGGAAATAAAACATAAAAAAGGGTGAGCTCAAATGCTCAGTAAGGGCAAACAAAAGAAATATCAATAACATCATATACATAAGAACATAACTTTTGGAAATCATAACCTGGAAAAGAAATCATAATTTCATAACATGGGATAAATCATAGAAGTGAAATGTAATCCCAATAATCATAACATAAAACATTAAACTTTCTGGAATACACACATAATCATAGAGAGTAATTTCTTATTAGTAAAGACTCATTGCCATGACTATCTTAGTGGAAAAATTCCATTTCTGAACAGAGTTCAGTCCTCGTTTCAGCCCTGTTTCACTGAACTGGTTTAACCTGCCATTCCAGCCGTGCCTATCTCATGAGATATAAAATCTTTACCCAATGCATTGGAAAGAGATATAGGTCCCACCCATCTCATAATGATACCATTCTTATGTGTGCCACAAAATCAAAAATCATACATCATTGCATAACTCATGTAATAAAAATGGGAATCTTAAACATCATGACATCATAAAACAATTCATTTAAGATAAACAAATTCATAAAAAAATTTCCATCACAACATAATCAAATCAATGTAATAATAGGGATAGAAACCGAACCCTATATTATCTTATATGAAAAATAATTTTTATAAAACACTTGAACTCCATTCTTGAGGAAAATATCCTTTCTACTTCAAAAACACTTTTCCTTTATTAAAATGTCATACAATTCTAAACTAAAAGAATTTGATTAAAAATAAACTTGAAAACGTGTAATGCCATATTATTGTAGATAATGTTTTAAAAATCCATTCCTGCCGTATAAGTTAAAAAAACATTCTTCTCGTATTTTTGTCGGAAAAGTCAAAAAGTACCTCATACGAAAAACAACAAAAGATTCCTTTGATATCTTTTACTAAAAACTCACTGAAGGGTAAAATTTGATTTAAAAAATTTTATGCGGATGGAAATAATATTACATATTGAGGAAATATGTATGTGGATGATAAAATACACCCCAGTAAATTTCAACGTATAAACAATCACGGATAAAAATGAGATTGTGATATTTCCCTTACCTTAGGTCCAATTTGCTTCGTAAGTGTCTGAACCTCCTGTATAATGATTTAAATAATGTTATTGACTTATTCCAGAATCATAATTATTTTTATGATATCATATATGGTCATATTATCAGCTTTTTATTAGTAATATTTCATTACTACTTGTTATTCGGGTGTTTATTACTTTTTGTTCTTATGCGTGTTTTGTCGAATAAATTCTTATTTTTCTTCTTAGGTTATAAATACCTCATTTCTAGAATGTTATTAGTGTAATATATATCTTATTCATTCATTCAATTCATTTATATGATCATTATGCAATGAAGATCATGTAGAACGAGTCGCATCACATTGTGGAGACGGTATTCTGTACGTACGCACGAGCGATGATATCATTCCCATGATTGTGGAATTGTATTGGAGTGTATATATACTATTTAAAAGTCAATATCACTTTAAAATAATCATATATAGTCATTATTTACACCATTATACCGATCCAAGTAAGGTGGTGGTGGAAAATAGATTACACCACGGCGTGGAGATGGTATTTCGTACGTACACACGCGCGGTGATTTCATTTTCCGTAGGATGGATAGACGGTGAAATAGGGTTGTTTCTTACTTATAATAACATATAATTATATGATTTATACTGATGTTATTACTTAATAATGAAACAACTAATGAAGAAGAATTGGAAGAAGAAATAAAGATGAATGAATCGGTAATGGACATTACCTCCTCATTGAAGCGCTTCTTTGAGACCTACTTTTTCGGCACTAAAATTGGTCTTTGAAGAAGACCAGGACCTCTAGGATGTCTCTAGGGAATTGGAGAGAATAAATTGGAAGGGGTTGGCCGAGAATGAAGGCACAAAGTGATGTGAGGAAGAGAGGGAGGAGGTGCCCTTTTATAAGGGAGGAGAGGGGCACCTTTGGAATAACTAAAAATATTATTTTATTATAAAGTCAAATTAGATTTTTAATATCTCCAAATTGATATATTTCAAATATAAGGTGGGTATAGGTCGAAATACTCTCATAAAATAGAATTTATAAAGTTTAGGTATCAATTTTAACCTTATCATTTAGATTTAACTTTAAGTTAGATAATTTAACTTTTACCGTGTCTTCTTGTTTTCTTACACTATAAGGTTAATAAACTTACTATATCTAGGAAAAAGAACCCCAAGTTGTTTATTATTAATATATATAACATTTTCTATGTAATTTGGCCTAACCATAGATTTTTAGGAATAAAATAACAATTAATAATATAATATTTTTTTAAAAAACTATTTTATGTCAATTTTGACACTATTTAGTAATTGATTTTTGTAAAAATCATAACAGAATGATTAGTTCGAACCAAGTTAATTAAATCAATACTAACATGTCATAGAAACCTATAAAATTAGTTTAATTCATAAAAAGTCTAAAATTACATTTATTTGGGTATTTATAACATCAATTGTGTCAATATTGCATTAATAAGATAATTACAGCATCATCGTTGTGTCATAAATAAATTAAAATATATAATGTATAAAAATTACAAATAAAATACCATTATGTTGGAAATCGTTTTATATTTCTAATGAATATTTATAGTCTAATTGATCTTATCTATAACCCCATATTAAAAATGACTTACTTATTAAACTTTGATTTTAACTATTTTAACCCTTCTTTAAATAAATTAATAATAAATGTCCTAATCTAATCCAAGTGGGCCTAAATGGTAATAGTTTATTCCTAAGGTTGTTTTTGGTCGAATTACACTTATCCAATAGAATTAGGACATGTGTTAGGGTAATAATAATAACACATTTACCCTTAATTACCCTATTTAATTTTAACTGTGGTTAAAAAAAGTAAAAAGTTACTATTCGCCAAAAATTATTTTCATCTCATTGAACCACATTTTAGTCCTTGATATTAACCGTGTCTCTCTGATTTTCGAAATTCCACTCACAGATGCGGTAAAATTAAGTTTTATGAAAAATTCAGTTTTTTTAACTTCCAATTAGTGGTTTCCCTATTCATCAAAAATTTAGAGTTTTCAGAAAAATACCGAAATTTCACCCGAGGATAATTTCGATATTCCGAATCCAAAAATAAAGTCCATTTTGAAAAATAAAATTTATAAAATTTAAAAAGGTGGTTATTACTATTCATAACGGCTACTTTTAATAATATTTTAATAGCATTTCGTTGTTTAGTGAAACTCGGTATTGCGTACGATGCAAGCTATCGAGGAAGGCCGTGATTGCGTGTAAAGCAAGCCAATCTAGTTTTGTGTGTAGTGAAAGATTCCTTTGATGATTTAAAAACAAAATATTTCTCATAAAAGTCTCGGGTGTTACAAACACCCTCTTTTTACAATAGCCAATGGGGAACCATCTACCCACCATTAAGAGAGTCCCTAAGGATACAAAATTAATCATCAATATGTTAATCTTGAAGAATCATCTCAATAAGAGAAGATGATAACTAAATGTTGTATAAAGAAACTTCAGCCCCTTTCTCCTGAACTCTAATATGAAATTGTGAAAAAATAGTCATGAAATTCCACTCCTCTAAAGATTCCTTTATTTCATGTGTTGGAGGACTCTTTCTCAACACATCTGCAATGACATTCCCTTTTCCCGAGGTATAGTCAATGTAAAAGTCAAAATATTTCATGTACTCCACCCAACGCATCTTGAGAAGATTAAAATCATTTTTAGATAATTTAAAACTCATGATTTTGTGGTGTAAAAATATGGTAAACCTTTCACCACAAAGGTAATGAGGAAAAATCTTAAGCATGTGTATCATAGCTATAAGTTTAAGATCATGGGTTGTATAATTCTTCTTGTGTTTCCTAAGATGAAGAGATATATTAACAAACACATGATCTCCCTACAAAAGAACGCAACCCAATTTTGAACCTTTTGCATCACAAATGACCACATATCAATGTCCAACCTTTGGAAGAGTCAACACAGGTGCAGTAGTAAAAATAAAAAACACCTCAACAAAAGAACTCTAATATTTATAATTACACACAAACTTCACCCCCTTCAATGTTAGAGAAGTCGTCATAGAAGCCAACTTAGATAAGTCTCTCCTGAACCCATGGTAATATACAGCTAATCCCATGAAACTCCAGATCTGGAATACATTCCCTAGTTTCTCCCAAGTCAAAACAACATTCACCTACTCATTATCATGTGATATACCCTATTTATACACCATATTCACAAATAATCTCACTACCCAAATCTTGAAATAACATTTTGGGAGCTTGGTGTAGAGATTGTGACTTCTCAGCAGACTCAGAACATTTCTCATATTTATAGTAAATAATGATGTCGTCCAAATATAATACTAAAAAAAATATCCATATACCCAGGGAAAATATTGTTCATCAAGCCCATGAAAATTGAAGGATAATTTTTTAGACGAAAGGGAATAAAAAAAGTACTCGTAATAGTCATACCTACTCAGAATTTCAGTTTTCAAAATTCCATATTATTTTATCCTCAACTGATGGTAACAAGATCGAAGATCAATATTTGAAAAGAATTTTAAAACTTTTATCTTATCAAATAGATCGGCAATCCTCGTAAATAGATGATTTTTCTTTATCATGACTCGATTGAGTTTTTGATAAACAACACAAGTGAAAAAAGATATGACAACCTTCATAGCGAAGATAACCAGAGCCACCTACGGTGACACACTCAGGTGTATAAATCCATTCTTGATGATATTGTCCCACTGGGACTTCATGTCATTTAGTTTAGCTGGAACCATACTGTAGGAGGAAATTGAAACTCGTTGAGTACCAGGAATTAATTCGATGGAGTAATGAACTAACCTTACCGGTGGAAGACCAGATAATTCTAAAGGAAACAAGTCAGAAAACTCAATAATGACTGGAGGGAGATCATTGCTCAAATATTCCATCTCTAGATAAAAAAACTGATATCACTCTCCCCGACTCTGGATAAGAAGGTCGGGATCTAGTCAACCTCAGGTCCAAATCTATTAGAAAGATAAGATATGCACCACCAGGTTTGTTAAATTAGACTCATAGAAGATAAAAATAAATTTGGACTTTATTTTCAATGATCCAATTTGTCCTGAATATAATTTCAATAGATTTCATATCAATAACCAGAAAAGTACATGCTAATTCATCATCAGATAGAGAGAAGATACAAGTAGGGAAATGGAGACCCTTCTCTCTCTTCATACTAAGGGGTGCAGTAATTTCCATTGAATAAGATAAAATCTCCATAAGTTTATTTAGAAGATTAACACCATGGTTTGAACTGAATGAATGAGATGCAGCAGTATCCAATAGAGTAGTCACTAATGATGATTCTATAGTAATGGTAACTCTCACGATCGATGGACCCATTTCTACTTCCTCCGTAGACTCATCCACTATGTGATGAATCATTTTTCTGGATGCATGTGTCTAGAACGCTTTTAAACATGAAGAATATGATCACCCTGCAATTTTAGGAGGATCTTATGATACAGTTCCACTATGTGGAGTAAAGAAATTATGGAAGAATATATATAAGTTCCTTGGGCATCCACATGAGATACAACTCTTGTTTGACTCATTTCAAACCCTCCTATAATTTCTAGGCTTTCCACACTAAAAGAAACTAAAAAAATATCGTCATGGTGCTATACGAGGTTTTCATTGACCCTTATATCAATAATTTTCACAAGATTCATCATGCTTCCGTTTTCATTTGAATGAACTAATACTGACACTGAAAGAAAAATAAAATCCCATAAACCCTGAATACCTAGCCAGGTGCATTCCAATAAGCATGTACCTATCCATCACATCAGCATAAGTGGAAAATTTCACCAAGAAAACTTGATAACATATATCTAATTGATGTCCCAACTCAAATAATATATCCTTCATCCTATTATTAGATACTATCTCATGTAAAAATTTCACCAACTCAATAAAGTGATTTGATTACTTAGTCATGGCTTTTCCATTCTGTTCAAGCTTGAAAAACTCCACATCCTCGGACAATAACATAGAATCTAGACATAATTGGTTTCTAAAAAGAACCTTAAAGTCCTTCCATATAAGTCCCCATGATTCAATTCCATCACCATTATGTCCCACCATCTCCTTCTTTATCCTTCCATCACAAAGGTGGAACACTTTACCTTGATCACATCTGTTGTTTCCAATAACTCAAAAATATGTTCAATCTTACCAAACCATTCCTCATCATGTCGAGGGTTAGAGGATATTTTGAAAACTTGCGGTTTCTAGTGAATTAACGATTGAGTATGATTTCTAAGAACATTCCGTTGAGTATTCATAGTTGGAGACTGAATGGGTACTTGAGGAGGTGTCTGTCCTAGAGATTGGACAATGCGCACAATCACCTAAATAATACATCTCTCTACTTGAGGATTATCTTGTTGTAGTACAGTATCATCTTCCTCCTATATCGGATTTTCATGACTTCTCGGATTCATTATTCTACACAACATCAATAAGTAAATGTAGGACATTATATTAACACTCAAACTGGGTAACCAGGGAAATTATTCTCAATATAAGGAACAAACATGATTTACATTTCACTCTATCCAAACTCAATAGGGAAAAGAGTATAACTAATCCATATAACTTCATTATCAAACCACCCATAGTTACTTAAGGTTCATTGTGGTAATATTTTTATAGGCACTCGATCACAAATACCTCTTATGGCTCGAATAGGTTTCACAAATTCATATTGACTTCAAGACAAAAGATGAACAACCTCTTTTTGATACCACTTTTTCATAAACTTTCCCGGGTACCCTGGTAACCTGATAACTGAGTTAGTCGTGACATATTACGAAGGGTTTTCTTAATCCCCATAGTTTTGTTACTAGAACATAGCATCATACAACATGCAAGTGGGATGGATTTTTCTTCAATACATAGCGGAAGTAAGAAAAGTAAGTCAACATGCATATAAAAGAAACTTCACTAGGAGTATGGTACTAGAATAAAACAAAGAATAAAAATATCAAATTACTTAAACCCAAGTACTAAAAATATGATAAAACATCTCCAATGTTCCTAAGTACACAACTCACCATAACCATGGTTCAATAGCTGGATCTACCACCATGATATCGCGTCCCATTGCTTGAACCATTAAGAAGAAAGTATACAAACACCGGAAGTAAAAATTAGGGGGTGAGCCTAAACCTAGTGGGATACCACCAATGATTCCATAACATAATGCCAAATATAGATTCATCCAAATAAATTCTTCCAATTTTCCAAATAAAAATGATTGGAATTTAAAAAAAATATTTAAACAAATCATGCTACACAGTTTCAAAATGATGGAAAATAAATTTTTTAATTCATGGGATTTACTTTACAAGATATGGAATATTTTTAAAATAAAGGATTAAATAAAATACTTACATAAAAATTTAATGTAAATCCATCCAAGGAATGTATAGATATTTTACAACATTTGAATATATTTATATCTCAAATATAAACAAACAGGCAAGAAACATGGTCATCTACCATGTAGGTACAATATCATTAACTAGGTATAGGATTTCACACTCCCTAAGTGATCATAGCAAAATGAGTATACTCACGTCCACCTAACACTAGATAGAGGTGACTCATCACCCTCCCACCGGGGATGTTACTTAATGTAGATATGTTTTATAACACTGTAATAACATATCGGGTATCCAAATAACTGAAAAACTACGCAAGGCATTCATGTGACCTTAAATGATGGGAAATTTATTTCAAGACAGCCTAAGATTAAATAAATGCATTTCTTCTATTTCAAAATGCTAATTTTTAATTTAAAACCAAAATTGTTTTTAATAAAAATCATTCCATTTTCATGAGATAAAACCACTGGATTTCTATCAAATCATTTTAATCCATTTTCATAAGTTTGAAATCCATTCAAAACTAAATTTATCTTTTTCGCAATTGATTTATGCAATTAAATTCAAAAATTTTGCTGAAAGCATTTCCATAAAATCCACAATTTATATTCAACAATTTAAAGCATCCAATTTCAATAAACACACCCCAATTGAGGATAATTTAATATTTTTTCCAAATTTCCATGCCAAAATCATTTCAAATATCCCAGTTCACTGGAATAAGATTTTATTAAATTAATTGAAATCAAATTTGAGAAATATAATTTAAATTAAAAAATTGAAATAAATTAAGAAATATAAGGATAATAAATTTGGATAATCGAGATGGAACCACCTTCATCTTCCCGAAACACAAAACTCATAACAACACCTGTCAATAAGAACGAAGTTGTAGAAGGCCTCAAATGTAAAACTAGAAGAATGATCCAAAACCATAGGTAACAGATCCATCAATTCCATGATGATCCATTGATAAAAAATAGAGGAGAAAGACTAAACACAATGAACGAGGGATAATACATACGCGGATATCAAGCCCAAAATTAATGACTATTATATACCAAAGGAATGGATATGGAAGGGTTGGGAGGCTCCAAAATCTTCTTGGGGAGGATTTGGGTTGAGGGAGAGGAAATTGAAGAAGTGGATGATAGAAATTCCAATTACACAGCTACTTCTATAGGCTACTGTCGGAGAATTACATGGCGTATAACCCAATTACATGTCAGGAATGATTTGATTTTTGTAATGGAAAAGAGGCATCGAATCCTTAATTACCATTTAAAAATAGGGTATTACACAATGTGTAACCCCTATACATATGGTGTAATGCCTGATGTTTGTAATCGAATAAACCCAAATTGTTACACCCTAATAATAGAATGGATAATGATTCACATTGTGTAAAGGTCACTCACGGTGTGTACCCATCACACTTTGAACCATGCTTCACGGCCTACACCAAGAAGTATTTACACAGTGTATAACCTAGTTACATGGCATTTAATATCCTAGAGGATTACAAAAACAAACTATTTTAATTTTGAAAAATCCGACATGTTTCATACTTTACCATTATAAGTATCATCCCAATCGAAACTCAAACCTTACACAAACAAAGAAAAGGAAAACCACGCCATGGTTCAAGATGTACTTATCAGTTTAGTAATAGGAATTTACATTCAAGGAGTTTATAAATTATTTGAATCAATGCTGCATCCCACAATTTAATGAATAATATTTTCGCCATTATCCTCTGAAACTAAGGTACCTAGGAAGGGAATTTTTGATTACTACAGCTGAGGTTGATCATGATAATGAAATTATGTGAGTTTCAATAGATATCAATACTATATATTCAAATACACAATTGGATTCAGGTTTATTTAATTATTTTAACTCAAACAATTTTTCTAATAATATAGAATCACCACCCAAAGAAATGGATATTAAAAAATCTAGGAAATACCCTAGTGGCATAATGATCATGTTTATGTTCATAAATTTGAATCGATTGAGTTTTGTGGGAGGATAATTTTTACATATATAATTTTCATTTCATTAGATGAATTTGGCATAATATTGACCTCAGATTG
Organism: Viscum album; assembly: GCA_963277665.1. Lineage (NCBI taxonomy): Eukaryota > Viridiplantae > Streptophyta > Magnoliopsida > Santalales > Viscaceae > Viscum > Viscum album. Next base: position 634,555,999 of record OY728130.1, read on the forward strand.
GATTTCCCTACATAGAGAAAATATTGAATGTCTATATAATAATGTCTCTTTTCTTATCCAAAATAATCATATTATTAATAATAATTCAAAGGATTATTAAGATCACCTTGTGGAACCAAAATCTATAACATGGGTTCTGATACCTGGAAATGAGGGAATCTCAATTGAAATGATTAGGGAGGAATTCAAAATTTATTCCATGGCCATTATATTAGAATATATTAATGTTTTTTTGGAGGAAGTAAATGGAATTCTATTGAGAGTGGGTTTAGGTTATCGATTAAACTTATAAATGGATCTATTATAATCTTAAAGAGTACATATAGAATGTATCCCCTTGAAATAGTGGTTCTAAAGAATCAACTGTAATAGAATTTAGGCACGGGTTTTATATTCCCTAGTGCATCACCATGGAGAACACTAATATTATTTGAAAAAAATAATAATGGATTGATGTGTCTTTTCATTGATTATCATTATCATAATAATATCATGGTTAAGAAAAATAATCATCTACTACATGTCTAGGATTTATTTGATCAATTCATGGGAGCTACATACTTCCTAATGAATGATCTTCTACCTAGATATCCTTAATTAAGGGTTAAAAGTGATGATATATCCAAGACATATATGTATTCAAGGTATGGATGATGTGAATTTAAAGTGATTCCCTTTGGACTTATGAAGTCCTGCAATATCTTCTGGTATATTATGAATAGAGTGTTTAGAGGTTACATTGATCAATTTATGGTTTTATTTATTGATGATATATTATATAATCAAATATTAAGTATGATCATGAATATCACTTATGGATTCAGTTAAATAATTTTAGATAGGTGAAATTGTATTCGAAATATAGAAAGTGTGAATTGTGGATATAGAAAGTATATTTCATCGGACCTGACATCACAAGTAATGACATATCAACAAATCCTGCAAATACATAAGTTATCATTCAATGTCCCAGACCGACTACTATTACCAAGATAAAATATTTTCCAAGGTTAGTAAGATATTACTGACACTTTATGAGAAATTTTTAACAACTATCAAATCCACAAACCATGTTTACATGGAAGGGATTGAAGTTTATTTAGATAGAATATTATGAATAATATTTCAAGGAAAAATAAATGAGGATGGTCACTACTCATGAACATACATTACTATATTTTGGGTAAGGATTTGGAATAAAAATTTATGCTTCCAAAAAGGGTTTGGTTTGGTTTTAATGTTGAATTAATATTTAGTTTATTATTCCTCACACCCAACATTGATTCATAAGAAAAAAATACCCAACACTTGATTTAGATATGGAAGGAGAGATCTTTCCATTAAATATTTTTAATCATTATCACTATGGAAAAAATATTGATATATATACATATCATAATAGACATAAATATATATATTCATACAGAAGGAATTGAATAAATGAAAAAGGAGATGGTGGGAAATGATATAACATCAAGACAACTTAATACATTACCACCCTGGGGAGGAAAATAAGGTGGTTGTTGCTCAGAGAAAGTAATATCATGCTACTCATTCCATGACAAGGACTTAAAAAGACCCAATACTCATGGTTTTGTAGAGGATAATTCTTGAAATCATCATGGGAGGAGATAAGTACTATCTTGAATAGTATATTGCTTAACCCTCCAGTCACATAATGATTAATGAAGTTCAGAAATATGATTTAAGGATATGAAAAAGGGAGAGAATATTCTGAAGTCCATCTTTGACAAAGATAGATTTATAAGGTTCCTAACCTAGATGTGGGTCAAATAATAACCCTAGTAGAAGAAGCAAATTTTTAGTGATGTATATAGTTTGTTTGTTTATATTCATATAGGAAGTACAAGAATTTAGAAATACCTAGAAAACATCTTTTTGGATAACATGAAGAGGGAAAGTTCAAGATATTTATTTTGATACATAGAATTCCATAATGTTAAGGATGAAAAAAAATTCCATGAGTATTTTGAACCCATTCTCATACCAGTGTAGAAATATGAAAATATCCTCATTCAATTCATTGTTGGAATTTTTAAAAAATATGGTGGCCCTAATGATATTTAGTTTATAGTCGATGTCCTTATAAAGTTAGTATATTTTTTTAAAATAAATGAATATTTAACCATTATTACTATTTTATTCTATTATTGTTAATTCTTGGAGGTTTTATAGGTGGTTTCAGTATCTCATGGTTGCCGATTCGAAGGAAAGAGTTAGTGTCCTAGAAATGGTCTTGGATTTATATTGAGCCCATTTTCTGCTTAAATCTATATTCTTTGTTCATGTTCTTATGCTTCCCCTAGTCAGTGTGGTGTGGTAATTTATTATGATTTTTTCAAATGTGTTGGTTCATCTTTCAATGGTTCACCAGGAGGAAACACTTGAGTATTCATGGTTTCTTCCTTTATGGTTTCATGACCCAAGGTGATTTGGTGGTGATGGGATCAACGCGTGAATATTTTTTACTTCTAAATTTTTGATTTGTAATGTGGTGAGGATGCAAGGGGTGCTACATTCCATTTTATCTAGTTAGGATTCAAGTATTTCCCGGAGTTTCTAAAGAAGTTTCCAGAATTCATTTTAGACAGAGCTGTGTTTTCACACTACTTGTCATCCTTAAATACATTTTCTATTTTAGAAGAAAATTCATAGTATAGAGGATGTAATAACATATTTTTCAATGGATTTACAAATATATTGGTATGATAACCTCCCCTTGATAGTTTTATTATATAAAAATATATTTTATTTTAGAATTTATATGATACCTTATGAGGATATTATGGTATAATATATAGAACACCAATATTTAGGGATGAACCTAGAGAGAGGAAGATGATAGGACCAAACCTTCTTCAATAAATGAAGGAGAGGGATCAAAACATTCAATGTCATACAAAATAATAAAAATATAGATATAAGAGTTATGTAGATAATCATAAATGAGACATAAATTTTAATTATGGTGATAATGTGATCCATTGAATTTCACTATATAATAGGGTTATATTATTTTGGATGAAATGGAAGTTGAACATGTGATAAAATGGTCCCATTGAGATATTAAATTGTATTTTTGTCATACCATATTGTCTAATAATCCATTGACACTGATCATAATAGAATTATGTTCTCCATATATTAAATTTTCAGAAGTACATACCAGATCAATCCCATATATTGAGATCACAGTCTATAAAAATGTAAATTTCCATTTCATATGAAGAAAAATCTATTGAAATCTTGAATTGAGAATAAAATTTCTTATGAAATAAGACCACCCATCTGCTCAATGTGTCTATGGAAAAATCATAACTTTGAAGATTCTACAAGGGAACAAGAAAATGTGATGAGAGAAAGTTACACTAATCTTTTTCCACTATCTAATAAAATTTTTATGATGAAATTATTTTTATTAGGGATACAATGTAACAACCCCAGATTTTAAAAAATATATTTCCTAAATTAAATACCATGTGGGTTGATCATCGAACACCTTACACTAAACTAAAAAGAAAATATTATTACCTTAATAAAATTTTTAAATATTATCTTCATATTATAACTGTTAAATTGATATCTTTGAATAGAAGTAAACACTTTATTAAAACTATATTAATGTAATAATAAAAAAATTTCATTTTATGCTTGGAGATAAACATTATCGAGAAATTATTTTTCCACATTAAGTTCACTAATATGAAAATAAAATTGTTCTATAATTTAGAAATTTTATTTGGTGAAGTCAATTTCATATTAATAATTAGTAGGTCTAAATTATATAAAATTGATCATTCTATTTTTAATCATACTAATAATATTTCTATTATTAAGGTTAATTATAGTGGTAATAGTGAAAATATAATTTTATAATAAATTACTATTAAATTAAATTAAAATATTTTCTATAATGACACAAATGAAATGTTTAAAAATAAATAAATATTTTAATTAACACAAATTTACTCGGTAACTAAACATAAATTAGATTAAGAACACACAATGGTTAAAATAACATTTTTTGTAGAAACACATTCTTTATATATGTAATTTTTTAATATTAAATATTTTATTTAAATTTTAAATATATTAAATAGAGGTAAATTTTATATTCAAAAACTCCAAATTTGGTAAGAGGTGTTATTTTTCGTTTTTGGTAAAATATATATTGTTTAGTTGAAAAAAGAGTCACAAATGACACATCTAAAATGATAAAATATAAATCCAAAATGGTAAAGGTATTGAAACATGAATCATGTCATAAATTTTGTGACTTAGTATTTATTGATCCAATACCTCCCCACACTCAAATGCTTTCCAATATTTAACCATTGGCCCTTGAATTGTGTTTTTATAATTTTTTATTATAAATGTGCCCCTATTCTCCATTATAAGATGAACCCTTCACCCCTTCACTTCCCCACTCTTTCCAATTACTCATGTTAAAAATGACATATAGATCAATTTGCTAGTGTATCAAAAGAATATGAATGTTTTTACTCAGTTTTTAGAATGTCGCTTTTTGTTTTTACTATAAATAATGTCAATTTTAAATAAAAAGAGGCACTTTGAGTCATACCTATTGCATCGTGTGTCGTATTGAGGGGGGTGAATTAAACACATTTAAAATGACATATGTATCATCTCCGTAGAATATCAATAAAATTGAATGTGTTTTCTCAATTTTGAATAGGTCATTTACTCTAATACCAACTATAATGACCTAAACATTTCTTACATTGGTATCACATATGATTAGATTATTATTCCTTACATAAAATAAATAAATTAAACATAAATATGAAATAATTCATTAATTCTATAGACAATTGTTTTACTATGAAAACATAAAAATTAATTATGTGATTGATTAGACATAGCATCATTGGTCTTCCTTCAAAGGCATGTCACATGGACAGAAATCTTGAAAAGTAAATGAACCATGTAAGGAATAATGAAATTCAAATAAAAATTTAATTATATAATTTTTCGTTAAAAAAAAGATATTATATCGTAACATAACCATTAAATATTTAAAAGGTTTTATGTGCTCTAGATATAAGATAACAAAAAACTAATGATTATTTGTGCACTTTAAAACTGTTGGCTAACTACCCCATAGCGTACTATCTGATCTGAACATCCAATCAGGCCTTCCCATGATGCTCTCATCCCAGACCTAATCTGTGATATCATCATTCATCCTTCAATTTTCATTCTCTTCCTGCACCCATTTACTTGGTAAATGGGTGGAAGAAGAGAAGGAAAATTGAAGGATCAATGATGATAACAGATAAATCGTCTTGAATGAGAGCCTCACAAGGATGCCAGATTGGAAGTTCAGATCATATGCTATGTTATGCGGTAGTTAACCAATAGTAGTGAATAATCCTCAGTTTTGTTATTAAATTTGTGAGTGATGCACAACCAATATTCTTCTAACACACTACATTAGTATAAACAGAAGAATAAATGAACAAACCAAATAACATAAATGATTCATTCCATAATAGATTTGGTCAAGTGCTTTTGGAAACATGGAAACCTAAATAACTAGATCATAAGAGTCTCTCATTATGTTATTCTTTACAATAAAGACAAATAATTTCTAAAACCATTTATTAATACCTATGTATATTAAAAATAATAAAGGGTGATCATATATACTCAATAAGTGTAATCAAGGGAGATATCAATGATTATATAAGGATAATATAAGTATTAGGAATTCCCCTCCTTCCTATTTTGGTACAATATTCCTTCAGGAATGTTGTCCATTCGTTTCTAAAAACATCTATATCATGTAGATAATCATAAATTAGATGTAAATTTTAATGATGGTGATAATGTGATCCATTGAATATCACGATAGAATATGGTTATAGAATTTTGGATTAAATAGAAGTTGAGCATGAGATAGAATGGTCCCATTAACATATTAAATTGTCTTGGGGTTATAACATATTGTTTAATAATCCATTGACATCGATCAAAATAGAATTATGTGCTCCACATATTACATTTTCAGATGTACATACAAGATCAATCACATATATTGATCTCAAAGTCTATACAAATGTAAATATCCATTTCATGTGAAGAAAAAACTATTGAAATATGGAATTGAGAATAAAATTTCTTTAGAAATAAGACCATCCATCTGGTCAATGTTTCTATGAAAAAATCATAACTTTGAGGAGTCTACAGGGGAACAAGAAAATGTGATGAGAGAAAGTTACTCTAACATTTTTCCACTGTCTAATAAAATTTTTATGAAAAAATTATTTTTATTAGGGATACAATGTAACGACCCCAGATTTTAAAAAATATATTTCCTTAATTAAAAACCATGTGATTAGATTTTCTAACATCTTACTCTAAACTAAAATGAAAATATTATTACCCTAACAAAATTGTTAAATATTACCTTTATATTATAAATGTTAAATTGATAGGTTTGGATAGAAGTAACCACTTTATAAAAACTATATTAATGTGATAATAAAATAAAATTCATTTTATACTTGCAGATAAACATTGTCTAGAAATTATTTTTCCACATTAAGCTCACTAATATGAAAATAAAATTTTTCTCTATTTTATAAATTTTATTCGGAGAAATCCATTTCATATTTAGAATTAATAGGTCTAAATTATATAAAATTTATCATTTTGTTTTTAATCATTCAAATAATATTTTTTTGATTAAGGTTAATTATAGTGATAATTGTAAAAATATAATTTTATAATAAAATTATTATTAAATAAAAATAAAATATTTGAAATAATGACTCAAATTTAATGTTTAAAAATAAATAAATATTTTTATTAACCATAATTTACTCTATAACTAAGGATAATTTAGATTAAGAACACAGATGGTTTAAAACACAATTATTTAAGAAAACTTATTCTTTATATATGTAATGTTTTAATATTAAATATTTTATTTAAATTTTAATTATATTTAATAGATGTAAATTTTAGATTCAAAAACTCATAATTTGGTAAGAGGTGTTATTTGTTTTTGTAAAATATGTATTATTTAGTTGAAAAACGAGTCACAAATGACAAATCTAAAATGATAAAATATAAATCCATAAGGGTAAAGGTATTGAAAAATGAATCATGTCATAAATTTTGTGACTTAGTATTTATGGATCTGATACCTCCCCAAACTCAAATATTTCTAATATTTAACAAATGACCCATGAATTGTGTTTTTATAATTTTTATTATTAGAAATGTGCCCCTCTTCTCCACTATAAAATGAATCCTTCACCCCTTCACTTACCAAATCTTTTAAATTCCTCATTTTAAACCAAAAATATCCCCAAAACTCTTCTAAACTCCATACCCATGACTTATAATCCTTGGACTTACCAAAAGAAAAAACATAGGTTCAAAAATTTGTTACTTGGATGATATCATCCAAAGGTAAAAGGTAATATTCATTACCAATCTCCAAGAAATCATTACATTCATTTCTTACATAGTTAAGATATATTTTTTTCATTATATATTAATAAACTATTTATTAATAATATAACTATATGTATTTATGATAATGTAATATTCATTAACTACGATATCCCATCGACATAGAAAAAAGAAAATGATATCATGGATACGTGAAAAGTATAGACTCTATGAACAAAGTGTATCATTTTTTTCACTACATGTCATAGATGGTTTAAAGTGATTAAATAAAAGTTTAATATGATATTTATGAAATCATCATTTATCTACAATCATAACACCATTTCTTACTTTCTTTCCATTATATGGGAAATGAATATGACACTTGTGTGTATGTGTTTACTATCATAAATATGAGATGATTCACTTTGTTTTCCAAAACCACCTAAACTATATAACATTACAAGTATATAAAAAATTAAAAATAGAATTTTTATGACAATGTTAAATTTTTTATAAATTTAATATTATACGTCCCTTAAGTGATTCTAAAATGAATCTACCAAAACAATTCTATTCTCCCAAGATGAATATATCAGATCACATTTCTTTATTCATGATCATTTTGTAAAAACCTATATAATAGTAAACAAAATATTATAATATTATAATAAAATTAATTCCCCTTTCAAATTATGGTGATTATGATGTTATTCTACAATAACCTCGACCTTCTTCAATGTACCAAAATTATTATAGAGAAGTTCATCAAAGTACCTCAAGTAATTGATATAAAAAAATATATTATAAATATTTATAATTTGGTAATAAATAAACCATATAAAATTAAATATATAAGAATAATATTCAAAATAAGGTATTTATTAATATTAATTTTTTATTCATGAAGTTAGGTGCAAGTACTTGCTGAATTTGGACCAAAGTTAATTTTTTGTCGACTCAATTTATGATTCATTAGGAAACATCATTTATTTTATGAACATTCCTTGAAGGAATTATTTTATCAAAAAAATTAACTATTTTATATGTTTTTTTTCTTTAATATCTAGGTAAATTACATTAGATCATCAATATATACTTTTTTAATCAAATTTATTCCAAATTAAAAGTGTATCATTGGTAAGAATAACTCTCATTCATACTAATGATTCTTTCCTTCCATGTCAATGTTTTCATTTTCTAAAAATTTATCCTATAATATTGGAAAATATACTATAGATTATTTTCTATGATTATCACAATTATCATTACCCCATTTAAAATGGAAAATATAATACTCTTTTATATGACATGTATTTTCAAACCAATGTATTTAAAAATATTTAAAAAATGGGATTTCCTTCTTTTAAAAATCAAATCCATTATCACCCCGTCGACATTTTTTATTGATTTTATGTATTTATAAGTATATTTTATTTTGAAATAAATATAATATTTTTTAAAAATCCATCCATTTCCGATATTGTATTAAATTAACTTATACATCATCTTTTATAACATGTTTTTAATGTTTTTGTGACATTTTTTTATTTTCAAATATATTTTTCATCCAAAGTGTATCATTCATGAATAGATATTTTAAGACCACATATATGTTATTATTATTTGATTCCTCTTGGAAAATTATATTTTGGACATCTTATATTTTCTTACATTCATGTTGTGGGATATTTTAATGAAACACAATCTTTTTCCATGTGTACATTATGACATGTGTCTGTTTGATTTTAATTATAACAAAAATATATATTGAAAATGATGTGTGGTTCCTACATCTCTCCCCGAACCCCTAATTCGTTGTTTTTTATATATCTCCTGAGATAGTCAGGTGTTGATGTAATGGTTTTTTTCTCAAAATAGTGGACAAAATTGGGTTTCTCACTTTCTCATGCTAGAACATAATGAATTTGTTCCCATAGTTTTGGGGATAATGGGTCTGGTAACAAAGTTTTTCCTATGAATATGTTTATACATTACCATTTTATTTATAAAATTAATCAATAATAAAAATATAATTTTCATGATCTTCCATTATTTTAAGTTTATGACTTATGTTTTTTTTGTATTCTGCCCTTTTACATCATTCTTTCATGTTTTATGATTATTGATATGTATTTTGAGCCATTTCATTACATTTTCACTTACTTAATGATCTTTTTATGATCTTATATTAATATAGAATGTTTTTTATTATCATATATGGTTTCATGATATTTTATTTAGATATTTATTCATTACTCATGTTCTTTTTATTTTTTACTATCTAAAAAACTATGATATGTTTTCCCTTATTTGAAATATGATCTCACCTATTTTTTATGTTTCTATATCTCATGATATGAAGAATATTATACTAAATCATATGTTGAAAATGGTCTTGAGTATTGAAATTATGTAATAGAGTTTCAAATTGTTGTAAAATATGTTGTTTGTATATCTATTCTCCAAGACACTAAACCTTTTATCCCTCAGGTTGCACGCCTATTTATAAGATATATTATATGAAAATGAAATTAATGTATTATTTAAGTGGTGATTAAATTTTGACACATTTTTATATATCATGGATGATTCGGTTATTTTTTATAATAGTTTATTTATTTTGGTGAGTTTTTAGATATATTCAATGAAAACCCTCGGTATAAATATAAATGATAAGTATAAGTATAATACTAAATCCTAAAAGTTTATTAATGTTGAGATTATGTGGCTATTATTGTAATTTAATCCTTGTAAAGAGATCAAAAGTGGATATAGCATCTTTCATAGATATACCTATGGGTAATAACCCAAAAATATAAGATTATATATTAACTCAAACATCACCTGGTGCACATCAAAGAGGCTTAATTTTAAACCTAGTTTAACACTCTTAGGGGTTATTTTATAGTTAATATAATTATATTTAAAAACCATAAATAACTATTTAAGTATGACGCTAACTAAATACCCTAGATAAGAAAATATTAATACTACTATAAATAACCTAGATTGAAATATAGTGACTTATAGGCTAGCATGTTTATGTCATTTATGAAATCCTCATTAAATGTTTGTAATTTCATTATATGTATATTTAGTGATTTTATTATGAAAATTTATAATTTTTTTAAAAAAATGTAATATATGGAACCCAAATAACTATTTTAACAATTTGTTCAATAAACATTTTAGATATTTTTCGGACTGTTAATCTAATGGGATTGATTATTTCATGAAAAACCTCATAAAATTGCTCCAACAACTGTTTCAAGAAGTGGGAAACAACCCAACCTAGGTTGTGCTCCAAAAATCACTAAGGATAGAGAAACTCAATATGAAGCCATTTATGAGGCAACATCCAACTTATTTTAGATGGTATACTAATTCAATGGTTACTGAGATGTGAGATAATGTAATGGGGTGGATATTTTCTATTATCTATTTCTTGAACCATGAGATAACTTTTTTATATGTCTAACTTTTGGAAATAATTACTAGCTAGGGGTAGAGTATTATTTAGTAAACCATAGAAAATAGGGAATTTTAATCTATTGTATAGAATAATTTCATGATAATATTTTTCATTGTTTATTTTCCTCATACTCTTTATAAAAAATTGTGCAGTAATTCATGTAATTTCATAAATAAAGATGATGAATCCATTGGATCATATAAAGAATTTTCACAAGACTCATGAGGCATGCCTTTGATTTCATGCCTAGTGGTGAGAGAAAAATCAGTTATTTTTTACTCTTTAAAATCCCAGTATTTGAATGGTTTTATCTATAAGATACTACAGTAGATATGATAATAGTGTTCATTGTTATCTTTAGGTAGATATTGAACCTAAATACTATCAATATTATATGGAAAAAAAATAAATTAGTACTATAATGAAATTACTAATGATATGACACATGGTGAGAAGAAGGTCTAATTTCTTATATGAAATAAATGTGGGACCAAACACACAAGTAATTTCCACATAGGTTTAAGGTATTTTCTTATGTGTGGTAATTTACAGACCCAATCCTAAAAATATTGAACTACGTCTAAGTGTTCAATTGAAAAAAATAGAAGAGAATAAGGTCCCAACTAATGATCAACCGACATTAATATTCTTCTGGTGTAGGGAATTCTAAAATTATGAAAATAAATTCCAATAACTATAGTGAAATATATAAAATAGGCCATAGAATCCTTCAAAACATCATTAATAGGGAAGCAAATTCCTGATCACTAATTATAAGGTAAATTATGATAATGAAATGATGTATGGTACACATGAAATCCATTACAGACCAACTAATACCAATTTTTTTGGTATGGTTTATTACATTATTTTATATAATTTTTTTATGATTTTGGAATCATCACCCCAATTAGTATATATTGACTAATTGGTGAAAACCACTTCTATAAGGATGATCACATATATAATTATAAATCTACTTTGATTGAGATTTTTTGGAGGATACTTTATATATATCAAATTCTTCTTCCTTTGGTAGAATATGAAATAACATTGCAAATGGATTTTATATCCATACATAATTCATATAAAACAATTCATGACAATGAAATATATTTTTATAACTAAAATATTCCAATTATAATATATCAATACAAGGATAATGATGAACTCCTTTTGGAATAAAAATCAATAATATGCGTTATGATATACAAAAATGAAGAACTATTTACTCAAATGATCGAGGAGGAAGTCAAAATTTATGATATGACTACTATAAAATAATATAATGATGTATTTATTGATTAAATATATTTTCTTCCCCAAGATAATGAAGTTTATTTCATGATTAATCTTATACCTAGATCTATTTATATCTCAATGAGTCCTTATAGAATAGAACCCCCTGAATTGGAGGAGTTAAAGTGGAAACTACAAGAGAATTTAGGAAAAGGGTTTTATATTCCCCAGTGCATCATCGTTGGGTGAGACCATCCTATTTTTCAAAAATAATGATGGAATGATGTGTCTCTTCATTTATTATCATGTTTTTTAAAAAATCATGATCCAAAAAAAAAGTTCCATATACCTCGTATTAATGATCTATTTGACCGACTCAAAGGACCATGATTATTTATAACGATTGACCATCAATATATATATTTTCATTTAATGGTTAAAAGGGTTGATATTTCAACGAAAAAATTATGTATGCAGTATAGACAATATTAATTTATAGTACTTCAACTTGTCCTTACAATTTTTCTTATTATCTTCATTGATTTATTGGATAGAGTCTTCAGAAACCTCATTGAACAATTTTGGGTTGTAGTTATAGGTTATGTTTTTATCTAATAAATGATTAAGGTAGAGTTTGAATATCAATATTTAATTTTGTTAAAGACTTCGAGAATTGATAAACTATCTAAAAATTTATCAAACATGAATTTTAGCTGTAGAAAGTCTCATTCTCGCATCACATAATCATAATAAAAGTCATATTAGTATATCCATCAATGAGGGATGTTACTGAGAAATGGATCGGGAATAACATTGTTACTTAGAACCTAAGTTTTATTAGGTTATCAATATATTATTGTTTATTAGTGAAATTTTTTTCATGGATCTCAAATACACTAACCATGTTATCATGGATGAGAGTGAAAATATTTTGAAAAAAAAAGAATGTGATAAAAGTATCAAAGAAAAAAGTGGTTATTCACTAATCATTGACTGGAATTATCCTACAATAGTGAAGGGTTTAAATAAATAGTGATTATTTGAAAATGGTTTTGGGTTGTGTACTCTTTATGAATAATAAGTTACATTATTATGCAACATTATAATTAAATAATCATGTGGAAAATTTCCCAAAGAATGATATAGAGTTGGAATTAGTTATATTTTCATTAAATATTTTGTGGAATTACATCTATTGAAAAAAGTGGGGTAAATATATTTATCACAATAGAATGAAATATATATTCACACATAGGTAATTGAATATGTTCCAAATTATTAGGTTATAATTGATAAAAGATTATGATATGTCACTAAATTACCATATTTGGATGTAAAATATGTTTTTCAATTCTCTAAGAAGGAAATTACATGCTACACCATTGATGATGATGATCGAACAACCAAATACTCATACATTTTTATTGGATAAATATTGAAGTCATAATCAAAGGAAGTAAATAATATCTTTCCCAACTGACTTCTTAATGTTCTCTTTTGAAAAAATATGTTTGAGGAGGATACTTGGGAACCTAAGGATGTCATGATAGAGAAATACCCACACTTTTTTCATCCATGTAATAAAATTTATTCATTAACATTATTTTTAAGGATATTATAAGGTAATTTAACATGATTTTAGTAAATAATTTTTCTAAATTAAATGTCATGTGACTATCATTTCTAGCACGTGACTGTAGAGTAAAAAAAAATGTGTTACCTTAAAACATTACCATATATTACATTTATATTATTAATATTAAATTTGAATACATAAATAAAAGTATCCTCTTTATAAAAAATATAATCGTATAATAAAATAAATTTATTTTTATGCATGGAGATGCACTTTTTCTAAAAATTCTATGAACCCAATACATGTGATAAAATATAAATTTAATTCTACTCACATTTAAAAAATATTTTTTTAAATGGATTTAATTTTTTGAATCAATTATTCCAAATTATATAAAAAGACACATTCTTTATTTTGTCTTGAAAGAAATATTACAATGATTCAAGTTAAATACCATGATTCCAGTAAAACATTTATTTTAAAATATTAATTAATTAATAAAAAAATTAGTTGATGACTCTAATATGATGTTTAGACACATATATAATTATATTAAAAACAAATTTAATTTTAACCATCGTTGTAACGCCCCGAACCTCGATTCCCAGAGTCGGTTCATTGTTTTAATACATTGGCATGATTACAAGGAATCAAGTCCTGAAAGACTGATCAGTTTAACAGTCTTAGAAAATATATTACATACATGAATGTTACATTACACATTATAACATACAACAAAAAAAATACTTTGATAAATGCATTGTTAATTTATCTTAACCCTTCATCTCAAACATAAAACATGTCTTGGGATCCGGGGAAAATAAGACATAAGAAAGTGGTGATCTCAGATGCTCAGTGAGGGTAAATAATTTATCAAAAGCTATAAACTTTTGATGCAAGATGTGTAAATAAAAAATTAGCCTTTTAAAAATAAACTAGGAAATAATATTGAAAAAATAAATCAAACATTACCATATAAACATGCACATGGATATTATACTAGTCAAATAATCACATGTAATAACTAATTTCATAATGAGGGAATGTATAGTAACAGACATTAATTTCTATGTTAAGGCCTTGTACCAGATCCTAGGGGCTAACTGTAACCGGACACAACCCATAGAGCCTCTGTAACTGGACTCCAACACGGAGACCCTCTGTAATCGGACACCAACCCAGAGAGTCTCGGTAACTAGAATCGAACCCAAAGAGACTTTGTACTCGGACTCCAACCCATAGGGTTTGCTGTAACTGCATCCCAACCCAAAGGGCTTACTTTTACTGGTCCCCAACCCATAACATACCAGTCCAATACATTCTTCTTAAGAAAAGGTTGAAATATAACATAAACATTGGTATTAAACCTAGCACACGAAATGTCAATAATTTAACATTAAATCACGAGTGTCTTAAAAATAACACATACACAGTGAGACATACCAAAAAACCTTAAATACAATATGGGAGATTTTTATCATAACAAATCAACATCTAACAAGTGTAAAATTTATCAAAGGATGTTGACATAGATGAAATCAAAACTATTTTAGGGAAATACCTCTTTCAATTTTGAAATAATTTTAGAGTCACATAATTATGAAGAAAACATTTATTTCAAAAAAAAATCTTATAAGCTTGTTAGGGAAAATTAAACAATGTTATAACAGTGGAAAATAGCCGCACCCTCTGTATATTTTAAAAAAACATTATTACCTAAATTTTTTCAAAAGGGTTATAAAGTACCTTGTTTGGAAAATTACAGAACGTTTCCTTTATAAACATTGTATAAAAAGACAATAATGTGTATAAATGACTCTATCACATAGTATATTAAATATTAAAAATGATTTGAAATACATTTTTAAGAAAACACGGATGTGGAAGATAATGAGGTCCCAGTAGATACTTACGAAAAAACAACCTTGGATCATAATGATATTGGGAAATTAACCCTTAACATATACTTTTCCTTGTTAAAGGGTACGTTAAACTTCTATATAATAGTTAAATAATTGTTATTAATTTATAAAATAAACATATACATAATTATGATATCATATATGATCTTCTAATAATGCTTTGTTAATTGTATTTTAGTATAATCATCATTTCGGGCGTTAACTGATTCATTTTAATTTATAGTATTTGGTACGTGAGTAATGTTTGTTATGGATGTAATTTTTCATATTCATATAAATAATTATATAAAGTCTTTAAACATTATTTTTAGTCCTCAAATAAAAATTATTCTTTAAAGGTTACGATGGGGAATTAATCTCATCGAGTTCGTGAAGACTGTAATCTGTACGTACGCACGATGGACACTATCATTATTTTTATATTAAAATCATATATAATTGGATTTTATATAATATATAAAGAATAATTATCATGTTATATTTATTATTTACATAAATTATACATAATTATTATACCCATCCAAATTACAATGTATTTAATAACAACTACAACACGCAGTGGAGGCGATAAGCCGTACGTACGCACGTATGGTGACATGTCATTCAAAGGATGGATACAATAATGAATAAGGTTGTAAAGTATTTCTAATAAAATCAAATTCTATATAATATACAAGAGTTACTATTTAATAATGTAAACAACAAGGAATGAAGAAGTGGAATAAGGAAAAACATGAATGAGGTGGTAAGATATTTACCTATTCTTCAGGTTCGTCCTTTTAGTTTGATCAAAAGGGCTCCATTGGTTGGATTTCTAACTAAATAAAGGCTTATAAGATAATGGGTTGAAAGTTTAGATGGTATTTGGGCTGGTCTTGGCCAAGCCAAATGGCTTTGAAGGTGTGAATTCGAGAAGAGGGGAAGTTCCCTTTTATAAGAGGGGTGAGGGGCACCTTAGGAAAAGCTAGAAATATTCTTTTATAATAAAATCATTTTCAGTTTCTAATTTCTCCAAAAAGAATTATTCAAATAATAAGGTGTGTATGGGCCGAAAATCTCTCAACAAATAGTATTTAGATAGTTTTTGGACACTATATTATCCTTATCTTTTAGATTTAACTCTTAGTTAAATAGTTTGACATTTTCCATGTCTCTTTGTATTTTTATATTATATGGTTTATAAACATACTATAAACTTCCAAGAGGACCCCAAGTGGTTCATTAATGATACGTCTGTGATTATATAATTCTTTGGTCTGAACATTTGTTTTTTAGGATTATTATATCAACCAATAATATTGTATTTGATTTAAAAACTCATTTATGTCAATTTTGACAATATTTAATAATTGATTTTTGTTAAAGTCCAAAAAAAAATTTACATAAAAATAAATAATTTTAATCAGCCCTAAAATTTCATATTAACCTAGAAAATTAGTATAATTCATTAAAAGTCTAAAATTAGATTTATTTGGATATTTATAATATCAATTATTTTAATATGGCATTAATACTTTAATTACTGCATCATATTTGTGTCATAAATAAATTTAATTATTTAATTTCTAAAAATTATAAATAAAATTCCATTATATAGGAAATATTTTTAGATTTATAATGAATATATATAGTCGAATTTATATTTTTTGTAACCCTATATTAAAAAAGGATTAGTTATTAGACATTGAATTTTACTCTTTTAACTTTTCTTTAAATAAAATAATAATAAATGTCCTAATCTAATCAAAGTGGACCAAAGAGGATCATATTTTATTACTAAGGTTTTTTTTGGTCGAATTATACTTATCCAATAGAATTTGGAATTGTGTTAGGGTAATTATGATATCATTTTTATCCTTAATTACCCTATTTACTTTTAACCGTGGTAAATAAAAGCCAAAAGTTAAAATTCAGCAAAAAATCATTTCATGTTATTGAACCAAATTTTTCATACTGATATTAACCATGTCTCTTGGATTTTTTAAATTCAACTCATAGAAGTGGTAAAATTAAGGTTTATAAAATTTTTTAAATGCTCATAGAAGGTGGGTAAAAGACTGTAAAAAGTTCAACAAAAACTTATACATCTAATTTTATTATAAAATGAATTCAATGAATTAAATTGAACTTATATAGGTACTTTATATCTATTTTGAATTAAAATAAATTTAAATAAAAACGTAATTATTTAAATAAAATGTTGGTTTTAAACAATAATGCAGTGTTTTCACTATTCATCAAAAATTGAATATTTTCCAAAAATTCCAAAAATTTACCCTATGCTAATTTTGATATTAAGAATTCAAAAATGAATTATATTTCACCATATTAAAAACATATAATTTTCTTTAATTAATTTAAAATTAATTCTCATTTTGAAAACCAAAAGGTGGGTTTTTAAAAAGTAAAAACCCTCAAAAGATTGACATGTGTTTATGTCAAATTTAAATGTGAAATTACTTATAACGACCTAAATTGTATAAAATGATAAATATATAATGTAATTATACTTCCCAACCATTAAAATACATTATTTATCACTATAAATTATATTTATTAAAAAAGATGTTTTCAATTAAAATTTAGTATTTTTCACTATTTATCAATATATGAAAGTTATCAGAAATGTACCATAAATTTATCCAAACTAAATTTTTATGTCTTGCTAATAAAAAAATGTAATTACATTAAATTGAGTATATAAAAGTGTCAAATATTTGTATTAAAAATTATTCTCCAATCAATAAGCGGTATAATTGCATTTTTTTGAAAAATATTTCTTTTTTCTGAAAAATAGAAATTTTCCTTATATTATGTCTAAGAGACCCAAAATATGAATTATAAAATTATATAGAGTATATTAAATTCAAAATTCAGTTCATACTATTCATAAATTCCTTTTATTTTACAACTAGTTTGTTAAGTCGTGGTGTGCTCGATCTCGGTGTTGTGTGAAGTGCAAGATATTGAATAACTTTAATGAGATAATGTACTATGAAATATTGGTGTGTTACATTCTCCCCTCCTTCAATAAATTTCATCCTCGCAATTTGGAATTGTTCTTAAAAAATTATATGTTTAAAATAGAATCATTCCTTTTTGGAAAAACCACATCGGAAATTGGGTCAATAAAATTTAGTCTTAAGATTAGGGAAAGGGCAATGAAAATGTCACCACCAAATTATGATCTTCATTAGAAGAAAATTAGTGGAAATTTGAGAAACATAATTGGACGAAAAACTTAAATATTTATAGGGAGTGATTTGGGTCATCAATCACAAACAAGTGTACAACTGAGGCCCTCAAAGTCATCGATCTGTGATGATTTAAAATATCATCAGTTATACAAAACATTAAGTATTAGGATAACACTTTTTTGGTTGTAAGATATATTCCCTAAAGTTTAAGAATTAATTTATTCATATAATAATTGGGAATATATATATATATATATATATATATATTTGACAAGTAGAGTTTCTTCCTTCAACTAATTCCTACCACAAATTCATCTTTTACTCCAAAAGATAATAAATTTAAAAAATATTCTATTTATCCTAATCGTATAGGGTTAAAAAATGAATTTATATTCATTTTTTAGAAAATTTAAAAAAACTACATTATACAAACAAGGACATCACGTAAACCAGTGGTAGGTGATGCACCTTTTTCACCCTTTGATTGCGGGTTCAAGTATCGTGGTCTTGCCAGATGCGATGGTTTGTCGCCTGACCACCAGGTTTTCCTTTTTATGACAACCCAAATAATAATCTCAATAAATGATTTAACCTTATCAATAGTATCCAATGTCAATCATAATCGATTCCAACCTTTAGAATTATCCAAAATACATCTATCTAAACTAAAAGTCCAAAATTTATAAGGATGTTAAACACAATGAAGATCCTTTTTTCCACATAATAACATGTGAATTACTTCATTATGTATTCTTTTAATACATGGTAACTCCATGAATTATCATATAACTGTATATATTACATTCATGCTCCCTTATTACTTATAGAATATTGGATATACTCCTTATATCCAAAAATGTTGTAAACTCCAACAATGATGGAATAAACAAATCATTAATCAGTTTCAAGGAAGGAAGAATAAAAAATATATTTTATCCAATCAATAATATATTATTCCAAAATCACTACCTCAGTATCAGAATCATATTAAGGTTTATCTTTCTCTCAACCATATATTTTCCAGAAAGAAAATAACCTACCATTGAGTCAATTTTCTTAGTTCCGCACAATCTCAATCCCTTAATGAAATAGTACTAAAGTAAAACCATTATATAATCTATAATTATTATAACATGTACATCCTTAATAAAATACTCAACTGACACAATTATTTAATAACAATATAATGAATCATAATCATTCCTCTTTATCTTCAGTAGTATCATAACTTGATTATTATCCAATAGCAGCATTTTGGGTATATTCTGATGATTTGGACATTGCTTTGCATAGTGTCCCAACCCCTTCCAGATGAATCATTTTACATTTGAAACCTTTTTCATACCCTTGAAATCACGTACTTGGTGTCCTTTTTCTCTATACTTATAAAAAACTCTCATTCCCTTTAATTATTTACCAAGGTCATTCTTTCCACATTTATCACATATGGTAAAATCCTTCTTTCACCTCTTCCATTTATCCATATTTCTCTCAACCATCCTTTTCCTACCTTGCTTCCCTTCAAAGACATAGGACTCAGAGAAATCTCTACATATCATATTAAAACATGATATTGTTTCTTCATAGGTTAAGAATTTATGGGAGACAATTTCCCTTCTAAATATTAGATAAATACCATGAATGATATGACCCTTCTTACTCTTTGGATTATACGTATTTCTTGAGTTCTCATTCCTTATACTGGGTGGAATTTCGATACAATGACATACACTAGGCCAGTTTATGAATTGCAATGAATAATTATAAACTTGTAAAATACCAAATGTAAATTGGACAGTTTATGGATATAATCTGTAATCATAAAAATATTTTCATTGAGGAGGTATATACTCATAAATCCTTTATAATTATTTTTAAATATAATTAGAATTATCCTAAGAATATCCCCCAGGAGTGTCGTAACCAAGAGTGAAACAAGGCTTGTTGTCGTGCACCAGTTCCCATTCGCGTCTAGCTCAAACCAGTGTTTACGGGTTTTACCCCTAGGTACATCTATGCCAGATCCGCCTCTACCTTCTCATATCCATATAGGGATATATTTTCATGGAAAACTCAAAAAATCTATACTTTACCAAAATTCTAGTAAGTTCTTCTATACTAATCCTCAAATTCTATCTTAGGGTAATGTGCTCTAATTAGAGTTTTTCAAAATCTAGTTTCTAAGTTAATTTCTAAACTTCCTATCATACCGAATGAAATGCCCCGACCCTAGTTTCCCAGAGTCGTTGCATTATTTTAATACATTTTCATGATTAAAAAGATTCAAGTCCCGAACGACTGATCATTTTAGCCATCTTGGAAAATATATTACATACATGATCGTTACATTACACTTTATAACATACAACACAAAAAAATCCTTTGAGAATTACATTGTTCCATTAGCTTAACCCTGCATCTCAAACATAAAACACGTCTTGGGATCCATGGGAAATAAAACATAAGAAAGGGGTGAGCTCAGATGCTCAGTAAGGTTAAATAATTTAGCGGAATATATAAACATTTGAGGAAGGATGTGTAAAAAAACAATTTCCTTTTAAACATAAACATGAACATAATATGGAAAAAATAAATCAAACATTACCATATAAACATGCACATGTATATTCTACTATTTGAATAATCACATGTAATGACTAATTTCATAATGAAGGAATGTATAGTACCAGAAATTAATTTCTGTGTCAAGGCCTCGTACCAGGGTCTAGGGGCTAACTGTAACTGAGCCCCAACCCAGAGAGCCTCTGTAAAAGGACTCCAACCTGGAGAGCCTCAGTAACTGGACTCCAACCTGGAGAGCCTCTTTAACCGGACTCTAACCTGGAGAGCCTCTATAACCGGACTCAAACCCAGAGGGTCAGCTATAACCGGACCCCAACCCGGAGGGCTTACATTTACCAGTCCCCAACCAGTTACATACTAGTCCAATAAATTCATCTTAAGAAAAGGTTCAAATATAACATAAACATTTGTATTAAAACTAGCACAACAAATGTAAATACTTTATCATTAAACCATGAATGGCCTAAAAATAACTCATCCACAGTCATACATATCACAAAACCTTAAATACAATATGGTATATTTGTATCATAATAAATCAACTTCTAACAAGTGTCAAATTTATCAAAGGATGTTGATATAGATGAAATCAAAACTATTTGAGGGAAATATCTCTTTATATTTTGAAATAATTTTAGAGTCACATAATTATAAAGAAAACATTTATTTTGAAAGTATTCCTATAATCTTGTAAGAAAAAATTATATGATGTTATAACGGTGGAAAATAATCGCACCCTCCGTATAAGTTAAAAAAACATTCTTACCATAATTTTTTTGAAAAGGTTATAAAGTACCTTATTTGGAAAATGATGGATATATTCCTTTATAAACATCTTATAAAAAGTAAAACATGTGTATAAATGACTTCATCCCATTTTCTAGTAAACATTAAAAATATTTTGAAATACATTTTTAGGAAAACACAGATGTGGATCATAAAGAGGTCCCAATAGATACTTACGTAAAAACAACCTCGGATAATATAGAGATTGTGAAATTAACCCTTACCATGTACTTTTCCTTGGTCAAGGGTAAGTTATCCTCTTGTATAATAGTTAAATCATTGTTATTAAATTATAAAATAACTATATACATAATTATGATATCATATATGATCTTTTAATAATTATTTATTAATGGTATTTTAGTATTATCATAGTTTCAGGAGTTAACTGATTCATTTTCCTTTATATTCTTTGTTAAGTGAGTCATGTTTGTTATGGATGGGATGTTTCTTATTCATATCCAAAATTATATCAAGTCTTTAAAAATTATTTTTAATCATCAAATCAAAATTAGTCTTGAAATGTTGTGACGGGGAATGAATCTCATCGCGTTCATGGAAATGATAATCCATACATACGCACGAGCGACAATATCATTCTTTTGATATTAAAATCGTATATAATTGGATGGTAAATCATATATAAAAGAATAATTATCATGTTATATTTATTATTTACATCAATTATAAATCGTTGTTATACCCATCCAAATAATAATGTATTGAATAACAACTACACCATGACGTAGAGACGGTAAGTCGTATGTACGCACATATGGTGACGTGTTATTCAAAGGATGGATATAATAATAAATATAATTGTACCATATTTATAATAACATCTCAGTTTATAGAATATACTCAAGTTATTATTTTAAAATGGAAACAACAAGGAATGAAGAAGAAAAAGGGAAAACATAAAAGTGGTGGTGAGATATTTACCTCTTCTTCGGGTTCTTCCTTTTGATTTTATCAAAAGGGCTACATAGGTTGGATTTCTAACTAAATAATGTCTCAAATTATATTTATTTGGATATTCATAATATCAATTATTTTAATCTTTCATTGATACTATAATTATTACATCATCATTGTGTCTTAAATAACTTTAATTATTTAATTTCTAAAAATTATAAATAAAATACCATTATGTAGGAAATATTTTTAGATTTCTAATTAATATTTATAGTAGAATTTATATTGTGTGTAACACTCTATTAAAAATGGTTTATTTATTAAACATTGAATTTAACCCTTTTAACTCTTCTTTAAATAAAATAATAATAAATGTCCTAATCTAATCCAAGTTGCCCAAATAGGATCATATATTATTCCTAAGGTTGTTTTTGGTCGAATTATACTTATCCAATAGAATTAGGACATGTGTTAGGGTAATAATGATATCATTTTTACCCCTAATTACCCTATTTACTTTTAATCGTGGTAAATAAAAGTAAAAAATTACTATTCACGAAAAATTATTTTCATCTTATTGAACCACATTATTCTTACTAATATTAACCACGTCTCTCGGATTTTTGAAATTAAACTCACAGAAGCGGAAAATTAAGTTTTATACAAATTTTTAAATGTTGTTAGAAGGTGGGAAAAAGACGGTAAAAAGTTCAACAACAATTTATACATCTAATTTTATTATAAAATGAATCCAATGAATTAATTTGAACTTATATAGGTACTATATATCTATTTTTACTTAAAATAAATTTAAAAAAAATATATAATTATTTAAATAAAAAGTCGGTTTTAAACAATAACACAGTGTTTTTCACTATTCATAAAAAATTGAATATTTTCAGAAAAATAAAAAAAATTTACCCTATGATAATTATGATATTAAACTTCAAAAATGAATTCTATTTTACCTAATTAAAAATATATAAGTTGAATAAATTAATTTAAAATTAATTCTCGTTGTGAAGACCAAAAAATGGGTTTTCAAATAGTAAAAACTATCAAAAGATCGACATGTGTTTATGCCAAATTTAAATGTGAAATTACTTATAAGGAACTACATTGTATTAAATGATAAAAATAAAATCTAATTATAATTCCTATCCATTCAAATGCATAATTTTTCACTATGAACTATTTCGATTAAAAAAGTTGTTTTCAATTAAAATTTATTATTTTTCATTATTTATAAAAATATGAAAGTTATCAGAAAAGTAACAAAAATTTATCCAAAATAAATTTTTATGTCCTGATTCTAAAACAATTAATTCTATTAAATTTATTACAGAAAAGTGTCAAATATTTGTTTTAAAAAGTATTCTCCATTAAATAAGTGGTATAATTTCATTTTTTTGAAAAATAATTCTTTTATCTAAAAAATTGAATTTTTCCATATATTATGTCTAAGAGACCCAAAATATGAATTCTAAAATTATATGGATTATATAAAATTCAAAATTTAGTTAATACTATTCATAACCGCTTTTAATAGCTAGTTTATTAAGTCGTGGTACGCTCGATCTCGGTGTTGCGTGTAGCATAAGCTATTGAGTTACTTCAATGAGATAATGTAACATGAAATATTGGGGTGTTACAAATGCTAAATAATATTTGGAAAACATAATTTCTAAGACGATCTTTTTATGCCAAAATATTTTCTAAATATATTAAATGGTTTTATTTAAAGGTATATTTTTTATTATTTATATGTTCAAATAGATTAAATCTTGATTGAATTCGGGTTTAACACACAAAAATTTAGTAATATGGGTTATTTTAAAAAATTTAGTTAAATTTATTTTATGTTTTAAAAATATATTCTTCTTTGTTAAAACAAATATGGTAAAATGTAAAATAATAAGCGGAACGGACTTGAAATGAATTTTGTTGTTTTTTTTTTGAGTCATGAACAATCAAAGCTCACTACATAGTCCTATTTTATCCAATGTTGTAATATTTGACCATAAATTTGTGTTTTTAATTTTATTTTTACAAAAGTTCCCAACCTCAGTATTATAAAATTAAAAGTTAGCCCTAAAATTCCACATTCATTCCAAAACCTGAGGCTTGACAAAAACTCTACCAAAAAAACCTTATAAACACAATCACCATTTTCTAGAGTCATTTCCTTTAAAAATTTCCTTGATTTGGTTCCATAGGTTGTTACTCAAGGGATATCATATGAAAGAGAAAGTTAACATTCTCTATTATTCCGTCATATCATGTTTCTTTAATTTTCCACCACATTTGGATCACATTTTTTCATTATATTTTTAATAAATTATTATTATAGATACAATGAAATTATTTTAGGGTTATGGAACATCCAATAACTAATATATCCCTTTCACTAAAAAAAATCATTTGAATGTTCGGACTATAGCCTCCAAGGCCGACAAGTTTGATTTTTTCACAATATTTATTGGATAGTATAAATAGGGTAATTAATGGTTTCATAATATATTTATAAACACATTAATACTCTTAAATCATTGAACATTTTCTAATAAAATTACTATTATATAGTAAATGACCATGCCACCAGTTCATATATACCTGTAGACTACTAACTCCATTAGATGATTTACTTCATTTTCCATAACCACCTATCTTTGATAACATTAAAAGTCTTTTTATAAAATAAAAATAATTTTTATGACACTGTTAATATTTTAATACCGATATTATATATTTGATAGGTTACACTTACACAAAACTATCAAAATAAATTTCTATGCCAAAGATGAACATATTAAGGAATGTATCAAAATATTTGTTCATTTTATAAAAACCATGATAAACATAAAATTATTATAAATATAAAATATTAAAATACATACACATATACAATTATGAATATTATGAATTTATTCTTTAACACCGTTGACCATGGCCAATAAAACAAAATCGTAAAGGATAGGTTGACCGAACCCCCTTGTGAATCAAAATAACTAAAATATAAAATAAATAAATATAGTGAGAATATAAATGAACATTATAAAATTAAATTAATACGAATAAAATTCACAATAAAGTTTTAATAAACATAATTTTGTTATTTAGCAAATTAGGCACAAGATCATAGAAATTTTTTCCCAAGGAAATAGTTTTGTTGACTGAATTTATGATTCATTGGGTCATATACATTCTTAATTGAATATATTTTTTATGATTTATTTGATAAAAATATATTCCTATTTTATATGTTGTTTTAATTTTTTTATTGTTAAATAACAACTCATCATCAATAACTACTTATTTGATAAGAAAATACAAATTTAAATTGTAACATTAGTTAGGATAATGTCTATTTTTACCAATATTTTTTATCTTGTCTATATTTTCATTCCCAAAGATGTTATCATATATTTTTAACAAATATAATATAGAATATTTTTTATCATTCTCATAATTCTATTTTCTCAATTTAAAAATGAAAATTTATGACCTAATTTACAATTTATGTTTCCAATCCTGGGAATTTAAAAATATAAAATAAAATGTTTTCAACAAATTTATAATCTCATTTTTTATCTTTTAGTCCACAATTTTATTGATAAATTTTATGTCTATTTAAGGATATTTTATTTATAACTCTTTAAAATGTAGATTTAAACATCCTTCTCTTTATCTTCATAAAATTTTTTATGAATGTCATTTTTTACTTCATCATTTGTAAAACTGCTTACAATGTTT
The DNA here is from genome assembly GCA_963277665.1 of Viscum album. Lineage (NCBI taxonomy): Eukaryota > Viridiplantae > Streptophyta > Magnoliopsida > Santalales > Viscaceae > Viscum > Viscum album. The sequence continues at coordinate 634,582,888 of OY728130.1, forward strand.
TGTGAAAAAAAATTATTTTTATTCTATTTTGCCTCCAATGTCGATATTTCTGGATGTGACATTTTCAGGAAGTGAAATTTTCATCACCATATTTGTAGATGGATGGTGGATGTTCACCTTGGTTGGTAATCCTCATGTGCAGTGGTAGGGGTTTCCCACCCATGCCTTCCCCTACCTTTTCAAAAGATATCATTACAGAGAAGTATAGGAAAATCACTCGGATAATTCCTCCTTGTGGATGATCATACTCTAGATCTTGAGAAATCCTCTCTTGATCACATCTACTATGAAATGGATCTCTCCCTTCCACATTTTTATTGGATACTTCTCTAGGTAGAAGGAGAGTTCAATTGGGTGAAATATCTCGTTTACCCTTCATCTACCCGCTTATGTACATCCTCTAAATTCCATGGTTATATGACATCAGCCTATAATAAGTGCATACATGTCATCCCCTACTTTCTCCAGAAAAATTTCATGCATCTCAATGGGGTTTTCCATCATTAGATGGATTCCACACTTCCATTACCATAGGGGAAATGATAGTTGACGATGAAAATAGGGGTCTAATTATAGTTAAGGACTTTCATTATTTTAGACTATAATTAAATCTCAATTAAATTTAAAATTCATATTTTATTTGGTCCTTAATTGTTTTTCTCTATGTTTGTTGACCAAAACTGGAATTAATTATCTATTTTGGTCTTGAATCATCATTATCCTCTGATCATATCTTTCTTATCGAAGAATGTTCATCCTTGTTCATCCACATTTCCCCCCTCCAGACATCAGATAATCAAATAATGTAATCCCCCTTGGTGTTTTCCTCTTTCCATGCATGGTACTGGTTCCATTCAACACTCTAGCCACCCCAGTCAGTCGACCCCATAGTCCTCCATCCTCTCCATGCTTCTCCCATAATCATTGGAAAAGAGTCACCTCTATTACACTTACACATGATGTCCAATTTTCCATTGATCCTGGTGCCTCTAGTCTTCTTACATCATTCCTTGAAGCATTGAACAAAACATTATCACATGTTCTATAGGATCAGTTTCTTATAGATAATTCCATCACCCTGAAGGACCCCCGCTACTCTCCCTTCAGATTAAGGTCCCTATCCCTAGCTATACCTCAAAATTTATTCCCCTTTATCTATCCAACTATGTCTCATCCAACCCTTCCTCTTAATCTCAGTGTTGTGTGGATACTACATCCTCATACTAGGTTTTAGGCCTCCAGTTATTCCCATATCACATCACCCTAATGGAGTATCCACCAGGTCTAAATCCAATGTTCTCCAGGTATGTTCTTCCTTGCATGAATAAAGTGACAATATGTTGGGTCCAAAGCCAGGAACCAATTTTTTTGTTAATTTCTTTTATTCTAAGGAATTCCTGACCACTTTGATCAATGGTCGACATAGACTATATCTCAACATATCTTCTTAATAGTTACTCCTCCTTTATCACATTACTTGAGACCAAACATATTTCTTCAAAGATTTCAGAATACACACCAAGGATTAGGGTGTTTAACTACATTAATGAATATCCTTGTAACCTTTATATATAGATATTTTCGAAATAAGGCTTCATAGAATAGCTCATTGAATCCTCCGACAAATTTTTGATGAGAAATATTACCTCAGGAGACCGCTTTTTCTTCTCTTGTTTTTTTACATAAAGTGGGATTCTCAGTCTAGGGAGGTCATGTGGAATAAACTAGGATCCTTTAACCTAAGGAATTATCAATGGATTGGGGTAAGATACTTCCATATAATGATGTATCTAAGAGAAAATAATGGAGGAGGGGTATTTTCATGTAAGGGAAGTCACGATTTTGTCTCCTTCATGGCCATATCAGGATTATTGGACTTAGCTTACTATATTATTTAATTCACATGATATCATAACTAAAATATATAATGGTATACTTGGTGTCTCCTAGATCTGTTCCTATTCTATTTCTCAGTATTCTCTTAATTTTTTGATTGTAAAGTTATCCACATTTCCCATAGTTTTTCTAACCGCTCCACTCTCAATTTTTTCTTCCATCCTTTGAGTGTGAGAGACGATCGATACCTTTTCTTCTACCACTGGACCATCCTTATGAGTTTACATTATAAGGTTCATGAGTCCCGATCAATTCAATTCCATGGAAGTGTTTGGATCGGTCTCCACACCAAGATCAAAAGGCACAAAGGTGACTTGTACTCTTGGATCAGGATACAACCCCCTCACTTCCAGGACATGGAAGCCCTTACAATGGAGATTTATTTTCTTAAAACCAACCATGCAAATTAATGCAATGAGTATATATCTGGTAATAAATATTATAATAAAAACACCTTTTATAGTCGGTTCATGGGATATGAATGCATGGCGTGTGAACAATCAAGGATTAAATGGATCAAGGAATGAGATTTAAACACTATATTTTTCACTCTTGTATCAAAGGAAAACTTCACATCACCATGCCAAACATTATTTTGGATTATGAATCATTATATAATGACTCCAATTCCATATGAGGATTGGTGAAGATGCACCTTCACTATCATACCATAGGACCTAACTCTCTTATACAATGAGGCTTTCCCAACGACATCCAACATTCATTGATGAAATTTCTCAGGTTGTGAAAGTTAAGGATAATGAGATATTTGAAAGGATACTAGATGAATTATAGATCTATGAGGTTGAATGGTCTCTCAACCTAGAGAGTGTGTCATGGCCTGATGGATTCCCTGATTCACTATATAGAGCTACCTACGACCTAGTTAGGCTTGGCATGGTAAATGTTGGCTAATATTTTTTCCATAGTGGTTGTCTTCCTCATATAGACTACACTAACATGTTGTTTCTCATTCTGAAAACTAATGATCCTTCCTCTATTAAACACTACAGACCCATTAGTATTTTTAATTATCCTTAAATTTTTATAGAATATGTTCACAGTAAATTAATTATGACTCGCCTTCCAAGATGGATATCTATAGAGAAACAATGCTTTATTAATGAAATTAAAATACAAGGTTCCATTGGCTTGGCTCAAGAAATGATTGTTGATATCAACCCAAAGCCTATTGGACCAATTATTGTTATTAAGATTAACAAGAAAATGATTATGATAAACTCTAATGAAGCTACATTTTCGAGGATATTACCTATTTTTTTCTCTTAGTGGGATCTGGATCTATTGATTAGGTGATTTAATTTCTCATGGATTTATATTTCCTTCTATAGAAAATTGTATGACTTTGTCAAAGTAATCATTGGCATAAGATAGGGTGACCAACACTCCCCAATACTGTTCATTATCAGTCAAGACACTCTATGATGTTATGTCCACAAAAACATAATCACATGGAACATTATTCCTTACAAATATAGGTCTCAAACATGAAGAATATCTCACCTCATGTTAGCTTAAGACATAGTTATCTTCATTAATTCTAGTGATATGTCTATCACAGGATTCAAAAAACTCATTGAGTATATATTTAACTATATCAATCAACTCATGAACTATGATAAGAGTAATGTTTTCATATTGAATCACTGCTCAGGAGAACTGGTAACATCCATGGGGAATAAAATAAGAAGAAGAAAAAGAAAATTTCTGATGAACTACTTTGGTACCCCACTCTCCCAAAAAATACATTGTATTCATCATTTTTATTTTCTCATTGACAACATCACTGTCCATATTATGAACTGTAAAAATCAGTTCTTTAATTCAATGAAATAATAATCCTGAACAATAGTGTCCTTACATCTATCCACATGCATTTCCTTTCATCTCTCAAGATTTTCAAAAGTGTGATCACTAGTAGTGAAAATATTCTATCCTCTTTACTGTGTAATATCACTTATATAGAAAACATTAATAGGACTCATGGGGTAAGATGTAAAAATCTATGAAGGAGGGAGACATAAATATGAGGAACATCATAAGAACTATACAATGTCTTCATGCAAATCTCTCATGAGAAATTATTGAGATATAGAATCTGTATGGAACTTTCATGAGGTGAATTATGATAATTAGATAAACATGTATATAGTTAGTTTTTCTTCTTCCTGAATCATGATTAAACCATAAATATTGACTCGTAAAATCATTCCCAATGGATATTAGGTAGAATAGATATCAACTTCTAGTAATCCGAATGGATGGGAACTAAGATGGGATTTCTAGGATGCATAGTCTAGGATATCATGACCATAAAAGTACGATTATTTATAGGTTTTACTCATGTTGTTATGGAAAATATCCAACAAGACACCGTCAACCTAATTGAGTTGAATTCCAAACTGGACATGTTTTTTTTCACTATGTATCCTTCAGGTGTTTTCTTAGTGAAATATTAAAGGAAATTTTTAATGGAACACAATGAGAATTATAACTAGGGATAGGTTATTAATTTAAGAAGATCACATAAAAATTCAAATACTATTTTTGGTGAACCAGACACAAAGCGTAACCAACATGTGACAATATTTGATGACTTTTAATTAACTGGGATTCCATCAGCTCCTACTATAGAGAACCCAAGAAAGAAAATGTGTCATTACTATTGTAAAAAGGTGACTAAGTGCGGTCAATATGGAACACTTTCATTATATTTAAAAGTTTTCCCTATCATGATCTAATGACTATTTCCATTCCTAATATGTGGTTTTATGGTGTATATATTTATGGTTCAGAGAAGCAAAAACGAGGTGTGATCCTTATTTCAGCATGTTGGTGCATCTGGAATGTAAGAGGCATAGATCACCATCAGTCTACTCCCTATCTTAGAACTGATATAATTTATTTAAACAAAAACTTATTGATCCATCTCATCCGATTCGTCAAGAAATAAGAATAGGATAATTCATTATACCCCCTTCATACTTAATTTTTCTCACATCACATGTGGCATAATCCTCAGTAAAAATGGGTAATCTGGAACCCCCATCCCCATGGACACAAGATCAACATAGATAGATCATATAGTATGGGATACATGAGGGTATGGGTTGTTTATGGATATAGTGGCTCTTTTATTTTTTTCATTATCATATTTCATTGGTAGAGGGAATTCTCACTAGGATGAAGCAAAAGAAACGAATATAGGTATTTCCTTGTGTATCCTGAAGAGTATCCCACTCATAGAAGTAGAAACAGACTTCATCATACTCTATAACTCTCTAATATGATGTGGAATAACCTCTTGGAATATCCCCTATATCATTAGAAGGTGCATTATCCACATTAACAACCATGTGGATGTTTTTTACATCTAGAGAGAGGCGATCAAGGGGGAAGAGTTTTTTGCATCCTCAGCCATCCTAGGAGTCTATGTCACCTATTTCTCATACATTGGGTCCTTTCCCATGGATGGTATTCTCTTAGTGTTGGTATATTCTCCATGTTTACATCACTTCATACCCCTAAGATTGGTTTTTTTTTCTTTTCTACAATGTTTTCTCTTGTAAATCCTCCTTGTCTCTATCTTAATAAAATAATAATTCATTTTTTTAAAATGGGGTAGTATGGTGTGGAAATAATGAGTTTTTTCACATATGAATGATCATAATTGGTTTTCTCACATTTTAAGATATTAAAATAATGAGTGTTCACAGAGCAATGAGAATAATATGTTTGGTCACACCATATTTCCTTTGCTTATGGTTGATCCACATCTATTTAGTTATTCCTGATATCCAGTATATATTTCATGATATTCCATGTTTTCATGATTATATCATATTTTAAAAGTATTCTTTACTTTTATATGGAAAGACGTACTTTATGTAAGGATATTCTTAACTCAATTTCTACTCATTGAGTTATGAAAATAATTCATTGATTATGTTATCCCAATATTATGTTTAAAATTTCCATAAAATGTTTTAGATTCTATTTGCACTTATTTCTGTATAGATATACATTTGTTACACATAACAAGTTCATGGATTAATTCTTACTCTAATTATATGATCTTTATAGGGGATTTTATATCAATTTTCACCGTATTAAAATATATTTGCTATTATGCACCTATATTATGTTATGTAGTTTATATAAAGAAACCTTTCTATATATATAATGAATCTTAGTTTATTATTGGTAAGTAAATATTCAATTCAGGTTTACTCTTTCATTGGGTTATAATTTCAAAATAACCAAGGAGGTAAGAATTTATTTTACATTCTCATTCTTTGGGATTGATTATATTTTCATTAAAGGAATTCTATAATATATCACAAATAAAATCCATTTATTTTATTATCTTATTTGTATTTAATGATTAACCATTTTTTTATAAAATTTCCACTTATTGAAAATGTAATAAAAAAAATTTTAATTTTTTTTTATCTTATATTTTTTTTGATCGATTATATTTTCCTTCCTGATCAATATTTTTCTAATTTTTTTTAGAAAATAAATTTTTATTTATTAAAATTAATTATTAAATATATTTTATGTTATCTTAAAATTTTTAAAGTGTTTTCAAGGAATTTTTATAATTTCTTATGAAAGGGTAATTTTAAACTATCTTTATAAAAAGTCCAAAGTAATTTTTCTTTTTAATATATATGATGTTAATTAATTTTTCTGACATCATAACAATTTTATGACATTTATATTATTCTAAATGTTTTCAAAGATTTTTAAATGAAAATTATTTAATGAAAATTTACTTTAAATATTTTCATTCCAGTATCCAGAAACCTAATTTTATTATAAAACATATATTTTTGATGAATCAGTGGTCATCATTTATCTCTTATTAATTATGTGGTCATCAATATTCTCCCTATAAAATTAATTTCCTATGAACATATTTTACTGCACATGTAATGACTCGTAAAATTCAAGGAAAATATTTTCTTAATTTTCTTTGATATTTTACATGAACGCAGTTTTTTACGGCACTTGATTCCGAGGCCCAGTGTGCCCGGAATTTCTATCTGAAGTTTAGCTCAGGTATGTTTAGTGAACGAACGAGCGGGAATTCCAATCTTTTGAACCGGTGCTCGGAATTGAATTCTGAGGGCACCGATGGAACCGCAGCGCCGATAATTGCTTAGGATCACCTGTTCCGGAGTTGCATTTGCATGAGAGAAATGATAAAAATTGTGGATGTTTATTTTATAATTAAACTATAATTTTTATTTTCTTTAAGTGGATTAAGGCTTTGAGTGGATGTTGGGTAACTACCCAACTTTCCAAGGGAGGTTATGAGGGTGGTAGGGCCCACACGAACCCCACCTCTTCATATTCTTAAACCCCCTCAACTCAGAATTAATTTTTGAAAACTTATGTTATTATTTATGTGAGTTAAGTGTGGATGTTTGAATTTCAAACTCTTGAAATTCAAAAGTTATGTTATGTTAATAAAATAAGAGGTGAGCTTATGTTTTTTGGGTTAGTTCTTGTGGTGGAGTCTTGTGGATAAAAATGCTAAGGATTGAGGAACTTCTTCATCTTCGATGAAGAACGTGATGAACACATCGGTCTCCGATGAAGAATGCCGAGTTCTCAGAAACCAATTACGCGACGTTGTGTACCGCAACACCGACGCGACTTCCTCCTTCTGCGACGTCTCTTTCCGTGATGGGTTTTCCATGAAGAATCCTTGTTCGACGAACCTCCGTTCAAGCTCGCACGAGGTAGGGGTTTAATTTATTTATTTATTTTGTTCGTGAATCCTACCTTGTTGTTCTTCGTGAAATATGTCATTTTGCTATCGACTAACGAGAGGGGGTCAGACCACAAAAATACGGTCGACCCTCCTCCATTATTGACAATGTTTTTATTGCAGATTGGAACGAAATGGCGTGGTGCCGTCGCACCACGCGGAATCGTGCGGAAAGGAATGTACGGTGCCGTCATGCCGTGCCGTGAAATTGAACCAAGTCGCGGCGCCGTCGCGCCGCGTCGGAGAACCAAAAAAACACCGTGGCCGGAGCGGGGCCACGGACGAGAGGTACAGCGCCGTCGCGCCGCACCGGACGAATCAAGGCCACGGCCGGTTCCGGGCCGCGGTGGAGCAAGGAGACCGGTGGCCGGTTCCGGGCCACCAGCGTCGGAGTAGGGGGGACCGTCCGTCGCCAGTCCCGTGGAGGCAGAAACCGGCCGGCCGGGGCGGGCCGGCCGGACAAGTGAGCAGCCAGGGGTTCCAACCCCCGGTCGGCCAGCAAAACGGCCCCCTTAATGGGGGGCTGCGATTACAACCAGGGGGCAGGCGCCCCCCACTCCAAATGGCTCGGTTGTTTGGCCGAGCGCCTGGCCAGCGCGCTGGGCGCGCTGCGCCCAGGCCGGCCCGGACCGAGCCGGGCCGCGCCGTCCGAACCGGGTCCGGGTCCGGCCTGCTTGGGCGTGGCCCGGCCTGGGCGCAGCGCACCCAGCGCGCTGGCCAGGCGCTCGGCCAAACGGCCGAGCCATTTGGAGTGGGGGGTGCCTTCCCCCCTTGTTGTAACTGCAGTCCCCCATTAAGGGGCTGTTGTGCTGGCCGGCTGGGGGTTTGAACCCCCGGATGCTCACCTGTCCGGTCGGCCCGCCACGACCGGCCGGTTTCGGCCTCCACGGGACCTGCGACGGCCGGTCCCCACTACTCCGACGCCGGCGGCCCGGAACCGGCCGCTGGTCTCCTTGATCCTCCGCAGCCCAGAACCAGCCACAGCCTTGATTCGTCCGGTGCGGCGCGACGGCGCCCCACCTCTCCGCCGCGGCCCCGCTCCGACCGTGATGTTTTTGCGGTTCTCTGGCGCGGCGCGACGGCGCCGTGACTTGGTTCAATTTCACGGCGCGGCGCGACGGCACCGCGCATTCCTTGTCCCACGATTCTGCGTGGTGTGACGGAAACATGCCATTTCCTTCCTATCCGCAATAAAAACATCATCAATAATAGAGGAGGGTCTGCTGTGTTTGTGCGGTCCAACCCCCTCTTGTTAGTCGATAGAAAAAGGTCGTATTTCACGAAGAACGACAAGGTAGGATTCACGAAAAAAATAAATAAATAAATTAAACCCCTACCTCTAGTGAGTTTGAACGGAGGTTCGTCAAATGAGGATTCATCGTGGAAAAACCGTCACGGAAAGAGACGTCACGGAATGAGGAAGTCGCGTCGGCGTCGCGGTACACGGCGTCGCGTAATTGATTTCCGAGAACTCGGTGTTCTTCGTCAGAGACCGATGTGTTCTTCGTGTTCTACGTTGAAGATGAAGAACTTCCTCAATCCTTATCATTTTTCTCCCCAATACTCCACCACAGGAACTAACCCAAAAAAAATAAGCTCACCTCTTATTTTATTAACATAACATAACTTTTGAATTTCAAGAGTTTGAAATTCAAACATCCACACTTAACTCACTTAATTAATAACATAAGTTGTCAAAAATTAATGGTGAGTTGAGGGGGTTTAAGAATATGAAGGGGTGGGGTTTGTGTGGGACCTACCACCCTCATTACCTCCCTTGGGAATTTGGGTAGTTACCCAACTTCCACCCAAAGCCTTAAACCACTTAAAGAAAATAAAAATTGTAGTTTAATTATAAATTAAACTTCCAAAATTTTTATCATCTTCTCTCATGAAAACGCATCTCCGGAACAGGTGATCCTAAGCAATTATCGGCGTTGTGGTTCCATCGGTTCCCTCAGAATTCGAATCCGAGAACCGGTTCAAAAGATAGGAATTATCGCTCATTCGTTCACTGAACGTACCCAAGCTAAACTTCGGATAGAAATTCTGGGCACACCAGGCCTCAGAATCAAGTGCCATTAGAAACTGCGTTCATGTAAAATCCCAAAGAAAATTAAGAGCAAATTTTCCTTGAATTTTACGAGTCTTTAAATTACTCCCACCTCAGGGCTTTACGTCCCCATAAAGATACATCAAAAACTAGTTAAACAAAAGTGGGTACTGAGCACGCATCTGAGTCTCCCACTACCAAGTGCTCTCCTGGAGATTCTCATGCTTCCATCTGATGCACACTAGAGGAATCGACCATCCATGCAGGACCCGCTCTTGTCGATCCTCGATCTCCACTGGGACCTCCGTAAAAGTCGCCCCATCATCAACGTCTTGCTCCCCATGGTCGATGATATGTGTCAGGTCGTGCACGTATCTTCTAAGATGAGATACGTGGAAGACGTCTTGCATCCTATGCAACTGAGTTGGTAGAGCCAGGCGATAAGCCACCTCACCAATCCTGCTGAGAACCTGGAATGGTCCGATGAAGCATGGAGATAACTTGCCACCTCAACCAAATCTCTATAATCCACGTCGAGGTGAGACACGCAAGAAGACGTGGTAACCATCCTCAAACTCTAGTGGCCTCCGCCTCCTATCAGCATAAGACTTCTGTTGGCTCTGAGTTTTCCTCATCCGCTCCTGAATGACTTGGACCTTCTCTGTCGTGGCATGGACCATCTCTGGTCCCACAAGTGCTGACTCCCTAGGGTCTGTCCAGCACAACGGAGATCTACAAGGTCGACCGTACAACGCCTCATATGGTGCCATCCCGATGGTGGAGTGGTAGCTGTTGTTGTACGTAAACTCCACCAATGGTAGGTGGTCCTCCTAGCTGTGACCAAAGTCGAGGACACATGCACGGAGCATGTCCTTAAGAGTCTGAATGGTCCTCTCCATCTGACCATTTGTCTGAGGGTGAAAGGCGGTGCTCAGACGTAGCTGCATCCCGAATGCCTCCTGCAACCCCTTCCAAAGCAGGGATTTAAAGTGAGTATCTCGATCAGATACGATAGATGATGGCACACCGTGAAGACATACAATCTCCTGAATGTAGAGACGTTCCAAGCTCTCCACTAAGTCATGCTCTCTGATGGGTATGAAGTGTTCCGACTTGGTGAGTCGGTCGACAATCACCCAAATGGAGTCGTGACCTCTGGAAGAGCGTGGAAGTCCAGTCACAAAGTCCATAGATATCCCGTCCCACTTACACTCCGGGACCTCCAAGGGTTGTACCAAGACTGCTGGTACCTGATGCTCTACCTTCAACTACTGGCAGGTGAGGCATCGTGAAACCAACTCTGCCACAACATTCTTTTTGCCCGGCCACCAGTGCTGTAGTCTGAGGTCCTGGTACATCTTCGTCACTCCAGGATGTACCGCCAAAGTAGAAGTGTTAGACTCTCTCAGCACCTCCTCCCGTAAAGAAACTGGTAGTAAGGTACATCCTCTGAAAAGGTCGACGTGCTCTGCTCCAATGGAGACACCATCAGGTGCCTGTCCTGAGGATATATGTGCACGCCGCGTCTCACAGTCAGCATCCCCACATTGTGCCTCTCTGACCCACTGTAGTAGTGGAGGGGTGACTATGAGAGACTAAAGGAAGGCTGCTCCATATCTATCCATGAAGGATATCTTCAAAGAGGCTAGCTGCTTTGTCACCTCCTCAAGTAGCTGAATGCCCGTCCTTCTGCTGAGAGGATCGGCTTCCACGTTCCCCTTCCCAGGAGTATAGACTATCTCAAATTCATAGTCCTGGAGGAACTCGAGCCATCACCGCTGTCTCAGATTCAGGTCCTTCTGAGATAAGATGTATCTTAGACTCTGATGGTCAGAAAAGACTTTAAAGCACTCGCCCATCAGGTAGTGTCGCCATGTCTTCCGAGCGAAGACCATTGCTGCTAACTCCATTTCATGGGTAGTGTAGTTCTGCTCATGCAGCCTCAACTGACGTGATCCATAGGTGATCACTACCCACTCCTGAATCAGGACACATCCATGTCCGGTCCGTGATGCATCGCAGTAGACTACGTACCCTACTCCATCCTCTGGCATCCTCAAGAGAGGGGCACTGGTCAATCATTGTCTCATCTCCTGGAAGCTCTGCTGACATCTGTCTGACCACACGAAGCGTTTCTCCTTCCTCCTTAACGTTCTGAAAAGCTGAAAAGATTTCTCCTTTGCCGAAAATGGAAATCTGGTCTCATCCCCTGGAGGAACCACGTTCCTTGCCTAATACAGTCAATCTCATCATGATTAGTTAATTCATGGCATGGATGACGTCGTAAGGCCTTGATGCTGCTTCCACGAGATCCAACTATTACTCTCTCCTCCAAGGGTTGAGTCACACTGTTGGCATCAGTGTGTTGTTACCGGGTCTCCTCTAGTAAGAATCTCGCAAGTGAGGGTCAAGTCAATAGTTTTTAACTGGCACCTCTTAGTAATAACAAAAAAAAAGACAAGAAAGAAAACGTCACCATTGCAAGTGTCTTTTATTACTTCAACTCAAAGTACAAGGACACAAGGCAACACAAACTACGAAGCTAGAGGCATTATGGGAAAAGGCATCTATTCCTGGAGCTAGTCCCGCACTAGTCCACCCGCTTCCAGAGCTCCATGATCGTAAGCTTCAGCTACCTGAATCTGTGCTCTCCCCTGAGGTCGGGGTGGACCTCCTGGTGGTGGTGGTGGTAGAGCCTCAAAACGTCATCCACCACTTGCCGCTCGACCAGCTCCTCGGCCTCGTCCACCTGCTCCCTGCGGACCGCCACGGTCGAACCTCTGCCTCTACCTAGGTGGTTCCTCAAACGTCTGCTGCTCCTCTGCATGGCGGTTCGGGCAGTCACGAGCCATGTGTCCCTGCCCACCGCATGCATAGAACTATCTTCCACTCATAAGACTGGTTCTGCTGCGTGGGCCCCGCACCTCCGAGCCAGTATCCTATGGTCATCCACCCGTTGGCATGGCCCACTTGGACCTCTGTGACAACTGTCTACTGCCGGCTGCAAAAGACTCCGCCACATGTCGCACTGCGGTAGGTCTCACCACTGGTGTAGACTCAGCAAGAAATCTCTTGATGATAAGAGCTCTCTCCAGTACTCCTGCCTGTGTCGGAATTCTGAGGAAGATCAGTGATGCCCTGATCTCATGCCTCAATCCCTGCTCAATGGTCCGGGCCCGGAAGAATGGGTCCTGTACCATGTTTGTCGAGTTGCACGAGAGATCGGTTAATCTCGCCGAGTACTGGGCGACTATCAAGCTGCCCTCCCGCAGCTGAAGAAGATCCTGGATGCGCACCGCACAGAGGGTGGATGGGACGAACTCCGAGGGGAAGAGGCTCTCAAAGTCCATCCAGAGGATAGATGCCTCATCGTGCACCTGGAGCATCAAGCTCCACCATCTACCTGCTGCTGCGTGTAGTAGGCTTACTACGAGGATCACCATGAGGTCTGCCGGTGTCCTCAATAACCTGAAAACTCTACCCACTACCTTCATCCAGTCCTCGGCTGCTTGGGGGTCCCTCCCCCTGCGGACCCTGGGTGGTCGTTGGCGCTGGAACTCATGCAGTGCACTAAGGCGACGTGCATCGTCAGTGGTTGGGGCTGGAACCATCGGTGGCTCGGTGGGTAAAGGTACCGCCGGTCCCTCAGCTGTCAAAGGGCCCTGTACTGAGGCCTCCTACGATCGGTGGGCTGTCGTCATGCTCAACTCTCTAAACCCTAGCTGGCTGCCATCGTGGGGCCATACTAAAAGGAAACAGGTGTGCCACGGTCAAATAGTATACCTGGTGAGCTGACACAAGTAATCACAAAGAAAACATGAAACACACATGCAATCAATGTTTTCATGCATTAAGTTGGAAATCAGAAGTCAGGGTCCTGGTATACGGATACGTCGGCCGCCGCACCAACACTTGACTCCCTAGAATGATAACCACACTTAATACGCTTAACACTATTGCTTCACATAGAAATGATCAGAGTCCCATGTTCTGTGGTAGAACCGAACTCCTCTGATACCAATTTGTCACGACCCGTCCTCAGGGCCCGTGCCGTGACTACCCCATGCCCGCCATCCATAGGCCAGGGGCTGGCAACTAGCACCAAGGGATAAATTTCTGATAAAAATGGAAGGCATTACCTTTTTAAAGTAAAAAAACACCACAGAGCAAGTAAGAAGAAGAAGTAAACACTAAGTAAACCCTGATACAATAGTAAGTGCGGAATGTAAGTGGGCCAGTATACAAACCCATACTGAAAGTAAAGTACAACTCAAAAGGGAAAACATCAACTGAAATTAAATACGCAATGTCGAGCTATCCACTGGAAATACCACCTAAAGGGTGGGTACAGATAGAATCCTCTGCTCCTCGGGTCCAGCCGACCGCTCCGAGTACGTCCCATCAACTGGTCCACCTCCAGGTATCGTCCTGCTCTGCAAGCCTCAACTACGATCAGCACTGTCCGTCATCTCCAACCAACACAACGTAGTGTGGGCATAGCCCATGGAGGGGTGAGTATAAGATACTCATTAGGGACCCCGAGACCCTCGATGGTCTCCCAGAATCCACAAAGGATAATCCACAAAGGAATGATACAATCACGATGTAACATCCGACACTCCTTAGGTATATTCCCATACATATACCTAAGTAATCAATTCTCGTTCGGCTCCAACATCCAAACCCAAGTACAACCCAATCCACACAAGAAAGCAAAACGTAAATCCACACAGGATAGCACAACACAATCCACATAAGAAAGTAAAACAAGATTCAGCTCACACAGGTATACTTCTTCGAATGACGATAGAGATGATCATATATAACCACTGATTCATCTATGTCGTCGGACCCACAAAAGAATCGATAGAACTAGGACTCCGCTACCGAGGATTTATGACCTCTTCGATCAGCTCAAGGGAGCACGGTGGTTCTCATAGAAAGACCTGAGGTCAGTCTATCATCAGCTTAGAGTTCGGGATGAGGACGTGCAGAAGACGGCCTTCAGGTGTCGGTATGGCCACTATGAGTTCTTGGTTATTCCATTCGGCATAACCAATGCTCCAGCAGTGTTCATGACCCTCATGAATAGGATCTTTCAGCCATTCCTCGATCGATTTGTAGTGGTCTTCATCGACGACATTTTTATTTACTCGACGACTGAGGAGGAACACACCTACCACTTATGTGTTGTACTAGACACACTCTTAGAGCACCATCTTTATGGTAAGCTCTTGAAGTTTCAGTTCGGGAGATGTGATGTCCACTTCTTGGGACACGTCATCTCGGAGGCGGGAGTTGTGGTGGATCCTGTGATGATCGAGGCAGTGCTAGCTTGGGAGCCACCCAGGAGCGTGACGGAGGTGCGGAGTTTCTTGGGACTAGCTGGATACTATCAGATATTTTTGACAGACTTCTCCAGAGTTGCGGCACCACTCTCAGCTTTTACGAAGAAGGGGAAACCCTTTGTGTGGTTAGACAGATGTCAGCAGAGCTTCCAAGAGCTGAGATAGATATTGACTAGTGCACCTATCTTGAGGTTTCCTGAGGAGGGAGTAGGGTACGTAGTCTACTGTGATACATCAGGGACCAGACTTGGATGTGTCTTGATGCAGGAGCGGGCCGTGATCGCCTATGGATTACGTCAGTTGATGTCGCATGAGCAGAACTAGGCTACCCACGACCTGGAGTTAGCAGTAGTGGTCTTCGCTCTAAAGACATGGCGACACTATCTGATGGGTGAGCGCTTTACAGTCTTTTCTGACCATCAGAGTCTCAGATACATCTTCTCTTAGAAGGACCTGAATCTCAGACAGTGGCGATGGCTCGAGTTCCTCCCGGACTACGACATTGATATAGTCTATACTCCGGGGAAGGGGAATGTAGTAGCCGATGCTCTCAGTATAAGGACGGGAATTCGTCTACTCGAGGAGGCGACAGAGCAGCTAGCCGCTTTGCGGATAACCTTCATGGATAGGGATGGAGCAGCCTTCCTTTAGTCACTCACAATCACTCCTCCACTACTGCAGCGGGTCAGAGAGGCACAGTGTGTGGATGCTGACTGTGAGATGCGGCGTGCACAGATATCCTCAGGATAGGCACCTGATGGTTTCTCCATTGGAGAAGAGAACGACGTCATTTTCAGAGGACGTACCTTGGTACCAGTTTCTTTACGGGAGGAGGTGCTAAGAGAGTTTCACACTTCTCATGTGGTGGTACATTTTGGAGTCGAGAAGATGTACCAGGATCTTAGACGACAGCACTGGTGGCCGGGCATGAAGAAGGTTGTGGCATAGTTCGTTTCTCGATGCCTCACCTGCCAGTAGGTGAAGGTAGAGCACCAGGTACCAGTAGGCTCGGTACAACCCTTAGAGGTGCCGGAGTGGAAGTGGGACGAGATATCTATGGACTTTGTGACTCGACTTCCACGCACTTCCAGAGGTCATGACACCATTTGGGTGATTGTCGACTGACTCACCAAGTCAGTACACTTCTTACCCATCAGAGAGTAGGGCTCAGTGGAGAGATTGGGACAACTTTATGTTCAAAAGATTGTACGGCTTCATGGTGTGCAATCATCTATTATCTCCGATCGAGATGCTCTCTTTACTTCCCGGCATTGGAAGGGGTTGCAGGAGGCGTTCGGGACACAACTACGTCTGAGCACAGCCATTCACCCTCAGACGGATGGTCAGACGGAGAGAACAATTCAGACTCTTGAGGACATGCTCCGTGCATGTATCCTAGACTTTGGTCGCATCTGGGAGGACCAACTACCCTTGGTAGAGTTCGCGTACAACAATAGCTACCACTCCACCATCGGGATGGCACCATACGAGGCATTGTACTGCTGACCTTGCAGATCTCCTTTGTGCTGGACAGACCCTGGGGAGTCAGCACTTGTGGGACTGGAGATGGTCCAGGCCACGACAGAGATGGTCCAGGTCATCCAGGAGCGGATGAGGATAGCTCAGAGCCGGGAGAATTCATATGCTGACATGAGGAGGAGGCCACTAGAGTTTGAGGATGGCGACCACGGCTTCTTGCATGTCACAACTCGACGTGGATTATAGAGATTTCGCCGAGGTGGAAAGTTGTCTCCATGCTTCATCGGACCATTCCAGGTCCTCAGCAGGATTGGAGAGGTGGCTTATCGCTTGGCTCTACCACCTCAGTTGCACCAGGTGCACAACGTCTTCCATGTATCTCAGCTGAGGAGATACGTGCACGACCCGACGCATATCATTGACCATGTGGAGCTTGACGTTGATGATGGGGAGACATTCGCGAAGGTCCCGGTGATAATCGAGGATCGACAGGAGTGGGTCCTACTTGGACAGTTGATTCCTCTGGTACGTATCAGATGGCAGCACGTGAACCTCCAGGAGAGAACTTGGGAGTGGGAGGCTCAGATGCGTGCTCAGTACCGACTTTTGTTTCCCTAGCTTATGATGTATCTTTACGGGGACGTAAATCCCTGAGGTGGGAGTAATGTAAAGACCCGTAAAATTCAAGGGAAATTTTTTATTAATTTGCTTTGGTATTTTACAATAATTCAGTTTCTGACGGAACTTGATTCTGAGGCCCGGTGTGCCCGGAATTTCTATCCGAAGTTTATCTCAGGTATGTTCAGTGAACGAAAGAGCAGGAATTCCTATCTTTTGAACCGGTGCTCGGAATCGAATTTTGAGGTCACCGATGGAACTGCAACGCAAGTAATTTCATAGGAACACGTTTTCTGGAGTTTCGTTTCCTCGATAAGAGTTGTTTAATTTTGTGGATTAAGTGTGAGTGAAATAAAATTTCGTTAAGAATTTTATTTCTCTTCTCCCAGAGTTAGAACCTAAGTGTAGAAGTTAGGGTGGGACCCAATGATTGTTAGTTTCTCTTGAGTGGATTAAAGGTGACGTGGGGCCCACACGAGCCCCCACAATTTCAATTTACTTAACTCTCTAACTCCTCTTAACCCCCCCCCCCCCCACTTAATTTGTGTAACTCTTTTAACTTTTAAACTTCCCTTTGTATGGGTGAATTTTCCTCTCCTCTCTTTAAGTATGCCAACACACCAATTCAATTTATTAAATTAAGTTTAGAATTTTTGAATTGTGGCTTGAGTTAATAAAATAAGGATGAGCCTTATTTTATTTTGGTTGGATGTTGTGTGTGGACAATTGAGGAGAGATCTCTTGGGTGTTTTCATCTTCATCACGAAGAACACCAAGACTTCGACGAAGAACGTCGTCACCGTAAACAGAGATCGACGTGCCGTCTCTTCTCCTCTCTGCAGCCGGTGTGTTACCCCTTTTTCTGAAGATCGACGACATACCCTCTTTCGATCTTCTTCCCATGTCAATGAAAAGGAGACACCACTTCCTCCTCGGGCATTCTCTGTCAACATACGGAGCTTCACCTCGCGACGTTGTTTTCTGCGGTGAACCCCTGTTCTAGGTACGCACAAGGTAGGGGTTATTTAATTATTATTTTTCGTGTTTACCACTTTGTCGTTATTTGTGAAAATATGACCAAATGCTATTGATTAACGAGAGGGGGTCAGACCGCACAAACACGGCCGACCCTCCTCCCTTATCCGTGTGTTTTTTTCTTTGTGGTTTGAAACGAGTATGGCGCGGTGCCGTCGCACCGCGTGTGATCATGCGAAAAGGAATGCGCGGCGCCGTCGCACCGCACCGTGGAAACGAACAGGTTCATGACGCCGTCACGCCGTGTCGGAGAAACCCGAAGACATCACGGCCGAAGCGGGGCCGTGGTGGAAGAGTGCGGCGCCGTCGCGCCGCACCGAACGACCAAGGTCGCGGCCGGTTCCGGGCCGCGACGAAGCAGGGTGACCGGCGGCCGGAGAATGGATGCCAGCATCGGAGCAAGGAGGGTACCGGCTATCACCGATCCCGTGGAGGAGGAACCGGTCAGCCAGGGTGGGCCGGCTGGACAGGGGAAGAGCCGGGGGTCAAAACCCACGGCTGGCCAGCTGAGCGGCCCATTAATTGGGGCCACGGTTTTCGAACGGCGGGGGGCAGCGCCCCCCCCCCCCCCCCCCGCTGCATAATCGAATGGCTCAGCCGTTCCGCCGAGCCAGCTGGCGCTGCGCGCCAGCCGGGCCGACCCAGGGGGTCTCGGGTCAGGTGGGTCCGGGCCCGAAACCCTCGTTTTCGGAACCTTTTTGGTCTTTTGCCCATATCTCGGACTACGGACCTCCGAACGACGCGCCGTCAGCAGCAATGCTATCCTTGGATCGGGATGGTCATTTCGGTATATCGCACTCATGGTTTCGGAGTACTTTGGGTTTGGCCGGTTTGGTTCGTACACGAAACCAACAGGGCCCTCGGAGTGGAAACGATCATAACTTGAGCTCAGGACGTCTGATTGACGTGTCATCGACTTTGTTGGATTACTCTTACTGAGACGGATCATTTGGCTTACTCCTCCCAATGATTGGACGCAGGTGGAGTACGATCGGGTTAGGTTTTCCTTAAAAACCAATCGGCCCCCTGGGACGAAAAAGCCAATAACTCTCAGACCGGGCGTCCGATTGACAGGTCGTCTGCGATGTTGAGTTCCTGTTGACAAAACGAATCATTTGGATACATCAACTCTGGACTATTTGTCAGTTGATGTATCAGCCTCTCGGCTCATGGAGTGGACCCTCCCGAATGAGCTTGCTGTGTGCGGGAACCCTAGATTTGGCTGCGACTACTACTACTACGACGACTGTACAGAGATCCTCAGTGGATTCGATGATGACGACTACAGCACTAAGCGATCCTATGTGGATCAGTGCTACCGATCCTGTGTGGGTCCAATCCTGTGTGGGTTAGCGCTCAGTGGTTCTGTGTGAGCCAGCGCCTACAGATCCTGTGTGGGTTCCATCCTGTGTGGGTCTTTGCGGTGGTTAGTTACCTATTGATCCTTTTTTGGTCATATCTTTTGTGGGTCATTGCGAGGGTTAGTACATATCGATCATTTGTGGGTCCGACGGCTTAGATGAATCAGTGGATATATCTGATCATCTCTATCATCATACGAAGAAGTAAACCTCTGTGATCTGAATCCTGTTTTTCTTTCCTATGTGGATTGTGTTGTGCAATCCTGTGTGGATTTATGTTTTGCTTTCATGTGAGGACTGGGTTGTACATGAGCTTGGATGTTGGAGCCGAACGAGAATTGATGACATAGGTATATGTATCGACATACACCTAAGCAGTGTCGGATGTTACTCCGTGATTGTATCTTTCCTTTTTGGATTATCCTTTTTGGATTCTGGGAGACCTTCGGGGGTCTCGGGATCCCTACTGAGTAGATTATACTCACCCCTGCACGGGCTATACCCGCACTACGTTGTGTTGGTTGCAGACGATGGACAACGCTGATCGTGGTTGAGGCTTGCGGTCGGGGCCCGTGTCGTGACTACCCCAATCCCACCTTCCATAGGCCAGGGGCTGGCGACTAGCACCAAGGCATAAATCCCGGTAAAAAGGTAAGGCATTGCCTTTGTAAAGTAAACAAACACCACAGAGCAAGCAAGCAGTAGAAGTAAACACTAAGTAAAAACTGAGTGCAACAGTAAGTGTGGAAAAGTAAGTGGGCCAGCATACAAACCCAAACTGAAAGTAAAGTACAATTAGAAGGGGAAACAACAACTAAGAAGTAAAGCCGCAACGTTGAGTTGTCCACTGGAAATCCCACCTGAAGGGTGGGTACAAATAGCCTCCTCTGCTCCTCGGTTCCAGTCTACCGCTCCGAGTACGTCCCGCCCAGTGGTCCACATCCAAATAACGTCCTGCTCCACAGGCCTCAACCACAAATCAGCGTCGTCCGTCCTCTACAACCAACACAACGTAGTACGGGCATAGCCCGTGCAGGGGCCAGAATAAGCTACTCCGTAGGGACCCCAAGTCCCCCTAAGATCTCCCAAAATCCACTTAGGATAAACCTCAAAGGAAAGATACAATCACGAAGTAACATTCGACACTGCTTAGGTATATTCCCATACATATACCTAAGTCATCAATTCTCATTCGGCTCCAACATCCGAGCCCAAGTACAACCCAGTCCACACAGGAAAGAAAAACGCAATCCTCACATGATAGCACAACACAATCCACAAAGGAAAGCAAAACAGGATTCAGCTCACACAGGTATACTTCTTTGTATGACGATAGAGATCCTCAGATATATCCATTGATACATCTAAGCCGTCGGACCCACAAAGGATCGATAGGTACTAACCCCCGCAATGACCCACAAAGGATCTGACCCACATAGGATCGATAGTTAACTAACCCCCTCAAAGACCCACACATGATCGATAGGTAACTAACCCCCGCAAAGACCCACACAGGATCTATAGGTGCTGGCTCACACAGAACCGTTGAGCGCTGACCCACACAGGATCAGACCCACACAGGATCGGTACCACTGGTCCATGTAGGATCGCTTAGTGTTGTAGTCATCGCCGTCGAATCCACTGAGGATCTATGTACAGTCGTCATCGTCACAGTCACAGTCGCAGCCAGCACTAGGGTTCCCGCACACAGCAAGCTCATTCGGGAGGGTCTGCTCCACGATCTGAGAGGATGATACATCAACTGACACATAGTCCAGAGTTGATATATCCAAAAGTTCCGTATCGTCAATAGGAACTCAACGTCGCAGACGGAGCGTCAATCGGACGCCCGGTCTGAGAGTTATTGGCTTTTTTGTCCCAGGGGCCCGGTTGATTTTTAATGAAAAACCAACCCGACCATACTCCACCTATGTCCAAACCTCGGGCGGAATAAGCCAAAAGATCCTTATCACTTAGAAGAATCCATCAAAGTCGACGGTACGTTAATCGGACGTCTGGAGCTCAAGATATGGGTGTTTCCTCTCCGAGGGCCCGGTTGGTTTCGTGTACGAACCAACTCGGCCGAACCCAGAGTATTCCAAAACCTTGAGTGTGATATGTCGAAATGACCATATCTATACAAGGATTGCATTGCTGCTGACCTTTCATCGATCGGAGGTCTGTAGCCCAAGATATGGGTAAAAGACCGAAGAGGGTCCGAAAACGGGGTTTCGGGCTCGGCCCGAGACCCCCTGGGTCGGCCCGAACCAGGTAGACCCGACCCGGGTCCGGGTCGGCCCAGCCTGGGCGTGGACCAGCCGGCTGAGTGGCCCCCATTAAGGGGGGCCACGGTTAAAAACTGCAGGGGGCAGCCCCCCCCCCCCCCCCCCCCCCCCCGGCTATCCGAACGGCTCGAAGAAAAGTCACCCAAATAAAGGGAAGTTTAAATGTTAAAACTGTTTCACAACTTAAGTGGGGGGGTTAAGAGGAGTTAGGGAGTTATGGAAATTGAAAAGGTGGGGCTCGTGTGGGCCCCACATCACCTTTAATCCACTCAAGAGAAACTAACAATCAGTGGGTCCCACCCCAACTCTTACACCTAGGATCTAACACATGGAAAAGAGAAAACAACAACTGAAAAGTAAAGCCGCAACGACGAGCTGTCCACTGGAAATCCCACCGGAAGAGTGATTACAAATAGCCTCTTCTGCTCCTCGGGTCCAGCTGACCGCTCCGAGTACGTCCCGTCCAGTGGTCCACCTCTAGGTACCGTCCTGCTCTGCAAGCCTCATCCACGAAAAAGCCGATAACTCTCAGACCGGGAATCTCATTGACGCGCCGTCTGCGAATTTGAGTTCCGGTTGACGATATGGAACTTTTGGATACATAAACTCTGGAATATGTGTTAGTTGATGTATCAACCTCTCGGCCCGTAGAGCAGACCCTCCCGAATGAGCTTGCTGTGTGCGGGAACCCTAGAGCTGGCTGCGTTTGCGACTGTGACGATAACGATGACTGTACAAAGATCCTCAGTTGATTTGACGGCGACGACTATAGCACTCAGTGATCCTATGTGGATCAGTGCTACCGATCCTGTGTGGGTCTGATCCTGTGTGGGTCAGCGCTCAGCGGTTCTGTGTGAGCCAGCACCTACAGATCTTGTATGGGTCCGATCCTGTGTGGGTCTTTGCGGGGGTTAGTTACTTATCGATCTTTTTTGGGTCAGATCCTATGTGGGTCATTGCGGGGGTTAGTTACCTATCGATCCTATGTGGTTCCGATCCTGTGTGGGTCATTGCGGGGGTTAGTACCTATCGATCCTTTGTGGGTCTGACGTCTTAGATGAATTTGTGGTTATATCTGATCATCTCTATCGTCATTCTAAGAAGTATACCTGTGTGAGCTGAATCCAGTTTTACTTTCTTATGTGGATTGTGTTGTGCTATCCTGTGTGGATTTACGTTTTGCTTTCCTGTGAGGACTGGGTTGTACTTGGGTTCGGATGTTGGAGCCGAATGAGAATTGATGACTTAGGTATATGTATGGGGATATACCTAAGCAGTGTCAGATGTTACTTCGTGATTGTATCATTCCTTTGTGGATTATCCATTGTGGATTCTGGGAGACCTTCGGGGGTCTCGGGATCCCTACTGAGTAGCTTATACTCACCCCTACACGGGCTATGCCCGCACTATGTTGTGTTGGTTGCAGACGATGTACAACGCTGATCGTGGTTGAGGCTTGCGGAACAGGACGGTACCTAGAGGTGGACCACTGGACAGATGTACTCGGAGCGGTCGGATGGACCCGAGGAGCAGAGGAGGCTAACTGTACCCACCCTTCAGATGGGATTTCCATTGGACAGCTCGACGTTGCGGATTTACTTTCAGTTGTTGTTTTCCCTTTCGAGTTGTACTTTACATTCAGTTTGGGTTTTTATACTTTCCCACTTACATTCCGAACTTACTGTTGTATCATCTTTTACTTAGTGTTTACTACTTCTACTTTCTTGCACTGTGGTGTTTGTTTACTTTTCAAAGGCAATGCCTTTTCATTTTATCGGGAATTTACTCCTTGGTGTTAGTCGCCAGCCCCTGGCCTATGGAAGGCGGGCTTGGGGTAGTCACGGCACGGGCCCCGAGGTCGGGTCGTGATAGCACATTAAATTACCCTTTTGTGTCCTCATTATTTGAATCGTGAATATCATAAATTTTTAAATGGTATAAAATTTATACATATAGTTCTTTACTAAAAATGTATTTTATTGAATGTCGAAACCTGGAAATTTATGTATTTTTTACTTAATAGCGATGTTTTTTTATATGGAATATTATTTATAAATATAACTGGTCATTCAATATATGAGGGATGCATTGGAAATTTAGTTATTGGTGGGTCTCAGTTATAGATATCCCCTTGATGCGTCAATAGGTCTCATCAGGCAAACCAATTGGCTAGCCTTATTAAATATATTTTTAGTTTACACATACCCATATTTGAAAATATCATGGCATAAGTCCCTAATCATGGAGTCCAAAATTCTAAATTTAGTTTATTAATAATTATGTAATTATTATACAAGAGATTACTACATTGAAACTATCCATTGATGCATTGTTTTCTAATGTTATTCACTTAAAGGCTTGTGTATTCAGTTTTCTACCTTTCCTTGAATAATATTCATTATTTAATCATAATAAATTCCACCATATACATCCCTTACTAAGTATTTGAGCTCGCCATTATTTTTTTACTCTCCTCGGTATATGAAGTGATAATATTTTAATGGGATTCAAGGATACAAAATATTTATTTTTACAATATTTTTTAATTTATTTTCAATATAAAATGGGAATCATGGATGTTAGAGGACTACTAAAATAATTAGCACACTATGATATGATCCCTTATTTCTTATACATGTAAAATAAAGTACTCACTAGCTTTGGGATACTTGAGTTTTGGTTTTCATATAAGATACTAGAATAAGTTTAATAGAATCCTTGAGAACTAGATTTAGGAAAACATACATTATAAAATATTACCCTATGAAATAATCTGAGAAGAAGTTTACGTATTGTATAATGTCACAAATTTTATTAAAGTAGATATTATATGTTTTTTCTAGAAAATTCATCCATTTATTGATACTAGAAATTGGATACAACTATGTCATAGATTAACCTATTGGTAAAAACTCAGAATGGATTTGATTGGGAATTAACTCAATCATCACTAGTTCATTATGGGTGGTCGTGAGACTGTACACTTGGATAAACACTACTAGAGGAAATTCTTGGGTTAATTCACATTTTAATTTTAAACCATTATGATGAAAAATAGTATCAAATATCTAGAAACCTATTATATTTCATATTCATATGGGATAAACCTAATGTTTTATCAGTTGATAAGGATAAGGTTGATCATTTTTACAAGGCACAGATTCCCCTTATGTGGTTTTATGTGATGGGTGTTTAAGATGACTAACGAAATTTTCAGAGACATATATGAGAATAAAACCCCTTAATTTAGTATGTGTTGTATTGAAACGGTTATTTGGGGAAGAATTATTTTATATTTTTAGAACATAGGTTTAAATATATTGATAACCTATAGGTTTAATATAATAATTTTTTTATTTTATTTTTTGGGATAAAACGATTATTAAAATTTGGTAATATATGATTTATCATATAGATTACCATGGGATTAAAAGGGGATTTGTAAAAATAGTGATTAATATAATTTTTGAAAATTCTCACAATATTTGGTACAATATATTATTTAAGAAAATGGAAACAGTGTAGTCTAAGATGGTATTTTTAAAATCATGTTCCCTTTTTCAAGTAATACTCATCCCCTATTTTAATCATGATATGGTTTTAGATTTCTTGGGGGTGCTTTTTTAGAAATTGTGAAATTTTTTATATGATCTTGTGTTGTGCATGGTTGGCGAAAGGTTTTCCTAAACAGTGAAATACCATACTCTGAGGGTTTTTAAGGTTGGAACATGGTTGGACAAACCATATTCCAAATAAGAAGAAACCATGCACCCCATAGTCGGGGCACACAATTAGGGTGCATAGTTTGGGAATCCATGTGACTCTGCCCACTTAATTATAAGCACATAATTATTTTATTATGAAATTCATCAAAAAAATATTGACCCCCCCACTACTATTTGATCCTTTTCTCATCCCTAATTAACTATATATAGATTCCATAGGTTGAAAGGGCCCTCAAGGAGAAATTTTTTCTAATCGAAATCACCTCCAATACAAATCAAATATAGGCGAATTTCATTCGATCACTTCTCGGTAAGTGTTTTTCCTCATTCTTTCTCTCTATATATATTATTCTCTCCGCCGTAGGGTTTTCTAGTTCTTTTTATTATTAAGGGATTTAAAATAATTTGATTTAAATATTGAATATAGGTTTGATTCTTGGATCACTTTTACTCATGTTCTTCATTTTAGTTTCCCCTTGGTTGGTCTCATGATTTCGTGATCTAAGGTATGTGATTCCATTAAAGTTTTTACAATTGATTTAACCTATAATTTCTTCATTTAAAATATGTTACGTTCAATTGTATTATTAAAATCTTGATTGGATGTGAATTGTTACTTAAATTTAAATTGTATTTATTTTGGGGAACCCCCCCCCCCCAATTACAAGAAATTGAGGTGTGGTTTGGATTTGATGGAAATTGCTGAATTTGGGTTGTGAAATTGAATTGTAATATTTATTTCAGGAAAATGGAAGAAATTAAATTAATAATAACCCATTGGTTTTATCCCATAAAAAGGAATGAATTTATCAAAATCCTATGTTTTTAAAGATAAATTTGTATACTAAAATGGGAAATGGGGAAATTTTATTTAGAATAGTTCTTAAATAAATTCCCCAATATTTAATATTGTTTGAGAACATTAAATCCTAGGTAGTTAGTGAGTTATTTGGTAAAATCATGCTGGGTTGTAATTTCCCTAGAAATGGATTAAATTTTTACAAGTCCAAAATATACCTATTAGAGGATCTTATCCCTAGTGGGATGTTGGTTAGTCCTCTTTTCTCAGTATCGATGGGATGTGTGTGAATATTGTCGTTATCACTATATGAGTGTGTGAGGATCCCATAACTTGGAACTATCGTACCTCTTAAAATATTACCAAGTTTCTCATTTTGGAATTACTATGATATATGAATATTACATTGTTTCTAAAATTTCTTTACATATTCCTTGTGATTTAGAGAAACTATTTTATATAAAAAATTATTAAGCAATTGTTTTAAATTTTCCCATCAATTGAAATGATTAGCTTATTTTTTTTAATATGAAATTGTGTTTTTATGCCTGGTTTATTCTAAATTGAAAGCATTTAATGGTTCATTTTATTGGATTATTATAATGGAATCCTTGGTGAGACCCCACTAGAATTTTAGCTTACACCCAATCTAATCCTTTGGGTATTTTTAGATTTTCTTCTGCCAGGTTCAAGTAAGGGGTGAAAACAACTTGAAGGTGGTTGTTATTCATATTTTCGGATTATAGTGTTGTTTTCTTTGGAACATGGGATTATTTTACTACATTTATTATACTTGGATGATTTACTAATTTGTTTTGTTTAGACCTATTTATTTTCTTCTATTATCTCCTTTGGGTGTTTTCTTTTGATTGTACTAAATTATTTCTTTATCATATTTTGTTTATGTGGAAAAACCATTACCTCTATTATCTTTCATGATGCCAAGTGCAAGTCAAAAACCCATGGGGATATTGAGTTCACCTTGGGTTACATCATTTTTGTCTTGGTTATCAAGCTACCAGGGTATTCCGGTCAATTCATGGTAAACTGGTATCAAAGATGTAGGTTAATCATATTAACTTAATGTCTTTATGCAGTTTGAGGTCTTTTTCAGAATTAGAAGGTAGTCACAAGTGATTTTCTGGTCATTTCTCACAATAATGAGCCTTAAGTCGCCATACATAGTTTTTTATTTACATCTTCATCATTAGTTATTATTCTTCCATTACCCTAATTTGGGTAGTTCAAATCTAAATCTTGTTTTGTTATATGATGGGGTGAATTCCCCACGTTTTTCTTCTCTGAGTGTTGGTATGAGAAATTTTATATTTTTTTCAATGTTTTCTACTAAATTTGTGTATCCCTATGACTCTTAGAAGATGTGTGAATAGGATCCAAGAGGAACCTGCTGATGAACCATAGCAAGAACCCCCCCCCATGGACTAGAATCTAGTTGAGGTTGTTTTGCATGTTGTCCAAGCTCTCTAATAAGCACCTACACCTATTCCCTTTCAGACTCTATCTATTCAACCACATAAGGTTTTTTTAAATTATGATCAGGATTTTCTTCTCCATAATACAACAGCATTCCATGGCTCAAATGATCCACTAGATGTTGAGGATTGGTTAAGAAGGGCTGAACATTTGTTTTAATTCTTAATGATGGGTGATAAAATCAAGGTGAAATGTGCCCCCTTATTAGATTAAGGACCTATATGTATATGGTGGGACACCAAGGTGATGAACAAAAAGCATGAATGATTATATTTGATGGACATTAATGTTTTTTTTCACCGAATTATTTTATCCAGATTCGATGGTTTTAAATAATTATATTGTGTTTTTCCAACACGAGCAGGCTAACAAGTCCATGATAGAATCTCAAAATCATTTTTTTGAGCATATATAATTTTCACCTTATATGGTATCTTATGAGAAGATGAAGACTCTATGGTTTGATATGGGACTTTGATTTGATATTAATTCATATGTTTTCTTTATTAATATTTATTATTATGTTGATATTCTGGATAGAGCATTGATGCATGAGATTGATTTGGTTGTCATGTCAAATTTTTTGGGAGTTCCTTTTTATCGCATTATAAGTTCAATGAATTCCTTCAAAGAAAACAATAAGTGTGATGATTATTTTTGTGATTCTTTACATCTTGGTTATTATAGTTCTATTAAAATATTGGAATATACCATTTGAGTTTTTACCAGGGTAGCTAGCCTAGGTACTCGAAATGGGTTATCACTAATGCACCCAAGTTATGTACTTATTTTGAATGCCCAGGTCACCAGTATAAGTTATTTCGTATCTATTGTTCTCTACATAGTGTAACGATATCAATAGAGCCAAAAATTTCTATGGTGAAATAAGATGCATCACAAACAGACGGGTTCCAACTATAATCATTCAAAATAAATCTTCTTCACCAGTGGGAGGGTCTCTAGAGGAAAAAGATATGAGTCTAGTGATCATGATAGGTAGAATCACTATAGATTAATATTTAGTGACTACATATTTTCGATATTGGTGCATCTCATTCTATCATTTCAACCAATGTTGTGAATCTACAAAATCTTTCTATGGTTCTTTTATCTTATGTAATGGATATTACTAAGCCCCTTAAAAAGAAGGGATTGCAGTGTCTTCATTTTCATACTTGTCCTTTCACTTTATCTATCTTTTATCTCACTTGGGACTTTTTTATTCTTGACTTCAAACCTCTAGATATCATATTCATCACGGATTAAATCATTGATAACAAATCTTGAATATATTTATATCTTTCAAGGGTCTCCTTTATTCAACCTAATGGGGTGTGTCATATAATTCAGGGAGAAAGGGACCTAAGGTCATGTATAACCATAACTTCTAATACATATTTGGTGAAATTGATATCTATCATCCCTTTTGATATTGTGGAATACTCTTTGAGTGATGGTTTCCCTCCAGTTTTCATCAACTTTTCTGAAGTTTTTCATTCACACTTATCTAGTTTGACATCGACAAATAAGGTGGAGTTTTCTATTTATTTATTTAATATTACTCAACCAGTATCTATTCTTCATTACTATATGGAACCAACTAAAATAAGATTTTAAGACTTATCTGGATGAACTTTTATAGAAACTCTTTATACACCTGAGTCTGTCACCATGAGCGGTGATGGTTCTCATTGTTAAAAAATCTGATGGGTCACATTGCCTTTATATCGATTACTAGAAACGCAATCGAGTAATGGTAAATAAAATTTATTCATTTAAATGGATGGTTGATCTTTTTGACTAGTTTGAAGTGGAAAATTGGTTCTCAAATATTGATATTTTATTTTCTTATCACCAATTGAGAAGAAAGGAACCTGACATTCATAAAACCACATTTTGAAGATGTTGTGGCTATATGAGTTCCTTGTCATTTAATTTAGTCTAAAAAATACTCCTATAGGTTAGCTGTAATGGAATGCTAGATACATACATGGAACTCACATTACATTTGATATTATAAAATACAACATATACTTTTCCTTTATAACACCATTATTACCTTTACCATAACCTAGAATATAATTAATAATACATTTCTCGGTATCCTAGGTAAAGGAAATATTAAAAATGGGTGAGCTCTAATTCTCATAAAGGGTATGAATAGAGTCGAAGCTATCATTGAAAAATAAGGCGTAATCAATATTTAATGGTAAATAATTTAAGCACATTATATTTAATCAATAACTTAAACATGAATAATAATATATAAGGAATAATGGATGGTCTAAATAATTCCATATAAATATTCACAAAAGATTAAACCTTATCCATAGATATTATAAATAATTGAATAATCACAAGGAAATCAATAATTAATCGCGTAATGAGGGGAAGTATAATGTCAGAAATCATAACCGTATAGTTAGGGACACATTCCAAGTGATCCTACATAAATGGAAAAGGCCTCAAACAAATACCCAAGAAACGTTTTCTAATGATACCTACCGATTCATTGACGGGCCACATGAGGCCCACCCATAAATTACTAATTCCTTATATGAAAAGGGAGAAGCATAATCTTTCAAACACTCATATTGAAAAACCATAATATTTAATATTAATAATTTCTAGAATCAATAAACATAATCAATTTAACTATTCATTTTTGTAACTAGAATATGAAATGTTAATAATTTCTATAGTCAATAAACATAATCATAAAACATCTAGAGTAATATATAGAATGGTATCAAAATTGTATATCCCCTGCCAAAGTAATCATAAACCA
Organism: Viscum album; assembly: GCA_963277665.1. Classification (NCBI taxonomy): domain Eukaryota; kingdom Viridiplantae; phylum Streptophyta; class Magnoliopsida; order Santalales; family Viscaceae; genus Viscum; species Viscum album. Next base: position 634,613,569 of record OY728130.1, read on the forward strand.
TCCAATGAAATAAAAAATATTATTTTATTAAATAATATTACCAAAAAAACATAAGTAAAATTAGGTTTGTTTTCAAGATAAAAATAAATACCATAAAAATTCTAATAAAATAATGTTTGGGGGAAATATCCTTTGCACTTTGAAAATCACATTTCAAAACATGAAATTTATATATTATTATAAAAAATATTTCTTTGGAAAATAATCATGGAAACCTTCAATGGATCTTTCATAACAATGAATAGCCAAGATGAATGGTAATTCTATACATTCTTTATAGGTTAAAAATCATTCTTCTCTCACTGTTATAAAAAGGATAAAAATAACTTATTCAGAAAATGACAAGAAGATTATTTTGATACCATATTATAAAATATAAAAAATAGTTAAATTTTTATTTAGTAAATAATTTATATAATTATTTAAAAAATTTAATATATATTTAGAAAACATGGATATGTAAGAAAAATTATCCTCGTCCGATAAGAGAAAAAAAATCACATTTTCTTAAAACAGTTTATAAATGATTTTAAGTATAAAAGAGTGTTAAATGTTACTTCTACATGAAAATTTTATGACTAAATAAAGGAGAATAAAATTCAAGACTTCATTTAGATATATTTCATAATATTTCATCATCAGAAAGTTATTCATAAACAATATCGATAAATTATAAGATTATAATTGTAAAACCCATCCCACTTTTGTATCTTTTGAATCATAACTACTATAAAAGAAATAACATCAAATGAAACATCAAATATCATTGAAATAAATATATTAAAGATATAAAATATAAATGGTTCCGCATATACATAACACAAAATATATAATTGGTTAATATGGAATATGTCTCATAGAAGTAAAAGTGAGAAGAGAAACCCTTACCCTAGGTATGATTTCCTTCAAACGTGTTCAAACCACTTTTATAAAAAATATAGATTTATCATAAAAAAAATTTGGAACCATAATTATATATAATATATCATATATGATTTTATTATAACATTTTATCATTCATTTATTAATAATTATTTATTTAAAATAATAATGTAGGTAATAACTACTTCATTTTTCATATTGGTTTTGGTCTGGTAGTTTTGATCCTTGAACATTGATCATAGATATAATGTATATATAATGTTAACCAAGATATAAATAACATATATATTCATAATACAATTATTTATCATAGCATAAAGAAGTTATAGGTAGAAAATTTAGTTGAACCATTCATGGAGGCGGTGAGTTATACGTATACATACAAGTTGTTTCAATTTTATAATAAATTTTAATAAATAAGTTAAATAATATTTACCCTTTCCAAAATAATTATTATATCATATATATATTATATATTAATTAAATATATAATTATTATTATACATGTTAAAATAAAATTAAAAATGTTTCGTATCTCTTTATAGAGGCGTTAGTCCACACGTACGTACGATCAACATTTTCATTTTCCAACGAATTGGAAGGTAAGAAAATTTATGGGATGTTATAATTCCATACTAATAATTGTGTCATAAATATAAAATTTATACATTAAATCCATAACTATATCAATCCATTAGAGGTGGTGATTGAAAACAAATTACATTTGTTCGTGAGGTGGTAGTCCACCGTACACAAGATTGATGGTTTTGTTTCTCATTTGATGGAAGAGAAGATGCATATAAGTCATTACACTAATATAATAACATATAATTATGGTATATATTTTTTTTGTTTTTAATTTACCAATATTTTTTAGATTTTATGTAGTTAATGTAAGAGATAAAATGAAAATGAATGGTTAAGAACTATGAATCTTCTTTAGACAACATATTTTGGTTCATAACTAAAGATTTCCTAAATTATATTTCTGATCAAATAAAATACTCTATTTCATATTTAAGGATGTAATGAATGGATTTTTTAGTTCTTGGATGAACCAAATGGATTTGGAAGTGTCAACTAGAGAGGATAGGGGGTTCCCTTTTGTAATTGGGGGGGGGGGAAGACACACTTAGAATCATTTAAAAGAATAAATTGTACCAATGTTTTTTCATATCCCAAAAGGCTCCAAAATGCCTAATTCTAGAACCCTATATTGGATAAAGTATAAATATGTCAAAAAATAGCAATTTTACATGTTTTTAGGTAATTTTAACATTTATGGATTTAGTATAACCCCCTCTTAAACACGCTTTAGCCTTACCCATGGTAATTAATTTTTACTATTTTTAATATTCATTATAACAAATAATTAAGTAGAAATTATTATAAAAAAATAATTATTCGGATTAAAATTATGGAATAAATTTTATGAAATTATATTCAGATAAATGTAAAAATTTGATATTAAAATTAAACACCTAGATGTGATGAAAAAACAGTTTTTCAAAGGAAGAGTTTTTAAAAGTAAGAAACATTGTTATATAAAAATTGAACTTCTAATTTCTTCCAATGTCATAAATTATATTAATTATAATATAATTTAACTAATTATATTTTTAACGTTGTTTTAAAATAAAATATAACTTTCAAATTCTTTAAACAAAAAAAGTAGTTTTCAATAAAAATAATTATTTTCCACTATTTATCGAAAAATTGCACTTTTCATGAATTTATCAAAAATAAATATTAAGTTAATTTTTAAATGATTTTTTCAAAAATGAAGTTGATTTATTTCAAAAAAATTTAAAAAAAATTAAAAATTAATTTTAATATAAGTGTTTCAAATTCAATGAAACTATATTTTTAGAAAAATTAAACTTTTTCCTAAAAACAGCTATATTTCTTTCAAATGATTTTTATTTTTATTTATTCTCGTTTGATAAATAATAAATCTATTTTATAAATATTTAAACTATATATTTTTAATAATTTAGTTATTATTATTAAAACACGCCAATTTAACTATTATGTTAAAATGATCATATTAAAATAATATATTTCACAATTTATTTAAGCTCAGTCTTGAGTGTCAAATATTCTATAGAAACTAATATAATTATTCTAAAATAATGGGGTGTTACATTCTATATACCATCAAAATATTACATCCACATAATATTTACTTATATTATAAAAATAATGGTTATCTATTTGATAATACATTAATTGGAATTTCATAACATGAAAATGGTTAATAAGACATCCTCTTAATAAGAGAGAAATAGATGTTTGAAGATCATCTAGAATAAAAAATAACAAGGTTTCTCAATAGAAAAATATTAGTGGGGATTGAATATATCGATATAGTATAAAATTTTAAATAATTATGATGAGTGATAGAGGTCATTGATCATAAGAAAGTAAATCATCAAGACAAAGTTAATGATAAAATAACCATAAATCTATGATGGGTGAAAATATAATTGATTCATTTGAAATGAATGTAAATGTATAACATTTTAATTTCAATATCACTTTCCTAAATTAAATGGATTATTTAACTATTAGAAAATATATTAATTTAATTTCTTTTTATATTATAATAAAATTTTAATCATTTGGTTGTGATTGGTCAATTACCACTTCATTTATTAATATATGAAATTAATATCCATCTTGAATTTTTAATTCCTCCAATATTTAATTTAACATTTAATATTTCATAAGGTCCATAAAATTGAAACAAATCTTTTTATCTATCCCTAAATACCTACCAAAACCAAAATAATTAGAATAATTTATCTAAAATAATACATTAATTTCTAAAACCTCAACAATACACACAATATTATACATAATCCATTCCATAAATAGTAAACTTTTACAGTCCTCTAAAATACATCTCCCCAAATTTAAATCCCAAAATCCAAAATATTTGAACAAAAATTTATCCACAACCAATATAAACTCTCTCATAATTTCACATACCAAATATGTGAGCACCTTGACTATATATTATATTAAAATTCAATAATAACCTATATAATCATAATAACTTAATAATATAACATGCTATTAAGTATATTTTATGAATCTGAAAATGTTTTGACATCCATCATAAATTACATTGTCACCAAATCACTAACCATTTTAAATTTCGCTAATATTATCCCATGTACTTCTTCAATGTCAATATTCTCTTTATCATGACTAAATATTATTAACTGAACATATATAATATATAAAGGGTTATCTTTTCCTTATTCTTGTATTCCAAAAAAAAATCACATTACCACTATATCTTATTTCTTGGTCATCATTAACATTAACATATGCTTTAAAATCCTTAATGAAAAAATATTTCAATACAATCATTAAAAGTTTCATGATTATTATAATGATAATATCATTGATAAAATATCTCAATAAAATGAATCATGAATCCAAATACATGAGAACTTTAATCATTCAAATTCAGCGGTAGTAAACCCTAAGATTGGCATTGATCCCTTTTCTTCTTTTGAGGTATATTCCCTTGACACTGGGGACATTTATTTGCATAGTTCCCATATCCTTAGATTTAAAACACTAAACATTATAGGTTTCATCTTACACATACATTCATGTGCCTGATGTACTTTATCTATACTCTTTAAGAAAACTAAAATTCCATTTAATAAAGTATTAGGGTGTTTATTTATAGATTTAACACATGTGAGAAAATCATTCTTTCTCTAATTCACCTAATCCATTTTTTACTCATTTATCCTCTTATTCTCTTACTTTCCATGTAATCCATAAGGATTGGATAATTAGTTTTATTTATTCATATTACATTATATTATATCCTCGTATGATGAGATTGTTTTTCTTGGCTAGTTCCATTCAAAGGATTAGATTTAGCTCATCTAAGAAATGGTAAATATTTCTATTTGGATTGTGTTTGTAGTCTACATCATACAATGATTACCTTTTAAGTTTATATTTATTCTTAGAAACATTTTCCGTTCCATTTTTTCTTATACTCAAGAATTACCTTTCTATATCTTCTTGTTTCTCATTAGGAAATACTTTTCCAAACTAGACTAATAAAGAAACCATTTACTCGATGTTTTATACTTCTACTAATTCATCATTTGTATTTTGAATCAATGTACATCGTAAATATTTATCACCTTATAGATGATAAACTACCATAACAACCTTAAATATTTCATTAAATCTGAAAGTGATTAAAATCTTATCTAAGAAACTCGAAAATTTCTAAGGTTCAAATGGATTTGCAGTTCAATTAAATTATGGAGTTTTTTCATGTATGAAGCTATAAAATAATGTTACACCACATTTTGGATCATTAGTTTTCTCTAAATGAGAAATGTCATTGGAAATGACCTGAGCCATCTCCAGCAATATAGTTTTAACTTGTTCATCTCCACCTACAGCTCCATCTACAGCTTCATTATATTTTCCAACAGGGAAATACCAACAAGAGTTATTCTCATTGATATGGTTTGAATAAATTCCACTAGGATACATTTATAAATAATGGAATATACTTTATGAGATCATAAAAATATGAATCATAATGTATAATTTCAGCAATAATAAAAACACAGAATATAAATTGAAAATATATATATAACTAATCTCAAAATCATAAACATAGAATATTTGGGAATAATCTAAGATAATAAATCTAAAGTCCTGACAATTTTTAAATAATAACATTTTATTTGATACAATATGTGATATTAAACATAAATCATAAACAACATACAAAACCAATTTCTTTAAATTTAATCTCTTCAATAACTTACAGAATTCGCAACCACGAGCCTAAATGAACTGTAAAATAGTATACCAATATAAACTAGTAATTAAATTGGGGTGTATAAACAGTAAAAACTAAATTATAAAAATAATGGTTATCTATTGATTATAAATAAAATAAGACTTAGTTAAAATAAAAAGAAAATGTTTTTTGAAAATTCTATTTTTATAGAAAAAATATTTTAGTCACACTTTGCCTACATAATTTAAAATTATTTTTCCAAATTATTAGAAAATTTATTTTAAAAATTAAACTTAATTTTTTAAATAAGGATATTATGACTATATTTGTTTGATTTTTTATATTTTTTTTAAAGATAATTTTTTTCAATAAGTAGTGAAAATTAATAATTTTTATTAAACATTTCCTTTTAGTTTAAATAGTTTACGTGTATAATTATATTTTTATATTGTTTTAAAAATAAAATTAGTTTAATAATATTAAACTTTTACTAATTTATAACATTTCAATCAATTAAAAGATGACTTTTTTATTAGAGCATTCTATACATACGAGAATTTTCTCATTTGAGCCTGAGTTTTTCATCACATCTGCAGGGATAACCTTAAATTGGATTCGTCCACTTATATGATTCTATTTTGAAAAAATTGATTCCATATTTTTAATAATAATAAATTATGTCATCTAATAATTACAGATTAATAGTTTACCAATATGAATATTAAAAAAATTAAATATTAATTTCCATTGGTAAGGTAAAAATTGATTTATAGGGTATTAAACTAACAATATAAGGGTTAAAATGAACAAAAAATATTCCTAACAACCATTTTATTGTCATATATCAACCTTATCACTTATAAGGGTCGATAATGACCCATTTTGGAGGATTTTATCATGATATAATGTGGAAATAATTGAATCTTTTCAAAAATGAAAAGTGCATCCTCTCCCACAATTATAAAAGGTCTCCCCCTCTTCTCCCATGTTCACACTTCTTAATATAGTTGATTGAATCAATTTCATTCCAAATAAATTCCCCACTCCCATAAAAACATCATAAATATCTTTTTAATATAAATTCATCCACGACTTTTTTGTGAAATCCTAAAAAAGTTATCTGAAGAAGATGTAACATTCTAAAATGAATGTCTTAATTTTTTTATTTTCTACCTCCCTCAAATAAAATTAAATAACTATATAATAAAAAAATTATCTCCCATATAATTAGATTTTATTATGTTAAGGTTATGGCCTATATTCATCTCTTCTTCCATTAAATGTGAAACACGATCGTTGATCATGTGTACATAGAACTATCTCCTCATGAAACGATGTAACTCATTTTCCGTAAATGCATCTATCGATAGTATATAATGATGGATAAAACACATTTATATTATATTTATGTAATTATTATAAATATTTAATTTTAATATCTCATATACATTGTTATGTTCCATTATGTTTAAAATTTAATAATGTCAGTCATCTGTATGGCGGACAACCACCTCACGAAGTGATGCGAATCATTTAGAAATTACGCATTACATAGAATTTAATATAGATAAAATAATTGAATATATGTTATATATATGATATAATATATATTATATAAAATTAATATAATACACACTTTCTTACCCTTACACTCATTCTGGGAATGATATCATCACTCGTGCGTACATACAACCAACCACTCCCTTGAAGAAATGTGATTCATTTTCCATGTAAAACATTCAAAAATAGTTATAAAATTTATCTAATAAGTAAATATGATATTTTTAACATTAATATAATTCTGTATTATATTTATACATATATATCTTATACACAAGAACCATAAATTTAATGACAAAACATGCATGAGAAATTAATGCAATTAGCACTTGAAATAATAATAATAAGGAAATATTATTAACAAATAGGTTGTTAATGTAATAAGAGATTCCTAAATAATATTATAATTATGAATATAGTTATTTTCTAAATTTATAAAATGATTAAAACCATTATAAATGATAATAAATCATATTCAACTAAAGGGAAGTATGTGGTAAGGTACTTCATCTAAATTCCACTTCATTGAGGCATATTGAAATATTATACATGTAATTTATTTTATATAGTGTATATAATACACATTTTACATGTACTATCATGATAAATTAATAAATCGTGGTATTTTATTTTTTTATTTGAACTATTTCATCTAAGGGTATTTAACATGAAAATTACAAAGTGGTAAATAATTTCCTATCTCAATTAATTTTTATTGGGTTGTATTACTTCATCATTGTATTTGTTATTATATGATTACATGTGTATTGAATTTTCACTATATTATGTTTTATATAAAAATATTTTATGTACATTTACATTTGATACACATAATTTACTAATTTATTAATTCTTGATTCAATGTTATGGTATTTCTAAGTGTTTAATTCACTTTCACATTTTAATCGGAATTGTTTATATGTGATTTCCATTAAAGGAAATTATTTCATCATTTTCATATAATAAAATTATTTTTTATCTCCAATATTTATTTATGGAATTTTTTTAGTAATAGAACTATTTTTCTTCCCTTTGGAACATAAAATTATTGAGAAAATGATTTTTATAAAATCTGATTTTAATTCAAACTTCTGTCGAAAATAATTTTTCATCAAAAACTATGTTTAAAAAAAATGGTTTCAATTTTTTTTAACATTTTTCTAAATATTTATTAAAGATATATTTTACCCATGTTTTAATTTTTCTTTAAAAAAAGTAAATGAAACTTCTTGTAGACTTCCAAAAGTTACACATCCGGATTTTACTGAGAATGTGAATAGAATATTTATTTTAACATATATGGTTTGTATGGAATTACCTTTGATCATGACCACTCAATGTTCTTGAGATTCCCTAATAATACTCAAATTTTATTTTCAATGAAATATTTTTCAAAATATATTGTGAATTTTTAGTTTTAAAAAATATATTTTTAATCTGAAAATAGTAGTTTCCTCAATAATTTTTATAAAGATAATTTTATGTTATTTTTATTCTTCAATGATAACAAACCATTATTTTAATTATAATATACTGGGGATAGTTTTTATTTATACTATATTGATTCATTCAAAGGATGTTTTATAATCATTTGGACCAAGAAGAGTATTAAAATTCACTTTCTTGGTTCATTTTGTAGTCGTTATATTTCTCAAAAAATATCTACTTTCCTATGAACATGGGACATTAAATTTACCCAAACTATTAATATTATTTATCATGGATATGTTTATTTTATAAATAAAATATAATTTCTACATATCAATTTCTAATTTTAAAGTTATTCTTTTATCTCGGGAAATATTGATAAATCCATATTATTTTCTCAACATAGATATTTGATGATAGGGAACATCATTCATTAATTAAAGAGATTATTTGATATATGAGGAATTATTTGGAAAAGAAGTTACTATTGGGGACTATAATTATATACCCCCTTGATGAATTAGTATTATAATGAGTCAAATCCGTAAACTAGCATTAAATGGGTTTTTACAAATAGTTTTAAACTATCTTGTAAAATGTCTTGACAGTAGTGTCATCATGATGCCCGAGATCATGACAACCAATAATTAATAATTTCTATAATTAAGAATTCATTTATTATTATCCATTATATTTTTTCAATGATTTTATCCTTGGATACATTTCATTCTCAGTTATTGATTAAATGTCATGTGTCTTCAGTTATTTACTCCTTCATATTGATTAAGCCTTATCTATTCATGATATTCAAGTAGTTTAAATGGAATGTCTGGTCAGGTATTTTCATTTCCATATTTTTTATTCCTTATCATATCATAAAATTTATGTTATTGATTAAATGGCCTATGTGTTCAGATATTTAACTCACCATATTAATTATTCCATATTTTTTATTCATCATTTACTCAATATATATCATACTTTACATTACTCGTATTGATAGTTTTAGCTCACCATAATTTCATTTCCTTTCTTAAGAATCAAAGTATTGTGATATGAATTATATAAAAGGATATTATAGAGGTAATGATCAAATTCTTGAGAAAAAATTTGTTTAAATTTTTATATTGAAATTTAATATTGGAATCATATTTTTAACTAGATTAAAAAAACTATTAAACTATTTGGTCCTTCATGATGCAATTACTAGTATCATATTAAAAGTTAATAAAGTAGAAATTGGATTCAGGTTAATAGAGTAGGGTTTGTTATAGTTGGTATTTGAATAATTTTAAAAGAAACTATGAGAACTAGATGAAGAAAAACATATATTATGGAACATAAACCTTATATATACTTTGAGGATAAGTATAGAAGAACATCCCAATGTATTGGTAAGGTATATATTAGGTGGTTTTCCTGGGAAATACATTTCTATATAGATAATATAAGTGTACATGGTTATGTTATACATGTACCTTGGCTTATCAAACCCAAAAAAGGTACATCAGTCTTGACTTGACAAACACCTGGTACACAGAAATCGGTCCTATTACGCACCTTTTTTGACACATGTAGGGGATATTCTTAAGATAATTTACATTTTTTACAAACAATTATGAAGGATTTGAGTAAATTATAAAAATGAATAACCTTGGTTAAACCTAAGGAGTGTTAGATTAAAAATAAGGTAACATTATTTAGACATATTGTAATTGATTATATATTTTTTCAACAGTGATTATTATTTCTCCAACTATGATTTTTGGTTTTAATAAAGGGTTAGAACCAACAGGAATTTTGTTAACATTGAACATGAAGGATAATGTGGTGACTTTGAGATCCCAAAGGGGATGATTAATTGAGTGAAATATATCATGATTATGCCTAATCAGTTATACCAAAATATGATTAATAATCTATACCTTACCTATCTCTAAAACTCAACAAAAAACATCATTATGGAGTTTTCTAAGAGTTTGAGTTGTGGAGACCATAGAGGAAAGAAGGATTGATATCCTTTATGTCAAAAATATGGAAATAGACACTATTTAAAGTGACTCAAGGGAATTGGAATATGTTTTATTGTGTAAATGATGTGCATAATGAAATGAATTGTTAAGGAAAAATGAATATTATGATTGAAGGAAATAACTATCATTCTTGTTCTTCATCGATAATTTGTGGTCTTAAATGTGGGGTACCTGGGAATTATTCAAGAAAATTACCTCTCTAAAAGGTTAACCCCTTGTCCAAGAATGAAATTATATTGAATTAAAAGGGTTGGAGTATTTATGTATTGGGATTTAATAACTATATTTTAGAATTTTTTCTTACAAATGGTAATTTGGTTATTTCAATCATGAAACATAGAAGGATTATGCAAATTGTAGAAGAATATATGTCTTTATGTATGATTAACATAATATTTAGGGTTATCATTATGGGTTTAAAAGTAAAATATTAATTGTAAGATGAATTTATTAAACAACCATTTTGAAAATTTGAGGGGTGTGAATACCAAATGATTAAGGATATTTTTAGAAAAAATTCATAGGAATACAACCCATTGGTTTGGTATATGAAAAAGTTATTTTAGGAAAAATGCGTAGACATTTTTTGGTACTTAAGATTAAATATATTAGTATCCTTTAGGGTCTATATTATCTTTCTTGTTGAGTAAATAATAGTTTATTACACTTTCAAATTTTTATAATGAGTATATTGATATGGTTTTAGAAAAAGGATAACCCACTTGTTAGGTGGAAACCTCTCACATCCAGCATGGGCATGGGGCTTAAACCCATAATTGATGGATGGTAAGGGTTTAACACCTACCAATGGACTATATGATATTTTGGTTAATATATCATTTTTTATTTAGACTGCTTCATTAATAAATACTAATGATTAACCAATACTGCTATTGTTGAGTTTTAAAGATTAATGTATTATATTGGATAAATTGTGCTAACTGTATTGGTTATACAAAATAGTTAAAGACAGATGGAAAGGATTATCACTCTTATATGGATTAAATGATCAAATTAAATTGAATTATAGTAATTTAAGTATAAAAAAATAATTTCCGGATATTCATTTCTTGGAGTAAGTGATTAATTATAAATTGATCAAGGCACAACCAATGGAAAAAAAATTGTGCTTATGAAATAAAAATTTCTTAAATAAGTATATTTCCTTATATTATAAAACAATAAATAATTTCTTCAATATTTAAAAGATGGCCTTGAAAATATGTGTTATCTGATTACCTTCATATCTATTGTATCAAATAGTCTTTTAAATCATCACAAATTTATGGGTTTTAGGTCTTAACTTTCCACCGATCATTCACTTTCTTATGATCAATAACCTCTATCACTCTTTATAATTATTTATCATTTTCATAAATGTATTTATCTTCGATTTCTAAAAAAATTACAAAATAGGAATATATTTATGTTTTATTTGGAATGACCATCATATTTCCCTTTCTCTTTTATTGTGAGGAAGTTTTAATAACCCTTTCACAAAGTGGGTTTTTCAAAAATGGTATTTACAAATGTCAACCCCTTGTTTACTGAGACCAAGTTTAAATTGTGGGGAAGACATTTATTGAATGTGCGGAGAATGATACACCCTATTATTTTAAATATAGTAAATTTTATTCAATATCATATGTGACATGCAACACTGAGTTTAAAGAACCCACAAAATATATTTCTTAAAATTTAATCTCTTCGATAGCTTGTGGAACATGAAACCCCGATCCTAAATCAACCATAATATAGTACACTATTATAACTTAACTCTTAAATTTGTGGTCATAAAAAGTATAAACTATAATATAAAAATATTTTTATCTATTGATTAGAAATAAAAATAATAATCATTTAAAAGAAAAAGGAATTTTTTATAAAAATCTATATTTTTTTAAACACAGTTTAATAATGCATTGCGCACATAATTAAAAATTATTTTCTAAAAATTTTAGAAAATTTATGTTAAAATAAGTAACTAAATTTTTTAAATAAGTATATAAAAATTATTCTTGGGTTAATTTTTGGTATTTTTGAAATGTTTTATTTTTTAATGAATAGTGAAAAACACTGATTTTTATTGAAAATCATCTTTTTATTTAGATAATTTTAAAGGTAAAATTTTATTTTAAATTAGTTTTAAAGTAAACTTAGTTCCATTATATTATAAATTAGATCATTTAGGTCACTGGAATTAATTTCATATTGAATTTTGTTATTAAAAACTTCTATACTTGTGAGAATTTTCTCCTTAGAAACCCACTTTTTCGTTGTGTCTATAGGTATAAATTTAATTGGATTATTACACTTTGTTTAATTGAATTTGGAAAAAATAGATTACATATATAAAAAAATAATAATTTATATAATCTAATAAGTGAATTTTAATTTTATACCATTATGAATTGTAAAAGTAGTAAAAAATAATTACCACGATTATAGTACAACTGATCTTTCAGAGTGTCAAACTAAGAAGATAAGGGTTAGAATGACCATCCAACTTGTCCAACACCCTTTTTATAGAAATTTTTCAACTATATCAGATATAATGGTGATTAATGACCAATTATTGGGTAATTTTTCATGATAACAACATGGTTACAATTGAATCATTACAAAAACAACTATGTGAGTCCTCTCCCCCACTTATAAAGGTTCACCCCCTCTCGTACAAACTTAATTCTTAAAAATTCATTTTTCTCAGTTACTATTTAACAAAATAAATTATTTAATCCACTCTCATTATACTTTATCTCTTTTTTTTTCAAAAATTAAACCTAGGAAGGTTTTTATTTGAAACCTATATAAGTTTTCCTCTGAAGAGTTAACATTCACAAAAGAGAATTTTTATTTTTGTTTCTTCTTAAACAACATTAAAATCTTATTAAATAATAATAGTATAATAAAAATATTATATCCCATATACTAAGATTTTATTATTTTAGGTAATTACCAATATACATCTCCTCATCCATCAAATGGGAAATGAAATCGTTGATCGTGTGTACGACAGAAAACCACCTCACGAACTGATGCAACTCATATTTCATCAACGCATATCATGATTGGATATAATGATAGATTTAACACAATTATATGGTATATATGATATTAATATAGATATTTAATTTTAATATAACATATTATTTTTTTCATTAAATTCCATTTAAAATATTATAATGTCATTCGTGTGTATGGAAGACCACAGCCTCACAAAGCAATGTGATTTTTTTTTCCCTTATACATTACATGTAATGTAATAAAGAAAAAATTAATAAATATATGTGATATATATGAAATTATATTTAATTTATAAAATTAATATATCACCCACTTTGTTACACTTTAACTCATTAAGTAACCTATATGTTCGTGTGTGCAGACATACTGTCTACCATCTCCACGAATCCATGTGATTCATTTTCCATGTCCAAATTTCATAAATGGATCTAAAAATTAATCTACTGAGTAAATATGATATTAATAACATTAATATAATTCTTTATAATATTTATATACTTTCTATTCATAAGAATTGTAACCTTCATTAAAAAACACTCATGAGGAAACAAGGTAATTAACACTCAAAATAATGAAAATAATGAAATATTATTAACAAATGAGTAGTAAAACATAATAAAAGTATAAAGTATATTATTATAAGTATTAATAAGGTTTTGGTATAAATTAATAACATGTGTAAAACCATTATAAATTACGGTAATGAACATTCATCAAAATTAAAGCATCAGGTAAGGGACTTCATCTCAATTTCCCTTCACCGAGGAATATTGAAATGTTAATCACCTAATTTCATTTATATGCGATATATTATTACCCTTTTAAATTTAGTATCATGATTTACTAATAATTTATTTTATTTTATTTTTTAATTTGAATTATTTTATTCAAGGGGATTTTATATGAAATTTACCATGTGGTAGATAATTTCATAACTTGATTTCTTTTCATTGGGTTATATTAATTATTTGTTGAATTTGATATTATATGATTATGTGTGTAATGAATATTTACTATATTATGTTTTTATCAATTTCTTTTATTTTTATTTACATTTTATACAAATAATTTATTAATTGTTCAATACTCACATCAATGTTATGGTGTTTGTAAGGGTTTATTTCATAATATTATATTTACCAAGATTATATATACTTTAATTTAAATTAAGGAAATAATTTTATCATTATAAAATTAACCCCATTAATCTAATTTCTTATTGGTTATTCCTGATTATTTCATGAAATAGTACAGTTTTTTACAATATTTGTTTCATAATATGATTGATTATAAGTTTTTAATAGAATACGTCATCATTTATATCTTTGGTGCATAATAAGTTTTCTTAAAAGACCTTGTTTTAAAAAAAATAAAATAAAATTTACATTTAACAAATGATTTATTAATGATTTTTTTTACCCACAAGAAGTTTTTCAACAGACAAAAATTGAAATTAATCATCACGTTGTTTTCTAAATAAGGATCTATTGGATTTTTCCAAAAATGTGGAAGGATACACTACTAAAAATTTAGGTTATAGCCATGAACCTATTTCCATGGTTTTATAGGTATGTGGATATAGTTTTTTTTATAGCCACAATTCAATTATAGGTATGTGGATAAAAAATTTCCCTCTATTTTTTTATATGTTTCGGGCTCCTCCTCCCCCAATCTACGACCCTTCGATCACTCGACCTATCTCACAGTAGATCCCTCCTCTCCAATACCCATTGTGTGTGACCCTCCTTCCATGACAATTCCCATCATGACCTATCATCTCCTCGATCCTCCTCCACTGATGGTTCCCCTCATGAGGGTTCCCCTAACTACCAAAAAATGAGGAAACCACATTGCGATCTCTCATCTCTTACCCTCCTCCCACGAAGCTACCACCGAACGTGGGTCACCTCACCTCCCCATGCCGACTTTTCTCCTAGGTGGCCTCCCCACCTCCACTAACATGCCTATAATGCATCCAACACCCTCCCGGTGATCATACACCTTTTTGTTATGAACAATTATGTGTTCATTATTTTTTTATCATTTATTCGTAGCTATTTCATATCAAATCTATATGCTTTTTTACATTTCATGAAATTAAACATTTAATATGTATTGAACAACCAGTTACACCACCTATTTTTATGGTTGATTCATTCATATTATATCCTTTATTTGATCCACGAGGTCAAACCATAGAACTAAGGTAGCTATTACACATTCAACCAGTTTTTATTAGAGAAGATTATCCCACAAGGGTTAGTGAAGAACAATAAAGTATATTATGGACTTCCATCTTGTAGCATCACCCATAAATATCTAGAATTGGAGGCCCTCACGGTGTGGAGATCTAGTGTTGGGTGATATGGTACTCTATTATATGTATATTTAGCAATGACCCCATGACAATAGCTACCATACCTATGACCTAGTGTTGGAATTAATGATCAACGCATTGAAATTTTGGTGGAAATATCTCATTGGTGAGAGATTTTTCTTTTTTATAGACCAAAAGATTCTATGGTACGCCATATACAAGTGTGACCAGAACATTCACTAGATGTTTTTAGAAGTGTATTTATAGAAATTTGATACAAATATAGAATATTATATTTGAAAATAAAATGAAAAAGTATATATGTTGACTTAGAGATTCAAGAGGAACGATAAAGAGTATCATATGAGGGACGTAAGATCATTATATTGTTGGAAAACTAGTATGTGGGTGTATTTAAGGATCAAGAACCAGTGTTTTCCCACCATTAGTGATCAAATACACATTGTTGGGCTCATATAATGTCATTTATGAGTTGGATATGATTGTGTGGTGATGCAAAAAAATTTAGCATCAATTGTTTCTATTTCATGATAGGATTTTAATATTTATGGATTTATTATTATACATGATTAGGTTATGGTTCTATCTTTTAATAGAGAGTATATGATGAGAGAGTCTCTTGAATTGTAGTGGGTGGTTGACCATAGTTGACCATGATGTATCACATAGTCAAATAACAGTTTTGGTGGCCTTATATGAAATGAAATGCCCCATGTTATATATCTCATTGTACATCTTGTCATTGATTCAAGGATGATAATGAGACACCTAAAGAGTAACTCAAAACACAGTATGTAAATATTTGGATGTGGGATAAGTTCATGGTCTTGATATTTCAATACACCATTTCATTTATAATAGATTAAATGAACAATGTAAGTCTCTTATACCAATCATGGAGAAGAACTCTATCGATGAGAATGAAATGCAATAAGTTCAAGATATCATGTAGCTTCATCAATTTCCACTGAGTGTGGTATCAAATAAATACTTCTAGATTACGTCATAGTTTTGTAAAGGCTTATAAAATCTGATGGGTACATAGTGAAATATTAGAAATAACTTTTGTCATTAGATCACTGGGACATTAGAGAGATTGATGGGTACATGGAGTAAATGAATTGAGCATTAATTCAGGTGTTTAAAGGATGTATGGATGATAAAATTGTTATATTAGTGTTTTCTTATGACAACATTAATTCATGGATTCAAATGGATTAGTTTGAGGATCTATATGGAACAATATGTTTTCTTACCTTTGAGATGGTATGATTTTTGTGATACTTTATCTTATTGGTATATTAGATCTTATAGTAGATATATTTTAACAAAAAATGGTTGGTTAAAAATAAGAATAAGTATAATTAAAAATTATTCCAATGGATATTTCCCTTGAACATCACTTCATGTTACAAGTTTTTCTAATAGTGTTCCACTCATTTCCTATATAGGTGTTTGAGGGGGTAGGTAATGTTGGAATTGTGGTACGTTTGGATGTCTAAGATCCTAAAATGAAACAAGATGTTTCCCTATAAATTAGACCATCCAACATGGTACCATGATATGCACAATTTGTTCTATGATTCATAGCATCACATGTATTATCTCGAGCATACACATATCCTTGACAATGAGGATTTTGATCTGAAGATGGATGAATATTCTGTGTAAACAATAATGATGATAGTTTTCCAAAGTGAGTTGGTAATGATAAGGAAATCCAATCCAAAAATTAAAGATATATGTGATGAAAAAAATTCTAGTTGAGATGTTGGAGAGGTAATCATACATTCTAGAGAAGTGGCTCATGTACTTCGAGCATGCCTAAGGGGATACTTCTCAAAGGCAATATGACAAAAGAGGGGGAGGATTGTGACACATAAATGACATTTTATGAATCATTATATATTTATATAGCCTTGTATTATGTTTAACAAATAATTTTGGTGTGTTATAGGTTCTTGAGTATCCAGAAATGGACAGTGGTCAAGGATATGGGGAGGGGTGCAAGCGGGTGTGTCGAGGAGGGGGTGGGAATGTGTAGGGGGGAGGGGTTGGGGTGTGGAAGGGGAATGTGGGTGTGAAATGGGTAGGGGGAACGGGTAGTGGTGAAATGGGAAGGGGGAGTGGTGCAAGGGGGTGTGCAAGGTGTAGGGGGAGGATGCATGTGGGGTGCAAGGGGGTTTGGTGCTGGGGGAGAGGGAGGGGTGTGTAGGGTGAGGGGGGAGGGGGTGTGCCATGGGGATGGGGTAGTGGGGGTGAAAGGTGTAGTGGGATGGGTGCATGGTGGTGAGGTGTGTGTTCGGGGTAGGTGGGGCTGAATTGGGGATGGGTGGGGCAGGGGTTGTTGGTGCAGGGGTAGGGGGTGCTGGTGTAGGGGGTGGAGTTGTGGAAGCTGGTAGGAGTGTGTGCAGGGGAGGGGTGAGGTATGGGGGTGTGTACGAGGGCGGTTCATGGGAAGGGGGAGTTGGGTGTGTAAGGGAGGGGATGGGGGTGTTCATGGGGTAGTGGTTGTGGTAGTGTAGGAGGAAGGGGGTGTAAGGGGGTGTATAGGGGGTGAAAGGGTTAGGGGGAGGGTGCAAGGGGGTGCAAGGGGAAGGCGGTGCAGGTGGAGTACATGTGGTGAAGGGTGGGGAATGGGTTGCAAGGGGTGTGAATGGGAGGGGGATGGTGTAGTGGAAGGGGTGTTGGGGTAGGTTTGTAAATTTCTTGGAAAAACAATATGTATTCCACCACGCATATAATAGTTTTACTAGTAACATAATAAAACTCATGAACACCAAATAATTTCTTCAAAAATTAATAATCCAATTCACATAAGATAACTAACTCTAAGCATAATCATTTATTTTATGGGTATGAGAACATCATAACCCCATATCTAAACATCAATTGGTTGTTTTGAAGTAAAATCCTCTATTGGATAGGATAAATCTTATGATCATTAGAGGTATATGTGTGAGCTAACATACAAATTGAATGAATGATAATGAATTAACACTACATGATACAAGTGAACATATACATGAACCCTAAAAATGATGAATTAGAGTTATCTTAATTTATTTCATTTTTATTTGTCTTCATCATCTGGGTTTGATTTACTCCCTAATTGAAGATGTAGAAAAAATTGTTTTAAAACTTTGGAGAAACATCTAATCTGCTATATAGTTGCATCAGTGTGGTTTTCCTCCTTCAATCCCTAAATATATTTCTTAATATGAGTTATATTGTATTCCTCTAAAATGATAACTTTTTATGGATATTTTATCTTATGATTATTTAATGTATTTTGGGAAATAGTTATTTTTATCTCATTTGTAGAAAATAAAATTGACTGTCACAAATCCGCTCTGTGATAGGTTTGTATTTAATTTGTATTATAGGTTGTCCTCATGACCATAATGAAAAACTATTAATAAATTTTTATCCATGGATGTTCAGCAATGTTCATTTTGTAGGACTGCTTTGTTCTCATTATTTTATCTTAAAACAATTGTTATCATCATAGGTATGATTTATATCCTTCCAAATTTTACTTCAAATTTTTAATTTTTTTTGTTTTAATCCATATATTTTCAATTTTTTATATTTTTATGAACAGGGATCTAAGACTGAAAATTTTTATTCTCATTTATCGATGGAAATTTGAGTATTAAATGGTTTCAATAATCTAATCTACAGTCTACATCCATTTTATAAGAAAGTAAAATCATACATTATTCAAAAAAAATTATTATTTTTACTCTTATTATTTACAATTATTTTTTATATTTAAGTACTAGGAGGGTAGTTTCTTTTAATTTTCTCAGTTTGATACCACTATTTTATATTTGTCATTATATGATTTTTCATTTTGTTTATTTATAGTGTTGACCACTTTTTCCCCATTAATGTTTTAGTCAATATGTAGTTTCACTATTTTATAACTATTGTGATTATAAAAGAATTACCATTGAAATAAACCATCTTATTTTATTCCTTGAATATTTAAATTTATTTTCTGGTTTTAATAGTCAATTTTTTAATTTTTTTGATATATTTTTTTCACAGGTATCTAAGAATGAAAAATTATATTCCCATATACAGATGGAATTTTGGGTATTAAATTTTGTTAATCATGCCTTATATATCCAATATATATCTTACATCCATGTTACATGCAAGTAAGATCATCCCATTCATCCATAGAATTCTAGTTGATTAATTCTAATTGTTTCTTAGTGATTCTATGTATAAATTTGTTAAACTGACTATGCATAGATAGCATTGGGTTAAATTCCACCACCTAAAAGTATCTATGTTCAAAATATACAGTGTAGGTGATCATGTTGTGTTTATTTAGTCGTATGTGTAGAAAGAAATTCCCTAATCACATTACATCATTAATTGTATTTTTATATTCTTACTTATATGACCTAAATTAGTATATATGTGCCTCTTCCATGTTTCATGGCAATGATGGATAAGTCCAAGTGCATTATTTTCAATTGATAAGAAAGTTATTTCTTTTATAACAACAACTTCACAATTGAAATATTCTTTAAAATATGTATGAATATATAATTTCTTACATTATGTCAATATAATTCCACTTGAAATAAATCATCATTTTTATTAATTTCATATGTAGTATAATGATGACTTTGGATTTCCTCCAATGTAAAATACTTTTAGATTGAAAAGTTTTTTATTATCTATTGAAATAGTAGATTACAATATTCATAATTGTCATTGTTAATCTAGAAAAACACTTATAAAGAACTTTGTCTTAGATACTGAAATTGATTTCAACAATTATGACAATTCATTTGAACATATTAATATAATATAGTTTTAAAATTCTTGAATCATATATATAAATAGATGAGATTTTAATATTTTTAATCCATATTTTATAGGATCATATAAGCATTGTATTTTGTTGACATGGTTCTATAGATGTTGTTTCTGTAAAATCAACAATGCAGATTTCATCTACCCAGGTACAAAAGTATGATCTTAATGGACTGATATTTTTAATGGAACTTTTAAATTAACATATTATAATTTTAATTCTCTATCTATGAAAATAATATAGTATTATTAGTATTTTTATTTCATCTATAAATTTCTGGTACATAACATAGTTTCAACTAACATAGAATGCTCAACCAATTCCACAGTTATAGCATCCCAGATTTTTATCACATAAACATTCTTTACATTATAAAAAATCGAGGATCATTAAGGTATAGTGTCTTGGAAACCTGGAACATAATACATGACAACATAAAAAAATTATTCTTAAACACATGAAAGTCTTCTTCATTATTCATCTTATGTTCATTACAGTATCTCATAACCTGGGAGCATACATCAAAGGAAAGGGTGAGCATAAGGCCCAGTAATGGTAACAAGAGAAACATTTTACATGTGAACTTGAGATACACCAATAAAGTCATGATAAATAACTTTAAGGCATGAGAAAGAGATCATGAGGCATATCATAATAAAAATAACGTGTTTCATAACATGAAGATGTGGCTACAAAATTAACTTAGACAATCATTTCTGTATCACTAAGGTCCATCCCCAAGGTGTAATTAAAAAATTATCAAGGTTATTCACCAAGGTTCGTTAAAATGGTCATCTCTAGAGATTAAGTTTTTACCCAATCCATTGGAGAGCTATCAGGGAACACCCTTAATTTGTCCTTATCTTCATGTGAGCCACATATATCATCATAAATAATTTCATAAACAACCCATATATAATAAAATAATTGGTTTTCTTTTCATAGTCATAACATTTTAAAAACTGCTTTAAAGACGTGATCTTTATGTCACTTTAAACCCACGGAAAAGAAATGTGGTTCTCATATATGAAAATCACAGAATTTAAAATATAACATTTTGATATATATGTGAATAACTTTATAGAATAAAGAGGTTTGAGTATTCACTTAATAAAATAAAATAATTTGAGAAAAAAGAGAGAGACATTTTGAGATGAAAATTTGGCAACATAAGGGCTATGTTGCAGGGTTTTAGAAAACATTGAAAAGAGAGGGGAAATGGGTCACCCACTCATAAATGATCCATAAAACAGTAGAGGGGAAAAAATATAAAGTATATAAGAACATGGTAATGAAATTTTAAGGGCATACCATATGAAATAAAAAACATGAAAACAATACATGAATAAGATTTCTCTTATGAAGAATTTGGAAGCCTAACGGTGTCACTTAAAACATAAAAAAATGAATTGATGATATTAAATAGGGTCTCTCATCATGTGAATATAAAAGGACAGTATTATTAATATAGATATAATACCCCAACATGAATAGAAGGAAGTTGAAAGACTTTCCATTAATGTAGATCATTCAAAATAGGAAGAGTGAAAGAATCCTTTACAAAAATTCGGCAGCCTAAGGGCGCCACTTAAACATTCATAAAATTAAATGATGAGAGAAAGAGGGGGTCTCTCATCATATGAACATGAAAGGAACAGTAATATGTATATAAAATAACACCCCCAACATAAGAACATGGGGCTTAAAATAAATGACAAAAACGAGAGTACTTGAAAAGAAAGAGAGAGGTAGGATCCCTTTCCATGAAGAGTAACTTCGAAATCTTGATTTTTGGGAACTTGGGAGGCTTGAGGGAACATTGGGAGGACTCCTTGTGAGGTAAGGATACCAGAACATCGTTTATGAGTATTTTGGAATCGAAATCGTGAGATAATGTCTTGGTATTTATAGGGGAAGTGAGGGGACAATGCATTAATGGAAAAGGGACACCTCATTGGTGGTATTGGCAAAACCATGGGCTTTCCCATGTTATTTGCCCATGGTATTGGCCACTTGAGACACCTCATAACTTATCATATTTTTCATAAGTCGACCAGAATTGTTACAAAATTATTATATCCTTAATGATGTCATTAAACACCCGAAACTCAAAACTGAAAATTCACTGTTCACCGAAAATTCAACTTTTTCAGAAAAATCACAAAAATTCACCTTAACATAATATTGATGCCCTAAATTAAAAAATGAATTCCATTTTATAAAAAAAATTCTAAATATTTTTAATTTAATTTTTAAATAAAAAAACTATTCACCCGGAAAATCTAATACTTAATTAATACTTTCCAAAACAGTTATTTACCTATTTTATTTAATCACATTACTTAATCAATTTGCCTAAATTATAGTAATAATTTCTTTACATGAGATTACTTATCCATTTGGTCACATTACTAATCCTAAGTGTAAAATCACTATTCATAATTTACTATTCATCAAAAATTAAGTTGATCTTATTAGACTCTAAATTTCTTACTGAACATAACTGTAGAAGACCATTTTTTTAAAATCATTACACATTATTATTTATTTATGGTTTACATAAATATTTTTAAAATATCCTTTCCTTAAAATTGATCAATAACATGGATACTATATTTATACAGACATTCGAAAATTCACAAACATCACTATAAAAAGAAATCACATTTTTTATTTAAATCAAAGGATTACAAAAGTTAATTACGGTCTCGTTACATAGCCCCTTATAACACCAGCATAAGACCTAAGAGTAAGGTGTTCTACGGTGATCGAATCTTGGGGTGGCTCATCCAACATTTCCCGAGGAGTGATTTCTATCAGCTTGAACTTCTTTTGAAGGTGATTCTGTTCCAGCTTCACACGATGAATTTCGGATTCGGTTTGGTCCAGAGAAAATCCAAAAGGTGCTACCTCCTTCTCGAGTTCCGTCAGATGGGCTTCGATCATCCCGAGACTACTGGAAGGGGGAATCAAATCTTACTTCTATATTAATTAATCAAGATCACTTGTATTTATAGACAATAATCTCAACATCTAATTTCCAACGGTCTTATTGACCAACAGTCATATAACAGTCGAAACCCAACGATCTAATTTTAATTATACTCATTTTATTAAATGAAAATGTTTTGTTGAGTATAAAATAATATAACACACTATGTTAGGACACAAAAAAAATATTCAAAATTTCGGGTCGTTATAATCTTCCCCCCTTAAGAAACTGTGTCCTCACAATATTAAAATTGGTCTTGGAAATTTCGTTGAAATTCTCACATCGGAAAAAGAGTCAGTAAAACTATTACTTTCAAATAAATAAAGGGAGGTAAAAATGTCACATGATTTATCCCATACTAGGATTCCATGTAAGAAAACATGGATATGGAAGATAAAACAAAGGGTCAAGTTCTGGTAGAGAGTGATAGAAAACTTGATTAGGATAAAATTAACCTCAAGGAGATCACAAACATAAGATGTGTTAAACGGTCTTTGATTACCCAGTAGGAAACGTAAACCAACAACGTTTTTGTTTTACGTTCCTTTTCATAATATTAAGGGATTCATTTACTATATAGAATAAAAACATAAGGAAATATACTTACCTTCAAGTATAGTTTCATCCCTTAATATGTTTCCACCAAGACTAATCTTTTCTACAAACAATGAGTATTCAAAAAGACTTTGTCTCATCAAATTCACAAGAATCATCTTTTAGTGAATCTTATAATCCACAAAATATTAACTATATATTTCTTATATCATTAAAAATTATCCCTAAAAAAGAAAGGGTAAGATAAAACAACTCTTCAAAAAGAAATACCCCATAGAAAGGGAAACTACTTTTAATATTCAAAATTCCACGGTACTACCCAAAGTTCATCATATACCATTCCATAAATAAATGTCCTTAAATTTCCACAAAATAAACCAAACTAAGATTGAAACCCAAATATAAGAAGGATTTGATAACATAGTCTTCCAAGATAAACTTTATCATTCATCTCCAAACAACATCAACCTCTCTTAACTTCTTATAACAAAAGTAACTAACCTAATCACAATTTTCCCAAGATAGGTTAATCATTTCCATAAGTAACCTAAATTAAAATAATTTTTCATTAAATTTATCGATTCTTCAAAATATAATTCAACCTTTACTTCTCAATGAAAATGTCGTAGTAATCTATTTACATTGATCATATAGGGTTCCCAAATTAGTGAACGTCTTCCAAAATAATATTCATCTTTTAATCCCCTAATTATTTTTTTTCAAGAAGAATAGTTTCATAATATCAAAATGTGATATATAACAATATATGTTTTCATAAATGACATAAAACTATCTTAGGTAGTCACTCAATGTTCTTAGAAAATATTAAAGATATTCTCATAGAGAACGAACTAAAATACAACATGACATAGACAATTATTGTGAAGAAGTTACATGTACTTCAGTCATCATGATCCATCTCAGCATAGAACTTGCATTTTTCCCTTATCCTTGATGATTGTTGATGCTCATCATGCTTCTCATCCCTTCCAAGAGAGAATTTCCTTGGATAATTTCCAACTTATCCACATTTACGACATTGCATAGCATAAGGTACATTAGATTGAACCTCTTCTCCATTCATCACATTATCTATTTCTTTATAGAAATTGGATACTTTATTCCCTATCATCCCACACTTAAAAAATATCCCGGTTCCTTTGTGACATTTTTATTTGTGCTTCTTTCCACACATTTTTCATAAAGGAAATTGGGTCTTCTTTCCCTTATCACCTTTATCAGATGAACGTCCTTGAGACTTCATCTTCCTCTTCCTGAATGAAGTAGGGCATTCAACTATGTACCAATTATTAATTGTGATTCTTGATATCTGGATTGGAATAATCAAAATATGTTAAACTTGATCTCTAATCATCTCTATCATATTAATTTGGAAATCATCACATTTCCTATCACATTAGTTGTTGGGACATGTTTTTATATGTCCTTCCATTAAGTAAGATAAGAAAGTATAATTAGGGGCTTAAATACTTAGCCAATAATCTTAAAAAGGAAACTTTTAGCATAGAGGGATAAACTTGTATAAGAAAATTATATCCTAACTTGTGATCCCCTATGTTACAAACTAGGTTATACATGATCATATATTCTTATGTGAATCTTTATTTTATTTTATCTTTGTTCCTTTAATAATGGTTCATAATAAGCTTATGAATTTACCAAAGCATTACCCATGGGAGTGTCAAACCAAGAGCGCAACAAGGCCCATTGTCAAGCACCAGGTTACCCTGGGTCAAGCTCAAAACACCTTGTCAGAGTTTTCACTTCTTGTTACATCTATGCCAAAGCCACCTATACTTGTTCTTATCCAGACATGGATTTATTTGTTTGGGAACCACTTACTCAATACTTTACCAGAATACCAAGATGTTTTCTTATAATTAATATTTTCATTAAGAAACCTTGTAAAGTTTTCAAATCCTAATTTTCACAAATAATCAAACTATCCTTTGATACCAACTATATCATCCCACCTTTTTATCACATAAAAATTCATTACATTATAAAAAACTGAGGATCTTTAAGGTTTACTGTCTTGGAAACTAGGAACTTAATACATGACATCATAAAAACAATTCTTCTTAAACACTTGAAAGTCATATTCATTTTTCATCCTATAAGAACCAGGATCACTTTTCAGGTATGTTTTCCTTTTTCTGGAGTTTTTGAGAAAAAAATGAATTTTGTGGAAATTTCAGAAGTACACACCGTGTACTTTCTGAGTACATGCCGTGTACCCTATTCTGGCTCAAAGCCGTGTGCTGGCCGTGTCCGGGCCACACACATTGTGTGTAAGGTTGAGGTGGAGGCCGGTTATTTCAGAGTATGGAAAAATTAGAAGTACACGCTGTGTACTCTAAAATTACACGCCGTGTACTTTATTTTTTTTTATGAAACGGACCGGGGTCACGTCTAACCCTCATAATCGCCTACTTCTCCAGTTTTCGGCCATCCAAAGCGACCCGTACGGCCAGATCTTCGACGGACGACCACATCGCCGTCCGTTCTCCGATTCGAGCATGGTCAGTTGCATTGGAAGCGCAGCGGTGAGTTCTTCCTTTTCCTTTAGCCTTGTTTCTTGATTCCTCCTCGTTTCCATGTTATCGTGGGATGAATATTTTGTACGTTTTCTTAGATCTACGTTGTTCTAAGGGGAATCTGTCACCGAGGTTCACGTATATCGATCTCCTAGGATCGAGGTAGGTGGTTTGTGCCTTTCGGTTGAATGTTGATGAATATTATGTGCAAATTCCACAAATACCCTTGAACGGGTTATTGCGTGTTTCCTGTTTTTCCCTTGCTGCTTTCCTACATTGCTTGATTGCTTTAGTAAAGGTTATTTCTTGTGATTAGAGTATTTTGTTTGTGCTCAGTTTTCTTTTCCATGCTTGTTCTGCCTGTTTGGCATTTTCCAGTTTCCATGCCTAGTCGTAGGATAGTGGAACTGTTGATTTATTTTACTGTGGAACCTTAGTTGATAGCCAAGTAGTTCTTGAGGTTTACTTAGATGATACACAGGCGCTGATCATGTTTAGTTACTCAGGACTGTGAGAACCTAGAGTAGCAGACCAAAGGGAGAATTGACGGAAGGGCTTCTCCAGAGTATCTTTTAAATCACGATGTGAGACCAAGTGGATAATTGACAGAAGGGCTTCTCCAGAGAGTCTTTTAATTACGACGTTGGATATAGGGGGAATTGACACTGAGTGCTTCCCCAGAGATCCTTTAGCACGATATGAGACTATAGGGGGAATTGACTGTGAGTGCTTCCCTAGAGAGTCTGCTTAATTACGTAGCTGATCCAGAGGGGTTAGACTGTGTGTGCCTCCCAGAGGGTTGCTAGTACATTGAGGTTGAATCATATGGGTTAGAATATGATAGCTACCCAGAGGGTTACCTGTTTACTTTTGTTGCTGGCTGCTAACTTGTGTGCCTTACTTGTTAGAGCTGTGGATTGTAGCTGTTGTGCTTTTCTGTTTACTGCGTCTTGTTTTAGTACTTCCATGTATTCATTGACTGTTAGGCACAGATCTTTGGGTGGTTTCCTACTGGGATTGTATCTCACACCCTATTTAGTCCATGCTTTTGGGACCAAGCAGACTATGTTTCTGCAAGCATAGATAAGGTCAAGCGCCCTTCTACTTCGGGATCTTGATTGCACCGGGAGCTGGGGAGCATGGGACTGAGCCGTGGCTCGCGATGCTAAGAAACATACTTTTTTTTTCTTTGGACATGGTTTCAGTTGTATTTAAGCACTTTGTTGTGTTTTCTGTTTTCCTTAGATACTTGTACCTACTGCATCTTTGTCATCATAGTTATATATCTACATTGCTTCTGCTGTTTGGTTTCTACTGTTATGCATTTTGTTACTGCTTTCGCTGTTTATTGTTGTTTTCTTACCTTGTGAACTTACCAAATGAGGGCATAGTTTCCCCACCGACTCACCTAGGCCCTCGCTGCTGGTCGGCAGCCTCTGGCATTCAGGGAAACGCACTTGAGGTCAT
Source organism: Viscum album (assembly GCA_963277665.1). Taxonomy (NCBI): domain Eukaryota; kingdom Viridiplantae; phylum Streptophyta; class Magnoliopsida; order Santalales; family Viscaceae; genus Viscum; species Viscum album. The sequence continues at coordinate 634,642,041 of OY728130.1, forward strand.
GTGGAAAACCGGGTACGGGGAACCAGTGGAGGGGCTCCGGACTCGGGATGTTATAAAGTGGAATCATAGGAGTTGTTTTCTCTTGCTTTACTGTTTGGTGACTTTGGCCAGGGATAGGAAGGATTTGGTACTTGGTATTAAGCTATGCCCGGGAGTAGCTAACTCGTGTACAGGGAAAAAACCATACTACCTCGTTAATTGTAGTTTTCCTGGTATTGAGATTTTATGGTTGGAATGTTTTTTCCTAGAGTGATTTGTATGACTTGTTCAGTTATTGTTTTGATATTTTGGTTCTATTTCTGTCGTAACCCGATGAGATGAGGGTATTCCATCTCATGCATCATATAGGAACTTTTAGAAATCACATGTCATGCATTCTTTTCATTCCATCTATGGTGCATTAGTGATTGCATTCTGTTGTGATAGACTTTGTGTATATTTTTCATGCTGTTGTGATAGTTGCTTGCTAGATTCTATGCTGCTATGTTAGAAAACTGTTGTTCTGTTTCTTGCTTAAAATGAATGCCAAATTTTGGTTCGTGAGGTGATATGGGCCCTCAAGGATCGGAAATTGGCATCCTTTTCCCTTGTTTTAGTATTTCTGGAATTCTGCACAGTTTCTGAGCTATTTCCCAAAAAAACCCAGAATAAACGGCATATACTTTTTAGATACACGCCGTGTAGTTTTCAGGCCGTGTCACTGACTATGTGAGCAGAACACGGTGTCGTAGGAGTATCTTCGGGAACACGTCATGTACCCGGTCGTGTCACTAACAACACGGGTTGTGGAAGCTCGGGTATAACACACTGTGTCCATAGGGAACATGTCGTGTAGTCCTGTCCAGGTACCCGGCCGTCTCACGAACAACACGGGTCGGCGTGACCTTCCTTTCAACACGCCTTGTTTGTTCGGAACACGCCGTGTAGTCTTGCCCAGGTACTCGGCCATGTCACGAACAACACGGGACGGTGTCACCTTCGACTATGCACGTCGTGCTTGTTCGAAGCACACCGTGTAAGGTCCAGCTGTGTAGACACCCGTGTACTCAACAACAAGACCGCCGAAGCCTTGTCTAGTGCACGCCGTGTTTGTTTCAAACACGCCGTGTAGTCTCGGGTTAAGTCGGACCATGTGGGTTAGCTGTGTAAGGATACTCGGGCAGGGGAATTGTTTTTAAGTACATGCCGTGTGTGGGGGACAACACGTCGTGTAGTTTTTAGTGTATTAGACTTGTAGGGCAGGAGTACACACCCATGTCAGTGGTTTCAAAAGACACGGCGTGTAATTTTATACACTCCGTGTAGTCGTGTTTTGAAATCTTGTGTGTTTTTCTTCCCCTGTTCCCGTTTTGTAATCTTGTGTTCTCTGTCCTTGTCTTCTTGATCTAAGGTGTGTTTTTGATCTTTTAGAGCTATGCCTCCGAGACGTCCTCCGGTCGTACGTCTGTCGTCAGGCAGTGATCAGATGCCAGACATGGCTGATCAAGGACTTCCTGTCGATCCCACAGCTGAGCCAGCTTTGGCACCGGTTTTCGTACCAGTTGCAGGTGCTAATGCGCAGTTAAGGGAAGGTTTTATGAGGATGATGCAGGCCTTCCAGGGAGCACCGCCTCCTGCCATGTCTATGGCAGACTTGACGCGGGTTTTCCCGCAGTAGCATCCTCCCACGTTCTCGGGGGAGGGAGGACCTCAGGCTCCAGAGTCATGGCTGGAAGCTATGCTAACTATCTTCGAGCATCTGGAGACACCTCCAGGGAGGCGGGTCAAGCTCGCCACCGACATGCTCTGAGACTCCGCCAAGAGGTGGTGGGACGTGATCTCAAAGGTGGGTCAGCTGCAAGCTATGACTTGGGAGGATATCCAGTGTGTGTTTTACGACTACTTCTACCCGGAGACCCTCAGGGCCGATTGAGCCTGGGAGATCATGAGCTTGGAGCAGGGTACACTATCTGTCATGGAGTATTCCTCTCGTTTCACTGAGCTGCATCATTTTACACCCCTTCGGGATGGGAGTGGGGTGTTCTTGGCGAGGATGTTTGAGGATGGACTCAGGAGGGATATTCACTCACAGGTGAAAATCTTCCAGCTGACTTCCATTAATTCCATCATCAACCAAGCACGGATTGTAGAGCGTAATCTAAGAGACTCTGGAGCTGCGATTCAGGGCGGTTCTACTTCCAGAGCTAGATTTCCTTCAGATGACAACAATAAGCGCCGTAGGGAGCGTACGCGCGGTGATTCGAGGAAGGGAGATGCATCATCAGGCATCCAGGTGACATGATACCAGTGTGGCTGGATAGGGCACACGGGGCCACAGTGCTAGAGAGACCCTGTGGAGTGCCGATCTTGCGGCATGTTGGGTCACCTTAAGCGTTTCTGCCAGGTTTTCCCACAAGCAGCAGGTGACCGGGGTTCTTCCATGACTCCTCGTTCAGGAGCATCCCCACCAGTCCCTCACCAGTCAGGGAACTAGAGTTCTTCGGGACGTTCGGGCCGAGGTGGAGGTCGAGGCCGTGGCGGTCAGCCACCAGTCCCTTAGCACCAGTAGGGAGGTTCATCTCAAAGTGGTCAGCCATGGTCACAGGGTTGTGGAACATGCCAGTCTTTCTCCATGGAGCAGACTTATCATGATCAGGATCCCGACCCTTCTACTGTTCGAGGTACGATTTTTGTAGCCTCATTTTTATCTTCATCCCTTTTCGATACTGTTGATATGCATAGTTTTATCTCTGTTTCCATTGTGGAGAGCCTTGGACTCTGCATCTTTTCTTCTTCTGACTCGTTGACACTAGACACACCTTTGGGAATGAGGACATCTAGTGTATGTCAGTGTAGAGAGTTCCCTCTCGAGGTTGCAGGGTATCGCTTCTTATGGGATCTCTATGTCCTAGAGATGACATGCTATGATGTCATCCTTGGCATGGACAGGTTTATTCCCTTCTGGGCAGTCTTCGATTGTTATCGCCACAATGTCAGTTTCATTTAACCAGAAGGTGAATCTTTCCTTCATAGAGGTGAATGGGACGTTCGGGCGAGTCGGGCAGAACATGAGCATCTTGGGCTAGGAGGGGTGACAACCCAGATTTATAATCTTTATCTGAATGTCCAGGTGACTCCACAGTTGGAATTTCCTCCAGTGGTGGATCACTTCAGGGATGTCTTTCCAGAGGACTTTTCAGGTTTTCCTCTGAAGCGTGAGGTGGACTTTTCTATTGAGCTCGTTCCAGGAGCGGCACCGGTGTCCATTCCTCCCTATAGGATGGCCACACCAGAGTTGAAGGAGATCAAGAAGTATTTGGAGGAGCTACAAGCTAAGGGTTTCATTCGACCCGATACTTCTCCTTGGGTTTCACCTATTCTATTTGCGAAGAAGGCAGACGGTACCCTTAGGGTTTGTGTGGATTATCAGAAGCTGAACTAGTTGACGTTCAAGAACCGATATCCTTTGCTAAGGATTGATGACCTTTTAGATCAGCTTCGAGGAGCCCGGGTGTTCTCGAAGATTGAATTGATGTCTGGTTATCATCAGTTGCGCGTTAGACCATCAGATATACCTCTGACAGCCTTCAGGAGCAGGTACAGTCTTTACGAGTACAGAGTCATGTCGTTCGGTCTCACGAACGCACCTACAGTTTTCATGGCGCTGATGAAATGAGTGTTCCATAATTACTTGGACTCCTTCGTCGTGGTCTTTGTGGATGATATATTGGTGTACTCTCACACTCGACACGACCATGCCACACATCTTGAGATCGTTATGAGTACACTGAGAGAGCATCGGATTTATGCTAAACTCTCGAAGTGCCACTTCTGGATGGACCAGATTCACTTCTTGGGTCAAGTCATCTCAGAGGAAGGAGTATCAGTGGACCCAGAGAATGTGAGAGCTGTAATTTTCTAGGAGAATCTGATGAACATATTTGAGGTATAGAGTTTCCTAGGGCTGGATGGATACTACAAACGCTTCATTCAGGACTTTTCTCATCTAGAAGCACCTTTGACAGGTCTGACCAAGAAGGGGGTGAAGTTCTTATGGTCAAATTCTTGTGATTCAGCCTTTCAAGAGCTGAAAGGAAGGTTGACGTCAGCACCGATACTAGTCTTACCATTGCCGGGTAAGAGCTACACTTTTTACTGTGATGCTTCGGGTATCTGGATGGGAGCTGTGCTTATGCAGGGAGATGGAGTCATTGCGTATGGGTCTCGGTAGTTGAGGCCACATGAGAGGAACTACCCTATGCATGATCTGGAGTTGGTAGCTGTTGTTCATGCCTTGAGCTATAGGAGACACTATCTTCTTGGAGATCACTTTGTGGTCTTCACTGACCACAAGAGTCTCAGGTATATTTTCACTCAGCGTGATCTGAATCTGAGGCAGCTCAGGTGGGTCGAGTATCTTCAGTATTTTTATTTTGAGATTGCCTATACGCCGGGAAAGGGCAACGCTGTGGATGATGCATTGAGTTTGAGAACTAAAATTCAGGCAGTTCAGGAGGCCAATAGTGAGTGGAAGATGATGGATATGTTCTCTGAGATGCATCTAGAGGTTCATGACAGACGGGGATAGACTTTTTTATCTTCTGTAGTTGTTACCCCCACGCTACTTGATCGGGTACGGATGTGGCAGCTATCAGACTCGGAAGGCTTAGTCATGCGGGAGAGTGTCTCAGTAGGGGACCCTCTTCCTAGATAGATAGTGGGAAAGGATGAGATCTTGCGTTTCCAAGGACGCGTATGGGTGCCAGCAGACATACGTGAGGAGCTAATGCGGAATTTCCATTCCTCGGTTTGGGAAGTTCATCCTGGCGTCACCAAGATGTATCGGGATCTTCATCGCCAGTACTAGTGGCCAGGTATGAAGAAGGATGTTCCTGGTTTTGTCTTGAGATGTTCTACTTGTCAGCAAGTGAAAGCAGAGCATCAGCGACCAGCGGGGCTTTTACAGCAATTACCCATTCCAGAGTGGAAGTGGAACGATGCTGTGATGGACATTGTGACCGGGTTTCCGAGGTCACCTCGGGGAAATGATGTTGTTTGGGTTTTCATCGACAGACTTACGAAGGTTTCTCACTTCTTTCCGATCAAAGAGAACTTCAGTGTCGATGATCTGGGATGACTTTACATCAGAGAGATCATTCGTCTTCATGGAGTTCCACGCTCTATTGTTTTAGACAGAGATGCGTGCTTCACCTCTCAGTTCTGGAAGGGACTTCAGAAGGCCTTAGGTACACAGGTACTTTTGAGTACAGCATACCATCCCCAGACTGATGGCCAGTCCGAGCGCACGATCCCGGTGCTTGAGGATCTGCTCCGAGCTTGCATACTTGAATATGGCGGTTCTTGGGAGAAGAATATTCCTCTGGTGGAGTTCTCCTACAACAACAGTTTCCAGGAGACCATCCAGATGGCGCCATACGAGGCTTTGTATGGTAGGCCATGCCGATCACCCTTATGCTGGCTGGAGGCAGGAGAGGCACCTTTGCTGGGACCTCATCTTGTTCAGGAGACTTCAGAGCAGATAGAGCTGATTCGGAAGAGGATGGCTACAACACATTCTTGGTAGAAGTCTTATGCTGATCAGTGGAAATGACCTCTGGAGTTAGAGGTCAGTGATCAGGTCTTCTTATGTGTTTCACGGAGGTTGGGACACAAAAGGATTCGGAGACAGGGTAAGATTTCACCGCAGTACGTCAGGCCATTTGAGGTCTTGGAGAGAGTGGGGCTGGTTGCCTATCAGTTGCAGCTACCTCAGTGGTATCGGACCATGCACGAAGTCTTCCATGTCTCTCAGCTTCGACGCTACTTTTCATACATGTCTCACGTCTTTCAGCCCGAGGAAGTCGAGCCTGAAGCGAATGCGTCGTTCGAGGAGCATCCTATCCGGAATGTCGATCGTAGTACGAAGGTTCTCTGTGGGCGGTCTGTTCCTCTGGTACGAGTGCTATGGTAGCACGGACGATTACAGGACAAGACCTGGGAGAGGGAGGCCGATGTTTGATCGCAGTGGCCAGAGCTGTTTGGGGTTTCTCCTTCTCCACCTCATTAGGGAAATTCGAGGATGAATTTCTTTAAGGGGGGGAAGTTTGTAAGAACCCGGATCACTTTACAGGTATGTTTTCCTTTTTCTGGAGTTTTTGAGAAAAAAAATGAATTTTCTGGAAATTTCAAAATTACACGCCGTGTACATTCTTAGTACACTCCGTGTACTCTATTCCGGCTCGAAGCCGTGTGCTGGCCATGTCCGGGCCACACACACGGTGTGTAAGACTGAGGTGGGGCCGGTTATTTCGAAGTACGAAAAATTTAGAATTACACGCCATGTACTCTAAAATTACATGTCGTTTACTTTTTTTTTCACGAAACGGACTGGGGTCGCGTCTAACCCTCATATTCACCTCTTCTCCATTTTTCGGTCGTCCGAAGCGACCCGCACGACCGGATCTTCGACAGACGACCGCCTCTACATCCGTTCTCCGATTCGAGCACGGTCAGTTGCGTTGTAAGCATAGTGGTGAGTTCTTCCTTCTACATTAGCCTTGTTTCATGATTCCTCCTCATTTCCATGTTATCGTGGGATTCACGTTTTGTGCATTTTCTCAGATCCACGTCGTTCTATGGGGAATCTGTTGCCGAGGATCACGTATATCGATCTCCTAGGATCGAGGTAGGTGGTTTGTGCCTTTCGGTTGAAAGTTGATGAATATTATGGGCAAATTCTACCAATACCCTTGAATGGGGTATTGCGTGTTTCTTGTTTTTCCCTTGCCGCTTGCCTGCTTTGCTTTATTGCTTTAGTAGAAGTTATTTCTTGTGATTAGAGTATTTTGTTTGTGCTCAGTTTTCATTGCCATGCTTGTCTGCCTGTTTGGCATTTTCTAGTTGCCATGCCTAGTCATAGGATAGCGGAACTGTTGATTTATTTTACTATGGAACCTTAGTTGATAGCCAAGTAGTTCATGAGGTTTACTTGGATGATACACATGCGCTGAGCATGTTTAGTTACTCAGGACTGTGAGAACCTAGAGTAGTAGACCAAAGGGAGAGTTAACGGAAGGGCTTCCCCAGAGTGTCTTTTAAATCACGATGCGAGACCAAGTGGAGAATTCACGGAAGGGATTCTCTAGAGAGTCGTTTAATTAAAACGTGGGCTATAGGGGGAATTGACGTTGAGTGCTTCCCCAGAGAGCCTTTATCACGATACGAGACTATAGGTGGAATTGATGGTGAGTGCTTCCCCAGAGATTCTCTTTAATTACGTAGCTGAACCATAGGGGTGAGACTGTGTGTGCCTCCCAGAGGGTTGCTAGTACTTAGAGGTTGAATCATATGGGTTAGACTGTGAGAGCTACCAGAGGGTTACCTGTTTACTTTTGTTGATGGCTGGTTACTTGTGTGCCTTACTTGTTAGAGCTGTGGATTGTAGCTGTTGTGCTTTTCTGTTTACTGCTTCTTGTTTTAGTATTGCCATGTATTCATTGACTGTTAGGCACAGATCTTTGGCTGTTTCCTACTAGGATTGTATCTCACACCCTGTTTGGGCCATGCCTTTGGGCCCAAGTAGACTATTTTGTTGCAGGTATATATAAGGGAAATCACTCTTCTACCTCAGGATATTGATTGCACCGGGAGCTGGGGAGCATGGGACCGAGCCGTGGATCACGATGCTGAGGAGATTACATTGTTTTCTATTGAACATGGTTTCATTTGTATTTCAGAACGTTGTTTTGTTTGCTGTTTTCCTTAGATACTTGTACCTACTGCATCTTTGTCATCATAGTTATATATCTACATTGCTTCCGCTGTTTGGTTTCTGCTGTTATGCATGTTGTTATTTCTTCCGCTATTTATTGTTGTTTTCTCACCTTGTGTACCTTACCGAATGAGGGCATAGTTTCCCCACCGACTCACCTAGGCCCTCGCTGCTGGTCAGCAGCCTCTAGCATTTGGGGAAACACGCTTGAGGTCATGTGGCAAACCAGGTACGTGGAACTAGTGGAGGGGCTCCGGACTCGGGACGTTACACATCCTAAGTTCATCATAGAATATCATAACCTGGGAGAATACATAAAAGGAAAGGGTGAGCAGAAGGCCCTGTAAGGGAAACAAGAGAAACATTTTACATGTTAACTTGAGATACATCAATAAAGTCATGATAAATAACTTTAAGGCATGAGAAAAAGATCACGAGTAAAATCATTATAAAAATAATGTGTTTCATAAATTGAATATGTGGCTATATCATTTAACTTATACAATCATTTCTGTATCACCAAGGTCCATCCCCAAGGTTTCATTAATAAATTACCATGGTTATTCACCAAGGTATCGTTAAAATGGTCATCTCTAGAGATTAAGTCTTTACCTAATGCATTGGAGGGCTATCAGGGTGAAACCTTAATTTGTCTTTATCATCACGTGAGACACATATATCATCATCAAACATTTCATAATAAACCCATATAGCATAAAAGAAATGGGTTTCATTTCAAAGTCATATCATTTTAAAAAACTTCTTTAAAGACGTGATCTTTATGTCACATTAAACCCATGGAAAAGGAAAGAGGGTCTCATGTATGTAAATCCCAAAATTTAAAATATAAAATTATTATATATATGTGAATACATCTATATAATAAATAGTTTTTAGTATTCAATTAATGAAATAAAATAATTTCAAAAAAAGATAGAGACATTTTGACACGAAAATTCGACAGCATAACAGCTATGTTGCAGGGTTTTAGAAAACATTGAAAAGAGAGAGGACATGGGTAACCCACTCATAAATGATACATAAATTAGTATAGGGAAAAAATATAAAGGATATAAGAACATTGTAATGAAATTTTAAGGACATACCATATAAAATGAAAAACATGAATGGAAGACAAGAACAAGATTTCTCTTATGAAGAATTCGGCAGCCTAACGGCATCACTTAAAACATAAAAAAATGAATTGATGAGATTAAATAGGGTCTATCATCATGTGAAAATAAAATTACATTATGATTAATATAGAGATAATACCCCAACATGAAAAAAAATGAACTTGAAAGATTTGGCATTAAAGTAGAACTTTGAAAATGGGAAGAGTGAAAGAATCCTTTACAAAAACTCAGTAGCCTAACGGCGCCACATAAATATTCGTAAAATGAAATGATGAGAGGAAGAGGGGGTCTCTAAAAATATTAACATGAAAAGTTCAGTAATATGAATATAAAATAACACCCCCAACATAATTACATGGAGCTTTAAACAAATGACATAAACGAGAGTACTTGAAAAGAAAGAGGCAAGATCCCTTACCTTAAAGATTAACTTCGAAATCTTGAAATTTCAGACCTTGGGAGGCTTGAGGGAACCTTGGGAGGACTCCTTGGGAGGTAAGGAGACCATAAAATCCGTTAGGAGGATTTCTGAATGGAAAGGATGAGATAATGGCTTGGTATTTATAGGGGATGAGAGGGGACAAGGCATTAATGGCCAAAGGACACCTCATTGGTGAAATTGTCAAAACCATGGCCTTTCCCATGGTATTTTCCCATGTTATTGGCCACTTGGGACACCTCATACGTTATATTACACTTCATAATTCTACCAGAATTATTACATAATTATTACATCCTTAATGATGTCATTAAACACCCGAAACTCTAAACTGAAAATTCATTATTCACTGAAAATTCAACTTTTTCAGAAAAATCCAAAAAATTCACCTTAACATAATATCGATGATCTAAATTCAAAAATGAACTCCATTTTATAAAAATATTTTATTAAATATTTTTAATTTATTTTTTAAATAAAAAAACACTATTAACCCAAAAAAAACTACTACTTAACTAATAATTTCTGTAACAGTTATTTACCAATTTTATTGAATCACATTACATAATCAAGGTGATTAAATTATATTAATACTTTATTTAAGTGAGATTACTAGTCATTTTATTCATATTACTAATCCTAAGTGTAAAATCACTATTCATAATTTACTATTCATCAAAAATTAATTTGATCTTATTAAACTCTAAATTTCTTACTGAACATAACTATAGAAGACCATTATTTGAAAATCATTACACATTATTAATTATTTATGGTTTACATAAATAATTTTAAAATATCATTTTTTCTAAAATTCATCAATAATATGTATACTATATTTATCCATACATTTGAAAATTCAAAAACATCAAAGGATTACACATGGCAGTTAAGGTCTCGTTACATAGCCCCTTATAACACCAGCATAGGACCTACGAGTAAGGTGTGCTTGGGTGATAGAATCTTGGGGCGTCTCAAGCAACATTGCCCGAGTAGTGATTTCTATCATCTTTAACTTCTCATGAAGGCGATTTGATTCTAGCTTCACATGATTAAGTTTGGTTTGGGTTTGGTCCAGAGCAAAGCCAAAAGGTGCTACCTCCTTCTCGAGTTCCGTTAGATGGGATTTGATCAGCCCGAGATTACTAGAAGGGGCCATCGAATCTTCTTTCTATATTAATTAATCTAGATCACTTGTATTTATAGACAATAGTCGCAACATCTTGATTCCAACGGTCTTATTGACCAATGGTCATATAATAGTCGAAACCCAAAGGTCTTATTTTAATTATACTATATTTATTAAATGAAAAATCTTTGTTGAGTATAAAATAAAATAACACACAATGTTAGGACACAAAAAAATTATTCAAAATTTTAGGTCGTTACAATAGTAGTAGGAATTTCTAATAATCCTAACTTCACATCAGATAAATTCGTGAATAAGAGGGTAATATGCTATTCAATATACATCAACTGGCATTTTTGGTTTGTTTTACCCATGTAATCTTCTATTCGGCACACATTAACTAAAATTTTCGAAACTATCATCATTCATCTAGACAAAGCAGTTATACAGTACTCTTCGACTCTGACACTAAAATTGATATCAACAATTATTACAGCACATTCGAACACAATAAGGTTACAAAGATGGATAATCAGCCTCCCATTTATTTTTTGAATAGTGTTTTTCATGATCTTCTTGGAATTATATTTGAGATATTTATTAAATTTTAGTTTCATATACAAAATTGTCTGGATATTATTATAGATAAATCATACAATAAACAGAGATGTGTATTTTCCTTATATTCATTGTTGGTAACACACACCAGTTCTTCCTAGATACTCATACACTTTATCTTCTTATATCTTTTACATATAAAACCATCTCCTCATTTGTATCAAGATCACAACAACCAACTCCATGGAATATACTCACTCACTATAATAATGGTTCTTCTCAACTACACGAGCTCTTTATCTTCTTCATCCTATAAAAATATTTATCCCTTCACAACTTTCATATTATCTAACACTTGGATCAGTCTTCTCTTTATTATTTAAATTAATCACTCTAAATCTGTATATATAATTTCTTACATGTATATAAAGAACACACCAATTCTATGAGTCTTGGATCAACCTCTTACAGCTTGACTACTTCAAATAATACTGCTGCAGAATTTTAAATTGATCTACTAATTTTGACTTCAGCTCAAACTTATCATTATCCAATAATGAATCACCACTCCATTTGATGTTTAGAACATTATGGATCTTTTAAATAATCTTCTTAATTCTCTTCTTTTCAGTTTCAATAAATCTATAAGATCATCATCATGCTTAATTTATTTCCCATAAAGTCATCCTATACTTTGATTCTCTTCAAGAAAACATGAATCATGGATCATAATAACATTATGATAGTTAGATTTACTTACTTATTAAATCTGCATTTAAATGTTCATGAACACCACTTTCTTTGATCTTTCTTGAATCACCTTCAAAATAACCAGTCACCGATTCCAATCATGTATCACATGAATCTTGTAATTTTTTGATCATAGAATATAACTTAATCATCATTCTATTCAATTTCATCTTTAGATATACAATTTGGAATTCTCATTATCTTTTAGTCTACTACTTTTTCAATTTTTCTATAAGTATTGGATAGATTGTACATTGAGGTAGACAAGAAACCAGGGATGGATTGACCACATGACTAACCTATCAAAATAAATAAGAACTTGGATCAACTACATGACTATGAGGACCAACTAGAATAACCATTCTACTGATTGTGAGGATGAAGTAGGATATCATTCATGGATGTTGATGTACCACACATATAAAGTACTCACTGTGTCGATCGATCTTAAGGATGTGTATTGACCATGTGAGTATTCTAATGTGCGATCAATGGATCAACCGAATGTTGAAAATTCAACTGGACATGACTCTATGGATCTAATATAAGAATTAAAGGATCAACCACATGATCAATTGACTGTATGGTCAGTTGATCAGCCACATGAAGTAATCACATAGTCAAGGTATTGACCTTATGGTTCCAAACTTGAGAAAATTCGGCACTATGTATTCCAAGTCTTCAAATTATTGATTTAAACCCAATTATTTTTAAAACTATCTCTAGTCATTCTCACTCACTTAAAAACATCTCAAATCACGTTTGGGAATTTATCAAAATTATCTGAACTCTTCTTCTCAATTACCATGCACATGTATCATATATACTCATCCTTGAGTATCTTCAAGAACTTCACTACTTGTATACTTGAAACATTATAAAACTTCATCCAAGTGTCAGATAATACTTATTAAAATAGTCTTATGAAGAAACATTCTAGGATTTCTCTCTCTAAACTCTTTAGTATTTTCAATAACTTTATCAAATTATCTGATTTAGGTTTTTGGTAAAGTATTTTTATAGTATCACTGAGTTAAAAAAGGTCAGATTTTTGAAAATTAAATGGGATATCCTTATTTTTTCTATGTGTTATTAATGTTTTCTCACTCACGGGATAAAGGAACCCAATTTAAATGACATATTATTTTCTATTGAATCATTTAGAGTTGTTGATTGATCATGAGATTCAATGTAGTATAGTGAATATAAATATGGTTAGTGGATGAAAATAGATGATGTATTTCCTATAGTAAAGAAATATCATTTTTTTATCTTTATTTCATTAATGAGGGGATGATGTAAGACAACCAAATTAAGATATTTACTTCTCTGACCAAACATTTTATAGTGAATATCTAAAGTTTTTTATATCTAATTCATTTTAAATTAACAAATATGGATTGTTTTATGTTGATATATATAGAGGAGTCAAGTTCATGTTGTACACCAAACTATCATAAAGATTAGGAATAATCTAGTTTTGGGTCAAGGCCTCATATGTTCATTGAGTGTTTTATTTGGTCATTTTTCATATAACTTACCTTGATGGGTTTGATGAAGTCCCTCTATATTCAGATTTATATTTTTAATTAGAGAGTAGATCTATATCCATAATTTGACCAACAATTAAAAAATAACATTATGTGTGTAGAAATTGATCTGGTGGTGAGAATGTTCACACACTAGTGAAACACGTTATTTTTATTTTATTTAATTGTTTATATTATTGTATTTAATGAATTCATGGTTTATAATTCTAAAATATTTTATAATTTTATTTTATGTGTGGTTTCATCATTATTATAAGAAACCAAATCGATTAATCTTATATGTGTGCACTATGGTTTTGTATAGGAACTTAGTTTAGGAATGTTTAAAGGAAGTCATTTATATTAATCATATATTTCTATAAAAAATAAATGATTAATAGGGTTTTTGATAAATTATATTTCATGGTTTTCATGATGATGTTCTTAAAGTTATGTTGTTGTATGAAAAATAGGTTTGCAAAGAAGTGGAGCGTGATTTGGAAAATCTACATCATACTATGCTTAGTGAAAGGAATATTTGCTTCTCATATAGTGGGTCATACTGATATGATTGAATTGAATGGAAAATATTTTTATCTTAAAAATATACACTTCTAAATATTGATAAATTCATGACTTCACCTAAACAAATGGAAGTCCGTGATGGAAATTAGATCAACATGCCACCTATGGAATCTAACGTTGGAACACTATATGACATACACCATCTTTTTCACTGCAACATCCTCAGATGAAGAAATCTACATCAACTGAACACAAAAGGATGCACGCTGAATGTTTTATGTGCCTTTCTAATGTCAAGGGATAGGATGGATGAGATCTATCTCATTCTGGAGAGTTATATTGTTTTACATACTGGGATTCATTTGATATCTTTTGTTTTTTAATATTGATTTTTTATTTTTTCAAATATTAATTCATTTCATTACTATCATCAATATCCTACAAATTAGGTTGATAGTGAATATGTTGATGATCCTAATGATTTCAAACCTGGGGTATAAAATTAGCACTATGTTTCTGCAAGATATTGGTTGTTGTAATTTTCAATATATATTTTAATCATCTATGAATATTTTTTGTTGATGTAGGGATATGATTTGGTTCCAAAAGAATTCTTGATTGTACTGCTAAATATGTTTTCTTAGTGGTCTTAACTATAGTTATTTTTTTTATTATTGGTAAAAATTTATCAAAATCTTATGGTCTTTTACCATCCTAGTTCACGATTGTTTAATCTTATCCTCAAACAGCTTCATAAAAATCTATCATTAGTTTATCATTAAACTGATCTTGATTACACCCCAGTACTTTTTTAAGAAAATAACCAATTATCTTTCACATATCATTCATTCTCAATCTACTGAAACATCATTGGTGTAACTCAAAATATGATCTCAGCACCTATAAATTAGAAATTTCAATGAATAATGATCATTGAGTCCCAATTATTAAATTGATTTCCCTTAAACATTAAAATCCCATTACATCATTCATAGTAGTATATCTAATTCATGACAATATCATGACATTCAAAAGGTTTGTATTCCATGATTCCAACTTTTTATATGAAAATTAACAAACACCTGTAATGTGTTCGAATCCATTCTTGAATCCACTATATTGGAATTGTTTAAGGCCTCCACTGACTTCACTCCTACAGATAGAAACAAAAATAGAAACAGTGTAAATCAACATATCAAGAATATATTTCCCAATTCTGCATGATTATTGAATGTCACTTGAGCATATCATTTTTGAAAACTCCAACACATTGGCCAAGTCATATTCAATATGTTTGAATCACCCTATTTTGATAGCATTTTAAAATAGGATAGTGTTATAAAAAAAATTAATCCTAAATTATTCTTGGGATTCGAAGCTTATTCATTAAATTCTATGCCTTCAACTATTACTCTAGGATCAACCTTCAACTAGTGTAACTAGGATCTGTGTATAGTCAAGGGTTTTTTTGTTGGCATATTAATCATGATCATGACACTTTGAGTTTAATTTCATTGTAAATTGAGTCTAATATTTGAATATTCACCAACTAATAATAATCACTCATCGGTGATATATCTTCATTCATGATATTGGATGTGTTCAGATCATGATTTGTTTTATGTCATCTTCTTTAAAGCCCTGATGTCATCATCAACATGCTTGGTCAGTTTCCACATCCATGCTCACATTAATACTAGATCTAGATTCTTCAGGCTCCCATAGTCAATCTCTAGACAATGTTGGGTTCAATTATGTGTTTCAACATGAATTTTATTCACGTGGTAACTAGAAGTGGGTTCAATTAATCCTTGAAACCACTTAGATCTCAGAGCTTCAATAGGGTTCTTCTTCTACTAGGGATATATTTCTTCAAATTGGGACATGGTTATGGTTTTGATTTCATCCTTCTATGCATTTTGGTCAATAATTCTAGATTGAGGGTTTTTTAAGTGGTGTATTGGTGGTTTCTTCTCCTCTTGTGAGATTTGGAGTTAATAGGTGATGCAGTTTTGGTGGATCTTAAGTTTTAATTATTTAGAGTAAAAACAAGCATTTTTTTCTCTTACACTGCCCCTTTAGAATTTGAATGCATGGTAGGTTTGATTTATATCATGTAGTAGGTATATTTTCACTCATCGTATCTTTAGAGTCCATGGTGCATCAACTTTAAGTGATTAATGTTACTTGGATCTCCACTTCTTATGGTAACTTTCTTTCGCATGCATTGTATTTTCAATTTCAATCCTTGTGGTTGGTTAAAACAATGTCACATGGTCACTATATTGACTTTGGATCTTACGTACAGTCACTTGAATTATAAAACAAAATTCCACATAAATTATTCAACACACTATCACATATGCGGCAATGGAAACCTGATTTTGATGCCAGCTAAGTGGCATGACATGGTTATTTATGTTTTGGGTGTTGTCACATGGCATAGAAAATTTACCTACCTTTATCCAAGTGGGGTGAAAGGGGGAAGGGTTGGAGGGTGTAGGTGGGGTATAAGGGGCGGGGGTGTCCATAATTAAGGTGGTGTCTTGGAGGGGGTGTCCAGGGGGTGTCCAAGAGGGAGGGGTGTCGAGGGGGGTGTCCATGGGGGTCTAGGAGGAAGGGGAGGGGTGTCCAAGAGGGTGGTTTCCCGAAAGGGGGAGTCCAGGAGGGAGGGGGTCTATCCAGGGAGATGGTGGTATATCTTGGAAGGAGGGGGTGTGGAGGGGGTGCAAGGGGGTCTGTAGGGGGAGGAGATGTGCAGGGGTGAAAGGGGTCTGTATGGGGAGAGGGTTTGAAGGGGGTGGGGTCTGTAGGGGGTCTATCTTGGGAGGGGGTGGGGTCTGTCTTGGGAGGGGCGGTCTATCCAAGAAGGAAGGGGTATTTCCAGGAGGGGGTCTGTCCAGGAAGGAGGGGGTCTATCTAAGAGGGGGTCTAGCCATGAAGGAGGGGAGGGGGTGTAAGGGGGTCTGTAGGGGGGAGGGGTGAAAGGGGATATGTCGGGGGGTTCTTTCCAATAAAGAGGGGTGTATGTCCAGGGAGGAGGGGAGGGGGTCTGTCCAAGAATGATGAGGTGTGGAGGGGGTTCACGGGGGGTTCAAGGGGGTCTATAAGAGGGTGGGGTGTGTATGGAGGTCTAAGGGGGTCTGTAGGGGGAGTGGTCTATATAAGTGGGTTTATCTAGGGAGTGGGTCTGTCTAGGAATGAGGGGGTATTTCCAGAAAGAGGGGAGGGGGTTTGTCGGGGGAGGGGTGTTGTCCAAGGGTGAGTGTAAGGAGGATTTGTAGGGGGAAGGGGGTTGTAGGGGTTGATTGGGGTGGGCTTTGCAAAGAGATGGACTATTTCAAGGGTAGTGGGGGGATATATAGGTGGGAAGTTGGTGTGTAGTTTATGAAATGGGAAGGCCTATAACCAGGGTTTTAAACCATGGCTATAACCCTAGCCTGGAATAAGATTATAAAATGGTTTCAAACCATGGTTATAGGGCTTTATCCACAGTTTGAACTATCACTATTGGTCTTTAGCCAAGGTTTAAACTATGGCTATAGGGATTTAGCCATGGTTTCAATCTGTGGCTATAGACCTTTCCCTAGAGCCATGCCAATACTATCAATTTTTCATTAAACCATGTCTATAACCTATATCCATGGTTTTTTGGCTTATATCCATGGTTTCAAACCATGGTTATAGCCTAAATTTCTTGTAGTGAATAAATTTTTTACTGTGTACAACATTTGGAATTTCTTGTTTTCATGACTAATAAATGATTTATAACTTCATTTTACATTTCAAAGGACATTATCAGTGAAAATTATTTTCATAATATTTACTAAACTTTACGTTTCAAAATATATATATTTTTAACGTGAAAAGGATATTCTCCTCAAAAATGTTTTTAAATATATTTTAATTGTATATATATTCATCAATGAAAAAATCCCATTATTTTACTTATAATATATTTTTTATATGTTGTATTGATACCATAATAAATCTTTCTATAGATGTTTTATGATCATTTTGACCAATGAATGTATTGAAATTCACATTCTGGATTAATTTTTGAAGTCATTATTGTTCCTTTGAAATATTCACATTCATGAAATCATTAGAAATTAAATTTCCCCTAAATGTCTATATTATTTATCATTGATATTCATTTTTACTAAACTGAATATAATTTTAAGATATGGTTTTCTATACATTTATTTGTTTGTTTATTTGGAGAAATATTGATAAATCTGTATTCTAAACTCAATATGGATATTTGATGATAAGGCATATTTTTCAATAATTAAATCAATTAGTTGATATGTGAGGAATTATTTTGATATGTAGAGACTGGTGGTGCTTGGGATTATATATCCCCTCGATCCATTGGCAGTCTCATGAGATGAATCAGTAATCTAGCATTAAATGGTTGTTTACCCATAGTTTTAAACTGTCTTGATAAAAGTATTCATAATATAGGTATCATGATTCCTAAGACAATTATGTACAATAATTAAGAATTTACTTCAGTAATAATTTAGTTATTATTATCCATGATATTTTCATAATGATATTATCTCAGGAAGCATTTAATTCATAGTTATTTATTAAATGGCATGTGTTTTCAATGATTTACCTTACCATTTTGATTATTCCTTATCTATTCATGATAGTTAAGTTATTTAAATTGAATATGATTTCGTTTATTTACCATTTAATATTGATTATTCCTTATGTAATCATGATATTCAGGTTATTGATTGAATGGGATGTGTGTTCATATATTTATCTTTCCATTTTTATTCTTCTTCATTTAATCATGATGTCTTCCACTTTATATAACTCTAACTGATCATTTGAGATCACCCCTATTTTTTTCATTTCCTACGAATCTAAGAATTATAATATGAATGATATGTACATATATTCTAGATGGGGTTCTGGTATTCATGAAAATAATTATGTTTTAATTTGAATATTAATATATAATAGTCGAAACGTGTATGTATCAATTTACCATGTCTAATAAACTATTCGGTTCTTCAGGATGAGATTCATTATATATTATTCAAATGTAATAAAATATTCAACAACTCAATTTTATTAGAGTAGGGTTCATTACAATAGAAATAATTTCAATTAATTAATAATGGTTTATAAATAAAATTTTAATTATCCCATGGATATTATCTAGGAGTTTCAAACTATATGTTTGTATAAAATCCAAATGTTGTGAACAAGGTGACAATGGGTCAAATCCCAATGCACCCGTTTCGAAGATATTACCCCTAGGTAAAATTGTGCTAGACCTACATCCACTTTCATTATCCAGATCTGGATTTTTTTTTCTTGTAAAACCACATGATCTCAACCTTACCATAATTTTACAATGTTATCCTACATTTAGACTTATCCTCAAATTCAGTCATTGAGGTATATTACCTAATATATATATTTTAATTAATCTAGTTCCCTAGGTTTATTCTAGAAATTCTGTAATATAAAATATGAATACCCCAATCCTAATATTCTATAGTCTATGTATATATTATTACATTGGTACTAGATATAGGTGATATCATCTCAGACTGAATAGCTTTGTAGTCATCATAACCAAGATACATACTTGAAACACACATTATATTTGAAAACATAAAATAAAATTTAAAATATTTATTGAGAACACCATTATTCCCTTCACTATATCCTTATATATCAATCATAATACACTTCATGGAATCCTGGTGAAAGGAAATGTATGAATACTGTGATCACTAGTGGTCAGTAATGGTATGTGTACAGTAGAATATATGATGAAAAAATAAGACATAATCAATATGGAAAGGTAAATAACTAAAATAATATTCATTTAATCAATAACATGACCATTAAAAATAATATCTAAGGAATAACTAATGATGAAAATAATTCCATATAAATAGTCATACAAGATTAAACCTTATCGATAGATATTCTAACTAAATGAATAACCACATTGACATCAATAACTAATCATATAATGGAGGAATGAATAATATCAAATATCATATCTATAACATCATGTCTTCATTCCATGTAATATAAAAAAAGGTAATTCCTCATACAAATATTCAATATAGTTTGTCTCATAAGACCTATTGATGCATTGATTGGATACAATGGTCCTCACCTGTCGCTTACTAAGTCCAATGCATTTCTCATATGAAATAGAGGAAACATAATCATATAAACAATCATATTAGAAAACTAGCATACTAAATTTTAATAATTTTAAACATAATCAATATCAACGTTCAAATTAAAAATCAGAATATGAAATGTCAATAGTTTCATCAATCAGTATAAAAAATCATATGTTATCCAGAGTAATGTGAAGAATAGTATCAAAGAAGTATATCCCCATTAAAATTGATCATAAACCATCAAATGAAATAATAATGTTTGTATCATTACAAAATATTCCAAATGGATCATAATTAAAATGGGGATCATTTTCATTGATAAATAGGGAAACCATAAAATATAATTAAAATATTCTTGAGGAAAATATCCCTTTCGCTTTGAAAGTCAATTTTAAAAACTAGAAATTTATAGAATATTAGGAATACATTTTCTTTGAATATAATCTTGGAAACATGTATAGTATACTTCAAGACATTGATTGTACATGGTAACAGGTAATTCATTACATGTAAAATAACTTTAAAAAACCTTTTTTTCACAATTTTTTAAAAGGTTTAAAAGTACCTTCTTCGGAAAATAAAAACAAGATTAATTATAAACCATTTCATGAAAAGTTAAAAATGGTTTAAAAATATATTTAATAAATCATTTTTTTATTTTAAAAATATTTTTTAAAATATTTTTTGAAACCATGGACAGGGAAGAAAAAATATTTTAGATTTGAGGGATAAATAATATCATCTAAATTAAAAGACATATTGTCAGTTATATCCTGTGAGAAATAGATGAAATTTTTACTATTAAATGAAAATTTATTTAATATCTAAAAGAGAATAAAATTTAATCATTTCTTTGGATATGGATCATAATATTTCATCATCATAAATATAATCACAATTAATCCAGATAAATTATGATATTGTAATTATGAAACCCATTCCACTTTGGTAAATTTTGAATCATTAACCCAATAAAATAAATAAAAACAAATAATACATTAAATAACATGAAGATAAAATTATTAATGTTAAAATATGTTAAAGTGGTAGTATTTAAACCACACAAATGAAGTAATTGGTGAATAAGGCATAAGTATCATGGAAATAAAAGTTTGACAAGAAACCATTACCTCCTGTATAATTTCTTTATTACATATTCCAACCTCCTATATAATAAAAATAAATTTATTATAAATATAATAAAAAAACTCATATATGTCACTCATTTTATTATTTTCTAATTACATTTTATCACAGGTTTATTAACAATTCTTTAATAAGTATGCTTGTCTTGAGGATATCTACATCATTTTTAATGTATGTTTTATTTTGGTAGTTTTCGTCATTGTTTCATAATCTATATAATGTTACCCTTAATATAAATATCATATATATTCAATATATAAGTATTTATAACAGACCATAAAATCTAGAGGTAGAAAAATGAGTTACATCATTCATGTAGATGGTAGGTCGTACGTACGCATGAACATTGCCTTAATTTTTTTTACGGATGGAACGAAAGAAAGGTAAATAATATTTACCATTCCAGAATAATTATAATATAATATATATCAAATATATTTATTTAGTATATCCTTATTACCATCCATGTCAAGATAAAATTAAAAACATGTCTTCCTGCTTTGTGGATGCGGTAGTCTAGACGTATACACGAGCGACATTATCATTTTCCAACTGATTGGGGGTTAAGAAGGTAAATTTAATATTAAAATTCAATAATTTTAAAATTTTCATAAATATATTTGATAAAAATTAAATCCATAATTATAACCATTCAAGAAATGTGTTGATAAAAATGAATAACATTGTTTTTTGTGGTGGTACTCTACAGTACACACAGTGGGCCATTTCTGTTACAATTTGATTAAAGAAGATATCTATAAAATCCATGATAATAAAATATACAATCTAAGTATTTGGGAGATTATATATTTATTATTTAATCATTGTTTATAGTTATTTTAACTAGTTAAAAGATTAAATAAAAAATAAAATTAATGGTTAAGAACTATACCTCTTCTTCGGACAACCTCTTTTAGTTTATACCTAAATCCTTATTAGAATGGCTTTATGATAAAACAATTACTCCAGGTCATGGGGATGGATTTATATAAGTTATTTGGTTGTTTATTATCAAAACCAAATGGATTTCAATATGTTAAGAGGGGAGGAGAGGGGTTCCCTTTTAAATAATAAATTGTACCCACGTTTTTCACATGTCAATAAGACCCAAAAATAATAATTAGAAAAAATTAGACAATATAAGGTCTAAATATGTTCATAAAATAATAATTTTAAAAGTGTTTAGGTTATTTTAACCCTTATAAATTTAGACTAACCCACGGTTAATGCACTTTACACTTAACATCGATAATTTATTTTTACATCTTTTACTATTAATTATTACTAAAACATTTAGATAAAATTATTATATAACATTAATTATGATTATTAAAAATATTTAATCTATTTTAAAAAATTAATTTCAAATATGTGGAAACAATTAATTTAAAATTAAACCTGAAGAAGTGACAAAAAAATGGTTTTCCAAAAGAAAATGTTTAAAAATTATAATAGGTTTTTATACTAAAATTTAATATATAACTGATTTAAATGACCTAAATTTGATTAATGATATTATATTTGTAATAATTATTCTTTTAAAAAAATTGAATCAAAATTTAACTTGTAAATACTATAAACAAAAAGGAATTTTAAAATAAAAACTTAGTATTTTCACTATTCATTAAAAAATTAATATTTTCACAAAATTCCTAGAAATTAACATTATCATAATTATGACATGATGATTTTAAAAAATAATTTATTTTTCAGAAAAAATTCTAAAATTGTTAAAAATAAAATTTAATATAACTGTGAAAAAACGCGATGAAACCATTTCTTTGAAAAAATATTGTTTTTTTAAAACAAAATCATTTTCTTTAAAATAATTTTTATTTTATTTTTTAATCCATTTATAAATAATAAATTTATTTTATACATGTGTAAAACATATTGTTTTTATAATTTATTTAGTACTATTTATTCCCGTCAATTTAACATCTTGGTTTTAACATCCATATTTAAATATTATATTTTACAGGTCATTAAAGCTTGGTGTTATATGTCATATATCTTATCAAACATAATTTCATTTTATAAAAATATAAGGTGATTAAAATAGTGGTGATGGTATTCCCTATATACCATCATTAGGCTTCTTAATAGTATATCTAATGGAGCTCTTTGAAATAATAGTTAATCATCTTAATCAAACACGTTAATTTTTCTTCTACTTATACCACCTTAAATAATGTCCTAAACATTCCGATATACAGAAAAAAATATCTCATATTCAGAGATAATATTATGTTAATGGAATAATATTTATCAACCTCTTCCTCCGTCAAATGGGAAATAAAACCATTACTCGAGTGTACGGTGTACTACGACATCGCGAACTGATGTAATGTTTCTTCCATCACCACCACACATATTTGGTCATAATTATGTAAATAATGAATATATATGATATTTATGAAATAATTAATTTCTACAAGTGTAATATGTCATCCAATTTCTAACTATTTCACCTGTTAAAAATGATAACTTCCCTCGTGTGTATGTGTGGAAAACCACCTCCTTGGGGTAATTTGGTTTTTTTTCATGAATGATTCTGAAATTTTTTTGGACATATAAAATGATAATTATTTCTAGATTAAAATTATATATATAGTGGAACACTAAAACCTTTTTAAATGTTCAACCTATAAGAATGTTTTTTATTATAATGTATTGAACAACATTAAAAAATCAATCATGATCTTAAGAAATTTAATAAATATATAATGTATCGTA
Organism: Viscum album; assembly: GCA_963277665.1. NCBI lineage: Eukaryota > Viridiplantae > Streptophyta > Magnoliopsida > Santalales > Viscaceae > Viscum > Viscum album. The sequence continues at coordinate 634,665,909 of OY728130.1, forward strand.
ATAAATGAAATTAAAGGTGTGGTAATAAGGTTATATAGCTAAAATAATTTCTCAATAAGGTAGAATACTAATAAAATTTTATTACACCAGAGGTAAACTGTGTATGTGCGGAGTCAAACTTAAGGTAAATGGATTGTTAACTAAATTTCTACTCATTGAGTTATACTTCAAGTTCATTGATTATTTTATGCCAAGATTATGTGTGAAATATCCTTTGATTGATTTATGTAGTATTTATACTTTTCAAATCAACATTTTTTACACGCAATCACTTTATGGTTTAATTATCACTTAGATTATACAATCTTTGTAAGGTATTTTACCTTAATGTGCACCCTATTGAGTTATATTAGGTATTATGTAGCCACTTTATTTTTTGTTGTCTAAATATTTTTCCTTTATTTTATATATGATGAATATCTATTTATTCAGGGTAATTAATGTTTCAATCCATATTTACTTTTCAAGTTTAATTTCAAAATTTCCAAATTGGTATTAATTTGTTTTTCAATCTATAATTTTGGGATTTTTATATTTTCATTGAAGAAAATTTATAATCTATACATCTTAAAATTAATATATTTTCATTGCCTATAGTGATATAATATTTTTCCACGTTTTCATCTAAATTTTCCTCTCTTTTGGAATAGAATAATAAAAATAAATTTTTAGAAGAAATATTTTTCGTGTATCTTATTTGATTTGGTATAGTTTTCTTTAATGTTTATATTTTTCAAATGTTTTTTAAAACCTTCATTTAAATATACTCAAATTACTTTTTATGAATTTTTTTATCCTTTCCTTTTTATATAGTATGGAAGGAATATTTCAAATGTTTTCAAAGGAGTCATTTTCAACCTTCTTTACAGAAATTCAAAAGGAGTGTTTCTTTTTAATGCATATAGTGTTAAAGGCCTTTCCTACTGCTATGACCATTTAATATTATTTATATTTTTTGAAAAATTATCAATTTTTTTTCTAATAAAAATGTTTAGGGATATTTTATTATAAATTTTGTTTACCCATTATTTAAAAGACTTGATTTTATTGAAAAACGTATATTTAGAGTGAATCGATAGTCATGTTTTATATATTATTAATTCTGGGTTCATTAACATTCTCTTGAAACATTCACTTTTCAATGACCATATTTCATAAAACATTAAATTTATCATCTATATCGAGATTAATTTAATCACATATATACCTATTTCCTAGATTGTATAAAATTTCTACATATGGTGTCTTACTAAGAATGTTTTTCGACTAATTAGAGAAATATTTATATTATATACTCTATACACAGAACTGATATTTTTTTATGATGCATATTATTTATGAATTAAATTGATCATTCAACATATCAGGAATACATTGACATGTAATTATGGTTTGATTCCTACTATATATATCCCCTAATGCATCGAGTGGTCTCATGAAAAAAAATAGTTTTATAGCCTTATTAAATGAGTTTTTGGTGTATGCCTACCCATATTTGAAAATATCTTGGCATAAGGACATGATCATAGCATCATAAAGATTCACTAGCTTGATTGTGAATTCAATTATTATTATACATGAGATTATTACACTGACATTATCCATTGATTTATTTTTTTCTCAAGTTATTAATTAAATGGAATGTTTTTTGGTTATCTACCTTTCTTGTTTGATCGTACCTTATTTAATCATGATAGTTACCATTGTACACAACTCAAAATGAGTAATTAATATCACCCTTAATTTAATTTATTTTCCCTGGGATATAAAGAAGGAATATTTTACTGAGATTCAAGGATACCAAATATTTTATTTTGAAATGTATGATATTTTATTTCCAATATAAAATGAGAATCATGTATTTATCTAGTTATTTAGTACTAATAAAGTGATTGATCTATTGTGATGTGATTTCTTATATCATAAGTAAATAAAATTAAATAAACAAACATTTTCGGTTACTAGAGTTGGGTTGTTACATAAAATACCCCTGAAACACATCTCTGAGTGGATGATGTGTCATCAAGAATACTCTTATAGTTTAATGATGTACCACTATTTCAAATCTTCTAGTGGATGATATAACACTAACCTAAAATATCTATGATGAATAGGTTTCGCTATTTCATTATAATCGTGGTGAATTGTGGATCATTTGTTCACTTTGGAGGTAATATGTACCAAAAACATTGAAAATGTGGATAATTATCAATAAATAATTATCTCTATGTACATGGATCACCAAAAATATATTAAGAATCCATCAAAATTATTGATTTCTTATTTTAACATAAATATTAAACATTTACAATTATATGACATATCATGTGTCCTGATCTCAAGACACTAACCCACTAAATGTATTATTAGTAGACCATATTACCCTTGTACCATCACATTCATAATATATTCCTCATAATTAAATACTCTAGGATACCTCACTAAGATACTAAGAATAAGTATCAATAATAAACACCCATTCCATATCCTAATTTACACTTTCATATTATTATCCTTATGAAAAAAATTTAAAATACAACTGGGTCAGCACATACCTCTCACTAATCATTTATGTATTTTCTATTAAACACTATCCCAAATAAATTAAATAATACAATTTAATTTATATTTATCTCATATAAAAAATTACCATTTCCCACATTTCTTATGATTAATTCCAGATGATTAAATTCAATCAAGAAATTATGTGACTACCTACCTAGGAATAGTAAGGTTACCAAATATACTCTAAAGATTCAGCATTAAGTGGAAGAAATCAAGGAACCAAACCCTCCTAAAATTAGTTTCATAAAAATTGATTTATAGTAATCTATAAAAATCTAGCTATTAAATGGAAAAGAATCGTAAGACTCACACGTAGCACTCCCTAATGATTGAAAACAAGAAAATCCATGCTTTAATTATAATTAACCACACGTGGGAAGTAAATAAAAATGTAAAAGAGTATAGAAGTGGTAAAATGTTTCTTTTAGAATATAATGCTATATATTCTTCATTTTTATACATTTTAAAACCAATTTAATTTATTAAATTAAAATTATAAATATAAAATTGGGCTTACAAAAACTCTTTTTGGAACCTATTGAAACTCAAGTGACCTACGGGGATTCTAGTTTACCCTCGCCATTTCCATCCATTTTAATTGGTACTATCCAATACCGTATCCACAAGAACTTTGGTCGGATCCCACATTAATTAAACTGGCATTATTTCAATTAGGTAAATTTCTATCACTAGCTCATTTCACAAAAACATGAGCCCCATCCTCATTCGACTCCTTCGACACCCTAAATCGATCATGATACATTAGTATTAAAAATATTGAATTTTTACTGTATGAAAAATTATAGGTGTTATAAACATCCCATAATTTAATAGGTCATCCATGATATTCAATGCTAACCATCAGAGAGCCCAATCTTCAAAAATCTTCAGACACTATACCATTATATTATACTCCTTATCCAAATAATACTCTTAGATAAATCCATGATTATATTACATTTATACTAGAGGTTCTCTTTCCCCACATGTATTCACCTCACTATGATCCACTATCTGAACCAGTCACTCCCCAAATGACATATTCAGCTCTAACATAACATTTCCAATGTTAATAACATGTGAAGGGTGATAATGGTGACTATAATGCTAATATACATAAAAAAGTATTTCATAGCTCTATATCCCTAATTTTCTCTAACTAGTATGAGATGGTATAAATCCTCTTCAAACCACAAATTCCCCCAGGAATCTAAGTGCTAGAATACCATTCCTCTTAATATGTTGATATCCCAATAATGGACAAACCTATTAGAACACTTGGTAACCCATCTCAAAATCTTTAGGATATGGTTTCTACATGACATAAGATCTCTTCCTAGTCTGAGTTGTCTCCAACCACTTCATGGAAAAATATATATGCTCTGACATCTCTTGAATGAGACATGGTTAGATAACCTATTACTCCCCTATATATAACTATCATATAGTATATCAATAAAAATAGTCATACAACACATAAAATGGAAACATATGAATTGAATAATTATGATTATTTTTATAGGAGAAATCCATGATTTCTAAATGGTTCTCCCATGAACCATGTAAATAAAGGAGATAAACTCACAATATTTCCTCCAAAACCTGAATATTTTACTCAGACAATCATACATATGAGGATGGTAAGCAGTAATAAAGTTCACCTACATATCAAGAGCTCTCTGCACCCCATTTTGGAAGACAAATATAAAATTTTTATATTGTTCAATAACAACCCTCCTAGGAACACAATAGAGATGTGATATCTCCTAGAAAAATATCATTCCTTACTCTTTAATGGAATAGGTCCCTTAGAGAAGTTGTAAATATAATCCCTTTTTCAATTGGTTCATGATAAAGAATATCACATTACTCTAATGAAACCACCTTGTTAATCTTGTCATAATTTCTATGATCACATTATCCCACATTCATTTGAGAAATCACAGTGATTGACGAAGCCTTGTAGTTTTTTTATAGTGGACCTTCACCTATTATCAAGTGATGCATCATTAATGAAATCTAACATGTCCATCTATATCTGAAGTCTATAATACAACATCTGAATTTCGTGATACATATTAGTATACCAAATGTGAATAGACTATATTAAGGTATGTGAATTATAAATAAACACCTCATGCATGCTCACAGAGACTACCACATGACCCAAAATATAGAGGATATCATATATGTATAGGAAAAAATAATGTAATGTATCTCTACCATATATATTGTCCCTAATAACCATTATATCTGGGTATAACAAATACCTCTCATTCACTATCTTGTGGACTGTATTAGTAATAATCAATGATTTCATGGTTTCCTTTCCCTCGTACTCCTTAACATCAAGATTCATTTTCTTGAAAAGGTTAAATATATACCACTCACTACTTTCTAGACACATACACCACTTGTGCCTATGTCATTATATTCAATGAATCATCCATGAAATTCTTTTTCCTATTGGTGTATGCAATCTCAAATTCAAAATATTGTAGGTACTCAATCTACACCCACTGGTGAAGGTTAAATTATATTGGTTAAAACATATACAACATTCTCCTATGTTCTGTATACACCAATAACCAATAATCTAGAAGGTAGTGACATATACATCTCATAAAATGTGCTACAAACCATATTTTTATATCATGTGTTAGGTATTTCCACTCATGATTCCTAAGCTACATAGAATCGTAAGCAACCACTCACCCACCCTAAAATAAAGCTCTCTAATATAGACTTATGAATAATCAAAATACGGTGTATAATATTTACCCAACTCTAGATAGGTTGTGATTAGATCTGATGAAAACCTCCCATCTAGACCATTAAATTCTATCACATTATCATTTGAACATAATATCACGATCCTTTTATCTTCTAGTCCTTCATTAACACTTCCAAGTGGGGTAAATATTCAATAAATCTATATTAGTTACCAACCTAAAATAAAAAAAGATGAATCTAAATGATCTTATAGTGACACTCTCGATAAAATAATGCTTCAAACTTCTAAGTGTGTACTACTTTGATTGCTTAAAAAACCAACCTTATCTCAAAATAACCCATCCCTAATACCAAAATATCACATCATGTATTTTTCATATAGCTAGATCTGTTATGGTGTACTAGAAGAGATCTCTAAATAGTGATCATAGAAATTCAATGATTAATAGTACATAAAAATATAATAAAAAATGAAACTAAAAAGGCATCTAAATATTTATTGAAGACCCAATTACTCTTTTCTATAAACTTTTCATGCTCATTAATTAACCTAAAAGTCATTACAAGGTATACATACAGGGTTTACCTTCTCCTAAAAGTTGTTTACATAATATCAATATTCCTCTACCACAACTAGATATAACCTAACCAAAAAAAGAACTTGGAGAACATATTGGATCCACCCAACTGATTAAATTATTCATCAATATAATTAAGAGTAAACATTTTCTTAATTATCTACACGGTTAGCCATTTTTTATACACATATAACAACATTTATATGTCCACCATCTAGGTGAAAAACATAGGATAACCCTAAAGGGATGATCTTGAGTGAATAAAACACTTTGCATCTAAATCATCCAATAATGTATTCATATCCCTACGATCTATTAGATCAACCATGTAATTCATTACAAATATGGGATATATGACTAGAATGAGATTTATTATAAACTCGGTCACATGCATTAGGGGAAATCCCAAAAAATCCTCTATAAATACATTCTTAAAAATGTTTGATGATTAGAATAATTAAAACTAACATTTATTCCCTTATATAAGCTTTATACTATCCATCTTAGTGGAGATAGACCAAGCTATTGATATCTAGTTTTGGAATATCCTTCTTGTGAATCCTTCTAAAATAAATAGGTATAATAGTCACCCTTTATAAACATAAAAGATAATTTTTATTGATAGTATTCAATATGAACTTGATACTGACTCTGTCAAACAAACCTAAGGGTCACATAAAAACTAAAAATATCACATATGAATAAATATTATAAAATTATACAACAACTAAACATGATAGTGAACTCGTAAAAGCACATGATATATTCATACCATTACTCTAAGTGTGTATCGATGGAAATCTCCCTATATATTGATTGCATGGACAACCATATATCACTAACCAACTAATATAATATAAAATAATACTATGAAACTGTATCAAATAAAATAAACAACATGTTTTTTTCTAAAACAATCATACATATACTTGTAAATAATTACCCACCCTGCATGGTAACAACCTATTTGATGGTGTGAAGATAAGATTTTCATCATACCTTGACATATCAATGCTTAGATTCCCTAAATGAAAACACCTTACTAGTAATTTTGATCATGTACCTAGAAAACATGACTTTATCTTTGGCCCAAATGACCAATGGAACTGAAATAGACCATTTTAAAGTGTACTCCTATTCCTAGTCTAGAAACTTGATTCTGACTAGATTCTCACCCACTATCCAATCATGGATCCACACTATAAAACCTACACATGTTCCCCATCTCCCCATACGAACAAAAATCATTTGATAATATTTCATAATAAGGATGAAAAATACTCTACATTCCATATATATTGCACTCAAATAACTCTCACTCTCCTATAGGATTTGACAAAACCTTACCCTCACTATCATGCATATCTATTCCCTAGAAACTCCCCTAACCCCAAATTTCTTTCAGGATAAGGACCAGCTCTTGTCATTAGTAAAATAAATCATATTCCCAAATTATGTAACCTCGGTCCTATTTTTCAAAGTAACCATTTTCAGATTCACAGCCTCAAAGAATTATTTCAAGTGAATGATATTCAACTAATAGAAAATATAATTCCCCAGGCCATACCTAAAACACTTAACCCCAATTGTCTAATTACCTAGTAGCATATGTGAAAAATATAATTGATTGGTAAAATCGGTGGAATAATCTGTCATCAACATGACCAATATATTAGATTCATGAACTCTAGATATTAATCATCCCTTAGTGTCTATTGGAGGAAATTATCAAATTAAAAACAATAAAACACATCATGGAAATCCCCACATACTATAATTGTTAGACTAAAACTTATTTGGTCCACAAATAAAGTAGGTATCAATCTTTAATCGCCTCTTAGGGGGTGACTTAAGGTGATTGAATATGGTTTATATAGTCTCTCTCCAAAACTCAGTATCCCAGAGTCCACCATCTTCCACAAGGAATAGTGGAAAATATATCTATAACTCACATGTTAGATATGAAATGGTCAACCCACATCTCATCACCCAAAACCATGTATTCTATAACACCTATGATGAACTCTCTTATAGATAATGACCAATATAAGAAATAGGGAAATCTAAATGCTTCAGCTCAACCTATGAGGGGAAATACTCATCTCTGTACTTCTACAACTCAATAGGAGGTCATCACAATGGAATGTAACCATAAAGTTAATACAATCCCATAGGTCATGATGTTATCTCATGTCTATATATCCCGGTTCCACATATATAGTATAATGATTATAAAACACTACCATAAACGCCCACCCTTTGATAAAGGGTTATCACATAGCTTGGATTGAGTCTACTCCAACTTATCCACTCTAGAGTCAGATAAAATTTCATATTGGATAATGTAATAGTTAGAACATATCAATAATAATAATCAATAATCATAGGCCATTCATGTAGATTGTCACTGACAATTCATAAAGGAAAAATAAATATAAACTATTTTAAACACCTTAAATATCTGAACCATGCATCATAACCAAAACATTAATAACATGTAAGTATATGAATATCATATGATCAATTTTTTATATAAATTGATGCATAAACACATGATATCTTATAACCTTAGGCCTTGATTAATGAGAAACATACTCCAAATTATAAGTCACATTATGAGAATCTCAAAACCATAACACTGAAAAGGTATAAAATTAAATCCTATCTTGGGTGAGTTAGACATCACTCAAATGTGGGTTAACTGCTACTAGAAACAAGATACATATAAAGAACAAAAACAAACCTCTATTCTATATAAAATATGCCAATTAGTAAGAAAAAAAGAAACCAAAGCATGTAGATATCACTTTGTAGAGTACGTAATTTAGTTTACTGTCACCATGACTAAATTGGGTACAACACATGTTAATTGGGCATACATGTATGTAGAAGTCTATAAAAAAGATATGGTATTCAATATGATAGGTATGGAGGCTGTATCCTAAGGCACAAACTTCTATAAACATAGTAGAATAAATATCAAAAACTAGTCATATCAATATAAAAATATCATAATATAGACATTATATCCAAATAATAAAAAAATTGGAAAACAATACCTTTCCATATCAAATTGAACAACTATGTATGTGATATAATTTATAACAACATACGCATGATCACCTATATGAATGTCATACAGAATATGTCTAAAAATTAAACAAAATAGTGGATATACACAAAATAGATCATGATTCATGGGCTATTCCCATCTTATAGACCTAAAAACCCTCTACCATTTCAACCATTACTCACAAAAAATCACATTCCCTTACCTAGGTCATGAAAAATATTGTTTTCTAGGGTTCGAGGGAGCCTGATAAGTGTTTTAGTATAATTCACTAGACCACCAACAACAACATCCCTAAAAATTCCAGTAAATAGAGTTTTTTTAAATATATAATGAAAATAAAGTGATTAAAAATATATAAACTATCACATTATATAATTCTTATCATCCTTTCTATATATGACCACACTGAATTTGGCTAGTGGTGGAATGGGATGATATACCCATAATCTAAACAAACATCAAAAATAAAATATTTATTTCTTGTTATATTCTAAATGTGGTGAATGACCTATAAAAATAAAGTATACCAGGTTAATGATGCATAATAATCACTATCTAATCAGTTGAATGATCCATAATTAGTCAAAATCAAGGGTGTCTAAGGAATTCTCTATTGGTTGAGGTATCACCAAATTTAGGTGGATGATATGCCACCAAAAATATTCTATATGTCGGAAAAGTTCAACCAAGTTACCTAACCTAAGTGGATAATGTACTAACTATATTACCCTCGATGTGGATGATGTACCACTAATGAAAGTCTCTACATGGATAAGTAACCAACAAGAAAACTACTAGCGAGGCCACTACACTATAACTATAATTCTCAAGGAGGATGTTGTACCACCAATATCACCATAAAAGTGATAAATTTACCACCACCAATAATTCTTATGTGGATAGTATACCACCTAAACAATTCGTTGAGTGGATGATTCACCATCAAGATAGACCTTATTGTTAGATGATGTACCCCTAATATGATCCATTATATAGATTATATATGAAATATATAATATCTTGATGTGGATGGGGTTCCACCATTTCATTAGTCTTATAGTGAATTATGGATAAAAATATCACTTTGTGTGGATGAAGTATCATAAACATATAAAGTGTGGATGATAAAAAATCACTAATTAACTCTTCATGGATGTTTCACCACCAACACACCATGGATAATTCGAAATGAATTATTTATATTTTTTATATCAATATAAATCATTTATAAAATTTTAAGATGTCATGGGAAATGATATTAATCCACTAACCTAGTCATATAATCGATCCTATGCAGGCTCACCACTATCTTATAACATTTTATTTCTATTTCAAACTATAGTATAGTCTATAATACACCCACTATGTTATTATGAAAAATCTCCAAGAATAAGCACTCATTGCATGTCTACAGTCACTATTTTACATTCCAATTGACATGTAAAATGGTTAGAGGAGTCCATCAGTGTCATACCACAACTCTCATGAATCACTCATGTGAATCCTGGGAACTAATCACCTATAATAAATTAATGAGACAAATTTTATTTATTGTTATGTCAAAAGAAACAAAATGTTGTTTCCTCCATTTCGTACAATGTGTGTTATATAATTAAAAACCATAAAGAATGTTGGTGTCCAATGATACATGACTGGTAGGTTCCTTATCAAATATCTGCTACTCATTTTATCACAAATCTATGAAATTTTAGAACCTGACCCCCCCCCTTAATTTTGGGGTTAACCAACATTGCATGATGAACATTGTGAAAAAACGATATTAGAGAGAAGATGAGTGTTGGTATCACCAGTATAACCCCCTACAATAGAAAAAACTCTAATCTAATCCATAATGATTAAAATCCAGGAATGGTAATTAAATGATGATGAAACAAATTGTAGGACGGTACACTATCACTTATGGAAGAAAATTTTGTGAAATTCCTATTTTAAAGGAATTTAAAACCCATTTAATTAGTTAAATTGTTGTATAAACTCAATCATGGGTCAGGTAAAATAAAACTCTATTGATAACACGCCATAAGAGTGATGGCATATTGAGGTTTCAATGCACCCCCAGTGGGATTCTATTGGTAGTGGTAGTATCCACTTTCTTCCCTGCCATAACTAAAACGGGATCTCATCATACTTTAGATGATAATCTTCTACTTGGTCATATTTCTATCACCAGTTAATTTACTCAAAAAATTATATCAATCCCTATCTAACGCCTCCAACCCATAAAATCAATCAATATATAAATTTTTTAACAAAAATTAGATCAAATTTAGACTTAATACAATTGTTGGGTTTTATAGTCACAACCAACATGTGGGTGTTACTGGACCCATAGTTATTAAATGGTGATATATCATCAAACCATATTTATGTATATGCTACGACACCATTCACCAATGGTTGTAATATAGTTATATATAATTCACACAAGGTCGTTAGATGGTGATTTATTATACACCCATAGTTGGGTATATAGTGACACATCATTCATCCATGGTTATTATATACTGATATATCACTTAACCATGATTCTTATATGGTGAAATATTATTCAACTTTTTAAATATAGTGATATTTCATTCACCATAAATCATTATATGGTGATATAAAATTCACTGATGGTCATTCTATGGTGATATATTATTCACCGTAATTTATGTATATCCTTATGCATCATTCACCCATGGTTGTTAGATGGTAATATATAATTCAACCATAGATATTTTTATGGTGATACATCATTTACCATTGGTTATTATCTAGAGATACATCAATAAAACTTTTCAAGTAGTAAGGAGATACATCATTCATGCATGTATTGTATGGAGATGTATCATTCACCTTGATATATTATTGGATATAAATTATTTAAAATGGTTTATTAGTATTGTGATGAATCATTCACCAAGGATATTATAATAGTTTTATATAGTTTAACATTTTAGGATTGCAGTTATTTTTTCACTCATGTTTATTATTATGATACATGAAAAAAATCCCATGTGGTTTTGATCAATCCATGGAATTTTTATCCCATTTCTTGTACTATAATAAGGATGTATTCATCGACCATTAAGGTGGTTTCTTGAGTACCTAATGATTCAACAAGTTTATAGAATTGATCTGTATTTCGTTTTTTCATATATTATATGTATACACATATATACTAATTATTATTAGGGGCATCATTTTTGGTGTCCTAGAAAGTTTGTTTCTTACACCCATCATGGATACCATTGTGGGAGTTTAAACCATATGTTTGCAATACGAGTCTTTGTATAATCCATTGTATAGGTAAGTATGTTAGAGATGGTCAATGATAATTTTGAGAAAATTATAAGGTAGGTATGATTAAAGTGTTGTTGTGTCTCATTATTGAGGTTAAGTAGTATCCAAACAAAATTTTTTATTTTGAATTGTATAAGAATGCTAAAAGGTGGTATTAGTTCCTTTTTTATTGGTTTTGTAATTTAGAAATGATATATGGAAATTGGATAGGTCCAAACATTGGATGGATATTGTACTTATGCATAGTGATAAAATATTTATGTGAAAATTACATATTTCTATAGAGTTCATATTATTTTTGTAATTTTCATTGTTATAGTTGAGATGATTTTGATATAGTGTGATTTTTCAGTTATAGTTTATTAGTTTACTCTTGGCCTCAAGTGAAATTAAGTGTGTGTTCATTTTTCATGCTTGGAATTTTGGTTTATAATCTAAGTAATTTCTTATATATGATTAAGAATGACTTTTTTAAGAAATAAAATGGTTTATTTTTATAGAATAAATATTAACATATTCAATGTTTTCCGATATAATGTATTAGTGGATGTCTACTTAATCAAACCTAGTATTCATGACATTGAGGATAAAAATTATTGGATAGAGATGTTATCAACATATAAATGGATATAATGATGATAACTATAGTGTGGGTATTATGGGTATAAGAGACCCACGTATGATGAGATCCCTAAGATTACTAGGATTGCATATGATTTTCCTTAATTTATGTGACACACTGGCATGGGAGTTACTTTATTGGATAAAAATTAAATGGTAATTAGTTTATATACCATGGGTGAGAGCCTAGAGATAATGATATATCACTCCGCAAATTAGTAAGGTGAATTTTGTTGCAGGATAGTAGATTATTTTCTTATTTATATTTGAAATAAATTTCTATGTGTGAGGGTAGACCCTAAGAGAGGGTTTTACTTGGAATATGGGTTCCTTTTATGGTTGGAAGCATGGATAGATGCTTCATGGGAGAAAAAAACGCATGGATGATATGTGATAGATATATTGGTAATGATATGTGGATTTTCATAGGTATTTATTAGGAATAGAAACATAAATCATGCATCATGGATTTTAATTAACATGAATGGTAGGAATGATTAGATAATTTGGAATTTAATCCTAGGATCACTAGGATTTAAAACATAATTGACTGAATTTAGAAATGTGATAGGTTGGTTATATGGTACTCACCTTATCATGGTTTAAATTTGATCAAAAATAGTTATAGTGCCAGAAAAGTTTATAATGGGTTACATACTCTCTTTTCTTGGGATCAAGAAATGTAATTTTCCCAAACCGTGGGTTGTAATAATGATAGGATATCTATATATTTTCATTATGATGTAATTCCTAATGATAAATAAATAACTCTTATCCATTTTTATAAAGTTAGCATGTCAATTAGGGGATAATGGAGGATATCAGGTGGAGAGATTGTGATTGAGTTATGGGATCTTAGTATTTTATGAAACTACTAGGATTATGTTATGAAATTATAGTTAAACTGAGTATATCATGAGGTATGATTTGGTGTGATTTGGCCTTTTATAATGTGTTATACACCATTATTTTTATATGAAATTTTACAAGGGATTTGTACCTTTATATGGTATCAAGTGTTAGAAAAATAATGAAATGGTTTGAGGGTGGTGAAATTTAGTTTTAAAAACTCGAATCAATTCACTGTGGTTTTACTATTGTGGGAGATGACATATTTATAGTGTTATGGAGAAAGGACCAAGGGTTCATTAGTAATGAGGTGGAATTGAGACATGAAACTCAAATTTATGATGAGATATAACATTATTGTTAAATATAAAATACATTGTGATTATTGTGGGGTTTTATTGGACAAAAACGGGTTAAGTAACTCTTCCTAATTATTGAGAAATCTAGAGAGTGAAAGGACTACATAGTGTTTAGTAACTATAAAAGTATATTATTTCTAGGGAGATTGTGAGGATTCTATAGTGTTTTGAAATGAAATAGTCTCACAATGATGAGTGATTTCACTAATTTTGAAGAGAATCTAATGGGATTTAGATAATGTAGTAATAGATTATCAGTGATTTATGTTATGGTATATTTGATAGTTGTAAAGGATATAAACCCTCAAACAAATATTACATTATTAATTTAGAAGTATATAATAAGAATTTATCTTCAGATATGCTATATGAAAATGTTGAATAAGGGTATGATGGTGCTCCAAGAATCACGATAGTTGAAATATAATATGGTGGAGAAAACCATTGATAGCCCAATGGTAAGAACCCTCATTTGATATAGATTCAATAAAATCATTGGAATTAAATATATAAAAGGCCCAGAATTTTTTTGGTTGTTTTTTCACATAATTTAATGTATAATGGTGGCTAGATGTGCCTAGGTATTAGCAGACACCTAGGTGTGGGTTTTGATGTAGGTTGATTCTGAAAGGTCGGTACATTCAATAACTAAACATGAGTAAATTTTTGGATAAATAATATTATAGTACATATGTATAGATAGTTAGTACTCACAAGATATTATAATAATCGGTTTAATTAAATTAGGCTTCGAGTAATTTTTAGAGACCATGGTGAGTGACAATGAAATATATTGTGTATGATTTAAAAATTATCAAGTCTAGTGATATGTGGGAAGTGTTCTACTATATAGTAATTGGTGTGTGGAACTATAATTTAATAAATCCAAAAACTTCAATTTTATCAAGATATTATCATTGATTCGATGCTATGGCATGAAATCCATTTTATTTTTAAGCAAGTTACTGTAATAGTATACTCACTTTCACAATTTTCATGTTATCAAGTTTAATTATTGAGAATTGATCTGATGATGTAAATTGAGGAATGAATAACACTGATGATGTATTGGAAAAATTTAATTATATACAATAGATAATTTAACTGTTTTCTATGTAATTTGATATTCAATCAACTTTAGGATTACATAGAAAAAAATTTATATCGGGTCTTGGTGAGCAACATTGATCATGGTAGATGCATGAGCAGGCTTCTCAAGGATGAGAATTATTATAGTGGGACTTGTGATGACCCTGTCTATTATTCTCACTAGCTTTTAAGAGAGGATAAGTTTCAACTGAAGTGGAATGAGGGTCATTTCATATTGTTAATTTTTATTAGATGTTGGATTTTTTAGAAAGTGATTAAAAATTTATAATTATTTTTTTGAGGAATAATATTTGTAAAAGAATACCTAAAGTGGGAAATAAAGCATTGAATAATGATGGAGGTTTGGGTGGATATACAAATAGGTCACTAGATGCTCTATAAGAGGCCACCAGACATTTAGTGTCCATCTATAGGTTGCAGGTAACCCCACCTAGGGTCATTAGACACCAAAATCCCATACATCAAGATCGAATAGATGAACATATTTTTTAGATATTTTATTTCATACATATTGAAGAAAACCAAATATAACCCTTTATAATTACAATATAAATATATAAAAAATGGAGTCTCCTACATACCCATTAACTTTTATGTCTACATTTTCAGAGAGTTAAGAAGAAAAATTATGAAATAAAACCCAAGGATTTCAATCCAAATGGGAATTTTTTCCACTATAATAAGAAATATTTATAATATAATAATTCTTCAACAGCTCCACCAAAAATACCCATACATTATTCCCTTATAAATACATCCTATATAAATTCATTCATCATAACCTGGGGAAGTGGAATCAAAAGAAATGGTGATATCAAATTCTCTGTATGCGTAATAATAATTGATAACAATAAAATATCATAAGTTAGTATAATTTAAGCATAAGGGGATGGGAAATATCGGGTCCCTAAAATAGGATTAAGTGATATATACCTATTTGGGGGTGAATTAAGGTATGGAACTCATTTCCAATTTAAACACATGTTATTTTCGACCCTCATTTCAATGAATATATTGAACTCTTACTTATACGGGTTATCTAATTTTCTCTTTATGAATGGATGATCTGATTCCATTTTCATGTGATCATATTATCAACACATATTATCTATAAACTCGTTACAACTTTTTGAAATAGTGTTTTTAATAATGTAAAAATCAGGCATAAGAGAAAAATGATTTTTTTACAGAGTACCCCACTATGGGATTTTGCAAGGATCATGCGATGGATAATGTATTGATTCACTAGAAACACTATATGCTCACTTCATGGGGTTCTCATGGACACTATTACCTAGTATCAATTACCTTACAACCATCTTGGGTTGGTTTACTTCCAACCATAGATCACTTCCTCTCACTTACCTCATTTGGATCATTTCTCTAGGGAAGGTATTACAAGTTATAAAAAAAGAAAAATGACTATATCACCTTATTTTTAATTATTACACTATTTATGTAAGATAAAATATGAATCTCATGTTTCTATATCACTGTACTACTATGACTTTCACCTTAAGTAACACCATCTTCATTCTATGATATGTCATTGAATCAGCTTCACCTTATACTTTAGAAATATTATCAAAACATTGCAAACTAAATCATATTTTTTGCTACATGATAAAACATTCTTCCAATCCTTATTTAAAATTCAGATCTATCTATATAAAAACTATTTAGATATGAATTATAAAAAAACATCTAATGTCAATTTTATAGTGATTTTAGCTTTAGTCTTTCAATCCAATGGTTAGGTTTGGATATCCTTCTAAGGTGACAGATACAAGTGTCCCATGTATTTAATTAGATTATAAAAAACATTGAAATATGAATTATTCACATGAAAATCTTAGTCATAAAAACACTTTTAGAATACTCAATGATTTAACCTGATGGGATGAAAATCTTTTACTGTGAAATGGTATATAACTACATGACATTGTCATCTTTTTTTAATTCAAAAAATTGAATCCCATTCATATAAAATGTAGAAAAAGGGTAAATTTATATATATGGTGTTTCATTCTACTATATAATGATCTATCATAAAGTTGACTAGATCCATTATCACATATTTACCACCTACTAACTTCTCCTGTGATCTCAGGAATGATCTCTTATAACTCATTGATTCAATCAAATCTTTATAGTGTAGCCATTTTACTAGGTCCTGAGCTCCTATTGGACTGAAAATAGTAATTCATCAGTACTTACAAAATCATAATAACCACATCAAAATGAATTTATATGTTATGGACTCCACTTTTCAATATAATTACATAGAAATTGTATCTCTATGGTTTAGGCAGCATGGAAACTTCATGTATCCTGGTTTTCTATTTTTTCACCTTATAGGGAATATTCTTATGGATAATAACAAATTTACAAATAAAAAACACATAAACCCCTTCAGTATTTTGTATTATTTTTTATGTAACCTGTATGATCTTTATCCCACATCAAACATCCCTTTGAATTTCGATAATTATTTCAAACCAGTGCCACCATTCACTTGCTAGAAAATAATAGGAAATTTACTCATCTAATGATAACTCCACCATGGTGGAACTTTGCACCATAGTCCTGACATATCATGAACCAATTCTATTCCATACTAGTGATCACCTACATATAGAAACCCATACCAGGATTTCTTCTAGCATGGTTGGTTGTCTCTTTGGTGGTAGACTACTCGGAGGGCGTTATCCAGTTACTATACAAATTTTCATTTTAATTTCTACTATTTTGTTGTAACCAAACATTATATAGCTTGATTTTTTATTTCATTATACTTGTCTTGTTATATGATTACTTTTCGAAACCTACATTACGATGCAACCTAATGTGATGTGATGTATTTTCTAGATGTTATATTCAGAAATACCATCTACTAAAGTGGCACATCGTACCAAACTTCTTATATGGAACAACCTTTGTATCTAAAATATCATATTTTTTATCAATCAAATCTAATTGCATAGTATGTGGTACTATGGTATAGATTCTATCAACTGATTATATTTCTCTCAAATAGAATACAAACACGCTCCATCCTTCTTATGAAAAACCTATAGACATAATGGGTCATAAAAATACTCCATGAATCACCTTCATGCTGGGAATCCAGGAGGCCATATTCCACACATCATTTCAATAAACCAAATATAATTATACCTCATGTATTTTTAAAAAAACATTCACAAACATTTTGGGTTCCAATAATCCCCCTTTGGATTTTTTGACAATAAGAACTTTCTTTTTCCCATACCTCTATTTCAATGAGATAAAAAGGGTGGAATTAAATGTCAACCTTACTTCTCATATTTCCCATCAACCCCCCTTTGTATACAAAATGTGATAATTTGTTCTAATTAAATCTTTTACTTCACTATTTTCATTGACTTGGCATAGGTTTCAACTCAAATAATGGTCCCTTAATATTCTAATATATTCTACACCTCAAAGCTTGAGTACCAAGGGAAGGAGTTCCTTCTTTCTCTGGTGGATAACTTCCCATTTTCTCCACACCTTCTTCAACCATGTTTATGGACAATTTATGATATAAATTGAAAAAAATCATGTTATAATTTCCAATTCTAGAATCTTCTACATAACACACATCCAATGTACCTACAGCAACCTAAGACATGAGTGAGTAAATTTTCCACATAGAACTTGGTTATAAATAGGTCCTATAAGCCTACTAATTTGGTTCTTGGTGTAGGAAACAAGAGTCCAATTAATCCCATGAAAGGTTATCCATTTCACTCATGAATACCAAAAAAGAAAAAAATCATAGTATACTTTGGAATTTCCACTTTTTAAAAAAATATATAAACTACAACCTCATCACATTCTCAAACCAACCCTTTAGCATATAAAATATAACGCATAAATTATTGATACAAAACACATGGATCATAAATAAATACCAATGTTAAATATCATGATACTAATTCTTCTTGGTTCATATTTTATCAAAAGATTCTTCATTAAAAAATAATTCTTTAGTTCCTATGACTATTCATCATAAACTCATCCCAAATTTTGTATATCTTTACATAAATTATTGAAATACATTCCATCCAAATAATAACATAAATTATTATCTTAGATTTTTGATGAAACACTTTTCATCAATTATTCTACAATTTTCTATTAATTTTTTAAAATTAATGATTGAACACTAGATGCAGGTTTAGTATTTATAATAACAATGACCAGAAATACTTCAAAACACCTCTTTCGTAATAATAAACAGCTCAAAAATAGACATGTCTTATGGTCATAATCTTGTGTCAATTTAGAAAAGACACCCCATGGATCATTTATCCCGATTCATTATAATTATCCTAAAAAATGTTTTAAACATTTAATGTATATGGGAATAGGGTACCTTCCATATTCCACAAGTTGAGGAGGATGGTGAGTCACTAAGGACCACCACATTACCTCTATCATTCACCTTGTAGTTCGCTTTTTTAGAAATATATTTAATGAAATTAAAACTCATTTACACTTATTTTGGAATGTTTAACTATAAAAATAAAAAGTTATAACCATATCTTTCATTGGAAAATTTTATCAATATATATATA
Source organism: Viscum album (assembly GCA_963277665.1). Classification (NCBI taxonomy): domain Eukaryota; kingdom Viridiplantae; phylum Streptophyta; class Magnoliopsida; order Santalales; family Viscaceae; genus Viscum; species Viscum album. Next base: position 634,685,704 of record OY728130.1, read on the forward strand.
TTCTATCAATATAGATCGATATCTATTTCTCCAATAACACTTTTCTACCTTTATTGTTCCTTCAAGTGTTGTTATATCTTTCCACACATTTATTGTCTTGGTATATCCCTTTAATATTTTTCTATTTAGTCCTAAGAACATTTGAATTCCTTTCTTTTCTCATAAATAGTTTCATGTCTCTCTATGGGGTATAATTTTTAAAATTAGTTTTTGAGATTTTCTTTATTTCAGTTTCAAAATAACAGTCTTCCATATATAGATTTCAAAATATTTTTGTCAAGGGAACTAGGTTCTTACCATTTATATGATGATTTATTTATTTAAAACCTGATGAATTAACAAATTAGGAATAATTGGTAAAATAATAATTATTATAAAGATAATCATACAATAATTGTAGTGTTTTATAGCTAAGCCTTTCAAATATACCATATGATTCAAAACATTAAATATATTTCCACACCTCTGAAAACATAGAGATGTGTCCAACCATCCCACAAAAATAATACTTTTTTTCATACTTTATTGTGGGGATATATTATTTGTCATTATCTCTTTAATGAATCCATTTAAATATTTTTCACATACCTCCATTATTTTTCATCATCATGGGAATTTCCATGAATCTTTTCTTTCCATGCATCAGATAGGTTCCATTATTTCCAAAACCAAATTTTCTCATTTATTATGACCTTTGTTACATGATAATAATTTAGATCTTATCCTCCAAAATTAAATACATATACTTATATTCACTATCACCCACTGAAGTGTAAATAATAAAATAAATGTAAAGCCTCATATAGCTTAGGCTTTAAATTAACACTAAATTTTATCACATTCTTATAGGCGGAGAGATGAATATTTTATAGCTTATGGATCATCTTAATCTATACATCAAGCAGAACATTAAAATATGTTTTAAGAGTATTTGAGTTATATATCTCTTCTTCTAAATAATATTATACTCTTTCCAAATTTATTTTCTACTCATTCATTTTGGAATTCATCTGAGCAATATAATCTTTAAGGAAAATATTTTCATGTTTTAGACTTTATTATTCTTCAACCTATTCTAAAAGACATATAGTGAAATTATCCTTCCTATTATTTAGAATATGAACTTATTTTTGGTTGTAATTATAATAGTTTGAATTATAATCAAATATTTCCACTCTTCTGGATATATCCATTAACTCTTCTGGTTTGGAGTAATTTTTTTCTGGTTTATCAACGGATACTTCATAAAGACGTATATTTAGTATTTTTAATTTTAAAATTTTGATTCCCAATAGTTGGAACATGATATATTGATAAATTTTTTCTTCTTTAGTTTTCTTATTCTATTCTCTAAACTACTGGTCCAACACCTCCAATTTTTAGTAACAACATCACTTGGACTATTAGCCACTTCCTTTATTCCTAAAAAATCATTATATATATAAAAATATTCAAATTTTGAGTCATTCATACATTCCATTAATAGGATACATTATTCCTTTATCATAATCTCACTTCATCCAAAAAAATTTCCAAAATATGAAAATTTATGATACTTATGATTATTTTTTTCACTCTTTACATAAAGAAATTTTCATTTGGATTATTTTATTTTCAAAATGAATACTATAGTAACATACAAATTACATTTGAAAAATTACAGTGATAAATAATCTCAAAGACATATTCTTTTAAATCATATTTTAATGTATTATTTACACATTTATCAATATCAAAATTTCTTTATCTATTTTATAGCTTATTCCATGATAGATTAACAGAAAAATTCCATCCATAAACACATCATGAGAAAAACACAGTTATTATTAAAATTATGAAATGATCTCGTGATTCAAATTATAGAAATTATTTTAATCTTTGGAAGTATTATTCAGTATAGATTCCATATCTATACAAAATCATCAAATCATATAAATGGAAAAAAAAAATTAGAAAATAATGCTACGCTTCGATACTGGTTGTTGGATATCTCAAAGGGGATTATGTGATATATACAATGATTAGGGGTATGAGTCAGAGTATGGAACTCATTTAAAAATAAAACATGTTTCTTTTTGATCCCATACATCCTTAAATATTTGGTCCTATTACATAAAAAACTCACCCCATTTTATCTTGATAATTAGATGCCCTGGTTCCCTTTTCATTTGACTATCATGTAAACAAGTATTATCTATTATATAATTAACTCATTTTCATTTTGTGTTTATGTGGAATATAATTAAGAAATAAAAAAGGATCACTAAATTTTATGTGGTTCAACACTACAAGCTAGTTGAAGGAGCATGAAATTGAAAATGTATCCATGCATCGAATATAGTATAAGATAATTGTCTAGAATTGGATAGGTCACTCATACTAAGGATCACTACCTTTACAATGGTTTTTGGTTAGTTCACTACCACCCATGAATCAATTACTCTTACATAAAACTATTAACTCACATCATGATAAAATGGATTAAAATTTATGAAAAATTACAATAATAATATCGTATTGTATTTAATTATTTCACTATGTATGTATGATTTCCTTTCAATATCCTCTTACACATTCATATGCCAACTATGAATCTTGACTTGGGAAGTATCATATTCTTTCCAAGGGATGTCATGGAATCACCATCTTCTTCTTATTTGGAATGATTTTTAAGATATTCTCAACTCTTTCCTTTAATATTTACTACATGAAAGCAATTAATTCCTATGAATCATTCAAATTAAAGTCTCCCTATGTCTAAAATATTCATATATGACTTCCACAAAACTTCCTAATAAAATTTTATAAATATCTCCCATCTACCATTTCAATCCAAATCTATGAATAAATCTTTTTCTGTTATGACTTTTCTAACTATCCGATGTATTAAGTATGATCATATTATTTCATGAAAACTTAATAACCTCCCTAAAATACTATTTATAACTTATAATTATGTAACTAGTCAATTTTATCATATAGATAGAAACTCTTTGACTTTTGCGTGGTATATAAATCCACATTGTAGTCATATACATTTTTATCAACACCATGGCCTAGACCATTCATCAATGGTCTATAATGTGGGATTAATCAACATATGTGGTGTGGTTTTCTTCGACATGGTGTAGGATATTGAACTTGACTGATTTCAATTATGTATTTTCCACCTCTTAACTACTCCAACAATCTTAGTCATGATCTCATATAACTCCTTGAATCACTAAACACTCTAGGTAATTATATTTTTCAATAAGATGTCCTTCTATAGGATTAGAAACATTAATTACTCCACACTTAAAAAATCAATCTCTCCAAATAAGATAGTTTTTCTACTATGTAGACTCCATTTTTCAATAGGGTTGTGTTATAATCATCTCTCTGTGATATAGGCACCCCTGAAACTCCAGTTACTTTGAAATTCATATTGTCACAACCTTTAGCGTGGTCCTTTTCACAATAGAAAAGTGTTAAATACAAAAAGTAACTTCAAATTTTTTTGACTCAGTCCTTATTCGATGAAATAGCCTTTATGAACCTTATCCAACATCGAATATACCTATTAATTTCTATCACTATATCATAAAATTAAAATGATTAACTCACCTGAAAACTTGATGGTAAATACTTATGCCATGGGCTTAGTACTATAATGATCTTCTAATTCATGGCCTTTAATTTCCATGCACTAGTGTCCACCCATCATGGTTCTCATATAAAATCCTTCCCCTAAGATGTCGGTGTGTTCAAGAAAGGATTTTTAATTCCTTATTGTCTAGCTACTCATATGGAATGAGATAATTGATTTCCATATTAATTTTACTTTACTTATTTTGTGGAACAATCAACATTTATATGGTGTGATCACAGATTTCATATAACTTAACACTCATATAAACATATGAAACATTATTTACAACACGGACTGATTATTTTTTGGTGTAATATCTAGTTTTGATGTGGATAAATCTCATATTATATAGCGAAAACTCCTACCATGATTCTTATAGGAAAATATTTTGGAATTATGCCATGGTATTTTCTGTCAATCAAATCCCAAGGTGTATGATGTGGTACTACGGTGTACATTTTTCCCTCTAGATAGATTTTTCCACAACAAATTCAAAACACACTTCGGAAATCACTTTTAAATCTTATGGACATAATTGGTATATATAAATACACCAAGAATAACCTTAATTCCTAGCACCAATGAGGTCACCTTCTTCATTACTTTTCAATAAATACAACTCAAAAATTCTACTTGTATTTTCATCAAATCCAACACAAACCATTGGGAATATGACATTAAAAAATAAAAGTACATGGAAAATAAAAGAGTTTCATAACCAAAAAACACATAGATCCTTAACCATAATTCATATTATAAGTATTTTCAAATAACACATTAGTCATAATAAAATAATATTGATCCGTGAGAAAAACATATAAGCATGAGGATATGGAATTAGAGTGTAGCATAAACCCCAACATCAAAAATAATTTCCTTTATAATAGATCAACCCCAAGATAATCATATCATAATGGAGTCTCCAAAATATATAATTCTAAAATAAAAACATAATACAATTATCTAACCATAAAATTGCAACATCATATCTTAACTGAATCACATAACCCGATAATTCCAATATCATTTCTTAATAGAATCACCTGGTATGATATTTATAACATCATATATTAGGTGAAATAAACATTACCCAATTAATTTTATGGATATAAAAAAATCACCTACTACATAATGATAAAACATTCATATATACTCACTAAGAACATAATAGTATTCATAAATATTTTATAGATTATTTATCCCATGGAAATGAAAATGTTTTCAGGATTATCTGCACAAAACATCCTTCTAATCCGTCTATAGAAGGAATGTGGATGGTGTCATTAGATTATATCCACATGAATAAAAAATATTTAAATAATGTTGTTATAGATAAAAAATCCTTATATAAAATCATTTAAAATATTCATTGAAAAAAAGGAAGAAATGTCATTTTCTTTTAGTAACGTTTAAAAAACAGGGAATTTATAGATTAATTGAAATAGTATATTTCATAAAGTACCAAGGAAACATGGAAATTATGATTAATAATGTATAAAATAGATGAAAATAGGAAATGTTGATCAGGTGGAAAATGTTAAAAAAAATTCTTTCCTCACCGTTAAAAAGAAAATTAAAATTATCTGTGTAGAAGCTTTAAAAAATTTGTTTTTCAACTTTTTAAAAAAAAAGACAAAGTTAATTGAAAATGAACTAAAATAATAATTGGAATATTTAAAAGGACATTACTCAACAAATATAATGAATATGGATATAGAGAAAAAAATTGTTGGTTAAAATACTTAAAAACTTTTTATGTAAGGATTTTAAATAAAACCCTTTTTGAGTTTAAAAATAAAAAAAATCCCCTTGAAAGAAATAACATTATAGGGAAACTGAAATATCATAAGTTTAAATAGAAACATGGTATAATATTTCATACACCTAGTATATACAGTAAATAAATTGATATAGTATCATAATATGAATCATGTCTCAATGTAGTGAACTTGAGATGAAAGAACCTTTACCAAGAGAATTATTAGTGTAGTGGGAAAACCTCAATGAAGATATTGTGTAAAATAAAAGTATGTAAATGTAAAATGAGTCGAAACACAACATAAAACAATAAATTATTATAAATTACATAATTATATATTAACATAAACAACTAAGGAAGTAAATATCTAAAATAATATCAATTGATTTAGGAATCCCCTTACAGTTTTGGTGATGAATCAAAAGCGTATGGAATGAGAAAAGGAATTATAATTTTAACTAAAATAATAAAAATGATAATTATTTTAAAATATATTATTTTATAATAAGTACATCAATTAAAATAATTATAGGTGCATAATTTGAAATATATCCAAAAAATGGATATTAAGACAAATAACACTTACATCTTTTATAAAACTTGAATCAAAATACATTGAAATAAAGAACATAATTTTTAAGTGTAAATTTTACTAATTTCATGAAAATTATAATATAATATATTCATGGTTTTGGAGTTAATTTAATTAAAAAACATGGAGCATAAAATGAAACATGAATCAAGGAATTGAAATTGAGACAACAAAACAGTTACCTTGGAATTATGCTTAGACATAAATTCTCTTAAATACATGTAAAATAAATATAAGGTTATTATTAATATAAGAAATAACTTTATTGATAATTATTTTTTTATAACATCCATTAATAATTCATTATTACCTATATATTAGTTTTCTATTATTCAAATTATTATTATAGTTTTAACAGTTCTTTTTCCCTTACATGGTCTAGTTTGGAAAATCTAGTTCTTCAGCCATGTTCATGGGTACACTATATTATCAATGTTAATGATAATTTAATTCTTCTATTGGGTTTATTAAAATAGTCTTATGGTCATTTTGTTGATCTTATGTTGAAATCTCACATGAACTGCTTAAAAATTCCCTTTTTATTGGTAATTGAATTGAAAAAATATTTGAATATATATGAAAATAAAATTATGAATATTACCACTCCATATATCAGAACCAAATATATTATTTTATTTTTTATTTTTTGAAATAAATCTATCTTCTAAAACATACACCACACATAACACCATGCATAAACGAACCGCAAAATAATATTAATTGAACATAAATGTTATAACCTAATTTTTGGGTTGGAGGGTATGAAGAGAAATTACATAATTAAGAAACCAATGTAGAATGGATTTACAAAAAATTATAATATATTTAAATCTTCGAAATTATTATTAATTTCATTTCATTTAATATGAAAAGAATGAGAATAAATTAATTTTATGATTTAAAGTAACATTTAGCCAAAAATGGATTTGTATTTCATTTTGTAGATAAATAATAAAATAGTATTCAAAAAATTATAAAAGTGTTATTTTAAAAATATAATATCATTTTTTAAAGTAAAATATAAAATCTATATTATGGTGAAATATTGGGATTTTTCTAAATATGTTGACTTTTTAGAAAAGGGTGAAAAATACTGATTTTATTGTAGATTGTATTTTATTTGTAAGTATTTCAATACTCTCATTTAGTTTAGAATTTTTTAAAAAAATAATTAGATACATTTTATAATTAATAATCAAATTAATTTCACTGAAATCATAATTATGCTTATTTTTTATATAAAAAATTGTACTTAAAAAAACATTTCCCGGGAAAAGAGTTTTTCATCATGTTTTGTGGGTTTATTTTTATATTAATTTTCTAAAATTATATGAATATAATTTGATAAAATGGATCAAATATTAATAGTCATCATGTTTAAATTGGATAATTATGTCACTTTTATTTTAGGTTAATATGAATTTTGACCAAAGTAAAAATTTTCTACTACGTTTACACTAGAATGGGATAACTAGGATTAAACGTAATGTGATATGGATTAAAATTTAGTAAAGATATTTCATTTTTTTATTTTTTGATTATATTTCAACTATTATTATAAAAAATTCAAATATTTTTCATTTTTTGGATTTATATTTGACTATGACTTTTATATTATTTTAAGTGAAGAATAAATAAAAAATCTCACTTTCTAAACCTTATTATCTCTAATATGTTGTGAAAGGGATAAAAAGAGTTTACTTTTTCTTATAAATGAATATTTTAAAGTTTAATAACAAATTTTATTATTTTAATTTACATTTAATTTTTATGTACTATATAATTACATTAAATACTTATTCATCACTGAAAAACTGTTTGTCAAAGCAGTAGAAAAATCAAGTAAATAATTTCAAAAACATTAAAATTAGTATAATTTGGATGAATTATTTAGCTCCGTGAATTTTTTAGATATATATATATATAATATTATTAATAATTCAAAATTTTATATTATAATTACATTATAATATAATATATTTAAAGTCAAGTTAAATAAATAGTGTCTGAAATGACATTAATAATATTTTATGAAAAAACGATTTTATTAAATTATTTAAAAATATTAAAAAAGGACACATATGATCAAAAATGATATAAAATTTAATAATTTTTCCATTTAGGAACCAATATTATCCTTTTATGTATAATTCTAACCCTTTAATATTGAAAAATTCAGAACCATGATTAAGGTTAGAATTAGTTGACCAAGTAATTAGGCAAAAATATATGGTATAAAATGATACTAAATTTTTATCAATTTGATTGGATAATTATATTAGAAAAATATACTCTAAATATTTAATTAAATTTAATTTTTGAACTATATTACACGAGTTACTCACATATTATATCATAATATTCCAATAATTTCCAAAAGTATTATTTCCCTCCCTTATAAAATGGCACCCCTTCTTTCTCTTATTTAAACCATATTGATCCATATATATCACCAAAAACCTAAATATTTATCTTATAAAATATTATATATTTTAATTATAGTTTATTTTATACTTTAAAGACCATTCCAAGGTTCCTTAATAATAAACACAATGGTAATCTACCGATGAAGAGGTAATCATTTTTACAGTGTATTTTAAATTTATTTCTTCTTATACATCTCTAGATATGTTATAACCGTAATAAAATAGTAACTATAGATTCATAAATTTACTAATATGTTATTTCAATTATGGTAAGACTATTTTCCTTCTCTCTACCATCCTAAAAAAATCAAAAACATCGCTCAATCGTACGTACGAATTATCAACTCTATGTAGCATTGTAATTTGTTTATCATCATCATTTTACATGAATGGTTATAACTATTGAAGTAATAAATATATATGATACGTATTACATAATTATTATTCTTTATATTTAATATTTCGTCAAATTATTTAGCCTTTCACCGAATATAAATATGAAAACGTTGCTCGGGTGTAAGTACATCCTACCGTCTTTATAAAGCGGTGTGATTCATTTTCCATGCCCATATTTCGAGAATGATTGCAAAAATATATCCGGTGAATAAATATGACATTTATAAAAAAATATATAATTCTATATATAATAAAATTGAATCCTATTCACAAGAATGAAAACATCCATGACACAACATATATGTGAAAAAGAGTAATTTACAGAAAAAACAATGATAATAATGAATTATTGTTGACTACTGGATGATTAGATATAATAAGTAGATAATTTATGATATTATATATATTTATATGGTTATATTATGTAAATATAACAAATATAAATTTATTATTAATGTGGTTAAATCAATTAAAACTAAGTGGAAGAATTAGGTAAGGTGTTTCTTATTTCAATTTCCATTTATTAGGTTATACTTCTATCCCATTGATTATGTTATATCATGATTATGTGTCAAATAAATTATAATTGTTTTATTTATTATTTCTAGTTGTTTTTTATTGATTTAAATTTTTTATAAATAATATCATCACTGGTCAATTCTCACCTCAATGGTGTGGTCTTTCTAAGGGATTTTCTCCCAATTTCCATTCCATTGAGACATTTTTGGTATCATGCACTTATTCATATTTATGTGGTGTGTTTCTTCCACAATGATATATTTAACATGAATATAAATTTATTAATAATGATTATATTTTCAATTAAATTTTACTCATTCATGGGGTTACTATTTAAATGTTACCAAATAGGTAATAATTTATTTTTAAAATCACAATTTTTGTTATTGTTATTATTTTCATTGGTGGAGTATTATAATTCATCCTTAATAAACATAATATATTTTTTTATCATATGGATATTTAAGAATTTCTAGGTTTTCATAAAAATTTATATCTCTTTATAACATTAATCAAAAAAATTAAAAACATTTTAATCTTATTTCTCTTTTTGATCGGGTATCTTTTTTTTAATGTCCATATTTTTCAAATCTGTTTTCTACATGTCCTTTTAATTGAGTAAAATTATTAACTTAGGTCATTTTATATTATTTATGAGTTTATAATTTCATTGAAAAATTATTTCACTTTTTTACAAAAGGTTTATATTATAAATTCTTTATAAAATTAAATAGGAAATTTTATTTTTAGCATATACAACATAAATGGAAATTCTACCACAATAAACACTCTACACAATTTAGATTCTTCAAAAAAGTCAATGATTATTCAATGAAAATTATTTATGAAAATATATGTTAAATATTTCTCTTTATTTTTATTTTATCTTCAAAATGAAATTATTTTTCAATAAAATATACTTTTCTTGTAAATTAACGGTCATCAATTATCTCTTGATTAATTTTGTGGTCACTAAAATTATCTTAGAGAATTCACTTTCTTGTGATCATTTTTTAACAGACATATTAATATTCTTTGTATCATGGGTACACTTATTTCCTAAACCATATAACATTTCTATATACACTTTTTACTATAAAACTTATCTGATCAACTAGGGAAATCCTGATATTCTATATTCTATAGATATCCCCCTAATGTCTCGACAATACTATTGAGACAAAATAGTTTGGAAAACTTATAAAATGGGGTTTTTGTTAATACCTAGCCATCAATTAAACATTATTAGCATACACCCTTGATGGTGAGATATCATGATGTCCAAAATCATTAAGTCTGTAATTAATAATTTCCACCATTTATAATTTAGTTATTATTATCCATGATATTATTTCATTAATATTACCTATGGACATGTTTCATGCAAAATTAATTGATTAAAAATCTTTTGTTTTCAGTTATTTATCTTTCTATATTGATTATTCCTTATGTACTGTTGATAGTTTCCATTTTATGAAACCCTTACTGAGCATCTATTTTCACCCTTTATTTGTATAATTTTCCATGGGATTTTAAGAAGTGTATTATGAACAATATCAAGGATGTAATAATTTTTATAATGCTACATTTTTTAAATATTTACAATCTAAAATGGGAATCGTGTTTGTATTTGGTTCTTTAAGACTACTAAACTGACCAATCCTCTGGGATGAGATCCCGTATAACTTATTTGAATGTTATAAAGTAGACACTGAATCTAGGATTCCATAGTTGGGGTTACTACAATTGGTATTAGAGGGAGGTTTAGTAAAAACCTTCAGAACCAGATTGGGGAAAAACAATATTAGGTAACATAACCCTGAGAAAGACTCTTAGGATAACACTATGTATATAATAATATCTCAATTTTTTTAAAGTAGTGATTAAGTGGTTTTCCAAGAAAATAAATCCCTATAAGGATATTACAAGTGAAAATGGTTTTAAAAGATATCCATATGGGGTTAGTAACCACAAAAAGTGTAGGTTGAGTATATATCAGATATCATTCTCATGCATAGTGAATAACCCATTACTACTTTCCTAGTTTGACACTATAAATGGAAATCCTTAGAAAAATGTACAATTTCTTTATGAACAATTATAAAGGATTTGAATAAATAATAACCATTGATTATTGAAGTTAAACATAATATTTTATATATTAAAAAGAATGTGTCAAGATATATATATCATATAAATGATTTTTATGATTATGTGATTCCCCACTATGATTATTAATATTAATTTTTGTTTCATATAGTAGATTGAACAATAAGGAATAATTATAATGAAAAATGTGATGTAAAATGAAATGATTGTCCATTTTAGAAACAATTTTTTATGGGAGATGGAATATGAAATATTTCAATTAGGCCTAACAATCTATCTTGTTTCATGATAAACAATATCAATAAAGATGAATATGAGGACCCAGTTTTAAAATGTTACATGATATTGAATTTTAAACAAGAACATATATTTTTAAAAACTAAGGATCTTTTTGGGTTTATACTTTTAAGGAATTAAGATATCTTATATACATTACATTCCATATTAATACAAGAGGATTCTAGTAAAATAGTATCCATTTTTTTCAAAATATAAAACATTAAAACTTAAAACATGATTTCTTTAACAACAATCCGTATCAAAAATAATGAATCCCTTATTCCTCTTACCAATTTTTATATCATTTGAAAACATTTCAAAAACTTTTATTGAGTATAAACTTAGAAAGGGATATAAATAAATAAATCATTAGTCAAGTGATAACATACAAACCAACAAAACCAATAATCATAACAACTCATATGTGTAGAAACAACTTGAAGTTTCCTTGGGTAATATTTATATTATAAATATTACATTAACCATTACACATGGAATAACATTTTTTTCAACTTCCATCTCTAGAGTACCCAATGCATTGCAGAGCTATAATGTCTCTCACCAATCATATCTTAAGCTATATCTTGAGCTATAATGGGAAAACCCAACATTTATTGATCTATAATGGGCCCAAAAAAATAAATAATGTCCAAGGAACATATCATGGTAATAAAGTATTTTTAAATTAGGATAAACCACTCATTCCATACACATAAAAAACAATCCTTTTGAGATTTATTAATGAGAGTTTTAAAGGGATTTTTTTAAAGGAAATTCCCTTAAAATATAAATGGAGTGAGAATTAATAGAATAAAATTGATATGTGTATAAATTTTAAATAAAAATATCACAAAATAATAATAAAAATTCATCACACTAATAATCTTAATACCACATAATTAATAAAGAAGAAGGTTAACCCAAAGATTGAAAATTGGGTTAAGAATTCCCTTACCTTGGGTTTTTCTTACTTCAAAAGTGTTTAAAACTAATGTATAATGGTTAAAATAGTGTTATTAATAACTTAATGAAACATAGTAATGTTTATAAAACCTTATATTATCATTTTACAACATCATTTGACACATTTATTCGTAATATTGTTTAATTTACATTGTGTCGGGTGCGTTCTTTGCAAAGATTCCATGATCAGTGCATGATCGATATTCTTATCGATTGTAAGTGAAACCCAAGAATTGGAAAGTAATGGTATTTAAATATTTATAGAACCATAAATTATACCATTTATCATTTAGAATTTTTAAATGAGGATGATTCCTAAGTTAAAATATAATTGATCTTTGTTTAGGTCATTTTTTTGATTCTTCTATCGTAATGAACTCGTTTCATATTATAAATTAATAACATGTGTAAAAAATGATTCCTAAACCATATATAAGATATAATACATAAATTATAATCTTTTTTAACCATATAAAAGGTTTCATGACCATTATTGAACAAGGTAAATGAAATTGAAATCACATCATCCACAATGTCGGTAAATCGACACATCACATACGGTATTTTAATTTCTTAAATGAGCGAGAGGGGAGAATAAGATTGATTATAAATTCTCCATGAACATGAGAACATACAGAATATAAAATATTCTGTAGATTTCATGACTCTTGGATAATAGGATTGGAATATATTATAAGAAAAGGAAAAGGAAATGAAAGGAAAACACATGAAAATGAAAAGAGATTCTTACCTGTTGATCTCCTCTCATTGAGATCCCCCTTAAGGCTTTTGGTTTTGCCCTTTTGATGAGACCAGCATCTATAGGACGTGGGGAATAGTCTTGGGAGGAGTATTGGGCCAAATATAGGTAATGCTCAAGGCTTGAGAGGTGTGGGAGGAATAGGGGAATGAGGGTGGTATTTATAGTGGAGGAGAGGAGGTATTTTACATTATTTAAATCATTTTTATAATATTTTTGATCAAGACTATGAAAAATATAAATTCATCTCACACAGAATAGTAAAAATGGTATGTGAGTTTGAACTGAGTGTCCTTACATCACTTATGATGTCATAAATAGTGTATTTTACTGATAATTAGAATATATGATATTTTCCTGTATTTCACTATTCATCGAAAATTCTAGAATTTCAAAAAAATAAAAAATTTCACCCTAACCATTTTTAGACATGTAGAATTAAAAAATGAACTCCATTTTGTTAAAATAATTATTTTACATATTATTAATATTATTTTAAAAAAATCATACTTAACTCAAAAATTAACAATTTAATTCTATAACTGCTTTTATATCACACTAAATAATTAAACAAGATTTCATTATATTAAAGCCTGAAGAAAATAAAATAATAAAAAAATCTCATATTCATTAGGGTTGTATTAATATTCATATTACTATTCATAAGGGTATGTTACTATTCACCAAAAAACAAGTTGGCTCTATCAGACCCAAAATAACTTACTGAACATAATTGTATATGACTATTTTTTGAATATCCAAACATAGATACAGAAAAATTATCTTTAAAGGCTAGTTATAAATATCTAATTAAAAAAAATTCCTACTTTTCATGCATTTCATTTATTTTTTTAAAACCTTGGGGTGTTATATTATCCCCACCCTCTCGAAATTTTATCCTCGTAATTTTATTTACTCATTAAACAATTGGGGGTACATTACCCACCTAGAATTTTGAGATTCACAAGTTGCATCTTCAACCATGCGGTTTCTACAAATAACCTCTTCCTAGTGGATTACCTTATTTCGCAATACATGTTCCCTTTAATAAAAAATTTGAACTAGTTTATATTCATAAGAAAGGCTCTCTTCCAGCTGAACTACTTCTGGGCTCAAGACATGTGATAAATCTAGCACATACATTATCAACATCGAAACATGAAAAACATTATTTACCTATGATAAACTCAGAGGAAAAGCTTCTCAGTATGCAACTATTCCAACTACCTCTAGGATTTCAAAAGGACCAATTAATCGTGGACATAAATTTCTTTTCTTAAAAAAACACATCATGCTTTTCCAAGGAGATATTTTAAAGAAAACATGGGCACCTACCACAAAAAACAAGTATTTCCTCTTATTATCTGCATAAGGTTTCTTCAATATATGAGCTATTCTCATGTGCTGCTAGATTATCTTCACTTTATCTACTAATTATAGTCCCATAAACTTATTTTCCACACCTTCATCCCAAAATGCTAGAGTTTGACACCGCTTCCCATAAAATGCCTCAAAGGGTTCCATCTGTATACTGGAATGAAAACAGTTATTATAAAAAAACTCAACTAAATAAATATGTTGATCCCAAATTCCATGTTAGTCCATTTAACAAGATCACAGCATATCCTATAAAGTCTAAATTGTTAATTCTGACTACTCATCTGATTGAGGATGAAAATCAATACTGAAATTTAATTTTTTGCCAAATGACTTATAAAGCCCCTTCCAAAAGTTAGAAGTGAACCTGGGATCCCGATCAGATACAATGGAAAGAGGAACTTCATGTAACCTGAAAATCTCTTTGAGTTACATTATATAAAGTAGATCCATTGACATTGTATCTCGAATAGAAAAGAAATGTGCAGATTTTGTTAGTTGACAAGCAATAACCCAAATCGCATTGTTAACTTGAGAAGTATTAGGTAGTCCCACCACAAAGTCTACGGATATATTATCCCATTTTTACTCTATCACTGGAAAAGGATAAAGCATACCCTTTTCCAATTACCACTCTTCTTTAACATGTTGACATTTCAAACATTTCACAGTAAATTATGCAATATCCATTTTCATTCCATCCCACCAGTAATACTCCCGAAGGTCTCTATACATCTTAGTACTTCCAGGATGAATTAAAAATAGAGAACTATGAGCTTCCCACAAAAAATATTTCTTTAAATAGGAGTCACAAGGCACGGAAAACCATTTACCAAATCATAAAAAACAATATTTATCATGGTTAAATTCTAGAAACATACCCATTTTAACCAATTATACCATTTCTTATAGCTCATAGTCCTCCTTCTGTGATTTCTTTATTCTATCTGATAATGATGACTATACAAAAACCTGAAACAAAGCAGATCTATTCCCTACACCAACAAATTCTAAGAAAAAATTCATCAAATCATTAATCAAGGGATCATGTTCCAAACGTAACATGGTTAATGATTCATGATGTTTTTGAATCAAGGAATCATCCACTTTGTTTTCTCTTCCTGGACGGTATTTGACCGTGAAATCATAATCCTTTATTTGTTCAAAACATCTTCTCTACATCATGTTTAATTACTTCTGAGTGAATATATACTTCATAATTTTATGTTCTGTATATATTTGACATTTGGATCCGTATAAATGATGCCTCTAAATTTTCAATTAAAAACCCAGAACTACCAATTAAAAATCATGTGTGGGATAATTTAACTCATGAGGTTTTAGTTGTCTTGAAGCATAACCAATTACCTTATCATTATTCATGAGAATACAACTAAGTATCTTAAATGAATCATCACTATATATAACAAAATCACTATTTCGGGAAGGCAAGGCCAAAACTAGAGCATTCACAAATGTATTATTCATTTCCTAAAAAACATCACATTCTTCTGTCCAAGTAAATTTAACCCATTTCTGTGATAAATTAGTTAGCAGGGTTAATAATCATGAAAATAGTTTAGCAAACCATTTGTAATAACTTGATAATCCATGAAAACTAAAAATATATATAAATTTTTTGGGTCTTGTCCATTCATCAACCACATTTTTGGAAGGATCAACAATTATTCCATCATTATTTATAATGTTCCCAAAAAAAGAAATTGGTTGCAAACAAAAATCACACTTTCTGAATTTTCCGTATATTTTCGTTTCTTTTAAGGTTTGAAAAACAACCCCCAGAGTTATTCATGATCTTATTTACTTCTAGAATACACCATAATGTAATCAATAAACACAACAACAAACTTATCCAAGAACTCATGAAATATTATATCTATAAAATACATGAATACAGTAGGTACATTAGTTAACTGAAAAGGAAAAACTATAAATTCATAATGAAGATATCTAGTATGGAATGAAGTCTTCAAATTATATTCATCATTTACTTTCAACTGATGGTACCCCGACATCAGGTCAGACTTCAAAAAATAGTGTGCTTCCTGAATCTGATCAAAAAAATCATCAATATGAGTCAAAGGATTCTTGTTTTTAATAGTAATGTTATTCAAGGCTCTATAAGCGATGAAAATTCTCATTAAACCATATTTTTTCTTAAAAAACAAGACCGGAGCGCCCCAGGGTGAAGTGCTAAGTCAGGTGATGCTTTTTTATAAAATTTTCTTCAAATGCCTTTTTAATTCAAGAAGATCTATTTGGGCCATTCAATAAGGGGGTTTATAAATTTTTTTAGTATCACGAACAAATTCAATAATAAACTCAACCTTTCAATTAGGAATAACACTAGGAAAATCATCAAGAAAAAAATCTTGGTATTCATTAAACATTGATACATCATTAATCTGGATAGTTACCTTATCATAAAAAATATGAGCAAGACAACATTCATTTCCATCTATTATCAGTTTCTTAGCTTCCTGATGTGTTATAAATGGAATGGGTTCATTATACTAAAAAAACTAAACGTCTTTCTGAAAAATAATGCCTTTATATCTTTAATCTATCTTAGAATGATAAAAAGGAAGCAAGTCCATACCTAGAATAACATCAGACTATACTAGAGTCAAAACAACAAGGTTTTTAGGTAAACTCTTTCCTTAGACAAGGATGGTTGTATTATTAAATTTTTTTCCATATTACTTCCTCCATGTGTTTTTAAATGGATATATAGATTCATTTCATAAGGATGAATTCCAAATTTTTTCAAAAAAATCTACGAAATGAAAGAATGTGTAGACCATGAATCAAACAACACATTTGAAAAATTTTAAATATACTAAATATACTTAATACCACCTCATTTGACAACAAAATTTATTTTTATGTGGTTGCAAATGATTTTACCAAAAACTTCCACTTCCAATCTGGTTGATTCCCATCTTCAGTAACTAGCTTCAGACAAACATTAAAAAAATAAACCAATTCTTTATAGTTAAAGAATCTCACCATCGTCTTCTCATTAATTTTCAGACCATTTTCCTTGCACTCACGATACTTGTGTCCAAACTTTCCAGATCGGTATAATTTCCCATAATTAAAAGACATTCACATGGATTGCTTTTACCACACTTTTCAAAAAAATAAAAATTCATTTTCTATCCTCCAGACATATTTGGAATGTTCTTCCCCATTTCCTACCAACCTGACCACTTCTTATTCTTGTCATCATGAGGTACATGTGTGTCAGAAAACTCTATCTTAACTTTTTCAGAATAACGAACAATCTTATCATATCTTTTAAACTCTAGTGAATCCAAATCTCTTCGCAAAAATGGTTTCAAACAATATTAAAATTTATTAATTTTACTTTCAAAAAACTAAGTAAAATCTGGTATGTACCTAGACAGTCTTGTAAAAATGGATTCAAATGTTGCCTCAGAGTCATCATCTATCTACTTCAGTTACAATAACTCTTTCTCCATATTGATTCATACTGTTTGGGGAAATTATTTTTCTAGAAAAAAGACTCTTAAAATCATCACATTCCAGACTGTCAATATCATCTCATTCTCTCATATTCTTAACCATATACCACTATTTATCGACTTCACCTTCCAATAGATAAATTCCTAATATTAACTTATGATGTTCCTATCATCCCATGACATCAAATATCTTTTCTAGAGCATTGATCTATCGTTCATCAATCACTGGATATACAGTTCCACTAAATGATGGAGGATGTTGCCTCATAAAATTCTCCATAAAAGATATGATTATTATTGGTAGATTATGTTCCTCTCTATCATGTATACCAACCACATATATTCCTTGAGTCAACTATTTCATAATTGTCACAAATAGATTGGTTCTGATTCCCACCATTTCGGGCTGCAGATTCAGACAGACATCAGCCTATTTGTGTGTTCCTACTTCAGCATCCCTGTTTATTATAAGAAAAATCATTATGTATAATCATAACAAAGATTAAGAAACATAGTAATCTTTAAATTCTATACAATTTAAAATTATTATTGTGTAAAAATCAATTATGGTATTCTTTTAATATCATCACAACCACTAAAAATATCAAAACCACCCTATAATACCAAATGTAAGGACTCACCGTTAAAACGTTACTTAAAATTGAATTTTAAAAAACACTATAAATTATTACTCACTAAGTATATTATTAGGTATTTATTTTTAAAGAATTATGATATCTTACATATATGACATACCACATTAATATAAGAGGATAATACGAAAAAATACCCATTTTTTCAAAATATAGAACATTAAAACATAAAACATGATTTCTTTAACAATAATCCGTATCAAAAATCATGACTCCTTTATTTATTTTACCCATCCTTATATCCTATGAAATCATTTCAAAAATTTTGGATGATTATAAAACACAGTAAGGGATATAAAGAAAGAAACCTTCAGTCAAGGGATAACTTCAAAACCAATAAAACCCATAATCAAAAAGCTCATATGCATAGAAACATCATATAGTTTCTTTGGTAAATATTTAACATATCACTCTTACATTCACCCTAACACATGGAATAAGTTTTTGGTAAACTTCCATCTCTGGAGTGACCAATTAATTGTAGATATATAATGGGGCCCACTTGTCATATCTTGAGCTATAATGGGCTCAACCCAAAATATCTTGAGTAATAATAGACTCAAACCAAAATATAGTGAGCTATAATGGGCTCAAAACAACATAAATAATGACCAAGGTATATATAATGGTAATAAATTATCTTGAAATTAGGAGAAAGCACTCATTCCATACATATAAAAAACAATCCTTTTGTGATTTATTAAAGAGAGTTTTAAAGGTAATTTTTTAAAGGAAAGTCCCTTAAAATATAAATGGAGTGAGAGTTAATAGAATGGAATGGATATGTGTATAAACTTTAAATACACATAATTAAACATATTATAAACATGAATTAATTGCAAAAATAATCTTAATACCCCATAATGAATAAAGAAAAAGGTTAACCCAAAGAAAGGAAATTGGGTTAAGAATTCCCTTACCTTGGGTTCTTCTTACTTCAAAAGTGTTTAAACCTCCTATATGATGGTTAAAAGGGTGTTATTAATATATTAATGAAACATATTAATGTTTATAAAACCTTATATTATCATTTTACAACATCATTCGACACATATATTTGTAATATTATGTTATTTACATTGTGTCGGGTGCGTTCCTTACATGGTTTCCTTGATCGGTTCATGATGGATATTCTTGTAGATTGGAAGTGAAACGCTAGAATGGTAAAATAAGGGTATTTAAATATTTCCAAAAGCATAAATTATAATATTTATCATTTTTAACTTTTAAATGTGTAAAATTCACAAGTTAAAACATTATTGATATTTGTTTAGGTCATTTTGGCGATTCTTCAATCGTAAGGAACTCATTTTTTATTATAAATTAATCACACGTTTTAAAAATGATTACAGAACATTATAATAGATATAATACATAAATTATAATCTGGTTTAACTATATAAATGGTTTTATGACCATTCTGGACCTAGGTAAATGAAATTGACATTACATCGTCCATGATGTCGGTAAATCGACACATCACGGACGGTGTTTTAATTTCTTGAATGAGTGGGAGTGGATAAGAATTTTGATGAAGAATTTTCCATAAATATGAGAACATCCAAAATATAAAATATTCTTTAACTTTCATGCCTCTTGGATAAGATGATTTGAAGATATTATAAAAAAAGTAAATGAAAGGAAAAACCAGAAAATGAAAGGAGATTCTTACCCATAGATCTCTTCTCCTTGAGATCCTCCTTAAGGCCTTTGGTTTTAGACTTTTGTTGAGACCAGAAGCTCTAGGATTTTTGGAATAATCTTGGGAGGAGTATTGCGCCGAAAATAGGTAAGGCTCAGGGCTTTAGAGGTGTGGGAGGAAGAAGAGAATGAGGGTGGTGTTTATAGTGGAGGAGATGAGGTATTTTACATTATTTAAATCATTATTATAAAATTTTTTCTCGAGACAAAGAATAATATTAATTCATGTGACCCTAAATATTAATAAGGGAATTTAATTTCTAACCATGTGTACTTAAATCACTTATGATTCCATAAATAGTGTATTTTACTGATAATTTGAATATATGGTATTTTATGGTATTCCACTATTCATCGAAAATTCAAGAATTTCAAAAAAAAATCCCAAAAATTCACCCTTAAATTTTTTTGACATGTGGAATTCAAAAATCAACTATATTTTTTGAAAATAATTTTCTAAATATTATTAATTTATTTTTTAAATAAAATCATACTTAATTCAAGAATTAACAATTTTAATTCTGTAACTGCATTAATATCACATTGAAAAATTAACCAAGATGTCATTATCTTAAAGCCTTAATAAAATAAAACAATAATAAAATTTATTATTCATTAGGGTAATATTACTATTCAGATTACTATTCATAAGGGTATTTTACTATTCACCAAAAAAACAAGTTGGTTCCATCAAACTCCAAATAACTTACTGAACATAATTATTGCTAAACATTTTTCGAAATTTAAAACAAAAAGAAGCAAAATTATGTTTAAAGGATACTTATAAATATCTAATTAAAACAAAGTTTCATGTATTTCATTTATTTTTTTAAACCTTGGGGTGTTATATTTTCCCAACTTTTTATAAATTACCTCCTCGCAATTTTATTTACTCATTAAACAAGTGAGGGTACCTTTTCCTCATAGTATTTTCAGATTCCCATATTGCTTCTTCAACCATGTGGTTAATCCACAAAAACATTAACTTGTGGATTACCTGATTTCGGAATACTTGTTCCCTTCAATCAAGAATCTGAACTGGTTTCTCTTAGTAAGATAGGTTCTCTTCGAGCTGAACAGATTCTAGGCTTAAGACATGTGATGAATCTGGCACATACTTTCTCGACATTGAAAAATGAAAAACATTATGTAACTGAGATAAACTTGGAGGAAAATCTACTCTATATGCAACTTGTGAAACATTCTCCAGGAATTCAAAAGGACTGATGAATCACATACTTATATTTCCATTCTTACCAAAATGCATCACACTTTTCCATGGAGAGATTTTAAGGAAAACATGATCACCTACCTCAAAGAAATGTCTTTCATTATGTTATCTGCATAAATTTTCTTCCTGCTCTGAGTTGTTCTCCTATTTTTCTGGATCATATTCACTTTCTCAGTCACTTTCTATACTAATTATAGTCCCATCAACTTCCTTTACCTGACTTCATCTCAAAAAGTTGCCATTAAAGAACACTTAACATACAATTACTCAAAATGTGACATTTATATACTAGAATAGAAACTTATATTATTAGAAAACTCAACTAAAAAAAGATGATGATATCAACTTCCCTAGTAGTCCACTGAACAAGCTCAAAGAATATCCTCCAAAGTCTTAATCGTTCATTCTGACTTCTCATCTGATTGAGGTTGAAAACTTTTCCTGAAATTTAATTTTGTTCCCAAAGACCTCTAAAGCCCCTTCCAAAAGTTAGAAGTTAACTTAGGATCCTGATCAGATACATTGGAAAGAGTAACTCCATGTAAATTGACAATCTCTTTGAGTTATAGTCGAGAAATCTGATCCAATGACATTGTATCTCAAATAGAAAATAAATGAGTATATTTTTTCAGTCGATCAACAATATCCAAAATTGCATTATTACCTCATGAATTCTTAGGTAGTCCCACCAGGAATTCCATGTATATATTCTCTCATTTCCAATTTGGTACAGGAAAAGGCTGAATCATCCCCATTGGTAACTACTGATCTACTTTAACCTGTTGACATGTCAAACATTTCACAGTAAATTCTACAATATCCCTTTCTATTCCTTCCCACCTGTAATACTCTTGAAGGTCTTTGTACATCTTAGTACTTCCAGGATGAACTGAAAATAGATTACTTTGAGCTTCACACAAAAAATATTTCTTTAACTCAAATTCCCAATGCACGCACAAACTTTAACCAAATCATAAAACACAATCTTTATCAAGGATAAATTCTGGAAACTTGATCATTTTAACTAATTCTACCTTTTCCTATAGCTCACGGTCCTCCTTCGGTGATTGATTAATTTTTTATGATAACTATTATTACATTGAAACCTGAAACAGAAGAGATGTATTCCCTATACTGAAAAATTATAAGCTAAACATCATCAATTCTTTAATCAATGGATCATGTTCCAAACATAACATGTTTAATAATGCATGATGTTTTTGAAAAAAGTAATATTCCACATCATTTTATTTTCCTAGATGGTAATCGATCATGCAAACATAATCTTTTATTAGTTCAATGCATCTTTTCTGCCTCATTTTTAATTCTTTCTGAGTGAAAATATACTTCATACTTTTATTATCATTATATATTTGAATTTATATCCATATAAATGATGCCTCAAAATTTTTTAAAGAAAAAACCACCGGTGCTAGTTCCAAATAATGTGTAGGATAATTTAACTCGTGTGATTTTAGTTGTGTTGAAGCATAAGAAATTACTGATCATTCTGCATCAGAACACAACCAAGTACCCTAAATGAAGTATCACTATAGATAAAAAACTCACCATTTCATGAAGTAAATTCCAAAACTAGATCATTCACCAATATCTTCTTTAGTTCCAAAAAAATGTCACATTATTCTTTCCAATCAAATTTAAACTCTTTTTATGTTTACTTAGTTAACGAACTAGATAAGCATGAAAGGTTTTTAACAAAACATCGATAATAAACTACTAATTCAATAAAACTACAAATATATGTTATATTTGTAGGTCTGGGCCAGTCATCAACCACTTTTGTTTTGGAAGGATCAATTGTTTTTCAATCCATATTTACAATGTTCCCAAGAAAAGAAATCGGTTGCCACCAAAAATCACACGTGTTGAATTTTCCATACAATTTCTTTTCTTTAATGGTTTGACAAATAGTCCGTATATGTTTTTCATGATCCTATTTAATTTTATAATATAACATAATCTCATTAATAAACACAACTATAAACTTATCTAAGAACTTATGAAATATTCTATTCAAAATATCAATGAATATAACAAGTACATTTGTTATCCCAAAAGGCATAACTAAAAATTCATAATGATTATATCTAGTACAGAATGTAATCTTCAAAATGTCTTCATCCTTTACTTTCCAATGATGATACACTAACCTCATGTCAACCTTAGAAAAATATTTCACTCCCTGGAGCTGATCAAAAAAATCATCGATGTGAGGAAAGGGATACTTGTTTTTAAAAGTAAGGTTACTAAAGGCTCTATAACAAATACAAAGCCTCATTGAACAATCATTTTTCTTATCAAACAAGATAGGAATGCCCCATGGTGGAGTTCTAGGTCAGATTAATCCTTTATCTAATAATTCACATAACTTCCTTTTTAATTCCAGATGTTCCATTTGGGACCTTAGATAAGGGGGATTATAAATTGGATTAACATCAGCAACTAAGTCAACAGTAAACTCAACCACTCGATCAAAAATAACACCAGACAAATCATCAAGAAAAACATCCAGGTATTCATTTACTATTGGTGCATCATTAATCTGGATAGTTCCCTTATCTTTAAAATTTTGTGCAGGAGAAATTTTATTTCCAAACGATATCAGTTTCCTAGCTTCCTGAAACATTATTAATGTTATGGGTTCATTATTTTAGACGAAAAGAAATTATGTTTAAGAAAACTTTGTTTTCTCTACAATCTATCTTATCATGATAAAAAGAAATCCAATCTAGACCCATAATAACAACGAACTCTACTAGAGGCAAAATGACAAGGTTTGTAGGTAAACTCTTTCCACCGACAAGAATAGGCAGATTCTTATAATTTATTTTTGACACAATATTTCCTCCATGTGATTTTACCAGGAGATCTATATTTATTTCATGAGGTCGAATTCCCATTTTTTTCAAAAATTTCTTATAAATGAATGAATGTTTAGACCCTAAATCAAACAACACATTTGTGAAGTCTGTAAAAACAAGAAATGTACCTGATACCACCTCATTTGATAGATCAACATCTACTAAAGTGCATGCAAATTATTTTACCAAACCCTTATACATTCAATCTTACTGATTACGCCCTTCAGTAACTCGATTCAGAAAAAATTTGAAAAATGACCCAATTCCTAATAGTTAAAGCATCTCACCATCGTCTTCTCATTTATTTTCGAATCAATTTCATTGCAATCATGAGACATGTTTTCAAAATTTCTACATTGGTATCATTTCCCTGAATTTACCTGACATTCACCAGGATGCCTTTTACCACACTTTTCACAAGAAGGAAAATTTATTTTCTTACCTCCAGACTTATTTGACGAGTTCTTATCCATTTCCTTTCAACCATACTTCTTATTATTCTTGTCTTCACAAGACACATATGTGTCAGAAAACTCCATATAAACTTTTTTATCACAATGAAAAAGCTTCTCATAGCTTTTAAACTCTCTTGAATCCCACACACTTCAAAAAAAAACGATTTCAAACTAGTGTAAAATCAAATAATTTTACCTTCAAAAACCCAATTAAAATCTGAAATATACATCAAATATCTTTTCTAGAGCATTGATCCATCCTTCAGCTATTACTGGATCTACCGTTCCACTGAATGCTAGAGGATTTTGCATTATAAATTTCTCCACAAAAGACATGTTTCTTTGTGGTAGATCATTTTCCTATCTAGCATAGATACCACCCCCATTTATTTTTTGAGTCAACTGATCCATTTCTGTCACAAATTGCTTTGTTCTGATTCCAACCATTTTGGGCTCCAGATTAGGACAGACATCACCCTCTTGGTGCCTTCCTACTTCAACATCCCTATTTCTTCTATGAAAAACCATTCTGTACAAACATAAGTTAGATGAATAAACTTGGTAATACTTAAATTATATATCATTTCAAATTACCATAGATTAAAAATCAGTTATGGTGTTCAAAAAATATCATTCCAACCACTAATTGTTTCTAAACCATCCTATAATACCAACTATAAGGACACATCCATAAAATGTTACATAATCTTGAATTTTACACAAGACCATAAATTATTACACACTAATGAGATTTTTATGTTTAGAGTTTTAATGAATTATGATATCTTATATACATTACATACCATATTAATACAAGAGGATATTACTAAAACAGTATCCATTTTTTTTCAAAACATAAAACATTAAATCTTAAAACCTGATTTTATTAAGAACTCTCCATATCAGACATCACAACTCCCTTATTTCTCATACCCATACTTATATCCTATGAAAACATTTCAAAAACTTGGTATCAGTATAAAACTCAGTAAGGGATATAAAGAAATAATGTGTTAGTCATGTGATAACATAAAAACCAATAAAACCCAAAATCATAAAAAAAAATCATATGCATAGAAACATCATGTAGTTTCCTTGGGTCATATTTACCATATCACCCTTATATTCACCCTTACACATGGAATAATATTTTTTTCAACTTACATATCTGGATTACCCAATGCATTGGAAAGTTATAAGAGGGCTCACCCGTCATATCTTCAGTTATAATGGGCTCAACCAAACATATATTGAGCTATAATGGGCTCAAACCAACATAAATAATTTCTAAGGAACATATCACAGTAATAAATTATCTTGAAATTAGGAGAATCCACTCATTCCAAACATATAAAAAACAATCCTTTTGAGATTTATTAAAGAGATTTTTAAAGGTATTTTTTAAGGAAAGTACATTAAAATATAAATTGAGTGATAATTAATAGAATGGAATAGAAATGTGTATAAACTGTAAATAAACATAGTGAAAAATAATACAAACAAAAAATCATGACACCAATAATCATAATACCATGTAATGAATAAAGAAGAAGGTTAACCCAAAGAATGGAAATTGGGTAAAGAACTCCCTTACCTTGTGTTCTTCTTACATCAAATGTGTTTAAACCTACCGCATAATGGTTTAAAGAGAGTTATTAATATCTTAATGAAACATATTAATGTTTATAATAGATTATAAGATCATTTTACATCATCATTTGACACAATTATTAGTAATTGTTTTTTATTTACATTGTGTTGGGTGCGTTCTTTACACGGTTTCCATGATCAGTTCATGATGGATATTCTTGTCGATCAGAAGTAAAACTGATGATTTGAAAATGAATTGTATTTAAATATTTATAGAACTATAAATTATACCATCTATCATTTTTCAATTCTTAAATGAGGATGATTCATAAGTTAAAACATTATTGATATTTGTTTAGGTTATTTTGGTTATTCATCGATCGTAATGAACTCGTTTTGTACTATAAATTAATCACATGTGTAAAAAATGATTCCAGAACCGTATATAAGATATAGTACATAAATTATAATCTGGTTCAACCATAGAAATGGTTTCATGACTAGTATTAAAGTAGGTAAATGAAATTAAAATCACATCATCCACGATGTCGGTAAATTGGCACATCACAGTTAGTGTTTTAATTTCTGGAATGAGTGGGAGAGGAGAAGAATATTGACGAGGAATTTTCCAAGAACATGAGAACATCCAGAATATAAAATATCCTTGGTATTTCAAGCCTCTTGGATAAGGTAAGATAAGATAGTATAAAAAAAGAAAAGGAAATGAAATGAAAACACATGAAGATAGAAGGAGATTCTTACCCATTTATCTCTTCTCCTTTAGATCCTTCTTAAGGCCATTGGTTTTGTCCTATTGATGACACCAGAAGATCTAGAAAAAGGCGAAGAGTCTTGGGAAGAGTATTCGACATAACATAGTCAAGGATCAAGACTTGAGAGGTGTGGGAGGAAGAGTAGAATGAGGGTGGAATTTATAGTAGAGGAGAAGATTTATTTTACATTATTTAAATCATTATTATAATATTTTCTCTCAAGACAAAGAATAATATTAATTCATGTGACCCAAAATAGTAATAATGGCATGTTAGTTCTAACCAAGTGTCCTTACATCACTTATGATGTCATAAATAGTGTATTATACTGATAATTTGAATAGATGGTATTTTACTCTATTTCACTATTCATCGAAACTTAAAAAATTTCAGAAAAATCCAAAAAATTCACCGTAACAATTTTTCGACGTGTATAATTCAAAAATGTAATCAATGTTTTGAAAATATGTTTCTAAATATTATTAAGTTAATTTTTAATTAAAATCGTACTTAATTGAAAAATTAACAATTCTAATTCTATAATTGCTTTTATATCACATTGAAAGATTAACCAATATTCCATTATCTTAAATCCTTATGAAAATAAGATAATATAAATTACTATTCATTATGGTCATATTACTATTCATATTAATATTCGTAAGGGTATGTTATTATTCACCAGAAAAACAAGTTGGTTCTATCAAACTATAAATAACTTACTTAACACAATTTTAGATGGCCATTTTTTTGAAATTCAAAACATAGAATCAGTAAATTATGTTTAAAGGATAGTTATAAATATCTACTTAAAACAAAGTTTCATGAATTTCATGCATTTCATTTATTTTTTTTAAACATTGGTCTGTTACAATGAATTTCCTTACATATGAAATATCATAATGATAGAGTTTCATAGAATTCTAAGTAATAATAATCATTGGACAAAAAGGATTCAACATCCAATATATCATTAATGTCGGAAACGACGCTTGGGGAAATGTCTTAAAGGAACTAGAAAATGTTTTACATATGGATAAAGTGGAAATCAAGAAATAAAATTCTGATCAAAAGGTTCATATGATGAATGTTCAACATAAAAATCATTAAGGTCATGTAAATAAAGGATTAGAAAAATTGTGTGTTATATATTTCAATATGAATAATCTAGAGGAAACATATAATTGGTATGAATTATTTTAAAACTTACCCTTAAAATAAAATATGCTTATATTGAAATTGGAACAATTTTAGATATGATTAATATTACATATTATAGGACTGAATTGTTATAGAATAAAATAAAAAATATTGGCTAGATGTTTTTGAAGTGTACAAAATGATTGATGCACTTATGTATTGGGTTTTGAATATTATGATGTATTAGTATATATTGATTATATTTTGACATTCAGGGATTATTATACTGATATTTAATGAAATCAAGTTGTATGGAAGGGTTAAAAAATCAAATTATGGTAATATGTGGTAAACAGTATAGATAAGCCTTATTCTTTGTACATACTTTGATCTTGATGAAATTATGGTGACAAATTAATTAATTTTTTTTTTTGGAAAAATCAGCTAATTTTTATAGATAATGATAGAGGTTGAAAATTATTTTACTAATGAACGATTTTTTTAAATATTTTTTTTATATTTTTCCTAATTTTTATAGGATCAAGTTAAATTATGATAATATTATTCTCCTCCATATATATTCTCCATGTATAGTAATGTTATATTAAATTGAATATAGTATAAAGGGTTTTCTACTAGCTCGGTAACAACTCGTCACATTCAACATTGTCGTGGTCTTAAAACCTATAAATGAATGGTAACAAGGGTAAATTACTACTATTGGCCTATGTATTGACCTCATCAAAATGATATTTTACACCTAAATAGTTAATATTATTGATTATTAAATTAATTTTAAAGATCATATATGTTTTTCTGTGACATGATGATTGAGTTCATTTATGAAATGATTTTTATATTTTGGAAGGTTTATGACAAGGATTTTATTTCTAAATCAATTGTGACTTTATTATAGTTATATAGAGATTCAGGTTATTTATAGTTGAATATTGAAGAATACATGATGGGGAATATACATTATTGGTATATGATTTTATTTGTGATTACCATTTTATAGATAGAAATGTTAAATTGATCTCTCAATAAAATGTAATAAAATATTTATTATTTCTCTTTTCACCACTTGGTCTTGAATATTTTTAATGCCTACTAAGGTAAGTTATTTATGAAATGAATTATGTATAACATTGGAGATTATTTTTGGATTATTTATAGATTAATGTTTTATTTCATCATTTGAATGTTTATTCATAATGGAAATTATCACATGTTGTGCTAACTGTTTTGGTTTTAGTTAATGAAGATAAATATAATGAATAAATTTTCATCAATTTATTGATCATAATCAATTAAATGTTTATTTTAGTAATTTAGTCATGGAATATTAATAATTACCATAAAAATTCACATTGATGGATGATATAATATTTATATAATGGTAATGAATCTAGTAAGTAAATTTTTTGGAATTTTCTATCTCAATAGTAATGAATTTCTCAAACTTGAGATAAATCAATTGATTAATTTTTTGAGAGTAAATACTCGCCTATCAAGGAATATTATCTAAAATTTATTTGTTACAATGAGATTTAAATAAGTAAATTCCTAAAAACATTCCCTATTATAACCTAAAAATTAACATTCATTTTAATATCTATAACTAATTTTTTTACTTTCTTATATTTATTTTTCAAATGGGAATTAAAATTTTTGGGATAAGTTTTTTTTATGTTGGACAGAATACAATGCCCCTAGATTTAAGTTTATATTTTTAATTTTAAATAACACTATGTTCGATCTTGTACACCACACACAACCCCAATCTTAAATGAACCATTAAATAAAATTAATTATATAATTTTTATAACATTGGTGTTGGGTCGAGCATAAGAAAAAAAATTAAAGAATTGTGAAACACATGTATAAAGGATGTACTTAATTATGATAATTAATTCAGTCAATAAATTTAACATTAATTTATTTTTTTTTACAATGAAAATAATGAGAATAAATTCATTTTATGCTTTAAAGTTACTTTTCTTCAAAAATACTTTTTTACTTAAGTTTGTCTACAGATATTATAATTAATTTATATGAATTTGAAAACTTTTATTTTTTAAAATGAATATAATATTTGAAATAAAAATATCTAAATTTTATTAGGGTGAAATATGTGGTATTTTTCTGAAAAGATTGATTTTCCGGTTAATTTTGAGAAATACCGATTATATTAAAAATATTCTTTTCTTTTTATGTATTTAAAACTTCAAATTGGTTTTTAATTAGTTTCAAAATTAAATTAGTTCCAATTTATTAAACATAATACAATATATTTTGTTTTAATTTAAATTATATATAATTTTTTTATAAAAACATTTTTGTACTTAAAAAATACATTTTTTCATAAGACCATATTTTGAAGTGCTATGCAGTATTATATTTAGATTAATTTATAAAACATAAATGAATTGAATTTAAAAAATGGATTCAATATTTAAAATCATGAGGTTTAAATTTGGTAAATAGGTGCCCTTTATTTTTTGTCAATATGAATATTAACCACAGTAAATATGTGTTATAACACTATAGATAAAATGGGATCATTATGGTTAAAAATAACATTATAATATTCAATATAATTTAAACATGTGAATTTATTTAATTGGGTATATATATCTATTCTTTATTCTTACAAAAATTGAATTTGTGTCTGGTTATTCTATTTATCTTTATTTTATGTAAATAATAAATACAAAATTTCACTTTTATTACTTTAATATCCCTAATATCTAGTTATGAGAATAAAAAGAGATGATTTTCAATTATGAATGGTTATTTTAAATATGAATAAACCTTTTTATGATGGTGATTTCTTATAAATTTTTAATGACTAAATAATTACCTTAAATACTTATGAAACACTGAAAAGGTCCTTGTATAAGTAATAGAAAATCAAAAAAATTGTTTTTAAAACATTAGATTTAATATAAATAGAAAAAAAATTGAGTTGCAGAAAAAAATTATATAAATATAAAATATTATTAATATATAAAAATTTTATATTATAATTAAATACAATACTCATATCTTAAAGTCTAATTAAGTGAATATTTTCGAACATGTCATTAATGGTATTTTATGAAAAAATAATATTTTATGAAATTATAAAAAAACCATAAAAATAATAAAATACTAAAATTCAGATGATAAATCATTAAAAATTTATCCTTGGGCCATTTATGTGCCAAAATTTACTTTATAATTAAAATTTTAACCCTTTAATATTGAAAATATTATTACCGTGATTAAGGTTAAAATTAGTTAAACATGGGGTTATACACCAAAAAACGGTTTAATATGATATTCAAACCTCTATAAATTCTATTATATGACCAAATTAAGTCTATATCCTCATTATATTTGGATACATGTAATTTGGGATCTATTTTACATGAGTTAGTGACAAATTATATTAAAATATTTCATTAATTCCCAAAAAGAACCCCATACCTCCCTTTTAAAAGGACACACCTTCATTCAAGTATTTACATCATACTAAGATATATATCACAACTAATCCCTTTATATTTGTTTTAAAAACATCCCTATACATGAAGTATAGGTTTTTTTCATAAAATATTATTACAAGGGTTCTTAAGAATGAATCTAAAGTAAGTCTATCGAAGAAGATGTAGTTGTGACTCTTTCAAAAAAACATCCTCAACTTCTATAAATCCATAGTACCCATAAAAAATAATATATATTGATTTATAAATAAATAAATATATATATGTTATTAAGATTTTTGTAAAACTATTTTCCATCTATTTTCCAAACTATGAAAATTGAAAACATCACTAATGTATATTTACAGCTTACCATCTCCACATTAGAGTGTAAATTGTTATAAATAACCATTTAATTGAATGATTATAAATATAGAATTAATGACTATATATGATAATTATGATATAATTATGATTATATAAATTTAAAATATTATCTACTTCCTTACCATTTATCCTAATAAAAATTTATAACGTTGTTTGTGCGTATATATGGCCTACCTTATAAGGACCCAGCCTTAAACCTTACTTAATCTTGAGTTATTACAAGATTACACATTGAGGATCTTTTCAGGTTTAGAGTTTTAGAGAATTAGATCATAAAACGTGCATTACATTCAACATATAAACAACGTGGTTACATAAAGATAGTATTCTTCTTTCCCATCAATGGAAACATATTTAAAATAAAACATGGATTCTTTCTTGACACTTCCTTGACACTATCATCATATCATGTACCTTTCCCTTGACCTGTGAAAAACATTTCAAAAAACTTGGGATGAGCATAAAAAGATCAGTAAGGGATATAAAAATATGGAATGGAAACATGGGTACATATATACATAAGAATAAAATCATACTTTACCCATAAAACATAAGCACTTTAACATACCTCATAAAATCAAGAATAAATAATAGAAATGATAAGACATAAAGGTAACTTGAGGCATTCATAACATTATTACGTAGGGAGTAACCCTATTGGTTACGTTTGGAATACCCATCAAAGTATATCCCCTAAATCTCTTTGGAGAAACCTTAACGTTACACTCCTTCGCATTACCCAATGCATTGGAGAGCTATATCGGGCTCACCCACCCTTAGTTTATCACGGAACCACCCGTCTTCATAATAATGCCCAAGAACCTCAAAATAATCGTATCACACAAAACATGCATAAAGGGAACATAACATTCCCACCTTTCAATCACAAGATATAAATACAACACATTGATATAAAAACATTATGAAAACCATTTTCTATACCAAAATAAAAGAAAAGTAAAACATGGTATTTATTTTTCTTTTAAAAAGAAGGTATGGCTTGTAGAGGAAGCTGAAACTCAAATAATGGTCACGGCGGCGGAGAAGTCATTCTCGCCGCATACGTACGACAAAAACATTCCCTTTTTTTATTTAGTAAACGCTTCGTATAAAAAAGATTCTCTTTTTAATAAACGTAAAAGTCAATGGGGTTTATACACTGTATAAAAGAAGGTTGTGTATAAAACAAAATATTCCTCAATGAAAGGAGATTGTGACGAAGTCCCATACCTCGGGTCCGACTTGACTCGGTCATTCTTTAATCTCCTGAATAATAAACTTGAGTTAATTTCTACTTGTTTAAGAACCCTTTTCAAGTTCATTATTCGTTTTATATCACTTATTGCCATGTCATGAACACTATGTAATTATTTAAGTTAATAACGGTCGTTTTAACGATCATTGGTACTTGAGTCAAAAATAAACCCTTTATAATTACATGTTTTTCATGTATCCATTATATCCATAATTATAAACATTATGTATATATCATATATATCCAGTATATACATGCATTTTATAATATTACATAATCATTTAGAGGTAATAAATGAAATGCACCGTTCATGGAGATGGTAAGTCGTACGTACGCATGAACGCTACATTAATTTCTATTTAGGTTTTTTATAGAATAGAATCTTAATTATATAAAGGTATATTATAATTCCAGTATAATATCTCATATAATATCATATTTCCATCCTTTATACGTCCCAAATATGGTATTTAACGAATCAAATCACTTTGAGGGGGTGGTAGTCCGCACTTCCTTAAATGAAGATATCGCGTTTACCCATAATGGAAACCATAAAGGTATGACCAAAATGAAAAATACAGAAGCTTAAGGAAAACATAAACATATTATATATCATATATAAATATAGTTATATCTTAATGGCCACCTTTGAAGGTGTTAAAAAAATGTTGAACAATCATCGTTTTGGGAGGCATAAATTCACCATCCACGGAAACAGTATGTCCTTTAACCATTAGATGTAGGTGTGTATAATTATAGCTAGAATCCTTCTTATAACAACATCCTAGTATATTTAGTATACTGGATTTGTTACAAAAGAAAATAATAAAAAGAGTTTAGGGGGTTGGAGAAGAAAAATCAAACAAAATGACTCAAAAGAAGACATTACCTTAAAATCGGGTAACTCTCTTAGATTTGAGCTCAAAGGCTTCCTTGGGAAGACTTCTGCCCAAAGTGTGGCTTCAATGAGTAATAGAGGGATGTGGAGAGCCAAACTGGGTAGGGGTTGGCCGAGCCAAAGGCTTTTGGAGTGTGGGTAAGGAGGTAGAGGTGGGGGCCTTTTATAAGAGGGGAGGAGGGGCACTCTTGGAAAGTAAAGAAAAGTCACTTTATTTTAAAATGGTATTCGGATTTAAGAGATCCCACATTGATGTGTTTCGAGGATAAGGTGATAATGGTTCTAAATCCACCCATCCAATAGGTTATGGCTATTTGTAGGTCTTAGATTTTACATTATCATTCCATTTTATTTAAATCGTTAAATAATGAGGTCATCGATGCATCATCATGATGTCATAAATAATTTAATTTATTTAAAGTCTAAAAATAATAAAAAAAAATACAATGATGTAGGAAATATTTTTATCTTTCCAATGACTATTTATAATCAAAAATATGATCTTTGTAACCCCATGTAAAAATTGTTTTAGTAAAACATCTCATGTTTGTGTCATTTTTACTTTTACATTAAATAAAAAGTTATTTATGTCATTTCCCAACCAAAGTGGCTCCATGGGGTCCCCAAGTTGACCCATGGACTTACTTGGTCGTCCATGACACATCCAATGAGTGTAGGACATGTTTCAAGCTCATCTCAATTTATTGAAGCATTATTTTTACCTTAAACTACACTAATTACCTCTAATCGCGATTAAGAACTTAAGAGTTACTATTCACCAAACAATTATTTTAATCTCATTGAACCACATTTTACTTCTTAATGACAACCATGTATGTCGGATTTTTGAAATTAAAAACACAGAAGTGGTAAAATTTCATTTAAATGAGAAATCAGTTTTTATAAGTACCACTTAGTGGTTTCACTATTCAATAAAAATTGAAGTTTTTCAGAAAAATACCAAAAATTCACCCTAAGCCATATTTGATATTATGAATTCAAAAATGAAGTCTATTTTACAAAATTAAAAACATATAAGTCACATTAATTAATTTAATAATTAATTCCCGCTGTCATGACAAATAGCGTGTTTTTATAAAACAATAAGTATCAAAAGATTGACACCAGTTTAAGTCCAATTTCAAAGTGTAATTGATTCCAATAACCACTATTGGATTTAATGGTTAAAATATATTCAAATTTAACTTTAAAACTAATTCAAGAGATAATCTAATAATATAAATAAATTAGATTAAAAAGATATTTTGAATTAAAATACAACATTTTACACTATTCATTAAAAATTGATCTTTATCGGAAAAATACCAAAAATTTACACAAAGTAAAATTTGATGTCCCGATTCAAAATAAGAGTTATATTTAGTCCAATAGAATGTAGAAGAGTGACCAAAACTATATTTAATGACGGTTCTCCATCAAATGTTGATAAGTGGACCTTTCGTGAAAATTAGAGTATATAAGCCTAAAATTGAATTATTTTCATATTTTAAGCCTTTATACTTTTTTAGATAAATGTAAAAACATTTAACAAACATATATTATAATCATATTTTAGTTATTTCTATCCATTCCCTCCAGTACAACGGCTACGTGTTAACTAACATTTAAAATAATATTATTTTATTACTAGTGTGCGACGTACGATTTCAAAGAAACTCTTTGTTTCTTATCGGGTACGCTATCGAACATAGCAACCCCTTTAAAGTAAAATTAATAAGTATGAAATTGTATTATTCTTTATTTACCTGGTATGTTACATCCTTCCCCCCTTTTGGGAATTTCGTCCTCGCAATTTTATTCACTTATCAGAATAAGTGGGGGTATTTATCCCTCATAACATTTTCAGATTCCCACGTTTCCTCTTCAACCATCTGGGTTTTCCACAAAACCTTTACCTGGTGAATTACCTTATTTCGCAACACTTGCTCTCTTCGGTGAAGAATCTGTACTGGTTGTTCTTCATAAGAGATATTCTCTTCCAACTGAACTACCTCTAGGCACAAAACATGAGATGGATCTGGCATATACATTCTCAACATCAAAATGTGAAAAACATTGTGTACCTGAGATAAACTCGGAGGTATAGCCACCCAGTATGTAACTGATACAACTCTCTCTAGAATTTCATATGGTCCAATGAACCCTGGACTCAGCATTCCTTTCTTACCAAATCTCATCACACTTTTCCATGGTGAGACTTTGAGAAAAACATGATCACCTACCTCAAAAGTTAGATCCTTCCTCCTATTGTCTGCATAACTCTTCTGCCTACTCTGAGCTGTTCTCATGTGTTTCTGAATCAGATGAACTTTTTCTGCCATCTTTTCTACCAATTCTGGTCCTGTCAGCTTTCATTCACCCACTTCATCCCAAAAAGCCAGAGTTCGACACCATTTCCCATATAATGCCTGAAATGGTGCCATCTGTATAATGGAATGAAAACTGTTATTATATGAAAATTCAACCAAAGAAAGATGTTGGTCCCAACTTCCCTGATAATCCGTCGAACAAGCTTGTAGAATATCCTCCAATGTCTGAATTGTTTGTTCTGACTGCCCATCTGATTGAGGATGAAAAGTTGTACTTAAATTTAATTCAGTACCCAACGACTTCTAAAGGCCTTTCCAAAAGATAGAAGTGAACCTGGGATCACAATCTGATACAATGGAGAGGGGAACTCCATGTAACCTGACTATCTCCTTAAGATTCAAACATGAAAGTTGATCTAGGGAAAAAGTATCTCTTATAGCAAGGAAATGAGCATATTTAGTCAAGCGATCAACAATAACATAGATTTCATTATTACCTCGAGATGTCTTCGGAAATCCCACAACAAAGTCCATGGATATATTCTCCCATTTCCACTCTTTCACTGGTAAAGGCTGAAGCATCCCTTTTGGTAACTGCCACTCTACTTTAACCTGATGACATGTTAAACACTTCACAGTAAAATCAGCAATATCTCTTTTCATTCCATCCCACCAGTAATACTCCCGCAGATCTCTGTACATCTTAGTACTTCCAGGATGAACTGAAAATAGAGAACTATGAGCTTCATATAACAACTCTCTCTTCAACTGTGAATCACAAGGCACACACAATCTCTTCCCAAATCTCAAAACGCAATCATTATCAATGTTGAATTCAGGAAACTTACCTTTCTGGACCAGATATACCTTTTTCTGCAACTCACTATCTTGCTTCTGTGCTTGCTCGATTCTATCTGATAGAGATAATCTCACTGATACCTAAAACAAAATAGAAGAACTTCCTGCACCAACAACTTCTATGCCAAAGTTCATCAAATCCTTAACCAAAGGATCACGTTCCAAAAAAAACATTGCTAATGAAGCATTACTTTTTTGACTCAAAGCATCATCCACTTTATTTTCTTTTCCTGGATGGTAATGAATTTTACAATCATAATCCTTGATTAATTCCAGCCATCTCCTCTGTCTCTTGTTTAACTCTTTCTGAGTGAATATATACTTTAAACTTTTGTGATCGGTATATATTTCACACTTTACTCCATACAAATGATGCCTCCAAATTTTTAAAGCGAAAACAACAGTAGCTAATTTCAAATCATGTGTAGGGTAATTTACCTCATGAGTTTTCAACTGTTGTGAAGCATAAGAAATTACCTTATCATTTTTCATTAGGACGCAACCATGTCCTTTCAATGAAGCATCACTGTATATAACAAACTCACCATTCTTGGAAGTTAGTGCCAAAACTGGAGAATTCACCAATCTTCTTTTAAAATCCTGAAAACAATCATCACATTCTTTTTTCCAGATAAACTTAACACCCTTCTGAGTTACCTTAGTCATTGGACTAGATAACCGTGAAAAATTTCTAACAAACCTTCAGTAATAGCCTGCCAAACCAAGGAGGCTACGAATCTCAGTTATATTTGTGGGTCTTGGCCATTCTTCAACAACCTTTTTTTGCAGGATCAATACTTATCCCATCTTTAGAAACAATATGACCAAGGAAAGAATTTTTTTGCAACTGAAACTCACACTTGCTGAATTTTCCATACAGTTTCTTTTCTTTTAAGGTTTGCAAGATAACCCTTAAATGTCTTTCATGCACCTCTTTACTTTTAGAAAACACAAAAATATCATCAATGAAAACCACCACAAACTTATCCAAGAACACATGAAAAATTATATTCATTAAGTCCATGAATAAAGCAGGTGCATTGGTTAGTCAAAAAGGCATTGCTACAAATTCATAATGGCCATATCTTGTACGGAATGCGGTATTCGTAACATCTTCTTCCTTTACCTTCTGCTGATGGTACCCCGATCTCAAGTCAATCTTTGAAAAATACTGAGCTCCCTGGAGCTGATCAAACAAATCATCGATATGAGGCAAAGGATATTTGTTCTTAACAGTGATGTTATTCAAGGCTCTATAATCAATGCAAAGTCTCATTGAACCATCTTTATTTTTAACAAATAAAATAGGAGCACCCCATGGTGATGTGCTAGGTCGAATGAAACCTTT
The DNA here is from genome assembly GCA_963277665.1 of Viscum album. Classification (NCBI taxonomy): domain Eukaryota; kingdom Viridiplantae; phylum Streptophyta; class Magnoliopsida; order Santalales; family Viscaceae; genus Viscum; species Viscum album. The sequence goes on from OY728130.1 coordinate 634,724,992, forward strand.
CTCTAATAAATCATGCAATTTCTCCTTCAACTCTAAAAGTTCAATTTGAGCCATTCGATAAGGGGGTTCTGAAATTGGCTTAGCATCAGGAACTAAGTCAACAGTAAACTCAACTTCCCGATCTGGTATTATTCCAGGCAACTCATCAGGAAAAACATCAGGATACTCATTTACCACTGGCAAATGATTAATCTGAACAGTTCCTTTATTTTCAACGATGTGTGCAAGGTAACATTCATTTCAATCTTTTACAAGTTTCTTGGCCTCTTGATATATTATCAACAGTAAGGGTTCATTCTTGTACACAAACTGAAAGTCTTTCTGAAAATAAACTTCTTTAGCTATACAGTCAATCTTAGCATGGTAAATAGAGAGCCAATCCATACCCAGGATAACATCAAACTCTACTAGAGGTAGAATAATAAGGTTTTCAAGTAGGTTCTTTCCACAGATAAGGTTAGGAAGTTTTTTATAAATTATTTTTGCCTCAATATTTCCCCCAGGTGTTTTTATCAAAAGTTCAGGAGTCATTTCTTGAGATGGTATTCCCATTTTACTATAAAAGGATTCAGAGATGAAAGAATGTGTAGACCCCGAATCAAACAACACACTGGAATAATCTGAAAAAACAAACAAAGTACCTGATACAACTTCACTTGATGGCCCGACATCTGCTGAAGTAGTTGCAAAGGATTTCACAGCCCCTTTATGCTTCTAGTCTAACTGCTTCCCATCACCCACGCTCTTTGTCAGACACTCGTTTGTATAGTGACCCATCTCATTGCACTTATAACATTTCACTACCAATAAATCAAATTTGGTCTTACCATCACCCTGATCTTTTTCAGTGCAATCACGTGCCTTATGTCCCATCTTACCTCATCGGTAGCACTTTCCAGAATTCAGAAGACATTCCCCAGCATGCCTTTTGCCACATTTATCACAAACTAGAAACTTAGATTTCTTACCATCAGACTTTTTTGAAGAATTCTTCTCTTTCTCCTGCCACCATGGTCTGTTATTCTGCTGGTTGTTATAGAACACTTGATCATCAGCATACTCCATTTCCACCTTCTCAGCACATCGAACAAGCATTTCATAACTTTTAAACTCACGAGAAGCTAATTCCCTTCGATATTTTGACTTTAATCCTGAGTAAAAATGATTGATTTTACTATCAAGGTCTCGGATAAAATTTGGAGCATACCTTGCCAATCGAGGGAACCATTCTTCATAGGCAGCCACTGAGTCTTCCTCTTTCCTCAATTCCTTTAATTGATTTTCCATCCTAAATCGAACAACCTTAGGAAAATACTTCTCAACAAACATACCTTTGAATTCATCCCAGTCGAGAGCATCAATCTCATCAGCATCCCTGATATTTTTAACCATCGACCACAACTGATCTGCTTCACCCTCCAAATGATAAATAGCAAGACTAACCATTGAATTGTATGAACACCCCATGACATGAAAAATCTTCTCCAGTGCCTTAATCCACCCTTCAGCTAGCACATGGTCAGATGATCCTCTGAATGATGGGGGATGTTGCCTCATGAAATGTTCCACCACTGACATGTTCCTCTGCGGTTGATCTAGCTGATCTCGTGTATGGATACCACTGCCATTTATCGCTTGAGTCAACTACGCCATTACTGCAACAAACTGTTCAGTTACAATTCCGACCATCTCAGGATGCTGATTCGGAAGGATATTTCCTTCTGCATGCCTTCCTAGCACTGCTTCCCTATTTCCTCTGCGGAAAAACATTCTGAACAAACATGTCTTAGATGAAGCAACATGGTAATCTTCAAATACTATATCACTTCAATTTAACAATAAAAAAATATTTTTGGATAATTATTTAATAGAATTATATCTCCTAAAGTTATCTAAACCGACCTTTGATACCAACTATAAGGCCCCAGCCTTAAACCTTACTTAATCTTGAGTTATTACAAGATTACACATTGAGGATCTTTTCAGGTTTATAGTTTTAGAGAATTAGATCATAAAACTTGCATTACATTCCACATATAAACAAAGTGGTTACATAAAGATAGTATTCTTATTTCCCATCAATGGAAACATATTTAAAATAAAACATGGATTCTTTCTTGACACTTCCTTGACACTATCATCATATCATGTACCTTTCCCTTGACCTGTGAAAAACATTTAAAAAAACTTGGGATGAGCATAAAAAGCTCAGTAAGGGATATAAAAATATGGAAAGGAAACATGGGTACATATATACATAATAATGAAATCATACTTTACCCATAAAACATAAGCACTTTAACATACCTCATCAAATCAAGAATAAATCATAGAAATCATAAGACATAAAGGTAACTTGAGTCATTCATAACATTCTTACGTAGGGAGTAACCCTCTTGGTTACGTTTGGAAAACCCCTCACAGTATATTCCCTAAATCTTTTCGGAGAAACCATAACGTTACACTCCTTCGCGTTACCCAATGCATTGGAGTGATATATCGGTCTCACCTTCCCTTAGTTTATCACGGAACCACCCGTCTTCATAATAATGCCCAAGAACCTCAACATAATCGTATCAAATAAAACATGAATAAAGGAAACATAACATTCCCACCTTTCAATCACAAAAAATCAATACAACACATTGATATAAAAACATTATGAAAAACATTTTCAATACCAAAATAAAAGAAAAGTAAAACATGGTATTTATTTTTCTTTTAAAAAGAAGGTATGGCTTGTAGAGGAAGTTGAAACTCAAATAATGGTCACGGCGGCGGAGAAGTCATTGTCGCCGCATACGTACGACAAAAACATTCCCTTTTGTCGTCTAGTAAACGCTACATATAAAAAATATTCTCTTTTTAATAAACGTAAAAGTCAACGGGGTTTATACACTGTATAAAAGAAGGTTGTGTATAAAACAAAATATTCATCAATGAAAGGAGATTGAGACAAAGTCCCATACCTCGGGTCCGACTTGACTCGGTCGTTCTTTAATCTCCTGAATAATAAACTTGAGTAAATTTCTACTTGTTTAAGAACCTTTTTCAAGTTCATTATTCCTTTTATATCACTTATTGCCATGTCATGAACACTATTTAATTATTTAAGTTAATAAAGGTCGTTTTAACGATCATTGGTACATGAGTAAAAAATAAACCCTTTATAATTACATGTTGTTCATGTATCCATTATATCCAGAATTATAATAATTATGTATATATCATATATATCCTATATATACATGCATTTATAATATTACATATTCATTTAGAGGTATGAAATGAAATGCACCGTTCATGGAGACGGTAAGTCGTACGTACGCATGAACGCTACTTTCATTTCTATTTCGTATTTTTATAGAATGGAATCATAATGATATAAAGGTATATTATAATTCCAGTATAATATCATATATAATATCATAGTTCCATCCTTTATACGTCTCACATATGGTATTTAACGAATTAAATCACTTTGAGGGGGCGGTAGTCCGCACTTCCTTTAATAAAGATATCGCGTTTACCCATAATGGAATCCATAAAGGTATGCCCAAAAAGAAAAATACAAAATCTTAAAGAAAACATAAACATATTATATATCATATATAAATATAGTGACATCTTAATGGCCACCTTTTAAGGTGTTAAAAAAATGTTGAACAATCATCGTTTCGGGAGGCATAAATTCACCATCCACGGAAACAATATGTCCTTTAACCATTAGATGTAGGTGTGTGTAAGTGTATCTCGAATCCTTCTTATAACAACATCCTAGTATATTGAGGATACTGGAGTTGTTACAAAAGAAAAGAATAAAAACATTTTAGGGGGTTGGAAAAGCAAAATCAAACAAAAGGACTCAAAATAAGACATTACCATAAAATCGGGTAACTCTCTTAGATTTGAGCTCAAAGGCATCCTTGGGAAGACTTCTGCCCAAAGTGATGTTAAAGGAGTAAGAGAGGGATGTGGAGAGACAAAATTGGAAGGGGTTGGATGAGCCAAAGGCTTTGGGAGTGTGGGTAAGGAGGTAGAGGTGGGGTCCGTTTATAAGAGGAGAGGAGGGGCACTCTTGGAAAGTAAAGAAAAGTCACTTTATTTTAAAATGGTATTCGGATTTAAGAGGTCCCACATTGATGTGTTTCGAGGATAAGGTGATAAGTGTTCGAAATACACCCATCCAATAGGTTCTGGCCATGTGTAGGTCTTAGATTTTACATTATCATTCCATTTTATTTAAATCGTTAAATAATGAGGTCATCGCTGCATCATCATGATGTCATAAATAATTAAATTTATTTAAAGTCTAAAAATTATAAAAAAAACAATGATGTAAGAAATATTCTTAGAATTTCAATGACTATTTATAATCAAAAATCTGATCTTTATAACCCCATGTAAAAATTGTTTTAGTAAAACATCTCATGTTTGTGTCATTTTTACTTTTACATTAAATAAAAAGTTATTTATGTCATTTCCAAACCAAAGTGGCTCCATGGGGTCCCCAAGTTGACCCATGGATTTTATTGGTTGGACATGACACATAAAATGAGGGTAGGACATGTCTCAAGCTCATCTCATTAAATTAAAGCATTATTTTTACCTTAAACTACACTAATTACCTCTAATCGCGATTAAGAACTTAAGAGTTACTATTTACCAAAAAATTATTTTAATCTCTTGAACCAAATTTTACTTCTTAATGACAACCATGTATGTCAGATTTTTGACATTCAAAACACAGAATTGGTATAATTTCATTTAAACGAAAAATCAGTTTTTATAAGTACCACTTAGTGGATTCACTATTCATTAAAAATTGATGTTTTTCAGAAAAATACCAAAAATTCACCCTAAGCTATATTTGATATTTTGAATTCATAAATGAAGTCTATTTTACAAAATTCAAAACAGATAAGTCACATTAATTAATTTAATGATTAATTCCCATTGTCATGACAAATAGCGTGTTGTTATGAAACAATAAGTATCAAAAGATTGACACCAGTTTAAGTCCAATTTCAAAGTGAAATTGATTCCAACGACCACTATTGGATTTGATGGTAAAAATATATTCAAATTTCACTTTAAAACCAATTCAAAATATAACCTAATCATATAAATAAATTAGATGAAAAAGTGGTTTTGAATTAAAAAACAACATTTTACACTATTCATTAAAAAAATGAACTTTATCGGAAAAATACCAAAAAATTTACACAAAGTAAAATTTGATGTCCCGATTCTAAATAAGAGTTATATTTCATCAAATAGAATGTATAAGAGTGAAAAAAACTATATTTAATTATGGTTCTCCATCAAATGTTGATAAGTGGACCTTTCGTGAAAATTAGAGTATATAAGCCTAAAATTGAATTATTTTCGTATTTTAAGCCTTTATACCTTTTTAGATAAATGTAAAAACATTTAACAAACATATATAATCATATTTCAGTTATTTCTATCCATTCCCACCAGTACAACGGCTACGTGTTAACTAACATTTAAAATAATATTATTTTATTACTAGTGTGCGACGTACGATTTCAAAGAAACTCTTTGTTGCGTATCGGGTACGCTATCGAACATAACAACCCCTTTAAAGTAAAATTAATAAGTGTGAAAATGTATTATTCTTTATTTACCTGGGATGTTACATCCTTCCCCCCTTTTTGGAATTTCATCCTCGCAATTTTATTTACTTATCAAAATAAGTGGGGGTATTTATCCCTCATAGCATTTTCAGATTCCCACGTTGCCTCTTCAACCATATGGTTTTTCCACAAACCCTTTACCAGGTGAATTACCTTATTTCGTAACACTTGCTCTCATCGGTCAAGAATATGGACTGGGTTTTCTTCATAAGATAAATTCTCTTCCAACTGAACTACCTCTGGGCACAAAACATGAGATGGATCTGGAATATACTTTCTCAACATCAAAACGTGAAAAACATTGTGTACCTGAGATAAACTCGGAGGTAAATCCACCCGGTATGCAACTGATCCAACTCTTTCCATAATTTCATATGGTCCACTGAACCTTGGACACATCTTTCCTTTTTTACCAAATCTCATCACACTTTTCCATGGTGAGATTTTGAGAAAAACATGATCACCTACCTCAAAAGTTAGATCCTTCCTCCTATTGTCTGCATAACTCTTCTGCCTACTCTGAGCTGTTCTCATGTGTTTCTGAATTAGCTGAACTTTTTCTTCCATCTCTTCTACCAATTCTTGTCCCATCGGCTTTCTTTCACCCACTTCATCCCAAAAAGCCGGAGTTCGACATCGCTTCCCATATAATTCCTGAAATGGTGACATCTGTATACTGGAATGAAAATTGTTATTATATGAAAATTCAACCAAAGAATGTTGTTGGTCCCAACTTCCCTGATAATCCATTGAACAAGATCGTAGAATATCCTCCAATGTCTGAATTGTTCGTTATGAATTCCCATCTAATTGACGATGAAAAGCTGTACTAAAATTTAATTCAGTACCCAACGACTTCTGAAGGCCTTTCCAAATGTTAGAAGTGAACCTAGAATCACGATCAGATACAATTGAGAGGGGAACTCCATGTAACCTAACTATCCCTTTAAGATACAAACGGGAAAGTTGATCTAGGGAAAGGTATCTCGTAGAGTAATGAAATGAGAAGATTTAGTCACGCGATCATCAATAACCCAGATTTCATTCTTACCTCGAGATGTCTTCGGTAATCCCACAACAAAGTCCATGGATATATTCTCCCATTTCCACTCTGGAACTGGTAGAGGTTGAAGAATCCCTTTCGGTAACTGCCACTCTGCTTTAACCTGTTGACATGTCAAACACTTCATAGTAAAATCATCAATATCTCTTTTCATTCCATCCCACCAGTAATACTCCCGCAGATCTCTGTACATCTTACTACTGCCAGGATGAACTGAAAATGATGAACTATGAGCTTCACATAACAACTCTCTCTTCAACTGTGAATCACAAGGTACACACAATATCTTACCAAATCTCAAAACTCAATCCTTATCAATGTTGAATTCAGGAAACATACGTTTCTGAACCAGATCTACCTTTTTCTGCAACTCACTGTCTTACTTCTGTGCTTGCTTGATTCTATCTGATAGGGATGATCTAACTGATACCTTAAACAAAACAGAACAACTTCCTGTACTAACAACTTATATGCCAATGTTCATCAAATCCTTAACCAAAGGATCACGTTCCAAACACAACATTGCTAACTAAGCATTACTTTTTCGACTCAAAGCATCAGCCACTTTATTTTCTTTTCACAGATGGTAATGAATTGTACAATCATAATCCTTGATTAATTCCAGCCATCTCCTCTGTCTCTTGTTTAACTCTTTCTGAGTGAAAATATACTTTAAACTTTTGTGATCATTATATATTTCACACTTTACTCCATACCAATGATGCCTCTAAATTTTTAAAGAGAAAACAGCAGCAGCTAATTCCAAATCATGTTTAGGGTAATTTACCTCATGAGTTTTCAACTGTCGTGAAGCATAAGAAATTACCTTATCATTCTGCATTAGGACGCAACCATGTCCTTTCAATGAAGCATAACTATATATAACAAACTCACCATTCCTAGAAGGTAGTGCCAAAACTGGAGCATTCACCAATCTTCTTTTCAATTCATGAAAACAATAATCAAATTCTGTTTTCCCGATAAACTTAACACCCTTCTGAGTTATCTTAGTCATTGGACTAGATAACAGTGAAAAATTTCTAACAAACCTTCAGTAATAGCCTGCCAAACCAAGGAAGATACAAATCTTAGTTACATTTGTGGGGATTGGCCATTATTCAACAACCTTTGTTTTTGTAGGATCAATTGTTATCCCATATTTAGAAATAATATTACCATGGAAAAAAAATTTCAACCAAAACTCACACTTGCTGAATTTTCCATACAGTTTCTTTTCTTTTAAGGTTTTCAAGATAACCCATAAATGTATTTCATGCTCCTCTTTACTTTTAGAAAACACCAAAATATCATCAATGAAAACCACCACAAACTTATCCAAGAACTCATGGAAAATTCTATTCATTAAGTCCATGAATACAGCAGGTGCATTGGTTAGCCCAAAAGGAATTACTAAAAATTCATAATGGCCATATCTTGTATGGAACGCGGTCTTCGGAACATATTCTTCCTTTACCTTCAGCTGATGGTACCCCGATCTCAAGTCAATCTTTGAAAAATACTGAGCTCCCTAGAGCTGACCAAACAAATCATCGATATTAGGCAAAGGATATTTTTTCATAAGAGTGAAGTTATTCAAGGCTCTATAATCAATGAAAAGTCACATTTTACCATCTTTCGTTTTATAAAATAAAATAGGAACACCCCAGGGTGATGTGCTAGGTCGAATGAAACCTTTCTCTAATAAATCTTGCAATTCCTCCTTCAACTCTAAAAGTTCAATTTGAGACATTCAATAAGGGGGTTTTGAAATTGGGTTAGCATCAGGAACTAAGTCAACAGTAAACTCAACTTCCCGATCTGGTATTATTCTAGGCAACTCATCAGGAAAAACATCAGGATACTCATTTACCACTGGCACATCATTAATTTTAATAGTTCCTTTATTTTCAATGATGTGTGCAAGGTAACATTCATTTCCATATTTGACAAGTTTCTCGGCCTCTTGATATGTTATCAACAGTAAGGGTTCATTCTTGTACACAAAATGAAAGTCTTTCTGAAAATAAACTTCTTTAGCTCTACAGTCAATCTTAGCATGGTAAATAGAGAGCCAATCCATACCCAGGATAACATCAAACTGTATTAGAGGTAGAACAATAAGGTTTTCATGTATGTTTTTTCCACAGATAAGGATATGAAGATTCTTATAAATTATTTTTGCCTCAACATTTCCCCTAGGTGTTTTTACCAAAAGTTCAGGAGTCATTTCTTGAGACGGTATTCCCATTTTACTAGAAAAGGTTTCAGAGATGAAAGAATGTGTAGACCCCGAATCAAACAACACACTGGCATAATTTACAAAATCAAACAAAGTACCTGATACAACTTCATTTGATGGACCGACATCTGCTGAAGTAGTTGCAAAGGATTTCACCACCCCTTTCTGCTTGTAGTCTAACTGCTTCCCATCACCCAAGCTCTTTGTCGTACACTCGTTTGCATAGTGACCCATCTCATTACACTTATAACATTTCACTAACTGTAAATCAAATTTGGTCTTACCATCACCCTGATCTTTTTCAGTGCAATCACGTGTCTTATGTCCCATCATACCACATCGGTAGCACATTCCAGAATTCAGAAGACATTCCCCAGCATGCCTTTTTCCACATTTATCACAAACTGGAAACGTAGATTTCTTACCATCAGAATTTTTTGAAGAATTCTTCCCTTTCTCATGCCACCTTGGTCTCTTCTTATGCTGGTTGTTATAGAACACTTGATCATCGGAAAACTCTATTTCCACCTTCTCAGCACATCGAACAAGATTTTCATAACTTTTAAACTCATGAGAAGCAAATGCCATTTGATATTTTAGCTTTAATCCTGAGTAAAAATGATTGATTTTACTATCAAGGTCTCGGATAAAATTTGGAGCATACCTTGCCAATCGAGTGAACCTTTCTTCATAGGCAGCCATTGAGTCTTCCTCTTGCCTCAATTCCATGAATTGCTTTTCCATACTATGTCGAACAGCCTTAGGAAAATACTTCTCAAGAAACATACCTTTTAATTCATCCTAGTCAAGAGCATAAATCTCATCAGCGTCCCTGATATTTTTAACCATCAACCACCACTGATCTGCTTCATCCTCCAAACGATAAATAGCAAGACTAACCTTTTGATTGTCTGAACACCCCATGACATCAAAAATCTTCTCCAGTGCTTTAATCCACCCTTCAGCTAGCACAGGGTCAGATGATCCTCTGAATGATGGGGGATGTTTCCTCATGAAATGTTCCACCACTGACATGTTCCTCTGCGGTTGATCTGGCTAATCTCATGTATGGATATCACCGCCATTTATCGCTTGATTCAACCGCGCCATTACTGCAACAAACTGTTCAGTTCAAATTCCGACCATCTCAGGATGCTGATTCAGAAGGTTATTTCCTTCTGCATGCCTTCCTAGCACTAATTCCATGTTTCCTCTGCGGAAAATCATTCTAAAGAAACATGTCTTAGATGAAGCAACATGGTAATCTTCAAATACTATATCACTTCAATTTGACCATAAAAAAATATTTTTGGATAATCATTTAATAGAATTCTAACTCCTAAAGTTATCTAAACCGACCTTTGATACCAACTATAAGTCCCCAGCCTTAAACCTTACTTAATCTTGAGTTATTACAAGATTACACATTGAGGATCTTTTCGAGTTTAGAGTTTTAGATAATTAGATCATAAAACTTGCATTACATTCCACATATAAACAAAGTGGTTACATAAAGATAATATTCTTCTTTCCCATCAATGGAAACATATTTAAAATAAAACATGGATTCTTTCTTGACACTTCATTGACACTATCATCATATCATGTACCTTTCCCTTGACCTGTGAAAAACATTTCAAAAAACATGGGATGAGCATAAAAAGCTCAGTAAGGGATATAAAAATATGGAAAGGAAACATGGGTACATATATACATAAGAATGGAATCATACTTTACCCATAAAACATAAGCACTTTAACATACCTCATCAAATCCAGAATAAATCATAGAAATCCTAAGACATAAAGGTAACTTGAGGCATTCATAACATTCTTACGTAGGGAGTAACCCTCTTGGTTACGTTTGGAATACCCATCACAGTATATTCCCTAAATCTCTTTGTAGAAACCTTAACGTTACACTCCTTCACATTACCCAATGCATTGGAGAGCTATATCGGGCTCTCCCGCCTTTAGTTTATCACGGAACCACCCATCTTCATAATAATTCCCAAGAACCTCATCATAATCGTATCACATAAAACATTCATAAAGGAAACATAACATTCCCACCTTTCAATCACAAGAGATCAATACAACACATTGATATAAAAACGTTATGAAAACCACTTTCAATACCAAAATAAAGGAAAATTAAAACATGGTATTTATTTTTCTTTTAAAAATAAGGCATGGCTTGTAGAGGAAGCTGAAACTCAAATAATGGTCACGGAGGCGGAGAAGTCGTTGTCGCCGCATATGTACGACAAAAACATTCCCTTTTGTCGTTTACTAAACTCTTCGTATAAAAAAATTCTATTTTTAATAAACGTAAAATTCAGCGGGGTTTATACACTATATAAAAGAAGGTTGTGTGTAAAACAAAATATGCCTCAATGAAAGGAGATTGAGACGAAGTCCCATACCTCGGGTCCGACTTGACTCGGTCATTCTTTAATCTCCAGAATAATATAATTGATTTAATTTCTACTTGTTTAAGAACCTTTTTCAAGTTCATTATTCCTTTTATATCACTTATTTCCATGTCATGAACACTATGTAATTATTTAATTTAATAACGGTCATTTTAATGATCATTGGTACTTGAGTCAAAAATAAACCCTTTATAATTACATGTTGTTCATGTATCCATTATATCCAGAATTATTATAATTATGTATATATCAAATATATCCAGTATATACATGCATTTTATAATATTACATAATCATTTAGAGGTAAGAAATGAAATGCACCGTTAATGGAGATGGTAAGCCGTACGTACGCATGAACGCTACTTTCATTTCGATTTCGTATTTTTATAGAATGGAATCATAATGATATAAAGGTATATTATAATTCCAGTATAGTATCATATATAATATCATTGTTCCATCCTTTATACATCCCACATATGGTATTTAACGAATCAAATCACTTTGAGGGGGTGGTAGTCTGCACTTCCTGAAATGAAGATATCGTGTTTACCCATAATGGAAACCATAAAGGTATGCCCAAAATGAAAAATAAAGAATCTTAAGGAAAACATAAACATATTATATATCATATATAAATATAGTTACATCTTAATGGCCACCTTTTAAGGTGTTAAAAGAATGTTGAACAATCATCGTTTCCGGAGGCATAAATTCACCATCCACGGAAACAATATGTCCTTTAACCATTAGATGTAAGTGTGTGTAAGTGTAGATCGAATCCTTCTTATAAAAACATCCTAGTATATTTAGGATACTGGAGTTGTTACAAAAAAAAAAGAATAAAAAGAGTTTAGGGGGTTGGAGAAGAAAAATCAAACAAAAGGACTCAAAAGAAGACATTACCTTAAAATCGGGTAACTCCCTTAGATTTGAGCTCAAAGGCTTACTTGGGAAGACTTATGCCCAAAGTGAGGCTTCAAAGAGTAAGAGAAGGATGTGGAGAGACAAAATGGGTAGGGGTTGGCCGAGCCAAAGGCTTTTGGAGTGTGGGTAAGGCGGTAGAGGTGGGGGCCTTTTATAAGAGGAGAGGAGGGGCACTCTTGGAAAGTAAAGAAAAGTCACTTTATTTGAAAATGGTATTCGGATTTAAGAGGTCCCACATTGATGTGTTTCTAGGATAAGGTGATAAGGGTTAGAAATCCACCCATCCAATAGGTTCTGGCCATGTCTAGGTCTTAGATTTTACATTATCATTCCATTTTATTTAAATCGTTAAATAATGAGGTCATCGCTGCATCATCATTATGTCATAAATAATTTAATTTATTTAAAGTGTAAAAATTATAAAAAAAAAATATGATGTAGAAAATATTTTTATATTTCCAATGACTATTTATAATAAAAAATCTGATCTTTATAACCCAATGTAAAAATTGTTTTAGTAAAACATCTCATATTGGTGTCATTTTTACTTTTACATTAAATAAAAAGTTATTTATGACATTTCCCAACCAAAGTGGCTCCATGGGGTCCCCAAGTTGACCCATGGATTTTCTTGGTCTTCCATGACACATCCAATGAGGTTAGGACATGTTTCAAGCTCATCTCATTTTATTAAAGCATTATTTTTACCTTAAACTACACTAATTACCTCTAATCGCGATTAAGAACTTAAGAGTTACTATTCACCAAAAAATTATTTTAATCTCATTGAACCACATTTTACTTCTTAATGAAAACAATGTATGTTGGATTTTTGAAATTCAAAACACAGAAGTGGTAAAATTTCATTTAAACGAAAAATCAGTTTTTATAAGTACCACTTAGTGGTTTCACTATTCATCAAAAATTGATGTTTTTCAGAAAAATACCAAAAATTCACCCTAAGCTATATTTGATATTCTGAATTAAAAAATAAATTATATTTTACAAAATTCAAAACATATAAGTCACATTAATTAATTTAATAATTAATTCCCACTGTCATGACAAATAACGTGTTTTTATGAAACAATAAGTATCAAAAGATTGACACCAGTTTTAGTCCAATTTCAAAGTGAAATTGATTACAACGACCACTATTGGATATATTTGTAAAAATATATTCAAATTTCACTTTAAAACCAATTCAAAAGATAATCTAATCATATATATAAATTATATTAAAAAGTGGTTTTGAATTAAAATACAACATTTTACACTATTCATTAAAAAATGAACATTATCGGAAAAATACCAAAAATTTACACAAAGTAAAATTTGATGCCACGATTCTAAAGAAGATTTATATTTAGTCCAATAGAATGTATAAGAGTGACCAAAACTATATTTAATGACAGTTCTCCATCAAATGTTGATAAGTGGACCTTTCGTGAAAATTAGAGTATATAAGCCTAAAAATGAATTATTTCCGTATTTTAAGGATTTATACTTAATTAGATAAATGTAAAAACATTTAAAAAACATATATAATCATATTTTAGTTATTTATATCCATTCCCGCCAGTACAACGGCTACGTGTTAACTAACATTTAAAATGATATTATTTTATTACTAGTGTGCGACGTACGATTTCAAAGAATCTCTTTGTTGCGTATCGGGTATGCTATCGAACATAGCAACCCCTTTAAAGTAAAATTAATAAGTATGAAAATGTATTATTCTTTATTTACCTGGGATGTTACATACCTTCTCCACAAAGTGATGTGATTCATTTTACATGTACCCCTTTCAATAATGGTTCTAAAAATGTATCAAATGAATAAAAATGATATTTATAAAACTGAAAAAATTATATTTTTGATTAAACTATAATCTACACAAAATATTTGGAATATATATGATGAAACATACATGAGAAAAATAAGCAATTAACACCCAAAACAATCATAAAAATGATTATTTTTTAATGAAAGGGTGATAAGATGTTATAATTGGAAAATATATGATATTATATATATATATATAGTACTTTAATGTTATTAAAATAAATCTCAATTTGCTATACGTAATTTCAATTCACTTTTATCTCAGTACAGGCATGAGGTAAGGTGTTTCTTATCTAAATTTCTATTCATTTGGGTTCTATATATACTTCAATAACTTTTTATGACATGATTATATGTGAAATGAACTATAATTTTATAATTATTTTTTTACTTATTTTAGGTGTATTTAAATTTATAATTCATAATAAATTCATTGATTAATTATCACTTCAATGTTATGATCTATGTAATGGATTTTGTCTCAATTTCCACTCCATTAAGACATATATGGTATAATGTGCCTTTTTAAATTTATGTGGGGTATATAATTTCTCATTGATGTATTTAACATGAACATATATTTAATCATAACAATTAAAAGTGTTAATTTAAGTATACAATTTCAATTAAATTTATCATATCATTGAAGTGATAATTAATTAATGATGTGATAATATAATTTAAATGTTACCAAAGAGGTAATAATTAATATTAACGATATCTTTTTTCTATTTATATATTTTATAATTTAAGTAATATTATAACATTTCCTTCATAAACATAATATATATTCTAATCTTATAGATATTTACAGTGAATAAATGTTTTCTTAACAAATTTTCTCACATTGAAAATTGAATCAAGAAATAGAATATTTAAAATAAAATATGATTTTATTTCTCTTTTTGATTGGGTTTATTTCTTCCCAATACAATATTTTTCAAAAAAAATTAGGAAAATCATTTTTATTTAGTACAATGAATTATTAAGGATATTTTAAGTTCCGTATTCCTTTTTAATATGTTTGAATGTAATATTTCTATTTTTTTATGAAATTTTCATTTAGGAATTTATTAATAAAAATTCAAAAATGAATTATTCATTTTAACATATATAGAATTAATGTAATTTCCCACTTCTATAACCTCTTTATTGTATTTATACTCTTCTATGAGTTTTTAATGGTTTTAAAAGTAAAATTATTTAATGAAAATATATTTTAAATGTTTCTCTTTTATTTTCTTATACCCACCAAAATTCTTGATGTTACAAAAAAATATAATTTTCTGATTAATTAATCCTCATCACTTATCGTAAGATTAATTTTTTGGTCATTAACTTTCCCTATAAATTTCCACTTTCTTGTAATCTTTTTTCAATATAAAAGTCCATATTATTTCTATAATGGGTTTTCTTATTTCCTTAACCATATACCATTTTTATATATTATCTTTTAGTATGAAAGTTATTTAATTAGATAGAAAAAAATTCATATTCCATATTCATTACTCAATTCTGATTTTTTTTATATAACATATTTTTTTTTGAATTAAATTGATCATTTAATATATGAAAAATACATTGGACATATAGTAACAGGTGTGGATTGGTTATATATTTCCCCTAATTACATTGATAGGTATCAAGAGACAAACTAGTTGGTCAAAATTATTAAATGGGTTTTTGGAGTATACATACCCCTCAATTAGACTATCTTGGCATAAGGATTTGATGGTAAGATATCAGGATGTCTAAAATCATGAAATTAATCATTTATAATTTCTTTCATTGAGAAATTAGTTATTATTATCCATTATATTATTGCATTGATATTATTCATGGATTCATTTCATACACATTTTACTGATTAAATGGTATGTTCTTTTGGTAATTTACCCTAGCATATTGATTATTCCTTTTTCACTCATGATATTTTCCACAAAATGTAACACTTTCTGAGCATTTCGGCACTCCATTTATTTATTTTTCCTTTTACTAATGATATGAAGATGTGTATTATGAATAATATTATTGATATAATAATTTTTATTATACTATATTGATTTAAATCCTATGTAAAATCGAAATAATTTTTGTATCTGGTCTTTCATGACATCTAAACTTATCTTCCCTTTGAGATCATATCCCTTATATCTTATTCCAATGTAATAATGTGGACATAAACTCTGGGTAATTGAATTTGGGTTTGTTTCACTAGATTTATTAAAATAAATTAAATTCATATTAATTATATATTTTTAGAATTATTTTTGTTTTCTTATTCATTAATAATATAAACATAATAATAATCTCTATATGGTGGTAAAACTAACCATAATAAGTACATGTTAGAACTATTTAATGAGTAATAACTTGTAATCATATGGTGATAATATAACTTTTAAAAAACCAAAATAGTTATAAACATTTTATTAATATCATAAATAAGATAAAATAATATTTATATAATTATTAAAAATGAATGATAACTGTAATAAATTATTATAAACAATATATCTCGATATGCCCATTTTTTCGTGTAAACTTTTATGATGAACAATTATTGTAAATTTTATTAACAGAATGAGAAATTTCATTTATATAACCATAATAATATAAAAAATATAAAATTTAATCATAAAATTGTTTTTTATAACCATCCATGTAAGGCTATAATGAAAATTAAAATATGTCATTCAGGGATGCAGTATTCCTCACATAACACATGCGACGCTTTTATTTTCCAATGGATTAGAAGAAAATATATAATATTAATTACATAAAAATAATAACATTTAAGTATAAAAATGGTACTTATTTCATTAAATTAGTATATATATCATAGATTTGGTGGTGGTTATGGATGAATGAAACTTGGAAGAACTTGGTTATGAAAATTAACGAGTGCTTCTACATCGTCCTTTAAATCCCTACTTATGACTTCATATATAGATATTTTGAGGATAATATATCTCAAAGAATTTGGAATATTATTGGTAAGGGGTTTTGATAAAGATTTTTCAAGTTAATTATGATTTATGTGTGAGGATAATTGGGGTGGTGAAGGGATCCATTTATAAGTGAGAGTGGGGGATTGTTTTTAAATACTAATTACATTACATTAAAGAATGTTAATTTCAATGAAAATTTGATTAAAAATAGAAAATAATGCATATGGGATAATTTTTAGCCTTGAAATCCATTATATAAACATATATAGATAGGTTTTCATGCTATTTTGAGCTTTTATCACATACAGTTAACAGTTTTTACCTCATTTTACCTTCACTATGGTAATTCAATTTTTTAATCATTAATATATTATTATAACTAAAAATGGATCATATTAGATGGTTTTAATATTATTATTCAAAATATGAAAACAATTTTTTAAAATTCAATTTCTAGAGGTGGTAAAATGTAATTTTAATAACAGTTATTTAATACATTAAAAATTGTTTTTATAAAAAAACCATTTTAAGTATAAAAATTATTTTACACCCAAATAATATATAGTACGGATTCCCATTAAACTTATTTTTTTATGATTAAAAGAATAAGAGTTTCATGACACAAAAATGAATACAAAACTGAATGGATCTTTTTGATTTATCAATTAGTGAAAAAGGGCCAAATAGTATTTTATAAGGATAAAAAGCCAATTAGATTCAAAAATGTCAAACATTGTTTTATAAATTAAACATAATAATTTTAAATTATTTTATATACTCCTTAAATGAATATTTTTTTTGAAATTTTTTTATAAATTTTTAATTCATTCTTACAACATGATGATTTCAGAAATGTTATGGTGTTTTTAGAAAAGGTATTTCCACTATTCAACTAAAAACCTCATTTAATAAAAATCCAAAAAAAATTAATCCTAGATCATTTTAACATTATTAATTGAAAAATGAATTCTCTTTTTTAAAATTAAAATTATAAACTTTGGGAATTTTACATTTAAATTAAAAAAATACAATGAAACATATGTTTCTAAAAAAAATTAACTTTTTAAACTTCAATAATTCTTAATCATATTTCATATTAATTTAAAATTAAATTGGAGTTAATCTATTTTTATATACATTTAAAAGATTTATTAGAATAATAATATAAAATTTATAACTAAAAATAAATGAAACATAAAAAAACCTTTTAAAAAATATCATCCTTTAACTTTGAATTATTTTTATCATATAATATTAATTATTTATTAAGTTTCATCAATTTATTTCAATTAGAACATATCAAATCATTATATAAAATAATATTATTATTATTATTAAAGGAATTATAATAATTAATTATAATTATTTATTATCTTTCTATTTACATGAGGTTTGATAAATCTTATAATTTATTTAATTATGTTTCACATTATATGGTCATAATTATTTAATTTTAATTTTAATATTTATCATAATAAAGTATTTTTTTATTAATTGTAGTTCAGTTTTATGTGTGATAAAAGCTAACTAAAAAATATTTTAATTAAAGGAATCACATATTAAGATCTTGCAATGATAGAGGTTTGGAAATGGGAACTGTGTTGGTTATATCAAAATTTTGTTGGAGGCCACTGAACTTCTGATGACCTATCCTGACCAGTACATAAAAAAGAGGCATTTTGGGAATTATAAAAAAAAATTATTTAAACTCTCCACTCTTTTCAGGATTCTGTGGAATAGATAATGGGTGGATACCTACCCTTGTCCATTTATACCCTGGGTTCATCTATGATGATAGATGTTCTGGGAATGTTTATTCCTCCAATGAAGAATATGTAATCTCTTCCTTCCTCCCCTCATATTAAACTTTTTTATTCACTGATTTAGAGTCATTTTATCTAGATATTTATATTTTAATTAATTGAGGGTGTGGAATCACACAATATGATAGGGATTTGTTTGGCAGGCCTGAGAGGAGGCTTTCTAAGGAATATCACATGTGGTTTCACATACTTTTGACAGATCTAGATAAATGATTTGATTATTCTTTGATTTTAATAAAATTATAAAGCAGTTAATGAGTGTAGTTCTTGGGAAACATTAAGAGTTATATTTATATATTCTTGGATGCATGAAAGGGGTGGTTTAGACTTTGTTTTATATGGTCTCAGCATGTGTGAATGGTCCATTGAGTTTTACCTTAACTATCAAAAAAATTAACAATTTATTTATTTATTTTATGATTAAATATAAATATTTCATAATTATTTTTCATAGATAATTTATTGAGCTATGTGATATTACACATCAATGAGGTATATTGTTGGATTGGACATGGTTGGATTACTTTTATAAAATTAATTAAGCATTATAAAAAAATATGGTAACTATACTATAATGTAAATGGTCCCTCACATTACAACATCTACATTTAATTAGTATTTATAGTGTAATCTATATATACTAATAAGTAGTTGAAATAAATAATAGATGGAACTGTAAGTGGATAAAATATTGTGAGGAAAGTCTAGTGAGATCTATAGATCTAGTAATCTAGGTTTACCTGTTATATTAGTGTATGATGACTCCATTAAGTGGTGGATAGTGGTGACTCAAGGATGTGGTTAATTTGGAAAATTTTTTGGGAGTTTTGGCTTTCTAAAGTGGGTAACCTTTGAAATTTAAATCTAACACAGTGAGAGGGTTATTTATAGGATTAGTGTGATAATATATGATTTCTAACCAATGTTCTGATATGTGGTATACTTCTAAATGATTAGTTCACTTTGGGGTTTCATGTGGGGAAAAAATTGTGAGAAATTGAATAGTTTCAGTCACCTCAAGAGGGATGAATAGTGAAATGAGAATATTCTAATGAATTAGAACGATGTCTGTAATATGAAAAGATGGGTAATGACCTTCCAAGTTTTGTGTATCATTGAGTTAATTATGACAGGAAATATTTATTAATGTGGGAATATGATCCATAGGTTATTTCTTTGGGATTATGACCAAGAGTAAGCATTTATCTTGGTATAGTTTAGCCTCCATAGTGTATTAGTTTTAGTGATGAATATAATGTGGTTAGTGATATTATTCAAGGAATTAGAGTGGGTCACATCATGGTATAATCAATTCAGGGTGTGATGGGTGATAATAAATAGTTAGTTCAGTAGAGTGATTCATTTTATCGTGTTTATTACCATAATATAACTTTTTTATGATGTGTGGTCTAGATTAACGATAAGGATAGATGATGTGGTTTGTAATATTATTCGGGTGATCATCTAAGGATTGATTCATGTTGTCACAACAATAAATTTGGTGTTTCTAGACCTAATATTATAATATATTTATTTATCATTCAACCAGAGTTACATATATATTTATACATCATCCACCCAAGGTTTTTAAATAGGGATATATCATTTATCCATTCTAATTATATAGTGACATATCATTAACCTTTATTTATGTATATAGTGGTATATCATTCTCCAATGGTTTATAAATGGTTATATATCATTTCCACAAGGTTATTATATGGTGATATATCATTCACCCTAGGTTATAAATATGGTGAGATGTTATTCACCCATGGTTATAAGATGTTGATATATCATTCACATAGGTTTATTAGATAATTATATTTTATTCACTATAGTTATACATATATTGATACATCATTATTCCATGTTTATTAGATAATTATACATCTTTCACCTAGGTGATTCATCATTCTCCTATGTTATACATCATTCACTCATGGTTCTTTTATAGTGATACATCATTCACACATGTCTAGTATAAGGCGAATCATCATGAAAATGTGTCTACTAGTATGGTGATATATAATTCACCTCAATTATTTTTATAGTTATTTATAATTTACCATTTTTAAGATTTTGGCGATGAATCATTAACCCATGCATATTATTATGAGATTTGTTAACTTGTTCACCACTTGGTTGTGATCATACCATGGGAATAACGTCTTATTTCTTTCATTGGTTAAAGAAGGTTTTTGGTGGGCATATGGGTAGCTTCTTGAGTAAGCAATGGTTTGATTGGTGTATTCCAAAAAATTTAACCTATTCCATTCACTTAATATATTCATGTAAATATATAATAGTTTCTATTATGATCACTATTGGTGGTGGCTGACAAGGTTTTATTCTCATACCATACACTTATATGTTTTGGATGTGAAAACCTGATATTTAATATATTGTTATAGGAACGATCCCTATTATAGGATAACCTATTATATGAGATCAGTGCGGATTTTTAATAGTGTGTGAGGGAGGGATTTAGATACTTTAATTGGTTCCCCTTCATTTTATTTTCAAATTTGGTTCTATAATATATATGGCCAATCCATCAGATGATCTTACATTGATCTATGAATATATGATTCATGAATATCATTTGTTACTATATAGAAGATATTTATTTATATAGTATTAATTTTTCAATAAATCCATCATTGTTGTCTGATTTGATATCTATTATATATATTGTTATTATTTATATGATATTTCATATAATGATACTAATCACGTAGTCCCCCATACGGTTTTATCTGACTCTATGAACTAATCAATAGACAACAGAATACTTGGAGGTTTGATTAAGGATATTTATAGAACCACACAAGAATGATTCATGTTAACTAGTATAGGAAAGTTATAATAATTTAATGATGATAATTAATTGAGGAATCATAAATTTTTGGTTTTTTTCAATCAATGATGAGTTAGTGTGACCATCCTATATCTTGTTATGGACATTCTCTTCAAACTATATTTTCTTAATTAATCGTATACCACTTAAAGAAGATATAAATTCATCATATAAGATATAGAATATTAGGTATCTAAATTTCTATTTTTAAATTAAATAGTGTTTTAAATCATATGTATGGTTTTTTTTATTCGCATAATGTTCACCCCAAATTACAAAAGTTTTTTATTATTGGTTATCCCAATGAAACTAAGGGATAATATTTTTATAATCATAAAAAACATAAAGTGGTTGTTCATTAATAACTATTTTCCCTGATAAGGAATATATATCTCAAGTAGTAATGATGAATAAATTTGAAATTAGAAATTTTTTAGAATAATAAATGTGAATTGTTCCTAAGATAAATGGTGGGTCAGTTTTATAAGAGGTTGTGGAACAAACTAACATGGTTTATAAAAGAACATTAATGGTCTAGTAGAATTTTTTAAGGGCCTTAGAGATATTGATATCTTATGTAAAATTATTATATATAAAAAATCATAGAATATGGAGCTACTACCTACTTAGAGTTTTCTAGGAGTTATGAATAGGGGAAATTGTAATAGTCCATGATATTTGAAATGAACTCTACA
The DNA here is from genome assembly GCA_963277665.1 of Viscum album. Taxonomy (NCBI): domain Eukaryota; kingdom Viridiplantae; phylum Streptophyta; class Magnoliopsida; order Santalales; family Viscaceae; genus Viscum; species Viscum album. Next base: position 634,747,489 of record OY728130.1, read on the forward strand.
TATACTAAACATTAATTATACTTATTAGATGGGCCTAAATAGATGATTTCCATTGGGTAAATGTGTGTTTATCAAAATAAATCTAACATGGTTGTAAAATTGTATATATATAAAACTCATCTGGTAAAAAAATAGATAGAAACAAGTTTATGGTATTGACTATGAAGGAAGATTTTTCACCAATAGTGATGATAAAGTTTGTTTTGGTATTTTTTTAATTAAAACTCATTATTATAATGAGATATATCAAATTGATGTAAAAAACCAACTTTCCTTAATAATAATTTAGTTAAGGATTCATATATGATAAAATAAAATGGTTGTAATGTTCCTAATAACGTTATTGGGTTATTCAGTTTGGAAAGATCTATTTACTAATTAAAAAACTCTTTTCAAAGTTGTAATATCCAGTTTTAGTATATAGTAAAAGAATTTGGTTTCATAAAAAATGTGGATGATTATAGTAATGTACAAAAATTAGTAGTATTAATGTATTATTTCCAATAATATATATAGATAACATACTTATCACTACAAATGATATCCAATATTTACATTTTATAATGGTTAGGTTATGAAAGTTCTTATGAATATAAGTAATGGATGGAGTATTCTACATACTAGGTAAAAATATATATAGATATATTTTCAAAAGTTTTATTATACTAAATAAAAACATTTTTATTTTAAATTTATTAATTATTTTTAGCATGTAGTACTCCATGAATGGTTTTTGATCAATGTTTCCATATGTGAGTCTTTTGAAGGATTAATGTCCTTATAAAGAGATATAATGGAGAAAGATGGATATAACACATTATACATCCTTAAAAGGTTGTAATATGTTATAAATTGTATATACTTATCTTACTGTCACTTATGTTTTGAGAATAACTAGTATATATTAATCACATCATAATGTGATTCGTTGGATTGCTATAAAGAAAATCATTAAGTAATTGAGAATAAATAAGGATTTTTTTCATCTTTAGAGTTAAGGATTAGTTCATTATATGGTGTTACATGGATTATAGATTCAAATTTTAGAATGATGATATGATATCAAAATTTTGTTATTTTGTTTCCTCAATGGTTGAACTGTCAGCAGAAATAGTTAAAAATAACAACCTATGGAAGACTCAATATAAAAGACAGTGTGAATCACTATATCAGATACTATAAAGGAATTCATTTGGATCAATAAGTTTATTATTAAAAATAAATATTTCTATGAATTTTGATAGAAATTAGTATTTCACTAGGGGAATATTGGGCTACATAATATAGCCATGGGAAGGAAGCCTCTGGAAAAGAAACATGGCTATTAGAAAACAAAGTCTATATCCACTTGTGATATCACTATAGCCAAGGGAAATTCTTATGGATGTACCTATCCACCTAGACCATATTTTAATAGGATATAGGCTAAAAAAATATGACAAAAACTAAATTTTAACTTGTATTTCTCTTCCACAATTTAGGACACATTACCAGTCTACTAACAAGTCAAATTTAAATATATATGTAACATATATATATATATATATATATATATTTATAAAAATTTATAAATATATTTTACATTTATTATGAAATTAATAATAATATTACTCCCATTTATATTATACCCATGTTCCAGAGGTGCCTTGTTAAGACAATTTCAAATGACCATGTATATAGGTTTACCCTATAGCCATGGAAAATTTTTATAGTGGTTCAAACCCATTACCCCTCCCCCTATAGCCATTTTTTAGGACCTAATCATGGATATAGGATATTTATTTATCTTTCTCATGAAAAATACAATTCAAATGTTATACTACAGCCATTTTCATGTCTTGGCCATGGATATAGTCCATTTCATGTGCCTCTATGGCCACGATCATGTTTGACCCTAACGATAGGTTTCTATAGGCCAACTATATCCACAATCAAGAATAAAAAAATCTATATCCCCATGGACATAACCCAAATATCATATAATATTTATTATGAAAATAATGGAGTTATTTATTTGGATAGGAAGCCTTGATCTCACTAGAGGATCAATCACATTCTTTAAAATTACTATCTCATTTATGAAAAAATTATGGAAGGTTATTAGAAAACAATTTATCAAATGGGGGTTTATTTTATGTTTTTTTAGTCTCATTATAGTAGATAAGGTTATAGTGATTGAATATTATGATTAAAAATAATATTGAGAATAAATTGTTATGGAAGAAAATAATTATGATGGTACATGAAATTCTATAGAAACGGGAGAAAAATGGAAGAGGTTTGTAAGTTTGGGTGTTAGTTGGAGGAATTATAAAGGTAATTATGGTTTAAATGGTGTATTTCCATACTATTTAAAGCAATTACATGCTAGTTTGGGATATTTTCACTAGTCATGATGTTTCTTACAAGTTAGTATCTATGATCATCATGCATCAAGAAAGTCAGATGTGTTTCAAACATCTAGAATCATACTAGTTAGAGGATTCATGAAAGTCTATCATAATTCTTTTCATATATTCCCATAGTCAATAACTATAAAATTAGATCATCATGAATGATTATTTATAAAAGTTTAAGTATAAGGAGATAAACAAAGGTCTTGGAATTTACTATAAATATCTTTCAATCCAATCATTATAAAAAGTAACTAATATTTAGAGATAGATTAAAGGATTTGTTTTCATTAAAGGTTTGACTTAGGGTAGACACTTGAATGAAATGAAAATTATTAAATATATTTGTGAAAATAGAACTACACAATACTAACTATATTAATGGTATAAGAGAGAAATTACTTATGTGAAGATATCTATATTATGGAAGTTTAGTTAACAAGGTAAATAAATGTTAGTTTCATGGAAAGAGTATTATGAAAATTGTAGAGGGATGGATGTACTATAAACATACATGAGAAAACGTGACTTATTAAATAAGGTTGTGTGGAAACAAAATAATTCACACTTTGGATAAATAGGTTTCTTAAAGGTAGTTAAGAAAACTAAGCTGAGAAAAACATACATGAGTGAAGGTACAAAATAAATATTCTTTTAGTAAACCTTAAGTGAAGACACTTGAAAAAAAATAATTATTTGATTAGAGTATTACTGGTGGATATTCTTAGGATTTTGAATTATATTAGAAAATCATGTTATAGTATTCATAAGGAAAAAATCTCAACATATTCTTAATGATGTGGAAGTGAACCTCATATTCATAAAATGAGGAGACATCTATTTGAAGTGGTGAGAATAGGAGGATTAAATAGAAATTATCTAAGGGTGGAAGTCGTATTTTCTATTAACTCATTTCTAAAGGTACTGATCCATGAATAGAGTTAAAGTAATTGAAAATTGTATCCACCAAACTAGTGATTCATATTGGTTTTAGGTACACTGGTAAATCACCATGTGTATTTTCCCTTGATTAGCCAGTATCGGTGAACCATGTAATTTTATTGTGTGAAATTTTTAAATTCCACATAATTAATTATAGTGGATGCCTGATTAAATATGATAATTTCAATTAGTTCCTACCAATGTAGTAGTAATATATAATATTACAAGTGAATAATTTTACAACCTAATTCACCCCCTATCAGGGTGGATTTGGTTGAAACAAGTGGTATCTGAGCGAATGATACAAATATTGAATTTTTCTTCATGTGTTTTGGAAAACACAGTGAATAAAAAGGAGTTACTCTATTTTATGGTGTCAGTTATCAAATCTATAGGATCATTATTATATCAAAATTATGATATATTGTTATAGATGTTGTATCTGTAACATTACATGGAATTCATGGTGGTGATGTATCAAAATTGTCAATTATTTAAGTGAAAAATAAGTTGGTCAATGTTGATGATAATGCTCAAAATTAATTAACTAGAGACTTTTACAATAAGATCTACATGAAATTGATTTTTATAACCATTAAAAATTACATGTGGGATAAGTTATCTAATATATATGAATCTTATATAAGGTTTAAAGAAGTAAATTTGTATGTGCAATGTAATGTGCTTTAAGAAATTAAAATGTTACCAAATGAAACAAATGATGGACTCATTAATCAATCATTGATTTTGTTAGATATTTTTAGGGATTTAGTAATGATAAAAAAGTCATTTATATTATGAAAAATATCATGAAAAGGCTTCAACCACTTTAAAATCTAAATTTATCAACTCTAAAAGTGTGGAAATTTGTAGAAACTTAACATTATGGGATATAGACCAGTCTGGTTTTATATAGAATGTAGTAAATAAAAATAGAGAAACAAATAATAAAAATATGGAAATGATATAAAATATAATAGATATTCTTAACATAACCAAATATGTAGAAGAATTGGATGATGTGGTAGATGAGTTTCTCTCTCTGTTGGTAAACAAATTCTAGATTATGTCAGGAAGATTTGGTGAGAAACTTCCCTAGACATGTTTTTAATCTAGAAATATTGGGAAAATTGTAATAAGGTAATTGGATACTTTATAACGATAGATTTGTATGATCAATCATCAATAAATCATGTTGATTTTAAACACTTAAAATAGATCACAAAATAAAAAAACATCAAGAATTAAATTTTATAGAAAGAGATTAGTAATCAAAGAAAAAGATGATAATGAAGATAATCAATAATAATTGATAAATAAATTTAAATTAGATATTAAATATGAACTGATGGATACAATTAAAATGGGATAACATAAATGGGAATATTATGATCAATATAAAGGTTTTATTAATCACAAGATGGAACTTATGGGGTAACATAAAGAGCATAATGAATAGTGAAATTGAAATTAAAGGATTGTGAGTTTGTTGTTATAATTTTACAAATATATGTATTATATTAATTATATGAAAGACTTAATAGAAAAATAACTTAAATATAAATCAGTAAGTCTAGTGAATTTGGAATAAGTAGTAAATCACAAAATTAATGACAAATAACATGTTAAGGAAATTTATGACCATAATGATTTTGTAAATGAGTGGGTAAATAATATTGAAATACCTAATGAAGTGGTTGTTACCTTGAGAAAAAAATTGAATATAAAATTAAAAAAATTAATTTAAAGAAATAGATTCACTTAAGGAAGTTTTTGTATGGATAACTATTAGAATGGGATAAGTGGGGATTAGAATGTGTGGAAAAAATCCTTAGTGTGCAACAACCCACATTCATGGGTAAAAGTGAAATTGGCTAAAAATTCGGAATATAAAAACCAAAAGTAGGAAAAAACCTAAAAAAATTAAAGTATAAGGTGGGTGATTATAACATCAACACTAAGGAACTAGAAAAAAAATCAAAGATATCACCAAAAAAATTAAAAGTAATAGATATAAATAATGCTCAAAAGTTGATAGTGGATCAATAATAGAGACACTATTCAATGACTATAGAAATTTTTAGGAATTAAAGTGAGAATATATTTCCCCTTTATAATTATCATATTTTTGGGTATCTCTTTTATTCCAAGTCTAAATATAAATATGACCGGATCTATTTGAATAGAGAAACAATCATAAATGGAAAATAAAGAATGAAAAATTATCCTTCATTAAAGAGATGAATTTATTTATAGGATTATTTTTTCATTGTGTTAATTTACATAAAAAGTTTTTGATAAAAGGAAAAGAATAAATAGTGAATATCACATTGGAATTCCAAGTAAAGTGAATGAAAAACAACCTATCAGGATTCTATTGAAAATTAAATATAAGTTATTAGGATAAGAATATGAGTATGATTATACTTCATCTGTTGATGTGAATGAAGAGAGGCTATATAATACCTCAACAAAACCAAGCATCTCATGGAAGGAAAATAAAAAAGTGAGACATGGATATCCTGGTATAGAATGTTCAAGAAACTATAGATAATATTACCACATAGATGTTTGGTTGTGTATTCTCATCCCACATAAATGTAAATTTGATCCTCCTAAAAAATATGATGATAAAAGAATACATAATAGTTTATTTTTAGAATGATGGACCATTAAAGATAAAAGGAAGTGAAAATAAATGATTAAAAGAAAAGGTTCTTACTGAAATAGAAATGTTCTATATAGATGGATTATGGAACATCCTCTTGAGTGTGTATCAACTCTTTGACTCTGAACTATAGGTTAAATTTAATCAAAATAGTTTATTTATAAAATGAAATCTTTAGAACTATCTTATAAAATTATGGAGAAAAAATGGTAATTTGTGCCTAGTTGATAAAAACGAAAACATTTTTTATCAACTAAAGAGGAGATAAACCATTGACATCTGAGATTTAGACACAATAACTAATAGCGAATAAATAACATATCTATGCTAAAATATGGGGAAGATATTCTAAACAAAAATAAAAAATAAGAAAACAAATGTGATAAATGTATATGGATAAATACAAATAGAAATCTGCATTAGAAGAAGAAAAGGGCATACAATCTCATTGATATAGTTCGCATAAATTTTTTTCATACAATGAATCAAGTAATATGTGTGAAAAGATATGGGACATTTTTTATACCTTATTATAAAATTATGGCTTGTGTTATGTTTTTGAGGGATGAAAAGTCACAATAAATACTCTTAAATGGACAAGGATGAAAGAGTTGATCAATAATGAATCAAAATTAATAAATTTAGATTTTAGTCATATAAATCCTCAATTTCCATAAATCATCCATCATCTTCTATGAAGAATCCCAACATCAAGAATCATATATGCTTCGCTATGTAAATAATTTTCCACTAAGTACATCATCGGGACTTTGAAAATAAATTTCTTGTCATTTTCAAATTCATGGTAGAGTTTTATATAACTATAAATATTATGGATAAACCTTATCATTATATAGTCAAGGTGGAATGTCTTGTAATGGTAAAGGAAAAATATAATTATTTGTGGAGTTAAGAAGGATTTCTATATAAAAATGAATTATTTTCTCTATGTAACACCTACCTTATGAATGATATTCTCTTTCAGTATTGAGGGTGATTCTTTTGTGACTATGATGCATGTTGTGGGGATAAATATACTTAGTTTATTAGAAGCGATTTCAAGTGGATATGAATCTCTTTTATAGACTTTCACATGGACATCCATTTCAAGAACTCAGTTACCTAATATTGACTATAAATACCCCACTAAATCTAAAAAAATAGAGAAAACATAAGGGGAGGAAGAAAATTAGACCTTTGGGTAAATCATTGACCATTTTTTGAAACACAAAGGATATATATTCTTTATTTATATAGCCACACATGAAAAGATAAGACTCAAAAAAGGTAATTGATTCATAAAGAAACCCTGTGAATAGTCTCCATTGAAGAGGTTTTCATGAATACACCCCATGAAGAAACTGTATTAAGTGTTGCCCACATAGTGTCACTCCGTTAATCTACCCTAAAAAAGAAACCTCATATAGAATCTCCTTCAATACGGTTATCTACGAATCCACCTTGTAATGTGGTCCCATGAATAAGTTTTGTATAGGGCATATTCATATGTGTTCATTTTTAAATTCGACCTAAAATAATATTTACCTATAAGGAAATTATTCATTAACATAAATAATATTACATACAATTTATCACCCTATTCTATGTTAACTATGAATTAATTATTATTCTAAAAAATTCATTGATAATGGTTTTATTTTGAATTGCATTTGGACCTCCCATAGTCATTTCATATACCAATAAAATAATGAAAAAGTAGACCTCTCATATTTCCCTTCCTCTTTATTCCATTTCCCTTATAATATCACTTATCTATCCAAATTTAATAATAAAAATGTATTATATAGTTAATAAAAAATTTCTAGGCCACCTCATTAGGAGTAAATCCAATAAAAATCCCTTATGATCCCTAATATGGTCCTTCATTTCTAGTACAAAACCAAATATTTTTATCACTGATTATTTCATTGTAAATACACTTAAATGGTATGGGATATCACATTAATGGGTAGCCTCAATGAATAGGACACAACTCATCTTTATGGGGTCCTTTCCTCTATGAAAACCTCTTCATGGGATCATATTCCCTCCAGTACTTCAAGTATCATGATTAATAATTTATTATCACTTGTTCCTCAAACAAATAATTATTCATGTGTTCTTACTAATTTTACTAATCATTCCATTATAATGTTTATGTCATTTCTCCACGTACCCAAAAATATGGTGTTAAACGTATTAGCCAAAATTCAAGTTTCGTGACATTAAACTGAAAAAAAAATCCTTACCACATGAATTCAAACTAAATAGTATGATCATGGGGCACAACATTAAAGTATGAAACTATAACTATCTGGGCATTTATTTCTATCATGTAGTATACATAATTTATTTGAATATTTTCTTGAATAATGTCTCAATAGGGGGTGAATTCATTTCTAAAATATCATTCCCTCTCTTTGATAAATTATTTTTAGGTATTGACCAATATTATATAGTGGGATAAAATCTAAAAAACTAAATGAGAATAGGATATTTTATTGCGTTTTTGGGATTAAATATCCCCAGTCCACTCCACCAATACTCTCCCCACATGCCTATAGATTTTATTAGAACCAATCCCTTTTCTCAGGATATCCCGACTTGAGTGAAAGAATCTATCACTTGGTGTAAGAGATAAAACAAGATTTTACTAGGTTCTTATAATAGTATAGAAAAAAAATTCACCCATAATTGGTGTATTTAGTTTTCACAAAAATATGAGAGAGAGGATATTGAACAAATCTTTACATTAAGAACATAGTTGCAAGTGGAAAATAAAATTAGATAAGCCTTCTGTTATAACAAAAAATTATCTTTCGAGTATCTCAGGGAGTAAATTTTTAAATCCAATGTTTTTCATAAAAGAACTCATACAACATATATCAATTATACTTCCATACATTCTTTGTGTAAAAAAAATTTCACATTATAGTGTAATAAAGAGGATGACTTATACATTTACAAGAGCTATATTTTTATGCCACATCTATCATTACGTATATCTCTATCATTTAATTTTTATTACCTTATATATCCTCATATGAAAAAATTCCTTCATGTTTTATAAAATTAATCCTTTCAAAAATGAAAAACATGGTAGAATAATTTTTACTTTCGTTTCTCAAAAAAACATCAAACAATATGTGATATGGGAAATTTTCTATGAATGAAACTTTCATCTTTTTATAGTAGTCATTCATACAATATTTTCAAATATCTATCACAAAATATTAAAAAAATATAATTTTTCATAAAATACATCAATAGAAACAAATACCTCGATTTGTAACATCACATATGTGAAATCAAACTTTTCATAAAAAAATCTACGTAGTTTATTTTTCCTAGCCAAAGACCCATGAATCCTAGTATATTGTAATCACGTTTTTAGTTGATCCGAAACTTCTATATTACTATTATTATATAGATAAATAACAATATAACCAAAAATTCCACATATATGATTCTACATAACTGAAAGTATATCAAATAAAATTATGTGCATCTAAATTATTTACATATAAAAACTTTTTATAGTTACTTTCAGGTTTATCAAATTATTTATGTTGATGACTTAAACATATAGAAAATTCTATGTAAACAATTTTATTTCATAGAAGAAATCTACGTAGATGAAGTATCAATATTGGGTATTTCACATAACTGATTTATCTGCATAATATATTTCATGTGGATAGATTCTATGAAATAAAATTCATGTATATAAATTCATACATAAGAAACTTTTTACATATACAAAAAGTTCTACATAAGATATTTTTTCTATACCTAATAAATATTTCATTTTAGGATTGATTAATCTATAATCAAATAACAATATAACTAAATTATATTAACTCACTTAAAAGAATATTTATTACAAATATAGTAACTGGTTTGAGAGTACAAAAACATATAAAATATGGGATATGATGGTATAAATTTAGTAGTCTAGAAATCTCTCTATTTTTTATCATTATAAAAATCTTAAAACAAAGAAAGAAATTTTAAAAACAAAATTTAAAAATTAATTAATTGGAATATATAAAAACCCTAATCACTCTTGTAATTGTTTTCCCATATCTTATATCCCTTTTTTTGATATCAAAAACGAATGAGTGATAATGGATAGAACATAATAAATATATAAACAATTAAAGATAAAACTATAATAACATGTTTTTGTGGGTGAATATGAATGATATAATGACATAGATAAGAATAAAATAATATAACAAAGAGATAAATAAGATCAACAACAAGAACAAAGTAATCAAAGAAACATGAATTCAATTAAATATAAGAGTTTTTAATATATATATATATATATGTGTATGTATGTATGTATGTATGTATGTATGAATCCACTCACATAATGAATGTAAAATAGGATCATAGTCAGGTTTCTTCCATGCTAGAGGTTACTTGATAGATGTAAAATAATTTCTAAAAAGATAATGAAGAAAATATTATTAAACTAAAACATCAAAATAAATTACCCCCTAAAATTAAATTTTTTGATGATGAGAGAGCTAAAAAAGTTTAGCTAAGGAATTATTATAGTTCTTTAAGGATAAACTAGATTTATAATTTTCTAAGGATTTGGAAAAAAAGGTTTTGAGGATAAAGCTACTGAAACTATAGTATCATAAGAAACTAGAATGGAACCCTTTACTAGATTTTAATTCTCTTGTTGACAGAAGATTGTATGAATAGAACTATTTCCCAACATCTATTTGTAACTCGAGTACTAATCATATAGAGTTTTTCCAAAAGACCTATAGCCTCTATTATGGAATAAGAAATCTTAGAATATATCAATTAATTTGATTATTTCCTCTTCGAATAAGTTTAGGATAATCTCATATCCTTTAAAATTTTATTGAGCAATTATAGTATGTGATCGTTGCAACATACCCTTTAAGGCTTCAATTTCAGTAGTTGAAAATTTATGGAATGGGATAGGATCTGGTTGTGAATTGGTTGATCCTAGAAGACTATATTGTCTACATATGTTACTCTTAACATAATGAACATATGAATTATGTTTTAGCAACATGGAATCCAAATATCCTATTTTATGATAGATTTTAGCAAGATTATCAATTATAACTTGACTGAGTTGAACAACACTTTCTAAGAAACATTGTGGAACAAATAATAGTACAAGGGTAGGAATAATAGGTACCAAAGTCCTAGATATTAAGTAATTTCCTTTGAAAATAAAAATTTACTTTAACTTGATATATTATAAGGTATTGGGTGCAATATAAGAAGATGAAGAAAAGGAAGATCTTTAAGAGTCTATCTTAAAAACATATTGTTGAGTTTGAAAAAAAGTCTTCCTATTGATTGGAACTATCCAATTATCAAATTGATTAAAAATATTTCTAGAAAAAAAGGTGGTATTCACTTTGGTATAAAGAGATAGGACACATTACATAAGATATCCAATAAAACTAACTAATTGGTAATTGGTTTCAGGACATCCCTTTCTTACATCATTCCTTACCACTTGAAATTTTGAAAGAAATTACTTCCTTAAATCCTATAATAAAATTGTAGAGATTATTCCATAGTGATTTGAGGCTAGGTTTTTATTCCCAAAATTCATATATGAAGATATTTTTTCACACATTAGTTGAAGATATAAACTAATAACAACACCAATGAAATATACTTTAGGTTAGATTCCATTGATAAATTCAATGTAACTTCTCATAATACTCTTTAATATGTGAAATCCATATTTCATTTTTGACTCTAATCATTCTGTTTTATTGATCACTAAGCTAGGAAACTCTAATGGCACTGAATATATGTTTCTAAGGTCTTACGCATCTCAGTCTACATGGATATTAAATCCATCATATTTTTAAAATCAATCTTGGAGACTGAATTCCCTTGAATAATCTTTATCTAGGTTTGAATGACCCTAGGCTCATCCTTTATCTCACCAATATCATGTTTTATATTTTTAAAATCATTAAATATTTATTAAGAGAAATTTTTATCATTCTCCTCAAAAACTAATTCTCCCTTATCATTATGCACTGAAGGTAAATCTCTATGACAATGATATAAAAGGGCTTCATCCATAAATTTCAAGGTCCATTAAATGATAGTATCATGAGAGACTCAAAAACTAGAATCCTTAAATACATTTAGGTTGATACGTTCTAGAATAAATATTGCATAAATGTTAATAATCTATTTAGGAGTAGAAGATCTAGTAGGTTGATAAACTTTCACACTGTCAGGGGGATCCTCCTCTCTAGGTAACTCAAGAGCTTTAGCAGCTATGACCTCATATTCACTCTACACATTTATAGTTCAATCTGTAAGAACATATTGAGAAATAAAAACATGTTTTTCTTCTAATATAACATTACTAGGTATAAATAATTCTAGTGAAACATCGATATTAGGTGAAAAAAATATTTCATAGAATTCTCCACCTCGATGGGTGCTACAACCCTAGAAAGAATAGGTCTAGATGCCTCCCCCTTAGCAGGCATATGAGGTTATTTTACTAGTTAGACTTACATTACTATTAAAACTATGAAAATATTATTATAGGATTAATATCAAGAAAATAAAATAGTTTTCAAGTGTCTTTCTATGAGTTTATTATTCCTATGACACTTAACATCTCCTCTTCCATCCAACTCCATGACTTTCCTCTTAAGAAACAGAGAGAGAATCACACCAAAAGGATAAAATCTCTTCTTAACTTTTCTTTGAATAAAATAATACATGAGATGCATCATGTATCTTGGAAGGCTAAATTTACACTCATTTAAAAAAGTTTACAATAAATATATATATATCTTTTAGGATTATATTATTGAAATCTTCATCCCTTTGACCAGTACCAGTTCTAATTAACTTGAACAAGAATTTCATTCTATCTTTTAAGTATTTAACCACTTTATTTTCAACAATATAAGTCCCAAATAAGGATGTGATAAGATCAATTGGTCTAATATCATCATTAACCACTAGGGTTTGGGGAAAATGATAACAACCTTAATGATGAAATTAGATAATATCTACCATTTTGTTAGAAAAAATAGAGAAATAATTTCCTATAACCATAGAGTAAATTTCATCTCTACTTTGTGAAAACTAAAACCAAGAATTCTCATTAATCCCGCATACTTATTTCTCAAAATTAATACAACTTATTTAATCATTCAAATCAGACTCCCAAACATGAAATATTAACACTTTCTTTAAAATATGTTTTGTATTATTTAAACATAGAATATCGATAACCCTACCTGGAATAACTCAACATGAAAAGCTAGAAAAATATACTTTCATAGAGTATCTCGAGGCCCCTTTCTTGGTTATTTTGTATTTCCCCATTCTAATACAAGGTAGAGAATATAAATAAAAATTGTTTAGAATGACTGAGTGATGGTTTGAAAAGATTCAGTTGAGATAGATCACATCTAAGAGAGTTCAAGCTAGAATAAGTTGCATGTGGGTTTAGGTTCTTACGATTTTTTTAGAGATTTGATTAAAGGATTCAAAAAAATAAACAGAAATAAAATATTAGAAAAATTATTGGATGTTATAATGACATTATATAAAATATTATAAAGTATAACCAATATATAATTGATATGTAAGATACATAATTAAATTCAAAGTACCCAAAACTAAAACAAAAATATACATTAAAGTAAAATTAATAGAGAAAAACTCATTTATATTCAAAAAATTAAATTTTAATTTTAATAAAATAAAATCTATGGGGAAAAAGAGTTTTAGTAAAGATATTAGTAAAAAACTTTTCATTAAAAATAAATTCAATAGAAATACCACATTTTTTATAGTGTTATCTCAATAAAATATGCCTTAAATATTTATTCTTTTTTCTTGATTGGTTTATTATTGGAAGCTTCAGGGTTATCATGAGTGATTGGTACCTGATTAAAATTAAATTCAATGTCCATCAGTTTTTTATTCATCCACAACACCTATGCAAAAAAACTAGTAGATATATATTATGCTTCAATAGTAGATAATGCAACTTATTGTTATTTTTAACTAGTCCTTGAAACAAAGGTTTTTCGATGATTGTTTCAGGTTCCTGAATTTTTTATTCTATATAACATATAATCCTTAAAATCATCATCTAAATATGAGATTAAATTAAAATTAGTGGTTTTTTGATAAAGATGAGAAATAAGATTTATCATTTCAAATACCTTAAAATTATATTGGAATCATTCTAACGAGGTTCCTAAGGATTTTCTTGAAATATTTAAAATAAACATACTAAAAACATAATGTATGGTCCACTAGTATTTAAATATTGAAATTTTATAATTATTCTTATATAAATTTATTAACAATTAGTTTCCCATATTCATCTAGGTCAATATTTATATTCGAACCCGTATGATTTTAATATACTTTTCTACTTTTGAGTCCAATTCTATTGATTATACCAAATATTAATTTTAGTTGATTTAAAATAGTCTAAATGTATTTTTGGTACATTTAAAATATATGAATGAAACTTATCTAAACCATAATTCTCATATTTAACTCTTTTTTATAAATTTTAGGAGATTATTAAACATTTTTGTATTGGTTGAGAAGAAATAACATCTTCAACATGTATTTGAATAGGTAAGATATTCATTAAGGGGGTTTTATTTAAAAAAAATATTACCTTATTTCTTTTTAAAAAAATATATGATCATCCAATCTAATAGAAAATCTATTTTTCAAAAGAAAAGAGATTAAAATTTCATACCAAACTCTTGGTGCTTTTTTAAGACCATAATGACCATTATAAATTTGGGGAACTAAATTTGGAAAAGGTAGATTTTCAAAACTAGGGGTTGTTCAGCATAAACATCCTCCACAATAAAAACATTTAAAAATATAATTTTCGATACATATGAAATAATTTAATGTTCATATTATATGTATATTTAGGATAATACTAATAGTGTATAATCTAGAAATAGGGAAAAAGGTTACCTGATGATCAATTCCTTCTGATTGATTATAACATTTTGATACAAGTATATCTTTATTACTAATGATCACACAATGATCATATTTATTATTTCTAAACACGTACTTAGTTCCTATAATAAGGTAATCATAGGTTATATCAAAAAATTCCAAAACCATTAACTTTTTGAACTAGTTTAACTCTTCATTCATAGCTAATACATAACTTTCAACTTATAAGGATTCTTCTATAGTATTGGGTTCAACTTGAGAAAAAAATGTAGATAAATCCACATGGTTTCCTATAATTATTCTAGTTATTATTCCTTCATCGAAAATCTTATTATTATTTATAAAAGGTGGTATTTTAAGGTTATAGGATGTATAAATGTCACACTTTTAGGCTGAGTAGTTTCAATCCTTTCTGGAGTCTTTAATTTAAAATAAAGTTCCATATATTAATTTTGGGAGTAAAAAAGTGTTTCATGTATCATGTATTTCAATGAATCGGTTAACTCATAATCTTGACTCTTTTTCTGATTAAAAGGATCACTTTTATCAAATTGCATATGAGTGTATATGTTAAAAATCCTTGACTTTTTATGGAAAACTCTATAGGATTTACATGTTGTATAGTAACCAAGATATATTCTATCATCATCATTTGGTCAAATTTACCAATATTAGCCAATGTGTTTAGAATATAAACTACTCATCCAAAAATATTAAATTATCTAACTTTTTGTATTATATTGTTCCATAGCTCATATGCTGTATTATTAAAAATGAAACTAAAAAGTATTATATTAATTACATACCAGGTTGTTCTAATAATTTACAACCAAAAATGAGTTAATATATATTCGAATAACATATTATAAACTATTTTGTGTAATTTATTATTCCTCTTCTCAACAAAACCATTTGGTTGAGGTGTACTTAGAGGAAAAAATGTTTGTTTGATTCCATATTTTATCCAAAATTAGTTGAACTCATTGTTCTAAAATTATCATCCATGATTACCCATCAAGGAGGTAATTTTGAATCATTTTATTTTCAACCAGTTTGAAAATCTAATAAAAACATAACAAGATTCAGTTTCATGTATCAAAAATAAAACCCATTTAAATCTAGAAAAATAATCAACAATAAAATAAACAAAATAATTTCCACTTAGTCTTGTTGTTATAGATTTTCTAAAAAAATACAAGTGGGTAACTTCTAAGGGTCTCAAAGTATAAATCTATTTATTTTAAATAAAATATTAATTGTGATACTTTCCCAATTGGCATATATTAAAAATTTTATTTTTGTCCAACTTATGTTTTGAAAAACAAGAATTAGATCTCTTTTAGATAGCTTTATCAAGGAATAAGAATTAAAATGTACAATTCTCCTATATAAAATCCTATATTCATTTAAAATATTATTTAAATAGTCTATATTTTTTTACTCTTGGATCTACGATCTATTATGCAGACATTTTTGGTTCTCGGTGACTTAAATTTAATGGACTTTCCTTTTAAGATTGAACATGAATTGATTAAAAAATAATATAAGGTGACCTTCATCGAAAAATTTTATACCTACTTATTGTTTTGTTATTAAATCCTTTAATATAAAGAAAAATATTGATGAGAATTTAAATTTGGTTTCCAACTAATCCAACTCAAAAAACAAATTCTTTAACTGTGTCACCAAAAGTGGCATAGCCTATATCGATATTGGATAATGTGTGGACATTTGAGATATCTCCAATAAAATGTATTGAGCTTCCACTGTCCATATACCAATTATCATTTCAATTCATATAAATTTTTTCCTACATAAGAGATAAATCAAAAATATACTTTGATACCCATATAATTCTAGGTCTTGCAGTGTTATCTGAAAAGTATTTTAGAATCTAAATGTAGTTGTGTTGTTTAGATATTCTATGAAACAATTTCAACATGTTTTTGAAATAAATGCATATTTAAAACAATAAATCTAATAATTTTTTAGACTACATGTATTGGTATAATGTTCAATTTATCCATAGTGAAAACATATAAAATTATATAGTCTTTTTTATTATAAAAGGGAATTAATTTATTTCTATATTTCTTAGGTTTATCACCATTAAATCTTATTCCAAATATTTTTCAATTTTATTTTTTCCCCAATAGTTTGATTGAGATAGATTTATCCCTTTGTAAATATGCAGGAAACAACATTAAAATATTATACCTAATTTTATGAGCTTTTAATTTTATCATCATGATTATCACAAGAGTGAATAGATTTTACTAGTCTTGTTTTTTAATCTTAAATTTTCTTATTCATGGTATATTTTTCCCTTATAGAATTATCATATGATTTATAAATGTTTTTTTATTTCTAAAGATTCCATATTTATCTTCCAACATAGTAACATATTTATTTAATTCTTAAAAAGAGAAATTTTTACTTTCAGATTTATATCCATGATCAAAAGAGTAAAAGTAATATATATCTAGTTATTATGCCATAAAGTACATGTTAGATTTTATTATTTGATAATTAAGCTTTAGATTTTGAAGATGAGTCATCACTGGAGTCATTTAAAACACTTAGGGTGGATTTCATAGATCTTTTTTACTTTTTATTTGAAATAATTTTTTTTGAATTTCTTTCAAGATTTAATCTTCACTTATAAATTAGGGTATTCACACTTTATGAGTCTAATATTTTTTCACTAATATTATATAAATTATTTTGAGTTTTCCTTATACATTTTGTACTTATGAAATCGATTCTTAAAAAAACTTCTTTTCTTATAAAATATTATTAACATCCTTTACAATTTAGAAACTCCATAATCATAATGAAAACTAGTTGAGTGTTATTCACTAGATGAGTTAGATATAGATACTTATTTTGATTTCTTTTTATCGTTCGATTTAAAAACATTCCAAGAAGAAATTTCTTTCCTAAAAAACATATGTTCACTATATTAAGACTCCATTTCATATTCATACATCATAAGAGTACCAATTTGGTCATTCATTTTTGGAACCTTCACAAGAGTGCAATATCTTATAGCATTTTTATAGCATCCTTCCTTTTTATCACATAAACTTTCATTACATTTTACAAAACTGAGGATCTTTAAGGTTTAATGTCATGGAAACCAGGATCTTTAAACATGAAAACATAAAAGATTCTTCTTAAACACTTGAAAGTATTCTCCTCATGTTCATCCTAGGTTCATTACTGCATCTCATAACCTGGGGATATACATCAAAAGAAAGGGTGAGTAGAAGGCCCAGTAAGGGAAACAAGAGAAACATTTTACATGTGAACTTGAGATACTTCAATAAGGTCATGAAAAGAACATTAAGGCATGAGAAACAAATCATGAGTCATATCATAGAAATAACATTTTTCATAACATAAAGATGTGGCTGCAACAGTTAATATAGAAAATCATGAAAATATCACCAAGGTCCATCCCTAAGGTGTAATTTGAAAATTACCAAGGTTATTCACCAAGATATCGTGAAAATTGAAATCTCTAGTGGTTACATCATTACACAATGCATTGGAGCGCTATCTGGGTGCACCCTTAAATTTTCCTTTATTATCATGTGATCCACATATATCATCATCAAACATTTCATAAATAACCCATATAGCATAAAATAAATGGGTTTCATTTCATAATCATAACGTTTTAAAAACTGCTTTAAAGACATGATCTTTACGTCACATTAAACCCACGGAAAGGGAAAGCGGGATTCATGTATGTAAATCCCAGAATTTAAAATAGAACATTTTTATATATATGTTAATACAACTATAGAAATAAGAGCTTTGAGTATTCACATAATAACATAAAATAATTTTGAGAAAAGAGAGAGGCATTTTGAGACGAAAATTCTGCAGCACAACGGCTACGTTACAGGGTTTTAGAAAACATTGAAAAGAGAGGGGACATGGGTCAAAAATTTATAAATGACCCATAAAACAGTAGAGGGACATAATATGAAGGATATAAGAACATGGTAATGAAATTTTAAAGATATACCATATGAAATGAATAACATGAAAGGAAGACAAAAATAAGATTTCTCTTATAAAAATTCGGCAGCCTAACGGTGTCACATAAACTTGAACCAAAAAATGAATTGATGAGATCAAATAGGGTATCTCATCATATGAACATAAAAGATAAGTATGATAGATATAGAGATCATAACCCAACATAATAAAAAGTAACTTGCAATACTTGACATGGAATTAGAACTTTGAAAGGGGAGAATGGTGCAAGGACCACTTAAAAATTCAGCAGCTTAACGGCGCCACTTAAACATCAAAATTCTGAATTGAAGAGATCAAATGGGGCATCTCATCATATGGTCATAAAATATCAGTATTATAGATATAGAGATCATACCCCAACATAACAAAAAGGACTTGAAAGGATTGACATGAAAGTAGAACTTTAAAACGAGAAGGGTGAAGAACCACTTAAAAATTCGGCAGCCTAACGGCGCCACTTAAAACATCAAAATACTGAATTGAAGAGATGAAATGGGGTCTCTAATCATATGATAATAAAAGATCAGTATCATAAATTTAGACATCATTCCCCAACATAATAAAAAGGAACTTGAAATACATTACATGAAAATAGATCATGAAAAAAATGAGAAGGGAGAAAGAATCCGTTACAAAAATTTCGGCAGCCTAACGACGCAACTTAAAACTTTATAAAACGAAATAATGAGAGTAAGAGGGAATCTCTGATTATGTGAACATGAAAAGGGAAGTAAGAGTAATATAAAATAACATCCTCTCAGAAAAGAACATGGAGCATAAAAGGAATGACATAAAAGAGATTACATGAAAAGAAAGAGAGAGGTCGGATCCCTTACCTTAAAATGTAACTCTTAAAACTCAAAGGTTGGGACCTTGAGGGCTTGGGGGAACCTTGGGATGACTCCTTGATAGGTAATGAGACCAGAACTTTGTTGGGGGAGAGTGGGGAGTCGAATGGATTAGAGGATGCCTTGGTATTTATAGGGAAAACGAGGGGACAAAGCATTAATGGCCAAGGGACACCTCATTAGTGGTTTTGGAAAAACCATGGGCTTGACCATGGTATTTTCCCATGGTATTGGCCACTTGGGACACCTCATACCTTATCTTACTATTCATAAGTCGACCATATTGATTACATACTTAATACATCATTTAAGGATGTCATTAAACACCCGTAACTTAAAAACTGTATTTTCACTATTCATCGAAAATTCAACTTTCTCAGAATAATCCCAAAATTTCACCTTAACCAAATATCAATGCTCTGATTTCAAAAATGAACTCCATTTTATAAAAATAATTTTCTAAATATTTTTAATTTATTTTTTGAATAAATACACTATTCATCGAAAATTCATTTTTTTCAGAAAAAAACCCCAAAAATTACCATAACATAACATCGGTGCTATGAGATCAAAAATGAAATCCATTTTATAAAAATACTTTCTTTAAAATATTTTTAATTTAATTTTTAATTAAATAACACTATTCACTCGAAAAAACTAATACTTGAATAATAATTTATGAAATCGTTATTTAACCATTTTATTGAATCACATTACTTAATCGAGGTTCCTAGATTATATTAATACTTTCTTTAAGTAAGATTACTAATTTATTTGGACACATTACTAATCCTAATCATAAAATCACTATTCACAATTTACTATTCATCAAAAATCAAGTTGATCTTATTAGACTCTAAATTTCGTACTGAGCATAATTGTAGAAGAACATTTTTTGAATATCAATACACATTTTTAATTATTTAAGGTTTACATAAACATTTTTAAAATATTCTTCTTCTAAAATTCATCAAAAATATGCATGCTATATTTATCCGGTCATTTGAAAATTTATAAACATCATCATAAGAAGAAATCCCAATTTTTATTTAAAACAAAGGATTACACAAGTCAGTTACGATCTCCTTACATAGCCCCTTATCACACCAGCATAGGACCTAAATGTAAGGTGTGTTAAGGTGAGAGAATCTGAGGGAGTCTCGGCTAACATCGCACGAGTAGTAATTTCTATCAATTTGAACTTCTCGCAAAGGCAATTTCGTTCTAGCTTCACACGATGATGTTCAGCTTGAGTTTGGTCCAGAGCAAAGCCCAATGGTGCTACCTCATTCCCAAGTTCTGTTAGATGGGCTTCGATTGGTCCAAGACTACTAGGTGAGGCCATCGAATCTTCTTTCTATAATAATTAACCAAGATTACTTGTATTTAGAGACAGTAATCAAAACGTTTAGTTTGCAGGGGTCATATTGACCAATGGTCATATAATAGTCAAAACCCAATGGTCTCATTTTAATTATACTCATGTTATCAAATGAAACATTTTTGTTGAGTATAAAAAAACAAAATAAAATAACACAAAAAAATTAGGAAACAAGATTTATTCAAAATTTCGGGTCGTTACAAACTTCCCCCCTTAAGAAATTGCGTCCTCGTAATTTTTAAAATTGGGTTTTGAAATTTCTTTGAAAGTCCCACATCAGAAAAGGAGTCAGTAAAATTATTACTTTAAAAGAACGAAAGGGAAGTACAAATGTCACCCGAGTTAACCCAAACTAGGATTCCATGTAAGAAATCATGGACATAGAAGAAAAATAAAGGGTCGTGTTCTGAGGGAGAGTTATAGAGACCATGATTAGGAGAAATTTAACCATAAGAAAATCCCAAACATATGATGTGTGTAAATGGTCTTTGATTACCTAGTAGGAAACGTAAACCAACAACGTTTTTGTTTTACGTTCCTTTTCATAATTTTGAGGAATCCATTTACTACATAGAACAAAAATATAAGAAAATATACCTACCTTCATGTAGAGTTTCATCCTTTAATAAGTTTCTACCCAAAACTAATCCGTTCTCCAAATGATGAGAATTCAAAAAAACTTGGTCTCATCAAAACACAAGAATCATCTTCTTGAGAGTCACTTAATCCAAAAAATATTAACTATTATTTTCTTCTACCTTTAATCATTATCCCAAAAACAGAAAAGGTAATATAAAACAACTCTTCAAAAAAAAGAAAGAATCCCATTGGAAGGGAAACTACTTTTAAATCTTCAAAGTTCCATGGTACTACCCAAAGTTCATCATTGTCCATTCCATAAATAACGGCCCTTAAAATTCCTCAAAATAAACCAAACTAAGATTGAAACCCAAATGAAAGAAGGATTTGATAACATAGTCTTCCAAAATAAACTTCATTGATCATCTCCAAACAACATCAACCACTCCTAAAATCTTATAAAAAAAGTATCTAACCTAAACATATTTTACCCAAGATAGGTTAATCATTCCCATAAGTAACCTAAATTACTATAAGTCCACCTTAAATTCATCGATTCATCAAAATATAAGTCAACCATACTCCTTAATGAAAATACTGTAGTAATATATTTACTTCGATCATATAGGGTCCCCAAAATAGTGAATGTCTTCCAAAATAATAATCATCTTTTAATCCTCTAATCATCTCTGTCATATTAATACGATAATCGTCGCATTTCCTATCACATTGGTTGTTGGGACATGTTCTTCCATTTCCCACCATTAACTAAGAAGAGAAAGCATAATTAGGGGCTTAAGTACTTAGCCAATAATCATGAAAAGGAACTGAAATCATATAAGGATAACTTTTAGAAGAAAAGTATACCCTAACTTGTGATCCACTAGGTTCCCATCTAGGATATCCATGATCATATATTCTTATGTGAATCTTTATTTTATTTTATCTTTGTTCCTTTAACAATGGTTCATACTAAGCTTATGAATTTACCAAAGCATATCCCCCGGGAGGGTCGTAAGAAAGAGTGCAGCATGGCCCATTGTCGTGTACCAGTTCCTATTCGAGTCTAGCTTAAAGAGGTGTTTTCGGGTTTTACCCCTATGTACATCTGTGCCAGAGCCACCTCTACCTGCTTTAAACCACAAAGGGATGTATTTTCTTGGAAACCCCTTACTCAATACTCACTGAAATACCAGGAAGATTTACAATATTTCAACTTTTCTATAGGGTTATTCCTAGAGTTTTCATATCCTAATTTCCAAAAATAACTAAACCATACTTTGATACCAACTACATAATCCCGCCTTTTTATCACATAAACTTTCAATACATTTTACAAAACCGAGGATCTTTAAGGTTTAGTGTCTTGGAAACCAGGAACTTTAAACATGAAAACATAAAAGATTCTTCTTAAACACTTGAAAGGATTATCCTCATGTTCATCCTAGGTTCATTAATACATCTGATAACCTGGGGACATACATCAAAAGAAAGGGTGAGCAGAAGGCCCAGTAAGGGAAACAAGAGAAACATTTTACATGTGAACTTGAGATACTTCAATAAGGTCATGAAAAGAACATTAAGCCATGAGAAAGAAATCATGAGGCATATCATAAAAATAACATTTTTCATAACTTGAAGATGTGGCTACAACATTTAATATATACAATCATGAACATATCACCAAGTTTCATCCCTAAGGTGTCATTTGAAAATTACAAAGGTTATTCACCAAGATATCGTGAAAATTGTAATCTCTAGTGGTTACATCATTACCCAATTCATTGGAGCGCTATCAAGGCGCACCCTTAAATTTTCCTTTTTTATCATGTGAGCCACATATATCATCATCAAATATTTCATAAATAACCCATATAGCATAAAATAAATGGGTTTCATTTCATAATCATAACGTTTTAAAAACTGCTTTAAAGACATGATCTTTACGTCACTTTAAACCCACGGAAAGGGAAAGTGGGTTTCATGTATGTAAATACCAGAATTTAAAATAGAACATTTTTATATATATGTGAATACACATGTAGAAATAAGAGCTTTGATTATTCACTTAATAACATTAAATAATTTTGAGAAAGGGAGAGGCATTTTGAGATGAAAATTCTGCAGCATAACGACTACGTTACAGGGTTTTAGAAAACATTGAAATGAGATGGGACATGGGTCTAACATTTATAAATGACCCATAAAACAGTAGAGGGACATAATATGAAGGATATAAGAACATGGTAATGAAATTTAAAGATATACCATATGAAATTAATAACATGAAAGGAAGACAAAAATAAGATTTCTCTTATAAAAATTCGGCAGCCTAACGGCGTTACATAAACTTCAACCAAAAAATGAATTGATGATATCAAATAGGGTCTCTCATCATATGAACATAAAAGATCAGTATGATAGATATATATATCATACCCCAACAGAATAAAAAGGAACTTGCATGACTTGACATGTAATTAGAACATTGAAAAGGGAGAAAGGTGCAAGGACCACATAAAAATTCAGCAGCCTAACGGCGCCACGTAAACTTCAAAATACTGAATTGAAGAGATCAAATGGGGTCTCACATCATATGGTCATAAAAGATAAGTATGATAGATATAGAGATCATATCCCAACATAACAATAAGGACTTTAAAGTATTGACATGAAAGTAGAACTTCAAAACGATAATAGTGAAAAACCACTTAAAAATTCGGCAGCCTAACGGCGCCACTTAAAACTTCAAAATACTGAATTGAAGAGATGAAATGGGTTCTCTCATCATATGATCATAAAAGATCGGTATAATAAATTTAGAGATCATACCCCAACATAATAAAAAGGAAATTGAAATACTTTACATGAAAATAGATCTTGAAATAAATGAGAAGGGAGAAAGAATCTGTTACACAAATTTCGGCAGCCTAACGACGCCACTTAAAACATTATAAAACGAAATAATGAGAGTAAGAGGGGATATATAATTATGTTAACATGAAACGGGCAGTAATAGGAATATAAAAGAACATCTTCTCACATAAGAACATGGAGCATAAAAG
The DNA here is from genome assembly GCA_963277665.1 of Viscum album. Classification (NCBI taxonomy): domain Eukaryota; kingdom Viridiplantae; phylum Streptophyta; class Magnoliopsida; order Santalales; family Viscaceae; genus Viscum; species Viscum album. The sequence continues at coordinate 634,772,409 of OY728130.1, forward strand.
GAATGACATAAAAGAGATTACATGAAAAGAAAGAGAGAAGTCAGATCCCTTACCTTAAAATGTAACTCTTAAAACTCAATGTTCGGGACCTTGAGGGATTGGGGGAACCTTGGGAGGACTCCTTGGGAGGTAATGAGACCAGAAATTCGTTGGGGGAGAGTGGGGGAGTCGAATGGATGAGAGGATGGATTGGTATTTATAGGGAAAATGAGGGGACAAGGCATTAATGGCCAAGGGACACCTCATTAGTGGTTTTGGCAGAACCATGGGCTTGCCCATGGTATTGGCAACTTGGGACACCTCATACCATATATTACTATTCATAAGTCTACCATATTGATTACATACTTAATACATCATTTAAGGATGTCATTAAACACCCGTAACTTAAAAACTGTATTTTCACTATTTATCGAAAATTCAACTTTCTCAGAATAATCCCAAAATTTCACCTTAACCAAATATCAATTCTCTGATTTCAAAAATGAACTCCATTATATAAAAAAAAATTTATAAATATTCTTAATTTATTTTATAAATAAATACACTATTCATCAAAAATTCATTTTTTCAGAGAAAACCCCAAAAATTACCATAACATAACATCGGTGCTCTGAGTTAAAAAATGAAATCCATTTTATAAAAATAATTTTTTTAAATATTTTTAATTTAATTTTTAATTAAAAAAACTATTCACTCGAAAAATCTAATACTTGAATAATAATTTATGAAATCGTTATCTAACCATTTTATTGAATCACATTACTTAATCAAGGTTCCTAGATTATATTAATACTTTCTTTAAGTGAGATTACTAATCCATTTGGACACATTACTAATCCTAATCATAAAATAACTATTCATAATTTTCTATTCATCAAAAATCATGTTGATCTTATTAGACTCTAAATTTCGTACTGAGCATAATTGTAGAAGAACATTTTTTGAATATCATTACACATTTTTAATTATTTAAGGTTTACATAAACATTTTTAAAATATCCTTTTTCTAAAATTCATCAAAAATATGCATACTATATTTATACGGTCATTTGAAAATTTATAAACATCATCATAAGAAGAAATCCCAATTTTTATTTCAAACAAAGGATTACACAAGGTAGTTACGGTCTCCTTACATAGCCCCGTATCACACCAGCATAGGACCTAAGTGTAAGGTGTGCTAAGGTGAGAGAATTTGATAGAGGCTCGGCTAACATCGCACGAGTAGTAATTTCTATCAGTTTGAACTTCTCGCAAAGGCGATTTCGTTCTAGCTTCACACGATGAAGTTCGGCTTGAGTTTGGTCCAGAGCAAAGCCCAGTGGTGCTACCTCCTTCCCAACTTCTGTTAGATGGGATTCGATCGGTCCAAGACTACTAGGTGAGGCCATCGAATCTTATTTCTATAATAATTAACAAAGATTACTTGTATTTAGAGACAATAATCAAAACGTTTAGTTTCTAGGGGTCATATTGACCAATGGTCATATAACAGTTAAAACCAAATGGTCTCATTTTAATTATACTCATGTTATCAAATGAAACATTTTTGTTGAGTATAAAAAAAACAAAATAAAATAACACATAAAAATTAGGAAACAAGATTTATTCAAAATTTCGGGTCGTTACAATTTGATATTCAATTCCATTTAAATCGTAGTACTTGTTAACAATAAGATATTGATCTGGTTCTAGAATAGGTGTTCAAAGTATTGAAATATTATCTCACATCCATGATTAATTCTAAAGATATTTTTCATTTAATTATTGTTTTTCATTTATTTGTGGGGGTTTCCCATTATATTTGGTGGAAATGGTGTGTTTTCATGATTTGGTCCAAATTGTGAGCCCATTTCATGTTTTAAAAAAACAAAATTTGTTTTCTAAAAAATTCTTCATTTTTTTCAACATTTTACACTAATTTCACTTCCCAATTGGAATATCCTAGTATATTGAAATTCCAATATCCATTTGGACCTCAAATAAATCCATAATCATAAAGGATTTGGGTTTTTTATTAATGTATTGGGCCATCCCCGTAAGCAAAACTCCTACTTTAAATTATTTTTTAAATTTTTTAATATCACATTCGTTTTTTATTCTTTTTTGGCGATTCTACCTCCCACCCAAATCCAAAAACCTAAGGCGCATCCCCATTATATATTTGTCTTATTTGGAGCACATCTTCCCAATGATTCTGTTAATCATTATAAGTATTTCTCAAATCGTCCAGATTCGAAGAGGTAAAATATTTCTTTTATAACACCTTCAATTTTGAATATTTTCTCCCATTATAGTTCCTACATGACTTCCTAATCCTTATACAAACCTCACTTTCATTTTTTCTATTTTTAAATTCATTTACTGGTGTATTTGGGGCGTTTTATTGAATATATCTTAAGTAAGTGGGTTACCTTTCATGTTTCTCCCAATTGCTTAGCGTTTCTTCCAGTTTTCTTGAGGTTCTAAAATATTCAGCATCTAGGGTTCATACCAAGGGTTATATTTCTTGTCATTTTGGTTAAATATTGTGTAATAGGTCTTTATTTCACTTCTTTCTGGTGTGGAGGTGGTGCGATTGAAGTTTTTTATGACGATTTGGTGTTTTTGGAAAAAAAGGTTGGTGATTCCATTTGTAAGAAATTATTAATGAGTTATATTGCTTGATTTATTAATTTATCATGTTCCTAATATGTTTTATGTGGTGAAAAAACCATTTTTGTTAGAATTATTTCATCATTTAGTACTAAAGTTTCATTCTACCTTGATGTTGTGTATTTTTAAAATGTATCTCATGTGATATCATATGTTTTAGATTTATAACATATTGAAATGATTTATTAGTTGTTGAAAGGGGATTAAAATTCTGGTTTCGTAAATATTTAGTGTGTTTTTGGCCTCAAAATGGGCTTTTTATGGGTTTTATGTGAAAATGTTTATTATACTTCTTGAAAGTGTTTTATGAAAATTTTTAATGGGTTATTGAGTAACACAATGTGTGAAAAGAAAGTTTATGTACTATTTGGGTGGGTGTATGTTTTTAAAATGGTCTCTTTTGTTTTGGAAGGTTTGTTATGTGATTTTTACCATCTTTTAAATGTTTTATAAAATTTATTAAAGGATTTATCGGATTATGAAAGGGATATGAAACATGTTGTGAGGTGTTTTGGTGTAAGTATGATTTCAAAATGATTTTGAATGAAAGGAGTATTATGTGACATGTTTGTGGTCTATTGTTATGTGTGTGTGATTTTTAAATGGTTTTTGAATGTGAGAATTGTATTTCATGGCTTTTGTAACTTGTTTGAGAACAATAGGGAAACCCCTGGTATCTAGGTGGGTGGATGTGTACTAGTATACTAGTGATCCTATGGGATTTGGACCAAATTTCACATACAAAGTCAGAAAATGACAACACTAACTAAATTATGATGATGATTTTTATTATGATGATGTTGGAGGACCACTACGTTATAGGTATGATCCCTACTAGTGGATCGTGTGCACGAGAACGGATAATTGTATTGTTACTTTAAAAAATATACGAGGTACCATGAACCAATAGCTAGCTAGTACCTAGGGGTTGTTTCCCATTTATTGTACTCATTAGATACTTTATACTTACCATTTTAATATGGTATGTTTGGTTGGAAATTTTAGTAGCTTTGGAATTCAATTTGGAAGTGTTTATTTCTTTTAAAATATCTCACTTGAAAACTATTTTTATTTAATGTTGTGTCTCCATAAAATTATTAATAGCATTTGATGTTATGAAGACTTGAATGATTTTATTCTTGGAATTTTTATCACATGGAATATTTTAGTGGTGGCATCTTACTGGGATTTTCCTCACACCCTACTTACACCTTTGGGTGTAAGTAGACTTGATTATTTTGTCGCAGGTTTGGGTAAAGCTTTTATTGCCAATCGTTCATGATTCTTTCGGTCCTTCATGGTGTAGTGTCATAGAGATGGCTTGAGGGCGGGGCCTCTTTCCATGAAGAGGTTATTTGGATGTCTTTTTTTCCATTGTTCCTTCTATATAGACTTTGAGTTTTGTTCTGAATTATGTAATTAAATTCTGAGTTTTTTTAAAGGTCGTATTGGTTTTCAAAATCCATATTTGGTTTATTGGATTTGTTTCTTATTTAAAATCAAGTAAATCATTCCCAAATTTAATTTTAGGATAAAAGTGAACTTATTCCATCCTGTTGGGATCAGTAACGCTCTTCGGTTCTTTCCACGGGCCAAGTCAGGTGCCAATTTTGATGGCGACCAGTTTCGGTTCTTGAAAAAATGGTATCAGAGGAGGTTCACTCTTTGAGTCATGTAATTTGGGTAAGAGTCACGATAGAACAGAGCTAGGATTGTCAGGACTTGAAATTTTGATTATGTGTACTGTTTTTGGATAGCACACCTCATGACGTGATTTAATTCACTAGGGGAAGATAGATTTTATCTGATTACTTTGGTTCTCTTTGTTTGAGGATGATTAGTGGAAATGAAAAGAGAGTTGGTCTAATGATCTCAGTGAGATCACAAGGCCTCGAAATACATGTGGGACTGGGGATATTGCCCTATAACATTCTTTTTGATGGCGAATTGATTGGTTTATATCCACGAACCATATTTCTAGGTCACCCCCTGAAACTAGTTTCCTCTCACATTGTCTTGTGTCCTTTAGTTTTGTAATCTTGGAAGTTTTGTTTTAAAGAAAAAATGACTATGTTTTAAGAAGTGTAAAGTATTTGTGAAATGATTTTCTAATAAAGAGAGAATGGTTTGATTTGTGAATTGGGGGAACTAAATTCTAAAAAACTCTTGAAATGGTAAAGGGTGTTTTTTAATACTTTTGAGAGTCAAAATTTTGTCAAAGGGGAGTTTGAAAATCAGTTTCAAATGGAACTATCTGAATTATTCAAAAATGGTTGTGAGTGGAATAAATTTTTTTGAGTTTGTGTGTGGAGTTTAGAAATGGATTTCTGATTTGGTAACTAGTGATAATATGAAAAGTTTTAAGAATCATTATTACCTTTTTTTTAAATAATAGTATATGAGTTTTCAAAGGAATGGGGGTTGATGAATGAAAGTTTTCATAAAACCGGGAGTGTTTTAAAATGAGATGAGATGTTTTAAAATTAATTTGAATTAATTTAAAGTGAGTTATTACTTGAATTATTGGGGATTTGTAAAAAAAACTTTTAAGATGTAAATTGGGTTTGATTTTTTGGTTAGCGGTCTTGAGAAAAAGGGAAGTATTGGTTGACTTTTTTGTTTTGAAAAGTGGAAACAATTGTCTTAACCTTTGGTATTTCCATGAGTGACCACATACATGGGGTTATATGAGATGATAAATAGTTAATGGAATGACCGGATGAGTTCCAAGACAAATATGATGAGGTTTTACAGTGTGGCATAGAAACATGCAAGTGTAAGGCCATTGCAGTACCATTGGTGGATATGCTAACCGTTGAACCATTTATTTTCAAAGATATGATTTTAAAAGAAAACATGAAATCTTGATGACTATTTTGGGATAGTGTGTCTTATTTGTTTTTATAAATGATTTTTTTGTGGGATGTTTTCAGTCCAAGAACCCCTCTTGTTCGAACTGTGTTTTGGGTTTGTGTTTCATCAGTAAGCTGCGTTGAAGGGCTGGTTAGTGGTCTTCTTATGATACAAGTTTTGGGATGCCTTTAATGTGGTTACCTTCATGTGTTTGGATCTGTTTTGTGGTATGTATTGACCAATGGACCATCATGGTTGGGTCCTTGGGTTCTCTCGTTACATAAGGTACGCCCCCATTAGTAGTTAATGCATGATTGAAGTAAATCCTAGATTGTTTCTTCGTTGGAAGATCCACGAGTTGATCAATATAAGGAAACATTTTCTCAAACTTTGGAGATTGAGTCTACACCATTTTGTTTTCATGGTTTTTCCAATCCTCTTGTAGCGGGAGGGTGATCCTGGAAGGTTGAAAGAGAACTTGATTTCTTATGTTTCCTAACTCATCTAAGGTGAAAGTAGTCTTGGGTTGTTAGTGTGGATTGTGTCTAAGAGGGCCTATGGGTCCTTCGTAGTCTCTTCGAAGAACATGTTCGAGTTAAACAACTCGTGTAGTAAATATGGTCATGAGAGGTTGTTATGGACACTATCTTTAATATAGTGGTGTTTGGGGATGTTGTATATGGTATCACTTCATTTATTGTTTCCATCAATCACAATGGTCATGTTCGATGATGCCTTGTGATGTCATGTTCTAATTTGACTGTAAAGGTGAAGTTGTAAAATATTCTATGAGTCATTTTTTTGTTATAAGTGCATCTCCTTTTTGTAAATCTCAACATCATTTGTATAGAGGAAGGTGTTTCCATATATCTGTTCCACTTTCTGTTTCTCATATAAAGAAACAAGGGGAGATGTGTGCGCATCTTCAAAGCACTTGTTTCAGTGAATTCTGGGTTAGGTTAAAGAGAGTTTGGAATGTGTTATGTCTTAGTGTACCCATCTGAGATTAGGGTATATTTTTCATGGCACTGAAAGGAGAATTTCCACTCAATGGGATTCCAAATCCTAACTATGAGGTCGGCGATTCTTTAATTATATGAGATCCATCCATAGGTCCTAGAGTGAATATGACATGTAGTCAGGGGAAATCATGGGGTTGTTCAAACCTTTGGTCAAAGTCTTATCCTCAGTTTGAAATATGGGAATAGTTTAAACCTATAGTTTAATAATATTGTTCCAATTGTTACGATTCGATGGTAGAGGTTGGAGGACCACATATCCATGTTATATCATGAGTTCATGTGATTCCCTTGGGATTAATTTGAATTTCTATTGAAAAAGATTAAATTTAGGTAAGGAATATTGAAGAGAAAAGTTTGTACATGGTTAGTAGTAATCATGCACCAACCTAGTAAACCATGTGATAGGACAACTTAACTATGTGAAGCTTCCCCTTTGGAAAGAATGCTCTATACCATAAGCGCATGTTTTTCCAATCCATGTGGACTAACGTTGTGGTCATGCCAACTCTATAAATTTTTTAGGTCTTTTTGTGTTTCAATGTGTTGGTCGGTTAAGATTGATTGTTCTTATAGTGGCTAGAACCACTATTATTCTCATGTATGTTATTTTGGTAATGTATAATGAAATTCTACACCCTTTTCTTGGGGAGTCCGTTCGGGACTCTCCCTATTAGTGTCCCGAATTTTTCTCGGTAAAATTTAAGTTGTCTCTTATGGTAGGGAACCCATTTGCGTCTCCCCATACTAAGAAATTTTTTTTGTCTGTGGTCTTTTCATTGGTGATATTTTCACTTGTTTGGAGCTATATTATTACAAAAATATTCCTTGGGTAATCGTTGGTATTGGAGAGTGACCAAAGGTTTAATTAAATTAAGGTTGTGGTAAACATGTTTGATGTTGTTGCTCGTTTGGGTAAATTGCTTGAGTCTTGTTCGGATAGTGTTTGGGGAGTTTTATTTTGGGATGAAGTCTGAATGTTCTTAACCGCTTTAGGAAATTGGTGTATTCTTTGGTTTTTGATAGTATTCCTTCCTTGATTTATCAATTGGAGGTGTTTTTTCCTTTTAGTGGTGGGTGAAACTTGGCAGAGGTGTCCATTTCGGTCTTTCAGTTTGGTTTGGGTTTTGCTTTTGTCCTTACTGTGGCTTTTTGAGGGTGGAATTTTTTATACTGGGGAGAATTGTCACATAAATGGTTTATTTTAAAGATATTTTTCATTTAATTGCTATTATATTTTGTGGGGGTTCTCATTTAGTTTCGTAGAAAAAGATGTGTTTTCATGATTTGGGCCAAACCGTGAGCCCATTTCGTGTTTTAAAAAAATATTTTTTTATAACTCCTTCATTTTTAAACATTTTACACCCATTGAACATCCCAATTGGCATTCCCTGGTATATTAAAATCACCATATCCATTTTTACCTCATAGGAATCTATTATCATGATGGATTTTGGTTTTTTATTAAGGTATTAGGTTTTCCTGTTAGCCCATTTCCAACATTAAATTATTTTTTAATTTTTAAAAATATCATTCAATTTTTAATTTTTTTGGTGATTCCACCTCCCAATAGAATAAAAAAACCTTAGGATAACCCCCATTATAGATTTTTCCTTTTTAGATCTCATCTGCCCCCAAAGATTAGGGTAATTGTTCTCGGTATTTCTCAAATAGGACAAATTTGAAGAGGTAAAATGTTTATTTCATAACTCCTTCAATTTTTAATATTCTCCCACATTCCAGTTCCAACAAGACCTAATAATCCTTATTCTAACCGAAATTTAATTTTTTCTGTTTTGAAATTCATCTAACTATGTATGTGGGGCATTTTATTCAAGATATCTCAAGTATGTGGGTTTCCTATCACTTTCCTCCGATTTTCTTAGGGTTTCTTCTAATTTTCCTGAGCTTATAAAATGTATCGAATATATTTTAAATACATAGGGTTTGATTTTATATCATTTTGGTTAAATATTTTGGATTAGGTCTTTATTTCACTTCTTTGTGGTGCGGCGGTGGTGCGATTGATGTTTCAGAAGACGGTTTGGTATTTTTGGCACAAACTGTATGTGATTCCATGTATAATAAAATATTGATGAGTTATATTTCTTTATTTATTAATTTATGATGTTAATAATATGTTTTATTAATGAAAAAACCATATTTGGTAGCATTAGTTAAACATTTAGTATTAAAGATACACTATTGCTTGAAGTTTTATATTGTTAAAATGTAACTCTTGTGATATCTATTGTAGTAGTTTTATAAAATTTGGAAATAATTTATTATTTGTTGAATGGGGATTCCAATTATGGTTTGGTAATTATTTCTTGTGACTTTGGAGTTAAAAGGGGGTTTTTGATAGGGTTTAATGTGAAAATCCTTGTTATACTTCTTGAAAGTATTTTATGAAAATTGTTAATGGGTTATTGAGTTACACAAAGAGTGAAAAGGATGTTTATGTACTATTTGTGTTGTTGTATGTTTTTAAAATTATCCATTTTGTATTATAATGGATTTTATGTGATTTTTACCATCTATCAAACGTTTAATAAATTTTCTTAAAGCATTTATCAAATTTTTGCAGAGATCTGGAACATATTGCGGGCTGTTTTGGTGTGAGTATGATTTCAAAATGAATTTGAATGAAAGGAGTATTATGTGACAAGTGTGTTGGTTTTTGGTATGTGTGTGTGATTTTTAAATGGTATTTTAATTTTAAAATGGAATTTTATGGCTTGTGGAACTTTTTTGATCCCAAGAGGGAATACCCGGGTATCTTGGTGGGTGGACGTGTACTTTTATACTAGTGATCCAATGGAGTTTGGCCCCAATTTTAGGTAGAAAGTTTGACGAAGAATACACTAACTAAACTATGATGATGATGATGATTATGATGATGATGATGATGATGATGATGGTTTTGGGGGACCACTAGGTTATGGGTATGATCCCTACTAGTGGATCATGTGCACAAGAACAGATATTTGTATGGTTACTTTCACGGAGATACGATGTACCTAGGACCCACAACGAGCTAGTGTCTAGGGGTTGTTTCCTGTTGCTTCTGCTCATTAGATAATTTATACTTACCATTAGAATATGGTATGTTTTGTTTTAAAATTATGTAGCTTTGGAATTCTATTTTTAAGTGTTTATTTCTTTTAAAATATCCCACTTGAAAACTGTTTTTATTTAAAGTTGCATCTCTTTAAAATTCTTACTAGCATTTAATGTTTTAAAGACTTCCAAGTTTTTCATCTTTGAATGTTTATCACATGGAATATTTTAGTGGTGGAATCATACTCATCTTTGGCTCACATCCTACTTACACCTTTGGGTGTCAGTAGACTTGGTTATTTTTTTGTAGGTTTGGGTAAAGCTTTAGTGCCAATGGTTCAGGTTTTTTTATCCTTCTTGGTGAAGTGTCCTGGAGATGGATTGAGGGAAGTACCTATTGCCAAGAGGAGGTTCTTGGGATTTCCTTTTTGACATTTTTCCTTTGTTATAGACTTTGAGTTTTGTTCTAAATTATGTAATTCAATTCTGAATTTTTGTAAAATATGTTTTGGTTTGAAAAATATAGATTTGGTTTATTGGATTTGTTTTTTTATGTTTATAAACTGAGGAAAATCATTACCAAATTTCATTTTATGATACCCAATAACTTGATCCAGCCTGTGGGGATCAGGAAATCCATTTGGGTCTTGCCACGGGCTGGGATGAGTTCTGATTTTTATGGTAACCATAATCGGTTCGTCACATATTATTTATTATTTCATTAATTTTTATGATCATCTAGGTGATTATTTATCCATCTATCATTCTGAAAGTGTAAAACATCACCATGGAAGTGTTTCATATTAACTTCCTTACATTTTTAGATCACTCGTAGGTTACTGGTATTATTTCCCAAATCTCATGAGTTGTAGGATATTATGGAACTCAATTTAATTCTTCTAGTTTTAATCCACATATAATGGTAGTCATGGTCTTAGAGATTGAAACATGTTCATCTTTGTGGTGACCCAGACATGGATGCCACTTAACGGGTGCCACAAGCCCGGTTAGCCACATTACCTCAAGCACATCTACCTGAACACCATAGGCTACTGACTAGCAGTGAGGGCCTAGGGTGTGTCTATGGGAAGACTAAGCCCTCATTAGCAGAATATAGCACAACGGATGGAATATAATGGAATAGTAAAAAGTGGAAGCAATATAACTGATATAACTAAACAAGAATAACAATAATAGTATCCACTGTAAAAATGATGATGTAATTTCATATCACTAGAAAACTAGAAATCATGGATACAAGACAATAGGAATAACATGTTCCACATGGTAAAAGAAAATAAAGACTACTCCAAGCATCATGAGATCCTACTCGGTCATCTTTTATCAAGCTCCATACTATCAGCATGTAATCAAGTGTTGGAAGTTTTATGCTACCATTTTTCAATACCTTCAACAATGTAATCTATTCCGAGTACCAAACAATGCCAGGAGAGGGTGTGAGATAAATATCAGTGGGCCACCACCAACGGTGTCTATAACATCTGGCCTATGTAATGGAATATAGTATTGTGCAGGCATAAAAATATAAAGTAAATAAAACAATACAATTTAAATAAATACCCAAGTACCTACTTCATCCCCGGGCTGGTTTCTGAGCATTAAACCAGTTCATTAATTTAGTAATTACCATTTAATGTTAATAGGTCATGTGAGGCATAGCCAACACTAACATCACCTTGTGATAATATAAGTAGTGAAGGTCTCAAAACAAAACAAGGAAATCTGAAAATGATATCCAGTGAGGGAGTTCCACGGTAATAACCAAGGAAACATAAACTCATAGAATGATAACCCAGTTTTATCTGAGTTTAGCTAAGGTGTAAGACTGTAATGCAAGGAGCGTAATCCAAGGCATTCAACAATAAGGGGCCTACCGAGTTCAAGTTGATCGACCAAGGTAAAATGGGGATAAACAAAGATAGGTCCCTATGGGCTTTCACAATGGCACCTACTAGTAAATGATACATCCAAGGATTGTATCTTAGGTATCGAGTAATAATAAAAAGGACCCTACGGTAGCATATAGGGAATCTAAGGAATAGACAAGAACTTAATTCTAGGTGGCTATCAACCTAAGAAAACCACATCCTTGAATCAGAATGGTGTTCTTGAGACCCAAGGTATTATCATATCAAAATACAAGGTGAGATTGAGTTAATCCATTTCTATTTGATATTGTAATCGTGTAATATTTCATTTAGTTTAATTCTTTCCTCCAATTAGTGTGGATGGGTTAATTAGAGTGGAAACCATTATTGTTGGTCCAAGCCTTGTGTTTCATTAGTGTGGATAGGAAAAGTCGCACTGAAACCATATAATAAAATATTAATTAACCATTAAGGAATATTCAATTAGATAGGTTCACTCCACTGCCTTCCATGAACATTGAAAGTGATGCTACATACATGTAACCTTTATTCAATAACATTTGTTAATGCCAAGTTATATACTTGGTATAGTTTACATTTTACATTTCACATTTAACAAATCATTTGGAAGAACCTACCATAGGTGGTTCAAGTGGTGAGCATACATGGTATATGAAATTATGAAATTTTCATTAATAACAATCCATTAATTACTAGAAGGATTACCTTTAAGAAGGTCAAGAAAAGGCACTCCCGAATAGTGGTTCAAATGTTTTAAAACACTAAAAGCCAAATTATGGAATAACGCTCAACATGTGGTGGATTGAGTTGTGGGTGTAACCATTAACAAATAATCACATATTTGTAAAGCGCATAACCATATGATTCTAATAAGTACAATCCTTACATGTAAATTTAAGAAATGGTTTTCAACAAAGTCGTTAGTCCCCGCACGAACATTCCAAAAACGACTAACTTTGGGGAAAACTTATAGACCACCCACATTAGGGTTTTACAATCCTTCTCCTCTAGTATCGGACCTTGATTTGCCTCATATTAGATTAGATCTATGAAAATGTCATAAAATATCACTTGGAGATATCTAGGATGAGAGTGAAAGAGAAGAAAAATGGATAAATAGGTCTCGATTATTTACTATTGTGCATCCAACGTGACGAACAGAAGCTTGTTTGGATGTCAGACGAAGGATATCTCTTGATCCCCAGCCTTGGCATCAAAAAAGATCCAAATGGATGTAAATGGAGAAAAATCCTACTGGTTCTCTGATTATTAAGAAGCAGGAATATTAATAGATCATTTAGGGAAAAACTGGAAAATTACCCAGTAAAAATATCTTATGCATGGTTTTCCCACACTGTTTGTCAAACCGTGCGAGATAGGTCTGCCCGAAATCAAATCATCCACACGGTTTGATCAAACTATGCACAATCCATTCATGGGTACCATGTAAAAATGGGAGCTTGCATGGTTAGGTAACACAACCATGTGCAAATATGTGAGGTGACACTATCTGAAAAAACACAATCTGCATGGTTTGGAAAACCGTGTGGAAATCCCGGATGGTTTACTCTAAACCATTCATAGAGTAATATTTCTCCAAAAGATGGGTTCCGGGCTCCGAACAAGCTCCAGAGACCCTCAGAACCTCCACTAACCCATTAGGAATCCATATTTGGTAAAAAATAAAAGATTATACTGAAAATTAAAGGATCCATACCAAAGTGAAAAACTGGGTTCTTACAGTCTTCCCCCTTAAAATAACTCACAACCAAGTTATCCTTCCAAGGGTAAAGAAACACTATCTAAGAAAAAATCTAGACATTGAGCATGTACATCAATTTACCTCTCCCAAGTCTCATCCTGTATTTGGCTATGCTACATAGAAACCATACGAGAGGGATAATCTTTCATCGTAGAACCTTTGTGCATCGATCAACGATGTCTACTAGATACTCCTCATAGGTAGCATCGGTATCAAACTCATCTTCCTCGGGAAAAAAGGTATGAGACGAGTCAACATGATATTGGAAAATCTGTGAGATGTGAAAGATGTTGTGGATGGAATGGTACCTCTGAGGTAGTAACAACAAAAAGACTACCTACCTGACTATCTCAAGAATCTCAAACTACCCAACATAATGAGGTGATAGCTTTCCCTACTTCTTTAACCATATATGCCCTAACCTGGGCGATACCCGAATGAAAAAATGAACACCAATGTTGAAATCAAGAGGTTGTCGATGATGATCGGCATAATCTTTCTGTCTAGACTGAGTAGTATTCATACACTTCCAAATCAGGTGGACCTATTCTTAAGTCTCCTGAACAAGATGAGGACCTAGTAGTGTTGCCTCGTCTTCCTCTATCCAGCACAAGGGTGAACGGCATGGCCTATCATATAAGGCCACAAAAGGATCCCACTGGATCGTCTCATAAAAATTGTTATTATAAGAGAACTCGACAAGAGAGATATGATTCTCCCAAGAACCACCTAAATCAATGAAACATGCTTGGAGTATATCCTCTAGAACCTTTATTTTTTGTTCTGATTGTCCATCATTCTGAGGGTGAAATTTGTTCTTATAAAAACATGAGTCCCCATATATTTCTGAAAACCCTTCCAGAACCGTGAAGTGAAACAAGAATCCCTATTATAAATGATATTATATGGAACCTCGTGTTGTCATATGATCTCATGGACAATATGTTTTCCCAACACATCAATAAAAAAAGTCTCTTGTATAGGGATTATGTGGGATGATTTTGTCAGTCGGTCAATCACTTCCTAGATAGAATCGCTAGCGCTCGGCGACCTAGGTTTGATGACTACAAAATCCATAGTAAAATATTACCATATCAATTTCGAGAATGGAAGTGTCTGTAAAATGACTGTAGGTCTATGGTGCTCCTCCTTCACCCACTGACAGGTGGAACACCTAGTGATGAAGCCTGCAATTTGATACTTCATTACAGGGCACCAATATTCGCATCACATATCTTGAGACATCTTCAATATACCTGGATAAACTCCCCCCTGAGAAGGGTAAACATCATTCATGAAATCCTCTCTCATATCTACATGAAACCAGATGCATCCACATAGACACAGGATGTCTTCTCTATCCACAGACTAATCTGAAGGTGGGTTATCTCCTGGTATACTCTCATGGAGAGACAAACCTTCAGGATTTGAAAACTACCTACTCTTTTCCTTCTCCAAGAGGTAAGAGGTAACTGTAAAGGCTGAGGGTACGAATACTCATAAATACCATGAAACTCAAAGTGAATTTTAGAAAAGAGGGCCATTAACTTCCATTCATCACTAGCATCATGTACGGTCTGTGTTTTAGTTTTTCGACTCAGTGCATCAGCAACCAAATTTCTTTTCCAGACGTATAGGCATGCTCAAAATCAAAGTATTGTAGATATTCAAGGCATATCTTCAAATTTAGGTTCAATTCATAATATTAAAATATATACTTGATCATTTTTTTATCTGTGTACACCAAAAATAATTCACCCAATATGTGATGTCTCCGGCAATGTAAGTCATGGAAAAATGCTTCTAGATCAACGTCGTGCATCAGGTAATTTCTCTCGTGAGGCCTCATCTTCCAAGATCCATACGCAATGACTTTTTCTGCATGCATCAACACTACTCCTAGTACAATGCCTGATGCATCATAGAATATAGTATAACCTTTACCTAGTTCTGGAATAATCAAAATAGGTGTCGAGACATGCCTCCCTTTCATCTCCGGAAAGGCTTTCTCACATGATTCTGAGCATAGAAACTTAACACCAATCTTTGTAAGTCTGGTAAAAGGTGAATAATTTTGTGATAAGTCCTGTATAAAGTGATTTTAATATCCAGTGTGCCATAATAAACTCCTTATATTGAACACGTTCTTGGGATGCTCCCAGGAAACTATATCACTAACCTTTTAGGGTCAACAGAAACTACTTATTCTGAGATAATATGGCCCAAGAAGTGTAATTTGTCAATCTATAAGTCACATTTAGAAATATTGGAATAAATATGATTCTATCTCAGTGTTCTTATAATGATCTCAAAATGTTTGGTACGGTTGTTAAGAGTGAGAAAATACATCGAGATTCCATCCACAAAGACCATGAAAAATCAGTCCAAATAGGTGTGGAAAACCCTATTCATCAAAGCAATGAAAATTAAAAGTGAATTTTCAAGACCAAAAAGAATAACAAGATACTCATAAATACCATACCTTCTATGAAATTTAGTATGATGTATGTCTGATGGTCTGACTCGCACCTGATGATAACTCGATTTGGGGTCAATCTTAGAGAACACATTTTCTCCTTAGAGCTGGTCAAAGCTATCAACTAGTCAAGGAAGTGTATATCGTTTCTTGACCATAAGAAGTTTCAACATTCTATAATCCATGAATAGAAGAAGAGTTTCATCCACCATCTTAGAAAAAATCACGAGTGAACCCTAAGAGGGGGTACTAAGTTGTATAAATCCTTTGGCCTCTAGTTCCTTTGTCTTCCAGTTGACCTCATAAATCTCAGTAGGTTCCATCCTATACGGAGGAATAGACACTTGATATTCTCCTAGAACAAGCTCAATTGTAAACCCTACCACTCCCTTAGGAGATAATATAGAAAATTCATTAGGAAAGACTTCCCTGAAATGATCAACTACTGGAGGGAAATTAGTTTGAATCAAACTCTGATCCTACATGAAATAATTTGAAATCTAGGTGGTCACTCCACCAAGCCCATGATGCTTCGATCCAGTGCTCCCAGCCAAGACATCCCACTCACCTTTAAAAAGATAACTACTTCCTTCTGGTGATGTAAAAGAAACCCTGTGGCGATAGAAGTCTACAAATTTGTGATAGTGGACTAACCATTCCATTTCGAGGATGACATCGAAGCATATCATCTCAAGAAAAAAGATATTCCACAATAAAGGGTAACTTCCTGCCTCAAGGGGATATTCCCTGCACAGACGTATTTCCATTATCCATGTTTCCAATGGTGTGTTGGGGGTTATTACACCATAGAAATATTGTATCTCTAGTCTAATACTTACCCGGAAATATACAGAAATGAAATATTTTCAAGCACCTGTATCAAATAAAGTAGAGTTAATAGTTTAGGCTACTAGAATAGTACCCCATGCTGTAGATGGCCGTGCAACATGATCCTTGGGTATTGGCTATAAATAATGAAACTGACCTGATCCATGGCCCTATGCAATAGATGGACTACCATGATCACGACTGCTCTGTTTGCACCGCTAGTGATCAGGGATCGAACTACCATGGACACGACCTCCTCCTCGACTCGACCTTCTAGTGTTATTCCAGTTCCCCACCTGACGTCGTGCAAAAGAACTCTCTCCAGAAGGTGGAGCTGCTACAGTTCCCTTTCCACTAAAAGATTGTGGTAAGGTCCCGAAAAAGCATTGAAGATGACCCATACGGTTACAATCTCGACACTCTATAGGGTCTCTGTCACCTTGGGGATTTTTATGCCACGGTCTTCAACACTGATGACACACCACAGATCTATCAAACTAGATACTCTGGTTGCCACTTCCCTGATGAAAAAACAACAAGGGAATGTTTCTTTCCCTCGGAAGAACTACTAGCCTAATGCGGAACTATCCCTCCAAACCCGGTACTTGTGTCATCCCTCGGGTTATGCTCACTGATAAGGTTATGATAATCTATTTTACAAAATCTAGGAAGGTGAAAGACATTCACCAGAGTTCGGATGGCGTACTAAATCTCATACTTAGAACTTCTAGCATGCAAAATCTCATCAACGGCTATAAGTAGTGAAAAGTGATGTAAATCATTGAAATGTGTTAAATACTCTATAAATGACATAGATCCCTACTCAAGACGCATGAACTCTATAGCTTTATTTTCCCTCAGTGCATGAAGAAAGAACTGATCATAGAAGGCAGTCTGGAAGTCAACCCATAACATGCCCTAACGATGATCGGCCTGGGTAACTACATCCCACCAACATTTGGCTGAATCCCAAATCATGTATGTAGAAATATTGACTCTCTACTCTGGAGGAATTTCTAGATTCTCAACGATAAATAGCATGTCCTCCAGAAAAGACTCAACAGCTTGAGTACCACCATCCCTAGAAACAATGGGAGAATGCTGCTACTAGAACTCTTGGGCCAGATCAACCATCGTCGGTGAAACCCATGGAGCACCTTGAAAGGACTGTATCATAGGTAAGAAACTATCACAGACTTGAGAATAAGTGATCGGATCAGGTATAGCAGGTGGTGCCTCAAGAGGCACTCTAAGAAGTAAGACTGGTGGATCAGGGCCCACCATGTCTGGAGCAAGATCATCGCCACCCTCCTGGCGAACAACCCGAGGACATCATGGAAGAATTGGTCTACAAATTCCAAGCACACAACTCAAAACAATCATAGAGTCATAATATAACATCACTAGAGGAGACTGAACATAAGAAAACTCACTACCCGAGGCATACTACCCAAACTACCTTCTTATATAGCCATGCATTGGTAAGTGATCAAGTATAAGTTTCATGTTATTTTATAGTTAAATCACAGCTTCACTCCTTTACCTTTCATAAGTATGATAAGGAGGGATAAGTATGTACAAACAATTCATTTTAGATTTCAGGATTCACTTTATAATGTATAGTTATTTCCAATTAATAAGTTCCCATACACTTATCACTAGAAATGTCACCCATTTATTTATAGTATATTGGATCGACTCGGTACATTACTCATACCATCCCATGAGGGGTCATACACCTCATGAATTGATATAGTAAATCACTCAATCACAACCAAGAGTAATACAAGTACGAGAATTTATCACAAACTCACTCAACAATCACAAACATTTCAATGAACGCAAAGAAGTGAAATGTGCCTATATGGCATGGAAATATGAATTCCATGTGAATTATAGGTGCTTATAATGATTCATGTAACAATGATCCTTTCCCTCATATCATTGGGAAAAGGATGAAATAAATCCTCAAATAGAAAAATAATCAACAACACCACACAGCATGTGTGTCACCAAATGGTTAAATAAAATAAACTATAAACGGAAAAATAGAACAACAATTACATTTTTGGTAACATGGATTTTACCCTGAACATGGGTTCGTGACGCCCAATCACATATTATGACCAAGTCCCAAGCATTCCAATTCTCCAATTTATTATCTCCAAATAGTAAAGTAAGAAAAGAAACCACCTTCGATTCCAATTTTTGACAACCCAGACCAGGATGCCACTTAACAAGTGCCCCAAGCCTCGTGGGCCACATGACCTCAAGCACATCATCCTGAACACTAGAGGTTCCAACTAGAAGCGATGGCCTTGGGTGTGTCAGTGAGAATACTATGCCCTCATCAGAAGAGTGTAGCATAGCAGAATAAATGTAATGAAATGGAAAATAGAATAAGTAATATAAATGATATAACTAAACAAAAATAACAATAATTGTATCAACTGGAAAAATTATTATGTAATGTCATATCATTAGAAAACTTGAAATAATTGATTTAAGACAGTAGGCATAACATGTTCCAAAAGGTAAAATAAAACAACGACTGCTCTAAGAATCCTGAGATCCTACTTTGTTATCTCCTATCAAGATCCCTCCTATCAACACACAATCAAATGTTAGAAGTTGTATGCTTCCCTTTGTTGATACATGCAACCATGTGATCTACTCCGGGTACCAAATGGTTCCCAAAGAGGGTGTGAGATAAATCTTAGTGGGCCACCACTAACGGTGCCTATAACATTTGTCCTGTGTAATGAAATATAGCAGTGTTCAAGAATGCATATATAAAGTAATGAAAATAGTACAATGTATCTAAAAACCCAAGTACCTTCTTCATCGCTTGGCTGGTGTCTGAACATGGAACCATTTCATTAATTTAGTAATTTCCATTTAATTTTAATAGTTCTCATGAGGCATAGCCAACACTAACATCACCTCGTGATAGTATAAGTAGTGAAGGTCTCAATATGTAACAAGGAAACCTGAAATTATATCTAGTGAGGGAGTTACAGGTTAATAACCAATGTAAAAAAACTCAAAAAATACTAACCCAGTAGTATATAAGTCTAGATATAGGTTAAGAGTGTATTCCAAGGAGCGTAATCCAAGGTATTCCAAAATAAGGTTCCTACCAAGTCCAAGGTGATCGACCAAGTTAAAACAGGGATAAGCAAGGACAGGGCCCTATGGGCTTCCACCATAGAACCTACTAGTCAATGTTGGATCCAAGGAGTGTATTAGATATATCCTCTAATAATGAAAAGGACCCTATGGTATTATACTGGGCATCTAAGGAATAGACAAGAACCGAATTCTATGTGGGTATCAACCAAAGAAAACCGCATCCTTGAATCGGAATGGGGTTCCTGAGACCCAAGGTATTATACTCTCAGAATCCAAGGTGAGCTTGAGTCAGTCCATTCCTATTTGATATTGTAATCATGTAATAATTAATTTGGTTCATTTTTTCCTTACATTATTGCGGATAGGTCATGTAGATTTGAAACCATTATTGTTGGTCCAACCTTGTCTTCCATTAGTGTGGATAGGCCAAGTACCATTGCAACCATTTAAACAAATCATAATTAAAAATTAAGGTAGATTCAATTAAAGAGGTTTACTTCCATTACATCCATTCACATGGAAAGGGGTGCTAAAGATATGTAACAGTTATTCAATTTCATTTGTTAATACCAAGTTATATACTTAGTATAATTTCCATTTCACATTTCAAATTTATTAAATCATTTTGATGAACTTACCATATGGGGGTCAAGTGGAGAGCATACATGGTACATGCCATTATTAAGTTCTCCTTAATAACAATCCATTTACTATACGAAGGATCATATTTTATAAGTTCATGAAAATTCACACCCGAACGGTGGCTCAAATGTGTCAAAAGACTAAAAACCCAATTATGGAACGACCTTCGACATGAGGTGGATTGAGTTGTGGGTGTAACCACTAACAACTAATCACATATTTGGAAAGAGCGTCACCATATGATTCTAATGAGTATAACCACGACATGTAAATTTAATAAGTGGTTTCCAATGAAGCTAGTGGTCCCCTCAAAAACATACCAAAAATAACGAGCTTTAGGGAAAAGTTATAGACCACCCACCATAGGGTTGTATGATATTCTCCTCTCATATCGGCCCTCAATTTTCCTCAGATCGGAGTAGATCTTAGAAAAGTTGAATACCACTCACATGGATATATCTAGGTCAAGAGTGAAAGAGAAGAAGAATGGCTAATGAGGACTTCAGTACTTATCACGTCGCATCCAACGTGACTAATGGAAGCTCGATTGGATGCCTGATGAAGGAGATATCTTGATCCCTATCCTTAGACATAAAAATTCTCCAAATGGGTGAAAATAGAGGGAAATGTCATATGTTCTCAGATTATGAATAAGGAGGAGGATTAATATATCATTAAGGGAAAAACTGTAAAATTACCCAGAAAAAATAGCATGTGCATGGTTTTCCGAACCGTACACAAACCATGTCAGACGGCTCTACCCCAAATCTCATCCTCCACATGGTTTTATAAAATCGTGTGCAAGTCATGCATTGTTACCTTGGAAAATGGGGAGCTCACACTGGTAGGTCACACAGTTGTTTTCCAACTGT
This sequence comes from Viscum album, assembly GCA_963277665.1. NCBI lineage: Eukaryota > Viridiplantae > Streptophyta > Magnoliopsida > Santalales > Viscaceae > Viscum > Viscum album. Next base: position 634,793,621 of record OY728130.1, read on the forward strand.
GCGAGGTGACTCTTTCCGAAAAAATGCCATCTGCACCATCTGGAAAACTGTCCAGAAATCCCGTACGGTTTACTCTAAATCGTACACAGAATCTGTTTTCACCAAAACATGGGTTCAGGGCTCCGAACAAGCCCTAAACACCCTCGGAACATCCACTAACTCATTAGGAATCCATATTTGGTCCAAAGTAAAGGTTTCGACCAAAAATTAAAGGATCTGTGCATGAGTGAAAAACTCTATTCTTACCATCTTAATGATCTTCACTCCTTAACTATGGTTTTTCATTAGGAAACTTATATGAGTTAATAAATTTTTAATACACTTTCAAATATATATTCTTGAGATAAATAACCATTATTGCCTTCTAGTAACCAAAGTTTTATCCATTTAAATAAAGTAATCTTATCATGGGCATACCATATTTAATGTTACCCATTATAGTGGTTGAAAGAGATCATTAGACTTAAACTAGCATAATGTTGAGAACTCCAAGTCACTACTTTGGTGTTAAATGTTGTCCCATATTAACTTTAATAATGGATCAACAGGTGGGTGAATTGATTTTTAAAATCTTACACACTCTTTTTGATAACTTTCATTCAAGTATTAAAAAATATTATACAGTGGGATAAAATTAAATATAAGAAAGGAACAAAGGCTTATGTATAGTGGTTCAGAGCACAAACATCCCCTAGTCTGCTACACTAACACTCTCTCTATAATATTAGTGATTTTACTAGAACCATTTCTTTTTCCTAGGTACATCATTGATTGAGTTCTAGAATTGATCAATTGGAACAAGGGGTAGATAGAACTTTTATTGGGATCCTGATACGGGACATGAAATAATCTTTACCCACACCCACTGAAAGGACTATAAACATACGAGAGAGTTAAAGTATATTGAATCAAAACTCCAGTTTATCCACACAGTTTCAAGTACAAACTTACAGTATAGTAGTATTACAAGGGAATAAAATATTTCTTTTGGAGAGACCAAATGAATAACTTATTAAAGTGGAGGATGTTTTTTATAATTTTATGCATGATAGATATGTACGATTCTTCCCCATGTCATTTTTGAAAAAATAAAAACATGCAACAATAAAATGAATAATTTGAAGTATACTTATCTTAGAGATAAATTATCTAAATGAGATGACTGGTTTTCCATTCTTAGAATATGCTTCTTTTAGACAATTCATCCATACAATATTTACTCAACTCTTGCTAAAAATATTCTATAACAACACTAAATTTTCTTGAAGAAACTTCAACAGTAATTAATAACTTTATTTTTAGCATCATGTATAAAAAAACTCTTCATGACCAAAATATACATAGATTATTTTAATTAGGTGAAAACCTATTGATCCAAGTAATATGTAAGTATTTTATCCAAATATCCAAATATTTTAGGAAATTGTTCTTATGTATCCAAAAGAACTACAGACCCAAAAACCTCATATATAAAATTATTTATAACCAAAATCCTTACTAAGATGTAGGGTATTTAATATAGTTTATTTCTCAATGTATCTAATTTCACAGAGGAAAATTCCAATATGTTTATGAATTCTAATTTCCATATACTTATTCATGAAATTTTTGAGGTAGCCAAAAAGTTCCACATAATGGAATTTTTTTCAAACATAATAAATACTTTTTTAAGGGATAATTAAACATCAATAAAATAAAAATATAATAAAAAATATTAACACATTTAAAATTGTATTTATTATAAATAAAAGATGGGTTTTGTGGGCATTAAAATATATGACATATGATATATGTTGGTATAAAATAAGTATTCCAATGCATAGGATGCCTTATAAAGGTTAAAACCCAACATCATCATATATATCAATCCTTGTGGGTTCATAATCCTCATGGAGCTACTTGTTTCATATCTCCAGGGTCATATTCCTTAGTGAACCATCCTCTTTTAGGCCATATATTTGATGATTCCATATCCTTCTGAGTGGTCCAAATTCCTAAGAGACCAATAATCCATCTTGTTGGGTCATATCCCTAATGAATTTATTCCACCACCCCAAGGGACATGTTAAAGTCAGATATTTATTTAATTCATCCTCATTGGGATATATTCCTATTGAGGTCAACCATAAAGTGTCGATCATGTGTAAGTCCAACATTATTCATTATGGTGAATTTTTTCCATATACTTTCACATGGCATGACAATAAATTGTTTGGAATAAGTCCTCATCACACAGAATTAAAATTTATAACGTGTCCCTTTAATTTAAAACAAACCAAATAGTTTATAATTCATTTCATGAGGATATATAGGAAGCATTTTCCATTAGACATATCCCATATCCATAACAACCATCTTCTTTCGGGATTCCAATAGACTATGAAGTGCCCACCTGTGTGGCTTTAAACCATATCATCCTAATTAATCATATATAATAAGTAAAATTAATTCAAAGAACCTATATTATATAAAAATAATAATATAAACACATGATTTCAATCAGGTCATTGGCATAGGGGTAACTGATCCCATTATAGAATTTTGAAATGATTCAGGAAAACAATGTAAAACTATATGATAGTCTTTTGGGAGGAAATAATTTCCCCCTAATTCGTGAGATAATGATGAAATAACAACCTCTTACCCAACATACATTATAAACCATAATTTTCAGGAACCCCCTATGATTGGATGCTTTTAGAAATCACTACCGTAATGACATTCTCGACGAACAATCATGGAAAGATTCATTGGAGTTTCATCAAAATCATAAATGGTGAACCCAATTTGAAATCTATTTTAAAAACAAATAATTGATTTTTTATACATTATGATTAGTTTTTTCTCATATGAATCCATTTATAGGATCCCCCTTTGATCAAAATTAATGGAACGATCCAAGAAGTAAGAAAACCTCACAATTGTTTCCTATGATGTGGACCCCACTGTCGAGAGAACACTCTCACCCAAGAAGCATCGACAGAGACAAGTCATGAATGTGATTGTGAGGAAGTAATTCCACAATGGTACTATCCCAACTTTTTTGTTTGTGTGATATATCCTCTAGGATATCAATCCCTATAGGTAACCTCATAAATTTAAGATGACTACATCAAATTTGGTGTCATCTGTGATAACTTCAAACCACTTAGAGAGACTCTCCTCAAAAAATGATAATAAATTACTACCTTATCCTAATGATATGGAAAAGGAGGTAGATCAAAACACCTCCTCACCTTGAAATTTATAAGGAGGTATCCTAACAAATTTTTTCATGTAAACTGGACTCTGAATAAATCAACTAATGGAACCAAAAAGGAAGTATCAATTCTGATCATTAAGGTATGAGCATCCAGAGGATCTCTTTGGGGATGGTGAGTCAATGGAGATTTGGTAACACAAAACTTGGTTTCTATAGCACCACCCCTTAACAGCGCTAAAAAAATAGCTGATAAAGGTATCCCCTTTATCAGTTCTTTTTTAGCACTGTTAAAGTGTCCCCTTTTATTAGTGCTTTTTTTAGAAATGTTAAAGGGGCCCCCTTTATCAGTGATTTTCTTATTTGCATTGATAATGGGGGTTCTTTATCAACGACTTTTTACTACCACAGTCATAGGGTATATTTCAAAAAATATATAAAAAATATATTAACATATAAATATATAAATATATTTATATTGATATAAATATAATATATATTTTTCAAATATGTTTTAGATAATTATAAATAGACATTTAAATTTAATATATAAAAATTTAGTGAAAATGGATTTACAATAATTTAAAAAATATTATTAATTAATAATTTCATAATTATCATCGACTAAAAATAATTTAAAAACTATTTTAAGACACAAAAAATAAAAAACAATAATAAAATATCTGAAATAAGTTTAAAACGTAACTCAGACTTCAAACAGCCATAACTTTTGATCCAGGTGTCTGTTAGAGCTCTACAGCATATCAAATCAATGTTTGCGATGATATATACGTGGTAGAAACACAAGGGAACCTTTAGTAAAAAGTTTTGAGGCCAAAAATTCCCATAATTCCTCTAAAATTGGGTTTTTAGTCAGGATACCCAAATATTTTAACATTCAAGGGGATTTCAGCCTCGTTTCAGGGGGAATTTTTTCCCTTTTTTAGTGGGGACTAAATTTATTATGAGGAATTACATTCATATTGATATTATGGAATTAAAATTTTATCTCTTTTCTCAGTGTAATGTTATTTATAATCAAATATATATCAATATATACATATTTTTTATATATTCAAACATAAAATTTTAATTTTATAAATAAATAATTAAATATATTTACATGTAAAGTGTATTTATCAATATATAAGCCTAATAATGACCATTTTATTTAAAATAAAAATATATTTATTTTGATATACCTATGTGTGTGTGTGTCTGTGTATGTATATATATATATTAATGGGAGTCTGTATTAACAAACTGATATATATTATCTATATATTCTATCATATGAATATAAAAATAAATATTCATAAGAATATACATATGAATATACATATGAATATACATATAAATATATAATATATGTAAATATATATAAATATGTATAATTATACTTACAGATACACACACATATATAAAATATATATAAGTGTATGTATGTTGTATGTATATTGTATATATATATATATGCATTTATTTACAAACACACATAAACATATATATTTTTTAAATGTTTTTAAAACTAATCTTATAAATATATATTAATATATTAATAAATATATAGATATAAAAATATAACTATATATATATTAATATATGAATAAATATAAAGATAAAAAAATATAACTATATATATATATTAATATATATTAATATTCAAATATAGATATATATATATATATATATTAATATAACTAAATATGAATATATATATTAATATAAATATATATTAATATACAAATAAATATAAGAAAATTTGTATATAAATAAATAAATATATCATTAAATGGAGAACAAAGCAACATGGGGGAGTGGTAAAAGGTCCTAGCGCGCATGGGAGAGGTCTTGAGTTCGAATCATGAGGAAGGCAGAGGCGCGTTGGTGGGAGAAGGGGGATAGTACTGTCAAAGGGGTGTGGCCATAAATTCTTCCCACATACCTTAAAATCATTCAGAGGAACCCACCTACGTATCTAGATATCCATCAAAAGTTAGTATCATATTCCCTCTCTCTCGTATTAAGCCTGACTATGAATGAATGCTTAGAGTGTAAATATATCCCCAATATCACCAAGGAATGTGATCATATCCCTATTCCTTCCACATAATTCTATCATCATATCTTGGTGAAAAATAAGGGGTAGGATAATATTCTTTCTATTTCCTTATAGAGTTTCCATCATATTTTTATAGAATTAGAAAAATACCCCCACTGGTATATTCTTACAGCACAAAAGTGATTGTCCTATATTCCTACCCTATCTGGTGTTGAAGAGTCTCATCTATATATTCAGAAAACTTCCAAAGAGTAGTATCTTATTCCCACTATAATTCTAGATGATCTTTGATATATTCCAACAAAGAACCAAGATCACAATTAGGATTATATTTCCCTTCCCACTAGTGTTTGATAGCACATTCCAGCAACAACATTATAGAAGCCTCAGTTTCTTGATAACACTACTAAAACTCATCAATATACTCTGAAAATTCCTCTAGAGTATGATTCTAACCATATTCCCCCATAATACAAGTATAGATAGTGAAATATTATACTAAAATCCAAAAGGATTTCAAAAACCCCTACCCACTACAATAAAAAAAATTAATATATTTTGGTGGTTAGAATAAGATAGTTTTATATCCTTACCCGGCCTTAAGACAATTTTCAAGGTATTATAATAGAAACACAAGAGTATCCTAGGGAGGATCGTTTCATTGAAGGCCATTATACACAATACACAACATTAACTTCATAATAGAAAATTTCCAACTATAAATATCAATGAGGTAAATGTACTACTCAAGATAAGGCTCATGTACCAACCCCAACTATCACTGATGTTCTAGAGGATTTACAACAAATCATTATTTTGGTTTTTGATTTTTTTTAAATTGTCATTTGAAAGGGAAATTAGCAACATTCGTGAATATCCTCCCTATAATACTATAATTATAAATTATTGAGGTCCTCCCTAGAGTGCCTATCAAAATGGTCATTATGTTTACATACAAATCAATTATGTGATCTATCCTCAGGATTTATTCTATAAAAATCCTCCTCACTTATAGAATATCAATTGTCAATAAGTTCCTCCCCATTATATTGAATCAAGCACCATCCACCATAGATGTCCTCCCCGTTGTATCTCCTATGAGGGTCCTCCCCTCGGTGGCATCTCACTATGAAAATAAGGTCTTCCCCTTATCAATATTACCAAAAAAACACAATAATATCAAGAGATTATGGAATGTTTGAGGCTCATCGAATCAATTTCATCCTCATTAAAAAATGATACCAACTCCTAAAAAAATATACTTCAAGAAAAAGGTCATTATATGTGAAACCTTTACAAGGTCTATCCCTTGTTCCATTGAAGTAGATCCTGAATTGTCTCACTACACTAAAAAAGGAAGTTGGGAAATGACTACATTAGTCAGATATGGTGGTAGAATCAATATCTAAAGATAAATATAATTCTATGATCATGAGATAAGAACTATTTAAGAACAATATACTAGTAATTTATTGGAATATAGATACTCCTATGTATGATATTTTGAGATATCATATAGAAGAATGCATAAATTATATTCTTTTGAATATGTGGATGAATTATCACCATTTTATAGTGATATATCTATCTTATGAGGAGTAAACTAACCAATCTAATATAAATTAAATCTACCAAAAGATTGACATGGATACCCTTTCAGTTTCATTACACCAAAAGTATGTAAGGAATCATAGAGATCTCTATCATTCCTACCTCAACGTATTGAAAAATCTACACTAGCTAGTCATTGATACACATCTCTAACTATATATCTAAGGTTTAGGTGAATATAGATAATTTCATTTCACTCTTCCACATGTCCAGCATACTCCTACCATAATTCCATCATGTGATGATATTTATTTGGAAAAATTCTCAGGCTTGTGGTTCAAATACATTGACTGATCTCATCAGTAGAATCCTACTACCTCCAAATCCAAAAAATTGATATACCCGATGGGATTGGGGAATTAAATATACATCATACTAAAATTAAAAATAATTGGATTAAATTCACATATGAGGATTGGAAAACCTCTAACTATAGGTTGTCCATTAAAGGCTAGAATTTTATACCCAAAAAATCAGGTTATCCAACTCATTCTTGTAAAATATCCCCAAATATGAAATGGGATGTTGTGATATCTATGATAACTAATTTATTATATAAGACACATCCCATATGGATAAGGGGATTTTAATTATTTTTATCTCTAATTCCACCCTTGGGAAAAAAAATAACCTATTGAATTCCATAAATAGTGGTAGAATTTTCACCACAATACCTACCCAAAGGGATGGAGGAATTTATTTCATCACCCCTCCTCTACCAAGGAATCTGTCCTTCTCCATACTTAGAGAATCAACATAAGATCATCCCTCTTAGTTTATTCCAATGTGTGATATAAATTCATGTTTAGGGATGTGTTCAATGTAGATCATTATGGATTCTATTAGAATAACCCTCCATTTACCACTTATAGGGTATCACTCAAGAAGAAATGGAAATCCCTATAGAGGTTAAAAGATAAAAACCCAATTATGATTAAGAAAACAAGGGAAAACTATAGATTATCCTTGAAAAAATATCTAGAGGAACACATGTAAACTTATCCTTTATATGAATACACGATTTCCATGGATTATTATACATTAGTAAATTTCATTGGGGTCTCCCCTATAGATAACTCAAAATGTGATGTTCAAACAAAATATAAATATGAGTAAGGTGAAAATAGGAATAAAATCCACACCAAAATATTCAAACAATTTTTTCATACCCAACACCAGCGAAATACTCAGAATATGGGGTCCCTTTTAAACATATAAAATTATTTTTCTCAATGAGCTTAGAAAAAGGAAAAGGGAATGCTTGTTTCCATATCCCACCAACCACCTAAGGATATTGAAAATATCTTTTTCAAGGAAAGTATTGCTCAATATGAGGTCATGTTGGAAATTATGAAGAAAATAAATACTGAATTACATAGATGTAATATTCCTACTATGTCAAACTCCCAAGGTGAAGTCAATGTTTCAATTCCTATACATATCTATCAAGAGAAAATTTCACAATTAATTGATAATTATTTTAAGGACTCTAAAGTAGGGTAGTTAGTGTAGTTAAACATGGGAAATAGAAATTTCAAATAATTCCATTATCTGGGATCCGATTTAAATCCATATCAGGGGAACTACTCCAGAATAGTTCATATTGTACATCATAATTAGATATGTGTGGGTCAGCCATATCAAACCCCACATGCCACCTCTTCTCATGAATCTTATTTAAAGACCATGAAACTAGTATTTCTTGAATCCATAAAGTCTTTAACTACCATAGTAGAGGAAATGGAAGGGTAACAAGCACTAATACAACCAAAATCGTAGTTCTACCCTGGATGGATGGATGTAATTTATTATTTGACTAAACATGGAAATCCAACACTTATGATCATTAAAAGGACTAGAGACTATGTTAACCAGCTCCCAAATTTTACATAAGGATGTGGTCCCATGATATTAATACTTTAGAATTAATAGGTATCCAAGTATATATACTTCATGTAGACGCTAGAAGGAACTATGTTTTTATGGTAAAAAATTTTATCGGCCACGTACATCATGGATTGGGATGACCTTAAATGGAAAATCCTATATTATTTTAGTTCTACACTGAGATTAGAAAAAATAATTAATCTCTAAAATATCACTAATTTGTTAATAAGAGGGTCGCAGAATACATTTCAATAAAGAATGTTATAACATACCCTCTAAACATGCAGATCCTATGGGATAATCTATTTATGATATTCAAAAATAAACATCATGGTTTTATAAAAACACCATTAATCCTAAAAAATGTATCAGTGGATTCTGGGAGCTAGAATAAGTTTCACAAAAGATAAAATATGTTTTTTGACACGTGAAGGATAAATATATGTTGATTATAGTAGAATAGAGAAATATCACCAGTAAAGTATAAATTAAGACTATTACACTCATGTTGATGCTAGAATAATCCCTAATTCCTAATACCGTGCAACCTCAAACAAAACCTCCCCCAAAACATCAGTGATAAAAATAATTTCCATGTCGAGATAGAATAAAATTTTAATGAGGACCACTATTATAGGGTCATAAGAACGTGATTTATTCTTTTTGAATGGATAAATTTATAGGATGCTTCATTACAGTCATGTAAAATAACTTGCTCAAGTTTCTAATGAACAATGAACCCAATGAGGTTGATATCAATGACCATCCAAAATACTACCCCTTATATTAGATAATAGAGAATAACATCTAGGAGTGATTTTTATTCAAATAAATCCTCTAAAAGATGGTTGACTTTGGGTATGTCATGTTGGTAAAACCTTCAATGTGTCTAGGTTATGTTTCTATCATTTCACTAAATGAGCGTAGAGAATTTTAGGAAGTATCAAGTATGAACACATTGATGTTTTATGATAGGATAATCATAAAATTATCTCCTATAATGCATGATATCTTTAGGTATAACTTGAACCATTCAGTTGTGTCCCCAATTCCCCCAAGAATAGTAGAAACATGACTTTCAACATCATGGTCTACCAAGAGTTTTCACATCAAATACAGGATAGGAAAGGCATAGAAGAAGGAACTCATATATATATACCAAATCTAGTCTAGATACTTCAAGACTTTCTACCCTTGGTGTTGTATAGATAAGCATGGCATTAGAAAATGAAATCCATATTAGATGAAGACTCATTACAAGGCTTTTCCAATATCATTCACTTATTGGAACCATTATCTAATGATCAATATATATATATATATATGAACCCGGGATTGATAACTAAAATTGATGAATGAATGAAAGGGGTCGAAGAGGATAAGAAAGTTATTGAATAATGGTTTAACAGGAATCTCAATAGTCAATATATTTTTCTACTGAATACATATATATTGTAGAAACAAATAGAATAAAACTTCAATGGGATTAACAAGAGAGATGATCCAATCCTAAATCATCCATAGCCCAATCAGATAACATTATATTTGAGTAATGATTGTAAAATGAACCCCATTTTGGTCATCATCATGATATAGAAATATAAACTCATCCTAATCCATGAAAAATGAATATTCCATCAAATATTTTCAAGGTAAATGGGTCATCATCAAAGCCTACATCGACCTCTGAACCTTGAACTAGATAATACACACCGAGTAAAAATTATTTCACTTGACCCAAATGTATGATATCTTGATATATCTCACTATAATCCAAGCCAAATATTAAATATTGGATTCACTTCAAATTTAAATGGATCATTAGAAGCACTAATTGAGACCCTATTCATACCTCAATAGTTTGAGGTTGGGATAAAAATAAATTATTTCTAAATAATTCAAGTTATAATCATCCCATAATTACTTGTATTATTGGAAATAATACATTACGTACATTCCCATTCCCTTTTTGGTTTAGAGATTTATATAATTGGGAAAACTCATTAACTAATAAATATCATGTAATTATAAACTAATGGAAATTTTTTAAGAACTAGTTAAAAAATAATAAGTTTTAAAAATCTCCCAAAAAATATCCACACAATAAATTATTCTATAAATATCAGGTGTAACACTTTTACACATGACCTAGGGAAATAAAATCATTATAAGGGTGAGTTTAAACACTCATTAAGGGAATCTATATATTGTAAAATATAATATAATAAACAAGTAAATAATAATATGATAGAAAATATATAGTAATCATAAAAACATAACATCATCACTTTAACTTGAAATAATTCCATGTTTAACAATATAAATAAAATCATACACAATAATAAATTATTTCATGGTGATGGAATTAATATTGAAAAACTTATTGAGGCCTTATTACAAGGCATTAAATATCTTCAAGGTCGTCTTCCAAGTCATCTACTTGTTTTCAATATAGAGTCCAACTAAGCATATCATACATAAATATTACATCATTTTAGAGGAATATTCTATACATTTCATAATAATAATTTCATGAGGACTTTAAAGTCTTATTGTCTTTACAGGCTTGATACATAATAATCTTATTTAATGAAAGATTGTTAATATATCCCATAAATGTATTCTCAGATATTACACTTATTAGAGATACACTACATGAATCCTTTATTCATAACTCGGGGAGAGGAAACATTAGAAGGGTGAGATAAAATTCTTAGTAAGGTAAAATATAAGAGATATCAATCAATGATCATAAGTGATCATAATATAAGCATGAGGGTATGAGAACATGATCAAAATTTATAATAAACCTACCCAATCAGTCAAAGATCATTAATCATAAAGTGTGGTATAATGATTTTTCATAAAAAATGGCATTAGTCATGATTATGTGGAATCTTCAATAATCAATCATGATCCATGAGAACATATCATAATCATAAGACATACATTATTGGGATACACATAATCATACAAAACTATTTCCTTAGTCAAGGATCACTGCAAATAATATCATAGTGGATTGGATTCACCCCCAATACATCATTTCCTTAGTCAAGCTTAACTCCTACGATTATATTATTTAACATAGTTCCTTACGAAATTGGGTTCACTCCCCATAACAGTCCTTATTATCTCATTAGATATACAACTTTATAAAATTCATTAGAGTGATGTATAATTTCAGTCCCACCAATCACATAATAAAAACCATATATATGTGTGTGCCATAAGATCATAAAACATTCATCATATCATATCATAACTCTTGGAAAGGAAACACGTTTCATAAAAATTTCATTAATTCATCATACCATAACCTATGGAAATTTAAACGAGTTTCAAAATGATTTCATCATAACATAATTAACCCATCGGAAAGAAATGAGTTTCATATAATCATCATAAAATCATAATTATAATAAGACATCCATATAAAGATAGTGGATGATATCATAAGATCATATACCCAGTGAAGCATAAAAATCCATAATGTATTTTTACGAATATGAAAAGTATCTTTAAAAGAATATTCAAACCATTCTTTGAAAATTTGAAAAAATATAATTTTCTTTCAACAATATTGTAACTAAAAATTCTCAAAATATTAGGAAAATTAATTTCCAATAAGATAGTTGAGGAAACATGTAAATTAATATTCAAAAAAATATATTGTTCATTATGGAAGGAAAATATTTTAACAATTTAAACATTAAAAGAGGAGAATATTATCACACTTTGGAAAAAAGTGAAAAACGAATTGTTCAAAAAAAAATATTTAAACATATTCAATTTAAAATTTCTTGAAATGATGTAAAAGGTGCTGAAAATGAATTTTTTTTAAAAATTCAGTCAATATAAAAAAATCCATAAAATAATTTAGAATATAATGGACATGGAAGGAAAATATTGATGACCATATAGGAAATAATGTCAACTTTAATTTAAAAAGTATTCTTCATCATTTTATGTACAAAAGAGACGCAAATTTTACTAATACATAAAATATATATGAATAACCAAAGTATAAGAAAATCGATGGGAATTAATGGATAATATCTATATAATTTCTCTCAATAGAAATTTATCATAGACAATATTGAAATGACATGAAATTGTAACATAAACCCTTGCCTCAAGTCCTGTTTTGCATCATACACATTCAAATATAATATATAATAAATAGATATTTATTATACATAAATTCCATAACCATATTCAAAAATAATTACTATATATTATTACTTTAAAATATTCAATAATCCTTTTATTAGAGGTTCCTCTGTTAAAATGAACATTCAGGTAAAGGGTTCAGCTGGTTGGTGGAAGGATCTAATATTTACCTCTCTAACTCATCTATGTTCATCATGTCACCCACAATGGAACTTTATGAAAGTTTTAAAAAAGAATAATTTTGCATTATGATAACTCTTCAATCAGATTTCTTGAATATTGTTGTGGATTTGCACATAATGAGGAGCGGCCATTCCATCATATCCAAGCCAAATCAGGTGCCTGTAGGCATGGTCGATGACTATCACACTCTTATGAATCCTCTAACGTAGGCTAACTCTCTACTTCTAGGGTTATCCCATAAATATTTTGTTTCCTCAACTTTCAATAATAACCTTTTTTAGTCTTTGGTGACACATAGGCCGAGGGTTTCCTTCTCTCCCCCAAATGGTGGAGTATAATTTTAGCCAATGAGTCATGGGAAATATTTTATACATGGAAAGGAAGTTTCTTTACCCCTTTACCCTTCTTGTTCTTCCTATCTTTAGGATCATGGTCCTTTCAAAATCTCACTCATCTACACCTCAAAGTACATCAGTGTATTATCTCATGTTTAATATGATCCTCCCTAGAATACTACCATTATCACCTCTCATTCCTGTATTTTTTTGAACAAGGTTGTGATCTAAATGTGCCCTCATTACCTAGTAAATTGCTTCAAAACATCATGGGGGAAAAAGTTACCTTTCATTCTAATTATTTCTTATATTATCTAGAAAACCCATGGCCTAGGTGCTTGGGTGAAAATGGAATTCTTATCCAATGAGCTCCTTAGTAAAAATGATTATTTAGTAGTAGTGTTGGAGTCTCAACAAAATACACACAATATTGTGTTATTTTCTCATATTATGGTCCAGCATGACTTCATGCATAGAGAACTCACTAATCATTAAAATTGGATATTTCAAAAAACTTCATTTCTATAGAGAATATCAACATCACAGAGAAACATATCACTATTAAAGTTAGTTATGGTAATACAATATACATCTCTTACTTAGTTTATGCGAAGTGTTAAGCATGGGAATGATAAAATTTATGGGGTGAATATGATCCTTCAACCTGAGAAAATTGCATTTTCTCATCATAGGTGACTTAAACACCATCATTGTAACAACCCATGTTTTGATCTAATCCAAAATGTACAAGGAAATTTGAATTTTGGCATTTACTGCATGGGTTGTTCTTTGAACAAAGCTTTAAAATATAATTCTGAGATTTGGAACACTACAATGTGTTTTTTTTGGACTTGGGTAAATGAATGAGTGGTACCTCTGGTGTCTCATAACGTTTTGGTAGTACTAGGTCTTGTAAATCAAACGTTTGGGAGTTATAAAAGGGGCACACAATTTTTCTAAAATCCTATGACCCCAAAAAGCAAACCATGTAGTCGAAAACAGAGGAGCATAAGTACCTTCATAGGCCTATAATGGCTTACCCAAACCATGTTCCAATCCCACAAGGTATGATCCAATGAGGTAGTATCGAATAATTATTCACCACAAGGATGGTGTGGTGTTATGGTAGCAGTGTGGGACAAACCGTGTTAGGTGGTTTTTTAAGGAATGAGTTTCATATGGTTGGCACATGGTTTGGCCCAACGGTGTGGAAAAAGTGTGAGACGCTAGTTTTGAGGGTAAAATGATCATTTTTCCTTAATGAGTTTAAGAACTTGTTTTCTATTTTTTTCCTCCTACTATAATCCATGTGAAGAACCTCCCTTTCCATGTTGGTTTCTCCTCCTACCCAAACTAGGATTCAAGATTCATCCTCTGTCAGTCATCTAATTCAATCACTATCAGTCTCTATCGATCTGAATCAGTACGATCTAGATTCATTTTTAATATTTCGTTACTTAATATTCTCTTGACTGGGTTATCAAGTTGAAATCTCATTTTCCCTATTTTTGGGGTGAAGTTCCATTTCTTATATTTCGTCTAAACCTAATCTAATCAGATCTTGATATTGGACGATTGATACATCCTAAGTATGAGGTAGGTGGTCTTTGTATTTCTCCCTAAATTTACATTGAAATATAAATTTCTTCACTGTTCCATGTACTGACCATTTTCGAGCATCCCCTTTTAGTTGATTTCATTATACTAACTTGATCAACACACCTTGTATTACAATCGTTTAGTGTTGTCATGTAATTAGAGGATGTCAACCTTGGTCACAAACACCCCTTGGGTGTGTTGTATCTTTTTTCCTTTTTATAATTAAATTATTAAAATCTAGTGAAGTCTCCTAAGTTTTTGGATTATGAAATAAATGTAATTTCCCTTATAATTAATTTTCCAAAGTGATGTTATCACCTTCTAAGTGCCATTTTGAACCTTGTAAAATCATTAGGCTTCGATTGATAGTCTCTAAAATGATTATTTAAAGTGAATTGAGTTGTTATTATTCATTTTAATTGTTAATCGGGCTATGTAAATTGTGTAAAAATAATTTCATGCTTTTATAATGAAACCCCATAGATGAGGTACGATGCCTTGAAAATTAAAAAGTGGTGATTTTTATTTTATATCTTGATTGGATCTATTGTTTTGGTGATTACCTATTCCCATTAGTATTGCTTGAAATATGGAATGCTTAGTGCATGGATTACTTTCAAAATGGATTTTCCCATGTATAAAATTGCCTCCTTTGAACACAGAACCTTTTTAAGTGATCCCTTGAGATTATTAAATTGTAATTCTATGTTAAATGAATTAAATGGATTAGATTATCTAGGATGGATCATTCATGATGATGCCTTACCTTAAGCGGGATATCTATTTTAAATAGATTAATGATATAAAATGGATTATACAAGACGGATTCCCTTATTAATATGATTTACCATGTTTTGTTTGATTTAATGGTATGAATTAAATGGATTGGAATGTTCACCATCAAATACCATACTTAAATGAATGAAATTGGTAAATTGAAATGGAATTGAATTGGGTGGTATAATCATGCCTTTTGAGATAAATAAATAAACACGACTTATGTGAATTGAATTGATTTATTTAGATGGAATGAATTTTAAAGGGTGGTAAGGCCACACAGTTTATTGGATGATTAGTACATTCTTAATTAAATTGTGATTCCATTTGTTATATAATATACCTCATTAAATGTAAATCATGAGAGTTACTGCCTCATGGATTATGTTATAAATATGAGTACTCCTTGAAATAGGTTGTGGAACGATGGTAAGGGATCTTTTGAGCATGGTGGAAAATCACCCTCTCTTATATCAGTTGTTGAGTCATGACGTCTCACACCATTGACACTATATAGGATGTGGGAAGAGGCACCATGATCACTGCTCAGAGTGATGACATGATGGATCAATCTCTATATTGAGTGTCTTTCATTACATCTTACACTCTATTAGAATATAGGGAATATATTCTATTACATGAGCTTGTAGGCTCATTCAGACTGGTTATGGATGACTGAGTTACACCCAGTGCAGCCTACACCCAGTATTCATGGTATATAGCCACTTCCATCCTCACATAATTGGTTCATATAGGGTTATGAAATATGTTACTATACTATACTATATTATTACTATACTATATTATTACTATATATATAGTCACTAATCAAAGATTTAATACAATCTCTGATATGAACAAGGTAGAGTTATCCAAGTGTCATATTAGAACCTGATTCGACTGATATTTATTTAGTTCTTCAACAATTATTTTTTATCATTTTTCTTATACCTACACATTACCTTACATTGTATTTTATGGACTAGATTTAGTTGTAGACACTATAGGCAGTAACCTATTAGGATTTATATCTCACACTCTGTTAAGTCCTTCATATCACTAGGCTACCCACGTAAATATATTTTTTTCAGGACCACGGTTGATTGCTTGTGTTGTTTAACTTGTACCTCGGAGTTAAAGGCACATGACCGAGTTGGGGCTCAAAATGATTATGGAGATCACCCTTAGGATTTCCATTATTTTATTACTTATGTAATGTACTATATCACATACTCTTTTATGTATTTTGGTTTAGTTTATATATCATATTTGGGACATTCATGTATTGTATACTTTTGCATCGGTTGTTTCTTTTATATTCAGTTTATATTATTCTTCTGCTACACTACCATTCATTTATTAAAACTCCCATTTTTTGAGGTTATTTATTATCTGATATACCGATGTGCAACTCTGATCATGAGAGTACAGTCTCCCCACTATCACTACCTTAAACCCTCGCACCTAGTCAGAAGCCTATGGCATACGGGGTGGCAAGCTTGAGGATATGTGACAAAACGGTCCAGCTACCGTGTTAGTGGTCAGTCAGGTTCAGATGTTACAAAGTGGTATCAAAGCCTATTTTTTTATTTGTCTTACTATTTTTGGATTGGTAGACAGAAGATTGGGAATGTGTCTTCTCTTGGTAAATAGTCATTTTTGGGACTCATCACTCCACACATGAGGAAGTCACTAAATGGCCAGGTTTCAGATTGATGCTCGTGTTGTTTTCTATTCCATTTAATATGATTTAACCTTGAGTGAATGGTGTACTTTCCGGTGCTTATTGGTTTATGAAATATATATTATTTTACCCTTTTCCTATTATATAAATGGTGAAATATCACATGCATAAATATAGGAACATAAATATTCACATGCATCCATATTCCATGCCATGTAGTTATGTTTTTAGGTAGCTTTTTTATTTGAATTGTGTTCCTTGATTGTTGTGCCTAGCCCTTGTTTAATTTAGAATGCCTTTTTACATGATATTATTATCTGATTACATGCCATGTTGCATATTTTTTATGATTTTTTCCTTATATTTCATTCTTCTATTCTTATTATCATGCTTTTAGTGTTTACTACTTATGATAACATGCTAGTTTTATTTTGATAAAAAATGGTTTCAGGGGATAAATATAGTTTTCGTGATTAAAAGAGAACCATTTTTCAGTTTTAAGGTGTATGGGAGCCTTATAATTGGTAAAAGGTAACCTATATACTCGAACCATCTCTTGAGCATTATACATCTTGGGTGTTGTTAAAATTTAAAAGTTTGTAAATGTTCTAATGATAAACAGAATTGGTTTTGATTAAGGGGAGCCAAATGACAAACTATAATGTGTATGGGATTTTTATAGATTGGTAGATATCCACATATATGACTAAAGCTTTATATATATGACCATGTTATACTCTGAAATGGTTATAAAAGAAATGGTTTTAAAATTTTAATATGAAATGATATGGTTGCCTTTATAAAGTCATGTGGGTCTATCACAGATGCATGGAGATTGTGTGATTACCTTCTAAAATTCAAAATTGGACCCAACTAGGTTATTTATGGAATGTTTATTATGAGATTACATGTTTGGGTGTTTTTAATTTAAATAATTAATCAACTATTATTGGGTTGCATTCTGTTGAACCTAAGTTGTCTTAGTGGGACCCATGTACATCTTCTTATTTATTAAAAAGAATTTATATGATAAATTTCCTAATATTATGGGATGTCAAAAATTGGTTAATTCCTAAAAAAGGATTTTGATAAGGCTTTAATTTTATGACTTTTTGTTTTGTTAAAAATATTTAAAATGTTTAAATATTGAATGTGAATCAATGTAATGGCTTAAAATGGAAGCTGAATTGGTGTCTTTTGATTACAAAATTATGTAAGAGTAGTTTTAATGTATCTTTGAGTTTCTTTGGAATGGAATTGTGATTTTTTTACATAGGCATTTCCCAATTTAGAAATTTCTAAACTAATAGGTGTCGGACCAAGTGAAATATTTTTTCTGTGACCTAGTGATAGGTTCAACACATTTTCTTTGTAAAAGGATAGAAAGTGGTAAGTGCAACCCTTAAAGATTAAGTATATTTCTAAATACTATGCATTTTTGACATATGGTTTCATTTAGGTTTAATTGTCCCTTATAGGACTCTTGGAATCGAAATGACACCCTTTTTTGAACAGGTGGTTGTGGTATCATTGACCCTTGTTATGAGATTGATCATCGAGTAATTATCAGTTTCAACAGGTTAGACATGCATCGAGAATGTTTGGATGCTTTGTAGGTAAATTGAACCTCTCTTCTTATTTAGTAAAGGACGACTTGGTATGTCATCATCCAGGTTAATGATCGTATGGGGCAGTACAACACTGGACTAAATATCTTGTATGGACCATCTGATACTTGGATGCATAGGGAGGATAACATGTAGACAGTATCATGGTTGTGTCTTCTTGATTTAATAATCTTGGGGTAGTATGTGTTAACATACATAGTACCCATCGAGTTGTTAAATGGTATAATGAACCGGTTTAGTTTGGTGAAATAATTGATCTTTGAGCTATTGGGTACGGTCCTAGGTCATTTCTAGAGTATAGTGACCTAGGCTTTAAATGAATTGAGTTCATACCAATGTTCAGGATGACTTCCTTATGACTGAGGTGTTTTGACATGATGGTTGGCTTGGTTTTGGATTTCATGCCAAATATAATGATGTATGTGAGAATATCTCGTAGGATACCCACATGTGCGTTTAATGTGGTTTTGGAACTATCACACTTGGGAGTAGATGGTATATCTATTCATTCGATGACCGGTACACTATTAAGGTAGGTGGCATCACATCAATTCTGGTGAATATATATTTATCCAAGTAGAAGGAACACAAACCAGGTTTACCTTTTGAAAATAGATAGTTTTTTTGAATTCTCATGTGGCTTTTGAGTTGGAACAATTTCAGTGATTTCTCGGAAGCATGAAATTATTGTGTTTCATTGTGTATGTGACCGTTGATAAACACCGTAGGTCTTGAAGGACTTCAGTGGCTAATCTTGAGCAATCACAGGATGCCTTGGGTGGTAAAGGCTTGTCATTGGTTAATGTTGGTGTGTTAGTATGTGACGTTGAGCTTCTTACAAGGGATGTTGAACAATAGTGGTTTGACTAATATTTTTTAAAATCCTTGATATCATATTAGTGTATTCTGTTTAGATATGATCATGAAACCAAACATTATGTCATCCTTGATTCACTTACAGAAAATTTGTCTTACACCACGCTACAATTTTAATGAAAATTGGCTAGAGTGGTGGTTTACATCTCAGTTTAATGCTTTACAAGTGGTTCTTTGAGAGGCTTGGTTAGTTCAGAGCGATACTTGGTATCCCAAGTAGGAATTCCTTGGGTGGACTCCTGGACAATAGTCGTTCTTTCCTTTGACGTGACCACCAGGAGGATGCTGCTCTAGGCTCAGTCAATGATCTGATGGGAATTTATTGGTCATGTACCAATGTCTCACTTGTATGTATGGATTATCTAATACCTTGGGATAGATCATTGGAGTCCATTTCATTAAATCATAGGATATCCGAGACTTGTTGTCTGGATCTAAGGTGAATTTTAAAGGGTGATGATTCAAGTGGTCTAGATCTAGGTTTTGTGTTCCTTCACACTGAGTCATGGAAGTTTAAATGGTTAGGTGATGGTTTGACAAGGTAATTTCAATTAAAATTGGGTATGGGATTTGGTGGATGTGCTAAATGCAAGATGCCTTGGAAGAAGGCATTGTGGTTCTGTTTTATATAGGCTACTCATCTAAGTTGGGCATCTTCAGACAAGTTGGCTAGAGTGGATTGTCTCATTATACTTATTTTTGATGTGTATGGTTGAGAGGAACCATTTTAAACATGTTATTGGGTTAATGTGGGTGTGTTTTAAAGTTAATTAGTGTCTTTCAATAAAATCTTGCATGACCAGTTTTGGCAAGGACGATCTGTTTTTGACTATTTCATCATAGTGAGGTCTCTTTTATAACCTTAGAGGTGATCGGCTTATCCCAGTTAAATAAATCACATTAGTATCATTGTGGGAATGATTAGGGGGTTCCTCATAGGTATTTATGATGGTGGAGGTGTCGTGGTTTGGAATTGGCCCCTTCTAATGTTTAAGCCAGCGGTGGGGAGAACCATCAATTATATGTCTAACGAGATGATGACATGATCATGTCTATAACTAAATGGACTCATGAAATCTCTATTTTAGTGTTTTTTGGGAATATGAGCATTACCTTAGGGTTTAATGAGTTGATGTTTCATGTTCTTAAGAACTAATTGAGGGTGTGTTGGGTGTTTGGAAACGCAATGTGACCATTTGAGAAAAACTTAATGACCATTGTAGGTCAGGTGATGTTTTCCTTATTCCTAAAGGATTCTTTAGGGTGAGAAGTTCTAAGGTGGGGAGGTTGTAATGACCCATATTTTGATCCAATGTAAATATTCCAAGGAAAATTGAATTTTAAAATTTACTTAATGGCTTGTTCTTTGAACCGAACACTTAAAAGGGTTGTTTTTTTTACTTGAGTAAAGGATCAAGGGGTCCCTTGGGTGTCCTGTCGAGTTTCAAGAGTCCGAGGTCTCATAAATAAAAGTTTTGGGTGGTCTAGAATAGGTGCACAGTTTTTCTGAAACCATGTGTCCCCTAGTAGAAAACCGTATGGCCGAAAACAGAGAAGCATAAGTTCCCATATGGTTTGTGTGTGTTTTACCTAAATCATGCACCTAACCCACATGGGTATTTCCAATTATTTAGTACCTAAGAACTATAAATTGTATGGTTGTGACATTTTTAGGGTAACCATGAGGGATAAATAGGTTGAGGTGGTTTCTTAAGGAATTGGTGTCACACGGTTGGCGCAAGGTTTGTGCAAACCATGGGGTCAAACTGTGTAACCCATGCTTGGAGGGTAAAATGATCATTTTTACATTAATGAATTTAATAACTCATTTTCATGTTTTCTCTTCCTCCTAGAAGTTAGGTCAAGTACCTCCATTACTATGTTGAGTTCTCCTCCTCTCTATGCTAGGCTTCAATATTCCTCCTCTATTTGTTATCTGATTCTATCGTTGTCAGTCTCTATGGATCATTATCGGTAAGAACTATATTCCTTTTGAATCATTCTTCCTATAATATTCTCTCGATCGAGTTATTGAGGTAAAATCTCATTTTCCCTATTTTTAGGGGGAAGTTTCATTTTTATATTTCTTCTAAACCTAATCAAATTAGATCTTGATATTGGAAGATTGAGGTGTCCTAAGTATAAGGTAGGTGTTCTATGGATTTTCCCCTAAATTTCTATATAAATGTAAATTTTTCTATTATGCTGCATGCCATCCTTTTCCAAGTTTCACCTTTTAGTTTATTTTATTCATATTAACTTGATCAATGCACCTTGTATTACACCCATTGAGTTTTGTTATGTAATTATAGGACTTCAACCTTAGTCACAGACAACCCTTGGGTGTGCCATCACTTTTTTCCTCTTTATAATTAAGTGCTTAAAAGCCTAAAATTCTTCTAAAGAATTCCAATTAGGCTATAAATAGAATTTACCTTGTAGGTAATTCTACAAGTCATGTTACATCCTTTTAAGTTTCATGCTGAAACATGTGAAATCATTTGGATTTTATTGATAGTTTATAAAATTATTATTTAAAATTAATTGAGTTGTGATTACTCATTATAATTATTAGTTGGGATAAATTAATTTTTGATAAACGATGTTATTTTTTATAATATAAACCCTTATATGATGTGCTTTATCTTAAAAATTAAAAATTGGTTATTAATATTTTATATCTTGATTGGATCAATTTATTTGGTGATTAATTATTCCCTTTGGTATTGATTTGCGTATAGAATGCTTAGTGAATGGCCTCCTTGATGTTATTAAATGGTTGATCCCTCATTTGATACAGTTTTTCAAGAAAACATGATTATCCAAAAGGCTTGGATTACTTTGTAAATGTAATTAACCATATTTGAAATTTCCTCCTTTGACCATGGAACATTTCTAAGTGATCCCTTGAGCATATTAAATTGTAATTCCATGTTAAATTAATTAAGTGTGTTGGATTATATAGGATTTCTCTTTAATGTTGATGGATTCCCTTAAGTTAGATATCTATTTGAAATGGATTAATTATGTATAATGGATTATACAAAATGTATTCCCTTATTAGTATGATTTAATGGGTTTTTTATTAAATGGTATACATTAAATGGATTGGCATGTTTATGATCGATTTTCATTCTTAAATGAATGAAATGGGTAAATTGAAATGGAATTGAATTGGGTAGTATATCTTCACCTCTTGAGATAAATAAATAATAATGAATTATTTTAATTGAATTGACTGATTTAAATGTAATAAATTGTAAGGGTTGGTAAGGCCATGCCATTCATTGCATTTTTAGTACAAACATAATCAAATTCTAATGACCTTTGTTATATAATGGGATTTATTAAATGTAAAGCATGAGAGGAAATGCCTCATGACTTATGATATAAATATGATTTTACATTGATATAGTTTGTGGAATGATGGTAAGGGATCTGTTGAACATTGAGAAAAATCAGGCACCCTTACACTGGGTGTTGAGTTATGGTGTCTCGCAGCATTGATACTATGTAGGACATGTTCTAAGGCACCAAGATCCCTGTTAAGAGTGATCATGTGATGGATCACTCACCAAACCATGTTTATTGAATTATTCCTTACACTATATTGGGATATAGGTAATGTACCATATTTCTTGAGTTTATAGGCTTTTTCAGACTGGTTATGGATGACTAAGTTACACCTTGGTACAGGAAGCACCTAGTATTCTAGGTAAATGGACACTTACGTCCTCATGTACTTGGTTAATATAAGTGGATTCAATATATAACTATATATATATATATATATATAGTCACCGATAAAAAATTTCAGTCTTCCATGAGCAGAAGTAGGTAGAGTCAATTAGGTGTCCAATTAGAACCTGAGTCGACCGATATTTATTTAGTTATTCATCACTATTTTTTTATCATTATACTTATACCTACACACTTCCTTACTTTATATTTTATGTAATTGATTCAATTTTAGACATTGTGGGTGGTATCCTGCTGAGATTTTTATCTTACACCCTACTCAGGCTGCCATTACACTGGGTTACCCAAGTATACCTTATGATTTCATGACCATGGTTGATTTATTGAGTTTTTAGCTTGTACGTAGGATTTTGGAGCACATGACAAAGTTGTGGCTTAGGATGCTTGTGTCTATTTCCATAGGGATTTACTTTCTTTTTTTACTAATGTTATTTATTGTATCATTTCCTACTATATATCTTTTGTTTTAGTTTATGTATCATCATCCGGACATGCATGTATTTTTTTACATTGGCATTGTATGTTTCTTTTATATTTAGTTTATATTATTATTCGATTGTGTTTTTCATTATTTATTATTTCTTTTTATTTTGGATACTTTTTATTATCTTTTATACCATTGTGATTCTCTAATCATTAGGGTATATTATCCCCACTATCACCTCCTTACACCCTCACTACTACTCAGAAGCCTCTGGCATACGGGGAGGTGTGCTTGAGTCCATGTGAACCACCGGTCCAGCTACTATATTATTGATCATTCATGTCAGGATGTTACAATAATGGATATTTCATAGAATTAGGGTGGAATGATTTAACATTGAAATTATAGATAGTATTTATTCTCATTCATAACTAAAAATATTCTCTTTAATATGGTATTATCAGGTGATAATTTTACATAGTGCAATAATCAAAATGGAATTCGATGAATCTATAGCTATATTGATCATTACCTATCCAACATTCAGTCCATTTCTTATTTTATAAATGAAATATTCATGAAACTGGTTTCGTCATTCTCATACGAATATTCAATTCTTTTTAGTCTAGAAACCAGGGATGTATGAAGTGGAAGTTTTTTCTTCTCCATTTGGTGGTCCTCCAAACCAGATTATCATTCTAAGATGCTTGTACCCTAGTCTAAACCTATGAAACAATGATCTTGGTTCATCTTACATAATAAGATTAGGTTCTTGAAAGGTGATCTTTAGGTGTGGATCAATAATCAAACTCTTTTTATCCTTGAGATAGAAAACATCAAGAAAGAAATTGATCAAGTTGAATCTAGACTAGATGACTATTGGGATGATGAGTTATTTACCAACATTTTTAGTAAGTAAATACTTTTCTCAAACATGTTATTTGAACAAGGATTAGTTTCACCTGATAATCTAAAGATGTGCAGATAAATGTGGGAGACAAGATCCCAAAAATTTAGGAATGTTTAAAATAGAAGAAATGTGAGTGTACTCTAAACAACCACTTGGAGGAAGGATCTTACACTAAAAAAATTGATGTGGTTGGAGGTATCTTTGAGGATCACTTTAAATACCTTATCACTAGTGATAACCCTTTTATATAGGCGAAATACCCAAGGGACCATGCTGAATTGCTTGATTCTTTTTTCTATGTGGTATCCAATTCCACTTACTATTATTTTGAGAGCATCCTAGATGAGAGGGAAAGTTTGGATGC
The DNA here is from genome assembly GCA_963277665.1 of Viscum album. Lineage (NCBI taxonomy): Eukaryota > Viridiplantae > Streptophyta > Magnoliopsida > Santalales > Viscaceae > Viscum > Viscum album. Next base: position 634,819,092 of record OY728130.1, read on the forward strand.
GGTGATCTCTCTTAACCATGAGAGATCTCCTAGACCATATGGCCATCCATGTTCTTTTTTGGAATCTTAGGATCTTGTTAAGGGATATATTTTGGAAGAAGTATAATATTATTTCTAGGGAATGTCTTACCTTAGGGGTATTTTGCAACCACACTGATCCTTAATCTGAATATGAATGATCCATATACTCTTAAGAATTATAGAGATATCATTATGTATAACATTCCCAAAAATACCATTACTAGTGTGATTAACTAGAGGCTCTCAATTTATATTCAAGAATAGGTGTCTATGGAGCAGCATGGTTTTATAAGAGGAAGGTATACCCAAGTTACCATTTCCATATCATATTAAATAAAAATTGACATGGAAAAGGCATATGATAGATTAGAGTGGGGTTTTATTTTGAAGGTTATTTCTTCAATAATCTTCTATAGATGGGTGACTAATTTGTTCAATAAATGTTTTATCTCCATTTTGATTACATCAATATTTATGGAAATAGATATGGATTCATAAATGATATTTTTGGTTTAGGAAAGATCCATCCTTTGTTTTATGGTGTGTTTATTATGGCTGACGACTCCATCAGTGGGTTCCCAGTAAGGGAAATTCGCATAGGTACCTTCCTTCCCTAGAAATTATAGAGTCACATTAATGTAATCTATCACCGCCTTTATATGTATGAAATTATTATTATTTATTTTTATAATTATATATATTCATTTAATTAATAGAAACATGGGGGAATATATTTAGTGGAGTGGTAAATGCATCAATCTTGAGAAAAAAAGTGTATACAATACAAATACTTGTTTGGATAGACGAGGAAAAATAATTGAGTAACTTATGGGATTTAACCAGAGAAACATTCCTATGGATTAACAGGGATCTATGATCTCATATATATTATTATGTATTCATTACTTTGAGGGAGGGTTGACAATATTTCTTCCTACATCAAAAATAGGAAGAATCATTAACTATCATTTAGTGGTCAGATCACCATTTTCTATTGGTTCCTCACATAAATCCATGTGAATGTGTTGTCATTTCTCATGGTGATGCAAATAGTAGTGAGTAATATTTAGAATATGATGACCTACTTTTTTTGGGATGCTTATTTTGAATTAAGGTGACATTATACCACATGGAATATAATAGATACATCAATGGAACTAGAGGCATCAACCATAGAATAATGGTGGGAACCATGATTTTCATTCAAGACAGTTTATATTGGAATGATTTAGAATGGAATTATATCTAGGGAAAAATTATCCAAGAGAAATATGGGGTGGAACTGGTAGCACTGAAAGCGAAAGTATCAAACTTATAGAAAATTTGATAGATCCACTTACGAGAGTTTCAAATTAGAAACAATGGATCACTGTTCACAAGGAGATCAATTTAAAGGAAAAACTACGGTGGGTATACCTCTTAGAATCTTAGGATATCCAAACCATAACATCACTTTTTCTCAACAATTCATGAATTTTATGTTCATTCAGGTCATAATGGATCAACATCAATGAGAGACCTTAAAAAATATTCAGGTGTCATCTGATCAAGATAGAATCATCTATATAGGATCCATTTTAGGATACTTATAGAACAAATATTATCATATTTATCAACATTAAAACCTAGAAATAGTTGAATAAAAATGATCTCTATGGTGAAAAAAAATTTCTGATAAATATAACTTTATTTTTTGGAATATCTATAATGATGTTGTCTCGACAGATGAGGTGATAAGAGGGATGGTGGTTGAGAAGGATTATAAGGTTATATGATATTATATTTCCAAGGAGGAAATTCCATAGAATATATTTTGGAAGGGGATTGTGAAACTTCTATGAGGAGTAGATTTCATAAACTCATTAGACTCAGATATCACGCAAGAACAAGCTCAAATTTTTTACAAGTCTACTTCAAAAGCATATAGAAGTTTAATCCATGAACAAATGGTAAGGGAAATATTATTTTTTAATATTTTATTATTCATTATAGTTCCCTGACTAAATAGAATATTTTAGGAACCCCTACCTTGTAACTGGCCAGAGAGATCTGATCTAGATGCCTAGCATTGGAACTGGTCTTTGAAGAAATGGGAGACCACCCCCTCTCTTCGGATGGTTATGGCTAGTAGAGAATTATTATGTTCATCATATATAGTTACTACATAGATTATATGGTTTATCTATAACCCTCATAGTAGGGATGTAAAACCCAATGTTTCAGTAGTTCTCTCCTTCAGTAGCTACTATAGGCATGTTGATTCTCTTATGGATGAGAATAGTTCATTTCATAATGTTCTGAAGGCTTGTATTTCCCTTAATATCTCACTAGATGGGATTGAGAAGGACTGCTATGTTATTCTCAATTCTCCCTAAGACAATATCTCCACCCCTTGTTCCATTATATACCACTTTTAAAGTTGAAAGAGGCATATAAAATGAGAAGTCATGATGCGCACATGGCATGAATGGAATAATTTTGTTGACTTCATTGCCTCAAAGGGTACATAGGAAAACCCTTGTATGCTATTTTCTATCATGAACCCTCCATTGTGTTGATCTTGAATGATTATATTCTCTTGGACTTCATTACATGATGCATCCTTTATGATGATGGACCATTTGTTTCATAAACAATAAACTTTTACTTTGTATAGATGGTGTCCTTTTATAAGTTAGAGAGAGTAAACATTTAGAATTTATCAAAATATAAAAATATATTAATGTCATAATCAGGCCAAATGGCTCCAAAATGACACATACTCAAATATTATACGTGATAGGGTTTAAATATGAAAGTAAAATTGGATTTAGACAATTTTTAAGGTCATTTTAACATTAATATTTTGAGTTTAACCCCTTTTAACCTTTACGTTGTAATGAATCTCAACCTCATTTACTATTCAAAATGACCAAAAATTAAGTTAAACTTATTATATAATAATAATAATAATGATTCCAAAAATGTATTCCATTTTATACAAGTCAATATCTATAAGTGTATAAAATTAATGTTAAAATAAGTTCACAAAACCTAACAAAGCTATTTTTATCAAAAAAAAATAAATTTTTATGAATAAACTATGTTTACCTTTATTCCTTACCATGTAAAAAATTAGATGAATGTAAAAAAAGTTTATTAAATATATAATATATAAATTTCATTAAGATCAAACATAAATTGTAATTAACTCCATTTATTATGATAAAAATACACTGCATTCATAAATATGTTTTTTTAGAAAAAACATATCTTTTTACCTCCAAATGTTTTTATTTTAATTTTTAACCATTTGATTAAAAATGAATTCATTTTATACATGTGTAAAAAATAACATTTCATAATTTATATATTCTTATTCCTAACCTCTAATATAATTGATATCTGATAACCATCAAATTAAAGAATAATAATTAAAAAGTGTATCATAGTCCATTTGATCTTGAGGTTGTGTGTAAAGAAAGCTACCAATTAAATGAAATTTATATAAAGAAAAATATATCCTAACATATCAAGATGTTACATTATACACTATTTATAAGAATTTTACCCTTGTAATTTCGTCACACTAATATAAAAAAATGAAGAAAATTTTTCCTCATCACATCTCTGGGTTCCCACCTAGCTTTCCCAAATTTTTTGTTTCACAAACAAAAATTAATCAGGTCAACAATATCACATCACATCACTTTCTCTCATCGATTCAAAATATTCAACATTTATTCTTAATAAGAAATATAGTTCTCTGGGTGAACAAACTCTTAGTTCAGTACATCTGAAATATATATTATATAGTTTCTTGTGAGAAATACATGGAACACATCATAAAATTATGAGATATTTACTGGAGGTATTAAAAAATAAGAAACCATCCAAACATGATCATGAATTTTGTAGGGGTTGATATATCAGGGTCTCAGATTTCCCTTTTTTTCAAATCTCATAACCTTATTCCAAGGATATCTTTATAGGAATAACATTTCACCATCTTTAAATTTTAGATCCCCATGGTGACTATTAGCATAATCCTTTTTTGACACTAATGTTCTTTGATGTTATTCTAAATGTATCTACACATCTCTGCCATTTCCTCATATAGCTCAAGTCCCAAAAGCATTCTTTCTCTAACTCCATCCTAAAACATTATAGTTTTACAATTCATTATATATAGGGCTTCATAAGGATCCATATGAATACTGAAGTGAAAGATATTTTTTATGAAATTATACCAAAGGATGGTCTTATTCCCTAACACCTTTAAAATAAATACAATAAGATCTCATTATATCCTCTAGGGTTTGAATTTTCATATCACAATGATGATCTACCAGATCATGATGATATACAGTGCTAAATTTTTACTCTGTATTCAAAGCCTAATGAATACTTATTCAGAAAATAAAGTTAAACCATAGATCCCAATCAAAAATAATATAATTTTCTTATCCATAATCAAAAATATATCATTAATTTATATCTGATAAATCTAATTAAGAATTAAATCTTCTCCGATAAAAATGAAATGTGTTTAATTAATAAGGAAATTGACTATAACCCAACCAACATTGAAAAATTTTGATGTTTTGGGGAGGATGATTATTAAATTCGTGATAATGTTTTCCTATTTCCATTTTAGTATGGCTGGTGGTTGTAATATACACTTTTTAATAGTATGTTCCCACCTAATCTATTACTTTTAATGTTTTTGGTGTTGGAGATTTTTAGGGTAGGCCTAGACAAGGCTTAGTGTAGTTTGGAATCTAAAATCTATAAGTATAAGAAATACATGTAGTATAAGTTTCACATGATGTTTAATTTGGTGTAATTACTTGTACAGGGATGATTCACGGCGTTTTTATTTTAGAGGTTAAATAATAAAAATGTGGTTCATTTTTTAGAGAAAACTGAACCACAACATTTACACAATATATAAATTTATTACATGTTGTGTAATTCCCTTATACAGAACAATTATAAGAGTTGGAGTTCCTTGGATTTTTTCTCATACCTTACACACACACTCTCTCATTCTAGGTGGATAGTATTGATCCCTTGAGATGTCTTGGGATTCCTTTGATGGGGATTGATCTATGGATTCACATCTTTGATCCATGGATTCCTATCATTGATCTGTGAATTCCAATATTTGATATTTAGTGATTTATCCTCTCATTATCATCTTTTTCCTTCCATTATTATTTATAGTTTAACTACGGTGGTGTAGTTTGGTTTGTTTTTGGTGTTTGGGATGCATTTTGATGGTCTTTGGGTGTGGCGTACGTTGATCCTCACTTTCTAAGAGTGGTTGTGGTTTGGGGGAATTTCTTCTTTGTCATGTGGGGTGTAGTGAGATCATAAATTTTTTTGAGGTTGGGGAACCTCATTCTTACTATTTTACAAGCTATATGTGGGATGTATATTATTTTTCCTACATTTGGGTGGATATTAAGGGTCAGTGTAATCATATAATTTATTAATATGTCAAAAATTGATGGGTATGAGAATTTATCATATGGTTTTCTTTTCTGATATTTATTGTTGATGCTATTATTCATTCTTGTTTCCAATCATAAAAATAGAGGATCTTGGATGCCTTTCATTCCCTATAGTTGATATATGTTATGTCCCTTGCTATGTTGTTGTGTGATCATTCCCTGAATAAAATTCTAAAGAACTTTAATTTGGATAATAATTAGTTTCCCTTGGATATCTTTTTTTTGTGATAATACCCATGCTAATGTGAATAATTAAAGTGATGAATCCCTTAAATAAATATGAAATATGCAACGCATGTTGTATGTGTGGTTGTGCATGTTGTGATTCTTGTGTGTCTTGCATTTTTTGTACAGTGATGTTAGTGATCTATTGGGTTGTGTAGTATGTGGTGTAGTGATGCAGTGGGTATCTAGCATGGATATGAGGTGGGATATTTTTTCATGTGGCATGATGTGATATTCCCATAGTGGTTGTGACATAGTAGTTATGGAATAGCGGTTGTGGTGTAGTGGTTTTGGCGCAGTGGTTGTGGAACAGAGGTTGTGTCACAGTGGTTGTGGCGCAATGTTTATGGAATAGTGGATTGTTTTATAAAGGTGATAACAATATTGGATGTGTTTTTTTAACTTGATGTGTGTTAGACCAGTTGTGTGGTGTAGTTGTGTTAATTTCCTAAGTAGCAGTGGAATAAATGATAATCCAGAATGTAATAAATAGATGAATAGGATTTTAAATGACTGTGAATGTGATGGAAATGGATATGTGATAAATGGATTAAAAGAATTGAATAAATGTATGAGGATTGAAATGTGATAAATGGATAATTAATTAATGTGGTAAAACTTGTAAGATGAAAGTAGAAAATATTGTATGACTTATGCAGCAACTGTGTGGTGTGTTCCACATAGTGGTGGAAGTAGTTGTGATGGTTTTTGTGTGGTACATAGTGGTGATGTAGTGTGTTCTGGTGTTGTTGATTTGAACCCTTAGGTTAGGTATTTTTGTGCTATTTATATATCATGTATGTTTATGTTATTTTATATGAGCCCCACCCATGTTGGATAACCTTACCTATGATCAGATCTACTGAGCTCCAAGTATTTTAACCAACATCGAGGATGGTAGTAATATGGATGGATATCTACCCACTCTCCCCCACTCTTCCTCCAGTAGTGACGTGTTGGCACAGGTGTCTTTAGGTGAGTTTTGATGTGTTGTCCTAGGTGTGTATGGGCATGAATTGATTTGATTGTGATGTGATATATGGTGGGGATCATGTATGGTAGGAGGAGGTCATGATGTTGATGTCTTTCACGTTCAGGACACGCAACCACTCTAGTTCTGGATATGATGTGTGGCCTAGGTGTATGCGGGTGAGATGTGATGTGATGTATGGCTTAGGTGTGTGTGAGTGGGATGTGATCTGTCATGTGGCCTTGTTGTTTGCAAGCAGGATGTGGTGTGGTATGTGAGAATGGGATAGAAATGTAGGATGTTTGACATTGGGGTGTCATAGTGGAAAATTAGTGGGGAATATATAGCTAGGAGCCTTTCATTGTTAGAATATTTATGTTATATTATTATATTAGATGCGTGATTTGGTGACTGATCCATAATGAGGATGGTTTTGGTTATATGACCTGAATAGGTGCTTGTTGGTTTTGTTCTTTTTTCACTGGAAAATTAGCATTTTTTTTCACATTTGCACTTGATTCCTTGGTTATGTCCCTACTAAGTATACCTATTATGTTCACCCTATGTATAAAAATTGTTTTTAGGATTCCAAGAGGACTATGAGGACTAGGTTGTACATTACTAGCTTGGTGGGAGTTGTTGTTGAGTCATTGTTATAGACATGTATTTTTTGGTATTTTACTTTGGATACTTTTATATTTATCATATTATTTTCACAATCATTGTGGGATAGTTTTTTATTTTACCTTTTATAGTACATTAGAGTTTTTGGGTGATTGTTTATCCCATATTCCAATCCTATTTAATTTATAGATCATAATTCCTCCCATATTGTGATATTTTTAAACCCTTAGAGCTAGTATACAAACTGGGGCCTACTTGAGGCAGGACTCGAGGGGAATTATCTATTTTCCATTATTTTGGAATCTTTGGTGGGAGGGGGTCATGAAATAGTTGTATCAAAGGCTTATGTTTGAGAGATAGGATGGAGTTTTAAGTTAAGAATAGTGAGGATCTATTGTAAAATAACCCTATACCCACGGTTTTTTCAAAAGCATGGGTATATGATTTTGTTCATGACCTATAACCATGATTCTCAAAAAAACCATGTGTATAACCACATTTTTTTCAAAAATAGTCGGTATAGATTTCTCACGTAAGCATAGGAAAACAAATTCTGTTGGAACAAAACTATTTCCACAGGAAAACCTTTACCCATGGTTTTCCTCATATACCCACAGTTTATATAAATATATATAAGTTATAATATATATTTATATACACATAACCGTATGTGGGTAGTGGTTAGGTGAATCATTTTTGAAGATTCATTCCATGGTTCAAATCTGGTCAGAGGATTTTTTTAAATCATATACCCACGATTTGAGAACAATGGGTATAGGGTTATTGAAAGGGTGGAAAATTTCCAATACACCTATTCCCACAGTCGATAACCATGGGTATAGCATTTTTCAAACCATGGGTATAGCTCAAGGATATGTCGATGCCTCCCACTACCATGGTTCCTAAAACCATGGGTATAGACTATGTCCACAGTTTTAGGTTCTATACACACTGTTTAAAACGTGGGTATAAGGTGATTTTTCAGTAGTGAGGATTTCATAGTATAGTATGGAATTAGTTCAAGTTTCGCTGGGTGTGTGAAAAAGGCCAAGAAGATGAGCTAGGACATGATATTTTAGGGCTACTGTGATCCAGTGCATGGACTATGAGATTTTTGAAAGAATAAGTGAGGTGGACCTATTTACAAGGTAGATACCTAGGAGAGGTACATGCATCATGATTACTTGTGTTCATGTTTGAATTGTATGATTGGTGAAAAGAAAATGAATAATTAAATAATATTTAATAAAATATCATTCTATTATTCTTAGGATATTCTTATTGATTTATGAAATGTCTCATTTTCATCATTCATGAGTTGCTCAGGCATTTGAGGTTCTATAGGATGATTCGGTTAATCTTCATAGGGTTGACATAACATAGGATTATGATTCATAGAATCATAATTTTCTAGCCTTTTAGAGGCATATTTTGGCTAAGTATGAGGGAAGTGTCTCAGATTTGGAGACAGAATGCTAGAGTGAGGAGCTCGAGATCTATTTTGGTATGATATGACCATGAGCTGAGCACTGGGTGCAGCTAAAATTTTGTAAGATGTGGGGAGCTGAAATTCAATGGTGGATGCTTTTCTGGGTGAACACAATGTGGTATATGTGTTGTGGACCAACTTTTAGATGTATTTTTTGGTAGATATTCTATCATAAATGATGAGGGAATCCCAGATGTGGGAACTTATCTCCCTTCAGTATGGGAGTCTGAGCATACAGGAGGTCGGGATCTTGTTCAAGGATCTCTTGCAATTTTCTCTAGATGATTTACCAGATGAGGATTCTAAATCATGACATCTATATGAGACTTTGAAAGTAGTGATTTAGTATATAGTCACACTTTTTATGATCCCGACATATTTTTCAGTCTAAGAAAATGATTAGGTTATCGATAAAACTCTTTCCTTGGGAGTTGCGCCCTGGTAGATTGTCTAGAAAAGCATTTCAATGAAAATATATTTAGGAATTCGGTTGAGGGTTTCTAGGAAGTCAGGGATTCATTTAGCGAGGAACTGACTCCAAAAATATATTTCTCAACAGTCAGGGACATGTGGTTTCTGAGCACCATTCGAGGGTTTTGTATTTTCATGATGTATCTATGTGATATATGTTCACTTTCAGGCTTAGTGTTTGACCAATCAGAGAGATAAGTTTCAAATGGGTGGTTATGCCCCCTTTCCGCAATATTAATTCTCTCAAGACAGCTCCAGCGGTAGGGACCATAGGTTTTTGTTCAGCGGCTTAGATTCAGAGAAGTTGGTGGAGGGTAGCCTCGTGATGGTACCCATCCCTAGGGACTTAGGCAAGAACTCAGTCGTTGAGGCTAGAATTAAATAGACAGATTATTTGGGTGTGGTCAGATGGATGCATTAGAGGTAGCAACACCAGCAGATCTTGGAGTTGTTCAACGTATGATTAGTTTATCGTCTACCCTTGTGTGTGATTTATTTGATCCAGGTGCCTCTCACACATTTGTTTCTCCATCTATTTTCTGTATATTAGGAGTTGATTTGGGGAGTCTTCTAGTTCCCTCGGTGTTATATATTCTAGTTGGAGACTAGGATTCCTTGTTTGATGTGTGTCGTGAATGTAAACTAGTGATAGATAATTTGTAGTTAATGGAAGACTTCATCTTTTTTGCATACATATCCATTCTATATTATCCCTAGTATCGATTGTCTTTATTCTATGCATTCAGTCATCGATTTCTTTTATATAAGTGTCTCATTTTCCAATGTGTAGGGAAAATGAGGGGAATTCATTTGCGAGTGAGTTTATTGGTTGGGTGGAAGGTAGGTGTAGCCTCTTTTTTCATAGTTTGTGGAGTTGTTAGTAGAAGATCAGGATGGAGACATTTCCATTATTATAGAAGAGTTTCTAGATTTTTTCTTAGAGGAGGTTATGATAGAACCTTCTCAACATGATGTCATGTTCTATATAGAGTGGCAGCTAGGTGCATCTATGATTTTGATGGCACTTTTTCAGATTGAACCCATAGAGTTATATGATTTGAGGCTACAAGTGAATGACCTAATTTAGAGTAGTTTCATCTAACACAGTTTGTCATCATGGGGTGATTTAGAGTTTTTCTCCAAGAGTAAGGATAGTATTTGGATATTGTGTCTAGACTACTGGACGTTAAATCAGGTAAAAATCAAGAATCATTACCCTCTTAGGAGGATCAATGACTTACTTGAACCATTGAAAGGAGCTTGTTGGTTCTGAAAGATCAATATACCGTATGGATATCACCAATAGAGGGTGAAAATACAGTTATTCAGAAAACTAACTTTAGATACAGGTATATGAACTTTGAGTTTATGGTTATGCCATTCAGTTTTTTGAATGCACCAGTCGTGTTTATGGGTATTATGAACTCCATGTTCTGTGAGTTCATATAATTTTTCGTTATTTTATTCATTGATGGTATCTTGGTATACATGATTTTTGAGGAGGATCGTATTGATCAAATTTGTTTTTTGGTGCTTCAACTCCACCATCTTCATGGTAATTTTTCCAATTTTGAGTTCTAGACATCAGATGTTTGTTTTCATAGAAATGTGGTGTCACGACAGGGTGTTTAAGTAGACCAGTTGAAGGTTGAGGTAGTTGTTTCTTGAGAAGCACCCAAAAATTTGGTAGAGGTTCACGGTTTTCTTAGTCTCACAGGTAGTTATCCAATTTGTGTGCCCTATTTCTCTTGATTTCCATCCCCATTGATAGTGTTGACTATAAAGGTCCGGGATTTTTTGTTGATAGGTCAATGCTAAGAAGTTATCAATTACCTAAAGTAGAATTTGGTTAGTGTTCCAGTGATTTAGTTTCCCGAGGAGGGTGAGTTGAATTATATTTTATATGATGTGTCCCATATTTTCTTGGGATGTTTTTTAATGCAACAAAGGGTGGTAATCTCTTATGGGTCTTTGAATTTATGTCCCCATGAGTGTAACTATTCCACTCGTGATCAAGATTTTGTGGAAGTTGTGTTCACACTAAATTTATGGTGACATAAACTCATCGGAAAGAATTTTGTGGTTTTCATGGACCACAAGAGTCAAAGATATGTTTTCTCTGAACCAGATATAAATCTAAACAAGCGTAGGTGGATAGATTTTCTTCAGGATTACGATTTTGATATCTCTTACACCATAGGGATGTATAATGTAGTTGTTGATGTGTTGAGTTAGAAGTCCTGAGAGGATGTGTCTTGGGAGTTTTTTGGATTCTTGGAAAGTAATAGAAAAGATTAAAATGATGCATATTGAGGCTAGAGAGAGTAGTGGATGAGGTTGTATTTTCTAGATGACCGTGGTGTCAAATTTGATGCAGTGGGTGGATGAGTCTAAATGGGGAGACTCATAGGTAGTGATCGTGTTGTCCATAATGACACTCTTGACGGATGGTCAGAGGATGGTCGGAACCAGGTTTTTTTAGGAGATGATGTTTTCCCTGCAAGTCATGTGTGAGATAGTTCTCTATGATATTTACAACTCACGTTTTGGGGTACATTCCGGTGTGACAAATATGAATCATGGCTTGAGGAGACAACTTTGCTGATCAGGGATGAAATGGTCAGATGAAAACTTTATGGAAAGATGTATGGTTGTTCAGAAGGTGAAAGTGAAACACCATGTTTTGAGAGGATTATTAAGGTCCTTGGATATTCCCTATAGGAAATGGGAGTACATATTGATGGTTTTCAACATAGTTTTACCTAGATCTCTAGGATTTTATGATGTTGTTAGGGTGGTAGGGGACAGGCTAACAAAATCATCTCACATATTGGTTATTCTTGAGTCACGTTTCATGGATATTTTGGAGAGGTGGTATATGGATGATGTGGTTAGTCTTCACAAGATACCAAATGTGATCATCTCTGATTGGTATCCTTGTTTTAACTTGTGGTCCTAGAGATCATTGTATCATTCTTTTGGCTCCCAATTTCACCTTATCACTAATTTCCACCCTTAGACAGATGGAAAGATAGAGCACACAATACAAACACTAGAGGATATATTGAAATCATGTGTCTTGGAAATTGTTGGATCTTTGGTAAGACACCTAACTTTGTTCGAATTCCGGTACAACAGTTGTTGTCACTCATCAATTATTATGCATATGTTGAGGTGTTGTACGGGTGGTCGTTTTATTCTCTATTGTGATGGATGGTGGTTGGATACTGTAGATACCGAAGCTTGGCGTACATTGACATTACATTACTTTGTAGGAATACTTAATACATGAAAAAAACAGATTCCCAAAGATCGTATTAGTTTAGTGTCTTTGAAATTTCAAAACATAATCTTCTAATGATGGTGAAAGATCATCAACATCTCCCATAAAGATCTTCCCCTTTTTTACTACATAAAACATTTATTTATATATTGGGGAAAATAAAACATAAAAAGGGTGAGCTCAAATACTATGTAAGGGTAAACATGGGGAACATAAAACAAACCATAAACATTTGAATGTAAAAACATGAATGTAAAGTTTAAACATAAAAATCGTGAGTCATGAAATATATCTTGGAATTATGTAAGGAAAGGATCATAAAGGGTCATTAACCATGCTAAAATAACATTGGCATAAAAAAATTTATTGTGGAAAAAAATAAGCACATAATATGATTTCCATAGTAGCCAAGTCATCGCTGCAAAGACCATCACAGTAGACAAACTCCATTACTGAACCGGGTTTACTAGCCGTTCCAACCACATATTACTAGAGCAGATTTACCTGTCATTCTAGTCAATTATATCTAATTAGATATAAATATTTACCCAATTTATTAGAGGGAGATAGAGGTCCCACCCATCTCATAATGAAATCATTCTTACATGTGCCACAAAAACATAAATCATTCATCATAGCATAACCCATGATATAAAATTGGATTCTTAAACATTATTTCAACATAACATAATCTATATAAGATAAATGGACATCTTAAAAATAATTCCATCATAAAAAAATCAAATAAAAGTAATAATAGGGATAGAAACATAACCCTAGGTCATCTTATATGGAAAATAATTTTGATAAACCACTTGAGCTTAATTCCTGAGGAAAATATTCTTTCTTCTTGAAAAAACATTTTCTTTTCTCAAAATTCAATACAATTTTAAAATAAAAAAGAATTCATTGAAAAAAATTGAAATGCTGTAGAGTAAGCTTCATGGAAATAAGGCGTTAATAAGACGTAAAAATCCATTCATGTCGTATATTTTAAAAAAACATCCTCCTTGTACTTTTACGGGAATAGTCAAAAAGTACCTCATATGGTAAACAAAATAAAGACTCCTTCCTTACCGTGTAGTAAAATTAAAAAATGGGTAAATACGAATTTAAAAATACATAGAATAATGGTAAACATTTTATGAAAAAAAATTCTAAAACATGGACATTGATGATGAATATATCCCAAGAAAATACTTACGTATAAAAAAATCGGATAAAAATGAGATTGCAAAAGTATCCCTTACCTTAGGTACGATTTCTTCTATATGTGTCTTAAACTCTTGTATAGTGGGTTTAAACATATTATTGACTTCTAAAATAACTATAATAATATTTATTATATTATATATGATTAACTCACAACTTTATATTACCCATTCATTTGTCAATTCCATGTTTAAGCAACGTTTTGGGTAATAATCATGCGTGTTTGGACTTGTTATTCATCGTATGATTACATAGATCATGTTTAATTACTTCCAAAATGTAAAACATGACTTATATATATTATATATTCAGAATATAAATATATATAATAGATATATAAATTAAATTCAATACATCGTTCATAGAGATGATAGGTCATACGTACGCATGAATGTTGTTTACGTTTCCTTATTGAATTGTATGGAAGTAAGTAAATGACATATACATATATATACATAAATCCAATAGCATTATAATGTCATATTTTTTATGAATATATATTATAAATACTTTATAATCATTCTTGAATGGTTAACATGTACAATGAATCTCATCGCATCGTGGAGACGGTAAGTCATACGTACGCACGAGCGATAATATCGTTCCCATAACGGTTGAATGGTATTGAATAATATGGTGTATAATATCTCAGAATTAGTACCATGTTATAATAATCATATATAGTTATTATTTCCACCATTATAACCATCCATTTATAGTGGTGGTGAAAAACATATTACACCATGGCGTCGAGACGGTAATCTGTACGTACACACACGCTGTGATTTTGTTTTTTCATAAGATGGATAGAATGTGAAATAGGGTTGTTTCAAATTTATAATAACATATATGTATATGATTGATACTTATTTTATTACTTTATACTGAAATAACTAAAAAAATGTAAGTATAAGAATAAATAAATTTGAAACAATCGGTAGAAGAGATTACCTCTTCATTGACGTGCCTCCTTTAAATTTTCTCATAGGGCACTAGAGTTGGTCTTTTGAGAAGACCAGAACATATAGAATATAACTAGGGATCTTTAAAAGGGAAATGGTCAGGTTTTTTCAGAGATTTAGGGCTAAAAATAGAGTGGAGAGAAGAGGGAGGAGGTTCCCTTCTATAAGAGAGGAGAGTGGCACTTAATGAAAGTTCCAAAATATTAATTTATTATAAATTAAATCTTAATATAAAATAGTTAAAAACTTATTTAATTATACGATAAGATGATTTTTTTTGAATACCCATCATGCAATAATTTTTTTACAAGTTTTGAATATTTTTTTATCATAATATTTTGGTTTTACCCTTATTTTACCGTTTTTAGTCTTATTGTGATATCATGTTATTTAAACATTGTGGGTTAATGTATTTACCATATCATGTCAAACGACCCACAAAAAGTTATTTATGACACATTTGGACTTATATTAACCATTTTACTGAATATTATATATTTACGAATTTAATATCATTTAATAAACTATTTTATGTTTTAAGCTATGAATTGTGTCAATTTTGGACAGTATTCATACTTGACTTTTTAAAAATTTATAAAAACTGTATTCCTTCGAAGATAAGGATTTAAATCAAATATAATATCTCAATTCAATCTATAAAATTCGGGAATGACATAAATATTACCAAATTATATTTTTTTAATATTTATAAATTTATTTATTTGAATCTTTTATTAATGAGGTAATCACTAGATCATATTTATGTCATAAATAAAACTATTTATATAATACCTAAACATTATAAATAAAATAAAATTATGTAGTAAATATTTTTATATTTATAATAAATATTTATAAGCATATAGATTAGTTATATAACCCTCTTTTAAAAATGATTTTGTAAAAGATATATGTTTTGTAATTATCTCTACATTAAATTAATTCTTATAAATTGTCATTTTCACATCCAAGTGAATCCATGGGGTCCCAAAATCTACCCAAGGATTCCCATGGTCGGAGATATCTCATCCAATAGGTTTAGGACATTTGTTAGGGTAGTTTAATATTATTATAATAATATTATTTTACCCTTATTTACCAGATTTAGCCTTTAACCATGGTAAATAAAATAATTACTGAAGTTACTATTCATAATAACCAAAAATAAAAATTTAATATTTACATAATTTGAACCTTATGATTCCTAATATGGAATCCATTTTTTCAAATTCAGAACACAGAAGTTGTAGTAATTAATTTAAAATTAATCTTGTTGTCGAAAAACACGGATTTTTGTTTAAAACATTGCAAAAGTTTGAAATGTTTTTAGACATGAATTAAATGTTAAATTAATAAAAATTACTTACAGTATATTAAAATATTAACATATATTCTATTTATAATTTAAAACCATTCAATAATATATGTTGGACTCAACTATTTCGATAATCCCAAATCATATTTCATTTATATAGAGCATCTTGTTTCTCTTACAGGATAATCTTTTGTGTGAAAATTATGTTTATATCAAAGTAATAACTATTTACTTTTAATCTCAATGCTCTCTAGTTTAAGAAAAAAGTGAAAAATTTATGTACCAATTCAAAGGTCATCGATTAAAATGTCACTGACGCAATGGTCACCGATGCAAAGGTCACCGATGCAAAGGTCACCGATGAAAAGGTCACTGATTCAAAGGTCACAGATCCAAAGGTCACCGATGAAAAGGTCACAGATGCAAAGGTCACTGATTCAAAGGTCACCGATGCAAGGTCATCGATGCAAGGTGTAACACCCCGAGATTTTATGAGAATTATTCTTTTTAATTTCATTGATGTCTTTTGTTGTACGCTACACCAAGATTATCTTGCGCTATACGCAACATCGTATTAGCTTGTAGTATACGCAACACTATTCTTGGATTGTGTTACATGCAAGATCAACCTTCCTTGATATCTTGCATTGTACGCAATATCGAGTTTTACTAAACAACGATATGTTATTAAAATATTATATAAACTAGCCGTTATGAATAGTAATACCCACTTTTTGAAGTTTTATAAATTTTATCATTCAAATTGGACATCATTTTTGGATTTAGAATATCAAAATTTTCTTATGGTAAATTTTTGGTATTTTTCTGAAAACTTTCAATTTTTGATGAATAGTGAAAACACATAGTTATTGGTTAAAATCGACATTTTATTTAAATAATCCTTTATTTTATTTAAATTTATTTTAGATAAAAATATATACATAGTACCCATATAAGTTCAATTTAATTCATTGGAGTCATTTTATAATAATTTTAGATATATATTATTTTTATTGAACTTTTTACCGTCTTTTACCACCTCCTAGGAGAATTTACAAATTTACCTAAAACATCATTTTACCGCTACTGTGATTTGAATTTAAAAAAATCCGAGAGACATAGTTAATATCAAGGAGTAAAATGTGGTTCAATTGGATAAAAATAATTTTTGGTGAATAGTAACTTTTTAACTTTTATTTACCACGGTTAAAAGTCAATAGAGTAATTATGTGTAAAAATGATATTATTATTACCCTAACACGTTTCCTAATTCTATTGGATAAGTTTAATTCGACCAAAAACAACCTTAGGAATAAAATATGACCCTTTATGTCCACTTGGATTAGATTAGGACATTTATTATTATTTAATTCAAAGAAGAGTTAAAAAAGTTAAAATCAAAGATTAATAACTAAAACATTTTTTACATAGGGTTATACATAAGATAAATTCAACCATAAATATTCATTATAAATCTAAAACGAGTTCCTAAATAATGGTATTATATTTATAATTTTTATACATTAAATAATTTAATTTATTTATGACATAATGATGATGCAGTCATTACTTTATTAATGAAATATTAACATAATTGATATTATTAATACCCAAATAAATGTAATTTGAGACTTTTTATGAATTAAACTATTTTTCTAGGTTAATATAAAATATTAGGGTTTGTCAGATGAATTTTGTTTGAATTAATAATGCTGTTATAAATTTAGAAAAAAAGGAAATACAAAATAGTGTCAAAATTGACATAAAAGAGTTTTTAATACAAATATTATATTATTAATTGATATAATGGTCCTAAAAATCTATGGATCAGCAAAAAGGCTTATATAATAATATATATGACATTAATGAACCAATTGGGGTTCGATTGGAAGTTTATCGTATGTTTATTAAAAATATAGTTTAAGAATACAAGAAGACACGGTAAATGTTAAATTATTTAACTTAGAGTTAAATCTAAATTATAAGGTTAAAATGGTAACCTAAACTTGTCTAAAAACTATTGGTTGAGAGGATTCCGACCCATCCCCACCCTAGCCTCGAAATAAGTCACTTTGGAGCCATTATAAACCGAATATGAATTTATAATAAAATAATCTTTTATGTTTTTTCCTAAGGTGCCCCTCACCCCTCTTATAAAAGGGCACTCCCCCTTCTCTCTAATTCACACCTCCG
Organism: Viscum album; assembly: GCA_963277665.1. Lineage (NCBI taxonomy): Eukaryota > Viridiplantae > Streptophyta > Magnoliopsida > Santalales > Viscaceae > Viscum > Viscum album. Next base: position 634,837,352 of record OY728130.1, read on the forward strand.
AAGCCATTTAGCTCGGCCAACCCCTGCCAAAATACCCTATCAACTTTCCTCTCTTCATCCTAGAGGTCATCCTTTAGTCAGAAAGCCAACCTAAGGATCTCTTTTGATCAAATGAAAAGAAAGAACCCGAATAAGAGGAGTCTCGGACACATATGGAAAAAATTGGACATAAGGTAAGGGATAATTTTGAAAATATCATTTTTATCCGAGAGTTCTTATACTTAAGTATTTACTGGGGTTATATTTTTCATCCAAGTCCATAAAAATGTTTTCATAAAGTGTTTAACATTCTTCTAGGTATGTTTAAATTCATGTTTACCCCTCTTTGACTTTTACTTTATGTTATGGAAGGAATTTTTCTTTTGTTTACCATACGAGGTTCTATTTGAGTTTTTTCTGTAAAAGTACGAGGAGAATATTTTTTTAAATTATACGGAATGAAAAGATTTTTATGGTTTCATAACTCCTTATTTTCATAAAGCTTCCTGTACAATATTTCATGATTATTTTAAACAAAATCATTTTCTTTTAAAATTGCATGGAATTTTGTGAAATGAAAATGATTTTGAAGAAGAAAGAATATTTTCCCCAAGAATTCATTTCAAGTGTTTTAACAAAAAAAATTTCCATCTATGAAGACATTATTTATTATAATTATGTTTCAAGTATAATGTATCTATTATTTACATGGTTTGATTCTTCTTATGATGAAATGATATCCATTCGTTTTATATGGACTATGTCATGATGGGATGTTGTTTATGAAACCCATTTTATTCTTTGGGTTATGATGAATGATTTATGTTTATTTTGTGCCACACAAAAGAATTATTTAATTATGAGATGGGTGGGACCTATATCTCCCTCCAATGCATTGGGTAAAGATTTATATCTCATGAGATAGTCATGGTTGTAATGGCATCTAAATATGGTACAGTAATAAAGGGCTGGAATGGTAGTTAAACCCGATTCAATAATGGACTTTATCCACTATGATGGTCTTGGCAGCAATGCCTTTGCTAATATGGAAATCATATAATGTGCTTAATGGTTTACCACAATTACATGTTTTATTCCATTGCTATTTTATCATTATTAATGTTCCTCTATGATCTATTCCTTATGTTTTGTCAAGATTTATGTCATTGCTCAAGATTTTGATGTTTACGTTCATGTTTTTACGTTCAATTGTTTATGGATTGTTTTTATGTTCTCTATATTTACCCTTAATGAGCATTTGAGCTCACCCTTTTTATTTTTTCCTTTCCCCAGGATATAAAGAAAGGTTTTAGGTAAGGAAACAAAAGGGGAAGATCTTTATGTGAGATGTTGAAGATCTTTCACCATGATTAGAATATTATGTTCCGAGTTTCCAAAGACACTAAACTAATACGACCTTTGGGTGTCTGTTTTTGTAATGAATTAAGTATTCTGTAAAAGTAATGTAATGTCTATGTACGTCATGTTTGGGTCTCTACACAAGGATACCACTGAAGGCTGACGATGAAGGTTACCGTTGGGAAGGTTATCATCGAAGACTGCCTATGTGCACCTTCTATTGAAGCCTACTGTTTTGAAGGCTATCATTACTAGTCTTCTGATTCTTACCCTTCCATACTTTTTCAAGTTCTTAAGATTATTCTAATAGTCATATTTGATAAATTAAATTCTTCTGACATTAATTAATATTGATTGTATACATTTCAAGAGATCGTATCTGGGGACAGTACGAAGTAGTAGGGGGACCGCACATGGTCTACTTATTCCTATTGTCGAACCTAAAATATATAAAAGAGAAGAACAAGGAAGAAAATGGGGTTTCATGAGTGAGCGAGTACAGAAGTTAATAAAGTGAAGAGCAGTAATAGAGAAGTAGCATATGAAGGATATTACTTTCTAGATCAAAGAAGAACCATCCTTCACTTACACTGTGAACCCACATGCATCACAAAGATCATTTGGGAAAAAATCACTTCTGCCTTCTGTGCCTCATCAGCTCTTAATCAACACTAGAGGCAGAACACACAAAGCTAGAACCTACAGTTGCGACACTCTGTTTTGGAGACAACTTCATGAGAAATGCTTGAACAGCAAATTATTCACTCCATGGAGTCACGAGAAGAACTCAAAACACATAGATATTTCTAAACTCAAGCTTATAATCTTAGATCTATTGTGTTCCTTCATTTTACATTTCTGAGAAGTGTGTGTGTATTTCTATTACACACACTCTCTCATGTGCTTGAAATGGAGGATACTGAAAATCCTCACATCAAACTTCACCTACATTTTTCTTCCCACATATAACTATGTAAGAGACCGTATGTGTTCTGTATTGTTTGTTTTTTCCACAAATAATTGTGGTAGAGGGTGTGAACCCTAGATAGTTTGTAAAAACCATTATAAATCTCAATACAGGATATGTATCATGTTTTTTATTAATATAAACTGTTTGGTGGTAGGTGATCACCCAGTGGAGAGGATTAAGTCTTGGCTTGATATTGAACCTCTTTTTTAACTTTACTACACACTATATTTTTGTTATACTCAGTTTTATCTACTTTACACTACTTATAATTTCTAAAAAATAAAACTGTTTTGCATTCACTTTGATAGATAGTTTCGGTTAGTGTGTGTATGTGTTTAATTCAGTAAACTTGTTTCTAAATTTTGAGAAGTGTTTTACACTAATTTAACTAAGGACTAATCACCCTTTGAGAAACATGTTGACCAACTAGACATTTAAATATCTAGTGCCTTAATTAACTAGGCCGTTACAAATTTGGGGGATCTTTATAATAAAGTTTTTAATAGAAATTTTAAGTAGGATCTCAATTCACCCCCCCCCCCTCTTGAGATTCCACTCCGAACAACATTTAGTATCATAGGGATTGAATTTTTGTAATTACTATCTGAACTATTGTGAAAGTTGAAAAACTCTTTAACTGTGATTTTAGTTATATCTTAATGATCTTAAAATTTCTATCATAGCTAAATTTTCAGTTCTTTAAAAGTCTAATTAACTATGGATAACAGATTTGAGGGTGATGCTAATAATAGACCACCATTCCTTAATGATAATAATTATTCTTAGTGGAAATTAAAAATGAAAATGTGTTTAGAGATCATGGGACCTAAAATTTGGGACACAATTGAAGAATAACATGCATTGACATCTACTTCTACGAACACATGGACTTAGTTGACTAAAGTAACATATAACAATAATTGTAAAGAAATGAATGCATTGTACAAATCTCTAGGTGATGAAGAATTCAATAGAATATCTGTTTGTAAAACTACATATGAAATTTAGGATACTTTATCTATTTCTCATGAAGGAACAACTAATGTTAAAGAAATGATATTAAATAACTACACTATTAAATGTGATAATTTTAAAATGAAACCTGATGAACTTATTTCTGAAATGTATCTCAGGTCCAATGAAATAGTGATTACCTTGAGTCTACTTAGGAAACCAGTGGACATCAAGGATCATATTATGAGATTGCTTCGATGCCTACCTGACAGATACAGATGAACTTCTATTTCTATCTGATAATCTAGTGATATAGGCAAGCTACAAGTAAAGGAACTAATTGGAAAGCTAATGATGTACAAATAAGAGATTAAGGTAAATAAATAAGTTAATGAATTACCAAGAATGAAATCTGCAGCATTCAAGACTACTACCTCAAGGAACAAAGACAAAGAAAAGGTTCAAGCTCTTGTAGAACCTTCTACCAGTAAAGAATTAGACTCTGATAGTGATGATGATATGGACCATCTTTCAAGGAGATTCAAGAAGTTATAATAAAAGAAGAAGTTATTTATAAATTCAAACTATAAATGAAGGTATGATAATAAAGGATAGTGTAAAAAGTACAGAAAGTGGAAAGATAGCACAAATGAGATAGTCTGTTATGAGTGTAAAAGAAAAGACCATGTGAAGGCTGATTTCCCGAAGCTTAAATTTAAGAATAAGTATTAAGACAAGGGAAAAGGATATAAAAAGGCTATGAAAGCCATTTGGAGTGACTCATAAGATAGCTCAAGTGGTTTTGACACTTCTGATGCTAACAAGAACAAATAGGGAAATTTTTGTTTTATGACAGAAACATCTGAGGTAACACCCAATTCTCTTGTACATAATACTTACTTTTTTTGCAATGAAAGTGAATCAAACAATGATGAAAATATGACTAAGTATGAACTCTTTGAATATTTTGTAATGTTTGAGGACACCTTTAATGAACTCAAGGATAAATATAAAATATTTAAAAGACAACATGGTTTAAATGCTAATTACAAGTCTGATTTGGATATTGAGAAAGAAAAATGTGTTCAGTTGTTAAAAGAAAATAATTAACATAAATTATAAAATGGGCAATTAAAAATAGATTTGGAAAATTTTACTGCTGATAGAGATACATTAACTCAGTTTCTAGGGAAACAAATTGCTCCAAAATATACAACTGGTATAGGATATCAACCAAGACAGAGAAGAATTATTAAATATAAATTTGTTCCAAAATCTGGATAGTACACTGCTAGTTCAAGTTTTAGACCATCTTTTGAAAAAAAATTCTCAAAAGGACCCAAAAAGTGTTCATGTCTCAAAACATATCTATTGATTATAGGAAACCTGTGACACAAGTGTGGGTTCTAAATGTTTTACTTGCTAACCTCTCTGGAACTAAGAAAATATGGGTCCCAAAGTTACCCTACAATTAATATATTTTGTAGGAAAATTGTCTGAAGAGATCCTGTAAAACTCTATGGTACATGTATAGTGTATGTTCAAGACACATGACAGGAGACTATTCATTCTTCATGATCCTAATTAAAGTTGATGGTGGACATGTCACATTCAGTGATAATGTTAAACGGAAAATTGTCATCTTAGTCCAAATTGGTAACCCTAATACTGTATTAATTTCAAAAGTACTTTTTATTGATGGGTTAAAATACAATTTATTGAGTGTCTCTCAGTTGTGTGATATTGGATTCAATGTTAAATTTTAAAATGATTCTTGCAATGTTTTTAATTCTAAAATATATTTAACATTTACTACTCTTAGAAATGAAAATGTATACGATGTTGATTTAAACTCTTTATCCAATAAAAAATTTTCTTGTTTAATTGTGTTTCATAAGTAATCGTGGTTATGGCATAAAATATTAGGACACTGCAATGTGCACAAACTTAGGAAACAAACTTGGAAAGGTTTAGTTAGTGACTTACCTAAATTGTAATTCCCTCTTTACAAAGTGTGTAATCTTTGTCAAAAGAGAAAACAACACAAAGCCTCTTTCAAACCAAAGAAAGAAGTTTCAACTTCTCAACCTTTTTAGTTGGTTCACATGGATTTGTTTGGACCATCTAGAGTTTTATGTTTAAATGGGAAGCACTATGCTTATGTTCTTATAGATTATTTTTCTAGATATACATGGGTATAATTTCTAGATCAAAAAATTGAAGCATCTTCTTATTTAATTTAATATTCCAAATATATAGAAAATCTTAGTGGAATTAGAATTAATACCTTTAGAAGTGATCATGGACGTGAGTTTGAAAATCAGGAATTTCAATCTTTTTTCTCATAAAATGGATATACTGACAATTTCTCTTCTCCTAGAACACCTCAACAAAATGGAGTTGTAGAAAGAAAAAATGGGGCACTTCAAGAGATTTCACGGACTATGCTTAATGAGTTTAATCAACCTATCTATTTTTAGGCTGAGGCTGTTAATACATCTTGTTACATTATCAATATAGTCTTAATTAGACCTGTTCTTAAGAAGAACCCTTATGAGCTTTGGAATATTATGAAGCTTAAGGTTAATTACATTACAATTTTTGGTTAAAAATTCTTTATCCTTAACACTAAGGAAAATCTTGACAAGTTTGCTTCCAAATGTGATGAAGGAATTTTCCTAGGATACTCAATCTTTAGTAAATGATTATAGAGTATTCAATAAGAGAACCAAATGCGTGGAAGAACCAGTTCATGTCAATTTTTATGAGAATGGTCCACATGAACTCAAAACCTCTATTTAACATCTTGAGGAAGATATGTCAATTCTGGACCTTAATGATAAACACAGTGAGCCCTTATTGAAAACAACCAGTTCGGGAAATCTTTTAGATTCTGTGTGTGGTGAATCTGAACCTATAGAAAATCATGAGGATTCAAGTTCAACTCTTTCTAGAGGTATTAGAACTCTCAAGAAGCATACTCTAGATGTTGTAGTATGTAATCTAAATAGAGGAAAAAAAACTAGAGATTCTCTGAGAAACCAGGTTGAACATCAAGCCTTTATTTCATTGCTTGAACCTAAAAATATCAATGATGCAATCAATGATAAATTTTGGGGGGTAGCTATGCAAGAAGAATTAAATCAGTTTGATAGAAAAAAAATATTAGCAATTAGTAGAAAGACATAAATAAACTTTCACAATAGGCACAAAATGGATGTTTAGAAATAAAGTTGATGAATCTGGAAATATAGTTAGAAACAAGGCTACACTAGTTGCACAATGATATACTCAAGAAAAAAGAATATAATATGAATAAACCCTTGCACCTATATCTAGACTAGAAGCCATTAAGATACTACTTTCCGGTGCAGCTCATCTAAATTTCAAATTTTATCAAATGGATGTCAAAAGTGCATTTTTAAATGGGTACATAGTTGATGATGTATTTTTGGAACAAACCCCTGGTTTTACAAATCCCTATTTTTTCAAATCACGTTTTTAAACTATCTAATGTGTCATATGGTCTGAAATAAGCTCCAAGAGCTTAGTATGACAAACTTAGTTCTTTTTTTATTTCAAAAGGTTTTACTAAATGAATATAGGATCCTAATATTTTTATTAAAAGGATTTACAAAGATTTTTTAATAGTATAGATTTATGTAGATGACATTATTTTTGGATCCTCTAAAAATTCTTTATGTACTGATTTTTCAAAAATGATGCAAGATGAATTTGAAATGAGTTTAATGGGGGAACATAAATTTTTCCTTGGATTTCAAATTTTTATGAATAAAAATGGTATTGTTTAAAATAAAATTAAATATACTAAATATCTTTTGAAACGTTTTGGTTTGTACTGTAATAAATGTAGTGATACTCGTATGAGTACCACCTCTAATTTGGATGCTGATGAAACTGGTAAACCAGTGGATGAAACCAATTATAGAGGTATGATTGAGAGTATGCTCTATCTTACTACAAGTAGACCAGATATTATGTTCAGTGTATGCATGTGTGCTCCTTTTCAATCCAATCTCAAAGAGTCTCATTTAACTACTGTTAAAAATATTTTTAAATATCTCAAGTATACTACAAACTTAATACTATTTTATCCAAGTGGAAAATGATTTGATTTAATAAGTTACTTGGATGATGAATTTAATGGTTTCAAGTTAGATATAAATATCACATATGGAACATGTCATATTTTAGTCAAGTCACTAGTATCATGGTGTATTAAGAAATAGAATTTTGTTGCATTATCTACGGCTGAAGCTGAAATATAGCTGCTGGGATTTGTTGTGATCAAATTTTATGGATAAAACACACATTACTAGACTATGGATATAAATTCAAACATGTCTCTGTAAAGTGTGATAAGAAAAGTGCTATTAACATCTCTAAGAATCTAGTATCTCATTCTAGGACAAATAACCTTGATGTGAGACATCACTTATTGAGATATCATTATCAAATAGGTGATATCACTCTTGAATTCATTAGTACTGAACACAAATTGGTAGAGATATTCACAAATCCTTTGAATTATAAGAGGTTAAATTACATCAAACATGAGTTAGGAATGATAAATTGTAAGGGTTTATAACCTCACTGTTATAACCTCACTATTGGACCTCACTATTAGAACCTCACTATTGGACCTCACCGTTAGAACATCACCGTTGGACCTCATCGTAAGAACCTCACCATTGGACCTCACCATTAGAAGCTCATGGTTGGACCTCACTATTAGAACCTCACTGTTGGGTCTCACCACTAAAACCTCATTGTTATAACCTCATCATTGGACCTCACCGTTAGGAACCTCACCATTAAAACCTCACCGTTGGACCTCACCAGTAGGACCTCACTAATAGACCTCACTGGTAGGACCACACCGATAGAGCTCACTGTTGTCACCTTACTGATAGCTGTACTTTTCCAGGACTTATCATTTTCACATCCATAATATGAAATGTTTTATGTATTACTAATTTATTTTATATGATTTGTTTTTGGATCCCTAAATAATAAAAATAGTGTAAAAACCATAGTTCGATCCCCTTATACTCTCTCTCGAATCTCTTTCTCCCTAACCCCATAACCTAATCCACTTCTGAAACCCTCAAACCTCTCTAGATCGATGTAAATGGTAAGGATACCAATGGTCAGTGATGAAGGGGATGTGCCAAATCCAAAGTGACCTCGAGCTGAGTCGAGTAGTGGAAGCTAGGTAGTGGAAAAGTCGATCAACCCTCAACCGTCGAAGAGGGAAATCGTAGTTGAAACAGATCTTAGTTCTAAATGGTTATTAATGAGTAGATCTTTACTGTTGAAGGCACTTGAATCTCAAGGCTGGGTTGAATGATTTTCAAACAACAATGGAACCTATTACCCAATGTTATTAAATGAGTTTTATGAGTTTTGGAATTTTGAACAGAGTGAGGATGAGAACAGAATGTCTTCAAGGGTGAATGGAATGAGTATGAGTTTTTCCTCTGTAGAATGGGATGAGTGTCCGAGAGTACCACATGAAGAGATTTATGATTACTACTCACGAGTGGTGCCTCCCACTACTGATTTTTTCTGTTATGAAGTAGCCTTAGATGAACTGACAGGGAGTGGGATCCCTAGAAAATTCATTACTGTTGAGATTAAAGGAGAAGACAAGCTATTGTTTAAGTCTTTCCAACATGTCTTGAGTCCCATGTGAGGGGAATTTGCTACATTAAAATTTAAGGATATTTTTCTCTTGTATCTGTTGAAGCATGGATAGATGATTAATTTATCAAGGCTGTTGATGATTCAATTAGAAGATATGAAAAATCTGAGTCCCATATCCAATGCCTTATTTCATGCTAGATTGATATCCTTGATGTTGAAGGTGAAATAAGTAGGTAGAGATAAGTAGGAAACAGTTGCAGTAAGGGAAAATTTTTGCATTACAATGGTAATTTGAAAGTTTATGAAGATAAATTAGAACCTTTGGAAAGGAATATGGGTGCATGATGAGGCTAATCTATATAAGGAATTCAACCCAATCACTTATCCTACTAGGCCTAATTATAAAAGAGACCCTAGTCTAAAGCCTGGTGAAGTAGATCTTGCATATTTAAATGAAGAAGAAGAATCTGCTTCGATGCCAAATAGATAGGATTCTCCAATAGATGACAGGAGTGATCCTGAACTCCCCTCTAATCCTCGTGCTAATATTGTTTCCTTTGGTGCGCCTAGACAACCAAAGATAATTCCAAGAAGGGAGATAGTCCTAAGGGACAGTGATGATGAAGAAGATAGTGAAGAATAAGGGGATAAAAATGTTAAAAGAGACATTAGAGAAACCTCAGATAAGGATGAGAACACTAAATCTAGTCATGATGACTTTGAGATTACTGCTGGTGAAAGCGAAGAAGAATGTCTAAGTCCCAGTCCTCTGATAGAGCATACATAAATGGTTGAAAGTGTAGATGAAGAGGTTTCCAATTTTGTTGAAGCTGGAATTTTTTGGGAATTTGTTTAATATTCTGTAGAGGAAGTGGCATTGGTCTCTGTTGATGTAATTTCTCAAGGAGGTATGGAAAGGTTGAATGTGGTTAATCAGAAGAAAGCTGAAAGTGAGGGGGGAGGAACCTGTTTCTACAGGTTCAGTTGTTGTTTCTCATGGAATAGAATATTCTGTTGAGTCAATAAGGCTTTCCTTATGAATTTTCCATTCCTTCTTGTTTTGAAAATCACAAACACATTATCTTTAAGAAAATTACTTTTATAAGAAAAATTGCTTTTATAAAGAAAGTTTCTTTTATAAGGAAAATTGCTTTTATAAGGAAAATCGCTTTTGTAAGAAAAATTATCCTTATCATATTTTCATTCATAATTTTCCTAAGTATAAGATTCGGATTCATTTCTATTTTCTTGGAATTGTTTAAAAAATTGATATGATGAATTCTGTTTTAGGATCCGAATTCTGGACAAGAACTGTAATAAAGTTTCACTCCGAAATCCAGATGAGAACTGTAATAAAGTTTCATTCCGAACTCCAGATACGAACTCTAATTAAGTTCTACATCAGATTCAGGATGAGAATCCTTATGAAGTTTGACAACGAATTCCCATTACGAATTCTTGTGATGAATTCTCATTACGAATTCTGATGATGAATTCTCATTCTGAATTCTCATTCTGAATTCACCTATTTAACAAAATCTGATCATCTTTGTTTTATACACTCCGAATTTATTTAGACCCCGAAAATTATTTTGGTTAGACTCCAAACATTCATTCTTCTTACGGTTTTATAAATGTCTACTCTTTAATATATTTTTTTCACTCCGAACTTTCACTCTGAATATTCACTCCTAACTTTTTAGTTATGATTTAAAATGATGTCGTACATTCTATTACACTTGGTTTGTTATAAAATGATGTCTTCCATTCTATTATAAAACTAACCGTTGGATAAGTGACACGTGTACATGTCCCTCTGATTTTTAAGGAAAATATTACCATTGGGAAGGAGGCTGACCTTACCTATAAATAGGAGCTCATTTGAAAGAGCTCAGTGCTGAAGTGCTAAAAGGCTGACTGATCTTCGACTCATGTGATTACATGATTGAAGTGATTTCTAGAGAGAGATGCTCTTATTAACTCTCAAAGATTTGTGCGACTCCGAATGTTGGTGATCACATTCGAGGACTTCCGGGGATAGGAAGACAGAGGTGCCGACTACCTTGAAGTTCGAGGGCTTCCTTGCTGAGGAAGACAGAGGTTGCCAACTACCTTGAAGTTGAGGGCTTGCGGGGATAGCAAGACAGATACTCTGATCTTCGTATCGAGGGCTTACCCTGGTGTGGGTAAGACAGACTTGCTTGAATGTATAAATCAAGGGACCTTTATCCAAGGTTGTTGGATACACTTCTCTTTGGGTTAAAAGACTTATATCTTGTTACTTGTAGTTTTACTACTTGTTTATTTCCGCTACGTTTTGTATTATAAGGAAAGTATAACTTTCGTATACTTATTTACTTGTACTCTATTTCATTTAGATTCTATACACTTTAAGGTAGAATCTCATATTGTAATGTTTTGTTAAGTTTCAATTTCCGGAACCATAGTTCCGGAACCCACTTTCGGAATCTCTTTCAAAGTTTTCTTTTGGTATTATAGGTGTTGTGAATTTTCTTAAGTTTAACTTTGTTAAACTTAGTCCTTTCCTTTACTTAAGGAAAACATAGGTATTCGTAATTAACTTTTAAGGTTCCAAAGTAATTTTTAATGTTTACAATTAACCCCCCCCCCCCTCTTGTAAATTGAGCATCTACATCATTATTTCGATCCTACAATTGGTATCAGAGGAGGTCTTTGAAATACTTATTCTCACGTATAAGTTTTTCTTTCTCACTTTCTCATTCCGAACATTGTAATTCCGAACTTTGTGATTATGAAGTTTTTCTACTAACAAGTTTGGTTGCCAAGGTTTTTTTTAGTATGGCAAGAATTAATGTTGGTTCTATTGATAATCTAAATCCTACAAGACCACCAATCTATGGTGGTAATGATTATGAGTACTAGAGAGATCGAATGAAGACTTTTGTTATCAATACTGGAGTAGAAAACTTTGTTATTCTTACTGGTGATTATAAAATTCTTGACAAGGATGTTAGAACTTTTACTAACCAGGAAAAGTAAGAATATAAACTCAACTATAAGGTACGTAATACCTTACTTTTTTCAATGACTAGAAATATATACAGCCAAATTTTTTCTTGTGAAGCAGCTAATTTCATCTAGAAGAAGTTATAATTTAAAAACTTTGGAACTTCTAAGGTGATTGAGACTAAGAGAGCTATGCTTAGAGCTGAATATCATGGCTTCAACTTTCCTTATGGGGAACCAATCTGTAAAGTACAATAGATATTTATGACTATCTTCAGCAGCCTACAGTATATGGGAGATAAAGGTTTAGATGATGATGCTCTTATGGATAAGATAATTGATATTATGCCCAATGAGTGGGAATCCAAAAGAACTTCTATAGATGACAATAGGAAAGTGACTCAAATTTATCTTGATGAGTTATTTGGAACTCTTTTCCAACATGAAACTAGAATGAAGAGAGATGCTGACAACATCAAAAAGAAAAATGGAAATGGTACTATTTCTTTTACAACAACATCAAATCATATGAAAGCTAAGACTCATGAGAGAGTAACCAGATCCAAGTGTAAGAATATGATAGTTCAATCAGATTCTAGTGAGAGTGAAATCTATGAAAATGAATTAGCAAATCTTGCTTGAAGGATGAACAAGATAGCTGGCCAGAGAAATTTCCAATCCAAGTATAAGAAAAAGGATAGGAAAGATAGAAAAGATGGAGAAGTTACTTGCTATGAATGCAAGAGAGCTGTACATATAAGACTAGATTTCCCTATGCTCAAAAAGAAAGAAAGGAAAGAAATGAATTCAGACGGGAATAGAAAGAAGTATTATAAATCCAAAGCTAAGAAAGTTTTGAAAGCTAATGATACCTAGAGTGCCAGTGGTGGTGACTCTTCAGATGAATCTTCTGATTATGAATCTTCAGGACAGAAGAATCTCGGTCTTATAGCCAGATTACCTATTGATAATCATTGTTTTATGGCTAAGGTATGAAATGGTGACTCATTGACCAATTTTTCTTTAAATTCTAATAATAATAAGTATTATAACTCTTCTGATGAAGAATCATCTTCTGATGAAGAAAATACTTTACCTACTTTTGAAGAAGTCTCTAGGTTTACTGAACTTCTTGAGATTGAGAATTCTAAACTCAATAAGAAACATGATAAGGCAAACTCTAGGAATTCTATTCTTACAAAAGAGATATCAGATCTTTCTAAAGATCTTGATAGGAAAAATGATGATTTTGAAAATATTTCAAAAAATCTTGAGGGAGTAAGTTCTGAGAAGAATACACTTTCTAAAGAATTAGAAAAAGTAATTTCTAAGAAAAATGTTTTTGATCCTAGATCTAGTTCTAAAACTAATGATTTTGAGGATAAAAACTTGGTTGTAAAACTCAAGTCCGAAATTTTTTCCTTAAAGAAGTGTTTATCAAACTTTACCCATGGTAAGGAAAATTTTGATAAAATGTATTCCCAAATACGACCTTTAAGAAATAAATCCGGATTTGGTTATACCCATGCAAAACCAATTTTCATAAACAATTATTTTGTTCCTCAAAGTGCCCCATTTTGTACTAAGTGTCAATGTGGTGGTCACTGGGCAAAGTATTGTTCCTTAAACAAAACCCAATCTCTAGGATTTCACAAAGCTTATTTCTCTAAGAAAATGTGGGTACCTAAAATTTTGTTATCTAGAAATCTCGGATCCAAACGAGTTTGGATTCCGAAAGTCTAATTTTCTTCTTGATTTCAGTAAAATAAAGAGAGTACCAGCAACAATACATGGTACATGGATAGTGGATGTTCCCGGAACATGACTGGTAACAAAAGGTATTTTGAAAATATTATCAAAACGAAAGGAGGAAAAGTAACTTTCGGAGATAATGCTAAGGGTGAGATTGTTGGTATTGGTAATATTGTTTTTTTGGTAAAAAATTGATTTCAAATGTTCTTTTTGTTAAGGGTCTTAAGAACAACCTCATTAGCATAAGTCAGTTATGTGATGAAGGTTACCTTGTGAATTTTAGGAATGATAAGTGCTTAGTTCACAATTCCAAGGAAGAATTTATTCTCTCAGCCAATAGGCAAGAGAATGTTTACACCTTAAACTTAGAAGACCTTAGAAGACAAGATTTACCTTTCCTTAGTGAAATGGAAGATCATTCCTAGTTATGGCATACAAGACTAGGTCACTGTAACCTTAGGAACCTGTGTAAACTCTCTAAGAAGAAACTAATTAAGGATCTACCAGAGCTTATATTTGATTCTTCTAATGTTTTTGATCCTTGTCAGTATGGAAAACAACATAAATCTAGTTTTAAATCAATTGGTGAAGTCTCAACAACCAATTCATTACATTTAGTGCACATGGATCTTTTTGGTCCAACACGAAGTGGAAGTATTGGAGAAAAATACTATGTGTTGTTCTAGTTGATGATTACACTAGATTTACTTGGGTTTATTTCCTAGCAAAGAAATCTGAAGCTTTTTCTTATTTCAAATGTTTTAAATCTCAAGTTAAAAATGAGAAAAAACTTCCATTCAAAACTATTCATAGTGATCATGGAGGAGAATTTCAAAATTCTGATTTTGAAACTTTTTGTAGTAAAAAAGGTATTACTCACAATTTTTTAGCACCTAGAACTCCTCAATAAAATGGTGTAGTTGAAAGAAGAAATAGAGTTTTTCAAGAAATAACTAGGACCATGTTGAGTGAATATTCTATAGCTAGACATTTCTTGGCTGAAGCTGTATGTACTGCTTGCTATACTATAAATCGAGTTTTGATTAGAAATTTTCTTAATAAAACACCTTATGAGTTATAGAATGGTAGAAAACCAAGTCTATCCTACTTCATGGTTTTTGGTTGCAAAGAATTCATTCTGAATACTAAAGATAACTTACATAAATTATCACCAAAATATGATGAAGAAATTTTCTTAGGCTATTCCACAACATCTAAGGCTTATAGAGTTTTTAATAAAAACACTTGTACTGTTGAAGAAACAGTACATGTAAAATTTTATGAGTCTGATCCTTTTGTTTTTAAAAAATATCAACCTACATCCTCGGATGTGTTTTCAAAAACTGATTATCAACCTTTGATAGAAGAACCTTCTGATAAAGATAATGATCAAGAAGATATTCCTGAAACATTTACCCCAGAAGACTTTCTACCCTATATTGATGAACATGCTTTTCAAAACCCAAATCAATCGTTTCTTAAGAATCATCCTAGTGATAGTATCATTGGTGATGTAAATCAACCTGTAAGGACTAGAAGTTCTTTAAGAAATGAAGTAGAACATCTAGAATTTATTTCCCAATTAGAACCTAAAAGCACTGAAGAAGCTCTAGGTGATGATGATTGGATAAAAGCCATGCAAGATGAACTAAATGAATTCGAAAGGAATAAAGTCTGGACTTTGGTTGAAAGAACTAAGGAAACTTCTGTAATTGGAGTCAAATGGTTTTTCAGAAATAAATGTGATGAAAATGGAGTCATAGTAAGAAATAAATCTAGACTTGTTGCTAAAGGCTATAATCAGCAAGAGGGAATAGACTATGAAGAAACCTATGCTCCAGTATCTAGAGTTGAATCTATGCGTATTCTACTTGCCTTTGCAGCATTCTTTAATTTCAAACTTTTCCAAATGGATGTGAAATGTGCTTTTCATAACGGTTATGTTCAAGAGGAAGTTTTTGTTGAACAACCTCCTGGCATTGAAGATACAAAACATCCTGATTATGTATTTAGACTTACCAAAGCTCTGTATGGCCTTAAACAAGTCCCACGAGCATGGTATGATAGACTCACTAGATTTTTTCTTCAAAATAACTATGTTAAGGGAAATGAAAATCCAACCCTTTTTATAATGAAAGATAAGAAAATTGTTTTGATTGTTCAAATTTATGTTGATGACACCATATTAGGTTCAACTCATCAATCTTTGACCGACTCTTTTGCAAGTCTAATGAAATCTGAGTTTGAAATGAGTATGATGGGTGAGTTAAAATTTCTCCTTGGTTTCCAAATTTCTCAAAAACCAGAAGGAACCTACATATCTCAACATAATTATATTAAAGATCTTCTTAAAAAGTATGGTTATGATAACACTTAGAGTATAAGTACTCCTATTGGTACCTCAAACTCTTTAGATCTTGATGAAGCTGGGAAACCAGTAGATCAAAAATCTTTTAGAGGTATGATAGGAAGTCTACTATACTTAACAGCTAGTCGACCAGACTTAATGTTTTCAGTATGCTTATGTGCAAGATATCAGTCCAATCCTATGGAATCTCACTTAAAGGCAGTAAAAAGAATTTTTCGCTACCTTAAGGGAACCATTGATCTAGGATTATTTTATATATCTGGAAATGATTTTATCCTAAAAATATTTTCTGATGCTGACTTTGGTGGATGTAGAATGGATAGAAGAAGTAAATCCGGAAATTGTCATTTCTTAGGAGATTCATTAGTTTCTTGGTCCTGCAAGAAGCAACATTCTGTTGCACTCTCCACTACTGAACCTGAATATGTAGTAGATGGAAGTTGTTGTGATCAAGTGTTGTGGATGCAACACACACCCACAGACTATGGCTTAAGTTTTACTAAAACTCAAATTTTGTTTGATAACACAAGTGCCATTGCCCTTAGTAAGAACCCTACACATCACTCCCGTGAAAAACACATAGATATTAGGCATCACTTTCTTAGGGACCACACACTTAAAGGATATATTATTCTTCAGTTTATCGGAACGCAAGATCGACTTGCTGATATTTTCACAAAATCTTTTCCTTATGATAGATTTGAATACATTAAACAGAAGTTAGGAATGATAACCGTAAGGTAATCGTTCTTAAATAACTTTCTTTTGAAAAAGTCTCCTTATAGTAATAAATTCATTTTCATAGGGGGAGTATATTTGATTATTAGTTTAACAAAGTTTTTCTAAATTTGTTTTCAAACATTTCGGAACTAAACATCCAGAATGTCATTTCCAGAACTAAAATTTTCCAGAAATGATATTTTCATATAGAAAACATCTGAAATGGAAATGTTTGTAGTGAAAACATCCGGAATGGAATCTTTCGTACTGGTATTTTCATAACAGGATTTTCATAATGAATCTTTCATAATGTGTTATTTTTTCAAATTTTATAATAACTTTTTCGTACTGAGTTTTCTGTACTCAGTTTGTTTTTAGTAGTGAGTTTTACAAACATTTTCTTTTCGTAGTAATGTTTTTTCCCCGTAGTTTTCTTAAGAATATTACCCATTACAAATAATCCTCCTAAGACAATCCTAAAGGTATGATTTCCTTACCCAAGTTCTTGTAGTAATATTTTACTTGCTGGTATATTCATTTACTTTGTTTTCAGATTGTAATTTTCCTAAATCTTTGTTTTAATAAAATCTCAAAAGATCGGATTCATGAAAATTGGTTTTTGACCGTCAGATCTGATCTCAGCTCATCACAACCGTTCGATCAACCATGGAAGTTGAACCGTTTTCCCGTTGCCTATATAAAGGGAACCCCAAATGGTTGTCCCACATCGGTTTTCAAGCTCCAGCATCTCGAAGTTCTACCTCTCTATTTTAACACCGTTCCGAACCTCACCTTTTTCTATTCCGAACTTCTCTGACGTCTTCAGATCCGAATGTCTATGGAATCAGCTTCTCAAGATATGTCTTCTTCTAAGCCGATTTCAAAGTGGATAGTATATAAAGAGAGGCTGGTTCATCCGGATTTCTTCAACAAGTACGATTCTCTTATTTCCAAGAATATCAAGCTAAATGGTTGGGAAGACGTTGCAGTGTCAAAACCTGGGAATCAAGATGAAGTGTATTCAGACATTCTTATAGAGTTCTATGAAACAGTCTCCTTTCTTAAGGAAGATGGAAAAGAGTAGTTGTCTTTTAAGTCTTATGGTAAGACTTATAAGCTTTTATATGCCAAGGCAGCCAGATTGGTAGGGCTGATTAATGAAGGTGAAGATGAATTTATATCTCATGTGTTGCCGGATTCAAAAGGTAGCTTCGACAAGGAAAAAGCTTTAGAAACTCTCGGACTGGAAGATGAGAAGGCTCCAAATATTGCTATTTTATCTACAAATTTCTGGATTCTGGAGTTATGGGTATAAGGTCTTATCATACCGAGGTAGGGTGACAAAGATAGCTTAAGGAAGAGTGAGATCTACATCATAGATTTTCTGATAAATCCGAGGAAGCTTAATTTGATGAAGCACATTCTTATCACTCTTGAGAATGTGACGAAAGGGAATCTGAGAGCTCAGATTATAATATATCCAGCAATGCTCTCGAAGTAGATAGTTCGGTGCCTGGAGTCTTTCAAGGAGGCTTGAAAGTCTAAGCCAAGAGTTTGCAAGATTATTCTGGTGAGTGATGGTACTCTTAAGAGGACGGATGTATCTTTTGACAAGAAGGCTGGTCAGTTTGTTGATTCACCTGCTCAAGAAGAAACAGTTCCAAAGTTGCTGATCTGGAATCCTCTAAACCGGTAATGAAGAGAAAGCTGAAAGAAGTGGAAGTAGAAGCAGAGAATCCCAAGTCTAAGGAAGTTCATTCCGCACCTCCAAAACCAAATAAAAAGAAAGTTTACCCAGATGAGGTTGTTGCTAAATGGAGGGAGATGAAAGAGAAGAGAGTGCAAGGGGAGCCTCAGTTTGGCTTGGACCCTGCGAAGGCTAAGGCCTTGAAGGAAAGAACTACAGATGAGCTTGAAAAACAAGAAAAATAAAAGAATCTCAAGAAGAATATGTCTGAGGCTGAGGTAGCTCAGGCATTGTTGAAATTCAATGAGATGGTTTCTGCAAATATTCCTGTTCCGAGATTTTTTTCTCTAGAATCTCTTCCTGAGACTCCAGAAAGAAATTTCATTGCTCCGGAAGAAGCTGTTGCTAAGACTGCTAAGGAAGTAGAGCAAGTTGAGCAAGTGGAAGAAGAATAAGATGTTTCTTAAGGAAGTGGTGAAGCCAGAGATGTGTTGAAGCAAGTAGATGATTATAAGGGGACACCTTCGGAACACTTATCGCTCCGAACTTCAGAAGCTGAATCATCGAAGCTAGTTACTCCAGCGATGGAAGAAGAGAAAGGAGAAGAAGAAGTATCTTATCATGGAGAGGAAGAAGAACTTCTACATGATATTTCTCATATGGAAAACGTAGAGGATTCTGCTCATAAATTTGCTGATGAGGAAGACAATGTTGTCCAAGTCTCTGATATTGAAAAGAGAACTCTAGAATATGATTCTATTCCGAAAAAAGACAAGGGAAAGAAAATTCCTGCTGATAATCCGAGCTCAGTAGTGGTGAAAAGAAAGAAAGTTGGTAGTTCTTCAAAGAGAAAGCTTGACCTTGTTGAAGAAGAAAATTCTCCAAGAAGAGTCTCAGATTCAGAGTCATCTTCGTTGGGGCATGAATTTGTTGTTCAGTCTTTAATGAAGTTGGTGGGAACCATTCTGACCTTCTCAAGTATGGAATCAAGATTTCAGATGCTCCAACATGCTTTGAATCAGAAATCAGACTCCGTGTCTATGGTTATGGACAAGTGTGTTGAAATAGAGGCTCAGTTCAAAACGTTTATTGTTGGCTACTATGCCCATACAAAATCTTGCAAGAGGATGACAAACTGGTCGAGGAAGACTGTAGAAGAGATGAGGCTATTTGATGAATTTCAAGACAATGTTAAAGATGCTTTTGATACTGAGGACATGAAGATAAATGATATGACTTCTTCTTTTTAAGAGAAGCTAACAGATGAAAAAAACATACGAATTCAAGAAGTCAGAGATCAGAATGGGAAGCTGAATTCCGTTTCTCAAAACTGGAAGTTTGAAATGGATCATCGGATTGTGTTTGAAGAGAAATTGAAGGCTCAGGAAGAAAAGATTAAAGCCCAGGAAGAAAAGCTTCAAGCCCAAGAAGAAAAGATTGAAGTGAAAAGTGCAAGAATTATTGTATTAGAGAAGCAAGCTGAAGAAGATCATAAAGACTTAAAGAAGATAAAGACTATTCTAAAGGGTCTCATGGCGAAGGAGAAGGATCCCAAATAGACAGATCTGATCTTTTGTTGTACCTTAACTCTTTTGTTGTTTAAATTTTCAAACGTAATAGAAATTGTGCTTGTCCCTTTTTTTGTTACTAATTTTTCAAGTACTTTGTTTTTTTCCATTCCCCCGAATTCTTTTTGAAAATCACAAAGGGGGAGAAGGAAGAGATCCTTAAGGAAAAATAACTCTAATAAAAGCTTATCTATGGGGGAGTTTTTCATTAAATAATACTTTCTAATTAGTAATGAAATGTCACACCAGAAATCTAGAATACGATCCTTAGAGTTTCAAAGCCTAAGGGGGAGTTAGTCGTATTCATCAATATCCTTAAAGCAAAGGGAGATAAGCCTTAATGTTTTTCTTTCTTCTTAGAATTTCTTTTTCATGGATGTTTGTGCTTTCCAAAAAGGGGGAGATTATTGAGTCAATAAGTTTTTCCTTATGACTTTTCCAATACTTCTTGTTTTGAAAATCACAAACACCTTATCTTTAAGAAAATTACTTTTATAAGAAAAAATTCTTTTATAAGGAAAATTGCTTTTATAAGGAAAATTGCTTTTAATAGGAAAATCACTTTTGTAAGAAAAATTATCCTCATCATATTTTCATTCATAATTTTCCTAAGTATAAGATTCGGATTAATTTCTATTTTCTCGGAATTGTTTAAAAAATTGATATGAAGAATTCTGTTTTAGGATCCGAATTCTGGACAAGAACTGTAATAAAGTTTCACTCTGAAATCCAGATGCGAACTGTAATAAAGTTTCATTCTGAACTCCAGATACAAACTCTAATTAAGTTCTACATTAGATTCAGGATATGAATCCTTATGAAGTTCGACAACTAATTCTCATTATGAATTCTTGTGATGAATTCTCATTACGAATTCTGATGACGAATTCTTATTCCGAATTCTCATTCCGAATTCACCTATTTAACAGAATCTGATCATCTTTGTTTTATACACTCCAAATTTATTTAGACTCCGAATATTATTTTGGTTAGACTCCGAACATTCATTCTTCTTACGCTTTTATAAATTTCTACACTTTAATATTTTTTTTTCACTCCAAACATTCACTCTGAATCTTCACTCCGAACGTTTTAGTTAAGATTTAAAACGATGTCGTACATTCTATTACACTTTTTTTGTTATAAAACGATGTCGACCATTCTGTTATAAAACTTACTGTTGGCTAAGTGACACGTTTACAGGTCCCTCCGATTTTTAAGGAAAATATAACCGTTGGGAAGGAGTCCGACCTTACCTATAAATAGGAGCTCATTTAAAAGAGCTCAGTGCTGAAGTGCTTAAAGGCTGACTGATCTTCGACTCATCTGATTACATGCTTGAAGTGATTTCTAGAGAGAGAGTCTCTTATTAACTCTCAAAGCTTTGTGCGACTCCGAATGTTGGTGATCACATTCGAGGACTTTCGGGGATTGGAAGACAGAGGTGCCGACTACCTTGAAGTTCGAGGGCTTCCTTGCTGAGGAAGAAAGAGGTTTATAACTACCTTGAAGTTGAGGGATTGCGGGGATAGCAAGACAGAGACTCTGATCTTCGTATCGAGGGCTTACCCTAGTGTGGGTAAGACAGACATTCATGAAAGTATAAATCAAGGGACCTTTATCCAAGGTTGTTGGATACCCTTCTCTTTGGGTTAAAAGACTTATATCTTGTTACTTGTAGTTTTACTACTTGTTTATTTCCGCTACATTTTGTTTTATAAGGAAGGTATAACTTTCTTATACTTCCTTACATGTACTCTGTTTCATTTAGATTCTATACGCTTTAAGGTAGAATCTCATATTGTAATCTTTTGTTAAGTTTCAATTTCCGGAACCATATTTCTGAAACCTACTTTCGGAATCTCTTTCAAAGTTATCTTTTGGTATTAGAGGTGTTGTGAATTTGATTAAGTTTAACATTGTTAAACTTAGTCCTTTCCTTTATTTAAGGAAAACATAGTTATTCGTAACGAAACTTAAAGGTTCCAAAGGAATTTTTAATGTTTACAATTCACCCCCCCCCCCTCTTGTAAATTGAGCATCTACATGATTATTTCGATCCTACATATTGGTTAGAAGATCCAGGATTTGTGGTGTTGGGTTTAGACTATGGAGATTCTAATGATGACCATCCTATCAGAAGTCCTCAAACTCCAAATGTTTTAGAAACCACTATTGTGCAGCCAATGGTTCTTTTTCCTCAAAAATATGTGAAGAAAGATTATTTAGAATCAATAAAATCATATATGAATATCCACTTCTATGAGAGATTTGTTAGGTTAGAGAGTTCCATGACTCAAAATCAAGAAGTTGTAACATCTACAATGGAAAGACTAGTTTGAACCTCTCACTCCATCCTGCTAGAGGCAAAAGGACTGCCAGAATCAAATCAGAACCTTGGAAGATTCTATGGAATCTGTGAAATATTCTATAGCCATATTAGACTCTTATATGGCTTCAAGGGATCAGGTGGACAAAGATCTTAGATATGTTAGTGCGGTTTTGAAAATGGTCACTATGTTTGAGGACTTTAAAAATTCTATGGAGACACATGTGAGTGGCCAAGATGAGGATGTGAAAAGGCTGATTAGTGGGATGAAAAAATATTTTAAGGAGACATTGGATTTCACTATGGAACCTTTGTGTGCATATTCTTCATATTCAGCCTCTCCTCTAGTTGATCTAGAATCCTTTAGGACAGTTGTTAGATAATAAGTGTAGAAGTTCTCTAGTGGAAGTTCCTCAGACCCTCAGTCTATGACTAAGTTTATTTCCACTACCAGAAAAATTCATAACCTTGTGGGAAATTATTTAAGGGAAGCTACTCAAGATCAGAAGGCCATCAAAGATAATGTTGATTTCTACTACAAAAGGGTATATACTAACCATCAGATAGATGGTCACTTCATGTTGTTGTTTGAGAGCTTGATAATCCCACCTGTTACTCAGGTGTTTAAGGTTCAGGTAAGTAGGCTCATAAAGTTGACTTCTACCATGGAGAAATTTATGGAGAATAAGGATGATTTTATCCCAGCTATGGAAATAGGAGGAAGTATTATTATAGATTTCAGAAATCTTTTTTTTTCTATTCCTCCATGTGGACTGCATCCCATCATTGGTCCTCCAACCTTTCCTTCTACCTCAGTTGCTTTAGTAT
This sequence comes from Viscum album, assembly GCA_963277665.1. NCBI lineage: Eukaryota > Viridiplantae > Streptophyta > Magnoliopsida > Santalales > Viscaceae > Viscum > Viscum album. The sequence continues at coordinate 634,860,521 of OY728130.1, forward strand.
CTACTAGTGTTGCACCAATGATGACTCTTGAATAGGCCATCAGAATTTTGACCCCTATGAGTCCTTAGAGATCTACACACTACAGGTCTACTGATGATTTTGTTGCAGCTCCTCCTACTCTACTGAAGGCTATCCCTCAGCCTATCCCTCCTTCTTCTGAACCAGCCTCCTCAACTTCTAAATACAATTCTCCCTCAGAAATATCTGATGTGTATTGAATGTGGGTTGTATTAGTTGATAGGGATCTTTGGAACCTTTTTTATAATATACTATTTCTTCATTAATGGAAAATCCTCTTCTGTTTCTTTTTTTCTTACATTGTATTTGTTAATCATAAAGGGGAAGAAATAGGTCAGGTTACAAGTTATGTTCAATTTACAATTTAGGTTTAAGTTTTAAAAAACCTAAAAGGAGGATAAGTTTTTAAGTTGAACATTCATATCTATATTATCTATTTTTTCACATTAATTATGGTTCAAATGTTCTTATACACACCACTAAAGATATTAGAAAATTTTCTTACCCTAATTCAAACATACTGACATAATTTGTGATTATCAAAACGGGGGAGATTGTGGGACTCACCTATTTTGATAATCCCAAATCATGTTTCATTTATATAGAGCATATTTTTTATCTTACAGGAAAATATTTTGTGTGAAAATTATGTTTATATCAAAGTAATAACTATGTACTTTTAATCTCACTGCTCTCTTTTTTAAGCTCACAGTGCAAAATTTCTCTACCGTTTCAAAGGTCATCGATGTAAATGTAACTAATGCAAAGGTCACTGATGCAAAGGTCACTGATGAAAAGTTCACCGATGAAATGGTAACTGATGCAAAGGTCACTGATGAAAAGGTCACCGATGCAAAGGTCACCAATGCAAAGGTCACCGATGCAAAGGTAACCGATGAAAAGGTCACTGATGCAAAGGTAACCGATGCAAAGGTCATTGATGAAAAGGTTACTGATGTAGGGTCACCGATGCAAGGCTAACGCTGAAGGCTACCGATAAATGTTATCAATGGGAAGGATACCAATGATGGTTACCATTGTGAAGGCTATTGTTTAAGGATACTGATGAAGGTTACCGTTGGCAAGGTTAATATTGAAGGTTATCGATGTGCACCTACTATTGAAGCCTACCATTTTGATGGCTATCATTACGAGTCTTCTGATGCTTACACTTCCATACTTTGTAAAATTCTTAAGATTATTCTAACAGTCATATTTGATAAATTAAATGCCTTCGACATTAATTAATGCAGATTGTAGACATATCAAGAGACCATATATGGGTACATTACGAAGTACGAGGAGGACCACACGTGGTCTACTTATTCCAATTGTCAAACCTAAAATATATAAAAGAGAATATCGAGGAAGAAAAGGGGGTAGCATGAGTGCACGAGTCCAGATTTAAGAAAGTGAAGAGCAGTAATATAGAAGTAGCATATGAAGGATATTACTTACTAGATCAAAGAAGAACCATCCTATACTTACACTGTGAACCCACAAGCATCATGAATATCATTTGGGATAAACTCACTTCTGCCTATTGTTCCTCATCAACTCTTGATCAACACCAGAGGCAGAAAAGTCAAATCTAGAACCTGGAGTTGCGACACTCTGTTTAGGAGACAACTTCCAGAGAAAGACTCGAGCAGCAAAATTCTTCACTCCAAGGAGTCAAGATCTGAACTCCAAACACATAGAGCTTTCTAAACTCATGATTATAATCTTATCTCTATTTTTCTCCTTCATTTTACTTTTCTGAGAAGTGTGGTTGTATGTCTATTACACACTCTCTCTCATGTGCTTGAACTGGAGGATACTAAAACCCCTCAAATCAAACTTCACTTATATTTCGTTTGTTACATATAACATTGGAGGAGACCATGCGTGGTCTGTATTATTTGTTTTTTCCGCGAAACATTGTGGTAGAGGGTGTGAACCATGGATAGTTTTTGAAAATTGTTGTAAATCCTGATTCAGGCTATGTATCAAGTTTTTTGTTAATATAAACTACTTGGTGGAAGCTGATCACCCAGTGGAGAGGATTAAGGTTTGTCTTGAGACTGAACCTCTTGTTTAACTAGACTATGCACTATATTTTTTTATACTCTGTTTTATCTATTTTTCACTGCTTATAATTTCTAAAACATAAAACTGTTTTGCATTCACTTTAGTAGTTAGTTTTGGTTAGTGTGTGTGTATGTGTTTAATTCAGTAAAAAAATTTCAAATATTGAAGAATGTGTTCTAAACTAATTTAACTGAGGACTAATAACCATTTGAGAAACATGTTTACCGATTATACATTTATATCTCTACTTCCTTCATTAAGTAGGCTATTTCAAATTGGGGTATCTTTATAATAATTTTTTGAACATAAATTTTAATTAGGAACTCTACTCACCCCCCTCTTGAGATTCCACTCCGAACAACAATATATTTTAACCATATAAATTATTTTGAAGAAAAAAGTTGATTTCAATTAAAATTTAGCGTATTTTCACTATTCATAAAAATATGAAGGTTATTAGAAAAATATCAAAATTTTATCCAAAGTAAATTTTTATTCCATGCTTCCAAATAATAATTTTATCATATCAAATAAAACTTATAAAAGTGCCAAAAACTTTATTTAAAATGGTTGCACCATCAAAAGGTGGTAAAACTACATTTTTTTGAAAAATAATTCTTTTATCCTAAAAAATGATTTTGTTCTCATATCATGTATAAGACTCATTCTAATGTTATAAAAAACATAAAAATGTGTCTAATACTATTCATAATAGATAATTTATATAATATTTTAACAATATATCATTGTTTAGTGAAACTCGGTATCGCGTACAATGCAAGCTATCGAAAAAGGTCACTCATGCGTGTAATGAAAGACAAGTCAGTGTTTCATATAGTGCATGCTTCCTTTGGTGTTGTGAATAACATAATCAAAGCTTAATTAATTTATAAATTAAACAGAATCTATACTCAGTGTTGTGTGATATGAATTCTATCAAAAGAACTTGAAATTGTGTGCAACACAAGCCAAGAGTAGTGTCGTGTATACATATAGCGTAAGATAATATTCTTATAATGTACAACACAAGTCATCAATGAAATTAAAAAAAACTATCTCATAAAATCTCAGCGTGTTCCATATAGTTTGTAGTTCTTGGTCTTGATGTGGTGTAGAACATGATCGAGAATATCAAGTTGTTTCTTTAGTGGATGAGGGTAGCATAGGACCATCATAAGACCTATGTTGATCATAGTTGGAGGCCCCTAGAGTTTTACGTTAGAGACCATATGTTCTTAAGATACCCCCTAGAAATGGGATGTAGATATTTTTATGGGGTAATCATTCTTCTAGGTTTTTTGGTCCCTTTTAGGTGTTGGGGTGTGTTGGAGAGTTTTAAAACTAGTTGGAGTTTCCATCACAATAGGATAGGTTCCATGACATATTCCACTTCTCTATTATTTTTTGATATCTTAATGATGAATCTCGTGTTATTAACTAGTTATAGATAGATATTGAGGACAAGATAATGTTTATGGATTATCCTGTAGAGATCCAAGATAAAATAGAGAAATTGTTGTCTGGATGGACTATTTCATTGGTTCATGTGTTTTATAGGAATGGTGTTCTAGAATAGAGTACTTAGAAATAATAGATGAAAATGTGTGCCAAGTACCTAAAGATTATTTGAGTTTTGATTTGTTCTTTTTTGGTTGTGATTTGATGTTTTTATGTTTTTATGTTGTGATATGTGTTTCTTTTCTTGATGTGTGATGCATGATAAAACCCTAACATGTGAAATGGGGAGGAAATTGATCCTAATATAGATTCATTAACTGCAACGTAATTAAATCCATGCAGACAAGTCGGTACCACCCAGAGCTGATAGTATCATGGCATGGAGGATGATATTATCTAATTTGTATGTTCAAGATAGTGTTTCTTATTGGTTTTGGTTGTCAGGTGGTTAGATGGTTGTGTAGTGGTTGCGTAGAAAAAGTGGTTCTTGTAAATTTTATCAGATAATGCAGTGTTGTGCACAGTGAGAGGTAGTGATGAGGTTGTGCGATATATTTTATGGTTGTTTTAGTAGTTTTATTGGTTCGGGGTATGGTGTGAAGTATGAAGAGTTCCTTGAGAGGTATATTGTTTGGTGGTTGTTTGGGCCACATCTATTCTGGGATTGGTTTTCGATTCTTGTGGGTGAAAATCTTTTGAGATGTACCTAATGTAATAGTTCATTCCCACCTAGTCCATTACATTTCCAGTTTTTTTTTTGGACATGCTTGTGGGATTTCAAGAGTATGGTTGGATGAGTTTTACTTCTAAAATCTAAAAGTATAGGAAATACATGCCCTTTAAGGTTTACATTGTGGGTAAGTTGGTTTCCCAATTGTATAGGGCTGGTTCATGATGTGTATATCTTAGGGGATGAATATTAAAAATTCAGTGTGTGATTTATGAAAAAAAACCCAACATTTATATATCATATAAATGTATTACATATCATGTAATTCGTATATAGAGTGAATTTATAAGAGTTGGATCACAACCATTTTTTTCTAAAACTCATCACACCCTATCTCGTTCCAGGCCATCGATGATTCTCCCTTGATGCATCTTGGTATTCCTTCAATGTGTATAGATCCATGACATCCCATATTTGATATGTGGTTTTCCATCTTCGATCTGTGTATTCGTGTATCATATTTCTTGTGAGTCAATCTGTCATTATCATCTGTTTCTTCTATTATTCAACATATTTTCACTTTGGGTATGTAGTTTAGTTTTGGTTGGGTGTTTGGGATGTGTTTTCATGGAATTTAGGTGCGGTTTAGGATGATCCATGTTTTCTTGTGGTTTAGTTGTGGTTTATGGGTGTTTCTTCTTCACCCTGTAATGTTCAATGAGACTGGAAATCTTCCTTGAGGTAGAGGATCCTCGTTCTAACTATTTTCCATCTTATGTGTGGGATCTACATGCAATTTTTTACCATTTGAGAGATAGTAAGGGTCAGTGTAAACATATAATTAATTTACATGTCTACAATTGATGGGTATGTGGAGTTATCAAATTATTTACCTCTATTATATTTTTTGTTGATGTTATTTTGAATTCCTAGTTCCAATTCTAAAAATAGCAACCATTGGAATCCCTGATTTCACTGTAATTGATATATGTGATGGATCATGATGTATTGTAGTGTGATCGCACCATGAATAAAAGGTTAAATAACTTATATTTGGATAATAACTTGTTACCCTGGATATCTAGTTTGTGTGATAATACCCATGAAAATGTTAAAAAGTAATTTGAAAAATCCCTTGAACAAATACAAAAGTCAGAATGTGTGTTATGTCTGTGTTTGTGATTTTTGTTATGATTTTTTTGGTTTGTGTTTATTATGTGGTGATGTTAGTGACCAACAAGGTTGTGTAGTACATGGTACAGTGATGCAGTGGTTGGATATCATGGATGTGATGTGGGAGGTTGTGGGATGGGGTGTGATGCAGTTGTGGCGTGGTGGTTGTGGCACATTTGTTGTGGTGTGGAATTTTTAGATCAGTGTTTGTGGCATAAATATTGTGGCGTAATGGTTGTGGCATAGTGGTTGTGTCATAGTGGATTATTATGGTGATGTGGCTTGAGTGATTTAATGCAACGATAATGGGGTGTGTGGTGCTATGATGGTTGATTTGTGTTGGGTATGTCATGTAGTTTTGTTATGACAACCCTTCTTTTATTACAATCTTAAACCTAATTTATTTCACAAAACCTTCACTTGATACAACAAGGAAGATAGAGAGGTCTAGTATATTTGGGGCTTAGGAACATTAAATAACAACTTAAAACATGAAATACAACATATTTATTGAAAACTTCTTTTACATTACCACTACATTCCCTCGTACTTAGCATTGCCTGGGATAACCTGAGGACATGCATAAGAAAAGGGTGAGATATAAAGCCCGGTAAGGGAATAATCATGGAATAAAATGAGGAATACAATTCATGTTAGACAATAGGTATATCAACAGAGCACAAGAGAAGCATAAACATAAAGTCATGGTAAAGCATGATAATCATAACATGGAAATGTGGCAACAACACTTAATATGGAATTAGCATGAGCCAAGGCTCATTGCACATTGAGAATGAGAAAATCCTCACTACACATGAAGAACAAGTAAAACCTCATTGCACTTGAATTATCATGAGTCAACACCCAATTCACATGACTTATCATGATACTATACTTTACCCAATGCATTGGGTTGCTATAAGGGTGCACTCTTCTTAAACATTTCATTTCATGCATAAGTGTGCCACATGGATCATATAACATGGATTCATAAAACATCATCATTTATTCTATGAAATATTAATTTGTAATTAATAAATGAATCTTTATAATCAATAAGTAAATGTGCATAGAGGTGAATACCCTTGATAGAGACATGGGCATGGTACTCACTACAGAATGACATTGGTTTGGAAAATCGGTGCAATTTCGGCAGCGTAACGACATGACGTAAGAATTCATAAAAATGGTTGATGAGAGAGAAAGGGGTGTATCATCATATTTACATGAAATGTACAGTAATCTGGGTCATATATATACATGTCCCAACAATTTTTATGTAATTATGAGTCCTGATACAAAATAATTTCTTGAATATAAAAGAGGAGAAGAAATTTCTTTCAGAATTTCGGTATAGTATCGGGTGTACATGGGAGACATTTAATGAGAGAGAAATGGGTATCTCATCATTAAAAAATAAATAGGGAAGTATGGGGGTGGTGAGAAACCATACCCAAACATTTATCATTGAAATTAAAAGGTCCTAACAACATTAAGAAAATTGGACAAAATGATAAAGGAAGAAAAACCCTTACTTGGAAGTGTGCTTCCAAAGGCTTTGAGAGAGGCTTGAGAGAGGCTTATTGGGAGCATGGGGCACCTTGGGAGGATTATAGGGAGAGTAGAGAGGAGTTTGGAAGAACACTAAAGGATTTTGGGGGGGATAAAGTGGGATATTGGGTGGGTTTTTATAGGAAAGGTGAGGGAATTCATTATTATTTAGGGTTGGGACACCTCACATTAAATTAATTCAAACCACAAAACAACTCATGGTTTTTTCCCATGGTTTTTTCCAAAAGGGAGTGGAAAATAATATTTCATAAGGAAAAATTCCGAACTTCCGAAAATAATGGGTTTGATTATGTGGAGGTGAGTCAGACTCCCAAGGAAAACAATTTAAAAATACAAGATGTTTAATAAGCCTTGAAGGGTCCATTAATGTTTTGTAAAATAATTCAAACAAACCCAAAATCATATTATTTTAATTTTAAAACATATATTGGCCGAAAATAAGGCTTAATGTATTTTATTACATCACTATTGGGTCATTATGATGTCGTCAAACAGGTTATATATTTAAACGGTATTTAATTTTTACCCAAAAATTTGACTATCTCAAAAAATTATGAAAAATTCACTGTTATATAATTTCGATGTCTTGATTCCAGAAATAATATTTATTTTATCTAAATAATTATCTAAATATGTGAATTTTTACTTTTAAAATAGAAACCGACATTTCTTGAAAATTCACGGGTTTGGAAAAAAATGGCATTCAAACCTTAATAAAAATTACAATTGCATTGATAAAATTATAAAATAATTTATATTTAAGAAAAATTAATTGAATAATAATAATAATATTTTATTAAAATATTATTTAATTCAAAAATCCATTAATTCATCAAAATATATTTCTTAGTTGAATATTAACAAAAAATAATATTTGTGCTTTAAAAACTATTTACAAGGTAATATAAATAACATGAAAGTATATTCATTATTATATAAAAAAATAAAGTATATTACCATAGTGCTAAGGTCTTATTATATAACCCCTTATAAGACTTTCATTAGACTGAACGGTAAGGTGTGTGATGGTGACTGACTCTTAGGGTGGCTTGGATAACATTGCTCGGGTGGTAATCTCTATCAAATTCTAATTCTCTTGTAGGAGGTACCGCTTGAGCTTAACCTATTGATGCTATGCTTGGGCTTGGTCAAGAGAGAAGCCCAATGAAGCCACCAATTTTTCATGTTCTGACAAATGGGCTTCGTATGGGGCATGTCTACTGGATGAGGTCATCGCTTCCTTTGTCTGAGTAAATTGTATTCCTTAAATCCCTATATTTATACAAATCATGTGATCATTGTTCAAAAGATATATTACCAATGGTCACAATTATTAACATAAAACCAAAGAAGCTGACATTTTATATAAACATTTTACATAAAGAGACATTTAATTAGATCAAGAGGGATTTCCATTAATGAATGTTTAGGTTGTTACATTTGTTGTGTTATTTTCCCAAGTAGCAGTAGAATAAATAATAATACGGGTTTAAATGATTAGATTAATGGGTTGGAAAATAAATGTGAATGAGATGGAAATGGATATGTGAGAAATGGATTAAATGAAATTAATAAATTTATGATTTGTGTTATGTAATGTATGGATAACAAATAAATGATCTGAAACTTATAAGATAAAAGTGGAAAATGTTGGGTGACTTATGTGGTGGTTTTGTGGTTTGTTTTATATATTGATGGAAGAAGTTTTGACGATTTTTGTGTGGTAAGAAGTAGTGATTTAGTGTGTGCTAGTGTTGTTTATGCGAACCCTTAGGTTAGGTATTTGTTTTTTCTTTTTGTATCATATATTTTTATATTATTTAATAATCCCCCACCCAATTTGGACAACCATAACATCACTAAAAGGTTTTTATTTCCAAGTGTTTTCCCAAACATCTAGGATAGTAGTAATACTAATGGGTTTCCACACCCTCTCCCCCACTCTTACTTCAGTAGTGACGTGTTGGACCAGGTGTCTTCAGGAAAGTTGTGATGTGTTGGCCTAAGTGTCTACAGATGAGACATATTGTGGATTTTATGTGATATATGGTCCGGAACATAGTTGGTAGGAGGAGGAAATGAGGTTTATTTCCTTCAATTTCATGCTACCCTACCACTATGGTTCAAGTTTTGATGTGTGGCTCATGTGTGTGTGAGTGAGAGGTGGTGAGTGATCCATATTTAGGAAGGGTTTAGTAAGATGACCTATATAGGTGGTTTTTGGTTCTTCAATTTGTTCACTGGTACAGTAGCATGTTATTTTCACATTTGAAGTTGAGGCCTTAGTTATGTCCCTACTGAGTATACATTTTATGATTACCCTACAAATATAATTTGTTTTCAGGTTTCCAGGAGGTCATCGAGGACCGAGTTGGACATTACTATTTGGGTTGTAGTATTTGTTGAGTCGTTACCATAGACTTTTATTTTTTTGGAATATTACTTTGGATACTTTCATATGTATTAATTTATTTACACATGCATTGCGGAATGGTTTTTGGGTTTACTATTTTATATTCTGCTAGAGTTTTTTTGTGCTTTTTTATCCCATATCCTGGTCATGTTTCATTTATAGAGGGTAATGCCTCCCATATTTTCATATTTTTATACCCTCAGTTCTAGTCACAAACCCATGTCCTATTCGAGGCGGGACTCATAGGTTATTATCTATATCCCTGTATTGTAGCATCTTCGTTGGGAATCGGTTATGACACCATTATACTTCTATCCCTAAACCATAACATACTAACATACCAGGAATCAAGATACATACTCTATAATTTACTATTTCATTTTTGCCTACCAGAAATAATATTTAATATCACTATACAGGAAACAAAATGAAATTTTATGAATTTTTTTTTAAATAGATTAATATTTTTTGATATCATGTGTTGAATGAAACACCACATTTTAATGAATTGCAATATTCTATAAATATTATTCTTCACAAATGAATATTAAAAAAAATTTCTTAAACATAAAATCATGAATATGAATAACCAAATTATAAAAATTAATTATAATTGAATTATATAATGAAATCATATCGATAAAAAGTACATACCTTTTATTACATTCTTTATATGTTTCGAAAATACTATTTTCTCAAAAAAAATTATTTTTGTGAACAAATAATAAAATTATGTTTTCCATTTTAAGAAACATTATTTGAAAAATTAATCATCATTTTTGAAATATTCATTTAAAAATTATCATTGATTGAATTTTTGAGAAATTTTTGCATATTTTAATTTTTTAATGACTAGTAAAACAATAATGATTTTTATTAAAAACTGCCTTTTATTTAAATAATTTTCTAGATAAATATTATTTTAATATGGAATTAAAAGTAAAATTAGTTTAATTATATTTTTATTAATAAAATTTAGTTCATTAGAATCAATTCCATATTTAAATTTGATATTAAAACGTTCTATATGTTAGAAATTTTTCCCTTTAAAAAACAACTTTTTCTTCATATCTGTGAGTTTTATTTTAAAATATTTTCTATCACTTCTAATAATTTAATTAGATAAAATGAATTCAATAATTGGAATCAATATGATTTATATTATATAATATTTTCAAATTATTGTTTTTTATAAATATTAGTAAAAATAACAAAAATAATAATTATAAGGATTAAGGTTATAAAGGAGTTTTACACGTTGTATAAACATGTGTTAAAATTAATTTTCAACACATATAGGAACTTTATTTAATATATTAAATTTCATATTTATAATAATTGGGTCCAAATTATATAATGAATCATGATTTAATTTTATTATTACAGGTAAAAATACCTAGGAAAATAAAAAGATACATGATACCGTGGGGAAAATTATAACGGTAAACTTGAGAAAACTTAGAGGATGAGGAGATAACCTATTTAAAACATGTTTATTTCATTTTTTGGATGTATTTATAGACCATATCATCCCTCCACTCCATTATTTATCAAATATCAAGGCTTGTGGCATGAGAGTGACTTCCCATTATTGAATAGTTTTTTATTTTTACAAAAATGTCACTCTATCTCAATTATAAAAGAGAACATGCTTCTGCCCACTTATTAAAACCTCAAAATCCCATTGGAGCAAACAAAAACTACCAAAACTACTCCCCAAAATTCTTATGAATTTTCTATATATTCTTTTCATCCAAAAATTCCCACCTTATGGTCCTTAATAAGATATCTAAAGGAGGTTGTTTTAAGAAAAGGTAATTGTCTCCACTAAGCCCTTTCTTTTCATTTATTCTCTTACCACCTATATTCATGTACTGGTAATTTCAATATAATAACACCATTATCTACCATATACTAATTTTTTAATATTTTTATTGTGTAACCTACATCTATATCCTCTTCCATCAAATGGGAAATAAAATCATTGATCCTGTGTATAGTAGACTATTATCTCGCGAACCGTTGAATTTATTTTTCCATCACCACATCACATGGGTGAATATAATAATTGATAATAATTATATATTTGATATTAATAACATAATTATACTTCAGTAATTATTTTAATGTCCCGGAATTTCCGAATAATTTTTTTAATTATACGGAATTATTCTGAGATCGTGAAATCTGGCGGCGCGCGATTCTAAGGCCCAAAGTGCCTGGAATGAACCATCAAAGTTTTTTTAAACTTTAAATAATGCACGTAAGAATTTTTCCTTAAAAAGTGTAAAAAATCTTAAACGGTTTCCCGGTTTAGAAATCTGATGGCACCGTTGCGTTCATAATGGTGGGTTTACCGTTGGTGCGACTGAAGTTTAGTCGGTGCGGGCCTCCTGTGAGAAAACCCGATAATGGCATACCTATAAATAAAATAATTAAATAAATTATTTTATTTTTCATATGCTTATTACTCACAAACGGTAGCTCAGATTGAAAATCAGAGACCACCGCTGAACTCGTGAGGGTATGATTTATTTAGGAAGATACAAACTTTGGCCGACGCAGGCCACGAGTGAAGGTTAGTTTTTTCCCGTAAATAAAATAATTAAGTGACCATTATTTTATATTAAAATCCTTAACATTTAAATGGTAACTTGGGTTGGAAATTTGAGAGTACCTTTGGGATCGTTGGGGTGTGTTTAACTTAGGTAGAGCCTAACCTTGACTAGCGTGGGTCGAGGGCGACTATTAATAATTTTCCAAACTTTTTTTCGGGTACATTCAGTAAACGTGTGAGCGGTGTTTTATAACATTTGAACTGGTGCTCATATTAAAAATTAGAGGGAACCATTTGGGAATTAGGAAGGTTCCTAATTTATGGGCTTCTATTAATTCCACGAATGTTGCACACCCTCCCCATTTCCTATTTATATGGATCATGGGAGGTGGTGTTGGAACTTCTTTGCCAAACAACGAAGTGCAGAAAAAGTGCAGTGATGCCAAACCCTTGGAGGACGAAGCCAGTTCCAACATGAGGTGACGAGCTACACTGAAACCCTGAACCATAGATCGTTGATCGAGTGACTTCGTTGGAGGATACTTGCGGGGGACAGCAAACACCGACCCGCTTCCACAAACACGTTCTCACCATCGTTCTTGAGGTTGGGGTTTTATATAAGTTTAATTTTATTATATTGTTTCTTAATATCCTAATTTCACAATGAAAATGGCCAAAAGAACATGGCCATCATCCCGCACATAAACCTTTCTCCTATTTCTATTTATTCTTCGCACGTTCTTCTTGCGTTCCTTAACACCAGATATTTATTAACACTGGAAACACTGAGTTTTTCTGAGTGCGATATATGGACGTGAAGCCCGTTGGCCGCGGTAGAGCAGGGTGAAGGCCAGTAACTGTCTGGACATGTGGTAGAGTAGTAACGCGCATCTATGAAACCATTCAAGCAGGAGTTCTTGGCCGCTTGGCCGCAGCGGAGGTCGAACGGCGGTCGGCCTTTCGGCTGGTCACAGTGGAGCAACGACACACGACCGCACTGCTGGGAGGAAATCCGGTTGGCCTGCCGGCCGGCCATTCCAGATAGGGAGGGACCCCTCCGACAGGTCCCCCATGCCACCCAGTCGAATGGTCCCATGGACCATTTGAGAAAACCGAAAGGGGGCGCACCTCTCTTTGGCGTCCGCTCAGGCGGACCGCACTGCCCGGCGGGCCGCGCTCGGCGGGACGCACCACCGCGCCCCACCACCGGACTAGGCTGGGCCGCCCCTTCGTGGGTCGAGCCAGACCACGACTCAGCAGTTTGGGCCCGCTAAGGCGCAGGCCATCTGGGCCAGACATGAATCGGTTCGGGCCGACTCAAACTAGTTCGGGCCGACCCAAGCCGGGTCGGACCAGACCCGGGCACATCTATGCCCAGTTACGCCTTCGTAGCCATAACTTGTGAATCAGGAATCAGTTAGACGAACCGTCTATAGCACTGGGATCCTTGGATAGATAAGGTCCTTTTTGTATACTTCACTTCAATTTTGGATAAGGTTGGAGTATGGATGGATAAGATCGGACCCCGAATCTAATCGGGCCCTCGGAGTAGAAATACAAATAACATACAAACTGGGTGTCTGATTGATGCGTCGTCTATTGTGTTGGGTCCCTTTTGATGTGAAGGACCTTTGGTATACTTCTTTGTGGGACTTCGGTGCGGTTGAGGTGTGATTGATGTCATGGGGAGCGGTTCTCCCAAGTGCGCTACATTCGAAACCCTACGACTGGCTGAGATCAGAGGACTGCTGGCCATTATGACTCGAAGTGACTCAACAGGCCTAGTGGGGAGCACCTCTGTGTGACATGGTAGACCCACAATACATGATAGGAGGAATACCTTAGTAGGCCACGATGGGGAGCGCCTCTGTGTGATGAGGCAAACCCATGGTGGGGAGCGCCTCGGTGTGACGCGGCAGAACCATGGTTCTCAACAAGAGGAGTACCTCAGCAGTCCAAGATTAGTGGGAAGTGCCTATGTGTGATGCAGTAGGCCCACTATACTTATTTGTGGAAGTTTTATCCAGTAGCCGAGGTGTTCAAGATCTGTGACTGACAGTGCTATGGTTACTACCCTATAATATAATTTGTGGTGAATTCCCTATATATCACAATGCAGCGAGTGTCTTGAGGAGTGGTTCCTTAAAGTGTGATACATAAGGAAAACTGCGACTGGATGATATTTGATGACTGATGATAGATTCGACTCGATGTGACTTGACAGGCCCAGTGGGGAGCACCTCTATGTGACGCGGTAGACCCACAGTTAGGATTGCCTCTGTGTGACGCGACAAACCCATGGTACTCAATAGGAGGAGTACCTCAGCAGGCCATGAGGGGGAGCGCCTCTGTGTGAAGCAGCATACCCATGGTGGGGGGAACCTATGTGTGACGTTGCAGACCCACAGTACTTGATAAGAGGAGTACCTCAGTAGTCCAAGGTTAGTGGGAAGCACATCTATGTGATACGGCAGGCCCGCTGTACTCGATAGAGGAGGAGTTCACCCGCAACCGAGGTGTTCGAAATTGTGACTAGAAATGTTACTTATTACTACCCCTAGAATAAATCCTGGTGTTAGTTGTCTTTACTTTGTGCTTGTGATTGAGGTTGTGTTATGTGATACTTCAACTATGTGGTGTAACCTTGGTGGTATATTCCCTCATGTATGAGATGAGTATAGATTGATAACATAGGTATATGCATGAGAATATACCTAAGCAGAGTAGGGATCTTTATTTTTGGTCTTTCCTTTGTGGAACTCTAGTAGACCTACGGGGTCTCGATGTCCCTACTATGTATCTTTATACTCACCCCTGCATGGGCTTCGCCCGCACCTTATTGTGTCTTGTGTAGACGACGTACGACATTGATCAAGGCTATGGGAGCTAGGACTGGACAGTGCTCGGAGGTGAACCATTTGGTGTGACGCGATGCAGGGACTACTGATTGTGAGCTGTACCTACCCTTCAGGCACGAATGGGGTGGACTGTTTGGTGTGACGCAATGTTGGGACTACTGATCATGAACTTTACCTACCATTCAGGTAGGATCTGTGGGGGAAGATCCATGAGATTCTTTTAACCTTTTTAGTTATTTTTTACCTTTTAGTTGTACTTTTACTTTCCAGTTGGTCTTGTATTCTGGACCCCTTACTTTCAGCACACTTTTTCTGCAGCAGATTACTTCAAAGTTGCTTCTTGTTGTGTTCTTGGACCATGTGTTTTTACAGGTTTAAAGGCAATGCCTTCCCATTTTAGGGAATATGCCTTTCAGTGTTAGTCGCCAGCCCCTGGCCTATGGAATGCGGGTTTGGGGTAGTCATGGTACAGGCCCCGGGGGATGGGTCATGACAATTATAATATCATATATACCTTCTTACTTTCCATTTTGTGAGAATACAATGGCATCGCTTGTGTGTACGGTGGACTACCGCATAGATAAGAAATCTGATTCATTTTTCACTTATGATTTACATGGAAGGTAATAAGGATAGATATAATAACAATATGTGATATACATTAAATCATAATGATTTCAGTAATTTGATATATTATTTACCATCCTTTCATTCCTTCTGTCGAGAAAATGGAAACAACGTTCATGTGTAAGTATGACCTACAGTCACCGTGAATGGTGTAAATAATTTTCTCTATATAAATTTTAACAACTACTATAAATACATATATGATTAATATATATAATATTTATAACATATTTATCCTTTTTTATATTATTTAACCACTATGAAAATAAAATAACCAAAAATACCAAACCAAAACATACATGAAATACAAAGTAATTATCACCTGAAAAATAATTTTAACAAGTAATTGTTAATAAATGGATAATAAGAGTTCATATGTAAAAAATATATTTTATAATATATATTATTATGGTTCTTTAATACATGAATAATAAAAATATATTTATTATATTGGAATTTTTAACTTGTAAAAATAAATTCAAGACTTGAGGTTAAGGAATTTCATATCAAATTGTCTTCTTTGGGATATATGTTATGTTATGCCATCCATCCAAGTCCATTTTTTTATTTTATGAATCTTTTTTTGGCTAAGTTGGAACAACAACAAAACAAAAAAATAACATAACTAGAAAATACATGTGGTCAAAGTTATTATTTCAAGGGGATTATGATTCAGAAGATACCCAAGTGGTAAATGTTTTATGTTATTATCTCATCATTTATTAGGGTTGTTTATTATTATGATTATAATGATGAAATATTATTATATAAATATAAATAAAATATTTAAATTTATTATCCTGTATTTATTTCATGAAAATACAATATTTTCTTTCATTTTCCTCTCTTTGTATAATAAATATTCTAAAAGAATGTTTTTAAGGAAAACTCGGCTTTATTTCTTTTTTCGGTCAAAAATACTTTTTTGTAGAATAGCCATGTTTTCTAGGTATTATTTAATGAAATATTTTAATTTTATCCAATGAATTAACAAATAAATGATTACCCACATCGTAATTTAAAAAAAAATAAAAGGAATCTTCTTGTTGTTTTCTAAATGAGTAATTTTTTGTCTTTTTACCGAAAATGTGAAAGAAATCTATTTTTAACATGTATGACATTAATGGTATTTCCCACTATCATGAATACTTGATGTTTTCAAGGTTAAATTTTAATTTTAAAATATTATATTAATAGAAATTTACTTCTACAATTTTCAGTGTAATTTTATTTTTAAAAATGTTATTTTCAAAGTGAAAATTTTATTTTCCTCAATAAATATTCCAATTTATCTTTCAAAATCATTTTCCACCTAAGATGAAAAAATTTTATGTTACTCATGATTAAATGGGGATATTAACCATGGATGAAATTATTGTTATTTATTTAAATGTTTTATTTCTATAATGATAATATTTTTATGAAACTCTGTCCTTTTTTAATGGGTTATGATATGAAAAAATAATGATGAAAACTGTTTATTTTATACATGTTATTATCTGATGAAATGTTTATGAAACCCATTTATTTTCTTGGGTTTTGATATGATGAATTTATTAGGATCTTTTGGAACACATATGTATTATTTTGATTATGTGATAGTTGTAACCTGTATCACCCTCCAATGCATTGGGTGAATATTGATATCTTATGAAATAAAAATGACTAGAATATGGAGTGAACCTAGTTCAGTAAGGGAAAACATACACTATGATGGTCTTGGGAGTGAAAATTGACTATTACGATGGTTTGGGGGTAGAACCCATTATATTATGATAGTTTTTTCAATGAGCCTTGACTACTGAGTAATTGATATTCTAAGCCTATCTATATTCAACAATTCCATGTATTATTCCAATGTTATGATTCCATGGATTGTTTTCTTTGATTCCTTTATGATTCATGTCTTATGAAATACCAAGATTTTTTCCATAACCCATGATTAGGATCTATGATATGCAGTTTATAGTCTTAAAATGTTATTCTCATGTTTTAAAACCCTTATCCTAATGTTATATTGATATCTACCTTGTTTACCCTTACTAAGCATCTGAGATCACTCATTCTTATGCTTCCATTCACTAGGGTATAAAAAATGGTTTTTATGTTTGTTATGTCTAAGAAGGGTGATAATAATGAATAACTAAGTGGGAGGTAATGTATAAATCTTATCGACAAGTTCTTTATGTTTCAATGTTCTTAAAGACGCTAGACCTAAACAATTCTGGTGTGGATCATTAAATTATGGAATAAATATTAATTTATTAATATTTAATATTTATATATAATAATTTTGGGTATCAAGAGTTGGTATCAACATAAGGTTTATATAACCATTGTAAATTAGGATGAGAAAACTTTAGTGACATCCCTATTGATATCTCTAAGGGTAAGTTTGAGGATAAGTCAATGAATAGGAAAATGGAAGATAATTTTTTTGAATGATAGAGTTAGTGGTTTCCAATAAATTACATCCCAGTATGGATACTTAAACTGGATATGGATATGGAATAGTTATACCTAGGGATAATATGTAGAGACCTGTACTTGACATACGTGGACATTACATTAATTTTTCGGACTAATTAATACATAACAAAAACAAACACACAAGGACCGTAATAGTTTAGTGTCTTTGTAAACTCGGAATGTAATCTTCTAATCATGGTGAAAGATCTTCAATGTCTCCCATAAAGATCTTCCCCTTTTGTTTTTCTTACCTAAAACCTTTGTTTATATCCTGGAGAAATGAAAACATAAAAAGGGAGAGCTCAAATTCTCAGTAATGGTAATCATAGAGAATATAAAACAATCCATAAACATTTGACTGAAAAAACTTGAACATACAATCTAAACATCAAAATCTTGAGTAAGGACACAAATATTGGAAGTACGTAAGGCGTATATCATAAAGGAACATCAATCATTATAAAATAGCATGTAACTAAAACATTTAATTGTGGAAAACCATTAAGCATATTATATGATTTCCATAGAAGCCAAGGCATTGCTTCCAAGACCATCTTACTGGACAAAGTCCCTTTCTGAATCAAGTTCACTCCTCGTTCCAGTCATGTATCACTGAACTAGATTAACTTACCATTCTAGCCATGTCTATTTCATGATATATAAATCTTTACCTAATGCATTGGAGGTAGATATAGGTCCCACCCATCTCATAATGAAACCATTCTTACTTTTTCCACAAAATAAACATAAAACATTCATCATAACCCAAAGAATAAAATGGGTTTCATAAACATCATCTCATCATCCCATAATCCATATAAAACAAATGGATATCATTTCATCATAATAAAAATTACACCATGTAAATAATGAATACATTATACTTTAAACATAAACATGCCAAATAATTTCATCTTAGATAGAAATTAGTTTTGATAAAACACTTCAAATGAATTCTTGAGGAAAATATCCTTTCTTCTTCAAAATCATTTTCTTTTCACAAAATGCCACAAAATTTTAAAAGAAAAGGATTTTATTGAAAATAACCATGAAAAAATTTATAGGAATCTTCATTAAAATTAGGTGTTATGAAACCGTAAAAATCCGTTCATTCCATATAAGTTAAAAAACATTCTTCTCGTACTTTTGCCGGAAAAGTAAAATGTACCTCATATGGTAAACCAAAGAAAGATTATTTCCATAACACAATGTAAAAGTTAAATAGGGGTAAAAATGAATTTAACAATACATGGAAAAATATTAAACACTTTATGAAAACATTTTTATGGACATGGAAGAAAAATATAACCCCAGTAAATACTTACGAATAAGCAATCTCGGATAAAAATGAGATTGTAATATTATCCCTTACCTTATGTATGATATGCATCATATGTATCTGAACCTCCTGTATAATGATTTAAATAATGTCATTGAATTATTATAAAATCATATTAATTGTTATTATATCATATATGGTTCACTTATGACTTTATATTACCCGTTCGTTTATAAATTCCATGTTAAAGCAGCATTTTGGTAAAATCGTTTCATTTATCGTACATTTTTCGACGTGTTGGTCTTGATATTATTACTTATATCCTAATTTACTTAATTATAGAATTTAAAATATGATTTATAAATAATATTTATTCATAATATACATATATATAATAGATCGATAAATGGAAAGAAATACACCGTTCTTGGAGACGGTAGACCGTACGTACGCATGAACGCTGTTTTTCGTTTCCTTATTGAATTGAATGGAATTAAGTATATGAAATACATATATATATATACATAAATCCAGTAGAATTATTATGTCATATATTTAATTATTATTTATTATATATACTTTATAATCATTCTTGAATTGTTAACATGGAAAATGAATCTCATCGCGTCATGGAGACGGTAATCTGTACGTACGCAAGAGCGATGATATCATTCCCATATTTGATGAATGGTATTTTAGTGGATGATATAATATCATAGAATAAGTATGATGTTATAATAATTATATATAGTTATTATTTACACCATTATACCCATCCAGGTAAGGTGGTGGTGGAAAAACTGATTACACCACGGCGTGGAGACGGTATTCCGTACGTACGCACGTGCGGTGGTTTCATTTTCTATAGGATGGGTAAAAGGTGAAATAGGGTTGTTTCATATTTATAATAACATATCCATATATAAATAATACTTATGTTATTACTTTATAATGAAACAACTAAAGAAGAGGAAGTATAAGAAGAAAGAAACTTGAATGAGTCGGTAGAAGAGATTACCTCTTCCTCGACACACCTCCTTTAAACTTCTTCTTAGGGCACTAGAGTTGGTCTTTTGAGAAGACCAGAACCTATATGATGTAACTAGATAGGTTGATAAGAGTAATTTTCATGGTTTGTATTAGCTTCAAGTCTTAACAGGGTGTGAAGAGAAGAGAGAAGGTGTGCCCTTTTTATAAGGGTGGAGAGGGGCACCTTTGAAAAAACTTAAAATATTATTTTATAATAAAGTCATATTCGGTTTATATTAGCTCCAAATTGATTTATTTCGAGGATAAAGTGGGTATGGGTCAAAAAAATCTAAACCTATAGGTTTTATACAAGTTTATATTACTATTTTAACCTTATCATTTAGATTTAACACTAAGTTAAATAATTTCACTTTTACTGTGTCTTCTTGTTTTTTTACACTATATGGTTAATAAACAAACTATAACAAGCCAAACGAACCCCAAGTGGTTATTTATAAATATATATATTCTTATATAAGTCATTTATCCTAACCTTATATTTTTAGGAATAAAATAACAATTAATAATATAATATTTGTTTTAAAAACTATTTTATGTCAGTTTTGACACTAATTGGTACTTGATTTTTGTGAAAATCATAACAACATGATTAGTTTTAAAAGATTTAATTAAAGTGATACTAAAATGTCATATTAACCTATAAAATTAGCATAATTCATAGAAAGTCTCAAATTACATTTATTTGGGTATTTATAATATCAATTATGTTAATATTTCATTAATAAAGAAATTACTGCATCATTATTGTGTCATAAATAAATTAAATTATTTAATGTATAAAAATTATAAATAAAATAAAATTAGGTAGAAAATAGTTTTATATTTCTAATAAATATTTATAGTTGAATTTATGTTATGTATAACCCTATATTAAAAATGTTTTAGTTATTAAAATTTGATTTAACTATTTTAACTCTTTTTTTAAATAAAATAATAATAAATGTCCAAATCAAATCCATGTGGACCTAAAGGGTAGTATTTTATTCCTAAGGTTGTTTCTGGTCTAATTACACTTATCCAATATAATTAGGACATGTGTTCGGTTAATAATAATATGATATTTACCCTTAATAACCCTATTTACTTTTAACCGTGGTAAATAAAAGTAAAAAGTTACTATTCAAAAAAATTATTTGTATCTTATTGAACCACATTTTATTCCTTGATATTAACCATGTCTCTCGGATTTTCTAAATTCCACTCATAGAATCGGTAAAATTAATTTTTATGTAAATTGTCAAATTCTC
This sequence comes from Viscum album, assembly GCA_963277665.1. Classification (NCBI taxonomy): domain Eukaryota; kingdom Viridiplantae; phylum Streptophyta; class Magnoliopsida; order Santalales; family Viscaceae; genus Viscum; species Viscum album. The sequence goes on from OY728130.1 coordinate 634,881,982, forward strand.
CTAGGAGGTGGGTAAAAGACGGTGAAAAGTTAAATAAAATTTTTATATATCTATTATCATTATAAAATAACTTAAATGAATTACATTGAACTTATGTAGGTTTTATGTATCAATTTTTACTTAAAATAAATTTAAATAAAAAGTCAGTTTTAAAATAGTAACCCAGTGTTTTCACTATTCATCAAAAATTGAAAGTTTGCAGAAAAATACCAAAAATTCACCCTATGCTAATTTCGATATTCCGAATCCAAAAATGAAGTCTATTTTGAAAAATAAAATTTCATAAAGTGGGTATTACTATTCATAATGACTAGTTTATATAATATTTTAATAACATATCGTTGTTTAGTGAAACTCGGTATTGTGTACAACACACGCTATCGTGGAAGGTCGTGATTACATGTAAAGCAAGCCAAGTTAGGGTTGCGTGTAGTAAAATATTCCTTTATTGTTGTGTATTATAGAATCCAACCGTATTTCATTTATAAATTGAATATATATATATATACACTCAATGTTGCGTAGAATAACTTCAATCAAACGAACTTGAAATTTTGTGTAAGACGATCCAAGAATAGTGTTGCGTATACGGTGTTGCATATAGATCAAGCTAATTTTGGTGCTGCGTACAACACAAGATATCAATTAAAAAGAATAATACTCATTAAATATCGGGTTGTTACATTAAACCCCCCTTAAAATGAATTTCCCACTGAAAATTCGTCGGGTTTATAAATGGTTTACTACTTGAAAGTTTCTTTAATCGAAACCCACATCGTAAAAAGGAATACGAAAACATAACTTTAAAAAACTAAAGTATGAAATGTAATGATTACCCAAATTAACTCATCGTTGGGTTTCCACATAGGAGAACATAGGTTAAAATATGGATATGGAAGAGAAATCTAACCATAAAGTTCTGATGGAGAGTGGAAGAGAAAATGGCTATGAAAAAGCCATCAATCACAAAGCCATAAATTTGTGATGACCTAAGGTGCCATCTGATTCATCATATATGAGGGCAATAGGACAACATTTTTGATTTTCAAGCTCATTTCCGTAAAGTAGAAAAAAATTGGAATTAGAAGAAATACTTTCTTGATTTTGGTACAATCTCACCGTTTTTCATTACTTGATAATTTTCCACTTCATCTATTAATGAAATGAAGTTAAATTTGTTATTTGTTAAGTGTTAGTAGATCATGCGATAAAATGATAGGTCGTTCCATCTGTCTCAAACAAAAGGTTAGAAAAAGTTATTAAATATACATAAGTCCATCTATAGTGAGATTAATCGTATATGGTTCCTAAAATGGACTTATACTTCATATATCATACTACTTAATAAATTAAAACTAATTTATACTAACCAGGGAATTCCTGTAGGATAGTGGTATGTGATAAAGGCATGTCGTACTTCAGTTGTGGGTTTGATTCCCACAGCCTTGTCCGACGCGACGGGTTGTCGCTCGTCCTATGGGGTTGTCTTTTTTCAAAAACTATACTATTATAACATTAATGAAATAATATCAAAAAACAATTTTTATCCTTAAATAATACTATCTTATGTCCAACATAATCCATTCTAATCTTTAGGATTATCCAAAATACATCTGTCCAATCGAATAGTATAAAGAAAATGGTTACTTGAAAGGTCACATAACAAGCACGTTAATACCACCATTTATCCCCCATATATCATAAAATATATCCTATTAGTCACATTCCAAAAATGTGAATACCTTAATCATGTATTCTTTTGAAACATTAATTACCATAGAACATTAGTGAAAAACATGAATGCTGTTAAAAGTTAACTCATTTTACATACCAAAATCCAAAAACTTCTATATACTCAAACCATGTTATCACTTTGTCCTTATATCAGTCATGAGCTCATGAATACTATCAAACATTTCATTTTCTCTTTATCCTTTCATTATGCTCATATCATCTTCTTTTCAAAAATATATGAATAACCTTTCATGGTTATAGGTACAATTCAACATATACATTCAAATAATTTAGAAAAAACAATAGTGTAACAATCCTTAGAAGTGTATTTATTCTATAGTACCATTACCTATACAACATAACTCTTGATAAACATAAACCATTCCACTACCTTCTTAAACCATTGACCAAGCATGAACAATTCATTCATCTCACATATCATTTGTAGTCTCTTCATCATCATCAATATAAATACTACCCATACGACCATACTGATTCTCTTCATGAGGATTTCCCTTAGGGAATTGGTTTAAATAATACCCATACATTCCACTTTTAAAACGTTTAACCATTGTTGATGTCTTAGAAATACCATTATTCTTTTCCATAGTGTTAACTGAACCTTTTCCTTTGCAATTACTAACATTGTGTCCTTTTTTTCCACACCCAAATCATCTTCCAGTTCCTTTGAAACATTCTCCTGGATGCCTATTCCCACATGATTTACATGAGGAAAATTGAACTTTATTTCCTCCATGATCATCATGAAACTCCATCTTTCTCTTATTAGCTGAGTCAGGAAACTTACCAAAGTTGAGATTATTGATCATATTATGAGATTGCTAATTAAGAATAATAACGATTTTTGGACTTCCAAATCTCGTTTCATTTGGTTTCTCATGAAGAATATCATTCCATTGTTCATTATATCCTCTATTATCATGAATCTTCCTGTTTCCAGCCATTTTCTAAAACCCAAAAAGAATAGTGTGAGAAGAGAAAATCATGCTAGGAAAAACAACATAATAAAGGGGGAGTACCGTCAATATCTAACATCTTAGGTTAAATTATAATATCGTTACCGTAATTCTAGGACTATAACCTATATGTATACTTATCCTTAGGGGCATCCCTAGAACTACATTAGAAATATCTCTAGGGATTTCACTAAAGTGTTCGCATCCTAGTTTCCAAAGGTTAACTAAACCTTTCCTCTGATACCAACTATAGATACCTGTACTTGATTTACATGGACATTAAATTTCTTTTTTGGAATACTTAATGCATAACAAAAACAAAAACATAATGATCGTAATAGTATAGTGTCTTTGGAAACTTGGAACGTAATCTTCTAATCATGGTGAAAGATCTTCAACATCTCCCATAAAGATATTCCCTTTTGGTTTTCTTACCTAAAACCTTTCTTTATATCCTAGGGAAAAGAAAACATAAAAAGGGTGAGTTCAAATGCTCAGTAAGGGTAAACATAGAGATCATAAAACAATCCATAAACATTTGACTGCAAAAACATGAAAATAAAATATAAACATCAAAATCTTGAGCAAAGACAAAAATCATGGAAGTACGTAAGGTGTATATCATAAAGGAACATCAATCATGATAAAATATCATGGAAATAAAATATTTAATTGTGTAAAACCATTAAGAACATTATATGATTTCCATAGGAGCCAAGGCATTGCTTCCAAGACCATCTTGGTGGACAATGTCCCTTTCTGAATCGAGTTCACTCCTCATTTCAGTCCTGTATCACTGAACCAGATTAACTTACCATTCCATCCATGTATATCTCATGAGATAACAATCTTTAACCAATTCATTGTAGGGAGATATAGGTCCCACCCATCTCATAGTGAAATCATTCTTACTTGTGCCACAAAATAAACATAAAACATTTATCATAACCCAAATAATAAAATGGGTTTCATAAACATCATCCCATCATCACATAATCCATATAAAACAAATGGAGATCATTTAATCATAAGGAAAATTACACCATGTAAATAATAATGACATTATACTTGAATCATAAAAATGACAAATAATATCATCTTAGATGGAAAATAGTTTTGATAAAACACTTGAAATGAATTCATGAGGAAAATATCCTTTCTTCTTCAAAATCATTTTTTTTCACAAAATGCCACACAATTTTATAAGAAAAGTATTTTATTTAAAATAACCATGAAAACATATAGATGAATCTTCATGAAAATTAGGCGTTATGAAACCATAAAAACATGTTCATGCTGTATAAGTTAAAAAAACGTTCTTCTCGTACTTTTTCCTGAAATGTAAAAAAGTACCTCGTATGGTAAACAAAAGAAAGAATCTTTCCATAACACAACGTAAAAGTCAAATAGGGGTAAAAATGACTTTGAAAATACATTGAAGAATATTAAACAGTTTATGAAAACCATTTTATGGACATGGATGAAAAATATAACCCCTGTAAATACTTAAGAATAAGAAATTTTGGATAAAAATTAGATTGAAAAATTATCACATACCTTATGTCTGATATGCTTTGTATGTATCCGAACCTCCTATATAATGACTGAAATAATGACATTGAATTATTACAGAATTGAATGAAATTAAGTAGATTACATACATATATATATATATACATAAATCATGTAGCATTATTATGTCATATAATTCATGATTACTTATTATATATACTTTATAATCATTCTTGAATTGTTAACATGAAAAATGAATCTCATCGCGTCGTGGAGACGGTAATCCGTACGTACGCATGAGCGATGATATCGTTCCCATATTTATAGAATGGTATTAGAGTGGATGATATAATATCATAGAATCATTATGATGTTATAATAGTTATAAATAGTTATTATTTACACCATTATCCCCATCCAAGTAAGGTGGTGGTGGAAAACCTGATTACACCACGCCGTAGAGACGGTATTCCTTACGTACGCACGCGCGGTGATTTCGTTTTCCATAGGATGGATAAAATTTGAAATAGGGTTGTTTAATATTTATAATAACATATTAGTATATAATTAATACTTATGTTATTACTTTATAATGAAACAACTAATGAAGATGAACTAGAAGAAGAAAGAAACTTGAAAGAGTCGGTAGAAGAGATTACATCTTCCTCGACGCACCTCCTTTAAACTACTTCTTGGGGCACTAGAGTTGGGCTTTTGAGAAGACCAGAACCTCTATTATGTAACTAGAGAGGTTTAGAATAGGAATTCGCAGGGGTTGGATGAACTTCAAGGCTCAAAAGGGTGTGAAGAGAAGAGGGAAGGGGTGCCCTTTTTATAAGGGAGTAGAGGGGCACCTTTGGAAAAACTTAAAATATTATTTTATAATAAAGTCATATTCAGTTTATAATAGCTATGAATTGATTTATTTAGAATCTAAAGTAGGGATGGGTCAAAATAATTTCAACCAATAGGTTTTAGACATGTTTAGGTTACAATTTTAACCTTATCATTTATATTTAACACTAAGTTAAATAATTTTACTTTTACCGTGTCTTCTTGTTTTCATACACTATATGTTTAATAAACATACTATAAAAATCCAAAAGAACCCCAAGTGGTTAATTATTAATATATATATTATTATCTAATTCATTTTTCCGAACCTTAGATTTTTATGAATAAAATAACAATTAATAATAGAATATTTTTTTAAAAAACTATTTTATGTCAGTTTTGACACTATTTGGTACTTGATTTTTTTGAAAATCATAAAAACATTATTAGTATGGAAAAAGTTAATTAAATAAATACTAACATGTCATATTAACCTATAATATTATTGTAATTCATAAAAAGTCTCATATTACATTTATTTGGGTAATTATAATATCAATTATGTTAACATTTCATCAATAAGGAAATTACTGCATCATCATTGTGTCATAAATAAATTAAATTATTTAATGTCTAAAAATTATAAATAAAATACCATTAGGTAGTAAATCATTTTATCTTTATAAGTAATATATATAGTCGAATTTATTTTATGTATAATCCTATATTAAATTTTTTTTAGTTATTAAACATTGATTTTAACTATTTTAACTCTTTTTTTAAATAAAATAATAATAAATCTCCTAATCTAATCCATGTGGACCTAAAGGGTAATATTTTATTCCTATGGTTGTTTTTGGTCTAATTACACTTATCCAATAGAAATAGGACCAATTTTAGGGTAATAATAATATCATTTTTATCCTTAAATACCCTATTTACTTTTAATAGTGGTAAATAAAAGTAAAAAGTTACTATTCACCAAAAATTATTTTTATCTTATTGGACAAAATTTTACTCCTTCAAATTAACCGTGTCCCTCAGATTTTCTAAATTCCACTCACAGAAGCGGTAAAATTAAGTTTTATGTAAATTTTCAAATTCTCCTAGGAGGTGGGTAAAAGACGGTGAAAAGTTCAATAAATTTTTTATATATCTAAATTCATTATAAAATGACTCAAATGAATTACATTGAACATATATATGTATTATGAATCAATTTTTACCTAAAATAAATTTAAATAAAATAAATAATTATTTAAATAAAAAGTCGGTTTTTAAATAGTAACCCAGTGTTTTTACTATTCATAAAAAATTGGATGTTTTCTGAAAAATACTAAAAATTCACCCTAGGATAATTTTGATATTCCGAATCCAAAAATGATGTCCATTTTGAAAAATAAAATTTAAAAATGTGGGTATTAATATTCATAACGACTAGTTTATATAATATTTTAATAACATATTGTTGTTTAGTGAAACTCGGTATTTCATACAACACACGCTATCGTGGAAGGTTGTGATTGCGTGTAAAGTAAACCAAGTCAGGGTTGCGTGCTGTTCAAGATTCCTTTATTGTTTTGTATAATAGAATCCAACCATATTTCATTTATACATTGAATATATTTATATATACACTCAATGTTGCGGAGAATAACTTCTATCAAACGAACATGAAATTTTGTGTAACACGAGCCAAGAATAGTGTTGCGTATATGGTGTTGCGTATAGAACAAGCTAATTTTGGTGCCGCGTACAACACAAGATGCCAATTAAAAATAATAATCCTCATAAAATCCCGGGTTGTTACATAATAACTCTAAAAAATTCACATTTTTCTAGACTTTATTGTTACCCGGAAAATGATAATGGGCCTTGATACATTGCTAGTTTTTCACTCTAAGGGGATATGATTTGGAAATTCACAAATTATTTATGGATCATTGTGATGGATTGGAATAATGACCATTAATGAACTGGGTTAAACCTCAGGTTTCATAGATTGAGAATAAGGTTTCATGATTTAGACATCCTATAATAAATATTTTATGATTATGTAGTTTTACATTATGATTAATTTTGTTAAAAATATTAATTTTTGTGTTATTTTATGGTTTTAACCAGAAATAACTATGTTAATATTGAGTACAATAGAAAATTTAATGATTATCCTCCTAAAAAACAAAAGTTTTTGGGATCCAGAATGAAAATTTTCATTTCAATGGCCACAAAACATTATCAAGATATGAATCATTCTAAACATCCAATTGAGAAAATGAGGGAACAACATTCTATTGATTCCTTCATGAGGCAACGACCACTTTATTTTAGTGTTTTTATTGATCTAATAGTTTCTTAGTAGTGGATCAGTTCCACTGAAAATATATTTTTTATTATCTAGTGTTTGAAGCATGAAAAATTCATTTTAGATGCATATCATTTGGAAGGGGAAGCAAATAAATAGTGGAAAGTTATTAATAATGTGAATTAACAAAATAAAATTGACGCCATGGAATGATATGTGTTTAAGAACTTATTTTTTAATACCAATTCTTCTCATATACTTTTTATGAAAATAGAGAAGTAATTGCTTGTGTTAAATCATAAGGATGATGAATTTTTTTGTACCTATGAGGAACATTCAACATGAACAAATAGGTATTATTATAGTATTATCATCCAACATGAAACAAATGTGGGTATATTATTTACTATATTAAAACCAAGTCTCTAATGGGAATTATCCATAAGGGACTTTTGTAGATATGAAGAAATAGTTTGATATATTATCAAGGTGGAAATGGATATTTATTTCACAAATAAATCTTATGGTATTGATAAGAAAAGGATGATGGAATTAAATGGAAACTCTAGAAACCATGGAGAAAAAATATGGGCATTCATTCATTATCAAATTATGGAATAAATTATAGAGGAAAATGTATTAAGAGGACTATTAAATGTTTTTAGTGTGGAGAGTATCGTCATCAGGAAATATATTATTGATGTGATTGGAATAAGTTAGATAATGACACAAGTAGATAAAAATCCTCATATAATACACCACCCACACTCCATTATTTAAAATGTAATTCGTATGGGAATTATGATAACCAGTTCCCAAATTCAATGTTTAATTATGATGATCAATTTCACTAACCTATTAAGATGATAGAAAATGGTAAATATCATGTGATAACTATTTGTGATGTTGGGTGGAATAATAATGTATTTAAATGTATACTTACTATCAAATATATAATTACTAATATATTATATGACATTGGATCCACCCACTCTATTAAATAAAAATAATTTTATAATCGTATCAATATTCCACCAAATGTTTTAGATATTTAATTAGTAATAAAAAAAACTAATGGTACGATGATCACATCTCAAGTCTATGATTTTTCTCTAGTTGTATTTTATGGGAAAAAGAAACCTCCACACGTCTTTATTCTCCCTCAAGTTTAATTTGATGTAATCTTAGTAATGGATTGGAATTATGTAAATAAATCCTACATAAATATTTGAGGAAATGTGGTAACATTTGACACTCTAAACCAACCTATGATAATATATCATTAAAATGATAAATTTTAATTTTTTATGGAAATCACATCCATTATATGGGACTGTATTTCTATTAAAGGGGATGTTTATCCCATATAGTTTTGGAGAAAATCAACATTGATGATATGCCTATTGTATGGGGTTTTTTTGATGTCTTTCTAAGAAGTTTCTTAGTATTCCACAAAAATGTGATTTTGAGTTCTCATTAGAACTCATACCTGGTGATACACCTATTTCAAAGACTCCCTATAGAATGGACATGATTGAGTTTCATGAATTAAAGAAGAAAATCCAGGAGAATGTCGACAAGGGATTCATTTGACCGTGTGTGTCACCATTGGGTGAACCTATTCTTTTCTTAAAATAAATATAGATCATTGTAACTATGAATTTATTATATGGGGATTAACAACATCATAATAAAAAACAAGTATCATCTACCCCATATTTATGACTTGTTTGATCAACTATGAAGATCTCAATACTTTTCCAAGAATCAATTTCATTCTTGATATCATTAATTGAGGTCTAAGAAAGAGGATATACCCAAAACAACATTTTACTCATGGTATGGACACTATGAGTATATAATTATGACATTTTTTATAAAAATTCCCCCTCTATCTTTATGTATTTAATTAATATAGTCTTTAGAGATTACCTTGATCATTTTTTGGTAGTCATTGTAGAAGATATTATAATTTATTCAAAGAGTAAGTTAGAGAATGACGATAACTTCATAATTTCACTAAAAATCCTAGGGAAGCATAAAATGTATGTAAAATTTACAAAGTATGGATTTTGGATACAAAATATTTTATTTTTTTAAAATAATCTAAAGAGATACTATATCATTGGATCCATCAATGATGTGGGATTTAAAACATTGGACCAGAATAACCATGATGACTGAGATTCGTAGTTTTCTTATTTTGGATGGATATTATAGAATGTTTTTTAGAGAATTTATCATGGTTATCTAATTCAATCTCCATGTTAACATGGAAGGGATCCAAGTTCCTCTGGACACATAAATGTGAGGGAAACATCAAGGAACATAAGTTAAGATTATTCAATGAACCTATGCTTACATTACTCTATAGTGGATGAGATTTTATAATTTAAATTGATAAATCAAAGAAGTTAATTGGATGCATCCTCATAAAGAATTTTCTAGTGATAGATTATGCCTCAAAACAATTAATGTTTCTTGAGAAAATTTACCCAAATATTGATTTGGATTTAGGTACAGTAATTTCTTTATTAATAACATGGATAGATTATATTTATAGAGAAAGGTGTGATATATATACAGATTATAAAAGTTTAAAGTATAAATTCACATGGAAATAATTTAACATATTCAATAGAAGATGGATAGAACTAATTAAAGATTATGATTTCGAAAATTCATTACCACCCTAGTAAAGTAAAAAAGGTGGTCAATGATTTAAGTCCAAAAGATCATACTATATTATCAATGATGAAAATCAAAAAAGATCCATTGTTTATATATTTTCAATGTATGAATCTATAAATCATGAAGTAAGGGGTAAATCTCATTTTTCTCATATAAGTGTTCAACTATCTACCCATGTCTGGATAAAAGAGACATGGAAGGATGATGTGGAGCTTCAAAAGAAGTTCAGAAATGTTTCTGATTCCAACCCTGATTGTGATGGAATGACAAGGTTAATAAGCTACATATGTTTCCCATAAATACTAAAGTTAAATAAGGGGATATTAGATGAAGCTCATAGTTTTTCATTCTCTATTATTTAAGGAAGTACAAAGATGTATAGATATTTTAAATATTATTTTAGGTGGGATGGAATTTATAGAGATATTACTAAGTTTGTATCTCAAATCATGGTATTTCAGAAATTTAGGTATAAGAGGAAAAACTATAACAAGATTTTACAACCATTACACATTCCATAATGAAAATGGGAAAACAAAACCAGAGAGCTTGTCATTAGACTCTCTAAAATGTCTAAATGTAATAATATATATTAGTTGTATCTTATTTCCTTACAATATCATCACACTTCATTGTAATTCAGAAATATTTTTATCTAGATACTCTTTCCAGGATATACATTAAGCAAGTGGAAAGGTTGCATGGAGTACCACATTCTATTATATCTGATTGGGATTTGAGGTTTAACTCAATGTTATGGTGAAGTCTTTATATATCCCCTCATATAGAATTGATTTCCAACACTATGTATCATACTAATATAGATGTTTAGTCTGACGTAAAAAATTTCAAACCCTAGTGGATATGTGTAGATCTTTTTCTCTAGATTTTAAAGTTGTTTTGGATCATCACTTTTCTATTGTTGGGTATTTATACAAAAATAGATTTCACAAAGTCGTCAAATGTATCCTTATGAGTTCATATATAGAAATAGGTGTATAACTCTATAATAATTGGATGAGGTTTAAGAAAGGAATCTAGTGGGACCTGATATAGTTGAAGAAATTTCAAAGAAGTCTAAATCCATTCAAAAACACATAAGTGGAACAAAAAGACATCAGAAAAGTTATGCTGACAATTGTCGGAATGATTTGGAGTTTTGCGTTAGTGAGACTATTTTTTTGGTATTTCTCCCTAAATTTTTTATGAGATTATGTAAGAAAGTAAAGTCTATGCCTAGTTATATTGTCCCATTTGGTATTCTTTAATGAGTAGGGATGATTTATTATCACATGGAACTTCCACCAAACCTCTCTCAACTCTATGATGTATCCCATGTATCTCCCCTGATGATGTACAGGCCTGAACCATCACATATAATAAACTTAGAGGTCATAATATTTGAGTAACATATTTCTTATAAAAAACTGATGTAGATTCTGGATCATATAGAGAAAGTGATATGAAATAAGAATACTCACATTTTCAATGTATTGTGGCGAAACCACCTTTTTTAAAAAGCTACATTGGAACATGAGGAAATGATGAGATAGAAGTATCCTCATTTTTTCATATTATAGTGATTAAATTAATGTTCTAAATTCACTTTAAGGGGGGGGGGGGGGGTATAACGTAACATACTAATTTTTTATGAATTTTGTTTTTAATAAATTAAATTTCTTCAATAGATTGTGTTACACGCAACACAAAGTTTTAATAGGAAATAATTTTACATTAATATTATTATTTAAAAATGAAAATTATAACCTAGACATTAAACTTGGATACATGAATAGGAATAACAATATTTTAATAAATAGTTATAATTTTTTTACATAAATAATAATATTGAAAAAATGCTTAATTTTTTGTTAAATTCTTTATATATTTCAAAAATACAAATTTCTCAAAAAATGTTTTTATTTCTTTTTTATGAAGATATAATTAATGTAATTTTTTAAAATATGAAAAAAAATATTTTGAAAATTTAAAATTTATTTTTAAAATATACATTCCAATGTTGTCTTTGATATAATTTTGGAGAATTTTGTGCAAATATTAATTTCTCGATTAACAGTAAAAAAATATAATGATTTTTATTAAAAATTATATTTTCATTTCAATAATTTACAAGATATATTTTAATTTAAATTGTTTTAAAAATTAAAATTACTTAAATTATATGCTTATTAATAAAATTTAGTTCATTTGAATTAATTTCGTATCGAATTTTGATATTACAACCTTCTATGCTTAAGAAACTTTTCCCATTGGAAAACATTTTGTTTGTCGCATCTGTGAGTTTTATTTTAAATTAAATTATTATATCAATTGAATTTGATAAAATGAATACCATATTTGGAATTATAATAATTTATATTTTATAATATATTTAAATTAATTTCCGGTCTTATTTTTTACAAAAAATAATAAAAATTAATTGATATTGTGATGGTCAAAATAGGGTTTCACATGTTACACACGAATGTGTTGAAATTAATTATCTAAATATATCAAATTTTTTTCTAATATTTTTGATTTAATATTTATAATAATTGGGTTCAAATTATCTAATAATTTGTATTGTAATTCTATTTTTAATGGATAAATTACAGAGGTAAATAAAAAGAGACTAGTTACACTGGGGAAAATTATAATGATAAAAATGAGAAAACATAATGTCTAAGGGGATAAAAAGTTTATTTTCTTATGATGGATGTTTTTATAAACCATGTAAACCACCAAAATATTATTTATAAAACAATTTGGAATATTTAATGAGATTGACTTCCCAGTATTGGATAATTTTGGTTATTTACAAAATGTCACTCCACAATTACAAAAGGGCACTACCTTCCCCTAACTTATCCACACCTATTAAACACTTTGACTCATACAAACCCTAAAACAATATCTCAAAAAAATATTTATCCATTTTATATGTATACTGGTAATCCCAAAATACCAAACCTATGGTCTTATTAAGTGATTCAAAGAGGTTTTTATAAAAGAAGTTAATTCTCTCCACTAGGATCTGTCTTTTCACTTCTTCTCTTACAAACATTATTCATGTCATAATAATTCAAATATAATAAAAAAAATCTACCATATACTAAGGTGTTATAATTTTTATGTCATAAAAAATAACTATTCCATCTTTCATCAAATGGGAAATGAAGCCATCCATCATTTATATGGCGTACAACGGCCTTTCAAACCGATGTAAATTGTTTTCCATCACCGAATCTCATGGGTAGATATAATGATGTATTTAAAATATATATATTATATTAATTACATAATTATAATTATTGAATTATAATACCATATATACCTTCTTAATTTACAATTCTTGAAAATATGATAACATCGTTCATCTGTTCGGTGGATTACCGCCTCGCGAAGTGTTGCGATTCATTTTTAACTTACGCTTTACATGAAAGTAATAAAGATAAATACAATGAATATATTTGATATATATGAAAACATAATGACTCTTTAATTTTATATGCTATTTACCTTTCTTTCATTGATAAAATGGAAACAACGTTCATGCGTACATGTGACCTACCGTCTCCATGAACAGTGTAATTCATTTTATATCTCAAACTTATATGGATTACTATAAATAAATATATAATGAATATATATGATATATATATCATGTTTAAAATTTTATATATTATGGAACCATGATAAAAATATAATGACTAAAAATACCAGATCAAAACATACATGAAAAACGATACCCAAAGCGTAATATTAAAAATCAATTGCTAATAAATGGGTAATTAAAAGTCATAAGTAAACAAAATATGGTATAATACATATGATTATGTTTTTTAATTTCATGTAAAATAAACCTATAAATATTATAAAGTTTTTTTGAATAGGTATAATGAAATTGAATACATGAGGTAATGGAATTTTGTCTCAAATTGTCTTCTTTGGGACAAATGTTATGTTATGCACCTATCCTCTTTTATGAGGTGTATATTCTGACCCTATTAAATGTTATATCTTTAATTTACTTATTCTACTTATATTTAATGTTTTACGTCACTTTATTCTTTCTTGTGACTTATGATTCAGTTGATACCCAAGTGGTCAATTATTTATGTTATAATCCAATGGTTTATCAGGATTCTTTACTATTAAGTTCCAGATGATGAAATATTGTAATCTATCTCTCATAAAACTCATTTATTTTCATATCATATGTTTATTTCATTAAAATTCATGTTAACATTTAATTTCTTTCTATTTATGTACTCAGAAGTCCAAAATAATGTTTTTAAGGAAAAAACAACTTTATATCTCTCTTCAGTCAAAATTCCTTTATCTTCCATATCCATGTTTTTTTAAAATGTTTTAAAGAAATAATTTATAGATATTATAAGATTTATTAAATTAATTTTTACTCATGTTTTAAATTTTAAAAACTGATGTAAGTGTAATATTCTTTTCATTTTCTGAATTATGTACTTTTTGGATTTTTACCATAAATGTGAAAGGAATCATTATTTTACCATGTATAACATGAACAATATTTTCATCCATAATGAACTCTCAATTCTTATAGATTAATTTATAATTTT